>OX387186.1:19508016-22220551 GCA_947561395.2 Buxus sempervirens | reverse complement strand
AGTGACTCTATCAAGTGGGGTGATGTGATGTGATACGGAAGTATGTTATAATAGTGGCTTAAGTTTATGCAAGCCTTTTTTTGATATAATTTTACTTTTGTAGACAAGGAGCAAAATGAATACAAACTGTCGGAGCCATTTGAAGATGAGTCATACCTGTGGAAGTAGAAGCTATGCTCGTGTAACGGAGATTGAGGTAAATTCAAAAATTTTTTTTAGGTGCTTCAATGTATTTTATTTCATTTTTTAAAACCCATAAATATGTGCTAATTATTTGTAATTTAACCTGTAAGCAAAAAAAAAAAAAAAACGGGGTGTTGACGAGATTGGCCGCACTGAACTCTTCTACATCACTCACAAGAAAAAGGATGGCACTCCTATTGACGAGGCATCAGCATCTATTATGGTACTTTTTGTAAATATTTGTAATTTTTAATATATTTAGTATGTATATATATGTTTTGTTCTAATTAATTTTAATTTGTATTTTTAGGAACAAATAATAAAGCGTTTGGAAGAATTAGAAGAGAATTCAGAAGATATTACAGCTCGAGACAGAGTTTATACTGAAGTGTTCCCTCCTGAGAAGCATGGTCGTATTCGTGGTGTAGGAATGGGCCCTACACCATCTTCATATATAAAATCAAGTTCTAACAAAAGTAACTCTGTTGATGATGTGAAAATAGCAAGTTCAGAAAAGGCTCTTCAAGAACAAAAGACTATTAATGAAAATCTTGCTAAAGAGCATTGTGATCTTCAACATCACTTCTCTTCCCTTGAGAGTATTGTGAAAAGTTTGGCGTCATCAAGCAACTTTACTGGAATTTAGGTAATAGTAAAATATCATTCTTTATACTTAAATTTTTTCTTTCATCCTTGAAAATTCTTCATTGATAACTAAAGTTTGTTTTTTCCTTCATTGTGTACAGGGTACGAACTGCTTTGATCCACATGAAGACCATTTTATATTTTTATTTGTGCATATTTTTCTTTCAATGTTTCTTTGTTTGAACTTCAAATGTATTTGATTGATTCAAACAAAATACATATATGACTTTTTATTTGGTAATGGAAACTTTCTCCTTTTATGTGAAGGGTATGGATTGATGTGAATAAATATAATGAGTTCATGCAGGGACAATTTTTTAAATTTTATTCATTAAATATTAAAAAAATTTAGGGACATTTCTAAAGCATCGCTGAAAACACAAATGAAAAATCATTGAAATATAAAATTAATGGAGCTTTATTATAAACATCATCTATAAATTAATTTAGTCACATTTTGTAAACGTCACAATATTAAAATTTAAGTATCATTTTTAATAAATTTATGATACTTAGAAACATCACTAAATTTTTAAACAAATATCACGAATAACGAATATAATTAATGGCATTTTACATGAGCATCACTAGATAAACTTTTATGCATCTTATAAACGTCGCTATAAAGAATTTAAATATCATTTTTAATATATCAGTGATGCTTAGAAACATCACTGAATACCAAAACAAATGTCACTAATGAATATTTTAGTGGCAGTTTATAAACATCACAAAAGACAATTTAGTTGCATTTTGCAAACGTTACTCTAGAGAATTTAAGTATCATTTTTAATAAATCCGTGATGCTTAGAAACATCACTAAATACCAAAATAAATGTCACTAATAAATATTTTAGTGGTAGTTTATAAACGTCATGAAATAACATTTAGTGGCATTATGCAAACATCACTATAGATAATTGAAGTATCATTTCCAATAAATTCTTGATGCTTAAAAATGTCACTAAATACCCAAATAAATATCACCAATAATTTATATAATTAATGTCGTTTTATATAAGCATCACTACAACAATCCATGACGGCCTTGTCATCGACGTTTGTTACAAACGTCACTAAACTTTTGGTGACGTTTATTTACGCATTAGTGACGTTTGACAAACGTCGCTAAAAGGTACATTTCTTGTAGTTACCGCCGCTAATGAGCAAGAAATAGCGGCTGTAGATTTTTTACCGCCGCTATAACCTTTAGTGACGGCATCTTTTTCGGCAAGAGGTGTTACCCGCCGGTGATGTTTTTAGTGGCGGTAAGCTACCGCCAGTAAAAACGTCCTTTTTTGTAGTGTTGAATCAATAGGAAGACTAAGCAACCAAAATGGATGCTCTGCTTTATTTAATTTTTTTTTTTGTTTTTATTCTTTCCCATTTTGGACCATAGTTCGTTTTCTTCTTTATTATTACAATTTATTTTCAGCATTCTGTAGAAAGGAAAAAGGGCATTTTAGTTGTTGAATTAAGAGAAAAACAAATAATGTAGGGATCTATTGTTCTTTCACTGTTGGATGGTTTATTGCACCATTAGTTTAATAGTAGAATGGATGCATTCATGGTGGTTTAACCATTGAGCTTTTAAAGTTTTCTAACATTTATGTCCAGTTGTATTTTTTTTTTGCAACACAGGCGGTTATATCTTCATTGCATGGCAGTTTAATGCTGGGGATTATATTTGCCAGGTTTTGGATACAAAGTCAGATGTTGAGGTGACAAGTTTATTCAATTTATGAAACATGGTCCTGTGAAAAAAACACACCCTCGTTTGTTTATTCAATTTATGAAAGCTTGTGAAGGAGTTCAGTTCCCCCCTTTCACACAGGACCTTACGTTGGGTTCTTATTGTAGTCTCTTCAATGCCAAAGCTATCAAAAGAATCACAGATAGAGAAGCCTCTCGCATTGATGTTCAGGTAAAAGAGATGGATTACCCTCCCATGCACATTCACCCTGATGTTAGAATGTAGCATTTAGTGCCATCTCAGTATGGAATTTTTTTTTTCTTTTGGATGTTGAAATCATAAAATATAAATCAGGTTGTAGGGTTTAAAACTCAAGATGTAGACCTGCCCATGTCATCATGTCTCATGATAATTCTCAATATGGATATTTCATCACTATATTGTAAGCAAATGTTGCTTTCTTGCAATGATCAACAATTGAGGACAAAAAAGCTCACTAGTCTGTTTTTATTTTTTGGGAAACTTTGTCTTGTTAATCTGTTTAATTGTGCACCATCTACAATTAGAGAGGGATTCCGAGACAGTCCCAAAAGTAAAGCAAATTTTTTTTCAAAGTAATCTTGCTATATCTCTAAGCATATTCTAAAAATGATATTTATATAATGCTCTTTTTACAGATACATGGGCTCCTTCTCCACTTCTCCATGCTCTTTTTATTTTCGAAAGAATTTTTTTCCCCATAATTTTTTTGGCCTTTTCTAAATGAAGAAAATAATCTCGCATGCCAGATTATGGTGATGCACTCAAAAAGAACCTGGCAACCTTGGCTGCTAGTGCTCTAGATGTGGCGTCTAAGCGTGTTTTTCTGCAAGCTCTTAACACAAGCATGAGCAAGGCTACCTATACATGGTCCAAGCCATATATAGCCATGCCATCCCCTGTCCTTTTGAAGGTGTGTTGTTTCATCAATGGCAAAACCAATAGCCATATCATCACCCATAACATCCAACATAGCGGTAGAAAAAGTAAAGATCGAATAAATATTTATAAATTAACAAGGGATGCTCATTTCAGCGCATCTTTCTCGAAAAGGAACTATAACTATTGGTAACAAAAAAACTTTAGATAATGAAATTAGATGACAGCCTTGAGACAATGTTACTCCTTCAACCTAAACGAATAGTATATAGCAAATATCAAATGCCATACCACTATATGCCTTAAAAGGCCAACACCCAATACAAATTCTCCTTACCAAGTCCAGATTTGAGATAAAATAGATGGAGATCAAACATGAGACATGAAGAAAGGAGTATCCCACATGGCGAGAAAATCATCTTATATTGTTTTTATTAGAACAGAGTGACCAATTAATCTGCTTGTAATAAAAAAAATTTCATAAAAAAAAAACTCCACAACCAAATCACAAGAACTTCAAGTTTTGGATTATTCCTTGGGAAGAACATCTTCTATGTACATGAACCGTATACACACAAATTCTTACCTCAACAACAAAGAAATGAAACCTAGTAAACAAGGCTGGAAATCCTACAAAAGCAGGACAAACCCATCAAAGAAATGAGGATTCAAGATCTGCTTCCATTAGGGGCAGGGCAGGTTAACCTTTTCACCTGACCCATTGCCATCCTACTTGTATTGCGAAATATGAAGAAGTTGATAAAAATCCAATAGAATTGCAATGCCAATAAAACAAAGGAAATCTTTTCATTCATCCATTTGCAACGATTAGTCGTTCCTGAGATTTAAAACTTGATCGGCTCGGTTGGTTGAACAGTGGACCCAACACTTAAACTTTTTGGTTCAAATCTCAATCAAGTTTGATCAAAGAATCAATAAAAACCAAATCAAATAGTATGAACTAGGGGTGTAAATGGGTCGGATTTGGAGCGGGTCCACCAAGATCCGAATCCGATTAAATATCTGACGGCTTCTTCATATTTGTTATTAAATCCATATCCGAATTCGATTAATATTCAAATCTGATTAAATATCCAAATCCAGTTAAAATTCCCATTAAAATTGACTTTTTTAAACCTATTACTTTCACATATGGTATGTTAGTAGTCTATTTACTTATGTAGTATGTTAGCTTATTTACTTAAACACCCTTATAAAATTCTAAAAATTTTAATCATACCTTAAATTTAATTGGATTTGGATTTTTATCGGATGTATATAGTAAGATCGAAATCCTATTATTAAATGGATCTAATATTTGGATCTGTATTTGATCCGCAAAACATTTATTCAGATAAAGATCCGATTAAATCAGATAAATTTAATCAAAACCGGATAGTAATCGGATCAAGATCTGACCCATTGACAGCCCTAGTATGAATCGTTGAAAATTGAAAATGAACCGATAAAATGAAAAGTTACTAAACTAAATCTAATATATCCAATTTTTCTTCTGTTAATTATGCACATGTTTCTCTCAATTGTTTCAATTTGTACCGCCTTCTAATGGGTTTAGTTTGTTGTCTAGTTTCCAAGAAATCTATTCTAACCTTCTACACTCCATTTAACTTGTAAAATTATGAGGAACTTTGGGGTACTCTTTTAAGTCCCTAATGTTAGAAGCTTCAATATTTCATTTATTAGAATATAATAAGGTAAGATACTCATTAGGAAGCTTACTTGAAGAACCGTACTTCTAAACTTGTAACTCAAGTCTTATGAGCTTTATGATTCATAATTCAAACCTTCTTTATTGATGTGTTAATATCCTAACACATGACACTTTGTTTGACATATTAAAAAGCTGAAAAAAGTTAAGAACAAAGAAGAAAACTTCTATAATATTTTGTATCTTAATCCTCTCTACAGAAAAATTGAAACTAAGACCTCATTTGGTTTAATTTTTCATAAGTCAAAAAGTAAGTTTTAAAAAGTAACTTTTAGAAATAAAATTTCTACTTTGTAAGTAGAAAAGTTATTTGGTAATAATAAGTCATAATTTACTTATTTATTATAAAGTTAAAAAGTTGATACTAATGATAGTCGTGGTGGTGATGTTGATAATACATATGATGGTAGAGGTGGTATCGGCGGTGGTTAAGAAGGTGGCAACAATGGTGGAGTTGGTGGTGCTGGAGGCGGCGGAGCTGGTTGCCATGGTGATGGTGGAGGAGGTGTTGGAAGTAGAGTTGGTAGTGGTGGTGGTTGTGGTGGTGAAGGTGGTGGAGGTGGAGGTGGTGGTGATGAAGGTAATGGAGAAGGTGGAAGTGTTGGTGGAGTGGAGGTGAAGTTAGTGACGGTGGTGGTGGAGTTGGCAGTGGAGGTGGAGGTGATGCTTATGACGGCAATAGTGATTGTGCAGTAGTGATTGTAGGGGTAATGGTGGTGGTATTAGTTAGTTATAGGGGTGGTCATATGAAAAGCTACTTTTTAACTTTTATAAAATTATTTTTTTGACTTGTAAAAAAATGTTAAAAAAAATAACTTTTTTACTTTTTAAAAGTTACTTTTAAAACTATATTTCCAAACTGATTTTATAAGAAATTTTAACTTCTCAACTTTAAAAATTTTAAAGGAACTTTGAAAAGTTATACCAAACAGTGCATAAATTTTGAAAACTGCTAATGGTGGACGTGTCAAATTCCCGCCTGCGAAATTATCTTACTGCAAGGATTTCCGATGGGATGAGATTGGTCGACTACCCATTGGAGTCTTGGCAATGGTACGAGGTGCCGGTGGAGAACGTGACGTACATTTTCAAAGCATGAGATGACAAGTGCTGGTCGAGACTTGTCAGTTTTCTCAGTTGCTGGAATGTTAGAATTGGGACGTCAGATTGACGAAGCCGACTTACCGGTGGTGCGTACAAGACAATTTGCTATCCGATCAGTAAGTAAGAGGGTGTTTGGTAACGTGTTTGAACACAGTTTTTTGGTTTTTTGAAACAGAAAACCGAAAACGTGTTTGGTTGAAAAAAATTTCAAACCGCTTTTCGGAAAAACGGTTGAAAAATAACTCGGTTTTCAGAAACCAAAAAATTCCATTTCTGAAAACGATGAATTGTGTTTTGTGGGATGGCATTCTTGTAATTCTTTTTAATTTATCTCTTCGACAGAATCGACCCCAAGCTCTGGAACTCTGGCAATGGTGTCTTCTTCTTCCCTTAGAATCAAGCCGATCCCACCCCTGCACAAATAGCGAGAGCAAAACCAAAACCCACCTATAGGCCTACGAAACTCCTCCGACCCCGAACGAGCAAACTCGCGGGATCCTTGATGATAGCCCCTCCATTTGAAGAAGGTAACTAGGGACTCCGACCTTTCATGCTTCTTCTCCTTGGAGAAATCCTTCTGATCCCAAGGAAAGGGTTCCGGCGGCATGAACGATCACTCACATCGGCAACACCAAAATACCTCGAAATAACATGAAAGTTGCCTCTTCCTACACCCTAAGGCAAAATCCATTTAAGCGCCAAACCAACCCTTCGACCCTAAAAACCCTAATGCAGAAATTTCAACAGCAAAATTTATTTCATAAGCTCCCATAATGCTGCAATTTTTAGATTAGGAAAAATTTGTGTGCATGTTATAGCATCAGAACCACTGCTCCCAGATATCGTCCTCTTCTTGGGCATCAAATCCTTTCATTTCCGCAAGGAATAATATTTTTAAATCATTTGCTGAGAGAGGAAGCCCTGCTAAAGCCTATTTACTTCTATTCCTCAGATCATCAAAAGGGCATCCCGTCAAATGATTTTTCCTCTCCTGCATTGATTGCGTTCGTCTTTCAACTTCGATGCATTGAAGGGAAACAGATCCATATCTGTTGCAACCAAGGATCGACTTTTCGGTGTTGCCTGGAGCGCCGCCAGGTGGCCGAAACAGTTTGCCGGCGAAAAGCCAGCGAGATGCCGGCGAAAAGCCAACGAAATGGCCTGACGAAATCCACGTTTTGGCGAAATTGGCTGTAACGCCCCCGGATCCGTGTTCTTCATTAAAGATATAACACGTCTCCTAGGGGTTAGTTAAGGATCTCAATAATGGTGATCGCTGGATAATCACCCACATTTTATATCACATCAGAGTGCACAATTCAACATTTCTATCCAGGCAAGTTATGAAATCATCAAATACATCAAATAGTCCCAAGTTTACTATCTTATTACAATCCTCAACATTCCACTTAACAGTTTAAGACCAAACAACCTGCTGGACTAAGGTCGGTAGTAATAATCCTCCTCCCTATAAGTATCAGCCGGATCTACCCCCGTAGGCACTTCACCACGAATATTTGAAAAACAAGTAACAACGAGGGAATGAGATACGAATATCCCAGCGAGTGACACATGCATGCACAAAATAGTTAACACAGTTATAAGACATGCTTCGACAAATAACCAACGATAATAACAACGTAAATTTCGATAACAACTCAAACCAGGTCAATGCCATGCATATGGTTACATTGATTAATTTACATGCCAAGTAGACACTCCACACCTCCATGTACACAGTTCCGGCCTACTCAGGGTATCGGAAACTCTGAAATGACGGCCTACTCAGGGTATCGTCATCCAATGCCGGCCTACTCCGGGTATCGGCACTGACAACCAGGCCTACTCAGGGTATCTGGCTGCTCTACACTGGTCGTGGCAACACACGTGGCCATGCAATTACACCAACAAACACATACCATCACATTACTAAGCTTAACAAGGATCCATGGGAAGCTAAACCCAAACCGATAATTAACTGTTAAAACTCTGCATTAGTACACGTCACCCGTGGTTCCAACCAGAACATCAACTCACACAAGTGTTCCAACCAGAACATCAACTCACACAAGTGTTCCAACCAGAACATCAACTCATACAAGTGTCAAATAAATAATAATTACAACCTCATTCAAAACTTGCCATCAAAACGGGGTTCAATAAATCAAATCAGGTACCAAACAATGCAAATTTCAAGAGGACTAAAATAAAGCCCTAGTATGTGAACATCCCGAGCATCCTCGAATTATTTCTCCACACCTACTTCATAAGCTTGTACTAAAACTAGTATCTATCTCAAATGTTCTCACCAGCAAAATTTGTTACCTCTAATGTCGTAATCAATTAGTTGGGTAAGTGGTTGAAGAACCCCTAGTATCCAGAACCCCCTTGCTTTTATGGAATTATAGGATTCTGCACGAAAACCACTGGGCACTCACTTCCCTGAGGTGGGCGCCAGGTAGGCGCCAAGTGGGCGGTAAGTCCTTTCGTTTAACTGAAGCTGGCGCTCACCCGTGGTCGAGTGGGCGCGAGCTAGGCGCCAGACGGGCGCGAGAAGAGCGGGAGAAAGGCGCTCGAATTTGAGGTAGGCGCGAGCTGAACGCGGGGTGGGCGCTAGCTCGGCGCCGGGTCTTCTTTTCTTGGCGCTCACCTCCTAGGTGGGCGCCAGGTAAGCGCCAAGTGGGCGGTAACCCACTTCGATTCCCAGGTCTCTGTTAATCCCAGAAATCCAACTCTGGCTGGAATTTTTCAGTCTGTAACCACTTATATAGCCTCCTAATACTCCCAGGATACATCCAAACCAAATTTGGATTTAATCTACATGATTTCCCAGTTATCCCCAATTTCACTGTACAAAACCCTCCGTAACTGTTATTGCCCAGAACACCGAGAAAACCTCAATCAATGCAAATCAACACCATGAAATCATTCAACCAATACACGAATAAATCTGAAACCTCGGTTGTAAAACAATGCCACTCACCAGTGTGCGCTTAATCCCAGAACGATAGCTTTTCCCAAAATTGGCCGAGCACGATCCCGAATGCGCGAAGATGAAATGGTAGCCGAAATGGTAGCCGAACTGTTCGCTGCTCACGAGAGAGAAAACCCGCATAAATCCAACTCGAATGAACTTCTAGTAGTCCCTCCGAGTCTTTCTCTTCCTAAGAATAACCCCAATCGCCATTTCCGCAGCAGTCGCCAAATCGTCCAGCTCAAAGTCTAACGAAGATTACCTCCGTAAGTTACACGTATTCCTACAACCCAAACCCTACTTTCCCCCTTGGGTATTTTTACCTCGCGAGACATACGCCGCTTGATGCCTTTCCCTTTTTCCTTAATCCGATGCGCGCTCGCCTACTAGAACCCTACATATTCGGCATCGACATACATTAATACGTAGACACTATACAATAATAATAATAATCATACAATAATAACTAAATTTTTTTCCGAAAAATGGCTATATAACGCCTGTACATACGAGCATGGGCTAAGCCCTCAAACCACACTACACCTGATAAACACAGTTTATGTATATCAAACTGAATAAATAAATAATGGATAACTCACCAAAAAATCAGGGTCTTACATTGGCAACACACTGGCAGCACGCTAGCGAAATGGCTTTATACACATGATTTTATACAATCCATGTTTTGGTGAAATTCTACCGAAATTTTGGTGAAATTAGCGAAATTGGCGGCGTGCCGGCGAAAAGCCAGCGAAATGCAGGGGGACCATTTTTAGGTCATTTTTCGTATCGCTGACCTAGCGAAATACGAAATTTCAGCAGCACCTCACGATGTGCCGCCGAAACGGAAAACCATGGTTGCAACGTCTGCAATGCAATGGTTCCCGTTACCTCAACTGGTGTTCTGGGGGTGTTTATGGTGCGAGACGGATGTTTGAGAAAATGATTGAAAGAGATACTTTGACGTGGAATTCGGTAATTACTCATTTTTCTGAAAACACGCTTTGGGGAAGCCGTCAGATTGTTTTGGAGTAGATGGATGCGTATGTGTCGAGCCCAGGTGGAGTGCCAATGGTTAGTATCCTCTCTTGCATCCAAGTGTTGGAGCTACAGAAATGGGTTCGTTCTAAATGTGCAAGAATTTGTACATGTGCGTGCATAGAGAGGGAGAAGCGCAGCCCCTTGAGGATATATCCAGTACGATCCTTGTTGTTTGGACAGCCATGGTAAGTTTGGATGCTGGCACAGGGACAACACAGCCTAGCACGCTCAAAGTGTGCCCATGCGGCCATGCCCAGCCTGACCTGTGGCCCTTGGCAAACCGTGTCGTGCCTAGGACCCGAGCACACATCCTGTTAACTATTACGGCACAACCCGCCTGCAGGTACGCCGGCCTGGCTAGCACGCGAGGCCAGTTGGGTCGTACTTGCGTGCTAGCATGCAAACGGCTAGTGGTTTTCATAGCAAATTTGTTTAGTTCAATAGACTTGCAGGTTGTATAGTAATGCATATTTGTTGGTTTTGAAAACTTAAATCGTTTTTTTTTTATCAATTGTTAAAACGGGTTTCTTGTCACCTATTTTCAAAATCCCAAAAAACAGTTATTGTTACCAAACAGGTTTCTTGTCACTTGTTTTCAAAAGGAAAATTTAATTTTTAGTGGTACTTTATCAAACTATTTAAGATTTAGTCGACAAAGTTTTGAATTTTAACTTTTAATATACATTTATCAAAATAATTAATTTTTAGTGTCATTTAAAAGTTACAGATAAATTCTTCCAAGAATACCCTTATACAATTTACTTCCGAGACTTGTACAAGTAATAAATTGACTTGTACAAGCCATTTTAGACTTGTACAAGTAATAAAATGACTTTTACAAGTCAAAAATTAACTTGTACAAGTCAATAAAGTGACTTGTACAAGTCATTTGGATAAGTGATGTAAGGGCATTTTTGGAATAGTTGAATTGTAATAGTGAAATGACACTAAAAATTAATTATTTTGATAAAGGTGTACTAAAAGTTAAAACTCAAAATTTTGTCGACTAAATCTTAAATAGTTTGATAAAATACCACTAGAAATTAAATTTCCCTTTTCAAAAACCCAAAAACAGTTAGAACTGTTTTTAGTTTTCAAACTTTTTTAAAATAAACGTACCAAACGGCCTCTAAGTTTTCAATTAATTACCAAACACATTATGTAAATTTACATAATCCCAATTGATTTTAACTTAATTATTGCCAAACATGTTTCTCCTCGAATGTTTTCCAAAAAAAAACAATTAGAAAAGTTTTAGATTTCAAGCTGTCTTTAAAAAAAAGAAAAAACCCGTTACCAAGCAGCCTCTTAGTTGTGGTGACATGGTTTTACCATGAGATGCAATACTTACACTTGTAACATGCCTTTACATATACTACAACTAGGGGTAGCACATACAATACTACATGTACATACTTATTAACTTGAGCCTATATACTATATGGGTGATTCATTATAATGGGATATGGGAGTCATTTAGCTTTTACAAGGTGTATTCCATAAGATGCAAACTAATTATACAACAATGGAATTTCACATCTAATACAGTAAAATTAAAAAAGAAAAGAAAAGAAAGACTACTCTCCATAGAATATGTTGGATTTGCTCTTATGAGAAGATTAATGTTCCCTGATAAATAAATGGTGTAACCGATTCAGATGACTCTAGATTATCCAATGCATACAAACGATATAGCATGTTCGTATAGCATTGGTTGGAGGAAAAAGGGGTAAATATTGTAAGTGGGGAGAACTTTGAGCACCAACAACACATGGGTGGAATCGTCGTTCATGTAAAATATTTAATACCAATCCAAATTTGACCAATATCTGGTTGGATCTTTAACAAGGTTAATCGTTTTCGAACTCGAAATCTAGCTTATAATATATCATATACAAATTCAAAATATCATTTATCTATTTATTTAAACAACTAAAATTGAAAAAACCTGCCACACCATCTGGATGGTTCAAATTTAGGTCACCCGTTACTGTTCCGATGTAGGAACAGCTAGGAATATAATGAATTTCCAATTAATGCCTTGCCTTATAAAATGTAGAAACGAGTCCTTATGCTATGTGGAAAGTCCAAGCGGTACTCTACCAGCCATAAGAAAGAATGAATGCACCCGTGCCAGAGAGTCCGTATCCCGTGATCAGAGAACCTCCTAGCCCTACAAATTCACCAATCCATTTTCATTTCATTTTGAACCAACGGTACTATTTTCGTTTGAACAGTTGCTATCAATGAAGCGTCGTCATTTTTAAATAAAGCCATTAAATATCTTAGCAACAGAAGCAGACAAAGCTCCTTCTGTTTTTTTTTTTTTTTTTCAAAATCACTTAAACGCCTTAGCCTTCAGTCTTACCCTGCCCCACTAAAGCCTTCGGTCTTACCCTCCCCCACTAAAAAAACAAAAATAAACAAAATTATCCAATTCAAAACTGATACAACATCCAGTCATCCACCAAACCCAAGCCAAGCCTGCAACCTTGTCCAGCAAACCCAACAAACCCTACAAAGGACAAGATTATGAGTTTGAAGATTTCAGACTTAAAATCAGAATACTCGTCATTTGAGCATAAGGGTCCAAAACATGTGAGCCAACAAGCCCGACAGTGTCTTCCACTGGAAACGACAGAAGAAACTCCAGAAGGCAAGACAGCTTTGGTATTTAATGTAGCTTATGATATAATGTTAAGTACTGATGGAGAGTCTAATCAGCACTTGACCGTCCATAAGCATAGATTTAAGTTTACCTCAAGTCAGCAGAAAGAGCACAAACAATGGTAGATTAATAAAGGACAGGAATATACATCTTGGCGTGTCAGGCTAACACTGGCTAACACTGCTTTAGCTGCACCACCACCGCCGCCACCACCCCCCACCAGGCGGCCACTACGTACTAAGGACACAAAAGACACAGAGCACCAGCTGTGCATATGATATGGGGAATCTCTACAGAGCTCGAACACCCAGGCCACGTTCTTTCACTGAAACCCCAAGACAGCCCTGATTTTTTTAATTCTTTTATTTTTGAGGAAATAAAGTATAACTTTTTTAACCGTTAGAACAGATCTCCAGGGAGGAGGAGAGAGAACAAAAGGAAAAGGAAAAGGAAAGGGGATTTCATTCAAAAACCAACCCCGCATGTCATGTGCAAACAAATAACAGAAGCCGACAAAAGATATAAAAAAAAATATTGATTCTCTTCTATAGTTATATCAGAGGATCAGAGCTCGGAAATCTAAGTTTGAACAGTTGGATTCCAAAGATAGACACAACTCGAAGCACAGGTAGCTGCTATAATCACTGCTCCCTACCCTTTCACGGATCAAAACACTGCACAACGCACATAACTTCTTTTGTCAAGGACCATCTACTATCTACTACTAGTAGCATGCGCATGGGATGGTTAGCTACACAAGCAAACTCAACATAAATGCGTTTTTAAAGGAAAATACCAGAAAATCAAATCTGAAATTTATTGAGATTTTGGGATCAGACTGACGTGCAAAAGGATTCAACAGAGCAATCCCAGAATCTTCTGTTTTGCGAGAGCCTCTGATAACCTGTTTTGAATCATCACTTCCCATAACTCACAAAGAAGAAAACAAAAAAAAAATTGGATCAAAGAACCAAAAGCATCATGAAAAGGATTGATGAGTTGATGACTTGAATGGGACTTTGATTTAACCTTATAAGAATCTTTCGCATCTTTTCCCAACCCCAAAAGCTTTTGTTAAAGAATCAAAGCACCAGTGGACAAAAACACCCTAAAGCAAGCATACAATGCAACAATCAAACTCCTCTTCTTTATTGTCAGAATGGGGGAAAATGAAGCTACCAAAAAGATACAAATGAAGACCATGAGAGCTGGATTGAATCATTGGGTTAGTTCTGAACAAAAATAAGCAAAGAACAATGGCGGCAAAATCATAAATCCTGAAAATGAAAACTCAGAAATCAGTTAAGAAGATAGATCCTACAGTTTCAAACAATCCAACAAATCCTAGTCCGCATTACATCCCTACACCAACATTAGCATTAGAACCCCGCATATATACACATCTATTTTTATGAAAAAAGACCAACCCATTCACCAACAATGTGAGTCAAAGCAAAAGAAGATAAAATAACAGAGACAAGTTGGAAAATTGAAAGAACTGTTACCCTGTAGCGGATTAATCGCCAGATACTCGCTCCATCACATCAAACTCCGGTCAGATCGGTTTCTGTTGTTGTTGTGTTGATTTCTAGTGGCTCCGCCTCCTCCTCCATCCCTCTTTTGTGGAGAAGAGAACAGTTGACCGAATCCAAAAACAGAACCAGACTTTGAAGATCCTCTGAGTGAACACACTGGCACGTTTAGCACTGGTGTTACCCTAACGTTTGCCGAATAAGATCTCTCCATTCCCTTATACCTGTGTCTCGGTCCATTAAAACTGCTTGGACTGCTCGAGCTCCTCTCCAAGCTTTGGAAAACGATTTTCCCAGACGAGTTCATTCGAGGGCTATCGACAGAAGCGCCTCTGACAGGGGCGGCGTTTGTTGAGTCCGGGGCTCGTCTCATTGGGCTTCTTCCCACCCTTGCCGACGGGCACTCGGCGGCAAAAGGCCTCGGAGTATCGGAGGCCACCATTTTGGGCTTCACCAATCTTACTTTAGGAGGATTTTTGTTGAGAGGGATCTGATTTGGATTGGATTTGTCCGAGTCGAGTGAAAGCCTCGGGAGCTCTTCGTGATCAGGACCAGACGAAGAGGACGAAGAAAGGGATAGACGAGATGAAGAGAGCGAAACGGACTCGCAATCGGAGTCCTTAAGCAACGGAAGACTCAACGAGGAATCAGAGGTAGAAGAAGATTTAGGGTTTCTATGAAGAAAATGCTTCAGAGACTTCGGATTAGGATTCCTCGAGGGAGCGGAACCTTTCTGGATGTCTTGCTTAGGGTTTTGATTGAGCCTCTTCAAGCCGAGAAGCTCCTTCCATCTACTCGAACATCTAGGTGCCTTTGGAGAAAACAAGTAAGGATCAGCTGCCAAAGCCTCAGTTCTCCGACGCGATTGCGCCGTCTCCGGAGACCTGACCACGGTACACGACGACGGCAAATCTATCGCAGGCCGGAGAACGGAAACCTGTAGCGGAACGAGCTTTCCATCGGAGAACAGCTCATCGGCAGGAAGCATTGTGACCGGATCTTCCAGTCTGAACTCAAAGTCCCCCGCGTCCTTGCCGGAAACATCTAGATCTAATTTTTCCGACGCATTCGCAGTCCTTTCAGACGAACATGGAGTCTTTCCTGCAGCGATCTTCGACTCTTCGTCGGTAAAATCACGACTGAACGAGATTCGAGGACTCAACCAACCGTACGAAGTATAACCCGCCGGACAGTCCAGAAAATTCTCCGGCGTCACCCCAATGTTGTTAACACAAGCGGAAGCCATTATCGACGATCATGCAGCTCACTAACCAGGCGAAAATCGCTGAAAACAAGAATGGAAACTCGATCCGAGATTAAAACCTCACAATAATAGCTCCTGAACAGAGACGAGATCGACCAGATTACCGGGAAGTAGAAATAAAATCTTGTCGATTACGTCGCCTGAATCTAGAGAGAGAGAGGGGGTGCTTGTTACCTTCCCGCTCGGCTAGGGTTTATTAGTGGGTAATTGTAGATATATAAAAGAGTTAGAAGGCGCGGCGTTCTGATTGTAACGAACGAAAGGTTCGACAGCTGTAGATAAGAGAGTGTAACCGCCGTTGTGGGGGTCAAAGCGTCGATGCCCCTCCGTTTATATTGATGCTACATGTGGATGGCCAACCATATTACAAACCAAAAGCACGTGCTCAACCCCAACGCTAAGACCCAACGCGAAAGGCAGAAGATTTTCATTTGTCCCACTAAATGCATTTCTTTTGGTGCCAAAAATCATTTGGTTAACTGAAACCACTTGCTGGAATGTGTTTTGGGATATGGGGCTCCTATTGAATGGGGGTATCCATCCATCCGTTCCACGCTGGTCCTACTGAGTGGCACTAGAGGAAACGATCTCGAATGTTAAATGTTAAGGGTTTACGTATGTGAACAAGTCCTCAAGTAGAGCTATAAGTATTATCCAACCAAAAGGTTCTTTGACTCAACCCAAATAATAGTCTGAATTAAAATTTTAGTTTGGATTTGGGTTTGGCACGAGCTTAATTTTGACCCAAAGTTGAATTTGGACTGGGCTTGGGTTCATGCTTTATGGCCCAAAAAGCTCAACAAGTCTAATCTCAAGAAAAAACCGATAAGTTACATCCAACATAATTAAATTCAAAGAAGAAATGCATAACTTATATCCAAATATAACTCTTTTGTAAGATCTTTTCCTCACTTGTTTGAAGGGATTAGGAGTTATTTTTCCCCAACATGCCATGAGGAAAATTGCAATGCTAACGCTAATGTTAGTATTATAGAACCTTAAAAAGAGATTATCAACAAGGGCAGAGCCAGGGGGCATATGAATGTTTGATAGACTATTTTTATAAATAGCTGCCAAAAGTGTTTTTCATAATTTTCCCAATATTTTTTTCTAAAACTAATTTTTCTGAATATTTAAATTGAATGTAATTGAAATTATTTGACTTATTGTTTGCCCCTCCTAAGTTAATTTTCTGACTCTGCCCCTAGTTATCAACCATGTTGAAGTGGAATATATGTTTTAGTTTAATACATATCCTAGTAATGAATCCTAGAAAAGACAAATATTCATATGGACTAGATAATTTTATGGAACTGCCTCCTTAATTGTGATCTTTGTTTTTTTCCTCTTTAAGTTACTCAAAGGAACATATGAGTTGCATTTTATCTCTTTAGATTTAAACATATGTGGAATAGTTTTCTATCATTATTTTGAAAAAAGTATCAATACTTTCAAATTACCAAGAATTAGGTAACTTAATTTGGGTTATGTTTAAAAAGTATCACTAAAAACCAATTTCCCCTAGTATTTTTTCAAGTGAACCCTTTGAAAAACATTTACAATAGAACCTACACATGATTGCCTGCATTGCTTATTGTTACTAGCATGAGATGCTGCCATGTGGAGCATCTCAAAGCCCATTATTTTTCAAGTATTGTAAATGTTTCACTTGAGGTCCACTTAAAAAAACAGTGCCTGTGAGATGCTCTACATAGCAACATCTCACGCCACCAATGGTAAGCAATGAAGGCTATCATTACATGTAAGACCCGGAATTTTGAGAAATTGTAATTAAGATTAAATATATGAAATAAAAACAATTAGAGAAATAAAAATTCAATTAAACCCATTGTATTAAATTAAATAAGAACAATGCTATTAGACCCATGGTTTAACTTTCTTGTTTAATTAGTTTATTAGGTTGGTTCAGTTTAAGTGAACCAGTTCAATGGCTCAATGGATCAATGGTTCAATGGTTTAGAAGAAAAAAACAAAACAAAACAAAAGCAAATCATTTTTTCATTTGGGGGTTTATGTGTTGGGTCGTTAGGGTTAGAAGAAGAAAACAAAAACAAAACAAGGGTTAGAGGTAGAAAGGGGGAAACGAAGAGGAGAAGAAAAGGGCCGTAGAGGAGAAGAGGAAGGAAGAAGGAGAAGAAGAGGAGGAGAGAAAGAATTTCCATTCAGGTTTGTTTTTAAATTGATTCCTTTTTGCTGTTGGATTTATTCTCATCAGATCTAAGAGTGAGAGAGAAGAAGGTTAATCGTAGGAGAAGAAAAAAAATAAAAATAAAAAGGGCCATCCCATACCCTCATCTTTATTCTTCTCTTGATTGTTTTCTTTCTTTTCTTTTGGTTGGAACTAATAAGACCTAGGACAAGAAGGATAGTGATCGTGTGAATCAGATTGAAGAGAGGAGGAGATATATTTGGTTGGGGGTTCTAGAGTTGCTGTTTTTGTTGGATTACAAGAGGAAGTTGGGAGTGTGGATTTCTCGATCGCAGGTAAGTAGTATATTTTTCTCATTTAATCGATTACTGTTTGGTTTTTTTGATTGATTACTGTTTTGATCGATTCTTGTTGAATGATTCTGGTTGATTACTGTTATGTTTTATGTTCGTTATTTCTCTGTTGCAAACGAAAAGTTCTCTAGTTGGAAAATACCAACTAAGGTTTGTTTTCAGATTTGGTAATAGTATCTAATCAGGTTTACACAAAAGGAAATCTAGTAGCATGCTGAAATTGCTCATTCTGTTGTTTTAAATAAATTTGATTTCCTCTGATAAATTAATTGTTAGGATATATTATTAGATGGCTTTTGAGTAGGATTTAAATAACTGTTGAGGATGGTTTCTTGGATGTGCAGATGGGTTGTTTAGTTAGGGATGTGGGTTGTGTTATGAAATGGACTTTTATTTGAGAGAATGGGACAAAAGAGTTTATCAGAGATCTCGTTTCTGACTTGAATAGTGCGAATATGGAGGCTGAAGTTGGTGAGCTAATAATTATTGATTTTCAGTTTGTTAGTTTTGTAATTTCAATGGTATAAAGGTTCATCTATCCCTTATTCAGATTTATAGTCTTTAGTCAGATTTGAGGAATCATGGAAATTGAGAATGCTCATTCATGTTTTAATCTTAGGCTCTTAACCATTCATTGTAGGCAGTCTTTCATGTTACTTGGGAGCTAAAATGTTGGAGAAATTGCATGGTCTATCTTGTTGATATAACCTAGGTTGAAAACTGTTGTTTATCTGAACGGGTTGTGGAAAGAGACTCTAGCCTAAGCTGAGGAATCTGGTGTTGGCTTATAAATTAATTAGTTTATATGGGACGCAGAATTTTGAAGAACTTGCATTGCTTAGCTCGATGTTATTTGTGATGAGAGCTTTAATTTAGGTTTTGATTTGACATGAGAGTGTTAATTTAGGTGTGAGTTGGCATGAGAAAAATACTGATTTAGGTTCTGAAATGGGGCTGAGAAAATGAGACTTGTCTAGGCTACCTTTTGTTAGCTATAGAAACTTAAGATGGGGTTAGTAGTCCAAAATTTCGGTGGCTTGCGAAGGCTAGGAATCTTCGTGTAAAAATTCATATTAGTAGTTTAGAATTTAGTTTAGGATGTTTGTAGTTGAATGGAGGTGGTTTAAGACCAATTAGAACTTGGAGTATTGCAAGAAAATTCAAGAAACATTGATGGTTTCCGTCCATTAGGTTTTGCGGCTATTTCAAACCACCTGTAGTAAAATGGCCATAAGTTCCTGTAAGAAACTCCGAATTGCGCACTGTTTGTTGTGTTGGAAACTAGACTCGTAGAGCTTTCCGACAATATATAGCACGCATACAAATTTCTTATAGATTAGATCAGGTGTAACATTCAATTAACTAGTTAAAATCAGTTCTGCAGAGTAAACAGCAACTGCAAACCAACTGGGGATAATTTGTATCGGTCTTCTCCAAACCTGAAATTGATTTACTTCTAACTTGTGTTCAAGAAGTGATTTATAGAACTACTCTTTACCTTTATTCATTAATGATCTGGGTTGATAAAATGTTTGGAGTTGTGTGGTCGGAAATCAAAGCTGAGGCTTCTTGTTAGTGAGAAAGGCAATGAGCCTATGGCATCCTGAAAGGCAGAATGGCCTAGGGATTTAATGGTAAGTGAACAACGAGGTTCATGTGGTTTTAGTTGTATCTGGGCAGTTGATCTCTTATGGGTTTTGTTTAGTAAAAGATTTGAATGATTAATTCTTATACTAGTCTAAGCAGTATAGAGTTGGTCGTGGATTCACAGTCAATCTAGGTGGTGTATTAGTGATAGCTTGTTGAGTTAACACCCAAGGCCACATGCGCTACCACCGTGTGAGATCGGCGAGGCTCTCTTGTGGGATAGAGGGCTGCGGCAACCCGTCCGCCGTGTGGGATCGGCGGTGTCTTTGTACGTGTGAGTATGCCTGTGTATGTGTGAGTGTGTGGGTTATTTCTTGCCAGCCCATGCGTGGGTGCTCCACTCCGGGCAAGAACCCTGATCAGGCTTGAACCGTGAGTCGTGAGGTGGCAAACCGACTGTGGGTGGTTGTCTCGATTTATAAAATCACTAATCCACGAGTTTTGTACATACATTTTATGTTGACATTGTAGTTTGGTTTACTCTGATTTTATCTGCTCATTACTAGTATTGTGTAAATGATAATGAACTGCTTCTTCGCATGATTTGGATAGAGATTTATCGTATGATATGTTAACATATTATTTCATTAGCTTAAAGTTGCATAAACAATTCTATATCATGCATGTGCTACTTACTGGGACATTAGTCTCACCTGTGTTTTGGATTTATCGGTTTTGTTTTAGATTCTGCTGGTGAGCCGCATACTGGAACAGAGTATCAAGGGGGATCTGGAGTATAGGCCGAAGGATCACTATCCCGACTAGAGATAGAGAAGGCAAATATTTTCTTTTTGGATAGATGTATATGTCATTTTTGGATATTGTATATATATTGTAAATGAAGAGAGAGAGAGAGAGAGAGTGAGAACCTTAGTAAAACTTTATTTTAGATTTGTGTGTATTGATCGTTTAGTTTTTGGAATGAATGTATACTGTTTATTTGTTTATCTTGTGATTATCAGGTATTAGGGGCGTTGCCCAGTCTTATAATTACAGGCGTTGTTGTGAAAATTCGCAAGTGCACGAAATCGTAACAAGTAATATAGTGATGAAAAGAATGTCGAACCCACAAGGACTATTTACCTATTATCTATCGAAATTGTTCTAATTCTAAATTATTTGAAAATCAAGAAAAGTGGGATGTTTTGAATTTGAAAAATTGAAAACAATAAAAATTAAATCGAAAAATAAGGACTTGACCAAACACTTAAAAAGAAGGATATTTCACCCAAGAAGAAAACACTAAGGCATCCGATCCATCAAACCAATCCAATTCCAAATCCTAACTGAGCAATTAATCAATTATTATCCTATTTGATGGCAAAATATTTTAAATATATCTAAAACCCTCTCTCGAGTAGAATTAGAATTACCCAACATGCGATAACCCGCGATATGCTTATGCGAATTTAAAAGCAATTGAGTACATTAAGATTAATAATATCTCACAAAAACAAACCGCACGAATCACGTTGGCACATTTCTGTCTTTCGTTCAATTCATGGCATACATCAAACGAAGCTAAACTACATGCATCATCTCTCAAATTAACATACACAACAAATCATTCAACTATTGGTCAGATAATTGAAAGCATTAAACTTAACGATGTATATTCAAAAAGAATAATAAAATCATGAGTACATAGAAGTAGGATTCAGAATTGTCATGAAGAGATTACATCAGAGCCTTAGCAATAGAAATTAGCTCATAATTGAATCCAAACAAACTATAAAATCTTAGAAATTCATAATGAAAATTTTACAAAGAGAAGATGAGAAAGTTAAGAGGGAAACTGTATATAGATCGAGAATTTAGTTATCGACAAACTCCAATTCAGCCTTTGTTTTCTTCTTCTTCCTCCAAGCTTCCAATCCTATCCAATGGTGAAAAACTCCTCTCCTCTAAGCTCTGGACGTCCTCCTCTCTTCTGTCTCTCTTATATAAAATTTCCTTCCTTGCTTTAAAAACCCCTTTTACTTCTTTTCCAAAACTGAATTATGAAAATAGTTGTTTTCCGTTTCTGATATTAATGCTCAATTTTCTCCATCAAGATGACCGTTTTTGGGAAAGTCTTCAACATTAAATTTGTAGGGCCTTCTCTTAGCTTTCCATAGACACCAAGATTGCCCTTATTGGAGCTCTCTAGCTCATGTTATGCTCAAAACACTAAAGGATGTTTCTGGAACTCGGGAAATTAAAGTTTCCTATTCTCTTAATGAAGAGAATTTTTGCTCATTCAAAAATTCTGAGAATATCTTGTAGATCCCCTCCTCAATCTCTTGACTCTTTCAATTTATTTATTCCTAAACAACAATAAACAAAAATACATAAAAACTCTAATAAATAGGCAAATTAAACACCAACTAGCATAAAATTAAGGGTAAACATATGACAAAACATGTATAAAATTTAGGCACATCAGGCGTTATATAGCCATTTTTCCGAAAATTTTAGAATTAGAATATAACTGCTTTTATTAGTTCCTTAAGTTATCGCATCACAATTTGGGCCCTAAATTAGCACTCGGGAGCAAGTAAACCTTACCCGGGTGGACCTGGTTTCGGGGTGCTACATTACAGGTGATTTTATCCTTCAAAAAATACTAACCAATGTTCTCCATGACAATGAAGGCTATTATAGCAGGTGATTTTATCCCTTGAAAAATAACCAATGCTTGACATAACATTTTTTTTTTGGTAAACCATGACAACATCTCATAGTAGCAAGAGTAACCAAAGCAGAACACCTCAAGATGACATCACCTATTATGTTTACTTGAATTGGTTTCTACTATGATCTATCATGTGAAGCATCTCATGGTTTGTGTTTTTTTATGTGAGCCCTACTTGAGACTACATTTACGACAATGAAAAAACATATACCGTAAGATGCTACACATGGCAGCATCTTCTTACCACAACATGGACCAATTCAGGGAAACATAATAGACGATTTCAACACAAACAACACTATTTTGATGAGACCCTTTCCTTTACTACCACTCAGTGGTATTAGCATGAAACTGGCGGATGGATGCTCATGTCAACATAGGGACGCATCTAAACTGAGAGTGTTTCACCTGGTGCCATTCAATGGTGCCAGTGTGAAACACACGGATGGATGCCCATGTTAGGAGAGGGCCCCACACATTTAAACTCCATCCCAGCCGGTGGTTTCACGGAACCACCGAATTTTGGCTCTAGAGAAAATGCTTTCATCAAAACCCCATCCCAAACGATGATATCACTATACCACCAAGTTCTTGACGAGATGAAATGTTCTATTTTGACTTATTACAGAGATCGTTTCCTCAGGTGCCACTCAGTGGTACCAATACCAACACGAAATGGATAGATGGATGCCCCATTTCAATAGGGGGCCTCACACCCCAAAACACATCCCAATTGGTGTTTTAATTGAACTATTAGATTTTGGCACTAAGAGAAATGCATTCCGTATCACACCGCACTTATAAGAGCGTTTCACCTGGAGCTACTCAATGGAGTTAGCGTAAAACGCATGTATGGATGCCCATGTCAAGAGAGCTACCAACATATCCAAATTCCATCCTAGTTGGCTTTAGGGGAAATGCTTTGCACCAACGTTTTAAAACTCGGCCGATACCGAGTAGTATCGGCCGAGTTGACTCGGTATCGGCTCTGGGTGAGTCGATACCGAGTCCCGATATTAAAAAAATTTAAAACTCGGCCGATACTGAGACGACTAGGGCGATACCGAGTCATCTCGGCGCAACGTCTCGGCGATACCGAGACGTCGCGGGCGAGAATTGCGACAGGGGCTTAAAAAGCCCCTGACGAACTCGGGACGCCATTTTTGGTAGTCCCGAGCTCGTTTCTCCCTCTAGAAACCTCCATTCTTCAAATCCTTGAACCCCCCTCCATTTCTTGACCTCATCTACAATCCTATAACAACCAAAACGCAAATCAAGCTTTCGTTGTTGCAGATCTGAAGATTTGGAGGAAAGTTGACAGATTTTTGGAGATTTGCGAGAAAAGTGATTTCTTCTTCTATGATTCGTTTTAATTCATTCTTTTTGTCTTAAAATCATCTTAGAACCTAGTAGAGACTATTAGATTCAAAGTTTTTGCGAAAAACACTTGGATTGGTGACAAATCAGAGGGTGAAAATTGGGGGTTTTTACTATTCCGAAATTTTTTTAAAATTTCTTTTTTTTTTCTTCTACATGTATTCACTTCATAGACACGTAAATAACTTCATATGAACTTGTATGTCATTCGGTTAATTTTGCAAAAATAAAATTATATTATTTATTATATTAATTGATTTAATAAGAATAAATTATACTTATATTTAACATTTTTGTGTAATTATATTATTGAATTTTCACAAATAACTATAGTTTGTTTCTTAAGTATGTATTTATATTTTTTAAGTTATTTCTGGTTTTAAAAATTCATACTTTGTTTGATAAAATATATTTTATACTTTATTTTTAAGTTAATTGTTAGCTATTGTATTATCTTATTTAATAATTAATGTCTAATTATCTATAAACTATATATTGTTTGTATGATTGATTTTATATTCTAATCTGTATCATTTTTATTAGGTTTAATCATTCCACGTGATCGTGATGATGGGTGGCAACATGGCACGATTATTGGAGGTAATTCGAGACATGTTATGTGCAACTATTGTGGACGAGATATGTGGGGAGGTGTGAATAGATTGAAGGAGCACTTAGCACATAAGAAGGGTGACGTAGCTGGGCGTACAAAAGTCTCAGATGAGATAATGCGGGCGATGCAACAACATTTGAGGACTGGGAAAAGTACGAAAGAGAAGACATTGAGGGATAAGGAGAATTTGTTAGATACTTTAAATGAAGAAGCTATATTCGGCCGTGGGTCCAGTATTGGTATGAGTGGTGACATTGATAGTGATTATGACAAGGAGCAGTGGGAGAGAGAGCAGATAGAGTTTGCTCGACGTCAGAGTATGGAGACTATGCAGATGGATGACTTGAGGCGCCATTCTGTATCAATACGGCCTTCTCAGTTTGATGTAGGGGGGATCTGGGACTGGACGTAAACAAGGAGGAGTTGAGTTCGGTCGTGCATGTAGTAATAGCATGAGGGAGGGAGAGGGAGGCTCCCAGAGGCAGAGAGAGAGTACCATGCCATCTATGTCTGCACATAGAGGAGATCAGTTGAGGAGCATGGATCCTTATTTGTATCCATCACGTGATGGAAAGCAAAAAAGACTAAAAGATTTACTTAGCACAAAATGGATACAAAGGGTTGGGAGAGCGTGTACGAAGTTTTTTACATATAATGCCATCCCTTTCAATGCCGCTAGCACTCCATATTTCCAGAGTATGCTTGATGTTGTTGCACAAGCAGGGCCTGGTGTTAGGGGGCCCACACCAGCACAGATGAGTGGAAAGTATCTGAGGGAGGAGGTTGTTGAAATCAACGAATATATAAATGAACAGAAAAGAAAATGGAAGACTTGGGGAGTTACGATTATGTGTGATGGTTGGTCATCATGTACTCGAGCGAACATAATAAATTTTCTCGTGTATTGTAATCGACACATGATGTTTATGAAGAGTATAGACGTGTCAAACCAGAAAAAGACAAAAGAATTTATATTTCAGTTAATGGATAACATGGTTGAAGAAGTAGGGGAGGAGAATGTTGTTCAGGTATATTTCATTTGATTGTTTTTACAATTCATTACAAATTTCTAAATTGATATTTTGATAACATAATAAATGTGTATTTTACTCCTGATTTCTAATAGGTTGTCAGTGATAATGAATCTTCCTATAAATCAGTTGGAAAATTATTGATGGAGAAGAGGAAGCATTTGTATTGGACTTCATGTGCTGCCCATACCATTGACTTTGATGTTGGAGGACATTGCAAAAGTGGACAAGGTTGCAGATGGACTTGTGCTAGGGAAGAAGATAATCTCCTTCATCTACAATAGTGCAAGGTTGGTTAATTTAATGAAAGCAAAGTTCACTGAGGGCCGAGAGTTGTTGAGACCTGGGATTACAAGATTTTGTATAAAGTACATAGCTATGGAGTCTCTTTATCGGTATCGAAAGAATTTGAAGCAGTTATTTGTATTTGATGAATGGCATGACGTTGAGAAATCTATGTGCCCAACAAAGGCGAAAAGGGCTGAGGCAAAGGAAGTTGTTGACATTGTCTTACAGAAGGACACTTGGAAGAAGATTGAATTTGCAGTTCAAGTCATGGAGCCATTAGCACAAGTTTTGAAATTAGTGGATCAGGATAAGAAGCCAACCATGCCCATCTTATACGAAGCGATCGATAGAGCCAAATTGGCATTGCAAAATTCAGTGAAACATTATAAAACTTTTTGGAAGATCATTGATAACAGATGGAACAATCAATTGCATCAGGATATCCCGCTGCAGGTATTATTTGTTATTAACTTTGTTCCAATATTTAATAAGACATTATATTACTATAATGTCTAATAGTAATAGACTAATACTGTATTCATATGAAATACGAATTTTTTATATACACAGCGTACTTCCTTAATCCGACTTTTCAGTATAAATACGACATGACTGCACACCAAGAGATTAGGGAAGGCTTAAGGCACGTGATTGAGAGATTGGAGCCAGACATGAATCGAGCAGCAAAAGCCAAGAATGAGGTATTATTTGTTGTTAACATCTTATCAAAAGATTACTAATTTGCATGATGGTCACAACATTCAATTAAATAAATGTTTCTTTCTTGATTTAATAGATTAGAGATTATGAAGATGCAGTCGGACGCTTTGGGGATGCCATAGTTATCAACCAACGAGAAAGAGACCTTCCATGTAAGTGCGGGGAGTGGGGGACTCTAATGAATCCAATGAATCTTATTGTATTTACTATCACTTATATTTATAATTTATATGTGTATTTTGATATTTGTAGGTTCTTGGTGGAATAACTACGGCTCACAAGCACCCCACTTGAGATCAATTGCATTAAAAGTATTAAGTGCGGTGTGCTCTTCATCTGGATGTGAGCGTAATTGGAAGACGTTTCAAGCAATCCACACTAAAGCTCGAAACCGGTTGAAGGCGAAGAAATTACATGAACTAGTGTTTGTGCACTATAATTTGAGATTGAAGGCGCAAAATCTACAGATGAGAGATCATGATGACGCATATTACAATCCAGTAGACCTGAATGTGATTTTTGAGGAGGATGATGTGCTTGATGAGTGGACAAGGGAACAAGAAGTTGCACTGTTTGATAATGTACAAAATGATTGGATGCAGTCAGATGATGAGGGAAACAGAGATCGGCGTCGATCTGATGCCATTTCAGTTGATAGCGATGATGAGGAGCATGAGGATGCAGCACGTACTAGACAGATAGATGAGGATAAGGATGATGATGAGCATGACTCAGGCTCTGGTACCAGTAGTGGTAGTGCTGCTAGTGCAGGAGGAGGATCCACATCTCCATCTGATAATGGTAATAGAGGTGGTGGTGCTAGTGAGCGTGCACCTTTGACTGTTGAGGAGGCAGATGCATATCGAGTGGCACAGCACCACGTGCCATATCAACGACGCGGATGTGATTCTAGTTCACATAGTCAGAGTCAAAAGGATAAGGGGAAGTCTGTATGGCGTGATAGTGATGAGACCTTGCCACCTGACAGTTATCCTCATGATGAGTTGCAACATAGGTTTGGCAGCTTGGGTTTTGGAGATTATCTAGGGTCGGCACATCATCCTCCATATGCACATGACTATCCATAGTTTTATCCGTACGGACCAGGACCGTATCCTCCATTGCAACTGCAACCATCGTTAGACTCCAGTGGTAGTGCAGTTGGATATCATGATCATCAGGGAGGAGATTATCCATATGGATCAGGGTCACATCATCCTCATTCTAGCAGTAGTTTCGGGGTCCGAACTTCAAGATATTATGATTATACAGAATCGGTCGAGTCTGGACATCCACAGGGAGAGGAGTTTGTGTCATTTTTTTCCCAGAGAGTGGGTCAAATCCATTTCATTATACATATCAACAAAAGGATGCTGATGAAAGTGGAGAAGGGGGTGGTGACTCAGCCAGTAGTTGGTGGGGATGGTGATGAGGTTAGTCATAACTTTTTTTGGATATGTTGTTTAGTATGTTTTGTTACCAAAAAAAATGTTGTTTAGTATGTTTACTTGTTTATTGCAAGTTTCCAACATTATGTTAAATGTTGACAACTTAAAAATATAAGTCTTAGATTTTTATATGATATTTAATGATTAAATAGCTCATCAGTGATTCGTTTTGTATTCTATATGTCATTTCTTAAGCCTATGTTGATAATTTTAACTCCTATTACCCATGTATAGTTTTAGATTAATTTTTAATATTTTTCTACATTTTTCAGATTTTTTTATTAATTTTCTTGAATTAATTGGACAACTCGCCCAAACTCGGTGCGAGTTTGAGATTTAAATCCTTGCTTTGCACACTTACCTTCTGAGGGACTCACTTGGTGTATTCTATGGTGTCATCCATGAAACCAACGGTTGCATGCCCTTATCAACCGAAGACCCACAAGCCAAACAAAATCCCAGCCGGTACCACCGGTTTTAAGCACTAAAAGGGGAAACGCAATCGGGTTTGACGCCTCTGACATTGACCGCCCCTCGACACCCTCGCCGTGACCTAAACTATTGGTCAGACTCTTTAGTATTGTCAATCTAAACCATCCATCCTAAAATATCTAACGGCTAGTAGGTAGTATCATTTTTGGCATCTGTGGCTCGCCCTTAACCTCGTGTTTCGGGTTTGACTGACAGCTGTCAGTAACGAAGAAATTTGGTCTACAACATGGAGGTAGCGATCTCCAAAGCCCGTTTTGGTTTTCAAACGTACGATTCAGAGATACGGAACAATCTTGTCGCCGGTTTCCCCAATGACCGACCAGTGCTACGATTTGATTGATGGAACTGAGCAAAGACAAGAGCACCTACCGGTTATAGTAAATTAGTTAATTCGATTTTTCGGTTTTTTTTTCCGTGATTTTAGATGGAAGGTTTCATATATTTGGCAAAATAATTTTTAGTTTTTAATTAATTTTATATAAATCTAATACATATGTTTCTTCTTTTTCTATTCTGTTTTAATAAAATGAAACTTCTTATTGATACATATTAGACGAAAGCACTCACTACGGGCATGTTGAAGTCAGAAAGCCAAAACATTAATTTTCTTTTAATTACTTAGAAAATAATTTTATTATATTTTAGAAAATAATTTTGAAATTTAGTATATTAAGTATAAAATATTATTATATAAAGATTAAGATGGCTAAAAATAAGTGATCATCTATTTATTCAAAATTAAAAATAATTATCTCTTTCCAAGATGGCTAGCTTCTATATAATAAACTAGGGGACTGCACACGCTACATGCATTAAACATTTGTGAGCCCACTTAGATAAACAACTTATTCTAAAAATAGATAGCAAGTCATTCTAAATGGGTAGTTATAATATGTTTAAATTTGAATATGCGAAGAGTACTGGTGGGGTCGTTATAGTCGGGAATTGTTTTGTTTGTGGAAGATAACATTTGAAAAAAAAAATGGAAGGCCAGAATTTAGAGGAAATATTCCCCCTATTCTTTTTACTAATAGTATAGATATCTATTCACATAATTCTAATGTATAGGAATTTTTTTTTTATTCAAGTAACTAATAGGGTTTAAAATAGATAGTTATGACCAAGGTTTGCAATTTCGGTGCCGGTGGGCTTGCTGCCCATTGGCCAAAACGAAATTTCGGCGGCACGCTGCCGAACGGTGGAAAAATAAAAATAAAAAAAAAAAGCAAAAAAAGGGCAAAATTTGGTTTTTTTTTTTTTTTCTGATTTTAGGGAAATTTCGTTGGCACGCCGGTCCGATTCGCCAATAAAAAATACATTTTTTTCCTTTTCGTCCGTTTCGCTCGGCACGCCGCTTCGTTTCGGTGACAAATCGTCGAAATTTCAGTCAAGTCAGCAACGATGCGCCCCTAGCGATTTCCCTTAGCGAAACGCATCGTCGGGGGTCCAAAAACCGAAATTTCGGTGGCACGCCATGGCGTGCCGCCGAAATTGTAAACCTTGGTTATAACTAATTAGGAGAACATGATTCTTCAAGATAAAAATGTCATTTACAAAATTTATTATCTATAATATAGAAGTCAATTTAGGAAAAAATTGGGCTTTTTGGGAAAAAAATGTCAAGCTCGAATCTTGCGAGTTCCTTCATATAATATCATAGATGTTATTTAATTATAGTTACATAGTTATTAAATTAATTCGATTTTCTTGGTTGTTTTGAATTTCTATCTTGTAAAGTCCTCACTCACTCTTTTTTTTTTTGGGTGGAATATCCTCACTCACTCTAATGCTTGGCTTTTTGTGATGAATCATGAATGCCACGAGTTTGTTGCACTGTATATGAAAGCAACAGCCGAGAGCCTTTTATGTAGGATTCACTACATCAAGGAGCCACTGTATGAATATCTCTTTTGTTGCTCAAATTAAGTAGTACATGTATTATGGTTCTATTCATTAAATCTAAGAAATTTGAAAAGCCAAGAGACTCAACCTCTCTTTCGCTGAATAGACCACCTTAGAGAATTCTAATAGACTTAATAAATTGAATGAATAACCTTATTGATTTCCAAGACTCTGTGAAAATTTTCTTCTAAAAGAAAAGAGATAAATGAAAGCCAGCAGTCTCATGGAGACCTTATTTTTGTTCTATAGCTTATTAATTCCCAACTTTGGTTTCAGAAGGCTAAATTCGGATCAAATAATGAAAACTGTATTGCTTGGAATAAGTATCACAGGGCTCTATAAAGTCTCTAATGGATAGTTCCCTCTAGGAGTGTCAATTGGTTTGGTGTATACCAAAATCGGATTGAACCAAACCAAAAAAAAAACCAAAACCGAAAAATTTCGGTTTGGTTTGGTTTTATTCCTAGTTTGGTTCGGTTTTGGTTTGAAAAAGTACAAACCGAATTAGTTTGTTTCAGTTTACAATTTAGGTGGTTGAGAAACCAAACCAAACCGAACTATATTTTTATAATTTTATACTACAGATAATACATATACAAAAATTTCAAAACCTCTTACCACATTTTTTTGTCAAAACATACTATTTATTTTTGTAGGAATCTCTGGGAAGGAGGTTATTTCAAATTGATGTTACTTAATAGGAGGATATAAGTTTTTATTTTCATGTGATTTAATTTTTTTTTATTAATGTAAGCTTATAAAAATATCATTTCTATTTTCTATTAAACAATATTGTTCGCATTTATATTCTAGTTAACAATATAGTTTAAACTTTAAAGATATTATAATTTCAATTTCTCAGTTTGGTTTTTGGTTTATTTACTTTATTTCAATTCGGTTTTCGATTTATAATTCTTAGTTAAAATTCGATTTGGTTCAATTTTCAGTTTTGATCAATATAACTCGGTTTGGTTTAGGTTTGACACAAAAACCAAACCAAACCAACCGAATTACACCCCTAGTTCCCCATGTGTCTACATTAGGGGAATGCATTTAGCAAATTAGAAACAAAGAAGCCTAGTTAAATGGCTTCTGCTTTTGAAGTGAGATGCTTCCATGTGACGCATCCCACAGTTAGTATTTTTTTCACTTTGTAAATGTTTTGTGTGGGGCCCACTTAATAAGAAAAATACTCATCGTTGGACGAGTATTTTTATGTGGAGCCCACTTTAAAAGTGTAGATGACCATTTTTATATACTTACACGTCACAGATATAATGATCTATCATGAATTATTTGTCACATGACAAAGACAGATTTATCATGGGTTATCTATCACCTCGACAAAGATAGACCTGTCATGGGTCACTTGTCTCCTGACAGAGACAGAAAAAAAGTATAGCATAGTTTAATTATATTAATGTGAAACTTATTTGGCATATTGGAGTGGAGATCTTCGTCTTGGGGGAAAGCCTACTTAGGGGGACTTTCTGGCAGTCCTTAAGGTATGGCGGACACGGGTGTAGGAATCGTCGGTGTAAGGATTATTTTGTTTTGGCTTTATTCCGTGTCAAAAAGGTCTTTTAAATATGGTCAATGTATTTGGGATAGGTTATAGGTTGTGTGGTTCAAACGAGGTTTTGATCGGAGTCAAATTGTTAAAGTTACGACCAACGTTCGCTGAACGTTAGCTAAACGTTCGACCGTTGGTGACACACAGAGAAACCCGAGAGCAGCGTGGGCTGAACGTTCGACCGTTGGTGACACACAGAGAAACCCGAGAGCAGCGTGGGCTGAACGTTAGCTGAACGTTCGACCGTTGGGGTCACACAGAGAATCCCGAGAGCAGCGTGGGCTGAACGTTAGTTGAACGTTCGACCGTTGGTGTCACACAGAGAATCCCGAGAGCAGCGTGGGCTGAACGTTCGCTGAACGTTCGACCGTTGGTGACACTCAGAGAAACCAGAGAGTAGCGTTCGCTGAACGTTCTCTGGTCGTTCGAACGAGAATAAGAAAAGTGAGTTTTTATATCGAAAGTTCGAGCCGCGTTAAACGTTCGAATGTTCGTGAACAAATTTCAGTTTTAGAAACCCGATCTTTTCTGATTTGTTTCCTTTTCTTTTCCTTCCTCCTCCTAATCTATTTAAGGAGTGTCTAGCCTATTGTGAGGCTTACCCAAGACTTTTTAGAGAACCCTAAAAATGTGTGCAAGAGATAGAGATCTCCTTCCTCTTTCCTCTTCTTCTTTGAGCCATCAAAATCCTTTCTTCTTCTTTCTTTTCTACCTTGGAGTTCCGGGTTGAAGAGTTTGCTCGTGGGAGTTCCTACGGTTGCTGAGCGAGTTCGTTTGGCGCTTCACTAAGGAGATATTCAGAGTTCTGAATCGTTGCAAGGATGCAAATCTGAAGAGTTCTTCAGATATTTACATTGTAAGTCAGAGTCAGTGTTGGGTCGTCTGAACCACTATTGTAAGTCTTCTTCTTATAGTGATTTCCAGAGGTGGCACCTCGTAGCCCGGAGGGTTTTTTCTCTTTGAGAGTTCTCTTAGAGTTTTCCCTTCGTCACCAAATTGCTTGTGTTGTCTCTTCTCTATTTTGCAATTGTGTGTGATGAATTGTTATTTGCTCAGACTTGTGCATGCCTATTAATTAAGAACTTGTTTTTAATTGATAGAATTTTTATTCCGCAATTGGTTTCACCTATTCACCCCCTCTAGGTGATTTAGAGTCTAAACTGTGTTTTTCAGTTGGCAGTCACTAACGAGTCTTGGAATGTTGACTTATAATGATGTAGACGTCAAGTGATTTACAATTTTACGTGCTAACATGTGGGACCCAGTGTACCAATCAGAGAACTCTATCTTTTATCATCACTATCTTGTTTTATTTTTATCTTGAACCTAGACATTTATGAAACCAGATCCATGATAGATATTAAACATTCATAAAGCCTTATATCATGACAAGTGTCACAATCCTAAAGACCCCACACCTTCTATAAATATGAGAACCCTCTTCCATTAGAGGAACCCTGGATCTTTGGCTTATCAGAACAAGGCTAGATCCCTAATTCCTGGATTGCTAAGAGCAATACTTCTCTTATCTTTCTCTAAACCTTTTCCAAGTCTACCAGGAATTCTCTAAGCCTACCTTTGGGTTTCTTTGTCTTCTAGAACCATTAAAGGAGCTCTCTGGCTTGGTATACATATAGATCACTTGAGTATCTCCCGTCTCTCATTCTAGTCATTGCCTACCTGTCATACCTTGACGACTCCAACCCATCTTCTGTTCAATAACATCAAGGGAACAGCTGCTAAGTCGGCAGTTTAGGCCAACGTTGGGCGTATCTATCTTACTTAGAATCGGCATTGTGACACTTTGAAGACACGTCATCAGCGTTGTGACACTTTGAAGACAATATTAGATGCGTGAGCGTGGATTCAAAAAAGGCACTTAAAAAAAGCAAGAGCCAATTTAGGCCCAAATCCCATGCAGACAATTTCGTTTAGGCTCTGTTTGGTAACACTTTTGTTTTTAAAAGCAAAAAAGCAATTTTATGCTTTTCAACTGCTTTTCTCTTGAAGCAAAACTGTTTGGTTTGGTAAACTTTTGCTTTGTTGCTAAGAAGAAAAAAAGCATGTTAGGTAACTGCAATAGCAAAGAAATTACTTTTTTGCTTCCATAGAAGTATTGTAAACAATTGATGCATTGTACTTAGAAATATACCCAACAATATAAGTCTAATATTATAAAAGTGTCATAAAATTAGTCATTTAATTACATTCAAATAGCAAAACAAGTAACTAATATCACCACTGTGCTAATCCATATGCATTAGCTAGTCTACATGCAATCGAGTCTCTTAATTTTGACATCTTTCGTCGAGATTGAGCTGTTACATCAATCTCTATTGGTTGTTGTGAACTTGAACCCACTAGCTCATCTTCGACCACCATTTCCTCATCTTCAAATTATGCAAATAGATAATCTTTATGTGCTTGCATTCTAATAAAGTTATGTAACACACAACAAGCAATAACAATATGTTCTTGCTTCTGAAGTGAGTATGGAGGCTGTCAGCACCCCATTTTTGCACCATAAAATTGCCCAAGAAGCATATCTTAAACTGGTATATATGTGGGCACGTAAATCGAGTTATTTATAGTGGACCCGTCTTTTTGAAATAATAATCCCATAATAAAGAGAATTTTGAGACGATTCCAATGCACCAAACCGTGCTAAAATCGAATCTCAAACGACTAAGTTATGGATAAAATAAGTAAAGGGTAGTTTGGGGACTTTTATAAAACCGAAATTGGATGCCACATGGCAGCCACGTGTACGCCATGGTGGCTGCCATGTGACCAATGATAAATTAAAAATTTTGGGGTTCTTTTAGTAAATAAGGTAAGTTTCCTAATGGGTTTGTTATGCAAATAAATAAAAAATTTAATAAAAGTTTTGAGATTAAAAGAAAATAAAAAAATATATAAACAAAGAGAAATGAGTTGGACGAATTGGTCCAACTCATGTTCTCTTGAGATATTAAGACTAAACTTAAAAAAAATATAAGCCTAAAAAATATGGGACAAAATAGACTTTGACCAAACCTAAATAAATGATGATGTTTAAAGAGAAGAAGAGGAAGAGTTAGGGGTTTAGGTTTTTAAAGAGAAGAAGAGGAAGAGTTATGGGTTTAGGTGTTTAAGGGAGGAAGAGGAGGAGTTAAGAATTTAGGTGTTTAAGAGAGGAAGAGGAGGAGTCAGATGTTTAAGAGAGGAAGAGGAGAAGTTAGGGAGATGAGAGGTTTAGGAGAGGAAGAGATAAAGTTAGAGGTTAAGAAGTTGAAGGGGTAGTAATTCTCTATAAAAAAGATAGAAGTTGGGAGCAAAAGGAGAGGGAGCAAGTAAGAGAGTTCTTTGAAAAAAAAACAAGTAGGATGTAAAACCCCGAATTTTCCCAAATATTAAAATAAAATAATAATTAATATTCTTGAGGATTATTATGGATAGAAATAATTTATTATTGTAGAGAATATCGTTATTAGTGGAGATCAAGAGTTTGGCGCAGATCGGACCGTCTGATCGCGAGTTATCGTGGTAAGATTAATATTTTAAAGCTGATGTATTTTAATTGGGCGAGTGTGTGGTGTTCAATGCGTGTGTGTTGTGTGGGATCGTATGTATATAAATAGGTATAGTATTAACCCTAGAACATACGGTGGTCATACCTGTTCGTATATTGTTTTGTACTCGTCAGCCGCAAGAGTGAACCTACGACTGAGAGCGACCAAGGGAGAAGAAGAAGAAGACTAAGAAGGAGGGAGGGAGAACCAAGTTTCTCCTTGTTCTTAAGCTTGTTCTGCAACTGTGAAGAGGTGTGGGTGTTGCTGTTTAGAGAAGGAAGAGGAGAACGCACGATCAGAGGTAGGTGACACCGTTTTATCATCTGTTTTTGTATTTTCGTGTGTTTAATCTCCAAAGCATGATTTTGTGATGTAAATATATATATATATATATATATATATATATATATATATATATATATATATATAGCATAGCATGATATAATTGTTATATGTATTGTTGTAATGCTTAGAATAGGAAAAATCACATTTCTACACTCTATATAGCGATTTTTGAGAGATCGCCAACCTCACTGTGCTCGGCAATCCTCAGTGCTCTTAGGCGCTAGTTCAAAAATTGAGACCGCCCGAGACCGCTTGATGACTTATCATCGGCGACCAAATTTAAACTACTGCCTAAGCGATCCTGAGCGCTCTAACCAGAAAATGCAATTTTTCGTATATGAAATCCTTGATTCAATTCTGAACTATTTTTAATCAATTATAATCAATAATTAAGAAGTTTTAAGACCAAAATAAATTATCAAATACCCTGTTTTGGCAGCAAATTAAATAGGGAATTATTTTAGGTAATTAGTTGCCTAACTTGATCTTAAATAAGAAATTCTAAGTTTAATGCAGATAATCTCTATAAATTAGAGTAAATAATTAAGAAAGATTAAATTATATATCAGTAACCAGATTTCTACAAATAGAGACTTTATATCAGAAACTCAACCCAGTTGAACTACCTTTGATAAATAGCAAGAACCATATTGTCCTTAAACGTAAGTAAATAGCAAATATCTTATTACCTCTAAACTTCACCTCTAAATTACTTTATAACTTTACATAACCTCAAAGATACTTCAATTGACCCCACCTCTACGTTTAATCACTCGAGTCATTTGATACTTTAATTCTCCCATAATTAGACCCAGTTATTGTGACTACAGACTAATAAACTAATTGTTGAATAAGGTTTGAATTATAAACTGATTGGGTTCAAGTTGTTATGAATACTCAAAAATATAATTTGGACTGTGGATTGGATGCCATGATGGCTATAAGAGATACGTATCATCTGCGGATGAGATTTGATACCTCTTGCGGGAGAGATGAGACCTCCTGTTGGGGGAGATGTAATCCGGTTTTGGATTGCATCCTACAGGGGAGATATGTGACCACCTAAGGGTGAGATGAGACCTCCTGTTGGGGGAAATGTAATCCGGTTTGGATTGCATCCCACAGAGGAGATATGTGACCACCTGTGGGTGAGATGAGACCTTTTGTGGGGGAGATGTAATCACGATGTGATTGCATCCCACAAGGAAGATATATGTGATTACCACCTGCGGGTGAGATATGACCACCTGCGGGTGAGATGTGATGACTCCTGTGAGAGAGACCTCATGTAGGGTGGATGTGATTACTACGTGATTGCATCCTACATGGGAGAATGTTGATATCAGATTGTGTGATTCACTATTAATTATGAATGACATGATTTAAATTTAAATAAGAAGAGTTTAATTAAACGGTTTAACTGTGATTGGATTTGAATGACTCTAAATTAGAATATAAATGAGCCCTGAATAAAATATAGAATGATTTTAGGAAAACCCTTTTGATGTGGTTTATATTACATTGCCCTACTAATTGAAAGGAAGTTTACATGATAAACTCTCTTTATTTCAAGCACTGAATAAATGTTGGTTTCGTATGGTGATTACTCGTTCTTATTATCGGCCGTGACTACCCGATTGTTTGATCGTGCATGAATGATTACTTTTATATATAAACTGTTTCTAACATGCATGTGTTACCTACTGAGATATTTGTATCTCACCATACTTCTTTATCTTATTTTTCAGCTATTTCACATGAGAGCGTCCTTGGGGTTGACACGAGCGAAAGTTGCAGATTATTGAGCTGAGAATCTTTCTTATTTCGTTTAGATCTTTCTTTTAGAGGTTGATATAGATGTACCATGATGGATATTTTATGATTTAATTGAAAATGAGAGAAAGTGTGTTAGAAAACCCATTTACCAGATTTATGAATTTATATTGATAAGTTAGTTTGATGGTTATATTTAGCCACGCATATTGTTGAAATTAATGTTTTAATTATCTGCACTCTAATAATAAATGGAATTAGTTGAATTTAAATGTCTGGAAATTAGTAGCTTTGAGCCAGTATCACTTCAGATTCGGGTTTGGTGTTTGTTTTGCATAGCCCCGGGTTCGGGGCGTTACATAGGAAGAAGTGGAGAAAAGAAGAGGGACGTCCACTAGCAAGGAGGGAGAAAGAAAAACTGCTGTTCACGACACACCAAGGTTCCAAGACCTGATTTAAAGTGTCAATCCATAACAGGTGAGTCATTTGTTTAATACATTGTATGAGACCTCTCTTTCATTACAATTTTTGAGATGAGATTACATAATTGGTGAGAGACATGTATATATGTTTGATGGCTTTGGGTAATTTTATCATGTAAGAAAAAAAAAAGACACAGATGTAAAGTTCTGAGTTTTTTCTGCATTAGACTTGCACCTGTTTTCTAGATAAACCAATTTTTTTTACCTAGTTCTAGTTTGCTTCAAGTCTGGAATCCTTCATGAGATTTGTGGTATTTTTATTTTAGTTTAATGTAAAAATATGCTTGAGACCCTACACTATGAGTAGGTATTTTATTTTTAATTTTCTTTGGTTCAGATTTTCACAAGGAGATGTCTAACAGTAAATTTTGCAGCTTCATATCTCTTAAATGAAAATGAATTTTTAAAAACTACTGTAGGTTATTTTAGTGCTTAAAGTTATGATTCTAGGGAATAAGATTTCGCACAATTTGGTTAAGAATTGAGGGAGATATGAATCTTTGAATGCGGATAGCGCAGTTGCTCAGATTGTTTCACTTTTTTTTTGTTTCCTTTGTTTATTGTGATTTTTTTACTTACATTTTTTTGTTTAATTTTTTTATTTTACTACATGAGATGTAACATAGTGGCCCTCCATTCTCCCAATGTAGATATGTTATTATATAATAGAGTCTAAAACATTTTATTGGAAGTGGTTGAATTAGCCCCCATTTCTTATTCTTTTTAATTTGGGTTTCTTTGCTTTAGAATTCTTATGTGCATTTAAGATGTAGTATAGCAATCCCCCACTCCTCTAATCCCCTGTATATATGAGAAAAATAAAATTAAAAAAAAAGGGAAAAAGAAATGAATAATAAAAAATAATAAATAAATAAATAAATATTTTTTTTTGAAAAAAGTACATTACTCCATGTTGAAATATTTGATTTGGATTTCTTTATTTTGGATTTTTTTATATATATCATATGTATTATAATTTGTATAGGATGTAGCAAAGCAATTCCCATTCCTTTAATATTTGTACACATGTGATCATAAAAATAAAAAATAAAAAATATATATAAGATAAAAGATAAAAAAAAATTGAATAATAGTAAATTAGCCCAAATATGATCCAACTGATTTAAGGGAACCCATTTCGGTGGGGCAACCCAGGGTGTTCAAGGACTTCCTTAGGTTGCAATCGGGTCACTTATTCGGAATCACTGGTGCAGACCAAAAATCAAACAAGGTGTCTACCAGCACCATTTCAGGTAGTGGCGACTTCATGAAACATGTACCACGCTTTTTCCGCATGCCCGAGGTGCGCATAGCTTGACGACTCCACTGGGGACTGAACCCAGAATCTCTGGTTTGATTGAACCTAGAATCGTTGGGGGCTGACCCAACCTGGTTTGATTAGTTGGATTATAATGGGCTTATTCTTTACACATGTGCACACACTTGCACATGCACGCACACTCTTTTTGTACATATGCACACACTTGCACAAATTGGTCGAGGAAGATTTGCCACCTTACTTAGTAAGTGTTGAATATATGCAAAAACGTATTCTGGGGAGTATTGTCATAAAGGACGAGATAATTGCCTAAGGAAATTGGGTTTTAAGTGGTACCACTGTGACCCCTCCAATTATCTGGGAACTCTCTCGGAACATCGTTTTGTGTACCAATTCATCACTTTACTATATGAGGCAGTGAAATTCCTTCCCATGCACACATGTGCACTCACGCACAATGTGGTTTGTTTACATGCTTTGATATAAATTGTGTGGGGTGACACGCGCGAGGGAGCCCGCGTGGATGATCCGATTGAATGATATGAAATTTCTTCTTTACCAAAACCTAGATCTTTCTAGCAGCCACCCTTCTTTATCATATAAACAAATTTTTGGATGATATTAGCCTCACGCGCCCGTGGCTTGCCAGGGAAAGCAACGTAAAACATCCCCCCAGGTTTTTGGATTCCTATAGCGCCACTGGTTTCTTGCTGTGGTATGCGAGGGTCTAGTACTTGGCTCAGATCCTTGTAGACGTTTGTCTCGGGCTAGGTACCTTTTTCCCACCTAATGTTCTGATACACCCTACTATGTGAATGTGAATGTGAATGTGAATGATGAATGAAGAGGAGTTGAAATAAGTCTAAAACCCAAGAGTCCATCAGGGGCAGCAAACCCCGCCTCCTTTTGCATTAAATAGAGTGGACCCTAGATTTTGGGCTACCTCAGCCCTAAATTAGGAGACTTACCTAAAATTAGATCAGGGGAACCACCCCAGATTCATGCATTGAGTCCTGAGAGCCGTGGGCCTCGACCCATTGAGTCCATAGGAAGTATATTGAGTTCAGATTAGTCTTTAAGCAGATGAAAGCAAGCCAGATTAGAACAAAGAAAGTTGAACCCTAGAATTAGGCCTTTTCAACCTACCCTTTTTAAATCAAATGTATCCTTCCTTAGAGTTCTTAACAACACTAAGATTGCATTCTCTTTCAGCTTTTTGAACATCATGTAATTTTCGCCCTAGCTGGCAAGTTGTAAGTTTTACATTAGCAGATGAAAGAGCAGATGAAAGGATAAGGCTGGTCAGGACTTTGGAGGTACTTCCATACACAAGTATGTCTAGGAGTCGTGCCTTGATAGGCACCAACCTTTCCTAGGACTATGTACACTTTTGAGGATGTGTTTTGATATCTGTCTGTTGACACAGACTCTCGGGATGGTGCAATGAAGAACAAGCCATCCTCTTGATGTAATCTTCGGAGATTTCACACCAAGACCACCATTCAGAACACTGTACTCGTAGTAAGAAAGGATTGTGATGAATCCTTCTGAGGTACCAACTCCGTCATCCCCACAACAAGGGGTTGAAGAACAACCAGTCATAATGGATCTAAGCCAACAGGTGGCCATGATGCGAGCTATGAGAATTCAAATGCCAGAAATCCAGCAGGGGCAACCACCTCAGCCAGCACCCATGGTAGCACATCCGCCACAACAAGAACCATTTGTGCTTGTTCAACTGGGGCAGGGAGAGCAAGACCAGAATGGGCACAGGAGGCCCAACTTAAGGAAATATTGGCAGCAATGAAGGAAGACAATGAGGCCCAAATGGTCGCAATGAGAGAAGAAGCAACTCCAGCCCAACCCAGTGTAGGATGAAACCACTCTAAAGAGCCTGTGTTTCTTCCCAGACATCCAACTGCCAGCCAAATTCTGATGTCCTGAATTGCATAGTTTCGACGGCACTGGCTGTCCTTTAATACACTTGCGATTATATGTTGGCGACATGTGTCAATATGCGAAGGAAGAGAAGATTATGGTTCAATTCTTCCAAAGATCTTTAACTGGGGCAGTATACTCTTGGTTCCTAAGTCTGGATAAGCAGAAGGTTCAGACATGGAATGACCTCGCCGCTGTGTTTAACCAACAGTACCGTTTAAATAGCCAAATGGTTCAGACCAGAACAGAATTGCAGAGGTTGTCAAAAAGGAATAGCAAGTCTGTGAGAGACTACACTAAAAGGTGGATGGAACTGGCAAACGTGGTACAACCCCCTTTTCTTGAACAAGATCGGACTTCTTTGTTCATATCATCACTGGGACAACCATACTTCACAATGCTATTGGGATAGTGTGCTATAAGTTTCATCGACCTAATCATGGCAGTAGATAGAATTGAGGATGCAGTTAAAATGGAAAAGCTCGGAGGCTCCATGACAAGCTTGTTGCATAACAATCTCAAGTGGCAAGAAGTAGGAGAATGACAACAGTACAAGTACAGTTAACCACGTACAACCTTCCACGCCGTTTCGCATCCCTTCCTCAAGAAGCACAAGCTTTCCCCCTACAAATAATATTGCGTATCAACTTAGGAGGCGTCTCACCAAGGAGGAAAGAAAGAACCGGGAGTTCACTCCGCTTCCATATACACTGACTGAATTGTTACCAACACTCTTGAGAGAGGGTCATCTGCAACTGGAAATGCCAAATCCTAAGGCATAAAAAATGAGGGGCTATGATCCAAGCAAGAGTTGTGAGTACCACATGGGTGCACAAGGCCATGATACTGAATGGATGCTGGGGCCTTTGTCATGTAGTCCAAGATCTTCTTGAAGCTGGGGGAACTCAAAATCAATCCTCCGCCAAAACAAAAAACAAAAAAACAAAAAAAAACAAAAAAAAAAAAAAAAAAAAAAAGAGAACAAAAAAACAAAAAGAGAAAGAAGAAAAGGAAAAAAAAGAGAAAAAGAAAAAAAGAAAAAAAATCATCATCATCATCATGCATCTTGGTATTTCATATCATGTACTCTACTTTCTAATGTTTGTTTCTCTTGACAGGAACCCCATCAATGATCAACATGAACCGTACCTCAGGGACAAATCATGATGCAACCCAGCAAATAACCAGCATAGTGGCCTCTCTACAGAGCCTACTACGGACAATAACAATCAGGGAAGAAACGTGAAACAAATGCTGGGAAGCATTAGGGGAAGAAAATTTTGAGCTGCGATCTTGAGTAGGGGTTCTTGAAGAAGAGATTAAAAGTATGAAGGGAAAGATACCTGTAAAACCCCGAATTTTCCTTAAATAATATAATAAATTAATAAATAATATCCTTGGGAATTTTAAATTGAAGGAAATATTTTATTAATGTAAGGGATGATATAAATAGTGGAGATCCAGAGTTGGACGCAGATCTGACCGTCCGATTATGAGATATCAAGGTATGATTAACACTTTAATTTTTAAGAGATATGATTGGGCGTGTGTATGGAGTCTAACGCATGTGAGCTACGTGGGATCAAGGGATATAAATAATAGCTTAATACCCTAATCGTATACGTTTGGTATTCTCGTTGGTATTCGACAGCCGCAAGCGACAAACCGTGAGTGAGCGACCGAGAACGACTGGAAGAAGAAGAAGGAGGAAGAGGACTTGGTCTTGTGCTCTTCATCGTCCAGAGTATTGCTGGGTGATAGAGTTCGTAGTTGTCTAGAGAAGAGAAGGAGAAACAACTGTAGACAGAGGTAGGTGACACCGGTTTTCGTTTGTTTTTGTATTTACGTTTGTTTAATCGTCAAAGCATGTTTTTGTATTTAGTTTGATAACAACACTATATGTATGTTAGAATGATATTGAACATGAAAAATCACACTTTTATACTGTTTCTGAGCGATTTCGAGTGACCGCCGACCTTGACTGTGCTCGGCGATCCTCGGCACTCTTAGGCGCTAGTTGAAAATTTGAGACCGTCGAAGATGGCATGAAGACTTATCGTCGGCGATCAAAAACTAACTACCGCTAACCTTAGACCGCCAGGGCGATCCTAGGCGCTCTGTGTAGAAATTTCAGAATTTTGTAATTTCGAACCTGATTCAATTCTTAACTATTTTTAGACAATTTTAATGATTAATTAAGATGTTTTAAGACCAAAATAAATTATCTAATTCCCTGTTTTACTAGAAAATAAATTAGGGAGATATTTAGGACATTAGTTGCCAAACTTTGAACGTAATTGAGAAATATAGTTTTGGAACACTTGACTATTATTTAATTACCAGAACATCTCTAAATTACACTATGATTCAAATAATCACATAAAGAGAATTCAGAACTCAGATAACCCAAAATATTGAAGTAATTGACAGATTTAACCTTTATATGCCATTAGGCACCAACCCTTATAGAAATATTATACTTTATGGAATTTTTGGAGTCTAGTGGGCATAGCTGGTTATGGATCCATAGTTGTGGCTAGATAGCTGAGGGATATGTCATTTGGGTTGAGTTTCTCCCTTGCGCGAGCGCACTTCCTTTGCAAGTTAGTTTGTTTGGGAAGGTCCTATGTCTGGAGGACACCCCAGTGAGCCGCTGGTGATTCCCTGTATAGGTGGTATAGCGATTGGTCGAGAGTCATCTCAAAAGGTTTATCTATCTTTGTGAGTCCTACAATGACACTAAAAATCACAAACACTTGTTATTACTCTTGTGTACATGCTGGAGGCATGTGATTGAGATATTGGTTGGATGTGACTGTTTAGTGCATCCTAGAAAAGTATGGATTATGTTATTGATTCTGATATCGGATTCTTATAACAGAACTTGCTGAAAATCTTATTTAGAACTGTTTAACTATACTGTTTTGTATTCATGATCGATATGAATGATTATACGAGCCTGCTTAGTCGATATTTCTTAATCGTACATGAACTGTTATTTTTCTTATATGAACAGTTTAAACATGCATGTGTTACCTATTGGGATATTCGTATCTCACCCTACTTTTATTTCATTTTTCAGCTGATACGCGAGAGGGGGACCATAGTATTGATTTCCAGGGAGAGGTAGTTGAGTATTCATCGGAGGATTACTTTTACCCAGATATTGTCTGAGGTTGTGGATTGTCATGGATTTAGATACTTTATCAGATTATTCTATTTTATTTGGGTTTGATGTATTAGAGAGATGAGAGATTAGTGACCTTTTATTTTTCCAAACTTAATGATTGATTTTGATGGTTAACTATATTAGTGGTTTGAGGATTTTAGACTACACTTCCGCACATACTTGTTCTGCACTCTGATAGTTAATTAATTGAATGTGTAGACACCTGATTTTTGCACCCCCGAAATAAAGAAAAATGAAAAGTCAAACCTTGAGGGGGTCAAGAAATTGACTTTTTGATTCAAGTAAATTTGGCCATCAAACTTCATCTCATTGAAAAGAGCATTTTGACACGATTCTAACGCAACTAAATTTGCTGGAATCGGAGTCCAGATGAGAAAGATATGAGCTGGTCAAACTTTTGGGGAGCAAAAAGTTGACTTTTTGCTCGACCCCAATTCAGCTGCCAAACTTGATCCCAATGGATAGGTGGTTCCGAGCCGGTTCCAACGACACTAAGTTTGCTGAAATTGGACACCGAACGAAGAAGTTATGAGCAGTTGAAGTTTCAGAAAAACTGCCCATGTGGCAAAAAGGCAGCAAAAAATGGAATAAACCAATAAAATAAATAAGATAAATGTATTTATTAATATTTTAATAAAGGGAATCTCGCTTTTTAATAAAATAATCGAAAAAATTGAACAAAATCTTGCAAAAAAAAACCAAATTGAATAAAGATTTGAAATCCAAACATTTTAAAAACGTGCTGGACCGTATTTCAATTACGGGCAGGCCATGCCCGTATTTGAAATACGGGCAAGCTTCTGGAAGGGGACACGCGTCACTGTACGGCGGGACACGTGTCCCGTACAGCCAATTTTGCGAGATTTGGAAATGTGCGTTTTTCGCCCGTATTTGAATTACGAGCAAAGCACGCCCGTACTTGAAGTACGGGCAAGGCACGCCCGTACTTCAAATACAGGCACGACCCTTTTTGCCTATAAATAGATAGGCCACCCCCCTCATTTCAAGAAGCCATCTCCATAGGCCCTCACCCTTTCCCTCTTGTCCTAACCACGGCCAACCCCTGCCCAGATGCTGCCACCCCAGTTCCAAACACCAGAATACCCAAAATACCCCTGAAATGCTGCCAAACCTTTTCCCTTTCATCCTTTAAACATAGAAAACCCAAAGAACCCTTTTCAAAACCCAATTTGAAAACCCAAGGAGACGCGGAAGCGCTGCCGAATTCTTCGGAGAACTCATCACCTCAAGAAGGTAATAGCAAAGCAAAGGTTCTGGTAACATTTTCTTCAATACACGTGTATTAAATGAGTTTCTTTCTAAAATCTTTACTATTTAATTCATTGTCTAGTTCGTTATTTGTTTTGATCTCACCTCATTTGCCTTGTTTATGTATGGATTTGTTCTCCCCATAATATGGGAGAGAATTTACTTGAAGGGAGGAAAGAGCAATTCTAAATCAAGATGGACACTTGGACAAACTTTAAACCAATCTCGTTAATCCATTTTATTTACTTAATATAGAAGGATATGTCCTTCTTAAAAAACTGCTGTATCCCATGTCCCCCTCTCTCTTTCCATTCTTAATGACGGCCATGAGTGATTACAAGATGAACCTACCACTTCAAAGAGCACAAAAGAAAGGGATAGAAGAACTTCAAGCCCAAAAGAAGCAAATGTACTGTTACAGAAAAGGATGAACACTCCAACAGATGTTGCAGAAAGTTACCAAGAGGCCACGGACTGGACCCCAAGCAGAATTAGCATCAAAAGTGCAAAACTGAAGGTGCCCGTAAACTCAGAACGGTTCAGGCATGCCCGTGTTTGCTTCACGGGCAAGCCTGAACCGATTTACATCCACGAGCAGAGCCAGCCCGTATATCAAACACGGGCAAGTTTAAAAATAACTCAGAAAATGTAATTTCTCAACCCGGTTGGATTTGTTCCGACTCGAGTTGGATTAACCCGACCCAAATTGGCACTTTGGGCTATTTTCAGCCTAATAATAGACCATGGGCCTAAATAGGCCCACTAAGACCCACTTGTGGGGCCCACTTTTGACCGGCCAAAACTGGGCCCGTTTCCAATAAACGGGCCCAAGGCCACTTGACTTTGGCTAATGGGCCAAATCCAAGCCCATCAAGTCCAAATAAAAGTGTAAATAAATAAAATTTATATAACCAAAAAGGGTTACCCAATAACCCTACTGGGCCCTAGGCCCAACCATGGCAGCCCACGGGTCTTCCAACGGGACCCGGGTCCGACCCATTTCACTTAGATAAATAAAAAAGATAAAATCAAAATAAAAGGACCCACACCTTCAGAGGGTCCCACCAGACCAAATAAAACAGCATGCTGGTCTAGGAAGGGTGAGATTGACTCATAAACCAGGGAGACCCAAGGGACCCGTCAAACCGATGGGGCGGGCTGGGGTGTCTTAGGGTTTCCCCGGACGTAACCGAGGACTTAGCTAGAACTCTGAAAAGCCGCAGACCAGACTTAGACCCGGATAGGGTAATCACCGTGTCTGCCTGCACCTCTCAGGCAGTGGCGACTTCGAAAGTCCCGAGGCACGCACGAAACCCTTCACGTGCGCCCCGAGTGCAATCTAAGTCAAATTTAGGTGCGCACAGCTTGGCGACTTTGCTGGGGACCCCTCAACCTAGCTGGACCCTGGTTATCAAATGAGTCAACTAAGATATGAGTTAACTTAGGAAGTACTTTTTGTCTAACTTTAGTAAGGTATGGAATGCATGTAATTACATGAGATTGGGGGATCCTATCAAAGGGACGAGATAATTGCCTAAGGAAAGTGGAATTTAAGTGGTTCCTTGTAACCCTCCACTTACCTGGGGATCCACCTAGACATTGTATTATTTGTGGTTCTGTGCTCTTACTATAAATGCGACATTAAGGAACCCTTTGTTGGCCCTTATCCGAGAATCACCCGAACAGACGCAGCACTTGACCCCACTGCACATACAAGCACCTCACTACACCGTGAATGAACTTTTAACTGCGTGGGGTGACATGCACGAGGGAGTCTGCATGGATGATCCGGACTGAATGCTGTCTGCACTCTGTGAATATTCTTCTTAACCAAAACCTAGATCTCTCTAGCAGCCACCCTTCTTCAATCGAGACACTTACTTTTGAGATGGTATTAGCCCTACGCTCCCGTGGCTTGCCGGGGAAAGCAGGGTAAACCCATCTCCCCAGGTTTTTGGATTCCTTAGCGCCACTGGTTTCTTACCATGGTACGCGAGGGGTCTGGTACTTGGCTCAGACCCTTGCAGGCAAATGCCTCGGGCTGGGTATCCTTCCCCACCTATTGATTCTGAAAAACCTTGATACTTTGAATGTGAATGGATCTAAATCTGAATGTGAATGCGAATGCTGGAACAAAATAAGGGAAAAATCAATTTAAAACCCAAGAGTCCATCAAGGGTAGCAACCCCCGCCGTTTTTTTGCATCAACCTGAGTAAAACCTTAGCCCTAATTTAAGAAACCAACCCAATTTGATCAGGGGTCTAACCCTAGATCCATGCATTTGAGTCATGTGAACCGTGGGCCTCGACCCATTGAGTCCGCTGGAAGCACTCTAAGTCTTAGTTGGCCTTTTGAGCAGATGAGAGCTGGCCAGATCAGACAATCAGACAGAAACAGGCCAAAACAGGGGCAGAAAAACCCTAGATTTAGGATTTCAGCCCACTTGCCAAGAAGCAAACTTGTACCCTCCTTTTGGGTTCCCAACAACCCTAAAGGTGATTTTCTTTACAGAATTATTTTTGTAAATTTCGCCCTCGATGGCAAGTTGTAAACATTTTTGTTGTGATCTGACACCCAAAAGCGGATGAAAGAACAGATGAAAGATAAAAGGCTGATCAGGATTTAGGAGTGCTTCCTTACACAAGTATGTCTAGGAGTCGTGCCTTAACAGGCACCAACCCTTTTAGGACTATGCACACACTTGTGGGTTTTTTTTAGCATTTAACTTTCACTTTACCTGTGTATATATTTGTTCATGTGTTAAACACGTGCACTTCGAGATCATTTACACCAACCTGTTTAGTCGAACTATTTTCAAAAATGCACAAAAAATTTCCGGGCATGCATTGAACCGTCTTCCGAGGTGCACACCAAAATTGCTTTTCAAAGCACACAACAAAGTGGGGCCTACATTGAATCGTCTCCATGACGAACATTAACATTGTCTTTTGCTATGCACCGTAAAACCGTCATTCGTGGTTATATTGAGCTAGCTGTTTAGACATAAATCAAATCACCCATCTTGCGGTGTAGATTCTCCATGCCATGATATTAATTGTCCAGGACACGTTTTCAAAGAAGTTTTCAGTCGCCGCCCATTAAGGCACGGATATGATTTCCTGAGATTTGCACTCATAAAGCACGTGTTGCACGGTTTTAAAAACCATCAGACACGATATGATCTCCAGAGTCTCAATCTCTGAAAGATCGAATTGTAAGTTTTTTTTAACATCGCAATTTTCAGGAAAAATGTCACACACTATTCACAGTAATGTTTTGTCGAAGTTGTGATTTTCATGCATGAATCGTCCCATATTTGTTTTCGCTCATCGTGACACCAGAGCACCACTCACAGTGTAAATGATCTCGTCACACACAACACCTTGTTCATAAGTTGAAAAGAAATTGATTGAGATCTTTAATGAACAGGTACGATTCAGGTACTTCACATTAAAAGCACTACCCAGAACGCTGCATTTGCATTGAAAAAGGACTGCAATGAATTCTTCTGAGGCTCCAACTTCGTCATCCTCACAACCAAGAACTGAAGAACAGCAAGTCATGATGGATCTAAGTCAACAAGTAGCCATGACACATGCCACGGGGGTTCAAGTACCAGAAATCCAACAGGGACAACCACCCCAGCCAAACCTCATGACAGTTGATCTGCCACCACGGGACACCCAATTCCCACATTCGGTAGCAATAGCCACCCATCCTCCACAACAATAACCATGCATGCCTGTTCAGCTGGGGCAGGAAAAGCAAGACCGAAGTAGGGTACGGAAGGCCCAACTTGAGGAAATGTTGACTGCAATAAAGGAAGACAGTAAGGCTCAAATAGATGCAATAAGAGAAGAGCTCTTGAAAAACCTCCAGCCCAACCCAGTACGAGAGGAAACCACACTGCAGAGCTTGTGTCTTTTTCTAGACATCCATCTGCCAGCAAAGTTCCGATGTCCTGACCTGCATAAATTCGATGGCACTGGCTGTCCTTTGATACACCTGCGATCGTATGTTGGCGACATGTACCAATATGTGAAGGATGAAAAGATCATGGTTCAGTTCTTTTAGAGATCGCTAACTGGGGCAGCATATTCTTGGTTCCTAAGTCTGGACAAGCAGAAGGTCAAGGCATGGAACGACCTTGCTGCTGTATTCATCCAACAATACCATTTGAATAGTCCGACAGTTCAAACCCGGGCAGAATTGCAGAAATTGTCAAAGGGAAATAGTGAGTCTGTAAGAGACTATGCTAAAAGATGGATGAAACTAGCAAATATGGTTCAACCCCCTCTCCTCGAACAAGAACAAACCTCTCTGTTCATTTCATCACTGGGGTAGCCATACTTTACAATGCTGTTGGGACAATGTGCTGCAAGTTTTGCCGATCTGATGATGACGGCTGAAAAGATCGAAGATGCAGTTAAGGCTAGAAAAATAGGAGCTTCTATGACAGAATCCTCCCAAGAAGACATAAGATATGAGGGAGCAATCAACCATGTCCGATCTGCTAAGCGCAAGAGAGGAAATAATCACCCCTGTACAAATGTCACCATGGCTCGGCTGAAGGAGCCCTTGACTAAGGAAGAAAGAAAAAAACCATGTGTTCACATAGCTCCCATATTCCCTGGCTGAGTTGCTGCCTACCTTGCTGCAAGAAGGACACCTGAAGCAGGTTCCCCCAAATCTGAGAGCACAGCAAGTAGAGGGTATGACCCATCCAAGACATGTGGTTACCATAAGGGAGCACCGGGGCATGATACTGACGAATGCTGGAGCCTCCGTCATGCAGTCCAAGATCTCCTTGAAGCTGGGGAACTCAAAATTGATCCTCCACCAAACTGAAAAAAAAAGAAAGAAAAAAAGAAGAAAAGAAAAAAAGAAAAAAAAACAAAGAAAAGAAAAGAAAAACATCATCATCTCTATGCATCCTGACATTTCATATCATGGATTCTGCTTTCTGATACTTGTTTCTTCTGGCAGGAACCCCGTCAGTAGTCATGGACCACACCTCAGAGACAAGTCATGATGTGGCCCAACAAATATCCAGCATAGTGGCCTCTCTATGGAGCCTACTACGAATGATAACAATCAGAGAAGAAACATGGAACAAATGCTGGGAAGCATTAGGAGAAGAAAATTTTGAATTGCGATCTCGAGTAAGAGATCTTGAAGGAGAGATCAAGAGAATGAAAGGAAAGATACCCTTGAATAGTCAGGAAGTAAGCCGCCTGCCAACCATAGTAGGAAGTCAACTGCAGAAAGAAAAAGGGAAAGTTGTAGCAGCAGATGTTCCTCAAGTCATGAAAAAGCAGAATCCTTTAGATGATTCCCCAAGGAGAACAAAAGAGGAAGCAGAGACCAGAATGAGGAGGGTTTTCACCCCTTTACCATATGCACCAGCAGAATTGCTTCCAACACTATTGAAGGAGGGGTATGTGTAGATTAAGCCCCCGAACCCCCAAATGATTCGGTCCAGAAACTACAACGTTGCAGAACGATGTGAGTACCATTCTGGTGCTCCAGGACATCACACAAACCGATGTTGGGATCTGAGGCATGATATTCAAGATCTGATCGACCAAGGATTCTTGAAGGAACTGCTTGAGCAACCAGAGTCTGCTAAAGGACAAGACATCTCTGACAAATTGGCACAGGTCCGAATGTCTGAATCAACCATCTTCCCGCTGGAAAAAGAAGATGATATGAAAAATGAGGGCGATGAGAGCACCTGAAGACTTCCTTCCATGGCATGCAACTAAATTCCAAGAATGCTGATTCGCATCAGCCACCTTTTTGCATAATTTGCTATTTTGCGTTTATGCTTTCTTTTAATTTCCGAACTTGATAACATGCTTCTTTTTTGCAAGCTAATGAAATCTTTTGGGAAATCACCAAAGTGTTGAGCCACACCAAGACAAGACTGTGATCTCAGGACAAACTTGAACAATCAAATTTGATAGATGAAATGTGTTGAACAGCACAAACTGTGTGGGTCTCAACATAGCCAAGGGATCCCCCACCTGCACCACATTTGAACCCTACCTTGCCAAACAGTGGGGTAAGCTGAAAGAAAAAAAGAGGAAGAAGGGGCAAGGTGCCCATACCAGTTAAGGGTCACTGACATGATCCAGGATCAACGATCCCAATGACATGATGAAAGGCCATTTTTGGCTGAAATACTTCAAACAAATTCCGTTAGTCAGACGTGATTGAGCTTGATCGTCTCATTTCTAACCCATGTTATGTCTAGCCACCCCAATCTGGGGCAAAGTCAAAAAGAAAAATGAATAAATATGAAAGTGGTTCTTGAGCCAGTTAATTGTACAAAAACAAGTAAGTGTTACATTATCCGTAAAAGGATGAAAGGCCATCCTTGATGTTCTCCAAAAATCATTTGACACAAGATGAAACCCTAGCAAAACACTTTGAGCCTAACAATCTCTTCATTAACCCCACCATGTCCTGTCTTCGAAACTGGGGTACACAAGCTTCATGAAATTGGAGACACAAGAAGGACAAGGGGAAGATAGGGCAAAGTGAAAAGCACCCTAAAAAGGAGAAACGAGATGAAACCCAGAAAACAAGAATATGAAGAAAAGAAAAGAACTGGGGCAATTCCCTTTGAGAAAAGAAAAGAATAAAAAGAAAGAAAAAAAACAAAAGAAAAACAAAAGCCGGGGCAAACCCCAAAAGCAAAATTCAAGAATTGGGGCAAAGAACCCAAGAAAAGAAAAGAAAGAAAAGAACAAAGATGGAAAAAAGGGAGAAGCAGCTACAAGTTAAAGAAGCTACACAAAGCTGAAGTGACAAGAGATGAAGCAAGCCCTAAGCAAGAAAAGTGGACAGGACATGGCCCTTACCTTGCTCACAAATTTTGAGCCTTTATATCATTTCTTCTGGACCCATAAACCCAACCTACGTTTCGTCCTATTATGAAGTCCTTTCTGATTACAGAGAATGTGACACTAACTCCTAGACAAACTGGCAATGACAAAATCAAAGGAACAAAAGAACTTTGGCTAGACATAATGGCTACCAATAGAATGAAGCTATATAAGGTTTGAACTTGTTTACCCTTCATTTCTAAACACTGGAACCAAAGCTTACATTTCGTCCTACTGTAAAGTCCTCTTTGATCGTTGGATCATGATCCATGGAAATTGACAGTGCCCTCGAACTAGGGCAAAGCACCAAAACCCAAATAAGGGAACCCATTAAGATAAAAACCATTCACAACTCCAACTAAGGGTGGGAAAAGAAAAGAAAAAGCAAGAGAGAAAATCAAGAAAGCTGGGGATGGGCAGTGCCAAACAAACCCCACTAAACCAAAACAATTCCCCCACTCCAACTTGGGGAATGCCATTGAAGACAAACATGTTGAGATCCTCACAGAGAGTGCTGAAAGCACCATTTTATAAGTCTAAATGAGAGTGTGAGGTGACTGACCCAAAGATTATTGGTCTTGTCATGGACCCACTTTGAAAAGCGAGAATTCAAAACATTGATGAATTCCCAAAAGGTTTTAATTGCTTATGTTTTGCACATAATTTTGATGATAAACAAATTCTGATTAACTAAATTCCACTTGAACTTTTGCAGGTATTGACAGAACTTGAGACAGACAGAAAAAGCTATCACGGCATATTCACAGAATCGTCACCATGTACTCACACATGGGGTGCAAACAGAATCGCCACCATGTACTCACACACGGGGCGCAAAATGAATCGTCACCATGTACTCACACATGGGACGCAAAAATTCGTCACCATGTACTCACACATGGGGCGCAAAAATTCGTCACCATGTATTCACACATGGGGCGCAAGAAAAGTCATCACAATGTATTCACACATTGGATGCCATCACAGCGTATTCACACGTTGGATGTAAAAGCAAAATTCGTCACCGTGTATTCACACATGGGGCGCAGAAGAAGCCATCACAATGTATTCACACATTGGATGCCATCATAGCGTATTCACACGTTGGATGTAAAATCAGAATCGTCACCATGTACTCACACATGGGATGCAAAATGAATCGTCACCATGTACTCACACATGGGACGCAAGCAGAATCAGCACCATGTATTCACACATGGAATGTAGAAAAGCCATTTCAGCATATTCACACGCTGATGAAAAAACAAAACCGTCACAGTGTATTCACACATTGGACGTAGAAGAAATTGAAATCAAAACCACTGAAGGATAAGTCAGAAATTGGTGGGGGAATGTCCCAGCATAGTTTGTGATATCAGAGCTGTTGATACATGAATTTGAAATTGATAGAGACAACATTAAAAAAAAAAAAGAGAAGAAGAAGAAGAAAAAATGGATTGAGAAAAGAAAGAAAGAAAAAGAAGAAGAAAAAGAAAAGAAAAGAAAAGAAAAGAAGAGAAGTGGATTAAGACAAAATGAACAAAATGTCTCCTACAAAAAGTCACCATGTATTCACACATGGGACGCAAAAAGAGTCATCACAATGTATCCACACATTGGCTGACAAAAGTTTGTGAAGCCACCAACAAGTAAGTCAGCTTCGAATATAGTTGAGACAAAAAAGGACAGAGACAAAAGTCGCCATGTATTCACATATGGGACGCAAATAAAGTCATCACAATGTATCCACACATTGTTGACAAAAGTTTGTGAAGCCACCGACAAGTAAGTCAGCTTTGAATAGAATCAAGACAAAACAAGACAAGGACAGACAAAATCCGTCACCGTGTATCCACGCATGGGACGCAAAAAGAGTCATCACAATGTATCCACACATTGGTTGACAAAAGTTTGTGAAGCCACCGACAAGTAAGTCAGCTTTGAATAGAATCAAGACAAAACAAGACAAATCCGTCATCGTGTATCCACACATGGGACGCAAAAAGAGTCATCACAATGTATCCACACATTGGTTGACAAAAGTTTGAAAAGCCACCGACAAATAAGTCAGCTTTGAATCAAGACAAAACAAGACAAGGACAGGAGTCACCATGTATTCATACATGGGACGCAAAAAGAGTCATCACAATGTATCCACACATTGGTTGACAAAAGTTTGAAAAGCCATCGACAAATAAGTCAGCTTTGAATCAAGACAAAACAAGACAAGGACAGGAGTCACCATGTATTCACACATGGGACGCAAAAAGAGTCCTCACAATGTATCCACACATTGGTTGACAAAAGTTTGTGAAGCCACCGACAAGTAAGTCAGCTTTGAATCAAGACAAAAAGACAGAAAAAAAAGAGTCACCATGTATTCTCACATAGGACACAGACAAAATCCGTCACCGTGTATCCACACATGGGACGCAGAAAGAGTCATCACAATGTATCCACACATTGGTTGACAGAAGTTTGTAAAGCCACCGACAAGTAAGTTAGCTTTGAATCAAGACAAAAAGACAGAGAAATTCATCACCATGTATTCTCACATGGGACACAAACAAAATTCGTCACCATGTATCCACACATGGGACGCAGAAAGAGTCATCATAATGTATTCACACATTAATTGACCAAAGTTTGTGGTACCAACGCCGCCAGTGATTAAACTGAAGGTTGGTTGAGGCACACCTGGGTGTTGTTTTTCAACTCACCCCCTGCGGAGATTTTACATGGTCCAACCTTGAGATACTGAGTTCAAACCAACTTGTTTAGCCTTGGGTTCCCTTTCCCAGCCGTTTGGCTAAAACAGACCAGTTTAACCTCGGGTTATCTTTCCCAGCCGTTTGGCTAAAATAGACCATTGGGTTCCCTTTCCCAGCCGTTTGGCTAAAATAGACCATTGGGTTCCCTTTCCCAGCCGTTTGGCTAAAATAGACCAGTTTAACCTCGGGTTCCCTTTCCCAGCCGTTTGGCTAAAATAGACCATTGGGTTCCCTTTCCCAGCCGTTTGGCTAAAATAGACCAGTTTAACCTCGGGTTCCTTTTCCCAGCCGTTTGGATAAAATAGACCATTGGGTTCCCTTTCCCAGCCGTTCGGCTAAAACAGACCAGTTTAACCTCGGGTTCCCTTTCCCAGCCGTTTGGCTAAAACAGATCAATTTAACCTCGGGTTCCCTTTCCCAGCCGTTTGGCTAAAATAGACCAGTTTAACTTTGGGTTATCTCTCCCAGCTGTTTGGCTAAAACAGACCAGTTTAACTTTGGGTTCTCTTTCCCAGCCGTTTGGCTAAAACAGACCAGTCTAAACCGAGTTCCCTTTCCCAGCCGGTTGGCTAAAACAGATCAGTCTAAGGTTCTCTTTCCCAGCCGTTTGGCTAAAATAGATCAGGTCCAGGGTTCTCTCCCCCAATCATTCCAAATGATTAAAACAGATCAACCTTATAAAATTGTCTTTGGGTTCTCTTCCCCAACTGTTTTAGGACAGTTAAAATAGATCTATAATCTGGTACCAAAATAGCTTTCCAAAGTCCATACCTGTTAAAATCCTGAAAAGGCACAAGTCCCCAGGGGAGTACCACTACTCAAGCTCTTCAGAAGAACCCCACGGAGTTGCTTGATTAATTGAAGATTACATAAATCCCCAGCGGATCAAGCACTAATGTTTTGTTCCTTGTACAGGTTTAAACAGGGAAGAAATAAGACATAAGATGAACATGAGAAAGGACACTTTCTTCCCCATCGGAGGTCTCTTCCCTTTCATCCCCAGCGGAGCTCAGAAGAAAGAAGATTGTCAAGATCGTCAAACCCTCCAACAAAACTTCAAGAGCAAAGAGAGACATCACAATAATCCCCAGAGAGTCATCTAGACGGATTGTATGCCCACCAAATCCCCAGTGGAGTTACGTTAAACTGGGAAGTCCCCGCAAGAAAGCTTTTTGCCTCGACAAAGAAAGCCTGGCAAGAAGGAACAACAAACTCTTAAAGGAAAAGAAGATGAAGAAAAGCAAGCAATAACGGGCCAATTCGCCCCCTCTTGTAAATTTCGATTTCCCACTTTTGTAAATAGCATAGGCTAGAATAGGTGTATGGTCTCCGAGATGATGGGCAGCAGCGCAAAAGCCTCCTCCCATTCCCCCACCTTCACTCCCAGTCCTAAACCTTGGCCTAGCATCCTTTGAAAAAAAAAAAAGGAAAAAGAAAAAGAAAAGAGAAACTCTCAAGGAATCAAGAACTGAAGTCACTAAAAGCTTTAACGGAACAAACAAGAAGAAAAGAACATTGTTAAGTGCCTTGCATCAACGCCGAAACAGGTTGATGAGCTCAGATTTAATCCTATTCTTCTTTCCAAAAACAAAGAACTAAGGAACAGCCCTATTCAAACCCGAAAGAGGGTATAGGGATTCCAAAGTTAGGAAGTGATACCAAACATCTGACACTTCCCTTTCACTATAAACAATTCAATGATTGAGCTCCTCGACCATGTCGACAGAAATACAAGGTGCAAAAATAAGGTTCTTTTTCTTCTTTGCCGTTCATCCCCTAAGGTGACTCCGGCAAAGAGGGGCAGCTGTAGACACCTGATTTTTGCACCCCCGAAATAAAGAAAATGAAAAGTCAAACCTTGAGGGGGTCAAAAAATTGACTTTTTGATTCAAGTAAATTTGGCCATCAAACTTCATCTCATTGAAAAGAGCATTTCGACACGATTCCAACGCAACAAAATATGCTGGAATCGGAGTCCAGATGAGAAAGATATAAGCTGGTCAAACTTTTGGGGAGCAAAAAGTTGACTTTTTACTCGACCCTAATTCAGCTGCCAAACTTAATCCCAATGGATAGGTGGTTCCGAGCCGGTTCCAACGACACTAAGTTTGCTGAAATCGGACACCAAACGAAGAAGTTATGAGCAGTTGAAGTTTCAGAAAAACTTCCCATGTGGCAAAAAGGCAGTAAAAAATGGAATAAACCAATAAAATAAATAAGATAAATGTATTTATTAATATTTTAATAAAGGGAATCTCGATTTTTAATAAAATAATGGGAAAAATCGAACAAAATCTTGCAAAAAAAACCAAATTGAATAAAGGTTTGAAATCCAAACATTTTAAAAACGTGCTGGACGGTATTTCAATTACGAGTAGGGCATGCCTGTATTTGAAATACGGGCAAGCTTCTGGAAGGGGACACGCGTCACTGTACGGCGGGACACGCGTCCCGTACAGCCGATTTTGCGAGATTTGGAAATGTGCGTTTTTCGCCCGTATTTGAATTGCGAGCACAACCCTTTTTACCAATAAATAGAGAGGCCACCCCCTCATTTCAAGAAGCCATCTCCATAGGCCCTCACCCTTTCCCTCTTGTCCTAACCACGACCAACCCCTGCCCAGATTCTGCCACCCCAGTTCCAAACACCAGAATACCCAAAATACCCCTGAAATGCTACCAAACCTTTTCCCTTTCATCCTTTAAACATAGAAAACCCAAAGAACCCTTTTCAAAACCCAATTTGAAAACCCAAGGAGACGCGGAAGCGCTGCCGAATTCTTCGGAGAACTCATCACCTCAAGAAGGTAATAGCAAAGCAAAGGTTCTGGTAACATTTTCTTCAATACACGTGTATTAAATGAGTTTCTTTCTAAAATCTTTACTATTTAATTCATTGTCTAGTTCGTTATTTGTTTTGATCTCACCTCATTTGCCTTGTTTATGTATGGATTTGTTCTCCCCATAATATGGGAGAGAATTTACTTGAAGGGAGGAAAGAGCAATTCTAAATCAAGATGGACACTTGGACAAACTTTAAACCAATCTCGTTAATCCATTTTATTTACTTAATATAGAAGGATATGTCCTTCTTAAAAAACTGCTGTATCCCATGTCCCCCTCTCTCTTTCCATTCTTAATGACGGCCATGAGTGATTACAAGATGAACCTACCACTTCAAAGAGCACAAAAGAAAGGGATAGAAGAACTTCAAGCCCAAAAGAAGCAAATGTAATGTTACAGAAAAGGATGAACACTCCAACAGATGTTGCAAAAAGTTCCCAAGAGGCCACGGACTGGACCCCAAGCAGAATCAGCATCAAAAGTGCAAAACTGAAGGTGCCCGTAAACTCAGAACGGTTCAGGCATGCCCGTGTTTGCTTCACGGGCAAGCCTGAACCGATTTACATCCACGAGCAGAGCCAGCCCGTATATCAAACACGGGCAAGTTTAAAAATAACTCAGAAAATGTAATTTCTCAACCCGGTTGGATTTGTTCCGACTCGAGTTGGATTAACCCAACCCAAATTGGCACTTTGGGCTATTTTCAGCCTAATAATAGACCATGGGCCTAAATAGGCCCACTAAGACCCACTTGTGGGGCCCACTTTTGACCGGCCAAAACTGGGCCCGTTTCCAATAAACGGGCCCAAGGCCACTTGACTTTGGCTAATGGGCCAAATCCAAGCCCATCAAGTCCAAATAAAAGTGTAAATAAATAAAATTTATATAACCAAAAAGGGTTACCCAATAACCCTACTGGGCCCTAGGCCCAACCATGGCAGCCCACGGGTCTTCCAACGGGACCCGGGTCCGACCCATTTCACTTGGATAAATAAAAAAGATAGAATCAAAATAAAAGGACCCACACCTTCAGAGGGTCCCACCAGACCAAATAAAACAGCATGTTGGTCTAGGAAGGGTGAGATTGACTCATAAACCAGGGAGACCCGAGGGACCCGTCAAACCGATGGGGCGGGCCGGGGTGTCTTAGGGCTTCCCCGGATGTAACCAAGGACTTAGCTAGAACTCTGAAAAGCCGCAGACCAGACTTAGACCCGGATAGGGCAATCACCGTGTCTGCCTGCATCTCTCAGGCAGTGGCGACTCCGAAAGTCCCGAGGCACGCACGAAACCCTTCACGTGCGCCCGGAGTGCGATCTAAGTCAGATTTAGGTGCGCACAGAATGGATTACTTATTTCTTTTGTTTGGTATATTCTTGATGATTTATTTGATATGGGCCAGTAACACCTCGGATTTAGTTGTTGAACTGAATTCGAGTTGTTACAGTAGCGAACCGGGTTCGGGTTGGGTGCCGGTTTGCACTGTCCCGAGTTCGGGGCGTTACAGAGATGGTATCAGAGCAATGGTCCTAACCTTAGATAGCTAGCTTTAGGGGAATGGGATTGTGAATACGCTAGATAGAACCCATAGAATCATTGGATACTAACAAGTGAAATTTGTATTTTGCAGATGGCTGGTAGAGCGAGACGTGCTAGAGCTGATCTTGTTGAGAGAGCTGGCATTGAGGAGGAGCAGTAGGATGTTCCATTACCTCCACCACCTCAAGGGGGTGATGTGTGGGCAGTTGTTAGTAGCTTGGCAGAGCTTCTTGCCAAGGAAAGGGAGAAGAGACTGAGCCAGCATGGAAATGGTGGAAATGGTGGCAATGGTCACGGGGATGCACCTATACATGAGAGAGCGATACAAACGGCCAAGGATCTAGAGCAGTTCAGAAAGTTAGATCCACCTATCTTCAGTGGACGTCCAGATCCGATGGAGGCTGAGAGATGGCTGATGCGAGTGGAGTGGATTTTTGAGGCCATGGGATGCCCGATGGACAGGAGAGTGAGATTGGCAGCTTTTCTATTTGAGGGTGAGGCAGTTCATTGGTGGATCGCTAGGAAGAGGCAGGACCCACAGGCTACTTATATGACGTGGGATAGATTCAGAGAGGTCTTCTATGACCAGTACTTTTCTGAGGAGGTCCGGCTCAAGAAGGAGCGGGAATTTATGGAGATTACCCAGGGGAGCCAGACAGTGGCCCAGTATGAGGCTAGATTTGCAGCTTTATCTCGATTTGCACCCCACATGACACAGGATGAGAGAAGGCTGACTCACATTTTGAGCGGGGTCTGAAGCCCGAAATTAAGAGTATGTTGACGGTACTCTTATGCACATAACTGAAGGACGTGGTACGTAGAGCCACCAGGGCTGAGAGTGACATAGAGGCTAGAGTGAGCCAAAGCAGGGCTAGACCACCTATGCGCGCGTCGGAAACACGGCACGAGAAAGTTTGGAGTCGCCACCGCCTGATGGGGTGCAGATGGACACCTGGGTGCCTAAGTTAGTCTATTTTGGGCTTTGGTCTGCGGCTTGAGATTCTAAGTAGGGCCTCGGTTGTGGTTTGGGGAAGTCCGTAGACACCCCAGTCCACCCCGTCGGATGACGGGTCCCGTGGGTTCCCTGTTTTGAGTTAGCTTACTTTGGTTTCTCACCCGATTCCTAATCCGATATGCAATTAGGTTAAGTCTGTCGGGACCTCCTGAGTGGTGTGGGTCCCTTTAATTGATTTTATCTTGCTTAATTTAGGTGATCTGAGTCTGACTGGGTGGGCCCTGTTGGAAGGCCAACGGTGTTCTTGGTGGGCTTGGTTAAGCCCATATGCCTCTGTTGGGCCTCTGTCTAAGCCTAGGAGGCCCTTTGGGCTTTGTTGTAATGAATTGATTTTACTTAATTTATTCAAGTTGGAGACTTAGTGATTTTCATGCAAGGGGTTGGTCTGCATTGGTTGGCGGGCCTCGGGGTGGGCCCCCATGATGGATGCCAAAAAATGTTTTAATTTGTCTTTGTTTATCTTTGCAAAAATGCACTGGGTATTGGGCTTGGGGCCTATGGTCCAGTTTTGGGCTTGAAAGCCCAGTCCTTTGAAGTCTAGGGTTTGCACCTTAACTTGGTTGATTAGTGGGCTTTGGCGGGCCCGATAGGCCCTTGCCCTTGGTCTCGGCCAAACCATGCTATTTAACACACCATTCCACAAAACTAGTTCGGGTGGGCCGCATGGGGTTTGGCCTGCCCGGCCCGATGAATCAATTTTGCTTTATCTTGCTTATTGGCATGCTCAAGGGTTTGTTGGGCTTGGTGGGACCCGTTTGAAGGCCCACAAATGTTCCAAGTTGGACCTCTGGCCCATGTCCCGAGTTGGGTTTCCGGGTGGCCCGAAAACCTTGTTGGTTTATTTGGTTTTGCTAAAAATGACATGAATATTCAGCAAGGAACACAAAATCATGAAAACTGCATTTTTATCATGTATCCAGCCTTAGTTGTCGGATACACACAAACCATAGGTGATCCGGCCTGAGTTGCCGGATCACCCCGAAAGGGCCTTTTTTGGAGTTTTGCCATTTTGGGTGACTTCCAGGGGTTCCTAGAAGGCTTTCTAAGGTTTGGTGGGCCCCTGGGAGGGCCCACACTGGTTCAGGTTTGAGGGAGAAGCCTCATTTGGCCTCCCTTGTGGTTTTCAGCAAAGACAAAAGGAAGAGGGATGTGGGGACATGCTTGCATGAACCATGGCAGCAAGTGAGGAGGGGGTGAGGGATCATGCCTGTGATTCCTGGAGGTTGCCTACTAGGGGATGAAGGTGCTATTGTTGTAGCACCTTACAACAACTTGTGTTGGCCACAACAGCGGGTTCAAGGGGGGATGGGATCATGCAAATAGGTGGTCAATGCCTGCTGGGACAGCAACAAGCAATGAGTGTTTGGTTGCTGTTCCCAGCAGCAGCCTATACACTTTATTGGGAAAGGGTAGTGGGGTTGAAGGGAGCATGCAGATGGCTCATACGTGCATATATATGCATTCAATGACAACCAAACGAGGAACATGGCATACAAGCAAGGGATCAATACGAGCAAACATGCTGTAGATAAAGGAATAGCAGTAAAAAGAACATGGTATTAACAATCAGAAGAAATAGTGGGTCTAGAAGACAAACCAGGGAGCACACCTACATGTGTAGGACCAGCAGGTGAAGGGGTGAGGGATCATGCTTTTGGGGGGTCACGAATAGCTGGTCCTTGGGGAGAGGGAGCATATATCCTTATCTAACAAAAACAAGAAGTTATCATGGAAACAAGACATGGCTGCAGGTTAATGCAGGGGTGGTTTGGGGGTTCCAAATCAACAGGGATAGCACCTGTGGAGGGGCTTAAGACACTAACAGTAGCATGCTAGGGGGGCTGTGGGTGGTAACAAAAAATGCAGCAACATGCTTAGGGCTGTAGAAGGGGGGGGGGGGGGGGGTTGAGCATGGTGGTATGTGCGAGAACAGTAGGTCAAAGGGGAAAGGACACTAACAAAGAGAGACTATAAGCATGCTGTAACCACCACCCAAGAACAACAAGTATCATGAAGGTATGACCAGCAACAACATAAAGAGAACACCACCAGAAAGATATAAGAGAAAGTGAGAGAAGGAAAACAATCAAGAAGGGAATCTGGGGGTTATCAAGGGATACATTAGAGAAGGACTAAGAAGGAACACACTCCTTCTTTCCATGCAGACAGAAAAAACACTACTGTAAGCCAAGGTCCAGCACCCTTCCTTGGAATTTTTACCCACTGTTATTGACTAGAAACCTTCTCTTTTTCCTACACCCAACCACTAAAGACCTACCTTTCTTATCGTAGAGGAAGCCTTCCCCATGGAATGTAAGAAAGAAAAAAAAATAATAAAGGGGGAAGAAGAAGCTCACATTCATGCACAAAGGAGTACCATACCATGCATGGGGACTTACATGCTCCAAATGAACCACAACTCATATATATGAAGTAAAACAAGGCAAGGGTGCTTACCTTGTGCCTAGAACTTGTTCTTGAGGTGTGCTTCAACCCCCTTTTGGCTTGGATGGCTGCTGGAACTCCTCTTCTTGACAGTAGCAGCAGTAGCTCTCCTTTTTGTTAGAGTGGGAGGGAAGAGGAAGAAGGAACAAGGAGGGTGGGAGCTCTTGAGATGGAGTGGGAAGGTGGTGGAGACAAAGGGGTGCTGGGGAGGGAGGATTCGGAGGGATAAAAGTGGGGGAAGAAGGTTGAAAACCAGCAAGAGAAGCCAACCCCCGGCCAGAGGTGGCTGCTATGCTTTATAGACAAACTTAATGTACCCGACATTAAATGTTGGATACACTACATGTCCTTTGTATCCGGCATTTAATGTCAGATACACTGAACCTCCTTTGTATCCAGCATAAAATGTCGGATACAAACAAAATCATTTCAAAAATTTAATGCCGCCGCGAATTTGTCGAGGAATTGACGCAAATCTCTCCGAGCAAATCTTTGTATCCGACATTTGAGTCCGGATATGAAGAGGAGCAAGTGTATCCGGCATATTTGGTCGGATACAAATCGAAAAATTACGGATTTGCCCCTCGATTTGACCGATTCGACCGATTTGACACTTTTGGATATCTACGGATTGCCCCCTGTGAAATTTTGCTTGAAACCCTGGGATATTTTGCATGTTTGGATATTTACGGATTGCCCTTCGAGATATTTTCTTGCGCTACTCGCCACGTGTGCGGCTTTTTGCCACGTGTGCAGCTTTTTGGGTTTTACTGCTCGGAACTTCGACAGCTCATATTTCCTTCATCCGGACTCCGATTTGAACAAACTCAGTTGCGTTGGACTTGTATCGGAGCCCTCTATCCAATGACATAAGGCTAAGCACCTGGCTTGGGGTTAAAAAAAAGTCAACTTTCGGCTCACCCTCAAGTTTGACTGGCCCACAAAACCTTCATCCGGACTCTGATTCCAGCAAACTCAGTTGCGTTGGACTCGTGTCGGGATTCTCTATCCATTGAGATAAAGTAAGGTGGCCAATTTTCACTTGATCAAAAATTCAATTTTCCACCCCTTAGGGTTTAACTTTCTGTTTAGGGTTTGCATTTCCGGCTCTTCTGGGAGCACAAAAATGAGGTGCTTACACCACCTATGAGGCCGGTAGACCAGAGAGGTTTCCTTAGTGTAAACAAGAGGCCCAGAGACTGGACTAGGGCGGAGCCTTCAGGAGGTAAGTATAGACCAGCCCAGAGGGGATGTGCCAGTTGTGGCAGGTATCATGTACCTGGTCCGTGTGTTGCAGCACCGGGTGTGCGCACCTAAATCTAGATTGCACACGGGGCGCACGTTGCTGTTCGTGCGTGCCCCCGGACTTTCGGAGTCGCCACTGCCTGAGAGATGCAGGCAGACACAGTGTTTGCCCTATCCGAGTCTAAGTCTGGTCTGCGACTTTTCAGACTTCTAGCTAAGTCCTCGGTTACGTTCGGGGAAGCCCTAAGACATCCCGACCCGCCCCGTCGGTTTGACAGGTCCCTCGGGTCTCCCTGGTTTTGAGTCAGTTTCACCTTTCCTAGACCAGCATGCTGTTTATTGGGTCTGGCGGGGCCCTCTGAAGGTGTGGGTCCCTTTTATTTTGAGTTTATCTTCTTATTTAGTGAAGTGGGTCGGATCCGGGTCCCGTCGGAAGACCCGTGGGTTGCCATGATTGGGCTTGGGCCCAGTTGGGTTATTGGGTAACCCATTTGGTTATTTACTTAAACTTTATTTATCTACAATTTGTTTGGGCTTAATGGGCTTGGAATGGGCCCATTAGCCAAAGGTCAAGGGGCCTGGGCCTGTTTATTGAAAACAAGCCTGGTATAGGCCAGTCCAAATGTGGGCCACTCAGGAGGGCCCAAGGTGATCTTGGTGGGCCCTTCTAGGCCCACAGTCCACAAATGGACTAAAGATAGCCCAAACAACATATGAGATCGGGTTAAGTTGGTTCGGGTCGGAATAGATCCAACCGGGCCGGAAAATTATGTTCTTTAAGTTATATTTATACTGGCCCGTGTTTGCTATACGGGCCACCCTTGCCCGTGAATGAAATTCGGTTCAGGCTCGCCCGTGAAACAAACATGGGCATGCCCGGACCGTTCTGAGTTTACGGAGGCGGCCAATTTTGCATTTCTGGTGCCGATTCAGCTTGGGATCAGTCCGGCTATCTTCTCAAGTGTTCCGGCAACTTCAGCTGGGATTCCAGATTCTTCAAATGCTATATTTCCTTCATTTGGCCTAAAAGGCCATTCTCTTCTTCTTCCTTTTGATTTTCTTGAAGCAACAAGACCTCCTCTTGATTGTTTGTAGCCAAATTCAAGAATGGAAAAGGGGAGTTTACAGGGAATTAGGGAACCTCAAAGGAGTCAAATTTTGCCTTTCCAAAGAACCAAAAAAGATTACTAAATTAGTTAATTAAGGTGTCCTTAAGGCACTTTCTTTTTTTTTCTTTTCATGATGATCACCCCCTTTGAACTTAGCATCTCACAATACTAAAAAAAAACAACAAATTGATTAGTAATACTAAGAACAAAATTTAAAAAGGAAATTTGAAGAGAAATCGAAAGCAATCATATTAAACTTGTATTGATTCAAAAATTGAACATACTTACCACAATATGATTTACGGGTTTGAAAGGGATTCGGTAGGTGGTTATATTCAAAGGAAGATTAGAGAAGGTTTGGACATGGTTTTGGTGAGACAGGGGTATTTTGGGAACAAAAAAGGTTTGGGTTTAGGGGTGGCGGCAATTGGGCAGAGCTTGGACGTGGCTAGCAGGAGAGGGAGAGGGAGGAGGCCTTAAGTCATGGCTTGCTCAAATGAGGGGGGTGGCCTCTCTATTTATAGGCAAAAAAAGGTCGTGCCCGTATTTGAAATGCGGGCATGCCTTGCTCGTACTTCAAATACGGGCGTGCCTTGCCCGTACATCAAATACGGGCGAAAAACGCACATTTTCAAATCTCGCAGAATCGACTGTACGGAACGCGTGTCTCGCCGTACAGTGACGCGCGTCCTCTTCTAGAAGCTTGCCCGTATTTCAAATACGGGCATGCCCTGCCCGTATTTGAAATACGGGCGAGCACGTTTTTAAAATGTTTGGATTTCAAATCTTTATTCACTTTGATTTTTTGCAAGATTTCGCTTGATTTTTTTGGATTATTTTATTAAAAAGCGAGATTCCCTTTATTAAAATATTAATAAACACATTTATTTTATTGGTTTATTCCATTTTTTACTGCCTTTTTGTCACATGGGCAGTTTTTCTGAAACTTCAACTGCTCATAACTTCTTCGTCCGGTGTCCGATTTCAGCAAACTTAGTGTCGTTGAAACCGGCTCGAAACCATCTATCCATTGGGATCAAGTTTGGCAGTTGAATTGGGGTCAACTTTTTGCTCCCCAAGAGTTTGACCAACTCATATCTTTCTCATCTGGACTCCGATTCCAGCAAACTCAGTTGCGTTGGAACCGTGTTGAAATGCTCTTTTTAATGAGATGAAGTTTGATGGCCAAATTTACTTGAATCAAAAAGTCAAATTTTTTGACCCCCTCAGGGTTTGACTTTTCATTTTTCTTCATTTTGGGGGTGTAAAAATCAGGTGCTAACACTGGGCACTTGTTACAGATGTGGAAAGGCGGGTCATAGGATCACTGATTTGTCGATTCTCTCCGAACTATTAGTTGTTAGCAGTGCCACGACCAGCTTTACCACAGCCGGTGCAGGCGTCTGTTTTTCCACAGAGGCCACAGTTTCAGCAGAAAACTCAAAGAGCACCAGTAGGACAGAGGTCGCAGGGCAGGGGATCAGTTCAGAGAGGAGGTCAGAGGCAGGCAGTACCTTCTCAGCAGCCACAGCCAGCGAGGTTATATGCAGTGGAGGCACATGAGGAGCATGAGCCTGAGCATGTGGAGGAGATCGAAGCTGACATGAGGCACTTTAGCTAATCGGAGGTATTATTTTCATTTGTGGTAGATCAGCATATGTTCTGTTTGATTCTGGTGCTTCACATTCATTTATATCGCCTGCTTGTGCACGACAGATTGGTTTGTCACCCACTGAATTGGATATTGCATTGTCTGTACACACACCTTTGGGAGAGTCTACTAGAGTCGAATATATGTATAGAGATTTTAATCAAAGAGAAATTGCTTGAATTTATATATAATTTTGATAATAAACATATGAAGTCCAATTGACTAAACTCCACATGAACTTTTACAGGTACTGACAAAACTTGAAACAGATAGACAAAGCCACAACATCACATCTCACATGTTGGGTGTGAGACAAAATCATCGCAATGTAGTCACACATTGGACGCAGAAGAAATCCATCACGGTGTACTCACACATTGGATGCAAGACAAAGATATCCCTAGCACATCTCATGTGTCAGACAAAGATTGAAGGAGCAAGGTATTTCCCAACCTTAAGGAGCAAGATGTCTCCCAAAATTAAAGAATTAAGGGGCAAGGTGCCTCCCAAAAAGCAAGACATAAGGAGCAAGGTGTCTCCCAAGACAGAAGGAGCAAGGTGCCTTCCGACCCTAAGGATTAAGATGTCTCCCAAAATTGAAGAATTAAGGAGCAAAGCATCTCCAAACCACAGAGAGCAAGGCGTCTCTCAAGACTGAAAGGGCAAGGCATCTCTGAAGCAAGGCGACTCCGAAATTAAGGAGCAAGACGTCTTCCAACCTCAGAAAGCAAGGCGTCTCTCAAGACTGAAAGGGCAAGGCGTCCCTGGAGCAAGGCGACTCCGAAATTAAGGAGCATGGCGTCTCCCAACCACAAAGAGCAAGGTGTCCCTGGAGTAAAGCGATTCCGAAATTAAGGAGCAAGACGTCTCCCAACCACAAAGAGCAAGGCGGCTCTCAAGACTGAAAGGGCAAGGCGTCCCTAGAGCAAGGCGATTCCGAAATTAAGGAGCAAGACGTCTTCCAACCACAAAGAGCAAGGCATCTCTCAAGAATGAAAGAGTAAGGCGTCCCTGGAGCAAGGCGACTCCGAAATTAAGGAGCAAGACGTCTCCCAACCACATAGAGCAAGGCATCTCTCAAGATTGAAAGGGCAAGGCGTCCCTGGAGCAAGGCAACTCCGAAATTAAGGAACAAGGCATCTTCCAACCATAGAGAGCAAGGCGTCTCTCAAGACTAAAAGGGCAAGGCGTCCCTGGAGCAAGGCGACTTCGAAACTAATGGAGCAAGGTGTCTCACAACCACAGAGAGGAAGGTGTCTCTCAAGACTGAAAGGGCAAGGCGTCCCTGGAGTAAGGTGACTCTGAAACTAATGGAGCAAGGCGTCTCCCAACCACAAAGAGCAAGGCGTCTCTCAAGACTAAAAGGGCAAGGCATCCTTGGAGCAAGGTGACTCCTAAACTAATGGAGCAAGGTGTCTCCCAAGATTTAAGACCTTCGAAGCAAGGCGTGTAACACCCTATACCATTTTTGTCCCTACAGGGCTCTTTATGGTAATAGAGTGTTAGATTGCTTGATAAGCATGAAAAGACTTGAATAATTAACTACAATTAGTACAATTAACATAAAAGTCCTAATAAAAAAAAATCGGCTATATAACGTCTGAAACTAGTGACTCCATAAAATAACTTTCTGAATCACCTGATAAAAACAGTTCATACTAATAACAAAAAAATATGATAACATTCAACTAGCTGGGTTCTATCACTCAATCTCTCATTATATACATCATATACAATAATCAAAAAAAGACTAGTGACTTTCCATCATTCATAGATATAAGATCTCAAAAATATGATCCAGATTAAACAAAAAGAACCTACGACTAGATCCCCTCTCAAGGACAGTAGTAATCAGCAGGTCTATAATCCTGCTCTCCCTGCACTCTCTGTCCGGCCTGCTCTGGGACTGAAAACAAAACATCAATAAAACAAAACACACGTGAGAACATAATTCTCAGTAGGTAGTAAATGCACAAATACAGTTTTTTTTATGCAAAGATCAATTATGCAAATTGAAGAAGAAATATAGTTGAGTTTGGATAATATCATGCTAAAACCACAAAGCATTCTTATATTAAGTATGCTGTACGATGAAATAGAGAAATATGCATGATAATAAAAGTGCATGCATCTATAAAAGCAAGCATTACAGACTTTCTAATAGTCTAAAATATAGTAGGATTCATGTTAAGCATGTCTGTAAATTAGATTAAGATATAAGTCCTTCATTTGCCACCTCACGTCTTACTAGGAGAAAGACAGTCAGTCTCCCTGCGGAGTACCCTCTTCCTAGGGTTGGCAAGTACAACCCATGTCCAACCATACCATCTGATCCACACAATAACACCCTGATGGGGGACCCACGCCGGGCCTGTGTTACCCCATCCCAATATACACAACACCTTGATGGGGGAGCCATGCCGGGCCTATGTTACCCCATCCCAATATACACAACACCTTGATGGGGGAGCCACGCCGGGCCTGTGTTACCCCATCCCAATATACCATATCATATAAATCCCAATGGGGGAGCCCGAGGGCCTGTGTTACCCCATTCAAAACTGGGTTGCTGCTATAGCAATAGGACTTAAATGTTAATCTAACAAGCCTCTGCTAAACACTACTAGCTTGGAGATGGATCCATACCCCTACCTTTGCCTACTATGCCATAATAGACTACAATAACATGTACTGACAAGACATAAAATAAATAGAAGATGAAGATCTACACTGCATCTTGCAGTACCTCATAATAAGTGCAATTCACATCCACATAACACAGTGAGTCCTCTGCCCACTTCCAAAATACATAGAACGCAGCCTATTATTTTCAAAAATCTGATTTTTGAGCAGTTATTGACATTACACTCCATGTATATGTCTGCAACTCAAACAAAATCATAACACATTGCGAAAACATGAGGCAAACCCATGCAATTGCAAACCAATACCATTTATCAACAGCAAAGGGAATTTATAGCTCTACAACACAATTCATGGCTGAATATTCTTCAATTCAGCTATAGAATTCCATATATTTCCTATCACATGCATAGCCCTAATAAAAACACCTTATATGCTAATTAAAACCAAAAAAAAACAATGGTGAAACCAGAACTTTGTTTGCAAGAAGAAACTAAGCAAATTCCATCTTTTCAAGAAAAATCTTGGCTGAACTTTGCCAGTTTTAATCCAAAATTTTCATGACCCAATTATAATCATGCATGACTTAAATCAAGCAACATATATGCTCCTAGAAACCATAAGACAAAATTGAATACCAGAATTCAGATACAAGTGGATATCTTAATAAAAATTCAGCAAGAAATCACGAAATTGATGATGCAGAACAGTAATTTTTGTCTTACAAAACATACAATTCTGCTCTGTTCTGCACAATATTTGGTATGCATATTATATATTGTTGGAAAGCCCTACGAATCGGGGTTCTAATGCAACAAACGGTTTGAAATTTCAATTTTTCCACGAAAAGTTATAGCCATTTTTAAAACACTGGTCTGAGTGTAATGTAATCCGAGAATTACAAAAACTGAAATTTTTATAGATATCAACTCATACAGTTTTGCAATTCAATTTATTCATGCATACATATGTAAATTAGCATCTCAGATGATAAAAATTACTTTAAATACTATGGAACTTCCAGATTTAAATTTAACAAAGTAAACCCTAATATTTCAAACCCTAACACAAAAATCTGTAAACAATTGCTATAAAAATTCTGTTGGAAGGTACCACCTACCTCAAATGCTAAATCTGAACCAAGGTAAATGAAGAACTCTACTAAATCAGCATTCTAATAGTTGCAGCACTCCTGGACAGCAACTAAAATCCCCAAATGCAAAGCTTCACAACCCCAATGGCTCCATTCTCCTTCCTTAACCAAGATCCTTCAAAATCCCACCAATTCCTTGCACTTCCTCTTCAATTTAGCTTGATTTGAGCTGAAATTGTGATGAAGAAGAAGAGGAATCCTCCAGCCCTCTTTCCCCAATTCTATTGCATGGAGAGAACAAATGAAAATGACCCAAAGCCCCCCTTTTTATACTAAACCAAAGACCCATTGACCCATCCAACCCCCTTTTTTAAGTGAACCCCTTGGTTTACTTCCAATTGAACCATTCTCTCAATGTTTTTCTTTTAACCTTAAACAATTGCCATTTAAAATCTAATTAACCAAAGATTAACCCCATTTCATTCCTCATTATTTTTTTTTTTACCACACTTGGTTCAACACTCATAGTGAGTGAACCAATATAATCCATGACTAATCTCACTTTCATTTCACCCTTAATATCAAATCAATTAAATATATTTTTCTTCACATAAACTCATAACCATACTATTATGAAACAAAAACATCCTTCCTAACAATTGAACTGCCTTACCTCCAAATGGCCTGACTTGACATACACGTTTCAATGGCCATCCTCTGCACATAAGAAAATTTAATATTAAAAACTATTTATAGGGTCAGGGTTTCACAAGGCGTCTCCCACATCTGAATGGACACGGAAATGTGTCTCTAAGGAGCAAGGCGTCTCCCACATCTGAATGACATGGAAATGTGTCCCTAAAGAGCAAGTTGTCTTTCACATCTGAATGACACGGAAATGTGTCCCTAAGGAGCAAGGCGTCTCCCAAATCTGAATGACATGAAAATGTGTTCTTAAGGAGCAAGGCGTCTCCCAAGACTGAATGACATGGTGTCCTTGGAGCAAAGAATCTCCAAACCACAAAAAAGTTGAGGCCAAAGCCTCTCGATTGAAGAACAATGAGCAAAGACCTGGAAAGGAGCAGAGCGTCTCCCAAGACTGAAGGACAAGGTGTCCCTAAGGAGCAAGGTGCCTCCGTAAAGTTGAACAAGATGTTCCCATTCTTGAAAATGACAGAGAATCAGGACATGAAGAAGAAGACAAAATGAAGAACTGCTGGGCAAATTGTAATGCCCTGGATCCGTGTTGTTCAATAAAGGTATAACACGTCTCACGAAGTGTTAGGTAAGGATCTAAAATAAATGTGATCGCTGGACAATCACCTAAGTTATATCATATCAGAGGGCACAACCAAATATTAACTAAGAAGTCCAAAATAAACTTAATTATAATCAAACGGTTCAACCTCAAACTACTTTATGACACTTCCAAATTAAAGAAATCAAAAGAGTCAAAGTTTCCAATCTAAAAAAATAAACCTACAAATCTAAGAATCGTAGTAATAGTCCTCCTCCCTATAAGTCTCAGTCGGATCTACCCCAGTAGTTGCCTCACCACAAGTATCTGAAAACAAAACAAAAAAAAGGTAATACTGAAGATAATACTGAAGATTTAAATCCAATCCCATTAACAATTTTACACAAAAGACCAACCACAATTTCCGATTTCACATCGAATGGTCAATGTCATGACTATTGTTTGGATTGATTAATTGACATGCCAAGGAGACATCCAGACCTCCATGTACACAGTTCCGGCCTACTCAAAGTTTCGGAACTCTGAAATGACTGCTTACTCAAGGTTTCGTCATCCAATGCCGGCCTACTCATTGGGTTTCGGCATTGACAACCAGGCCTACTCAGGGTTTCTGGCTGCTCTACACCAGTTGTGGATACACACAAGGCCATGCAATTACATCAATAAACAATACCATCACATTACTAAGCTTAACAATGATCCAGGAGAAGCTAAACCAAAACCGATTAACAATTACATAAAACTCCGCATTTGCGAAACTATAAACCAACACTGGTCACATCATTCATAACCCAATATTCCTCATCACTAGTCACTCCAGACCAGAACAATACTCATGATATCTCAGAAAATAATCCAACCCAAATACACTGGTAGTAAAACCCCTTTTTCTCACACCAAATAATTTTACAAATACAGTTCGGCACTCTAAATCAAGTAAAAACAGGTTAAACAATTTCACAATTGGAAAACAAGTGTAGAACATAAAGGAAAACTAATTCATTAGCCCATAGTGTCACTAACAGAAAATAACCTACCAACAGTCCTTCAACTATCACTTCGGAAACTCATAAGATTTACCAATAATTCGATTTAATGATCTCTGAATGTTTTTTGATCAGATAAAATAATTCTAAGATCCTAATCTAATCTTTGGCTTAGAGATTGAAACCTCAAAGTGTCAAAAATATCTTCAGATTGGTCAGTTGCACGGTTTTGGAAATTTCATTGGATGCGCTAACCTCAGGCCATTGGCGCCAGGTTGGCGCCAACTCGGCGGACACCAACCATTGCTTGCGTTGAGCTGCCGCTGAGAGGAAAGTGGTTGACGGCAACTCGGTGGATCCAACCTACGTTTTACGACTCTTTGTAAATTCAAAAACTCCATGATTGACCAAGTTTTAGACCTCTGTAACAATTTTCCGGTGTTTCTACCATCCCCAAACGACAATTTAACATGAATCGAAATTAATTTAATCACATCAATATTACGCCTCTAAAATTCTTCCAAAATCATATTCGAAATTATATTTCCCGAAAACATGCATCACGTCTAAAACTCATAGATCAAAACCAAAAACACAGATTAAAACTATACTACTCATCTGTTATATGCTCAAATCCCTGCAACTGAAACTCCTATAACAGCAAGTTCACCGATCGATCTCCACCTAGCTTCTCTTCTGATCGCAGGATGGTTTTCTAACTCTCTGATCGGTAGGAAACCCACGTCTACTCTTCTCCCAAACACCCTAGAACTCCAGCCGCAATCTTCTTCAACTCAAGGTCTGCAAAAACCTACGCTCGTAAATACATGGAGTATTTATACTAACCCTACACTTTGCCGCTCGCCCAATTTAAACTCATGATTCAGTGCACGCTCACCCACGCTTCTCCCTACATGTGCAGCTTCCTAGCCATTTGATTTAATGAAACTATTCTCTATATAATCACCCACATATAAATACATTTATTTAACGACTGAGCTCAACAGCATAATAACTCTAATTAAAACAGCACCTTACTAACCTTGTTTATCTTGCTTCACGCCTAATGTCTCGAACTCCAATACATCCTTGCTTTAAAATTTCTGCAATTTCACCCACACAGACTTATTAATTCTCATAAAATAAACGAATACAATTCGGGGTTTTACACAAATGGCCCCTTTTGTAATTTTCATTTTCCTACTTTTGTATCATAGGATTTGAACCAGGATTCTGAGCTCTTCGGTGTGCTGGACAGCAGTGACTCTTAAACCCTTTAGAAGCCAAATAGAGTTACGTTAAGGGGTAGTGTACCTACATGGGGGATAAAGAACTTCAAACTTAAAAACAAAAAGGCAAAAAACAAAAAAAACTTAAAAAAAGAAAAAGATAAAAGAAGAAGTGTAAGTGTGAAAACTCACACTCTTTATATGACAAATGGTTGACAAATTATATCCTCTAATAATCTTCAAGATGTGCAGAATCAAAATATAAATTCTATGAATTTTGTAAAGAGGAAAGTGAGGCTGCCACACAGCTACCACGCCACTGGTAGCTCAAGGAAATGTAAAGACTTCTAAAAGAAGAACATTTCGTAAAGGCACTTGCAATGAAGAACGCCGCTGCCACTCCGCTGGCAGCGCATAAGTGAGATAGCACTTTGAAAGTAAAGCATGCGTACCAGCTTCGTAAGGCGACGCCGACACGCCGCTGGTAGCGCAGAGCAAGATTGAAGATCTACAAATCAGCTGTGCACATGCCGCGTTCCCTCCCGCTAGCAGCGCGCTGGCAACGCGCCCTTAACTGAGTCTATTTGGATTTGAGCGGGATTGAGTTCGCTTCCAGCCGTCTACCCCGATCGCGCCACGACGCCACCAGCGCTCGACGCGATCTGAGATTTCTTCTTTAAATAGACGAGCTGTATTCTTTTTGAAGAGACTTTTTTCTTTTGATTAATCTGTTGTGGATCTTGAGGTATTCGAGATTCATTCAATTGATCTTTAGAGAGTCGGTGATCGAGTGAGGGGGAGATCTGAGAGAGATCACCTGGAATTGAAGTTAGAGGATTCTTCTTCGGTTCAAAACTTCACTTGATCGTGAGATCTCCTGGATTGGTGATTGACCTTGTTTGATGCATAGGTGGATTCCTATTGCATTGGATCATCTCAGTGGACTCTGAGGTGATTGTCAAGATCTGGATTGATCGTGAATTGCAGCTTGTGGATTCAAGCTGTGTTGCAGTTCGTGGATTCGAACTGTGGATCTGGGTTGATCGTCTCTTGCAGCTTGTGGATTCAAGCTGTGTTGCAGTTCGTGGATTCGAGCTGTGGATCTGGATAGATCGTGATTTGTAGCCTGTGGATTCAGGTTGTGCTACAGTTCGTGGATTCGAGCTGTGGATTGCTGTTGAGTGAGTTCAATTGTAAAGGTTAAGTGTGTTTCCCTTTGTAATTGACTTTCATTCAATAGTGGAGTTTCTAAGGGTTAGTCGCCTCATATAGACTCGAGGTTTTTCCTGGATCTGGATTCAGGTTTCCTCGTATAATCTCTGTGTGTTGTTTCCGCATTGTTAAGTTTTTAATTGTTGTAGATCGTGGACCTTTAGAGTAGTCCTCTACTCTTTCAATTGGTATCAGAGCCTATTCACTTTGAATTGCTATACAAAGTGTGATATAGATCTATAGCTTGGACTTTGGAAAAGAAGGAGGATCTGCCTCTAGACCTCCATTATTTGAAGGCAACAATTATTCTTACTGGAAAGCAAGAATGAGAGCTTACCTGAAATCTATCGATGAGCGTGTCTGGTTCTCGGTATGTAATGGTTATCATCCACCTGAAATCACAACAGAAGGAGGTGTTGTGATACCTAAACCTCATGATCAGTGGAGTAAAGCTGAATCTGATCTATGTGGATGGAACAACAAGGCAATGAATGCCTTATTTTGTGCTGTAAGTGTTGAGGAATTCAGGAGAATTTCCTCATGTGAAGTCGGTAAGGAAGCTTGGGACATTCTTGAGGTTACTCATGAAGGAACCCCAGCTGTCAAGCTGTCTAGACTTCAAAGACTGACATCATCTTTCGAAACTCTATACATGAAAGATGATGAATCTTTTGATGAATTTTATGATAGACTGTCAGATATTGTTAATTCGAGTTTTAACCTTGGAGAAAAGATCTCTACATCTAAGGTTCTTAGAAAAATCTTGAGATCTTTGCCTGAAAAATTCAGACCAAAAGTTACTGCCATTCAAGAGGCAAAAGATGTTGATACCATGAGAATTGAAGATCTGGTAGGATCTTTACAGACTTGTGAGCTTGATCTAAATATTCCTAAAAGAAGTAAAGGAATAGCTCTAAAATCTGTAAATAATGAAGAATCAGATAATTCTGATGTAGATATGGATGAATTAGTTCTCTTAGCTAAAAAGGTCAAGAAAATGTTTAAAAAGAGACAATCTAATCCTGTGCTATCCATGGACCGATCTAATAGAAGATCTGATAAGAAAGTTTCTGATTTAAGAAAGGAGAAGAAATTTTCTCAGAATGATGAAGTTCAATGTTATAAATGTAGAGGATTTGGACATGTTGCTTCTGATTGTCCCTCAAAGGATAAAAAGAAAAAGACAAATTATCAGGTTACTTGGGATGACAGTAATACTGATAATTCTTCACAATCAGATGAGGATATTTCTGCTAATTTTACTGCTTTCAATTCCTTTTACTCATCTTCTTCTGGTAGTTCAATCTCTGGCATTGCAGGAGATAATAAAGAGACTTTATCAGATGATGAAGAAGAATTACAAGAAGCCTACAATCAGCTCTATAAGGAATTCAATAGAGCTCAGAAGAAAGTCAAGAAACTGAATAAAAAATTGAAGGAATCAGAAACAGAGAAAAATAAAGCTCTTGCAGAAATAGATTCAATAAACAAGAAGTTACTTGAAAGACATGCCAAAGAAAATTTTCTGGTAACTTCTTTGACTGAAAAAACTGAAAAATTAAAAGAAAAGGAAGCTCAGATTTCTGCACTTCAAGGTAAAGTTATTGAACTTGAAAAAGTTTCAAATTCAATTCAATCTAATGCTTTAAACTTTTCTGCAGGATATCATCAAGTTGATAAGGAATCAATTTCAAAAAAAGTTCCTGAAAGCTCAAATTCTGCTGAAAAGAGAATGAGTGTAAGTAATCAAAATAAGGAATCTTCACAGAAAAATTCTGCTGGAGAAGTAAGCTCAACAGGTAAATCTTCAAAATCTGAAAAATTTAAATCTATACAGTTTAGAAATACTGTCAAATCTGGAAATTTTGATTCTTCTGAATATAGATTCATACCTGTGTGCCATCATTGCAATAAAAAGGGTCATATAAGACCAAAGTGTTATGTTTTGAATGGTTTTCCCAAGGGAGATTTTGACAGTAAGAGGAAAGTAAATCAAAGTCAGTCCTTGGATTTATATAACAGATTTGATTCCTTGTTGAAATTGACTGAATCATTAAATAAGGAAGTTACAAATCTTTCAAAGAAACTTCCTTCAAAATATAAAATTGTTGATGAAGGAACTTCTCAGAAAACTCATGAAAAACAGATTTGGGTTAGAAAAGATTCCTTAGTTGCAAATGTGGTTCATGTAGCTTTGAAAGCTCATGATGTCAACATGTGGTACTTGGATAGTGGTTGTTCAAGACATATGTGTGGACATAAGTCTATGTTTAGTACCTTTGAAGAATATTTTGGTGGAAGTGTAACATTTGGTGATGGAAGCACTTCTCAAGTCAAAGGTAAAGGAACAGTAACTGGTCCTAATGGAGTTTGTCTAAAAAATGTTTTATTTGTATCTGGTTTGAAGGCAAACTTAATCAGTATTAGCCAGTTATGTGATTCAAGATTGTTTGTAAATTTTACTAGAAAAAAATGTAAAATTTTGGACAATTGCTATGGGATCATTGGAAACAATGAAAAATCTTTAAAATCTTCTGTATGCAATGAAATTGATTTGTGGCATAGAAGACTTGGTCACATTAACTATAGAGATTTGTCAAAAATCTCTAAATCTGAATTGGTGAGAGGAATTCCAAAGTTTGGGAACAATAAAAAGAAAGGAATGTGTGGTCCTTGCAATCAAGGAAAGCAAATCAAAGCCACACACAAGAAAACCAACATTGTAGGAACCTCTAGACCATTAGAACTGATTCATATGGACTTGATGGGACCTACAAAGACTGAAAGTCTTGGAGGAAAGAGGTATATCTTTGTTGCTGTAGATGACTACAGTAGATACACCTGGGTAAACTTTCTAAGAGAAAAATCTGAATGTTTTAATTGCTTTAAACAATTGTGCTGTCAAATTCAAGTTGAAAAGAACTTGCAAATAGGGAGGATTGTTAGAATAAGATCTGATCATGGGACAGAATTTGAAAATCAGATGTTTTCCAAATTCTGTGAAGAACAAGGAATTAAACATGAATTTTCTACTCCTAAGACTCCACAACAAAATGGAGTTGTGGAAAGGAAGAACAGAGTTTTGCAAGAAATGGCTAGAACCATGATGATAGCCAAGAAAGTGTCAACAAAATTCTGGGCTGAAGCAATAAATACTGCCTGTTATATAAGTAACAGAGTATATGTCAGATCTGGATGGAAACAAACTCCTTATGAAATTTGGAAAGGAAAACAGCCAAACTTGAAATATTTTAGAGTTTTTGGAAGTAAATGCTATATCTTAAGGGACAGAGAAAATCTAGGAAAATTTGATTCTAGAAGTGATGAAGGAATCTTTCTAGGATATTCTTCTTCCAGTAGAGCATACAGAGTTTTTAACTTGCAAAAATCTGTTGTAATGGAGTCTATTAATGTGTTAATAGATGATGAAGGAATTGACTGTGAATTTTTGCAGGTTGTAGATGAAGAGGATGAAATCAGAGATGCTTCCTCAAGCAATGAAATTGTTCCTCTGACAAAAACTCTCAAAGATCACCCAACTGAGCAAATTGTTGGAAATATTTCAGATGGAGTAAGAACAAGACATCAATTACATAATGAGGTAATATTTTCTTCTTATCTATCTCAATTTGAGCCAAAATCTTATAAAGATGCCTTGTTGGATGAATCTTGGTTAAATGCTATGCATGAAGAACTAGACCAATTTACTAGAAATAATGTATGGGAATTGGTTGAAAGACTCTCTAATCTGAATGTGATAGGAACCAAATGGATTTTTAAGAACAAATCTGATGAGAATGGGATTGTAACCAGAAATAAAGCTAGGCTTGTTGCTCAGGGATACACCCAAGTAGAAGGAATAGATTTTGATGAAACCTTTGCTCCTGTAGCTAAGTTAGAATCAATCAGATTACTCTTGTCTATTGCATGCTATCTGAAGTTTAAACTGTTTCAAATGGATGTTAAGAGTGCCTTCTTGAATGGATATCTGAATGAAGAGGTTTATGTAGAGCAACCTAAAGGATTTGAGGACTCAAATCATCCTAAACATGTTTATAAGCTTAACAAAGCCTTGTATGGACTCAAAAAAGCTCCTAGAGCTTGGTATGAAAGACTCACCTCTTTCTTACTTGAATATGGATTTATGAGAGGAAATGTAGATAAAACTCTCTTTATTCAAAGAGAGTCCAAGCATATTTTAATTGCTCAAATATATGTTGATGACATAGTGTTTGGATCTACTTCTAAAAATCATGCTCACTCCTTTGGAGACTTAATGAAGAGTGAATTTGAGATGAGTATGATGGGTGAACTGAATTTTTTCTTAGGACTCCAGATTTATCAATCTCAACAAGGAATTTTTTTCTCTCAAGCAAAATATGCTAGAAATCTAGTAAAGAGATTCAGTTTAATTCATGCAAAACATGCTAGGACTCCTATGAGTACTAGCTTAAAGCTTGGAAAAGATGAATCTGGGAAGGATATAGATCCTACCTTGTATAGAGGAATGATTGGAAGTCTTCTATACTTAACAGCAAGTAGACCTGATATAAGTTTTAGTGTTGGAGTTTGTGCAAGATATCAGGCTAATCCTAAAGAATCTCATCTAAATGCTGTGAAAAGGATTATAAAATATGTTAATGGAACTGTTGATCTGGGAATTTGGTTTTCCAAAGAAACAAACCCATATCTTACTGGATACACAGATGCTGATTGGGCTGGGTGTATGGATGATAGAAAAAGCACCTCTGGTGGTTGCTTTTATATGGGTAATAACCTCATTGCTTGGTTAAGCAAAAAGCAAAACTCAGTTTCACTGAGTACAGCTGAAGCAGAGTACATTGCTGCAGGAAGCAGTTGTACTCAACTAATTTGGATGAAACAAATGCTATCTGATTATGGTTTAGATCAGGACCAAATGATTCTCTTCTGTGACAATCAGAGTGCCATAAATATTTCCAAAAATCCTGTTCAACACTCAAGGACTAAACATATAGACATCAGGCATCACTTTATAAGAAAGTTAATTGAAGACAAAACTGTTATGATTGAATATATATCTACTGAAAAACAGTTAGCTGATATTTTCACTAAACCTTTAGATCAGAACAGATTTGAAACTCTTAGGAAATCCCTAGGAGTATGCTCTCAAAACTGAAAATCAGGTTCTGTTTTGAGTTAATTTAGATGTAAAATGATTTACATGTCTGTTCAAAGTGAATTTATGTGTTCTTGATACTAAATTCTTAATTCAGGAAGCTTGAGTCTATGCATATTGATAGAAATGTTGTGTTCTCAACTATCACTTTTGTCTTAAACACCTTTGTGTATTGAAGTTTATTGTGTGTTGAAGCTTGGGATCTATAGGCTATCACCTTTATGAAAAGAAAAGTTTTGGAAATGGCTGCCATAGAGATTAGAGTGAAAGCCACTGTAATTCTCAAAAAGAAAAAGAGAAAGAAGGTATATTCTTGGAATGAACTGTAAACTCAGGTTTTTTAAGGGTCAATGCCTTCTACAAAAAGAAAAGAAAAAGAGATCAGAAAAGGCTACCTATCTCTGATGTGCGAAAGCCACCAAAATGAAGTTTGGGGTATGTCTATACTTTCCAAGTATGATTACACTAAAATAGCCTTCCATATGCATAAAGTGTAAAAGTCAAAAATATTTCACACACTACACAAGCAATGTTTCATTAATATGCGTGTGTGCTCAATATCTTGAAGAAAATTTATCGTATGAGAAACCATGAAGGAAATTTTGGTCATAGATATGAAATGTGTCACATCTGAATTAACCTTGATAGGTTCTTCAAGATCAGTTTTGTGATAAGTGCTTCTTAGATTGAATAAAAGTTGATTATCTAGATGATTTTTAGTTTAGTTAGAATCTTAGCTTTGTGTTTTGATGTATGAGTTGTTCATGAAGAATAGTTCAAACTCTTTTTATAAATTTTTGCCTTGTGAGTGTGTTTTTTCTTTCTTGTGCATGTGCACCTTCTACGTCGCTAGAAGCGTGCCGGTAGCCTTCTCCTTTCTTCATGCTTTGGCACCTGCCCTGTTAAGCGTCACTGGATGCACGCTGGCAGCGTGTTCTGTTTGTCTATAAAAAGTGAAAATCTGTTTCACTTTTTACCTTTGTTTTTTTTGTCTGCGGTGCTTCTCGCTCCTCGCGTCGTGGTCATTCTTTGCCTTCTTGCTTACCTTCCTTCACCGTGTCCACTGTTCAGGTAAATTTTTTTTGTCTTCATCTTGCTTCTTCATTTTTCTTCTTCCTTTTACATTGTTCTTCTCTCGTTCTTCTAAGTTAGGGTTTGGTAGATTGTTCTGTCATTAGGGCTTTGTCAAGCTTTGCTTGTGTTCTTCTCTCTCGTCTGTTTTTTTTCTGTTTTTTTCCATCATGCCTCCCAAGAAGAAGTCTAGAACTGATTCTCCTTCCACCTCCTCTCCACTAGTAAGAACCTCACCGGTTGTCTCTTCTCCACCGGTGAGACCCCCTTCCCCTTCTCATTCCTCTGAACCATTCATTGGAAATGGTTTATCTGATTTTAATGAATTCTTCAAGCACAGGCCACTCCTTTTGGAAAGGGCCATTAAGCTTGATTCCTTTTCTAAATCTCCTCTCTTCTCATTGTTTTCGGACAATGGTTGGAAAAAAATTTGCTTTGTTAAGTGGTTTTGCATATCCTGACCTGGTTCGAGAATTCTATACGAACCTCCACCATCTTCATTCTGCCAATCAAGGATTTGTCAAGGCCTATGTCGGGGGCATCTCTTTCGACTTCTCGAAAGAGCTTATCTCATCTCTTCTAGAACTGCCCCTTGTTGATTCTCCCTCCTTTGACTTCTTTGATTCTCACTCTGATCCTCCCATGGAGTCAATCATTCCGTCTCTTATTGTTCAGGGTGCTCCCACTTCCATAAAAAATAAGCCCACCTATCTTCCTCATGGCTCTCTTCAAGATCTTCTCATGATCTTGAATCTGTTTATATGTGCTTTTCTGGTTCCCTCAGATCATCATTCTGAGATTTCTCACTCTAGAGCACGACTCCTTCATGCTATCTGGAACAGAGACAGTGTCTGACTTCCGTCAATCATTTTCAATCAAATCCTTCAGTCTCGGAATTTAAAATCCAAGACTGCTGCTCTTCCATTTGGGATTTTTATCGCATACTTGTGCATTCATCAGGGGGTCCTCCCTGATCCTGTAGAAATGGTTCTTCATCCTAAACCTCCCATTGATGACTCCACTCTCACCCGAAGCAAACGAGCAAATCCTTTTCGGTTGGCTTCTTCAGAGCCTTCCTCTTCTCACTCCTCCTTGTCCAGTTCGGATGCTATGGCAATCCTGGACAAGTTGAACTCCATGCAAGCCTCCCAGGAGGCTTTCAATTCTGAGGTTAGGGCTCACATGCTCATGATGAGCATGTTCAAATCAGAGACCCAGGAGAAGCTGGAGAAGCTTGCAAAGGATGTTGACTTTGCTTGTGGCGAGGTGCAAAGGGACGTTGCTGCTCAGCAACGAATGCAAAACGAAGCTGATCATTTTCTGAGCAGCATTCGAAGAACTCAGCTGGAGATGGATCACAAGCTCTGTTTGTTGCACTCCCGGTCCCAAGATGCTTATCGGCATTACTCCAGAACTTGGGATCCGAAACCTCCTTCCAGAAAGGGGGAGTCATTTTGATGATGTTGCTGCTGGTTGCTGGTTGATGGTTGCTGGTTGAGGATCATCAAGTTGTTTCTGTTGTTTGTTCTGTTGGTCTGTGTTTTTTTTTTTTTTGGTTGGTCTTTGGGGTTTCTAGACGTAGGTATACGGGGGAGTTTTTTGTTTGGCTGAATGTGTATATATTTGCTGAACAATGTATATTTCTTCTGAATACTGTATATTTTCTCTGAACATGAATGAAATTCTGAATTCTCTCTTATCATGGTGTTTTGAATGTTTAAATGGAATTCTGAATTTGATAATAAGAACTGTTGTAATTTTGTTGTCAGGCATTTGCCATGGGGGAGATTGTAAGTGTGAAAACTCACACTCCTTATATGGCAAATGGTTGACAAATTATATCCTCTAATAATCTTCAAGATGTGCAGAATCAAAATATAAATTCTATGAATTTTGTAAAGAGGAAAGTGAGGCTACCACACAGCTACCACTCCGCTGGTAGCTCAAGGAAATGTAAAGACTTCTAAAAGAAGAACATTTCGTAAAGGCACTTGCAATGAAGAACGCCGCTGCCACTCCGCTGGCAGCGCAGAAGTGAGATAGAACTTTGAAAGTAAAGCACGCGTACCAGCTTCGTAAGGCGACGCCGACACGCCGCTGGTAGCGCAAAGCAAGATTGAAGATCTACAAATCAGCTGTGCACATGCCGCGTTCCCTCCCGCTAGCAGCGCGCTGGCAGCGCGCCCTTAACTGAGTCTATTTGGATTTGAGCGGGATTGAGTTCGCTTCCAGCCGTCTACCCCGATCGCGCCACGACGCCACCAGCGCTCGACGCGATCTGAGATTTCTTCTTTAAATAGATGAGCTGTATTCTTTTTGAAGAGACTTTTTTCTTTTGATTAATCTGTTGTGGATCTTGAGGTGTTCGAGATTCATTCAATTGATCTTTAGAGAGTCGGTGATCGAGTGAGGGGGAGATCTGAGAGAGATCACCTGGAATTGAAGTTAGAGGATTCTTCTTCGGTTCAAAACTTCACTTGATCGTGAGATCTCCTGGATTGGTGATCGACCTTGTTTGATGCATAGGTGGATTCCTATTGCATTGGATCATCTCAGTGGACTCTGAGGTGATTGTCAAGATCTGGATTGATCGTGAATTGCAGCTTGTGGATTCAAGCTGTGTTGCAGTTCGTGGATTCGAGCTGTGGATCTGGATAGATCGTGATTTGCAGCCTGTGGATTCAGGTTGTGCTACAGTTCGTGGATTCGAGCTGTGGATTGCTGTTGAGTGAGTTCAATTGTAAAGGTTAAGTGTGTTTCCCTTTGTAATTGACTTTCATTCAATAGTGGAGTTTCTAAGGGTTAGTCGCCTCATATAGACTCGAGGTTTTTCCTGGATCTGGATTCAGGTTTCCTCGTATAATCTCTGTGTGTTGTTTCCGCATTGTTAAGTTTTTAATTGTTGTAGATCGTGGACCTTTAGAGTAGTCCTCTACTCTTTCAAGAAGTCTAAAGTCAATGGAAAAAACAAGAGGAAAAGAACACTGTTGAAGCACTTTTGCATCAATGCTGAAACAAGTCGGTGAGTCTAAGTCCAACCCATCCTTTTCAATTCAAACTAAAAAAAAGGAACAATTCCAAACGCCTAATGGCAAGGTAAATCCCCAGAACTTGGAAGTGAGCCAAAGCAACACAAAGCTTGCACCGGCGTTTCCGCATCTTTGAAAACATTAAAGGACCTGAATTATCGGTTATGTCGACAGAAATGCAAAGTGAAAAAATAGGGTTCTTTTTATTCTTTGTCATTCATTACCAAGGTGACTCTGACAAAGAGGGGCAACTGTCAGCACCCCATTTTTTGCACTATAAAATTGCCTAAGAAGCATATCTTAAACCGGTATATATGTGGGCACGTAAATCTAGGTATTTATAGTGGACCCGTCTTTTTGAAATAATAATTCCATAATAAAGAGAATTTTGAGACGATTCCGATGCACCAAACCGTGCTAAAATCGGATCTCAAACGACTAAGTTATGGATAAAATAAGTAAAGGGTAGTTTGGGGATTTTTATAAAACCGAAATTGGATGCCACATGGCAGCCACGTGTACGCCATGGTGGCTACCATGTGACCAATGATAAATTAAAAATTTTGGGGTTCTTTTAGTAAATAAGGTAAGTTTCCTAATGGGTTTGTTATGCAAATAAATAAAAAATTTAATAAAAGTTTTGAGATTAAAAGAAAATAAAAGAAAATATAAACAAAGAGAAATGAGTTGGATGAATTGGTCCAACTCATGTTCTCTTGAGATATTAAGACTAAGCTTAAAAAAATATAAGCCTAAAAAATATGGGACAAAATAGACTTTGACCAAACCTAAATAAATGATGGTGTTTAAATAGAAGAAGAGGAAGAGTTAGGGGTTTAGGTGTTTAAAGAGAAGAAGAGGAAGAGTTAGGGGTTCAGGTGTTTAAGGGAGGAAGAAGAGGAGTTAGGAATTTAGGTGTTTGAGAGGAAGAGGAGGAGTGAGATGTTTAAGAGAGGAAGATGAGGGGTTAGATGTTTAAAAGAGGAAGAGATAAAGTTAGAGGAGAGGAGAGGTTTAGGAGAGAAAGAGATAAAGTTAGAGGTTAAGAAGTTGAAGGGGTAGGAATTCTCTATAAAAAAGATAGAAGTTGGGAGCAAAAGGAGAGGGAGTAAGTAAGAGAATTCTTTGAAAAAAAAACAGTAAGTAGGAAGAAGTGGAGAAAAGAAGAGGGACGTCCACTAGCAAGGAGGGAGAAAGAAAAACTGCTGTTCACAACACACCAAAGGTTCCAAGACCTGATTTAAAGTGTCAATCCATAACAGGTGAGTCATTTGTCTAATACATTGTATGAGACCTCTCTTTCATTACAATTTTTGAGATGAGATTACATGATTGGTGAGAGAAATGTATATATGTTTGATGGCTTTGGGTAATTTTATCATGTAAGAAAAAAAAAAGACAAAGATGTAAAGTTCTGAGTTTTTTCTGCATTAGACTTGCACCTGTTTTCCAGATAAACCAATTTTTTTTTACTTAGTTCTAGTTTGATTCAAGTCTGGAGTCCTTCATGAGATTTGTGGTATTTTTATTTTAGTTTAATGTAAAAATATGCTTGAGACCCTACACTATGAGTAGGTATTTTATTTTTAATTTTCTTTGGTTCAGATTTTCACAAGGAGATGTCTAACAGTAAATTTTGCAGCTTCATATCTCTTAAATGAAAATGAATTTTTAAAAATTGCTGTAGGTTATTTTAGTGCTTAAAGTTATGATTCTAGGGAATCAGATTTCGTACAATTTGGTTAAGAATTGAGGGAGATATGAATCTTTGAATGCGGATAGCGCAGTTGTTCAGATTGTTTCACTTTTTTTTTTTTTTTGGTTTCCTTTGTTTATTGTGATTTTCTTACTTACATTTGTTTTGTTTAATTTTTTTATTTTAATACATGAGATGTAACATAGTGGCCCTCCATTCTCCCAATGTAGATATGTTATTATATAATAGAGTCTAAAACATTTTATTGGAAGTGGTCGAATCAGCCCCCATTTCTTATTCTTTTTAATTTGGGTTTCTTTGCTTTAGAATTCTTATGTGCATGTAAGATGTAGTATAGCAATCCCCCACTCCTCTAATCTCCTGTATATATGAGAAAGATAAAATTAAAAAAAAGGGAAAAAGAAAAGAATAATAAATAAATAAATAAATATTTTTTTTTTGAAATAACCAAGTACATTACTCCATGTTGAAATATTTGATTTGGATTTCTTTATTTTGGATTTTTTTATATATATCATATGTATTATAATTTGTATAGGATGTAACAAAGCAACCCCAATTCCTTTAATATTTGTACACATGTGATCATAAAAAAATAAAAAATATATAAAAGATAAAAGATAAAAAAAATTAAATAATAGTAAATCAGCCAAAATATGATCCAACTGATTTAAGGGAACCCATTTCGGTGGGGAAACCCATGGTGTTCAAGGACTTCCTTGGGTTGTAATTGGGTCACTTATTCGGAATCACAGGTGCAGACCAAAAATCAAACAAGGTGTCTACCTGCACCATTTCAGGTAGTGGCGACTCTATAAAACATGTAACACGCTTTTTCTGCACGCCCGAGGTGCGCACAGAGGCATCATCTTTAGTATAGGAAAACGTTTCTTCAAAACTCCAAAATAACGTTCTATGACATTCCTCAAAGATGAATGCCTTTGATTGAATAACTCTCTTGCTCTTGATGGTTGACGATTATTTCCTCTATATTCTTGAAGATGATATCGCTCTCTAGGAAATGGTGTTAAGAAACCTTGCATGTTGCAATAACCGGAGTCGACCACATAATACTTACCTAATAAATGAATAAAAAATTTATAAGATATCATTTATACTTTTTTGTGACAAGAAAAACTAAATTTATTGACTTCACTTACCTTCTGGTGGATGAGGAAACATATATTTAGGTTTAGTAACCGCATCAATAAAAACCCGTGCATCATGTACTGTTCCTTCCCACCCAGCTAAAACAAAAGTAAAGCGCATGTTGAAAGAACAAACACACATAACATTTGTGTTATCATCGCCTTCCGACCCCTGTATGGTATTTGTTTATCTGATGGTACACTGGCACTAATATGAGTCACATCAATTGCTCCAAGACAATCCTATAAAAAAATACTTTTTGTTTATAATTATTAAAAAAGAAATTACAATAAAATAAATATGTGAAAAGATAACCAAAATTACCTTAAACCATGGGTAATATTTGGGATTGTGTCGAATTTTAGAAGGGGTTTGTGCAAAAGAATGTGGAACTATAATTTCTTTCCCAAACCGAACCATTGCCTTTAAAACCTTACCAAAATAACGAGAAATAGTCTCTCTTGAATGTTGAAATCGATCTGCAATCTTCCGATTTGAAGAATCATATGCTAATGTCAATAAAAAGATTACAACTTGCTCTTCTACGGATGTATACCGTGTATCACAAATGAGGCCTCTCTCTTTTAATGCGATGCATAAATTAAGGAATACGTGTGATTTCATCATAAACATATCATGACATCTTTCTGGATTCTCATGCACAACATTATAAACATATTCAGACCCGGTTAACATATCATCTCTGTATGGTATCTTACAAATGTATCTATCGTGATATTCAACAGCAACTGCTGTTGCTGCGACCCTCTCATTTCTCGAAAATTCTTCTTTATCTGAATCTGGTATTTGTATCCATGTTCTAACAATAAATTTCAACCTAAATAACAAGGCCAAAACAAATGCAAGATAGCAACAGAAGATTATAATAATAACTAATGAAAAATAATTAATCTTAACAGTATCGAACATCATAAGATACCTTTAACACCAAAAGTTAACAATGGAAGTTTTCATCACAAAAACAAAATACCATTCCTAACAAAATACCAATCCTAACATATTTCCCAACTATCATAAATAACATATCAGTAGCCTAAAGTCTAGCCAACCACCATTTCTTATGCTCATCAGACATTTCAATGAATGTCTCCCGCCATTCATTGAAAATAAGTACTCTCCAATCAGGGTTTCAAATATCAAAATTTGTAGCTATATCAGTGAACTCCAATATCGATATGATTGGCCAATCTGCATCAATTTCAAACTATATCAATCTAAGACATTAATCTGAATTAATGGCTATTAATGGCTCTTTCAAGTATCAAATCATACATAGATTTTGTCTTGGATCAGCTTGGTTCAGTATTGATCTGATCTTCTGATCAGTATTAGAACCTTCCAAATGATTGGGGCAATACCAATTACAGCTGGAGAGAATAGGAGAATAATGTACCACCAGTAAACCTGAAATATTTACCCAATCCATTTCCTTGTATCAGAGCCAACTCTAAATCTGCCAATTTCCCTCATCTAGAATACCAAAAATAGATCTGGAAACCAATTCCCAAGGAGCTGGGTACCCATACCATATACTCAAAATTATGAAAATAATTTACCCACGGTAGGCCTTTCTTTGACTTAAAACGTACATCATCAATAACTGTTATCCTCTCCATAATGATAAGGTAATAATGTGACAGAAGTTGACTCATATTTTCTATGTATTTATAGCTTAGTAAAGTCACACCTCCTAAGTTTCAACTAATCTTCTTCCAAGGTTGCTTATAATTTTGAAACAGCCATTACCTTGCACCTTTGGATCCAATAGAACATTAATTTCCCACTAAGAAAAGAGATATGGATACGGTGGCTAACTTGATGGGAAACTGATAAACAAACATCCATTTTCAAAAATGAGGCTGATTTTACAATTTGGACTCTCAAATCAATTAGTATTTTTTTCCTGTAAATCTTTCTGAAACCAACATAATGCTTGTTCACCAACATAATGCTTCAAGTCGCTCAGACATAAAGATTGCAGCACTGAAATTCTTACATGGCATGAGCTCCACTGAATTGTTCTTAAATTACAACTAGAAGCAAGATTTGAAAAAGCTTTAAAAGAAAAAAAAATTGCAATCAGATGTGGAAGCTAAAGAACAGGAGATAAAACCTCTCTAAATATAATTGATTATGAAGAAACCATGCGGCTGTTGAGAAATACACAAGTTTGAGACACAACTTTGTAAAGCATAACTTTCGTCTTGACTAATTCCTAACAAGATGGATATTAAATGATAGTTCTATAGAAGGCAAGCAACATCTTTATATTGATTTTAAAATTAGGCAACATCCTCAACAGATTAAACACCTCCCAAAGAGATAGTTACATACAATTCGGAACCAATTGCATTAAACACCGAATGCACTCCTTATTTCTCCTTCATCTCAAGAAACCTTGATTTGAAGGGTAGGCCATAAATGTTCCAAATACACCATAGAAGTAATAACAAGGAGGTTAATACACAACAATGGTGACGTATAGGGAGGTAGGTTAATCAACAACCCTAAGAGTACAACCATCGACAACCCTAAGAATACAACCATTGTTCAACATCGTTGGAATAGGGTTTTCTAAAACCATTCGTTAAGTATCAACACCAAAATTTTCGGTTCTCCAAGTGGATGAAGGGATGAATCGAAAAGGGATAGAAGGACCTTTAACAGAGAAGTAAATGAAAGGTAAAAATCTCTTACCGTCACCGGAAAAGACACTCAACACAAGCAACGAAGAGTCATTGGAGAAGAAGCTCGTTGTTGACGAGGAAGAAGTTCGTCTTCATGTTGAATGCAGCCTAACTCCGATGAAGGACAACCGTAGTTGCAGTTGAGTGAAAGCTTGCTATCAGGGAGGCCGTTAGAGAATATCGAGTGACTTAGAAGCAATAAAGCAGTTTTATCTTTAAAGTGAGAAGCAACATTTCTGTGCTTCTCATAAAAAGCAATAAAATTGCTTTATTGCTTCATATAAATTGCGTTATGTGTGCAAATCCAAATGGTGCTTTTGCTTTTAAAATCACTTTTTTGCTTTCAAAAGCAAAAAAGTACTTCTGAAAAGCGTTACCAAACGAACACTTAGTTAGTTATGAAGCTAAAGCGTGTGCGGTAGTAACAAACCTGTAAAATTGCACAAAAATTGAAGGGCATTTTGGGTATATAATGTCGGGTATAAAACCTTTATATATAGAATAGATTCTTAAACTTGAATCATCTTGGATATGAACAAGGCCTTCACTTTGCTTAAGGTTTTGAAATATTATTAGATATTGAGGGATCTCCTATCATCAACTTAAATTGCAAATGATTTATTGCATTTACATATACATGTGTAAATTTTATTCCAAAAGAACTCACAAAGTACAAGAAACCGTCTCATCAATTTCTTTCTCCTGAGGACCTAATCGTGTATCCCACATAAATCCCAAGTCCGAGAACCACCAGACAAGCTACAACCATGTTTATTATAAATTTTCTATACTGTGTCTTATTGTTCCCAAATGTAACCCTACCATCACCACTCACATTATCTTTGTTTTCATCCTCCAATATTTTGTGTCCACCAACAGAGTTCTTATTATCCTTCTCTTTTTCACTTTCATTCTTCCCACCTTCAGCAAACCCATTACTACTGCTTCTCTCCTTCTTTGTAGTCTTTTCTGCAACACTCTTAGCCAATGTTGGTTCCCTAGTCTCATCATTAACTTGCTTATCTCCTTTGGTAGTTGAAGCAACTTTTGGAAGATCTTCATCTTGACCCTTTTGAGAACCCATCATGCTTTCAGCTTTCTTAGCAGCTGGAGCTTCTGGGGTTGGTTTGTGCTGGGATCCATCTTGTTTGTCTGCTTCAGTGATTTTCTTCTCATCTTGAGCCTTCTGAGAACTTGTCATACTTGGAGCTTCCATGGTTGGTTTGGGCTTGGACTCAGCTTCTTGACGTGCTCCAGTGATCATCTTTGGCATTATCACTTTCAGTGTCCCATGCTCGAACTTTGCATGAATCTCTTTGGTGTTACAGTTCTTTGGAGTCTGAAACTCCATCTGGAAACGACTCCATTTTTTATCTCCAAGCGGGCGTTCCCCAGTAATCTTTACGTTACAGGACCTTTGAAGTTGAACCCTTAATTGTTCCCTTGTAAAACCTACAGAAACAGATTAAAAAGTTGGTTATCTTCTTCAGAACATGAATGAGACCAAATGTTATATATCTTCTCCTGCTGATAAGAATTCTGAAAAACACATTCGTAGGAATTCCATAGAAGCCACGCGCCATTAACACTGTTTCCGTAGCAATCCATTGTTGAGTTATTGATTGTTAACATTGATAACACTCAAAAATGCCTGTAGATGTTTGAAAGGTTTAGAATGTCGTTTCGAGCTAGGTGCCATTGGCGAAATTTCGCCGAAAACTGCCTGCACATCAAGGAAACCACGAAAAATCGTTTTCCAATGTGGTTTCGTGTCGCCACCTTGGAAAATAGCGAAATGTCGTGACATTGTAAACCTTTTGAAACAAATGACAAATAAAATGGAAGCACAGGGAGCAGTAAACAAACCAGGAAGTTCGACGAGAATAGTATCGGCTCCTTCCTCTCGAACCCATCTGGATAATGGTTGGAAATCTACGTACGAGCGAGGAGCAGCAGCTGTTGGCCTTCTATCCATTTCAGTCTTTTTCCTTAATTTGTAGTTTTGATTTTGGTTTCTGGTGTGACCCCAGATATATATCCAATTAATGATTGAGCGAAACCGGAAGCTTCAAGCATGGTTTATATGCATGATGAAGAGGTTTTGATGTTTCCTTCTTTGAGTTACTTCCACGTGAAATCATTCTCTTCTCTTTTACTTTCTTTAATTGGGTTGCTGTTTTCTGTTGCAGTTGCAGAGGCTTGAATTATTCTTTAGTTATGTGGGGATGGTCGCTTCTCCAAAGGGAAAAGCGAAAATTCTTTGATTTTTGGCCATGGTTTTGAGGGATTTGTTGATCTTTCCCTACACTTTGTGCCACCGTCAATGTCAGAGATACTTCAGCTGAAACTTGAGACATTCACTGGCCGGGCTTTGACATAATCTTATTATATTATGATAATCATGCTGAGAGGGCTCTCATGCCTTCCCCTCTCTCAATTTTAATACAGATAATGTTTAAGTGCTCTCCTGATGCGCATATCTTTAACACAGCCTAGAAGAAGCGGTTGCGTATGTGCCTTGTATGCAGCTTTTACTGTATACTCAAGTTTAGGATAGGAATATTTTTGCAATTTGAGACCTAGGTTTTGAACTCTGTTCCCCATTTTCACAGATTTAATGAAGTAACTGCCATCATTTGTGGACGTAGTTATCTTTGCCGAACCACGTAAATCATGTGTCTCATTCAACTCTCTTTGCTGTTTCTTTTAATCCACACTATTAATTTATATATGTAGACTTTTCTGTTGAGCAAGTTAAAAAACTAGAAAGCCTCTTTTCATTTTGTTGTTTGGAGCGGCAGAAGATATCATCCCTCTTTTAAATATTTAAATATTTACCTTTACCTTTCCTTGTTCCCCCATCACAATCAAAACATTTAAATATTTTTCCACTACCAGCCCGTGTTCTTTAACCTATGAGGTAAGATTTTAATAATGATTTTGTGTGGAGGTGGCAATGGATTGGGTTGGGTCGGGTTGTCAATGGGTTGAATCGTAAATGGGTTGGGTTGGGTTCAACCCGTTTCCCAACGGATTGGAAAATCATGGAACCGAACCCAACCCGCAAATAAACGAGTTGAAGCCAACTCAACCCGTTTAATTTTTTAACTTAAATTTTTTGAAAATTTCTTTTTAATTTAGCATTTTTTTAAGAGAATTTAGAAATAATGGAGAAGTGGACCATTGTTTTTTTGTAACATAAATGTTTAAAATTTTTTTGTTAACTTGGAATTATATATTTATTTTTTGAAAATTAAGAAAATAAAGATCATGAAACATTTTTTCCATAAATGTACTATCCTGTTACTAAGCTTATATAATATTGAGTAGATCAGAAAGCACTAAAGATTGAGCATATTTACAATGTTTTCTCATTATCTTGACCAATAAAAAGCCATCTGAGTGAAAAGTGAAACCTGGGAGTTGAAGAAAGTACAAATCTATTCGCATATTGAACAGGGTTGAAGGCGAACCACAAACAAAGCTTCTATTCTCCTTTCTTCATTATCATTTTTCAAAACTAACTAACCAATTTTTTTTAGTTTATATATGTATCAGTTTGATTAATGGTTTATAATGCCTATATATATATTGTTGGGTACTAGACGGTTCGGTTCGAGTTGAACCGTTTTTAGATCGGTTGGGGAAAAATCAATCCAAACCCAACCCGAGTAATAAATGGATCAATCCAAACCCATTTATTCGGATTGGATTTGTACGAGTTAATGGGTCGGTTCAAACATGGCCAGCTCTAATTTCTAATTTTGTGCAAGTGCCTAACTAGTAGTCATTAGTCAAAATAACCGGATCGAAGTAATTATTACCTTTGGGAGATCTATTTTTGGGAATTGGGATTAGAAGGTTTACATTGAAACTCTTGTTGACATGATGATATCCGACAAATCATCCTTTAGGATATGTTCGGAACCTTAGGTTGGGAAAGAAAATAAAACAAAATATAAACAAAAGAAATGAAATGATTTATATTTCCTTTTAAGAATTTGGATAAAGTGAAAATATACAGAGAAGAAATGTAGATTTCGATGATTTCCGATGACTTTTTCTGTGAGATCTCATATATTACAGCAAGGTTGGTTGGTGTCAATTTAAAATAAGATAGAGGGTTAAAGAGTATAAACGGAAGTTAATAGTCCTTCACATGCTTCCTTTTCACTCACAACTCCTCTTATCATTTATCATTGTCTCTCCCTAAACGGGTCACTTTTAGCCGGTATTTATAAAAACAGTCCATCAAAAACTTATTTCCAAAAAAAGGTCAATTTTTAGACAATTAAATTGCAGGATCAGTTTCAAAAAAACTTAAATTAGAAGATCATTTTACTTGGGATATAAACTAGAGTTGGCAAAATGGGACCTGACCCGATTTAAACGGGTTTGGATTGACCCATATATTAATTGGGTTGAGACCCAACCCGCTAGTAATAGGGTCAACCCGTTTATGACCCGGCAACCCGATAAAAAAAACAACCAAAGTATCCCAGCCCGATCCGATTAACCCCCAACCTGAACCGAACCCGGTACAACCTGACCAAATTAACCCCCCAACCCTATTCTAATCATATTTTTTGAAAAATAAAAAATAAAAAAAATTAATAAACGGGTTCAACCCGTTTATTGACGGGTTGGGGGTTTTCCAACCCACCACAATCGAGTCCAAACCGGAACCCGACCCGTTGCCAGCTCTAAGTCATAAACGCATTGCACGTGAGATACAAGCTTCCTTATGTGGGATGTGAGCACATCCTATGAGTATGTGGGGTACAAATACATCCTATGTTGGGTACAAATACATCTTATGTGGTATGTGGGGTACAAATATAACCTATGTGGGATACGAACAAAGCGTTTTTTCTTTTAACTAAAGTAAAGTGATACTACTTTTCAATTTTGTTTGAAAAGTCACCCTACAGGTCAATTATGTTTAAAAAGTGACCTTTTTTCTGTAAAACGAGATTTTGGATGGACAGGCCAAAAAGTGACCCCTTTTCGTATTTTTCCGAAGAAAATCTATTATTTTCCTTTCATTTTTTTTTCTTTTCTTTTCTTTTCCACTCTCTCTCCATCCGAACAAACTATTAAAGAAAGAAAGGTCTCTCTCCATAAAAAACTTTTTAAACAATTTTTCTTCCAAAATTTCCATATATGATTTTAACCAAAAAATAGAAAGTGTTTTCCCTAACATTTTCTTTTCTTTTCTCTAAAACCCAGATTCCGTATACAACCTTAAATTTAACTAAAAATTTTTAATAAAATTACCCAACAATATTTTAAAAAAACTATCATGCAAGTATTCATGATATTTCTTTCACATCTCAGCATTCTTAATTCCTCTATACAAACCATAAGACTTTAGTATCTCCCCAGGAAAAGTCTACAGTCCAGAAGATTATATTCCACATTTGGGGCATAGACTTGATGTGTCTAGTGAAGTTCATTCACCTATCCATGTCCTAACATGCTAACCAACTCTATTCTTATGAGAAACATATCCAACACATAAAAAGAAATTGATGCAGACCCTTTTGAACACAATTGCCTCCCAAAGTTTACAAGCATGCTAAACATTGGTATCAATTTTAGAGACAAATCCACAATTCTTACCTTTTGTCAAAGTGATATGTAAATTATGAAACAGGAACCAAGACAGTTCATCCCGAAGTAAAATAATGAACATTTATTTTTGCAGAAGTTGAATGAAATTTTCTTGATCTGATTTTGTTCTCTCCTAATGTACAAGAAGCCTAGACTGTGACTGAAGTTAATGGCATCAATGAGATGACTCCATATGATCATGAGTGGGCACACTATCAATACTTGCGCCACAATTGCATTCATGATCTCTATGGAACAAAGAAAAAGAATAGACCTCATAGAAAGAGGAAAAATGAAAAATAAGGGTTGGGGGGAAAGACTACCTCATGCAGAAAGAATGATGATTTTCTTCCTTTTTATTTACATCTTTTCTGGATCTCTTCAGACAAACTTTTGCATGCAGCTCGCCATCCAGTGCTCCATGAGCCACTGCAAAATATACTTTGCATCATCTCCAATTCATCAGGATTTGCCTTCTTGAAAAGCCCTCCCAATACACACTCAACCTGATTGACTGTGGGATGGCCTTCTGTCTCATCTTTGTCTTGCTTTGTCACATCCAAACCGAAAATCTTCATCTTTCTCTCCCCTTGAGAGCAACTTGATGCACAAGGGGGCTCACAACCATTATCTGCATTGCCTGTAAGCATAGGTGATGCAAGGATATTTTTCTCTTCTTCAAATTTCAATTTCTGATTCCAATACTCCAAGCATCGATGGCAAGGGTCTAGAGCCTCAATAGCCTGCCAGAATCGCCATTAGTAATGGGACTGTGATTTCAATAATTATCTAACATAAATGCATGTTATCCGAGGAAATAATGATAAAGAGTATGTGAGTATGTATCAGTACATTTGACATGTTTAACAAAAAGCGAAAAAGAAAATAAACGATAAGGATATTCATTAAAATCAACACAGGAAAATTATTATATGTATATATGCACTAGATATGTTGTATGTGTGGAGAGAGAGAGAGGAGGAGAGAGAGAGAGAATGCCAGAAATGTGATAGAAAAAAGTTTCCATATCATGTACTTGATATTGTATTGAAAAATAGCATCTCAAGATTGAACCAACAGACAGTCATCCAGGAAGCTATATGAGACATTAAAAATGTATACAAGGAGACTATAACAAGCGGGAGAGAGAAGAGAATAGAAGTAAAGTAGAAAACCAAATAAAATCGCAAACATTGAAATAGGAAAATTGAGGGTCAGAAAATTAATCTGAAAAATGAGAAATAAAATGGAGAAAGAAGAAGAAGAAATAAAAGACAAGAAAAAGACAGAGATAAATGGATTTTTTTTTTTAAACAAAGAATTATCTGTATGTATATAAACAGAAGAGTATTTTTCAAAGAATTTTCCACGTTATTTTTCATCATAGAGACAGAAGAAAAGCACATATTAGAGCTCTGAGGAGATTTGAACCCAAGTCTAGCATGACTACTAAGAGATGTTACCAACCTGCCACAAAGATTTTCTACATGTATTTCCTAAAATTGAGAAATATATGAGGCTCTGACAAATAATCATGTCAAATCAGTTGAATAGAGATCCTAAACCTACTCAAATAACATCTCATGAAAGCATGAACATCTAATTGTTGAAAGGTTTTCATAATGATGCATGAAAAACTGACAGTTAGTACAGACCAGGCAGCTAACTTCAGCAATATCAACTAAGAAGTCTTGATCATCAAGTCTATTGTGCATTTATCTAATGTAAGCAGACTCACAAACTTAATTCCCTTTGTAAAATGTATTATACGACAACAAACAGGAAAGAAAAATGGAGTTTGTAAAAATAAAGGAATTGTATAACTGCAAATTTTTGGCAATGTTATCAGAATTTTCAACTTCAATCACAGGAAAAAAATGATCGTAGTTACCATAGATATTTTGAACTGATTCATGTAATTGGAGAAAAGAAATTTCAAAGCTCCAAAGCACAAAATCAATAAATAAAGAAGTGACAAAAATAAAGTCCTCGATCAACCTGTTTCTGCCATAGCTACTTTTGATAGGATTATAATTGGCTGGAAACTTGTAGCAACTTAAGGATATGATTATAGAATAAAAACAAGGGAATATTCGTAAAATTTGTTTTTACTGCAAAAAAATAAGTGCATATTAAGAAGAAAAATGGTATAAAAAGAAAATTTACTACTAGCTGCTACTGGCTTCTCAATCATTCTCTTTACTCTGTCCCAATGATGGAAATTTTGGAGTCTTGGTCAAGACTTCCCAAAATCCAGTATCCACCACTACTCAGCTTTATAACATGATACAAGATGCTCTTCTCTTGTACAAGGCGAAACCAAACTATACTTGAGAATGACATGAGTGCCATTACCAGCAAAAATTGTTGGAAAAAGGATAAATTGCAGATTTTCTTCTCAAACAACAGATTCCCTCTTTCATATTAGATCAAGTGGCTTGTAGCCACATGAAAGAATGACATGTCCAGTCCAGATATCCATCTGACAAATGATCCTCTGGATTGCTGCCATTACATATTCTCTGTCCATATCACCCATAGCCAACCATTGATGTTTTCAGGTGAATGACAACCACAAGACTTTTTTTTGTTTTTGTGTTTTTTTTTTTTTTTGTTTTTTTGTGAAATAAAAGCACAAAAGTGGGGTGCTGGTTATATTGATGCATCCAAACAAAGAAGGCACAATTAAATACACATGCTTTGCAGTCATGGGAATAGCTATTACGCCAATATGCCCTCCAGTTGGCATAGACAGAAAATGCTGCTCCATCCCTTGACAAGAAGACTTTTTTCCCCATCTCTAATGCTGCAACAAAAAAAAATTGTACTTTCATTCCCTAAGATCTTGTACTTGAATTATTCCAAGCATATTGTGTTTCTAACCCGCTATAGATAAATGGATAAAAACATACACAAGATACAATTTTTTGGTTATTGTTCGAATAACTTTATGATGGATTAGGCCAGTTATAACCTCGAAGTCATTTTCGATAAATCAATTTTCAGGACAGATAGCGTACAGACATAATAGACCAGACTCAATAACAGATGACAAAGAAACAGGTAACCACTGGATCCATGATTCAAACCATCTCACCATTCCTCGCGCAAAATTTTCAAACTAATCATCCCAAGAGACCTTGCTCAAATGAGATAGAGTCCACTTTCTCACTCTGTATGTTCCATAATGATTAGAGAATTGAACGGCTCCCATTCAAATGTGATAGATATAGAACAGTATGTTATAAGCCTTTAAGGTGACATAAGATATTACCCAGATGGCCAATCCAGAGGATGCCTGATCAAATTGACCAACTGGATTTTCTACAGTTATCCACATGACACATGCCTCAAGTAAATATTTGGTCCATAAAATTTTGGTCCATTCAGGATTCCTCATGCCATAAAATAGCAGATTCTTGCTGACTCATGTAATTCAAGTAAATATTTGTCGTTCATAGATAATCAGTTAGTTTCAGGACAGTAAATAAAGCACAACATAATTAAGTAATTAGAAACTTAGCACCATCAGGTCAAGAGGAGATCTAATTTCAGATCCATTAATCCTCAATACATTCCACCTACACATGAAAACAGATGTGGAACAGATATAATGTCATTTCAGTCTACCCCAAGGATATTTAAGACTTCCTTGTGTTATAGAACTCAAGCCTGAATACTATCAATTAAAGGGATGAATGTGCTCAAAATCTTTACCTGAACAATGGCTGGAGATTGGAACCCAAACATTTTAAAGCCATTGATATATTGCAAAGGCAAAAGAGGTGGTCCTTGCATCCCAATAGCATTCTGCCTAACAATTTCTTCATTTATTCTCACAAGCACCATTTCCCAGCACTTCTCTGCTGTGATGTTAGTGAAGGTCACACTGGGGCACTCCTCTAAAGTAACCTGAAATTTTCCAAAAGTAAGAAAGATGCCACATACAGATTCTAAGCCATAGATGATAAATTAAAATAAATAAATAAACTGCATTCTACTATAAGCATATCTGAAATTCTTAAGGAATGAGAAAAAAATAGTGGAAAGGATGCACAGAACAGGATATTGGTAAGTTCTGGAAAGTATACAACTCCCTGTAAGTAATAAGTTAAATACTTATAGTGGAATTATTTATACAACAGGAGAAAGGAAAATTCTAGAAGCCTTGAACTCTCCATCCAAAATAATTTAATTGCTTAGACTTTTGGATGGCCATTTCATTTCCATATCTACCTTAAGAAAACATTCCATATAAAATACTTATGTACAGTACATTGTCAAATCAACAACAATCAGTCCATTGAAGACACTAGTCAGTATGGCTGGTAAAATACTTGAGAGTTCATACTCATGACCTGGGTTCAAAAACCTCTTCATAAGAAACACCAAAAATAAATAAATAAAATAAAACATAGCGAGAGAGAGAGAGAGAGAGAGAGAGAGAGAGAGAGAGAGAGAGAGAGAGAGAGAGATGAAAAACAGCAATTTAGTCCATGATTAGAAATTCATTAGAACTTCCTATATTACAAGCGTGTTTCACTTAAATTAAAGCGTAAGTTTTATAAGACAGCAATTTTACCAGCTACGTTGTATGGTACAGAATGTTGAGCGGCAAAGGAACAACATGTTCAAAAGATGAATATTACCGAAATGAGGATGCTAAGATGGACGTCTAGAAAAATTAGAAAAGACAAGTAAAAAATGAAGACATTCAAAATTAGCTAGATATGACATGCATTAGGGATAAAATTGAGAGAGTAGGCTAAGGTGGTTTGGACATGTAAAGTGGAGACTTATAGATGCACCTATAAGAAGGTGTGAAAGGATGCATATTTAAGGGCTTAAGTGACCAATAGGAAGACCTAAAAAGATATGGATGGATTCAATAAAACAAGACTTAAATAAATGTAAATTAACAAAAGACATGATTTTTTATAGAATGGGATGGAGAGACAAGATCCGTGTTGCCAACCCCACTTTGGTGGGAACTGGCTTATGTTGACGATGATGATAATGATGACATGGCAGACATAATAAATGAAAAAAATGTGGAAATTAACTCATTTTTTTGTCACTATGAATCACTGATACATATCTGATTTCTGAAAAGAAAAAGAAAAAACTCCACCTTAAATAAAGGCCCAAGAAAACCAGAATCCAGCACTTCTGAAATATAACTACAGAATTTTGTTGGATCAAGCATACTAAAGAACCTGACACGGGTTCTAAATCCTGCAACACATGAAATAAAAAGGCAGTAAACTACAGTCATTTCTATAAATAGACAACCTTAAAATTAAAAAGACTAGCATGAAGTTCATGGAGAAGGTCCTATTGCAATGTACCTTTTGGAAATATAGCCTGCTTATTGCACCAATGTTTTCGGAAAACTACCACACCAAAATTAAGAGGCTCAACGCATAAATCCAACTTTTCTGTCGGACATTTTTGGTCAGTCAGTGTCTTTAGAGTTGAACTATCTACATTTTCAGTTTTGATCATACTGGTTGAAGATGCATTTGGATATGAATTTGGAACAAGGTCGACCCCAAACAGCTTATTTAGAGATTGCTGTCCAGAATCCCTTGAACTTGATGAGTGCATGATGTTGGGAAGAACAAGAGGAGAAGCTAACTCAACAGAATTATTTAGAGAAACTGATGAGTCACAATCAGAAAGTGATCTTGATTGGGCAACATCATTACTACAAGGGCAGAAGGGTTCCCTGGTTGCATCCATACTACAAGCTTTCTCTTGTTTAACCACTAATGTACTGGTCTTGACCACCTTAATGGTAGCCATCTTATCACAGCTGTTGGGTCTGTCTTTCAACAGACTTCCATGTCCATCAGGCATATCCTCCAGATTCAAATCAATAATCATTTCCTTACCCACTTCACCTTCATCTTTTATAACCAGAGCTCCTTCTTTCAAGGTACCATTATCAGCTTCTTCATTAACATGAGATGAACATAAACTCTCTAGTCCTCTTTGGCAGTTTGACTGAATAAATTCCCCAGAATCAATACAGTTGGATTTGCATGGCTCATTAATGTCAGGTATTTGTTCTGATACCCTGGAACAAGAGGGACTTTCCTTCTCAAGACGATTTGATCCAGAAACCTTTATGTCCTGATCAACATTATTCATACAATCTTCTTTATTATTGACGCTAACCAATCCAAGGTCTTGTGAGATCCATTGACTTATGGCACTTGGTTTCCCAACTAAAGCTTCAACAAGAGTATTAAGCTCATCCATGCTGTAGCGGAAGAGTACAAATCTCTGGCCTGGGTCACATGTACATAGAAGATGCACATGTTTCAGACATGCAAAGCGCTCAGGGGAGCAATTGCAACTTGCAGCAGATAAATGTAGATCATAGAAGCATGTGAAGCATTCCCGTTCATCAGTCAAGTCAAAGTCTCTTTCCATATTTTTTAACTGCAAAAGAGCTGGAAGACAATCTCTTCTTTCCTGCTCCACCCTAACCCTGGTCTGAAAAAATGAAGCTGTCAGACCAATATTTACCTAAAGAAAACTAGATTTGCAAACATATATAAATAGAAAGATAGTTACCTTAATGGCCTTCGTAAGAACCCCATTATCACCACAAGCACTTTTCCAACTCAAATTTTGAGTATTTTCCACCCCAAGCAATAAAAGTTCCCAAATGGCTCGAACAGCTTCCCGGGCTGATCCAAATAGCAACTTGTCATGGGATACTGATGTCTTGCGACACTGCTCACTGTAGAGCTCCACAGCACATTGTCCATGTGGTAACCAGTCAACTGGGGCCACATTCACAGCCTCTGCACAGTTAAAACCACAGTTGAAACCAGCATGGTATGCCCTTGGAAAGGTGAGAACAAACTCCCCAGAACGCTGAACAGCTCGGTAAACTGGAACACCTTCAGATTTCAGAACCGAGGGAGACAGCTGAGTAACCTATCCAAAAAAGTAAACTGTAAACCCATGCATGGTAGTGCCACATAAAACAGAGGCATATGAGAGACGTGATAGAAGCCAGATAACAAGATGCATGGTAAATATCCATAGGAAAAGGATGTTGAGAAGAACCCAAGATGATCTCCCAAACCAAGTCAAAAATTCAACAGATGACATCATGATCTTAATTAGTTCTTCAGTAAGAAGTATGTAAGATGAATTAAGTAAGAAGATATACAGAAATGATGCTAAAATCATTTTCATCAGTCACTATCAGCTCAAAACTATCATCCAGACAAGACCACATTTTGTGGACCCTAGAGACAACATGAAAAAGTAAAGAACGGGCAAGTGAAGTGAGCATCTCACCATTCTATTCTGGAAATAAGCATGATTTAGACTTCAGTGAGAAAAGCAAAGTATACATCAAAATTTCACTCTGACCCTCACTGAGCAAATATTACCTGTTTTACAATTTTCTTGGCATTCTACAAAGAGTCATCAAAATCTTGTCAAATTTTATCCATCAGATGCAGGAAGAATTCCTATAATTTACAATTTTTTTATTTTATTGTTAAAAAAATGAGTTGTCACAAAAATTAGGAACTCTTGGTGAGGTCAGAACCTGTTTTTGTGAATCTTTAATCATCACGCAGGCATCATTGGATCAAGAAACGAAGAAAAGCCACCAAGTTAGTGTTTCTCACATACAAGACATTTTCACATAAAACAGTCTTAACCTAGACCAAACATCCATTTGCATTAGCTTAATGCATTTGCATCTATTTGATTAAATAAAAATATTATTATAGAGGAAGAGAAAATTGCATTAAAGTATATTTGATTTTTGTGCAATATAACTTCTTTTAGCTGTTAAATATTGTTTTCTCTTCACATCCAGATGGTGGAAAATGACAAATGGTGTCATCTTGAATATCAACAGATCTTATATATGAGACAGTGCACATCTTTACTATATAGACCTGTTTACTTGCAAAGTGTACTTAGTTGTTCTATAAAATTTTGAACATTCACATCCCTTCACCACCACATACTTTCCCCAAATTTTCTCCCATTTTCCCATCAATTGGACAACTTATACCAAACCAAAATCTCTCCCCATTACAATCAAATATCCTTCTCTTGAACAAGGTAAAGATTTTAGTCACAAGGGCAAGAACAAACAAGCATTTTAATCCTGGCATTGACAACAACGGAGGAAAAAAATGACTAGAGCTAAAGTAAGTCAGATAAAATAAAATAAAATGGAAAAAGAAAATAAGAAGCAACTAACTACAAGAAGGCAAGAAAATAATTATTTAAATCTTTCGTCTAGGGTTAATATAATTCAGCAAATACAAACAGTGTAAACCAGAACTGTTGCCAATTTTTTTTCCCTTTTAGTTGACTAAACCATTTTTCTACATTAGAGCTCACCAATTAAAATCTTGAGCTAATCAGTACCGTACCACACAATGACAGCTAGCATTCTCATATGAATAATTTTCATATAAGATAATGGCAAAAAATAAAATACAGAACTTCAGATTGAGTCATGGAAAAAAGAACCAAGAAAAATGGGAATCTTACGAGCTCATGAAGTAAATCAGGTTGCTCTTTAAACAAATCTGGTAGATGCTTTCTCATTGCACGTTCCAGTTCCAAGGCATGACTTCCAGGCACTCCATACCATAATTTTGGATCCCCCCAGTGTAGATAATTTAGTGAGTAGAAATGATGATCTTCAACATGCTGTTCCCAGATACAAGACCAGAAATGAAAAACAGCATCAGCTCCTATAGTTAAATGACTAAAAACAGCTATTAGAACCATACTCCTTTTCCCCCCCTTTTTCTACCAGTGACTTGGACAAAACTGGTAAACTGTAAGACATTTTTCCTCACAACATTCAAGAGTAAAACAAATTACAATTTACCTAACAATGATGCAGGAGATATTTAGAAACTAACAAATAAAGCTACAAGCTGTTTTAGAAATTTTGTTTCTAGAAAGTTTCTTATTTCTTAAGTTTCCTATTCCAATAGTTTCCTATTATATTAGGAAAGACTTTCTCTTTTCTATTTAGGAAGTAGCTGTAGTTTCTTATTTTGATAGTTTCCTATTTCAGTTTTAGGGAAGTTTCTATATTCTATTTTAGTATTAAGAGAGTTGGAACATTTCTATTTCAACTTTAGAAAGTTTCCATCATTCTTTTATAGGAAGTTTTGTAACCTCTATAAAAAGGGGAATAGTTTCATAATGGATCATAGGAGAATTATACAGCAAATCAATTGTTCAAGGAGAGATTCCTTAGTCTAAGCTCAGGGTGAGAAGCCAAGAGCTTGGGGGGTGAGATGTCTTCCCTTGGTTCTTTTTCTTCTTAAGTTTTCTATTCAAAATTCCTGGGTATCCTAGCTTGAGAATTCCATCCTATATTCTTAAGCTACATCATGAAATTTTATTAGACATGACTTTTATTTAAGTAATTGTCAATGAGAAGTCTCAATGCTCCAAACAAATAGTATAAACAATACCACTGATCACATAAGTATTTTATAAAGTGCCATGTATAAATATTGGGTCTATGGTATATATAAATATCCTACTTTACGAGGACCGTCAATAATTATTTCAGTGCTGATAAAATGAACTATTGCAATGAATTAAACAATTATATATAAAATGTCAAGTAATAATAGAAGTATTGGAATTTGGATTAGCATAAGAGATCCAACATATAATATGCATTAGAAGTGCAGCACTGCAGTAACACTGCCTTCAGGGATCTATATGGACAATACTGCTTACTGGTAGTATTGTTTAATGCATACAAAATTTGAACCTTGTTCCTGTTATAGTGCAAAAACATGAAATGACAGATGCAGCAAGTTCACGTGCTTTGAGACCCAGTAAATATACGGAGCACAAAATTGATAAATTCGAGAGAATACTTTGGAAAAAGCATATGCAAACAAGTAAAAAGAAAGAAGACTAAAGACAATCCTCACATTACATTTAGTAAAAGAATTATATCTTAAGGAGAGTTCTAATCTTATATTAGGAGAGCCATCATGTAATTTTCCTACTGCCATAAAAACCTTCAATAGATTGATTTTCATTGTTAATGAGAGGTCTGTAGTACAGATCAATCTTCTAGTATATCCAGCTTAGCTCCATCATTTTGTTTCTTCTGTTCTTTCTGTAAACTTTGAGTACCAGAGAGGCATCCTCTCTGTTTTCTCCCTTTTTTACCTTCATATTTTCCCCTCCTCTAATGAAATTCCTAATTTACTGATCAAGATGACAAACAAAATTTAGCCACTTTACTATCATAGGCTACGATGTAATTTTTCAAATATTAAACTGACATATTTTAATTTTAGGCAAATTTGTTTTATTACTTGGGTCATATAAATGATTGGGGAATTAGTTGAGAACTAAAGATGCCAAGTTCCTTCTTTTTTTTTTAAAAAAAATGGAAGAGAGTAGGTTAAAGTGATTTCGTAATGTAAAGTAGAGACCTAGAGATCCAACTATAAGAAGATGTGAAAGGATGCATATTGAAGGGCCTAAAAGAGCAAGAGGAAAACCTAAATGGAATCAATAAAACAAGAATTACAAAAATATAAATTAATTGAAGATATGATTTTTGATATGGCGGGATAGAGAGACAAGATTGACCCCACTTGGGGGAAACTGGCTTTTTTTTCTTTTTTTTTTTCGGAAAGTCAGTATTTCATTTAAAGAGTGTGACAATATGTACAAAGTACAAACATAAAGGATTATCCCTCCCACCATAGGCCCCTTAGGCCTTGTCTATACAAACTTACATAGACTTTACATCAAGGGTCACAAAATAAAACCAGACCATACCTGACATACTCCATAACCAAACCCCATGTTTCCAAGACTTCTCTATTTTGAAGGTTATCCTTCACCTTTGCAATCTCACTCACCATTAAACCTATAATATACATCCCATTTGATATATTTTAGTAACTCCTCCATCGGCTTAAACTCACTCCTAAAAACTCTTCTATTCCTTTCCATCCAAATGTGATAAACCGTTGCAGCAAAAGATGATTTCCTAACTGCTGTTATAATTTCTTTCCCAACCATATTTGATAAATAAAACTGGCTTTTGATGATCATGATGATGAATAAAGCTGAATTTCCTGCCATGGGTCATCCACATAACATGATTCTTATCATCCCTTTAATCTTTGTTGCAAAACTTATTTGTTACCTATTGTGGCTCAGACCTGTAAATATTGCTTCTGGCATCAGCTTTAATGTCAAAGAAAAACCTATGCGCATGGTCAAAGCTTAGACATTTTCTAAGGTTTCCGACATCTTACAAAGCTTCTTTACTCTGATTTAAAGTATCAAGAAGCCCAGAATTACATTACTGACCAAGTAGAGTAAGTTAGGAAAATATTTGAAACAGAAATCTGAAGAACCGAACAAAATCTCAAGCATATGATATTTACATATTATGTAGGTATTATGTATGTATGTATGCATGTACACAGACATACACACTGACTCACTCACACACACACACAGACGCACACACACATAGACACCCACTTTGGGTAAGTGATAACGGAAGAAACTCCATGTTGCAAGGTAAACATACTCTGTGCTTTCCCAACTCTGCAGGACAATACAGAGTAACTTTGTTTCAAATAATGAGTTTTTTGGAGTTACAAGCAGTGTGTGAATGATAAGAAGTTGCCCCATTTAACTTCTGCATACCTAGAATTATGGTATCTTGATGGAATCCTTGTTCATCCAGATCAACTTTCAAAGTTCAATGTAGTTCTTTTGAAACCTGAAATTTTGGCAGGCTACCATTTCATCCATTAAATGGTTTAGAATGCTGCTATTAAGATCACATGAACTCAGGAGGACAAGAAATCACTCCAAGTTGGTCTAGAGGATATCAATCCAACAAAATGTGCAACTAAACCACAAAGAACAATATGAAATTTGATAAATTTAATAAGGATCTACTTAGAACCACATGTATGTGGGAAGTATGTTTTTAAAATTGTGCACAGACTGAATGTGTAATCTTCCAGGACTTGTTACATAGGCAAGACCCTAGAACTCACTCCTCAAAAGAATAGAAAATCACTATTAAGATGTCAAAAGAAAGGAGGAAAAAATGAGGATTACAATTAATACATTCCATAAACGGAGAATTATTTTAGTATTTACCATAATTATCTTCATATTAGCAATAGCAACATAACAAATATGGTAAACATTTACATTATGATTCATGGTGTATCCCTGTGTACTATTTAGAATTTGATATGTTTCCTGATCTCAGAAAGTGATAGGTAAAGAAAATTCTGAAATTTACAATCATAATTTCTTAAAACACACTGTAGAAAATCACATGAAGTTCTAAGAGAGACAAAACCTAGTTTGTTGGGAGATAAGTTACTTTACCTGTTAACCAAGAAAACTTAGAGGAGAAATTACCCCAAAGTTTGAAAACCATAAATCAGCAAAATTGTTTACTTAATTGTATGCCACACTAAGAAATAAGATACTAAATAATGAAAAAAAAAACATATGAAAATAGAAGCAACAGGTACATGAACTAAAATCAGAACACAGATTATATCCCTGTTAATTAGTTATTTCCTTATTTAAACTTTGATTATAGCAGTTCCCAAGGCTTACCCAACAGAAAGAAGAGAAGCACATTCCAACATACAACCATGGCACTAAAACTCCGGAGATGTCTCCTCTTTCAAAACAGAGCGCAGACCCTGGAAGGCGTGAGAAGTTATTTAAGTTCCACCCTGACATCACATACTGATCAGAATAATCCTCAGTTATCAATGTTGACAATTTAGGAAATCCACTCCCAAACACTCCAGTCTCCAAATCAGCTCCATAGCATACCTGAAATTATAGAGAATAAGATAAAATTACAGGGGAAGGAAACAATCATTTTGTTAACTCACATATAGAATTAAAAAGAAAAATGAAACCATGTTTCAATACCTCAATATCTTCTGTTGGCTTCTCAACTATCCGCCAATATTCACCTTCAATCTCCTCTACAGAGGGTTTCCACTTGTTGCTTGGTTCAACCCCACCAGAGTTTAAGTTCTCATTGCCATCCTTCATTCCAAAATAACTCTCTTTAAAATTATCAGCATATTTTTGGAATTCTTCAAGTGTGAAGTCTGAACCTGAATGGAACCCAAACTTCTCATCCGTGTCAGAAGCATTACAGTCGTTGGTTTCGGAACCTTCTGAGCTAGAACGTCTCCGGGTACGTCCCATCCTTGAGCGCCTCCTTCTCTTCCGCTTCCTACATCGGGATTTCTTTCTCATGGGCTCCCTATTTTGTAGCTTATCAACTTGCTGGACACGGGTGGCAAACTTTGAATGTTCCCAAAAGTTCTTTTCTCTAAGAGGGCAGGGTGGTTTCCAGGACGGAGGAGGGACTATCCGGCAAATACCATATGGTTCTGCTTCCTGCCGTATTTTTGCGATGTAGCCTAGTGTATCTTTAAACTCCTGATAAGTGTAGTGTCATGTCAAATACCCAGCAATAAATACTGCACCAAATTAACAGCTTTAACATTATTTGAACTTTGAACACAGAGAATATTACCTCCTCATTTGGATAGAATACAGGAGCTTCGTCAATAATAGGTCTACAAGCTTCACCCGGACACCATCTTGCTGAAACCTGCTTAAAAATCTCAAGATCAGATTAACCGGCGTCAAAAATCTTAGAAGGGAGAAAAAGGTTATATCCTGGTTTTAGTGTGCAATTCCACTAACACCAGGCCACATTGATGAGTCAGTCTGAATGTAGCCGACACTAGTATGAGGTCAATAATAGCTCAGGCAATCCCACACATTAAGGTGGGAATAACTGGAAAGCAAAACAATTATATCAAAGCTTTAACCACTATCAGGAATGCACTGCAAACAAAAAGCACTATAATCCATGTCCTTTTTTTTTCTCATTTTTTTTCTCATTTTTTTTCTCCATTTGGTTATCTTAATTTCTGGGTGGAAGAATAAAGGCATCTGGAGAGAAAAAGCTAGTGAAAAAGGTTCTTTAAGTTGAATATAATTATCAAGTAAATCCAGACAAAATTATAGTAAAGCATATACTTTTGTCAGGAAGTAAAGGCTAACTACTTAGAAAATGAATAAGGGGGTAAAAATGAAATAATATAAAATTATAATAACCTTCTTGGACTTCCGGCAGTGAGTTTCCTCATCAGAGCTAATATCAAATAATCCATAATCAATCCAATTTCTACGCCTAAGAGACCGTTTGACTTTCACTTCCTTATCCATGCTAGGATCAAGATCCACTTTTGTTGGTCGTGAACTGGTGCTTGCTTCCATGATAGACCTACTTGATATTACTGAAGAGACATCAAGCTCCTCCTTGACACTAATAGGCATATCAAAAATATTGTTTATATGACTTGAGATCCCTGAATATTCATCTGTGAAACAATCAGGGGCACATTTTGTTCCCATCAATATTCAGCTGCAAAATAGAATAAATAACAATTCAATATAGGTGGTCTGCAAATCTGAACTTGTAAAACAGCATGACATAAAAAAATGTACTAAATTAAAGGTATCCCGGATGAACATGTAAAGCTGGATAAGCTACTAGCTAGTGCAACTAAGAAAGAAGCCTCTTATGTATTAGGGATAAGAGGCTGAATTGCCCTTCCATGGAAAAGAAAAATGCAGTAGAAGTCAAGAAATTCTTTCTTGTTTCCGTACACCATATATAATCAAATATAAAATCCCATATGACAATAGAACATAAGAGGCATGCAATACAGAAACATCAGCCCCTTGTAAAAGTTACTCAACAAATGAATAGAGGGTGTCCTAAGCAGCTGATCATTTATTTAAAAAGCAGTAAAATTAATTTTGAGCTTCTCTCCTAAAATTCTCAAAAGACCAAATTCCTTTAATATCTATTGCTTGGCTCCTAACCTCCTCAAGCAACAAAATATTCTACGGAAGTATTCCAAGAAACTGCCACAGATACCTGATGGAGACATATTATGGCTGAGTTTGTCCCTACACTGTCCATCATAATATTCTAAAAGTTAACAGTAAGGAGTTGTGAGGTTAATGTTCCTCAAGTAGGATACACTGCAGTAGCTACCAACTTAAGGCTTTTTGCATGCTATATCAATAATCACCCATGAATCAAAAGGAAAATAATCCTTTCTGTTAGAGCTTCTCTCTTTATGAAGTAGACATGAAAAAGGCTCCAGATTCATCCTCTTTTTATAATGATCTCTATGGTTTATTAACATATCCTATAGAATTAGATTCTAATCGTGTCTCCCCTCCTTGCACACCCAAAAAAAATATCATAGAGAAAAGAGAAAAATAGAAAAACTGAACATTCCAATTCTACAGCATCAAAACTAGAAGTAAAATCATTTAGCCTACAGATGTTGAGTGGTGAAACTCCTAGAGTAATAAATCTAGGCTCACTGCATCTGAATCAATCAACAACAGAAAATGTCTGGATTGTTTTCAAGGAAGGGCAATCAAATTTTATACCACCTTATGGCTCCTTAATCCATTCATAGCGAGTAATCTGTCTTAAGCTATAATTTCTATTTCGTGTGTTTTGACCCACGTTGATTGTCTATATATTGCAAACAATAGAACAAGATAGGAATATCAATAAATCAGATCTTCCGCTAAGAAACTTTCCAAGAATTACCAAATCCAAATTTCTGAAGCAGAGACTCTTGCTATAAACAAGATTTCATGGCACTTATGGCTTCTATCCCAACTATCATGGGGCTGATTTATCAGTAATTTTTTCCCAGTCCATGGATATGGATGCATCTACAATACAACGATAGGTTCTTGGTCCACAAAACCAATTGTATCAAATTTTCTCTTTATGAAGAACCCCCCCAAAGCCAAACCCTAAATCAAAACCTGCGGCAACAGATCCAACAGGGAGCAGCTTGAATCCAAAGATCTGATCAAATCTTCTTTCTGAAGATTTGGACAACCAAAATAGAGTGTATTATCCACAAATGTGGCACAAAACAGATTATCATGGACTATATTTTTAATTTTTATGATCTTTGACAACATTAGTTGATAATAATAAAGTAAGAATTCAGCAAACAACTGCGAATCAAGAAAAGAAAAACAAGAAGTAACAATTTCTGTGGGAATAAACAAAAGAATAGGGAGAATACATGCATTGATTTTGAAATATAATCCTGCAGAGCCAGAGAATCTGAAAGAGAACTGCAGAATATAGAAAATTATTCTAATCTAACTGAACACAACAATTTTCCAGGAATGTAACACCATTAAACAAATACATGCATGATAATAGATGAATCAACAAATTGATTGACGATTACAATGCAAGAGACACAGAATAATCAAACCTATTCAATGTCTCCAATCCATTAGAGCAGAACACTTGTGTATAAAAAATCATGAAACCCAACCATCAAAATCTTCTTAAGGAACCAGGCTCCAGAGAAAAAATAGATCTTTATCCTGACCTAATGAAATCAGAAGAAACACGATTCACCAAAGATCTAAAATCATGTCTTCAATGGGAATTCACCGACCCCAAGAATCAACCAAACCTAGTCTCCCAAAAAGATTAATAAAAAATAATAAACAAAAAAGAAAACCACAAAGATCCAAACCCAACTCCCCAAAGCAGGTTGGGATAAAACAAAATCTGCAGAAAGCAGAAACACCAGGAATCAAAAGCATTCAATTTAGATAATAACAAGAATTGAAGAAGCCCATATCACACGTTCAAACTATTTTTTTCTTTTAAGAAATAAAAATTAAAAATAAATAAATGTTACGTCTGAAAACCATGACAACGTAAAGAAGAGGAAACCCATTTACCTTTTCTTGCTTAGATTTAATCCAAAAAAAAAACCTAAAATAGAAAAGGGCAAAAAAGAACCACCCAGATGAATAAATTGCAAAAATTCATAAAACCGAAAGAGAGAAGGAATAAATAAAGTTACCTTAAAAGCAGCTAAAATTCCATGTTGAACAAAGCGTTATTGAAGTTACACCCATCTTTGATCTTTCCACCTCTACTTCGTATTTTAATAATAAAAATCATTATTATTAAGTAATACTAATAAATAAGCAAGATTAAAGTAGGATAAGGACTTACGAAGGCAGTTGGACCTCTCTCTAGACGTGTGTGTGAGAGAAACAGAGAGAGAATAAGAGATAGAGAGAGAAAGGCGATGATGTTAATGTTACACAGCTGGAGGAGGGAGGGTCAACCACCGATGCGAGCACGCACGCGCGCGCACGCACGCTTTAACTGAAACCGGTGAAACCGACCAGTGCTGCTCTGGCTCTTAGTATTTTCCCTAACATATGCCCTCGGCCTTTTGCCGAACTACAAGAATGCCCCTCCACTTGTTTGGATACCGAAGTTTTTCTGTCCTTCAAAATTAAGACTGCGTTTGGATAGAAGAACATAGTCTCACAGGGATAAAGAGCGAGCTAAAAAAGGATCTTTCGCGTATAATCCTACAAAGTCTCTCAATTTTGGTACATAGGTTAAAATGATACAATGCAAAGTTTTGCGTATAATCCGAAGTTTCTTATATGTATGTTGTAACCGTTTTGCAAACAAAAAGCCCCATATTTTATATTTTTTAAATAGCATTTTAATATAGATCATACATAAAAAAATATATATTATAAACAAATAAATGTATTAGTAATTGATATATTATATTAAAAAACTCTTTTTTTGCATGATTTAATACAACTAGGTCAACCCTGGACCAGTCCCGGTACTAAGCAATACGGGGCGAGTTAGGGTTTAATATTGGCTAAACACCCTTAGAAACGGGGTTCAGGTTCATTAAAACCCGCCTCATTGCCATCCCTAATGACACTCCTCACATTTCTCATTTATCCCAAACTCTCAAACGGGTTATTATTCATGCACCTAATTGTCTTACAATTTTTATAATTGTTATGAATCTGCTCGTTTTTTTTATATCCAAATATACATTAGATGTAGGAACTACTGTGTTTTCATCCAAACCTAGCTTGGAAGATTTAACACTATTTGGTTCGGTGTTTATTACTCAACTGGACCATATGGTCGAACTGCAAAGTGGTGAAAATGGTTGGACTATATTTTAGAAAAACAGGTTCCATACCCTTGATATATTAATGGAGGTTAATTTTTGCAATAAAATGTTATGCTTGGTCATAATTCATGAGGCATGGCTATTATTTTTGTGTTAATTTAATGACTACAAGGCAACATTTTAGGGGACTTTTCTTGCATTTGAGAAATATTGGCACCCCAATGAAAGATCATGTGTCAAATATTAATTTGATTACATGACTTTGAACTATTTGGATTTGCATTTACCTAACTTGAAGGGGTGTACGTACAATACTGCACGTGTAGGAAGGGATAGAGGGAGACAATATTAACCATTGCAAAATTGATTGTTAGTTGCTGAAAAAGTTGAGGTAGTTTTGATCATTTTACCCTTTTATTAATAGATCTTTTGAATAGTGTATAAGGGCTCTTTTGGAAAGAAGCATATTTTGATCGGCACGATTCCCAAGGGACCTCTTCTCATTAAATATAGTATAGATATAGATATAAATATAGTATAGATATAGATATTGTATTATATGTCAAAAATCTTAGCTAGATTTGACATATATAAATTTGAAGACTTAAATTTTCCTTTTTATCATAACTTTCTCAACCAAAAAGTGAAATTTTCTACAAACTTCGCAAATATTTAATAAATTTTTAAAGCATGAAATGCTAACAGGGTATTAATATTTTGCATGGGTTGTCTTATCCTAAAGCCATAGACCATGCAAGCTCCCATGGAAAAATAGGATTGGTGCACGGAACCACTAGTTGAACATAAACCACAAGCCAAAAGCTTCAACGGTCCAATTAAGACAATAGAAACAAGGCTTTACCGGTCAAATATTTTTGTCCTCGCTCTTTTTTCCTCTCTTTTTTCTCAAAATTTTTTTAAGTCTTTTCTGTGTACTCGACCAAATCCTTCTAGGTAGACCCGCCCACTGTCTCTCATTTCTAAGGCAGGACTTTCGCTTTTAGCTATAGTGTGGACGAAAATATTATTGATGGAAGGAAAAAAAAAATTGGGCATCAATTGCCTGTACTTTAAATTAGTGTTTGTACCAAACATAGGATAATAAAAAACTCAAAGGTTGACTGGAGCGTGCCATAATAGATAAATAGGGAAAATGGGCTAGCAAAAGAATTAAATAAGTGGATGTAATTTAATTGAGAGATAAAAGAAAAAATAAAGGACATTTCGAGGAAAAAGAAGTAGTTATATAAGTGTAAGGATATAAATTGAAGTACTTATATGCATAAGGATATAAAAATAAAGAGCATTTTAGATAATATGAGGCAGTCATATAAGCGTAAGTAAGTTAAGGGGAGATGAAAGTGAATATAATAAAATGTGTTGGGCAATGTGGATATCAAATGTCAGCTAGAAAAGATACGGTTGGCTTTATCTATACTACACTAGCCGGGTGCACGTGTAATACTACATGTATGAAGAAAGAGGTAGAGGGGGAGGAATTGTTTTGTAACTGATTATTAAGTTTTAAAAAAATTGACACAGTTTTGACTATTGTACCTTTTTATTAATGAATATTGACAATGATGTATAAGGGTCATTTAAAAAACTCGCACATTTTGGTTGGCGCAATTCTCAATGGGGCACCTCACATCATATAGAGTATAGAGTATAAATATAATGCGAGGCGCCCTTGGGGAATAGTGCCAACTAAAATTTGTGTTTTTCCAAAACAACCCTTATACATCATTGTGAAGATCTATACTATATATAATGTGAGGCGCCCCTTGGGAATCACAGCAACTAAAATGTGTGATTTTTCAAAACAGCCCTTACACATCATTGTGAAGATTCATTAATAAAAGGGTACAATAGTGAAAACTACCTCAATTTTTTAAAAACTTAAAAATCAATTGCAAAACCGTTCCCCACAATGTACTTCTTTCTTCGTATGTGCAATACTGTGTAAGACCCCGAATTTTTCCGAATTAATAAAATAAATTAATAATGTATATTATTGAGGGTTTTAATTGATGGAAATAAATTATTAATGTAGGTGATATCGTTATTAGCGGAGATTAGGAGTTCGGCGCAGATCGGACCGTCTGATCATGAGATATCGAGGTATGATTAATATTTTAATTTTGATGAGTTATGATTGGGCGAAGTACGTTGAGTTTGTTGTGCGTGAGTTGCGTGGGATTAGAGAGTATATATACTGGTTAAATACCCTAAAGGAATACGTTTGGGAATACCTAATCGTATTTGCTCATACTCGTTCGTATTCGACAGCCGCAAGACAAAAACAACCGAGAGCGACTGAGGAAGAAGAAGAAGGAAGGAGAAGGACCGAGTCTCTCACTGTTCCAAGGTTTTTCTGCAACCAAGAAGGAGTGTGATAGTGTTGTTTAGAAAAGAAGAAGAGGGGACGACCATAAGAGGTAGGTAGCACCGATTTTACATTCGTTTTGTGTTCTTGGGATTAATTGATTCGTGTTGCATGTTTTTGTATTGTATTTATATGTATTTAGCATTATATGTATGTTAGTACTGATTAGAACATGAAAATTCGAGTTCTTATACGCCGTATGGCCGATTTTGGAAGACCGCCGACCACACAATGCTCAGCACTTCTGAGTGCTGGTTGGCGCTCGTTGGAAAACTTTTGACCGCCGTCGACCGCTTACTGACGGGTAGTTGGCGCTCTATTTTGAACTACCACTGAACCTAGACTGCCTGAGCGTTCCTAGGCGATCCTAAGCGCTCAATGCAAAAAAATTCGAATTTTGCAAATTTAATTATAGATTCAATTCTAAACTATTTTTAATCAATTTTAATTATTATTTAAGATGTTTTAAGACCAAAATAAATTATCAGATACCCCGTTTTGCAGAAAAATAAAATAGGGAGACAATTAGGTTACTAGTTGCCAACTTTTGTAATTAACTATGAAATCTAAGTTTTATGAAAATCAGACTTATAAATTTGGAACAAATAACCATGAGACATGTAAATTTATATTATTAACCAGATTATTATTTAAGAATCTCTAAATCAGAATTTCAACTCAGTTAACCCGATATTGAGAGGAATTACAGATTTACCCTTTATATGCCGCTAGGAACTATTATTTACAGAAATATTAGTCCTTAGGGATTTTTGGTGTCTAGTGGGCATAGCTGGTTATGGATCCATAGTTTTGGCTAGATAACTAAGGAATATTTCATTTGGGTTGAGTTACTCCCTTGTGCAAGCGCGCTTCCTTTGCAAGTTGGGTTGCTCTGGAGGGTCCTATGTCTGGAGGGACACCCCGGTGCTCCGCTTGTGATTCCCTGTACATGTAGATAAGCGACCATCTCTATGTATTGATTTCAGTACTGCATGCTGGTGGTTCATGCCAACTCGGTTGAGTCGTGTGCAATAAGTCGATGACTACGGCTCTTATCTAAGGAGATGTCTTGGGTTTGAGTATCATTAGTAGCGTCGCCCCTAAGCCGCACGATGGTATAGCATATGGTTGAAAGTCATCTCAAACGTATATCTTTCTTTGTGAGTCCTACATTGATACTAAGATCACAAACACTTACTATTGATATTGTTCACATGCTGAAGGCATGTATTTGATACTATGGTTGGATGTGACTGTTTAGTGCATCCCGGTTTTATATTGGATTCTGTTGTTGATTTCTAAATCATGATCTTTGATATACATGATATTGGTCACTGATACTTAAACTGTTTTATATGCTGTTTTGTATTCCATGATCGTTATGAATGTTTATAGGAGCCTGTTTACTCGAAACTGCTTATTCGTGCATGAACATCTATTTTTGTATATATGAATTGTTTATAGCATGCATGTGTTACCTACTGAGATATTCGCATCTCACCCTACTTCTCATTTTATTTGTCAGCTGATAAGGAGGATCCTAGTAGGGATTTCCAGAGTGAGCTTGTTGATTTTTCGCTGGAGGAGTTCTATTATCCTAACTTGATCTGAGGTCGAGGAGAGATGGCTTTATGAGACTTTGATAGTGATTTTTAATTATTTGGTTTTGATGTATCTAGAAGATTGAGAGTTTTTAGTAACCCTTTGATACCAGACTTGATTGATGATTTGGATTTGATGGTTTTATTTATTTCCATGATTATGATGATGTTAGGCTATACTTCCGCACATTGATGTTTCCACACTCTGATAGTTATTAATAAATGGATTATTTAATTCTTCAGTCTGGTTTATTATGATGATTGTTTTGATATGGGCCTGGTAGCATCTCGAATTCGGTTGTTGAGCTGGATTTGGGTTGTTACAATAGCGAACCGAATTCGGGTCAGGTTCCAGTTTGCATTGACCCAGGTTTGGGGCGTTACATACTGCACGTGCATCCGACTAGTAATAGTAATAGATAGATGATGGTGCAAATTATAGTTTCTTGTATGGATGGAATATCAAGTTACCTTTTTTGCTACTATGTGTTTTGTTTAAAATTTAAGAAATAAGCTCATACTTGAGATTTTCTGCTAGCATGCTTGAACACAATTGAGTTCAACATACGAGTAAGATTTGACCCCCCACACCAAGTCGTACTAAAAATAAAAAAAAAATTATGGGTTCAATGTAAGATCCCAAAAATTTTTAGAAATTTTAATTAAATAAAATTCAGTATTTTAATGTGGATTTTATTGAAATTTGGTAATGGAATATATAGGTGATCACATAGATGAAGGAGATCAGGAGTATGATGCAAATCCAACCATTGGATCATGAAATAATGACCATTGGATCATGAAATAATGAGGTAAGTATTAAGTTAAGAGTTATTTTTAAATCTTATTGGTTAGTGCTATGGAAGTTGGTAGAGGGGAGATGTGACATCCTGACTGTCTGGGCAGGTGAATGGGTAATCTCCCTGGCAAGCTGACAGGTGAATGGATAATCTCCCTGGACGAGCTACCAGGCGAGGATGTGCATATGGTTGTGATCCCACAATGCTCGAGGATGCTATAAGTAGTCTTAAGACCCCCAAATTAGTAAGAGGCCTTTTAAGGAACAATACGGGACTAAATCCCCTTGGAACCCTAAAGTAAAGCGTGCTCGAGTGGGAGCACTGCTAGGATGGGTGACCACTGGGAAGTTTTCTCGTGTTATCCTTGAGAACAAATCCGTGATGGCCCGTGGGCCTAGAGCGGACAATATCTTACTAGTTATGGGTCTGGGGTGTTACAAATGGTATCAAAGCCTGCTCTGACCATAAAGTGTGGGGGTTCTGCCCAACGCGAGGACGCGTTGTCCCAAGGGGGGGATTATGTGACATCCTGACTGTCTAGGCAGGTGAATGGGTAATCTCCCTGAGAAGCTGACAGGTGAATGGATAATCTCCCTAGGCGAGCTACCAGGTGGGGATGTGTATATGGTTGGGATCCCACAATGCTCGAGGATGCTATAAGTAGTCTTAAGACCCCCAAATTAGTAAAAGGCCTTTTAAGGAACAATACGAGACTAAATCCCCTTGGAACCCTAAAGTTAAGCGTGCTCGGGTGGGAGCACTGCTAGGATGGGTGACCACTGGGAAGTTTTCTCATGTTATCCTTAAGAACAAATCCGTGAGGGCCCGTGGACCTATAGCGGACAATATCTTACTAGTTATGGATCTGGGGCGTTACATGAGATGCATGGGATAACAGGGATTAAAATAGGGTTTTATATGACTAATTGTATACCTATATCATAACGTAGTCTCTGGCAGCTGAAAGAAAAGAAGGGAAACCGAGAGAGGAGAAGAAGAAGAAACAAGGAGTCTTGCTAGTCTTGAGAAGATCTTCATTCCAGAAGGAGTTGGGTTGCTAAAAAGGAAGAGATTAGAACCTATACTAAGAAGAAAGAGAATGAAGAAGGAGACTTTGAACGATCAGAAGTAGGTAGCACACCGTTTTGACGTTAATGAGTTTTATGGATGTTTTGACCATCTAGCATGTTTTGAAGGGTTGTATATATGTTTTGAGTATGATTAGAGTTGATTTTGATGTATAAAAATAAGTATATTGCAGAAAGACTTGTTTTGGAAGTTGGAATTGGCCGCTAATAGTCGAGCGCTCGACATGATCGCCTGAGCGATCCTGTCTAGCGACTCGCCTATATATTTTAGATAATCAGTCGCTCAACCAATTGCCTAAGTGACCTCAAGCGACATTTCAAAACCTGAAAAATGATTTAGGTCGCCTATTTGATCGCCTAAGCGCCCATGCTGAGCACCTGTCACTATTTTCTGATCAATTTAACATTGAGGACGCCCAACCAGATCGCCTAAGCGACTGGGTTGAGCGACCAACACAGATTCTGATTTTTCTAAATTTTGAGAGAAATTTCAATATAAAATGATTTTAAATGATATTAAATATCTGAACCAATAAATATTAAGGCTTTACAACTGTTTCCATTGATCTTTTGCTTTAAAAACAATTTATTAAGTAATTTAGGTTTGTTTGCTAAACGTTGTCTTATTTTGGATATACATTGATTTTTGGACTATTTCAAAATCTGATTTGAATTGATTGAAGAATTCTTACTTTGTATAACATATTTTAAAAGTATCTTGACAACTGAAACTTTATTAGAAGAACTTCATACCAAAATTATTATGTTGAGTTATTTTCGAATAGAGCATAAGCTTTGGAAAACCCTATATGCCACTAGGCACTATTATTAAAATAAATTGATTTGTGAGCGAGTTGTTATTATTGGTGTCTAGTGGGCATAACTGCATATGGATCCATACAGTTAAGCTAGAGAGTGAAGAGGTTTTTCTTTGGTCAGATACTCCTAGTTTGCGTTCGCGCTTCCTTTGCAAGTTAGTTTGCATGGGGGGTCTTCATGTCAATAGGGTTTCATTTCAGATACCAATTGCTGGTGAGTACCTTGTATGTGCGGATTAGCAGTCATCCCGATGTTCAAATTTCAGGGGTTGCATGCTTGGGTGGTACATGCCAAATTCCGTATTTCAGATATCGTTGCTGGTACGTGAGTTTTGTGCGCAATAAGTCGATGTCTAGGCTTTATATCTCAGATTTCATTTGGGTTTGAGGATTATTACTAGCTTCGCTCATAAGTCGCATGGTGGTGTAGTGGATGGAGAGTTTCTTGTTAAAGGCCTGCTTGTCTTCATGAGTCCTACAATGATATATGATGGTTTGGTTTTGGTTTTGCTTATTACACCTCTGTGTTGAAAATCATGTTGATGGAAAAGATTATAACTGCTGAAATGTTTTTATTTGATTACTGTTTTATTTGTCGAGATTGTATCTTGTTTTCTCGTTTACTTTTTCGAGCATGAAAGAATGATTATTTTTATGTATAAACTGTTTATTCATGCATAGTGTTACCTACTGGGTTATTCATATCTCGTCTGTGTTTTGTTTGTTTTGTTTTGTTTTTTCAGCTAATCCGTGTGAGGGAGACTTGGGGTTTGGTTCTCAAGGCGAGTGTAGTGCCTCGAACCCGGGTCAATGCAAAACCGACATCCGAACCCAAATCCAAGTGCTACTGGGCCCATAATAACACCATCAATAATACCAGACCAAATTTTAATGATTCAATTTAGATTATCAGAGTGCAGAAATTTAATAGTGTGGAAGTGTAATGTATAACATCACCATAAATAGAATAAAGAATCAGTCACCTTCAAAAGAACTAGTCATGTTTGGTATAATCAAAAAGGGTCTAAAACTCTCACTCTCTCTCTCTCAATAACATCCAAAACCATAAATAAATAAAATAATCCATCAATATCAAAGTTCCATTCCCCAATAACAACCTCGACTCAATCGAGGTAGTAATAATCCTCCGGCAAGAAATCGGCAAAATCTCTCTGAATATCACCACTAGGATCCCCCTCTCTCGCATCAGCTAAAAACCAAAACAAAACAAAAAGAGTGAGATACGAATATCTTAGTAGGTAACATGATGCATGCTAGAAACAGTTTATATATCTAAAAGTAATCATTTCATGCTTGAATAAGACTAACACGGATAAGCAAGCATCGTTTAAATCAGATCATAGGATACAAAAAGAACAAACCAGCAATAAATCATTTCTAAGGGTCATGTATCAGTCATAATTATGATAAGAAACTAAATCCAGAATAATTTAGCATAAATCCAAATCAGCTAAAGTCAAATCAATTTCCTTTATGACTGTGGTAAGCCAAGTAACCACAACCCACCATAAAATAGAACATGTATGAACTCACATGTGTTAATATAACCATAACAAGTGTATAACAATACTATACTAGTGTCATTTGTAGGACTCACAAAGAAAGATAAGACTTTGAGAAGACACTCGTCAAATGCTATGCCACCATGCGTTTTATTGGCGAAGCTACTATGACACTCAAACCCGAATACCATTCTTAAGATAAGAGCCGTAGTCATCAACTTATTGCGCACATACTCAAAGAGTTCGCATGAACCACTAGCATGCAGCACCTGAATCAATACATGGAGATGGCCGCTGATCCACATGTGCGCACCTAAATCTAGATCGCATGCGGGGAGCACGTTGGTTCGTGCGTACCTCGGGACATTCGGAGTCGCCACTGCCTGAGAGTGCAGGCAGACACGGTTTTGCCCTATCCGGGTCTAAGTCTGATCTGCAGCTTTTCTAGAGTTCTAGCTAAGTCCTCGGTTACGATCCGGGGAAGTCCTAAAGACACCCCGGTCCGCCCCGTCGGTCTGACGGGTCCCTCGGGTCTCCCTGGTTTTCGAGTCAGTCTCACCCTTCCTAGGCCAGCATGCTGTCTTATTTGGTCTGGCGAGACTCTCTGATAGTGTGGGTCCCTTTTATTTTGATTTTATCTTTTTTATTTAAGTGAAGTGGGTCGGACCCGGGTCCCGTTGGAAGACCCGTGGGTAGCCATGGTTGGGCTTGGGGCCCGGTTGGGTTATTGGATAACCTATTTGGTTATTTCATTTAATTTATTTATTTACAATTGGGTTTGGGCTTGATGGGCTTGGAATGGGCCCATTAGCTAGGAGTCAAGTGGCCTTGGGCCCGTTTTATTGAAAACGGGCCTAGTTTGGACTGGTCTAAGGTGGGCCCACAAGTGGGCCCGTGGGGGTCTTGGTGGGCCTGTCTAGGCCCATGGTCTATTTATGGGCTGGAAATAGCCCAAATTTTCTAAGAGGCTAGTTCAAGCCGATTCGAGTAGGGTTAAATCCAACTAAACAGAAAAAATCAATTTTTAAACCAATTTCTTAATTTGATCGCAATTATTGTGCGGTTCTACCCAAACCGCTCTGTAAGTGCGGTTGTCTCCCGAACTTGCAGTTTTGTTCCGATTTCGCTCTGGGTTAGTTTCATTGGTCTCTGGGGATTCCGGTAGCTTTTGTTGAAGTTCTTTATTGCCTTCATGACTCTTCATTTGCTCTATTTGGCTTAAAAAGCCATTTCTTCTTCCTTTATGTTTCACCGGGGAAACAAAGCCTTCTTCTTAATCATTCATGGTTGTTCTCAAAGGGAGGAATAGGGGAGATTATAGGGGATGATCTAAATTGGATAAATTTCTCTTGCATTTTCAAATGGACCCAATGAATGAATCCTTGGCATCCTCTTTATATTTTATGCATTCATCCCTTTCTTTTAGTGTAGCGACTTCTCATTTGCATGGAAATAATCCCCACCAACAATGAAACAAGTGGATTAGTAGTTAAGGCAGTAAAATGAAGAAATTCAAAACTAGAAGAATCACATTTTATATTGAAAAGGAAGTCATTGAAATGTTACCCTACTAGTAACTCCTTGATTTGGTGATGTCGAGGTTCTCCGAGAATTTCGGTAGCGCTTCCGCGTCCCCTTGGATTTCCAAAGTGAGTTTGAAAAGGGGTTTGCTGGGTTCCTATGTTTAAAGGATGAAAGAAAAGGTTCAATCAGAGTTTAGGGACAGCATAAGGGTATTTTGGGCATTTCTGGAACTAGGAATTGGGATGGGCAGCACTTGGGCAAGGTTTCGGATGAGCAAAGAACAGAAGGGGAGTGTGGGGACCGAAGGGGGCCAGCTTGCTCCAAATGGGGGGTTGGCCCTCTATTTATTGGCAAAAAAGTGCCGGAACCGCACTTGAAGTGCGGTTTGGTCACAATCGCACTTGAAGTGCGGTTGTGACAAAATTGCACTAAAAAATCAAAAACCGCACTTTAAGTGCGGTTGGCATTCAAAACGTGCAAATCTGCCAGCTGTCGCCGTACAAGACACGCGTCCACATTCTAAAAGATCAAAACCGTATTTGAAGTGCGGTTCAGACTAAACCGTACTTCAAGTGCAGTTAAGCACGTTTTTTAAATGCCGGATCTGAAATCTCTTATTCAATTTGATTTAATTTAAGATTTTTATCCGATTTTCTTAATATTTTATTAAAAAATCTAAGATTCTTTATGATTATATTATTAAAATATTAAAATACTTTTTATTTAAATGTTCAATTATTAAGATATGTTTTATTAAATGTCTTTTTATTGATTTTATTAATTCATTTTGCTTTTTTGCTGCTATTCTGCCAAACGGGCAGTTTTCTTGAAACTTCAACTACCCATAACTTCTTCATCTGGTGTTCGATTTCAGCAAACTTAGTATCGTTGGAATTAGCTCGGAACCACCTATCCATTGGGATCACTTTGGACAACTGAATTGGGGTTGAGCAAAAAGTCAACTTTTCGCTCCCCAAAAGTTTGACCGACTCATAACTTCCTCATCCGGACTTCGATTCCAGCAAACTCAATTGCGTTAGAACTGTGTCGAAATGTTTTTTTCAATGAGATGAAGTTTGATTCACTTGAATCAAAAAGTCAATTTTTTGACCCCCTCAGGGTTTGACTTTTTATTTTTCTTTATTTTAGGAGTGCAAAAATCAGGTCTCTACACCACATGTACAGGAATCACCAGTGAGGCTCGAAATGACCCTACAGACACGGGACCCTCTAGTGCAAACTATCTTGCAAAGGAAGCACGCTTGCAGATGGAATTAAATCAACCCAAAAGAAATACCCCTTAGCTAACTAGCTTATTCTATAGATCCATAATCAGCTATGCAGTCCAATCTGTAAATTTTATCCAAATTTGATTATCTGGGTTGAATCTCTGATATTAAGTTCCTATTTGTAGAAATCTGATCCATGACTTGTGAAATACATTTTACTGATTAAATATCTGAGTTAAAAGTTTTAAAGTTCAAAATCTCCTAATTTCCAAGTTATTTTTCAATTTAGGCATCTATAAACCTAAAATAAATACTCAAATATTTTTGTAGAAAACAGGTTATTTGGGTAGTTAATTCTGTCTCAAATCATCTAATTTTATTGATAAAATCCATTTTATTTTGAATTAAAAATAACATTATAAAATTCACATTTTTCTGTTGAGATCACCCAGCACCGATTGCCTAGGCGACCTAGCTAAGCGTCAGTTTAATTTTTCTAAAATTTTTAGTTTCAACGAGCACTCAGGAATCGCCTAGGTGGTCCCACTAGGTGCCTGTACACTTTTTGAACGCCTACCCAATCGCCTAGGTGATGGGTGAGTGGGCTAAATTCTATACATGGGCGCCTACAATCGCCTAGGCGGTTGTGCTAGGCGCCCATACAACTGCGACAAACCGAGTTTGAAATCTGTATTTTTCTTCGTTCTGATCAATTCTAACATATATATTCAACTATAATCAAACTAAATATACATATATACATCGAGAAATCATGCATTAGGATCAAACAACAAGAACACAAAATCAAACAACAAAACGGGTGTGTCACCTACCTGTTTCGCTCATTTCCTGCTTCTCCCTCTAAACAGCAACAAGCTACACTCCTTCACGAATGCAAATCAACTCTGGGACGAGGAGAGACTCAAGAACAGCGATCTCTCTCCCTCTTTCTTCTTCTTCTTCTCTTCTTCTTCGGTTTTTCTCCTTCGGTCATTCGTCTGCTTCAGCCTCAATACGCACAGAATAATACAATTGGAATACCAATCGTATTCTCTAGGGTATAAACCCTATTATAATACCCCTGATCCTGTGCATCGCAACACTATAAGCTATCACACATCAAACCAATCAAAACACATATGCATCAAGATTTAATTCTTACCTCGATATCTCACAATCCAATGGTCTGATCTGCACCAAACTCATGATCTCCACTATCAATGTGATCACCTACGATTATGAATTTATTTTATCAATAAAATTCTCAAGAAATATTAATTATTAGTTTATTTTATTATTTAAGAAATTTTCGGGGTCTTACAGCGAGTTTGCTGATTTTCTCCCAGAGGATTATTACTATCCTGAGTAGTTATTGATTTGACGTTGATACAGATAATAGATACTTTTGATTTCTCATTTGTTTATTTTATGGATTGGATGATTATGAGAGTGAGAGTGATAGAAGCTATTTACTAGACTTCAATTTATTTTGATATGATGGTTTGGAGGACACTTTTATCCACTCTTATTGGTTTTTATTGATGATAAACTTCCGCACTCTGATGTTATTTGTTGAATGAATTAAATTTGATTGTTTGGTAATTAGATGTTTTGGGCCCAGTAGCACTTCAGATTTAGGTTAGGTGCTTGTTTTGCATTGGCTCGGGTTCGAGGCGTTACATTCAATTACATAGTTAGCCATCTAAAACGGATCAAATTAGATAACTGGTTGAAGGGTGGGGCTCGTTCGTTGAAATGAGTTCTTAAAAATAAGCAAATAACATAACAAGTTAATCGATAAAACATGCAACAAAATATAATGTCTTTTATATATCATTTTTTAATGATAACAAACAGAAAGAAAAATTAGACACTATGCCAATTGGTACCAATTTGCCTATCAAGCACTTTGATTAAGAAGGAGGACTGTAATACCTTGAATTTTAGTTTAATTTTGATTTAATTAAATCTAGAATTATTAATGATCTAAAGCATTTTATTATTATGGAATAATGTGGAGGCTTTGATGAAGATCCAACCATGGTTTACTGGATCTGTCGGTACCAGTTCGTACCGGGATCGGTTGGTCCCGATAAGGGATCAACTTTTTAATCAAACGAAAAGACCCAGTGGTACCGAGTTTAAACCGCCCAAGTCGGAACGAACTAGGCAGTACTGTTTCGACCCTTGGTGGTCCCAACTTGAGACCACCCGAGATCGTTCCACACTTTTATATTTAAAAAAAAAATTTCTCTACTGTCACTATTGTGACACTTTGCAGGCAAAGCCATTGACTAGTTGACTTGGATTAAAGAAAAAGATGTAGATGATAGAGAAGAGAGTAAGGGAAGGAGGGAGAGACCGAGAAAGACTAAGAGAGAGGGAGAGGGGAGAGTTTTAGACACCCCAAAATTGCACAATTTTTGATAAATCACAAAGGAAAAGGGTTGAATTCAATCTTTTGCACAAAGTCAAACTTTTCGTACTGAAATTTTGTTGACTTTTGACCATAAAAAATGAAATATTTTTAAAGACAAGATTTCTAGATAATTTTTCCCGATAACCAACTTTTTAGCATTGTTATGGTATAATTGAATTTTTGAGCCTTTAAATTTGACAAATACCTCAGCATTGAGATGTTAAAATTTTTCACTAGACCTGAAAAACCAGATTTTGGCCTGGAACTAGAAAATTAACTTTTTATTACTTTGGAATTTGGGCCTGGAACTATTTTTAATGGATTCAAATGGGAGTGTTTGCTTATTTACATATAATATCTTAACTAAATGGATACTTAAATGATATTCATGTAAATAATTACGGCCTGTGGAAATAAAGGTCAGAGCTGTGCAGAACAACTATTTCATGCTACATCGTATTTAATGTACGATTCTGCAGTTTTCTAGAACTTTCGGCCGTTACGCCATGTCAGCGTGAGCATGTGGGCCTATAATAGAATTGTACCGTTATATATGTACGGTGCAATATGTTTTTATGTTGCATCGCACTGAGTGTATGGCGCAATGTAAAATTCATCATTTGCGAATTTGGCCGAGATCTCTGCTCCTCTATTACGTGATTAACTCTCTCTACCTAGCGTGATCTGCCCAATTTACCCCAAGATCTCAATCAACTGACCTCAAATCCGTGCTTTAAGCCAATCTTGGAAGGATCTAGAGCCTATTTTGTGTTTGCCCTTGGAACATTTTTGTCCCTCCATTTTCCCATAAATAGAAGGTCTCTCCTCCTTGCAAATGGCAACAAATTCTAAGAGAGAGGCCTCTTTCTAGAAGGAAGGAGACTCTGCCCAATTGTCTACCCACCTCCATTACTTGCTTGGCTTGAAAAAGAAGGTTCCTACAGGTATAACCTCTTTAATTTTCTGCAATCCTTCTTTAAATTTAGCAATCTCTCTTCTACTCCTTTCTCTAGAATTGAACCTATGTGAGTATGTAGCCTCAAACCTTGATCAAAATGCCTAAAACCTTTCTCTAACCGTAAAATGTGAAGAGAAAGTTAGGGGAAAAGATCCATGGAATGGATCCTAGAACTAGAATTTTGATTGCTTTGATTTTTGATCTATTACTTTTGTTTGAACTGTGATTGTTGTTTTAGAGTATTATTTTTCTGTAAGAGGAATTTTGTGTATCTAGATCACCTCATGATCTTAAATCTAAAATTCTTCCATATTCATAGCTTCTTACACATGTTTTCACATTTTAGCACACAATCGTTTGCATTTTCTTTCAAGCATGCATGAATCCTTAGTTCTATCATAATTAATATGGTAGATCTGAGATTTGGCATTAAAATAAAATCTCATACCCTTTTATAAGATTTTTGAGAATAATAGATCTCATGGAGAAGTCCTTATAACCATATTTCCATAGATCTTAAATTCATGATGAAATTGGGCTATATTTGGCTCTTTCTTTCAAATTCATAAGAGATCTAAGCCAATCTTTACCCTAAATATCTCTGGAGTTTTTTTTTACTTTCATTCTAAGTCCTTTTGATTTGATTTAGAGAGCTCTATGCACAAGTCAAATGAATATGGTGTTGTTTTCACTCAATTTCGTAAAATTTGGGTTATACATGTGCATGAACTTGCTGAACTCGTAACTTCATTATTTAGATATATTTTTGAGTGATTCCAATTTCATATGAAAAATATAAGAGTCTAGTTTAATCTTGTTAATTTTTATGAATTTCTATGGAGACGTTTGTTCTCAACATTTAGTTGAAATTTGACAAGTCTGCAATTACACAGCAATTAAAAAACTTGTCATTTTAACTGAGCACCATGAGCTCATCTGAAATCAAATTTAAGTGATTCTTGTTTCTAAATTTTCCTTATGAGTCTTTTTTCAAAACAAATTAGTTTCTTGATTTTTGGATCAATTTTGAGTTCTATGTGCTTGATTGACCTTGTGCTACGCAGTAGTATTTTACAGGGTCAATCTGTGATGTTTTTGGAGGTGTTTCAAGGTGCACATAGATCTCATATGAATGAATTATGCACATCCTACTTCATTCAAGCCGATTTTCATGAATTTATATAGAGTGGATCTCTACAAATAGACTTGAGAAGGTAAGCCGATCAACACTATCTCTATTGTAGATGTTGAGCCCCAAATAATCTGTGGAATACTTAGCCAAAATAAATAGATACAAGTGAAGCAATAGATAATCCAAACAAAGGCAATATATCAAACACCAAAAGAACAAGAGAGAATACACTAAATTTACATAGAAAAACCCTCCAGTATAGAGGGGAAAAACCACGGGACAAATCCGATCAATCCACTATAATAAAATAGAGATTGAAATGTACCCAAGTTCTTGCCCAAAACCTGAGTTTTCAACAAATTGGGAAATCAACAAGTATCAACTCCCTAAGAATAACAGAAATCTCACCCAAACCACCACAATGTGATGAACCCAAGAATGTAATGTGCTTCCTACTATAACTCCCTATAGCAACCAATCTTAGAGACAAACCAATCCCAAAACCTGTGTGAAAACGACACCCAAAACGAAAAACGAATTGAAAGCCTATCTTTTCGTTTTCGTTAATATGGAATTATGTGTTCATATTTCATGTTTTTCTTAGAGCACCACACAAAAACCCAATTTTCTCTTCGTTCTCCAAAACACCCAACACACAACTCCTTGTTTTTTTCTTCACCAAAACACAGCCGCCACTCTCCTTTTTTTCACTTTTTCAAAAATGTAAAACAAAGGGCATGACGCCCTACTCAAGTGATGACGTGGGTGACATTTCATGTGGGTTGGACCCCACTAACAATCTCCCCCTCCAGCCCACGAAGGAAGGAGACTGTATTCTAACTGGCTAGTAAGAGTCCCTGCCAGCCAATCTGGCACAAAGTTCCAGCTTCTCTCTAGTAACGACCTTTGTCATTATGTTTGCTGGATTCTTCTCAGTATGAATCTTATTTAGCAGTAACAACTGTTTTACAATTGCCTAATATAGCCAATGATATCTCACATCTACATGCTCTGTACGTGAATGATAAGTAGCATTCTTGCTTAAGTATAAGGCTCTTTGACTATCACAATGAACCACATACTCATCTTGCTTCAAACCCAAATCTTGGAGAATTCATTGTCATCGAAAGCATCTCTTTTGCTGCTTCTATAGCTGCAATATACTCAGCTTCTGTGGTAGATAAGGCAACACACTTCTGTAGTTTTGACTGCTATGAGACAGCTCCCCCTGCAAAAGTAAACAAGTACCTTGATGTTGATTTCTTGCCATCAAGGTCACCCTCCATATCTACATCTGTAAAACCCTCCAAACTAGTTTTAAACCATCAAAGTCAAGCACACCTTGGAGCTACCTCTCAAGTATCTGAGAATCCAATTCACTGCTTGCCAGTGATCTTTTCTAGGATTAGAAAGGAACTTTCTAACAACTCCAACAGCATAGGTAATATCTAGGTGTGTGCAAACCATAGCATACATCAAACTCCCGACTGTAGAGGAGTAAGGAACTGCTGCCTTTCTCTTCCTTGGTAAAGGGACAAGTCTTCTTACTAAGTTTGAAGTGACAACCAAGAAGTGTACTAATTGGTTTGACTTATTTCATATTAAATCTTTCAAGTACCCTCTCAATATACTTCTCTTGTGACAACCACAGCTTCCTAACTTTCCTGTTACGAGAAATCTGCATACCCCAAATCTGTTTTGCTACTCCAAGGTCTTTCATATAAAAAAAACTTAGACAACCCTGCTTTCAAACTGTAATCAACTGAACCTCCTGTCCCACTATCAACATGTCATCTACACACAGTGATCTGCCTCTGTTTTGGAATGACCATAACCCACCATGAATGAGTCAAACTTCTTGTACCATTGCCTTGGAGCCTAGTTTAACCCATACAAGCTCTTTTTCAATCTACAAACTATGTGCTCTTTCCCCATTACTTCAAATCTTTTTGGTTGAACCATGTAGATTTCTTCCTCCAAGTCACCAAGAAGAAACGCAGTCTTCACATCTAATTGTTCAAGCTCAAGATCTAAGATAGCTGCCAAACCCAAAACAACTCGAATAGAACTCATTTTGACAATTACAGAAAATATCTCATCAAAATTGTAAAACCCCAGAATTTTAGGAAATTAAATAATTAAATAAAATAATTTGAGGTGTTGTTAATTTATTCAGAGAATGGGAACCATGGTCAACCCAGAGATGTTATAGTTGACCCAATGCAAGTGGAGACTTCAACCAAAGGTAAGCTAGGGTTTTCTGTGAATTTAATTAATAATTTTTCATTAATTTAAATGATGCAAATAATTTTAAAAGGTGTGCAAAGGTTAAAAATTAAATAAAATAAAAGGTTTAGATGGCCGAACCCAACTTTGGCTTGGGTAGCTAGAGTTTGGTTGGGTATTGGTGTTGGGGTTGAACCATTGGCCTAAGGGGGTTTGATCTTGGGTCTAAGGATGGAGGGTTATTAAGTAATTAAGGCCATAGGGTTTAGGCTTATTTGCTATTCACATACAAAGAAAAGAAAGAGGAAGAGAACAGATGCCACCCCCCTTTTCTTCCCCATACGTGAGTTTCAAGTTTTGATCTTCGTGCACTTTCTAAATAGATCAGAAGAAGGAGAAGAAGAGACGATTTAGTGTGGATTAAGGTAAGAGAATGGGTTTGGAAATCATGTTTTTGGTGTTCTATGAGTGTAGTTTAAGTTCTGAAATATTGTATTTGATCTAGACGAGAAAGAGGAGTTTTTGTGTTCGTTTGGAACTGTTAGAAGGTGATTCTTAGAGTTGTTGGTGAAGATTTAATCCAAGAGGAGAGGTAAGTAGTCCCTTCAACTTGCATAAAACAGATTTTAGTCTTTTTATCGAAGAACATGATTAATCAAGTATTTGCTGGTTGTTTATGAATGATCTAATGTGTAAACGTGTAGTTTTAATGTATGAGATCATTTGGAATGTTTTAGAGTGATTTGAAGATGAAATCAAGTGATTTTTGAGGTGTAGAATATTATGTTTCTGTTCTTTCCAGAATTTGTTAAAGCATGTTTTCACGATTGGTTTTGACTTGTTTTGATTTGTAAACGAAGTTTTATTTGTTCTAAATTGATCTAACATGTCTAAAGGATGATTATAAATGTTTTCAAAGTGACTTGACGCATTGGTTTGATGATATTTGATTTTAGAATGAATTTCACAAATTTTCGGAAAACTCAGAAATTTCGAGTTTCAACAGATGCTTGAGTTACCACTCGAGCACCATCGAAGGTGCCCTGCCTGTGTTTTTTTTAAAATTCCAAAACCCGAATCTTAACAGATTTCAGAAACCGAACGCCTGATCCGTTGCTCAAGCATTGACTTGAGCGACCAACTTTTTAAAACGAGTTTTCAACTGCCGCCTACACGAGCGAGCGATACTGCTCAGGCACCCATGACAGAATTTCTGGTATTTTCCAACTTGCCTAGTTTTTCACTATAAAATTTTATTTATTTATTTCCAACCCATGTACCAATAGGATTAGAGTGTTTAAGGATTGTTTGCACTGGCCGATAATTAAAATAAAATTTTACAAAGAATTTGGGTACTTTATACTTAAATAGCTTTTATCCGAGTTTATTGCTCCAAACACTACTCTTTTAAATGAAACTTGATTTTAAGAGTTCCTACACTTGTAGTTGGACTATTTGAACATGTTTTGAGCATCGAATGATTTAATACACACTTGGATCATATTTGCCTATTGAAAACATGATTTTGGACATGTATTTGACTCCACGTATGTGGGTTCATGATCACGTATATGACTTGGCGTATGCCTATTCTGTTTATTCCACGTATGTGGGTGTGTTTTTGACACATATGTGTCTTTGTGTATGCGGATGTGTTCCTAACACGTAGGTGTCTCCACATATGTGGGTTTGCTTCTGACATGTATGTGTCTCTGTGTATGCGGTTATTTTATGACGTATGTCTACTACCTGGTTTTGATTTGCCACTGTTGAGTGGGCTTGGCTCTTACATGGATCCATAGAGTAGCTAGTAAGTGAAATGTTTTTCTAGAGTGGTTTGAATTCTGTGTCATAGGCATTCCATCATCTCGAGGATGGTACCACTTTGGTATCGGTCAGTTGCTACGTTATCCACTCTGGTATCGGTTGGACCGTACATGCTAACTCAGTCTGGTATCGATTGAATACTTTTGTTGGGTGTTGAATAACCTGTCTGGTATCGGTTGGTCCACCTGTAAAGTGGTTAAGTAGTATATTGGTATAGTCTATGATCTATCTCTGATTTCCTATTTCATGAGTCCTGCAAGACTATTCGTATGATTGTATCATTTTATATTTCGCTGTGTTTGAATCTATCTTGGTTAGCCAGATTAATCAGTTGCATATCTTGAATTGTTAAAATTTATATTTTTGCATGACTATTTACTGAGATGTTGTTTCTCACATTATCATTTTATTGGATTTGTTTTCGGATATTCCGGGAGAGGACGCTGCTGGGTTAGATATACAAGGGGTCTACGCTAATTATCAAGAAGAGGATTTTTATTTACCGGTGTAGGTTCAGGAGACTATATCTTTTATTTGATCTAGATTATTTTGGTGGATGTAATAGGTTGGATTATTTTTTTTAGTTGACCCTGTCTAGACTTGAATTTGATGGTTAAAGTTTTGAATGATAGTACTTTTCACTCCACGCTTATTTGAGGATTTTATCATTATTGTCGCACTCCAAATACAAACAGGAAATTGTTTGTCTGGATTTGTCACGACCCTGAACCAAGTATGCCTCTCCAAGGCATCTCCCAGTCCCTGGTCGTCAAAGATTGTTCTTTCGACCTAATAAAATGTGGATAATTTAAAAACTTTCCTAATACAAGTGCAAGTGATATACAATTGATGCTTGTGCATAATAAAAGTGTACAGGATTTGAAATATCTATGGATGGGCTACAAAAGGAATCATATAACTGTTTGGAGGTTTCAAAATATGGGTATCTACTCACTCCTCTCAAATAGAAGGGTTACAAGTCCAAAAAGAAACTACAACATGTACAACAGAAGCAAAATCCTAAGTAGGCCTATAAAAGTCTTCCTCTCTATACCCTACTGCCTTTTCCTTTCCTCTGTCCCCAGTCCTGTCCTTCACACCAGACGTCGATGGCTCTGAAAAACAATATAAAACAATTTATGAGACGAATGTCTCAGTAAGCAACACATGCATGCTCAATGAAAACACAATTTATGTTGATATTATTCGGTAAACCATGACATGCGGATTAGTTGAAAGTATAAGAAATCATCACAAATTAGTGCCATACAATAGGTGCAAATCTGTGTGTAGGTGTACAAGATAATCCATTTAATAAGCAATCATTCATTCAATTCTTATCACTTGTTAACTAGGATGTTTAATATATATTGCACATGACCTCATCTAGCTTCATCAATTCCATATGGTGGCTAGGCATCCACGCCGATTATCCTTGACGTGGGCATTCATACGCTGATTACCCTTGACATACAGGCATCCATTGCCGATATCCCGTAGCAAATGGGCATCGGCCATCGATGTTGCTGGTGCCGAGATGATATAACAATAGAGAACAAGAACAACAATAACTTGGTCATGGCATTTATATACAAACATTCCTGTTTAAGTTTATGGATCCATAACTTAAGGGTTCATTATGCAAATTTTCCTTTCATCAAGTCCACTTCAAGTATATCATGTGTATAACATCTCAAGGGTAGCCCATGGCCTTACCCGAGTCAATATTGGGCCAAGCCCTCTTTCATTTCGCATGGAATCTGGGCCACTACCCTCCATATAATACATCAATAACTGGGCCAATGCCCTTCATATCATGCTAATAACATGTATGGCATGCTAGATAAACGGGCCAACGCCCTAAAATAAATTGCATGCTTACAAAGGTAATCAAATAATAACATATGCATTTTCAACAGAAAACCTTATAATTCATGGCCTACTTGGCAACCTAAGCCTCAACTCTTTAGAAACCTGTGCAACTTGGGTTGGGTTCTTGTTGTCTACTTCCAAGGGTCATTTAGAAAGTGTTCCAAGTGGTAGAATCAATTTATCCCACTTCTATAAGAATCTAGAACGTAAACTCTCTATAAATCCTAGTTTAGGGAAAATGTATCCAAAATCTTTGTTATTTGGAATTTTGAGATAAATCCAGTTGGTACACTTCCTATATACCTAAATCCTACTTGTACATTGGTTGTATTCCAATAAAAACAATCCGTAGTTTAATTTGGGCTGAAATCCGAAATTTTGGAAAAACTGTTCAGGTCGCTCGAAGGGGTGCTCGAGTGCTGCTTCAGGCGCTTGGCTAACCTGGAAAACTAGCTCTCGGGTTCTAAAATTTTAAAAAAGCACAGGAAGGGCGTTCGAATTCACGCTCGAGCGGCAACGAGCGGCCTCGCCTACTAATTAATTCCTATGCGGACGCCTGAGAGGTCGCTCGAGCGGCGGTTCGGGCACCCTCACGATTTCTCAGGTTCGCGAAAATCCAAAATTTTCCAACTTCTAGGGTTTTTCAAATCTCACTCTTTTCTATGTTTTTTGGTCTCTAAATTGTCTCTAGCATGTGTGGTTACCTATTTCTTACAAAACCCCCAACTAATACTACCCCTATTTGCAAGGAAATCAAATTTCACATTCAAACCCTCAAATCTTCATATGGCATACGAAAATGGGCAAAATGAAAATATAGGTTGGAGTGTTTTGCTTACCTCTTCTGTAACGCCCCGGATCCAGGTTTATTTAAACACATAAACCCAAATCTAGTTCGTTAGGGAAAATGGCCCAAAACACTATTCCAGACTTAAACAACTTCATTGATTTATCAGAGCACGGAAATAAAATCATCTTTCAGAAGCACGGAATTTAACTACCAAAATAATCCTTTTTTTTTCATCTATGAAGTCTGGAAAAAGTTCAACTAAATAACATAAATAATATCCACCAAGGTGTTGATTAAAGATACCAATCATCCTTTCAAAAGACATCAAACTCCTTAATATAAATACTGAAAATAATCCCTAAGAACATAAATCTAAAGGTCTCTCTATGTCCTACACAGGAATGAAATAATCTTCTTCCTGATAATCACAGTATTCTCCCGGTGTCTCTATCCCGGCAACATCCTCTCCAGGAATATCTGAAAACAAAACCAATAAAACAATAATGTGAGAAACACTATCTCAGTAAGCAGTCATGCAAATAGTTGACCACAATAAAATATGCAATGCTTAATCTGAATAACCACAATAAAAATCAAGACAACAATGAAATACAATTTGTCCACCTCATGAGACTCATGAAATAGTATACAAGATAAATAGAGTAAACATGTGCCAATATGCTACCTAACCGAATTACGATGGACCAGCCGCCCTGCAGTCTGGCTATTCAACACCAACGGAAGAACCCAACCATGAGTTAGTATGTACGGCCCAACCAATCCAAGAGTGGGTAAAGTGGCGACCGACCAATCCAGGAGCGGTACCATTTCACTTACTAGCTATTCTATGGATCCATATAACTGCTAAGCCTACTCAACAGTAAGAAAACCAACCAGGGTAATGGACATACTTCTCAATAATATCCACCAAAATACAAAACCATATCTGTAAGCAAATCTGCCCATGCGGGATAGAATAAAACAGGCACCATGCCTTGTCACACCAGTGACCCAAAACCAAAACAGAATGTACCAAGTCATATGTCCAATACCAGGTTTCAACGGGCCAATATGTCCCGAATGTGTATCGACTCCATTGATGCACACAATACCTTCATATCACCCAAATACAGGTGTATTAACTCACAAAACCAACCTTGGTTAAAAGTAAAATCTTTTGGAACAATAGAATCAAATAAATGTGCTTTTTTAGAAACATCTACCCAAAATCTTTATAAAATTGAATTTAAAACATCCGTCAATGCAAACACTTCCCAAATACCCCAATCTTGATGGTACATAGGCTAAAATTGAATAGAACCATTTCCTTAGTGAAAACTAGGTTGAAAAGTCAGGTTTTCTAAAATCTGACAGACAGGTCGCTCGAGTGGCCAAGGGTGCTCGATCAGCCTTACAAAACAGGTTATTTCAGGATAGGTTGCTCGATAAGTCGCTCGAGCGACTGTTCTAGCGGTAGTTCAATCTGGGTAAAATTGCTCTCGGGTTTTGGACTGTATACATAGATCGCTCAAGCGACTGCTCAAGCGGTCCGATACGTGAAAAATCCGTAACGTTACAAAATTCAATAAAAATTCCATAACTCAATATTCAATGCATCAAAACCATTCTAAAATACATTATACACATGCTAGAACAATTCCCAACACATAAACATCATAAATAATGAAATCAACGCATCAACCATCGAATAATCATGAATATCGTCTAAACACGAATTTATATGGACTACTTACCTGGTTTTAGGAACTTAAACCTCCTCTAAGAGCAACGAAATATCACTCCTAAGTTTGCAAACAATTCTGGAAAGCCTCGATCATGTCTGGGTTCAAAATCACACTTTTAAACCTCTAGAAACATATCAATCTCTCCAAAAATAGAACTATTGTTTACTTGCTCTTACCTGGTTTCTATGGGCACGAAAATACTCCTCCTTCCTCTCTAAGACGGCTCCCACAATTGTTTAGGGTTTAGGTTTAATCACAAGGCAACTAGGAGAAGAAAATAGGAAACAAGAGAACAACTCACAGCTCCTTCTATTTTTGGTGTTTTGTGCTCAACGTGTAACTCAACCCCATGCACAACTAGGTTTTATTATTTCTTTAATGGCTTTTACTAATTTGCCCATCCTTCATTAAACCCACTTAAATCAAACCATCTTAAAACAACTTAACTCTCGGGTCAACCCACTACCATTGGGTTCGACCAACCCTCTTTGTATTCTCCTTGATTATAATACAATTAATTCTTACTAATAATATAATAGCACAATAATTAAAATTATATTTGGGTCAATAATTAGGTGCTCACCTTATATAAGCTCTCCTATCATATCCAGTTCATCTTGAACTCCTCCGGGTTTAACCAAAATTTCATCTCTTGCATATTATTAACCAATTAGTCTAGTTACTAAAATCTGGGATTTTACATCTTCTAATCAAGCAAGCAAGCCTCCTAGCTCCTATATATTGCAACCCATGAACAACACTCCTTGTGCCTCTTGGTTGCTTTTCACAGATTTCACCAAGGAAACCCTAAATTAAAATCTCCACTTGGGTGCTCCTTCTTCTTCTTTTCTTTTCTTGCAAGAGCCTTTCCCCACGCTTAGCTAACTAGAAGTATGATTGGGAGAATGGGAAGTAGAAAATGAGAGTAGAGATTGGAAGAGGAGAAGGGAAGAAATGAAGAGAAGTGAATGGGAGTGGTGTTGGGTTCATACGTATCGGGCATTGTGGGCTTTCTCATACTTAAGCAACTTTTCTCCAAATGCTCTAAGGCAACTTCCAGTTTTGCCCTTCTCTCTTCAAACACTAACAATCACCATCTTGCCACTCCTTCTACTGCACACAAATTTACCACTTAGCTATTTTTTCGTCTCGACAATTAAATTTATTTACTAGTCTCAGGATTGCTTACCTTTATCCATTTCTGACGAGCCTGGACTTAGCCACTTGGCTGGCTTCAAGTCTGGGCTCTCCAGCTTCACCTACAAAATAAATTACTCTATTTAGGGTGTGCTAATGGTATAGAAATCTGGGGTTTCACTGGATTTGTTATATCTAGGCCTTTTACTAACGTTTGAGGTTTGGGTTTATGATTTTAAATAAATCTGGATCGAGGGCGTTACAAAAATCAATACCTTTCTTTTGCCTATAGCCTTTTATGACCAATCGAGCTTTATACTTTACTAGCTTTCACCATCCATTTTCTGCTTGAACACCCATTTGTTTCCCAGAGCTCTTTTACCTTTAGCAAAACAACTCATTAGTGTCATTCTTCTATAGAGAATTCATCTCTTCCTACATTGCTTTTACCCAACTCTGCTTATCCTCGTGATTCTGCACTTCCTGAAAACACTCTGGCTCCCCCTCTTCAGTAAGCAAAACATACTCTGATTCGGGGTATCTGGATGATGGACAATGATATCTGGTAGACCTCCTAACCTGAGGCTCTATTGTAGCAGGATGCACCCCTTGTTCAACACTATTTGGCAAAGTAAACTGCTCTCCCTGCTCAAATACATCATCTTCATCAGCAACTGGCTCATCTCCATCTTCAGTTTGCATCTCTTCCCCATTTGTAGCACTATGTGGAGACATAGAGATAGGTATAAGGTTAGGAACACCTTCAGCTGCTTGTCTTGGCTTCTCAGATTTCTCAAAATCTGCCAAGTTCTGGTCTTCATGAAAAACCACATCTCTACTTCTGATGATTTTCTTCTTTTCTGGATCTTATAGCTTGTAGCGACATTCTGCATCTCCATAATCAATAAATATGCAAGGAATGGCTTTATCATCAAGCTTTGTCCTCTGTTCCTTAGGCACATATACAAATGCCGTGCACCCAAACACCTTCAAGTGAGAATAGGAAACATCCTTCCCTTTCCACACTTTCTCTGGAGTATCAAAATCCAAAGGAACTGATGGATACCTGTTAATTAGGTAGCGTGCAGTCAAAACAACTTCATCCCAGAATGACTTAGGCAATCTAGCCATCATCAACATGCATCTGACCTTCTCAACAATAGTGCGGTTTATCCTTTCTGCCACACCGTTATGCTGTAGAGTACCGGGTACTGTCTTCTCATGCCTAATTTCACGCTCTGAATAGTAGTTCTCAAACTCATTAGACGTGTACTCACCTCCATTGTTAGTACGAAGACACTTTAACTGCTTCACTGTTTCTCTTTCTACCATAGCATGAAACTGCTTGAAGCACTGAAATACCTGGTCTTTTGTTTTCAAAACATAAACCCCACACTTTTCGTGAAGCATCATCAATAAAAGTAACAAAATATTTATTGCCACTTAAGGACTCTACCTCAATGGGACCACACACATCAGAATAAACTAAGTTCAGTACAGTGAGCTTTCTACTAGAAGTTTTCTTAAAAGAAACTCTATGATGCTTTCCATGTAAATAACAATCACAACAATTTAATGACATACCTTTAGGGAAAGGAATGAGGGACTTCCTTCCCAAAATCTGCAATCCCTTTTCACTCATGTGAGCTAGCCGTGTAAGACCTCGAATTTTTCCTAATTAATAAAATAAATTAATAAATAATATCCTTGTGGATTATATTTGATGGGAATAATTTATTATTGTAGGAGATGTCGTAATTAGTGGAGATCATGAGTTTGGCACAGATCCAACCGTCTGATCGTGAGATAGCGAGGTATGATCAATATTTTAGTTCTGGTGTATTTTGATTGGGCGGTGTGCATCGAGTATTATGTAAGTGAGTTGCGTGGGATAGAAGGTATATAAATAAGTGGAATTAACCTAGTAGAATACGGAGAGTATTCTAATCGTATTGTCTTCTAACTCAGCAGCCGCAAGAGAGAAAATGCACGACCGAGAGTGACCGAAGAAGAGAAGAAGAAGAAGAGAGGAAGACCAGGGTTCTTCTCACTCTGAGACTTGTTTTGCAATCGTATAGAGGTGTGAGTGTTGCTGTTCAGAAGAGGAGAAGAGGAATGCACGTTCAAGAGGTAGGTAGCACCGATTTTACGTTGGTTTTGTGTTATTGAGATTAATCGATTCGTGTTTCATGTTTTTGGATTGTATATACATGTATTTAGCATAGTAAAGATGTTATTTGTATGTTAGTATTGATCAGAACATGAAAAATCAAGTTTTAAAACATTGTATGGCCGTTTTTGAGAGGCCGTTGACCTCTCTGTGCTCGGCAATCCTCAGCGCTCCTCAGCGTTCATTGAAAATCTCTAGACCGCCAATGACTGCTTACTGATAGACAGTCGGCGATCGATTTTGAACTATTGCCTACCCTAGACCACCCAGGCGTTCCTGAGCGCTCTACACAGAAAAACCCAAATTTTCGTAATTTAATTCATATTTCAATTCCAAACTATTTTTAGTCAATTTTAATCTTTAAGTAAGATGTTTTAAGACCAAATTAACTTAGCAAATACCTGGTTTGCAAAGAAATAAAAATAGGAAGATATTTAGGGTATTAGTAGCCGAGTTTTGTAGTTAATTAGTGCAATAGTGTTTTCATGGCAAAAAGACCTATAAATTGAGATATTCAATTAAGTGACATCTTAAATTATAACATCAACCAGATTATTACATAAAGGATTTCCCAAATCAGATTTTGAACCCAGTTAACCTAATATTGAGAGAAATTACGGATTTAACCTTTATATGCCACTAGGCACTATTACTTACAGAAATATTAGTCCTTAGGGATTTTTGGTGTCTAGTGGGCATAGCTGGTTATGGATCCATAGTTTTGGCTAGATAGCTAAGGGATATTTCATTTGGGTTGAGTTACTCCTTTGTGTGAACGCGCTTCCTTTGCAAGTTGGTTTGCTTTGGAGGGTCCTGTGTCTGGAGAGACACCCCGGTGCTGTGCTGGTGATTCCCTGTATATGTGGATAAGCGACCATCTCCATGTATTGATTTCGGTGCTGCATGCTGGTGGTTCATGCCAACTCGGTTGAGTCGTGTGCAATAAGTCGATGACTACGGCTCTTATCTAAGGAGATGTCTTGGGTTTGAGTATCATTAGTAGCGTCACTCTTAAGCCGCACGGTGGTATAGCATATGGTTGAGAGTCATCTCAAAGGTGTATTTCTCTTTGTGAGTCATGCAATGATACTGAGATCACAAACACTTACTTTTGATATTGTTCACATGTTAGACGCATGTATTGGATGCTTTGGCTGGATGTGACTGTTTAGTACATTCTGGTTTTATATTGAATTCTGTTGTTGATTTCTGAATCATGATCTTTGATATACATGATACTGTTCACTGATACTTAAACTGTTTTATATGCTGTTTTATATTCCATGATCGTTATGAATGTTTATACGAGCCTGTTTACTCGAGATTGCTTATTCGTGCATGAACATGTACTTTAATACTTATGAACTGTTTATAGCATGCATGTGTTACCTACTGAGATATTCAGATCTGTCCCTACTTTCTATGTCATTTTTCAGTTGATTCGCGAAAGGGAAATCCTAGTGGGGATTATCAAAGTGAGCTTGCTGATTTTTCGCTGGAGGATTATTATTATCCTGACTTGATCTAAGGTCAAGGAGAGATGACTTTTGAGACTTTGACAGTTGATTTTATTATTTATTTGGTTGTTGATGTACTAGAGAGATTGAGATCTTTAGTAACCTTTTGATTATTACCAGACTTGATTACTTGGATTAGATGGTTTATCTACTTCTTTTATGAGGATGATGGACTACACTTCTGCACATTGATGATTTTGCACTCTGATTAGTAATATTAAATGGATTATTTTAATTCTTCAGTCTGGTTAATTATTGATGAATATTTGATATGGGCCAGTAGCATTTCGAATTTGGTTGTTGAGCTGGATTCGGGTTGTTACAGTAGTGAACTGAATTCAAGTTAAGCGCCGGTTTGCATTGACCTGGGTTTGGGACGTTACAAGCCGCTTGTGCCACAAATCTGGTAAAACATCCTCTTTAGCCACGTTCACTGTACCACCACACAATTTTACTTGTGTCTTGTAAAGTTTGCAACAAAGCTTTCCTCTAGCCAATACCATAGACCCTTTTGAAAGTTTCCAATTCCTATTGCCAAAATAATTATAATACCATGCAATATCAAGAGCATTGGTGGAGATCAAATTCAAACGCATGTCTGGAACATGTCGTACATCCGTTAATGTAAAGGTACAACCAATATTAGTGACAAAATAAATATCACCAATCCCAACAATGTCAGAATAGCTATCATTACCCATCTTCACCCTGCCAAAATTTCTTGCTTCGTAAGTAGTTAAGGGCTCTCTCTTTGGAGTAATATGGCATGAACACGTTGAATCAATAATCCACTCGACATAGGGATCTGTAGAATGACAATATTGATCCTCTCCAACACAAAGAACTGCAACTTCTTCATCTGAAACACAAGCAGTGGTGTCTTCGTTGTTGGCTTTCTTCTGATTCTTCTCATCTTTCAACTTCTTTTTCCAAAGCTTGCAGTGTTTCTTCATATGACCCTCTTTATTACAGTGGAAGCACTTGATTTTTCCTCTTGTACTTGACTGACTTCTTGAGGAACCACATCCCTTAGGACCTCTACTCATATCTCTACCCTTGTTCTCTGTAACAAGAGCCTGTGCACTGTCCTTACCCATGTCTCTTCTCCTTGTCTCTTCATTCAACAAGCAATCTTTCACAAGAGTAAGCTGTAGCACCCCATCAGGAGTAGAATTATTGAGTGACACCATTAAAGTCTCCCAACTGTTAGGTAAAGAGCTCAACAACAATAGTGCCTGCAACTCATCACCTAGCACTAGCTTCATTGTGGTCTGATTCAGCAAGTCTTGGAACTCACTCAAATGCTCAGCAACAGATCTTCCCTCTCTTAGCTTCAAGTTCACATGCCTCTTGATTGCAATGGCTTTGTTTTGGGCTATTTTTCTCTCATAGAGGCCCCTTTTTCCAGATACTGTAGGCATTTGTCTCTTGAGATACGTGGTGAAAGACATTAAGGTCAATCCATTGTCTGATATACCCAATAGCCTTCCTATGCATCCTCTTCCAGTCATCATCATTCATATCCTTTGGCCTGGCATTAACACCTTCAATGGGTTCAAGCAAATCCTGATAATAAAGGATATTCTCCATCATAGGCTTCCAAATAGAGTAATTAGAAACACTGAGTTTAATCATGGAACCCAAAGAGTTCTCTATCCAATCCCACAATATTCCTATGCCAACACAACCAGGCTCCGATACCACTTGTCGGACCCCAAATAATCTGTGGAATTAGCTTCGCCAAAATAAATAGATAAAAGTGAAGCAACAGATAATCCAAACACACAAGCAATGTATCAAACACAAAAAGAACAAAAAAAAAAAAACACACCAAATTTACATGGAACACCAACCAATGTAGAGGGAAAAAACCACAGGACAAATCCGATAAATCCACTATAATAAAATAGAGATTACAATGTACCCAAGTTCTTGCCCAAAACCTAAGTTCTCAACAAATTGGGAAATCAACAAGTATCAACTCCCTAAGAATAACAGAAATCTCACCCAAACCACCACAATGTGATGAACCCAAAATGTAATGAGCTTCCTACTACAACTCCCTATAGCAACCAATCTTAGAGACAACCCAATCCCAAAACCTGTGTGAAAACCACACCCAAAACGAAAAACGAATCGAGAGTGTACCTTTTTGTTTTTGTTAATCTAGAATTACATGTTCATATTTCGTGTTTTCTTAGAGCACCACACGAACAACCAATTTTTTGTTCGTTCTCCAAAACACCCAACACCAACTCTTCATTTTTTTTCTTCACCAAAACACAGTTGCCACTCTCTCTCTTTTTTTCACTTTTTCAAAAATGTAAAACAAATGGCATGATGCCCTAATCAAGTGATGACGTGGGTGACATCCCATGTGGGCTGGAACCCACTAACAGTAGAACAGTAACTTTAATCAAGCATAACTTTCTTGATATTAATTTGTTTTGAATGAAATTTTTACAATATTTAACATGTCAAATCAGCTTTCTAATGGCACTAATTTCATAATTTTTTGAGTTCATTTGAGTGAGTTATGTTTGATTGAGTGTGCACTACTCAAATAGCACCCTCCTTGACTTGATTTTGACAAATAGAAGTTTATTTTTGTTGAAGTTTGTTTTAATTTCTTTTATATGTTCAAAGGATCCTGAAAGTGATAAATCTAGAGGGAGCATCCAAATCAATTGGATGATCCTAATGGAGAATCATACATTCTTATATGTTTTTATTGCTTTAATGTGAAAAGTTATGAGTGCAAGCAATGTTTAAAATGATGAAACTTTAGAAACCACCTTTGGTGGATGACTGGGGTGCCTAACACTTTCCCTCACACATAACCTAACCCCCTTACCCTAAATCTAGTGTAGACCACAAATTGAGCCTACTTTCTCTCATATTTTTGTGAATTTTGCACACTTTGGTGACCATCCACACCAAGATCCCTTTGATGGTAGCGACTCCTATTTCATTCTAGGTCCTATGTAGGATTTGTGTTGATTCAGTGATCACCATGGTTCTACAAGGAGAGAGAAAGAGAAAGAGAGAGAGAGAGATAAGGTTCAGGTTGGGGGTGACCTGATGTAGCTTTGCTTGAAGGGCAACAACTAACTTGTTGTTCTTGGGGACCCTTCTATTTTCTCTCTTCACAAATGTTTTTTCAAAACCCAAATAAAAACAAACCCCACCTTTATCGAATACCATATCAAGGTCATGATCTCTACAAGCAGCTTAATCGATCAAATGATATTTATCTCTTCAATTCAGATTGGAGGCATGATGTGAAGTGATAGTAAGAAACGTGTTAAAATCTAAAGGGTCCTTTAGTGGAGATGCACGACAGCACGAAGATAGCGGTTGAAGCCTTCAAGGCTCCACCTATTTGAAGATCTATCTCTTCCCTTATAAAGATAAATTTAATAAAACACAAAAATCTAACGCAAGAAAGTGAAGGAACTATCCTGGTCGCACCCAGAAAGGCTAGAATAGAATTTTTTTTCTTTTACGGATTGGCTGGGACCGAGCAGCCTCGTCTATATAGTACAATTTGTACCGAGACAGAGCGTGACCTGTCCGGAAAAGCATTGGTCCAACAGCTAGATGAGATTTTTAAAGGTAAGAGTTATTTAGTTTAATTCCTTATATCTGATTGGTTGAACTTTATGAACTTAGTAGAGTGGCATAACATGGGATCATGAAGTTCAAATAGGGTCAAATACTCGGAGGCATGGGCGTGCATGTGTTTAATTAGAAAATTGCTATCTACGTAGTGTAACACCCTGAATCCGGGTCAATGCAAAACAGGCACCCAACCCGAATCCGAAGTGCTACTAGGACCAAAACATTAAATTACCAGACCAATAATATCATTCATTTATCAATTAATATCAGAGTGCGGAAGTTTATCATCTATAAACTCAATAATAAGCGTGGATAAAAGTCATCCAAACCATCTCATCAAAATAATTCAAGTCTGGTAAAACAAGTTCTATCACTCTCATTCTCATAATCATCAAATCCATAAAATAAACAATAATAAATCAAATGAATCTAACATCTGTATCAACCTCAAAACTATATCTACTCAGGATAATAATAATCCTTTGGGAGAAAATCTGCAATCTCGCCCTGAGTATCAAACCCCAAGTCCCTCTCTTGCGTATCAACTGAAAACAAAACAAAACAAAATAGGAATGAGATACGAATATCCCAGTAGATAACAACATGCATGAATAAACAATTATACTTAAAAAATCATTCTTTCATACTCGATAAAGTAAACGAATAAACAGGATACAATCTCAATAAATAAAACAGTAATCAAATCCAAACACTTCATCAAGTATAATCTTTTCCATCGACATAAATTCCAACACAAGAGTGTAATAAGCAAGATCACAACTAATCCATTACAATCCATCATACATCATTGTAGGACTTATGAAGACAAGCAGGCCTTTGAAAAGAAACTCTCCATTCGCTATGCTACCATGCGACTTATGAGCGAATCTACTAAGACCCTCAAACCCGTATAACAACTGAGGCAAGAAGCTTAGTCATCAACTTATTGTGCATTAAACTTATGAAGTTTAGCACGTACCACCAGCATGCAGCACCTCAATCAATACATGGAGATGGCCGCTTATCCACATATACATGCAGACCCTCCAAAGCAAACTAACTTGCAAAGGAAGCGCGAACGCAAACTAGGAGTATCCAACCAAAGAAAAACCTCGTCACTCTCAAGCTTAACCCTATGGATACACATGCAGCTATGCCTACTAGACACCAACAATAATAATTTACTCAAACAAATATAGTTTAAATAATAGTACCTAGTGGTATATAGGGTTTTCCGAAGCTCATACTCTTTCCAAATATAATTTTACAAAATAGTTCAGATGTGAAGATTTATCTAAAGTTCAGAAATCAAGATACTTTAAAAATATATTTTGCTGAGTAATAATTTTTCCCAATCAAATCAAATTAGATGATGAAATAACCCAAAAATCCTTTTATTTTCAAAGTAAGACAATTCTTTTTGCAAACAAACCTAAATCGTTCCTCAATTTGTTTAAATACACGAGATCATTGAAAACAGTTATAAACACTCAATATTTGTTGGTTCAAGTATTTTAAATTCATTTAAAATTATTTTGGAATTGAATAACTCTTCAAAACATCAAAAATTAGGTTTTGGTTGAGGTCGCTCGACCTTGCCGCTTAGGCGACCTGGTTGGGCGGCCGTGTAGTTTAAAAACGAAATTTTAAATCAATGGGCGCTCAAGGTGGGTGCCTAGGCGATCTACTAAGCGACGAACATAAAAATCATTATTTTCTACAGTCGCTCAACCCTGGTCACTCAGGCGATCGGTTGGGCGACTTCCTCCTAAAAATACATAGGTGAGACACTCATCTAGGTCGCCCAGGCGATCCTGTCAGGTTCTTGACAAATAGCGATTGTTTTCAAACTCTGAATCAAGTTTTTAGCCAACAACCCACGTTCTATACATCAAAATCATCTCTAATAACTTCAAAAACATATATACATTACTTCCAAAACATGTTAGACGATCAAACCTTAGTAAAACTCAGTTCTCGATTAAAGAGGTGTGCTACCTACCTTTGTTCGATCAAGTTTCCTTCTTCCTCCTCTTTCCTCTTAGTGTAGATGTTGATCTCTCCCTACACAGCAACACAAAACTCTTCCTAGGTTGCAGAACATTTCAAGATCAACAAACCTCCTCTCCTTCTTCTCTTCTTTCTTGGTCTCTTGTTTCCTTCAGCCGCTAGAGAAGAAAAACAATACGCAATAAGATTAGTCGTATTCTCTGAAGTATTATAACCCTATTTTAATCCCTCTTGATCCTGTGTATCTCACTTCCATCATAACCTATACTACTAACCAATCAGAATAAAAGATAACCTTAAATTAATACTTACTTCAATATCTCATGATCCAACGGTTAGATTTGCATCAAACTCCTTATCTCTTTCATCAATGTGATCACCTATATATTTAATTATAACCCATCAATAAAATCCACAATAAAAATACTGATTATTATTTAATTAGAATTTCTAAAAATTTTCGGGGTATTACACATAGAGTCCCTAATTTGCTTTGGACGGCAAAATTGGAAGGTAGAGAGGAAGACGTCCTAAATATCCTGCAAAACCTAATATTTGTGGCTATGATCTAAAGATTTGGGGCACCAAAGTAAAAAGTAATCTGATTTGGAGAGTTTTTGACTGAGGTTTTTGCAATTGGAGGTAACAGCCTTTCCAGCCTATAAAAATTGCATATTTTTCAAGTTAGACATCATGCTACTATTTTATATGGTTTTTATGATTAGTTATGATGTTTTGACTGAATAAGTTTTGAATGATCTAAAGTTTTTTGAAGGTGATATTACTTCTGGTACTTATGAGTTGTATGTAGAGTTCATGGTTTCTTTGATGATCATAGTTTAATTTCAATGATCTTGATGTTAGAATTTATATTGTTTGATTAGGAACGTATTGGAGAGGTTTTGAAAGGATTTTGAAGGAGTTTATAGTGCATTTTAATGTTTTGAATGAAGATAAAAACCTAGAAAAAGTTTCATAGTTTTGAAAACCCAAAAAATCCGTATTTTTGGCCTTTAAGCCCATCCCACACTCGAGCGCGATGACCTTTTTGTACTTCGCGCCCTACTTGTGCTTAAGCGCTCTCAGGCACTACTTTGCTATTTTTTAAAAATTCTGTAGAACCCAAGAAGTTGAATCTCGCCCTACCCTCGCTCAAGCGTAAAACCTTTGCTATCGAGCCGCCTGTTTCACACCCTACCTTCAGCTTGAGCGACAACCTACCTTGTTTGAGTTTAGCCTTGGTGCCTGATGCTCATCTGTCTTGAGCTTGAGCACCATAACCCAAAAAAAGTTAAAATTGAGTAAATTTAACCCCAAACCTACTTCAAATGTTTTTAAATGAATTTCAATGATTGTATCACCTGCATTAATTAAGTTGCTTTTGCTTCTACAGGGTTTGGTTTAATTATTTTTTAAAAAGATTAGATTTTGGAACCTGATTTGGATTTTTTTTAGCTTGGTTTTAACATGTGGTTTTCTTCTACGAACTATTTGGATTTGAATGAGTTTTCATACAGTTTTATATCATTATTTTGGATATACTGGTATGGAAAAGGTTTCTAGAAAGTTGTTTTTACAACTGAAATTAGTTTGAATCTATTGGAATTGGCTAAAGGCATTGGAATTTGGAAATTGGTATTGGCATTCGTTTTGGTTTTGGTTTTGGTTTGGTATCGATAGGCTTAGCTTGGGATGGATCCATACTACAGCTAGATAGTGAAAGTGGGGTTGGTTTTTATCTGGTTATTTCATAGTGACCATTACGCGTTGTAACGCCCCGGTTCCTGGTCCATTTCCCAAAACCTGAGGTGTTATAGTAAGTAACAAAAGCAACTAAAATATGGAATAATTTAAAATTTTTTCTAACTTTATAATCAAAGTAATTGTGGAAACTTGAATTCAAATTCTCTTTATTAATCTACAATTATGATATATAAGGATTTCAATTACATGAGCAACCTACATCTATATAGACTACCCATCTACAACTAGCCCACAACTTGACGTCCTCGCCAATAGTACCTGAAAAATGGGAGAAACCGGAGTGAGAATAAATCTCAACAAGTAGCAAGGTGCATGCATGAAATCAGTCTATGTTTATATAAAATAAGTCATGAGATGTACGATTAAACCAACAACGACAACATCAACAAGAAAAACGATAATATAGAGAAATCATGGGAAACAGCATACCACGTTTGTGACATCACAGGATTAATGGAATCATAAAAAGAGTTCTATAGACATGTGCCAATATGCTACCTTCCGAATTACAAATGGACCAGCTGCCCTGTAGTCTGGCTATTCAACACCGATAGAAGAACCCACCAACAACCAAAAAAACCAATAACCAGCCGCCCTGCAAACTGGCTATTCCAAATGGGTCAGCATGCACAGCCCAACCAATCCAGGAGTGGGTAACGTAGCGACCGACCAATCCAGTAGCGGTACCATCCTCGATATGATGGAATGCCTATGACACAGAATAAGAAACTCCAGAAAACAATTTCATTTACTAGCTACTCTAATGGCTCCATGTAAGAGCTAAGCCTGCTAGACAAAACTCAAAATCAAAAACTCTAAATAACTTAATAACATATCAATTAATAATGTAATTGCAAAACCCACACGATTGTGGAAAACCAAACCAAGGAATGGACATACTTCTCAATAACACCCAACAAATACAGAACCTCATCTGTATAGCAATAACCAAATCCGCCCTGCGGAACCAATAAACTAGGCACCTACCTTGTCACAACTGTGACCAAAAAACCAATACAAGATGTACCAAGTTATATGTCCAAACTCCAAGTTTCAACGGCAAAATAATCCAAGCATATACATAAATCATTCGGAGCTCAAAGCATGCTCAGATAGTTCAAATACAAATGCAGGAACTCCCAAGATCAAGTTTTGTTTAAAAGGAAATAAATCAAGACATTAACAATGTTCCTAACTCTTGATTAAAGCTTCTCTATTTCTATTATCTATAAACATCCAACTTTTCCTCATTTAGAACCCAAGGTGTCAAAACGTATTAACTCTGTTATTTAGTACTTTCAGAAGGTATCTTAGGTCTATATTGAAGTTTAATAATAGGTTAGGTTACCCAAAATCAGATCTATATAGGTTGTGACCTCTTTTTACTTAAAATATCTCCAAAAGTTTCATATTTACAATCATCGTCCCAAATTACTATTCTTTAATTCAAATTTAATTCCGCCACTTCCTACATCTCAAATTAACCTAGTTATAGGTGTTATAATTTTAGGATTTACAAAAAAACCATTAAAAATTAAATCTGGGCACAAATCCCAAAATCTGGAATTTCTGACATTGGTCGCTCGAAGAGGCGCTCGAGCGACTGTTCTAGCGGCTATAATTTCAGGTTCTGTTTTAGATACACAGGCAAGTTGCCCATGGCTACGCTCGAATGGTATATCAAGCGACTTGTTTTCATGTTCTGACTTAAGGTATACAGATAGGGCGCTCGAGCGGCCTTTCAAGCACTCTGCCTAAAACTCAGTTTTTCTGGGTTTTTCAGAATTTCTGAAACTCCTCAAATTCCTATGGTTCTAAATTGTTTTCTAAACATCTAAATTTCATTCCAAATTACTTCTAAGATAATCCTAATCAAATCTTTGTGATTAAAATTTATCTAAGATTTCTTTTTAAATTAAACTACCCATGAGTTTCTTGATTCTTAAAGAGAGATTTAAATCACCAAATCAAAACTTTATAATCATCCGACTTTTCCAATGAAATCCAACTTAAAACCAATACGATCAAACATCAAAATCACAAGAAAACATACAGTTCCTCCAGTTTCAAGTGTTTGCTACTTGCCTTTTTGATGAACCCAGATTTGTTGAAAACTCCTTCTGTGCCCATTTTATGATCTCGATATCACCCCTTTAGACTTCTTCAATTCAAATTGCCACCGTTCAGTTTGAAGTCCTTCATGAGTAGATCAAAACCCTAAAATTTCAGCTCATTCCAACGGTGGGATCTTCCTATCTCGTCGTTCGAAGTTGGATAGTCAGCCATCTCTGCAACTCCTTTTTCTTTCTAAATCTGATTTTCCACCAACTTCTGGATTAGTTTGCACCACCTTAGACTTCTCTAAATCTAATCTCCACCGTTCAAATTAAATTATCTCATGTATAGATCATAACCTCAAAATTTCATGACGATCCAACGACTGAATTTTTGGGGATTGTTGTTCAAAGTCTGCTGGTCGGACCTCTGCAGCACCTCCCTTTTCTTTTCTTCCCTCTCTTTTCTCTCATTCTCTTCTTCCCCTTATTTCTCTCCAAGCCCAAGCACAAATTTCTTCTCTTTTTCCTTTTATTTTGGCTTACTTTCCTAACCCTAAACCTTCCCTGGGCCTTCCCTTTTATAAGCTCTCTTAATTAGAAGTCCCAATAGGTTAAAGAGTCCTTCTAAATAGGATTCCCACTCTTAATTGGAAACCTTTCTATTTTAACCCTCATTTTAATTCCTCTTTTAAGTATCTCATACAAAAGAAAGATTTATTTTAATTTATTTTCGTGCTAATTTAATTTCTTATTTTAAAATATTACTAAAATACCCCAAAGCTCCTCTTATCCTCAAATTTAAGGCTCCTTATCAACCATAATCACCAATATACCATTTTTTCTACTTTTAAGCCGTAATTTGCTATTTAAATCCAAACCTAATCCAAATTAAGTCTAGTTAAATATTTCAAGTCTAATAATTATTTACTTACTCAATATCTTAATTTGGCTAATTGGAAAATGACTAAAATACCCTTTCCTTGAAATTCCATATTCAACATTTGGATCTTTTTCCAAAAATTCTCCTCTTTATTCCTCACATCAATCTTAACCATATAATGTACTTGAATTAATACCTATCTTCTCCAATCCTTTATATTTAATTTACTCTCCCAATTTATCCAAATCAACCTTGCTCTTTCCTATTTAAACGAAGCCACTATTTAAATTCCTAATTACTCAAAATTATTGTTTATTTATTTAGTTACTAATATCTCTTTGGATCATAATATTATTCTTCCAATACCTAAATTAAATCTTAACTTCTCAATGTTTAGGCTTATTTAATTTACTTTATTTTAGGAAAATCCTGAATTTTACACGTGTTGCTACCATGAGATAAAGTCATCCAATGGCGAATGACTGTGTCAATCTGTTGCCACCATGGGATGAGGTCTATTGGTTATTTTGGTATTCAGTCTATTGGTTGTGGATCGGATTGTACTTGCCAGTCAAATACCTGTTGTATCAGGTTTGTGTGCTCCGCCATTGTGTCGTGAGGTGGCAATTGGGGCTATGATATTGATCTTATAATGAGGCCTTGATTTTTTTATGTGTCCAATTCGACACTTGGTTTTGTCATTGATTGTTAGTTTGGATTATTACTTGTTTACATCCTTTAGATTACACATGATTTGGTTGGTTATTGGATTTAGTGTTTTAAACTCATCATGGTGTTTCAATGAAATGGTATTTTTATTGGCATACATGCTCTTACTTATTAGGATTTTATATATCATATCGTTGTTTTTAAATCTTTTGTTTTCAAATCTTTCAGGTGAAGACGGCCAAGAAGGGATAGAAATAGTTGGGGATTGTGAGGATCTTGAGGAAGATAAACTTGAGGATCACATTTGCCTTATGTAAGATAGTTCATTTGAATTCAGCTTATTTTGATATTTTAGTTAGTTATTTGGTAGTTTATGTTGATGATTCTTATTATTATTGAATAGTTGAAAGTGTGAGACTTTAGTTTACCATTTTTATTTTAGATTTGTGATAGAGGTTTACATACTATTATTTGGGGATTACTACTATTGCTTCCGCATCTTATTAATAGAAACGTTTTTAATTTTTAGCACTCTGATATTGTCTTAAAGTGTCTTCATTGTTATTTTGGGCTAACAAAGGTTCATTCTTTGGATTTAGGTCTACTAATTTGCGGGGGGGCGGGGGTGGGGCTACATCCTGAGTGTGACAAGGGCAGTCATAGGCATTGTATGACACAGTTAGTCAAAACCAAGACCAATGGTGCAGTATTATAGACGACCTAAAGATGGCCAAGGGAAAGAAAATTTTGAGGATTCACATAGAGGATTATCCAATGACACAATAGTTGTTCATACAAAGTGTGCGCGCGTCGGGAACGCGGCACGGGAAATTCGAAGTTGCCACCGCCTGATGGGGTGCAGACGGACGCCTGGGTGCCTAATCTTGTCTATTAGGGCTTTTTGGTCTGCAGCTTTGAGATTCTAAGTAGGGTCTCGGTTGCGGTCCGGGGAAGTCCGTAGACACCCCGGTCCACCCCATCGCGTGACGGGTCCCTTAGGTTTATCCTGGTTTGAGTCAGCTCACTTTGGTCTCACCCGATTCCTAATCCGATATGCAGTTTGGTTAAGTCTAGCGGGACCACCTAGGTGGTGTGGGTCCCTTTAATTGCTTTTATCTTGATTAATTAGGTAATCTGAGTTTGGTTGGGTGGGCCCCGTTGGAAGGCCCACGGTGTCCTTGGTGGGCTTAGTCAAGCCCGTGTGCCCTTGTGGGCCTCGACCTATCCTAGGAGGCCCTTTGGGCTTTGGTTAAGTGCATTGGTTTTACTTTAAGTTTAGATTTGAAGGTTAAGTGTTTTCCATGCAAAGGTGGGCCGGATTGGTTTGTGGGCCCCTTATGTGGGCCCTCATGGTGGCCAAGTAATTTTATTTTATTTTTTTAACTTGCCAAAGATGGGTTGGACACTGGGCTTGGGGCCCATAGTCCTGATTAGGGCTTGTAAGCCCAAGTTACCAGAAGTTAGGGGTTGCACCCTTCCCTGGTTCGGTTGGTGGGCTTTGGCGGGCCCGGTAGGCCCTTGCCCTTGGTCTCGGCCAAACCATACATTTCATGCATCAATTTCACAAGTCCGGTTCTGGTGGACCGCCTTAGGTTTGGCCCGCCCGGTTTAATCGGTTAATTTTGCTTATCTTGATTAAGTTGCATACATACATGTTTATTGGGTCAGGTGGGCCCCGTTGGAAGGCCCACTGGAAATCAAGTTGGACCGAGGGTCCAAGTCCCATATTGGGTTTCCAGGTGACCCGGAAACCCTGTTGGTTTATTCGGTTTGGTTCGGAAATGGCACTCACACCCAGCCATAATCACAAAAAATATACAAGACTGACACTTTGTCAGGGAAAGACTGGCTCATTATGCTGGATCCAAGGGGAGGTACCCGGGGCCCCTGTGGGCGGAGCGAAGCGGAGGTCGGCGCGGGCTGGGCGGAATTTTCAAAAAAATATAGCAATTCGGCATGTTTTTAGGGGTATGCGCCGACCTTAGGCACTAGGCGCGAGGTCAGCGCGGGCTGGGCGGACCGAAAACCCGCGAAGAGCGAAAAGCGCTTGCACGAAGTGATCGCGCTCACTTCGCGCGAGTTTCACGCGAACTCGGCGGACACCCGATGCTCTCTGTTTTTTTTTTAAACTCCATTTTTAACTGGTTTTGAAGCTCTGTAACTGGTTTTTAAGCTCTGTAAGCCCTCCCAGGGCTTCGACCACTCCCCAGAAGACACTTAAACTTGTATTGGAATTAATCTAACCTGCTTAAAGACACAACTCCATATCACTTAAAAAAAGAAAACCAAACCCGATTATCACAAAACAACACAGGCCTAACTACAGACAGTTAATGGGGTGATGGGAGCATGCTTACAGGGACACAACAAGGAGCAAACAGCATACGGCAGGGGGTTGGAGGAGCATGTTAGCAATTCCAGCAACATAAAATAAAAAAACAACATGCAGACACTGATGCACTTTCCTCTACCAGACTGGACCTCCGAGCAGGCACACTAACATCTGAAGAAGGGAGGGAGGAGGGGGGGTTTACAGGGATACATCAGATGAGATAAATGAGGATTCGGTTCTTCACAGGAGTGCCAGGTACCTCATAAGCACTCGGTGGAACAATAAAACCCTTGTCTTCTTCACGGGGTCGTGCATGAGGTCTCCCTTACCTTGGAGACCTCCATGTCACCCAAAATGGAGGAGCAACAGAATGCATAACAAGGAAAGGAAAAACAACAGTATCGAGTACATGCTTACGACTCCCGTTTTTATGTATGTAAACAAGTGAGGAACAATACCTGAAGTTCCTACGTTCTTGTGCAAAGCGGCGGCTTCTCCTTGAGGTGAAAGTGCTGGAGCTTCCTTCCTTTGAACCTCCAACAACAACCCTCCTTTTTCAGACCTCGGTGCGATGGTGGAGAAGAAGAAGAGGAAAATGGGTGATCCTGGCAGGTGGGGTGTTTTGGGAGTTAAGGAGTCGATGGGAGTTGGGGAGAGCACGTTCCCGAAAACAAAAGGCCAAGGAGAGAAAAAATTTCCCAAAAAAAACTTCAACCAAAAAATCCTCCAACCCAAAATTTTCGAACCCTAAAATGATCCAACCCCTTTGCGCGAAATCTCGCGCGGCCTTATATAGGCAAGGGAGAAGGGGGTATCTGCTCACTTAAAATGGGGATCTGCTCAGTCCTGCGCTGAGCAGATACCCACCTGCCACATTCGTGCGAGCGGCATAATTATGACAAAAAATTTAATGCGGCCGCTCGTCGATCAGAAAATCTGAATTTTTCAGATTTAGTCCCTAGCCATTTTCAATTTAATCCGATATTCTCGGATTTTTACAGATTTAGTCCCTGGGATATTTCGTATATTTGGATATTTACGGATTTGATCCCCAAGATATTTTCCTGCGCCATTCGCCACTTTTGCAGCTTTTTGCCACGTGCGCAGATTGCCGGTTTTGCTGCTCGGAAACTTCGTCAGCTCATATTTTCTTCATCCGGACTCCGATTCCTGCAAACTCAGTTGCGTTGGAACCGTGTCGAGATTCTCTATCCAATGACCTAGGGGTAGGCCTCTGGATCGGATTTTAGCAGAAAGTCAACTTTTGGCTTTGCTCAAGTTTGACCGCCCGCAGAACCTTCATCCGGACCCCGATTCCTGCAAACTCAGTTGCGTTGTAACCGTGTCGAGATTCTCTATCCAATGACCTAGGGTAGGCCTCTGGATCGGATTTTAGCAGAAAGTCAACTTTTGGCTCTACTCAAGTTTGACTGCCCGCAAAACCTTCATCCGGACCCCGATTCCTGTAAACTCAGTTGCGTTGGAACTGTGTCGAGATTTTCTATTCAATGACCTAGGAGTAGGCCTCTAGATCGGATTTTAGCAGAAAGTCAACTTTTGGCTTTGCTCAAGTTTGACCACCCGCAGAACCTTCATCCGGACCCCGATTCCTGTAAACTCAGTTGCGTTGGAACTGTGTCGAGATTCTCTATCCAATGACCTAGGGTAGGCCTCTGGATCGGATTTTAGCAGAAAGTCAACTTTTGGCTCTGCTCAAGTTTGACCGCCCCCAGAACCTTCATCCGGACCCCAATATCTGCAAACTCAGTTGCGTTGGAACCATGTCGAGATTCTCTATCCCGTGGCATAAAGCGAAGTGGACAATTTTCACTTGATCAAAAAGTCAACTTTTCACCCCTTAGGGTTTGACTTTCTGTCCAGGGTTTGCATTTTTGGTTTTTCTGGGAGCGCAAAAATGAGGTGCTTACACAAAGATTGATTATTAATGGGACTAGGTCCAACAATTGATTTGGAGGGCAGCTATGGATAAAAAGCAATTTTTGGTGTTAAGGGTTGTGAAAATAATTAAAAAGTACAGACGAGGCACCTGATGTGGCGCTTGAGCGATGTCAGGCGCCCATTTATAAATTTCTAGATTTCGAGATTTTGACTTTCCAACTTGAATTTTTCACATCCACTGATTTTAACATGTTTCTAAGCACTTAATAATGATTTCCTAACTATCCAAACACACCAAATTTGTGAAATCCTAAATTTCCTGAAAATAAAATAAATAAAAAGAATTAAATAAGAATAGTTGGAGAATTAATGATTTTATTTGAGAATAAATTGGGAGATTAATTATAGTCTAAAGTTTGGGGACTTTTCATCAATCAAGATGCATAATTGATTTAAAATAATGAGGAGATGAAATCTGGAAATTTTGGAAAAGATCAAATGGTTAAATATGGAATTATAAAGAAAAAGTGTATTTTAGTTTTTTTCCCAATTAGGTAAATTATTATTATATCAATTAAATGATTATTGGACTTGAGAAATTAAATTAGATCTAAGTTGGATTTAAATAGATCATAAATAGTGAGATTTATGGTCTAATAGGTGGGAGAAGGGCATATTGGTAATTATAGTCAATTTGGAGCCTTAAGTTGATGAATAAATGGAGTTTTGGGGAATTTTAGTAATATTTAAAAATACGATAATTAAATAGCACGAAAATTAATAAAATAGAAGTTTCTTTTATATGGGATTCATGAAGGTGGAATTAGAAGGAGAAGTTGAGATAAAATAGGGAAATTTCCAAATAGGTGTAGCGCCCCGAACCTCGGTCAATGCAAAACCGGCATCCGAACCCGAATCCAAGTGCTACTGGGCCCATATGTATACAACATCAATAATTGAACCAGACTAAAATTAAATAATTCATTCGAGACTATCAAAGTGCAGAATAATAAAATGTGCGAAAGTGTAATACCTATCGTCATCATAAATATAAAAATGAAATAAATGATCCTCAAATCCAACTAATCAAGTCTGGTAAATCAAAATGTGCTAACACTCTCACTCTCTCAATACATCAAGTCCAATAATAAAATAAACTGTCAAATAATTCATAAAATCATCTCTCCTCAACCTCAGCTCAATCCGGATAATAGTAATCCTCCGGCAAGAAATCAAACTCTCCCTGAATATCACCATTAAGATCGCTCTCTCGCGTACCAACTAAAAAACAAAACAAAAGAGTAGAGTGAGATACAAATATCTCAGTAGGTAACACGATGCATGCTAAACAGTTTATGTATATAAAAGTAATCATTTATGCATGATAAAACTGACACGAATAAACAGGTCTCGTTTAAATAGTCATAGTAATCGTGAAACACAAATCAGCATTTAATCATTTCTATGGTAATGTATTTGATAAATCACGATGAGAATCAAGTTCAGAATTCTACGACATAATCCAAATCAAGAGTAACCAACTCCATTTCCAATATAACTGGAATGTTCCAAGTAATCAATTCCAACCATAAAATAACACATACATGCATCTCGGATGTGTCAATGTAATAGCAACAAGTGTGTTATGATATTAATGTTATTGTCGAAGCTACTGTGACACTTAAACCCGAGACATCTCATAAGATAAGAGCCATAGTCATTAACTTATTGCGCATGTAAGCACCTCATTTTTGTGCACCAAAAGTGCCGAAAATGAAAACCCTAACCGAAAAGTCAAACCCTAAGGGGACAAAAGTTGACTTTTTGATCTAGTGCAAATCAACCACCATGCTTCTTACCATTGGATAGGAAATTTCGACACGATTCCAATGCAATTGAGTTTGCCCGAATTGGAGTCCATGTAAAACCCCGGATTTTTCTAAAAATAAAATAAATAATTAAGGGATAAATTATGGAGAAAATACTAAGAAAGAAAATGGTAGGAGAATTAAAGAGAGATATAAAGGTTAAAATAGGAATTTAACGAGAAAGGGTAATTTGGTCATTTCAAATTAGTTAAATTCATGAAAGAAAATAAGATAATTAATTACTAAGTCAACAAATTCAACTAGACAAAATTTTAGCTTAGTTGGATGTAAAATAGTGAAATTAAGTTTTAAAAGAAGGAAAAAGGCATAATGGTAATTATATTATTTAGGGTCCAAAATTTTAGTATTTTGAGCAGATAATAAATGTCTAATTACAATTTAAAATTAGAAATAAGAATAATCACGAAAATTTAATTAGGAGATTTCTTAAAAGAGAGTTAAGAAGTTAAATTAAGAGGAAGGGTAGAAGAGGGAATACACTTAGAGTATTAAAGCAAGTTAAACCTAATTAGAGTTTTGATTAATTAGTGAGGCTATAAAAGAGAAGTTTAAAGAGAGTTTTAGGGTTTGAAAATAAGTTAGAATGAAAGGAAAATTCGTGCAAGTTATGGAGCAAAAATAGAAGGAGAGAGGAGATAAAAGAAAAGAGAAAATTAGAAAGAAGAAGAGTTACAGAGATGGCCGACCAGCCAACTTCGAATGGCGAGATAGGAAGATCCAACCATTGGAATAGGCTGAAATTTTAGAGTTTTGATCTACTTATGGAAGACTTCAAACTGAATGGTCGAGATTTAAATTGGAGAAGTCTAAAGGGGTACGGTCAAGCTCAGAAAATGGGTACAGAAGAAGTTTCGAAAAATCTGGGTTCATCAAAAAGGCAAGTAGAAAACCCTTGAAATTAGAGGAATTACATGTTTTCTCGTGATTTTGATGCTTGATCGTATTGTTCTTTAAGTTGGATTTCATTGGGAAAAGCTTAATGGTTTATAAAGATTTGTTTTGGTGTTTTAACTTTCTTTTGAAACAAGAAAAGGATTGATCATGGTGATTATAAATTTGAAAGAAAACGCTAGATAAGTAGAAAGATGATGGGATTAGTTTAGGGTTATCTCAGAACTAATTTGGGATGGAAATCAGATGTTTAGAATCAAACCAAATCAATATTAGACTTAGAAAGTTCAAAAATTCCGCAACTAAGAAAAATCAGTGTTAATAGTCAGAGCGCTCGAGGCACCGCTGGAGCGCATCTTTGGGCAATAAGCCTGTGAAATTAAAATAAAACCTGGAAACTCAGCCACTAGAACAGTCGCTCGAGCGCCCCTTCGAGCGACCAAATATCAGAATTTCAAAACTTGGGATTCGTGCCAAGATTAAATTTTAATGATTTTTCTTGGAATTTTAAGGTTGTAAAACCTGTAATTAGGGTAATTTAAGATGTAGGAAATGACGGAATTAAATTTGGATTAAAGGCTAATTATTTGGGACAATAAATGCAATTAGAAACAAAGTAGTCTAGTTAGGTGGAACATTTGCACTTAGATAAATTTCATGGAGAATTTAGGGATAGAACCTTGTCTAACAAACTTTAATAGACCTAAATTAACTTTAGGAAAGACCCAATAACATAAACCATAAGGTTTGAAGATTTAGGGTATTAGTTGGTAAATGAGGATTCTAAAGTAATGATTTTAGGATGAACCAAAGTGTAGTTTGGGGTAAAATGCGTAGTAAACAATTATTAACATGAATACTTATTTAGAAAGATAATTTAAGAATGCGCACAATAACACAACACAACTCAAATCTGAATCTTTTCATTAAGAATTTGCGTATACTCTCGTACTTTTCTTATTAAATGACCTGGAACTCTGTTTAAGAGCTGTTTAATCGTTATTTTGAATATCTTTTGGTTGGACACTGTGGTTTTGGAAATTACTATTGGATACATCATTTGGGACATGTTTATGATTATTAGTACGAGGTTTATCATTGAATGTTGCATCTTTAAGTTATTCAATGTTGTGATTGTGAGTTGTGTCTATTGTGGCAATGCTTAGTATGGATCCATAGCTTAGCTAGGAAGTGAAATGGAATCATCTGGTAAGTTATTTCTGTTCGGCACTACCCAGTATGCGTTCCGTCGTACTTGCAAGGTGCTGTGCGATGTTGGCAGCAATCCCTGACCGCTGCAGGTGCAGCCTGGTCTTAGCCGAGTTTATCGATCGGAAACGGTTTATTGGATTATTGGTTATTTGGGTTACCACCGTGTGCTTCAATGAAACATCGACTTTCACGAGCTTTATATTGGTCATGTTGATGAGTTACTTGTGACTCGCACCTTTGGAGCTATGATTTGGCCGTGCTTGAAGTTCATGCGTGACTTGCACATGCACTGATATTAGTCGTATTGTCGTGGATCCATATATCTTTGATCGGATTGGTATTCCCTTGGTTTATTATTTCCGCGAAAGCAGGTTTTGTTATTTGGACTGGGGATTGTACTCACCAACCCATTCGTGGGTGATCCGCGTTGGTGGTTGATGAAGGAGATGGCAATGATTGCAGGTGCAGGCTCCATCTATCATGCAAGTTGTGATATGGCAAAATATGGGGGCAGGAATATCTTATTAGGTGGTTTCAGTTCATGAGTCTTGTCTGGTTACACATGTTTGGTTTGATGATTGATTTGTAAATATTATCGTGGTTTTGTTTTATCGTTTCACCCCATGACTATTATTGTAAAATTATGGACTGTTTTACATCATGCACATTGCTACTTGTTGAGATTTATTCTCACTCCGGTTTCTCCCATTTTTCAGGTACTCTTGGCGAGGACGATATACTTTGGGCTAGTTACAATGGGGTAGTTTTATAGTTGTATTGAAATCTTGTGTATATGATAATCATTAATCAATAATGAAATTTACTTCAGGTTTCTGCATTTACTCTGATATTAAAGTTAGAAAAAGTTTTAAATTATTCCATATTTTAGTTGCTTTTGTTACTTACCCTAACTCCTCGGGTTTTGGGAATTGGACCCGGAACCGGGGCGTTACAGACAAGATGAAGAAGTTATGAGTCGGTCAAACCTGAGGAGAGCAAAAATCGACTTTCTGCTAAACCCCAGATCAGCTGCCCAATCTTATCCAAGCAAAAAGAGTATCTCGACATGATTCCGACGCAATTGATTTTGCCGAAATCGAAGTCCCGAAGAGAGTATTATGAACAGAATCGGCTCCCAGCGAGCAATTTTGCCTTTCTGCTAAAATCTGAATCAACTGCTCAATCCTGTCACAGTTGACAGAGGATTTTGATACAATTCTAATGCAACTGAGTTTGCTCAAATCGGGGTCCGGATGGGGAAGTTATGAGTTGGTCAAACCCTGGGGGAGCAGAAATCGACTTTCTGCTCAGGCTGAATGTACTGCCATCATTTATCCCGACGGATGAAGATTTCTGGTGCGGCTCCAACACAATTGAATTTGCCTGAATCGGAGTCCAAACGGAGAAGTTATGAGCAAATCAAAATCCAGGGAGCAGTTTCAGCTTTCTGCTAAAAAATTGAATTTGCAGCCATACTCTGGCTTAGTGGATTAGAAATCTCGACCCGGTTCCAACGCAACTGAGTTTGCCAGAATCGCAGTCCAAATGAAGAAGATATGAGCAGAACAACTCTAAGGGCAAAACTATAAATAAATGCAAAAACCTGTCCAAGTAGCAAGTGTGCAAGCCACATTTGCCAAGTGGCAAGTCAAAGGGCAAAAAGGACAAAGGACAAAAGAAGAAAATATCTTGAATATAAAATAATATTTCCAAAAGTATCTCATTTTTTTTACTAACTAAATTAAATAAAAAAATAAATAATAAAAAAAGATATATAATTAAAAATGGTGAGAGAAAGGAGAGACCCACGTGGGGTCTCTCTCCCTCTCTCCCCCCATATACTTTCCCCCCAAGTGCACCTTCCCCTTTTTTTTCCCATGTGTTCTTTCTTCCCCAAGGAACACATCCCCCATCTAAACCATATCTTCTTTCCCCCATGAGGCTATTTCCTAGGGGACACCTCACCCCATCTCCCCCTCTTCCCATGAGTCTATTCCCCATGTGCAGATTTTTTTTCCCCACATGCAACCCCCAAAAGAGACCTTCCCTCTCCAATGACCTCCCATTCATAGACTTCTCTTGGAGACTTTTTGATTTTTTTTGGTGGCTCATCTCTAATCTCTCCCATCTCTCCCACCTTTCTTTCATCGTTCTCCCACCTTCGTCCCCACTCATCTCTCCACGACCATGAACATCCCCACCCTCCTTTACTTCTTAAAACCTTCTTTTATCTCCATTTTACCCCTCCATAACATCATTCTTACTCCCTTTTTCTTTTGCAAGCTATTGATTACTAGTAAGAGGTTGTTTTGGTAGCCAAAAGAGGTTCTCAAAGCTGCTGTCTACGTCACTTTGGAGATTACCATTCATCAAAAAGACTAGGTAAGGTTATGGTAAGAGTATTTATTGTATTCTCATTTCATATAAAGTCCTCTTTAATACACCTTTTGTTTGTTTTAAAGCTTAGTCTTTACTCTCTTTTCTAACCATTTTTGTTTCTTCTATGAATGCTATGAGATCCCCTTGGTAAGAAAAGGGATCTCCCTACATAAAGATGGGAGGAGAGCAACCTTGTGAAACAAGAAAAAGGGTGTTTAAGCAAACATAGTTATCATCCTTATTTCATTGACTAATTATTTTTATTTAATAAAGAGGGGCTTGTCCTCTTCATGTTGTCTAATGTACCCTTAAATTTTCATCCCCTCTCTCCCTTCTTTTATTTATATGTATTTCTCTCGCATGTGTGTTTATTTTTTAGATTCTTATCTCTTTGGTCATCTAGCATGAGAGTGTGGGGTATGATATTTTGGTTATTCTTAAAGTATACATAGCATAAGTAAGATAGCATGCATATGATTTATTTAAGATTAGTTCTTTCTCATCATGAATACTAATAGATGGCTTTCCTTCATGCATCATTTCTTCATAAGTGCATACATGATGCTATTGGAAGCATGTCAGATTTTTTTTTAGGATCACTAGCTCACACACAAACCTCTTGGTATATTAAAAATGCTACTCACATGCATGAGTCGACGGTGCTTGTTTGCTTGCTTCATATGTATGTGTAAATCTGATTGCTACAGGTGAGTTAGTTGGTTGAAATAGGAACATGATCTAGGCCTTTCAAGTCTTGTGGGTCCTTCCCTCATTTAGGAAATGTAAATATCTTTGTATACACCAAAACAGGGACCTCTAAAGTCCCTATTTCAGCCTTCAAGTCATCGTCTAACATGAAAGACCATTCTTATTTTAAAAGCTCCATGAGAATAAGCCATTTGAGCCAAAATGAGTGTTTTGGTCACTGTAAATTTGCTCTGAAGCTCAAAATTTTTAGTGGACGCCCCTGGGAGATGGCCGAACGCAACCCCACTAGGATTTCGGCATTTCACCGCATATCATGTGCAGTCGAGCCTAGACCGCACCAGGTCTGCGGTCAAACCCGATTCGCATGGTAAATGCGGTTAGACCCATGAAACCCATTTTCTTGACCCGGATTCGTCCAGTTTGACCCAATCGAGTTTAATTTGAACCATATGGGCCTTTGGGTCAGCCCAAAACCATTTTTGGAGGCCTGGGTCTACTTAGATCCAAACAAGGCATCGTGGGCCTTCCAACGGGGTCCACATTCAATCCGGCCCATACCAAGGCCCATTTTAACAATAGGGCCCCATGCCACTTGATTAATTGCCATGGGCCGTACTCAAGCCCAATAGGCCCTAAAAGCCTTAACCCACATGATTAATGTATATAATTAATTAACCCTCAAACCAAATAGCCTAATCCAATAATAGGGTTACCCAATAACCCTAATGGGCCTTGGGCTAAAGCTCAACTAGGATTTCAATGGGCCTTCCAATGGGGCCCATATCGGACCCACTTCATCAAATAATAAAAAGATAAAATAAAATAAAATAAAGGGGACCTATACCTTCAATGGCCCCACCCAGACCAAATAAATGAGCATGATGGATTAGGAACAGGGTAAGACTGAGTTGACTCAAATTAAGGAGACCCGAGGGACCCATCAGATCGACGAGGCAGGCTGGGGAGTCTTTGTACTTTCCCGGACGTAACCGAGAACTTACCCAGAAGCTCTAAAAAGCCTCAGGCCAATCAAATAGACCGATTTAGGTACCCTGGTGTCTGCCTGCACCTCTCAGGCAATGGCAACTCCGAGTTCCCCGAGGCACGCACTCCACGTGTACCTCGTCGTGCAAAAATACATGCACACAGTGCACATACTTATAGAGTTGGCATAAACCACTAGCATGCAACACCTGAATCAATACATGGAGATGGCTGCTGATCCACATGTACAAGAATCACCAGCGAGGCTCGAAATGACCCTACAGACACGAGACCCTCCAGTGCAAACTCACTTGCAAAGGAAGCGCGCTCGCACATGGGAGTAAATCAACCCATATGAAATATCCCTTAGCTATCTAGCCTATTCCATGGATCCATATTCAGCTATGCCCACTAGACACCAAAATCTCAAGGACTCATCTTTATGTAAAATAATAGTGCCTAGTGGCATATAAAGTCTAATTTGTAGAATTTTATCAAATTTGGGTTATCTGGATTGAATCTCTGATATGAAGTTTCTATCTGTAGAAGTTTGGTTTATGATGTATAAAATAATTATTTTTTAAATTAAATATCTCAGTTCAATAAGTTTTTAAAGTATAAAATCTCAAATCCCTTATTATTTTCAAATTTAGGCAACTATAAACCTAAAATAAATCCCTAAATATTTTTGTGGAAAATAGGGTAATTTGGTAATTAATTCTGTCACAAATCATCTAATTTAATTGATAAAATCTATTTAAAATCATTTTATTTTGAATTAAAAATCAAATTATTGAAATTTACATTTTTCTGTTAAGATCGCCCAGCACAGGTCGCCTAGGCGGCCTGTCTAAGCACTAGTTAAAATTTTCTGGAATTTTTAGTTTCAATGGGCGCTCAGGGATCGCCTAGACGGTCCCTCTAGGCGCTCATACAAATTTTAAGCACCTACCCCTATCGTCTAGGTGATGGGTAAGCTAACTAAAGGATTTACATGGGCGCCTACGATCACCTAGGCGGTCGTAGTAGGCGCCCTATGAACTACGGCAAACAGTGATCGAAATCTGAGTTTTTCATCCCTCTGATCAAATCTAACACATATATTCTACTAAATTCAAACTACATATACACACATTCATTGACGAAACATGCATTACGATTAAATAACATGAAGAACAATGATCGAAATACAAAACGAGTGTGCTACCTACTTGTTTGTGAGTTCTTCTTCTTCCTCCTTTGAACAGCAACGATCAAGCCTCTTCATGGATGCACAAGGTGTGACGCCCCATACCTGAACATGCTCATTAAAGGTATATGCCGATTCCTTGACGTCAGGTAAGGTCCTAGAAACACTTCCTAATCTAATAGAAAACTGCTATATAACGGTTGAAATAGTAAGTTTGTGTGAAGATCTTAACACCTGATAAATCACAGTTATATATAACATCACTGTGGGTGCCAGTGAAGACAAAAGCTAAACCTATATACATATTTCTAACAAGAAAGGTCTACAGATAAAGTTCCACTAAGTTTTATACACACAGTCTCTCTCTCTCTCTATACACAATTTATACAAAATCCAAAATAGACAACTACAAAAGTGCTATCCAGCCCTAACCAGGATAGTAATAATCCTCAGGGCGATAATCATCATCAGGATCACTATTTCTTCCTACCCCAGTTCGCGCTCGCTCTGCAGATCTATCTGAAAACAAAACCGGTAAAACAAAACGCGTGAGACTAACGTCCTAGTAAATAGCTCAATGCATGATAAGAACACAGTTTATGCAAATCTTTAAACAATTTAGTAGCATGCTTATTTACTATATGATCAATCTCTGGCAAAATCATATTAAGAAGCATATCAATCTTGTATAAACAATACTTTGAACTTGGTGCAATCATAAATCATAAGCAAATAAGTTCAGATTAATTCAAACCATGATCTCAGTAAAAATCTCATGTCCAATTCGCCCCCTCACGACTTACAGGGAAAGATCTAGTTAGGATCGCTCTTTTCAAGCGGATCACTCAAGCATGACACATGCATGAGCTGGCAAGTACAACCCAGTCAAACTAGTTAGTGGGTTAGTGATCTCTCTTAGACCATCAAATTAGTGATCTCTATTAGACCATCGAGTTGACTTTACGGGTTGCTGTGGCACATTTTGAGGTGGATGCAAGTTCACAACCCCCGGCCCATCATGAGCTAGGGTGAACGGCCGTCCACAACCCCTAGAACCGTGTATCACATGCTGGACAAGAGTATAAAATTTTCACACAAGATATCCCCAAAACACTAACTGGCTTAGACATGGATCCATTCTACAACCAACCCCACCAAAAAATAAAACAAACCAATGTTAAATCAATAAAACAATTTATGCAAAACCAATCTCGAGTAAACCTCTTGTTCACTTTCCTTTAAATCCCTAGGCTTCACTGCCTTTTGGGTTACCATGGGCTCTCAGCCCCTTTTTGTAAGTCCACAAGAAGCCTTAGTTTGATCATTCAAATAACAAAAGAGTTCTCAATCCTCGCTTTCATAAATCCAAATTAGTCAAGACGAATGTCATAAAATCTTCAAAACATGTTTTGGATGAATCGGATAGTCTTAGGATCCCTAATAAGGTCATCATACCAAAAATCAATAGATTCCGAAACAAAAAGTTTTGGACCTAAAAAATATTCCAAGTCTGGTGAAAACGATGACTGTTGGGTATATAACTTTCCTAGACAAACCTACAAGGAGTTTCGGGCTCAAATTATGGTTGTAGTCTCACGAAGGGTGAACAAGTCTTCTGAAAATTTATGGGCTTTTGAATCACTTATTTGGGTATCAAACTCAAAAAGTGGCTTTTGATAAAAATCGGAAAAACTGGAAATTTAGGCATGAACTGAAAAGTTGACTTTTTATTGGTTGGGAATTGGACCTTAGGAGTATTTTTATTGGTTCCAAATGGGGGGTAAAACCTTATTTACATGTAAAGACTTAAGTAAATGGAGCAATAAATACACAGGACATTTAATTAAATGTCTTTCATGTAATAAGGGTGTTGTGCAGAAGGCTTGGGGGAAAAAAAGGTGAAAAACTATCAAAATGGCATTTTCCTGGGCTGGGCGCTTAAAGGGTTGCTCGAGCTTGCTTGAGGCGCCCAGTTTTAGCTTTCGGGTTCAGAAAACTCAGGCTGGGCGCTCGAGTCGCGCTTTGGGCGCTCAGCCTTCAGGTGAACATTTGGCTAGGCGCTTGAAGAGGCACTTGAGCCGCGCTTCAGGCGCTAGGCCAAAAATCAGGGTTTGCACAGGTTACGCAACAGTCGCAATTTTTGTGGTTTTTCTCTGAGATTTCACTACCAAATCTTGGTTTAATGGCTCTAAAACTTTGGGAATAACCTCTAAATCATTAGGGTATACTTTTTACACGATTCTAAAACAATTTAACTCATAAAACATGACAAAATCTGTGGTGCTCCTCAGTTGAACCCTAAAATGCCCAAAACTTCAAAACTAACTCTAGGGTACGAAATCGCAACAATTTCAAGCTCGAAATCATCAAACATCACCCAAAAATGAAAATCTAACCATTTCCAACTAGATTTTCGCAATTCAAACAACAAACATCGCATAACACCGAAGAACATGGGTTTCATTTCAAACCTAAAATTTTCTTCGTATAAACAATTCGAAAGGTGCTACTTACATGTGGGTGTGCAAATCCAAGCTAAGAGCTCCCCTTCTTCCTCTCTTCTTCTTCTCCTTCTCTTCTTCTTCCTCTTGTCTTCTCTGCGGTCGTTTTCTCTCTTCACTCGCCTATTGCCAAACGAAAGAACCTATGGTTCTTTTAAAATCAATTAATATATATAATATTTACTTAATCGGTTTAAACCACCTGACTAAACTGAACCGAACCCAATCTAACTAAACCAAACCTACTCACTTAAACCAACCCAAACCAACTTCAACTAACCCAAACCATTTTATCTTATTTACTTAAAGTCAACCAAACCAAATCAACCAATTGGAGTTAATTACTCTAATTAAATATTTTAAATCCCTACTTTCTCTTAATTAAGATTACTTAAATATCTAGGGTCTTACACAAGGCTCTTGGGAAGATGAGAAACTCAAGAGCTACGATCTCTCTCTCCCTCCTTCTTCATCTTCTTCTTCCTTCTTCGGTTTTTGGCTCGTCTCTGGTCGCTCTCAGCCGTAATACGAAGAGGTAATACGATTTGGAATACTAATCGTATTCCTTAGGGTATAAACCCTATTTAAATATCCATGATCCTACTCAACACACGTGCCTCACCTGTTATCCAACCATCCAATCATAACACAACATCAAAATATTTAATCTCACCTCAATATCTCATGATCCGACGGTCTAATCTGTGCCAAACTCATGATCTCCGCTAACAATGCTATCACCTACGATTATAAATTAATTTCATCAATAAAATCCTCAAGAAATATTAATTATTAATTTAATTTAAAAATTAGGAAAATTTGGAGGTCTTACAATAGGTTTTGGAATTTTAGATCGATGAGTATAAAAGCGGAAGTTAGAAAAGAATTTATGGTTTTTCTCATTATTCTTGGTGGATCCGTACAGCTAGGGAGAAAGAAGGAAGAGAAGGATTTTCATGTGATACCAAGGTAAGTCTAGAAGATTCAAATCCTGGTTTCATATTCCATACGTATAGGATTAGTTGTTGAAGTTCTGAGTTCATGCTTTCTTGTGATCTTAGACGAGAAGAAAGGTTGCTGTATTTCATGGAGATTTCAAGAGGATGATATATGGTTTCGTTGGAGAGGATTTGATCTAAGAAGCAAGGCAAGTAGTCCCTTCAACTTGCATTAAAATCATGTTTTCAAATTTATCGAGATCCATATTTATATGCATGATTTATTGAATTTTTGATGATCAAACCTTTGCATGTTGTGTTTTATTTGTTTTGGAAGCGATATTGGATGATTTAGAATAGATTTGATATATTGGAAATAAGATTTGGGGTTTTAATATTGATTTTTTTAAAATCTGGAAAAATCTGTGAAATTTTTAATTTGCATGGGCGCCAAAGTTATGGCTCGAGCACCAACTTAGGCACCTTATCAAATAAAGTTAATGTGTGTAACATCTCGGATCCAGGTTATGTGAAATAAACCGTAACTCGTCTCCGCAGAGTTAATTTTCCACACAGGATCGCTATATCAGAGTGAAGGAGAACATGAAATAAACAATAATATATAATCAGAGTCAACTAAAATCCCCAACTCACCTGAACCAAGCATATACCCGCTGGTAACGTCCTTTCTGAGATCTGAAAACAAAACAAAACATAACGGTGTGAAATACGAATATCTTAGCAAGTAGCACATGCATGCTCAAATACATTTTATTCAATTCTAAAACATGGATGATTTGCAAACATATAAGTTTATCAAGAAACAAGAATAATCCAAATAATCCGACTAATCCGGCAAAACAATATTAGACAACACAGTATGGTGGGACTCGTGAAATTTGACCACTTTGTAAGGTTTAGTTCTAGCTCCAAACAGTCTAGTCCAAGAACCTCTGCCAAATATGATACCTCTGCACAATCTGATACCTCTGCAAAATCTGATTCTAATATCATCGTCTCTTGGTGGAAAACACAAGACCTCATCCTCTCTAGGGTGGAAACGGATAACCATCCAATCTGAGAACCACTGTCAAATCTGATGCCAATACTAGACCTCACCCCCTCTGGGGTGGAAACGGAGCTGTTGTAGCACTTCCCTCATGGAAAGCCTCTCTATCCTGGAGGAAACGCACTATGGTAATTTGATTTGCAGCACATCCCTCATGGAAGGCCTCTCCAAATAGAAGAAACACACGAAGGTGACTAGACTTAAACCAAACAAAATAAACAGACTTCACTTACTAGCTAAATTATGGATCCATAACGAGCTAAGCCCTAAATAGCTTAAAAAAACAACCAGTGAAACAAAAGCTTCGATTTAAGTCAAAAGTATTCCGACTTGTAAAACAATATATAACCAAGTGTGATCAAACCTAACATGGGCCACTCAGGACCAACCTACTCCCTCATGGAGTTTCCAAGATACTTTCTCAAGTAAAACCCAAGAATAAATCAAAATGCATTATCAATTCAATCACGAAATCCCTTTTTATTCAAAGCTGTTCAAACTTATTAAGCAACTAAAATCAAGCCAAATCAAAATAATACTCATAGCAAATGAAGTAATTTTATAATTAACAATACCAAATTCTATTTCAAGTAATCACTAAAACCATCAAACGGTGGAATTTCCCAACAATTGGCACAACCGATAAAATAGTTTACAATTAAACCCAGATGATAACCAGCAAACATACAAAGAAAATCCAATCAATGCAATTTAGGTTATAACAGAATTTCAACTAATTCAATGAGATTAAAATCAGTTCAAGAGTTCCCCAAATGACCACCCCTCTTAGCTCAAGAATTCAGATTTGCTAATTCGCTACTATTTGATTCTAACACCAATTATTCCCAAATCTTTATTGTCAAATTAATCTCCATAGGTTACTAACAGTATTTACATGCTATTTAAACTTAGCTCAACTCAATTGAAGTAATACCATAAGTTGTAACTCAGCAATACTTAAAGAACTATAAACCATAGGTATTACTTAGCTAAAGATCAATGCATATTATTTCCAGCGGGTATTTATCTTTACTATGCTATTTCTGAAGGTAAACACAATTATATAGATTACAACCAACTAGATACTTCAGTTTGACACAAATGGAGATTCCAAGCAAATACCTCTTAAGTTCAGCCATTAAAACCAGCAAGAAGTACATGGATAATTCCTCCAAACCATGATAATTTTTGCAATCTATTATTGTGAGCCACTACAAACATATCTAACCTTTATTTAGGCCTAATTGCCTTTGTTTGGGGAGGAAAAGGTATGAAAACTGATTTTAAAGGGTTAGTCACGCATGATTGTATAAAATAGAGAGGGCGCCTACCTCACTCAGGTGAGCAATGGTTGGCACCCCTGAGCATTCTCTGGAAAATGCACTAGCGCTAACCTCGAAGAGGTTAGTAGTCCTGGGCGCTCCTAAGCGCCCAGCATGTTTTCCTCTTTGATGATTTTCTAACTTGCGGCAATTGCTAAAACTCAAAGTTTGAACCAATTCCTTCCATCTAAAACATGTTTATTATCACGAAAAAAAATCCTAATAACACAACTACACCATCACAAATTTAATCTAACTCTACTTAAGTTGAATCACAGATTTAAACGCCCCTTTTCATGAACAGATCTTCAGATTTTCGTTTAATTCATTTCTAAATCTTTAGATGACAGCAAACCATACGAAAAACATGACAATTTGAAGGTGCTACTTGCTTGACTTTGCTGGAGGATCCAAAATCATTAGAGAAAAATAGCCGATCTGAATTCTAAACGCTCAGAACTCCCCTCTGACAAACTATAAATTCGCATAAGACTTACTTTTAACAACTGATCTCATATCTCTGCAGAAAACTTGATAAAACCTAATCAAATCAAACTAAATCTAACACTTAACTGATCCTTACTTGATCTGGAATGAAATCTGAACAACATTCTAATCAACAGGATCAGACACCCTTTTCTTCAATGAACAAAGCCTCAGTTCTTTTCGGCTTCTACAATCAGATCATTCAAACTCACATCTGATCAGGATCTCTTCTCAGAATTCCGATCAAACCCTAGCTCCTACTCTGATCTCCTTAGCAATCTCTCTTCCGGTCGAACAATGAGCCAACCAAACAGAAAATCAGTAGTTTAACTTCTATTTATAGCTGCCGCCCAAGTCTCTTTAACTTTTCACGATCCGCCGCGGCGCCAAACTACCATCTCCTTGCATAGACACTATCCAAAACACTTTAATTCCTTGATCACCATACTACCGGAACACCGAACCTTATTAGCCTTGATCAGCTGATTTGCTACTCAACTATATATATATTATCACTTAATACCATCTATCTAATTTTCTTACCTTATTTACTTAATTATTACAATATGATATAACTACTGCTTACCCGAATTATCATAATGTAACGCCCCAGATTCGAGTTACGTAGAAAACCCATAACTCGTCTCCAGAGGTTAATATGTAACACAGGATCGCAATATCAAAGTGAAGGAAAACATGAATATAAAACTATATAAAAGGATGTGCTAAAATAAAACCCAACTGAAATAACTCACATGACTAATTATCTATCCGCAAGTATCGAGCTCTCCAAGAGTATTTGAAAACAAAAACATCGAGCTCTCCAAGAGTATCTGAAAACAAAAACAAAAACAACGGAGTGAGATACGAATATCTCAGCGAGTAGCATATGCATGCAGAAATTGTTAACAATAGTTATAAGTATGAACCGTTAAATAGCCAGCACGATTAAAGCAACCAAGAATATTTCCAAGTTTAAATCCAAAACCAATAATAGTTTCCAATCAATTCAATAACAATACCGATAACACATCGAATGGTCAATGTCATGACTATTGTTAAATTGGTTAATTAACATGCCAAGGAGACATCCACACCTCCATGTACATAGTTCCAGCCTACTCAGGGTTTCAGAAACTCTGAAATACGGCCTACTCAGGGTTTCATCATCCAATGCCGGCCTACTTCCCGGGTTTCGGCATTGACAACCAGCCTACTCAGGGTTTCTGGCTGCTCTACACCGGTCATGGAAACACACAAGGCCATGCAATTTCACCAACAAACAATAACATCACATTACTAAGCTTAAGCATGGATCCAGGACAAGCTAAACTAAAACAGAAAAACCATCGCATAAACTCAACACTTACATCACATTAAACCAAAACATTTCCATCATCATGTATAACACAATACAGCTCAACACAGGTCACTCCGGACCATAACAGCGACTCATGATATCTCAATAAATATTCCAACCCAAAGCAAGTAAAAACCAGGTTAAACAATTTCTCAATCGAAAACAAGTGTAGAACATAAAGGAAACTAATTCATTAACCCCTAGTGTCAGGAACAGTAAAATAACCTACCAATAGCCCTTCAAATTTACTTCGGAACTCCTAAGATTTACCAATAATTCGACTTAATAATCTCTGGGTGTTTTGAACAGATAAAAATAATTCTAAGATCCTAATCAAGTATTTACCTAAGAGATTGAAACCCCAAAGTATCAAAATTTGGCTTGATTTGGTCAGACACAACTTTTGGCAGATTTTAGTGGGTGCGCTGACCTCTGGCGCTTGGCGCGAGGTCGGCCCCAACTTGGCGTATACCCAAACAGGGTCTCGCGCAGACTAAAAATACTGGGCCAAGGTCGGCGAGAACTCGGCGAAACCAAAATCTATCTCGCACTGAGCTCAAACACTTGGCGCCAAGTCAGCGCCAACTCGGTGGATCCGATTTTCGAAACGCAACTATCTGTTAACTCTAGAACTCCATGACTGTCTTGATTTCTAGCCTCTGTAACACTTTCCCTGTGTTTCTACCATTTCCAAACGACCTTTACAAATGACTCGAATTAATCTAACCTACTTCATGTCACGACTCTAAAACTCGTCAAAATCCTCCTTTCGAAAATAACATCCTTCCAAAACATGCAGTTCGGCTAATCCAGAATCAAAACCACAAAACACAGTTTAAAAATGATGCTACTCACCTGTTATTGAAGACTTTTCTTCTAGCTTCCAATCTGTTGATAATCTCGTCCGGAAAAATCTAACGGCTGATGACCCAGGTCCAACGTAGCCTCTAGGTTTTTATTCTCATCTAAACTCAGCCTCTGGCTTCTTTCTCTCCACCCAAAATTCTCAACCTAGTAATCTATTTATAGGCTTCGCGGAACCCTGCCCTTAACCTAATTTATTTATACTCACCTTGACTTAACCCTTGAAATTTCATATTTACCCTCCCCTAAAGTTGAGTATAACATTAAATATTTACTTATAATTTCTAATCACTACAACTTTTTAAATTTAATACTCAATAAAAATTCAACCTATTCTTTGCTACCTAATGGCCGAAATCTCCACTCACAATTTATTTAAATTAAATCTACTAGTTAATCTTTTAATTAAATTCTTACTAAAAACTGGGGTTTTACATATAATCTCCGATTTGCTGAAATTCCCGAATTGCCCTTGCGACACTCCACCAATCCCCTACACCAGCACCCTTAAATTTTCTCTGAACTCATGCCTACCACTACATCAAACCACCCTAAACCAACCAATTAAATTTTAAATAATGCTTTTTATCTTTATAAAAAGAATTTCCCACCCGGATTCACCTGAAAACTCCGGTTTGACCACTTAATCTCTTTTTCTAAACTTTCCATCAATTAAATCAATTAATAATCCCTAAAATCAAAATTTTAATATTATTAAAAATTCAGGATTTTACAATGTGTTAAGGACGCCCGACAAGACTCGAGCGCCCAATCAAGCACCCCACCTATGCTTTGTTTTGGATTTTGAAACCCGAGTGTGCGCACGTCCCTTGGGATGCCGTGTGGAATGCGTTGGGGTTTCGGGGTATTGGAGTCGCCACTACCTGAGATGTGCAGGCAGACACTTGGGTGCCTATACAGGTCTAAGATTTTCTAATTTGCAGCTCTTTTAGAGATTCGGGCAAGTTCTCGATTACGGTCCGAGGAAGTCCGAAAACACCCCAGTCCGCCCCGTCGAATGACGGGTCCCTCGGGTCTCCCTGGTTCTGAGTCAACTTAGTCTCACCCTGCTTGTAGGCCGAGCATGTACATTTATTGTGTCTGAGTGGGGACCACTGAAGGTATGGGTTCCCTTGTTTTTTTGTTGATTTTATCTTTTTATTCAAGATGAAATGGGTCTGGTATGAGCCCCGTTGGAAGGCTCACTGGATTCCATGTTGGGCTTCACCCAAGCCCAAGGCCCGCTAGGGTTATTGGGTAACCCTTTTGTTGGATTTGGTCATTTGGTCTAGGGGTTCATTAAGATGTACAAGATTTAATGCGTTCAGATTTTTAAGGCCCATTGGGCTTGGAGATGGCCCAGGGCATTATCCGTGTTGCCATGCGGGGCCCGTTTATTGAAACGGGTCCTAGTGAGGTAGGTCGAGATTTGGGCCCTGTTGGAAGGCCCACGGTGGATCAAGTTGGATTGACAGGTCCGAAGTCCATTTTGGATTACTTGGTTTATTTAAAACAAAACAACAAACAGTAAGGGATTGAAGAATTCATTTTCTAGCATTTTTTAAGTGTAACCGAAATTTTATTTCGGCTAAACAGAAATACAGCATGATCGAAATTTATTTTCGGTTATGCTGTGTTTCCTGTTTAATCGAAATATGTCTTCGATTACACACAAAAAAGCCCTTTACCGACCTGTGTTTTTGGTTAAAGGTAGAAAAACTGATTTTTTTGCAGACTTTTCCAGAAAAAAACTGATTTTTAGGGTTTTTAGGGTTGCTTGGGATTTGTGTGGACCCCTGTGTGGGCCCATAGTGGTGCAATACCTAAAGAGAGGCCTTGTTTGGCCACTTAACAATCAAAACATGATAAAGAAGCATGATAATAAAGAAGGGGCTTGGGGGCTTTAATGGGATACATAGGACTTTGTAGAAGGAGAAAACAAGTAGAATAAACTGGATGCCTTGGAATCTCACTTTCCCATGTTATCATGACCATTCACCTCCCTTTTTTGATCAAATCACCTTTTTATCTTGATGACTTCTTCATACGTAGGAAGAGGGGAGAAAGTTCCAACACATTTGCTAGAACAAGGGTTAGTAATTCATGAAAAATCTCATAAATAAAAGTAAGCTCATTTTTACATATTTGCAGTAAAAACTTACCAAAAGCTTACCTAGGAATGCTTGAAGGTGTTGGATCCCTTGGAGGCTCTTCCGGCAACGTAACAGCTCTTTTTCAAGTTCAAGAGAAGGAGTTCTAAGTCTAGTTTGGTTTCAAATGAAAAAAGAAGAGAATAGAGAAGGTTTTTGTACACTTGGACAGGGTATGGGGGTGTTTGGGAGGCTTTGGGTTGGTTGTAAGAAGGTTTGGGAAGGGCCAAAGGCTTAGAAAGAGAGAAGCAGGGGTTCGAATGGGGAGAGGAGCGAGAAAGGGAGGGGGGCCAGCTTGCTTGGGTTGGAGCATCCCTCCCCCTCCCCTTTTATAGGGGAGGTTGCTTAATGGCTAAGAAATACCATTTTTTAATTATTTTTATCAAGAATGACTTTTTTATTATTATTTTTTACTTATGATTTTTCTATTATTACTTTTACTTAAGGGTTAAGAATGACTCTTTTGTTATTATTTTTTACTTGGGGGTTAAGAAAGACCTTTTTTATTATTATTTTTATTTACTTAAGGGTTAAGAAAGGGTGACATCCATGTGGCGCAATTTGCCACATGGACAGTTTATTTTTTACCTAGGGCTGCTCATAACTCTCTTATTTGAGCTCCAATTCTGGCAAACTCAATTGCGTTGGAATCAGATCGAGATTTTCTACCCACTGAGCTAGAGTTTAGCAGTAAATTCGGGTTTTTAGCAGAAGTGCAGAGTCGCGTCCCGGAGCCAATTTTGCTCATATCTCCTTATCCGGGACTCCTATTCCAGCAAGCTCAGTTGCGTTGGAATCGTGTCAAGATGCTCTTTCTGCAGGTATCAAATTGAGCAACTGATTTGGGGTTTAGTAGAAAGTCAATTTCTGCTTTTCTCAGATTTGACCAGTCCATTACTTCTTCATCTGGACTCCAATTTGAGCAAACTCAGTGGCGTTAGAACCGTATCGGAATCCTATTTCCAATGGTATGAAGTTTGGTGGTCAATTTGCACCTGATCAAAAAGTCAACTTTTTGACCCCTTAGGTTTTGACTTTTTAGTTAGGGTTTTCATTTTTCGCAATTTGGGAGGTGCAAAAATAAGGTGCTGACACCGAGATTACAATTTTCTATATTATACGAATGCCCAACCCATCATTCGAATGCTATAGAGAGTGCCCAAAGTCTAAAACATAAAAAATAGTTGTAAGCACCTCATTTTTGCGCCCCTCTAAAAAGCCAAAAAGCAAAACCCTAAAAGACAGGTCAAAACCCTAAGATGCAAAATGTGACTTTCAGCCTAAGCCCAAATTGATTGCCATACCCTATCCCAATGGATAGAGGGCCCCGACACGGTGCCAGCGCAATTAAGTTTGCATGAATCAAAGCCCGAATGGAGAAGATATGAGCAAAACAATCCCAAGGGCAAATCAATAAAAGCTTAAAACGTCTTAATTAATTTAATTAAGAATAAAGGAGAAAAGATAGAATTGGAGAAGTCTGATTTGTCCCAAGTGGGCGGCTGAGTCACCTCAACCGTCAACTCAAGCCAAAAAGGGGAGAGAAAAGCGCATACTATATACGATCGCAAAGCGACCACATATAGTGTGCAGTCGATTTTTGCGGTACACCGTTCGCGCAGCCAATCACTGCGTGCGGTGGACGAAAAGTGTTCACACTGTATGTGCAGACACTTTTCGCGCCCTAATCGTTAGTCTGTGGTTAGGCGAGTTTGTCCCCTAATTAATGCCGAAATGACGTCATGTGTCCGCACAACATATGTGGACACGTTAAAACCGCACATAATATGCGGGTTTGACCAAACCGTACAGTTTCTTATCTGTTCTCTATAAATAGCAAACCCAAGCATGGGACAGGGGTTGGTTTTTTTAACTGTTCTTCCTTCATCCCCTCTGCATGATACACCTCTGAACCACCTTCTTCTTCCCTTCTAAGTATCAAAACACATCCAAACCACCTTCCGATCATCTCCACACCTAGTTTAGCCTTCCTCCTCCCTGATTCTATCCAAGAAAACACCAAAGGTCATCTTGAGAGAAGGAGGGGAGTTGTTCTACTCGCTGCCAAAGCCTCCAAGGAAGCCTCAAGTATCTTCAAAGGACTTCCTCTCTATCAAGGTAAGTGTTTCTTGATGTTTATTTAACATATGTTAAAATGAAGTAATTGTGAGCTTGTTTCATTTTGGCTACTTTAAGCCTATTGTGTGTGCGTCGGAAACGTGGCACGGGACAGTTCGGAGTCGCCACCGCCTGATGGGGTGCAGGCGGACACCTGGGTGCCTGAGTTAGTCTATTTTGGGCTTGGGTCTGCGGCTTGAGATTCTAAGTTGGGGTCTCGGTTGCGGTCTGGGGAAGTCCGTAGACACCCCAGTCCACCCCGTCGGATGACGGGTCCCGTGGGTTCCCTGGTTTGAGTCAGCTTACTCTGGTTTCTCACCCGATTCCTAATCCAACATGCCATTTGTTAAGTCTGGTGGGACCACTTGAGTGGCGTGGATCCCTTTAATTGATTTTATCTTGCTTAATTTAGGCGCCCTGAGTCAGATTGGGTGGGCCATGTTGGAAGGCCCACGGTGTCCTTGGCGGGCTTGGGTGAGCCCATGCGCCCATGTGGGCCTCTGTCTAACCTAGGAGGCCCTCTGGGCTTAGGTGTAGTGAATTGATTTTACTTAATTTGTTCAAGTTGGAGGCTTAGTGATTTTCATGTTATAAGTGAGTCTGCATCGGTTTGCGGGCCCTGAGTGGGCCCCAATGATGGTTGCCAAGGATGTTTTGGATTTGCTTTATTTAGCTTTTCCAAGAATGGACTGGTCACTGGACTTGGGGCCCGTGATCCAGTTTTGGGCTTGAAAGCCCAGTTCTTTGAAGTCTGGGGCTTGCACCCTAACTTGGTTCAATTAGCAGGCTTTGTCAGGCCCGATAGGCCCTAGCCCTTGGTCTCGGCCAAACCACGCAATTCATGCATTATTCAACATATCAAGGTTCGGGTGGGCCGCATGGAGTTTGGCCCACCCGATTCAATTGGTTCATTTTACTTAAGTTGTTTAATTGCATGCCCTTAAAGTTTATTGGGCTTGGTGGGCCCCGTTAGAAGGCCCACTAGTGTTTCCAAATTGGACATTGGTCCAGGTCCCAAGTTGGGTTTCCGGGTGACGCGGAAACCCTATTGGTTCACTTGGTTTGGTTCAAACCATCACAAAATTCGGCCAAAGATCACAAAACACAAAAAAAATGCATTTCTGTGTGTATCCGGCCTTAGTTGCCGGATACACATAGGCCATAGGTGATCTGGCCTGAGTTGCCGGATCACCCTAAAAGTGGCCTTTTCGGGCTCTGACCAATGGGGTGGTTTCTAGGGGCTTCCTAGGGGTTTTTGCGAGTCATGTGGGCCCCTGGGTGGGCCCACTTTGGTTCAAGTTTGGGAGAAGCCACCTTTGGCTTCCCTTGGGGATTTTCCAGCAAGGTAAAGGCCTTGGGGGCATGGGGCTTGCTCTCATGCTATGCAGATCGATCACTAGAACAACACGCTGTAGAGGTAAGGACAGCAACAACAACAAACAGCAATTTACATGGAGAGATTGGACCTTGTTGAGTAGGCAAGAGATGCTTGAGGTTTATGGAGAGTGGCCATTTCCATACATGGGCTAGGGGGTCACTCTAGTGGTGCAAAATGACAACCAACCCTGCTGGGACAACTTTTGTCTCAGGTGGCTTCAGGCATGCTAGAAGCCAGTAGAGACAGAGGGGAGTGGATCATGCTTCTATGCACATAAACAGTAAGTAATGAGGGGCTAGGGGAGCATGTTAAGGACATTATCACAAAGTGGTTCCTGTCTAAGAGCAAAAAAGCTAGCATAACTAGAAAATCCAGCTTATCTAAATATGTCTACAACTAGTAATCAAGCTCAATCCAAAACATGAGTGCATGAGTGACATGCATACTACAACCACAGTCAAGGATCAGCAAATCAAGGAGATACGGCCAGCAGAAAGTAACCCCAAAAAAAAGTAACAAAACCAATCAAAGAGAGAATGAGACAGAAAATCAGACTTAGAAAGGAAGTGGGGGGTCTCTAGGAAGTACATTAGATAGAACATAAGGAACATGCTCCTCTGAAAAGTGCTGAAACCAAGCCAAATAACTGCAACTGAAAGGCACCGAGATGTGCATGAAAACGGAAACCCATGCTCCCTAAGCAAACCTACATGGGCTTCCTAACCATGTAAAACCTTATGCCGTAGAATGAAAACAGATGCATGCTTAGTATACCAGGAACATGACCCCATGCAAAGAATGAAGTTAACTTGGAAATCATTTTATAAAACTCCTATTTTAACATATGTGCAATCAGACCTAGTGAGGAACATTACCTGATAGCTCTTGACCTCTTGTATGGGATGGAGACACCTCTTGGTGGCTGACTAGTGGATGGAAGCTCCCTTCCTTGGCAGCAGCAGCAATGGTTCCCCCTCTCGGTGGGATGCAAGTGAGGAAGAAGAAGTGAAGGAAGGATGGAAGTGGCTTGGGGTAGTGTGGGTAGGTGGTGGAGGGTAAGGGAGGTTGTGGAAGACTGGATTTTGGTGGAAAAAGGTGGGGGAAGGAAGTTGAAAACCAACAAAAGAAGCCAACCCTCGAAAATGAGCTGCTGTTTGCCTTTTATAGGCAAACTTAATGTATCCGGCAACTCAGGCCGGATACACTAGGTTCGCTTCATATCCGGCCTCCATGGCCGGTTACACAGGTGCTTCTTTGTATCCGGCATTCAATGCCGGATACAAAACATAATCATCCGAAAATTAAATGCCGCCGCGAATTTGTCGGGCGATCGGCGCGAATTTCGCGCGAAAATCTTTTTGTATCCGGTATTTTATGCCGGTTATACACAAACCTATGTGTATCCGATATATTTGACTGGATACAAATCAAAAAATTACGGATTTGCCCCTCGACTTGACCGATTCGACCGATTTGACAATTTTGAGCAATTACGGATTGGTCCCTGCGAAATTTTGCTTTAAACCCTGGGATATTTTGCATGTTTGGATATTTATGGATTGCCCCTCGAGATATTTTCTTGCGCCACTCACCACGTGTGCGGATTTTTGCCACGTGTGCAGTTTCCGGTTTTTCTGCTCGGAAACTTCGACGGCTCATATCTCCTTCATCCGACCTCCGATTTGAGCAAACTTAATTGCGTTAGACTCGTATCGGAGCCCTTTATTCAATGACATAGGGCTAAGCACTTGGCAAGGGGTTCGAGGAAAAGTCAATTTTCGGCTCTCCTTCAAGTTTGACCGGCCCACAGAACCTTCATCCGGACTCCGATTCCAGCAAGCTCAGTTGCATTGGACTCGTGTCGGGATTCTCTATCTATTGGGATAAAGCAAGGTTGCCAATTTTTACTTGATTAAAAGGTCAAATTTCCACCCCTTAGGGTTTGATTTTTTAGCCGGGTTTTGCATTTTCGGCTCTTATGGGAGCGCAAAAATGAGGTGCTTACACCTATCTCCTTGTACTGTTCCATCTCCCTCTTCTTCTTCATCTCTTCATGATATCAAGGCTCCCATGGTAAACGGGAGACCACTATTTTGAATGGGAAGAGAGTGGCCTCACTTTGACGGTTGAAGAGTCATGCTATGGGACTGTTTATGCACTTATTTTTAGGGGAGCCTGTTCCCCTTTAGCCCAAGTTCAATGTGCCCCTAAGTCCCTCCCATTCCCTTCATACCAAGTGTTATTTTTCTTGTTTCCTTAGTATGCTTACATCATGTGCTAGATTGTTTCTCTACATGGCTTCAAGTGCATGATAGATAGGACATTACACACACTTTTCTTTTCTTCACAGGCTGTTATGGCATACTTCATGCATGTGGGATGAGAACCATTACATACACCCACGAGCAGCACCTAGGAGTCATGTCTAGGATCCATTTTGCTGTCTCTTTCTACCATCACAAGCATCAATAGATAGCCTTCCTCATGACACGTTTTCACCCACTGTTCATGTTGTTTTATGTACACCATGATCACCTTGTGAAGCATGCTAAATCCCCTTAGGACTCCCCCACTTATTCACTGTTCTCACACGGTTTAGGCTACTATTTTCGTGCATGATTCGTTGCTGATTGCTTACTCTATATGTTTGTTTGTGTATTGCTTGAATGAGTTGAATGAATGTGCGAATTGGACCATGACTTGTGTAAGACCCTGATTTTTTGGTGAGTTTATTTTTGTTTTATTATTATTATTATTGTTATTAAAAATATATATATATATATATATATATATATATATATATAGCTTGGGCGCTTGTTAACCTAAGTGGCCGGAACATGTAGGGTTTCCAGTGGGCGAGCGCGCATAGGATCAAGGAGTTAAAGAGGGATCGGGCGGCGTATGTATCGCAAGGGAAATATACCAAAAGGGGAAAGTAGGGTTTGGGTTTAAACGAATACTCGTATCATACTTATGGAAATATTTTCGTTAGTCTCGTTATCTGGAGAACTAGGCGACTTGGCGATTGCGGCTGTTAATGGCGATTAGGGTTATTCCCGTGAAGAACACGAATCGGAAGAACTACTAAGAGGTTATTGGAGTTGGATTTCTGCGGGTTATTTCTCTCGCGAGCAGAGGATTCGTGCGGCTACCATTTCATCTTCGCGCGCAGCCGGAGTCGTGCTCGGCCGGTTGTGGAAGAGGCTGTTGTTCTGGGATTAAGCGCATACAGTGAGTAGCACTGATTTAAAACTGAGGTTTTAGTTTTCTTCGTGACATATTTCGAATGCCATGGTTGTATTGTGAGTTCTGGGTTTTTCTGGAATACCGTGAGTCTGAACGTTAGATTGAAAAATTAAATTGAAATTAAAGATGTTTAGATTAAATCCAAAATTGGTTGGGAAGTCTTCTGGGAGCATTGGGAGTGTATTGGAGCAATTACAGACCTAAACAAACCAGCCAGAATTGGAGATCTCGAAATAACAGAGACTTGAAAATCGCAATGGGTATCCGCCCACTTGGCGCCCACTTGCGCCCACTTCGGGAAGTAGGCACTTAGAAATATTGATCTGGCGCTCTCCTCGCGCCTTTCTCTCGCTCAGCTCGCGCCTACTTAAAATAGACGCGCCTATCTCACGCCTATCCCGCGCTCTTCTCGCGCCTTTCTCTCGCTCAGCTCGCGCTCACTTAGCGTCGAGTGAGCGCATAGTCCATTTTCGCCTGATTTCTATCCGCCGACTGGCGCTCACTTCAGGAAGTGAGCGCATACCCAATTATACTTGCCGAATTTGATTTCCGACTGAACCAAGGGGGATTTTGATGTCTTGGGGTTTATACCACTTCACCAATCACTTGTTCTGGTAACCTTGGAACCTGCATTTCTTATTTAATTCCTAGGAGAATTCTAGTGGCAAATTCTTAAAGGTTTCTAAGGATGAGTTTAGGTTATTTTATGCATGTTGTGCTGGATACCAAAACACTAGGAGTTCTTAGTTGTTTTCTCCTCGAATTTATACACTGTTCTAATTGAGAAATTATTGACTTCTGGTTTTATTTGTTTGGAAAATGCTGGATGTATTGTCTTGTTATAAATAACTGTGTTTTGTATTCAAATGGCATGGTTTGTGGAAATGAGAAAATACTGAAAGTACTTGAGGTACTGCTTGGTCCAGAGGGGCAGATGATGAACTGTGAGGAGTTTTACATGATGAGGAATGAATGGTTTTACTTTAATATTGGAATTGAGATTATACGATGTTTTACTATTTTGGTCTAGCTTGTCCTGGATCCAGAGTCTAAGCTTAGTAATGTAATGTTATTGTTGGTTGTTGAAATTGCATGGCCTTGTGTGTTGCCACGACCGGTGTAGAGCAACCAGAAACCCTGAGTAGGCCTGGTTGTCAATGCAAAAACCCGGGGAGTAGGCCTACATTGGATGACGAAACCCTGAGTAGGCCGTCATTTCAGAGTTTCCGAAACCCTGAGTAGGCCGGAACTGTGTACATGGAGGTGTGGAGTGTCTACTTGGCATGTTTAATTTATCAACTAAACAATTGTCATGACATTGACCAATGTTGGTATTTGATTCTGTTTGACGTGATATGTTTTATTCGCTGGTTTGTTGGTATTTATGGTTCATGGAATATTGTTTACCGATTATTGGGTATTGTACCTCCCGCCGGTGTAGAGCAGCCAGAAACCCTGAGTAGGCCTGGTTGTCAATGCAGAAACCCGGGGAGTAGGCCTGCATTGGATGACGCAGTCATTTCAATATCCGAAACCTTGAGTAGGCCGGATATACATTTGGAGGCGTGGGCATGGTTATGAGAAGACTTTGTGTTATATGACATTGGTATATCTGGAATTATATCTTGAGATACGAAATTATGGTTATTCACTATGTTGTTGTCAGTTAATCTTTATTTTATCGAATTCTTCGGGATTGGAAACGGATTGTTATTGTTTGATTTACCTGATGGTTTTCCGCACTGATATGAATTGGATTATTGAAGTTTAGTCGGATTATTCGGAATATGCGTATTATCATCATTGTACATGGTTATAATCGTGGCATGTTTTAGAACTGAAATAAATGTATTTGTGCATGCATGTGCTGCTCACTGGGATGTTCGTATCTCATTCCGTATTGTTTTGTTTTGTTTTCAGCTGCTCCTGGAGAGAACGATACTTGCGGGTAGTTGCTTGGTCATGTGAGTTTATTTCCGTTTGGGATTATTTTAGCGCACTCTGTTATATAGTTATTGTTGTATTCATGTTTTTCCTTCACTCTGATATTGCGATCCTGTGTTTTTTAATAACCTCTGGAGACGAGTTACGGGTTTTTCATGTGACTCAGATTCCAGGGCGTTACAACTTGGGCCTCTCGGGCCCTCATCCTTCTCTCATGGAGGGGAATGGAGGTCATTTCCAACACCTAAAACAAGGACCCCTAGAGTCCCTGTCCAAGGCTTAGAATATCTGCTCCATGCTAGGGAGAAAGCCCCAAGCTTTCTCCCTCCTTCTTCCCCTTTGGAAAGTCCCATGAAAAATTATGCTTTTTTTTAGCTAAAAGATGGAATTGTGAAGCTACTGTAGGTCTACTCAATGACCCGCACAGTATGTGCAAACAGGGCCTGACCGCACAGGATCTGCGGGCAGCACTCGAGCGCCATAATGAGCGTCTTTTCATTGAATTGATTTAAGCCAAGCGCTATATTGAGCGCTTACTATCAAATTTTCATAATTAGAGATTTTGACTTAGTTTTTGATTCTAAACTTGTTTTTAAGAGATTCCAACTCATGCACTAACTAGATTAGGGTATTTTGAGATTATATACACTGGCCAAAGAATTATTTAGATTTTCATAAGGATTTTGGGTACGTTCTACTAAAGTGAATCAAGTCTTGAGGATTTGGGAAAATATGTGGATTTCTATTAACCTGGGTTATATTTAATGATTCCAACACTTGTATCAGGACTAAATGGACATTTTTGAGTTCTAGAAAGGTACAAATAGGAATTAACTAGATTTGAGTTCTAGAATCGTATTTACCATACGGTTTTAACTACTCTTGTTCTATCCGTATATGTAATATGGACGCGTTCGTATTAAACATACAGACAGATTCATGCTTTAACTGTGAGCGCAAGTGGCTACCACGTGTCGATCGGAGGTTTCAGCCGTTATGCCACGTTAGCAGCGTACATGGGAGCGTAATTGAATTTCAACCGTAGCCTGCTTACGGATTTCATTAATTTTGCCCTATCCGTATGTATCATACGGTTTGGTTAAAACCGTATGATATATACAAGCAAGGCCATTTTAACCATTTTCGTAAAGGCTTGGGATCTGTGCCTTATTTACCCTTTGTACCTCTCACTGGGAGACTCGATCTACCCTATTTGCCCTCTGAAACCTTCAGATTTACTTCAATTCATGCCTTAAGCTTGAATTAGAAGAATCTAGAAGGGTATTTTGGCTTACCCTTGGGACTTTGTAGCACCCCGAACCCGGATCAATGCAAAACCAGCATCCGAACCCGAATCCAAGTGCTACTGGGCCCATATATGAATAACATCAACAAGTTAAACTAGACTATAATCAAAGAATTCAAAGGTGTTCATCAGAGTGCGGAATAATAAATGTGCGGAAGTGTAATGTCTATCATCACCATAAATATAAAAAGAATAAATGACCATCCAATCAATGTATCACGTCTGGTATAATAAAAGGGTTCTAATAACTCTCACTCTCTCTCTGAATACATCATGTCCAAATAACAAAATAACCATCAAGATCCAAATTTCATCTCTCATCAACCTCAGCTCAGTCTGGGTAATAATAATCCTCCGGCAGGAAATCAGCAAAATCTCCCTAAAAATCACCGCTAGAATCCCCCTCTTGCATATCAGCTGAAAACCAAAACAAAACAAAAAGAGTGAGATACAAATATCTCAGTAGGTAACACGATGCATGCTAAACAGTTTGTATATAATAAAATAATCATTTCATGCTTGATAATACACGAATAAGTAGGCATCATTTAATCAGATCATAACATACAAAAAGAACATACCAGCAATAAATCATTTCTAATGGTCATGTATCAGACATAAACATGATAAGAAACCAAATCCAGAATAATTCAACATGATCCAAATCAGCTAAAGTAAAATCATTTCCTTTTGTAACTGCAATGAACAAAATATCCACATCCAACCATAAGATAGAGTATATATGATCTCACATGTGTCAATGTAACATTAACAAGTGTATAACAATATTAGCGTCATTGTAGGACTTACAAAGAAAGATAAGTTTTTGAGAAGACACTCATCAATGCTATGCCACCATGCGTCTTATTGGCAAAGTTACTATGACACTCAAACTCGAATATTATTCTAACGATAAGAGCCGTAGTCATCGACTTATTCAGCACATACTCATAGACTTGGCATGAACCACCAGCATGCAGCCCCTGAATCAATACATGGAGATGGCCGCTGATCCACATTGGAATCACCAGCGAGACTCAAAATGACCCTACAGACACGAGATCTTCCAGAGCAAACTAACTTGCAAAGGAAACGCGCTCGCAAATGGGAACAAATCAACCGAAAAGAAATACCCTTAGCTATCTAGATTATTCTATGGATCCATATTCAACTATGCCCACTAGACACCAACATCCCAAAGGACTCAACCGTATATAAGTAATAGTGCCTAGTGGCATATAATAGTCTGATGTGTAAATTTTATCCAAATTTGTATAACTGGGTTGAATTTCTAATATAAAGTTCCTATCTGTGGAAATCTGAACCATGACGTGTAAAATAAATTTTTCCTAAGTAAATATGTAACGACCTAGAACCAAGTCTGCCTCTCCAAGGCACAAACCCATCCCCGGTCGTCCAGGTTGGTCTTTTGACCTAATAAAATGCGGATAATTTAAAAAACTTTTTCCTAAGACAGATGGAAGTGATATACAGTTGACGCTTGTGCATAATAAGAGTGTATAAGAAAGTGACATTTCTGTGGTGGACTACAAAATGAATCATATAGCTATTATGGTATTACAAAATGTAGGTATCTAGTCACTCCTCTCATTCATCAAGTTTACAGTCCAAAAAGGTACAACAGAAGTAAAGTCCTAGGTAGGTCTATAAAAATCCTCCTCTCTATACCCAGGTGTCTTGTCCTTTCCTCTGTCCCCAGTCCGGTCCTTCACACCAAACGTCGACGACTCTGAAAGCAAAATAGTAAACAACTTATGAGACAAATGTCTCAGTAAGCAACACATGCATGCTCGATGAAAATACAATTGATGCCACTATACTTTGGTAAAATCATGACATGTGGTTAGTTGAAATAGTAGTTAAACCATCAACAGTACAATGTCATACAATTGGTGTAGTTCGGTGCTTAAGTGTACAAGTCATTTCCTTACTTTACAATCACACATCAATTCTTGTCACTTTATTATCTAGGTGGTTTATTATATATTGCCCATGACCTCATCTAGCTTCACCGATTCCTTATGGTGGCTAGGCATCCAACACCGATTACCCTTGATGTTAAGCATTCATACGCCGATTACCCTTGATGTATGAGCATCCATGCCAATTCCCCGTAGCAATGGGCATCGGCCACCAATGTTGCTTGGTACCAAGATGATAAAAGATGATACAACGTAACATAACAACTTGGTCATGGCATTATACATAAACACAACCCGCTTAAGACCTATGGATCCATAACTTAAGACTGTTCATTATGCAAGTATTCATTTGTTCATCATACAAGATATCTCACAATTCCAAGCGTTTGTGTAGGATGCTAGTTCACTACCCCCAGCTAAGGTGAACAATAGTCCAGTACCCTCAACTAAGGTGAACCGCACACACTACCCCAGATACCAATCATACCAAAGGTTATCAATTGGGCCAATGCCCTTTATATCATGCTACAAATAATAGGCCAATGCCCTTCATGTCATGCAATTCAATACGAGCCTATGCCCTTCATGTCATGTATTGCATGCTTTTGAACAATTAACAAAAACAATTCATGCTTACGGAAAGAAATCATTCATTTATCATATATTACTTGGGCAACCTAACTCATTGGAAACATACACAACCTTAATTAGGCTTTGGTTTCCTACTTCCAATGATCATTTGGAAGGTGTTCCAAGTGGTAGAATCAAATTATCCCACTTCTATAAGAATCTGGAACACAAACTCTCTAGGAATCCTATTTCAATAAAACGTACCCAAAATCTTTGTTATTTGGAATTTTGAGATAATTCCAGTGTGTACACTTCCTAGACACCTAAATCCTACTTATACATTGGTTGGATTAAAATAAAAACAATCTGTAGTTTGATTTGTACTAAAATCCAAATTTTCCTAAAATCTGCCCAGGGCACTTGAAGGCGCACTCGAGCGTTGCTTTGGGGGCTCGGCCAAACCAAAATTTCAACTCTCGGGTTCTGATTTCTAAAAAAAACATAGGCGGGGTGCTCAAGCGCCAACAGGCGCCTAAGATCTTGCTCGAGCGATGCTTCGGGCACCTTGGTGATTTCTTAGGTCGCAAAAAATCAGATTTTTGAAACTTTCTAGGGTTTTTCAAATCTTGCTCGTTTCTAAGGTTTTTGGTCTCTAAATGGTCTCTAGCATGTGTGGTTACCTATTTCCTACCAAACCCCCAACAAACCCCTCTCCTATTTGCAAAGATAATCAATTTTGCACTCAATCCCCAAGATATTCACATACCATACGAAAAGGGGGAAAACAAGAAATCTAGGTTAGGGTAGTGTTGCTTACCTATTCTAAGCAAGTATGCATGCCCACTAGCTCACAAATCAACCCACGAACAGCACTTTTTGGGCTTCTTGGTTGCTTTCTTCACAAATCCCACCAAGGCTCACCCAAATGAAAATCCACCCCTTTGGGTTCCTCTTCTTCTTTTCTTGCAATGGTCTCTTCTCTCATTTGACTAGCAAGAGGGATAATGAGAGAATGAGAAGCAGAAGATGAAAGTAGAGAGTGGGAGAGGAGAAGAGAGGAAATGAAGAGAAGAGGATGGGAGTGGGGTTCATACGTATGGAGCAAACCCCCCCCCCCCCCCTTTGGCACTTAACCAAGTTCCTCCCCAAATGCTCCAAGGCAAAATGCCAAATTTGCCCTTCTCCCCCAAGACCTCAAGATTTACCATCTTGCCACTCTGCCCACTGCACAAGAATTTATTGTTTAGCATTCTCTCTCAATAATTAAATTTATTTAATAATCTCGGGATTGCTTACCTTTACACATTACTAACGAGCCTGGACTTAGCCACTTGGCTAGCTTCAAGTCTAGGATTCTCCCGCTTCACCTTCACAATAAATTACACAGTTTAGAGTTTGCTAATCACCTAGGAATCTGGGGTTTCACAAAATATCTCAGTCAAAAGGTTTTAAAGTTTAAAATCTCCTAAATTCCAAATTAATTTTTCAATTCAGGCAACTAATAATCCTAAAACAAATCCTCAAATATTCTTGTAGAAAACAACTTATTTGGGTAATTAATTCTGTCTCAAATCATCTAATTTAATTGATAAATTCCATTTAAGATCATTTTATTTTGAATTAAAAATCAAATTATGAAAAATAACATTTTTCTGTTGAGGTCACCCATCTCCGATCGCCTAGACGATCTAGACTAAGCGACAGTTCAAAAATCTTCAATTATTTGTTTCAACGGGCGCTCAGGGATCGCCCAGGAGATCCCTCTAGGCACCCGTACATTTTTTTGAACGCCTGCCCCATCGCCTCGGTGATGTGTGAGTGGATTAATTTCGACAAACCGACGCCCACGATCGCCTAGACGATCGTGCTAGGCGCCTTATCATCTGTGGCAAACCGAGTATAAAATCTGAGTTTTTCTTCATTCTAAGCAATTCTTACATATATATTCTACTAAAATCTAACAATACATACGTGTATACAATGATAAATCATGCATTAGCAATCAACTCAACAAAAATAAAAATCAACGACCAAGCAAGGTGTACTACCTACCTTTATCGTTCGTTCTTCTTCTTCCTCCTCTACCCAGCAACAACTACGCCTCTTCACAGACTGTAAAACCCTGGATTTTCCTAAAAATAAAATAAATAATTAAGGAATAAATTATACTGGAAAATACTAAGGAATATAATAGCAGGAGAATTAAAGAGAGATATAAAGGTTAAAATAGGAATTTAAAGAGGAAGGCTAATTTGGTCATTTCAATTTATTAAATTCATGAAAGAAAATAAGATAATTAGTTGTTAAGTCAACAAATTCAACTAGACAAAATCTTAGCTTAGTTGCATGTAAAATAATGAAATTAAGGCTTTAAGGGTGGAAAATTTGCCTAATGGTAATTATACTATTTAGGGTCCAAAATATAGGTAATTTGAGTGAATAATAAAAGTTTCAATTTAAAATTAGGAATAGGATTAAGCACGAAAATTAATTAGGAGATTCCTTAAAAGAAAGTTAAAGGAGTTAAATTAAGGAGAAGGGTAGAAGAGGGAATACACTTAGTATATTAGAGTAAGCTAAACCTAATTAGAATTGGTCTATTAGAGAGGCTATAAAAAAGAGGTTTAAAGAGTGTTCTAGGTTTTGAAAATAAGTTAGAAGGAGAGGGAAATTCGTGCCTAAGTGGTAGAAGCCAAAAATAGAAGAAGAGAAGAGAGAAAAGAAAGGAGAAATTAGAAAGAAGAGTTGCAGAGATGGCCGACCAGCAAACTTCGAATGGCGAGCTAGGAATATCCAACCATTGGAATGGGCTGAAATTTTAGGGTTTTGTTCTACTCATGGAAGACTTCAAACTGAACAGTTGAGATCTAAATTGGGGAAGTCTAGAGGGGTGCGGTCGAGCGCCAAAAACAGGCATAGACGAAGTTTCTAAAAAAAATCTGGGTTCATCATAAGGCAAGTAGCAAACCCTTGAAACTGGAGGAACTGCATGTTTTCTCATGATTTTGATGTTTAATCGTATTGTTTTGAAGTTGGATTTCATGGGAAAAAGCTTGTTTGGTGAATTAACTTTCTTTTAGAAATCAAGAAAAGGTTGATCATGGTGAGTTTGAACTTAAAAAGAAACCCAAGATAGGGAGAAAGGTGATAGGATTAGTTTATGGTTGTCCCAGAACTAGTTTAGGATGGAAATTAGATGTTAAAAATCAAATCAAGTTAATAGTATATATAGAAAGTTCGAAAATTTCCGCAAAGGGAAGAAAAACTGTGTTATAGCCGGAGCACTCGAGACACCGCTCGAGCGTTACTTCAAGCAATAGGCCTTTGAAAAATAACAGAACCTGAAAACCTAACCACTAGAGCAGTCGCTTGAGCGACCTTTTGAGCGACCAACTGTCAGAAATTTCTAAACTTGGGATTCGTGTCCAGATTCAATTTCTAATGATTTTTCTTGGAATTTTAATGTTGTAACACCTGTAAATAGGGTAATTTGAGATGTAGGAAGTGACGGAATTAAATTCGGATAAAAGGGTAATTATTTGGGACAATGAATGTAATAAGAATCAAAGAAGACTAGTTAAGGTATACCTATGCACTCAGACCATTTTTATTAGGAATCTAGGTATGAAACCTAGTCTAGCAAGTCATAATAGACCTAAATTAACTTCTAGAAAGAATCAATAGTATAACCCAAAGGTTTTAGAGATTTAGGGTATTAGTTGGTAAATAAGGATTTAAAAACTAAGGATTTTAGGATGAACCAAAGTGTAGGATTGGAGTAAAATTTATAAGAAATAAAGAATAACATGAATACTGAATTAGAAAGATAAACCACGTACGCTCGCATTAACATGCCTCAAATCTGAACCTTTTATTTAGAATTTGTGTATACTCTCGTACATTTCTTATTAAATGATCTGGAACTCTGTTTAAGAACTGTTTAATGGTTATTTTGAATATCTTTTGGTTGAACACCGTGGTTTTGCAAATTATTGCTGGACACAGCACTTGGGACATGGTTGTGATTATTGGTACAAGGTTTATCACTGAATATTGTATCTTTGAGTTATTCAAGGTTTTGATTGTGAGTTGTGTCTAGTGGGCAATGCTTAGTATGGATCCATAGCTTAGCTAGGAAGTGAAAGGGAATTGGCTAGTAAGTTATTCTTGTTCAGAACTCCCCAGTATGCGGTCCGTCATACTAGCAGGTGCGGGCGACGTAGACAGCAATCCTCAACCGCTGCAGGTGCGACCTAGTCTTAGCTGTGGTTGTTTTCGGTAAACAATTTTTATTTTGTTATTCAGGTTACCATCTGCATGCTTCAATAAGACATCGACTTTCACGAGCTTTATATTGGTCATGTTGGTAGGTTACTTGTAACTCGCACATTGGAGCTATGATTTGGCCATGCTTGAGGATCACTTGTGACTTGCACTTGCACTGGTATTAGACATGTTGTCGTGGGTCCATTAATCTTTGATCGGATTGGTATGGCCTCTGCGGAAGCGGTACCCTTGATGGGATTTTATTTGGACTGAGGATTGTACTCGCCAACCCATTCGTGGGTGGTCTGCGTTGATGGTTGATGGAGGAGATGGTAGTGACTGCAAGTGCGGGCTCCATCTATCATGTAAGTCGTGATGTGGCAAACTATGGGGGCAGGAATATCTTATTAAGTGGTTTCGGTTCATAAGTCCTATTATGTCACACATTTTTTTGTGGATTGGAAATTGTTATTGTTGTATCATCGTATTATTGTGGTTTTGGTTTTATTATTCACCTCATGACTAGTATTGTAAAATTATGGACTGTTTTACATCATGCACCTTGCTACTTGTTGAGATTTTTTCTCACTCCGATTTCTCCCCATTTTTCAGGTACTCTTAGCAAAGACGTCAAATTTTGGGCAAATTGTAGATGGGTAGTTTATATAATTGTAGGTTGTTCATAGAATTGAAATCTTTGTATATTCTTGTTGTTGATTAATAAAGAGAATTTGAATTCAAGTTTCCCCATTTACTCTGATTATAAAGTTAGAAAAAGTTTTAAATTATCCAGATTCTTTAGTTGCTTTGTTTATTTACCATAACACCTCGGGTTTGGGAATGGACCCGGAACCGGGGCGTTACACAGACTCAAAACAACTCTGGGACAAAGAGAGACTCAAGAACAGTGATCTCTCTCCCTCCTTCTTCTTCTTCTTCTTCTCTTCTTCTCTTCTTCTTCTTCGGTTTCTCGTTTCTGGTCGTTCGTCTTCTGTCTTAAGCCACAATATAGAAGCCAAATACAATGAGAATACCAAACGTATTCTCTAGGGTATAAACCCTATTTTAAAACTCGAAATCCTACGCAACGCAACACTATCACCCACAATACAATCACCCAATCAAAATACAGCAGCATCAAAATTTAATTCTTACCTCGATATCTCAAGAACCAACGGTTTGATCTGCGTCAAACTCATGATCTCCACTATCATGATATCACCTACAATTTTAAATCAATTCTATCAATAAAATCCTCAATAAATAGTGTTTATTATTTAATTCTAAAATTAGGAACTTTCTGGGTCTTACATACTTTCCTACCCTTGCTCTTGCCTATAAATAGAGGGCCTCTCCTCTAACAAATGGCTGATAATCTGAAGATTGAGAGCACTTGAAGAAGAAGGGAACCTCTGCCCAATTCTCCACTCAAGCAACCAAGGTGAGCTCCTGCACTCTTTTTCTTTTATTTCAATTCAAGCGCACTCTTATCTTCTACCTTTCTATAGTGTAAAGCCTATTGGTGTGTTTGTAACCCCAAACCATGCGTAAAGTACCTTACATCCTCTCTAGCCATAAAACGTAAAGAGAGAGCTAGGAAAACAAGTGGTGGAATGGATCATTTAGGTTTAGAACCAATTTTCATGATATTTTTGCATGATTCATGTTGATTTATGTGTGGTTGCTTATTTTGATTTTTTTTATTCTGGAGGAATTACATAGATCTATGCTCTCTATAGCATTAGATCTCAATTCTCTCTTTAAATCTGATTTCTTACACACATCAATGCATGCATTCACTTGATTTTGTCAAATTAGGCATAAATCTTAGATCTACTATGCTCAATATAGTAGATCTGAGATCATAGGCCTTAAAGTAAATTTCCAGGACTTTATGAGTTGGTTTTAATTGGTTTTAATGATCTAGAGAACAGCTCATGGTCTAATCTCTCTTATTTGAGCAAATTTTCACCAATTTGGGTAGATTTGGCTCTCACTCTCCAAATAATGAGAGATCCAAGCCAAATCCAAGCCCTAAATCTTTCTGAGTGATTTTCAACTCATTTCAAGTAATTTCAAATCAGATCATATGGATCAAACACACACACATTGTTTTGGTTTGATTTTACTTAAATTTTACAAATCTAGACAGAACCTGTATCCTTCTTGTATCATTCATAACTTCGTCATATGGATGAATTTTTGAATGATTCTAGAGACATGTGAAAGGTGAAGAAGTCTAGTTTAATCCTGTAAAATTTGAGCAATTTATATGAAGCCAATTTTTCAAACCATCTGATTAAAGTTGATAAGTCAGATCAGAACAAATTACTATACTTGTCACTTTGATTGAGCACCAAATGCTCATTTCAACTCCGATTTGAGTGATTTCAATTTTTGAGTCTTCCTTTATGAGTCTAATTTCAAATCCAATTGGTTTCATGAGTGTTCACTTTTATTTGAGTTATGTGTGCTTGCTTGACCCTGTACTGCTCAGTAGCAAATTACATAGTCAATCTGTGATCCTCTAAGCATGTTTGAGAGAGCACACAAGCTACAAATGGATGAAATTTTGAGTGAGGCTTATTCTATTCAAAATATGGCACCTCATATTTCATTCATACCAATTTTCAAGGATTTACTTGGAGTCAATCTCCACGAATAGGCTTTCAAAGTTGGCTACTCACCTCTTTAACTGTTTTACAACAGCAATTTTGAACAAGTGTATTTTATTTGATTTCAATCGGATTTAATTGAAATTTTCACTGAATCTTTTACTTCATATAACCTTTCAAATGGCTTTGGTTTCACTCAATTTGAGTTTGAATTGAATGATTTATGATTGATTGAGTTTTCCAAGTTCCAATGGCTTAACCTTGAGTTGATTTTTCCAGATTTGTTTTAGTTTGCGTTTCTTCAAGTTTTACTTTGATTTTTACTTATGTGGACGAGTAGGGGTGCGTAACACCTTCCTCTATTCATAACCTAACCCCCTTACTCAATCTCTAGTCTAGACCATGAATTAAAGCTACTTAAGCTCTATTTTGTTCTTTTTATGCTCACTTTGGTGTCCATTTCACACCTTAATTTGAATGGTGGCGACTCCATAATTTTATGAATTTCCATATGATGATTAGGAAGTCATCTAGGTGATTTTCCATGTCTCACAGTTCTATCACAAATGTGACATGGCGTACTATAAAATCCAAATTCTATCACAAATTTGGATTTTATGATTTATAATTGAATTATTGTTGGTAATTTTTGGGAAATGAAGAATAAAGTTATTTTGGGAATTTTTGAGAAACCTAATGGGGAAAATTTGAGCCAACAAGGTAAGTTTAATTGGTTTAAAACAGTAATAAGATATGCATATTGTAAGCACCCAAATTTTGATCGAACCAAAATGTGCTAAAAGACAGCAAAACAACAAAAAAGTCAAACCCTAAGGGGACAAAAGTTGACTTTCTGATCAAATTCAAATTGACTATCATACTTCATCCCAATGGATAGAGATTTCCGATATGGTTCTAACGCAACTAAGCTTGCCAAAATCGGAGTCCAGATGAAGGATTTATGGGTAAATCAAGTTCCATGGAGCAGAAATTGACTTTCTGCTCAAACCCAAATTAACTGCTATTTCTGTCCTGAAAGAAAGAAAATTCTAACACGATTCTGACACAATTAAATTTGCCAAAATCGGGGTCCGGATCTGGGAGATATGAGCAGATTAAAATTCCGGACGCGACTTTAGCTTTCTGCTAAAAACTTGAATTTGCTGCAAAACCCTGTCTCAGTAGACAAAGCATTCCGACATGATTCCAACATAACTGAGTTTGCCAGAATCGGAGTCAGGATGAAGCAGTTATGGACAAGTCAAACAGCTCGGGAAACTGCTCACGTGGCAAAAAGAGTATAAAGGACAGCAAATGAAAATATCTGGAATAAAATACTATTTTATATAAATATCTAGGGGTAAATCTGTAAATATTTGGGGTGAATCTATAAATATCTAGGGGTGAATCTGCAATTATCAAAAATTTACCCTAATCCCCCATGTGCATCCCATCATGCATCATCACCTCATCATGCATGTCTCTCTCTCTCTCTCTCTCTTTCTCCCATGAATCATCACCTCATCATGCATGTGTCTATCTCTTTCTCTCTCTGTCTCTCCCATGCATCATCACCCCCATGCATGTGTCTCTCTCTCTCTCGACCATGCATGCATCTCCCATGCATCATCCCCACATGTTAAAACCCTTCTAAACCCCATACGTAGGGGGACTTTTCATTCTTGGTTGCTCTCCAACTCTCCTCTCCAACCTCTCTCCCATTCATCTCCTTCTCCAACCACTCTACCTTCTCACCCCTCTCTTAACCACTTGAAACCTCTCCCAATACTCTCTTCCTCCCTTCTCCTTCCCTTGTGTTCAAGAAGGAGACTTAAGGAGCTAGTGTGGAGGCTTGAAAAGGGGGCTAAGGTGCTGCCTCAACTCCACAAGGGATCATCACACCTCCAAGAAGAAAAGTGACCCCAAGGTAAGCTTCCCCATGGAGTTTTATTCAACATATATGAGCATGAACGTAATGTGAGCATGTTGGTTTTTTTTGTTCATAGCATGCTGTTTTTTTGGGGTTTGCATGTCTTTGGCCTCCATTTTTCTCTTTTCCATCTCTTCTCTTCAAGTATTTAAGCTCCCATGGTGAGGGGATACGGTTTGGTCAACGTAAAGGGGGAGGAGGAGAGTGCATGTCACCATCTTTTAGTCCATGTATCCATGTTTATGTTTACCAAATATTGAGGGGAGCATGTTCCCCTCCCTCTCTTTAATATCACATGTATCCATTTAACCCCCCTTTTTATCCCTTCTTTAATGCCTTTATTGTGGTTGTTAGTATGCTTGTGATCCTCGTCCCATACCATGATGCGTGCTTAAGTAACATGATAGGTTCTCACATGCTAGAATAGCATGATCCCCGCTCCTATTGCTATACTTCCCCTTCTTTATCTACTGTTCTAGGTTAGTTTTGCATGCTCCCTCCACCATTGCATGCATCCTAAACACCGCACATGCCTAACATACCCATAGAAAGCATGCTAGGCTCCCCGTCTAGCTTCACCCCCTCGTATGCAAGTATGATCACACACACACGCACATTCATATCTATTGTTTATAGCTTGCTCATTCTCCCGTTTAATGCGTGGCTTGATTGCTTGTTGGACAAATATGTGGTGTGGCCGAAAGACTAAAGCAATGGCCTATCGGGCCATCTCCCCTCCTCTCCTCATGGAGGAAGGGGGAATGCTTTCACAACCAAAAACAAGGACATCCATGGTCCCTGTTTCTTCTTTGAGTTCATCTCAAGAGAGGAGACAAGCCCCTAGCCTTAGTCCCCTTCTCTTTGATCTCAAAAAAAGTCCCAAAAATGGCCAAGAAGGGGTCTTCCCCTCAAACCTGAACCACTGTGGGCCCACACAGGGGCCCACACAACTCCTGGAATACCCTAGAAACAGGAGAGACCAACCCCTACCAAAAAGCCGAAAGTGCCATTTCCTAGGCTTATCCGACAACTCAGGTCGGATAAGCCCCAACCTGCTTGTATCCGAAATTTAATATGAGATACACACTCTTTTTCAGTGTATCCGAAACTGAATTTCGGATACATTTGTTTTGTGGTGTATCCGAAATTCAATTTCGAATACACCTTGCAAACCCTAAGTTTAGGGTTTCAGCCCCTTAGTCCCTTTTCCAACCCACTTTCCAATGAACCAGACCTCCCAGCAGGGTTTCCGAGTCGACCGGAAACCCAACATGGGCCCTGGACCCAATAAGTCCAAATTTGAGCATATGTGGGGCCTTCCAACGGGGCCCGCTCAACCCAACCAACTCAATTTGTGCTAAAAAAATAAATAACTTAAGTGAATGGGCCAAACCTCATGAGGCCCAACTCAAGCCCAATTTGAAATATGCTGGCATAGACTAGGCTAGGTCTGGCCGAGACCTTGGGCTTGGGGCCTGTCGGGTCCCCACTTCCTTTTCAAGGAAAGCCCGTTTACCAACAAGGAAATGGTACCCAAACCCTAACCCATCGAACCATGGGCTTTCAAGCCCAAACCTAGGTTATGGGCCCCAAGCCCATGCCTTGCCCAATTGGAGAATAAATTAAACAAAACATAAGGCAACCAATGTGGAGCCCACCCAATGGGCCCACAAACCATCTAGGCTTATCAAGAATAAATCTTAATTTAATTCTTCACTTAAACCCTAAATTAAATCAATCAAACTAGCCAAAACCTGAAGGGCTTTTTAGGGTTAGACTCAAGCCCAACAAGGGGACATGTGGGTCATGCTTGGCCCACCTAGGGATCCGTGGGCCTTCCAACGGGACCCACCCAATCAGACCCAGGTCACTTAAAATAAAGCAAGATAAAATCAAATAAAGGGGATCCACACCACCTTGGTGGTCCCCGCCAGACTTAACAACCTTTGCATGCTTGGCTTAGGAATCGGGTGAGATAAACCAAAGTGAGTTGACTCAAACTAGGGAAACCTATGGGACCTGTCACCTGACAGGGCGGACCGGGGTGTCTACGGACTTTCCCGAACCATAACTGAGACCTTGCACAGAATCTTAAGCCGTAGACAACCTAACTAGACAAATCTAGGCACCCAGGTGTCTGCCTGTACTCCATCAGGCAGTGGCGACTCCAAAACCCTGATTTTCCCTAAAGGAGGCACTCCCGTGTGCCCCGCGGTGCACCGTTCCCGACGCGCGCACACATATAATTTTAAGTAATTTGATTGGTTAGATGCATATGTTTCAGTGCAGTGGCATTGTAGTGGATCACAAGAAATTTTAAGAGTTGGTTGGGCAGCAAAGTGAGGAGTATAAAAGGACGTTAGTTAGTGGTTAGATACTTTGGTTAGCTTGGGGAGTTTCTGGAGAATAGAAGAAATGAAAAGAACATTCAGATCTGGTCGTTTGGAGTTGGTAGAAGCAAGAGGATGCCTTCCATGGCCAACTGCTGCTGAAAGGAAATTGAAGAAGAATTGAAGTTTAAAGGCTAATTTCAACTAAACACAGTGGTGAATTCGTCCAGATCAGAAGGAGTTTAGGTAAAGTAAGTTATAATTTGAAATTCGAATGGAGTAATTGCGGAATGGTATAGATCTGGAAAGGTCGATCAAATCTAAGTGAGTTTAATGGAAAACTCTGAATTGTTTCAGTGATTTAAGAAGAAATTTATTGTGGAAATCCTAGATTTGTTAAATCAATAGAAGAAGAATGAAATTCGAGCTCATTGGAGGTAAGTAACACCTTTCAAAATATATTTATGTCGGAAAATTTGAATAAAACATATGAGAAACGAATTTGACATGCTAAACGTAGATTTCATGGTTTTGAGCTAAGAACATAGAATTTTATAGATTTGATCTATAATTGTGTTAAATTGATGTTTGTGATGTTAGGAAACTTCTATCAATGATTTAGAAAGTTATTATAGGGATTTAGATTGATTAAGATATGTTTTGGAAGTTTAAATTTAAAATTTTCAAAAAATCTCTAATTCTGTTCGCTAACTGGGTTTTTGGCCGAACGCCTGGATTTGCGCTCGAGCTCTATCCCAAGCACCTTGTCTTTATTTTTTTAAAATTACAGAACCTGAAAGCTAATTTTTCCAGGTAATCCAAGCGCCTCTCAGGACGCTCGAGCACTCTACTGAGCGCAAATTTCCAGAATTTGAATTCTTCCAACGTCTGTATGGACGCTCGAGCGGCATGTCGAGCGTCCAACCCAGATTTCCCTATTTTCACACTTTTGAGTACTTTTCCACTACAAAATGATTTTTGATCAAATCTAACCAATGTACAAATAAGATTTATGTATTTAGGAAGTGTTTGCACTAGAATTATCCCAAAATTCACATTAACCAAGACGTTGGGCACATTCTACTAAACTAGGTTTTTGAGAGACTTTTGGTCCCAAATTATTATAGGATGAATTTATTTTGATTCCACCACTTATAACATCTTTCTGAGATCTTTTCTAAGGTGTTTTCAAAAGGAAATTGTAAAATTAAGACTTTATAAAATATTTAGTCACCTATTCCATCAAACTAGCTTATTTTGGGGTTAAAAAGTGGATTTTATAGTTTCACAATAACTTGTAAGGATTCTAAGGATTTCTACTCATGTAATCCTCCTATTTATTTATTTTTTTAGTAAATGAACTATTGAAAACACAATGTTGTTCAGATTTAAGAAATTAGTGTTTTGAGCTCCATTTGTTATCAATTTGGTTTGATTTAGCCTTGATTGAAGAACTTGCTTTGGATTTGGTAAATTGTGGATTATTTTACAGATTTGGATTATTTGTTTTATCTCATGATGGAGTTGATATAAATACTACTTTGGTTATTGAAAATTCACCTAGAAGACATGTATTGGAGATCCTCCATGATGGAGTGGATTTGGTGTAGCGCCCCGGAACAGGGCCTGCCCTATCACGGCACTGACCCGTCCCCGAGCCTTACTTATGGGTCCAAAAGAAACTAATTAATACAATCAACCTGGGCAATTATAATGTAATCATCAGAGTGCATAATAGCATAATAAGCGTGGAATAAAAAATTTCATCTAACAAAATGTCATCTATATAATAACCTCAAAAATAAGATATCTATGTAAACAAAATACAACTAAAACAACTAAATGCTCACAAGTTCTCTCCCAATATATACAAACATATACGAAAGATATCTCTCAAGTGTATAAGTTTAAAAGGAATATTTACAATCCCATTTTCGGTTTCAAAAACTAAAGACAATAACATCATAAGGAGAATCCTACAATAGTTGGTAGTAGTCTTCAGGCCTATAATCTAGATCTCCCTCAATATCTCCCTTAATGCGTAGCTTACCAGGAGGATCTGAAATCAAATCCAGTAAAACAAAAGACGCGTGAGACGAAAGTCCCAGTAAGCAGCAAACATGCATATATAGAAATAGTTTATGCACTTTTATAACATCCTGATAGCATGCTCAAATATAAAGTACCAAATGTAAGCCAAAACAACTTAGTCAGATAATACATAAAATCAGTAGTTCAATCAACACATTCAGTTACTGCAAACATGTCTTGGTAGGACTCGTGGGTTAGTGTGTCTCTAAATTAGATTAATGACCACTTTCCATTTGCCACCTATATAACTTACAGAGAAGCCTAACTGGGGACAACTTAGCAAGCGGAGCACCCACGTATGGACTGGGAAATGACAACCAAACCAATAATCAAAGCCAAGTGGAATACCCCACCCACTACCGAACCATACCATATGAATCACAAGAACATCCCGCTGATACCCCACGGCGGGTGGTTTCCGCAACACCTCTATGCCCTAAGAGGGCCTCACTGATACCCCATAGTGAAAAACTATATGGATAAAGATATTAAAGCTAACAAGCCAACACTAACACACTGACTAAACTCACTCTGGATCCACACTAGGAGCAATGTCCAATTAGACGACTCACAACTCGAAACCAAACCATTCAAATCAATGAGTAAAACCAATGCTTCAGTGCACAAACCAAGGCCAAGTGGAATTCCCCATCCACCACCAAATCATAACATATGCCAAGTGGAATTCCTCATCCACTACCAAAGCAACCAAGGCTAAATGGAATTCCCCATCCACCGGCAATAAAACCATAGGCCAAGAACCTTGTAAAATCACTTAAGAGTTTTTCAACTCGCTTTCATAAATCCATATCAAGCGAAACGAATGCCATAAAATCCCCAAAATACATATTTGATGAGTGGGATAGTCTTATGATTCCCAATAAAGTCACCACACAAAAAATCAACGGATTCCGAGACCAAAAGTTTTCACCCTTGAAAAATATTCTAAGTCTGGTTAAAAACGTTGCATTTTTTGGGTATATGATTTTTCTAGACAAATATATAAGATTTTTCGAGCTCAAATTCTGGTCATAGTCTAATGAAAAGTAGAAAATTTTTCTGTAATTTTATGGGCTTCTGAATCACTCATTTAGGTATCAAACTCAAAAAGTGGTTTTTGATGAAAATCGGGCAAAACTAGAATTTTTGGCATGAACTGGAAAATTGACTTTTATTGGTAAGGAATTAGGTCTTGAAAATATTTTTAGTGATTCCAAATGGGGCTAAAACCTTATTTACATGAAAAGACTTAAGTAAATGGAAACATAAAATACTCATGTAATAAGCGTGCTATGTAGGAGGTTTAGGTTGTTTGTGAAACAAAGGGTGAATGACTGGGAAAATCAGGGCTCGCGATTAGCTCCATAATTAATCGTCCAGGGGCGATTAGCTTCACGATTAGGTCCGCGATTAGTCGCCGACCTAATCCTAATTCGCGGTTAGTCTCCCAACCTAATCTTGCTCCTAACAGGGACTGTTTTTTGGGGGGTTTTGACTCCGGATTAATCACCAATTCTTAGGATTAATCGCCAACTTGGGTTTTGAAATTTTTTTGGCTACTTTTCAACACCAAACTCATACAAACCATTTCTAACCTTCCCAACACCAAGTGGGATGATCATACAACATCCCAACATACTTTAAAACACCTTCCAAAACAGAAATTCATCTCAAATCCACATGAACACAAATATAACACTTGAAACCTCATTTAATATATAAAACTCAAACCCAAATCTGAAATATGATCAATGTAGGTTGGAAATCCGCAACAAATAAGTAGAAAACTAAACAAGATAGATATACACCCAAAACCCTACGCATTTTAGAAGTAAAAACCAACATGCAAGATCGATTCCTCAAATAAATCAAACCCTATAAAGAGAATATGAATTTTGACTATACATTTTGGTTTGAAGGGTTTGCTACTTACATGTTTAATGGAAAAGCTCACTTCTCTTCAATCTATCATTTTCTTCTCCTTCTTTTCCTTCTTCTCCTTCTTCTTCAAGCTTTCAATCAAGCTCATACACTTCTTCTCTTGTTCTATACGTCCAACACAAGAAAAGGGATTCTCCAAACACTTAGAATATTAGTTAGGGCATCCTTTTATATGCCCTACTTTTGATCTTTCAAATTTTCCCCTCAAGAAAGCTTTTATTCCACCAAATCCTTAGGGTGTACCTACGGCATACTAGGAGGGTACCTTAGTGTTAAGTGGGGGGTGCCTTAGTGTTATTTGAGGGGTACCTTGGTGTTTCAAATGATTTACCTTAGCTATTCAAGGGGTTATACTTTAGGGATTCTTAGGGGGTGTACCTTAGTTAACATAAGGGGATACCTTAGTTGTAGAAGGGGTGTACCTTAACTATACAAAAGGGGTACCTTAGTTATATAAGGGGGTACTTTAGTTATACAAAGGGGGTACCTTAGTTATCTAAGGGGGTTACTTTAATTATACAAAGGGGGTAGCTTAGTTATAGAATGGGGTGTATCTTAGGTATACAAGGGGTGTACCTTGGTAGAATAAGGGCGTACCTTAGGTATTCAAAGAGTGTACCTTAGGTAATACAAGGGATGTACCTTAGGTAAAAAAAATGGGGTATTTTAGGTATAATTGGGGGTACTTTAAGTAATACATTAGTGTACCTTAGGTATACTTGGGTGGTACCTTGGGTAATACATAAGTGTATCTTAGACATACAATGGAGGTACCTTAGTTAATATTTGGGGTGTACCTTAAGTATAGAAGTGGGGTACCTTAGGTAATACAAGGGGGTACTTTAGTGTTATTTGGGAGGATACCTTGGGTATACTTAGAAGGTTCTTTAGGTATACTTAGGAGGTACTTTATGTAACACCCCGAACCCGGGTCAGTGCAAACCGGCACCCAACCCGAACTCGGTTCGCTACTGTAATAACCCAAGTTCGGTTCAACAACCAAACTCGAGGTGTTACCACGAAGCTAGGGTCAGATACGAACTAAGATTCACAATAAATTTTAAAACTAACTAATTACATCAGAGTTAAGGTCGAAAATAAAACAATTCTTTATTCCATTTAATCTATTCAATTTACAAAAACATTTGTCTAATCAACATGTGACATTAATACCAATTGCAATTCTATCCATCAAATTAAAACCCATCTTCGCGATCTCTCCAAGCAACCTGAAAAATAGGGGAAAACGGAGTGAGATTTAGCAGGTGCATGCAATAAGAAACAGTCCAATGTAAGCAAATAGTCATGAGGTATGCGATTAATCCACGATTAAGCGATGAATTCAAGTTATCAATAGCAATTCCAAATAAAGCGATAAAACAGATAATCATGTATAAATACCAGCAATTGGATGTTAACGAGGTAAAACCGACAAAAGCGATAAAACAATTGCCATTGCAGGACTCACAAAGATGATAAGTATTTGAGATGACACTCAACTAAATGCTATACCACCGTACGGCTTAGGGGCAGTGCTACTAATGATACTCAAGCCCCATGCAGCGCAACTTAGACAAGAGCCGTAGTCACCGACTTATTGCGCACGAACTCAACAGAGTTGGCATGTACCACCAGCATGTAGCACCAGAATCAATACATGGAGGTGACCGCTTATCCACATCTACAGGGAATCACTAGCGGCTCACCGGGGTGTCCCTCCAGACATAGGACATTCCCAAAGCAAACTAACTTGCAAGGGAAGCGCGCTCGCACATAGGAGTAACTCAACCCAAAAAAAATACCACTTAGCTAACCAGCCAAAACTATGGATCCATATACAGCTAAGCCCACTGACACAAACCACGATAAAACCACATACGAGAGGACACGCTAATGTAGGAGGCATTCACACTTTTACCCGTAAAGGATTACACATCTCTACACAAAGGATTACCCATCTCTGCCGTAAAAGCTAGTATCAACTCAACCACAGAAGCTGTACCACTCAACCGTAAAAGAAAAGCGAATAACATCATATCACATACTAATCCATACCAAAATATTCAATTCTAAGAGAAAACCATGATTCAATCCTTAAAATCCAAATAAAGCCTTTTTTTAGAATAACATATGCAATTTCACAATTATAGTCAAAATAAAACTCATGTATCATAATTTCAATAAAAATCAGAGTTTATGCAATTCCAGAAACCAATATCATATTTAAAGTACAAACCAGAAGTAATTCAAGTCTTGCTTAGAGTTTTCCCTATTAATCCCTTTATTGTAATTCGAGTTCTCATATTGTTACCTAAGATAGTATTTATTCCAATTTTCTATATTTACAATTTCTAGCATACTCTACAGATCTAAAGTCAAGTTTAGAAGATGCTTTTAATCCATAAATACAAGCTGGTATCATTCCCATTGTTATTACCTTCAAATTAGTCCTTTTCATATTCTATCCTACCCTTAGGACCTCCAATTACTTGGTTATTTCCAAAATATAATTTTATAAATTTTTATACTTTAATTAGGACTTTATAAAAATGCTAGTATGCTTCACTTATTAGAAAAATTATTGGATATTTTTTCGTATTACAAAAATCACCAAAATCTACAAATTCTGCATAGAGCACCTACCTCTACAAGGCTAGGCGATCCTATGCGCTCGTGCAAATTTTCACAGAAATTTCCAGATTTACAAAGTTCGGATTTTTAGGCTTTTGCTATATGTTTCTTTGGTCTAAATTAATCTACTAACATTCTAAAACATACCTAAAGCCCTCTAGATTAATTCTTATCAATTAAATACCATCTTACGATTATTTACATGATCAAACCAAGTTTTCTTCATTACTTTAACAAATCATTCAAGAATACCAAACTCTAAAATATAAATCCTTTGATTTCATGTAAATCCAATTCTGATTAATCCATTCAAACCATATTAAATCACAGAAAACGAAATCATGCAGTTCCTCCAGTTTTCCAAGGGTTACTACTTGTCTTATACGCTAAAATCCTTCTTCCATTGAAGCTTCTAATTCTGGACCTGACTTTTGCTCCCAAACGCACCAAGCTATAGTTCTCTAATTCAAATCTCTACCGTTCACATTGTAGCTCCATCAGTGAAGATCAAAACCTCTAAATTTGAAGGCAATCCACCGTACAGATCTTCCCCGATTGCGATTTGATGGAGGCTGGTTGGACATCTCTAGCAACCTTCTTCTTCCTTTTTCTCCCTCTTTTCTCTCATTATAAAACCCACGAAAATTCTCTCTTGTCTCACCTTACTCTCCTATTTATACTTGGCTTTAGAAGTCCTAAACCAACCCTAATAGGTTCCTTTAATTTAGGCTAACCCAACCAAGTTCTAATTAAAGTCTAACTCCTTCTAATTAATTCCTACTTTTTCTCCACCTTCTATTTTTCAACTTAAACATTATTAATCAAATCTCCTATTATCTAAACACTCCTTACAGTCTAATTTTGTGCATAATAATTACTTAAACACTAAATATCACCTAAAACCCAAATTAATTACTTTTTCTCCCAATTAAGACTTGAAATCTCCTAATTACCCTTTTTCCACATTTGAGCTTTTATTAATTTCTTTTAATTTCTAACTTATCTAAATAAATTATCTTCTTCTATTTTCTAATCCTAGTTATTATTTAATGATCTATTTATAAATTACCCTTTTCTGAAAATTACCAAAATACCCTTTTACCCTGTTAGGCTACTTTTCCTTAAAGTTCCTTCTTTATTTTCAACTTACTACTTATTTAAATTACTTATCCTCTAAATCTTCACTTTTTTATTTTAACTAGGACTTAAACTCATATTTCCTTTTATTTATTATTTATTTATTAGGTGAAAATTCGGGGTTTTACACTTTAAGTACTCTTAGAAGGTACTTTAGGTACACTTGAAAGGTACCTTAGGTATACTTGAGTGGTACGTTGGGTATACTTGGAAACTACTTTAGGTATTCTTAGGAGATACTTTAGCTACACTTGAGTGGTACCTAGGGTATACTGGATGGTATACTTTGAAGGGTGTACGTTTGGTTTACTTGGGGGTGTGCCCTAGGTATACTTGGCCTAAATTAGTGTTAATGAGGGTTCAAGAATGATCTAGAAGTTTGCTATTCAATTCTGGATATAAAACAATAAATCTTGAAATTTTGCATTGGACGCACGAACGTTAAAATTGGACGTTCGAGCGTTAAACCTTTATCAAATGGTTTATGCAGAATTTAGCTCAACGCTCGATTCAAGGTCCACGCGTCAAGGCTAATTTTCACTTTTAACTTCAATTTGCTTCCCTAAATTCTCAAGCATGATCCACATCCACCTCACCTTCATAACATAAGTATTTAATTAGTCTAATTATCCCACTTTAAATAATTAAACTTAATAATTAAGATATAATCGGGGTCGGGGTTTTACATTTGGTCTTGATTGACCCATGATTATATGTTGAGTTCATTGGGTTATTTGTTAGTTTTGTTATAAGCTATTTTGAGCTTAGCTTATTATGGATCTATAGTTTAGCTAGTAAGCAAAGATTGTCTATCTTTGTTTGGATTAAATCTAGTATCCTTAATGTGTTTCCTCCATGATTGCCTTCCATGAGGGAATATGCTGTAGCAACTCCGTTTCCACCATGAGGGTGATGTCTTGTATATTTCCATCATGAGGGTGATGACATTGGTATCAGAGATGTTGCAGATGTTCTTAGATTGGATTGTCTGGAGCTAGGTCTTAACCTTGCAAAGTAGTCAAATTTCATGAGTCCCACTATGACAATTGATTTGATATCTATATTTTTGAATTGATTTATATGCTGGATTACTTGGGTTTATCTTGTGTTGATTGATGGATTATTGTTGGATTATTTAGATTATCTGTGTTATCATCACTACTATCTGATTTATCAATGATTCATGCTTTAGAGATGTTTAAACTGTATTTGAGCATGCATGTGCTACTTGCTGGGATATTTGTATCTCATTCGGTTTTGTTTTGTTTTCAGTTCCTGGAGAGGACGATACACAAAGGGTAGATATTGCTAGAGATTGAGTATAGACTTGAGGACTACTACGTGGAGTAGTAGTAGTGTCTTTGACTGTATAGACTTGTTTGGATTTTGCTTTGATATTGTTAGTAAACAATTGATTACATTGATATTGATTCATGAGATTGGTATTGGGATTTAGTTGACTCTGATATTGATGATTTTCTATAATATGATCATTTTATTTTCATGCTTTCCTTTTCTCTAATATAGATCCTATGGATTAACTAACACTCTGGATTCGAGTTACGGTTTCATTACGTAACCCGGATCCGAGGCGTTACACATATGCCTTTTGCTCTCGCGTATGCTGTTATTTCATGGAGTATGCCTTATATCCTTGGACCGTGTACTCGGCAAGATACTTCCTTAACCCATGTACTTGGTAAGAAGAGTGTATTGGTAATATGGTTGTGTCGTACCCAACCTGTGTACTCAGCGGGACCTAGTCATGTACTCGACGGGTATTACTTCCTTAATCCATGTACTCAGTTGGAAGATTGTGTTTAATGGTGTATTCCTATTGTTCCCCATCTGTGCACTCGATGGCAATGTGGTATTGGTAATTTGTTCATTTTTCCTTAGCACGTGTACTCGGCAGGAAAGTAGTTAGGTTATTTGATTACATTGCTTGGTTCATGTCTTATACAGAATAGGGATTCTTTTTTTGTATTAGACAATAATGTCTTCCTATTTATTGATGTGTTTGATATTCTTAATATGAATAATTTATTTTGCTTTACTGGTTTACTTGCTACATATTTATAATTGTATAAAAGCTATTTTCTGTATGACTACTTGCTGAGATTTTATATCTTACATCGTTTTATTGGTTTTGTTTTTAGATACTCCATGTGAGGATGATATCGTGGGACTTGATACTCAAGGGATTATTATGATTTTAGAAAAAGGGCTTTTATATTACTATGTAGGTTTAGGAGTTGTTACTTTTATTTGAGATAGGACTTTTGAATTTTATTATGGGTTGTAATAGGATTACTTTAGTTGACCTTGACCAGACTTAAACTTATTAATGGTTTTATGTTGGATATTGGTTATTTTATACTATGCTTGATTTGAGGATTTTCATTATTGAAGTCGCACTCTGATTAAAGGGAAAGAAATCAATTACCATTAATGTCTCATTTAGTTTTATGTCTGAGACTTAAGTTAACGTTCAAGGTTTGGGTTTATGAATTATTAAATAAACCTAGATCCGAGGAGTTACAAAATTCACCTGGAGTATGATTTGACCATCTCACCATTGAAACCTAAAGTTCTAAGTTTCGGTTTCATACCCAACTTTCAAGTTTTCAATCAAACACAAAAGCAATCATTTAAATCAACCTAGTTGCATGTTTTTAAACTTGTTTGAAGCAAAAGCCATGAATAAAAATAAGGTTTACTCAATGGAATCATAATTTCACTCTATCATGTAAATTTCTAGGATTTTCACACAACCATGCTATTAATCAGTTGAAACGCCATGTAAATCATGAATTCTCTACTAAATCGTCATAATATTACTAATAAACATCATCTCATGCACCCAGAATTTACAGAGATAGGTTTAGGTATGATTTCCTTAGTTGGGGTTTTAAAAACGACTTGAAAATTGTAGATCAACCTACCTCAATACTGTATAACCTTTGGTTGTTAAGACCTCTTGAGTTTGATCACCTAATCTTCTCTTTTCTTCCTCTAAAATCCACACGTTCAGCAAGCTACGGTTTTCTCCAAGAATCGCTGCACACCCAAATCAATGAAGAGAATTTGAAAAGATCGTAATTCTATTTTAAAACTCATATTTCTATTAGGGTTCTATTATGTATACTACCCCAAATCCGTAGAGAACTCAGGTTATGTTAGCCAATCAATTAAATTAATATGGTTAACCCAATTTAATTTAGGCTTCCCTAATTCAATTAGGGTTTCACCATGATTTCCTAATCTAACTAGTATTTCTAATTTACTTGACAATTCTAGTTCAATTAAGATTACTTATCCTAAAACCTTTAGTGGCTATTTTATTTTTTATTTTCGTCCAATTACTTACTCTTATTTTTAAATATTACCTAACTAGCCCATAACTCTTAAAATTTACAATTTAGGACTCCTAACCAAGTATTATTGCTATAGTGCCCTTTTCCACTTAATAGACCATAAATCTTGCCATATAAATTCAATTTAATTCAACCTTGAATCCTATTAAGTTTTTAAGTCAACTAATTATTTAATTATCTTATTTAAATAATTATATTAATTAGGAAATTACTAAACTACCTTTATGCAAATTTCTAGGATATTACGACAGCATGTTGTTTGCATGCCACTATGATAGAAAGCAACATGAGGGAAGGATATACTTTTCTGATTGAGTTGCAATGAGAGAAGTTGTTGTTATTGCTAGTGTATTAGATTTTGGTTGGAGTTATTCCTCTTCCTTATGCAATTTTTGTTCCATTATACTTGTTTCCCGAGTAGTTTAACTTGATAATTTCTACTAGTTTTGGAAACCATCTCAATCTTTAACTCTTTGCACTATCTCAAAAAATAGATACCTTTCTTATTCCACTATTTATTTTTTAACTTTCCCACTTCCCGAAAGGTATTGATTTACTATCATGATTTAATTACTATCCAAACTGTTGGGAAATACTTTTTTTAAGAAACATCCTTTGATTGTCTTTCATTCTTATATTCCCAATTTCCCACAATGTCTTAGCTAATATAAGCTCCCTCTTTAAACTTTTTTCACTAGTAATGATACTTCTTAGGTCAAAGACCATTTCCCGGAAGGAAACTGTTTCTTATATATTGGGAAGATTTTTTTTCCCACACTAATTCTCTTTGGGCAAAATGTTTGTCTCAAACTCTCTTAATGTAAGCTTAGGATATTTTCTTTTTGAGAATCAAGAATAAATCCAAAGCTACCACTCATGCTTCATCAAGATATTACTATTCAGCCAACATTGCCTTAGTGCATTCGTGGAGTAAATTGATTCTAGATGGTCATTCTCAGAGATCAGACTATTATCTACAATATTGCAATGACATCATGCCCAAAGATCAAAGTGAATGTTGTAATCTCTATAGATTTTATTGGACATTCTATAAGCCCACAATGCTTCAAACAACAAATGCGACTATCGGTCTCATCTTTTCTGTTAAGGTTGAATCGAGAATAAGAGCATTCTTATCAAGAAATCCGGATCTATTAATTTGAATATAAAACTTGTTATGGAATAACCAAACGAAACAGCAAAATAACAGTAATAAAGGAGAAATGAAAACAAAGAACGAGGCAAACGATTTACGAGGTTTAGCTTTAAAACCTACGTCCACGGGAGAAGATGACAAGAGGATTCTTCCAAAAATCTGGATGCAAGATACAAAGTTGTTCTTCACAACAGAAGCCCCAAAATCTCACGAACTCAACTTGCAACCCTAAACTCCCAACTCCAACGAAAATAGTACCCCAAAAATTTGGGTCAGAGGCTTTGCCCCCAAACCCCTGATGGTCCATTTTTGGCCCCACCAACGAACCTCCTAAATCAATGCCTCCCCGTAACATAATAAAAATCATTTCCCTATTTTGAAATAATTTTTTTATATATGAATGCACCAATCACAGTGAATGGTGCACAAGATATTGGGTGCAGAGGATATGTGCCCCATCACAAGCTGTTATTGTCCATCACATATTTGTCCTTTCTAAATATGCATGCTGTTATTATCCCATCACATGGTTAATTGTAACTGTTGACAAAGCTTATCTGTTATAAACATGTTCCTCCAGATTCAACCTTCTTCCAAAACGACAGACCTTAATTTGAACTAGAAACCTAAAATAAATCCGATGTCTTTGCCTCTGAAACTTTCTACCTCATTTGTGAAACCTCAGATTTCTATACCATTAGCACACCCTAAACAGTGTAATTTATTCTGTAGGTGAAGTTGGAAAAGCCTAGACTTGAAGCCAGCCAAGTGGCTAAGTCCAAGCTCGTCAGTAATGTATGAAGGTAAGCCTTCCTTCTATCTGATCAATTCCTAAATTTATTAATCTGAGAGAGAATATCTAAATGGTAATATTGTGTGCAATAGGAGGAGAGTGGCAAGGATGTGAATATCTTGGTGTATGATGGAAGAAAATTTGCTTAAGTAAGAGAAAGCCCCTAGTGCCCCATACGTATGAGCACTCCACCCTCTTCATCTTCAACCTCATTTTCTTCTTCCATTCTCTCCCACTCTCTACTCTCATCTTCTACTTCTCATTTCCATATCACCCATCTAGTTAGCCAAGTGTAAAGAGATCCTTGCAAGAAAAGAAAAAGAAGAACCCAAGAGGAGATTTTCGTTTGGGTGAGTCTTTGTGAGATTTGTGGAAAATCTTCAAGAGGCACAAGGAGGTGATGTTCGTGGGTTTCCCTAGGAGCTAGAAGACTTTCTAGCTTGACTAGAAGAGGTAAGCAACGCCACCCTAACCTAGTTTTCTCATTTTCCACATTTTCGTATCGAACATCAATGTTTTGGGGTTTGAATACAAATTCGTTTATTTGTGCAAATAGGGGAGATTTTTGTTGGGGGTTTTGTAAGAAACTGGTAACCACACATGCTAGAGACAATTTAGAGACCAAAAACTATAGGAAAGAGTGAGATTTGAAAAACCCTAAAAGTTAGGAAAAATCGGATTTTCACGAACCTGAGAAATCGTGAGGACGCCCAAACTGCCACTCGAGCGACCTCTCAAGTGTCTGCATAGGAATTAGTTAGCAGACAAGGCTGCTCAAGCGCGAATTCGAGCACCCCGCCCGTGCTTTTTAAAAATTTCAGAACCCAAGAGCTAGTTTTCCAAGTTAGCCGAGCGCCCAAAGTAGCACTCGAGCGTGCCTTCGAGCAACCTAAACAGATTTTTGTAAAATTTGGATTTTAGCTCAAATTGAACTAAGGATTGTGTTTATTGGAATCCAACCAATGTACAAGTAGGATTTAGGTGCCTAGGAAGTGTACCAACTGGAATTATCTCAAAATTCCAAATGACAGATTTTGGGTACGTTTTCCCTAAAATAGGATTTATAGAAAGTTTACGTTCCAGATTCTTATAGAAGTGGGATAATTTGATTCTACCACTTGGAACACCTTCCAAATGACCCTTGGAAGTAGGAAACAAGAACCAAAACCAAGTTGCACATGTTTTCCAAGAGTTGGGTCCTAGGTTGCCCAAGTAAGACATGAAATGTATGAATTACTATTGAAAAGGTATTTTGTTGTTATTGATCTTCCTTATAAGCATGCAACTTATATTTGGGCATTGGCCCATTTGTCTAGCATGGCATACATGTTGTTAGCATGATATAAAGGGCGTTGGCCCAGTTATTGATGTATTATATGGAGGGCAGTGGCCCAGATTCCATAAGAAATGAAAGAGGGCTTGGTCCAAGATTGACTCGGGTAAGGCCGCAGGCTACCCTTGAGATGTTATACACATGATATGTAAAACCCTGGATTTTCCTAAAAATAAAATAATTAATTAAGAGATAAATTATGGAGGAAAATGCTAAGAAATATAATAGTAGGAGAATTAAAGAAATATTTAAAGGTTAAAATAGGAATTTAAAGAGAAAGGGTAATTGGTCATTTCAAATTTGTTAAATTCATGAAAGAAAATAAGATAATTAGTTATTAAGTCAACAAATTCAACTAGACAAAATCTTAGCTTAGTTGGATGTAAAATAATGAAATTAAGGCTTAAAGGGTGGAAAAGGGGCCTAATGGTAATTATATTATTTAGGATCCAAAATTTAGGCATTTTGAGTGAATAATAAAAGTCTAATTACAATTTAAAATTAGGAATAAGATTAAGCGCGAAACTTAATTTGGAGATCATTTACAAGAGAGTTAAAGGAGTTAAATTAAGGAGAAGGGTAGAAGAGGGAATACACTTAGTATATTAGGGTGAACTAAACCTAATTAGAGTTGGTTTATTTGTGAAACTATAAAAGAGAGGTTTAAAGAGTGTTTTAGGTTTTGAAAACAAGTTAGAAGGAGAGGGAAATTCATGCATAAGTGATAGGAGCCAAAATAGAAGGAGAGAAGAGAAAAAAGAAAGGAGGAAATCAGAAAGAAGAAGAGTTGCAGAGATGGCCGACCAGCCAACTTCGAACGGTGAGCTAGAAATATCCAACCGTTGGAATGGGCTGAAATTTTAGGGTTTTATTTTACTCATTGAAGACTTCAAATTGAACAGCGGAGACCTAAATTAGAAAGTCTAGAGGGGTGCGGTCGAGCTCCAAAAACAGGCACAGACGAAGTTTCTAAAAAAAATCTGGGTTCATCATAAGGCAAGTAGCAAACCCTTGAAACTGGAGGAACTGCATGTTTGCTTGTGTTTTTTATGTTTGATTGTATTGTTTTTGAAGTTTGATTTCATGGGAAAAGCTTATTTGTTTATAAAGAATTGTTTTGGTGATTTATCTTTCTTTAAAAATCAAGGAAGAGTTGATCTTTGTGAGTTTAAACTTAAACAGAAACTCAAGATAAGTAAAAAGATGATGGGATTAGTTTAAAGTTGTCTCAAAGCTAGTTTGGGATGGAAATCAGATGTTTAGAGTCAAATCAAGTAAATACTTGGGTTAGAAAGATTGAGAATTTCCGCAACTAAGAAAATTGGTGTTGATATTCAGAGTGCTCAAGGCACCACTCGAGCGTTACTTCGGGCGATAGGCTTTTGAAAAGTAACAGAACTTGAAACCTTAACCGCTAGAGCAGTCGCTCGAGCGTCCATTCGAGCGATCATCTGTCAGAAATTTCAAAACTTGAGATTTGTGCCCAGATTCAAATTTTAATGATTTTTCTGGGAATTTTAATGTTCTAACACCTCTAACTAGGGTAATTTAAGATGTAGGAAGTGACGGAATTAAATTCGGATTAAAGGGTAACTATTTGGGACATTGAATGCATTAAGAATCAAAGTAGACTAGCTAAGGTAAACCATATGCACTCAGACCACTTTCATTGGGAATCTAGGTATGAAACCTGGTCTAACAAGTCATAATAGACCTAAATTAACTTCTAGAAAAAATCAATAACATAACCCAAAGGTTTTAGAGATTTAGGGTATTAGTTGGTAAATAAGGATTTAAAAGTAAGGATTTTATGATGAACCAAAGTGTAGGATTTGGAGTAAACTTTGTAAGAAATAAAGAATAGCCTGAATACTGAATTAGAAAGATAAACTAAGTATGCCCACACTAACATGACTCAAATCTGAAACTTTTAATTAGAATTTGTGTATACTCTCGTACTTTTCTTATTAAATGACCTGGAACTCTGTTAAAGAGCTGTTTAATGGTTATTTTGAATATTTTGGTTGGACACCGTGGTTTTAGAAATTATTGTTGGATATATCATTTGGGACATGTTTATGATTATTGGTACAAGGTTTATCACTGAATATTGTATCTTTGAGTTATTCGAGGTTTTGATTGTGAGTTGTGTCTAGTGGGCAATGCTTAGTATGGAGCCATAGCTTAGCTAGGAAGTGAAATGGAATTAGCTGGTAAGTTATTCTTGTTCGGAACTCCCCAGTATGCGGTCAGTCATACTTGCAGGTGCAGGCGACATAGGCAGCAATCCTCGACTGTTGCTGGTGTGGCCTGGTCTTGGCCGAGGTTGTCGATCGGAAATGGTTTTTATTTGTTATTTAGGTTACCATCCGCATGCTTCAATGAGACATTGACTTTCACGAGCTTTATATTGGTCATGATGGTAGGTTACTTGTGACTCGCACATTGGAGCTATGATTTGGCCGTGCTTGAGGATCACTTGTGATTTGCACATGCACTGGCATTAGACGTGCTGTCGTGGGTCCACTAATCTTTGATCGGATTGGTATGGCTTCCACGGAAGCGGTACCCTTGATGGGATTTTATTTTGGACTGAAGATTATACTCACCAACCCATTCATGGGTGGTCCGCGTTGATGGTTGACGAAGGAGATGGTAGTGACTGCAGGTACGGGCTCCATCTATCATGTAAGTCATGATGTGACGAACTATGGGGGCAGGAATATCTTATTAAGTGGTTTCAGATCATGAGTCATATTATGTCACACATGTTTATTGTGGATTGGTAATTGCTATTGTTATATCATCGTATTATCGTGGTTTTGGTTTTATCGTTCACCTCATGATTATTATTGAAAAATTATGGACTGTTTTACATCAGGCACATTGCTACTTGTTGTGATTTATTCTCACTCTGGTTTCTCCCCATTTTTCAGGTACTCTTGGCAAGGCGTCAAATTTTGGGCTAATTGTAGATGGGTAGTCTATATAGCTGTAGGTTGCTCGTGGAAATGAAATCCTTGTAAATTATAATTGTTGAATAATAAAAAGAATTTGAATTTAAGTTTCCGCATTTACTGCGATTATAAATTTAGAAAAAGTTTTAAATTATCCAAATTCTTTAGTTGCTTGTTTATTTACCATCACACCTCGAGTTTGGGAATGGACCCGGAACCAGGGCGTTACATGATATACTTGATGTAGACTTGATGAAAGGAAAATTTGCATAATAAACCCTTAAGTTATGGATCCATAAACTTAAACAGGAATGTTTGTATATAAATTCCATGGCCAAGTTACTGTTGTTCTTATTCTCTACTGTTATATCATCCCAGCACCAGCAACATGGTGGCCGATGCCCATTTGCTACGGGGAATCGTCAATGGATGCCTGTATGTCAAGGGTAATTGGCGTATGGATGCCCACGTCAAGGGTAATCGGTGTGGATGCCTAGTCACCATGTGGAATTGGTGAAGTTAGATGAGGTCATGTGCAATATATATTAAACATCCTAGTTAACAAGTGATAAGAATACATGCATGTGTTTATTAAGTGGATTATCTTGTACACCTACGCACAGATTTGCACCTATTGTATGGTACTGATTTGTGATGATTTCTTATTCTTTCAACCACCCACATGTCATGGTTTCACCGAATGATATCTGCATAAACTATGTATTCACCATGTGAAACCCCATATATTTTGAGTGTATTGAACCATTCCCCTTGATTTTTAGGTGAGATGGAGCTAGAGAGTTGATGATGTCAATTCAATAGATGGCACAACAAAACAAATGGTAATTCAATATATAATGGACCGAATTTGAATATTATATAATTACATTGTGTATAAACTAGATCAATGACCAAATGTGTTAGGTTTAATGTAATTATGAAATAGAATGGTTTAATTTCAGATGGTATATGGTTTTCACTGGTTCATGATTTAAATTTAAGTGGTTTTGGTTCATTTAAGAAACACCCAAACTAAACCCATTTCCCTTGCTTAAATCGTATGGGTGTATGTTGTGGAAAAAAAGAAGAAGAAAGAGAGCTGGGAAGAGAGGAAGAAGAAGGGAGAAGGAGAGGAGAATGAGGGGCTGCATGATGTAGTTTATTACCTCAATTCCTAAAGTGAGTTGGAGGAAGCCTGTAGAGCTGATTTCAACAAGAAGGTTCCCTTAAAGTGTTGTCCAAAAACTTCTACAGCAGAGATTTGAGCCCTAATTGTTATCAAAGATTTGATTTAAGCTTCAAATGAGGCGAGTAGAAATCCTTCAAAAGTATTGGTCGAATTACTTTGTACAGAATTAATCTTTGTGTTCTTCTTCTTGTCTTGAGATTTTTTTTGGGGTTTTGATTTCAGATTTGGTTTAAATATTGTAATGATTGTTTATACATGTTCATATTGATGGAAACTTGTGTAAATGGAGAGCATGATAGGGATTAATGTTATGGGAAGTAGATTTCTAAATTATGGTTTAGAGGTTGGAGTTTAAACCCTTGAAATAGGCTCAGATTTTGGGGTTTTGAAGAGTAAACGTTTTGGTTTTGTATTGGGATGTAATTGGAGAATTTTGATGATAATTAGTGATGCAAATATGATGATGAGAAGATTTAAAAAGTATAAAAAAAAACAAAAGAAGGTGTTGGAAATAAGCTTTGGAAGTTGACGAATGGAAACAGTTCTGTTCACTGTTCAAAACTGGGTAATATTTCGTTAACGTGCGAAGACATGAAAATGATGAGTAAAAATTCAAGCTTATGGCTTAAAATTTAGTTTAATGTGTTGGTAGTTGAATGGAATTGGTTTAGGACCAATTGGAACTTAGGTTGATGCAAGAAAAATCATGAAAATTGGGTGATTTCCGTCCATTGGGTTTTGCAGCAGGTTAAACCACCTGTAATAAAATGGCCATAAATTCCTGTAGGAAACTTCGAATTATGTACCGTTTGTTGCATTAGAAACTAGACTCGTAGAGTTTTCTAACGATGTATAGCATGCATACAAATTCTTTATAGATTAGATCAGGTTTAACATTCAATTAACTAGTTAAAATCAGTTCTGCAGAGTAAACAGCAACTGCAAACCAACCGTAGATATTTTGTATCGGTTTTCTCCAAACGTGAAATTGATTTAATTCTAATCTTGTGTTCAATTTTGGTTTTGGAAAAACAATGTTTTGTTATTTGAAAAGAAAGGTGTTGATAGCAGTAGTGCCAAGGGTTTTCATGATATTGGAAATGTGTTTTGGTTTGGCACTGAGTCTGTGGGGTTGTGAACATCGAATCCACATAGGGTTGTGAACAAGTCGTTCACCTAGGGTTGTGGATATGAGTTCACCCATATTTTAGCATTGTGGAAAGGGAACGATGTTCACCACAATTGGTAAGTGTTACACGCGTCAGAGGTACACTATGAGTTGAGTTGCATTTCACAGCTGTCTAGTGGGCATAGTCGTATGTGGATCCACATGTGAGCTAAGTAGTGCATTAGAATAGCTTTATAAGTGTAATATCAGCTATCCAACAAGCGTTGCACCAGGTGATTCTGGTGAGGCCATTCCGAGGAGCGGAATCGGCTGCGGCACCCATCCCTTCGTGAGACCTCGACGTGGTTATTGTATTCAGACTGGGGGTAGTGGGTCTGATCCTCCCACCCCAGATTGTGGTTATTGTATTATTGTATTCAGACTGGGGGTAGTGGGTCTGATCCTCCCACCCCAGATTGTGGTTATGTTGTTTCATTGGGGGTTGCTTCATGCCAACCTATAGTTAGGTGCTTCGCTTCGGGTTTGACCTTGGCCTGGTCTTTCGCCCTGTAAGTCGTGAGGTGGCAACTGGATTATGATGTTACCTTATATAAGATATTCTAGTCCACGAGTCCTGCACAGTCATTGCATTCTATGTGATATGAGTTTATTGAGGATGATGGTAATGCTGCGTTTGATTGCTTTGGCAGTGAGATTTAATGCATACGAACGAGTGTTTCTATTTAGAGTTGTTTGGTTATGCATATTGTAGATTTTATTTATGTTCTTGGTTGCCAATTTATCAGAAATTTTGATATATGCATCTTGTTCTATTTATGCATTAACTATTTCAAGCATGACTATTTGGTTTTGCATATTGTTGCTCACTGAGACCTCAGTCCCACATATGTTTTGTTTTTCCGCTGTTTTATCGGATTTATTTTCAGTTACCACTATGGAAGAGAGAGCTGAGGTTCAGAGGCAGGAAGATCACATTGAAGATTATCAGCCTGAGACATATTATCACCAGGCTTAGTGGAGGGATCTAGTAATCTATTTTGGGTGATCTTTTTGGGTAGACATCCTTGTACATGTTGTATATTTATTTTGGACTCTTGTACGGTAAATATTAGTGGGCCTGTAGAACAGTCTTTTGTATACTTTTTTATTAGACTGTAATCTGATAGACTTTTTATCTTGTGATTATCAGGTATTAGGGGCGTTGCCCAGTCTTATAATTACAGGCGTTATATAGCCGTTTTTTTGAAAATTTTAGTATTGTTGAATCTGGGACCTTGCGTGGCGTTCCGAAGACAGACTATATCTTTAGTGAACAGTCTAGATTCGAGGCGTTACACACCATGCATGCATGTGTTGCTTACTGAGACATTCGTCTCACAGTTGTTTTATGTTGTTTTTTCAGAGCCATCGATGTCCGGTGTGAAGGATCGAACTGGAGACAGAGGAAAGGAAAAGGCAATAGGGTATAGAGAGGAAGACTTCTATAAACCCACCTAGGACTTTATTTCTGTTATACTTTTGTTGTAAACCTTCTAACTGAGAGGAGTGATTAGTCACCCACCATTTTGTAATAACCATAGTAATTTTGTAATTAACTTTGTAGTCCACGTGACTTGTTAGATTTCTTTTATACAATTACACACTTGATATGCACAAGCATGAACTATATATCACTTCCACTTGTCTTAGGAAAAAGTTTTTAAATTATCTGCATCTTATTAGGTCGAAAGACCAACCTGTGACGACCAGGGACAAGGGATGCCTTGGAGAGGCATACCTGGTTCAGGGTCGTGACATCATTATCTTCTAATCACTAGTCATCACTAAGACCCAGCCTTTTAGCCCTTGTCCAGTTTCAACAATAGTGATAGCATTATTATTGTTGCTTGAAGATAATGTTTATTAGGGTAATCATGTAAATAAGTTGAGATAGAAGATGCAAGAGGGTGGGCTTAGTTTGATTAGTGTAAAACCCCGAATTTTTTAATATAGTAATATAATAAATAAATCTAAATATTGGATAATAAGTTAAATTAACATGAAAATATTAAAGAATTAAGAATTAATCCAAGTATTGGTGGATTAGCATTATGTTCCAAGTAGGTATATATTAGTAAATAGATAAATGATAGTAATTAGGAGTTATTGGGAATTGGAATATTAATTTAAATCAATTGGAAGATTAATTATAGATTTGACTTTAATTAATAGTAATAGGAAAAGTGAAGAATTAATTTAGAATAATTGGGAAAGTAAGTTAAATATGAAGTTTGGGAAAGATAGGTATTAATACAATTGTGTATTATGGCCAAGAATACTATAGATATAAATTTTGAAATTTTTGAAAAAATCCAATGTGTAGATATGAAATTATCAAAAAAAAGGGTATTTTGGTCAATTCCTCTTAATTATTGTAAATAATTAAATAGATTAATTAAATCATTATTAGACTTGAGAAATTATATTAGACCTAAGTTGGTTTTAAATTGATTATTAATAATGATATTTATAGCTTAATAAATGGGAAAAGAGTATATTAGTAATTATAGTTGATTAGGAGCCTTAAGTTGAGGAAAATAGGAGTTTTAGGGAGTTTTTGAAATATTTAAAAATAAGGGAAATAATTAGCACGAAAATTAGGAAAAATAGAAGTTTCTCTTATTTTGAATTAAGAGGAAAGAATTAGGAGTTTTGAAATATTAGGAATCCTAGTGGGATTAGTTAGAAAATTTCCAAACCCTATTAGGATTTCTATTTTGGATGAGCCTATAAAAGGGAGGCTTTAGGGAGAGTTTCTTCTAATCAAATCATATAGAGAAAAAGGAGGAGAAAGGAGGGCTCTCACGTTTGAAGAATATAGAGAGAGAAGGTGTTGTAGAAATTTCTGACCAGCGTTCATCAAAGTGCGATCTAGAAAGCTTCAACCGTTGGATCAGCCTCAAATTTAGATGTTTTGTTCACAACTGGTGGAGCTTCAATCTGAACAGTGGAGATAGTGTTTTGAGGACTCTAGAGGGGTGCAATAATAGCCGATTTCGGCTGTATCTTGAAGAGAAGGATTTTGCGTTTTGAGGCAAATAGTAACACCCCATTTTGTTTTATCGTTGCATGATTTTAGGTTTAATCGTTTGAGTTTGATCTGGAATTAATATATGATGATTTGAGATACCAAACCATGTATTTTGTACAGTAAATTTCTTAGGTTTGAATTATCTTAGATAGGGTTTATGAAATCTGTTCAGTACGCTTTCTAGTGTTGATTTTCTAAGATTTTGATTTAGATTTGTAGTAAATCCGTGCTTTGATTTGTTTATAATGATTTAATATGATTTATAGATGATATTAGATGTGTTAAAAGTGGTTTGAATTGTTGGAATCATAATTTAAAGGATTAAAAGAGGAAAATTACAGAAATCGGATATCTAGGTTTTGCCGCAATTAGGTGAGCGCTTGACAGGTCGCTCGAGCAACCATGTTAAGCGTTTCTGTAACGCCCCAGTTCTAGATCAATTGTCCAACCCCGAAGTGTTAGTGTAAGTGGGCCAAAGCAACTAAAAATCAAAAATAATTTAAAACCTTTATTCATGACTTTATTAGAGTTATTATGCAGAAACATAAAATGAATTTCATTTACAAACAACTTAACATTTACAAGTACTTTTGGACTCATAACTGGTTCACATCTATTGGCTACCCTTTACATGATACCCTAATGCTTGTCGACCTCACCAAGAATACCTGAAAATAGGGAAAACCGGAGTAAGATATAAATCTCAACAAGTAGCAAGATGCATTAAATAAAACAGTCCAATTTATATATGAAATAAGGTCATGAGGTATAACGATAAAACCAAGTCTCGACAATAAAAACCAAAGCATTCATCAAACCAAACCAATTTCCAAAGCAATTAATCAAACAAACCAAATCCTCATGATGATGTGACATCACAAGACTCATGAAAACAATACATCTTTGAAAAGCTAAATGCCTGAGTCAAGGGTTGCCACCTCACGGCTTAGGTGCGAGCTGAGATACACAAACAACGACTAATTGCGAATCACCCAACCGAGATACACGGAGAGCTGGCACGTACAATCCAATCAACTGCAACAATGGGGAATACCAGAGCAAGATACATGGTGGTAACCCAAAATAACCACATCGAGATACATGACGGGTGGGATTGCTGCAACACGATCAGATACAGGAAGGCCTCATCAAAATACACGACGGGAGCATAATGTGAACATGTTTAACCAAACAAAGAAAATACTATTCTCACTCCTAGCTAAACTATGGATCCATACCAAACACAAAACAAAATACTGAAATTATATAATCTTTGATACCCAAAAACAATCCACAACAATTATAATTCATCTCAAATCATCCCCAAGATACATGGAGAAAAACAATATTCAAACTCAAGCTACATGAGTGAGAAATAACCACTCCGAGGTACACGGAAGAAAATATAAGTAATTCTGTCAAACAACTGAAAAAATCTTTAGATGTGTCAAATACAAGTGTAGGAGTCGATAAAATCACAATAAATTGAAAAGAAAAGAGTTTGGATCGATAAACTCGAATAAAAGTTATTTCAGTAGAACATACCCAAAATCTTTAAAAAAATTCAATTTAATCGACAGCCAATGTAAACAATCTCAAAACACTTAAATCTTATTGGTACATAAATTGGAAATCAATAAAAAATTTATAGTGAAAAACTAGGCATTTTTCAAAATATCAGAAATTCTGTGAAGGGCGCTCGAGCACTGTCGAGGGCTCGTGCGGGCATCCGTTGAAAACAAGTTTGAAAAGGTTGGTCGCTCAAGAAGGCGCTCGAGCGACTACTCGGGCATTTGGTTTATCGAAATCTGTCAACTTTTAGGTTTTGAAAATTTTAAAAAAAAAAAAACACAGGCGGGGCGCCTTCAATAACCCTGGCAATCAACTCAGCGCCTAACAAGGTGCTTGAGTGTGATAGCAGGCGATCGTTCAAACTCGCAAAAACCTGATTTTTCCGAACTTTGTGAAATTTCATACTAAAATCAAATAAAACCAAACCAGCACTTCAAACCACTCCGAAAACATTCTAAGCCAACCTCTAGACATGTTAGATCAGTTTAAACAAAAGAAAACTTCATTTATAAATCAAATCGAATCAAAACCAGTCATATAAATAAACTTTAACAGTTTTTGGGAAAACCAAAACACAAACATAAAATCTACGAAAATCCTTGTATAAACTAACATGGTTTGCTTCTAAATCATCTCACAATATGCATCCAAATCATCCTTAATAAATAAACGAGAATCATGCAATTCCTCCAGTTTTCTAAGTGTTCGCTACTTGCCTCAACATGTAGAATCTTTCTTCCAAGAAACCCGATTTCTCACCAACTTTCTGAAACTTTTACACCACTCTAGGCATTTCCAAATCAAATCTCCACCGTTCAGATTGAAGTTCTAAGAGTCAAGAACATAACCTCTAAATTTGAGGCCAATCCAACAGCTGAATGTCTCTAGATCTTAATTCAAACATGGCTTGTCAGAAATCTGCAGCACTCCTTCATAAAACACTTTTTTCTTCTCTTTATCTCTTTTTCTATTTTTCTCCAGCCCTATGCACGAATTTTCCCTCTTTATTTCTCCTCATAAGTGAATTAATGAAAACGACAAATCCTCCCCAATGCCTTCCTTTTATAGGCTTACCCAATTAGAAGTCCTAATTGATTTAGGAAACTTAACAACTAGGATTCCTAATTCTATTTGGAAGACTTTCCTATCTCATCTCTCTTTCTAATTATTTTCTCTTAAATTTAACTTATAAGAAAAATCTAATTTAATTAATTTTCGTGCTATTTATCATCCCTATTTTAAATATTAAAAAAACACCCCCAAAACTTCTCTTATCCTCAAATTTAAGGCACCCAATCAATCGTAATTACCAATAAGCCTTTTTTTCCTTCTTCTAAGCCATAAATCTTGATATTAAAATTCAAACCTAACCCAATTTAAGTATAATTAAATCCTTCCAATTCTATTAATTACTTAGCTAATTAATTTATTAATTTGGCCTATTAGGAAAAGACTAAAATACCCTTTTCTTTACTTATCTCATATTCAGTCATTGGATCTCTTCCAAAAATTACCCATATTTATTTCTCAAAATATTCTTGGCTTTTAACATACACTTGAACTAATACCTACCTTCTACAACCTCTATATTTAATTTGCTCTCCTAATTTATCTTAATCAATTATCCCAATTTCTATTTATTATTAATTACTATTTAACTCTTCCTAAAGTCAAATCCATAATTATTCTTCCAATTAATTGAACCTGCTATTTAAATTCCTAATTACTCAAAATTACTATTATTTATTTAATTACTAATATATCTTTGGATTATAATGTTAATCCTCCAATACCTAGATTAAATCTTTACTTCTCAATATTTTTAGGCTTGTTTAATTTATTCTCGATTATTTAGATTCCTTTTATTATATTCAAAATTCAGGATTTTACAGTTTCACCTGTATTACTTCTATTATCAACTGCTCAACACGATTGCTTGAGCGCCCTGTTAAGCGCCTGTTTTGTTATGCTTTGTTTCAAAGGCTGCTAGAAAGGATCGCTTGAGCGCCAACACAGATTTCCTGATTTTGGGAAATATACCTAGATTTTTATTATAAAATGATTTCTAGACAAATTCAACACATGTACAAATAAGATTTAGGTGTTTATGAGTTGTTTTCAGTGGCCGAATAATTTTATAAAAATTATATAAAGTTTTGAGTACGTTCTACTAAAATATGTCTTATTTTGACTTGAAAGAAAGTTTTGGTTCCATAATTTGGTTGATTTGTACACCTGTAAAACATTATTTTAGATGTGATTCATGTCCTGGAATTGATCAATATTGAGCACGTTGAGCCTATGTTTTGATATATAATAAGAATTGACAAGAGGTTTTGGATTATTGATTGAACATGAACAAACTACTTTATATACAAAATTGAATTGTAGATTTATGCTCTTCCATGTACCATGGAATGATTTATATGCCATGGATGGCAATGTTGATTATTTGTACAATCACTTGGTGGCCAGATTTATTGATTACCTGCTTTGTGGCAGAGACTTTTACCTGCTTGTTGGCAGATATGTGTATTCCCTGCTTGGTAGCAGAGATGTGTCACCTCCTGTGGAGGAGATGTAATCATGATGTGATTGCATCCCATAGGGGAAATGTGTGTGTTACTGTAATACCCCGAAAATTTTCATAAATTTTAAATTAAATAATAATCAGTATTTTATTGTAGATTTTATTGATGGATTGTAATTAAATATATAGGTGATCACATTGATGAAGGAGATCAAGAGTTTAATGCAAATTCAACCGTTGGATCATAAAATATTGGGGTAAGTATTAAATTAAGTCTATCCTTTAATTTTATTGGTTAGAAGTATATGATTTGATGGAGGGGAGATACATGGGATCATAAGGATTAAAAATAGGGTTTTATTAAGAGAGTATACAACTAATTGTATACCTACTCTTTGTATTCTCTTGTGGCTGAAAGAAGAAGAAGAGAAGAAACGAGAAAGAAGGAAACGGAGGAGCTTTGCTGTTCTTGAAGAGTTCTGCATCCCAGGAAGAGTCTTGTGTTGCTGAAGAGGGAGAAAACAGAACCTACACTAAGAGGAAAGAGGAAGAAGGAGTTCTTGAATAAACAAAGGTAAGTAGCACACCCGTTTAGTCGATATTGACTTTTACTGTGGTTTGATATTTCTACATGATCTGGAAGTATTGTATATATGTTTTTGAAGATATTAAAGATGATTTCAATGTATGGAATGTTGTTTGTTGCATAAAAACTTATTTCAGAGTTTGGAAATAGCCACTGTTTGTCGAGCGCCTGACATGATTGCCTAAGCAATCTGGTCGAGTGACTCACCTATGTTCTTTTAGAAAGTTAGTCACCCATCTGATCGCCTGAGTGACCAGGGTTAAGCAACAGTTGAAAGGAGTTATTTTTAGATAGAACGCCCATGAGATCGCTGTAAGCACCCAAATTTTGATCAAACCAAAAAAAAAAAAAAAGAAAAGAAAAGAAAACAAGAAAACAAAAAAAATGTGCTAAAAGACAGCAAAACAGCTCAAAACCCTGGCAGAAAGTCAAACCCCGATGGGACAAAAAGTTGACTTTTTGATTAACTGATATTTGGCCACCTTGCTTTATATCATTGGATAGAGAATCTCGACACGATTACAACGCAACTGAGTTTGCAGGAATCGGAGTCCGGATGAAGGTTCTGCGGGCGGTCAAACTTGGGCGAAGCCAAAAGTTGACTTTCTGCTAAAATCCGATCCAGAGGCCTTGCTTTATATCATTGGATAGAGGATCTCGACACGATTCCAGCGCAACTGAGTTTGCAGGAATCGGAGTCCAGATGAAGGTTCTGCGGGCGGTCAAACTTGGGCGGAGCCAAAAGTTGACTTTCTGGTGAAATCCGATCCAGGTGCTTACCCCCATGCCATTGGATAGAGGGCTCCGATACGATTCTAACGCAACTGAGTTTGCCCAAATCGGAGCCCGGATGAAGAAGATATGAGCTGACGAAATTCCCGAGCAGCAAAACCAGCAAACGGCGCACGTGGCAAAAAGCTGCACACGCGGCGAGTTGCGCAGGAAAATATCTCGGGGATCAAATCCGTAAATATCCAAACATTCAAAATATCCTAGGGACCAATCTGAAAGTATCTGAAAATATCTGAATAAAATAATATTAAACCTAAATATCCCAGGGACCATATCCTAATTTTCAGATTTTTAAGACAAACCCGCGGCGGCATTTAATGATTTAATCATTATGTCGCTCGCGCCGAGCGACAGGAGCTCGGCGCGAGCTGGGCGCCGAAGTGGGCGGATGCCCATTTCTCCTTCTATAAAAGCCACAACCCCCTTCATTGCAGGGGGTTCGGTTGGTTGGGGGTTCTGCATTTTTTTTGGGTCCTACATTTTTTTTGGTTCGGCATTTCTTGGGGGTTGGACATTCTGTTGTCCTTCGGCACTCGAAGGTAGTCTGGGCTACCATCTTCCCCAAAGAAACCACACTCTTGGCCATTCCTTTCTTCCCCTTCTTCCTCGTCAAACCCGAAGGTAATCTTGCTCTTGGTGTGAGAAGGAGGCTCCGGCTGCAGCTCGTTGGCTCCAAGGGACCCTCCGGCCTACTCTACAGAGACCTAGAACCAAGGTGAGCTCTCCACTTTCTTTCGTTCAATATATATATGAAAATCAGGCTTCCCATGCATCTGTGATATCTTGTTTGTCATTGTTTGCTTGATTCGAATTCGAAGGGGAGCATGTTCCCTGTGATCGCACCTCTCTTGTATCCCGATAAAACCCCCCTTTCCCTTCTTCCTTAATCGTGTTTTGTTAGTTAGTGTTTTGCAAAGTTTTATGCATGTTCTGTAAGGTTTGCAAAGAGGTTTGATCCTCACAACTTAGGTTAGATTAATTTCCAAGTATGTTAGAAGTCTGCTGGGGTTCTAAGGATCCCCAGATACCAGTTACAGAGCTTAAAACCAGTCGGAAATGGAGTTTGGAGAGAAAAAACAGAGAGTCAGGGTCTGCGCTGAGCTCACGCTCACCTCGCGCTGAGCTCGCGCTCACCTAGCTTGGGTCCGCTCACCTCGCGCTCACCTCGCGCCCACCTAAATTTGGATGCGCTCACCTCGCGCTCATCTCGCGCCCACCTAAATTTGGATGCGCTCACCTCGTGCTCACCTCGCGCTCACCTCGCGCCCACCTAAATTTGGATGCGCTCATCTCGCGCTCACCTCGTGCTCACCTCGCGCCCACCTAAATTTGGATGCGCTCATCTCGCGCTCACCTCGCGCTCACCTCATGCTCACCTCGTGCTCACCTAAATTTGGATGCGCTCATCTCGCGCTCACCTCGTGCTCACCTCGCGCTCACCTCGCGCCCACCTCGCTCCCACCTCATTTTGGGTGCGCCCACTTCGTTTTTGGGTGTTTTTTTCGCTGTCTTCGGTCCGCCCACCTCGCGCTGACCTCGCGCCTAGCCCCCGGAGGTCGGCGCCTACCCTTTTAAGGCCGAATGCCCTATTTATTTTTAAATTCCGAAAATACCCCTTGGACCCAGTGTATGTGATTTTCGTATATTTTGTGTATTTCATGATTTTTGACTGTGGGGTGACATTCTCAAACCGAACCAAATATGCCAATAGGGTTTCCGGGTCACCCGGGAACCCAACATGGGACCCAGACCACCGGTCTGACTTGACTTCCAGTGGGCCCTCCAACGGGGCCCACCCAGCCCGAACCATTGAATCATGCTTAAATAAGATAATCAAAGGAACTGGGCGGGCCGGACCACTTGAGGCCCACCCAAGCCCTATGCGGGGCATGCATGCTTAAATTAGGTCGTGGTTTGGCCGAGACCAAGGGCAGGGCCTATCGGGCCCACCAAGCCCATTAACCAACTAAGGTTAGGGTTTCAAAACCCTAACTCAGGAAGTCTTGGGCTTTCAAGCCCAAGCCCAGGTAAAGGGCCCCAAGCCCAAATCCTGGCCCACTTTGGAAACTTAAGCAAGATAAATCTCAAATCATTTGGCAAACAACTGTGGGGCCCACAAACAGTCCCGGCCCACTTGTGCATGGAAAAAACTAAATAATCAAACTTGAACCCTAGAGTAAAATCAATTCATTTGAACCAAAGCCCAAAGGGCCTCTCAGGCTAGACTGAGGCCCACAAGGGACACGTGGGCTCAACCAAGCCCACCAAGGAATCCGCAGGCCCTCCAACGGGGCCCGCCCAATCAGACCCACATCACTTTAATTAAAAAGATAAAATCAAGTAAAGGGACCCACACCACTTTGGCGGTCCTGCCAGACTTAATCAAAATGGCATGCTGGAAAATGAATCGGGTGAGTGAGAGACCAAAATTGACTCAAACCAGGGAAACCTATGGGACCCGTCATTTGACGGGGTGGACTGGGGTGTCTACGGACTTCCCCAGACCGCAACCGAGAACCTACTTAGAATCTCTAAGCCGCAGACCAAGCCTTAGTAGAAGAACTTAGGCACCCAGGTGTCCGCCTGCACCCCATCAGGCGGTGGCGACTCCAACATTCCCAAATTACCCTTTAGGAGGCGTGCCGACCCGTGCGACCGTGCGCACAGCTTGGCGACTCCACTGGGGACCTCTCAGCCCAATAGGACCCTTGGTTAGAATGAGTCAACCGAAGAGGGATTTAGTCGATTTTAGGGTTTTACTACCTCGCTTAGTAAGACGTGGAATACACGCAACTGCGTATTCTGGGGAGTCCCGTCATAAGGACATGATAATCGCCTAAGAAAAGTGGGATTTAAGCGGTCCCCTGTGACCCCCCACTTACCTGGGGACTCTCCCGGGACCTCGTATTGCGTGCCAATTCTGCACCTTACTATACGAGACAGTAAAAACTCCTTTGTCAACAAAATTCAGTCAAATCTCACCCGGTTAGACACCGCACTCAGCCCAACTACAGACAAGGGCACTCCACCACACCGTGGATGGATTTAATTTCCAGTTTCATGATAAACTGCGTGGGGTGACACGCACGAGGGAGGATGCGTGGATGATCCGACCCTGAATGAATGAGAGCGGATAATGCATCTTCTTTTCCAAGACTTAGACCTCTCTAGCAGCCTACCCTTCTGATTCCTACGAACTGATCTTTGGGATGGTATTAGCACCTACGCTCCCGTGGCTTGCCGGGGAAAGCAGGGTAAACCCATCCCCCCAGTTTTCTGGAGTCCATTAGCACCACAGGTTTCTTGCCGTGGCACGCGAGGATCCAGTACTGGTCCAGACCCTTGTAGGCTTATGTCTCGGGCTGGGTATCCTTCCCCACCTAACATTTCTGAACAAACCGCGCTTGATATTGCGAGGGTGATATGAATGATGAATACAAAAGGAGTAAAATCAACTTAAAATCCAAGAGTCCATCAGGGGCAGCAACCCCCGCTTTTTGCATCCAACTGAGTAAACACTAGATCATGGGCTACCTCAGCCCTAATTTAGGAAACCTACCAAACTTTGATCAGGGGAACCACCCCAGATCCATGCATTGAGTCCTATGTGCCGTGGGCCCTGACCCATTGAGTCCGCGGGAAGCACCCTGAGTCCGGATCAGTCTTTTTTAGCAGACGAAAGCCGGCCAGATCAGAAAGAGCAGACAAAAGCAGGCCAGATCAGAACAGGGGCAGTGAAACCCTACATCTAGGACTTTTTGGCCTACCTTTTTAAAATCAATTGTACCCTGTCCTAGGGTTCCCAACAACCCCGGGATCGAACACTTTTCCAGCTTTTTAGGCTTTAAGTGATTTCGCCCTAGCTGGCAAGTTGTAAGCAGTTCTTCAATCAGACAGCAGAGATCCTTCAGAACAGATGAAAAGACTAATTTGGACTTGGATGTGCTTCCTTACACAAGTACGTCTAGGAGTCGTGCCTTCGCTGGCACCAACCCTTTTAGGACTGCACACACATTTCAATTTTGTTTGTGTTTTTCCCGTTTGGAGGACGTTAAGCCTTGCAATACTTGCCCTTACCGTCCTGCGCATGCATAAATCATTGGCACATCAAGTTGCACCAATTTCAAAATCAAAACCATGCCAACACTTTTGGTCAAAACTGCTTTGAAAAATTGCACAAAAAGAATTTTCAAAATTTAATCGCCTCCGGGCGTACATCAAAGTACCTCAGGGCATACATCAAACCGCCTCCGGGCGTACATCAAGCCGCCTTTCGAGGTGCAAATTGCTTTTAAAAAAAACAGCTTTAAGTGGCCTCTAGGCCTACATCAAAATCGTCTTTCATGACGTACATTTGTGAAGATCTCCCGTGACTCAGGATAAACCATTTTCCATGGTTATATCGGGCCATCACCCTGGAGAAACATCGAATTGCCTTTTTTGGCATACATTCCTTTTCAACCGGGGCAATGCCATCCATGGCATGACATTTGGAACCAATTCCAATGCCCCCCATTTTGCTTCCTCATGGCAATAAGTTCAAAATTTTCCAGTCTCGGCACGATTTCGGGTTTCGCCGTCAAAACGGTAAAACCTCAAAAAAAAAAAAAAAAAGATTTCCAAAGAATGTTTTAAGCCAATCTCTCAGAATCCTAAAATTCCTAAAATTTTCCAAGAATCATTGTGCCATAAACGGCACATTCCTAAAATTTTCAAAAAAAATCCATTTGCCGTCTACGGCACCGAACCAATAAAAGGTCTTCAAAAACATCACTTTGCCATCTGCGGCACCAAAACCAAGATTTCAAAAGTCACTGTTAAAAATTTCCAAGCACAGCTACCCTTCTTGTACGTGAGATGGCACAGCTCAGGCTACCCTTCTCATGTGCAAGATAGCACAGCTCTCATACCTTTCAGCTACCCTTCTTGTATATGGGATAGCACAGCTCAGGCTACCCTTCTCATATGCAAGATAGCACAGCACTCTCACCCTTGGGCTACCCTTCCCACATACGGGATAGCACAGCTTTCAAGAAGGCCATATACGGCATCCACCCTTGGGCTACCCTTCCCACATACGGGATAGCACAGCTTTCAAGAAGGCCATATACGGCATCCACCCTTGGGCTACCCTTCCCATATACGGGATAGCACAGCTTTCAAGAATGCCATATACGGCATCCACCCTTGGGCTACCCTTCCCACATACGGGATAGCACAGCTTTCAAGAAGGCCATATACGGCATCCACCCTTGGGCTACCCTTCCCACATACGGGATAGCACAGCTTTCAAGAAGGCCATATACGGCATCCACCCTTGGGCTACCCTTCCCATATACGGGATAGCACAGCTTTCAAAATGTTTCTTTTTCATGTATAGCCATATACGGCATCCACCCTTGGGCTACCCTTCCCATATACGGGATAGCACAGCTTTCAAAATGTTTCTTTTTCATGTATAGCCATATACGGCATCCACCCTTGGGCTACCCTTCCCACGTACGGGATAGCACAGCTTTTAAGATGTTTCTTTTTCATGTATAGCCATATACGGCGTCTCCCCTTAGGCTACCCTTCCCATATACGGAATAGCACAACTTTCAAGATGTTTCTTTTTCATGTATAGCCATATACGGCATCTACCCTTGGGCTACCCTTCCCATATACGGGATAGCACAGCTTTCAAGATGTTTCTTTTTCATGTATAGCCATATACGGCGTCCACCCTTGGGCTACCCTTCCCATATACGGGATAGCACAGCTTTCAAAATGTTTCTTTTTCATGTATAGCCATATACGGCGTCCACCCTTGGGCTACCCTTCCCATATACGGGATAGCACAGCTTTCAAAATGTTTCTTTTTCATGTATAGCCATATACGGCATCCACCCTTAGGCTACCCTTCCCATATACGGGATAGCACAGCTTTCAAAATGTTTCTTTTTCATGTATAGCCATATACGGCATCCACCCTTGGGCTACCCTTCCCATATACGGGATAGCACAGCTTTCAAAATGTTTCTTTTTCATGTATAGCCATATACGGCATCCACCCTTGGGCTACCCTTCCCACATACGGGATAGCACAGCTTTCAAGGTGTTTCTTTTTCATGTATAGCCATATACGGCGTCTACCCTTGGGCTACCCTTGCCAATTCTTGGCATAGCACAACCTTCAAGACGTTTCCTTTTCATGCATAGCCACATACGGCGTTTGTCACACACGGTCGCAGCGCTGTCTGCAGTGCAAAGATTTCTTGTCACCACTCACAGCACCAGCACAAAGCAGAGTTTACCTTTTAAAAAAAAAAAAGAGGCACCACTTTTCTGCCACACACGGCACTCTTAACCACGGCTGCCCTCGCACAGAAGCAGACCATTTTCGGAGGAAACTAACATATTGCTTGTTTGTCCTTCCTTTTGTTTTATTTTTGTAACATTCAAGGTCGAAAGCGGTGCAACCATTGCCAATCGGAGCCCGTATCTGCTGAGATCCCGTGCAAGGATGAACCCAGAAGAGCCACTTGTACCTCAGCCACCAGTACCACAACCTCCAGCACCGCAACAACCTCTGCCTCTGCCTCAGCGCCAGATTGAGGATGAGCCTGTGATTATCCACCTAACGCAGCAGATGGGGCAAATCACCCAGCTGCTCCAGAGTTTGGTCAGGCAGATGCCGCAACCAGTTATCCTGCAACCTCAAGGAGAACCACAAGCATTGCCGCAGGCGCCGCCAGGACCACCACATGCCCCGCCGGTACCTGTCCATCCCATGCCTCCACAGGCTTTCCCTCCACAAGTTCCACCTCCGGCGGTGCCACAAGGCCAACAGCTGCATCAGCCACCTCCTGAAGAAGCATTACATCTCCCGCACATCCCGGAGATAAACCAGGAAGAAGAGGGGGAATGGCATAGACAGAGGGTCGAGGTAAGGGGCATCTCGCCTGAACTTAGTGCTACGATCAAAGACCTTAGGGCAGAATGGCAAGAGATGAAAAGAGGAGCAGTGCCAGGTAGGATGACAGTTGATAATTTCTGTTTCTTCCCTAACATGCAACTCCCGGCAAAGTTTAGGTGTCCTGACTTTGAAAAATTCGACGGGACTGGCTGCCCCACTGCACACTTGAGATCATACTGTGGAGCCATGATGGGGTACAACAGGGATGAGCAGTTGATGATACAGCTATTCCAGAGATCCTTGACCGGGCAGGCACATCGTTGGTTTTCCACCCTGAGCCCTACACAGATCCGAACTTGGTCAGACCTGGCACACCTCTTCACTGAGCAGTTCAGGTTTAACTCTGAGGTTGTACCTACAAGAATGGAACTGATGAGAATGAGCAAGAAGGCAGGCGAGATAATCCGGGATTATGCTCGAAGATGGCGCGAACATGCAATGATGGTGCGCCCACCACTGACAGAGGAAGAGATGGCCAGCCTATTCATCTCAACCCTGGGGCAACCATACTACTCCCACATGATTGGTCAGCAAGCTACGAGCTTTAGTGCCCTGGTCCAAATCGCCGATAGGGTTGAGGGCGGCATCAAAGCAGGATTGATAGAGGCAGGGTCACTTGGGGCAATGGCAAGAAGGCCAGTGAATGGAGGCAAGAGGCCTGAAGGGCAAAAGGACGTGGCAAGCGTTGACGCTGCACAGGGGCAGCAGCCACTCCACCTGCAAGGAGGGTCACATCCACATGGCACAGGGCCTACCGGGTCCGCGCCGCCACAGGGTGCACGAAGGGAAGATCGGAGACAGAGGGTATTTACACCTCTCCCGTATACGCTGGCAGAGCTCCTTCCTACATTGTTGAAGGAAGGCTATGTAAGGTTGATAACTCCCAACCCGAATGCGGCGTTGAACAGGAACTATGACCCCAAGGCAATCTGTGAATATCACATGGGGTCACCAGGGCATGCCACTAATCAGTGTTGGGCCCTTCGGCATGCAATCCAAGATCTGATTGATGCCAGAAGAATCACGGTGGACCCTCCTGCTCCTGCCAAAACACCACCAGCCGCCGTGTATGTGAACCCTCTCCCGGATCACAGCAAGGGGGCATCCTCCAGTGGCACAGCTGAGAGGTGAGTTGCGGGGCGCAACCAACTCCCAAGAATCCAAAATCTGCACCGGACGCGATCCCACGCCGAGTCCGCCGTTCCCAGGCTAAGTTTGAATTTACTTTTTGCATCAACCGTTCCTGGTGATGGGTCATTCTGTACATATTTTTTACATGCTTTCGCTTTCATGCAAACCTTTGTAAAAAGCCTTTTGAAAAAAAAAACACAGAAGAAAATACTTTTTGGAAAAAATGGCAAGTGCTCAGGTCGATGATGACATCATTCTGAGACCGCATTTTTTTTGGCACGACCATGATCATGGAAAAATGCTAAGTCGCTCAAAGGTGTCTTCAGCTGGGTGCAACATACTGCTCCTATGAGAACCTTGACTGAGCCAAAGGCAATCCTTCCTGATCCATGCCTTGATTTTCCTCCCAAACCTATCTTTAACCGGGGCAAAATGATCCTTGAGAGAAAGGGAAGGAAAAAAGAAAGAGAAGTGAAAGTGCTAGAACCAGCTAAGGGCCAAGGCCGACTTTAACATCACGTCTTTAAGAAAGGATGAGAGGCCGTCCTTCATGAATCCTGAATCTTAAGAATCGTTAGTCAAAACACTTTGGGCTTGATCGTACTATTCAAATACCCGTGTTGTGTCTAGCCACCCCACACCGAGGCAAAGCTAAGAAAGAAAATAAAACGGATGAATAGATTCTTGAATAAATTTGCATGAATGTTTCAACCAAGTTGTCATAACTCCTGCAAAAGGACGAAAGGCCATCTTTGCTTTATTTTCCCAGTTTCAAAGTCATATCTTTAGTCAAACCATTTTGAGCCTAACTTTCTTTCTTCTAACCCACTGAGTCATGAGCCCTAAATATGGCGCTTGATAAAGAAGAAAAGAGACAAGGATGAGCAAGAACAAAGAGAAAGAAAGGAAAGCAGAAGATAAACCGGGGCATGCTAGTCAAAGTAAAAAGCTAAGATGACCCCAGAGCAAGGAAAAAGAAAAGTAAAAATGCTAGAGGAAAAAGTGAAAGTCACAAAAGGCCTCCAGAAGAAAAAAATGAAAGTCAGTGAACAGGTATTGGCAAAGCCCAAGCAGTCAAGAAAAGGGTAGGACATGACTCGACCCATTTGCAAAAGACTTTGAGCCATATTCCCTTCCTTTCATAAACCAAAAACCTCAGCCTACGTTTCGTCCCATCAGAAAGTCCTCTCTGATTGCAGAGGATGTGACAATTGAATTCATGCAGATCTATAATGAAGGAATCTAAAAAGAAAAATGAGCTTTGGCGAGACTCAAAGTAAGACCTGAAAATGAAAAGAAAAGAATTTGAGCCTTATATCCCTTCATTTCTCAGATTCAAAACCAAGCCTATGTTTTGTCCTAATGTCAAGACCTCTCTGATCTATGAGACATGATGCACAAAAGTCAGCCAAAGTCCCTAAAGCTGGGGCAAGCACTAACCCAAGGGGAAGGACAAAGGGAAAACCCTCAATAGCAAGATCCTGAAACCACCCTAAATGACTGGGTCAAGGTGAGAGAAACCAAAACTGGGAAAGGGAAAACACTCCTTGAGACATTCCCCACCTTCTAAACTTTTACAGAACCACTGAGAGCCAATGACAGGCATAAGTCAAAATTTTCATGGGGATACGTGTCAAGCACACCGTCCCAAAACACTTTAAGCTGACAAGGCAAATAACCATGGTCATTGGTCCTGCCATTCCTTTTGAAGCACTTGTACAAGAATTCTGAAAGAGCTTTTGAAAAAAAATATATTTCACTTCAGTCATGTGCACTCGCACACACAATAAAACAAAATAAGCCACAAGTGCTTATAGTGTGAATTTCAGATACCTCACCATGTTGTGAGAATTCTGCAGGCCCATGCGAGGCAGGAAGAATCAGAGGATATCAGGAAGCATCCTCAAGTAGGAAGAAAAAGAAAGAAAAGAAAGAATGAAAGAGAGGAAAAGAAAAGCAAAGCGGAGGAAAGCCATGCTGTAATCCAACGCACACCAAGATGGGGTTTGAAGAAAGCTCACCTGTCCCCTGCGGGTTCTTTCCCAAATAAAGAACCCCCAGATCCCCAGCGGAGAACCGTCCAAAGGTCAAGCAAGCTCACGATCAAGAAGAGAAGGCGTATTCTGAAGACAAATAGGCAAATTGGCCCCTCATGTAATTTTTGATTTCCCACTTTTGTAAGTAGAGTAGGACAGGTGTGTGAGTCCCTTTGAGGCACCGGACAGCGCCAAGAGCACCTCCTCACCAAGAGCACCTCCTCCTTCCTTTCTCCTTCCGTTCCTTGGCCCACCTCCAACCCCCAAGGTTTGAAAAAGAAAAAAAAAAGAAAAAAAATGTGTTTACATCCTCACTGAAATCTGAAAATTGCATCCTCACTGAAATCTGAGAAACTGAATCATCCAGAAAACCCAAAACCGGAAAGGTGCTAATCACCACCTTTTCCAAGGAACCCCAAACCCGGAAAGGTGCTAATCACCACCTTTTCCCCAGAACCATAATCTAGAAAAGGTGCTAATCACCACCTATTTCTAAGAACCAGAACCGGGAAAGGTACCACACGCATGACCAGCTCGCGTTAATGTGCTTTGTCCCACCAACCAAAAATTAAATCCTAAGATCTCTCAGAAGGATGTGAGGAATGCAAAATTTGGGTTTCTTTCAACCTTTGTCGTTCATCAAACAAGTGATTCCGACAAAGGGGGGCAGCTGTAAGCACCCAAATTTTGATCAAAAAAAAAAAAAGAAAAGAAAAGAAAACAAGAAAACAAAAAAAATGTGCTAAAAGACAGCAAAACAGCTCAAAACCCTGGCAGAAAGTCAAACCCCGATGGGACAAAAAGTTGACTTTTTGATTAACTGATATTTGGCCACCTTGCTTTATATCATTGGATAGAGAATCTCGACACGATTACAACGCAACTGAGTTTGCAGGAATCGGAGTCCGGATGAAGGTTCTGCGGGCGGTCAAACTTGGGCGAAGCCAAAAGTTGACTTTCTGCTAAAATCCGATCCAGAGGCCTTGCTTTATATCATTGGATAGAGGATCTCGACACGATTCCAGCGCAACTGAGTTTGCAGGAATCGGAGTCCAGATGAAGGTTCTGCGGGCGGTCAAACTTGGGCGGAGCCAAAAGTTGACTTTCTGGTGAAATCCGATCCAGGTGCTTACCCCCATGCCATTGGATAGAGGGCTCCGATACGATTCTAACGCAACTGAGTTTGCCCAAATCGGAGCCCGGATGAAGAAGATATGAGCTGACGAAATTCCCGAGCAGCAAAACCAGCAAACGGCGCACGTGGCAAAAAGCTGCACACGCGGCGAGTTGCGCAGGAAAATATCTCGGGGATCAAATCCGTAAATATCCAAACATTCAAAATATCCTAGGGACCAATCTGAAAGTATCTGAAAATATCTGAATAAAATAATATTAAACCTAAATATCCCAGGGACCATATCCTAATTTTCAGATTTTTAAGACAAACCCGCGGCGGCATTTAATGATTTAATCATTATGTCGCTCGCGCCGAGCGACAGGAGCTCGGCGCGAGCTGGGCGCCGAAGTGGGCGGATGCCCATTTCTCCTTCTATAAAAGCCACAACCCCCTTCATTGCAGGGGGTTCGGTTGGTTGGGGGTTCTGCATTTTTTTTGGGTCCTACATTTTTTTTGGTTCGGCATTTCTTGGGGGTTGGACATTCTGTTGTCCTTCGGCACTCGAAGGTAGTCTGGGCTACCATCTTCCCCAAAGAAACCACACTCTTGGCCATTCCTTTCTTCCCCTTCTTCCTCGTCAAACCCGAAGGTAATCTTGCTCTTGGTGTGAGAAGGAGGCTCCGGCTGCAGCTCGTTGGCTCCAAGGGACCCTCCGGCCTACTCTACAGAGACCTAGAACCAAGGTGAGCTCTCCACTTTCTTTCGTTCAATATATATATGAAAATCAGGCTTCCCATGCATCTGTGATATCTTGTTTGTCATTGTTTGCTTGATTCGAATTCGAAGGGGAGCATGTTCCCTGTGATCGCACCTCTCTTGTATCCCGATAAAACCCCCCTTTCCCTTCTTCCTTAATCGTGTTTTGTTAGTTAGTGTTTTGCAAAGTTTTATGCATGTTCTGTAAGGTTTGCAAAGAGGTTTGATCCTCACAACTTAGGTTAGATTAATTTCCAAGTATGTTAGAAGTCTGCTGGGGTTCTAAGGATCCCCAGATACCAGTTACAGAGCTTAAAACCAGTCGGAAATGGAGTTTGGAGAGAAAAAACAGAGAGTCAGGGTCTGCGCTGAGCTCACGCTCACCTCGCGCTCACCTAGCTTAGGTCCGCTCACCTCGCGCTCACCTCGCGCCCACCTAAATTTGGATGCGCTCACCTCGCGCTCACCTCGTGCTCACCTCGCGCCCACCTAAATTTGGATGCGCTCACCTCGTGCTCACCTCGCGCTCACCTCGCGCCCACCTAAATTTGGATGCGCTCATCTCGCGCTCACCTCGTGCTCACCTCGTGCTCACTCGCGCCCACCTAAATTTGGATGCGCTCACCTCATGCTCACCTCGTGCTCACCTAAATTTGGATGCGCTCATCTCGCGCTCACCTCGTGCTCACCTCGCGCTCACCTCGCGCCCACCTCATTTTGGGTGCGCCCACTTCGTTTTTGGGTGTTTTTTTCGCTGTCTTCGGTCCGCCCACCTCGCGCTGACCTCGCGCCTAGCCCCCGGAGGTCGGCGCCTACCCTTTTAAGGCCGAATGCCCTATTTATTTTTAAATTCCGAAAATACCCCTTGGACCCAGTGTATGTGATTTTCGTATATTTTGTGTATTTCATGATTTTTGACTGTGGGGTGACATTCTCAAACCGAACCAAATATGCCAATAGGGTTTCCGGGTCACCCGGGAACCCAACATGGGACCCAGACCACCCGGTCTGACTTGATTTCCAGTGGGCCCTCCAACGGGGCCCACCCAGCCTGAACCATTGAATCGTGCTTAAATAAGATAATCAAAGGAACTGGGCGGGCCGGACCACTTGAGGCCCACCCAAGCCCTATGCGGGGCATGCATGCTTAAATTAGGTCGTGGTTTGGCCGAGACCAAGGGCAGGGCCTATCGGGCCCACCAAGCCCATTAACCAACTAAGGTTAGGGTTTCAAAACCCTAACTCAGGAAGTCTTGGGCTTTCAAGCCCAAGCCTAGGTAAAGGGCCCCAAGCCCAAATCCTGGCCCACTTTGGAAACTTAAGCAAGATAAATCTCAAATCATTTGGCAAACAACTGTGGGGCCCACAAACAGTCCCGGCCCACTTGTGCATGGAAAAAACTAAATAATCAAACTTGAACCCTAGAGTAAAATCAATTCATTTGAACCAAAGCCCAAAGGGCCTCTCAGGCTAGACTGAGGCCCACAAGGGACATGTGGGCTCAACCAAGCCCACCAAGGAATCCGCAGGCCCTCCAACGGGGCCCGCCCAATCAGACCCACATCACTTTAATTAAAAAGATAAAATCAAGTAAAGGGACCCACACCACTTTGGCGGTCCTGCCAGACTTAATCAAAATGGCATGCTGGAATAGGAATCGGGTGAGTGAGAGACCAAAGTTGACTCAAACCAGGGAAACCTATGGGACCCGTCATTTGACGGGGTGGACTGGGGTGTCTACGGACTTCCCCAGACCGCAACCGAGAACCTACTTAGAATCTCTAAGCCGCAGACCAAGCCTTAGTAGAAGAACTTAGGCACCCAGGTGTCCGCCTGCACCCCATCAGGCGGTGGCGACTCCAACATTCCCGAATTACCCTTTAGGAGGCGTGCCGACCCGTGCGACCGTGCGCACAATCGCCTAAGCGCCTTCAACGAGCGACCGTATTAATTTTTCGAACTTATTTAATATACGATTGCCCAACCAGGTTGCCTAACCGACGGGGTTGAGCGACCATTACAGAAACCTGATTTTTCTGAATTTGAAGAGTTATTTCAATACCAAATGATTTTAAATGATGTTAAATACCTAAACCAACAGATATTGAGTGTTTACAACTATTTTCAATGATATTTTGTATTAAAAACAAATTTATGAGTGATTTAGGTTTGTTTGCAAAAAGGTTGTCTTACTTTGGAAATAAAAGAATTTTTAGGCTATTTCAAAATCTGATTTGATTTGATTGGAAAATTCTTACTCAGTAAAATATATTTTAAAGTATCTTGATTTCTGAACTTTAGAAGAACTTCACACCAGAAATATTTTGTAAATTTATTTTTGAAAAGAGTTTAAGCTTCGGAAAATCCTATATGCCACTAGGCACTATTACTAACTATATTGTTTTGAGTTAGTTGTTATTATTGGTGTCTAGTGGGCATAGCTGCATATGGATCCATAGGGTTAAGCTAAAAAGTGAAGAGGTTTTTCTTTGGTTGGATACTCCTTGTTTGCGCTTGCGCTTCCTTTGCAAGTTAATTTGCATTGGGAGGTCTTCATGTCTGTAAGGTCTCATTTCATGTTTATGTTGCTGGTAAGTACCTTGTATGTAAGGATAAGCTGTCACAACCCGGAACTAGATCTGCCCCTCCAAGGCACAACCCGTTCCAGACCATCGCAAGTGGGCCATTGAACTCGATAAAATACAAAGGATTTAAAAAAAATTTCCTGACAAGTGCAAATGATAAGACAATTCATGCGGTGCATATCAAAAGTGTGTTCTATATAAAAGAAATGTAACGAGGCATGAAAGTTAATTACAAAATGACGGGTGACTATATTACTCCTCTCAAAATACACAGTACACAATCCAAAATAAACTATACATGTAAGACAGACATAAAACCTAAGGCCTATTGAAACCTTCCTCTCAATACCCAAAGGCTTTTTCTTTGCCTCTATCCCCAGCTCGGTCCTTCACACCGGACGTCGATGGATCTGAAAAATAAGAAGTAAAACAACTGTGAGACAGATGTCTCAGTAAGCAACACATGCATGCATGAGAAAACACAGTTTAGGCATATATCAATCGGTTAAATCATGACATGTGGTTATTTGAAATCATAAATCAAGTATCACAGTTGAGTGCCATACAAGTTGGTGCATGCTTGTGCGTCGATGTACAGTTAATACATTTAATATAGACTTTCATCCAATCTCGCCAATGGTTATGTAGGAGGTTTCATATTATACTACTAAAAAACAACAACATCAACACATATCCATCCAGCTTCACCGTCTACACATGGTGGTTAGGCATATCCATCTAGCTTCACCGTCTACACATGGTGGCTAGGCATCTACGCCGATTACACATGACGTAGGAAACTAACACGCTGTCGACACGTGACGTTTAGGCATCCATTGCTAATTACACATAGCGAATGGGCATCGGCCACCGATTTCACATAGTGCCGGGATGATACAACCATAGCAAGCTAACCAGGTGAGCCAATGCCCCAGATATACATTTGTTCATCGTACCAGATATCTCTCAATCCCAAGTTCTTGTGGAGGATGCTAGTTCACTACCCTCGACGGAAGTGAATCGCACACACTACCCACCAATACTATTTTGTGGAGGATGCTAGTTCACTACCCTCAACGGAAGTGAACCGCACACACTACCCACCAATACTCTTTTGTGGAGGATGCTAGTTCATTACCCTCAACGGAAGTGAACCGCACACACTACCCACCAATACTCTTTTGTGGAGGATGCAAGTTCACTACCCTCAACGGAAATGAACCACACACACTACCCACCAACACTCTTTTGTCTACAGTGATTACCAATTGGGGCCACTGCCCCCTTACATGTCTCATGGAATCGGGCCATCACCCTCCATATAATACATCAATAACCATGGGCCACTGCCCTTCCTCTCATACTATCAAGTAATGGGCTAACGCCCTTAATATCGTGCAATTCAATACAGGCCAATGCCCGGCGTATCTTGCAATTTACTACGGGCTAATGCCCTTCATGTCTTGTGCCAAACTCTAGGCCGAAGCCCATCATATCAAGTGGGGTGTACTCACCATGAAGGTCAATGGTAAAGGGTTGGCTTGTCCCGGAAATTCCATTTTTCAAGACTCATTTGGGCAACCTATGCCTTAATTCTTTGATACTTGTACAACTGGATCTTGGTTCTTGATTTCTATCTCTAAAGGTTAATTGGAAGGTGCTCAAAGTGACGAAAATCTAATTGATCCTACTTCTGTGAGAATCTGGGACAGAAACTATCTGTAAAGCCTCCCTTGGTAACACGTACTCAAAATCCTTGTTATCTGGAATTTTGAGATACTTCTAGTTGGGACACTTCCTTGACATGTAATTCTAGCTTATACGTATGTTGGATTTGAATAAAAACCATCGGTGGTTCGATCTGGGCTAAAATCACATTTCTGGAACTTTTCTTACATTTCATGACCCAACTTGGCAATCTATGCCTCAATCCTTTTGTAATTTATGCAATTTAGGTTTGGTCCTTGTATTCTACTTCCATAGGTTATTTGGAGGGTATTTGAAGCGGTGGATTCAATTTATCCCACTTCTATAAAAATCTGGAATACAACTCTCTCTATGAGACCCATTCTAGCAAAACATACCCAAAATCTTTACTATTTGGAATTTGGTGACAACTCTAGTTGGAACACCTCCTAAACACTTAACTCTCACTTACACATGGGTTGGATTTGAATTAAAACAAATGGTAGTTCAATCTGGGCTAAAAATCCAAAAATGGGGAAATCTGAGAAGGGCGCTCGATAGGTCGCTTGAGCCTGCTCCGAGCGGCCAAGACTCAACTCTCAGGTTCCTCTGTTAAGGCAATTTGCTAGAACAGTTGCTCGAACAGCCATGCCTTAAAACTCTTCCTAAAACTATCGCCCGATGCTACGCTTGAGCGGCTGTTCAGGCGGCTGGGGTTTCTCAGCAACTCGTGAAATCCGACTTTTGGGGATTTGGTGATTTTCTCAAATCTTACTTGTTCCTAATGTTTTTGGGCTCTAAATTGCTCCTAGCATGTATAGTTATCTACTACCAACAAAACCCCCAAGAAAAATCCCTCCTATTTGTACAAATAAACTATTTCATACATCAAACTCTAAATTCCACATTTATATACGAAAATGGCTAAAACATGAAACATAGGTTAGGGTGGTGTTGCTTACCTCATGCAAACACTCAAGCAAGTCTTCTTGCTTCCTTTGCAACCCACGAACAGATCCTTAGGTACCTCTTGGTTGTTTTCTCCACAAAACTCCAAGCTTCTTCACCAAACGAAAATGGCACTTGGGGTTTCCTTCTTTTCTTGCTAGGGTTTCCTTCAAATGGGTTCAAGGTGAATGGTAATGTGATGGGAACATAATGAGGGGAGAAAAAGATGAAGAATGGGAGTGGGAAGGGAAGTTGGAGAATGAAGAAGGGAAAGGGAGAAGAGGTTGGGTGTGGGGTTTGGGGTTTGGGTCGTATGGGATTCTCCTTGGGTTTTTTCCACTTAAGTGACTTCTCCCACCAGCCACTAAAAATTACAAGTTTGCCCTTCCACCTCCTATATTGTACAATACCAACACTTAGCCATTTTTCCTCAATTAATACCAAATCCTATTCAACAACTAGAGGTTACTCACTTCATAAGCCACTGTCGAGCCGGGGCTTAGCCACTTTGACTGGCTTCAAGCTTGGGCTTCTCCAGCTTCACCTACACATCTAGCTCACTGGTTAGGGTGTGGTAGGGGTATTGGAACGAGGTTTCACATAAGCGGCCATCTCCATGTATTGATTCAGGTGTTGCATGCTGGTGGTACGTGCCGAACTCCGTGAGTTTCGTCGTAATAAGTCGATGTCTAGGCCTCTTATTGTCAGATTAAGATTCGAGCTTGAGGATTTACTAGCTTCGCTCAAAAGTCGCATGGTGACATAGTGAATGGAGAGTTTCTTGTTAAAGGTCTTCTTGTCTTCATGAGTCCTACAAAGACATATGATGGATTGGCTTTGGTTTTACCTATTACACTTTTGTGTTGAAATTCATGTTAATGGGAAAGATTACATCTTCTGAAATGTTGTTAATTACTGTTTTATTTATTGAGATTGTATCCTGTTTATTCATTTACTTTATCGAGCATGATAGTATGACTATTTTTATGTATAACTGTTTATTCATGCATGTTGTTACCTACTGGGATATTCGTATCTCATTCGTGTTTTGTTTTGTTTTTCAGCTGATACACAAAAGAGGGACTTGGGGTTTGAGACTCAGGGCGAGATTGCAAATTTTCTCCCAGAGGAATATTATTATCCTGAGTAGTTAGGTTTTGAGGTAGATACAGTTAATTGAGACATTGATTATTTATTTGTTATTTTATGGATTGATGTTTATGAGAGTGAGAGTGATAGAACATGTTTTACCAGACTTGATTTATTTTGATGAGATGGTTTGAATGACATTTTATCCATGCTTATTGGGTTTTTATAAATGATAAACTTCCACACTCTAATATTAATTACTAATTGAATTATACATATTGGTCTGGTAATTTGATGTTTTGGGCCCAGTAGCACTTCGGATTCGGGTTGGGTGCTTGTTTTGCATTGACCCAAGTTTGGGGCGTTACAGTTACCTCCTGCGGGAGAGACGTGTTACCTCTTGTGGAGGAGATGTAGTCCATATTGGATTACATCCTGTAGGGGAGAGACCTCCTGTGGAGGATATGTAATCATGATGTGATTGCATCCCACATGAGAGATTTGTGTGTTACCTCCTGCGGAAGAGAGTGTTACCTCCTGTGGTGGAGATGTATTTCCGATGAGATTGCATCCTATAGGGAAGATACCTCATGTGGGGAAGATGTGATTATTACGTGGTTGCACCCTGCATGGGAGATGGGTGTGTGAGTTGCGCTTGAGGGTGAGGAAGCTATATCCTGCAGGGGAGATGTAGGTGTTATGTGTTCACATTTTGCGGTTAAGTTATGCTATCTCCTACGGAGGGTGCCTGCGGTATAGAGATATGCACTATCCTGCGGAGGAGGTGTAGATACTATGTGTTTACATCCTACCGTAGAGGTAGGCTACTACCTGAAGGTAAGCTTTAATTACTAATTATAAATGATTTGATTTCTTAAAAAAAAAAGTGACTGATTGATCGGTTTAGCTATGTTTTGACAAGAACGGTTTGAAAAGAAATATTAAATTGACATGATTAACATGATGGATTGTTTTGGGGAAACTATTTGTATTAATTTGGGAAAATTTGTGGATTTGATTTATACGGCGTTGTCTTCTTGTTTTAGCGATACTTGTGATATTGTTTTGCAACTCATGAAAGGTTTGTAAATGATATATATATAAACTGTTTTCTTCTATGCATGTTGCTACTTGCTGAGATTTTATATCTCATTCTTGCTTTTAAATGTTTTGTTTTCAGGTGATCTTTGTAAGACCATGAAATTTTCAAAAAAATAAAAATAAAATAAATAAATAAAATTTCAATTTAATTAAAATTTAATATATTTTTTTAAAATCTATTATTGGGTTATGTAGATGATCATGTGGGAGGAGGAGATCCAAAAGATGAAGCAGATCTGACCGTTCAATCGTAACATATCGTGTTAAGAATTAAATTATGGTGCTTTTGGGATTTGATTGGTTAGAAGTATAACAATTGATAGGGGTGAGATGCGCAGGATCAAGAGAGAATAAAATAGGGTTTTATACCCCAAAAGAAAATAAAACGTATTTTTGTCATTGTATTTCGTTGATATTCTCTGGCGGCCGAAGAGAGGGAGAAGAGAAGAAGGGTGTTGCTCTTCAAGTTTTCTGAATCATAGGAGTTTAGTATCTCTGTGGAGTGAGGGAAATCGTCACCAACACAAAGAGAAAGAGGAAGAAGGAAATTGTGCGAACAGGTAGGTAGCACACCGATTTTTCGTCAATTCGTTGCTTTCCTATTGTTTGATCACCAAGGCATGATTATTAGTTGTATATGTGTATATGTAGTTTGATTTTAGTTGTATATGTATGTAAGGATTGCACATAACAGAGAAAATTTCAGATTTTGAACTCGGTTTGCCCCAGTTGATAGGGCGCCTAGTACTACCGCCTAGGCGATCGTAGGTGCCCACGTATTGAAATTAGAATAGTGTTAAGCCGCTCACCTATCGCTTAGGCGATGGGTAGGTGATCAAAATTATAATGGGCACCTAGTGGGACCGCCTGGGTGATCCCTGAGCGCCCGTTGAAACAAATAATTGATGAATTTTGTACTACCGCTCAGACAGGCCACCTAGGCAACCGGTGCTAGGCGACCTCAATAGAAAATTTGATTTTTCAAATTTTGATTTTTAATTCAAAATAAAATGATTTTAAATGGATTTTACCAATTAAATTAGATGATTTGAGATGGATTTAACTAATCAAATAATCAGTTTTCAACATAAACACTAGGGAATTTATTATAGGCTTATAGTTGCCTACTTTGAAAATAATTAGGGATTTTTGAGATTTTGAACTTCAAAACCTATTTGACTGAGATATTTCACTCAGAAAAATATATTTAAAACAAAATGAATTCTGAACTTCACTAAAAAAAAAAAAACTTCACACCAGAAACCACCTTATAGATTCAATCTTGGAGAAAAAACCCCTTGAATGCCTTTAGGCTTGATTACTTAATTAAATGGGATTACTCTAACTTCTCTCTAATAAATAGTAAGTACCTTGTTTACCGTGTGTGACTACCTTCAAACTTTACATAACTTTTAAATTACTTCAATCGACCCCACCACTACCTTTAATCACTTGAGTCTTCTAATACTTTAATTATCACATAATTAGACCCAGTATTGTGATTACAAACTAATGAATTGATTTTGGAACAAGGTTTGGATTATCGATTGATTAGGATCAAGCTGTTATATATAATTAAATATAATTTGGACTGTGGATTAAATGCCATGATGGCAATAAGAGATTTGTACCATCTGCTGATGAGATTTGATTACCTCCTGCGGGAGAGATGGATTACCTCCTGTTGAGGGAGATGTAGTCCGGATTGGATTGCATCCCACAGGAGAGATATGTGATGACCTCCTACGGGAGAGATGAGACCTCCTGGTCGGGAAGATGTAATCCAAATTGGATTGCATCCCACAGGAGAGATATGTGACCACCTGCGGGTGAGATGAGACCTCTTGTGGGGGAGATGTAATCACGATGTGATTGCATCCCACAGGGGAGATGTGTGTGTTACCACCTGCGGGTGAGATATGTTAACTCCTGCATGAGGAATCTTCTGTTGGGGGAGATGTAATCCAGATTTGATTGCATCCCACAAGGGAGATATGTGACCACCTGCGGGTGAAATGGGACCTCTTGTGGGGAGATGTGTGTGTTACCACCTGCGAGTGAGATGTGTTAACTCCTGCGGGAGAAACCTCATGTAGGGGAGATGTGATTACTACATGATTGCATCCTACATGGGAGAATGTTACTATCGGATTTTGAGATTGACTATTAATTATGAATGACATTATTTCCTTTAAATAAGAAGAGTTTGATTAAACGGTTTAGCTATAACCTGATTAGAATGACTCTAAAATAGAATATTAATGAGACATGAATAAAATGTAGAATTATTGTAGGAAGACAATGCTTGCAGTGAATTGGAAAACCCTTTAGATGTGATTTATATTACATTGCCCTTCTGTTTGAAATGAATTTATATAATAAACTGTCCTTTATTGAGCACTGATTTAATGTTGGTTTTGTACCGTGATTACTCGCTTATCTTATTGACCATAATTACTCACTTATCTTATCGATCATGATATCATTGTTATTTTCCTTATATATAAAATGTTTTTCTTTCATGCATAGTGTTACCTATTGAGATATTCGTATCTCACCCGTGTTTTGTTTTGTTTTGTTTTCAACGGTTCCACGTGAAAGCATCCTTGGGGTTGGCACAGGGGGAGTTGTAGATTTATGTGCTAAGGATCATTCTTATCTTGTTTAGTTTTTCTTTTCAAGGTTGATGTAGATGTACTTTGATGGATATTTTATGATTTAATTGATTATGAGAGAAAGTGTGTTAAAAACCCCATTTACCAGACTTATGATTTTATATTGATGAGTTAGTTTGATGATTATATTTAGCCACGCTTATTGATGAATTTAATGTTTTTAACTCTCCACACTCTGATAATTAATGGAATTCTTTGCATAGACCCGGGTTCGGGGCGTTACAATCTTGGAGAGCATATTGATGTAGGTGTTTTTATTTTCCTAAAATGTTAGTAGGTGATCTAGTAGAGTTTTGAGAGTTAGTTAAGTTGTAGTTTGTCTTTTACTTAAATATTTGATGTAATAGTGTAGACACCCCAAATTGCACTACAAGATGAGAAAATAAAGAAAAATATTTAATTGGATTTGAAATAGGTCAAAAAAAGGTGAAATTGGTCAAACCTGTTATGTCCGCATTAGGTATGCGGACGAGCCTTGACCGCATTTGATCTGCGGACATTACGTGACCGCATTGAAAATGCGAACAAGGCGTGTCCGCAATTCAAATGCGGTCGCGCGTGTTTTTTGCGAATTTTCAATTGCTCGATTTTTGAGCCATATTTACTATTTCTACCTCTCTCTAGGGTTTCGTCCGTCCCGTTTTACCTTCATTGGTTCTCATATTTACTCCAACTCATGTTTTTAAAACTGAATTAGAACATTCTAGAACCTATTGAGACCATCCTTGCCCTTGCTCTTGATTATAAATAGAGGGCCTCTCCTCAAGCAAATGGCTAAAAAATTGTGGCTAAGAATTGTGCCAGAAATTGAAGACTAGAAGAGCTCCAAGTGAAGAAGAGAACCCCTACCTCTCTTCTTTCTCAAGTCCAGGTTAGCCTCTCTCCCCTTTTATTTTCTAGTTTTAATTTCTAGGATGATTCTAATCTTCTCCCTTTCTGTAGAATAAGGCATGTGTGTGATTGCAACCCCAAACCTAAATCCAAGTACCTCAAGTATTTTCTCTAGCTGTAAAACGTGAAGAGAGTTCTAGGGGAAAGGAGGACAAGAATGGATCCGTAGGGCAAATGTCACGACCCGGAACCAAGTTTGCCCTCCAAGGCATAACCCGTCCCAGACCATGGCAAGTGGGCCATTATACTTAACAAACACGGAGGATTTTAAAACTTTTTCCATAACGCGCGTAGGTGCAACAGTTTATACATGTGCATAACAAAAAGTGTGATCATATATATAATTGATATGAAACAAAACATAAGAGTTTAGTTACAAAACATCTGGGTAACTAGTCACTCCTCTCAATGTATAGGGTTACAGTTCAAAACTATACAAGGATAAACAAAAGAAAATCCTAAGGCCTATAATAGTCTTCCTCTCTATACCCGATGGCTTTTTCCTTTCCTTTTTCCCCAGCCCGGTCCTTCACACCGGACATCGATGGATCTAAAAAATAAGATAGAAAGCAACTATGAGACGAATGTCTCAGTAAGCAACACATGCATGATTCGATAAAACACAGTTCATGCAAATATATCTTGATGAAACCATGACATGCGGGTAGTTTTTAATACTATAAAATCCACGACATCTCATGTGTCATACAGTGGTGCATGCATGTGCTTCAGTGTACAATTCATCAATTTATGTCAATTGCAATCAATAAACATTATGCTAGATGTAACCGATCTCAAGCTTGCGTGGAGGATACAAGTTCTCTATCTCCAGGTCAGGGTGAACAAAGGTCCACTACCCCCCAACCGAGATGAACCAATCCATCTATCCACCAAGACTTACTGCTGTGGAAGAGCTTGTTCACTACCCCCAAATTGAGGTAAACCCTGGTTCACTACCCTCAATTGAGGTGAACAGCATACATTACCAATCAATATTCTCTGTCATGATGAAGCCAGTTCACTACCCCCAAATTGAGGTGAACAATGGTTCACTACCCCCAATTGAGGTGAACGGTATATATTGCTTACCAATATTCACTGTGGTGATGAGGCCAGTTCACTACCCCCAAATTGAGGTGAACAATGGTTCACTACCCCCAATTGAAATGAACTGCCCATGTAGAATGCCAACACATGGGCCAATGCCCTAATTAAATCCCGTGAACTTCTAGGCTACTGCCTCTTATAGAATTCAAGTCAAAGGTGTAGAGCCGAAGCCCTCTGTTCAATGATCAATGTTAATGGGGCCACTGCCCTTCTTTTTTATAATCAATGATCATGGGCCACTGCCCTTTTTATCTCATGGTGCAAGTAAAGAGCCAAAGCCTTGGGTGGTGAAAGTGTAATACGGGCCAATGCCCTAGGTGTAAAATACTAGGCCAAATCCCATCTGATCATAGGTAGGGTACTCTCATTGATGGTTAATGGTATAGGTTAGGTTTTCAGGAATTCTCTGCCTTTCATGACTCTTTTGGGGCAACCTATACCTCAACTCTTTTGATACTTATATACCTTGGTCTCAGTCCTTGATTTCTATTTCCAATGGTTAATTGTAAAGTGTTTGAGGTGGTAGGATCAAGTTATCCTATTTCTATAGTATTCTGGGACAGAAACTCTCGGCAGGACCCCATTTGGGAAAATGTACCCAAAATCTTTGATGCTTGGAATTTTGACCTACTTCCAATTGGAACATCTTCTAAACACTTAACTCTCACTTATCCATGGGTTGGATTTGAACAAAATCAAATGGTAGTTCAATCTGGGTTGAAACCTCGAAAATTGGAATTTCTGGTAAAGGCCCTCGATGGGTCGCTCGAATTGACTTCGAGCGGCTAGAAATTTTGCTCTCGGGTTCTCTGTTAAAACAGGGCGCTAGAATAGTCGCTCGAGCGATGCTCCAGCGGCCATGACTTAAAACTCTATCTAAGGCCACTTACAACTACCGCCTGATGACCGCTCGAGCGGCTGGGTTTTTCTCAGTAGCTCGCGAAATCAGATTTTTGGGGATTTAGGGTTTTTCTCAAATCTGACTTGTCCTAGGTATTTTTGGGCTCGAAATCACTCCTAGCATGTGTAGAAACTTGCTACCTACAAAACCCCTCAAAGAAAACTCTCCTATTGGCCCTAGGACTCGTTTTTACATCTCAACCCTAACACATCCAAAACAAATATGAAAATGGCCAAAACTTGAAATAAGGGTTGGGGTGGTGTTGCTTACTTCTTGTAATCACTTGAGCAAGTTGTATAACCTCTATTGCAACTCACGAACAGCTCCTTGCTCCTCTTTTGCTTGATTCCACAAATCTCCACACTCCAAACCTCAAACAAAAATGGGTTTTCTTGGGTTCTTCTTTTCTTTTTTGCTTGCCAACAACACCTCCAATGATTTGGAAAGGGATGGAGGACGAAAATGGGGAAGAAGATGAAGAGAAATGGGAGAATGGGAGAAGAGAGAAGAGGGAAAGGGTTTGAGCAAGGGTTTTGGTCGAATGGGAGGGGGTTGGTCGTGAATGGGCTTTTGCCCCTTGATTTGGCTCACATAAGTGACTTCCACAGCCACTAATTATTACAAGTTTGCCACTCTTCTCCTATATTGCGCAACACTAACCACACTTAGCCTATTTTCTCTCCATAAGAAATCCTATGTAACCAAATAACAGATGCTCACCTTCTTAGGCTGCTGACAGCCCGGAGCTTAGCCACTTCGGCTGGCTTTAGGCTTGAGCTGTTCCAGCTTCACCTACACATCAAGTTCACTAGTTAGGGTATGCTAGGAATATTGGAACGGGGTTTCACAGCAAACCCCCATATGGTGTAATCTTAGAAATGTATAGTTTTAATATTTTGTTTAGATTGTGGGATTGCTCATTGATGAAATATGGAGGAATACCATGGATCTATGCTGTTCATAGCATTAGATCTCATTTTCCTTCTAGAGTTTTGATTTTTCATTGTTTTCTTCCTTTTTATGTTTTTTTATTATTTTCATCATTAGACTAGGATTTTGGATCTACCATGATCTATATGGTAGATCTGAAATCAGAAGCCTTAAAGTAACCTCTAGGGTTTCATGAGGTGATTTTTTTGAGTTATTTTCGATTTTTTTAGAAAAGACCATGTGGTCTAAACTCTTCCTTTTTGATGTTTTTCATCAATGTGGATGAATCTGGTCCAGATCTCTTAATTAATGAGAAACCTGGACCAGATCTGTACCCTAGATAGTTTTGATTCATTCTTCAATTTCACAAGGTGATTTTTGGTTTATTTTCAATTTTGAGAGAAGACCCTATGGTTTAAACTCTCCCCTTTTGATGTTTTTCATCAACATGGGTGTATTTGGTATTAGATTTCTTAATTAATGAGAAATATGGGCCAGATCTGTACCCTAGATTGTTCAGGTTCAATTAATTAATATCTTGTAAAAATAACTTTTTTTATTATTATGTAGTTCCTAAATTTCAAGGATTTAACTTAAAGCTAGATTTTTGAAGTTTTTACTTTAGTTTTGTTTTCTTTATCTTGATTTTAGTCAATTATGAAGCCCAAAAAATTGTGTATTCATAGGAAGGATCCAAAATTAATTGGATCATTCTTATGGAAAAAACCATACATTTTTTATTCTTTGTTTTTTTTACATTTGATTTGATTTTTTTATTAGCAAGCCTTTCTTTTAAAAAAACATGAACAATACTTGGCAACCACCTTGTGTGGATGAATAGGGGTGCCTAACACCTTCCCCTATTCATAACCTAATCTCCTCACCCATCTCCAGTTTATTTTTTATTTTTTTATTAGAGTTATTTGTACTCTAACTTTGTTTTTTTATTTATTTTATTTTGAATATTTTGGTGTCCATTCACACCCTAAAATTGAATGGTGGCGACTCCATGATTTTTATTCCAAGCACTCTGATAACCCTTAGTTCTTTTATTCTCCATCATTTGAGCTGATTGTTATGTACCATTAATTAATGCCTTGATCCGAGTCAAAAAAAATGACCCAGATTTGGGGCGTTACAATTAATTTAGACATGAAGATAAGTTGATTAAATTATTCCTTATATACAAAGTTGTAAGCGATTGATGCTTTCCTCCCAATTGTTTCATAAGGTTTGGGAATGAAGGTTTTGAAGCTTAAGATACTTTGGTCTCCCGAGAAGGACCCTTCTACAAGGACCATTTTACAAAAAATTTTAATGTCATCCATCCATCTGTTGACAGCAAGGTGCTTAGTGCATCTTTTCAAAATTGGAAGTGATTAAGAAATGGAAAGAATATTGAAAAAGACGAGAGAGCATCTATGAAGGTAGTGGAGAGAGCGTCTGCAAAGATCTAACAAGAACAAATTCGTAGATTTGAGGGAAAAGGAATCAGAAAGAAAAGGAAAAAAAATACCTTTGCGAAGGGATTTATCTTATAAACAGATTGTTTTAGTGTTATTAAAGGTAGTTGGTATGTTTTAAATGTTGTCTTACAGGTTGCAAAAGAAGGTATCATTCCAATAGGAAAGAGAAAATGATGGCGATATGTACTCCTAGCTGTAATCTCATCATGATAGACAAAGTTGTAAAACCCCAAATTTTCAACAAATAAATAAAGCGAATTAAATATGAATATTTGGAATGTTAATGAATTTATCGAAATAATTGGAGATTAAATGTAGAGCATATGATTTGGGGTATTTTCATTCATCCGAAATGTATAATTGATTAAGAATGATAAGGAGAATAACTTTGAAAATTTTAGAAGAAATCCAATGTGTAGATATGAAATTATCAAAAGAAGGGTACTTTGGTCAAATTCCTACTAATTATTGGTAAATAATTAAATAGATTAATTAAGTTATTATTAGACTTAAGAAATTATGTTAGATCTAAGTTGGGTTTAAATTGATTATTAATAATAATATTTATAGCTTAATAAGTGGGAAAATGGCATATTAGTAATTATAGCAGATTAGGAGCCTTAAGTTGAGGAAAAGATGAGCTTTGGGGAGTTTTGTAATATTTAAAAAATAGGGGAAATAATTAGCTCAAAAATTAGGAAAAATAGAGGTTTCTCTTATTTAGTATTAAGAGGGAAGAATTAGAAGGAGTTGTAAAAGATTAGGAAAGCTTCTAAGTGAGATTATGAATCCTATTGGGGTTAGTTAGAAAGTTTTCAAACCCTATTAAGACTTCTATTTTGGGTAAGCCTATAAAAAGGAGGCTTTATGGAGGAATTAGGGTTTCTTCTAATCAAATCATATAGAGGAAAAGGAGGAGAAAGGAGGGCTCTCACGTTTGGGGATATAGAAAGAAAATGTGTTGCAGAAACCTCCGACCAGCATTCATCAAAGTTAAATCAGAAGAGATTTAACCATTGGATCAGCCTCAAATATAAGGGTTTTGTTCATGACTGGTGGAACTTCAATCTGAACGTAGGAGATGGTGTTCTGAGTCTTTAGAAGGGTGTGATAGCAGCAGAATCTTGACGGTAACTTGAAGAGAAGGATTTTGCGTTTTGAGGTAAGTAGTAACACCCCGTTTTGTTTAATCGTTGCATGATTTTGGGTTTAAACATTTAGGTTTGATTTGGAATTAATATATGATGATTTGCGATACTAAATCTTGTATTTTATACAATAGATTTCGTGGGTTTGATTGATCTTACATGTGGTTTATGAAAACTGTCGAGCATGTTTAAAGTATTGAGTTTCTTTAGGCTTTGATTTAGATTTATTGTAAATCTATGTTTAGATGTATTTGGAATGATCTAACATGTTTATAGGTTGAAAATAAATGATTTAGAAGTGATTTGAGGAGTTGGTTTGATGTTATTTGGATTTAGAATGAAATTTCACGAATTAAAGAAAACACAAAAATTGCGATTTTCTATGGGCGCCTAACAGGATCACTTGAGCGATCTGTTGAGCGCCCATGTTAAATAAAGGATTGCCTAAGCGATCTATTGAGCGCCATTTTATCTGTTTTGATTTGTTTTATTTCAAAGATTACTCAACATGACCACTTGAGCGATCTGTTGAGCGCCCATTAGAAAAACTAATTTATATGATCGCTAGACATAAAGGGTTGAGCGATCTATTGAGCGCTCAACCCAGATTTTCTTGTTTTGGGAAATATACCTAGATTTTTATTATAAAATGATTTTTAGACAAATCAAACACATGTACAAATAAGATTTGGGTGTTTATGAGTTATTTTCAATGGTCGATTAATTTTATAAAAATTATACAAAGTTTTGTGTACATTCTACTGAAATATATCTTGTTTTGACTTGAAAGAACATTTTGATTCTAGAGTTTGTTTAAAATCTATTTGGTTGATTTTTACACCTGTAAAACATTGTTTTGAAGTGATTCAAATTCTGGAATTAATAAAAATACTTTTATAACAAATTTGAGTATGTTGAACCTATGTTTTGAAATATAATAAGTATTGACAAAAGGTTTTGGATTATTGATTGAACATGAACAAACTGCTTTATATATGAAATTGGATTGTGAATTTATGCGCTTCCATGTATCATGGAATGATTTATGTGCCATGATGCCAATGTGAGATTTGTTTATCTGCAGATGAGATTTGATTACCTCCTGCGGGAGAGATAGGTTACCTTCTGTGGGAGAGATGCAATCACAATGTGATTGCATCGCACATGGGAGATATGTGTGTTACCACCTGCAGGTGAGATGCGTTAACTCCTACGGGAGAGACCTTCTGTGGGGGAGATGTAATCACGATGTGATTACATTACACAAGGGAGATGCGTGTGTTACCACATGCGGGTGAAATGTGTTAACTCCTGCGGGAGAGACCTTTTATGGGGGAGATGTAATAACAATGTGATTGCATCCCACAGGGGAGATGTGTGTGTTACCACCTATAGGTGAAATGTGTTACCTCATGCGGGAGAGACCTCATGTAGGGGATATGTGATTACTACGTGGTTGCATTCTACATGGGAGATGGGTGTGTGAGTTACCACTTGAAGGTAAGGGAGCTATTTCCTGCAGGGGAGATATAGGTGCTATGTGTTCACATTCTGCAATTGAGTTATGCTATCTCCTGCGGGGAGGGGGGCGGGGGGTGCCTGTAGTCTTAGAGATGTGTATTCTCCTGCGGAGGATGTGTGGATACTATGTGTTTACATCCTGCGGTAGAGGTAGGCTAATACCTGAAGGTGAGTTTTAATTACTAATTATATATGATTTGTTTTCTTTTAAAAAGAAAAAGATTGATCGGTTTAGCCATGTTTTGACAGGAATGGTTTTGAAAGAAATATTAAAATGACATGATTAACATGATGAATTGTTTTGGGAAAAAAACTATTTGTATTAATCTAGGGAAAATTGTAGATTTGATTTATACGGCTTTATCTTCTTGTTTTAGCGATACTTGTGATATTGTTTTGCAACTCATGAAAGGTTTGTAAATGATATGTATATATATATATATATATATATATATAAATTGTTTTCTTTCATGCATGTTGCTACTTGCTGAGATTTTATATCTCATTCTTGCTTTTAAATGTTTTGTTTTCAGGTGATCTTGGAGAGGACGTCTTGGGTTAGTCTGATAGTGTGCTTGAAGTGTAGAATATCCAAAAGACAAGAGTAGGATATTGATATAGGTGTTTTTATTTTCTTAGAATAATAGTAGATGATCTAGTAGACTTTGAGAGTTAGTTAAATTGTAATTGCCTTTCATTTTATTAATTGATGTAATAGTAAGATATAGATTCTAATGAATAATTTAAGCTTCCTAGCACTTTGAGAACTCTTAAATCTTTTTAGTCTTATCTTTTGAGCTGATTGTGATGTACTACAAGTTAATGCCTTGATCCGAGTCATGAAAAAAAAAGAAAAAAAATGACCCGGATTTGGGCGTTACAAGTAATCAATAAGATGGGTAAGTTTTTCGGATCAACCAAAACGTATTGTGCAGAATACTCCTTTGGAACAATGCAATCAAACTTAGTGTGCGTGCGTCGTGGAACACAGGCCGCACCGCGAGGTGCACGTGAGTGCGTACCTCCTTCCGGGATTTATTCGGGGTTTGGAGTTACCATTGCCTGATGGGGTGCAAGCAGACACCTGAGTGCCTAGGTTTGTCTATTAGGCGGTCTACGGCTTGAAATTCTGTGTAAGGTCTCGTTTACGGTCCAGGGATGTCCAAAAACACCCCGATCCGCCCCTTCGGGTGATAAGTCCTGTAACACCCTGAACCCGGGTCAGTGCAAAACCGGCATCCAACCCGAACCCGGTTCGCTACTGTAATAACCCAAGTCCGATTCAACAACCAAACTCGAGGTGTTACCATGAAGCTAGGGTCAAATACAAACTAAGATTCACAAGATAATTAAAATTAGTTAATCATTTACATCAAAGTTCTGGTGGAGAATAAAACAATTCTTTATTCAATTTAATCAATTCAGTTTGCAATAAAATTTTTCTAATCAAGATGTGGGCAATAATATCAATTACAATTCTACCCATCAAATAAACCCCATCTTTGCAATCTCTTCAAGCAAACCTGAAAAATAGGGAAAAACGGAGTGAGATTTACATCTCAGCAAGTAGCAGGTGCATGCAAGTAAATAGTCTTATTTAGGCAAATAGTCATGAGGTATACGATTAATCAACGATAAGGCGATAAATTCAAATCAACAGGGCCAATTCCAAATAAAGCGATAGGATATGCAATCATACGTAAATACCAACAAAAAGATATTATCGATAGATAAAACTGGCGAATAGCGATAAAATACGTGTCATTGCAGAACTCACAAAGATAATAAGTTTTTGAGATGACACTCAACCACAAGCAATACCACCGTGCGACTTAAGGGCAAAGCTACTAATGATACTCAAACCCGTGAACATCACCTTAGATAGGAGCTGTAGTCATCGACTTATTGTGCACGAACTCAACAGAGTTGGCATGTACCACCAGCATGCAGCTCCGAAATCAATACATGGAGATAGTCGCTTATCCACATGTATAAGGAATCACTAGCGGGGCACCGAGGTGTCCCTCCAGACATAGGACCTTCCAGAGCAAACTAACTTGCAAAGGAAGCGCGCTCGTACATAGGAGTAACTCAACCCAAAAGAAATACCACTTAGCTAACCAGCCAAAACTATGGATCCATATACAACAAAGCCCACTGACACAAACCACAATAAAACCACATACGGGAGGATACGCTACTGTAGGAGGCATACACACCTTTACTCGTAAAGGATTTCACATCTTTACAACAGAGGATTACCCATCTCTGCCGTAAAAGCTAGTATCAACTCAACCACAGGAGCCGTATCACTCAACCGTAAAATAAAAGTGAATAACATCGTACCACAATCCAATCCATGCCAACATATTTAATCCCAAGAGAAAAACATGATTCAATCCTTCTAACCCAAAATAAAGCCTTTTTCAGAATAACATATGCAATTTCCCAATTATATTCAAAATAAAACTCATGAATCATATGTTCGATGAAAATCAAAGTTTATATAGTTCCAGAACCCAATATTCATATTTAAAACACAAACAAAAATAATTCAAGTCTTGCTTAGAGTTTTCATTATTAATCCCCTTATTATAATCCAAGTTTCCTTATTAACACCTAAGATAGCATTTATTTCAATTTTCTATATTTTTAATTTCTAGCATATTCTACAAACCTAAAATATAGTTTAGAAGGTAATTTTATTCCATAAATACAAGCTAGTATTATTCCTATTGTTGTTACCTTCAATTTAGTCATTTTCATACTATAACCTATCCTTAGAACTTCCAATTACTTGGTTATTTACCAAATATAATTTTATAAATTTCTATATCTCAATTAGGTCCTTATAAAGTTGATAGAACGATTATATTACTAGAAAAATTACTAGGTATTTAATCGTATTACAAAAATCCCCAAAATCTGAATTTTCTGCATAGAGCGCCTACCTCTGCTATCTAGGCGATCCTAGGCGCTCGTACAAATTTCAGTTAAAAATTTCCAGATTTACCAAGTTTGGATTTTTAGGCTTTTGCCTTGAGTTTAATTAGTATAAATTAATCCCCTAACATTCTAAATCATACCTAAAGCCCTCTAGATTAATTTGCATCAATTAATTTCCAACCTATTACTATCCACATGATCATACCTATGATTATTCAATACTTTTCATATTTCTTCAAGTTTCAATTTTTGTGCTTAGCCTTTGGGTTTAATTAGTCTAAAATAATTTCCTAACATTATAAATCATACCTACAACACTCTAGATTAATTTGGGTCCATTAAATACCATCCCATGAATATTTACATGATCAAACCAAGATTTCTTCATTACTTTAGCAAATCCTTCAATAACACAAAACTTTAAAATATAAACCATTCGATTCCATGTAAAATCCTTTCCGGCTAATCAAACTAAACCATAATAAATCACAAAAAATGAAACCATGCAATTCCTCTAGTTTTCAAGGGTTACTACTTGCCTCATACGCTAAAATCCATCTTCCTTTGAAGTTTCCAATTCTGGACCCAACTTCTGCTCCCAATCATACCAACCTAGATTCCTTCAATTCAAATCTCTACTGTTCATATTGTAGATCCATCAGTCATGAACAAAACCTCCAAATTTGAAATCGATCCACCGTCCGGATTTTCGCCGATTACGATTTGATGGAGACTGGTCTAACAACTCCAACAACCTTCTTCTTCTCTTCTTCCTCCTCTTTTCTCTCTTTATCTAACCCACGAAAATTCTCTCTTTTAAACCCTTTTCTACCATTTATACTAAGCTATAAGAATCCTAAACCAACCCTAATAGGCTCCTTTAATTGGGCTAACCCAAGGTGGTCTAATTAAAGTCTAACTCCTAATTAATTCATAATTTTTCTCCACCTTCTATTTTTCTACTAAAACAATATTAATCAAATCTCTTATTATCTAAACACTACTTACAGCCTAACACTCTTTTAAATCCTAAATATCACCTAAAACCCAAATTAGTTACTTTTTCTCCCAATTAAGACCCGAATTTACTTAACCTCTTTTATGTTCTAATTATCACTATTTTATTTCTAACTTAACTTAATAAATTATTTCCTTCTATTTTCTAACCCTAATTATCATTTAATGATTTATTTCATAAATTACCCTTTCTGAAAATTACCAAAATACCCTTTTACCCTTTTAGGCTAATTTCCTTAAAAGTTCTTTATTTACAACTTAGTACCTATTTGAATTACTTATCCTCTAAATCTTCACTTTTTATTTTAATTATAACTTAACTCATATTTTCCTTTATTTATATATTTATTTATTTATTATGTGAAAATTCGGGGTCTTACAGGTCCCATGGGTTTCCTAGTCTAAGTCAACTCTATCTATCTCACCCGGTTCCTATTCAGATATGCTCTCTTTGATTCAAGTCCATGTAGGGACCACCTGAGTGATTTGGGTCCCTTTGGTGGGTCTCTAGGGGTGTCTAGGCACTGCGTGGGCCCCCAGTTGTTCCAAATGAGGGGAATGACCCCCCTTGGCCACTTATTGGGGACTTTTTGGAATCAAAGAGAAGGGGGATGAGGCTAGGGGCCTCCCCCCTTCACCTTAAGCTGAGACTCAAGATATAGAACAAGGACCAAGGGTGTCCCTGTTCTCATGCAAAGTACACCCCCTCTTCCCCTTGACGGAAGCAAGAGGGGTGGCCCGGGAGGCTAGTGTATGGGTCTATGGCCAAACCAAGCCGCATTCAACAAACATACATGTTAAAAAATAACTTAAAACATATGGTCAAAATAGCAAACCATTCATGCATAAACAAGACTTGAAACAAGTTAAAAAAAAAAGTGAATTAAAGTGTGTGTGTGGGTTTACATGACCCTCCTTACAAGTGGAAAAGAACTAAAGGGATGGGGGAATATGCCTTCTAGGCAAGGCATGCAGGTGCATGTGGCGTGTACATGGGAATGGAGGGAGTGGAGCATGCAAGACTACATAAAAAATTAGCTAGAAATGGGGGTTCATGGCCATGGGGAGGGGGATAGGCTACTTAAGCATGTGAAAAGCACTAGTATCACACCGACACTCTTCATGGCAACAAAGAGAGTAAAGATGACAAGTATACATGTAACACACAAAGCCTTTAAGGAAGGGACTTGGGGGGTTTAAGAGGGGTACATGAGATTAAAGGGGGTGGGGGGAGAACATGCTCTCCTTTTCAATAATACAAAAGCAAGAAGAAATGGAAGAAAAGCATACTTAAAAGACACTTTATATACTATGAGTGGTCCCTCCCATTTTCGAGCATGGTTGTTCCCTCTTACCATAGGGTCCCATTTTTGTAGCAAAAATAAGGAAAAAGGTGAAGGAAAAGTGAAAGTGGACATACTAGGCATGAGAGAAGAAAACATACTAAAACCACATGCTCACATTCTATTGATATTCACATATGTCGAATAGAATGTGATGGGAAGACATACCTTTGGGTCTAGAGCTTCCTTCGAAGAGTGTTGAATTCCCTTGAAGCAAAACAGCAGCTAGAGCACCTTCTTTTGCTCCACCAAGTCTTCTCCAAGTGTCCTCCTTGAGCAAAAGTGAAGAAGGGGTTTGGGTGTGCTTGGGATGAGTTTAGAAGGTTGGGAGGGCAATGGAGTCCAAGAACAGGGGATTTCGTACAAGGGGTATAGGGGGAGAAGTGCAAGAATAGCCAACCCCAAGCCAAGAGGCTACTGCTCTATTTATACACAACCTCCTCGTATCCGAAATTATATTTCAGATACACTGATTTTTTTAGTGTAGCCGAAATATAATTATATTTCGACTACACTAAAGAATACTTGTATCCGAAATATAATTTCGGATACAAGCCTATCAAATCAAAAATCATTTCTTTTCAAGGATAATGTCAGAAAATCCTAATAGAAAATCCGGCAACCTTATCATTTCGGATACACATAAAAATATGTGTATCCGACATATAATTTCGGATATTTTTAGCGAAATTTGATTTTTTTCCAGATTTGCGCTTCTCTCTCTCCAATTTTGCTTGATTTGACCGGATTCTCTCTCTTAATGAGCGAATCCAAATTTCTTTGATTTTGTTTTTAATTTAATTAGCAAAAATCAAGATTTTTAGGAAAAATATTATTATATTCCAACTATTTATTCAAGATATTTTAGAAATACTATTATTTTATTCAAGATATTTTCTTTCTTCTGTCCTTTTTCTCCTTTAATTTGCCATTTGGCAAATGTGGCTTGCACACCTGCCACGTGGACAGGATTTCTGCATTTATTTATGGTTTTGCCCTTAGGGTCGCACTGATCATAACTTTTTCATCTGGACTCTGGCAAACCCAGTTGTATTGGAACCGCGTTGGGATTTCCCATCCATTGGATTGAGCATGACAATAAATTCAAGTTTTGAGCAGAAGGCCGAAACCGCTCCCAGAATTTTAATATGCTCATATCTCCCTAATCCGGATCCCGATTCTGGCAAATTCAATTGCATCGAAATCGTGTCAGAATTTCTTTTCTTTCGGGACAGAGATGACAGTTAATTTGGATTTGAGCAGAAAGTCAATTTCTGCACCCCCCCCCCCCCCAGGGGATTTGTTCTGCCCATAAATCCTTTATCTGGACTCCAATTCTGGCAAACTTAGTTGCGTTGGAATCGTGTCGGGATTCCCTATTCACTGAGATAGGGTAGAGTAGTCAATTTGGATTTGATTAGGAAGTCAGTTTCTGCCCCTTAGGGTTTTGAGTAGGCTGTTAAGGTTTACACTTCCAGCACTTTTGGAAGGTGCAAAAATGAGGTGCTTACACTTAGTAAGAAAGAAAATGTTACTGGAGATAGTATTCGAAAAAGGAACGCTATGGAGAAACTAGGACATATGAAGGAAATAGGAAGTAAAGAGATAGCAAATACAAAGAAAGCGTCAATTGCTAGGAATCGATATTTCTCCACTAGATCTCAAAAAGTGACATGGGCAGATCGATCTAGTAGAAATTGAAGAAAATCATCAACAAGGGAACGAAGATAAGAGTTCTCAACTGTCTTCAAAAGCTCAAACCAATAAAGTGTTGATTGAGCTTGATGATGAGGAAATGAATACATGTCTGCAGGAAACAACTAATTGGTTGATCGACAAGTTGTGGGGTAATGTTGTTTCAATGAGTTATCTTACTTCCAAGCTTAGTTTCATTTGGGTCCTTTTACATGGTTCAATCAACTTTGTTGTCATGGGCAATGGTTTTTATACAATCAAATTTACAAATAATAAAGACTATCTGAAGATGAAGAAAGAAGGGCCTTCGATGGTTGAAGGTAGATATTTCATTATATTAGAATGGAAGGAGAATTTCCATCCGTATGAGTTCAAAGTGGAACAGGCAAAGGAATGGATCAGAATCCCTTTCTTACTTATGGAATATTGGACTACTTAGATTTTGTCAAAGATAGTAGCAAAAATTGGAAAGTTCCTACATATGGATGAGCTTATAGAGAAAAGGGTACGTGGTGAATTCGCAAAGATATGTGTTGCTATTGGTGTAGAAAAATAGGGCACAAGAATGTGGAGAGCTCCCAATAGAGGATGGACACACCATATATGATGAGAGTGGCTTTGAAAGTGGTGATGAGGGAAAGAATGAAGACTTGAATAATATAGAAGATGAAGAGGGTCTTTCATAAAACTTCAAAATCATGAAGCCAGATAGTTACATGGGGCAAAAGAGACGTATCAGTGATCCGGCCAAGTCCATTACCAGCGGCAAGTAGATCCTTCCGAGGTCGGAGCTCCAGTCGGGGGAGAGGAGTAGGGATGTCAAACTGGCACAAGATGGTGCTATTGGAAGAAGAGGAGGCGTATGGTAGCAGATTCCCATTATTTATGCCACGTGGCAGAAATGTAGGGAAAAAATTTTGAAGACAATGAACTTTTTTTTTTTGGTAGAGCTGAAGACAATGAACACAGCACTTATCAATCATGTTATAGCATTAATGGAGTTGACAGAGGCTTTTAAAGATAAGAAGCATCTAGATCTACATTATCAAAAAAAAAAAAGAAGCATCTAGATCTAGATGCTTTATCTAATCCAGCCAATCGGTTGGGCCGACCCCTCACAGGAACCATCATCAAAGAAAGCAAAAAAGAATCTGAAACAGCTAATAGGCCCAAAACAATAGAGAGGCCCAGGAACGTTGAAGAGCCTAGTGGATCTAAACCAAGCAATCCATCCACAGTTGCTTTGTCATTTATTAAAGCTTTTTATTTGGAGAAAGGGGAAAGCTCAAATACAAAGAAAGCATATTGTGGGTTCGATGAAGGTGGGGGCACACCATATCGAAGTGAGGAAAACCAGAAGGATGATCTTGAACGATTGGTGATTCACGATGGTGATGATTTTCAAGAGGGGGAGAATAAAGAAGGTAACAATGAAGAGTTTGGAGACGAGGATGCTGATTTTGAAGACTTTGATCAAGATGAAGAGTTCACGTTCCACCTGCCCAACCTAGGTGACAGGCCAATCCAACAATGCCGGACATGCAACAACAGAATACCAAGGATATGGGTGTACAGGAGGCTACTTGGAGCATCACGGCAAGATCTCACTCTCCCTCCTTAATACATGATTCTTCTAATCTTAGTGAGGTATGTAGAAGATCCTAAAAACGTAAAGCGATAGAAATTTCTTCTGAAAATGAGAATATGGGTAGTGACAATCGAGTCAATCTTCTGAGTGATATGGAGGTGGAGAAATTCATGGAATGGAACATTAGAGGGAGTCACGCCCCTTAGCTTTCCGATTAACAAAGGCACTGTGTAGATATTGTAAATCAAATATTTTGGTACTTTTAGAAACTAAAAAGAATGATGATTTTGGAACTAGGTGGTGCAGAAGATTACTTTTTGATGAGTCTTTTACAGTGAGTTCATCAGGAAAGGCTGGTGGTATAGGAGTTTTTTGGAAAGAATATGAAGTGTCCTTAAATATTGTTTTTAAAACTTATCAAATAGCTCACTTCAAAGTATATGATCACAAAAAAAATATAGGCTGATTTTTAACTGTTGTATATGTGTTTCTTTACCACCAACAAAAGGAATTTGTATGTTCATGTCTTAGAGAGTTAGGATCCCAAATCAATAGAAGTTTAGAGATTGTATCAACTCATGCAAACTTTTGGACATGGGCTATAAAGGTAATCCATATACCTAGTCTAATAAAAGAAAAGGATTCAATTTAATTTTTGAAAAATTAGACAGATTTTTCGCTACTGCTAATTGGATAAATTTGTATTCGAATGCTTTAGTTTATCATTTGCCATTTATTAATTCTGATCATGCCCCTATTTTATTACAAGACTTTAAACAGTTGAATTGTCGAAAACCTTGAAATAATGTAGAGCAAAGACCCTAAACTTATAGAAATTATTAAAAAAGCTTGGAATCATAATCCAATGCATGGGTTCAGTTAGTTTTAAATTCATGAAAAAATGTCAACACTTTAAAAAACTAGTAAAAGAATGGAACAGAAAACACTTTAAGAACTTATTTGACAGATTGGAAAACACTTTACAAGAACTTCAAAAATATCAAAAAAGGTTAATAAATAACCCAAAAGATGAAGAAGCAAGGTTAGAAGAAAAAAGACATAGAAGAATATGATAAGCTTTTACAATGGGAAGAAATATTTTAGGCTTAGACATCTAGGATTAATTGGTTGAAACTAGGTGATAAAAATGCAAAAATTTTTCATACGAATACTTTAAAACGAAGGGCTGCTCATAGAATCTGGAAAGTCAAAACAGTTAATAATGATTGGGTAGAAAGTCATGAGGAAATTACAAAATCCTTTCTAGAGGAATATTCTAATAGATTTAAAACCAGTTGGAGGATAAAGATCTTAAGACATGTACATTAAAGTTATTGAAAAAATCATTTCGGAAGAAGATAACAGAATTTTGATTGCACCAGTCACAATGGAAGAAATTAAGTTAGCCTTATCTGAAATGGGAGATCTTAAGGCTCTAAGTTCAGATGGTATTCAAGCCTATTTTTATAAAACCTATTGGAATGTAATAGGACAACATGTTATAGACACGGTGACACATTTTTTTAGAAATGGGTATATGCTAAAGGAAATGAATCAAACTTATATCACCTTAATTCCTAAAGGGAATCACCAAGAAACACCAAGAGACTTTAGGCCACTAAGCTTATGTAATGTAAGCTATAAAATTATAGAAAAATTCCTTGCAAATAAACTTAAACCAATTTTATATAAGATTATATCTCCTACCCAAAGTGCCTTTGCATCAAGTAGATGGATAACAGATAACATTCTTATAATCCAAGAAATTTTTCATAGTTTCATAAAGAAAAAGGGCAAATCAGGAGTAATGGGTTTAAATTAGACATGGAGAAAGCATATGATAGGCTGGAATGGCCCTTCATTAAGGTTGTCATGGCTAAGATGGGATTTGCAAAAGATTCATTAAGGCTGAAATGGCAATAAACTGGATAATGTAGTGTATATCTTCACTATCTTTCTCTATGTTAATTAATGGAATCTCTTCACCTTGGTTTAAACCTACAAGAGGTGTAGGCAAGGTGACCCTCTTTCTCCTTATATATTTATTTTATGTGTTGAGATTTTGGCTCAAAACATAGAATCTTTTGCAAATTGAAAAAAGGGAGGAAATGGATAAGTAAAATAGGTATCAAAACCTCAAAGTTTGGTCCAAAAATAACTCATTTAATGTTTGCTAATGATTGTATAATTTTTAGAAAAGCGGATTTAAAAACTACAAGAGAGATAAAAGATATTTTGGAACAATATTGCAATGAATCGGGTCAAAAAGTTAATTACAATAAGTCTACTTTGAGTTTTTCTTAGAATGTCCCTAATAGATATAAGAAAATTTTAAGCAAGTTACTTAAGTGCAAAATCAGTTCAGAGGGGGGAAAATATTTAGGTATCTCATGAATTGTAAAATTTCAAGACATACTTTTGACTATATTGATGAAAGAGTAAACAAAAAACTTGAAGCTTAGAAAGCTAATATTTTATCAAGATCTGGTAGCATTACTCTCATAAAATCTACCATAGCAGCCATTCCACAATATACTATGAATGCAATGTGGATTCTAAAGAAAACTAGAGACAAAATTGATAAAGCACAAAGAGATTTATTTTGGAGTGATGATAAACAAAATAAGCATATTCATACCATATGTTGGGACATAATTTGCAGGTCAAAAAGAGATGGAGGATTAGGTATTAGGAATTTAATAGATATTAACAAAGCAAGTACGGCTAAATTAGGGTGGAAAATCTTACATGAAAAAAACAACATATGGGTTGAAGTTACAAAGAATAAGTATCTAAGAAAGGAAGAGTTCTCAAATAATCTAAAAAGATAAAAGGAAAAGAGTCATATATATGGAAACATATAGTTAAGAATAAAGAGTTATTAAAAAAAGGAATTACATGGATTCTAGAAATGGGGAAAAAAATAAAATTCTAGGTTGATCAGTGGATAAAAGATAAAGTTCTTGTACAACAATTAAATCTTAATGATAGAGGTAGGATCAATGAAAATCAGAAATTAAAAGACTTTTTAATGGATAATGCAACTTGGAATGAAATTGTAGCACCCCAAAACCGGGGCTGCCCTATCGCGGCACCAACTCGTTCCCGAGACCTACTTATGGGCCCAAAAGAACCTAATAAACACAATTAACCTTGGCAATTACAAATTAATCATCAGAGTGCATAAGCCAAAGAAGCATGGAATTAAAACTTTCCATATAACAAAAGGGGCACCTGTGAAATAACTCCAAAAGATAATATATGTGTATACAAAGAGGCAACTAAGATCTCTCCATCACTATCTCTCACATGAGCATTCATATACAAAGGTGATAATTTAAAGATAACTCTCAAGTCTACAAATCCAAAAGAGAATAATTACATCCCGTTTATAGTTTCTAAAAACTAAATACAGTAACACAAAAGGAACCCTACTATGAGTAGTAATAGTCCTCAGACCTGTGCTCAAGCTCACCCTCAATATCTGCCTTAGTACGTGGCTCACCAAGCTAATCTGAAAATAAAAATCCGGTAAAATAAAACAGGTGTGAGACTTAAAGTCCTAGTAAGCAACAAACATGCATGAGTGGAAGCAGTTTATGCATTTCATATAACATTATGAATAGAAGCAGTTCATGCAATTTATATACGTCATGAATAGAGGCAGTTCATGCAATTTATATACATCATGACTAGAAGCAGTTCATGTAATTCATATAAAATCATGAATAGGAGCAGTTTATGCAAGTCTATGACTTCACGCTAATATTCTCAAGTCAAAGCATCTAAATAGTATAACATAAAGAATTAGCTCGACAGACCCAATAATCTACTGCAAGCATATCACGGTAGGACTCATAAAGTAAAACAAACCTTTCACGTCATTTACTGGAACCAATGCCTCATTACACAAACCAAGAGCGTACTCAATACACAAGCCAAGTGGAATTCCCCATTCACTGCCATTCAACCAAGGCCAAGTGAGATCTACACCTTCACTGCCATTCAACACTGCCATTCAACCAAGGCCAAGTGAGATCTACACCTTCACTGCCATTCAACCAAGGCCAAGTAAGATCTACACTTTCACTGCCAAGTGAGACTACTCAATCACTGCCAATCAACCCTAGGCTAGTTGCTCGGTCAAACCACATAAGACAGCTCATCATAACTTTACCAAATCAAATCAATACTAACAAAGTGTAAGAAATAATCAATAATCACTTCACATCCAAATCCAAATCAAAGTAAAATACATACACCATAAAGTTCACAAAACATAAACCAGGGCCGAGTGGAATTCAGTTGCCTAGTCCAACTACATAAGAGAGCTCACAAAATACATCCAAATCCACTGGCATTCAACCAAAGCCAAGTGAGATCTACACATTCACTGACATTCAACAATGGCAAGTGAGATTCTACACCTTCACTGCCAAGTGAACCTAGGGCTAAGCACCTTGTCAAATTCATAAGAGATCTCAACCTTATCTTTAATAAACCCACATCAAGCAAACCAATAGCTATAAATTCCACAAATTACGTATTCGATGAGTGCGATAGTCTTACGATCCCCAATAAGGTCACTATACCAAAAATCAATGGATTCCCAGACAAAAAGTTTCAGACCTCCAAAATATTCCAAGTCTGATTAAAAACATTGACTTTTGGGGTATATGATTTTTCTAGACAAATCTACAAGGAGTTCCAAACTCAATTTCTGGTTGTAATCTAATGAAGGGTAGACAAATTTTCTGGAATTTTATGGGCTTCTGAATCATTCCTTTGGGTATCAAACTCAAAAGGTGGTTTTTGGTGAAAATCGGGCCAAACTGGAAATTTAGGCATGAACTGGAAAGTTGACTTTTTATTGGTTGGGAATTGGGTCTTGGGAGTATTTTTATTGGTTCCAAATGGGGGGTAAACCTTATTTACATGTAAAGACTTAAGTAAATTGAGACATAAATACACATGACATTTACTTAAAGGGTGCTGTGTAGGAGGCTTAGGTTGTTTGGGAAAGGGTTGGGGAAGAAAAGGGTGAAGAATTGTCAAAAACAGCACCCATGATTAGCTTCACGATTAATCGCCCAAGGGCGATTAGCACTGACGTTCAGGTGTTCAACTCATTCCTCATGGAAGTTCGGGCATCCAAGCTTGCGATTAAGTCCGTGATTAATCGCTGAGCTAATCCTGATTCGCGATTAGCCTCGAAGATTAATCCTGATTCATGATTAGCTTTACAGTGACTGTTTTGGGTGTTTTGGCTCAGGATTAATCGCCCAATTCCAGGGTTAATCACCAGCTTGGGTTCTTACAAATTTTTGGCTATTTTCCAACACCAAACCCATACAAACCATATCCAACATTTCCAATATCAAATGGGATGATCATAAAACCTCCCAACATGCCCAAATACACCTTCTAATATAGGAATCCACCCAAAATACATATAAGCATAAATCCAACCCCATTCAACCCACCAAACTCAAACCAAAAACTGAAAGGTGACCAATATAGGTTGGAAATCCATGGCAAATCAATAGATAACTAAACAAGAATAGTTATACAACCAAACCCTACAAATTTTAGAGGCAGAAACCCACATGCAAGTGATTTTCCAGTTTAACCAAACCCTAGGAGAGAGAAATACGAAAATCTAGTAAATTCATTTTAGTTTGAAGGGTTTGCTGCTTACTTGTTTAATGGAGAAGCACAACTTCTCTCCTAGCTCTCCTCTTATTCTCCTTCTTCTTGAAGTTCTCAAGCAAGCTCTTATAATTTCTTCTCTTGTTCTATATGTCCAAGACAATGAAAGGGGTTCTCAAAACACTAGAAATTTTAGTTAGGGCATCCTTTTATATGCCCAACTTTTGGTCTTTCAAATCTGCCTCTAAACAAAGCTTTTATTTAATTAAAACCCTTAGAGGTACCTAAGGCATACTAGGGGGTGCCTTAGTATTAAGTGGGGGGGTTACCTTAGTGTTATTTGAATGGGTACCTTGGTGTTTCAAGAGGTTTACCTTAGCTATTTCAAAGGGTATACTTTAGGTATACTTAGGGGGTGTACCTTAGTTATATGAGAGGGTACTTTTAGGTAATACAAGGAGGGTGTATCCTAGGTAATATAAGGGGTGTACTTTAAGTATATTGGGGGATACTTTAGTTAAAACAAAGGGGTACTTTAGGCAAAACAAGTGGGGTACTTTAGGTAAACACAAAGGGGTACTTTAGGTATTCAAGTAGGGTACCTTAGGCAATACAAGCAGGGTACCTTAGGTATATAGGGGGGGTACTTTAGTTATATAAGGGGGTACTTTAGTTATACAAAAAGGAGGGGTACCTTAATTATATAAGAGGGGGTACTTTAGCTATATAAGGGGGTGTACCTTAGGTGAAACAAGGGGGTACCTTAGTTATAATTAGGGAGGGTACTTTAGTTATACAAATGGGGTACCTTAGTTATATAAGGGGGGTGTACCTTAAGTATTCAAGTGAGGTACCCTAGGCAATACAAGGGGATACTTTAGGCAACACAAGTGGGGTACCTTAGGCAATATAAGAGGGCACCTTAAGTATACAAGTAGGGTACCTAAGGCAATATAAGGGGGTACCTTAGGTATTTAAGTGGGAAAATACTTTAGGTAATACTTGTGATTACTTTAGGTATAGTTGGGGGATACTTTAAGTATAGTTGAGGGATACTTTAGATACTCATAGGAGATACTTTAAGTACACTTAAGACTAAGAGGTACCTTGGGCATTCTTAGGAGGTACTTTAGGTATTCCTATGGGATACTTTAGGTACACTTGACTCTAATTTTTCAGAATTTGATTTCCAATTCACTAGATTTAATTGGAGGATACCTTAGCTAATTGTAATTAAGGCATAACACTAACTAAGCTTACCTTAATAACTTCAATAAAGTTTAATTTTATTTCCTTAAATCCTTAAGTATAATCCAAATTTACACTATTTTCATTAAAAAAGTACGTAATTAGTCTAATAATCTCACTTTAGATAATTAAGCTTAATAATTAAGATATAATCTAGGATGGGTTTTTACAGAAACAACTCTTCATAACACTTCTTTATCAAGTGAACAGATTAGAAAGATAGTTCAAGACTATATCCCTAAACAAGATACTGAGGATGAAATCAGCGAGGGACTTTCTAAAAATGGAAAATTTACAATCAAATCTCTAATTTGGAAAATAAATGAGTATGATAATTTTGAACCTGAAAATCTAGATTTGGTAAGAAAGGTTTGGAAACTAAAATGTTCTTCGAAACTTAAGATGGTTTCTTAGTTATTTTTGCGTAAGTGTTTAGTTACTGGTGCCTTTTTAGCTGAAAGGATGAATAATTTTACACAAAATGTATTCCATGTGATAATGGTAATGAAGATAATAATCATCTATTTAAGGAATGCATTTTCACAAAACAGATATGGCAATTAAACAGTACTTTACATCAAGTAATGGATCAAGATAATAAGACTATTTGGCAATGTCTTACTGAAATTGCAAATAAAAATCTGAATCTATTTGAAAAATCTCTTGCCATTTGCTAGAAATTAAGGGAGGCCAGAAATAAGATGAAACATGATAAAGTTTTCATTCACCCAAGACAAGTTATTGAAAATGCTGCTTCACATCTTACTTTGTACAATGAAGCTAATACATCTTCCAAGAATGAATGTACAGGTAGCAAGGAGAGTGGTGATGAAAGAAGAAGAGAACAAATGATGGTGTGGACATGTCCAGAAAAAAGCTGTTTCAATCTCAACTTCGATGGAGTGGTGAGTAAATTAGGAAGGGCGACGATCGGTGGTATTTTAAGGAATGACAAAGGAATCCCAATTTGTTTTCTTTTTTGCTTTAAAAACTGGTGGAATAGATGTTTTTAAAGCTGAATTAGTTGCTTTATTTAAAGGTCTATGTATAGCTTCTAAAGTAGGTGTGAGCAGGTTGAAAATAGAAGGAGATTCCTTATTGGTTATTAAGGTAGTTGTGAAGAAGGAAACATCACCATGGTATCTAACAACAATCATTCGAGAAGTAAGGAGGTATGTTACAACACTTCTTATTAGTAAAGATTAAACATGTTTGAAGGAAAGTCAACAGAACAGCGGATGGTTTAGCTAAGCTAGGACTATCTATAGAAAGACCAACCTTTGGGTTAATGAATTGGTTAATGGTAGGGATGTACTACTGGACAATCTATGTATTGTTTTTTGATATATAAAATTACATGCTTTATTAAAAAAAAATGGAAGTGATAAATATTGAACCTCAAGGGTCTTTGTGCCTTTTACTCAAACCTTAAGAAGACTAGCTGTAGATCTATACTACTATTAAAAGCACGAATTATCTTAAGTGTTTAAAATTTTCACATACCTAAAATGTCCTTCCCTATAATCTTTAATTCCATGTATAGTATTTCTCTATTAAAATCCTATCACGTATAGTCTCATTTTAACAAAAAACTTTGACAATTTATTATTACTCTTCTCTAATGCAATTTATTATTATTTAGTACAATTTATTATTTCATGTGTAGAGTTCTATTTTAACAAAAAAAAAAAACGTTGAGAATTTATTTATACTCTTCTCTAATACAATTTATTATTATTTAAAAGCACCTATAATCCTATCACATATAGAGTCCTATTTAAACAAAAAACGTTGACAATTTATTTATACTCTTCTCTAATACAATTTATTATTATTTAGTACAATTTATTATTTCACGTATAGAATCCTATTTTAACAAAAAAAAAACGTTGACAATTTATCTATACTACATATAAACAAATAAATAATTCAAAATATTAAAAAAGTATTTAACTGATAATATGGTACTTCAAATTATTTCGTTAGGCCTTAAATGATACCTATAAGTATTGAAATAATTTAGTGGATTTTTTTATCTATAAAATAAAAAAACAGATACCTATAAATATTGTTCATACAAAATAAGTAAATCCTCTCTATTCTCCAATTACACCATAAGTCCTATTATATCAAACTTCTTCCCTGATACTTATACTCATCTAAATTAAAAAAGAAAAATAAAAAGATAACAATCACTATTATATATATATATGATAATTCCCTATCTAACTAAAAGAAATTTAATTAAACAATATAAACATTAATTATTAATTGAATAATATAATTCAAAAATGCCTAATTTCAAGGTTATCCTTTTTTTTTTCTTTAATGAGTCTAATAAAATCTTATTTCTTCTCCAACAATTATCCAACTAAAATAATATTAGAATTACTAGTAAAATCCTACTACGTTTTAACCAAAAAAGAAGAAGAAGATAAGGATCACTATTATTCATATTATGATACTCAAAGATTGCAACTAAATAAAGTACTTTTCATATTAAAAATTAAAAGAATAAAAGATTAATTTATTTTATTGATATGAAGATTCAAAATAAGACTAAAATTAAGAATCTTAATCTTACGTACTTAGTGGCGGAACCAAGATTCCAAATCTTTGGGGGCAAAATAATATATCAAATGACGTAATTGAAATTACAATTAAAACATGTAGAAAAAAAAATAGAAATTTCAATGAGTTAGGAGGCGCAAAATAGAAATTTAAATTAAAACATATAGAAATTTTCTTTATATGGTGGTTCTGCCACTGTATGTACTTAGCATTCAAAATAAGATAATTTATTTTATTGATAAAACTAAAGAAATTGAATAAAAAGTTAAAAAAATAGAATTGCTCACCTAAATAAATAAAGATTTGATAGTTAAGAATTATAATATTAAAATAAAAGATTAATTTTAACAAAAAATGAAAAAAATAATTTTATTATTGCCGCGAGTCATTTAATTAATAATCTTTAATTAAACTTTTAATTATGATATCATAACTCTTGGGAATATTTACTTGTTCTCATACAATTTTAATTTTAATAATTATATATTCATATATATTTAGTTAATAATCATAACATTAATATATATCTAATTAATATCTTTTTTGTTATGCCCATATTAGAACATTGATATATGTTTATTTTAAATCAAAACAATATAAATAAGGTTACCAATCCATATATAAAAACTTTAAAATAATAAGAAACACTTAAAGACAATTGAAAAAATCTATAAATACCGATTAAATAATTTTGAGTTTATAATTATCTTATAAGTAAAATTCAGTTGGTATCATCAAATCAATTTCATGCAAGTAGTTAAACACAATGCTTTTAACATACTAATTAAAATAACATGACAATACAGAGCTATAAATTAACTAATATTTATATATACGTTACCATAAGGAATTCTAATTCTAATAATTGTGATAACATAAAAACTCTTTTCATTTTTAAAAGTTAAAGAGCAAATAAAGTATTTTTCATTATCAAAGCACAAACTATTCCTAAAATTATTTTTCCTGTTAGATTTGTATGTAAATAGAGAAATTTTCAAAACAACAAAAAAGAAAATTTAAATAAAATATCTTTTCAAGCACAAACTATTCTCAAAATTATTGGTCCTATTAGAATCTAGGCAAATAGAAAGGAATTCTCAAAAATAAAAAAAAGGGAAGAAGAAAAAAAATGTTATATTAGGACAAAACTTTCAGTAATATAATTAAAAAATAAACATTTAAAATTCATTATTTTTAATTAGGTCCATATTAAAACATTTATAAATACTTTTTTGATAATACCAAGTAGAGGTCCTAACTAATTTTCTTAAATAAGAAGATCTCCAAACTTTTGAAATGAAATATAGAAATCTTTTAAAAGTTAAAAAATTGATACAATAATCTCAAGAATCTACATAAAAGTAAAAATAAGTTATAAAAAGAATAAAAAAAATGTAAATCAATCAAAACGTGCAACGCACGTTCGTGATTGCTAATTCTTCGAAATAGAGCAAAATAGGAACAACGAAACCCCGGTCTGACAGCTGAACCTTAACTGAGCGTAGAGGTAACTCCTGCGCTCGCGCTCTTCCCTCCACCACCTCAACCCCCACCCCACACCCCCCACCCCGCGACGGCCGCGTGCCCCGTTTTCTAAGCCACAAGATGTCACGCAATGGCAGACATTCCTGTAATTCTGCAACTGAAACCCTAGAGTGGATTAACTCCATTAATGAATTCCTCAGACCTTACAGGCCTCTTTTAGACGCTCATGTCGTCAATTTCTTCAAGGTTATCTCGGCTCACACGTCCTTCGTACCTCTTCTGCAAAACCTTTGTCCGTTCGGTTTATTTACAGTTTTCTCAATCACCTTCTGTATTGTTCACAGGATAGACTTTGGGAGACAGTTGATAAGCAGTGGATGGACTGCCTTCGCGAAGAATCTGTCGAGAATCTTCTCCAAATTCCTTCTGGGGTAGTTCAGGTAGATTCGTTTTTGGTTTCAATACTTGATTCTTTCTTTCATTTTGTGATTTCTCCTTTTGTGCGTTTCCTGCTTTGTTTACAAGTACTTCAATTTCTGTTCCTCATTTTTTGCCCGTCTGAATTTGACTGCAGTGAAGCAGTCATAACCTCTATTCATGGTTTTAAAATTTGCCTGAAATTCACAAAATTCCCCCTGGAATTTTTCCTTTCGAAGTTCAACTTATATTGATATTTCCTTATCCTGAATTTTTTTCTGTATAAATTTTCACGAAAAGAAATCTTGAAACTAATTGGCATCGGTTAGATGACTTCTGTTCTGCCATTCTGAACCATTGACTTGCAGGTGAAGGGTTAGAAACTTGTAGTGATATAAAGTTAATGCTTGTTTCTTTCATTAGGCATTCCTACTATATCTTGTTTGTTGTCCCGAGGTTGCTTTGTGATATCAATTTTTTTTCTTTTGTACTTGGTGAATTAAATGATGTTTCCGTAAGATATGTATGCTTCAAGGTTTAACCATGTAATCATTGAGCTACATTACATTTTGATTCTCTTAATAAGTTGTTTGCATGAATATGATCTTTGAGCCAATCAATTAAGCACCATTTGCTCGGCTAGAGGACATAGGAATATAAGGAAACCAAACTGTCTTGTATTCTTTTGGCACTAGCGCTAGTTAAACCAAGGATGAAAAGGAGAGGCTATTTTCTATCATAATATCTCAAATGTATGCAATGAATAAAACTACAAGGGCACGAAGAAAGGTTACATTGTTGAAAGTATTAATATTTTATATACTGTATTATCTTGTTTCCATCTTTGCATTATAACACTTCCTATACAATTGAAAAACATACTAAGGATAAGTTTTTCTGAACCTGTACTTTTCTTGCTCCTACAAAAAATTTTTTTTTTGATTGGTAATAAGAGAAATTTTTTTTTTTGCTCCTACACAAATTATTCAGTAACCAAAGGGAGTCTTATTTGGCTTAATCATGGATTGGTTTATCTACAATGCTTAAAATTTTTTTTCAATCTCTTCAACTCAAGTTGATTAATGATAGTGGATTTTGGTTCTATTATTTTTATGATTCTTTTTTTGGGATACACTAAAGAAATATTTTTGATTATAGGATTACTGGCCTGCTTCACTTAAGGATTTTATCCTATCTTTGAAATCACTTGTTTTTCCTCGAGAACAAGAGGAGCTACCAATGGTATGTGTAATGTGTATCCTCTAATTTTTGTTTTCCATTTGCAGATTGGTTTATCTGTTAAAACTGGTACTTTTTCTTTTTTGTATTTTCGTGCCAATTGTGTGTCATTTGGATCTATCAAATTATATTGTTTTATAAAAGATTTGACCTTCCTTTTTTCGTTGGTGAGATTTCATGGTAGAGAACTGGGGGTTGTATAATGGTTTTGGGTTCCCTTATGAAAAATTAACGTTTAAATGCTCATCAAAGTTAAGTGCAAGCAAGTATATTTGAAGCATATAGAATGCAGTTAATAAATATTGCTGTGGAACAAGCTATTGTTGCAAAAAAATCAGTGAATACAACTAATTATCATTCAGAAACAAGAAATGGGCGGAGTATCATAAAGAGACAGTGTAAAGTTGGTTTTTGCAATTGGCTCATATTTTGTTAGACCGCCCATAAGAATCATGTTTTGAATTTTCTCAGGAGAATGTCCAGAAGTGTTTTTCATTGCATGAATAATTGATCAAGATACAAAAATAAATAACAGGCATGAGTGATCAAATGAAATAAAGCAGCTTGATAGGACTCTATACCTAGAGCTAAATAATTTAACCCAGTTGAGACATTGTAGCATAGGCTAAATTTCCGATAGTGTCTTTTTCAAGCAAGACTAAAGTAGCTCCCAAGAGTATTCTTATTATGCCTGTTAAAGTAAATAGATTCATTATGTAAGTGTAACTGTGAAAAGAGGTAGAAGTTAAGCTACAATAAAAATTCTTGTTTCTACCATAGTAGTAGCATGCATGAGGGCCAAAATGGGAATAGGCCCCTTATTGCTCTATTGTATCTTTTGTTTCATTTCTTTTGGAACAATCACAAACACTTTTCTGATTATGAATCTACAACCAAAAATTCAAAAGTGTAATCGAACATTTAATGTGCATTCTCGAATAATAAAATCTTTTTAATTATTCAACCCTTTCATTTTAGGACGTTCAACATTATCCAACATTTATATGTTTCGATGTAGTAACAAGATGTTGTTCGTAACAAGTAGTTTTGTCGGTTGAATTGGTGTTATTTTGGATAAGTCAAAACCATTATATTAAATCTAATGTAATTATTCAATTCCACAAGTATATGTGCCAGAATTGATGAATTCTGTGGCTCTAATCTTTAGTATTCTTTTACTTGTCACCTGTACTGTATCTACTATATAAATAGAATTGTATCATCTGTTGTTACTAATAAACTGTAATAAACCTAAAAAATGGAAGAAAGAGTGGAAAGTGAGGAAGAAAGAGATGGAGAAACAGAAACTACTACTGAAATGGAGGGGACTAAATAGGAACAAGATAGATCCACCTAAGAAGATCCTTCCCCTTCCCTTTGTTTGGAAGGAAGGAGATTCTGTGCAAAATAGACGGGATCAAAAGAGATTGAGTGAATGGAAAGAAAAAAAAAAGGATGAATTTGAAAACACTTATGATATTAAGGTAGACCCTTTTATGAATATGTGAATGGGAAGCTAGAATATTTGATGTTAGAAATACTTAAGATAAAGAAGATAATGACCTATTGTTGCTCTAAAAACCTCATGTGGTCCTTCTTTTTTGACTAAAAGTGATGTAACACTATATAGCTATAAGTAATAAATTAATAAAAAGATTGGTACTGCAAATAAATACAAGAAAATATAAGAAAAAATCTAGTCTGGACAGCTTGCAGACTATTCTTGACTATATAATATTGAGTAGACTGGTTGGAGAATATTTTGAATGGATAGTCTGGGGCCTTCCTTTTATCTCCCAACTGTCTTTTAGACACTTGAGAAGTTGAGTAGTATGGTTACAGTGTTGTCAACATCATTCAAGCCATCAGCATCAATTCAATCCTTAAGACGAGGTGTTACAGAAATTCATAATGATGCAACAATGAGTGAAACCTTGCTGATGAGGCATGATCTTATTTCTTGAAGAGTAACAATGGTGTACAGCTTACATGAAGTGCACATGAGGTGTGTGCCTTAAAAATGAAAAGTGTGGATATTATTCGACAAATAGGTGAAATACAACTGTGGGGAATTTGATTGAATACTCAAATATTTTCAGGGTTACCTTAATTATGGATTGGAGCTAGTTAACCTTAGTGAATTACACAAAGATTGCTAACTTTTTTTATTGTCATGACTAACTAAATTTTATATTACCAAAAAGAGAACTGAATTCATTTCGGGTGCTAATTTTTTTTAAATTGTGGTGTTTAAGGTACTAACTATTTAGGCTACATCTATTATATTTGGCTGTACTCCTTTTCGTTTTACCTAATTGTTTTGTTTTTTTTATAGCTGATATTGGTCACTGGATTCATTTCAAATTTTTTTTTTGAGTATCTTGCAGAGGTTACCCAATTTCCACATGGCCCCACTTAGTAGTGTTCTTACCCAAGGGATGAATCTGAAGAAAAGACATGAGGTATGTTTTATGTATTCAGCTAGTTGCATTCAATTTTCACTTTCATCATGAATTTAAAATTGGAGAAAATCCAAGTTATAATAGTCTGACCCAGAAATCAGTGTCTTATGTGATAGATTGTTTAGAAAAAAAAATTTCTAATTGAAACCCTTAAATAGGTAGAAGATATGTTGAATAGCCCAGAATGAGTTTGTTGTATAAACGATCTTGATCATGAAATTGATAAAATTTCTTGCAAAGGATACTGTCAATGCAAATTCCAGTGTCTATCATGCATTGCATCTGCAAATCATTGGTAGGACTTGCATTTTTCTCTTGATTTCATTGTTTATCAGAATTTGAACCAAGAAAAGAAAAGGAAAAATTCTATGCTTTTGAAAAATTTATCTCAGTACATGATCCAGTGTTCTAAGTTTGTTTTCTTCTCTAATCAGTTTAATATAGTGTTAACAATCATCCTATGGATGCTGTACTTTGAACTGGAACAGGTAGAAATTCTAGCTGCTACTGTTGATTCGATTGCAAAAAATGTCGGATCTCGGACTGTAATTGATGTTGGTGCTGGCCAGGTGTATTGGTTATTTCCTTTCTTCTGTTGATCCCCATATGTCAATTGTTAAACTTGAGAATGTGTAACGAATTCTTAATTTTGTGAATTTCTCACTTCCGTTTGAAGATTTTCATGCAATTTGCTGTTGCTAGTTTTCATATGATATTGTTGTGTTATGGATTCACTTCTGTGTTATATCATTTCATGTCATGGAACTCCTATTGATCCTTGGAATGGATGCATTTAATTTACTTCATATATAAGTGGAAAGTGAAATTTTCTTCTTCTTCTCCTTTTTTTTTTCTTTTTGGTAATGTACCTGTGCATATGGGAGGAATTGTGTGATGGGTTACAAAGGTAGTATGCTTTTTTTTATTTTGATGATTAATGAAAGCCTGACCAAGGTCTTAAATCTCGCATGTCGGCGAAATGGGAGGAAAGGGGAAATGATTTTGTTTCTTTTTTGTGGCAATTTTCCGCCCTTAGGATCATGTTATATATTAATAAGCTTAAAATAATACTCATTAATTACTAATTTGTAAATAGAAGTATGAAACATACTTTCATTGAAACAAAAAGCCAATACAAGTCAATAAAATACAAATACAAATAAATAAAGATAGAAAATAGTCAAAATACTAACCGTATGAGTTAGAGTCACATCAACATAGATTGTCTGCCAGGCTCTATGTCATCATAATTGCTCTTACTTTGCTCTTGCAAGGCATAAGATGAGTGTTCGACGTGCTGGGCATATTGCTCCTAGGTCATGGTGTATCAGTATATAGACCCATCTATAGATCGGGTATCAACATACAACATACTTAAATTCATTCAAATCTAATAGGTTTTGCCCTAAAAAATTCAACCAAAAAAAAAAAAAAAAACTTTATCTCAATGTTACAAACTTACAAGTAGTTTGTTCTTCAAATCTCACGAGAAATGCTTTCAATGGAAGCAATATCTAGCCTAATCTAGTGTGAATCTTGTTTAGAAGCAAGAACCATCAAGAAACTGCATCAAATTGTGCAAAAGAGTGGAGAAAATGGAAGAGAAGAGGAGAAATGGGGGGATTTTCGTCGAAGTGGGCGAAATGTAGTGAGGCACGTGCTCTGCAGGTGCCTCAAAATTCCCCTATGCTGCGGCATGCTGCTAATTTCGGTGGCAAGAAAGGGGAAAAGCTGCAAAGGGCATTTTCCTGGCTGATCTTGTGTTTTTTTGATTAGTAATGTAGATGTTTTTATATATATATATGTGAGTAAAGAAAGAGAACTGTACAACGCACACAAATCCGTGCGGATGTCAACAAACACTGAGCGTAATATAAAATAGGGGTAAAGGATGTACAATAGCAAACTCCAGAGAGTTTAACCCAAAAGAAAAAAGCAAGAAACAGTGCCACCACCTTGAAGTGTCCCCTTCCAACACCTCATCAAACTCCTAACTTGTAACAAAATGCTAGCAATATACCCACTGCATCGTCAATGCAGGAGCTGACAAAGAGACCATATCATTTACTCCTAACCTGTTACGAAGGTAGTATGTTAGTGCATGTTTAATAACATTCTATCCGCGAGTTTAGAAATATATTACCAATAGTCTATTAAATTGGATTCTGAATGCTATGAGTGACCATACAATCTGAAGCTTTGCAACTACTTTGTGTTGTCCTATTTAATGGTTATGACAGTGATAATGGCGATGATGTGTATGTCTCTATTATTAATGTAACTCCAGTGTCTGGGGCATGAAGTGGCAGATAGTGCTTGTAGGGATATAGCACAGGAGTCATACGCACAATTATTTTGGAACTAAAATCTCTCTTTAGAATCTAGAAATTTCTTGATGAGACTTCCTGAATGTTTGGTTTCACCATAACAAGAGTTTTGAACATCACCATGCTCCAACTTATCAAATCTAATCTAGTAATTTGGTGTACATAGATCATTAGAGTGCCATAGCATTTGGAACATGAAAAAAATAAGTCAGCGAAAACTTGCACATTAAAATGGAAAGTGGATATGATAGACTGTGTTATATCTTCATTCTTATATTAGATTCTTGCGACTTATCTACTGCCAGAAGTACATTGAGTTCACTGAATTGAGTTAGGTCCCCTTCAGAACCATATTCTCCAAAACCTGTATTTGGGTTATGTGAATGTGAATAAGAATTCTGCACAAAACATGATATCATGGTATGCTCTAAAATACCTAGAGCAAAGTTTAAGGTATTTATATTTGGAAAATAATATCCTTTCCAAAATAGATGTTGTGACAAATTATTAGGAACTGGAAAATTATAGAATTACTGGGGAAAGGTAATATTTGTTTTGAAATTTGAAGTAATGCTAAAACAAACCTTCATAGTCTTGAAAAACTATCAAATATCAATAAAACAGTCATATGGACTGTATAATGCAAGTTTAAGGAAAAAACATGTACTTCTATTCATTTTGCTGCATAAATATTCAAAACAACATCTTTTGATTAGTTTAAGACCATCACATAGTTCAATAATGAATATAACTTAAAAATTCATGAAGAATAAAATAAAATATATACCATAACCATTTTGATAGCTCGAAGCTGTTATCCCTAAAATCAATTATGTTTTGTATAGAATAATTGAATTAATCGAAATTGAACTTTTCTTGAGATTTTTATAAATTAGACTTGCAATTAATTCAAAGTGCAACTAAAAATTTTCATGTTGAGATCAGGAAAAGGTAGGTTTCCCCAACATTTCTTTTCGATTTCAATTTATTTAATCATAATTTTCTGGACAAAATGCATGATAAACTGCCAATCTATTATAACATGCATTTCATATATTTTTAAAATGGTTCTACAGAGCAAGGTTTTTAATTTCGGTCCCGTTGGGCATGCTACTCAAGGCACCAAATGAAATTTTGCCGATTCGCCAAAAAACTTGGATAATGGTGAATCGAGTGAAATTTTGTAAATTGCCAAAAATATTTTATTGTATATTTTTCACTTAAAAAAGCCATGTTAATTGGTTTCTAAATGTATGATGCAGCATCATATTTGTTTATATATACAAACAAGAGAATATGTGTAAAAAAAAATCGGAATCACACCAATCATAACTCATAAGTGATAATCAATCATAAGGACACACAATGATAGAACATGGAACATATAAATAAATAACATGATTTCAATGGTGACAAATTGGAAATTGCAACCAATAATAACGGGTAAAAATATCATACAATGGTGGAGAACTGGAGATGATGCCATCAAAACTGAAATGAGTATCATGAAGGCTTGAACCTTGCATTCTCACAACAAAATGGTAGAAATGCTTACATCTCATCCAAATTCTATACTCCTTGTATAATTGAACCTGATCCTCAGACTCCTCCTGAGTCATAGGTCTCATGATGTGTAGAATCCTGAATTTTAGGAAATAATAATATAATTGTAAATCTAAATATTAGAAGAAATAAAATAAATAAATTTAAAATATCAAGAGATAAATATTTAATCTAAGTATTTGGGAGATTGAAACTATAATCTGTATTCATATTATGAAGAGAAATAATGAGGAGATTAAATATGAAAATTTTAGACTAAATCTAATGGTTAAATATGGTATAATAAGGAAAAAATGGCATTTTAGTCTTTTCCTAATAGCCAATTATTAAATTAATTAAATAAATAATTATTAGAATTGAAATAATTAATTGGATTCAAGTTGGACTAAATTGGAGTTAGAAAGCTTGATTTATGGCTTAATTAATGGAAAAAGGACTTATTGGTAATTATACTTAGTTAGGAGCTTTAAATTTGTAAATAAAAGAGATTTTGGGGTGATTTAGTAATATTTAAAAATAAGGAATTAAATTAGCACGAAAGTAAAGAAAAATAGAAGTTTTCCAAATAGGATTAGGAATCCTAGTTGGGTGAGTATAAAAGTGGAGGCTAAGAAGAATTTAGGGTTTCCTCATTCAATATGGGTGGATCCATACGGCTAGAGAGAGAGAGAAAGAGAGAGAGAGAGAGAGAGAGAGAGAGATCAGCTGGTGAAGAAGAACAAGAGAATGAAAAAGATCAACAGATTTCAAAGGCTGGGAGTTCTGTTAAAGGCAAGTAGTAACCCTTTACATTGGAAAAATTGCATGGCTTATTGTTTAGCCGAGAAATATCATGTTATTCGGATTTGTGATGATTGAGAAACGTGTTTATGATGTTTTGGAAGGATTTGAATGAGATTTAAAGTATGGAAAAATAAATATTGTTCTTTTCGTTTAAATTTTTGTTTACTTTGATCTTTGGATGAAAAGCATGATTTTGATGATTAGATCTGTTAGTAATTGTTTTGGAATGGTTTATTATGTTTAGAGAATGATTTTAGATGTGTTAGAAGTGATCTTGAATGATGGAAACAAGTTTTAGAAAAAGAAACAGAAAATTCGGAAATCTGTCAAAAAACCCAGATTTTGTGTTTTTGTACTAGCGTCCAAATCGACGTTCAAACGCCCTATCAGGCGCTAGTTATATGTTGAGGTCGCCCAAATCTACGTTCGAACGCTTGTGTTTATTTTTGTAAAAACTGGAACCCAAGAGTGATTTGTTTGGACGCCTAAGTTGTCGCTTGAACGCTCAATTGAGTGTTGATTTTGAACATGATTTCTAGTTAACGCCCATTTCGTCGTTTGAACGCTGCATTGAGCATTTGAATGGGCGAATTTGAAAAATTGGATTTAAGCGAGCGCCCAATACGTGGCTTGAATGTCGTATTGAGCGTCCAATCCAAATTTTCTAGTTTGAGGTTTTTACCTAGTTTTTCAATATAAAATGTTTTTTGAGCAAATCCAATACATGTAAAAATAAGATTTGGGTATTTAGAAGTGGTTTTCAGTGGCTGAATAATTTTATAAAAATTATACAAGATTTTGGGTACGTTCTAGTTTTGGTTCCAAGAGGGAATTTGACCTTAAATTTGATTTGTTTGTGAATTGGTTGGTCTCAACACTTGCAAAAGTATGTTTTAAAGATGTTTAAAGCTCTGGAATAGTAAAAAAAACGTTTTCCTATAGATTTGGGTATATTAAGCCTATTCTTAGATTTTTATTGTTTTGTTGAGCATTAGTTTCCTCCATAAGGGAGGGGATTTCTCTTATTATTTGATCTCCATGAGGGAGTGGAATTGCCAAAAGGGCACTGTTGACTTCGAATTGACCATGAGGCTATGGTTTTTGTTTGACTTGTGTCTAAGTGGGCTTAGCTTATTATGGATCCATAATTTAGCTAGATAGTGAGGTCTGCCTATCTTTGTTTGGATTAAATTTAGTTCCATTTATGCATTTCCTCCAAGAAGGAGAGGCTATTACAAGAGGGAATGAGCTGCAGCAATCCGTTTCCACCAAGATGGTAAGGTTTATTTGTTGGATATGTTGCAGCGTTGTTCTTTGACTGGATTGTACTCGCTAAATTAATACCTGTATTAGGTTTAAGCGATCCGTGGTGTAAAGCGAAGTCCGAAACCCAGGGTAGGCCAGTTCATCACATTTAAGAGCATAAGGGGGCGATTGGGATTAGATTTAACCTCTCAAAGTGGTCATATTTTGCGAGTCCTGTGATGTCACAATTGTGAGGCTTGTTATGTTGGTTTTGGATTGTAACTTGATGGATTTGGATTTTTATATTGTATTTTTTGGTTATGAATTTTGGTTTAATCGTTGTACGTCATGAAAACGATTTATAAAATTATATGGATTGTTTTATAGCATGCATGTTGCTACTTGCTGAGATTTTATATCTCACCCTTGTTTTCAATATTTGTTTTCAGATACTCTTGGAGATGACGTGCAAGTCGGGGTAGAAAATATAGAGGGTACAACAAAGGACCTTGATGAGCACTTTATGGATTATTAGTTTTCTTTTATATTTTTTTAGGAGAGTTGTTTTGGATTCGTTTATTTTATTTAGGGGATTGTTTTAGGGAGATGTCGGTTAGATAGTATATTCTTTTGAGTTTAGACCTAATGTACTGAAGTTGGAGTTTATTTTGAAGATTTTAGCAATATTAAATTGAAATATTGAAGGGGTTGTTTAAATTTTTGCGTACTCTGATTTACCTTTATACTATTATGCTTTTGTTCTTAATTGTCTTATATCACTAAGTAATGCCTTGATCCCATGAAAAAAAAAAAATTATTACCGGATCCGGTATGACATGATGCCAATAGGAGGATGGTCGTTAGAGTTGGCAATTTCTGAATTGGCCTGCCAAGTGCCAACCCACCCGAATCCACCGCATATTAAAAGGGGTCAGGTTGACCAATTTATTAAATGGGTTGGGTTTGGGTTCAGGTTTTTCAACTCGTCTAAAAAGTACCAACTCAAACCCAACCCGCCAACCCGTTGGGTACCTGTTTAAATTTTAAGTTTATTTTCCCCCCTTATTTTTATCTTCTATACCCTATTTATATTCTATTTTATTATGTTATCAAGATTTCTTAGCTAATTAAACATTAGTTTAACGTTTTGAGACTTTAATCATTAAATTGTTTTTATGACTATTAAAATTTTATTAATTTTTAAAATTAAAAATATTGCTATATCAATACAAGTTGTTTATTTATTATGCAATATATATAGGTAATATGATATGAGTACATAGTTGTATTATATAAACATTACAAGTTATATTTTTAATACAATGCATGCGAGGCTAACTACTGTAATTTTATTTTGATTTATTTAAATGCTTTTAGATATTTATAAACTTCTTGATAAGTAACATTCGCCTATTTTTTGAAAATAAATCATGGTTATTAAGTATTTTTAAATTATTTATTAAAATTTTATTATGTTAAATGGAAAGCATAATTGAAATTAAAAGAGGAATAAAACTTAATTAAAATAAATTTAAAAAAAAAAGGGCTAGCGGGTTCAACTCGTTTATTGGCGGGTTAGATTTGGGTTGGCGATTTCACAAACGAGTGGAACCCAGCCCGACCCATTTAGTCATTAATATGAACCGACCCATTGCCACCTCTAATACTTGGGATGGTAATGATTAATTACCAAAATATCTGGTTTTGTCTTTGGCTCTAGCTGAGGCGGTGGTAGTGGAAGAGGATTGTAGTTACCCAAGTTAGCATTGCCAACATTGCTTGCTAATGCTAATACTGCAATATAGATGGGCATTAATGTCAATTTTTTTGGTAAAGAGATGGGGTAGTGTAGACTTTTAAGATATGGTGACAAAAGTTGTTCCTTCATATTTTCTGCAGCAGCAGTATCCTAACCCCTAGTCCCAATGCCAACCTCATGTGGATGGCAACATGGTCCTGATATATCAGAGGAATAGGAGGGAGATGACACAAAGGAGATTGGGGATTGTTGTGATGGTACTGATGATGATGATGATGATGATAATGACGATGATAGTGACAATCAGGATGGTGGAGGCAGTGCGAATGGTGCAGATTCCCATAATGCAATCTTAAGTTTGAGTCTTTTAACTAGGGAGATTGAGTTCTAGCATGCCACACATGACCTGGGTCTTCGTAAGAGAGATAAATGATGGTGACAATAGCAATGGTAGACTATAATTTGGAACAAAGACTTTTGGGATCATGTCCTATGAGTAGATAGTACAAAGGTTTATAAAGATATCTAATACTGATACCATTTGATAGTAGCTTCAATATCATGGATCAAAGATATCTGATACTTATGGGTTCTTCCCCATATATTGCACCCTAGGCATAATACCTTTTTGCACATCGTCCATTATCACCACTTTCGCTGGAACTTGAGATTCTTGTTATTAATGCTTATTACCGTAAGTAGTCTCTGGTTATTATTGTGGTAGAGATGGCTGAGGAGGACAATGGGGCTCATGTTTGGCTATACAAGGAGTAATTCCACTTTAGGATGGGTTGGAAGTGGTTTTGTCACTTTATTGGCAACGTAACAAGGTTTTTGTTGGGTATACATTGTATGTAGTATTTATATAACCAACATTTTATGTTTCTTTTTACTAGTTACTACTTACCACTGCTTGCCATTTTCTGTTTGATTTACTCAATCAATTTTATGTTTTTTTACTAAGATGTTTCATATTCTAACTTTTTATGTATATGAAAGACTATATTCTTATTATATTTCTTAGTTGTATGAAGGGCTATGCTTATGAGTGTTTATTCTTTATTTTAGAAAACTTTATCTGCATGTTCTTACAAATAAGAAAGCAAAAAGAGTTTTTTGTACACTTTTTTCGCTCTAGGTTTTTCCCTTGAATTGCCAAAATTTTGTTTCACCTAATGGCATCGAAATAGTTGACTTTAATTTTCCTCCCTTTCGTCATCTATGGCAATGTTGACATTGATTGCTATATTTGATGCATCACTCCCTATTATGGTGCTAGGTACTTTAGTAGGGCCATTCAATTCTATATCTTCCATCCACACAAAACTCGTCCTTGTGCACATATGCCCAAAGAAAACATGGAGTGGATCTTGTTATATGGTGTCTTGTGAATCTTCCCTGAGTTCCAATCTCATGTTGTGGTGGTAGCACACAAAGTTTTGAAGCTCCTAGTACTACAAGCTATTTTTTAGCTTAATGTGTAATAATGCAAATGTGGTCCACTTATTTTAGAAGCCGAGCCTGAGGTAGCCTATATAAGGACCCTAGCGGAAAGTGCTTGAAAGGTGAGGGCATCAATCTCATATGTACTCCACTTGTCACCTACAAGAAGAATTTCTTAGTGGTTATGTAATTGGGGGAGAAAAACATAAATAAATAGTAATGCTATACTTACACGGAATCATTGTTTCTCTGGTTGTAATGGCTGTAGTTGTATTGAAGGAGTTGTATGACTTCCTAAACATGATAATCTATCGTGAATTAAGGAAAATAAGTGGAATACTTTAGTCTCATTTAGAGTATGTAGGCTAACTCTACAAATGTGTTTAACTATTAAGTGCCTACCTCCTTTTTTGAATTCTGTTTTGTGTTGGAGTCTGATCTAGCTTTATATGCATGTAGTCAAGGACAAAAGTTAGATTGAGGGTTGACCATTAGCCTATGCTTGAATTTGTACTTCATGTTCAAGTAATAGTTTGTAGAATGTATTTAAAGAAAAGAAAAATATTATTGGTCCAATTATGATAATATCAACTTAGTTAGCATGTAATTTCAATCTTGAAAATTAAAATAGATGAGTCACCTGCAAGATAGATAGGTTACACAAGTGCCTCCTTTCATGTGCCTTCATAGTAAACATGCAACCGTAGATGGGTCTCAGTGTTAGATATCTATGTTTGTCATACAAGAGATGGGCTTTAACATTCCCAATAGATCTAAGGGTGGGATATGTATATGTGTCAACCATCTACAATGTACGACAGATGGGCTTTAATAGTCATACCAGGTCATGCATCCTTTACCAAAAGTGGTTCGATAAGATCATGGTTTAAAATATTGTTTAGTATTGCACGATATGTAACTTGTATCGTGTGAGATGGTTGATTCAATACCATTGATTGCATTGCAGGATATAGATAAAAAAAAAATTGAAGGATTTGCATCACATTATACAGACCAACATAAAAAACACATTCATAGATCCCTAAACCCATTCATCATCATCATCATCATCATCATAAAACAGTTCCTTCAAAATTAGGGCCCGAGACACAAATCTTGTCTCTCCATCTTGTTCTATCAAAAATCATATCTTCAGTTAATCTACGTTTTTGTAAATCTTGTTTTATACAATTCATCCATGTCTTTTTAGGTCTTCCTCTTAATCACTTAGGCCCTTCAATATGTGTGCTATAACTTCTTACAAGTGCATCTCTAGATCTCCGCTTTACATGACCAAACCATTTTAACCTACTCTCCTCCATTTTATCCTTAATGCATGCTATGTTTACCCACTTTTGAATGTCTTCATTTCTTATTGTCTTAGTTTTTCCACAAGTCCATCTTAGCATTGTCATCTTTGTAATACTCATCTTCTGAGCATGTTGATTCTTTTCAGCCCAACATTCTGCACCATAAAACAAAGCTAGTTTAGCTATTGTCTTATAAAGCTTATCCTTTAATTTAAGTAGAACACACTTATCTCACAAAACCCTAGAAGCAACCCTCCACTTAAGCCGACCAGCTTTAATTCTAAGTGCAACATCTTCATCAATTTCTCCATCTATTCTACCATTGATCCAAGATATTTGGACTTATTACTTAAAGGGATATCCTGATTGTCAATTCTAATAGTTTCATTAGTTATATTGTTATTTATTTAAAATGGCATTTCATATATTCAGTGGCTTATTTTAAAACCCTTTGATTCTAAGATCTCTCTCCACAAACCAATTCACATCTGTGGTGACACATCCATGTCAAGCCAATCCACATCCATGACAAACCGATCCATATACGTGGAGACACATCCATGTCAAATAAACTTGCATATGCGGAAATGTAAGGCATATGCCATGAAACAGCCACATACGTGGAGACATATACATGTCAAAAGTAACCCCCATACATGGAGATACATGTCAAATCAAGTAACCATGCATTCCATCTTTTTAAATCATAAGCCATTACATGGTCAAATTACTCAATTCATGTTCTAATACAATTTAAATCATTCTGGAACTTAAAACATACTCCAATAGTGCAAACACAAGTGTTGAGACCAATAAATACTTAACAAGTTAAGAGAATTCCACATGTTTACACAAAGTCCCAAAATATGAGTTGTTTTAGTAGAATGTATCCAAAATCCTTACAAAAATCCAAATAATTCTTTGGCTAGTGTACATACTGCCAAAATACTCTAATTTAGTTGGTACATGAGTTGGAATCCCTCAAAAATTATTTTAGAATAAAAAACTAGATCAAATTCCCTAAATTATGCAAAACAGGGCATGGATGCTCGAGCCTAGGTAGGGCACTTGGTTTATTTCAGTTTAATATATGGTTGCTCAATGTGGCGCTCGAGCGGTAGGGTCGGGCGTTCGTTTTCTGGGTTTAAGAGTGTTGAGCGCTCGCTAGGGCGTTCGAGCGACAGGTCGGGCGCTCGTACAATTTTCTAAATTATGCTTTCGGGTTTCAAAATCCAAGCACAGGCGGGGTGCTCGATCCATATCGGGCGTCCTTAACACAAAACATACATAAAAACGGGCACTTGAGTGGGCGCTCGAGCCATAACTTGGTCGCCTGTGTAAAATCGCAGATTTTCCAGATTTTTCTAAAACTTCTAAAATTCAACTCTAAAACTTCAAACCTTATTTCCATAACTTCAAATCAATTCTAGATCATCTAACATCACTTTTAAAACATGCTCAATCAATCCAAAACAAATAAATCACAACATACAAAGATTTGATCATCCAAATTCCAATAAATTATGCGTATAAACGTGGATCCCAAGAAAACTGAAAATATGATTTTAATGCAAGTTAAAGGGGCTACTTGCCTTTCTTCCTCCGATTGAATCTTCTCTAAACAATCTAGATGTCACCCTCTTGTAAACCCAAACGAATTAGCAAGTCACTCCTTTTCTAGATCTCATACTCCACTCTTGAATCTCAAACGAGAACAACTTAGTTCTTCTCTCTGCTCCAACGAATCTCTCCCTCTCTCCTTTACTCTCTGATCTGATCAGTACTGAAACCTGCAAGAGATCAAGCCTTGGAGGAAGTCGACTAGAGAGGAAGAGGGCGTGCGTGAGACTCTTTCTTTCTCTCTCTTCCTCTTCTTCTAAAAAGAAAAGGAGTTTCTAATTCTAATTTCTTCTTTATATTTTCGTCCAATGCAAAACCAACCCTAGAATTCATTCCTTTTATACTTTCCTCACAAATCAAGTGTACACAATCCTAACTAACATAGCCGTCCAACACCTTTATGCTTGGATTCGGCCAACACTAAATTATTTATCTTTTTAATTAAATATTTAATGAACTACAATAATAATAACTATAATAACACTAATAATGATATTACTAAATCTAAATTATAAACTCACCTTATATTTAATTCTCCGAAATTCCCGGGTCAATCTGTAACTTTCCGGGTTAATCCGAAACCTCATTGATAATAAGATCTAAATTCTATTATTGGCTCTATTTAATTATTTTAATTTCTAAAATCTAGGTTTTGAATTATTTTATTATTAATTCCATTTAATTACTAGAAATTTTGGGGTTTTACATAAATGAACTCCTAAAATCTGCAAGTAGATCAGCTTTCCAAACCTGGCATAACTCAAACTAGAATGAGCAAAGCTCTGGAAATGAAACTAAGACTTATATTATTGATATAACCATGGTTATGACCATGTTTGTACTGCCATAACCTTGTCAAATCATATTCAAGTTATGCAAACTTATGGTCCTCTGTCTTCTAGCTTAACAAGCTCTCAACTTGACTAAAATATGGCTTTTAGACACTACTTGATTTGACGAATCCAGCCAAAGTGAAAAGTGATGTGAATTTGATCTGATGTGATTTGTTTGTTTGAGACCATGTTCCCTAGATCATGGAAATCCATTTACCATGAATAAACACCTTAGATATATATTTATAAAATCGTATCTCCGTTAAATCACCATGCTTATGGTAATCCTTGCTTGATTCCTCATTTTGATTAATCATAATATTCCTTTGTTCCTAAAATTTGTGTTTCATATGATTGTATGTAGCAAATTTGTTTTCTTCTGATGGAACTGATCTTTCCAGGGTTATCTTGCACAAGTACTATCCTTCCAGCACCAGCTCTCTGTGTTTGCAATGGACGCTTCTTCTCATCATGGAATGGTTACAAGTGCACGTGCTGAGCGAATAAAGAAGCATTATGCAGCTAAAATGACTAAATCTCAGAATAGTAAGAAATCAATATGAGGGCTTAATTTATGCAACGAAATTTAAAGTATCTTTGAGTTAAGCTCACAGAATACACGCAGCTCATGCGGGGAAGTGAAACTCATCATTTGATGGGTCTCATTATGGAGACATTATACCAAAAACTGATAGGTGACTGAAATATATGTTTTATTGAAGTATATTTTTCTGGGCAAGTGGCGATTATTTAACAGTGAAAGAAAAAAAAGAAAAACTGGTTTTGTGTGTTTCGTATTGTTCAGTTATCTGACGTGGAAGATAAAAACTAGGAAAGAACCAAGTCACATGAATATGAAATTGATTTTCAAGTAATCTTCTAATCATCCAAAGAAACAAAATTTTTTTCCTGACTTTTTGACTACCAATGGCTTCTATCGTCCATTTGGGTTGTTTTGAAGTACATTATCACCTGCGTGGGACCCATTAAATGGTTCTCTCCATTCGCATGCATTTGTGCTGCATTTAATGCTAGGCAGTAACCATAGCTAGATTTACAGATTACTGATAGTATGTAAAATCTCTATTGTCACTCTGTAGATATTTCTTTATTCTTGGAATTTTTTATAAAATCTCATGCATCTGTCAGACAGGAAACAAGAACTTGAATGTGCCCCAAACAGTCACCTGCTGTGTTTTGTCAAGCAACATGTTGAAAGCCTTGAGGGATGCTTTATCATGTAATGCAGATAATGATGAACCACCAGAACTGAATGAAGAAGGTGTTAGAAAGTGCTTAGTCGAATCAGAGTTGTGCAAAACTTCCGCCGATAACCTGAATGTCTTGTCTTCATTGGTTCTTGCTGGGCTTCATGCTTGCGGAGACCTTTCAGTTACTATGCTCAGGTCTGTTCTCTTGTACATTGCAGAACTTTTAGTATTGATTTTTGGACTTGGTTTGAGGTTTGATGTTCATGTTTACTATTTTAGAAGAGAACATATAAGGTAACTATCTGGATGATGAGTCAACCACCTCACAGAAATTTGGTTGACCCACTGTGCTGGTGGAAAACCTTGGGGAAGCAGATGCCTAAAGCCAAGGAAAAACACAAGGATCAAATCTAGATTTTTCTTCTTTGTTAGTGTAACTCAACAAAAATTGTTGGAATTTGGATCGACTGGTCTGGAGCTGCATATCCTCTTTATGCTGAGTAAAGGCTAAAGAATACTCTAATCAAGGACTATATATTCCTCAGGCCGAAGGCTGATACCAGTGTTTACGGCATGCCACTGAAATTTCGATTTTTTTGCATCTATGATGCATTTCATAGGAGGAAAATCGCCAATTTGCATTTCTAGTGATTTTTCGTGTCGTGCCAACAAAATGGGGTGGCGTGCCCAACAAAAGAGGGGAGGAAACGCAAATTTTTTTGAAAAAAAAAAAATTCTTTTTATCCATTTTAATTGGTGATCTTTTGCTCACACTGGTGAAACGTGGCGGCGTGCCGGGGAAATTTTGCGTAACTTCCCCAAAATAAAAGAACTCCCAGTTTTTGTCTTGGTTGATTTTTCTAGCATTTCGGTAGCTTGCTACCAAAATTTTGTTTTGTGCCTATGTGGCATGCATATCAGCACCGAAACAGTAAACCTTGGCTGACAAAATTTGTCCTGTTTTGGTTTGTAGGACACTGAAGAACAACATAATAAAATAATGGGTTTACTATGGAAACTCTAGATAAGAATGTCAAGTAGGCATTATAATAAATTTGGAGAGATCCTTGATCATTGGAAAATATGTTTTTTAATATTTTGGGGGTGGGGTGGGGGGATGAGGATGTTTTGAGGAAGTAATTACAGTAAGATAATACACTGTTAGGTTCATTTCCACTAAGAGAAAAAGAAGAGGAAAAGAAAAATGGTTGAGAGTTGTTCTTCAGAGCACTGTGAACTTGTTAGGAAAGGAAAAGAAAATGAATTATATGGGGAAAGATTTAGGGGTAATTTAAATTGGATTATTTTCATTGGAAATGTTCTTGAACTGGTTTAAATCTTGCTTGACTTAGTAATTAAGGAGTTTATATTGATACCGATCAAAAAAATTAAGGAGTTTATATTGATGGTGGCAGATAGTGTGGAAAATATTTCCCTTTCATGAAATCATGATACAATATTTTGAGCTTTTGTGTGGATTGCTTTGAAATTTAAAGTGTGAAAGCGTCGCACTGCAAAGGAAGTAAGCATGAGTTGAATACATGACCATAACACATCTAGGAGCAAAAATCTGGAATAATACCTGATCTTGAAAAAAGGTATTGGATTCATGGGCCAACTGGACAGGTGTGTGTTGGTCAGTCTAAGGACGTAAATGTCTTGCTGCTTTGAATTTTTGGAATTGTGCAATAACGTTGATATGTTACATCTCGAAACATAACAATGTATCATGCCAACATATTGTGCATATTGTGAAATACGACACAATATTTTAAACCAATATTGGAGTATAGATTTAAATAGTAGCATCCAGTTTAGAGGCAGAATATGTATACCAGATGATAGTTACAGACATGAAGGTGGAGATTTTGAATGAAGCTCATAAGACAAGTATTTTTTTCCTTGCAGTAACATATTGTATTAAGATCTATGTAAACTATATTGGTGGGTTAATATGAAGAGGGATTGGCACAATGTCTTTGACATTACAATCATGGTTTAAATTATCGTGTTGTATTGTAAAATACGCATGAAATGTATCGTGTATCACGTGACATGGCACTATAACTTTATGCTTCAAGATGTAAGCATAATTGTATGATAAGGCTTACCTTTTGATTGTATTGCATTTGCACAATACAGTCTATGCAAAGGTGAAAAAAATGCAGAATTTATCATTCAGAAGACTAACCTATTCTTCCTAATGAAAAAATATATTCAAAAGTCTTCACATCCCATTGATCATTAGGCATTTTTTACCTAATTAGTCAAAAAATTCTGTAAAACATATAGTTCGAAAGATCAAAAGAACGAAATCAGATTTGTCATCAGTTTTTATAAGTATTCAAGTTTTTTTTTTCTTTTTTTTATTTCATGAGATCTCGTTATTTTTATATGCATACATGTAATTTGAGCACATTTCATAAATCTATGGATTTCAAGTGAAATTTGTAGATTCTACAAATTTAATTTTTTTTTCAAAAATATTATTTTTAGTTCGAAGTTTTTAAGTGAGATGGGTATGGGGTTGACATCAGACCATGATTCTTGTACATTTTAGCTAAATTTTATTTTTAATAATTATTCTTCAAAAAAATAATGAAAAATATCAAACAATTATTTAGTATGGTTAAAACTTGACATTTAGGTTTCAATTTCTTACAGGGGATGGGACAATGGCTGATCTATCAGTTGCAATGTTTGCTATAAATTTTTATTTAAATCTGATCTTTAATAATTATTTTTCTTCAAACATTAAATTAAAATATGAAAAATAATTAATTTCTTCCAAATATTTAAAACACTTATTTATGCTATATCATTTGATTCTTGAACATGACTTTAAAGTGTGTGTAATAATTTTTATTTATTTAAATAAATTTATAGCTTATTTTATTAAAAATAAAAAAAATATTATTGAAATTTTTTTAAAAAAAGTGCATGATTTTGTTCTTATTGACTCTTTATTGATTGTTATTGAATTTTTAAACATGTTTTTCCATCTAGATTTAGATGTCGTAACACAAGGAGTAGAAATGATTAATATACATCTTTTAGGCATAATTGTAGTTGGACTATATTTAGGGTTGAGGTGATCATCATTTGGTTATCATTGGAGGGCTCTTCATCTTTATATGATTATGGTTATAGTCATGAGGGATCGTCTTATGAGCGTGTTATGGATATGGTTAGGAGCACATAGGTTCATCACAAAATAGCTTGGGAGATGAGTATAGCTGGAGGGATAATTATTGCACTTCTCATTTTATGGGATGATGGGTTAGTTTGGTGATGTTGAGGGAATTCGTGGGTCCATTGCAACGTAGTATGATCCATTCAGAAGGGAATATGAAGCATGGTATCGGAATTACATAGATTTGGCTTCTTATATTCAGTACACTTAGTGGTTCGATAATGTGTCATTGGGTGATGATTAAGAATTTGAAGCTGGTCTTGCATGTCACTCCTTATGTTATTGAAGAAGCAACGAGGGAGCTTTAGAAATGGAAAATTTATTGGTGAAGTAATGATGTAGGACGAGTGGGACCCAAAGTCTAGATTAGTTAGTTATTTAGTAAAAGTAGAATTCCTATTTTCTTGCATTAGGTATTTGATTTATATTAGGAGTTTTTAAGAGGTTTTAGAGTTAGATTTTAACTTTAAGTGTTTACTATGAGTAGGAGTCCTAATTTTAATAGGTTTCTATCTTATTTTGGGGTTTTTTAAGGTCTATAAATAAGGGGTAAAGGTTGTACACGAATTTTAGAGATTAATTTTTAAAAGAACTATAAAGTTTCTCTCTTATCTTCCTTGTGGATTCAAGGTTATTTGCTGGTGGATTCCAGTTTTCTAAGATTAATGAAGATTAATCCTTGTTTCGTAACTTTCACTGCGTCAATTGGTATTAGAGCCAGGACTTGCCTGACGAGATGGCCAACAATGAGGGTGACGGTAACAATCCCATCAATGTTGTTCGTGGGCAAGAAGCGATTTGGGAGGCCATTGAAAAATAACGACAACAGATGGCGGAGATTCATTAGATGATCGCTGATCTAGCAGTTAATGTCAATCCTAATCAAAACGCTGTTGGGAGCGGAGTTGCGAGACTTGCCCGAGGACCCTCAGGCGTTGAAGCCAGAAGATCTTACCAACGACCCCCATGAACGCAATGTTCACGGGCATCACTCGAGGACGAGTGTTTCTCTAAGAGGAGGGGACTGATGTAGGACGAGTGAGACCCAAAGTCTAGATTAGTTAGTTATTTAGTAAAAGTAGAATTCCTTTTTTCTTGCATTAGGTATTTGATTTATATTAGGAGTCTTTAAGAGGTTTTAGAGTTAGATTTTAACTTTAAGTGTTTACTATGAGTAGGAGTCCTAATTTTAATAGGTTTCTATCTTATTTTGGGGTCTTTTAAGGTCTATAAATAAGGGGTAAAGGTTGTATACGAATTTTAGAGATTAATTTTTAAAAGAACTATAAAGTTTCTCTCTCATCTTCCTTGTGGATTCAAGGTTATTTGCTGGTGGATTACAGTTTTCTAGGATTAACGAAGATTAATCCTTGTTTCGTAACTTTCACTGCGTCAAGTAACAATCCATTTCAGGAAAAGCTAAGATATTTATTTCTTATTTTTTAATTTATTTATTGATATTTTGTGTAGACTATGGATCATTTAATGTATGATTGTATCGAATATTGATATTTTGCGTAGACTATGGATCATTTTATGTATGATTGTATTGAATATTGTATGAATGAATTTTCTTACTTTATTTATTTGTTTATTTAGCATTTATAGCTCTTCGTAGTCTTTAATTAATTACTACAATGTGTTTCCATATCGATATATATTTTTTTGTAGGCTTATAATGTGAGAAATATGTTTAGGTATAATATTTGTGGCTTATCTTTGTATGCAAATATTTTGCAACTTTCAAGTCTAATTCTAAACAATTTTTTTATGCATAGTCCATGATTTTTGTAGCGTTTATGGGCATATTTGATACATATCTCGATAGATATCAGTTCTGTGCTGGTTGGTATGGCAAGTTAGCATGAAATTTTAAACTAGATGACAATAAGTGAAGGCAAAGCATTAGAGGCCAGCAAACACTTTTTAACTATTACGTATAGCAAAGTGCACATGGGAATGTATATCCACTGTTTGCCATTTTGACGAAATTTCACTAGTTTTGATGGGTTTCGAAGCCAACCGAATTCTGAAGGGGTAACAAAATCCCCCGGCTTCGAATCACTTGCTTCTGTAAGCTCGTCGAAACAATGTTGAAATTCATAGCGTGACTACGTGCCATTGATTCCATAGCGATTTTGCATGGCATGCATGATGTGTGCAGTGGTAGTGCTGATTCGCTAGGAAAAAGAAAAAAAATAGAGATAGAGAAGGGAAGGGGGAGGAGAGAGAGAGAGGATAGGGACAGGATGGGAGTGGGTAGTTGCGGGTGAGAGAGGTCTCGTCTGGACAGAGGAATTGTCAAGGTTCTTTGTTGATCTTGCCAAGTCCTTGAAGGCTTGAACAGATAGAGAGAGAGAGAGAGGGGTCTTGCCGAAACGGAGGAGCCACCAATGTAGAATCCTGAATTTTAGGAAATAATAACATAATTGTATATCTAAATATTAGAAGAAATAAAATAAATAAATTTGAAATATTGGAGGATAAATATTTAATTTAAGTATTTGGGAGATTGAAATTATAATCCGTACTCATATTATGAAGATAAATAATGAAGAGATTAAATCTGGAAATTTTGGAATAAATTTAATGGTTAAATATGGTATAATAAAGAAAAAGGGTATTTTAGTCTTTTCCTAATGGTTAATTATTAAATTAATAAAATAAATAATTATTAGAATTGAAATAATCAATTAGATTTAAGTTGGATTAAATTTGGATTTAAATAGCCTAATTTATAGTTTAAAAAAATGAGAAAAGGACCTAATTGTAATTATACTTAATTAGGGCCTTAAATTTGAGGATAAGATGAGTTTTGGGGTGTTTTAGTAATATTTTAAAATAAGGAATTAAATTAGCACGAAAATAAAGATAAAATAGAAGTTTCTTATAAATTAGATTTAAAAGAAAATAATTAAGAGAGTTGTGATGAAATAGGGAAGTTTTCCAAATAGAATTAAGAATCTTAGTTGGAAAGTTTTCTAAACCAATTAGGACTTGTATTTGGGTGAGTCTATAAAAGGAAGGTATTAGGAAAGTTTTGGGTTTCCATTAATTCAATCGTGTGGAGAAAAGAAGAGAGAAAATTGGTGCACATAGCTGGAAAAATAGAGAGAGAATAAGAGACTTTAGAAAGAAAAAGAAAAGTTGCAGAAAATTCCGACTAGCAACCATCAAACGGCGATCTAGAGACGATCAACCGTTGGATCGACCTCAAATTTGGAAGTTTTGTTCTTGACTGGTGGTTATTCAATCTGAATGGTGGAGATCGTGTTTGGAGATCCCTAGAGTTGTGCGAAAATTTCAGAAAATCGGTTATACCTTGAGGTTATTGGAAGAGAAGGATTTTGCGTTATTAAGGCAAGTAGTAACCCTTTTCTTGGCAAAACTTGCATGGTTTATTGTTTAGACAATAAATATTGTGTTCTTCGGATTTGTGATGATTTAAAAACATGTTTATGTTGATTTGGAAGGATTTGGTTGAGGTTTAAAGCATGGAAAAATTATATGTTCTTATTAGAATTCTGTTTACTTCGATTTTTAGATGGAAATCATGATTCGATTGTAAGGATTTTTTGTTGATCGTATTTGGATGTGTTTGGAATAATCTTACATGTTTTAAGGATGATATTACATGATTTAGAAGTTATTTGGGGAGTTGATTTGGTTAAAATTGGATTTAAAACAAAGAATTCGCAAAAGTTCTTAAAGCCCAGAATTTCCCAGAAAATAGCGGACGCCTGCAATGACGCTCGAGCATCAAGCCAGGCACTATATTATTAAAGCTGACACACGACAGCGCTTGAGCACCATCAGAGGTGCTTTGCCTGTGTTTTAAAAAAAAAAAGTCAGAACTCGAAACTCAGAATTTTAATTTAAGCCGGACGCCCGAGATATGGCTCGAGCGCCACCCTCGTCCATGACAGATTTTTGACATTTTTGAAATTTATCTAGTTTTTTTTATTATAAAATTGTTTTTATTGAATTCCAACTTATGTACCAATAAGATTAGGGTATTTTGAGAATGTTTGCACTGGCCGATGATTAATTTGGATTTCTATAAAAAATTTGGGTACGTTTTACAAAAATGACTTTTATTTGAGTTTATTGTTCCAAATCGTTTTCTTTTCAACTTATTTTGATTTTATTGGTTTCTAAACTTGTATTTGTCCTATCTAGAGATGTTTTCATGGTTATTATGGCAGAGTTGTTATTATTTCCTCTGTATACCTCGGAGTGGTAAATTTCTCACTCATGAGCTTGGGTTTGAGACTTGGATTTCCTCCATGAATGATGTATCTTGGAGTTGACTTGTGGATTATTGATTATGTTTTTGGTATCTAAAATAACATGTTTCAGTATTTGATTGCCTTGTGTCTAGCGGGCATAGCTTGTTATGGATCCATAGTTTAGCTAGATAGTGAAGTATATCTTCTTTAAGTTAATCCCGTGGTCCATTTATGCATTTTAGTCCGTGTCTCTCGGCAATCCTTTTCCTTTATTTGTGTATTTCGGTGGGAAGTTGGAACTCGTAGTAATCATATTCCTTTATCTGTGTATCTTGGTGGGAAGTTATGGTTGTACATGCCAACCTTAATCCCTATATCTGGGTGGGTATTCCCATATGTTGTAGTTCGTGTATCTCGGCCAACATATGTCGGGAGGTGGCATTTGGAATCGGGTTTTTAACTTCTCAAAGATGTCTTATTTTACAAGTCCTATGATGTCACAAATTGTGTGGTGTGCTGATTGTATTATTGGGTTTACTTTGAAATTATGTGGTTTGGATTCATGTTATATTATTCTTGAATATTTGGTATTTGGATTTATCGTTGGAATCTCATGAAAAATGATTTCAAACTATATATATTGTTTTCTTTCATGCATGTTATTGCTTGTTGAGAGTTTATATCTCATCCTTGTTTTAAATATTTGTTTTCAAATACTCTTGGAGAGGACATGCAAGTCAGGGTAGATAATACAGAGGGTACAACAGAGGACCTTGAATAAGCACTTATAGTTTATTAGTTTGCCATATATATTTGTTAGAGAGATGATGAGTAGTTAGTTTATCCTTTTGAGTTCAGATTTCATGTATTGAGTTAAGAAGTTTATTTTGAGGATTATTAGTAGTTTTATATTGTATCAATGAAGGAGTTGTTTAAATTTTGGCGTACTCTAATTTACCTTTATCTCATTTATGTTCTCGTTCTTAATTGCTTTATTATCATTCAAGTAATGCCTTGATTCGTTGAAAAAAAAAAAACTACTGGATCTGGGGTGTTACAGCCAAGGTTCTCTCCTGATCTTGCTGAGTACTTTGAGAGAGAGAGAGAGAGAGAGAGAGAGAGGAGAGAGAGAGAGAGAGAGAGAGAGAGAGAGAGAGAGTGAGAGAGAGAGAGAGAGAGAGAGAGAGAGAGAGAGGGGCATACCTGGGCAGTTGGGCTGCTCCTCCTTGGCCTTTGTTGACCTCTTGTGAGAGAGACGATAGGTGGGATCATGGGAGAGGGTGAGAAGACAAGCATACACATGAAACCACTTGTCATATATATAATATGATAAAATATATATGAATCTATCTAGGATATAATGGAATACATATTTAAATATATAGAATATACATGCATGGACTTCTGTGTGTAGTATATATATATATATGTAAAATATTAATTTTAATATTTTTCTGATTTTTATATTTTTTGAACTTTTTCTAATTTAATTCATATGTTTATTTTTTTTTTGAAATTTTTTGACACTGTGGCACGAAAAATGTAGCGGCATGAGCAGGAAACGGCATCAAAACCAGCATGGTGAACCTTTTGTATATCCATGGGCTTTCTCTTGGGATTGCCAAGGACCTGCAATAGCTAGGATACCATATGGGTCATTCTGGATAGCCTAAGCAAGATTGCACATTTCTTACCTATATGGGCTACATCCCCTACGGATGAACTAATTAAGCTTTACACCAAAAAGATTACAGATGACATTTCATCAGTTTGAGAAATGTTGTAACTCTGCAGGTTCAATTGATTTCTATTGAAAAGGAGAGGGAGAACTTGGTGATGCTCCTAAGATTTGAATTTGGGGAGAACATAATGTGATACATCTGAACTTGGTGTGTTAAGAATAACCTGGTCAAAAGAAAACCTTCTTGGTTGAAAACATTGTTTGCACAAGAACATTGAAACCTAAAACATTTTCTGCAGAAAATGTTTATCTAAGATTGCGAACTGTGGCTGAAAGATCAAGCGTGGTTAGACATAAGAAGATTTAAATGGCATCCATATCTGTTAACTGTCTTTTTTGGCCTTAACTGTCATCGATTTGTCGTGCTTAATTTCTATTTTGGTTTAGACAAGCAACATCAAGGAATGGTTGTGTAGCTATATTTTAGGCCTGTGCTGGAGTTGCCTTTTCTTTTCCCCCACTCACTTGATAAATCATTGGCCAGGGCATCAGTGATTCAGCATTTCATCCATGCCATGTATGAGAGAAAAGTGACCCATAACCTTGTTGTTCTATCACCTCAAGAGCATGCATATATAAACACCTTTACCTTGGAGACTGCTATTGTGAAATACATTTTGGCCGTTGTCACATTTCATTAAATAATGTACAGCAGTTGTTGAATGGAGGTGATTTGGCATCTTTTAATAGGGAGTAAAAACCGCCAGAATTGATTTGGAAATATTAATTATTAATAAGAATCTAAACATATTAAGAAACAAAGTATTTGACTTTTTCAAAAAAAAAAAAAAATGATAATCCAAATAAGATAGGAAAGTAACAGTTATAATAATCTTAAAAACAAGAATGACTGGTGTCCCTTCTTTGTTGCAATGGTTTGTGGTATTGTGCCTAATGAGTTGGAGAAAAGGCATTATTAATGTTGATGACTCTAGTATGGATTTTCAATTCCTCTCTATAATATGATGATGCGTAATGTGAGTTTATGATTTACTTCATGCGCATATCATTAGCTATTGATATCTAATAGAACCTAACACACAGGACTTTTCTAGAGTGTGATGAAGTCAAAGCAGTGGTTAGCATCGGTTGTTGTTACAACTTGTTATCAGAAGAAGGTTTTGGGAGTGATTGTTCTCATATTGGTTTTCCAATGAGCGGTGGTGTTAAATTGGCTAACTTATTGCTTGGAAAAAGTGCACGGGATCTTGCTTGCCAGGTATATGCATCTTATATTTCTATTGGCTTAATTGGTTGTGTTTGGAATTTGAATTAAAGTATTATATCTGATATGATATTTATCTGTTGGTAAAAATTTTTGAAGGCACCAAATCAAAGGTTAACATATAGGGAGAAGAAATACCAACAATAAAGTCAATGAATTCATGGAGACCTAGACTAGGAAATACAACATGTAATTCTGTGAAGCATAGTGAAGATGGAATGAATTTAGTTATGTAGTAAATTATAAAATTCTATGTTCCTATGTATAGTCATGAAGGACTTCCAAATTGTCTTTTTTATTACTTTCATTTTCTTTTTGCCTCTTCAGTTCTTATTTCTTGGCCAAGTTTTAAAATAAAGTCTTTTGGGCAATATTGCTCCACGATCAAGTCTCTTTTGTGATTGAACTTTATCTTTATATTCTCCTAGGAGGCTAGGACTTCTTTTCCCGTTCTTATGATGCAATTGGACAATATCGCTATTGAAAACTCAATTACTGCTTCTTCAACCCTCCTTGTTCTTTGATCCGAAGCCTTGGTCGGCTGGCCCCATGGATTATTTCATATCCTTCAATTTCTTTCTGCGCTGTCGTGCTCATTTAGGTCCCCAAGTATAAGTGTCTTCTCCTAAGCAAGAATTCCTTGAATTAAATAATCAATTTCTTTCCAAAGTTGTCTTCTAATATTCATTTTTCCCCTTCCCTAGTCATATTTGTAGTGTAAATGCAGTAATGATGTTAAGAATCTCTCATCCTAGAACTAATTTAATTACCATAGACCTATTGTTAAGTTTTATAACATCTACAAAATAATCTTTCATGTGATTACCTACCATGATTCCAAACACAGTTTCTATTTCCTTTCCCTGTGTAGTGGAGTTTATATTCATAAACCAATTCATCCTGGTCTCCTTTATGTTTAATCTCTTGTAAGACATTACGTTAATTCGCCTTCTCCTCATAACACATATTAACTCTGATCTCTTACTAGTTAAAGGCCTACATTCCATTTAGCTAGATGAATCCTACTTGGATTTGCATCTTTACTTGTGTTTGTCACATTGGAAGGAAGAAATCTTGCCTATTTACTACTATAACTGGGCTCCATTGTACCCCATCGTTTTTGGAGGATTCCTTAGAGCTCACTTGTTACTACAATCGGGTTTTGTTGTAGCATGTTGTTTTTTGTGGACACCCTAGCATAAAATTGAGATAATTGTCCACAATTTATGTTATAGCAGATTCATCAATAGTTTACATTGGCTACCGACTTGATGTGACCCTCCTTGTGTACCTAGGGTTGGGACTATCATTGCCCAAAAGATATTGTAACGATCCGGAACCAAGTCTGCCCCTCCAAGGCCAGACCCATCCCAGACCGTGGCAAGTGGGCCAATTACTTGATAAAATGCGGAGAATTTTAAAAATTTTTCCTAACGAATGCAAGTGTTAAGATAATTTATGCTGTGCATATCAAAAGTGTGTTCTATATATATATGAGATGTAATAAGACACATGAGCTTAGTTACCAAATGACGGGTCACTATATCACTCCTCTCAAATATGTAGGACAGGAATAAAACCCAAGAGCTACAGAATTCCTCTCAATACCCAAAGGCTTTATCTTTGCCTCTATCCCCAGTCTGGTGCTTCACACCGGACTTCGATGGATCTGAAAAATAAGATGAGAAGCAACTGTGAGACGAATGTCTCAGTAAGCAACACATGCATGATTCGGTAAAACGCAGTTTATGCAAATATCTCTCGATAAAACCATGACATGCGGGTAGTTCTTAATAATACAAAATCCACGGCATCTTAGTGTCATACAATTTGTGCCTACATGTGCTTTGATGTACAGATAATCCATTTAATAGCAATCGTGTAATCAATATTATCACTTATTATCTAGGATGTTTACATATATACCCATGGCCACATCTAACTCTATAGGTTTCCCATATAGGTTAGGCATCCAACCCGATTCCCCTTGGTATTGGGCATCCTAACGCCGATTCCCCTTAGCGTAGGGCATCCAGATGAAGCTTGGGCATCAGCCACCGATTCCCCTTGGTGCTGGAATTCAATACAATCATCGGCCTCTAGCCGGAATCAATAGAATCAACAGAATCAACATATAGAGAGACAATGGTATCAAGAACAACAGGCCATGGCATACATATATATATAAACATTCCCATTTAAGTTTATGGATCCATACCTTAAGGGTTCATTATGCTGATGTGTTCATTATCCAATTCACAACAAGTGTAACAATAAAGACACAAATATAACATTTAAGTATCCAAGCTTGAGTGGAGTATGCTACTTCTCTATCTCCAAGTTGGGAGGAATAAGGGTCCACTACCCCAACTGAGATGAACTACTCTCAACACAACAAGACTTACTGGTCAGTTACTTATATCAATAACTCATGCCACTAGCATGGAAAATGCTCAAGGGTAGCCTATGGCCTTACCCGAGTCAAGCTTGGGCCACTGCCCTCTGCTCAATACATCTCAATGTCATTGGGGCCACTGCCCTCCTTTCAATTTCAATAACCATGGGCCACTGCCCTTTTTGGTTTCATGGTGGTACAAGCCACGGGCCCAAGCCCTTACTGTGGTGTAAATGTAATACGGGCCACTGCCCTTCACTCTATGTGTAAGATACCAGGCCGAAGCCCATTTGGTCATGAGTGGTGTACTATCATTGATGGTCATATGTAAAGGTTTGGTTTTCTAGTAATTCTACGTTTCATGACCCACTTGGCAATCTATGCCTCATTCCTAGCATGTGTAGAAATCTGCTACCCACAAAACCCCTCAACGAAATCCCTCCCATTTGCCCTAGGACTCATTTTCACAACTCAACCCTAACATTCATCTAAACATGCAATCTTGGCCAAAATTTGAAAACAAGGGAGGGGTGGTGTTGCTTACCTCTTGCAAACACTTAAGCAAGCCTTCTTGCTTCCAAATCAACCCACGAACAGCACCCTTGGTTGTTCTTTAGTTGGTGCTCCTCCAAATTCTCCTACACATCAAGGTCACTGGTTAGAGTGTACTAGAGATATTGGAGCGGGGTCTCACATATGGCAATTCAAAACGACATTTGCAGAGTTAGTTATCAGTTACTTTATTGAGAAATTAAAATTATTTATCCTTTGTCAATGATAGAATTTTTGGTATTTAAAAGTAACACAATGATGTTGTTTTGATTTATCAGAGTGCAGAGAGATGGAATATTCTAACTGCGGATGTGGCTCTTCAGAATTTTGAGTTGCATGCTTTTCGTGCTGCATTCCAGATGGTAGAGAGCTTTTTTCTTTCTGTTGCTTATTTATCATAATTTTTCTTGCTTTCAGAAACGTTTCCAGTTATAATCGTATTTGAAGAGGTGCTTAATTTGCCTCACTGTCTTCCCAAGATGGTTATTTTCTTTTATCCCAGTATTAATTTTTGTCTTTTTGTTGCCCTTTGTGTCATGAAAGTAGTATGACTTTATGTATCTGTTGTTTTGGACTGGCATTTGTATAAGTTGTTATATTATCAATTGTCTTGAACTTTTATGTAGGAGACACAAAAGGTGTGCAACTGAAGTTTGCTGTTACTTGCCTATTGAATCAATCTGGACCTTATTTTACACATTTGGTTAATTCATAAGATACAAAACAACTGATTGCCTAAGTGGTTTGCTTCTTACGGTTTGTTGCACACTGTATGATTCTGATTTGAGATTTGAGAAATGTGTTAAAACTAGATTAGAGACATTCAATTTAAGGAATATATTTTGGTAGATTAGTTTTTGCCACATGCTATCTTTACGAATTTCTTAACACCAATTGGTGGTGCCTGTTCGGACATATTACGACCCAACCTAGCGAGGTATTGTCCGTTTTGGGCCTCAGCCCGTATGGTTTTGTCCTCAAAAGGCGCCTCGCTAGTTAGAGTGTTCTCCCTATCTCTTATATCTTACCGGGGGTTCATCCGTTTCCGATGTGGGATCGGGATGTCACAGTGCAATCAGAGGAACTATTGAATGTAATATGAAAATTGTCAAAAACATTATAAATTCATTTAAGATGTTATCTTTCATTGGATTGGATGTACGTGTTGATGTTAGCTCAGTGAGTTCCAAGCAGAGGTATGATTTGATTTTTTTTCACCTGTATTTAAGAATATGGTGACTCTTGTGGTTGTACTTGTACTTCTATGCAAGAAAAGATTCTTTTTGCCAAAGATCAGCAAGAATATCAAACGTATCAAATGGCTTGACTTCAGAGTTATGTGAAATGATAGATCCATTATAAATTTCATTATGCCAAAGATCATGTTTGATGGTGCCCATAGGATAAATTTCTATTTAAAGAAAGATAAGATCACTAATGAAAACTTGGGCTTTTCTTTTTTCGTCAGCGCTGATGCTGCCATTTCAGAAATAGGCCCATCTAGTACTCTTCACTAGATGCCTTGCCAGGAAATGCCCCTTCTTATGACCATTGTTTGCATACATATTTAGAAGTATATTTGACAGTGAGAGTATGTGATTTTGAAAGCTATTAAGTAACGTCACATATTGATTAAATCTAAATATGTAAGAGCTGACTTGACACCTATTGTAGGTAAGAGCAGTAAAAGCCAAATTTTGTTGGTGTCGGCTAGAAGCGGCACTAACACCACTTGGTTTCACTGTACTGCTAGAAACCCCCTTATCTTGACCGGCACAGGCAAAATTTCACCTAGTGCCAGTCGGAATTCAAAGTATTTTAATGGCAAATACAATCTGCCTTCAAATTATTAGATTCTGCATGGCACACGTGATGTGCCATGCAGAGTTTGTAAATGTGTTAAAAAGTAGAAATGGAGCGGGAGAGAGAAATAGAGGAGAAGATAAAGGAGGGCGATGGGGAGGAGGGATTGCCTTCCTCTACTTCTCAGAAAACAATGAAAAAAGAAAAAGAAATGGGAAAGGGGGAGGGAGGGAGGGAGGGGCAGAGAATTTGTTTTTTGGGGGGGGAGAGGGGAAGGGGTTGGCGTGTACCTAGCTCGCGGGTTGGCGTGTACCTAGCTCGCCTTGACTACTCCTCTTAGTTCTTTGTTTGCCTAACGCCTGTTTGTTGCGAGATAGAATAAGGTCTTATGCCCTATATATATTATCAGTAATGATATATCATTATCATTACTTTTGATATTAATTCTTTCAACTTTTACAATACTTTTATAATTAAATTGGATTTTTTTCAGTATTTTGAATTTTTAGGAATTTTTTTGGCAAAGAGGCGCAAAAACTGTGGCTGTATGAGCAACGTGTGAGCAAAATTTCGTTGAAACGGCACGCACAACTCACTAAAACGGCACTGAAACTGGCATGGTGAACCTTAGTGTTAATTGTTAAGTACTATATTTTTCTATGGTGGTGGTATATTAATAAATAGGAGGTTCCTAGGCATGAAATCCTGATATTCAAGCATTATGTAACTTTTGCTTAACTAATTTTGCCTCATGGCGTGTCATATGATTAAATACAACCAGTGTTTCAAATTTTGGCTACCTTCAAGGTATATCTAGGTTTATTCACCAATTTCCTTGTTGCTTATAGATTGCTGAAAATATCAACAAGTCATTGAATTGAAAATTTTGGGAAAATGTATTTTCTAGGTTTCATTCCTTAAAGAACTTAACAAATATAAGTACATATATTAACTTTGATGGAGAGAGATATGGTCTCTAGATAGGACAGCTATTTTTTTAAAAAGTTATTTAATTTTACAGGAGTTTAATAATTAAAAATGTATAGTTTGCAAAAACTGTGTTATAGCATATAACTCTAGTGGATAGTTCATTATATATATATATATTCAGCTGAATAACTTAATTAATTTGGCTACTGTTTAACCTGAGTGATTGGTCATTATCTGATTCCATTTGCAACTTAGAGTAATAGAAAAATTTTAAAAATTTGAAAAGTTGTAATAAGTTAATGAGGTTGAGTCTGTAATGTAATATAGGCATAGATATTCAATGTTGGTTATAAAATTGAGTTCTTATCTATGCAAATAGAAGAATATTCAAAAAATTTGAAAGATTTTGAAGATCAGAAGATGTTATGGATCGTTATAAGAGTTTATTGTAAAATATAAGGATACCTGTTTGTTTTCTTCTAATGTCATTTGCTGGTTTGTTTTGTTTTGTATTTGTTTTTTCTTTTTTTCAAATATTTTATGGTACGAGATGTCAAGAAGGCAACATGATTTGGAGGAAGTAAGGGAAAGCCATATGGCCTAAAAAAATAAGTTGGTATGTAATTATTGTGGACATGTTCTGAAAACTTGGAATGTTATCCTTTGAGCACTTTGCTAAAGGTTTGAAAGATCTAAAAGATAGTCCAATAATATCCACTAAGTTTAAAATAAAAACTGCAAAATGTTTTTAGGAAAATCGTAAGTGTTGGGCAAAGAAGAATGTTGTAGAACAAGAGACCTATGAGTCTCAGGCATGAATGTGATAAACTTAAAAGAGAGTTCTGTGAAAACTTGTTATTGTATGCTTTTCTTATTCCAATGAAATAGGCTGATCAGCCAAACAATTACAGGAAAGATCATAAATTGTTGTCTAATCTACAGGAAATCACACACTAATTACAGCACCTTAATGATAGGAAATCAATGCCTTAATTACAAGAAATCAATCTATATAGCTATCCTAATATTTTCAGCTTACCTTTTTTCCAATTAGGAAGAATATGCACAAGGAAAGAATCTGTACAGCTATACTAAAGGCTATCAATTGGAAGATTACTTCCTTTGACATCCCCCCTCTCAAATTGATGCTTGGTAAATCAAGAAGCATCAGTTTGCTAACAAGGAATGATGGGCTGACATTTTATGGATTTGGTGAGGATATCCACGATTTGTAGAGTAGTGGAGATGTGTGGAAGAGTGATGACTTTGCGGTCAAAGGCCTCTAGTGAGTGACAATCAACCTCTATGTCTCTCTTGTGCTCATGGTAGATAGGGTTGGCGGCAATTTGGATAGCGCTAGTGTTGTCAGCACGTAGTGGAGTAGGGAAAACTTGGGAGAAACCAAGTTTTGTGAAGAGACCACGCAGCCAAATGATATCAGAGCAGGCAGTGGACATGGCGCAGTACTCGACCTCAGTGGATGACTTGGAGAGAGAGTTCTGCTTCTTACATTTCCAAGAGAGAAGAGCATCACCAAGAAACATACACCATCCAGTAGTTGATTTCCTAGTGTTTGGGCAGCCAGCCCGAACAGCATCACAGTAGGCTTGTAGTTGGAGTTAAGAACCAGTAGAGAAGAACAAGCCACGACTAGTTGTACCAAGGACATATCGAATGGTGCGGAGGATAGCGGCTAGGTGAAGATGCCGAGGAGCTTGCATGAATTTGCTGACAGTGTAGACAGCATAAGAGGTGTCTGGTCGAGCGATGGTTAGGTAGATAAGACTACCAGACAGCTTCCGATAGAGAGTGGGAACCTCAAGAAGCTCCCCTTCATCATGCTGATATTTCACATTAATTTCCATAGTTGGTCAACAGAACTATAGAAGTAGTGTCTGTGAGTTGAGCCAATTGAACTAGATTCTGAATATACTTGTTCTGATTCAAGAAAATACCTTGAGGCTGATGATGCATCTCTAGCCCCAAGAAATAAGTGAGCTGCCCAACGTCTTTCATATGGAAAGTAGAATGCAACAAATTATGAATCTAGAGATGGCCGCTATATCTGAACCAGTGACAATGATGTCATCCACATAAATGAGGACAACTATGCCATTACGTGTACTTTGGAGGAAAAGAGAGGAGTTATACTGACTCTTGAGTGAATGAAAAGCCAAGAAGAGTGGTCCGAAATTTTTCAAACCATGCTATTGGTGCCTGCTTCAAACCATAAAGATAACATTATAATTTTCAAACATCAGTGGGTGAGCAAGTGTTCATACTAGGGGGAAGTTTCATGTAAACTTCCTCCTTGAGATCAGCGTGTAGGAATGCGTTCTTAACATCCATTTGATGTAAAGGCTAGGATTGAGAGGCGGCAAGGGCTAGAATGGTCCGCACGGTGGTCATCTTGCCTACTGGTGCGAATTTCTTATCTTAGTCTAGGCCATACTCTTGCTTGTTGCCAAGAACCACCAAACGAGCCTTGTAATGGTCTAAGGAACCATCTGAATGAAGATTGATAGAAAACACTCACTTCCAATGCCTTTCACGGATGGAGGGCATGGAACAACCTCCCATGTTTAATTTTCTTCAAGTGAGAGAAGTTCTGTTTCAATAGCTTTCGGCCCACACTCATGCTCCATTGCCTATTTATAACATGAGGGAATAGGAATAGAAGACAAGGTGGCTGTCAAAGATAAAGAAGGGGCAAAACCAAACCTCTTTGGGGTCTATGAACCCGAGTGTTGCATCTGAGAGGGGTAGGTGTAGTTTCTGGAACAGGATTAGCAGTTGAGGGACGATCTTGAGGGGGCTCAGGAGGTATTTGAGATCGTCTCTGGTACACTAGGAGAGGTTTAGGAGTTACCGTATTTGTAGGAGGCTCATTAAACAAGGGCAGAACAGAAAATGAAGGGGGAAACGAGATCTTGATGAGTTAAAAATACTGGTTTTTGGAAAGATTACATTTCTAGAGGTCCGTATATGACGCAGATTTGGATCATAGCAAAGAAAACCTTTCTGGTAAGTAGAATATCCTAGAAAAACACATTGGACTGGCTGAGCAGTGAGTTTTATGCATTCATGTGGAGGAAGGTGAACATAACACACAACTAAAGGTATGAAGGTTAGACTAATTCGGAGTATGACCAAATAACCGAGTGAAAGGAGATATGTGGTTCAAGGAGGGAGATGGCAATCTGTTGCTGAGGTGGACAGCAAGGGAGAGAGCTTCACACCAGAATCAGTAGGGCACGGATGGCTCTAATAGGAGGGTGTGGACAACATCGAGAAGACGATGGTTCTTTCTTTCAGCCACCCCATTTTGCTGAGGGGTTGAAGGACAAGACCGTTGTGAGATTATGCCATTAGTTTGCAGAAATTCCTAAAACGAATGAGACATGTACTCACCCCCATTGTCAGAGCGTAGGATTTTGATATTGGCATAAAATTGGGTGTGAATATGTGCATGGAAAAGCTTAAAAACAAACAATACTTCTCCTTTAGAACGCAGAAAATAAATCCAAGTGAATCGACTATACTCGTCGATTAAAGTGATGAAGCACTTGTATTTAGCATGAGAAGTAGCGGGTGCCATACCCCACACATCACTAGGTATCATGTCAAATGGCTTCACATCGCTATATTCGGTGTGTGAGTGGGAAATGGTAGAATTTTATTTTTGCCAAGCCTACAAGAGTTGCAATTAAATTGGAGAGTACTAAGAGAAGGTGACTCTTTTATTCCCAAGCAAACCAGAATTTAGCAAACCATGAAGTACATTAGAGTTTGGATTTCCAAGACGTTTAAGCCATGTTCAGCAATCAACATGAACAAAGTTACAAGTGATAAAATGCAATGATAAACATGGAGACAAAGGGAAGTGGAGAGAAAAAAGACGTCCCAATTTAGGCCCCCTCGCAATCATCTTCCTGGATTATTGATCCTGCACAACACAACCAAATTTAGAAAATTCCACTTTACAATCATTGTCTACCAATTGACCAACAGAAACAAGATTAGTGGCAAGGCCAGCAGAGACAAAGGCATCGGTCAGAGAAGGAGAAACATCACTAGTGGCTGTGATAGGTAAAGGACTGCCATCAGCAGTATGAATCTTGAGATTTCCAGAATATTTGTGAATATTGGTAATAAATTTTGCATTGTTTGTCATATGATGAGAAGCCTCGGAATCTAAGTACCAAGGAAGAGACTTAGAGAAGAGTTTACCTGAAAGTCCTAAAGCTAAGAATGCAGAAACAATCATTTTTTGGATTAGTTCATGGGTCACGGGTTGAGCAGGACGAGGAGCATTTTGTGATGGAGTTGCTGTGTCCACAGAACCGTCAGCACTAGGAGACCCAACTAAGGCAGCATATGCTTTTTCAGATTTCCTGAGAGGTTGAGTAGGATATTCCTTGATAATATGGCCGTCCTTTTTGCTGTAGTTGCTGAATTTTTTTGAACAGTTCAAAGCAAAATGGACAAATCGTTTGCAACTAAAACACTGGATAATGTTCATGTCTTGGTCTCTTGGCTTGCCTTGTGCTGCATAAACCATGGGAACAGGAGAAGAGATGCAGCTAAGTTGTTCCATGGTAGTTTGAGTGAGGAGATGCTGCTCCTCACAAAACAAATCATTGAGACATGAATCCAAATAGGGGACAGGCTCTTGCTTCATAATATTGGACCGAGTCCCTTTAAATTCAGATCTCCATTTCATAAGGAACTGATCTCTCTATGAGATTAGGTGGCATAGACTATGGTTGTGTTTGGAATTGTTTTTTGAAGTAATAAGTATGTTTGGATAGTGAGTGCTTTTGCTTCTCATGATGAAGCAAAAAGTAATATAATTGCTTTTCTTGAGAAGCGAAATTTTATTGTTTCTCAATTCTTTTAAGTTGTTAGGAAAAATTGAGGAGCAATAAAATTTTGCTGCTCAAGAGAAGCGAAGGCATTCACTGTCCAAACATGCTTATTGCTTCAAAAAACAAAAACAAAAAGCAATGCGAAATGCAGCCTATGTTACGTATATTTGTACTAAAGATTCATGAAGCTAGAGTAACAAGATACGCCGTTTGGGTGCCGCTTAGCATTTTGCTAAGCCACCGAAACGCTCGCTGAGATGGGGAAAAATACATCATGGCGAAATTTAGCGAAAAGTGGCAAGCTGCCGGTGAAACGTTGCAGCGTACTAGCGAAAAGTTGGCAAAATGGGCGAAATGTAATGAAATAGCGCAAAAAAAAATGGTGATTTTAACTTAAAATGCTCAAACCATGTGAAATTTAGCTTAATTTAGACGAAATTTCATATGAAGAGCTCTCTTCATCCCTATTTGGACGAAAATTTTAAACATTTCTTACTTAAAATCACCCATTTGCTTGAGATAAATAAGTGATTTTATGCAATAAATGTAAAAAATCTGTATCTAAATAGGGGATGAATAAAAGCTCTTCGTATGAAATTTCAATCAAATTGGGCTAAATTTCACACGATTTGAGCATTTTTAAGTCGAAATCACCCATTCATTGTGCTATTTCGCAGTATTTTGCTTGCACGCCGCTTTGTTTCATTGGCAGCCAGTTAAAACGAGAAAGTTTTGTTTTTCCCCCCTATTTTGTGCTGCTAGGGGGTGAAACTAAAACGGCAAACATTGTAGAGTAAAAATTGGAGATAGAGAGACTGTCTTGTTATATAATGGCCATTTCAAGTTCAAGCTGGAACCGACGGGCAATGTTGCGCTGGTTATAGAGTTTCTTCAGGTAAGTCCACATCTCTGCAGCAGTCTTGGTGGGTTGAAGGTTCAAGATGAGGTTGGATTTGACAGATCCAAGAATATATGCCATGACTCGAGCATTCTTGACTTCCCACTTGTAATTGTTTATGTTCATGTGCTTATATTTGTTCATAAATTAGATGAAATACTTCCTTATTCTATCTATTTTTTGCATATAAATTGTATAGAATCATGTGTATTATGTTTTTTTAACTTATTTATGCTTTTTTGAACAAATCAGTGCATTTCGCCAGCGTGCCGCCAATTTCGCTGGCATCTCGTTTCGACCGCTTGGCGGCACACCAGGCGGCACCGAAAAGTTAATCCTTGGTTAGGAGGAGGGTTGCTGCCATCAACATGACCCCATGGATTCTTGCCTTTGACAAAAACCTTGAAGTGGAACTCCTAGGCTGAGTAGTTTTTGCCTTTAAATGAATCATGAAGGCATCAGACTTGTCTGAAGAAGTGAGGCCGAGGGAGCTGATCGAGAATACGAAGGATCAAAGAACTGAACTAGGGTTGAGCTAGACGAGAGGACTTGAGAATAGTAGACACATGAGGATTCAGAAACCTTGCTTTGATACCATGATAAACTTAAGAGAGTTCTGTGAAAACTTGCTATTGTATGCTTTTCTTATTCTAATTAAATAGGCTGATCAGCCAAAAAATTAGTGGAAAGATCATAAATTTCTGTCTAATTTATAGGAAATAACACCCTAGTTACAGCACCTTAGTGATAGGAAAGCAATGCCTTAATTACAGGAAATCAATCTATACAGTTATCCTAATATTTGCAGCTTAACTTCTTTCCAATTAGGAAGAATATGTACAAGGAAAGAATCTGTACAGCTATACTAAAGGCTGTCAATTGGAGGATTATTTCCTTTGATAGAATTATACAGCCGTTGACAATTATAGATGGGATGATGATGATTCTGTATATGTTCCTGATTCTGGAACTAAGAGAGATAGCTTATTACACTGCTTGGTGTTCCATACCTTTATTTGGGGAGGAAATAGGCATTGAGAAAAAGAGTCATAGTGTTATAACTTCTTGCATGGGCTAGCACTTCAGGTGCACCATATGGATATAGCTGGAGTATGAAGTTATCAAATCCACTTATAAAGCCATATCCTTATAAGTTAGAAATTGGAAGTCAGAAATGACTAAAGGATGCATAGAGTGAGGGTAGTGAAAATGGAATATGAGGAGACTTTATCTTCTAGTTGGGATTATGTCATTGCTAGTTTACATTTTGCAAATATGAGGTGCTCAAGAGGTTGGTAGAGGAGCATAGATGCTTTAGCTACATAATACTTCAAGTAAATTTATAAATGAGAACGAAATCAGGATTATATTTGGCGATCTTAAGTTGTGGTGGCAAAGCAATGCTACCATCATATCTAATGGGCAGACGGTTATATCTAATGGGCAGACTGAATATATGGCAGGAGTGTGGTGTTTTTGAAATTTGTGGATGCATCTGATCAAGTCAAGGATTTTATAGAAGTAGAGTTTGGGATCTAGGTTTGGGGATTTGTCGTAGGAAAAGGCTTCTCGCGCACGTGTGTGGTCATTTAAAATACTACATTTAGTCATTTATTTAAGCATTATAGAGTAAAGCTGAATTCTTTAAGCTGTATGAATGGTATGATTAAGTCATGAGTCATAAGATTCAATATCTGAACTGTGAAATTTAAACATGAATCATTTTTCCATTGATTTCAATTGTCCTAAGATCAAAACAAATTGGATGATGAGATTGATACAATGAATTGTAAGATTTTAGCAACAGGGATCCTACTTGATTAACCTATCTGTGTGAGGAGGCTTCATGTCTATTGTTTCCGGTGCACATGTGGAACACTGTTGTAAACCTTCCTTTATGTAACTGTAAATTTCTTCCTTTTGGTTGGTTGGCTATGCACCATACTTAATAACTTACATGAAGATATAATCACCATTTTTAGTGCTTTGCACTCATTGGCACCACTGGATGCTTTTGTATCCAATATTGAATGACTCTTAACTCAATGACAAAGAACCAACATTACTCCTATGCCTGAAAAAATCATTTTCATCCTCATTACTGCTTCGTCTCTGTTGAGGTTTATCTCTTGAGGCAACTAATCATGTGAGAACAGGTGTTGGCTCCTATTTATGCATCACTTTAGTGCAACCAGTCACCGTCCAAGTTGTTAAGAGAGGATCATCCCTCTTCATTGTCAAGTCATCCAATGCATCATCCTCCTTAAAAATGTCATCCAGGTTGCTAGGATTAAATTACTGATCATCCATGGTCTGTTGCACAAGAACTCAAATTTGCAATTGCTAATGATAGTGGATGAGCTACAAACTCCCTTTAATTAATTGCACAATCTTATCCAGACTTTCAAGGTGCTTGAATTACTGTTGCAGCTGGATGAGGAGCACATAGTACTTTACACCTCAAATGCAATGGCCTGAAAGTTTGGTGTTTGGATACGTAGTAATTGCAATATGTGTGTTTCAAAAACATAAAGTTAAAAAAATCCAATGAATTCTATCACATCACAATTAAAGTTCAAGTAGAAGAGTATCTTTCACGGAAGGTAATACACATGTTACATTCATGGCTATGGAGGCAAAATTGAAGTGTCCACACATCATTTCTTGAAAATTTTTGTCAGACAGATCTTACACAGTTACACTAATACGCATGTCGCATTACATCTGAGATTCATCCAGAAGACTAGCCCAATGCACGAGGCTCCCACCATTGTGTAGGGTCTGGAGAGGGTCTGATGTATGCAACCTTAGCCCGCAAGCCGGAAGGCTGTTTCGTGTGACTTGAACCCACGACCTTTAGGCTGCAGTGGAGCAACCCTAGCATTCCGCCAAACAATTGAATGGTCCATGCATCAAAGCTTGAAATTAAAATCAGATAATGAAGTATTGGACAAACAATTTAAGCAAATAGGAAAGAAGTATAATATATACTGGTCACACTATAAAGTAATGCCATATTATGTATCTGCAAAGCAAAAAAGTGAGTGCTGTAACTTTTGTTCTAAGGAGGTCTACACATGGGCTGTGTTGATGTTGGTTTAACATGCTGACCATTATATATTGTAGCATTCACTTGAATAGATCACACAATTTCTTTAGTAGAGAGTTAAGACCAAATTACTAAGTCATGTGCACCTGTAGACTAATGGATTTATATTAGTCACCAATGTGACTCAAAACCTTCACAAAGAATGGCAGAAAGAAACAAAGGAGAAATGCTTGAAGCAAATTGTGAAAGACATTCTGCCTGAAAGGAGTTTTTGTTCATTTGTCAATTGTTGTTTGTGGAAGTGGTCTTTGAATTTTTCATGATTGATTTTTATCCTTGGACAAGGACAACCATCTTGCAGGTCAAGACAAAGAATATATAAAGAAAATATGGATTTTAGGAATCCTATGAATTTGTTTTCATACTAAGGGAAAGGCACGCGCTATGTGCATAAAAAAAGAAATTAAGATCTAGTTTGATATTCATTCCGGATTCAGAATTCATTACAAGAATGAGTTCTTGGAAATCATTTTGCGAATTAATTTTTATTGATTTCTAATTCTGTTTGGTTAAAACATAAAAAAATGAATTCTTATCCTTACAGTTGTTTGGTTAACAAATAATGAAAGGAGTTCGCTCAAATTTTCCTTTTCCTTTATTTTTTTCCTTTTTCATGAACAATAATAGGAAATGGTGGTGCCCAGTTAAACTTCTAATTTGATGATTATAGTATCTCCTAGCACCAGAATTGCAGCATCCTGCTCACTCCAGCGACTATCTTGAAGGACCTTTGTCTTAGGAGCAAGAACTGCCATAAGAGCAGCTGCAGCATTTTCAGCATTGTTTTCTTCAAAAAAGCTGATTGTCAAATTGACTACCAGCAAGACAACAATACCAACAAAGTCCTGCCAATCTGGAGGCCTTCCATCACCATTTGCTAAGACAAAAGCCATCAAAGCTGCAGATTCCATGACCTATGACAGGGGATTCCAACAGTGAGAATAACAGTGAAAAATCTGTATCCTTTACACTAAAAAATTTAACCAACTCTGCACAACCCAAATCTTACAGTAACAGCTCAAAATTCTCCCATGAAGATCAAACATGTCCTGCAAGAATATCAAAACAGGTTCCTGCAAAGAATTAGAACTAAATCCAAATGATACCAAAGGCTTCTTCAATCCCCCTTTTCCTGCTCAATTTAACAGTCCATCCTCCAGCCCTCCCACCTCTTTTTGCTCAGAGTTTCACCATTTTCTATCATCAGCTACATAAAATTTAGGCCCATTTCCAACTGGAACAGGTTGTGAGGCCATGCCTGTTGGTCGTGGTTGCCTAAGTGCAGCCCTAGTGCACTGCAGGCACATATTGCACCTGTACACCAGTGCTACCCCCTACTTGAGAGCTCTGATTAGTGGCCCCATCAGTTGCATCAGTCTGCATAGTATGCCCCTTGCTTGCTGCTAGAGCTGCAGCTAGTTCTTCAGCCTTACGAGCACGAGCATTGATTATCTGCTTTGCATTTTCTTCGTGGTACTTCACAATTTTTGCTTCAATAGGCTTCAATCAAGTTGAATGTCTTGTCTTCCACTTTTTCCAAGTAATCATTGTATTGGCAATGACGGAAAATCCTTCTCTCTTTTCTTGAATATGTTGGCAACTGATGGACATCTCTTTGGCATCAGAATTAGTTGCAGAAGCCACCACCATTTTCCCTTGCTTCTTAATTTTTTTTTCCTGCTCACTTGTCCAGTCTAAGAATTCAAAACACACGTTGGATCCATTTGGCTTTTGAGAACCTACCTCAATTTAGCCTTATCGCCTCCCATCTTCAAAACAACTCCTCACCACACAAAAACCTTAAACCCCTTTAGAAGTAATTAAGAAAAAGGACCCTAAAGCCTTAATATGGAATCTCCAGTAAAGAGAGAAACCAGATAGAGGTTTCGGCCATGAGCTCTCTCTCTTTCTCTCTCCTCTCTTTGCTGTCTCCTCTTTTGTCTCCCTCTCTCTCATTCTCCTATTTCGACGGCATCTCAAGGTGGAACTTGAACCATTGCTGCCACTGCAGCACTAAACGCACCAGACAATGAGGAAGATGAACGAAGTCTTGCATCTGCGTTGAAGGGTTGAAGAGGAAGGGACATTTTAGGCAATAATAGGTAGTTACACATGTGTAAAGATAAAAATGTGAATAGAAGTAAAAGTGAATGGTATTTTGAAAAATAGGAGGTAGTTATACTGGGAAATAAAAGTGAATAGAATTAAAAGTGGGGCAATTTTGGTAGCAAATATCAATTGAGAAGGATTCTCTTTATAATGTTATTGATTTTGGATGTTTTCTCTTTATTTCTCTTTTTATACTACTTTGTTTTTGAAGTGAAGTCCCTTTTTATTAGATGTGGATTTATTGTTATTTGGAGACATATGGATTGTTTTTGGCAAGGTTTCTGGGCTTTTGTTGAAGAGCAACATACTTATATATATATATCTGTGTATCTGTGTGTGTGTAATACATACATATATCTCTATATATATATATATATATTTATTCTGAGGCATTACTTTTGCTAGAATTCCTGAACTCAATTTTCTGTTCTTAACTTGCAGTTGGCCCTTTTTTCTTTATGCTTCTCTTTAAATGTCAACTCATATATGCTTTTATTTGATTTCAAAATCTGAAAAGCATGGCTGCTGATTTATATTGTACATATACAATATAGCAGTGTTTTTTAAACAAATAATCACTGACTTAATATGTTCAGAAGATTATATAGAAACTCGTCCTTTTGATTTTCATTTATTATTAAAGATTGTTTCCTTAATCTTGGATATCCATTTTCCCATTTTTGAAGGTACTTCATAGATATTATCCAGAGGTCTTGGCAACTAATCCTTCTATAGGGAGGCAAGGGAAAGCTTTGCGTCGCCAACAGATGAAGAAGGCCCTCCAGATACATTTACAAAGTAACTGTTTCTCAGTCCCCTTTTCCCAGAAGCAGTACAAAATGGAAGGATGTTCCCCGATCATTCCTGCTGCAGATGTAGTGGATCAAGAGCAAGTTGGTTGTGTGTTGCCAAGAGGTAAATCACCTTACTCTGGTAATAATTTAATTTACCTAATATGTATGGACTTGGGTGTATTATCATCTGCTAGCTGAAGAGTTTGACACACCCTGCACACTTCGATTTTTGATATACATTTGATTTGTCTAACCTTGGAAGTTTTCTATGCTTCTTATCATCATAGGAGACTTCCCTGGTGAGACTCGTGTGCCATATGCATGCTTCTGCTATTGGCTAGAATTACTTACTATCTCTCTGAAAGGGAACCTCCAATACCTCCAGTATATTTCATGTGTTTACTCTTAAGAATTATGCTGCAGATGACAAGTCATGCTCAACATTTGACTCAGATGCCATATCTCCTGGAATATCATCCAATCACTGTAGCAGAAGTGGCGGGGTTCTGTCTATTGACCAATATTCCCTGTTTGAAAGATTCTGCAAGTCTGGACTTTGTCGCCTTGGCCTGATACCATCTAAGGATGTTGATTTTCTTGGATCATGGAATCAAACTCAGCCTTTTGCTGTATGTATCTACTTTTTCAATACATGTAATAATGTCAATGTACCACTTGATATATCCTTGTTGAACCAACTTGCTAATGTTAATTTCAAAACAAGTCATACACTGTACACATTATTTATTACGTGCATGGTATATATGTGTAGCTTGTATAGATTATTCACATAGACAATGCATGTTGTATCCAGTAAACTCTTACGGAGTGGTGCATATAGAGAAATTGGGGTCTGCAGTTTGGTGTCCAATTTAGGATGTCTCTAACATAAAAATTGCTCTAATCAATTAATTTTACTGTTCAATCCATCACAAACCTGATAGAAGAGAAGGATCTGTGGGTTGGATTTCTTAAGATCATCACTCCAACTGAGTTTAGGCATGGGTAATCTCCAGGATTTTTTGTATGCACAAGGGTTTGTCCTTGATTTGAGAAATAAGCTTTACCAGTCTTTGACGACAATCTGGCGGCTTCACTGTATTCTGATATTCTGACACAAATATTGATCATTAGGTTATGCTCTTTTGCACAGTTTTTGGCTCTAAAACCATCTAATTGATGATTATGAATTTTATTCCAATTCTCAAGGGTGTATATACATTAATGGCAGATTTTTGTTCTGAGAAGTGTGCCTTGCATGTTTTGAAAAGCAGTCTGGTTACGTGACTTTATCTTGGTTGTTTGATACAAATTTTGATTATTATATTTAGTGCTTTCATGCAATTCTTATGTCAAAACCTACTTGAGTTGATGATAAATCTAATTCCAATTTGAGTAAAAAAATTTTAGTAGCCATTTTTCATACCTAGTTGAAAAAGATGCATTGTATGAGGCATTTATTCTGATTTTGTGCTTTTTCCTCTTTGCACTATGTTATGAGTCCTGATCTTGAGCAAAAACTTGTTTCTTTGCAACCTCATTCAGGAAAGGTCCACTTCCAATCTAACTTCAATGTGTCAAGATTTAAAGTGTCAAGATTGCTAAGATAAACTGGAAACAACTAATTGATTGAGCTTTATTATCATTTTTGATCAATTAGAACCACCGGCGTATGGTTTTGCCTACTATTCCGGGGATTGTATTTATAGAGACTGATATCTTTATATGTAATGATTCAAAATCATTTAATTGCTTAAAAAAATTGAACAAAGATCAGTTCCATATCAACCAAGTGTTTTGCATGAATACTGAAATGTTGGCTTGCCCATATACATGTGTCTGTGGGTGTGTGAATACATGTATATATAAACACACATGCACACAAACACACACATGAATATATGTGTGTAAGCTATTTAGCAAAAGTTCTGCACTCGTTGTCATTACTAGGAAATTTTTTTGATGAGTAATGAGACAAATATCATTAAAAGGGCAGGAGGGAATAGGGAAAACAAAAACACACCCCTGAGAGATGAGTGAAAATATCACCTACCACTAAATCAAGGGACCAGAAAATATCACCTACCACTAAGACTCAAGAAAGAAGAAAATACAGACTGGTAGAAAACCTATAAAAAAACAGATAACTGAGGGACCACAAAGTTAATCATAAACGATTGCAGCCCAATCCCTAAGATTGTCATAATAGGATAAAGGCCTGAATTCGCCCTTAACAGAAACCAGGGATGAGGCATGAACTAGGATGTGATCTTGAATTCTCTGTCTTTGAACAACTTCCCCATCAAATATCAGTTGATTCTGGGCTCGCCAAACAGCTCAAATAGTAGCGAAGAAAATTGCCTGATACATCAGTCTTTTCTTGGATAAGAAATGGAATCGCCATTGAATAACAAGATCATTAAACCTCTTGGAAGGATCCAGTTCAGCCCAATCAAACCCAATAAAGAGGACCACAAATAGCTCACCACTTTGCAATGCGCTAATATATGATCAACAGATACCCCACCTAGGAGACAGAATACACAGCCATTAGGAGATATTTTATGAGACTTCCTTCACCTTTTGAGGTTATCCAGTGTATTTAATGCCATTATAAAGTGCAGTCCAGAAGCCTTGACTCTGGGAGGAGCAGGAGCATGCTGAAGGAAGGAAATAGGAAAGGGAGGTGGCACACACCTAGAAGGAGCACATAAATGCCGAAATAATGACCCCAATGAAAAGGAGCCATTAGGAGAGAGAGACCAACAATGGAAATCTGGCTGGGAGGGGTCTAAAATAACAAAATTAGGAGATATTGTATGAGACTTCCTTCACCTTTTGAGGTCATCCAGTGTATTAATTTCATTATAAGGTGCAGTCCAGAGGAAAGCCTTGACTCTGGGAGGAGCAGGAACATGCCAAAGGAAGGAAATACGAAAGGGAGGTGGCACACTCCTAGAAGGAGCACATAAATGCTGACAGAATGACCTCAATGAAAAGGAGCCATTAGGGGAGAGATACCAACAATGGAAATCTCGCTGGGAGGGTATAAAACAACATCATGAAGATACTCCGGTAGAAAGTGTACCTTTGAAAGTTCAGCTGGCATAAGGTCCCGTCAAAACACAAGGTTCCAACACAAACCAGCTCCGTCCCAAGAAAGGAATTAAGGTTGTCATTACTAGGAATTAATAATTTTAGCGTCTGAAAATCTGTTTGTCCTTGTGCTAAGAAAGTCTGTCATGGAGGATCATTTTGGTTTTTACTTTGACAACCAATAGAGAAGAGTAGAGACACCTCCATACGGTTTTTGTTGATCTAGGGAAACCATATGATTGAGTTTCTAGAGATCTAATTTAATGGATTTACATATGGTAAAAGTACCTATCAAATGCATTGATATTATTAAGGATAACTAAACGTAATCACTTTTGAACAATTGGAAATGAGACATGATTTTCCTGCAATGATAATTTTACATCATGGATCATTTGCGAGTCCCTGGCTTTTTTGCTTCAATCATAGATGATTTGACCTCTCATATTGAAGAAGAGGTGCCCTGGTGTATATTAGCTGTCAATGGTGTGGTTTGGTGGAGTTAACTATACAGGTGTCTGGGGAATACCCTGCAATCAAAGGGTTTTTAAAGTTAAGATTGAGAATGTAGAATGGAATTTTAGAAAAATGGTAGGGAGAGTTTAGCAAAGCTAGAATGGAGGACCCATAAATTCCTATAATAATCACTTGCATGATCTTCGATCAGCTATCTGGAAAAAGGGGATATTGAAAAGGATGTTGTTAGAATTAAAAATTCCTGGCTTAAACGGAGAGGTTTTTAAGGAGAGTTATATGATTGACATATTCCATTCAAGAAAAAAGGCAAATTTTATAAGGCAACTGTTACGCATATTTTGATGCCTGGAGCATAATACTAGGCAGTAGGTAGCAATTTATTCAAGGACCAGTGTTTTTGAGATGACTGTATGAAAAAGATAGGAAAAATAAGGTAAGGAATGAGCATGTGTGAGAATAAATTATCCCAAATAAATGCTTATGTAGAGGAAAATAGGCTAAAATAATCTGGTTATGTACAATGGAGATCTATGGAGGCATTTGTAAAGTGTGAGGCTATATATGTTGAAGGATCTAAAATGGCAGGAGGAAGGCAAAAAACGACATGGTTTAAGCTGGTTGGAAACAATTTAAAATACTAATAATTCGTCCAAGGATGTGATTTTTGATAGATTGGGATGATAGAATAGATTTGTATTGTTGACCCCAACTAGTTGGGTATGGCATTTTTATGGTACATATTTATACGTAATTTATGTATTCAAAGATGTGTTTATATGTACATAGATATGTACATGAATACACACAAACACACACACACACGTGCATGCGCGCACACAGGGTCTTCTTCAATCACTCTCCTATTGCGGCTCTTTATAAAAAGGTAACCATGGAAGTAAATGGGAAAAATTAATCATACATTCATACTCAAAAAGATGAGATGAATTTTTAATGAGGCATTGATGTTGATTTCATACTCCGAACAGTAAATATGTCCACCAATACAGCATTTGATCAAAGGGTATGTCTATGTGTATCTCATTTTGCTTATTTTGGCCCCTCAAGCTGACTAAAAATCTATTTCATTGTCTGCATTGGAAATTTTTAGAAATTGGAGCACTATAATTGTTCTATTCATGCTTTCTAATCTGAACTGAAATGCTGTGTGGGCCAAAGCAATGTTTACGATATTGTTACAGAGGTCATGCCACCCTTTGTGCTTGGGGATATATTGCCAGCATACTGTTAATATACCGCTAGCCAAATGGAAAATTCTGGATGGTGATTTTCCTCAATTTGTGAATTCTACCAATATGTTGCTCGCATGCCACTCATGTTGCTGACAAATATAGCATTTTCCCCTCTCTGCTGTGAAATATTGCTCCATGCATTTGATGTATAGTGGCATGGAGGGTAAATGGGGTGAAGTGAATATTTCACCCCTTTAATTGTTCCATTGGAGGCTTTGTTGAGATATCACTGTCATGCTGTGGCATGCCAGCGACATTGTAAGGCCAAAGTACTACATTTTAGAATCATTTCATTTGCTTGGATGTTTAGCAAAAAATTTTGGAAGTTGGGATTTGCGTTTGTGAGACATGCAAGTGCTGCTTATGAATATACCTAGACAATCTTTATAATTTTCATGCAACTGTGCTGGTTTGATACTGATCAATTTTTCCATTTTATTCAGGAACTTATAGGGCCATATTGGTCCCTCAGGGCAGCTTTCGGGCCTTTGGTAGAAACTCTGCTCCTTCTAGATAGATTGTTGTTCCTACAGGAGCAAGGCAGTTCAGTGAAAGCAATGATGCTACCTTTGTTTGATCCTACATTATCTCCAAGGAATGTGGCCATTATTGCTCAAAAGAATTGATGCAGATTCAGTTTTGTAGAACAAGATGTGGTAGAGTTACAGCAACACTTTTTTATTTTTTTATTTTTCCTTTTTTCACTTGTATGCATCTCAACAAATGGTTCTTTTTAGCATATAAAACTGACTGTTGGTCATTATGTTTGGAATAAAGTAAATTTGGCTCTCTGTAGACTGTAGTTGAGGAGTTGAGTATCACATGATCATTGTGACTTTGGTTTATGGGCTCTATGACGGTGATGGACAAGGTTTGAAATGTCATTATAATGAGAAATGTTGATCCTCAAATAAGGAAATGAAATATCAATGCCACAAATAAATTGTCTAAATTGGAAAAAATCACGTGAAAGGGAGAAATCTGCAATGAGGTTTTTAGGAATGATAAACCGACTTATTTATAATGATATCCCGGAAAAGGGAAAATTTAGTATTGTATGTAAGGCATGTTTAGGAAAGAAGAAAGAAGCTGTTGTGCATATTTATAAAATTATTATAATTGCCTATACAATTACTAAATACATTAGAAAAATAAGAAAAATTTTTATTCGCTTTAGTTATGGATGAGTTGATTAATCATATTCAAGATGAAATTCCTTGGTGTATGTTATTTGGAGATAATGTAATCTTAGTAGGTCACACTAAAGAAGAACTAAATGTTAGGTTAGAATTATGGAGAGGTGCCTTAGAATCAAAGGGTTTTAAAATAAGTTGTATGATGCCTAAATATATAAAATGCCCTTTTAATACAATAACAATATAAGTAATGAGACTATTAGAATTGACACTTAGAATATACCCCTAAGCAATAATTTTAGGTATCTTAGGTCAGTATTAAAAAAGATGGAGAAATTGATGAAGATATAGCACATAGGATTATAGCTGGTTGGCTTAAATAGAAGGGTGCTTTGGGGTATTGCGTGATAAGGATGTTCCATGTAAATTAAGGTAAGTTTTATAAGACAAAAATTAGACCAGTTGTGTTGTATGGTAGAGAGTGTTGGATGACAAAGAAACAATGTGTCCAGAATATGAGATTTAATGAGACGAGGATGCTAAGATGGATGTGTGGCAAAAGTAGAGAAGACAAAGTAAGAAATGAAAATATTTGAAAGTGGTTAGCTATAGCATCGATTGGGAAAGAATTGAGAAGAGTAGCTTAAGGTGATTTGCACATGTAAAGCGGAGACGGAGAGATGAAACTGTAAGAAGGTGAGATAGTATGCATTTTGAAGGGCCTGAGAGATCAAGAGGAAGACCTAAAAAGACAAGCATGGATTTAATAGAAAACAAGACTTACATTAACATAAATTAACTGAAGATATGATTTTTGATATAGTGGGATGTAGAGACAAAATTCATATTGCTGCACTTTGGTGGGACTTGCTTATGTTGATGATGATGATGGTGATCTTTTTTACAATAAGGGAATAGGGTTCAAGGCTAGCTCAAAATCATCATATCACTCCAATCGGGTCAGCTGGAATCTAGCCTGTCCAAATGATGATAATATCATTCTCAACTAATAATATGATGATGATTGCAATCCATAGAGTGACAAATTATTTGGTAATAATCATAGATAATCTCAACCCACTTGCCTGAACATGAATAATATGGATACTGAGTAGTAAATATCCCTATGACAGATAATATACTAGTGGCCACATTCTCTTAACCATAACTCAATGTCTATGTTTACATCCAAACCCATATGAACCTCCGTAGGCATGATTCAGGATATGCATATATATCTATTGTTAGGATTATTGCAATAATTAAATATGCATAATGAACCAGATTAGAAACAATTCTTGCATTTGTTTGAGCAGTGAATGAATGATATGTCGAATATTAGTGCCATTCTTGATACTGATGTATACTGTTCAGTATTATAGTTTGGGTGTCAATACATCCTATGCAAGACATGTTTATAAATTGTAATGCATAATTAACACTGAAAACAAGCTTCATGACTTCACATATTACATTTTGTACATTTAAAAAAAAAATTAGGGTGTGCATTTCATTAGGATTCGAATGGACAAGTTCCGATATATGCTGGTATTAATGTTATGTATTAACTAGAGCTGATTCAGTTGGCGTCTAGTAGAAGAATTTAGTCCTGCTGTAGCTGCAGTTATAGATGCAGTTGTAATATGTTATCTATATATATTTCTCAACTTCTAAGAATTCATGGTCTCTAGTTCCTAATATCCTTTTCGTTGCTTATTTTCGGATATTGCACTCAGAAGTTACAATGTGGCAGAATGGATGATTTATGTTTATCAATGTTCATGTGAACACAAAGGCAAACAATAACTATACATTTTCTTATATTAATTATTTTATTTTCTATAATGTACACTACATAGAATTAGGGACCATTGCTTGGTGTGGTAGTCAAAGCCTCTTAACTGCTAGCATGATAGCATGAGCTCAGATTTGATTGGAGCCACATTGCATAAAAATGCAAAAGATTAAGTCTATTGTCAATCCACCCCACCTAATACCTGCTACAGTGGGACCTACACCAGGCTATGGTCTTCTTATAATATGCACATAATTATATGGAAGTTTGGAAATTTCATTTGGTAACTGAAGTCTTAAACCGTGAATTTCATTTTATAATGTATTTTTAAATTTTCATAAAAATGATTTTTAAATATTTATGCCCCTTTTCCTCTATTTTTCTTGTTTATGTTGATAATAATATATTATATAGTTGTTTGTGTGTGTGTGTATATAAGTATACATAAATAAAATACCAGTGTACCATGTGAATGGATTATTTGGCCGATCCAAACAATGCATTTGCTAGGGGACCCTTTGGATTTGCCACATATACAATATCTTACTGTAGAAAACCTCTTGCGCATGTGTACTGGATTTATCAGGTGTATAATAGCCATCCAATTTGCCACATATACAATATCTTAATGTATAAAACCTACAGTGCATGTGTATTGGATTTATCAGGTGTATAATAGCCATCCAATTTTTGTATGTTTCTCAACGTTTACAAAGATGAAATCAGCCGCAGCAGCCTTTGGTATCTGCACAACACGTGCATTTACCAATGCAAGGTTGATAGGAGCATATGCCAAGCAGCATGATGTGTTGCTCTTTTTTGCAATGTGCCACATCACCGTTGGATGCCACAAGGAACGGGTGATTTCATGGTGGTTTCATTTGGGCCCCTCACGCCATTTAGAAAATTTATTTGGCCTGAAGTTTGGTATATGGCTTTGGTTTGGTTTATGAATACACGTGGGGCTGTCAGAATCATATATATATATATATATATATATATATATGTATGTATGTATGTATATGCGAAGGATGATGTAATAGTGCATTGTTATTCCTCATCAATAAAAAATTTCTGAATAGATCCACCATTTGTGGAGGATGATGTTTTTTTTTTGGTGAGCAACTTACATTAGCTTTTTTTCTGGAAAAAGTCGCTTGAAAGGTTGTCGTGGATGCCAGTCCCTAATGCTAAAATTGCTCGTTCTATTTGACAGGAATTTGAGAAGACAGTGGTTTATATCTTCTGTGATACAAGCTACCTTTGGACGTGATCGATTAAGTGGTTTGTCTTGTCTTCTAAGCATTAGTAGAAGTTGGTCTACCACAACTGACCTTACCCACTGAAGGGAGTTAAGTCTTTCTCAGTGATGAATGCAGATTCCTTGGATTTATTTAAATTAATTACATAAACAAAGGTTGTATGTAAGAAGAACAAGGTGTATTGTTGATATAAATGAACTTTATCTTGATTCATTCCTTTGGATACTTGGGCAGAAAAATTGCACTGGCATGAATATCTTAGGCAACTTTCAGATTGGTGTTACCTTGTTCGGTTGACTTGTGCCTATGCTTACATGTAATCTTGAATTGTATACTCTACTGTTTCACAAAGTCAAGATGAAAATGTGGACATCACTATTGAAATATCCAAATGTCCTTTACTACAAGGAAATGCAAATTCAAGCTTGTACCTAGGTCCCATCAACCAAAATTCCATTTAATTTAAATATGTTTGTATTCAGTATGGTTGTCTAGGATTGATGGGATGTTGTTGTGCTTGTTAGTCTACCTAGAATACTCTTTGGTTCCTAACTGTATTTGTTGCCACGCCTTCAAGACAGTTGCATGTGTTTCTAGACATGGCATTCAAACCGTGAATTAAATTGAAAATCATTAGGGACAACTTAGAATCAAATCATAATTTCGAAGTGTGAATCTTATGATTCACAAATTTCACGAGTATGATTTGGGGTTTAGGTTCTCTTAGGAAAAGGTCTTCTAGAATAAAAGGTTTCTTTTTCAGGCGACAGTAATTGGTATATGGTAGCTCTTGTAACTAGTGTAAAAACCTTTTCATGGCCATGTTTAAGCAGAGGTGTACTGTTTATTTGAAAGATAGGGTAACGAGAAAGAAGTTTCAAGTATTCGGTAACTTCTGTAACTGGTCCTTGAATACGAACTTATTCTTCAGTCCAGGTATTAGGTAGCAGAACATGTTGAATGAGAGTTCAGTTATGTTAAATGCAATTTGCAGTCCATGTAATGTGATCAATAAGACAGTCCATGTATCAACATGTCATGCTTACTGAGGACCATTTTGTATTGACCATATACCAACATATCTTTTCTAAATTGGGTTGGAATTTGTCTTTGCCAATATGAGCAGGATCCTTGACATTGTATGATTGAAACCATAATATTTCATTAAGAGGTATATTAATATTATCTCCTCCATTTTCCAATTACAATACCAGTGAAGTTTCTGTAAGTCCGAATGTGGTTGGTTGGAATGAGAGAGGCAGTTATGAGATTATGCCTTCTAAATACCTAACCATGTTGACCCAATTTCCATAGCTTGAAAAACATTAAAGGAAAACCTTGTATATGATCAAGTAGTATCATTTGATCCTTTTCTTAATTGATATTTGGAGATTTGAAAGTCTGACAGGTTGACTTTGCATCTTTTTTTTTCCCTGTAAATTGTAGGAGATAATTAATTAATATTTTTTGCTAATGTCCTTTTCAAGTGGTCATCACAGGCACACGTGGGGCTGCATTTAGTCAAGGGATCTGAGGAAGTGATTTGTCCTGTTCAAGCATTGACTACTGATCAAATTGATAAAAATCATCTATCAATCAGGTAATCTTCCTGTTACAATTCTTTAATTGCTTGTACGCAAGGTATTAACGGAAGCATGCGGGAATGATAAGGATCTTTTGTTTGATATGTCCCCTGCAGGTGATTATTGCTTGCTTTTAACTGAAAATCAGTCATCAAATGATGATTTTGATGAAAACATTGTGTTTTTTGGAGATGGGTTTTATCCAGATTGATACATTCATGCTTCTAGGTAGATTTTCTTGCTGTTGACTGATATCTAGAAAATGCTTTTCTCGGACATCTTTGGGCCACTTGTATCTAGCTCGTTGGAGGATAGACAGAATTCTTCACCCTCAAAAGAGATGAAAGTGATGGAAATGGTACCAAACTAGACTGTTACAACCATCTTGGTAGTATTGTCCATCTTGGCTTTTAATTCATACCCAGATAATACTATTCTGGGGCATCCCTGGCTCCACTTGTTATCTGCCTCCATGGTTGAGAAGATCTATTCTTAGCCTTAAAAAAGGCTGATTGTGATAGGGTGGCAATTTCAGGAATGCAGCTGTAAAGCCTTGGGGGAGTGCTCTTTATGGGTTAAAATCACTGCCTAACAACCATGGACACATGTCTGTATGAGTTTTGCAGGTGTGGTGACCTTCTTGACACATGGCTAACCATAGGGTGGTTGCCAGCGGAGCGATGTTTGTCCTAAAGACACCTGGGATTCTTTCCTTACTTAAATGGGAAGTGATGTCATCAAAATTTTTGATATCTTTCTGGTTTTTAGCTAGAGAACAATTTAACATAACCATCACAGAAGGAAAAGTCATTCAAACACCTTTGAGGATTCTTCCTGCCAGTGTATCTTGAATAAAATACCAAGGGACCTCTCAACTTTGAGGGTATATGCTGGACATCAAAATCCTAAAAGGACTGACAACAACTTGTATTCAAAATCCTTTTTGCTTGGCTTCATACCCCATGATAAGTTTTCTGACTTTGGTTTACTAAACTATTTGGGTGCCGTTTGGCGTTGATTTTGGGCACTCATTCCACAGCTTGGAATGAGTTTTCTATGACTTTGATCTGCTAACTATTTAGATGTCTATTAAGGAATATAATTAAATAATAAAGTTAACTTCTATTATGAGCTTGAGCTTTTAGTAGGAACGGTGTTCTACATGGTATCGGAGCCTTAGGCAAATGCTAGGTCCTGAGTTCAAACCTCCACTCCGCTCGTTGAGAAAAAATATCCCATGCGTGAAGCCTCCCTAAAATGGGTTTGAGTTTGGCCCACGGGGGGATGGTGTTCCACAGTTTGATGTTGATTTTGGGCACTTATTCTAGGAGTTAGAATGGATTTGAGGGGTTAAACAAGTGTTCGGTTTCATTTGGGGAATGAGTTTTGCCGAAATGAGTTTTAAAAACTACACTGCAATCCAAAATCACCCCAACATTGGATTTTCAAAATGAGTTTTTCGAAAGTATGGTGGCATACGTACAATATCTGTAAACTTTAAAGGATGTACTTGTTTTAAAGGGAAAAATTTATCATTTATGAGAACTTCAAGTTAAAACAAAGGCAAACTCGTAATATTTATAAGCTCTATAAGAATCAATCACTTTTCATCAACATCAAACCTAACCTTTCTTCAACTTCTACAAGAATCAATCATTTCTCCCCCAATCTATAATTAAAGCCAAATGAGGCCTTAGTTTCCTTGTGGCTTTGAATTTTTGCCATGTGATTGTATCACCTGATCGATTAACTGTTTGGATGGGCCATAGTTCTTTTTTCTTCTTCTTGGCTGGTCACTGTCTTGGTTTCATGCTTATTGTCAGTATTGGGAATTTCTAAAACCATTTTGAGTGGGTGTAAAGCATGATGTTGAAAATTTGGAGGGTTTCATGACTGAAAGTTGTTATGCTGCTGTGGCTTTTTGTGAAAGAGCATGTCGGTAGGTGAGATCTTGCCATTGTGGTTGCCAAGAGGAAGTCCACCAGCATTATTTTTTTTATCACCACCAATTATGGAAAGACACGTTGATGTCTTGTATACATCATCTGGGCCCACACCTATACTGCAATTCTTGATGTCCTACTTTGGCTTGCCTTTTTTGAAAGAAGCATTTTTTTTATTTTGAAATTTAATTATTCTTCTGACGCGCTTTGAAAAATTTGATACAAACAAATCGGCAAGGCCCCGTTTAACATCGAGGCCATATCAGCTGGTTGCTCAAATTGGAAGATCTGCTAGTCCAACGGTGGAAAGTGTGTACATATAGGCTTTATGCATCTATGTGGACACACACATCACCGTTGGACCAACAGATTTTTTAGCCAAAGGCTCTGGAAAATTTCAAGTCTTTAACATCTGTTATGAGAATGATTTTCTAGGTTTAAAATGACTTCCAGGACTTAGAATGAGTTTGTTAACAATTTGGAAATGCATTTTCCTAAAATGAGGTTTTGAAAATGGATTAGAAAGAAGCAGGTCTAGACCCTTTTTTTTATATTTTGAAAGCTCATTTTGTAAAATTTTAGTGGCAGACTTGTAATATTTAAAAATTTATGAAGGATATTTTTGAAACTTGTTATAAAAACTTTAAAAATTTCTTGTGTGGAATTAATGGAGACAAGTTCTAATTGACGTGTGACCAACTCGTACACGCAAAGAGTTCACTACCATGCAGCCAGATTGGTGTCAATGTAAGAGGTTAACTTTGTCATCCATTAACAGTCTGTCTTTTAGTGAGTATTTTGACAGATTTCTGTTGTAGCTACCATACAATGCGATGCACTTGCAACCCCACAAAATGACAAGAAAAATTTGTACAGCCCATTGATACATGAGAGACTGAATTGAAAAGATCTCTTTGTTTGATGAGGGTGCCACCTGGTAGGATGGTAAAGTCTTACCTAATGGTTAGGGTTTGGTATTGTTAAAATCGGTTAGGTTTAGTCCAATGTGCTCTGACTTCGACCGTAAAATATTATGTTTATATGTTTAAAATGCTTTATCATATTATATATATATATATATATATATATATATATATATATATATATATATATTATTAATAAATATATTATAAATTAGTATATTCTATTTAAAAAAACACATATTTTGTATTTTTCACTTCAATCGGGTTAACCCGATCCGCCCAATTACCAACCCGATAGGGGCGGGTTAGGGTTTGGTATCATCTAAACCCTTGTAAACCTGAACCAGCCCTTTTGCTACACCTTCACGTATCTAAGGCCTAAGTTTGAAACCAGCCTTATATCAAATCATAGTGTGTGCTTGATAGTTAGCTTCCAGCTAATACTTTGCGAGTTGTTCAAGTTGTTGTGTATGCCAGGTCGTGGGCCAGTTCTGAAGCCTTGCTTCCAAATGAGTTAATATAGATGACTATGTGCTACGTAGGAAATGTCCATAACAAATGTACCCAAAAAAAAATTAAAGAAAAGAAAAAGATTTGATTCTTCCTAGAATCAAAGGTGGCTAAAAAGGATAAGCATAGAGATAAGCAAGTACAAAAGTTGGAGTTTTTAAAAAGAAAAATCTGATTGGCCTGCCTACCAGGTCAAACTTGTGAATTATTTCTCTGGTTGGATTTAAGATTTGGATCTGGTACCCCTGAATATTTTTTAATGTAACTTTATTATTATTTTTTAAATATTATTTAAAATCTCCAAAACTTAAGGCAATTGCCCCCTGAATTTTTTTTTTCTAAAAATAATTTTTCTAAAACACTAGAATGTTAATGTAATTAAATTTATTCTGACATATATGCCCCTCCTAAACTAATTTTCTGGCTGTAATGGGGTAAGCTAAGCATATATGAGTTGAGTTAGATTGGGTTTACGGCTCACAAATCTGTCAAAACAATATGACTGCACAATTTGTTCGTATCATGCGAAGGGGTTGAGATCCAGACTATATTGGTCCGACCCGAGCATGACTCAACTTGACCCATTGCCACCCCTTTGAAAATATGTTTATGATAATGAGCTACATCTTTGTGCTCCTAGGAAGCTCTATAAATAACTCCAAATTCACATCCCATAAGTCAAAGCCAAACCTTTTATTTTTACATATGAGGAGGGCTTGTGCTGCACCTACTCCTTTTGAATGTGCTTCAGCGTAAATTTTTGAAATATTTTTTAATATATTATGTTATATTAATTCATAAGCATTATATTGTTCTATTTTCAATCAAAAATTCATATATATAAACACACACATTAGACTTTTTTTCAAAAATCTGTATGCCAAAAGTTCTGGAAGTAAAGCATTTTATGTTCCTATTTTCTAGGCTTAAAATTAAAAAAAGAAAAAGAAAATATTCTTCATCTATTTTCCTTGAAGGTTCTAACGGGAAAGGTGAAGTAGGTTCCAACTACATGGACTAACAATATACCTAACCTTTGATATTTTTGTGTAGATTCATATTTTGGATTTTTTTTATTTAATTCAATGCATTGAAGCTTTGAAGCTTCATTCTTGTGCTAATAACCCAGGCTTTTCCCATCACATAGTAAACAAAAATTGTGTACATACAACATCCACTTGAAACAATAGAGTTATATTATTGGTCGATTTTTTTTAGTTTTTGGGTCAATTTAACTGGCTTATGTGGAGAGAAAGAGACATTACGATAGGAAACGTTAAGGTTTCGTTTAGCATTCATTTGGAATCTAGGCCCCAGGATTAATGGGTTTGAAGGAGATTTCTAGAGAAAGATGAGTTTGAAGTTTGGTAACTAACCATTCATTCCTTTAAAGGTTATAAATATAAGTTTGTCATTAATATAACTTGAATGAAGTTTTCATAAATAACAAGTCTATCCTTGCCATATAAAAATGTCTTTAAAACATGTTTCAAGTATATCCTTTAGAATCTATAGATGTGTTACTGCACTTGTGCCAAACTCATTTTGAAAATCTTAAAATGGGTGTTGGCGACGTTGCTCATCGTAATTTATTTTTCAAAAAAATCATTTCAAAAAATAGAACCAAACACTTGTTTTACTATTGAAACTCATTCCAAGCTGTGAAATGAATCCCCAGAATGAATGCCAAATGACGCCTAAGTGGATGGTGAAGAGTTTGGACGAATGGATTCTCATTGACCAATACACTTTCGATAATAAAACTTAAGAAAAAAAAAAAAAACACCTGTCACTAGTGAAAAAGGAATATTTTCCAAAATATGATTCGATAGGTGCTCCTTTCGAAAAATTGGGGAATGGCCAGTTACTTGAGCACAAACACAAGCAACCCATGTCAATAATATGTGAGAATGAAAGTTAAGGCTCACATCTCAAAATTTGAAAAAATAGAGAAATTTACACTTACACTTTTTGGCGTTTAGGAAAGGTTCACTTTCACCCCTTGATATTTGAAAAGGAGCACTAACAACCCTGACATTAGAAAAAATATACAAACAGCACCCTTATGTTACTTGAAACTTTAAAATTGTTAAAATTTAGTCTAAAATAACCAAAATAACCTCAATTAAGCCTTAAGGTTGTATAAAGAGGGTTATATTATGACATGGAAGGTGTCTAATCCTCAGGGAAAAAGAGGAAGAAGAATTGAGAAGAAGGAATATTCTGACGTGAAATTTGTATAATTGAGGTTTTTTTGGTCATTTTAGATCAAATTTTAATGGTATCGAAGTTCTAATTAATGGCAAGGGTGCTACTTGCATATTTCTTCTAATGTCAAGGGGTGTTAGCGCTCTTTTTCAATTGTCAGGGAGTGTAAGTGCACCTTTCCTAGATATCGGGGGAGTAAGCTGTAAATTTCCCCAAAAAATAAAAAAAATACAAAATAAAAAAGAATGAGATCTAGATCCTCTAGTTAGCATCCTCCTTAGTTAACTTGAAATGAATTGGAACTTGCCATCTTAATTAAAATTTCATATTATCATTTGATTGATGGGTTGGATTTCAAATTTAATCTTGTTACTTGCATGAATCTATGGGCCAATTAAACAATGATGTAGAATTCACTTGATGTAACAAGTTTTATTTTGCTTTCAAGTTGACTAATGGAAGATCCTAACACGAGAGAACATTGATCCTACAGTATGTTTGCTTAAATGGAATCTATAGGAAAAGAAAGGAAAATTAACTTTCTATTCAAGTGCGTGTGTTTTGTAAATGGGAAAATGTGAGCCCATCAGTAAGTAATTTTTTGACAGAGCTTTATTTTTCCATTAAAAGCTCTCTGAATTTCCTTTTAAAATGACAGAAAAGTAATGGAAAGGAAAGGTTAGTGCTTTATTTTTTTTAACCTTCCTTTATACTATTTTCCATCTAAACAAACTTATGAAATACTCGATTTGGTAGTAGATTTTCTTTTCATTTTGTTAGGAATTATAAATTTATAATATAAAAAGCTAAGGCTATGTTATATATGTATAACGTATGTGTGTGTGATGCGGTGCATACTTGCCCATGGACTACCATGCACTAGCACTATATTCCATTAATAAACATATATATGCATACAGAATTAAATGCCTAATCAAGTTATTAGTGTCATAAATCAAATATCAGTGATGGGCCAATTTACCATTTTACTTGGTGTCTTGAAATGTGTGTAAAAAGTAATATAACTACAATCTGCCCTTTCAATGAAATTTCATTCTCAAAATTTGAAATTTATGTTAAGTGACTAGGCCTCATTTAGCATTCATTTTGGATTAGGGACTTGTTATGGGGAATGAGTTTCATGAACTCATTGCGAGAATGAGTTGGTTGTTTGGTTTAGACCTTTTCACTTTTTGTAAGAAGACAAATATTACAAGTTTGCCACCATTCTAACTTAAGAAACTTTTTTCTATTTTATTTTATAAAAGACAACTTTTGTAGCGCCCCGGATCCGGGTCTGCCCTATCATGGCACCAACCTGTCCCCGAGACTTACTTATGGGCCCAATAGAACTTGATTAACATAATTAATCCTGGGCAATTACAAAGTAATCATCAGAGTGCATAAGCTAAAGAAGCATGGAATAAAATTTCCATCCAACAAAATAATCACATGTATTATAATCTCCAAAACATGATATATATGTGAACAAAGTACGACTAAGGCAACTAAACATTCACAAGTTCTCTCCAAAATATACAGACATGTACAAAAGGTATCTCCCAAGAGTATAAGTCCAAAAAGTATATTTACATCCCATATACAATCCCCAAGACAAACTATAACATCATAAAGAGAATCCTACTGCGGGTAGTGTATACACCCCAAATTGCACTGTTAAAATGATCAATAATCATCAAAAATCATTATCTCCTTGAAGGCCAGCACAGGATTTGAGAAAATAAGTTTTTTTCTTGTATCCGGCAACTCAGGTCGGATACAAGTGTTTTTCTTCGTATCCGATGGAAGATGCCGGATACAAGTAGACCTCAGTGTATCTGGTATCATAGGCTGGATACATTAAGGTACTTGTGTGTCCGGCCTGACATACCGGATACACTAGTTTTGCTAAAAATTAGGGTTTTTCGAGAGATTTCACATTTTACCATTATGTCCTTCATTAAATGAAGGGAAATCTCGGAAATAGCCTTAGGGTTAAGGTTGGTGGGCTATAGACCTTATGTTGTGTCTACCATTCTCACCAACCCTAACCCTAGCCTTTGCCTATAAATAGGAGGCTCCTCCTTAAGCAAATGGCCATTAACTCTCTTGCTAATAATTCTTGCCAAGAATCTCTGCCAAGAAGAGCTCCGAGTGAAGAGGGAAACCGCTGCGGAATTGCTTCTAGAACTCAGGTAAGCCTCAAACTTATCTTTTATTTTCTATTTTATATTTCTAGATCTAGATCTCTTCTTCTATCTTTCTGTAGAATAAGGCCTTTTTGTGTGTATGAAAATCCTTCCTCGGCTCAAAGTATCTCAAGACTCCCCCTAGCCGTAAAACGTGAAGGCAGGATCTAGGAGAAACGATACTGGGGATTGAACCTAGTACTAGAACCTATTTAGAATAAAGCCTTTTGAATCTTTGAAGCCCGTTTCATATTCAAAGTATCCCAAGATTATCTTGAAGAACTGTGTTTAACGGGGAGAGAGAACTAAGGGAAACGATAATGGAACGGAACCCTAGGTTGCTTTTAGAACCCTATTTTAAATGGATGAGAATGCATGCTATGTTGTTATATTGTTCTTGAATGATTTTCACTTACACATACATTGCACCCGTTTTGGCGGGATAGGCTCATATTTTGGGTTTATTTCATTTATTGTGATAAATCTGAAATAAATGGCCTCAATCAATTCTGGAATGTTTTTAAAAGGTTTTTAAAAGATTTGGATTCATTTTGCACGAATCACACACACTTTATCACAGTTTTGAGTTGGTTTTGTTCAAATAAGGCCTAACTTGACAGCAACTGTACCCTTACTTTGGACACTCATAACTTCATCGTCCGGATGAATTTTGGAGTGATTCCAGAACCATGGGAAAGGTGAGGCTGTCTAATTTATGCCTACCAAATTTTATTAATTTCTATCAAGCGGATTTTTGACACCTCTCTGTCGAAGTTGATTGGACAGTTCAGGTTTAAATACGGAACTTGTCACTTCGACGGAGCGCCATGTTTTCGTTTTAAATCCGATCCAAGTAATTTTTATTTCTGGGCACTCCTTTATGAGTCTATTTTTAAATCCAGTTGGTTTCATAATTTTTTGACTCTATATGTGTTATTGGTAACAGATTTACTCAGAACTGCTCATCAGTACTTTTCTGGGTAAATCTGTGATCTTCGGGGCCTGTTCGGGAGACCGCCCAAGGCACATCCGAATGAATTTTTGTATGAGGCTAGTTTCGTTCGAAAGATGGCCATATAGACTTCAATCACACCAAATTTCGTGGATTTTTATAGAGTGGATTTTTCTAGGTGATTTTCCAAACTTGCATGCTTATCACTTTTGATTTTCCCCGACAGTAACTTTAAAGGAGCATAACTCCTAGGATTTCAACCGGATTTACTTGAAATTTTGCATGAGTCTCTTATTTACCATGATCTTTCAAATGGATTTGGTTTGATTCAATTTAAAACTGATTTTGAATGATTTCAAGACAAATGGCATTACTTTTCACCGAATTTTCCGGATTTAACTCAACTTGGTTTTGTGCAACTTTTGCTTTGGATTTTCATTTTTGTTGATATTCCAGAAGTGATATTGACATAAAAGAGGATCTAGAATCCATTTGGATTCTTCATGTGAAAATATCACACATTGGCTTAATTCTTTTCCAATGTTTTTAATGATTTTTAGCAAGCTTTCTTATCTTTTTTGCATGAACAAACACTTGGCAACCACCTTGTATGGGTGAATGGGGGTGCCTAACACCTTCCCCCGTTCATAATCTAATCCCCTTACCTATCTTTGGATTTGATTTTCAAGTAGAGTTATTTTTACTCTAGAATTTGCCTTTTAGCTATTTTTGCTTATCTTTAATCTTTTGGTGTCCATTCTCACCTATAATTCTGAATGGTGGTGATTCTCCCAATTTTGCGTTGAGCCCGTGTGCTGACGAAGGGGAAATGATCCCGGTGATTTTTCCCATGTCTCACAGGTAGTAGTCCTCTGGCCTGTACTGAAGTTCACCCTCTATATCTGCCCCGGTACGTGGCTCACCAAGCGGATTTGAAAACAAATCCGGTAAAACAAAACACGCGTGAGACTTAAAGTCCTAGTAAGCAGCAAACATGCATGCAGAGAAACATTTTATGCAATTTTGTAACATCATGATAATATTCAGCAGTATAAGGTACCAAATGTAAACCAAAACATCTTAAACAGATATAAAGTGTAATTCCAAGTCAAATATCTCAATCGGGTAATTCATGAAATCAAATCAACAATTCCAAGTCAAATATCCTAATCAGATTAATGGCCACTATACAAGATTAAGGCTAAGCGGAGTACTTCTACACTGCCCAACGAATCAAGGCCAAGCCGAGTACTTCTACACTGCCCCGGTTCATGAAATCTAAAATCAATCAAAACGAATACCGTAAAATCCTCAAAATATATTTTGGATGAGTGGGATAGTCTTAGGATTCCTAATAAGGTCACCATACCAAAAATCAATGGATTCCGAGATGAAAAGTTTTGGACCTCAAAAATATTTTGTCTGGTTAAAAATGTTGACTTTTCGGTGTATAATTTTTCTAGACAAATCTACAAGGAGTTTCGGGCTCAAATTCTGGTTGTATTCTAATGGAGGGTAAAAAAATCTTCTAGAATTTTTTGGGCTTCTGAATCACTCATTTGGGTGTCAAACTCAAAAAGTGGCCTTTTATGAAAATCGGGAAAACTGGAAATTTAGGCATGAACTGGAAAGTTGACTTTTTATTGGTTGGTAATTGGGCCTTAAGAGTATTTTTATTGGTTCCAAATGAGAGGGGGGGGGGGGGGGAGGGTAAAACCTTATTTACATGTAAAGACTTAAGTAAATGGAGCAATAAATACACATGACATTTACTTAAATGTCTTTCATGTAATAAGGGTACTGTTTAAGAGGCTTAGGTTGTTTGGGAAATGGTTGGACAAGAAAGGGATGAAAAACTGTCAAAAATAGGATCCACGTTCGGGCGTTTAGCCCCAATGTTCGGGTGTTGAGGTTGGACGTTCGCGCGTCCAGGTCAAATACAAAGGCAATGCTCGTGCTCCTAGGTCAACATTCGCACGTTAAGGCTAAACCAGGGTGGACGTTCACGTGTTCAATCAATTCCTAATGGACATTCGCGCGTCCAGGCTCTGGATTAATCGCCCAGGCTAATCCTGATTTGCGATTAGGATAACAGGGACGGATTTTTAGGGGTTTTGGCTCAGGATTAATCGCTAGGTCGGGTTTTCAACTATTTTTGGCTATATTCAATACAAAACTCATGTAAATCATTTCCAACATCAAATAGGATGATCATAAAACATCCCAACATGCTTTAAAACACTTTCCAAAACAAAGATTCATCCCAAATCCACACGAACACAAATATAACACATGAAACCTCATTCAAAATACAAATCTCAAACCATAATCTGAAATATAATCAATAAAGTTGGAAATCCATGGCAAATCAATAGAAAACTAAACAAGATTATCATACAACCAAAACCCTACGAATTTTAGAAACAAAAACCAACATGCAAGATCATTTCTTCGAATAAATCAAACCCTAGAGAGAGAATACGAATTTTTGTAATACAATTTGTTTTGAAGGGTTTGCTACTTACTTAGTAATAGAGATGCACAACTCCTTGTCAAGCTCTCCTCTCCTTTTCCTTCTTCTCCTTCCTCTTGAAGCTTTCAAGCAAGCTTCCACAACTTTCTCTCTTGTTCTATACGTCCAAGACAAGAGGGAGTGTTCTAAAAAATACTTAGAATTGAAATTAGGGCATCCTTTTATATGCTTAAGTTTTTCGTCTTTCAAATTTGCCCCTAAACAAGGCTTTTATTCAGCTAAAACCCTAGGTGTACCTAAGGCATATCAGGCGTTACCTTAGTGTTATTTGAGGGGTACCTTGGTACTAAATGGGGGTACCTTGGTGGTTCAAGGGTTTTTCTTTAACTATTTCAAAGGGTACCTTAGGGATGCTTGGTGGTACCTTAGTGTTATTTGAGGGGGGGGGGGGGTACCTTGGTATTAAGTAGGGGTACCTTAGTGTTAAGTGGGGGGTACCTTGGTGTTTCAAGGGGTTTGCTTTAGCCACTTCAAGAGGTATGTTTTAGGGATGCTTGAGAGGTGTACCTCAGTTCACACAATGGGTACCTTATTTATATAAAGGGTACTTTAGTTATTTGAGGAGGTACCTTGATGTTTCAAGGGATTTACCTTAGTCATTCTAAGGGGTAAACTTGAGATAAGCTTAGGGGATGTACCTTAGTTATATTGAGGAGGGGTACTTAGTTATAGAAGGGGTGTACCTTAGTTATATGAGGGGGTACCTTTAAGTAATACAAGGAGGGTGTACCCTAGATAATATAAGGGGTGTACCTTAGGTATATTGGAGGTATTTTAGTTATATAAAGGGGGTACCTTAGCTATATAAGGGGGTGTATTTTAGGTAAAACAAGGGGGTATGTAGACACCTGATTTTTGCACCCCTGAAATGAAGAAAATTAAAAGTCAAACTTGAGGGGGTCAAAATTTTGACTTTTTGATCAGGTACAAATTGACTACCAAACTTCATACTATTGGAAAGAGGATTCCGATACGGTTCTAACGCAACTGAGTTTGCTCAAATCGGAGTCCGGATAAAGAAGTTATGGGCTGGTCAAGTCTGGAAATAGCAGAAATCGGCTTTCTGCAAAACTCCAAATTAGCTGCTCAATTGGACATCAGTAGAAAGAGTGCGCATCAACACGACTCCAACGCAATTGAGTTTGCTGGAATCGGAGTCCCGGATAAGGAGATATGAGCAAAACTGGCTTCGGAACGCGACTTTGCACTTCTGCTAAAAAGCCCGAATTTGCTGTCGAACTCTAGCTTAGCAGATAGAAGATTTCAATCTGATTCCAACCCACTAAGTTTACTGAAATCGGATATCAAATGAGAAAGTTATGAGCAGTCAAAAATTTCGAAAAATCTGCACATGTGGCAAGATTGAAGAAAGGACAAAAAAATAAAAATCTAAGAATAAAATAATAATATTTTGTAAATATCTAACAATTAAATTAAATCAAAAATAAAATAGGAAATAGAAAACACATGTGTCTTCTAACAAACAAATCTTAAGAATAAAATAATAATAAAACTTAAAAGAATCTTAAAATTAAAATAAATAAAAAATGAACAAAAAACATCAACCACATTCGTAGGATAACATGAGTTGGAAAGATAAGAATAAAAAATATTTAAGTTTTAGTTATGTTAAACATGAAATTAAAATTCAGTTTAAAAAAGTGATTAAAATTCAATTTTAGGTCATATTTTCAACTATAAAAGGGGGGCCACCCCCCCCCCCCCCCCCCCCCACCCCCCCATTCCATTCCAACAAAAAAATCCCCTTCTCTTCTCCTCTTTTTGCTCTCTCCCACTTCACCCCCTCCCTTCTCTCTCCTTCCTTGATTTCCACTCAAGAGAGGCTGTCCCCCTTCAGCTCTGTCCCTTTCCTTTTTTAGCTTTTCTACGTCCAACCCCTGCCCAAACTCTGTTCCACTCAAAACCAAAACCCAAAATACCATTTTATTGCACCATCCCCCTTTACATTTTCATCCATTTCAACCCAAGAGTGAGGAATCCCTTTTCATCCCGTTCTTGGAAATTCACTAGAGCGCGGAAGCGCTGCCGAAATTCTCAGAGAATCACATCATCACCAAATCAAGGAAGTAATAGTGGGGTAACATTCCTAGCAACTTTTTTTTACATAGGTGTAAATTTTCTTATTTGAACGACTTTGAATTCTTCTCATTCATTGTTACTAATCTGTTTGTTTGATTTTTGTTGGACTCCTCCCATGCAAACGAGTGTCTCTTTGTGAAAAGAGAGAAAATGAACCCATAAAATAAACGAAAGGAAGAAAACATGAGAAGTAGCATATTTTGATTAATTGCATTTACTAACATAAGAGGGGTTTGTCCTCTTTAAATTCTCTGATGTAGCCCTATCCCACTCCCTCTTTCCTTTCTCTTTTTGCACCACTGAAAGGTGGCACAACCCAATGAAGAAGGATGAATCTTATTCCATTCCAAAGCACCGAAAAAGGAGGAGTTGAAGGCAATTGAAGGCATTTATACTAGGTCGAACATGCTAAAAATCTCAACAGAGGACACCGAAGGTCCTAGAAGGCTAACCAAAATAATCCCAAGCAAAATCGAAGCAAAAATGCAGTTTCAGGCAAAAGCCGCATACACAGAGCGGTCGGGTCACGACCGCACTTAGTATGCGGTTTGGTCTAAACCGTAGTATATCTGCGGTTCAGACCAAACCGCAGAGTAAGTGCGGTCAACTCATAAAAAATATGAAAAAATGAGATTTTTGACCCGGATGAATTGAAACCAACCCGAATCGGTTTAACTCGACCCAGATTGGCTGATTGGGCTATTTTTGGCCCATTGATAGACTTTGGGCCTAGACGGGCCCACTAAGACCCCATTGGGCCCACCTTTGACCGGCCAAAACCAGGCCCGTTTTCAGTAAATGGGCCCAAGGCCATTTGTAACTTGGTTAATGGGTCAAATCCAAGCCCATTAAGCCCTTTAACATGTGTGAATATTTTAATCAAATAAATAAACCAAAAAGGGTTACCCAATAACCCTATTGGGCACAAGCTCAATCCTGGCAACCCACGGGTCTTCCAATGGGACCCGTATCCGACCCACCTCACCTAAATAAAAAAGATAAAATAAAATAAAAGGGACCCACACCTCCAGAGGGCCCTGCTAGACCAAACAAAATAGCATGCTGGCTTAGGAAGGGTGAAACTGACTCAAAAACCAGGGAGACCCGAGGGACCCGTCAGATCAACGGGGCGGGCCGGGATGTCTTCGAACTTCCCTGGACGTAACCGAGGACTTAACTAGATCTCTAAAAAGCTGCAGACTAGATTTAGACTCGGATAGGCAACCCGTGTCTGCCTGAACCTCTCAGGCAGTGGCGACTCTTAATGTCCCGAGGTACGCACGAACTTACGCGTGTGCCCCGTGTGCGATCGATTTTAGGTGCGCACAGGGTACCTTAAGTAAAACAGTGGGGTACCTTAGTTAAAATAAAGGGATACCTTAAGCTAACACATGGGGGTACCTTAGGTAAATCAAGATGGTACTTTAGGTAAAATAGTGGGGTACCTTAGGTATTCATGTGGGGTACCTTAGGCAATATGAGTGAGGTACCTTAGGCAATATAAGAGGGTACCTTAGGTATAATTAGGGGGTACTTTAGGTATTCAAATGGGGTACCTTAGGCAAAACAGTGGGGTACTTTAGGTATTCATGTGGGGTACCTTAGGTAATATGAGTGAGGTACCTTAGGCAATATAAGGGGGTACCTTAGGTATAATTAGAGGGTACTTTAGGTATTCAAATGGGGTACCTTAGGCAAAACAGTGGGGTACTTTAGGTATTCAAGTGGGGTACCTTAGGTAAAAGAAAGGGGTACCTTTAGGTAATACAAGGGGTACCTTGGGCAAACACATGGGGTACCTTAGGTAAATCAAAGGGGTACCTTAGGCAAACACAGGGGGTACCTTAGGGATGCAAGTGGGGTACCTTAGGTATAATTGGGGGTACTTTAAGTAACACTTGGGCGGTACCTTGGGTAATATATGGGCGTACTTTAGGTATACTATGGTGATACCTTGGGTAATACTTGGGTGTACTTTGGGTATGCAATGGAGGTACCTCGGGTAATACAAAAGGTACTTTAGTGGTATTTGGGAGGGAACTGTGCGCGCGTTGAAAACACCGCACGGGAAAATTTGGAGTCGCTACCGTCTGATGGGGTGCAGGCGGACACCTGGGTGCCTAATCTTGTCTATTAAGGCTTTGGTTTGCGGCTTGAGATTCTAAGTAGGGTCTCGGTTGTGGTTCGGGGAAGTCCGTAGACACCTCGGTCCACCCCGTCGGCTGTGAGACATGGGAAAAATCAATCTAATGACTTCCTCGATCATCACACGGGATTATATAAAACAAAGAGTTGCCACCATTCAATCTAGGTGTGAATGGACACCAAAATATCAAATAAGCACAAAAGGCAATTTTAGGGTAAAAATAACCCTCCAAAAAAAAAACAACCAGAGATGGGTAAGGGGATTAGGTTATGAACAGGGGAAGGTGTTAGGCACCCCTATTCATCCACACAAGGTGGTTGCCAGGCATTGTTCATGTTTTTCAAAGAAAAAAAAACTTGCTATAAAAATTAGGAAAAATCACAAAAAAGACAAAAATATATGGTTTTTTCATATGAATAGTCTGATTGATCCAGAACTTTCAAATATGATCATACCATTCCTAGGGTTTCATGATCAAAACAAAATTAAGATAAAATCAAATAAAATCAATTTAAAGTAAAAAATCCAAAAATCTGGCTTCAAGTCAAATTCTAGAAATATAGAAAAATATGATTTTTATAAAATATTTCAAAATTGAACTTGAATAGACTAGGATATAGATATAGCCCATATTTCACATTAAATCTGAAAATCACAACCAAAATTACCCACGTTGATGAAAAACACCAAAAGGGGAGAATTTAGACCGTAGGGTCTTCTCTCAATAATGAAAAACGATTTAAAAACCACATCATGAAACCCTAGAAGTTACTTTCAGGCTTCTGGATTCAGATCTATCATATTGATCATGATAGATCCCAGATCTTAGCCTAAAATCACAAAATTCACGAAAACAGTGCTGTAGGTGCAAATATGTGGAAAATCCAAATTTTATAAAAAGGTGGGGATCTCATGCTATAAACATCATGGATTCATGTTATTCATTCAGATATATCATTAAAACATGATTAAGATATTTAAAACAACCACATCTTACAAATTAGAGCATATGGGGGTCTACCCTACGGATCCACCTGTTCTCTTTTCCCTTAGCTCTCTCTTCACGTTTTACGGCTAGAGAGGATTCTTGAGGTACTTGGAGATGGGTTTGGTTACACAAACACAATCAAAGGCTTTATTCTAGAAGAAAGGAGAAAAACAGATATGGGGTTCTATTCTAGGGATCCACCTGTTCTCTTTTCCCCTAGCTTTCTCTTCACGTTTTACGGCTAGAGAGACTCTTGAGGTAATTGGAGGCAAGTTTAGAAATACTAGATACAAGAGATGGCCTTATTCTACAGCAATAGAGATGATCCTATTACATCTAGAATTGAAGACAGAAAATAAAAGGGAAAAGGGACTTACCTGGATTGAGCAAGCAAAGCAGTAGGGGTTCCTCTTCTTCTCTTGGAGCTTCTTAGACTTCAAAATTTCGTGGCCCTTAGCTTGAGAATCTCACCTCTATTTATAGGCAAGCCCAGGGGCAAGGCTGGTCCAGAAGGATATATCTTGATCCTCAGGATAGAGTGAAAGTTGGAGTTAATGCCCATCCATAGCCAACCAAGGTGACTTCAGCGAATAAAAGACATAATTCGCTCATTTAAAGGGATATTGGACTAAAGATAAAGCTCGGAAATCGAAAGAAGAATAAAACTCGCATGAGTCTTTAGTGACCGTAAATGATACACGGTCCAATGGTGCCCGTATTCCCAATACGGGCGCGCCTGACCATAGAGCTGCTTCGTCAGTTTTTATGCATTTTGACCTGTTTTAAGCTTTAATTACATGTTTTTATTACTTTCTCATTCGGTAGTGCAATTTGGAGTGTCTACAGCTGCCCCCTCTTTGCTGGTAATTGGAACCAATTACAAGCAGAGAGCAAAAAGACCCACCAATTGCACTTTCTGAGATTTTTGTCTAACCAATTGCATTTTGCAAGGATTAAATGGATGATTTTTGTAAAAAGAATTGATTTTGGAAGATTTGCTAGAAGTCCCTCAGCTTAAGGGCCAAATCCTCATCTCTCCTCCCACTGAGCACTCGTGCTATGAAGTGAGATTTGAGACAAAATTTTTAAATAAAAGTGAGTATGGTTGCAATCCTTGCAACTTACAACTAATATAGACATTGATCTTTTGAAAAGTGTGGAGAAAATAATAAAATATGCAATTTTCTGCGTCGACCGTATATTTATTACGGACCGGTGTGACCTGTATTTGGATCACGGTTGAACGGGACCGTATTACCTTTACGGTCGACTGCAGCCCGTACTGATTTTACGGATTTTGCTCTCTTCTTAAGACCGCGACCGCGACCTTTCCTTCATTGCTGCTTGTATTCAAACCTAAATCTTCCGCGACCGCACTTTCTTCTCCGGTCTTCTCTCTTCTTTTTCAACAGATCGCCGACGACCACTGTTCTCCGGCCATTCTCTCCCTCCAGCGACCACTGTTGTCTCCGGCAACGTCGACTATTTCCGGCGACCACTGCTATCTTCATTTTGGTCGACGATTCACCTCTTCCAGCAATTTATTCCTCGGTCAAACACTTTTTCGCACCTTGCTGTTACGACCGTGCCATTCATTGCTTCTGATTTCAAGCCATTTCTTCTTCAAGTGAGTAGAACTCTTGCTTTTGAGACAAACTCAGAAAAATTAAATTTGCACAGAGGTATGCCGAGATTTCCTTCTTGCTTTGAGCTGTCGAATATAAATTGTATTTTTGTGCAATTTGTGCTTTGTTCCAACATGCTGCAATTTGTGAATTCTTACTGCTTGTATTGAGAATTCCTCCTGTATTCCATGCTTGTACAAATCTCCAATTTGGGGTCTTGTTCAGACTGATTTTGATTTTTTTTGCCTTTGTAAGAATGAATCACCAATTCATGCTCGACTCATGCCCAGTTTCTGCATTCTCAGTTTATGCTAGACAAATGTGACTCATGCATGACTTTAGACTTGCTATTCAGGATTTCTCATTTGCTGTTTGAGAATTTTATCTGTATCTATACGACCAGGAGTGATCTTCTGCTGCAAAATTTCTGAAAAATGTTCAATTCCTATTTAACTTCATTTTTCTGCCTTTTTGCTTTGCCATTTCTGTGATTGGCTTCTTGAGTGGCCGAAATCATCATTGTTTTGCAATTTCTTTTATCTCGATTTTGATTTCTGTTTCCTCATTCAAGTAATCATCTGAACCATAATGTAACTTGGAAAATTTGCTTGTTTTGATGATGCCAATTGCCTGTATTTCTCCGGCTCTTGATTCTACTAATTTTAATCCAGAAATGTGTATACACCATGCTTTGCCTGATTGGATTTGTTCTTGAGTGACTCAATTTCACTTAGCATGCTGTCCGTACCTTAGCTTGAGTTGAACACTTGTATAGCCTGGTATGAATTGATTCTTTGAACAAACCCAGATTTGTTAGGCATTTTCCTTATTACCACAATAGGCTTGAACTCTTGTTCCTGACTTGATTGTCCTGAAACCAAACAAAAGATATGGTTAAAAATAAGTAACTAAATAAGCCACTATAAGATGATTGATCTTCCTAAAATTTCTTGAAATCAAAAGGATAATTTTCTTTGATCAATTCTTGATTTAGTCAGGAATTTCTAAATCATTTTTCCCATTTTCTTTTTCCTGTAAACTTGATTAAAATGAAAATCAAACAATTAATAATTTTAACAAGAAATAATTAACATCTCCCTGATTTGAACCGTAGATGGCCCGCCTTAGATCAGCTTCCCGAGATCCTGCAGATGAGCCTTCCTCCTCGAGGGTTAGGCGGGATCATACTGATGTGGCCTCGTCTTCGAGAGCCGAGCGGGATTCGGATTCAGATATCCCAGATCTTCCTTCTGGGGATTCGCGTGAGGCGACCCCAGAGGTATATTCTAACCTTTCTGAATTCAATATTCTTTCACAAAATACATCCTAATTCTTCTTCTTTCCAATTATTTCCTTAGCCGGCAGTTGAGGCTTCAGGCCGAGACAGGAGCCGTAGCAGGCGCCGAGCTGGAGGCAGAGATGGAGGCCATGATGAGGGCCGTAGAGGAGGCCATGGCAGAGATGAAGCCAGGACCAGAGTAGAGATTTCTGATGAGGTGGCTGCCCAGATTAGGGATACCGACCTCTTGCATGGCTTGAGGACTCATCCCTCAGCGTGCATTAGGGCGGATATCCCTTTTGAGTATCCGATGTCCCATTACAGAGGGAGCTGGGCCAGCTTCATTAGATTCTTGGGAGCTTGTAGTTCAGCCTACCGCCGAGAGCTAGGCTTATATGGCTTTGGCCTATTCATCACTATTCCGGACGTGCGCATGGATCGAGCCCTCATTGCTGCACTGCTCGAGAGATTCTTCCCGGAGACTTTGAGCTTCCACTTTCCGGATATTGAGATCAGGATCCGGCCTTCTGACTTCACCCTTATCACCGGGATTAGGATGACCGGTGATATCATTCCTGAGATGGTGATGCCAGAGACTGATGAGGTCGCTGCTTATCTTGGATATAACGTGCTGCCTCCTGAGGCATGGGATAGAGGGAGAGCGAGATTGTCTCTGACATGGTTGAGAGAGACTTTCAGGAGGAGGCAGTTTGGCCAGCTTGCTGCCGGTGACCACGTTTTCCCGTATGCCTTTCGATTTCTTTTTCTGTACATGATGGGCTCCTGCTTCTTCCCAGAGGACACGACTTCAGTTAGTCCTCATTTTCTGAGCTTATTGGGGGATCTGCATCGAGCGAGGAGGTATGCATGGGGCCCGCTCATTTTTGGTACTATTTTGGCCGGTCTGCGCCGATCAGTGAGCGGCCTCTCTACTTCCAGAGGAGCTGGAGTTGGGTGCAGATTCTTCTGGCCCTTCTTGCAGGTGAATCATTTTTTCCTTTTCTTTTTCTTTCTCTCTTTATCTTTTTCTATTCTCCTGACTCTCTTTCTTCTTTCTGTAGTTTTTTGCTAGGGTTTATATACCCTATTTCCGCCCTACCTCTACGATGCCTGAGGAGACGTATCCCATGGCACGTAGATGGTGTCATGTAGAGCACAACTCTGAAAAGAGTCGTCCTAGGTGTTAGCACCTGATTTTTGCACTCCAAAAAATGAAGAAAATGAAAATTTCAATTAAAAGTCAAACCCTGAGGGGGCCAAAAAATTGACTTTTGATTCAAGTGAATTTGACCATCAAACTTCATCTCATTAAAAAGAGCATTTTGACACAGTTCCAACGCAACTAAGTTTGCTGGAATCGGAGTCCGGATGAGAAAGTTATGAGTTGGTCAAACTTTTGGGGAGCGAAAAGTTGACTTTTTGCTCAACCCCAATTCAGCTGCCAAACTTGATCCCAGTGGATAGGTGATTCCGAGCCGATTCCAACAACACCAAATTTGCTAAAATCGGACATCGGACGGAGAAGTTATGGACAGTTGAAGTTTTAAGAAAGCTGCCCATGTGGCAAAACAGCAGCAAAAAGCAGAATAAATGAATTAAATAAATAAAATAACCATTTAATAAAAATATCTTTATTTTTAATAATATTTTAATAAAAGAATCTCGTTTTTATAATAAAATAATCAAAAAATCGGATAAAAATCTTTAAATAAATCAAATTTAATAAAGCATTTGAAATCCAACATTTTAAAAACGTGCTGGACCGTATTTGAAGTACGGGCGAGGCATGTCCGTATTTCAAATACGGGCAAGCTTCTAGAATGGGACGCGTGTCGCTGTACGGCGGGACACGCATCCCGTACGGTCGATTTTGCGAGATTTGAAAATGTGCGTTTTTCGCCCGTATTTGAATTACGGGCAAGGCACGCCCGTACTTGAAGTACGGGCAAGGCATGCCTGTACTTCAAATATGGGCACGACATTTTTGCCTATAAATAGAGAGGCCACCCCCCTCATTTGAACTAGCTGGCCCCCAAGCCTCTCCCCCTCTGCTTTCTAGCCCTTTTGCTCGTCCAACCTCTGCCCAAATTCTGCCAGCCCAAAAAACTTTCCCATTTTTGCCCCTATACTATACCCTTTTACCCCTACCTTCCACCCCTTCAACCCAAGGCAAGGAAACCCCCTTCTTCAAACCCACTTCGGGAAATCAACAGGAGCGCGGAAGCGCTGCCAAATTCTACCTACCATCTCTACCTTTTCAACCCAAAGAGAGGAGGTCCTTTTCAACCCCGTTTTGGGAAAATCAACGGGAGTGCGGAAGCACTGCCAAAATTCTCGGAGAACCATCACACATCAAGTTTGAAAGGTAATAGCAAAGCAAAGGTTCTGGTAACATTTTCTTCAATACATGTATATTAAATAAGTTTCTTTCTACAATCTTTACTATTTAATTTTTTGTCTACTTCGTGATTTGTTTTACTCTCACCTCATTTGCTTTGTTTGTGCATGGATTTGTTCTCCCCATAATATGGGAGAGAATTTGCTTGAAGGAAGGGAAGAGTAATTCTAAAACAAAATGGACACTTGGACTAATTTTAAACCGATCTAGTTAATCCCTTTTGTTTACTTAATATGGAAGGATATGTCCTTCTTTAAAAACTAATGTATCCCATGTCCCCGTCTCTCTTTCCATTCTTGATGGTGGCCATAAGTGTGGTTACAAGATGAACCCACTACTTCAAAGAAGCACAAAAGAAAGGAAAAGAACTTCAAACCCAAAAGAAGCAAATGTATTGCTACAGAAGAGGATGAAAACTCCAACCGACATTGCAGAATGCTCCAACAAGGTCATTGAATTGATCCCAAGCAGAATCGACATCAAAGATGCAAAATTGGCAGCGCCCGTAAACTCAGAACGGTCCAGGCATGCCCGTGTTTGTTTCACAGGCAAGCCCGAACCGAATTTCATTCACGGGCAAGGGCAGCCCGTACAAGAAACACGGACCAGTACAAATAATTTAAAAAATGCAATTTTCTAGACCCGGTTGGGTTTGTTCCGACCCAAGTTGGTTTAACCCGACTCAAATTGGCACTTTGGGCTATTTTTAGCCCATTTGCGGACTGTGGACCTAAATAGGCCCACCAAGGCACCTTGGGCCCACTTGAGTGGCCCACTTTTGACCGGCCTATACCAGACCTGCTTTCAATAAATAGGCCCAGGCCCCTTTGACTTTGGCTAATGGGCCAAATCCAAGCCCACCAAGCCCAAATAAAAGTGTAAATAAATAAAATTTATATAACCAAAAAGGGTTACCCAATAACCCTATTGGGCCCTAGGCCCAACCATGGCAGCCCACGGGTCTTCCAACGGGACCCGGGTCCGACCTATTTCACTTAGATAAATAAAAAAAGATAAAATCAAAATAAAAGGGACCCACACCTCCAGAGGGCCCCGCCAGACCTAACAAGGTAGCATGCTGGTCTAGGAAAAGGGTGAAATTGACTCAAAAACCAGGGAGACCGGAGGGACCCGTCAGACTGACGGGGCAGACCGGGGTGTCTTAGGGCTTCCCCGGACGTAACCGAGGACTTAGCTAGAACTCTGAAAAGCCGCAGACCAGACTTAGACCCGGATAGGGCAAACACTGTGTCTGCCTGCACCTCTCAGGAAGTGGCGACTCCGAATGTCCCGAGGCACGCACGAACATCACGTGCGCCCCGTGTGCGATCTAGGTCAGATTTAGGTGCGCACACTAGGTCCGCCCGGGCCCACTTGGACAGACTATATTGGTCTGAGGTAATCTACTTTAATTCCTCTTCTTCTTTTTCTTTTTTTATTTTCTTCCTGAATCACGTCTAATATTCTTTTCCCGGTTTTTTAGCTGTTTCTCCCTAGGATGGAGGACATTCATGAGGTGTTGGTCCTGCATGCAGCCAGAGATGATGCTTTCGTCCCTGACCAGAGACGTCAGAGATATCAGTTTTTCATTGGTCAGATGGGCAGCATCTGGTATTGCGGCGAGCGCTTCTTCTTTCAGCATGTGGGAGAGCCGCGGATTCCTGCCATCCCTCCAGATACTGCCCCCTCCTTTCCTCCTATGCCTGTAGATCCTGCCCAGTTCCTAGATTGGACTGAGGCAGAGACATTATTAGAGGAGGGTGACTATGATGCCTGGTTCAGGCGAGCTTCTGTTGGGTGCCTCATGCCACCCATGCCTGTCCGTGGTGGAGTCACGGAGATAGGAGGGGTAGTGATCAGGGCTTATGATACGACGGTATGCCTTCTCTCTTTGTGATCCTCTATTTCCATTTCATTTGAACTTAGCATTTTTCTGACTTCTTTCTTTTCTATTTTAGGAGGCTCAGTTGGCAGAGATCCGGTCTCGGTATGCTGATCTAGAGCGCCAGCGTGATGCTGCGATTGCTGAACGGGGCGCCCTCTATATCACGATCTCAGACCTCCGGGGGCAGCTAGCCAGAGCACAGGGCCAGGAGGGTCAATCTGATGCACAGGACCAGGCGGGTCCATCTCATACTCAGGTTATTTTCTTTTTATATTACCATTCCTGCTTTTGTATTAGTTTGTCTTGTTCTGACTGAAATTTCTTCTCTTAGTTTCAGGAGGACACAGCCGGCCCTTCTTCATCTGCTTCACCTGTGCCCATGCATCTTCGGGGTGAGGTATTTTCTGTGGCACGGGTGGAGTTCGTGACTTCTCCCAGTCCGGTAGAGGCACCTGCAGTAGAGCTTGAGATCGAGGTTGATATTGCACCTGCTGCTGAGGATGTGCCAGAGTCTGCCCCAGTTCCTGAGACTGCTCCTGTGGCATCTGCGGATGTGGATATGGAGTCGGCTAGGGATGCTGTTGTGGTAGAACCTGCCGTGGAGGCTGTGGTGATGGAGGAGGCTACAGTTGATCCTGTGGAGCCTGGTCCTGATGCTGATGTACGTGGGACATCTGCTCCTGCTGGTCCAGCTATGGAGGCTGTAGAGGAGACGCCTGCTACTGCTGATCCTTCGGTCGATTCATCCCGTACTGATTCGGATACTGAGTCTACCGGATATGTAGATACTTCAGGGTACGTTCCTCCTGATCATCCCACTGCTGGCCTTGTGCCTTTATATATGTGGTATGATATTCAGTCTGTTTTGAGCAGGATGACCTGTAGCACAGCCCGCAATATTGTGCGGCATGTCTTTGAGCGCAGGCGATCTTCAGGCCGTGGTCGAGGCAGAGGACGAGGCCGTGGCCGTAGGGGTGGACCTGCATGGACAATAGATTAGGATTCCTTTATGTACTTTGTATTTTTGACAAAAATGATTTACACATTCATATATATATAAAAGAAGTTTGATTTTCATTCATTTGTACTCTTTCCTTCTTTCTTTTCAGTTTTTATTACATGATGAATGTTAAAGCAGGGACAGGTGAAGCTTAGGGAAACAAGGAGATGAAAAATTCCCATTTTTTTGCATTTTTTCCGACGGAACTGTATTTAGTCTACGAGCAAGCCGTGCCCGTAATGTTAATACGGGCGCACTCTGCCCGTGAATGTTTCACGGTCAAGGGTGTCCGTATTTCCTATACGGGCGCGCTATGCCCGTATTATAATTACGGATTTTACTGCCTTACGATTTTTTCTATATAAACTCATGGGGAACATCATTGTGACACTTTTAATAGTTTGGAAACTCCCTGAGCACGTCTTTTCTAGCTTTCCTTGGCTTCTTTGGCGTTTCCATGGCTTCCCCTGCACCGTTCTCTTCTGTCGTTGAATCTCCTCCTGTAAGACAACATGTTAGATCCAAACCTCCTAATCTCACCAAGTATAACGTGGTAGATTCTTTCTATGACAGATGGGTTAACTCCATGACCCTTGATGAGGAGATTTGTTGGGATTCCATCCACTTAGGGCATATCCTACACATCCCTAAAATTCCCTTCAAGTGGGAAATCATTGAAGCTTTGATTGGACACTGGGTTCCTGAACGGAATCTCTTCCGTTTTGATGACAAAGAGATGACTCCTACCATAGAAGAAATTGAAACCATCCTTGGCTTAAAATTTTCTGAAAAAGTTGTGAACCCGCCCCTAAAGCCTAGTTACAAAAAGGAGGCCTCTACATTCCTGGGTATAGGGAAGAAAAACTTAGGGAATTCTGATTCCCCATTGACCTTGTCCAAGACCTTTTTGACTGAAAAACTTCTAAGGAGTGGGGACAAGGATTCTAGGTTTAATGCTTTGACTCTGATAGTGGTCAACCAGTTGCTCTTTCCACGGGGTGATGACCAGGTTGACTTGGCTCTCATCTCAGTCATCTGCCAAGTTAGGGAACGTGAGAGGTTGGCCCCTATGATCTTAGCAGAGATATACCAGACCCTTACTGACTGCTATTTCAGAAAGAAGAAACGCTTCCTTGCCTGCGCCCCTATCCTACAGGTAAAAAAAAATATACATATATTTTTTTTCTTTTCTTCTTCTCTTTTTCCTTTCTTTCTTCTTTTTTTTTTTCTTTCCTCTTTTTTTTTCTTTCTTTTTTTTTCTTTTTGAAATAAGTTGAAATTCTCCCCCCCTTTTTTTTTTGCAGCTTTGGTTGCTTGACCACCTGAGCCAAGTTGAAGAGATAACTCGCCGCGTCTTTCCAAGGTTGAAAGTTCCTGTTCTGATGAGCCACAGGGGTTGTCCTAATATCCAAGGCGGCAAGCAGGGATGGTTCACTTTCTTGGGTACTCTCCAGGATGATCAAGTGAGATGGCCTGGCACTTATCAGCCCAATCCAGAGACAGTGATTAGCTTCAGAGATAGGAACTTTCTGGTCCTGGCAGGCTTGAAATCTGCTGTTCTCTATCTTCCTTTGAGGGTTCTTCAGCAGTTTGGAGCGACCCAGGGAATTATGATCCCCACTGGCTATGAGAGCCTTGTATGGCCACTTACATCAGCCACCATGGGGCTAAATGCTCAATTAATGAATGAGTGGTCCTATGTTCGCTTTCTGCGGGGTCCTGTCTTGTCTGAGTCCCATGTGAAAGACTATCATTTCTGGATCAAAGAGCAGGTGCAGAGTCATGCCCCAGTACCAGAGGACCCTCCTGCAGTTCTTCCCCCTACTTATGAGGATATTTTGGAGTCAAAAAGGGCAACCCATAAGCGGCTTCAACAAATATGGGTACGGGAGGCTCAAGAACTTAGGATAAAAGTCATTTATCTGGAGAGGAAACTTGAAGAGCAGAAGTCTGGCCGTATTGCCATGGAGAAGAAACTTGAAGAACAAAGGCAGGCTCTTCGCTTTGAAGTCCGAATGATGCGGAAGAAATATCAAGATTCCCTGGCTGACCTTAGGGCGTTGAAGATCAAGCATTCTTTTTCAGATGAGGTCATCTCCTTTTTGAGTGATCCTGATGCAGAGGGAGCTTCTGGAATTATTGCAACTCAGGCAGCTAGGATTAGGGAGCTTGAGGAGCAGTTGGGGAGTAGGGATTAGATTCTTTTATCTCTTTTTTTTTTCTTTTTTTTTTCTTACTTTTATACAAAAGCAAACTCCATTAGTGGAAAGACAATAGATTTAATTCAAAATAGGTTTTATATTATTGGCCTCAGAATTCTCAGATGCTTGTAAAAACAGAAGTTTTATGAAAAAGTATTTGATTTCTCATAACTGGCCAAAGTATAGTTTTTTTTGAAAGCTGATCCAAAACACTTAATCACATATAATTAAAGGAATTAAAATCAGGTTGAATAATGAAAAGGGTAGTCCAAGCAATAGGGAGAGACCAAATCTGTCTACCCCGTGACCTTTAGAATCATCCCCTAATGGCTTTACCTTCATGACTGACCCTGCTAATCTGCTCAGTTTCCAGTGCTCATGCTGATTAAATTTAGACCACATGATCAACTCAACCTTTGATTCCCTTTTTTTTTGTTTTTTGTTTTTTGCCCTTATTGCCCCTAGCGCCTATTATGGTTTTCACTAGGCCGGCTTCTGCATTCCGTCATCACCAACCTTACTCTGAAAGTTGAATGAATATACTAAAATCACCGAGGACTTAAGAATAGGACGAAACAAAGGCTATGCTCGGTTTATGAAATAAAAGATATTAAAGGCTCAAAATTTTCTAAGTGTGAAAATGGGTCAATCGGACTTACAGTCATGATGAATTCAGGCCCATTCCCCTTCTTTTGTATTTGGCTTTCATTTGCCCCTATTTTTTCCTCTTTTGTTTCTGCCCCTATTGGCCTTGCCCCTATGGGCCTTGTCCCAGTATAAGACTGTAAGTCCAGTTTAGGTTTAACAAATAAGACGAACAGGCTCAAATTGGCTTGACTAGGGATGAAATTTTTGAGGGATATAGAAAAATGGCCTCAGATCATTTCCTAGTAATATTCATTCAAGGAAAATATCTCTTTACTGCATCAGAGTTAATTGGCTCAGGAAAATCTTTCCTATCCATTTCTGTTAAGATGAGAGCACCCCTCGATAGGACCTTTTTGACAACATAAGGCCCTTCCCAATTTGGTTTAAACTTTCCATGAGGGTCTTCCAAAAAGGGTAAGATTTTCTTCAATACTAAATTTCCTTCTTGGAAAGTTCTAGGCTTCACCTTCTTATTGTAAGCCCTGGCCATCCTCTTTTGATACAATTGGCCATGACAAAGCGCTTTTAATCGCTTTTCCTCTATTAAATTGAGTTGATCATGTCTTGACTGTATCCATTCAACTTCTTCTAATTCAGCTTCCATTAGCACTCTTAGTGAAGGTATTTCCACTTCCACTGGTAAAACTGCTTCCATTCCATATACTAAGGAATACGGGGTTGCCCCTATAGAAGTCCGGATTGAGGTTCTGTAAGCATTTAGAGCAAGTGGCAGCATTTCATGCTAATCTTTGAAACTCACTACCATCTTCTGAATGATATTCTTTATATTCTTATTTGCTGCTTCCATTGCCTCATTCATCTTTGGTCTATACGGAGCTGACTTGTGGTGGGTGATCTGAAACTGATCACACATCTTTCTCATGTCCTTGTTCTTAAGGATTGAAGCATTGTCTGATACTATGGCACTTGGCAAACCGTAGCGACAAATGATACTGTGCTTCAAGAATTTCAAAACGTGGCTACTTGTAATGTTTGCATATGAAGCTGCCTCTACCCACTTGGTGAAGTAATCAATTGCTACAAGTATAAACCTGTGTCCATTTGATGCCTTTGGAGAGATCATTCCAATGACGTCTATACCCCACATGGAGAAGGGCCATGGAGATGTCATGTTGTGTAATTCACTTGGGGGTGCATTTTTATTATCAGCATACACTTGGCATAAATGATACCTTTTGACATGTATATAGCAATTGTGCTCCATTGTCGACCAGTAATATCCCAATCGCAGAATCTTCTTGGCAAGCATGTGCCCGTTCATATGGGGTCCACACACTCCTCCATGTATAGTTTCAACTAACCTTTTTGACTCGGTCTTGGCAACACATCTTAGTAGTATATCATTATGTGATCTTTTGTACAACTGCCCTCCACTTAGTAAGAACTGTCCTGCCAACCTCTGTATTGTTCTTTTTTCTATAGAAGTGATATTTTCTGGCAAACTCCGATTATTTAAAAAGTTCTTAATATCTTGAAACCATGGTACTTCTTCTTCCGGGGTTTCTTCTAGAACAAGGCAATAAGCTGGTTCATCTCTGACTTCAATTTCCAGTGGTCTAATATCAACACCTTCTGGCATACTGACCATTGAAGCCAATGTTGCTAGAGCATCCGCAAACTGATTTTTGGCCCTTGGCATATAATTGAAGGAAATTCGAGTAAATTTGGTGCTTATTTCTTCCAAATACTGGTGATAGGGGATCAATTTGTGATCCTTGGTTTTCCATTCACCAGTTGTTTGGAAGATGATAAGACTCGAATCCCCATATACGTCAAGTTCCTCTACTTCATGGTCTAAGGCAGCTTGCAATCCAATTATGCATGCTTCATACTCTGCTATATTGTTTGTGCATTGGAACCTTAACTTCACTGCGATTGGGATGTGTGCCCCATCTGGCTTGATCAAAACAGCCCCTATTCCATTTCCATTCATATTGGCGGCCCCATCAAAAAACATTTGCCAAGAGCTTTCACCTTATTCTTCTTCAGTAAACAGGATTGCCTCATCAGGAAAATTAGTCTTCAAAGGTTGGTATTCTGGTAAATGGTGTGTGGCTAGGTGATCAGCAATGGCTTGACCCTTAATGGCTTTCTGCGTGATATAGGTGAGGTAAAATTCAGAGAGTATCAACTGCCACTTTGCTGTTCTGCCAGTTAAAGCTGGTTTCTCAAATAGATACTTCAAAGGGTCCATTCAGGATATCAATAAGGTGGAATGACTAAGGAAATAATGCCTCAGTCTTTGAGTTGCCCACACTAAAGCACAACAAGTCTTTTCTAAAGGAGAATACTTTGCTTCATATTCTGTAAATTTCTTGCTTAGGTAGTAAATCGCCCTTTCCTTTCTGCCTGTATCATCATGCTGTCCCAAGACACACCCCATTGACATCTCCAAAACTGACAAGTATAAAATCAAAGGTCTTCCTGGAGTTGGTGGTACCAGCACAGGTGGGTTCAACAAATATTCCTTTATTGTGTCAAAGGCTTCTTGGCAATCGTCATTCCAAACTGTCGGGTTATTCTTTCTTAGAAGCTTGAAAATTGGTTCACAGATAGCGGTGAGCTGTGCTATGAACCGGCTTATGTACTGAATCCTTCCAAGAAAACCATGAACTTCCCTGTCCGTTCTAGGTGATGGTATTTCAATGATTGCTTTAGCTTTAGCTGGGTCAATCTCAATTCCCCTTCTACTTACTATAAAGCCCAATAATTTTCCTGATGTAGCCCCAAAGACGCATTTCCCAGGGTTAAATCTTAGACTGTATTTCCTGAGCCGGTCAAACACCTTCTTCAAGTTGATCAAATGGTCTTCTTCTTCACATGATTTGGCTATCATGTCATCCACATAGACCTCCATCTCCTTATGGATCATGTCATGGAATAAGGTTGTCATGGCCCGTTGGTAGGTTGCCCTGGCATTCTTGAGCCCAAATGGCATGATAGTGTAATGGAAGGTACCCCAAGGGGTGATGAAGGCTGTCTTCTCTTGGTCTTACTTAGCCATCTTAATCTGATTGTACCCAGAAAACCCGTCCATGAATGAGAACAGGCTATGTACAGCAGTGTTGTCCACCAAGATGTCTATGTGTGGAAGTGGAAAATCATCCTTTGGGCTTGCCTTATTCAAGTCTCTATAGTCTACACACATTCTGACCTTTCCATCCTTGTTTGGTACGGGCACTATATTTGCAAGCCATTCAGGGTACGTGGAGACCGCTAAGAACCCAGCTTGAAATTGCTTAACCACTTCATCTTTAACCTTCAATGTCCATTCAGGTTTTAACCTTCTTAGTTTCTGCTTAACTGGCTTGGCATCTGGTAGAATGGGTAGCCTGTGCACAACCATGTCCGTGCCTAAACCTGGCATATCCCGATACGACCATGCAAATACATCTTCATAATCAGCCAAGAATCGTATCATTTCATCCCGCTGTACCTCAGATAGACACATCCCAATCTTCACTATTTTTGGGTCATCTTCGGTCCCTAGATTTATTGATATGGTCTCTTCAATATTGGGTTGGACCCCCTTTTCATGACGCTCCCATTGATATGTGATTTCTTTTGGGGGGTCGTCTTCTTCGTCCTCGGTCTCTTCCTCAACCCCCATTAGGTCAAAGTCAAGCTTGAGGTCGAAGTCATACTCAACCTGATCCAATTCCGTTTGCTTATATGGTTCATAAGTGGTTTTGACCTTTTTGAAAAATTTATTTTTTCTATAAAAAATTGGAAAATCTTTTTGTGTTTTTTGAGAGCCTTCTACAAAATCTTTCCCTGAAGACGAAGGCTCATTAAAACCTTCAGGGAAAGGGCATTCCACTAATGGAGTTTTTTTTGGAAGCCATGTCTGTTTGCCAAACAAACGCGGCTTCAAAAGTAAGGGGAGTTTCCTCCCAATTGTTCAGAATAAAAGAATCTGGGGCAGGGATACAAGCCTGCTCCTCAAGCTCAGGGTCCGCATCCAAAATCACCAATATTGGGTGAGTTGCATCGCCTGCTTCTTCCGTAGGGCCAGTTCCAGATGGAACTTCTATTGCAGCCCAATCAATAAAAGGTAGCTCCTCTGCTCCTTCTTCTTGGTTGCCTTCTGTCATGGCAAAAAAGGCTCCCACGTCCTCTGAGAAATCCTGCTTCTGTTCTGTATGTGGCCTAGGCCCACCCAATGCTTGTGGGGGTGGAGGTGGAACATATGGTTGCACGGTTGAGGATTTGGGTTTTTGGAATGGATTGATGTTATAGTATGGGGGTTTGGACTGATCCTCAGGAGGAGACAGCTGAATCATGTGAGAAAGCTTAGGAAAAGTTTCCCTGATGTGAGGGAATTTCATGTTTTCCATTTCCTTCTGACTTCTCCACTTCTTTGGCTTGGACCCCAATCTTGCTCTGTGGACCATCTTCTTGACCTTTATCGGTTCTATCCTTCCTTGCAGGTTAACCCCCAGACCTTTTCTAGGGTGAAAGTTATATTTTTCCAGCACATTTTTGACCATTTTCTCAGCACAGGTCAATTTTCCTTCTTTTTCCTTATACCCCCCAGGTATGAAATTAACAGTTTCAAATTGGAAAGAGTGAAAGGCCATCTTGTCAGCAGTCATTTCCATGTTTATATAGGGTACATCAGGGGACCACTTGGGAGGAACCAAATTTTCGGCTAGGACAGTAATCACCTTTTGCCCTCTGATATATTTGATTCTTTGGTGGAGGGTAGATGGTATAGCCCTAGCCGTATGAATCCACGGCCTTCCTAGGAGTAGGTTGAAGGCTGCAGGTATATCCATCACTTCAAATGTGATGTTGAAAATATACGGTCCAATTGTGAACGACAGTTCAACCTCCCATAGGGAGTGTGTTTTAGAGCTGTCAAATGCTCTTATGATTCTTCCGTTTTGCTTGATTTTGTTTTGCTCCAGACCGAGCTTAACAAAGGTTATTAATGGGCAGACATTCAGAGCCGACCCATTATCGATCAAGACCCGGGCTATCATGCAACCCTTACTGAGTACAGCTATATGCAATGGGTCAACATGATGGTACCCTGCTGGGCTGATCTCAGTCTCTGAAAAAGTTATGACATTGTGGGATAATATTTGCCAAACCATTCGGCCTAGTTGGTCTGGTTCAATGTTTTTAGGCACATGGGCCCCCTGGAGTATCCTTAACAAGGAGTCCCTATGTTTTTCAGAATTTAACAATAGGCCCAGTATTGAGATCTGGGCAGGGACTTTGTTCAACTGCTCAACAACATTGAACTCACTCTTTTTTATTACCTTTATGAGGTCAGCAGCCTTACTGTTAGTTACCTGAGGGGCATCTTCCCCTATCTTGGCCTTTCCTTTATTTTTTTCTTCTTCCTTTTCCTTCTCTGTCTCCTTTTGTTTCTCTTCCACCCCTACACATTTTCCTGACCTCATCATGAGGTTCACTTCTTCCTTGCTTTCAGCTGCAGGGCATGTAGTGGTAAAAGCTTCACTGTAGTTCCATGGTACAGCCGATTCAGAGTAGGAAGGCTTGGGGACATTTATCACCAAGGGAGGAAGTTTAGACTTGGATGATGAAATTTGAGTGAGAGGGATATCAACAACCAATGGTGGAAGTTGTTTTGTTTGAGGGGTCACAGAAGTGACTGATGCATTAAGAGGGTCACAGTTTATGACCAATGGTGGTTTGGAATGAATGGGTGAAGTAAAGGTGGATGGACTGCAATTGATGACCAATGGTGGTTTTGCAATGTTCATTTGGGCCATGAGGGACGAGACCCGGTCCAGAGATGAGCTAATGTTCTTTGCAGCACTATCATTCCCCTTTGAAATTACATTTATTTCTTTTTCCTTATTTATTCTGTTAAAATAAACCTTGACCATTGTCCCTATTGGAGCAATTAACTGGGATGGGTCAAAGGTTATTTTATCAGAGGAGACGACACCTATAACATTGGAGGGGCCTGCCCCATGATGTTGAGGCAATGGGTTTTGGCTAATGTCTGTTCTAGGAGGATTGGGAGCGCCTGTATTGAAAGACAGGGTATTCTGGTCCAGTAAATCCTGAATGGCATGTTTCAAAGGCCAGCACTTGTTTGTAGGGTGCCCAGGTGCACCCATGTGGTAATCACAAGTGGTGGAGGGGTCAAAATTTCTCCCCTTGGGTGCATTCGGATTGGGTTCTCTTAAAGTGATATACCCTGCTTGCAATAAGGTGGGCAGCAACTGAGAAGGAGTCATTGGAATAGGGGTGAAAACCCTATTTCTCCTTGCTGCAAAATAAGCATCCTTTTCCTCCTTAGTAAAAACCCTTTTTTGGTCTGAAGGTGCTGCTGGAACATTAACCCTCATGGAGGCCTGGGTAGATGGAGATGGAGTAGGAAAATGAGCAGGTATGTTGATTTGTATGGGCTTGTTAGGGCCTGATGGTGGCTGCACCATGTTTACCTCCCCTTCTTTCTTGTTCCTATTCTTCTTCATCCCGCTTCCTTTCTTCACATTGGGGTCTTGCTGACTGACCATAGCAGAGTGGTAAACTTTCTTACCTGATCTTATCCCGTCTTCAATTCGGTCAGCCACTTGGACTAAGGCAGCGAGATTAGTGGTGGTTTGACCCACCAAATGGCTGTAGAATGGTTGACCCAATGTGCTGATGAAAGTGGAAATCATCTCCTGCTCTAGCATAGGTGGCCTGACCTAAGAGGCAGTCTCCCTCCATCTCTTGGCATACTGTCTCACAGATTCGTCCCTTCCCTTGCTCATTCTCATTACATCATACCTGTCTGGTACGATTTCTGAATTGAACCGGTATTGAGCTAGGAAGGCATCTGCTAGGTCCTTCTGTCTTCTAATCTTTCCATGGTCTAGAGTAGCGAACCACCTTAATGCGGTTCCAGTCAGGCTCCTTTGGAAGATCTGAATCAGAACACCCTCATCTCGACCGAACTGACATAAGGCACCACAGTACAGCTTCAGATGGCTCATGGGGCAGCCAGTGCCATCATACTTGTCTAGGTCTGGGCACTTGAACTTAGCCGGCATGTTAACATTGGGGTATAGGCATAAGTCCTCAAAGTTGGTGCCCCCGAAGTTGCTCACCCCTTTTACTTCTCTATGTTCATCTTGGATCATTTCCAGTTTGTGCAGGAACTTTCTTTCAACCTCTTCCCTTATCCTTTCCTTTTCCTTAGCCTTGTTTGACTCAGCTGTCTCATCCCTGACCAGTATAGGTTGAGGGGTGGGTTCATATACGGGTTCAGGAGTTGGTTGCATTGGAGGTGGAATATTGATTTGGGGTGGAGGTGCAGGGTTGGAAGTGGATGCTTGATTTTGGGCTTGCATTTGTTGGGCTTGCACTTGTTGGGCTTGTACGGACAATATGTTCTTTAGCATTTGAGCTAGTCCTACTACTTGTTCTTGGAGCAGGACAACATCTGGATGAGGAGCATCAGCTTCGTCTTCAATGGGATTCATGGCACGAGCTCTTGATCTGGTTACAGGAGCTATGGTTGCAAGTGTACTTGGTACCTGGAAAAACAATAAAGGAAAAATATCAGTGTCCATTTAATCTCATTCACATGCCTAGGAATGCCTATGTGCAAGCTGGGTGAACACGAGTTTGGATTTTTTTCTTTATTTGCTTCTTTTCTTTTTCTTTTTCTTTTTTTTAGAATTTTTGGAATATTCTAGGGCTTCCAACAGGTCCCACAATAAAGAGAAAATGATCTGAAATTCAAAGGCTTTCAGAGGCGGGGGGGGGGGGGGGTTTGAAAAAGGTCTGAAATTCAAAGGCTTTCAGAGGCCCAGGGATATTTTTGGAAAAGGTCTGAAATTCAAAGGCTTTCAGAGGCCCGAGGATTTTTGATAAAAGTCTGAAATTCAAAGGCTTTCAGAGGCCCAAAGAGTTTTTGAGAAAAAGTCTAAAATTCAAAGGCTTTCAGAGGCCCAAAAGATCTGAAATTCAAAGGCTTTCAGAGGCCCAAAAGATCTGAAATTCAAAGGCTTTCAGAGGCCCAAAAGAAAAAGGTCTGAAATTCAAAGGCTTTCAGAGGCCCAAAAAGAAAAAGATCTGAAATTCAAAGGCTTTCAGAGGCCCAAAAGATCTGAAATTCAAAGGCTTTCAGAGGCCCGGGGGGACATTTTTGAGAAAAGGTCTGAAATTCAAAGGCTTTCAGAGGCCCGGGGATTTTTGAGAAAAGTCTGAAATTCAAAGGTTTTCAGAGGCCCAAGGAGTTTTTGAGAAAAAGTCTGAAATTCAAAGGCTTTCAGAGGCCCAAAGAGTTTTTGAGAAAAAGTCTGAAATTCAAAGGCTTTCAGAGGCCCAAAGAGTTTTCTCTTCACATTTTTTTTCATTTATTTATTTATTTTGAAGCATTTTATTCAAACTCATTTCCCTTTATCATTATTTAAAGGTTAAAGGAATAAGATTTAGTGGGAAAAACTGATTAAAATTGAATTTTCCGTGAAAACCGTATACAGAGTACGGTCCAGCCCTGCCCGTATTCAAATTACGAGCGAGCCGTGACCGTATGGAATCCACGGGCGAACCAGCCCGTATAACTAATACGGACGAGCACAGCCCGTGTATCAAATGCGGTTTTACGGAGCTCTTTTATGTTTTCTCAGTTTTTTCACGGTTTGATCACTTTAATTGCTCATCCAAACATACGGTTCACCCAGTGCAGGGCTTCTAAACTATCCCAAAGTGGACTATGACCTTTTTGCTAAAACACATGTTTAGGGGGCACATGTACCCTCCAAGTTGACACCTCATTCTAGAATTTGGTACCCTTTACCTCTTGTATGAAAATTGGGTAGGATTAATCCTAAACAGAGTTAGAAACTCTTCCTATGGGTTGCACCAATTTTAGAAAACATGCATATTTTGGGACCAATTTTATCCCAAACCAATGGGCACCATGACACCCCTATGACATGAAAATAATGCAAAATAATACGATTACCTTGTTACCTTGTTTACCTTCACTATGGCATCCGCATTATGCCCTGGTTTGTAAGTCATGCAAACGGCCTTCCCACAATTACAAGCCCATATCCCCATGTAATTGTGTATTTTAGCCAAAAACGTGTAACTCCACCTTCAAGCGTAGGGGTTTTGGGTTTTGGCTTAATGGCAACTTATCACTCAAGCCTAGTGATGACCAGAATCACAGATCCACGTTATCATCACATCATTAGCTCAAAGTTCTAAGGTGAATGTTTTCACTTTCGCTTTCCGAAGTATCGACCTCGTTGCGCCAAGCTACACACATTCGGGTTCAACTTCCTATAGGTTAAGGGTAGGCTGTGTAAAAAATAAAAGGTGCACAGTGCATTGTAAAAATAGGGTGCATTCACAATGTCCCAAACCCTTGCCACTCTTTTCATAGCCATGCATAAACAAACCAAGGCATAATATGAAAGCTTATTTAAAGTAAACAAATAAATACAGCAATCCTATAGCACCTAAAACATGCTCAAAAAATCATCTAATCATGCAAACATATGATCATGCTATACACCAAAAATCATCATGGAGATCATGCTGAAAATTAAAACATGCTATTATAAAAATTTAGCAAGAAATAAGCATGGTTCAGCAAAATGGACCTCCCCTACGCATGTTTGTAGAAACAATCCTATAAATCAAAATTAAGCATGTTTCTACCCCTATGAATTCTTAAGCAATCATTCAGATTTAAAACACACTCACATGCTTAAGAACACAAAATAGCAAGCAAATCCAAAAATCAAAAACATGAACAAACACCAAAAGGCTGAAATCCTCAAATCCCCAGTAGAGTCGCCAGTTGTGAGACATGAGAAAAATCAATCTAATGACTTTCTCGATCATCACACGGGATTATATAAAACAAAGAGTCGCCACCATTCAATCTAGGTGTGAATGGACACCAAAATATCAAATAAGCACAAAAGGCAATTTTAGGGTAAAAATAACCCTCCAAAAAAAAACAACCAGAGATGGGTAAGGGGATTAGGTTATGAACAGAGGAAGGTGTTAGGCACCCCTATTCATCCACACAAGGTGGTTGCCAGGCATTGTTCATGTTTTTCAAAGAAAAAAAAAACTTGCTATAAAAATCAGGAAAAATCACAAAAAAGACAAAAATATATGGTTTTTTCATATGAATAGTCTGATTGATCCAGAACTTTCAAATATGATCATACCATTCCTAGGGTTTCATGATCAAAACAAAATTAAGATAAAATCAAATAAAATCAATTTAAAGTAAAAAATCTAAAAATCTGGCTTCAAGTCAAATTCTAGAAATATAGAAAAATATGATTTTTATAAAATATTTCAAAATTGAACTTGAATAGACTAGGATATAGATATAGCCCATATTTCACATTAAATCTGAAAATCACAACCAAAATTACCCACGTTGATGAAAAACACCAAAAGGGGAGAATTTAGACCGTAGGGTCTTCTCTCAATAATGAAAAACGATTTAAAAACCACATCATGAAACCTTAGAAATTACTTTTAGGCTTCTGGATTCAGATCTATCATATTGATCATGATAGATCCCAGATCTTAGCCTAAAATCACAAAAATCACGAAAACAGTGCTGTAGGTGCAAATATGTGGAAAATCCAAATTTTATAAAAAGGTGGGGATCTCATGCTATAAACATCATGGATTCATGTTATTCATTCAGATATATCATTAAAACATGATTAAGATATTTAAAACAACCACATCTTACAAATTAGAGCATATGGGGGTCTACCTCACGGATCCACCTGTTCTCTTTTCCCCTAGCTCTCTCTTCACGTTTTACGGCTAGAGAGGATTCTTGAGGTACTTGGAGATGGGTTTGGTTACACAAACACAATCAAAGGCTTTATTCTAGAAGAAAGGAGAAAAACAGATATGGGGTTCTATTCTAGGGATCCACCTGTTCTCTTTTCCCCTAGCTCTCTCTTCACGTTTTACGGTTAGAGAGACTCTTGAGGTAATTGGAGGCAAGTTTAGGAATAATAGATACAAGAGATGGCCTTATTCTACAGCAATAGAGATGATCCTATTACATCTAGAATTGAAGATAGAAAATAAAAGGGAAAAGGGACTTACCTGGATTGAGCAAGCAAAGCAACAGGGGTTCCTCTTCTTCTCTTGGAGCTTCTTAGACTTCAAAATTTCGTGGCCCTTAGCTTGAGAATCTCACCTCTATTTATAGGCAAGCCCAGGGGCAAGACTGGTCCAGAAGGATATATCCTGATCCTCAGGATAGAGTGAAAGTTGGAGATAATGCCCATCCATAGCCAACCAAGGAGACTTCAGCGAATAAAAGACATAATTCGCTCATTTAAAGGGATATTGGACTAAAGATAAAGCTCGGAAATCGAGAGAAGAATAAAACTCGCACGAGTCTTTAGTGACCGTAAATGATACACGGTCCAATGGTGCCCGTATTTCCAATACGGGCGCGCCTGACCGTAGAGCTGCTTCGGGCGCTACTGGCCCGTGAATGAAATACGGGCAAAGCTTGCTTTGTCAGTTTTTATGCATTTTGACCTGTTTTAAGCTTTAATTACATGTTTTTATTACTTTCTCATTCGGTAGTGGAATTTGGGTTGTCTACACGTATCCCCTAGGTTTACCCTGGTTTGAGTCGGTTCACTCTTTTTCTCACTCGATTCTCAAGTCGGCATGCAAACTGGTTAAGTCTGGTGGGACCACCTGAGTGGTGTGGGTCCCTTTGATTGCTTTTATCTTGATTAATTAGGTAATCTGAGTCTGGTTGGGTAGGCCCCGTTGGAAGGCCCACTGTGTCCTTGGTGGGCTTAGTCAAGCCCATGTACCCTTGTGGGCCTCAGTCTAGCCTGAGAGGCCCTTTGGGTTTTGGTTAGTTCAATTGATTTTACTTTTGGTTTCAAATTGGATTTAAGTGGTTTTCATGTAAAGGTGGGCTGGATTGGTTTGTGGGCCCCTTAGGTGGGCCCACATGGTAGCCAAGTAATTTATTGGATTTATCTTTTTAAGTTTCCAGAAAATGGGTTGGACACTGGGCTTGGGGCCTGTAGTCCTGATTAGGGCTTGAAAGCTCAAGTTATGGGAAGTTAGGGTTTGCACCCTTCCTTGGTTCGGTTGGTGGGCTTTGGCGAGCCCGGTAAGCCCTTGCCCTTGGTCTCGGCCAAACCACACATTTCATACATCAATTCACCAACAAGTTCGGGTGGGCCGCATTGGGTTTGGCCCACTCCGATTGATTAGTTAATTTATTTATCTTGATTTAGGTCACATGCATGCATTCCATTGTGTTCATTAGGCTTGGTGGGCCCCGTTGGAGGGCCCGTACGGTAAAGGGCATTTTCGGGTTTCCAAAAAATACAGGCAGTTCGGCATTTTTAAGAGGGTGCGCTAACCTCAGGCGTGAGGTTAGCGCAAACTTGGTGGAACCAGAAATCAACAAAAGAAAAGGGACCCCGGCGTGCGCTAGGTGGGCCCAAAAAGGCGCTCGGCGCGAGCGAAAAGTGCTGAGCGCGAGCTAGGCGGGAGCTCGACGAGCGCGAAAGCGCTGAGCTCGAGCTCAGCGGACACCCTTGACTAAACCGGATTCTCTGTTTTTTTCTTTTTCTCAGAGACTAGCTTGATTTCCAGTCTCTGTAACACCTCCCAATACTTCTACCAGACTCCTAGAAGACCTTTAAACATGCTCTGAAATTAATCTAACCTATTTCATGACACAACTCCAAATCTCTTAAAAAGAAACAAGCTCGACCATTATAAAAAAACAACTACAAATGAATACGGGGGTAACGGGGGTGAAGGGAGCATGATAACAGGCACACAACAAGAAAATAGCAGGTGGTAGGGGTTAGGGGAGCATGTTGGCAAGCTTGGCAAAAATAATAATAAAAAAAAGCAATGACAAACAGAGATCGCATCCATAACAGGGAAACCAGACTTGCCCCTATGCCTGGGCTGGAACTCCGTATTCGGCACGCAAAAATATCCGAAGAAGGGAAGTAGAAGGGGGGTTTACAGGGATACATTAGCTGGGGAAGGGAGGAGCATTCTCCACCTTCAAATCATTCCAATATAACAAAAAAAAAAAAAAAACAGTCACCTGAACCACAAGAGGACTAGGATGGACTAACTCTTGCTTTCATGAAACTGACACCTAATCCTCTCTTTACCTGGTAGTCTTCATGAAGTGTAATAAGGGACGTGTTCATGCCATCTAAGCATTTAAATAGGTTTATAGCAAGAGAAAAAAAATGCATCCAGTAACTTGCTTAGAAAAGCTCCACTTTCATATATGGGGAATAAAAGGTAATAAAGAGTAATACCTGAGAGTGTTCAAGCACTGGTGCTGGGTGGAGACACCTCCGGAGGATTAGGCAGTAGCTGGAGCCCTCCTTTGAATCACCAACTGTAGACAGCCCAAATTGCACAGTAAAAATGATGAATAATTGGCAAAATTCATTCTTTCCTTTAAAACAGCACAAAATTGGAAAAATAAGCATTTTTTCTTATATCCGACAACTCAGGTCGAATACAAGCATATTCTTTCATATCCGACAGAAGTTGTCGGATATAAGCAGATGTTAATGTATCCGATGACATATGTTGGATACATATATGTGCCCTTGTATCCAACCTGATATGTCGGATACAAGCTTTTTGCTCAAAATTAGGGTTTTCCGAGAGTTTTCACTTTTTACCATCATATCCTTCATTAAAGGAGTGGAAATCACGGAAATGGCCTTAGGGTTAAGGTTGGTGGGCTCTAGACATTATTTTGTGTCTACCATCATGCAAACCCTAAACCTAGCCTTTGCCTATAAATAGGAGGCTCCTCCTTAAGCAAATGGCCAATAAGTTGGAGATTGAAGAGCTCCGAGTGAAGAAGGGAACTGCTGCCGCATTGCTTCCAGACACCCAGGTAAGCCTAAACCCCTCTTTATTTTTCTGTCTTTACATTCTAGAGTTAGTTCTTTTCTTCTACCCTTCTGTAGAATAAGGTCTACTCTATGTGTATGTAAACCCTTCCTCTACTCAAAGTACCTCAAGACTCTCCCTAGCCGTAAAACGTGAAGGCGGGATCTAGGGGAAACGAGATTGAGGATTAATCCTTAGTGTTAGAATCTTTTGAAAAGACTTTTGATTCTATGAAAACCGTTTCATATTCAAAGTACCCTAAGATTATCTCAAAGAATCGTTAAACGGGGAGAGAGAACTAAGGGAAACGAGAATGGAACGGAACCCTAGCTTGTTTTAGAATCCCATTTGATTGATATGAATGCATGCTATATGTTGTTATGTATTTGAAGATATGATTTTACACATACACACATAGCACCTGTTTTTGTCGGAATCGGCTTATATTTCAGATTTATTGCATTCATTGTGATAGATCTGGAATAAATAGCCCCAAACAATTCTGGGATATTTCTTAATAGTTTTCAACATGATTTCAAGGAAGTATTGAAGACCTCTAGGTCTAACCTCTCGGTTTTGGGCATTTTCGCTCAATTTTGGGGTTTTTGGCATATTCTTTCCAATCGGAGAGAATGGTGAGCCAAACTTGTGCCCCATTTCTTCCTAGAGGTTCTTCAATATCTTTTTAAAATGATTTTGATTTATCTTGCACGGATTCCACACACCTTATCATTGTTTTGAGTTGATTTTCTTCATGAAGGTTGAAACTGGACAGCAGCTGTACCCCAACTTCGGACACTCGTAACTTCATCGTCCGGATGAATTTTGGAGTAATTCCAGAGCCATGGGAAAGGTGAGGCTGTCTAGTTTATGTGAACAAAATTTCATTAATTTTTATCAAGTGGAGTTTTGACACCTCTCAGTCGAAGTTGATAGGCCAGTTTAGGTCTGATTATAGAACCTGTCACTTCGATTGAGCGCCATGTGTTCGTTTTAAGTATGATTCGAGTGATTTTTGTTTTTGTGTTTTATTTTGGAAGTCTAATTTCAAATTCAGTTGGTTTCATAATTTTTTGACTCCATTTGTGTCATGGGTAACAGATTTACTCAGAACTGCTCAACAGAACTTTTCTGGGTTAATCTGTGATCCTTGGGGCTTGTTTGGGAGGTCACCCAAGGCACATCTGAATGAATTTTTGTATGAGGCTAGTTTCATTTGAAATATGGCCATACATACTTCATTCACACCAAATTTCATGGATTTATATTAAGCCGATGTTTCTAAATGATTTTCCAAACTTGCCCACTTGTCACTTTTAATTATCTCTAGCAGCAGATTTCAAAGGAGAATAACTGCTAGGATTTTAACCGGAATTGATTGAAAATTTGCATGAGTCTTCTATTTATCATAATCTTTCCAATGGATTTGGTTTGATTCAATCTAAACTAGATTTGAATGATTTCAAGACAAATGGCTCTATCTTTTACCGAATTTTTCGGATTTGACTCAACTTGGTTTTGTGCAATTTTGCTTTGATTTCCATCTATTAGTGATATTGACATAAAAGAGGATCTGGAATTAATTTGGATTTCTCATGTGAAAGTATCAAACATTTGTTTAATCCTTTTTCAAGGTTTTTAATGATTTTTGCAAGCTTTCTTATTTTTTTAGCATGAACAACACTTGGCAACCACCTTGTGTGGGTGAATGGGGGTGCCTAACTCCTTCCCCCGTTCATAAACTAATCCCCTTACCCATCTCTGGATTTGATTTTCAAGTAGAGTTGTTTTTACTCTAGTATTTGCCTTTTAGCCTTTTTGCTTATTTTGAATCTTTTGGTGTCCATTCACACCCTAAAATTGAATGTTGGCGATTCACCCATTTTTTGTTGAGTCCGTGTGTTGACGGAGGGAATCATCCCGGTGATTTTTCCATGTCTCATAACTGGCGACTCTGTTGGGGAACTTGTGGATTTAAGCAATGTTTGGTGTTTTGTTCATGCTTTTTTCTTTATTTTAAAGGCTTGCTATTTTTCCTTCTTTGTGCATATTGCATCTCAAATTTGATTTGTATGAAAAAATTTTCACATGAATAAAAACATGAATGTGGTGCTTGATTGTGTTTAGAAATATTTCTAGGGAAAAGCATATCTTGTAATATGACTTTGCGGTATTTCGTGATAGCATGAGTTGTTTCGGGTTTCCATACAATGAGCCGAACATAAGGAATTTTTTCTGGAAATTTAGTGTAAATTTTGGGTATTCATGCATGTTTCCCTTGAACAATGCTTTCTTGTGCTTAATGTCTTTTTTATGCCATGCCTTTGATTTAGGGGTATAGGATGACATGATTTGAACATGAAAACAATGAGCAAAAAAAAGTCTGTAAATTCAATAGCCATTTTGGGGGGTTTCAAGCATGTTTTCCCCAACAAAACACTTCTTGTACCATGACAAGTAGTTGCTAGGTTTTTAGGCCTTGATTTAAGGTATAAATAATGCACTTTGAGCATGAAAATGAGAACCATAAAACCCAGAATTCAACAAATATTTTGAGGAGTTTTCAAGCATGTTTTCCTCGGTTAAAAGCTTCTTGTATAATATGTCTAGTTGCTGTATTTTTTGGCTTCAATTTGGGGTGTGAATAAGTACCTAGAGCATGAAATCTGGAAATTTATGGGATGTTTTGAGTTTTGCAAGCATGCTTTTCATGATCTAATGGTTGTTTGTGCAATATGATACCATGTTTGTATGCTAATTTTGGGTATGTAATAATTGTGTACATATTTAGTTGCTTTGGCTACCATGCTTGCTTGTGTTTGCTTTCATTATAATGTCATATTGCCTTGGCTTGAAATTGTATGCATGGCTACGAAAAAGAGTGGCAAGGGGCTGGGACGTTATAATGCACCTCAATTTCAAATGCACTTGAGCACTATAAACACTTTGCACAGCCTACCCATTACCTATAGGAAGTTGAACCCGAATGTGTGTAGCTTCACGCACCGAGGTCTTTATTTCGGAAAGCGAAAGTTAAAACATTTACCTTAGAATTTGAGTCAATGATGTGATGACAATGGGATTTGTGATTCGATTCCGGGCATCACTAGACTTGAGTTTTAAGTTGCCAATTAAGCCAAAACCAAAAAACCATACGCTTGAAGGTGGAGAAACACATTTTCAGCTAAAGTACACAATTGCATTTGGGGAATTGGGTGTATATGTGGGAAGGCCGTTTGCATGTTTCACAGGCCAAGGTATAATATGAATATCATATTGAAGGTAACACAAGGTGGCAAGGTAAAACCATGTTTCTTTAATGTCATGTAAATTAAAAGCCATGGTGTCCATATGCTTGGGATAAATTTTTCCCAAAAGTGTCTATAGCCTAAGGTTGGTGTAATCTATAGGATGAGTTTCCAACTCAATTAAAAAGTCATCCTACCCAAAGTCCATGTAGGAGGCAGCCAAGAGTACCAAAATCCATGAATGGGTGTATAACTTTGGAGGGTACAAGTACCCTCATGAATTTGAGAATTTTTGCAAGTATGATGTCAAAGCCCATTTTGGGGCAGGGTTTAAAGGCCAAGTCAAGGTGAACATTAAGTGGGAATGAAAATAACATGATCTGGTGAAAAAATGAGTCAAAAAGGGCCATTTCGGCATTAACCGACAACTCAGGTCAGTTAAATAGCATGTAAAACCCCGAATTTCCACCTAATAAATAAATAAATAATAAATAAAAGAAAAATGAGTTAAGTGAAGATTTAGAGGTAAGTAATTCAAATAGGTCATAAATTGTAAATAAAGAAAGAATTTTTAATGAAATTAGCCTAAAAGAATAAAAAGGGTATTTTGGTAATTTTCAGAAAAGGGGTAATTAATAATTAGATCAATAAATAATAACTAGAATTAGAAAATAGAAGGAAATAATTTATTTTGACAATCTAGGAATTAAAAGAGATTAATAAAAGCCTAAAAGTGGGAAAAAGGGTAATAAGGATATTTCACGTCTTAATTTGGAGAAAATAAGGTTTTAGGTGATAATAATGTTTAATTAAATATTTTGTACGAAAATAGGTTGTAAATAGGAGTTTAGATAATAAGAAACTTAATTAGTATTGTTTAAGTAGAGAAATAGAAGGTGGAGAAAAAGTAGGAATTAAATTAGAAGGATTAGACTTTAACTAGACTATGGTTGGGTTAGCGCAAATTAAATTAGCCAATTAGGGTTGGTTTAGGATTTCTAAAGCCTAGTATAAATAGGAAACTAAGGTTAGACAGGAGGGAAATTTCGTGGGTTTATTATTGAGAGAAAAGAGGGAGAGAAAGGAAGAAGGTGGCTAATGGAGGTGTCTGACCAGCCATCATCAAAATATGATCGGGAAAAATCCGTACGGGGGATCGCCTTCAAATTTGGAGGTTTTGTTCTTCACTGATGGAACTACATTATGTACGGTGGAGATTTGAATTAGAAGAGTCTAGCTTGGTGCGTTTGGGAGCAAAAGTCAGGTCCAGAATTAGAAGTTTCAATGGAAGAAGGATTTAGCGTATAAGGCAAGTAGTAACCCTTGGAAAACGTGAGGAATTGCGTGATTTCGTTTTCTGTGATTTAATATTGATTGAACGGATTAGTCGGAACAGTATTTACATGGAATCAAATGGGTTATATGTTATTGATTAGTATTCTTGAAGGATTTGTTGAAATAAAGAAGAAAACTTGGTTTAATCATGAAAATAAGGATGGTATTCAATTAAGAAGAATTAATCTAAAGGGCTTTAGGAATGTTTTAGAATGTTATTAGATTAATTTAGACCAAAGAAACATATGGCAAAGGCATAAAAATCCGAACTTTAGAAATCTGGAAATTTTTGTTTAATTTTGCACGAGCGCCTAGGATCGCCCAGCCTTGTAGAGGTAGGCGCTCTGTTCAGATTTTGCAGATTTTGGGAATTTTGTAATAGGAATAATTATCCAATAAATTTTCTGATTAGTTAAGCATGTTAGCATCTTTATAAGGACCTAATTAGGCTATAAAAATTATAAAATTAATTTGGAAATATTAAGCAATAAATTGAAGGTTATAATGAAAGGATTGTTTATAAAAGAGTCAAAGGGTATGGATATTGCTAGAAATAATACTACTGAAATTTATAGCTTATAAACATATTTTAAACTTCATTCTAGGTCTGTAGAACATTCTGGAAAAATAAAATACTGAAAATTCAAATAGAAACTAGCTTAGGTGCTAAGGTAGGAAATTGGATTCTAATAAAAGGGATTAATAAAGAAAACTCTAAGTAAGATTGGATTTACTTTATTTTGAGCTTTAAATAAGAATATTGGCTACTGGAATTGCATAAACTCAGATTTTATCGGATTTATGATACTTGAGTTTTATTTTGAATATAATTGGAAGAATTGCATATGTTATTCTGAAAATGCCTATAATTGGATTTGTTATGATTGAATCATGATTTTCACATGGAATGGAATACTTGGGTATGGATTGGTATGTGGTATGATGTTGTTCTCTTTAATTTTACGGTTGGGTGATACGGCTTCTGTGGTTGAGTTGATACCAACTTTTACGGTAGAGATGGGTAATCCTTTGTGTAGAGATGTGTAATCCTTTACGGGTAAAAGTGTGTATGCCTCCTACATTAGCATGTCCTACCGTATGTGGTTTTATCGTTGTTTGTGTCAGTGGGCTTAGCTGTATATGGATCCATAGTTTTGGTTGGTTAGCTAAGTGGTATTTAGTTAGGGTTGATTTATTTCTATATGCGAGCGTGATTCCCTTTGCAAGTTAGTTTGCTCTGGGAGGGTCCTATGTCTGGAGGGACACCCCGGTGAGCCGCTGGTGATTCCCTGTACATGTGGATAAGCGACCACACTCCATATATTGATTCTGGTGCTGCATGCTGGTGGTACGTCCAACTCTACGGGGTTCGTGTGCAATAAGTTGGTGACTACGGCTCTTGCCTAAGCTGCGCTGCATGGGGCTTGAGTATCATTAAGTAGCACTGCCCCTAAGCCGCACGGTGGAATAGCATTTAGTCGAGTGTCATCTCAAATACTTATCATCTTTGTGAGTCCTGCAATGGCACGTGTTTTATCGCTTTTGTCGGTTTTACCTCGTTAACATCAAGATTACTGGTATTTATACATGTTCATCTGTTTTATCGCTTTATTTGGAATTGCCATGGATAACTTGGGATTACTCGTCTTATCGTTGATTAATCGAATACCTCATGACTATTTGCTTATATTGGACTGTTTGTAATTGCATGCACCTGCTACTTACTGAGATGTAAATCTCACTCCGTTTTCCCCTATTTTTCAGGTTGCTTGGAGAGATCGCGAAGATGGGGTTTTAATTTGATGTGTAGAATTATAATTGGTATTAATGCCACCTGTTGATCAGATAAACTTTATTATAAACAGAATTGATATTATTGAATAAAGAATTGTTTTTATTGGCCACCATAACTCTGATGTAGTTAATTAGTAAATTTTAAAATTATTGCGAATCTTGGTTTGTATCTGACCCCAGCTTCGTGGTAACACCTCGAGTTTGGTTGTTGAACCGGACTTGGGTTGTTACAGTAGCGAACCAGGTTCGGGTTGGGTGTCGGATTGCACTGACCCGGGTTCGGGGCGTTACACAGCACTCTATTCTTATCCGACATAAATCATCGGCAAAAGGATATATGCATGTATCCGACCACTTATATCGGATACAATAGGACATTGCCTTAGCCGACATGTCATGTCGGATATAGTCAGAAAATGTACAAATTGGTTTTTCATCCCAAATTTTTAGAATAAAATGCCTAAAACACTATGGATAATCCTTAGGCACCCCAAAGAGAATATAAAAATGTTTCAAAAAAAAAAATAAAACGAAAAAAAAAGAAAAAATCTTTTTTGGATTTAACCTAATCTACCCTTTCCACAAGCTTATGGAAGATACATAAAAAGGGAACCAAGGTGTCATATTTCTTGATACCAACTCACCTCAAATGTGTTTAAATCAAACTCTTGAATTTGAAACTGAGAAAATTCCGCAAATAATAAAATAAAATAAAATAAAAAACAAAAAATTCCAAAAAAAAAACCTTTGGTTGGTTATTTTTTCCAATCAAATCAAAGCATTTGTGGGACACTTGGAAGCCCTAGAATATTCCAAGAAACCTTTGGTTGCTTATTTTTTCCAATCAAATCAAAACATTTGTGGGATATTTGGAAGCCCTAGAATATTCCAAGAAACCTTTGGTTGGTTATTTTTTCCAATCAAATCAAAACATTTGTGGGACACATGGAAGCCCTAGAATATTCCAAGAAACCTTTGGTTGGTTATTTTTTTCCAATCAAATCAAAACATTTGTGGGACACTTGGAAGCCCTAGAATATTCCAAGAAACCTTTGGTTGGTTATTTTTTCCAATCAAATCAAAACATTTGTGGGACACTTGGAAGCCCCAGAATATTCCAAAAAAAAAAAAACCTTTGCTTGGTCACGAGAACCAATCAAATCAAAACATTTGTGGGACACTTGGAAGCCCTAGAATATTTCAAGAAACCTTTGGTTGGTTATTTTTTCCAATCAAATTAAAACATTTGTGGGACACTTGGAAGCCCTAGAATATTCCAAGAAACCTTTGGTTGGTTATTTTTTCCAATCAAATCAAAACATTTGTGGGATACTTGGAAGCCCTAGAATATTCCAAGAAACCTTTGGTTGGTTATTTTTTTCCAATCAAATCAAAACATTTGTGGGACACTTGGAAGCCCTAGAATATTCCAACAATCAAAAATCAAAAAAACACAAAAATATAAAAGATTTAAAAAAAAACAGATAAATCCGGACTTGTGTTCACCTAACCTACTTATCTACATTTATAGGGGTGTGACTCAGGTTAAATGGAAGCTGACATGTTTCTTTGATTTTCCTTCCCCAGGTACACTTACTTACAATCATTGCTCCTGTAACCAGATCGAAAGCCCGCACCATGAATACTGAAGAGAATTAAGCTCAAGCCACTGTACCCGCACAAGACTTTGCTCAGCTGTAGGAACAGGTGGCCGGACTAGCCAAGATGCTGGGAGACTTACTGGCGGCTCAGGCCCAGGCCCAAAACCAAGCCTCAACTTCCAATCAAGCACTACCACCTCAAGCCTACATTCCACCCCCTGCTCAACCCATGCCTGAACCCATTTCTGAGCCAGTCCCTGAACCTATTTTGATTAGGGAAAACACTGTGGAGTATGAGAAGGAAATGGAGAAAGAAAAAGCTAGGGAGGAAATGGATAGGAAACTCTTGCACAAGATAGAGAGGATCCAAAAAGAACTTAAGGAGGTAAAGGGGGGAAACAGCTACGGAGGCACCACCTTCGATGACCTGTGCATATACCTTGATGCATGCCTACCGGCCAAGTTCAAGTGTCCAGACTTCAACAAATATGATGGCACGGGCTGCCCGATGAGCCATTTGAAACTATACTGCTGTAAAACCCCAGTTTTGAGTAGAAAAAAAATATATATATAAAATAAAAAAATAAAAAAAATATAATAAAATAAATTAACAATAACAGTAATAAAAATAAACAAATAATAATAGTAGATAAAAATAAAAATATATGCAAGAGTATGAACATATGGATTTATGGACAGGTTAAATCAAATTTGTTTTTGTTAGAAATTGGTGGTCATTAGTTGTCAAAGAGAATGAAGTGGAATATTAATATGTAAGTCATATTCGAACTTAAAATACGGCAGTAAGTAAAAATTAGTCAATACGTAAAACCCGGGAAAGCCCTACCTTAATGAGGGGTATAAAGGGGATTTCGAGGGTAAATGGTGAATTAGGTTAAACCCTCGCGGTGTATAAATAGGTAACTGATATAAAAATTTTCGGGGATTTGGGAGAAGGTTGCTGCTCTGAAATTAGGGCGGCTACTGTGGCGATTAGGGTTTCGCTGGGAAGAGATGAGAACCGCAAGAGCTACGACTGGATTAGTGGAGTCGGAGATCCAGATTTCAGTGGGTTTTTCCTCTCGCGAGCAGGGGATTAGTTCGGCGACCTTCGCATCCACGCGCGCAGCCGGAAATCATGCTCGGACAGTTGTGGAATAAGCTTCTGTTCTGGGATTAAGCGTATACTTGTGAGTAGCACTGTTTTAAAACCTCGGTTTCGGATTATTCGTAGTTCTAGTTTGAATGCATACGATTGTGGATTGAGATGTTTTGTTGTTTTTCTGGGCGGACTCTGTCCGAGGGTTGTTTCTTTATAACTGAATGGGGATAAATAAAAAGTGTGTTAGATTAATTCCAAAACTAGTTTGAATGTGTTCTGGGGGTATTAGGAGACTAAAGGAATGGTTACAAACTGAAAAAGTTAGGCCAGAGTGGGAGATCTGGATTTAACAGTGAACCGAAAAACACAGTGGGTATCCGCCCACTTGGCGCCCACTTCGGGAAGTAGGCGTATAGGAATAATGATCTGGCGCCGAGCTCGCACCTACCTGGCGCTCAGCTTGCGCCTACTTGAAATCGATGCGCTTTTCTCGCGCCTATCTCGCGCCCTTCTCGCGCCGAGCTCGCGCCCACTTACCATCGAGTGAGCGCCAACCCTATTTTAATGATATAAGCTCCACTCACTCAGCGCTCACTTGGCGCCCACTTCAGGAGGTGAGCGCATAGTCCAATACACTTACCAAATTATAGAATTTGTTGAAAATAGCCCCCTTAAGTACATGAAAGACATTTAAGTAAATGTCCTGTGTATTTATTGCTCCATTTACTTAAGTCTTTACATGTAAATAAGGTTTTACCCCACATTTGGAACCAATAAAAATACTTCCAAGGTCTAATTCGTAGCCAATAAAAAGTCAACTTTCTAGTTCATGCCTAAATCCCGGTTTTTATCAAAAAGTCCGGTTTGGGTTTAATACCCAGATGAGTGATTCAGGAGCCCATAAAATTCTAGGAGATGTGTTTACCCTTCAATAGACTACAACCAAAATTTGAGCCCAAAACTCCTTGTAGATTTGTCTAGAAAAATTATATACCAAAAGTCAACGTTTTTAACCAGACTTGGAATATTTTGAGGTCCGAAACTTTTTGTCTCAGAATTGATTGCTTTTTGGTATGGTGACCTTATAGGGGATCCTAAGACTATTCCACTCATCCAAAATGTGTTTCCAGGGTTTTATGACATTCATTTGATTGATTTGGATTATGAAAGCGAAATTTAGAATCGAGGAGCTGTTTTGCTGGATTATGTTTAATCGAAGTTTGGATGCTGAAATCGTTTCTGTATAATGGGCTTTATTCTGAAAAGTCAGTTTTGAAACCATATTGTTCTGCTGAAATACCTCTACACTATTATGCTAGTTTACCTTTGAATGCACGGTGCACTTCAGGAATGCTATACTTGAATATTGTTTTATATCGATGGTCGGTTTAGAATCATATCTTATTCTGTTCCGGTAAATTATTTGAGAATTTCTTTGAGGACTCCATGAGCGAGCGAGCTGGTCCTGAGTGACCTATGGTATGCACTTGAACATGTTGATCTATATATATCAGTTTTACATGATGGAAAATACATTGGGTTTATTTGCTAGTTTTATACTTACTACTGGTTTAGCTTGTCCTGGATCCAGAGTCTAAGCTTAGTAATGTAATGTTATTTGTTGGTTGTTGGAATTGCATGGCCTTGTGTGTTGCCACGACCGGTGTAGAGCAGCCAGAAACCCTGAGTAGGCCTGGTTGTCAATGCAGAAACCCTGAGTAGGCCTGCATTGGATGACGAAACCCTGAGTAGGCCGTCATTTCAGAGTTTCCGAAACCCTGAGTAGGCCGGAACTGTGTACATGGAGGTGTGGAGTGTCTACTTGGCATGTTTAATTTATCAACTAAACAATAGTCATGACATTGACCAATGTTGGTATTTGATTTTGTTTGACGTGATATGTTTTATTCGCTGGTTTGTTGGTATTTATGGTTCATGGAATATTGTTTACCGATTATTGAGTATTGTACCTCCCACCGGTGTAGAGCAGCCAGAAACCCTGAGTAGGCCTGGTTGTCAATGCAGAAACCCAGGGAGTAGGCCTGCATTGGATGACGCAGTCATTTCAATATCCGAAACCCTGAGTAGGCCGGATATACATTTGGAGGCATGGGCATGGTTATGAGAAGACTTTGTGTTATATGATATTGGTATATCTGGAATTATATCTTGAGATACGAAATTATGGTTAATTGCTATGTTGTTGTCAGTTAATCATTATTTTATCGATGGTTTTGGGATTGAAAACGGATTGTTATTGCTTGATTTACCTGATGGTTTTCCGCACTGATATGAATTGGATTATTGAAGTTTAGTCGGATTATTTGGAATATGTGTGTTATCATCATTGTATATGGTTTATAACCGTGGCATGTTTTAGAACTGAAATAAATGTATTTGTGCATGCATATGCTGCTCACTGGGATATTCGTATCTCATTCCGTATTGTTTTGTTTTGTTTTCAGCTGCTCCTGGAGAGGACGATACTTGCGGGTAGTTACTTGGTCATGTGAGTTTATTTTCGTTTGGGATTATTTTAGCGCACTCTGTTATATAGTTATTGTTGTATTCATGTTTTTCCTTCACTCTGATATTGCGATCCTGTGTTTTATAATAACCTCTGGAGACGAGTTACGGGCTTTTCATGTGGCTCGGATCCGGGGCGTTACAACTGCGGGGCCCTATGCCAATTTGGCCGGGATGATGGCATTCTGATCCAACTCTTCCAGAGGAGTTTGACAGGGTCGGCTTTAAGGTGGTTTGCCCCCGTGGACCATGGTAGGATTATAAGATGGAAGGACTTGGCCGACGCCTTCTTGGACCAGTATAAATTTAACTCGGAGATCGTGCCAGACCGGTACGACATGATGAGAATGAGCAAGGGAAAAGAGGAGTCTGTAAGGCAGTATGCCAAGAGGTGGAGAGAGGCCGCCGATGTTGGAGCCTGAGATGATCTCAACCTTTGTAAGCACACTGAGCCAGCCCTTCTATAATCATCTAATGGGTCAGATTACCACCAATTTTGCAGCCCTGGTTCAGGTGGCAGACCGGATCGAGAAAGGGGTCAGGTCGGGAAAGCTTATCGACTACTCTACTTTGGCCGAAAAATCTGATTCCTCCGTTTCCCTAGCACAGAAAAAAGGGGACTGGGTTCAAGAAGAATGGGGCCAGAAAAGAAGGAGAAGTAAACATGGTACAGGCCCCTCCCTCCAAGAAACCACTCCATGTGAACATCTCTGCACCCCAACAGGCCCAGCAGTCATACCAGACCCCACTTAATGTCAATTTCTCTCCCTCCATGCCTGCAAACCCAAGGAGGACTTTTTCTAAGGAAGAGAAGGATGCCTGGATGGCAGCAAGGAGGAGCAGTGTTTTTACTCCCCTTCCTATGTCTCTCTCCCAACTATTACCGACCCTGCTGAAAGGGGAATATGTGACCTTGAAGGAGCCCAGCCCGAATGCCACAAAGGGAAGGAATTTCGATCCGACAGTCACTTGTGACTTTCACATGGGTGCACCAGGGCACTCTACAGACATGTGTTGGGTTCTGAAGCATGCGGTTCAGGATCTGTTGGATCAGAAGGCCTTGGTCTTTAATATTGCTGCGCCTGCCTAGTCAGGAAATGATATTGGGCAAAACCCTTTGCTGTACCACAATGAGGTAGGCCCGTCCAACTCTATCACTGCCATATCCACCATGAGAAGGGCCTTTGATTCATCTCAACTTATAGCTCCTGTGTGGACCTCGGTCAAGGTCCATTTTTTCCAAGAGAAAGAAGAAGAGGAGGTCAATGTGGTCTCCCAGAAAAATGATCATGCTGCTGAGGACATTAGCTCCTCTCTGAACCGGGTCTTCTCTCTTATGCCCAAATAAACATTGTAAGGCCTCCTTTGGTCTTCAATTGCAGTCCACCCACTTGTTCACCAGCTAAGACATCAAAAGCTCCACTGGTCATCAACCTTGACCCCACCACTGCATCCATCTCCTCTTCTGTTCCATCAGCCACATCCGGAGCCAAGCTCCAAACCTTGGTTGTAAACGTTCCTTCATCCTATAACATAAATCGGCCCATACATCCCGGTCCAAACTCCAGCCGTTGGTGGTTAATGTCCCTAAACTGGCCTATTCTGAGCAGCTATACCATGGAATTACATCGAGGGGGTCACGGCTACAGTGCCAGTGGTCAAGTACCAGAACCAGGAGGAGGTGAACCTTATGACGAGGTTGGGGAAATGTGTGGAAGGAGTAGAGAAAGAAAAAGAGACAGAGGTGGAGAGAGAGAGAAAAGAAATAAAAGAAAAAAGAAAATGAAGGGAAAAACAAAAGTAGGAGAAAACACCTCCCAGGGTGCAGAAAATGAGGCATCATACCTCATAAAAATTATAAAAAAGAGTGAATTCAATCTTGTAGATCAGCTAAACAAGGTCCCGGCCCAGATTTCAATACTGGGCCTTTTGCTTAATTCTGAAAAGCACAGGGACGCATTACTAAGGGTGCTATAGAGTGCACATGTATCCCAAACTATCGATCCAGACCAACTGGGCAACATGGTTGGTCAAATCTTGTCACACAATGTGATAAGTTTCTCCGAAGGTGAGATAAGCCCAGGTGGGTGTTATCATGTTGACCCTTTGCACATCACAATGCTCTGTAAGGGCAGTATGATCGCACGGGTTTTAATTGACAATGGATCGGCATTAAATGTCTGCCCATTAACCACTTTTGTCAAACTTGGTCTGGATCAGTCGAAGATCAAGAAAAATGGGAGGATTGTGAGGGCTTTCGATAGCTCTAAGACACACTCCCTAGGGGAAATTGAACTGCCGGTCACAATTGGACCGAATATTTTCAAAATCACATTTGAAGTGATGGATATTCCAGTAGCCTTCATTCTGCTCCTAGGGAAGCCGTGGATACATTCAACTAGGGCAATACCATCCACGCTCCACCAAAGGGTGAAATACATAAGAGGGCAGAGGGTGATAACTGTCCTAGCTGAGAATTTGGTACCTCCCATTGTGTTGCATGATGTACCCTTGATAAATGTGGATTTAACTGTCGACAAGATTGTGTTCCACTCGTTTCAATTTGAGACGGTCAATTTCATACCTGGGGGGTGTGAGAAAAAAGAAAAGAAAGGGACTACTGCAGAGAAAATGGTGAAGAAAGTGATGGAAAAATACCACTTTCACCCGGGGAAAGACCTGGGAATAAATTTGCAGGGAATAGTGGAGCCAATCAGGGCCAAGAAGCTGATCCCTAAAGTAGGGTTGGGATTTAAACCCAGAAGATGGAGAAGGATGAAGCAGGGAGAAGGGGAGAAGAGAAGCAAAGGAAAAGCCCCTCATTTAAGGGAAAGTTTTCCTAAACCCTCATATATAATCCAACTATCTCCTCCTACGGATCAGTCCAAACCCCCTTACCGAAACATCAACCCATTCCAAAAGCCTTCTGTTTCGGCCCTGCAACCCTACAACCCATCTGCTATACTTGAAATAGTGGGCGGGCCTGGGCCATAGTCAGAGCAGCAGGCGGACTTCTCCGAAGAGGTTGGGGCTTTCTTCGCCATGACTGAAGGCGATAAGACAAAAGTGGACATGGACCTGCCCTTCATTGATTGGGCGGCAGTAAAAATTCCAGATGAGGTTATATCTGGACTGGGCCCCGTAGCAGAAAAGGGCAGTACCCACCTGGTGATGATGGCATCGGATTCTGGGCTTGAGGAGTAGGCTTGCACAATTTCCCCTGTTCCTGAAAAACATTTTTTGAATAATTGGGAGGAAACTCCCCTTACCTTTGAAGCAGCGGTTGTTTGGCAAACTAACGCGGCTTCTAAAAAAAACTCAATTAGTGGAATGCCATTTCCCTGAAGGTCCTAATGAGCCTTCGTCTTCAGGGGAATTATGTTTAGAAGGCTCACAAAAAATCCAAAAAGATTTTTCTATTTTTTCTAGAAAAGTTAATGTTTTCAAAAAGGCCCAAACCACTTATGAACCATATAAGCAAACCGAATTAGACTAGGTTGAATATGACTTTGACCTTGAGCTCGACTTTGACCTTATGGGGATCGAAGAAGAGACCGAGGTCGAAGAAGAAGACGTTCCAAAAGAAATTGAATATCAATTGGAACGTCATGAAAAGGGGGTCCAACCTAATATTGAGGAGACCATTTCAATAAATCTTAGGACAGAAGATGACCCAAAAATAGTGAAAATCGGGGCATGCCTATTTGATGTGCATCGTGGTGAAATGGCATGGTTTTTGGCAGACTACAAGGATGTATTCGCTTGGTCGTATCGGGACATGCCGAGATTGGACACTGACATGGTGGTGCACAAGTTACCAATTTTGCCAGGGGTTAAGCCAATTAAGCAGAAGCTGAGAAGATTGAAACCTGAATGGACCTTGAAGGTCAAGGACGAAGTGGTCAAACAATTTCAAGTAGGATTTTTAGCAGTCTCCACGTACCCCGAGTGGCTCGCAAACATAGTGTCGGTACCAAAGAAGGACGGGAAAGTCAGAATGTGTGTGGACTATAGGGATCTGAACAAGGCAAACCCAAAGGATGATTTTCCGCTTCCACACATAATGGACAACACAGCGGTGCATAGCCTATTTTCGTTTATGGACAGCTTCTCTGGGTACAATCAGATCAAGATGGCTAAGGAAGATCAAGAGAAAATAGTGTTCATCACACCTTGGGGCACTTTCCACTATACAGTCATGCCGTTTGGGCTTAAGAACGTCGGGGCAACATACCAGCGGGCCATGACAGCACTATTCCATGACATGATCCATAAGGAGATGGAGGTCTATGTGGACGATATGATTTCCAAATCATGCAAAGAAGAGGACCACTTGATCAATCTGAAGAAGGTGTGTGATCGTCTTAGGAAGTACAGCCTACGGCTTAACCCGGACAAGTGCGTTTTTGGGGCTACATCAGGAAAGTTGCTGGGATTTATAGTGAGCAGAAGAGGAATTGAAATTGACCTGGCTAAAGCCAAGGCCATTATTGAGAAGCCATCACCCAGAACAGAGAAGGAGGTTAGGGGTTTTCTTGGAAGAATTCAGTACATAAGTCGGTTCATAACACAGCTCACTGCTATCTATGAACCGATTTTCAAGCTTTTGAGAAAGGATAGCCCGACGATCTGGAGCGAGGATTGCCAGCAGGCCTTTGATACAATAAAGAAGTATTTGCTGAACCCACCTATGCTAGTGCCACCAACTCCAGGAAGACCACTGATCCTGTATTTGTCAGTTTTGGAAACATCGATGGGATGTGTCTTGGGGCAGCATGATAAGACTGGTAGAGAAGAAAGGGCAATTTACTATCTGAGTAAAAAATTCATAGAATATGAACTCAAGTACTCACCATTGGAAAAGACCTGTTGTGCTCTAGTGTGGGTAACTCAGAGGCTAAGGCATTACTTCCTTAGTCACTTCACATTATAGATATCCCGGATGGACCCTCTGAAGTATTTATTTGAGAAACCAGCACTAACTGGTAGAACGGCGAAGTGGCAGTTGTTACTTTCCGAGTTTGACCTCATGTACATCACTCAGAAGGTGATAAAGGATCAAGCCATTACTGATCACCTGGTTGCACATCATTTGCCAGAAAACCAACCTTTGAAGACCAACTTTCCTGATGAGGCAATTCTGTTTACTGAAGAAGAGGAAAGTGAAAGTTCTTGGCAGATGTTCTTCGATGGGGCCGCCAACATGAATAGAAATGGAATAGGGGCAGTCTTGGTCAAACCAGATGGTTCACACATCCCGATTGCAGTGAAGTTGAGATTCCAGTGCACCAATAATATTGCAGAGTATGAAGCATGTATAATTGGGTTGCAAGCCGCCATAGATCATGAAGTGGAGGAACTTGACGTATACGGAGATTCGAGTCTTATCATCTTCCAAACAACTAGTGAATGGAGAACGAAGGATCACAAATTGATCCCCTATCATCAGTATTTGGAAGAAATAAGCACAAACTTTACTCGAATTTCCTTCAACTATATGCCAAGGGCCAAGAATCAGTTTGCGGATGCTTTAGCAACATTGGCTTCAATGGTCAGTATGCCAGAAGGGGTAGACATCAAACCACTGGAAATTGAGGTCAAAGATGAACCGGCTTATTGTCTCGTTCTAGAGGGAGCACTCGAAGAGGAAACACCATGGTTTCAAGATATCAAAGATTTCTTGAACAATCGGAGTTTGTTGGAAAATGCCACTTCTACCGAGAAAAGGACAATACAGAGATTGGCCGGTCAATTCCTACTAAGTGTTGGACATTTGTACAAGAGATCACATAATGACATTCTGCTTAGATGTGTTGCTAAGGCTGAATCAGAAAGGTTAATCGAGACTGTACATGGAGGAGTTTGTGGACCCCATATGAACTGACACATGCTTGCAAAGAAGATCCTACGGTTGGGATACTACTGGTCGATGATGGAGCATGATTGCTGTGTACATGTCAGGAGGTGTCATCAATGTCAGATATATGCAGATAACAAGCATGCACCCCAAAGTGAGTTGCACAACATGACATCACCATGGCCCTTTTCCATGTGGGGGTATAGATGTCATTGGCATGATTTCCCCTAAGGCATCGAACGGGCACAGATTTATCCTGGTAGCCATCGATTACTTCACTAAATGGGTAGAAGCGGCTTCGTATGCAAATATCACAAGCAACCATGTTATTAAATTTTTGAAGCACAATATTATTTGTCGCTGTGGATTGCCAAGTGCCATAGTATCAGACAATGCTTCAAATATTAAGAACAAGGACATGAAGAAGATGTGTGAGCAGTTTCAGATCACCCACCACAAGTCAGCTCCATACAGGCCAAAGATGAATGGGGCAGTAGAAGCAGCAAACAAAAATATAAAGAAAATCATTTAGAAAATGGTAGTGAGTTACAAGGATTGGCATGAAATGCTACCACTTGTTCTACATGCCTACAGAACCTCAATCCGGACTTCAATTGGGGCAACCCCGTATTCCCTCGTCTATGGGATGGAAGCAATTTTGCCAGTGGAAGTAGAAATCCCATCACTTAGAGTGCTCATGGAGGCTGAATTGGAAGAAGCTAAATGGATATAGTCAAGAAGTGATCAACTCAACCTGATAGAAGAGAAGTGTTTGAAAGCGCTTTGTCATGGCCAATTGTACTAGAGGAGAATGGTCCGGGCCTATAATAAGAAGGTGAAGCCCAGAACTTTCCAAGAAGGAAACTTAGTGCTAAAGAAAATCTTACCATTTTTGGAAGATCCTCGTGGTAAGTTCAAGCCAAATTGGGAAGGGCCTTATGTTGTCAAGAAGGTCCTGTCAGGGGGTGCACTCATCTTGACAGAAATGGATGGGACAGATTTTCCTGAACCAATTAACTCTGATGCGGTAAAAAGGTATTTTCCTTGATTGAATATTGCTAGGAAATAATCTGAGGCCATCTTTCTTTATTTCCTTCAAAATTTTAATCCCTAGTTAAGCCAAGTTGAGCCAATTCGTTTCTTTGATAAACCTAAACCGGACTTACAGTCTTATATTGGGGTAAAACAAATTGGGGCAAGGCCAATTGGGGCAAGAAAAAAAAAAAAGAGAAAAAACATAGAGGAATGGCAAATGAAAGCCAAGTGTGAAAAGAGATGAAAAGAATGCAATTCGGGGAAAAAGGGTAAAATTCACCATGACTGTAAGTCCGGTTGACCTATTTCCACTTTTGAAAGATTTTGAGCCTTTAATACCTTTTCTTTCATAAACCAAGCCTAGCCTTTGTTTCGTCCTATTTTAAGCGTTCGGTGATCTTAGTTTATTCATTCAAATTTCAGAGTAAGATTGGTGATGACGGAATGCAAAAGCCAGCCCTAGTGAAAACCATGATTGGCGCTAGGGGCAATATTGGCAAAAAAAATAAAAAGAAAATGAAATGAAAAAAAAATCAGAGGTTGAGTTGATCATGTGATCCAAACTTGAAGAGAAATCAGCACGAGTACTGAGACTGAGCAGATTGGGAATAACGGGGAGGAACATGGAGGAAAAGCCATTTGGGAATGATACTAAAAGTCCTAAGATAGACAGATTCAACCCCTCCTTATTGTTTGGATTACCCTTTTCATTATTTAACTTGGTTTTAATTCCTTTAATTATGGGTGATCAAGTATATGGACCAAATTTCAGAAACAAAAAAAAAACAAAATAATAAAAAGAAAAACTATATTTTGGCCAGTGATGAGAAATCAAATACTTGCCATAAAACCTTTGTTTTTACAAGCATCTGAGCATTCTGAGGCCAATAATATAAAAAATTATTTTTGAATAAAATCCTTCGTCTTTCCACTATTGGAGTTTGCTTTGATACAAAGGTATGAAAAAAATAAAAAAAATGTGCAGGAAAGAAGGCTAGTCCCTATCCCCTAGCCGCTCCTCAAGCTCCCGAATCTGAGCTGCTTGAGCTGCGACAACCCTAGAAGCCCCCTCTGCAGCGGGATCACTCAAGAAGGAAATGACCTCATCTGAAAGAGTCTGTTTAATCCTCATGCCTCTAAGGTTGGCTAAAGCATCCTGGTGCTTCTGCCGTAGCACTCGGACTTCAAAGCGGTGAGCCTGCCTCTGCTCCTCAAGTTGCTTTTCCATAGCAAGACGGCGGGACACCTGCTCTTTAAGTTGCCTCTCCAAATCAAGGTCTTGTATCCTAAGTTCCCGGGCCTCTCGTACCCATATTTGCTGCAGTCGCTTGTGAGAGGCTCTCTCAGTCTCCAGGAGGTCCTCATAAGTGGAAGCCAAAACTGCAGGAGGAGCCTCAGGTACTGGGGCCTGACTCTGTATCTGATCCTTGATCCAGAAGAGATAGTCCTTCACATGGGACTCTGAGAAGACTGGGCTCTGCATGAAACGAACATATGACCACTCCCTCGTCAACCAAGCATTCAGCTTCCTGTGGTTGGTGAAAGTGGCCCAAGATGATCCTCGTATCCACTTGGGATTATAATCCTCTGGGTCGCTCTGAACTGCCTAAGGACCCGCAAGGGGAGATAAAGCACAGCATGACTCAAGCCAGCCAGAACCAAAAAGTTCCTGTCTTTGAAACTGATCACTGTCTCCGCATTGGGTTGATAAGTGCCAGGCCACCTCACCTGATCGTCCTGAAGAGTAGCCAAAAAAGCAAGCTAACCTTGTCTGCCTCCTGGGATATCAGGGCACCCCTGGTTGCTCATCAAGATCAGAACCTTCAAGCTTGGAAAGAAGTGTCGATTGATCTCCTCAATTTGACTCAAGTGGTCAAGTAACCAGAGCTGCAGAAGAAGAGAGATATTTCAATGTATTGTGAAATAAAAAAAAAGAGAGGAATTTTACCTGCAGGATAGGGGCACATGACAGGAAGCGCTTCTTCTTCCTGTAATAACAATTAGTTAAAGCCTGGTACATCCCTGCCAAAATCATAGGGGCCAATCTCTCCCGCTCCCTAACCTGGCATATAACTGGGATGAGGGCCAAGTCGACCTCATCGTCATCCCACGGAAAAAGCAGTTGGTTGACCACTATTAGGGTCAGGGCATTGAACCTAGCCTCCTTATTTTCCCCCCTCAAGAGCTTCTCAGTCAAAAAAGACTTGGATAAAGTCAAAAGGGTGTCAGAATCCCCTAAATCCTTCTTCCCTAAGCCCAGAAAAGTAGAAGCCTCTTTCTTATAGCTAGGCCTAGGGGATGGGGTCACTACCTTCTCTGCAAACCTCAGGCTAGGATGGTTTCAACCTCCTCAATGGTTGGAGGCATCTCATTGTCTCAAAAACGAAAAAGGTTCAACTCAAGAACCCAATGCCCAATCATGGCATCAATAATTTCCCACTTGAACGGGATGGAAGGGATGAGCAAGGTGTGGCCTAGATGAACAGAATCCCACCTAATCTCTTCATCAAGGGTCATAGAGTTGACCCACCTAGTGTAGAAGGAATCTACAAGGTTGTACTTAGTGAGATTAGGGGGTTTTGTTCTAAAAGGTTGTTTTGCAGGGGAGGCTGTGTGGACAGACAATGGTGGGGCAGAATATGATCCGGAAGCCATTGGAGATGATGGAAGTGTGCTAAGAATCAATGGGAGGAGGAAAAAGGCGAAAAAAGGGTTTTCTAAACTCAAAAACTCGTTAAAATGACTCAAATCCCGAGGCCAATTGCTTTTATAGTATGTTTTAATGTATCCGACATATCAGGTCGGATACAAAAGGTTTTATTCTTATTCGATGAGAAATGTCGGATACCAAAGAGACTGTTTGTATCCGACATATCACGTTGGATACAAAAAGAGTTTAATGTATCCGATCTGATATGTCGGATACAAAGAAAAAGGCAAAAAAAAAAAAGAGAGAAGGGAGAAAAATCCGAATTTTTTACCTGTGTCACCTGTGTACAAGTTATAATTGCATAAAAATAAGAAGGAAAAGAGGGCAAGACAAGAGAGAATGAATAAAAAAGTTTTTTTCATATATAAACAAGTCTCTTTGTACAAAGGACGATATGAATACATAAAAATCCTAATCTACTGCTACTGTGCACGATCATCCCCACGTCCTCGCCCACGTCCTCCTCTGTGGCCTTTACCTCGAGATGGTCGACGACTAAAAACATGGGAAATGATACGCGCGGCAGCATGACGAGGCATCCGACCCACAATGGACTGAATCTGATACTCCAAGCAATAGTCCGAAATGTCAGGAGGTGGGTCAGGAGCAGAATCTGGTGAGGAAGCCTCAGGCTCAGTAGGAACAGGCTCAACTGGACCCTCAGCCACAGCGGTCTCCGCTCCTGCAGCTCCAGAAGGCCCGACAGTAGTAGCAGAAGGGCCAGGAACAGAAATATCTGGGTCAATGGGAATAAAGTCAGAAATTGAAGCGTCAAAATAAACCAAGGAGAGGAAATTAAAGAAAACTTACCAGGGACCTCAGGAGCAGGATCAGGAGCCGCTACAGGAGATGAAGTGTTGGCAGGGTCCGCAGGAGTAGCAGAAACAGTAGATACAACCGGAATGCCCACAGGATCCGTAGGAGCCCTAGGATCCGTAGGAGCCCTAGGATCCGCAGGAGCAGCAAGTGCAGGAGAGGCAATAGGATTAGGAACAACAGCCGGGGCGTCCTCGGGATCAGCAGCCCGAGCCGGAGATGGAACATGAACAGGAAAACTTGGCTCAAAGGCAGCATCAGGATCTGGGACTAGACCCTGTAAAAGTCAAACAGTTATATCAGAACGACAGAAAGACATAGAAATGAAAGAGATAAAATTATAAAGATCCAGATACTTGGCTAGCGCTAAGCTCAGCCACCAAAGCCTCCAATTCCCTGGTCCGGGCATCCTGCTGGGCCACAACCGCATCATGCTCAGCAATCATATCATTAATCGCGGCCCGCTGACTCTGAAACCGGTCCCGAAGAGCATTCAACTCCTCTACCTGCCAATGAGAAAGGAATTAGAGTCACAAGTACAGAATTGAGGGAAATGAGATAAAAAATGAAGATTATGAAACTTACAATGTCGTCATGGACCCGGATGTAGATCCCACCAATCTTTGTCACTCCGGCATGAGTGGGTCGATCCATCAGGCATCCAATGGACACCCTCCTGATCCACTCATCGTAATCCCTAGCTACTGTAAGCCCCTTCGCATCTTGATACTGATCAAATTGGCCAATGTCAAAACCAGGCAGGAGTGTGTCGGGACCCACAAGAGGAGGGGGGACTGGGATATGAGGTAGGCTTGTGTGCTGATAGTACAGGCGCTCTACCAGATACATCACCCTACCAAGCCTCCCAAGGAAGCACTGGTAGGGCTGGCATCGGAGATCTTGGTCAAAAGCATCCTGTACTATCATCTCACGGGCAACCCCAATATCCACATCATTGAAGCGTGCTAGGAGGAGCTGTAAAGAAGGAAAAGATGGTCAGATACAAGCAAGGTACAGGAAAAGAAATAAAAGAGAAAGGGGAGAAGAATTTATATCTGATCGTCGGGTACGGTCCAAGTGAACCCGAGCAGTACGGGGTTGACTCCTATCTGCATCTCGGACCTGAGCCGACCACTATAAGGCAACAGGGAACTCCGCAACACTAGGCAGGGGGGACGGGCGGAAGTAGGTCATGTAGGTGTACATAAACACCTGGCAAAAGAGAAATCAGTCAAGGATAAAGAAGATAAAGCCTAAAGAATAAGACAAGACAGATCAATTCAGTACCTGCAGGATCTGCCAGAAGAACTGGCAGCTAACTCCGTCACCCCTCGGAGCGGCCAAGCCTCGAACTACTCGGCATAATCCGGCCAAGATAGTCCCATATATAAGCCGACCCCATGCTAACTGTCGGGTCTGGTGGAGATCTCTCAAAGCATCCAAAAAAAGAGGACTAACATTGGTCGTGTCCTCCTAGAAGAAGCAGCTCCCAAGCATCAGCAGAAATACATGCCGGAATATTGGTGCAAAGGCTGCATCCTCCACGGTAATGGTTGCGTGTCTCCCCTCAAAATGTCGGGTAAGGCTCTCCCGTGGCCAGCTAATGGAGATACGACTGCTCCGCTTGTCCCAAGAAGCACCAGGCAGGTCCTGGTATCCCAAGAGAAGGCCAATGTCTGCAGCTAAAGGCCGGTCCAACACGATAGTCCGCCCTATCAGAGGAATGTTGGTGATCATAACAAAATCGGAAGGGCGGATCCCCAGCTCCACGTCCGGCAGATGAAAGGACTGCGTCTCTGGGAAGTACCACTCCATCATGGCAAAAATACGGGGGCGGTCAGCTCGAAATGCGGGGATGCTGAGAAAATAATCCAGGCGGCACCAGCCGAACTCATGCCTGAGTGCCGGAGAAAGCGTCTGCGCCAACTCACTGAATCTCCCCCAACTGCCTCGTAGATGAGAAGGAGGATACGGAAGAGGCACATCGGCTTGGATGCACATGGAGGGGTGGCTATCCAAACCACTAAGGAGCTCTGTATCATGAACAGACGCTCTCAGCTCCGCGGGGATCCCTAGGCGAAAAGCTGCAGCAACACCCTCCTGGCCTGAAGCCCCGGCTCGGCCTCGGCCCCTCTCTCTGGCATGGCCTCAGCCCCTCTCGCCAACTCTACCTCCGCTTCTTTCTCGGCCTCTGCCCCGACCTCGAGCAAGAGCAACAACGAGCTAAAATTCAAAAGAGAAATGTGAAGGTCTGTGCAGGAAGAGAATAGAAGGAAGGAAAAGAAGAATTTGAATCCCTACCTCGGCAGAACCCTCTCCAGAACTATCTCTGGAGTCACCCAGTGGATCAGAAAGGGTGGCACTCTGATCGGACTCAATCCGGGCTCGAGAAGAAGAAGGCTGATCAGCTGGATCAACCTCCTCTCGGACGCGAGAACGACTCCTAGCCATCTATAAGCAACAGGGAAGTGTTTCAGTTCAAATTTATCCTACTTTGCTTATCAGGAATCTTACCTTGCTCTTAGTCTAGGTTTCAGTTCAAATTTATCAGGAATCTCACCTTGCTTTTGGATCTAGTTTTCGGTTCAAGTTCATTAGGAATCTTATATGATTTGTTTTTCAAAATTATCATGAATTGTGTCTCGAGGGAATTTTATCTCATTTTTGTTATCTGTTTCAGTGCAAAGTTTTTTGGGAAGTGATGGATATTTCTGTTTTCTAACTCTAAAACATTTTTTCCTAATCCTAAAAGATTCCTACAATGCTTAATTTTTCCTAATGTATTGTGATTTCAGGATATATTCATGGAGGCAGAATAAAAGCAAAATCAAGGATCAAGAAACAGGAATTGCAGACAGAGTTGCAGAAATTCAAATCAAGAATTGGCAAGACAGGTGGAGAATTCAAGATGAATTGAGAAAAATTCCCAGCAGGGTATGGTGATAAAATTAAAAATGGGCAGTCCACCATCAATAATTGGCAAAATCTGAAAATCATAAGCAAAGGATATAATCAGCAATTTCAGTGGGAAAATATCACCGGCAAATCATTCGAAGGTATCAGATAATGCCAGTCAAGAATTCGAAAGTGGAGCTACTGTTAAGTGATCAATCTTGTGGAATTATTGATCATGGATAGAAAGAAAAAAAAACAAATAGCATGGCATCTGAAAACTCCACTATCATCAATGGTAACAAATTGTTGAAAGGCAGCAATTCGGGTGGAAATCAATATCCTCAGTATACAACCAATCAATGGTTCAAAAGTTTAACACAACAAAAATGTGCTTGCTTACCCGGTTCAATCGACAAAAGCAATCAAAAAGCACAAGCAAGCGATGCAATGTTCTCGGTTACTCTCAATTGAAAAGCATGGTTGCAAGCGTCAAGGCATCATACTCAGCAGTAAACAAATATAGTGCACGATTAAATTAAAGAAAAACAAGCCACTGTTAGAGCATAGACCAGGAATTTGCCGAGTCAAATCAAGCTACACGGCATGGCATTAAGTCTGAAATTTCTACCATCAACAGAATTGAAAATGCAAAATCAGAGAATCATGTCATGAGTGATTTGGGGATTTAATTGCAAAGTGCAAAAAAATCTGAAAGTAAACGCACTGACCTGGTTGATGGACGAATAGTGTGGTATTGTACCTCTAAGTGCAAATGCGAAATCAAGGTGAAGAAGGGCAGGCCCCCAGAATTCGGAGACGATCACTGGAGATTAGCACTCTGACGCCAAACCGTGAAATCACCGGAAGACAGCAAATTTGAAACGAGCTAGGGCTCGGCCACCGCAGTGAATGAGCAATCGCTGGAGTCAATGCGTCGCCGGAGTCAATGGAAGTTCGCCGGAAGCAAATGAGAGTCGCCGGAGGTCACCGGAGAAGAAAGAGAAGCTGTCGGGGACGAAGAAGAGAAAAGGGGTATCCGGTCTGAGTATTTGGAGAAGAAGAGAAGAAAGGAAAAGTCGCGGTCACGCGCGACTAAATAAAAACAGGTGTATCCGATGAAACATGTTGGATACAAATGAGACCTTTCTTATCCGACGAGCTACGTCAGATACAAAAGAAAAAAAAAAGAGAAAAAGAAAGAGAAAAAGAAAAGAAAAAAGGGAGAAAGGAGAAAAGAAAAAGAGAAAAAGAAAAGGAAAAGAAAAACAAAAAAAAAAGAGAAAAAAAAAGAGAAAAAGAAAAGAAAAAAGGGAAAAAGGAAAAAAGAAAAAGAGAAAAATAAAAGGAAAAGAAAATAAAGGAAAAGCAAGGAAAAAAGAGAAAAAAAAAGGTGCCATAAAGTCTGCTATTTTCACAAAAAACCCTATTTTGGCTTAAAATCCACTTCATAGCCACGAGAGCTCAGTGGAATTTAGGACAACTTGGGGAAATGTGTTGGTCAAAAGGAAAATATTCACTCAATTTTTAACTTGGTTTGATAAAAAAATCATTTTTCAAAAATCTTATTTTGGGCTTAAAATCCGCTTCATAGCCACGAGAGCTCGGTGGAATTTAAGACATCTTGGAGAGATGCCCCCCTTAAAGTTAGGGCTTTTTGGCAAGTCTTCACCCAAAAATTATTTGGCAAAATTGAATTGAACAAAGCAAATCATGGTTAAGGGAGTGCAATTTGGGCTTGTCTAATCTTTGCAGCTCATTACTTTGCAACTCCTGCAAAGAGGGGCAGTTGTAGACACCCCAAATTGCACAGTAAAAATGATGAACAATTGTCAAAAATCATTCTTTCCTTTGAAACTAGCACTAAAATTCAGATTTGTGCATTTCTTCTTGTATCCGACAACTTAGGTCGGATACAAACATATCCTTTTATATCCGACAGAATATGTCGGATACAAGCAGGCATTAATGTATCCGACGACATATGTCAGATACATATATGTGCTCTTGTATCCGACCTGATATGTCGGATACAGGCTTTTTGCTCAAAATTAGGGGTTTTCAAGAGTTTTCACTTTTTACCATCATATCCTTCATTAAAGGAGTGGAAATCTCGGAAATAGCCTTAGGGTGTAGGTTGGTGGACTCTAGACATCATTTTGTTTCTACCATCATGCAAACCCTAACCCTAGCCTTTGCCTATAAATAGGAGGCTCCTTAAGCAAATGGCCAATAAGTTGGAGATCGAAGAGCTCCAAGTGAAGAAGGGAACCGCTGCCGCATTGCTTCCAGACACCTAGGTAAGCCTAAACCCCTCTTTATTTTTCTGTCTTTACATTCTAGAGTTAGTTCTTTTCTTCTACCTTTCTGTAGAATAAAGCCTACTCTATGTGTCTGTAAACCCTTCCTCTACTCAAAGTACCTCAAGACTCCCCCTAGCCGTAAAACGTGAAGGCGGGATCTAGGGGAAACGAGACTGAGGATTGATCCGTAGTGTTAGAACCTTTTGAAAAGCCTTTTGATTCTATGAAAACCGTTTCATATTCAAAGTACCCTAAGATTATCTCGAAGAGCCGTAAAATGTGAAGGCGGGATCTAGGGGAAACGAGACTGAGGATTGATCCGTAGTGTTAGAACCTTTTGAAAAGCCTTTTGATTCTATGAAAACCGTTTCATATTCAAAGTACCCTAAGATTATCTCGAAGAACCGTAAAACGGGGAGAGAGAACTAAGGAAACAAGAATGGAATGGAACCCTAGGTCTTTTTAGAACCCCATTTTATTGATATGAATGCCATATGATGATATGTTGTGATTGAAGAAATGATTTTTACACATACACATATATTGCACTTGTTTTGTCGGAATCGGCTTGTGTTTTGGATCTATGGCATTCATTGTGATAGATCTGAAATAAATAGCCCCAAAAAATTCTGGGACATTTCTCAATGATTTTCAAATGATTTGGATTTATGTTGCTCGGATTCCACACACCTTATCACTGTTTTGAGTTGATTTTCTCTAAAAAGACTTAAACTGGACAGCATCTGTACCCCAACTTCAGACACTTGTAACTTCATCGTCCAGATGAATTTTGGAGTGATTCCAAAGCCATGGGAAAGGTGAAACTGTCTAGTTTATGTCTGCAAAATTTCATCAATTGTTATGGAGGGGATTTTTGACACCACTCAGTCGAAGTTGATAGGTCAGTTCAGGCCAGATTGTTGAACCGGTCACTTTGACTGAGCGCCATGTGTTCGTTTTAAGTCCGATTCGAGTGATTATTGTTTCTGTGTTTTCCTTCAGAAGTCTAATTTCAAACCCAGTTGGTGTCATAATTGTTTGATTCCATTTGTGTCATGGGTGACCGATTTACTCAGAACTGCTCAACAGCACATTTTTGGGTTAATCTGTGATCCCTGGGGCCTGTTTCGGAGGTCACCCAAGGCACATCCGGATGAATTTTTGTATGAGACTAGTTTCATTTGAAATATGGCTCTACATACTTAATTCATGCCAAATTTCACGGATTTATATGGAGCGAATGTTTCTAAATGAATTTCCAAAGTTGCTCACTTATCACTTTTAACTATCTCCAGCAGCAGATTTCAAAGGAGAATAACTCCTAGGATTTTAATCGGATTTGATTGAAAATTTGCATGAGTCTTCTATTTATCATAATCTTTCAAATGGATTTGGTTTGATTCAATTTAAATTGGATTTGAATGATTTCAAGACAAATGGCACTATCCTTTGCCGAATTTTCTGGATTTGTCTCAACTTGGTTTTATTTAAGTTTTGCTTTGATTTCCATCTAACTGTGATATCCCAGAAATGATAATAACATAAAAGAGAATATGGAATTTATTGGATTTCTCAGGTGGAAGTATCACACATTTGTTTAATACTTTTTCAAGGTTTTTGATTATTTTAGCAAGCTTTCTTATCTTTGGGCATGAACAACACTTGGCAACCACATTGTGTGGGTGAATGGGGGTGCCTAACACCTTCCCCCATTCATAATCTAATCCCTTTACCCATCTCTGGATTTTATTTTCAAGTAGGGTTATTTTTACTTTAGTCTTTGCATTTTTGCTCTTTTTGATGATTTTTGGTGTCCATTCACACTTTAAAACTGAATGGTGGCGACTCTCCCATATTTCGTTGAGCCCGTGTGATGATGGAGGGAATCATCTTGGTGATTTTTCCATGTCTCATAGGTTGTACGATTAATCATGGATCTAATCTAAACGATGCGATTAATTGAAAATACTAGCCGATTAATTTTGCTTAAGGTAAAATTTTGGAAAGCTAATCTTGAATTGCTGATCAATCACCTGACTTAATCGTGTAGTTGTAATTAATCGCAAATTGTTGGTGATTAATTGTCAAAGACATAATTGTTTTATTTTTGCAGTGTGAGATAAATTGTAGTACTTGACATGGTATACATTGATTTCCTACACAAATATTGTTCTCATGAATTATGTAGATATGTCTTATTATATGTTGAACCATCTGAATGATATGTTGTTCTTTAGATGACATACTGCGTAGTAGTCATGTATTTATTGCATCACCTGATGTGATGGGCTTTTTGGGTGACTTGATAAAGTGTATAGCACTGTCTAGGGATGTCAGGATGTGAATCCCAATGGGTGGTTTCCTGTGTTGCTCTGACAGTAGGAACGGAAGAGAAAAAGTACCCTTGGGTTGAAAGACCCATAAAGCTTGTGAGTGGCCACATGGGAGTGGTTAAGAGCAACGTTTTAAAACTCGGCCGATACCGAGTAGTATCGGCCGAGTTGACTCAGTATCGGCTCTGGGCGAGTCGATACCGAGTCCTGATAACAAAATACATTAAGTCTCGGCGAGAACTCGCCGAGACCGAGACGACTCGGGCGATACCGAGTCGTCTCAGCGCGACGTCTCGGCGAGACTGAGACGTCGCGCCCGAGAATTTTAACAGAGGCTTAAAAAGCCCCTGACGAACTCGAGATGCCATTTTTGGCAGTCTCGAGCTCGTTTCTCCCTCTAGAAACCTCCATTCCCCAAATCCTTGCACCCCCTCCATTTTTTGAGCTCATCTACAATCCTATAACAACAAAAACGCAAATCAAGCCTTCGTTATTGCAGATCTGAAGATTTGGAGGAAAGTTGACAGATTTTTGGAGATTTGCGAGAAAGGTGATTTCTTCTTCTATGATTCGTTTTAATTCATTCTTTTTGTCTTAAAATCATCTTAGAAGCTAGTAGAGACTATTAGATTCAAATTTTTGCGAAAAACATTTGGATTGGTGACAAATCAGAGGGTGAAAATTGGGGGTTTTTACTATTCTGAAATTTTTTTAAAATTTCTTTTTTTTTTTGTTTTCCTCTACATGTATTCACTTCATAGACACATAAATAACTTCATATGAACTTGTATGTCATTCCGTTAATTTTGCAAAAATAAAATTATATTATTTATTATATTAATTGATTTAATAAGAATAAATTATACTTATATTTAACATATTTGTGTAATTATATTATTGAATTTTCACAAATAACTATAGTTTGTTTCTTAAGTATGTATTTATATTTTTTAAGTTATTTCTGGTTTTAAAAATCCATACTTTGTTTGATAAAGTATATTTTATATTTTATTTTTAAGTTAATTGTTAGCTATTGTATTATCTTATTTAATAATTAATGTCTAATTATCTATAAACTATATATTGTTTGTAACTTTGTATGATTGATTTTATATTCTAATCTGTATCATTTTTATTAGGTATAATCATGCCACGTGATCATGATGTTGGGTGGCAACATGGCATGATTATTGGAGGTAATTCGAGACATGTTATGTGCAACTATTGTGGACGAGATATGTGGGGAGGTGTGACTAGATTGAAGGAGCACTTAGCACATAAGAAGGGTGACGTAGCTGGGTGTGCAAAAGTCTCAGATGAGATAATGCGGGCGATGCAACAACATTTGAGGACTGAGAAAAGTACGAAGGAGAAGACATTGAGGGATAAGGAGAATTTGTTAAATACTTTAAATGAAGAAGCTATATTCAGCCGTGGGTCCGGTATTGGTATGAGTGGTGACATTGATAGTGATGATGACATGGAGCAGTGGGAGAGAGAGTAGATAGAGTTTGCTCGACGTCAGAGTATGGAGACTATGCAGACGGATGACTTGAGGCGTCATTCTGTATCAGTATGGCCTTCTCAATTTGATGTAGGGGGGATTTGGGACTGGATGTAAACGAGGAGGAGTTGAGTTCGGTCGTGCACGTAGTAGTAGCACGGGGGAGGGAGGGGGAGGCTCCCAGAGGCAGAGAGAGAGTACCATGCCATCTATGCCTGCACATAGAGGAGATCAGTTGAGGAGCATGGATCCTTATTTGTATCCATCACGTGATGGAAAGCAAAAAAGACTAAAAGACGTATTTAGCACAAAATGGATAAAAAGGGTTGGGAGAGTGTGTACGAAGTTCTTTACATATAATGCCATCCCTTTCAATGCCGCTAGCACTCCATATTTCCAGAGTATGCTTGATGTTGTTGCACAAGCAGGGCCTGGTGTTAGGGGCCCCACACCAGCACAGATGAGTGGAAAGTATCTGAGGGAGGAGGTTGTTGAAATCAACGAATATATAAATGAACAGAAAAGAAAATGGAAGACTTGGGGAATTACGATTATGTGTGATGGTTGGTCATCACGTACTCGAGTGAACATAATAAATTTCTCGTGTATTGTGATCGACACATGATGTTTATGAAGAGTATAGACGTGTCAAACCAGAAAAAGACAAAAGAATTTATATTTCAGTTAATGGATAACATGGTCGAAGAAGTAGGGGAGGAGAATGTTGTTTAGGTATATTTCATTTAATTGTCTTTACAATTCATTACAAATTGCTAAATTGATATTTTGATAACATAATAAATGTGTATTTCGCTCCTGATTTCTAATAGGTTGTCAGTGATAATGAATCTTCCTATAAATCAGCTGGAAAATTATTGATGGAGAAGAGGAAGCATTTGTATTGGACTCCATGTGCTGCCCATACCATTAACTTGATGTTGGAGGACATTGCAAAAGTGGACAAGGTTGCAGATGGACTTGTGCTAGGGAAGAAGATAACCTCCTTCATCTACAATAGTGCAAGGTTGGTTAATTTAATGAAAGCAAAGTTCACTGAGGGTCGAGAGTTGTTGAGACCTGGGATTACAAGATTTTGTACAGAATACATAGCTATGGAGTCTCTTTATCGGTATCGAAAGAATTTGAAGCAGTTATTTGTGTCTGATGAATGGTATGATGTTGAGAAATCTGTGTGCCTAACAAAGGCGAAAAGGGCTGAGGCAAAGGAAGTTGTTGACATTGTCTTACAGAAGGACAGTTGGAAGAAGATTGAATTTGCAGTTCAAGTCATGGAGCCATTAGCAAAAGTTTTAAAATTAGTGGATCAGGACAAGAAGCCAACCATGCCCATCTTATACGAAGCGATCGATAGAGCCAAATTGGCATTGAAAAATTCAGTGAAACATTATAAAACTTTTTGGAAGATCATTGATAACAGATGGGACAATCAATTGCATCAGGATATCCACGCTGCAGGTATTATTTGTTGTTAACTTTGTTCCAATATTTAATAAGACATTATATTACTATAATGTCTAGTAGTAATAGACTAATACTGTATTCATATGAAATATGAATTTTTTGTATACGCAGCGTACTTCATTAATCCGGCTTTTCAGTATAAATACGACATGACTGCACACCAAGAGATTAGGGAAGGCTTAATGCGCGTGATTGAGAGATTGGAGCCAGACATGAATCGAGCAGCAAAAGCCGAGAATGAGGTATTATTTGTTGTTAACATCTTATCAAAAGATTACTAATTTGCATGATGGTCACAACATTCAATTAAATAAATGTTTCTTTCTTGATTTAATAGATTAGAGATTATGAAGATGCAGTTGGACGCTTTGGGGATGCCATAGTTGTCAACCAACGAGAAAGAGACCTTCCATGTAAGTGCGGGGAGTGGGGGACTCTAATGAATCCAATGAATCTTATTGTATTTACTATCACTTATATTTATAATTTATATGTGTATTTTGATATTTGTAGGTTCTTGGTGGAATAACTACGGCTCACAAGCACCCCACTTGAGATCAATTGCATTAAAAGTATTAAGTGCGGTGTGCTCTTCATCTGGATGTGAGCGTAATTGGAAGACGTTTCAAGCAATCCACACTAAAGCTTGAAACCGATTGAAGGTGAAGAAATTACATGAACTAGTGTTTGTGCACTATAATTTGAGATTGAAGGTGCGAAATCTACAGATGAGAGATCATGATGACGCATACTACAATCCAGTAGACCTGAATGTGATTTTTGAGGAGGATGATGTGCTTGATGAGTGGACAAGGGAACAAGAAGTTGCACTGTTGGATAGTGTACAAAATGATTGGATACAGTCAGATGATGAGGGAAACAGAGATCGGCATCGATCTGATGCCATTTCAGTTGATAGCGATGCTGAGGAGCATGAGGATGCAGCACATACTAGATAGATAGATGACGAGCATGACTCAGGCTCTGGTACTGTAGACACCCCAAATTGCACTGCCAAATGAGAAAATAATAAAAACATGTAATTAGAGCTTAAAACAGGTCAAAAAAGCCTAAAAATAGAATGAACAGGCTTTGCCCGTATTGGATTCACGGGCCTATCTCGCCCGCAAAATATCTACGGGCAGGCGCGCCCGTAGTACCAATACGGTCACCATTGGACCGTAAATCATTTACGGGCATTAAAGACACGTGCAAGTTTTGTCATCCTCTCGATTTCCGAGCTTTATTTGAAGTCCAATATATCTTTAAACAAGCGAATTAAGTATTTTATTCGCTGAAGCCACTATGGATGGGCATTATCTCTATATTTTCACTCTATCCTGAGAATCAGGATATATCCTTCTGGACCAACCATGCCCCTGGGTGTGTCTATAAATAGAGGCTCTTTCCTCAAGCAAAAGGCCACGAAATTTTGAGTCCAAGGAATTCTAAGAAGCTCCAAGAGAAGAGAAAGGAATCCCTGCTGCTCTGCCTGCTCAATCCAGGTAAGTCCCCTATCCCTTTTTATTTTCTGTCTTCAATTCTAGATGTAATAGGATCATCTCTATTGCTGTAGAATAAGGCCATATCTGTTTTGTATTCCTAAACTTGTCTCTAAGTACCTCAAGGGTCTCTCTAGCCGTAAAACGTGAAGAGAGAACTAGGGGAAAGGGGAACAGGTGGATCCCTAGAATAGAACCCCATATCTGTTTTTTCTTTTTTTCATAGAATAAAGCCTCTGATTGTTTTTGTGTAACCAAACCTATCTCTAAGTACCTCAAGAGTCTCTCTAACCATAAAACGTGAAGAGAGAACTAGGGGAAAAGAGAACAGGTGGATCCGTAGGGTAGACCCCCATGTGCTCTAATATGTGAGATGTGGCTGTTTTAAATATCCTGATCATATTTTAATGCTTTTTATGATATATCTGAATGAATAACATGAATCTATGATGTTTATAGCATGAGATCCCCACTTTTTGACAAAATTTGGATTTTTCCCACTTTTGCACCTACAGCACTGTTTTCGTGATTTTTGTGGTTTTAGGCTAGGATCTTGGATTTATCATGATCAATATGATAGATCTGAATCCAGAAGCCTGAAAATAACTTCTAGGGTTTCATGATGTGGTTTTTAAATTGTTTTTCATTATTGAGATAAGACCCTACGGTCTAAATTCTCCCCTTTTGATGTTCTTCATCAACGTGGGTATTTTTGGTTTTGATTTTCTGATTTAATGTGAAATTTGGGCTTTATCTATGTCCTGGACTGTTCAAGTTCAATTTTGAAATATTTTATAAAAATCATATTTTTCTAGATTTCTAGAATTTTGACTTGAAGCCAGATTTTTGGATTTTTCACTTTAAATTGATTTTATTTGATTTTATCTCAAATTTGTTTTGATCATGAAACCCTAGGAATGGTATGATCATATTTGAAAGTTCTGGATCAATCAGACTATTCATATGAAAAAACCATATATTTTTATCTTCTTTTTGTGATTTTTCATGAATCTTATAGCAAGCTTTTTCCTTTATTTTAAACATGAACAATACCTGGCAACCACCTTGTGTGGATGAATAGGGGTGCCTAACACCTTCCCCTGTTCATAACCTAATCCCCTTATCCATCTCTGGTTGTTTTTTTTTTTAGGAGGGATATTTTGCCCTAAAATTTGCCTTTTGTGCTTATTTAATATTTTGGTGTCCATTTACACCTAAATTGAATGGTGGCGACTCTTTGTTTTATATAATCCCGTGTGATGATAGAGGAAATCATTAGATTTGATTTTTTTCCCATGTCTCACAGGTACCAGTAGTGGCAGTGCTACTAGTGCAGGAGGAGGATCCACATCTCCATCTGATGATGGTAATGGAGGTGGTGGTGGTGATGGTGGTGCTAGTGAGCGTGTACCTTTGACTGTGGAGGAGGCAGATGCATATTGAACGGCACAGCACCACGTGCCATATCAATGACGCGGACGTGATTCTAGTTCACATAGTCAGAGTCAAAGGGATAAGGGGAAGTCTGTATGGCGTGATAGTGATGAGACCTTGCCACCTGACAGTTATCCTCATGATGAGTTGCAACATAGGTTTGGCAGCTTGGGCTTTGGAGATTATCCAGGGTCGGCACATCATCCTCCATATGCACATGACTATCCACAGTTTTATCCGTATGGACCAGGACCGTATCCTCCATTGCAGCCGCAACCATCGTTAGACTCCAGTGGTAGTGCAGTTGGATATCATGATCATTAGGGAGGAGATTATCCATATGGATTATGGTCACATCATCCTCATTCTAGCAGTAGTTCCGGGGTCCGAACTTCAGGATATTATGATTATACAGAGTCGGTCGAGTCCGGACATCCACAGGGAGAGGAGTTTGTGTCATTTTTTTTTCCCAGAGAGTGGGTCAAATCCAGTTCATTATACATATCAACAAAAGGATGCTGATGAAAGTGGAGAAGGGGGTGGTGACTCAGCTAGTAGTTGGTGGGGATGGTGATGAGGTTAGTCATAACTTTTTTTGGATATGTTGTCTAGTATATTTACATGTTTATTCCAAGTTTCCAACATTATGTTAAATGTTGACAACTTAAAAATATAAGTCTTAGATTTTTATATGACATTTAATGATTAAATAGCTCATCAGTGATTCGTTTTGTATTTTATATGTCATTTCTTAAGCCTATGTTGATAATTTTAACTCCTATTACCCATGTATAGTTTTAGATTAATTTTTAATATTTTTCTGCATTTTTTTTCAGATTTTTAAATTAATTTTCTTGAATTAATTGGGCAATTCGCCCTAATTTGGGCGATACCACTCGGTATCGCCCGAGTTAACTCGGTATCGCCCAAGGGCGATACCGAGTCCAAGTTCGAGATTTAAATCCTTGGTTAAGAGTGCTCCCACACCTCCATCCAGCCAGGTTCAGTTTGGTTGTATAATCAGTCCTAGACCACCTATCGATGGAGGCTAAGGTGACTAGCTTCTTAGTGAGGTCTTATACTACCGCCTAGTTGGAGGGAGCATGGATTGTACATGAGGGGTAAAGGGAATACCCTACTTATTCCTTCATGTCAGCATAGCTGTGGGTGAGTGTAAAGCATGTAATGTAAAATCCCAGATTTTAGTAATAAATAAATCAATAGACTAATTAGTTAATAATATGCAGGAGATGAGATTTTGGTTTAACTCGGAGGAGTTCAAGATGAACCGGAGGAGAACATGGAAAGCTAATATAAGGTGAGAATTTTTTGTTTAATCTAAGGAGAAGTTTAATTATAATTGTCCAAATTATTATAGGGAAGAGTTAATTAAAGTATAATAACAAATAAAGGGAGTTGGTCAAACCCAAGGAGAGTGGGTTGACCCAATGGTTTAGTTGGTTTAATGGCTTGATTTTAATTGGTTCAAGGATTAGTTGGGTTGAGTGGTTTGATTTAATGAAAGAGGGTATTATAGTAAAATACCTTAAACAATAAAATAACCTAGTATGCATGAGTAACCCACATCCATCACAAATAGAAATAGTCGTGTGTTTCTCTTGCTTCCTCTTATTTTTCTTCTTTGCTTCCTTGTGACTAAGCAAACCCTAAAGCACATGTTGGAACCGTCTTAGAGAAGGAAAAGAGGATTTTCGTGCACAAAAAACTCAGGTAAGAGCAAGCTAAAGAGAAGCTCTGTTTTGGGAAGATAAACTTGTTAAATCTCTAAAAGTGATGATTTTCTTAACCCAGAAGTGATCGAGGCTTGCTGGGCACGTTTGGCATTCTTAGGAGTGATCTAGCAGTGCTTTAGAGAAGATTTAAGTTCCTAAAACCAGGTAAGTAGTCCCTTGGTGCTTGCATAAAAAATACAATTCGTATTTAGACGATATACGCGGTTAATCGTGATTTGATGCGTTGCTTTTGATATTTATGATGTTTTAATTGTTGGGAATTATTCTAGCATGTTTATAAAGTGTTTTAGAATGGTTTTGATGCATTGAATATTGAGTTGTGGAATTTTTATTGAATTTCGCACAGTTACGGATTTTTCAGGTATCGGGCTGCCTGAGTAGTCGGTCGAGCGCCCTATGTATTTATTCCAAAACCCAAAAGCAATTTTACCCAGATTGAACTATTGCTAGAATAGTTGCTCGAGCGATCTATCGAGCGACCTCCCTTGAATTAACCTATTGTGTAAGGCCGATCGAGCGCCCTTGGCCGCTCGAGCGACCAGTCTGTCAGATTTTGGAAATTGACTTTTCAACCTAGTTTTTCACCACGAAAGTGTTTTTATCCAAATTTAACCTATGTATAATCAAGATTGGGGTATTTGGGAAGTGTTTGCACTGGCGGATGTTTAAAATTCAATTTTATAAAGATTTTGGGTAGATGTTTCTAAAGAGGCACTTTTACTTGATTCCATTATTCCAAAAGATTTTAATTTCTAACTAAAGTTGGGTTTGTGAGTTCATACACCTGTATTTGGGTAATATGAAGGTATTTTGTGTATCAATGGAGTCGATACACATTCGGGACATATTGATCCGTTGAAACCTAGAGTTTTGGACATATGACTTGGTGCATTTTGTTTTGGTTTTGGGTCACTAGTGTGACAAGGTTGGTGCTTGATTTATTGTTTCCCGCATGGGTGGATTTGGTTATACAAGTATGGTTCTGTATTTGGTGGGTGTTATTGAGAAGTATGTCCATTACCCTGGTTGGTTTTTCTTACTGTTGAGTGGGCTTAGCAGTTATATGTATCCATAGAATAGCTAGTAAGTGAAATGTGTATTAGAGGGGTTTGAATTCTGTGTCTGAGGCATTCCATTATCTTGAGGATGGTACCGCTCTTGGATTGGTCGGTCGCTACGTTACCCACTCCTAGATTGGTTGGGCCGTACATGCTAACTCATGGTTGGGTTCTTCCGTTGGTGTTGAATAGCCAGACTGCAGGGCGGCTGGTCCATCGTAATTCGGTTAGGTATTGGCACATGTCTACTTTCTTTTTCTGGTATACTATTTCATGAGTCCCATGAGGTGGACAAATTTTATTTCATTGTTGTCTTGATTCTTATTGTGATTATTCGGATTAAGCGATGCATATTTTATTGTGGTCAATTATTTGCATGACTGCTTACTGAGATGTTGTTTTTCACATTATTGTTTTATCGGTTTTTTTAGATATTCCAGGAGAGGACGTTACTGGGGTAGAGGCTCTGGGGGATTACTGTGATTACCAGGAAGAAGACTATTTCATTCCTATGTAGGTCCAGGAGGACATGGAGAGATATTTAGATTTATTTTCTTAGGAATTAACTTTAGTATTTTATTTTAGGATTTTGATATTATTTGAAGGATTATTAGTATCTTTATTCCACACCCTTGGTGAATGTTATTTATGTTATTTAGTTGAATACTTTCCAGACTTTTTAGATGAAATATAAATGGATTATTTGGTGGTTTAATTCCGCGTTTTCTGAAAGATGTTTTTATTTCCGTACTCTGATATAATAAATGAAATTGTTTAAGTCTAGAATAGTTGTTTTAGGCCATTTTCCCTAACGAACGAGATTTGGGTTTATGTGTTTAAATAAACCAGGATCAGGGGCGTTACATGTAATAAATGCATTGCACATTTGAATGATATTTTTTCTTTGTTATGCAATCCATGCATGTTATTTACTATAAGTTGGTGAAATGTGATGAACTATCTTGCTGATGATACATGATACACATACATGGTTAAGCTGCATGTATGCTTGTAGTTAATGGGGTTTCTTTACTAGGCTGTAAGCTCATGATCCCTTTTATGTTTTAGGTTAAAGGTTGGGTGTAACTTTCACCAGAAGAGTTGAGAGAGATAAAAGAGAACTAAAAAGAGAATACTTACAAATCTATGTATGTTTAGACTTTTAATTTGCTTGTATTGCAAATATTGTAAAATTAGTGAATGTTACTTTGTCTTAGTTGCACAACTTGTTCCATATTTTGCTGTGTTATTATATTTTATGCTCCAATAGCCAGCTGTCTCGATGTGTGAATGTTAGTACTGTAGACACCCCAAATTGCACAGTGAAAATGATGACTAATTGGGCAAAATCATTCTTTCTTTTGTAGCCGACATAAAAATTCGGAAAATAAATTTGTTCTTTGTATTCGACAGAATGCATCGGATACAAATAAATTTAATTGTATTCGATGGATTTCGTCGGATACAAAGATTATTGCTTATATCCGACCTGAGTTGTCGGATACAAGGATTTTGCTCAAAATTGAGGAATTCTGAAAGTTTTCACTTTTTACCATCTTATCCTTGTTTAAGGAGGGGGAATTCCTAAAAATAGCTTTAGGGTTAAGTGGAGGGATTCTAGACATCATTTTATGTCTAGCATTAGGGTTCCCCCTAACCCTAGCCTTTGCCTATAAATAGGAGGCTTCTCCTCAAGCAAATGGCTAAGAGTTGGAGATTGAAGAGCTCCAAGTAAAGAAGGGAACCTCTGCCCCATTGCTTCCAGAACCCTGGTAAGCCTAGCCCTATTTTAATTTTCTGTTTTTAAATGCTAGGGTTAGTTCTCTTCTTCTACCTTTCTATAGAATAATGGCCTACTGTTTGTGCTTGAAACCCCTCTCCCTACTCAAAGTACCTCGAGACTCTCTTTAGCCATAAAACGTGAAGAGAGATCTAGGGGAAACAAGAATGGGAGTTGACCCTTAGTCATAGAACCCTCTTGAATGGCTTATGATTGTGTGAAGCCCCATTCCCTACTCAAAGTACCCCAAGATTATTTCTAGCCGAAAAAGGCTAAAAGACAACTAAGGGAAACGAGAATGGGAATGGAACCCTAGACATAGAACCCCATTTGATTAATGTACTTTTAATACTATATGTTGTGATGTATTGATTTAAAAAGATGATTTCTACACATGCACACATCGCACTCGTTTTGTCGAAATAGGCTTATATTTTAGATCTATCATACTCGTTGTGATAGATCTGAAATAAATGGCCCCAATCATTTCTGGGACATTTCTTAATGATTTTCAAAAGGATACAAGCAAGTTTATCTTTGAGTATTGAAGACCTCATGGTCTAACCTCTCAGTTTTGGGCATTTTTGCTCCATTTTAGGGTTTTTGGCATATTATCTCCAATTGAAGAGAATGGTGAGCTAAATTCCTGCCCTATTTCCTCCTGGAGGTTTTTCAATACTTTTTCAAATGATTTTGGTTTGGATTGCACTGATTACACACACTTGATCACTGTTTGGGGTTGATTTTACTTAAAAATGTCAAAACTGGACAGCATCTGTACCCTAACTTCGGATACTCATAACTTCATCATCCGGATGAATTTTGGAGTGATTCTAAAGACATGTGAAAGGTGAGACTGTCTAGGTCTTGTCTGTAAAATTTCAGCCATTTTTATTTAGTATATGTTTGACACCATTCGATCAAAGTCGACAGGTCGGTTCAGGCCAGATTGCTGAACCTGTAACTTTGAATGAGCACCGTATATTCGATTTAAGTCTGATTTAAGTGATTTTGATTTATGTGTTTTCCTTTATGAGTATAATTTCAAATCCAATTGGTTTCACAATTTTTTGATTTCATTTGTGTCATGTGTGACTGATTTACTCAGAACTACCCTATAGCACAATTCTGTGTTGATCTGTGATCCTTTGGGCATGTTCGTGAGGTCACACAAGTCACATCCGAATGGAGTTTGGTGTGAGACCTATTTCATTTGAAAGATGGTACTTCATACTTCATTCTTGCAAATTTTCAAGGATTTATATGGAGCCAATCTCTCCAAATGAATTTCCAAATTTGCCCACTTGTTACTTTTATTGATTTACAACAGCATATTTCAAATGAGCATAACTCTTAGGGTTTTAACCGGATTTACTTAAAAATCTTCCTGAGTCTTCTATTTATCATAATCTTTCAAATGGATTTGGTTTGATTCAATTTAAATTTGATTTGGATGATTTCAAGACAAATGGCTCCATATTTTAGGACATCACCAATAATTCTTCAATACATTTTTAAAATGATTTTGATTTATCTTGCACAGATTCCACACATCTTATCATTGTTTTGAGTTGATTTTCTTTAAAAGGGCTTAACTTGACAGCAGCTGTACCCCAACTTCGGATACTCATAACTTTATCGTCCGGATGAATTTTGGAGTGATTCCAGAGCCATGGGAAAGGTGAGGCTGTCTAGTTTATGCCTGTAAAATTTCATTAATTTTTATCATGCGGATTTTTGACACCTCTCTGTCGAAGTTGATAGGTCATTTCAGGCCAGATTGCGGAGCCTGTCACTTCAACTGAGCGCCATGTGTTTGTTTTAAGTCCGATTCGAGTGATTTTTGTTTATGTATTTTCCTTTGGAAGTCTAGTTTTAAATCCAGTTAGTTTCATAATTTTTTGACTCCATTTGTGTTGTGGGTAATAGATTTACTCAGAACTACTCAACAGCACTTTTCTGGGTTAATCTATGATCCTCGTGGCCGTTTTGGGAGGTCACCCAAGGCACATCCGATTGAATTTTTGTATGAGGCTAGTTTCGTTTGAAAGATGGCCATACATACTTCATTCACACCAAATTTCATGAATTTATACGGAGCCGATTTTTTTAAATGAATTTCCAAAGTTGCCCACTTATCACTTTTAACTATCTCCAGCAGCAGATTTCAAAGGAGAGTAACTCCTAGGATTTTAACCGGAATTGATTGAAAATTTGCATGAGTCTTCTATTTGGCATAATCTTTGAAATGGATTTGGTTTGATTCAATTTAAACTAGATTTGAATGATTTCAAGACAAATGGCTCTATCTTTTACCGAATTTTCCGGATTTGACTCAACTTGGTTTTGTGCAATTTTTGCTTTGATTTCCATCTATTGGTAATATTCCAGAAGTGATATTGATATAAAAGAGGATCTGGAATTCATTTGGATTTCTTATGTGGAAATATCACATATTTGTTTTTAGCAAGCTTTCACATTTTTTTAGCATGAACAACACTTGGCAACCACCTTGTATGGGTGAATTGGGGTGCCTAACACTTTCCTCCGTTCATAATCTAATCCCCTTACCCATCTCTGGATTTGATTTTCAAGTAGAGTTATTTTTACTCTAGTATTTGCTTTTTAGCTCTTTTTGCTTATTTTTGAATCTTTTGGTGTCCATTCACACCCGAAAATTGGATGGTAGCGACTCTCCCATTCCTGTTGAGCCTGTGTGTTGACGGAGGGGAATCATCCCGGTGATTTTCCCATGTCTCACATCAAGCTTTCTTTATTTTGAACATAAACAATACTTGGCAACCACCTTGTGTGGGTGAATGGGGTGGCCTAACACCTTCCTCCGTTCATAATCTAATCCCCTTACTCATCTTTGGATTTTATTTTTAAGTAGAGTTATTTTTACTCTAGATTTGCCTTTTGTGTTTGTTTTGATGATTTTGGTGTCCATTCACACCTAAAAAGAATGGTGGCGACTCTTCCCTTTTTTCGAATCCCGTGTGATGACCGGAAAGTCACTGGATTGATTTTTCCCATGTCTCACAAGTACCTATCAGGATAATTTGATGACTGTTATGTCCTAGGTTAATTTATGTTAATTACGAAGGATGTGACACTGTGTAAGTGAGGTGCTGTTGTGTATAAGATCTTATGGCTAGAGTTTTCTCAAATAAGAAAAATGGTTTCATATTTTCAACACAAAAAAACATTAACTCGTTGATGCTGCACGTTGCAGGATCTCACTCACCTTCCATTGTCTGCTATAGTAGGAAGTAGCAGACGATTTCAAACTAAAGAAAATCATGTCTTTGTCACACAAAATAGGTCACTTCAAAACACGTCATCCCAAAACTATTACAAACCATCAACCTCCACTATCCTTTCATTTGAAGCAGTTTTTACAAATTAATCAACAAAATTATCTTTTCTAAAAAAGTGATTCTGTTGGAAGAAATTTCAAGCAAAGCCTACTATAAGTTCTAGTGAAGTTAAAGGGCAAGAGATTTGGAAGCTCACTTTGCAACAACTCATTTAATTTTTCAGTTCGAGATGCTTCAATGCTCCGACATATATAACAGGATTCATTACGGGAATCATGATGCAAGCCTTACCTTACCTAAAACGTAGAGACCAGTGTAAAAGAGACCATTTCCCATGTTTCAAATGTTTATTTTACAAGGAAGGATTTATAATCATAAACATAACATCACGAGCAGAACATATACATTTAAAGGTACAAAAAGAGGAACTTCAAAATCTAACAATGGAAGAGTTATGATGGATGATGAAATGGTTTTTCTAGGATTAGCAAAAATCTTTAAAACTAAGTACTAATATGTAGGACCATGAACCAGGTTAGGCCATTATCATGATAGTATAGAACATTGACCTGGCTCGTGATTATTTATATATCACCAAAACTGTCTAGAAATAATCTAGTTTTTCAAAATCAATACCAGCCTGACCACATGTCCAACAGATGCATGACCAAGCTTATCCAAGATTGGGCCAGTCATCTGGGGCTCGGTGGGTCACTCGGCCATGAACACCCCTTATAGACAACGAAACATGGGGGCATTTGTTCTAAAGTGATTAGGCTGCGTTTGGATAGCTGGAATAGCCAGGATTTTGTAAGAAAGCTAACTTTTCTACAAAAACCAGGTGTTTTGATAGCCAGAAAATGTAGGATCCATTGAAAATGAAATATGTCAAACTCAGTTCAAAGCTCTTTTTGCTAGATTTTGTTTTCCGATCAAAATTAAATTGTCGTATTATGGTGGAAATAAGTGTGTGGGTCGACTCACTTGGATTTGATTTGGTGTTTTGTATGATTTAGACTTAACCGGTTGGGTTAAGAGTCGCCACCATCTATTAAGTTCGGGTGTAGGTGGTCACCCGGTTTAAAAATGGTTTAAACAACAAGAAGGTAATGTTTTATCATCCTTCTCTGCCATTTGATCCTCCTTCAACCCAGCACTAAGCCCTTCTCTCTCTATTTCTATTTCTATCTTTCATTTTCGTTCACAAACCCGAGCTCAATCGTTCTTCCTTTCTGATATTGTGCATCACCTCCCAACTCAATTGGGTTTTTCCAATTGACTTCAACAAGTGGAGATCGTCAATAATGCTTCTAAATCACATTCCAACCTTACCGGTAGCCCATTGCAACTTCCAAGACCGCACTTCCAATGAACCTGATGAAAAGCTCTGATCTCGCTTGTTTTAACCATCTTGTTTCATACCTACCGCCTCCTCCATACTTCAACCATATTCCACTGCCATGGAGGATCTGACCATGTTGTTTGCCGACTGCATTGTCAAATATTGTTGCTGCCAATGCTTGATCCTACATATCACTATCTTTATCTTTCTCAATCTTTCTTATGAATTGGTCCAAAATTCAAAAAGTTGTGCCAAGAAGAAATTTGGAAGGAGAAAGAGAGGAAAGAAGCTTTAGGTAAAGAGAAGATCAGTACAGTGGTGAAGATTAGCCTCCAACATTCGAGCAAGATTAGTTCCCTTATCTGGCTAACATGGCAATTGTCCTAAGGAGGAAAATGAGAAGTTAATGGAGGAGTTGTCTCAACAGGAAGAGTTTAAATTTGGGAGCTTTTGGGGGAGGATGAAATCAAAAAGCTTAACAACATATAATTAAACATCATTCTGACAAGTATATTTTCGATTACTATTTCGTTGTGTTGGTTATATCTTTTAATTATCCATAATCTAGCTATATGAGCTTATATGTTGGGGTTAGATCCAAGGCCAATTCACATTTTATTAGATTTGTGCAATAAGGGTAAAATGGCAAATTTAAATGTTTTCTCATTTTTTTTGGTTAACCAAACACCACAACCGGGATTTTCTATTAGATTTCATACATTTTCTTAGCACATCCGAACATTTTCCGGAAAGGTTAACTTTCACTTTCTGGCATATCACTTTCCAACAGAATTTCCAACTTAATCTTGCAATCCAAACATAGCCTTAGTGAGTACATGAATCATTACCCTTCGTGTATCCTACAAAAAGGACACAGCAGAAACATTCTTCCGAAAAAATCGATGCCATATTGTTTTTTTTATTTAAAATTCTTGTCTTTTTGAAGTTTTTCGGAATTGTCCAGAGCACCTTCGGCGACTCAAGTGGGTACCAACTCTCATCTAAATTCCACGTCAGCCGGTAGGCAGTAACTGGTAAATCCACGTCATCATGACAATCAAGAGGATGCACATCCGCCCTCGTCTCTAACGCGAGGCTATTCTAATCCTCCACTCTTTCTTCCTTAGACGTAATATGGTTGACTTACCCCCGTTTATTTATACCTAACATTACCCCTTCTTTCAGATCTCATTTGCTTCTTCTTCTTCTCTTCTTCTTCTTGTGTTCTTCTTGTTCTACTTCTTCTTCTTCTCTTTCTCTACCCCACCCTCTCATCTCTGTCTGGAGTTGGTGGAGTACTGCAGCTAGCAAGAGATGAGCTTCCTGAGCATGGTGGAGGCAAAATTGCCTCCAGGTTTCAGATTCTATCCAAGAGATGAAGAACTCATCTGTGATTACCTGATGAACAAGGTGATGGGAAATACTCATGATAGGGGTTGTTATGACTCTCCTCTGATGATCGAAGTTGACTTGAACAAGTGCGAACCCTGGGACATTCCTGGTATGTCCTCCTCCTTCTTAGTTAATTTTACAGACGTCTAAATAATCAAATACTCATAAATATAAGCATATGAGCATGCTGCTAATACATGTACAGCATGGTATTTGTCCTTAACTAATCTGTCTTGAATCCTTGGGTGATCCTACAGGCTTTTCCAATCGCCAAACTTCTTAAGGATCCTTATCTACTCAAAGCTATTAACTATAATTAAGCTGTTTAATCTTTGCCACTGCGCCCACACATCCCTTCTGTATACGAAGTGGATCACAATCTTCCAGTGATTCTATCACAGAGAGAGAGAGAGAGAGAGAGAGAGAGAGAGAGAGAGAGAGAGAGAGAGAGAGAGAGAGAGAGAGAGAGAGAGAGAGAGGGTTTTTTCTTTCTTTTTTTTTTGCTTTTTCTTGGGCTCCCTTTTAAAGAATTTCTTTTTTTTTTTTTTTTCTTTTTCTTGGGCTCCCTTTTAAAGAATTTGATTATTATATATATTGTTATTATTGTAATGTTGTTGTTTGATTGTTTAGAGTTTCTTGTTAACTAATCTGGGATTTAATCCACTTGAAAATTAAAACTTATAATAAAATGGGGTGGCCCAGATTTAAACCAAGGGACCTATAGGGTGGAATGTCTGACGTGAGAACCAACTACAGCTTGATATCTTCGCTATATTGAACAATCCACAAGTAGCTCTCACCGCCTGAATAATTAAACCCCAAGAGATATCTCTCAATATCTTTCATGACTTTCATGACTTTTTGGTAGAAGTTGATACTCTTGGCATTGTCTCAACCAAAAGCAGGTGACAGTTTAACCCTTAAAAATCCCAAATCATATCCCACCGCACGCGTGTATTATCTTTCAGTTCATATATATTTTTTTTATTAATATCTTTCAGTTCATATGTCATGTCACCACGGTTGTCTTAGCCATAATTATCACCAATAATTCCTTCTAATCATCCACACTGTTAAGTCAGATTTGGGTGATGGTGATGCTTTAGTTATTGATCTCTATCCTTTGGTCCAATAATGATGATACGGGTTCTTTAACATTGCTGACTTCAACTTTTTGAAAAAAATCTTCCTGTTCCTTAACCATATCTCTTTGTTTTTTGTTTTTATTTTCCCTTTCTTTTTCCTTTAATCCTCTTTATTTTCCCTTTTGATGAAAGTGTATCTGTGTGCACCAATAGGTGAAAGTGAAACTGATCATAGTAAGACTTGATCTCCTGACCTTTTATGGGTTAAAAATAGCATTGAAGGATGATTTGATTGGCAGTGGTATTGTACGGGGGCTATTTTGTATGTATTAAGAGGTTATTTGATGAAGAATTCATTATTCTTTTGCTGTATGTGGATGACAAGTTGACCGTTAGCCACGACACTAGCAAGTTAAGAATTTTACCCTTATTCTAAGGTTACATATGGATATCGAGAAATTGCAGTAGATTCTAAGAAAAATTACTTTTCTTGCTTCCCATAAGCATGTGGATATTTCGTTTTTGGAGAAAATGTCATTAAAAAAAAAAACTGTTTTTCAGACGGCTTTAGAGGTCCGGAAATGTGTGAAACTGCATCATAATGCAGTTTTTTGTCATCCGAACGCAGCCTAAATGATGTTCCATATTTTTTAAACTTTAATGGAAGAAATCTTTTTATGAAATAGCAATGGGTGACCCAGTCCCTGCAATTATGGATTAATGAAAAGGGGCTTAGTTATTAGACAGTAAATGAGTAGTTTAAGAGATTTATCTTGTGTATTGTATTTTGTGCAATAGAAAGTGCATGTGTGGGAGGCAAGGAATGGTATTTTCTCAGTCGACGTGATCGGAAATATGCCACCGGATTACGAACAAACCGAGCGACAGTCTCCGGCTATTGGAAGGCCACAGGAAAGGACAGGCAGATCAATCGGAAAGGGATGCTGGTGGGGATGAGGAAGACCTTAGTTTTTTACCAAGGGAGAGCTCCCAAAGGAAGAAAAACAGAGTGGGTCATGCATGAGTTCCGGCTTGAAGGAGCTTCCGACCCACCTAAATCTTCTTTCATTAAGGTTCTCTCTCTCTCTCTTTTACTTAAATCTTGTTTCATTTAATTTGTTTTTTCTTCAATATTATTAGTTGCAAGGCAATAACAGTAATAATGTTTGGGCAAAAACAGGAAGATTGGGTTCTATGTAGGGTGTTCTACAAACAAAGAGGAGTTTCTGTCAAACAAAGCCCAGAAGATTGCTACGACGACACTGGCTCGTCATCCCTTCCACCATTAATGGACTCCTACAACATCACCTTTGACCCAACCCCATCTAATTTTCAGGTGTCTGAGCAAGTGCCCTGCTTCTCCAGCTTTTCTCAAAGCCAGCCCCAACAAAACTTCTCACAGCACCTCATCCAAACTGATCCAAGCATACCCACCAAGAACATAGCCACCTTTGGGGAATTACCTGATATGAGTTTTTATTTGAACCAATTTCCCTGTGATCAAAAGATCATAAAAGCAGTTTTGAATCACCTCACCAGACAGGAAGGCAGTCTGAAGGTTGAGCCATCACCAAGCTTAGGGGAAGGAAGCTCAGAAAGCTACTTGACTGAAGTGGGTCTCCCCCCCATGTGGAATGACTATTGACTTTTGGAGAAGATCACTTTCATAGATTGTGGTTATGGCCGGTGTGATAAGAGATATATTATCTTGTTAGTCATCCAAGCTGTAAAGATGAAAACTCTACATAGTATAAATGGTTCTTAAAGCATTATAAATGCATGGGTTAAGTATTTTCTCTTTTCCCTATGTGTGATATTGGCTCACTTGGGTTTAAATTTAAAGTTAATATTACCTGTAATTATAGACCTAGACTAATGTAAGTAATGGGTAGCTATCCTAGGTGGTGGAATATTTCATTGTTCTATCTATACAAAATACAAGTCAAGTCTAGTATCAAAATTTTCAAGTCTATACAGTTCTATTGTATGATTGCTATGAATCCCAAAAGTCAAATTTGCAGGTATGAACTGAGAAGTGTTTTTGGCTCTTTTAATTTTGACTAATGATGCCATTACTTTGAATAGGATATATCTGCTAATAAAAGCGTTGACAAGCAAGATGAGCCCCTCAAATAACTGAGAAGTGTTTTTGGATCTTTTTATTTCAAAAAGTAGTATGGTCTATGTTGCTAAATAATGTTTATTATCATATTATGAAGTAATTTGGATTAATTAATTTCCTAAAATGTTTCTTAATTAATTAAAGCCAAAATAATTAGTGAAAGATAATTATGTTCCAGAGAAAGATATGTTACCTTCAGTCAAGTAGCAATCATCCAAGGGCTACGGACGAGCACCTTTATGGGCTCTTCCTCAAAGGAAGATCACAGCTGATTTAGTAAAAAAGCTATCTCAAATGTTCTTCTATCAAAGGAACTATACTGAGAATACCATATCATGCAAGTAAAATTTCAGAAATATGGAAAGTGATAAAAAAAAAAAAAAACGATGATAATTTCTCTTCTTCCTTCTAGCTATGCTTACCAATGCACACAGTGAGGTAACAAACGAAATTGTACTACCTGAAATAATAAAAGAATCTAAGTAAGCTACGATAACCAATTCATGTGTTTGATTTTTATTCATCTCATCACCTCTATATAATCTTGTTCATAAAATCATTTCGTATAAACAAATTTTCTTTATTTCTCATTCTCAATGAAATATTATAAATATCTCTTTATTTGATTTTTTCTAGTCAAATCATAAACTTAATGCAACATAGCATCATTAACAATCATGCCAGCCATTCACACATATATTCGTCCAATAGGACATGCATGCATGACAACACTCAAGCATGCGTGATTGTAAAGAGTTAGTTGGTTAAGGGATGAATTTTTTTTACTCATAAGCTAGATTGAGGATTGTAAAGAGTTAATGTGTGATTGAAGATTGAGGATTTGTGTAAATGGAAATTAGTAAAGATACTTTTGAAAATAAAGATTCTAAGAAATGATATTTTGGATATGGGAAAATAAAAAAATACTTAGGCCCCAATTGGTTCGATGAATTGGAATTGAAATTAAGAATTATAATTCTAATTCCAATTCATTAATATTTGGAATTAGATAGAATTCAAATTCTTGTGATTGGATGACAATAGAATTGACTTTTGGAATTAGAATTCCATAGAGAAGTGATTTAAATTCTAATTCCATTCATTGATTGGATGAATTTATGAGATTCAATTATAATTCCTTAGTTACACAGGTTTATAAACAAAGCTACATAGGTTTATTTACATGATTTTAATGGATTCACTCCTCCATCGAGTGTGAATGCATATACACTTGTAAATATAATCTCTTCTGAGTTTTAAACAAGTTTGCATTATTGTACCTTCTAGAACAGTTGATATTCACTATATTAATTTAAAGCATAATTCCTAGTTCCTATCAACTATGTACGTAAACTAACCAAAACAATCTGTTTATTTTTGGTTTTAAATATTGTGGGAGAATATAAAAACAATAGATACCAAAAGAATAAATAAACATTGACATAATATAACTTATCTGAATAGGTATGAAATGAAAAATTAATTTCTTTAAATTGACCGTAGACTAATCCAATCTGTTCAAGAGTGTGAAAAGCATCAGGACCAACCTAGCTCCTTGTCTCTTTTTCAATTTCAAACCCATACATCATTCATCCTAGTATATTCTGTCAAACAATTTTATATTGCGATGGGAAAAGGATTTAAGATACTAAGAGTTTTGTTAAAATTTTCATTTAAAAAAACATTCAAATGTCCCAAAATGGTTTTAAATATTTCTAATTTTGAAAAACCTAATTAAAAATTTTAGCACGAAACACATTGAGCTTGACAGTCATTACTTTTCAGTGCTTACATTCTGACTAAAAGCTAATATTTTTTATCAAGCAACTTGGAAAACTTATATTGCAACTAACCATTCACAAGTTGAGTTTTCTTCAAAATCATATTTCAACTTGAGAGATAGACTCGGATGTTATTTTATTAAAATATTTCAAGCAATTTTGTAATGTTATCTACCATTTTTTTAGCTGGTAGTGTATCCCTTTTTTTTTTTTTTGGTTATGGATCCATTCAACACATGATTTCAGCCTTCCGGGGATCAACTTCTGTACAAGCTTCTATCCAAAGCAATGCAAGTCAATCAACCCATTTGGATCAATTATCTAAATTTGAGTTAATAGCATGACTTAGTTTGATGCAACTTATAATACAAGGGAAATGCATGCACTATCCACATAGAAAATTAGAAAGCTTTTGCTTTTGAAGTGGGATACTTCGGCATGGAGCATCCCATCGTTAGTTTTTTTTTTTTTTTTTTTTACTTTTTGTAAATGTTTTATGTATGGCCCACTTCGAAAAAAAACTAATTGTGCATGGGGTGCTCCGTGTGGAAGCATCCCACTTTAAAAGCAATCGCCAAGCCCAAATCATAATGAATGTTTTTCATTCGTTAGTTATGATGCTGCTCATGTGGTGATAACAAACTTGTAAAATGGGAAAAAATTAGAGGGTATTTTGGGTACACAATGTCAGCTAGAAAACCCACTGTTCGCTTTATAAGAGTAATAGATTTGTTGTGGTCAATAGTTTACTATGAATTTGAAAAAAAACTAACCCATATATATATATTTTTCATTTCAGAATCCCTTTATATATCTTAATTTTAGCTGAACTAAACACTACTGCGTGGCAAATTAAATGTAATTAAAATGTATTTTTTTGTTAAACGTTTTCATTTTCAAAGTTTAGCTGTAGTACTGACTTACTCCACAGAATATTTTCATTAAACTCATGGACATAGCTCATATTGATAGCTTTAGCTAGCTCTCCAGGAATGTCACTTCACCAACCACTCCGAATAAATCCAAAGAATTAAGAACAAACGTTTGAGTGATTCGGTGGAATTAACAAATGGGGTTTGGATTAGAGTTGGTTCAAGGAATCATTAATTAATTTTCTCTGTAAGAATAGAATAATACTGCACTAGATCCAGATGAGATCATACTAAGATCCGCTGATCCTATAATGACAAAAACTGAATGGTAAGCAAAGGGGGCGTTCCCACTATTCAGTTTCCATTTCTTGTTTTCTTAATGGAAGACAGAAGGTTCATTAAGATAATTCCATAGAAGTAGGGTTGGTATGTGGGAGGAAAGACATTGCAATCTCGCTTGTTTTAATAACAAGATGCGTGGGAATTTTGACCAATAAAAAAAGAAGCTGTGTGGGAATTTTTAAAAAGGAATTATTAATGGCCATTCTTTTGCAGAGCAGACCAGAAAAGTCTTCCAAAAAATATTCGGATTTAGTTGGATCAGATCAGGTTGCTGCTGAATGGGTGGGCTGGACCCTGAGTTTTAAGTTTATATATAAGCTCCACATAATGAAAATCTTTGCTTTTGTTTCTTGTGGATATGGACTCCATTGAATTTTTTTTTGTTTGGGTAAGGGACTCTATTGAATGGAAGGCCTCTTTGGTGTGAGTGCGTAGGTGGCCACATAGAAAGATTGCTTCTAGCAATCACTGCATATCGTGTGTGCGGTCCACACATTTGTCTCTTGCTACACATGTAACTAAGGCTGTCAAGGGCCGGAGCTAAGCTAGCTAGGGCTTAGCTCGCATTAGCAGATCTTGAGCTCTAGTTTTAAGCTCGTGTGTTGAGCCTGAGCCTAAATAATAGATCATTAACTTAATGAGCCTGAGCTGAGCTTGAGTGGGCACAACTCGGTTAAAGCTCGGTTCGTTAGATATATAATATAAATTTATATTATACGTTATATATTACTATATTAAACATATGTGTTGATATATATATATTTAGTAAATTTTAACTCATGATTAAATATTATTCTGAAGTTAAGAAGTTATCAAATGAATATACTTAAATTTTTTATTTATATTGTTTTTTTATTATGTTTACATGAGTAGTTTTGTATTTTTTTTTCTTCTAGATGCAGGTTTTCGATTATATTAATTCTTAATATTTGATAGATAAAGGGCACAATGACTATTGGATAAAGAAACCTTAGCTTATTTAATTTTTCTATTATTATCTATTGACTTTGTTTTTTTTCAATCATCCATTATTTTTTCAATTTTTGAATATCCTTGTCCATATGTGATGTACTAGGACTTGGCACCACTTTACACATTTGTCACATCCCCCTTAATTAATTAAATTTAACTAGGGACATAAGAGTCACCAAGCTATTCTGATAAGTATTAACCTTCCCACATCGAGACAGCTAGCCATTGGAGTACAATTATAACTTACCTTAGCGGAACATGGAAGCAAGTTGTACAACTAAGACAAAAGTAACATCCACTATTTTATAAATATTTACAATACATTAGAAGGTAAACATTTGGACATACATAAATGTACAAGTCTTTCTTTCTTTATCTCTCAACTCTACAAGGTGAAAAATCCCAGTCAACCTGTAACCTAAAATATTAAAAGGAATCATGAGTTCATAGCCCAATAAGGAAACTCCACTAACCACAATCATGTAAACAGTTCAAGGATGTATAACGACCATGAAGCATAGACAAGATATCTCATCACCTTTCCCCAAGTCATAAACATGAATTTCATACCACCCAGATATCAATTAAATATGCAATGCATATATGTCATGCTTCACACTCACCCACAACCATATTGACATGTTGGAAAGCCTGGGGTCGTCCCTCTACCCCTCATGTATAGTCCATGTTGCTTCCAACTAGGCGGTGGTGTGAGACATGGAAAATCACCTAGATGACTTCCTCATCATTACACAGGGTTTGACAAAATTAGGAGTCGCCACCATTCAAGTTAAGGTGTGAATGGACACCAAAGGGATCATGAAAATGAAAAAATAGAGTTTAAAGCTACTCTAATTCATGGTCAAATCCAGAGATCAGGTAAGGGCATTAGGTTATGAGTAGGGGAAGGAGTTAGGCACCCCCACTCATCCATACAAGATGGTTGCCATATGCTGTTCATGCTCGAAAATTTCTTGCTAACAAAGATCACTCAAAAAGGCTTGAAAAGAACTAAACAGATGTGTGATTCCTCCATATGAGTAGTCCAATAAGATTTGGACTCTCTATGAATATATCACCTCTAGGACTTCATGATTAAGTGAAAATCAAAGTAAAGATTGAAGAAAATCAAACCAAAACAAATATGGAAAAATCAATAAGAGATGAAGCTACATTAGCTTGAAAACTTTGATCAATCATAAATCCCTCGATTTAAACTCAAATCAAACAAAACCAAAGCCAATAGAAAGCTGGTATGAAGTAGAATACTTAGTAAAAAAAAAAAAAAAAATCAGCCCAATCCGATTTAAAACGAAAGAGAAATACTCAATCCAATCTACTGCTGTAAATCTGCAAAAGCAGCGAGTAACCAACTTTGAAACTCTATTTGTGGAGATTGGCTCCATATAAATCCTTAAAAACTTGCATGAATGAAGTATAAGGTGCCATATTTGAAATGAAATAGGCCTCACACAAAACTTCATCCATTTGTGACTTGTGTGATCTCTCAAACATGCCTAGAGGATCACAGATTGACTCTGAAATCTGCTATTAAGCAGCTCTGAGTCAATCAAACACACAAGACACAAATCAAAGTGAAAACTCTTGAAACCAATTGGATTTGAAAATATACTCACAAAGGAAAACATAGGGATTAAAATTACTTGAATCGGAGCTAAAATGAGCAAATGGTGCTTGATCAAAGTGACAAGTTCGGTAATCTGATCTGACCTGCCGACTTTGATCAGATGGTATAAAAAATTGGCTCCATAGAAATTGTTGAAATTTTACAGACAATAACTAGATATCTCCACCTATTACATCTCTTTGAAATCATTCAAAAATTCATCCGGATGATGAAGTTATGAGTGTTCTAAGACAAGGTACAGGTGCTGTCAGATTTGAAAACCTTGAGTAAAAATGAGCAAAACCAGTGTAATGGATTGGGCTAAACTGGCTTGAAATCACTAGAACTGAGTTGAAAGGATGCTCAAAACAACCTTAGGATGAAGATTTAGCCCAGGCCTCTCATTAGTTGAAGAGGAGGAGCTAGGTTCATCCATAAAAGCTTGAAATAGAGAGTTTAGACCATAAGGCCTCTCAAAGATTGAAATCACAAAACCAACTCATGAAGGCCTAAAAGTTTGCTCTAAGGCCACTGATCTCAAATTTACCATATTGAGCATGGTGAATCCGAGATCTAAGCCTATTATCGACAAAACAGAAGTAATACGTATGTGATTGTGTAGGAAATCAGATTTTTGGGAGGAGACGGGGATCCATTGCTATAGAGAGCATGGATCACAGTGTTCTCTCCATATTTAAATCATACCGAAACAGCAACCAACACAATATCAACATGCATGTTATTCACGATTGGTTCTAAGCCTAAGGTTCCATTCCGACTTCCTTTTCCCCAAGCTCTCTCTTCACGTTTTACGGCTAGAGAGAAATCTTAGGTACTTTAGAAGTGGTTTGGGGCTCCAATACACACCATGGCACTATTCTACAGAAAGGTAGAAGGAGAGAGTGCTAGAATGTAAGTAAAAAAATTGAAGAAGAAGGAGAAGTGAGGTAGCTTAGGAAACCTTGAGACAGCAATTCGGTAGAGATTTGCTTCTTCTTCTAGAGTCTTGGAGCTTCAAATTGGCAGCCCATTACCAGAGGAGAGCCCCTCTATTTATAGGCACAGCCAATGGTATCAAAAGACCCAAGGGTAGGCCAAAGAACTCTTCTAGATTATTCCAATTCAAGTCAAAGGCATGAATTGGAGTAATACTACAAGTTTCGGAGGGCAAAATAGGGAGAGCAGGTCTCCCAGAGAGAGGTAAGATGCTTAAATAAGGCTCAGATCTCGAGCCTTTTCACAAATGTGCAAAATGACCGCAACCGCATACACAGTGCAGTTTAGACAAAACCACACTCTGAATGCGGTCACGGCAAAACCCCTTCGAAAACTGCACACTTACTGCGGTTGAAATTTAGTTACGCCTCATGATTGCTGCCGACGTGGCCTAACGGCTTAACGGCCAGGGCCACCTGGCATCCCACTTGCGCTCATGCACAAAGCGTGAACTCAACCGCACTATACGTGCGGTCCCAACTGCACATTACATGCGGTCAGGACAAAATAACCAGAAACCGCAAGATATATGTGGTCAACACCTTTTCTTTATTTTTTTGAGTTTTTGACACATGCAATACTTATTTTCATGTAATATCATTTTGTAGGCAACCCAAATTGCACTACAAAATGAGAAAATAATTGAAAATATTAATTGGGATTTAAAATAGGTCAAAAATGCATGAAATTCCATCATTTAAGCATTGCCCGTATTGTATCTGCGGGCTGGTGTCACCCGAAATTGTTATATGGGCATGTCGCGCCCGTAATAAGAATGCAGACACGACTTGCCCACAATGTATATACGGGCACAGGAGATTTGTGCGAATTTTATCCTTGCTCGATTTCTGAGCCTTATCTACATCCAAATATCTCTCTAAGTGAGCGAATTTATTTATTCGTTCGAATTATCCTTGTTGGACATGGATGGGCATTATCCCTATTTTTCAATCCAATCTGGTGGATCATGGTATATCCCTATGGACCAGCCATACCCCTGGGTTTGCCTATAAATAGAGGTGAGATCCTTAAGCAAAGGGCCACGAATTTGAAGTCTCAAGAGCTCCAAGTGAAGAGAGGAATCCCTGCTGCTCCGCTTGCTCAATCCAGGTAAGTCCCTTTTCCCTTTTATTTTCTGTTTTCAATTCTAGAAGTAATCTGATCTTCTCCATTGCGGTAGAATAAGGCCTTCTTGTACTTGTATTCCTAAACCTGTCTCTAAGTACCTCAAGAATCCTCTCTAGCCGTAAAACGTGAAAAGAGAGCTAGGGGGAAGGGGAACAGGTGGATCCCTAGAATAGAACCATAATCTGTTTTTCTCTTTTTTTGTAGAATAAGGCCTTTGATTGTGTTTGTATCCCCAAACATATCTCCAAGTACCTCAAGAATCCTCTCTAGCCGTAAAACGTGAAGAGAGAGCTAGGGGAAAAGAGAACAGGTGGATCCGTAGGGTAGACCCCCATGTGCTCTAATCTATGAGATATGGCTGCTTTGAATATCCTGTTAATGTTTTAATGATCTTATGATTGAATCTGAATGAATCTTATGAATCTATGATGTTTATAGCATGAAATCCTTTTTTTCTCCTAAAATTGAGATTTTCACCACTTCTGCACCTACAGTACTGTTTTCGTGATTTTTGTGATATTAGGCTAAGATCCTAGATCTATCATGATCTATATGATAGATCTGGATTCAAAGGCCTGAAAGTAATTTCTAGGGTTTCATGATGTGGTTTTCGAGTCCTTTTTCATTTTTAAGAGAAGACCCTATGGTCTAAGTGTGAGACACGGGAAAAAATCACCGGAACGATCATCCCTCCGTCAACACGTGGGGCTCCATGTAAAAATTGTGAGAGGCTACCATTCAGATTTTGGGTGTGAATGGACACCAAATGATTCAAAAATAAGCAAAAATAGCCAAAAAAGTGCTAAAAAACAAATTCTAGGGTAAAAATAGCCCTACTTGAAAATCAAATCCAGAGATGGGTAAGGGGATTAGATTATGAACGGGGGAAGGTGTTAGGCACCCCCATTCACCCACACAAGGTGGTTGTCAAGTGTTTGTTCATGCTAAAAGAAAATAGGAAGCTTGCTAAAAAATCATGAAAAGCCTTGAAAAAGGAACAAGTGTATGATATATTCACATGAAGATCCAAATGGATTTTAGATCTTCTCTTATGTCAATATCATTTCTGAAATGTCATAAAAGGATAAAAATCCAAGCAAAAGAATGTACAAAGCCAAGTTGAATCAAATCCGGAAAATTCGGTGAAAAGTAATTCCATTTCTCTTGAAATCACTCAAATCCAATTTTAAATCAAATCAAACCAAATCCATTTGAAAGATTATGGTAAATAATAGTCTCATGCAAAATTTCAAGCAATTCCGGGTGAAAACCTAAGAGTTATGTTCCTTGTAAGGTTGCTGCCGGAGAAAATCAAAAGTAGCAAGTAGACAACTTTGGAAAATCACCTAGAAAAATCCACTCCATAAAAACCCACGAAATTTGGTGTGATTGAAGTCTGTATGGCCATCTGTCAAAAGAAACTAGCCTCATACAAAAACTCATTCGGATGTACCTTAGGTGGTCTCCCGAACAGGCCCCGAAGATCACAGATTTACCCAGAAAAGTACTAATGAGCAGCTCTGAGTAAAGCTGTTACAAATAATTCAAATGGAGTCAAAAAATTATGACACCAACTGGATTTAAAAATAGACTCATAAAGGAGTGCCTAAAAACAAAAATCATTCGAATCGGACTTAAAACGAACACATGGCGCTCCGTCGAAGTGACAAGTTCTGTATTTGAACCTGAACTGTCCAATAAACTTCGACAGAGAGGTGTCAAAACTCCGCTTGATAGAAATTAATGAAATTTGGTGGACATAAACTAGACAGCCTCACCTTTCCCATGGTTCTAGAATCACTCCAAAATTCATCCGGACGATGAAGTTATGAGTATCCGAAGTCGGGGTACAGTTGCTGTCAAGTTAAGCCCTTTTCGGGTAAAACCGATGCAAAAATGTGACAAAGTGTGTGCAATTCGTGCAAGATGAACACAAAACCTTTAAAAATCATCCAAAGACATTTCAGAATTGATTGAGGCCATTTATTTGAGATTTATCACAATGAATGTAATAAATCCCCAAATGTGAGCCTATCCCGCCAAAATAGTGATATGTATGTGCAAGTGTGAAAAACCAAACAAGATCAATATCATGCATACATATTCATCAAAAGAAGGTTCTAAAACAGCCTAGGGTTCCGTTCCATTATCGTTTCCCTCTGTTCTCTCTCCCCGTTAAACACGGTTCTTCAAGATAATCAAGGGTACTTTGAATATGAAACGGTTTACAATCAATCAAAAGGCTTTATGCTACATAGGTTCTAGCACTAGGGTCAATCCCCAGTCTCGTTTGTCCTAGATCCTGCCTTCACGTTTTACGGCTAGGGGGAGTCTCGAGATACTTTGAGCCGGGGAAGGATTTTCACACACATAGAAGGCTTTATTCTACAGAAAGGTAGAAGAAGAGATCTAGATCTAGAAATATAAAGACAGAAAATAAAAGAAAAGTTTGAGGCTTACCTGGGTTCTGGATGCACTTCTGTAGCGGTTTCCCTCTTCTCTTGGAGTTCTTCTTGGCGAGAATTCAAAACAAGAGTTAATGGCCATTTGCTTAAGGAGGAGCATTCTATTTATAGGCAAAGGCTAGGGTTAGGGTTGGTGAGAATGGTAGACACAACCTAATGTCTATAGCCCACCAACCTTAACCCTAAGGCTATTTCCGAGATTTCCCCTCATTTAATGAGGGATATGATGGTAAAAGTGAAAAGCTCTCGGAAAACCCTAATTTTGAGCAAAACTTATGTATCCGGTATATCAGGCTGGATACACAAGAGCCTTAAGGTATCCGGTATATAATACCGGATACATTAAAGCTTCTTTGTATCCGGTAGATAATACCGGATACAAAGAGAGGTACTTGTATCCGGCCTGAGTTACCGGATACAAGTAAAAAACACTTTTTCTCAAATTTTGTGCTGGCTTTTAAGGAGATAATGATTTTTGATGATTATTGATTATTTTGACAGTGCAATTTGGGGTGTCTACAACTGCCCCTCTTTGCGGGAGCTGCGAAGCAGTGAGCTGCAAAGATTAGACAAGCCCAAATTGCACTTTCTTAAGCATGATTTGCTTGATTCAATTCAATTTTATAAAAAACAATTTCTGAGTGAAGATCTGCCAAAAAGCCCTAACTTTAAGGGAGGCATCTCTCCAAGAGTTCTTAAATTCCACTGAGCTCTTGTGGCTGTGAAGTGGATTTTAAGCCCAAAAATAGGATTTTTGAAAACTGATTTTTTATCAAACCAAGTTAAAAATTGAGTGGATATCATCCTTTTGACAAGCACATTTCCCAAAGTTGTCCTAAATTCCACTGAGCTCTCGTGGCTGTGAGGTGGATTTTAAGGCAAAAATAGGATTTTGTGAGAAAATAGTGGAATTTGTAGCACATTTTTGCTCTTTTTCTTCCCTTTTTTTTTCTTTTTTCTATTTTTTTTCTTTTTTTTTCTTTTTTTTTTCTTTTTTTTTCTTTTTTATATTCTTCTTCTTTTTTTCTTTTTCTTTTTTCTTCTTTTTTCTTTTTTTCTTTTTCTTCCTTCCCTTTTTTATTTCTTTTTCTCTTTTTTCCTCTTTTTTTTTCTTTTTTTCTTTTGTATCCGGTATAACATACCGGATACGCATGACCCTGTGTGTATCCGGTCTAAATTACCGGATACACAGGGTTTATAAAAGTCGCGTGCGGCCACGACTTTTCCTCTTCTTTTCTCCTTCTTCGTTTACTCAGACCGGCTACAGACCTTTTTTCTTCGACGACCGATGATCCTCCTTCCTTCTCCGGTCATTTCCGACGACTCTTGGAGCTCCGGCAACCTCTATTGCTACCGGCGACAGCCTGTAACTCCGGCGACTTCAGTGATTGCTCATTTACGAGCCCTAGCTTGGTTTACTTGCTGATTTCTGGCGATTCCTCACCTTGGCGTTGGAGTGACGACCTCTAGTGATCTCCTTTGGGTTCGGCGACTCCTATTGATGCCGGCGACCATTTCCTGACTTCGGTGATTGTCATTGCCAAGCTTTGAAAAACCTTGCCCTTCCTCAACAGTGACAGCTCGGCACCATCTTGCAGGTATATCCATTTCGGCCTAGGCAGTCCTCCTTGCTGCTTGCAATCAAGTGTTACTTCCTCCATTCAAACAGTAAGTGCAATTCTGGCCTAATCAACAATTTCCTGTATAGCTTGTACACCGAATTGCCATGTCTGAGCATGTCTTTTGCTGTGATTTTTCTGTTCATCATGTTGGATTGCTGTCAATTGATGCTCACCATTAATCATCTATGTTGATGCTAGATTTAGCAGATTTAATGTCATGCCATGTAGCTTGCTTTAATTTGGCATATTGCCTTGCACTGCATTTGTTTATTGCCAAGCATGATGCTTTGCTGCTTGCAACCATGATTTTCAATCTGTAGTAACTAAGAACACTGCATCGCTTGATTGTTGAATTGTTGCCTTTTAACAACTTCATGACCTTCAATGATAAAGGAGTCTTCATATGCCATGCTATTTGTTGTTGTTTTTTTTTATCCATGACCAGTAATTCCACAATATTGATCACTTAACAGTAGTTTTACTTCTGAATTCTTGACCGGCATTATCTGACACTTTCGGATGGTTTGCCGATGATACTGAAATTGATCACATCCTTTGCTTAGGCATTGTTGGCATGACTTTCAGATTTTTCCAATTATTGACTTGGAACTGCTCATACCCTGCTATAAATTTTCCCCATTCCTCTTGACCTTCTGACCTAGCTTGTCAATCTTCACTTCTGCTTTTTATCCCATCTCCATGAATATGTCCTGCAATCACAATAGATTAGGAACTGTTAAGCATTGTAGGATTCTTTTAGAAACTGAAATATCTATCATCAAAACTTTGTAGATACCACAACTGCGATAAATTCTCTTAAGACATAATTTGCAGTAACTTTGAAAAAACATGTAAGATGGAATGTGAACTGATACCTAGGCCAAAAGAAAAGATAAAATTTCTAATAAAAACACTCCCCTGTGTAGATGGCTAGGAGTCGTTCTCGAGTTAGAGAGGAGGCTGACCCTGCTGATCAGCCCTTCACTTCGCGGGCTCGGACAGAGGCGAGTTCCAGCGCTACCTTGTCGGAGCCGCTAGATGTCTCCAGGGAGAGTTCTGCTGAGGGCTCTGCTGAGGTAGGCTTCCCAATTATGCTTCTCTTTCTTCTATTCTCTTCCTACACCAATCTTTACACCTTTCTCTTGGAATTTAGCCCGCTGTAGCTCCTGCTTGAGGTCGGGGCAGAGGCTGAGGCAGAGTTCATGATCCGGTCCTTGAGGGTGAGGGAGGCCGTGGCAGAGGCCGAGGACGTGGCAGAGCCAGAGGTGCAGCTCAGGATGGTGCTGCCGTGGCTTTGTCAGGGGTCTCTGAGGAGCTGAGGGCATCTGTTCATGATACAGAGCTTCTCATTGGCTTGGATAGCCACCCCTCTATGTGCATTAGGGCAGATGTGCTGCTTCCCTATCATTCCTCCCATTTGCGAGGCAATTGGGGGAGATTCAGTGAGTTGGCACAGTCGCTTTCTCCGGCACTCAGGCGTGAGTTTGGGAGGTGCCACCTGGATCATTTCCTCAGCATCCCATCGTTCAGAGCTGACCGTCCACTCATCTTCGCCATGATGGAGAGATATTTCCCGGAGACGCAGTCATTCCATCTACGGGACGTGGAGCTAGGGATCCGCCCCTTCGATTTTGTGATGATTACTGGTATTCCTCTGACGGGGCGGACCATCGTCTTGGAGCGACCTTCTGTGGAGGATATTGGCCTCCTCCTGGGATATCCGGCCCTGCCTTCCACTGCTTGGGATGGGCGGAGTGGCCATCTCTCCATTAGTTGGCTGCGGGAGAGCCTGGCTCGGCATTTTGAGGGGTGGCACGAGACTGTTGCTGTGGAGGATGCCGCTTTTATCCCTATCTTCCGCCATGTATTCCTGCTGATGCTCGGGAGCTGCTTCTTCCCGGAGGATACCACCAGTGTCAGCCCACTCTTCTTAGACGCCTTGAGAGATTTTCATCAAACCCGCCAGCTAGCATGGGGTCGGCTTATATATGGGACCATCCTAGCCGGGTTGTGCCGAGCGGTTCGAGGCCTGGCATCCCCGAGAGGCGATGGAGTCAGCAGCTGGTTCTTCTGGCAGATTCTGCAGGTATTGAATTCATCTGTCTGGTTTAATCCCTTATGCTTTATTTTTTTTTCTGACTGATTTTTCTTTTGCTAGGTGTTCATGTACACCTATATGACTTTCTTCCGCCCATCCCCGGTACCTGAGGTCGCGGATTTCCCTGTGGCTTTGCGGTGGTCGGCCCAGGTCCGAGATGCTGATAGGAGTCAGCCTCATACTGCTCGGGTGCATTTGGACCGTGCCCGATGATCCGATGTAAACTCTTTGCCCTTTTCCTTTTGTTTCTTTTCCTGCACCTTGACTGTATCTGATCGCTTTTCTTCTTTGCAGCTCATCTTATCCCGTCCTGATGACGTGGATGTTGGAGTGGCTCGTGAGATGGCAGTACAGGACGCTTTTGATAGAGATCTCCGACGTCAGCCCTACCAGTGCTTCCTTGGGAGACTTGGTAGGGTGATGTATTTGGGAGAGCGCCTGTATTTCCAGCACACAGGCACACTTCGCATCCCCGTTCCTCCTCCTGTGGATCCCAACACACTCCTCCCAGGCTTTGATGTGGATCAATTCGATCACTTCCTGGATGTGGAGGGGCTTACAGTAGCTGGAGATTATGACGAGTGGATCCAGAGAGTCTCTATTGGATGCTTGATGGATCGACCCACTCGTGCCGGGTGACTGAGATCGGCGGGATCTTCATTCAGGTCCATGATGACGCTGTGAGTTTCATGATCTTCATCTTCCATCCCATTTTTCTTCAATTCTGCATTTCTGACTCTAATTCTATTCTTATTGGTAGGTACACGAGCTGAATCTGATTCGGGACCGGTTCGAGAGCCAGCGGGCCACGATTGATGATATGATCGCAGAGCATGATGCGATCGTGGCCCAGCGGGATACTAGGATCAGAGAGCTGGAGGCCCTAGTTGCTGAGCTCCAGGCTAGACAGGTATCTGGTTTTCTTATATTTTCATCTCTTTCATTTCCCTGTTTTTGTTATTCTGATATGGCTTTTTGACTTGTGCAGGGCCCGGTCCATGATCAAGATGCTGTTTATGAGCCTGTCTTCTCTGTTCCTAATCCGTCTCCGGCTCGGGTTGCTGATCCAGAGGATGCACCAGTTGTTGATCCTGGCAATGCCCCATCTACTGATGCCCCAGCTGCTCCTGCATCTCCCTTGATGGTCCCTGAGCCGGAGGACGTCCCTGCTGCTGACCCAGTGGAGCCGGATCCCCCAGTTTCTGCTGTAGATATCCCTGGTATGTTTTCTTTAATTTTCCCTCTTTGGTTTATTTTGATGCTTTCATTTCTGATTTTTTGTCTGTTGATCCAGATGCTTCTGTTCCTGGTCCCTCTTCTACTGCTGCTAGGCCTTCTGGATCTGCAGGTCCAGCTGAGCCTGCACGTGCTGAGCCCGAGGTTTCTTCTCCAGACTCTGCTCCGGATCCGCCTCCAGACCTTGAGGATTATTGCTTGGAGTATCAGATCCAACAGGTGGTGGGTCGGCTTCCTCGCCATGCTGCCGAGCGTATCCTGGCCTACTCTAGGGGCCGATCACTTCGAGGGAGAGGTCATAGAGGGGGACGGGGCCGAGGACGCTGTGCGCGCGTGGGAAACGCGGCACGGGGTAATTCGGAGTCGCCACCGCCTGATGGGGTGCAGGCGGACACCTGGGTGCCTAATCTTGCCTATTAGGGCTTTTTGGTCTGCGGCTTGAGATTCTAAGTCTGTTCTCGGTTGTGGTTCGGGGAAGTCCGTAGACACCCCGGTCCACCCCGTCAGATGACGGGTCCCATGGGTTCCCTGGTTTGAGTCAGCTTACATTGGTCTCACCTGATTCCTAATCCGATATGCAATTTGGTTAAGTCTGGCGGGACCACCTGAGTGGTGTGGGTCCCTTTAGTTGCTTTTATCTTGATTACTTAGGTGATCTGAGTCTGGTTGGGTGGGCCCCGTTGGAAGGCCCACGGTATCCTTGGTGGGCTTAGTCAAGCCCGTGTGCCCTTGTGGGCCTTGGCCTATCCTAGGAGGCCTTTTGGGCTTTGGTTGGTGCATTGATTTTACTTTAGATTCAGATTTGAAGGTTAAGTGTTTTCTATGCACAAGTGCGCCGGACTGGTTTGTGGGCCCCTTAGGTGGGCCCACATGGTGGCCAAGTATTTTTTATTTTATTTATCTTTTTAATTTTGCCAAAGTGATTCGGACACTGGGCTTGGGGCCCGCAGTCCAAATCTGGGCTTGTAAGCCCAAGTTACCGGAAGTTAGGGTTTGCACCCTTCCTTGGTTCGGTTGGTGGGCTTTGGCGGGCCCGGTAGGCCCTTGCCCTTGGTGTCGGCCAAACCACGCAATTCATGCATTAATTTCACATAACAAGGCTCGGGTGGGCCGCATTGGGTTTGGCCCGGCCGGTTCAAATTGTTCATTTTACTTAAGTTATTTTAATGGCATGCTTTGGTGTTTATTGGGCTTGGTGGGCCCCGTTGGAAGGCCCACTGGAAGTCAAGTTGGACCGGGAGTCCAAGTCCCATGTCGGGTTTCCGGGTGACCCAGAAACCCTATTGGTTTATCCGGTTCGGTTCGGAAATATCATTCACATCTAGCAATAATCACACAAAAAAACACAAGATAGACACTTTGTCAGAAAAAAAACTGGCTCATTGTGCTGGGTCCAAGGGGAGGTACCCGGGCATTTTTGGAATTTTTCAAAAATATACCAATTTGGCATGTTTTAGGGGTATGCGCCGACCTCGGGCACTAGGCGCGAGGTCGGCGCGGGCCGGGCGGACCGAAAACAGCGAAAAACACAAAAAAAAAAAGGTGGGCGCGAGGTTCGCGCGAGCCTCGCGCGAGATGAGCGTGAGCCTCGCGCGAGCTTCGCCCGAGATGAGCTTGAGCCTCGCGCGAAGGTGCGCGCGAGCTTCGCGCGAGCTTCGCGGATACTCGACGCTCTCGGTTTTCTTTCAAACTCCATTTCTGAGCTGATTTTGAGCTCTGTAACTCATTTTTTAGGCTCTGTAAGCCCTCCCAGGGCTTCGGCCACCCCCCAGAAGACACTTAAACTGGCATTCAAATTAATCTAAACATGCTTCATGCTTCATCCCACAACCCAAAATCTCTTAAAAGGAAAAAGACAAACCCGATAAAAAACACATAGGTACAGAGGCATCAACAGCTTAAAAAAGGGGGGTCATGGGGGCATGCTCAAGGGTGCACAAGCAACAAACAGCATGTTAGCAAGTCTAGCAATGTAAAATCAACAAGAAAACAACATGCAGACACACATGCACTTTCCTCCAACCGACTGAACCTCAAGCATGCACACTAATATCCGAAGAAGGGGAGGAGGAGGGGGGTTTACAGGGGTACAATGGATCACTTAACATGAGGGAACAAACTCCCTTTTAAAGCAACGAAAACAGGCCCGGCCCTAGCATTAAGCAGGCCCGAATAGTTTGTGGGGAACTCTCTCAACATACCTTAAGCTCCCGGTGGATCTCTTCCTTACTTAGAGACCCTCCGTACGGCAAAGTGAAGCAAGTGCATATTAAACTACCATGGGAACAAACTTGTGCTCAGGGACGAAAACAAGCTTAGCAAACTTATTAGCAACTTCTCATTTCATTTCAATATATGTATATCAAGCATGGTGGGTAATAATACCTGGGGATCCTAAGACCCGCACAGGTAGGGTTTGGGTGGGAAGAAGCTTGGACACTGCACCTTAAAAAAAACCTTCAACCGAAGCTCTCCAAGCTCACAAAAAATGTCCGAACCCCAAAAAAAATCCCGAACCCTTTGCGCGAGCACTCGCGCGGCCTTTATAGGCAAGGGAAAAGGGGTGCCGCTCACCTTGGCGCCCAGCTCAAGGTGGGCGCAAGCCCGCTCGCCACGTCCGCGCGAGCGGCATAATGATGACATTTCATTAAATGCCGCCGCTCGCCGGTCGAAAAAATCTTAAAAATTCAGATTTGGTCCCTGGCCAATTTCAATTCAATCCGATATTTTCGGATTTTTACAGATTTAGTCCCTGGGATATTTCGAATGTTCGGATATTTACTGATTTGATCCCCGAGATATTTTCCTGCGCAACTCGCCACGTGTGCAGCTTTTTGCCACGTGCGCAGATTGCCGGTTTTGCTGCTCGGAAATTTCATCAGCTCATATTTTCTTCATCCGGACTCCGATCTGGGCAAACTTAGTTTCATTAGAATCGTATCGGAGGCCTCCATCCCATGACCTGGGGGTAGGCCTCCAGATCGGATTTTAGCAGAAAGTCAACTTTTGGCTCTGCTCAAGTTTGACCGCCCGCAGAACCTTCATCCGGACCCCGATTCTTGCAAACTCAGTTGCGTTGGAACCGTGTCGAGATTCTCTATCCAATGACCTAGGGGTAGGCCTCTGGATCGGATTTTAGCAGAAAGTCAACTTTTGGCTCTGCTCTGGTTTGACCGCCCGCAGAACCTTCATCCGGACCCCGATTCCTGCAAACTTAGTTGCGTTGGAACCGTGTCGAGATTCTCTATCCAATGACCTAGGGGTAGGCCTCTGGATCGGATTGTAGCAGAAAGTCAACTTTTGGCTCTGCTCCGGTTTGACCGCCCGCAGAACCTTCATCCGGACCCCGATTCCTGCAAACTCAGTTGCGTTGGAACCGTGTCGAGATTCTCTATCCAACCTAGGGGTAGGCCTCTGGATCGGATTTTAGACGAAAGTCAACTTTTGGCTCTACTCAAGTTTGACCTCCCGCAGAACCTTCATCCGAACCCCGATTCCTGCAAACCGAGTTGCGTTGGAACCGTGTCGAGATTCTCTATCCAATGGCATAAAGCGAGATGGCCAATCTTCACTTGATCAAAAAGTCAACTTTTCACCCCTTAGGGTTTGACTTTCTGTCCAGGGTTTGCATTTTTCGTTTTTCTGGGAGCGCAAAAATGAGGTGCTTACAGCTGCCCCTCTTTGCCGGAGTCACCTGGCGGATGAACGGCAAAAAGAAAAAGAATCTCGTTTTTGCGCTTGGCATTTCTGTCGACATGGTCGACGAGCTTGGTCCTTTGAAGTTTTTATTTTGAAAGGGAAGCGGCCAAATCATGTGGCGTCACTTCCTGGCTTCAGAGTTTCCTTTCCCTTTGCTTTTCGGGTTTTTGTAGGGCAACTCTTCAGCATTTAGTTTAAGTTTGAAAGAGATTAGATTGGACTTGAGCTTGCCAACCTGTTTCGGCGTTGATGCCAGACACTTGACAATATTCTTTTCTTCTTGTTTGTTCCATTAAAGCTTTTAGGTGACTTCAGACTTCTGATCCATTTTGGGTCTTTTACTTGAAGCTTGCTTGCATTTTTCTGTTGTAGCTGTTTTTTTTTTTTTTTTTTTTTTTTGGGATTTGTTGGCCAAGGGTTGTGTTAGGAGGTGGACCGAATGGAGAAAGGAGGAAGGAAGAGTGGAGGAGGAGCTGCTGTTGGTGAGGAGGTGCTTCCAGCGCTGTCCAGTGCCTCAAGGGAGCCCACACACCTGCTCTACTCTATTTACAAAAGTGTGAAATCAAAATTACAAAAGGGGCCATCTTGCCCGATGATATCTTCTTTTATGCTCATTCTTCTTCATGTCTTGTCATTCCTTCTTCTGCAGTGCTCTCTGATTGGCTTTCCCCCTTGTAGAGGCTCCCTAGCTTGGAGCGACTGTTGCTGGGGATTGGGCAGGAACCTTTTTTTCTTATCGCCTCTTCTTTCGGGTCGAGCCTTGTTAGTGACAAGCGTGGGAGTTCCCCGGGGAAGGATGCTCCGCTGGGGATAAGTGGGGATTCCTCACGCTATCATTTTCCTTCATAAGGCCTTCTCCTTCTGCTTGGGTGCGAATTCTTCATGTTCGTTCAAGTTCTTGTTGAGTGTGAGAGGCTCCACCAGGGATTGATGCGAGCTTGCTTGTCTTCTTTCTGCTCTCCTTCGCAGAGCCGGCCTCTTCAAACTGGGTGAGGCTTGATAAGTCTACGTCATCCGGTATCATTCTCTTATTGCTTGAGAGGACGCTACTGGGGATGTAAGGGTGTCGTCCCTTGTTTGCTGAAGGCCTTCCACTGGGGATTTTGGAGGTTGCTATTCTCTGTTTACTGAAGGAACTCCGCTGGGGATTTTTGAGAAGATGTCCATTATCCCACTTTTACTGTACCTGTGAAGGCAGGAAAAGACAACATGTTAGCCGTGGAATAGCTGGGGAATGCAAAACACTTCTTTTATTCTCTTCTTTCTCTGAGCCTTTTGCCCATTGCAGCCAGAAGCGGCCTTTGCCAAGGTTAAGAAATTATCAACTCAGGTTAGTAGCCCAATGTGGAGCTCAAAACAGTTAAGCAGAACAATTATAGAGAAAACAGGTGTGTCAGTGTGTGCCTGTGTTTGCAATATCAAAGAAATTTCCTAAGGTCAGACGGGACTTGGAGTGCTTGGTATTTTCAGTAGCATTGTCATCACAGGCCACTATGGAGTCTTTGACTCGGGCGCAACCTGCCAGTCTGGACCTCTCAAATCTGTTCAATTTTCTCATTTTACTATCTGCAACTATCACTGCTCTCCTCTGTATCTTGCTCTGCTCAAACCAGATGTAACCAGCTCTTTTTTCTTCTTCTTCTTCTTTTTTTTTTTTTTTTTGACTAACCACGCAACGCCCTTTTTTCGGGTTTTCGCTGTGTCCAGCCTTTCTAGGAAACTCTGAATTCCGTCATTGCTGATGAACGCAGACCTAACTGTTTGCCCTGATCATTCCTTTTGGGATCTGAGAGGTCTTAGAGATAGGACGAAATGTAGGCTTGATCTTGGTTATGAAAGAAAGGATAGATGGCTCAAAAAAGCTTAATTATTTGGGTTTGCAAAGTGTGCTACTTTTATTGTTGGTGGGACTTACATCCTGGCTTATTTGTATCTTTATATTTTTGGTGGGGCAAACATTTCCCATTTTCTTTGTTTCTTTTCTTTTTTCTTTCTTTCTCTTTTTTTTCTTGTTGCATTTTCTCTTCTTTTTGAGGTTTTTCTGGGCAAGAATTCCTGGTTTCTTTTTGCTTTGCCAGGAATGCCCCATTTGATGTGTAGAACACTTGCAATGGGTTGAAAGAATTTTAAGGCTCAAAATTGTCTAACTAGGGGAGAATTTAAGGTATTTGGAAGGATTTACAGTTTAAAGGAGAGCCAAGGATGGCCTCTCTTCATTTCCCAATTAGAATGATCTTAGGCATAGTACAGTTTGACTGCGTCTGCATTTATCGGCTCAGGAAAAATTGCCCCGTCCATTTCTTGCAGGATAAGTGCTCCTCGGGACAGAACCTTGTGGACTACAAATGGCCCTTCGTAGTTTGGCTTGAATTTCCCTCTATTGTCCTCTTGATGAGGAAAGATTCTCTTCAGTACCAGATCTCCCACTTTGAACTGTCGTGGCTTCACTTTCTTGTTGTAGGCTCGCGCACTCTCTGTTGATAAAGCTGGCCATGGCACAAAGCCTTGATCCTCTTTTCATCCAATAATTGCAACTGGTCAAATCTGGATTCTTCCCATTCGACATCACTGATTTCAGCTTCCTTCAGAATTCTGAGTGACGGAATCTGTGCTTCCACTGGGAGAACTGCTTCCATTCCGTATACCAAGGAGAACGGGGTTGCCCCGGTTGATGTTCTAATCGACGTCCGATAGGCGTGCAGCGCATACGGCAGCTTCTCATGCCAGTCTCTGTAGGTGACCACCATTTTCTCGAGTATCTTCTTCAGATTCTTGTTGGCAGCCTCTACTGCTCCATTCATCTTGGGCCGGTATGCCGTGGAGTTCAGATGTCTGATTTTCAAGTCTCCGCACATCTTTTCCATGTCCTTATTATTCAAATTCTTTGCATTGTCCGTGATGATCGCTTCTGGAACTCCGTAGCGACAGACTATATTGTTTCTGATAAACTTGAGCACATGAGATTTCTTCACATCCACGAAGGACATGGCCTCCACCCACTTGGTAAAATAGTCAATTGCCACTAAGATGAACCGGTGCCCGTTTGACGCCATTGGATGAACCTGGCCTATCATGTCGATTCCCCAGATGGCAAACGGCCATGGCGATGTCATGGAGTACAGCGTATTCGGTGGTGCATGGATGTTGTCGGCATAAATCTGGCATAACTGGCATTTTCTGACATGAGCGTAGCAGTCTGCCTCCATGGTCATCCAGTAATAGCCCATCCTGAGAATCTTCCTTGCTAGCATATGCCCATTCATGTGTGCGCCGTACAACCCTCCATGGATTTCCTCAATCAATTTCTGCGCCTCGGCTTCCCTGACACATAGCAGCAGAGAGTCATTGTATGACTTCTTGTACAGTCTACCTCCACTGTAGAAGTATTGCCCTGCCAACCTCTGTATAGTTCGCTTCTCTGCAGCTGAGGCACCTTCTGGCAGAATTCTGTTTCTTATGTATCTCTCAATGTCTGCGTACCAAGGCTCTTCTTTGGGCGTGCTTTTCTCGACACTGAAGCAGTAAACAGGGTAACGCCGAATTTCTATCTCCAAAGGTTGCACCCAAGCATCATCCGTGATGGTGGCCATTGATGCTAGCGTAGCTAGTGCATCCGCAAACCGGTTCCCGTCTCGTGGCATGTAGTCGAATGTCACACTCTCGAATTCTTCTTCTAATTCCTTGACCAGTTCTTGGTATGGTACCAACTTCACATCTCTAGTCTTCCAGTCTCCCATCACTTGATAGATGATAAGATTTGAATCACCAAACACTTTCAGCTCTTGTATATGCATCTCAATTGCCGCTCGCAGGCCCAACACACACGCTTCATACTCGGCCATGTTGCTGGTGCAATCAAACAGAAGTTTTGCTGCAATCGGGTGATGAACACCGTTTGGGGAGATTAGCACTGCTCCGATCCCTTTTCCATTTACATTTACTGCCCCGTCAAAGAACATCTGCCACCTGGTTTCTTCTGTATCATCTGCAGACTCTGTACACATCACATCTTCGTCCGGGAAATGAGTCAGAAGTGGTTGGTAGTCAGGTAGTGGATGCTCTGCCAAGTGATCCGCCACGGCTTGCCCTTTTATCGCCTTTCTAGTCGTGTAGACAATGTCGTACTCAGACAAAAGGACCTGCCACCTGGCGACCCTGCCGGTGGAAATCGGCTTCTCAAAGATGTACTTCAATGGATCCAGATTGGAGATCAGCCAGACTGTGTGGCTGAGCAAATAGTGCCGGAGCTTCTGAGCTGCCCAGACCAAGGTGCAACATGTCTTTTCAAGCATTGTGTATCTAACTTCGAAGTTGGTAAATTTCTTGCTCAAGTAGTAGATCGCTTGTTCTTTTCTTCCTTTTTCATCGTGTTGCCCTAACACACATCCCACTGCCGTCTCGGAGGCTGTCAGATACATGATCAAGGGTCGTCCCGGGACAGGCGGGACCAATGTCGGCGGACTCATCAGATAGGCCTTGATCTTATCAAATGCTACTTGACAGTCGTCATTCCAAACTACAGGATTATCTTTCTTCAACAGCTTGAATATAGGCTCACACACAGGAGTCATCTGTGCGATAAACCGACTGATATACTGCAATCTGCCCAGGAACCCTCTCACTTCCTTTTCTGTAGATGGAGGAGGCATCTCCAGAATTGCCTTTGCTTTGGCGGGGTCGACCTCAATGCCTCGCTTGCCCACTATGAAGCCGAGCAGTTTTCCTGAAGTAACTCCAAACACGCACTTGTTTGGGTTAAGCCGGAGCTTGTACTCTCTGAGTCTGTCGAACATCTTTCCAAGATTTACCAAGTGATCTTCTTCTTCCTTGGACTTCGCTATCATGTCATCCACATACACCTCCATCTCCTTGTGTATCATGTCGTGGAACAGCAGAGTCATCGCACGCTGGTATGTAGCGCCTGCATTCTTCAGTCCGAACGGCATCACGCGGTAGCAGTAAGTGCCCCAGTGCGTGATAAAGGATGTCTTCTCCATATCCTCAGGTGCCATTCTTATCTGGTTGTAACCAGAGAAACCGTCCATGAAAGAGAACATCGAATGCGTTGCTGTATTGTCCACCAGTACATCAATGTGCGGCAATGGGAAGTCGTCCTTCGGACTTGCTCTATTCAGATCTCTATAGTCGACACACATCCTGACTTTCCCGTCTTTCTTGGGGACCGGCACGATGTTGGCCAACCATTCCGGGTAATGAGTTACTTGCAGGAATCCAGCATCCAACTGCTTGGTGACCTCTTCCTTGATCTTCAGGGCCCATTCCGGCTTTGTGCGCCTGAGCTTCTGTTTCATAGGTACGGCCTCAGACTTTGTTGGTAACTGATGCACAACCAAGTCCGTGTCTAACCCGGGCATATCCTCGTATGACCATGCAAACATGTCAGAATAAGATTTAAGAAAATCAATCATCTGTTTTCTCAATAATGGTGACAGCTTTTTACCAATTTGGAGGATCCTTGGTTGTGCTATTTCACCTATGTTAATTGGCTCTGTTTCCTCAATGTTAGCCTGGAGACCCTTTTCGTGCCTTTCCAATGCAAGTTGGATTTCAAGCGGGGTTTCCCATGATTCATCATCGTCCTCATGCTCGAAAGGCTCACAGGGGACGATGTTTGAATCTTTTTGCTGCGATGGGCGAGTGCCGCAATCTGACGTGTCGAGTTCTTGCTCGTTTTCAGGATTGGACACTGGCTCATGCATTTCATTTATTATTGCCATCTGGACCGGCCTTTCGATTTCTTTTTGTTCTTTTTGCTCAATTATGGCAATCTTATTACCTATCCCGTGCCCCAGATCTTCCAGGTGTGCGTTGGGATTGACACTAAGATTGCGATGCTCAAGTTGCTTATTTTTGTTATTTTCATTTTCAAACAGATGCAAGTAGTAGGAAGCATTGAGATATTCATTAAAAATTTCAGCAGTAGCTACAATAGAAATCTCAGAGGTGGTAGAAACCCCCTTTGGGATAGCAGCTTTGCTGATAGCAAAAGGCATGGTGCTCCAATTCTTCAGTGGTGCCCCGCCTTCCTTGTTGATAGCAATCGTCTTCTCTGGTTCTCCAGCTAGTACCATGTTGGCGCTCTCGTCAGAAGAGATGTAGATAGGATCCTGTGCTGCGCCTCCTGCCGGTTTGTTCTGGCTTCTCTCTGATCGGGGGCCAGACTCTGAGGATACCCTTACCCATGATCCACTGAGGGCGATTGCCCATGGTATCTCGTCCTCGGGTGGCGCGTATGCGATGGTGACTTCATTGGCCGGGTCAACTCTGGGGGGTGCAAACGTTATGGGTATTCCAGTTGGTATTCCAGGCACCGTGGAAGAGTAAGCTGGGGGTGCCCATTTGCCATAAGCTGCATGGTACACCTCTTCCGGTACTGGCCCTAGCACTTGGGGCATGCTACGGAACATGCGGTTCAGACCGTCGCGAGTTCCGGGGTGCGGGATATGAGGGGGTGGAGGAGGCGACCTTGGCCTGCGAGTTGGTGCTCCTGAGCTGTCTCGCCCTTCCATCATGCAAACATACATGATTGGGCCTTCTTCTTTGGATTCCTCAACGGGAGCAGGTGGTGGCGCTTCTATCCCAATCGCAGAGTCGACCGGGATCCCGTCAGGGATGAACTGTTCATCTGGTGGGGCGAAGGCCATGGTGACTTCGTCAACTGAGTCCAAGGCGACCAGTGCTGGCAGGCCATCTGGCGACCCCTCAGGAGCCAATGGGTCTACCTCTACTGCATCTCCAATCATTTCCATAGATGGTGGCTCCTCCCAGAGCATTTGAGCCAGTCCTTGCAAGTAGTCTTCTTCCATGGCAGGGGTATCCAGAAACTCATCTCCCCACCCTTGGGGGACTATGTTCTCGATAGCCTGGGCCGCTTCACGCTCCATGTTAGAGAAGCGGTGGTACAAGTTCTCGTGCACGCATATGGGCCAGTGGGGGTCTCTTCCTTCAGTTCTGGCTCTTTTCCTTTCGGCACGGTTCCCAAGGAGTCGGGAGTAGTCTTCTGGCTGCGGCCTAAACCCCAGTCCGAACCCAGTGGTCTGCTCATAAGGTTTGATGGCTACCCTGATGCCTTGCTTGTACTTGCCTAGTCCTTCGCCTGCTCTGAGACCCCAGTCTGCGCAGTCAGCAGCACTAAACATGTTCTTTCTTTGCCTCTTCGAGAGTCGTCGCCCCCTTTTAGACTCAGGGATATTATTCACCTGCACCATCTCCACAGCTTGGAAATTGAGTGTGGTGGGTAACTCATAATCCACATAGGGTACTCCAACCCTTTCGAACTCTCGGTGATCCTCAGCATGTACTGTTATGAGTTCGTTGCCTGATACGAACCGGACCATCCTGTGCAGTGTGGAAGATACTGCTCCTGCCTGATGCAGCCAAGGCCTCCCGATCAGCAAGTTAAATGAGGCATTGATATCCATGACCTCAAAGTCCATGGTAAAGGGCCTATCTGCAATCATGATCACCAAAGTGACCTCTCCCAGTGAGTCTCTTCTGGTGTTGTCGAAGCCTCTGACATTATGAGCGCTTGGCTTGATCATTGAAGGATCCAACTGTAAGCTGTGAAATGTCCTCATCGGGCATATGTTCAAAGCCGACCCATTGTCAATCATGGCACGTTTTACGATGAGATCAGTACATTTCACGGTTATGTAGAGCGGCTCGATGTGGTTGCACCCTTCAGATGGTAGGTCTGCTGCAGAAAAGGAGATAGCCTGTGGTGCCATGATTACTGACACCACTGCTCCTAGTCGCTCAGGGTCAATGTCCGCCGGTACATGTGCGTCACCCAGGACCTTCATCAGCACTGCCCGGTGCTTCTCTGAATCAATCAAGAGCCTCATTATAGAAATCTGAGCGGGTATCTTGTTCAATTGCTGGAGGAGATCATATTCGGGAGTGTAGATGCTATGGTGCAAATCTGTGACTTCCTTTTCTGTGGCCCTTCCCTTTCTCTTGAGGGTCGGTGGCAATTCTGTAACCACTTCCTTCCCTTTTTCTTTCCTTTTTGCTTCTGCTTCGGCTCCCTCCTCTGGTGCGGGTGGGGGGTCGGTGTTTATGTATCGACCGGATCGGGTGATCCGATCGATTTCTGCTTCAGCGGTGGTGGTGGTGGCTTGGTGGTAGAAAGATTGGGTGAGATAAGGTGGGGACACCGTGTTGTACGAGGGTGGTTCCAGGTTGAGTTGTGAGAGGTTGAGGGTGGGTGGTTCAAACGAAAGGGAGAATGGGTTTTGTGGGGGCGAGTCCATGATGTCATGGATGTTGAGGGCGGAGGGGTTGGGGAGAGGGGTGGGGTAGAAGAACTCTTGGTCTGTGGGTGGGTGGAAATGCACCAGAGGGAGATCCGTGGGGAAGTCATCGCCGCCTTCTTCAATGACGTTTATTGCCATACTTTCCACTCTGGAGTTTGCTACTGATTCGTCTTCCGAGTCTGTACCAGCGGATTCATCTGAGCTCTCATAAGGATCAGGTGGGCTTGCAAGTTCGGAAGTGGATGATGGCTCCCCTTCTACTGCGACATGGGGGAGGCCAGGCCACTCGGGCGTGCCATGGGAGAGGGATTCAGAACTTGGTTCATTCGATAGGAGATCGGTGAGGGATTGCAAGTCTGGCTCTGATGTTGCAGACATGTACTCAGGCGGCCATCCAGTAGACATCTGCGGGGGTACCCTTGAACTGCCCACTGATGCATCGGTGTCCTGTGGCCCATCTCGGAACCAAGGTCCTTCAGAACTGCCCACTCCTTCCCTGCGTGGGGGGGACGGGGAGTCACTGATCCATCCGCATTGCATGGGGTTCCATGGCCCCGTGACTTCCTCACTGCTCTGAGGCTCATCCTCGATCTTAAGATGTAGACATTGGTATTCTCCTTGACTGCAATTGCTGTCGAGTGGGTTTCTGCTCGAAGCTGCACCTTCACTGTCTGCCCTGGTTGGCCAATCAGTACAGACGGGTCAAACTGCCCAGTGCCCCGGTCACAGCTCACCTGATTAGCTGACTTACTGGTTGAGGCCTTAGAATGGTCAGGAAGAGGGTTTGTGGTGACACCAGTTGCTGGGGTCTGAGCCTGTGGCGCTGGGGGGTCGACCGTGATGCGCCTGCTATCGATTAGGTCTTGGATATTGTGCCTTAGATCCCAGCACCGATTAGTGTGATGCCCTGAAGCACCAGAGTGGTACTCGCACCGTTCTGCCGCATTGTAGCTTCTGGCGTTGACTAGTCTGGGATTTGGGGGTTTGATTTGCAAGTACCCTTTCTTCAGCAAAGTAGGTAGCAACTCTGCTGGCGCATACGGTAGTGGGGTGAAAACCCATTTCATCCTGGCTTCGAATTCTTCTTTCGTCTTTCTTACCCCTTGGTAAGCTGTCTGCCCGGTCCCTTGGGGTGCCACTGCCTCTGGTCCTTGGGAGAAGTGATAAGGCTGTGCCGGGTGCACGTAGTTCACTGCCTGCTGTTCCTGCCTTCGGGGCTCTTGTCCCTGGTTTCTGCCAGCCTGTCCTGTCACTGGCCTCCTTGGTGCGGCACTCTGTCCACTGCCATCTATTTTCCCGGCTCTTACTGCATCCTCAATCCGATCCGCAGTCAAAATTAGGTCGTTGAAATTCGAGGTACTTTGCCCCAGCAGCAAAGTGAAGAACGGCTGTCCTAGTGACGCGATGAACAGAGATGTCATCTGTTGTTCCAACAGTGGCGGCTGTACCAGTGTGGCCAACTCCTTCCATCGTTTAGCATATTCTCTCACCGACTCGTGGCTCTTCTTAGTCAACCTTTGTAGTTCTGCCCTAGTCTGTACAATCTGACTATTCAGGCGGTACTGCTGGATGAAGACTGCTGCCAGGTCATTCCATGTCTTTATCTTAGCCTTGTCCAGACTCAAGAACCAAGAGTAAGCGGCCCCTGTTAAAGACTTCTGGAAGAATTGTACCATGATTCGCTCTTCCTTGGCATACTGGCACATGTCGCCTGAGTACGACCTTAAATGGTTTAGTGGGCACCCAGTGCCGTCAAATTGGTGCAACTCAGGGCATTTGAACTTAGCCGGGAGTTGGATATCTGAGAAGAAACAAAGGCTTTCCAGGGTAGCCTCACTTTGCACTGTGCTGGGCTGGAGCTGTTTGAGCTGCTCCTTCAGGGCGGCCATTTCTGTTCTGTTCTCCTCCCTTACTACTGTCAGTTTCTCCTCAAACTGCAATTCCTGGGTTCTGTACCAGTCCTCATCACCCTGTCCCAGGTGGATAGGCAGAAATTGATCTGGTTGTGCCACATGAAAGGGTGCTGCCGGCGGTGGTGGTGGTGCCAGGGGAGGGGGATTTACTGGACGTGGCGGTGGCGCCACTTCTGCTTGTGGTGGGAACTGTGGCTGCGGCTGCTGGGCAACTGGTGCTGCCGGTGGGGCCTGCCTCAATTCCCTCAGTTCTGTCATCAGTTCCTGGATGATGGAACCCATACTGTCCATCCTTTGCTGCATCTCATTGACCACTTGGGTATGACTGGACTCTGCCGGATGCTGCCTTGGCGGCGTCTGTTCTCCTTGCTGTTCCATATCGAGCCTTCTCCTCGATCTTAACAGGTACGGACTTCTGAAAGCAATTTTTGGTACCTGATGGGACAATTTGCAGGCATTAGTGCAATTTTACACAAATTGATCACACAATTTTATCTGATTGAATTTATTCATTTATTTATTATTATTATTTTTTTGTTTTTTGATATGATTTGACTAACTGATCTATTTTAGCTACCCGTAGGTAACAAAGGAAGAGAACCTTAATGAATTAACTGATCTATTTTAGCTACCCGTAGGTAACAAGGGAAGAGAACCTTAATGAATTTGGAAGACTGATTTTTTTGATTGGATTTGGACTAGCTGATCTATTTTAGCTACCCTAGGGCAACAAGGGAAGAGAACCTGGTTTGAATCAACTGATCTATTTTAGCTACCCGTAGGTAACTGGGAGAGAGAACCCTATTGAACGAATCTATTTTAGTCACCCGCAGGCAACTGGGAGAGAGAACCCTGTTTTATTTTTTTTTGAAAGCTGATCTATTTTAGTCGCTCGGAAGCGACTGGGAAAGAGAACCCTGGTGACCGAATCTATTTTAGCTACCCGCAGGTAACTGGGAGAGAGAACCCTAAAATTGATCTATTTTGGTTGCCCTAAGACGACCGGGGAAGAGAACCCTAATGAACGAATCTGTTTTAGTCACCCGCAGGCAACTGGGAGAGAGAACCCTGTTTTTTTTTTTTTGAAAGCTGATCTATTTTAGTCGCTCGGAAGCGACTGGGAAAGATAACCCTAGTGACCGAATCTATTTTAGCTACCCGTAGGTAGCTGGGAGAGAGAACCCTAGTGACCGAATCTATTTTAGCTACCCGTAGGTAACTGGGAGAGAGAACCCTAAATGAATTAGCTGATCTATTTTAGCTACCCGTAGGTAACAAGGGAAGAGAACCTTTAATTTAAATGGGTTTTGTTTGAGCTCAGAATCACGGGGTTGGACCAATGTAGGGTCTCCGCAGGGGGTGAGCTGAAAAGCAGCACCCAGGCGTACCTCAACCAATCTCCAGTTCGTTCACTGGCGGCGTCGGCGCCTAATTTCGGCTAGTAGTTCCCGGGCGTGCCTTAGCTAGTCGTTTGTTTAATCACCATTGACTTCAGTGCCTCACAAGGGGAAGGCTATACCAGGACGTTCATCCACCAAACGGTTTAATCACCGGCGGCTTCAGTGCCCCAAAGGTTTCGGCTAGTAGTTCCCGGGCGTGCCTTAGCTAGTCGTTGGTTTAATCACCATTGACTTCGGCGCCTCACAAGGGGAAGGCTATACCAGGACGTTCATCCACCAAACGGTTCAATCACCGGCGGCTTCAGTGCCCCAAGATTTCGGCGAGTAGTTCCCGGGCGTGCCTTAGCTAGTCGTTGGTTTAATCACCATTGACTTCGGCGCCTCACAAAGGGGAAGGCTATACCAGGACGTTCATCCACCAAACGGTTTAATCACCGGCGGCTTCAGTGCCCCAAAGGTTTCAGCTAGTAGTTCCCGGGCGTGCCTTAGCTAGTCGTTGGTTTAATCACCATTGACTTCGGCGCCTCACAAGGGGAAGGCTATACCAGGACGTTCATCCACCAAACGGTTTAATCACCGGTGGCTTCAGTGCCCCAAAGGTTTCGGCTAGTAGTTCCCGGGCGTGCCTTAGCTAGTCGTTGGTTTAATCACCATTGACTTCGGCGCCTCACAAGGGGAAGGCTATACCAGGACGTTCATCCACCAAACGGTTTAATCACCGGTGGCTTCAGTGCCCCAAAGGTTTCGGCTAGTAGTTCCCGGGCGTGCCTTAGCTAGTCGTTGGTTTAATCACCATTGACTTCGGTGCCTCACAAGGGGAAGGCTATACCAGGACGTTCATCCACCAAACGGCTTAATCACCGGTGGCTTCAGTGCCCTACAGGCTTGACCGAATGATCTTGGAAAGATACAGACGGGTGTGATCTGAGCTCAAGGTCTTGGGTGTTTTTAACACTTGCTAGGTTTTGCGATCTCAATGAGAAAGATGCAATTAAAGGAAATTAGGTGGTCGCAGCGACCAGGAATATTGCAATTATCTGAGAAGAGGTGGTCTGTCAGAGACCGAGTTGCCCTATTGGAGGGAATTAATTCTTTCATTTCAAATTCTTGTTTTGTTAAGTTTGAACAACATAGCATAGCAAAAATAAATTCATGCTTCAATCAAAAGGTGCCGCCGCGGCAGAAAGTACATCATCATGCTTATCAAAATACAACAAAGCCAAAGTCTAGCTAGGTTGGTCATCATCATAGTGGGAGGACACGTCTTGCCTCCTCAAGGCTCGCAGAAGCTTGTTCCGCAGACGTCGGTCCTCCTCAGCGCGCTTACGCACTAATTCCATTTCATGTTGCAAGGCCGTATTGGCTTGCCTACTCTCCCGTTCCGAATCCACATAAGCTGAATGGATACGAGAGTGGGTCTCCTGCAGTTCGGCCACCCTGTCCCTATATGTGTTAGGGGGCGGAACTGGAATGTCGCCTAATGCGATAGGCTGAAGAGGTGGGGGGCCGTCGTGGCCGAATTCCCGAGCTATCCACTGCTCGTAATCTTGAAAGTGTAATTCGGTGAAGACGTCTTCCCGATACACGCACACCCTCTTCCACTCTGTCAACAGTTGGGTCCTTAGTCCCTTGGTGAGTGGACCAATCAAACTGCTCATGTCGTCCTTGACTGGGATTCCCTGCGGTTTCCCAAACTGTCTCAGAACCCGAATCGGATAGTACGGCACGGCATGGGTGAGGCCTATCAAGGCATGTCCCTCTATTTTCTTGAAAGATATGATGGGGGTGTAGGGGATGTTGTATGTACCCCACCATCTAATGTCCGTTTCTCCTTTCAGGTGGAGAAAGTGGTTAAACCAATCCTCACGAGTGGGTAGGTCTGGTTCGATCTCTCTTCGAGCCAACCAATAGATGTTGTCAGCAGTTGCATTGTAATATGCACTGATTGGTGATGACACCATCAGGTGGTCTTGCAGCCAAAGGTGGAGGAGGGGAGCGCACCCTTGAAACCTCCGGGTTCCGTTTTTGGACAAAGTCAGGGAATGGAACAATTGAGCTAGGATCAGGGGCATGATTCGGTACCCTGTCCTGAGTTGATCCACAATTTCCATGAGGGCCAAATTAATGGTGTCTCCCCCAGTTGGAAAGAAGATTTGTGACAGAACCACAAGGGTGAAGGTGTCAAACCAAGCCCGGGGTCTTTCCTGCTTCTTGTTTCTTATCTTTTCAGCAAGGAATGTTTTGGAGACCCTAGTGAATGACTTGTCACCTCCTAAGGTCTGGAATTCTCCCCTTGAGAGGCCAAAGAAAACACAAGCTTCATTCTTGTAGCTTTGTTTGAGGCTTGGCCTAGCGGGCTCTCCTAAGTCGCGAAATCGGAGGAACAGGTCAAGTTCCTCAATTGTGGGAGTCAACTCATTGACTCCGAATTGAAATACTGAAAGCTGGGGATCCTAGAAAAGCAATGCTGCTTGGATCATGTCCCAGTTAATCGGCACATTTAACAGGGACAAAGTCTGTCCCATGTGGTATTTGTGCTCCCATTCAATCTGCTCACTCCCTTGGAGCTGCTTTGTCCAAGAACGGATCCAGGGGGTATCCCAGGCACACTTTTCTACCCTAGGGAAACGGGTTCTCTCAGATGAGGATGAAGATGCCATGCCAACTATCCGATCGAAATTCCAAATCAGTTTAAGGTTCCACACCAAACTCTTAATCAGTCCTAAGACATGCATAATTTCAAGCAAAAGGCTAATCACTAGCAGTTCTAACATGCTTCACAAAATAAAGCAAAAGACAAAATCAGTGCGGAATTTTAACTCAGGCACACATGGTGTGTGGTCCTAAGGGTTGGCGCGAATGCAGGCGCGACTCCTAGACATACTTGTGTAAAGGAGCACATTCAAGTCCTGATCAGTCTTTCTGTCTTTCATCTGTTCTTTCATCTGCTTCCGGTGTAGGACCACGGCAAAATTACAACTTGCCATCGAGGGCGAAGGTTTACAAGATATTTACCAAAAACTTTAAAGAACTCATCCTTAAGGCTGTTGGGAGCCAAAAGGGAGGATACAAATTGCTTTTCAAGCGGGTAGGCTAAAAAAATTCCTAGATCTAGGGTTTAGTGCCCATGTTCTGATCTGGCGTGCTTTCATCTGTTTGTCTGATTTGGCCGGCTTTCATCTGCTCTAAAAGACCAATCTGGACTTAAAGTGCTCCCAGCGGACTCTAATGGGTCAAAACCCATAGCATACAGGACTCCATGCATGGATCTGGGGTGGTTCCCCTGATCAAAATTAGGTGAGCTTCCTAAATTAGGGCTGAGGTCGCCCATGATCTAGGGTTTACTCAATTTGATGCAAAAAGCGGGGGTTGCTGCCCCTGATGGACTCTGAATTTTATTCCAATTTTATTCATCATTCACATCCTACTCACCCTCTCATGCTCAACGCAAGGTTCATTTAGAAACGTTAGGTGGGGAAGGATACCCAGCCCGAGACATAAGCCTACAAGGGTCTGGACCAGTACTGGATCCTCGCGTGCCACGGCAAGAAACCAGTGGTGCTAATGGACTCCAGAAAACTGGGGGGATGGGTTTACCCTGCTTTCCCCGGCAAGCCACGGGAGCGTAGGTGCTAATACCATCCCAAAGATCAGTTCATAGGAATCAGAAGGGTAGGCTGCTAGAGAGGTCTAGGTTTGGTAAAGAAGTAGCAATATCCGATTTCACTCATCTACCAAGGGTCGGATCATTCACGCAGCCTCCCTCGTGCGTGTCACCCCACGCAGTTTATCACACAAGAACGACAAATAAAAAATCCATCCACGGTGTGGTGGTGTGCCTATGTGTGCAGTTGGGCTGCATGCTGTGTCTACACAGGTGAGTTTTGTCTAGATTTTGTTGGTAAAGGGATTGTTACTGTCTCGTATAGTAAGGTGCAGAATTAGCACGCAATACGAGGTTCCGGGAGAGTCCTCAGGTAAGTGGGGGGTCACAAGGGACCGCTTAAATCCCACTTGCCTTAGGCAATTATCGCGTCCCTTTGACAGGACTCCCCAGAACGCGTAATTACGCGTATTCTTTATCTTACTAAACGAGGTAGTAAGAAACCCTAAACATCAACTAAATCTCTCTTTATGCTGACTCATCTAACTAGGGTCCTACTGGGCTGAACCGTCCCCAGCAGAGTCGCCAGGCTGTGCGCGCGTGGGAAACGCGGCACGGGGTAATTCGGAGTCGCCACCGCCTGATGGGGTGCAGGCGGACACCTGGGTGCCTAATCTTGCCTATTAGGGCTTTTTGGTCTGCGGCTTGAGATTCTAAGTCTGTTCTCGGTTGTGGTTCGGGGAAGTCCGTAGACACCCCGGTCCACCCCGTCAGATGACGGGTCCCGTGGGTTCCCTGGTTTGAGTCAGCTTACATTGGTCTCACCTGATTCCTAATCCGATATGCAATTTGGTTAAGTCTGGCGGGACCACCTGAGTGGTGTGGGTCCCTTTAGTTGCTTTTATCTTGATTACTTAGGTGATCTGAGTCTGGTTGGGTGGGCCCCGTTGGAAGGCCCACGGTATCCTTGGTGGGCTTAGTCAAGCCCGTGTGCCCTTGTGGGCCTTGGCCTATCCTAGGAGGCCTTCTGGGCTTTGGTTGGTGCATTGATTTTACTTTAGATTCAGATTTGAAGGTTAAGTGTTTTTTATGCACAAGTGGGCCGGACTGGTTTGTGGGCCCCTTAGGTGGGCCCACATGGTGGCCAAGCATTTTTTATTGGATTTATCTTTTTAATTTTGCCAAAGTGATTCGGACACTGGGCTTGGGGCCCGCAGTCCAAATCTGGGCTTGTAAGCCCAAGTTACCTGAAGTTAGGGTTTGCACCCTTCCTTGGTTCGGTTGGTGGGCTTTGGCGGGCCCGGTAGGCCCTTGCCCTTGGTGTCGGCCAAACCACGCAATTCATGCATCAATTTCACATAACAAGGCTCGGGTGGGCCGCATTGGGTTTGGCCCGCCCGGTTCAAATTGTTCATTTTACTTAAGTTATTTTAATGGCATGCTTTGGTGTTTATTGGGCTTGGTGGGCCCCGTTGGAAGGCCCACTGGAAGTCAAGTTGGACCGGGAGTCCAAGTCCCATGTCGGGTTTCCGGGTGACCCAGAAACCCTATTGGTTTATCCGGTTCGGTTCGGAAATATCATTCACATCTAGCAATAATCACACAAAAAAACACAAGATAGACACTTTGTCAGAAAAAAAAACTGGCTCATTGTGCTGGGTCCAAGGGGAGGTACCCGGGCATTTTTGGAAATTTTCAAAAATATACCAATTTGGCATGTTTTAGGGGTATGCGCCGACCTCGGGCACTAGGCGCAAGGTCGGCGCGGGCCGGGCGGACCGAAAACAGCGAAAAACACAAAAAAAAAGGTGGGCGCGAGGTTCGCGCGAGATGAGCGTGAGCCTCGCGCGAGCCTCGCGCGAGCTTCGCCCGAGATGAGCGTGAGCCTCGCGCGAAGGTACGCGCGAGCCTCGCGCGAGCTTCACGCGAGCTTCGCGGATACTCGACGCTCTCGGTTTTCTTTCAAACTCCATTTCTGAGCTGATTTTGAGCTCTGTAACTCATTTTTTAGGCTCTGTAAGCCCTCCCAGGGCTTCGGCCACCCCCCAGAAGACACTTAAATTGGCATTCAAATTAATCTAAACATGCTTCATGCTTCATCCCACAACCCAAAATCTCTTAAAAGGAAAAAGACAAACCCGATAAAAAACACATAGGTACAGAGGCATCAACAGCTTAAAAGAGGGGGGTCATGGGGGCATGCTCAAGGGTGCACAAGCAACAAACAGCATGTTAGCAAGTCTAGCAATGTAAAATCAACAAGAAAACAACATGCAGACACACATGCACTTTCCTCCAACCGACTGAACCTCAAGCATGCACACTAATATCCGAAGAAGGGGAGGAGGAGGGGGGTTTACAGGGGTACAATGGATCACTTAACATGAGGGAACAAACTCCCTTTTAAAGCAACGAAAACAGGCCCGGCCCTAGCATTAAGCAGGCCCGAATAGTTTGTGGGGAACTCTCTCAACATACCTTAAGCTCCCGGTGGATCTCTTCCTTACTTAGAGACCCTCCGTACGGCAAAGTGAAGCAAGTGCATATTAAGTGAAGCAAGTGCATATTAAACTACCATGGGAACAAACTCGTGCTCAGGGACGAAAACAAGCTTAGCAAACTTATTAGCAACTTCTCATTTCATTTCAATATATGTATATCAAGCATGGTGGGTAATAATACCTGGGGATCCTAAGACCCGCTTGAGTTGTGTGGGCTTCTCCTTGCAACGAAGCAAGAGCTGGAGCCCCTTCCTTCGTGTTCCAACAGCAACCGGCCTCCGCTAGCCTGTGTGGGGATGAAGAAGAAGCAAGAACAGGGGAGTGTCGGATCAAGGTGGGGGGGGGGGGGGGGGGGGGGGCTTGGGGTGGCCAAAGTGACCGAGACAGGTAGGGTTTGGGTGGGAAGAAGCTTGGACACTGCACCTTAAAAAAAACCTTCAACCGAAGCTCTCCAACCTCACAAAAAATGTCCGAACCCCAAAAAAAATCCCGAACCCTTTGCGCGAGCACTCGCGCGGCCTTTATAGGCAAGGGAAAAGGGGTGCCGCTCACCTTGGCGCCCAGCTCAAGGTGGGCGCAAGCCCGCTCGCCACGTCCGCGCGAGCGGCATAATGATGACATTTCATTAAATGCCGCCGCTCGCCGGTCGAAAAAATCTTAAAAATTCAGATTTGGTCCCTGGCCAATTTCAATTCAATCCGATATTTTCGGATTTTTACAGATTTAGTCCCTGGGATATTTCGAATGTTCGGATATTTACGGATTTGATCCCCGAGATATTTTCCTGCGCAACTCGCCACGTGCGCAGATTGCCGGTTTTGCTGCTCGGAAATTTCATCAGCTCATATTTTCTTCATCCGGACTCTGATCTGGGCAAACTTAGTTTCATTAGAATCGTATCGGAGCCCTCCATCCCATGACCTGGGGGTAGGCCTCCAGATCGGATTTTAGCAGAAAGTCAACTTTTGGCTCTGCTCAAGTTTGACCGCCCGCAGAACCTTCATCCGGACCCCGATTCTTGCAAACTCAGTTGCGTTGGAACCGTGTCGAGATTCTCTATCCAATGACCTAGGGGTAGGCCTCTGGATCGGATTTTAGCAGAAAGTCAACTTTTGGCTCTGCTCTGGTTTGACCGCCCGCAGAACCTTCATCCGGACCCCGATTCCTGCAAACTTAGTTGCGTTGGAACCGTGTCGAGATTCTCTATCCAATGACCTAGGGGTAGGCCTCTGGATCGGATTGTAGCAGAAAGTCAACTTTTGGCTCTGCTCCGGTTTGACCGCCCGCAGAACCTTCATCCGGACCCCGATTCCTGCAAACTCAGTTGCGTTGGAACCGTGTCGAGATTCTCTATCCAATGACCTAGGGGTAGGCCTCTGGATCGGATTTTAGACGAAAGTCAACTTTTGGCTCTGCTCAAGTTTGACCGCCCGCAGAACCTTCATCCGAACCCCGATTCCTGCAAACCCAGTTGCGTTGGAACCGTGTCGAGATTCTCTATCCAATGGCATAAAGCGAGGTGGCCAATCTTCACTTGATCAAAAAGTCAACTTTTCACCCCTTAGGGTTTGACTTTCTGTCCAGGGTTTGCATTTTTGGTTTTTTCTGGGAGCGCAAAAATGAGGTGCTTACAGACGCGGAGATGATCCTGCACAGTAGTAGGAGATTTAGGATTTTTTTATGTGTATTTTCCATCATCGTTTGTACAAACACAATTTACATATATGAAAGGGAATTTTTGTTCATTTTCTCTTATCTAGCCCTCTTCTCTTTTCAATTTCATGCCATTATGACTTGTATACAGGTAAGACAAGTAAAAATTTCAGATTTTTCTCCATTTTCTCTTTTTTTGCAATTTTCCTTTGTATCCGGCATATCAGACCGGATACATTGAGTTTTCTTTGTATCCGGTCTCATATACCGATACACATGGTTCCTTGTGTATCCGGTATACTTAACCGGATATGAATAAAATCTTTGTTATCTGGTCTGAGTTACCGGATACATTAAAAGATGCTATAAATGCAACCAGCCTCGGGATTTGCGTATTTTTTACGAGTTTTTGAGTTTAGAAACCCCATTTTTTCGCCTTTTTCTTCCTCCCCTTGAGTTCTAGCTTGTTCCCATCAACTCCAATGGAATCTGGATTATCTTCTGCCCCACTATTGTCTGTCCACACTGCCTCCCCTGCAAAACAACCTTTTAGATCAAAACCCCCAAATCTCACTAGGTACAACCCTGTGGATTCCTTTTACACAAGATGGGTTAACTCTATGACCCTAGATGAGGAGAGGAGATGGGATTCTACTAATCTAGGCCATACCCTGCTCATTCCCAAGGTTCCCTTCAAGTGGGAGATTATAGAGGCCATGATTGGTCATTGGGTTCCTGACCTCAACTTGTTCCGTTTTGGGAACCATGAGATGATCCCAACTATTCAGGAGGTGGAAACCATCCTGGGCTTGAGGTTTGCAGAGAGGGTAGTGAACCCGCCCCTCTGGCTCAGCTACAAGAAAGAGGCTTCTACTTTCCTAGGCATAGGGAAGAAGGATTTAGGGGATTCTGACACCCTTCTGACTTTGCCTAAGGCTTTTTTGACTGAGAAGCTTTTGAGGGGGGAGAACAAGGAAGCCCGGTTCAACGCCTTGACCCTGATAGTGGTCAACCAGCTGCTTTTCCCACGAGATGATGATGAGGTGGACTTGGCCTTGATTTCAGTGATATGCTAGGTTAGGGAGAGGGAGAGGTTGGCCCCTATGATTTTGGCTGGGATGTATCAGGCTTTGATTGATTGCTATAATAGGAAGTCGAAACGCTTCCTAGCATGTGCCCAGATCCTGCAGGTAAAAAAAAATTAAATTTTTTTTTTGCTTTTTTGCTTTTTTGCTTTATTTTTGCTTTTTCTTCTTTTACAATGTGCTAATATATCTCTTCTCCTTTGCAGCTTTGGCTACTTGATCATTTGAGTCAGATTGAGGAAATCAATCGACACTTCTTCCCGAGCTTGAAAGTCCCCATCTTGATGAGCAACCGGGGGTGTCCCGATATTCCAGGGGGCAAACAGGGCTGGTTCACTTTCTTGGGCTCCCTTCAGGATGACGAGGTGAGATGGCCTGGTACTTATCAGCCCAATGCAGAGACAGTGATCAGCTTTTGTGACCGCAACTTTTTGATTCTAGCTGGCCTGAGACATGCAGTGCTGTATCTTCCTCTGCGGGTCCTTCGTCAGTTCAGAGCGATCCAGGGGATTATCATCCCAAGTGGGTATGAGGATCATCTTGGGCCCCTTTCTCCAGATACCATGAAGCTGAATGCCTGGTTGATGAGGGAGTGGTCATATGTTCGCTTCATGCGTAGCCCAGTCTTCTCAGAAGCCCATGTGAAAGATTATCTCTTCTGGATTAAGGAGCAGATACAGAGTCAAGCACCAGTACCCGAAGATCCTCCTGCAGTCTTGGCTCCTACTTATGAGGATATTTTAGAATCTGAGAGGGCTTCCCACAAGCGACTTCAGCAGATATGGGTACGAGAGGCCCAGGAGCTTAGGATACGGGGCCTTGACATGGAAAGGCAACTTGCAGAGCAGGTATCTTGCCGTCTGGCCATGGAGAAGCAACTTGCGGAGCATAGGCAGGCCCGTTGTCTTGAAGTCCGAGCACTGCGGCAGAAACATTAGGATGCTTTAGCCAGCCTTAGGAGCATGAGGATTAGGCAGAATCTTTCAGATGAGGTCATTTCCTTCTTGAGTGATCCCGCTGCAGAGGGGGCTTCTGGAGTTATCGCAGCTCAGGCAGCTCGGATTCGGGGAGTTTGAAGAGCGGCTAGGAGACAGAGATTAGCCTTATTTCCTGCACACATTTTTTCTTTTTTCCTACCTTTGTACAAAAGCAAACTCCAATAGTGGAAAGACAAAGGATTTAATTCAAAATAAAAATTTTATATTATTGGCCTCAGAATGCTCAGATGCTTGTAAAAACAAAGGTTTTATGAAAAGTATTTGATTTCTCATCACTGGCCAAAGTATAATTTTTTTCTTTATATATATATATATATATATATATATATATATATATATATATTTTGAAATTTGGTCCATGCACTTAATCACCTATAATTAAAGGAATTAGAACCAGGTTAAATAATGAAAAGGGTAGTCCAAAAATAATGAGGGATCAGAACCATCCATCTTAGGACCTTTAGAGTCATCCCCAAATGCCAAAACTGACCCCATTCTGCTCATGCCAACTTTGTTTCAAGCTCAGATCTCCATGATCAACTCAACCTCTGATTTTTCTTCATATTTTTTTATTTTTTTCTTTTTGCCTTTTTGCCAATATTGCCCCTAGCGCCAGTTACGGTTTTCACTAGGGCCGGTTTCTGCATTCCGTCATCACCCATCTTACTCTGACATTTGAATGAACAAACTAAGATTACCGAGGGCTTAAAAATGGGACGAAATAAAGACTAGGCTTGATTTATGAAAGAAAGGGTATTAAAGGCCCAAAAATTTTCAAGTGGGGAAATAGGTCAACCGGACTTACAGTCATGATGAATTTAGCCCTTTTTCCCTAAATTGCCCTTTTTGCATCTTTTTTTCATACTTGGCTTTCATTTGCCATTTTTCTTTGCTGTTTTTTTTCTTACTTTGCCCCAATTGGCTTTGCCCCAATTTGTTTTGCCCCAATTTAAGACTGTAAATCCGGTTTAGGTTTATCAAAGAAACGAACCGGCTCAACTTGGCTAGACTAGGGATTAAAATTTTTGAAGGAAATAAAGAAAAATGGCCTCGGATCATTTCCTAGAAATATTCACTCAAGGGAAATACCTTTTTACCGCATCAGAGTTAATGGGCTCAGGAAAATCTGACCCATCCATTTCTGCTAAGATGAGTGCACCCCCTGACAGGACCTTCTTGACGACATAAGGCCCTTCCCAATTGGGCCTGAACTTACCACGAGGGTCTTCCAAAAATGGTTAGATTTTCTTTAGCACTAAGTTTCCTTCCTGGAAAGTTCTGGGCCTCACTTTCTTATTGTAGGCCCGGGCCATTCTCCTTTGGTACAATTGGCCATGACATAGTGCTTTTAACCGCTTTTCTTCTATCAGGTTGAGTTGATCATGTCTTGACTGTATCCATTCAGCTTCTTCCAATTCTGCCTCCATGAGCACTCTAAGTGATGGGATTTCTACCTCCACTGGCAAGACTGCTTCCATTCCATAGACTAGGGAATACGGGGTTGCCCCGGTTGAGGTCTAGATCGAGGTTCTGTAGGCATGTAGAGCAAGTGGCAGCATTTCATGCCAATCCTTGTAGCTCACTACCATCTTCTGAATGATTTTCTTTATGTTCTTGTTTGCTGCTTCCACTGCCCCATTCATCTTAGGCCTGTACGGAGCTGACTTATGGTTGGTGATCTGAAACTGCTCACACATTTTCTTCATGTCCTTGTTCTTAATATTTGAAGCATTGTCTGATACTATGGCATTTGGCAGTCCATAGCGACAAATGATATTGTGCTTCAAAAATTTAATAACATGGTTGCTTGTGATGTTCGCATATGATGCTGCTTCCACCCATTTAGTGAAGTAATCAATCGCCACCAGGATGAATCTGTGCCCGTTCGATGCCTTAGGGGAGATCATGCCAATAACATCTATGCCCCACATAGAGAAGGGCCATGGTGATGTCATGTTGTGCAACTCACCTGGGGGTGCATGCTTATTATCTGCATATATCTGACATTGGTAGCACCTCCTGACATGTATACAGAAATCATGTTCCATGGTCGTCCAGTAATATCCCAGCCTCAAGATCTTCTTTGCCAGCATGTGTCCGCTCATATGGGGCCCACAAACTCCTCCATGTGCAGTTTCAATCAATCTTTCCGATTCAGCCTTGGCAACACATCTGAGCAGAATGTCGTTATGTGACCTCTTGTACACATGTTCTCCACTTAGCAGAAACTGACCCGCCAACCTCTGTATTGTCCTTTTCTCAGTAGCAGTGGCATTTTCTGGTAGACTCTAATTGTTCAAGAAATTTTTGATATCTTGAAACCATGGTGTTTCTTCTTCTGGTGCTCCCTCTAGAACAAGACAGTAAGCCGGTTCATCTCTAACCTCAATTTCCAGCGGTCTGATGTCTACTCCTTCTGGTATGCTGACCATTGAAGCCAAGGTTGGTAGAGCATCCGCAAACTTATTCTTGGCCCTTGGCATATAGTTGAAGGAAATTCGAGTGAAATTTGTGGTTATTTCTTCCAAATACTGGTGATAGGGGATCAATTTGTGATCCTTGGTTTTCCATTCACCAGTTATTTAGAAGATGATAAGACTCGAATCCCCGTATACGTCAAGTTCCTCTACTCCATGATCCATGGCTGCTTGCAATCCAATTATGCATGCTTCATATTCTGCTATGTTATTGGTGCACTGGAATCTCAGCTTTACTGCAATCGGGATGTGTGAACCATCTGGTTTAACCAAGACTGCCCCTATTCCGTTCCCATTCATATTGGCGGCCCCATCAAAGAACATCTGCCAAGAACTCTCACTTTCCTCCTCTTCAGTGTACAGAATTGCCTCATCTGGGAAGTTGGTCTTCAAGGGTTGGTATTCTGGCAGAGGATGTGCGGCCAGGTGATCAGCTATAGCTTGACCCTTGATCGCCTTCTGGGTGATGTACGTGAGATCAAACTCGGACAGTAGCAGTTGCCACTTTGCCGTCCTGCCAGTCAGTGCCGGTTTCTCAAATAAATACTTCAATGGGTCTATCCGGGATATCAATAGTGTGGAGTGACTAAGGAAGTAATGCCTTAGCCTCTGAGTTGCCCACACTAGAGCACAGCAAGTCTTCTCCAATGGTGAGTACTTGGCTTCATATTCCGTGAATTTTTTCCTCAGATAGTAAATGGCCCTTTCTTTTCTACCAGTCTCATCATGCTGCCCCAAGACGCATCCCATCGATGTTTCCAACACTGACAAGTACAGGATCAGTGGTCTTCCTGGAGTTGGTGGCACTAGCATAGGTGGGTTCAGCAAATATTCCTTGATCGTATCGAAGGCCTGTTGGCAATCTTTATCCCAGACCGTCGGATTATCTTTCCTCAGAAGCTTAAAAATTGGTTCACAGATAGCAGTGAGTTGTGCTATGAACCGGCTTATGTACTGAATCCTTCCGAGAAAACCACGAACCTCCTTCTCGGTTCTGGGTGCTGGCATTTCAATTATGGCCTTGGCTTTAGCCGGGTAAATTTCAATTCCTCTTCGGCTCACTATAAACCCCAGTAACTTCCCTGATGTAGCCCCAAAGACACACTTAGCCGAGTTAAGCCGTAGACTGTACTTCCTGAGCCGATCAAACACTTTCTTCAGATTGATCAAGTGGTCCTCCTCTTTGCATGATTTGGCAATCATATCGTCCACATAGACCTCCATCTTCTTATGGATAATATCATGGAATAGTGTTGTCATGGCCCGCTGGTATGTTGCCCCAGCGTTCTTGAGCCCAAATGGCATGACTGTATAGTGGAATGTGCCCCAAGGTGTGATAAATGCTGTTTTCTCTTGATCCTCCTTAGCCATCTTGATCTGATTATATCCCGAGAACCCATCCATGAAGGAAAATAGGCTATGTACCGCAGTATTATCGACTAGAATGTCGATCTGTGGAAGCGGAAAATCATCCTTTGGGCTTGCCTTGTTCAAGTCTCTATAATCCACGCACATTCGGACTTTTCGTCCTTCTTGGGTACCGGCACTATGTTTGCGAGCCACTCTGGGTACGTAGAGACTGCCAGAAATCCGGCTTGGAACTGTTTGACCACTTCGTCTTTGACCTTCAGAGTCCACTCAGGTTTCAATCTTCTCAGCTTCTGCTTGATTGGCTTAACCCCTGGCAAAATTGGCAACTTATGCACCACCATGTCTGTGTCCAACCCCGGCATGTCCCGATACGACCAAGCAAACACATCCTTGTAATCTGCCAAGAACCGTGACATTTCATTTTGCTGCACATTAGACAAGCATGACCTGATTTTCACAATTTTTGGGTCCTCTTCGGTCCCAAGATTTATGGATATGGTCTCCTCAATATTAGGTTGGACCCCCTTTTCATGACGTTCCAATTGGTATTCAATTTCTTTTGGAACGTCTTCTTCTTCGACCTCGGTCTCTTCTTCGATCCCCATGAGGTCAAAGTCGAGCTCAAGGTCGAAGTTATATTCAACTTGGTCCAATTCGGTCTGATTATATGGTTCATAAGTGGTTTGGACCTTTTTGAAAAAATTAAATTTTCTAGAAAAAATGGAAAAATCTTTTTGGGTTTTTTGTGGGCCTTCTAAACATAATTCCCCTGAAGACGAAGGCCCATTAGAACCTTCAGGGAAATGGCATTCCACTATTGGCGTTTTTTTTTTGGAAGCTGCGTCAGTCTGCCGAACTAACGCTGCTTCAAAGGTAAGGGGAGTTTCCTCCCAATTGTTCAGTACAAATTTTTCGGGAGCAGGGGAAATAGGGAAAGCCTGCTCCTCAAGCCCCGCGTCCAATGCCATCATCACCGGGTGGGTACTGCCCTTTTCTGCTACGGGGACCAGTCCATAAATGACCTCCTTCGGAATCTTCACTGCGGCCCAGTCAATGAACGGTAGCTCGTTGTCACTACCAGTCTTCTCGCCTTCAGTCATGGCGAAGAAAGCCCCCACATCTTCAGAGAAGTCTGTCCGCTGCTCTGGTTGTGGCCCAGGCCCATCCACTGCTCCTAGTATTGGGGATGGGTTGTACGGTTGCAAGGCCGAAACAAAAGGCTTTTGGAATGGGTTGATGTTGTAGTAGGGAGGCTTGGACTGGTCCATGGGAGGAGATATTTGGATTGTATAGGAGGGTTTAGGGAAACTTTCCCTTAAATGAGGGGGTTTTCCTTTGCTTCTTTCCTCTCCTTCTTCATGCTTCATCCTCCTCCATCCTCTGGGCTTGAAGCCCAACCCTACTTTAGGGATCAGTTTCTTAGCCGTGATTGGCTCCACCATCCCCTGCAAATTGATTCTCAGGCCTTTCCCCGGGTGGAAGTAGTATTTCTCCATCACTTTTTTTATCATTTTCTCTGCAGTAGTCCCCTTTTCCTTCTTTTTCTCACACCCCCCAGGTATGAAATTTACTGTCTCAAATTGAAACGAGTGGAATGCAATCTTGTCAACAGTCAAGTCTACATTGATTAAGGGTACGTCAGGTGACACAATGGGCGGCACCAAGTTTTCGGCTAGGACTGTTATCACCCTTTGCCCTCTTACATATTTCACTCTTTGGTGGAGCGTGGATGGTATTGCCCTAGCCGAATGTATCCACGGCCTTCCTAGGAGCAGATTGAATGCTGCGGGTATATCCATCACCTCAAATGTGATGTTAAAGATATTCGGCCCGATTGTGACTGGCAGTTAAATCTCACCTAGGGAGTGGGTCTTGGAGCTATCAAAAGCCCTCACTATCCGTCCATTCTGTTTAATTTTTGACTGGTCCAGACCCAGCTTGACAAAAGTGATTAACGGGCAAATGTTTAACGCCGACCCGTTGTCAATTAGTACCCGTGCAATCATGCAGCCCTTACAAAGCACTGTGATGTGCAAAGGGTCAACATGATAACACCCACCTGGGCTGATCTCACCCTCTGAGAAACTTATCACATTATGTGACAAGATTTGACCAACCATTTTGCCAAGCTGGTCTGGATCAATGGTCTGGGATACATGTGCACTCTGTAGCACCCTTAACAATGCATCCCTGTGCTTTTCGGAATTTAGCAAAAGGCCCAGTATTGAAATCTGGGCTGGGACCTTGTTTAGCTGATCCACAAGATTAAATTCACTTTTTTTGATTATTTTTATGAGGTCTGCTGCCCCATTTTCTGCACCCTGGGGGGTGTCTTCTCCTATTTTTGCCTTTCCTTTCTGTTTTCTTTTTTCTTCTGTTTCTTTTTTTTCTTTTTCTACTTCTGTCTCCTTCTCCTTCTCTTCACCGCCTGCACATTTCCCCGACCTCGTCATGAGGTTCACCTCCTCCTGGTTCTGGTTCCTGACCATTGGAACCGTAGCTGTGATTCCCTCGCTGTAATTCCATGGTACAGCGGCCTCAGAATAGGCTAGTTTGGGGATATTAACCACCAACGGCTGGAGTTTGGACCGGGATGTATGGGCCGGTTTAGGGATAGTCTGGGCTGGCTGAACATTTACAACCAAGGGTTGAAGTTTGGATTTTGTGGGGACAGAAGAAGTGATGGAAGCAGTGGTGGGGTCAAGGTTGATGACCAGTGGAGCCTTGGACGGCTTGGATGATGAATAGATGGGTGGACTGCAATTGAAGACCAATGGAGGCCTTGCAGTATTCATCTGGGCCATGAGTGAAGAGACCCGGTTTAAAGAGGAGCTTATGTCCTCAACAGCAGGATTATTTTTCTGGGAGACCATGTTGATCTCCTCCTCTTCGTTCTCTTGGAAAAATCGGACCTGGACCGTGGTCCCTACAGGAGCTATGAGCTGAGATGGGTCAAAGGCCCTTCTTGTGGTGGATATGGCTGTGATAGAGTTGGATGGGCCTGCCCCATTGTGGTAAGGCAGAGGGTTCTGCCCAATATCATTCCCGGATGGGGCTGGTGCAGCAGTGTTAAACACCAAGGCCTTCTGGTCCAACAAGTCCTGGACCGCGTGTTTCAACACCCAGCAGGTATCTGTAGAATGCCCTGGTGCAACCATGTGGAAGTCACAGGTGACCGATGTGTCAAAATTCCTCCCCCTGGTGGCATTCGGGTTGGGCTCTTTCAGAGTCAAATATTCACCCTTCAGCAGGGTTGGCAGTAGTTGGGAAAGAGATATTGGGAGGGGAGTGAAAACCCGGTTCCTTCTCGTTGCTAACCAGGCCTCCCTTTCCTCCCTGGTAAAAGCCCTCCTTGGGTTTGCTGGTACGGAGGGGGTGAAATTGACATTCTGCGGGGTTTGGTAAGACTGCTAGGCCTGCTGGGCCTGTTGAGGTGCAGAGATATTCACGTGAAGCGGCTTCTTGGCTGGAAGAGCCTGGACCAGATTCACTTCCCCTTCTTTTCGGGCCTCGGTCTTTTTGAATCCAGCCCCTTTCTTCTGGGCCATGGAGGCAGAGGAATCAGACTGCCCAGTCAGAGTAGAGTAGTCTATCAGCCTTCCTGACCTGACCCCCTCCTCGATCCGGTTCGCCACTTGCACCAGGGCTGCAAAGTTGGTGGTAATCTGACCCACTAGATGGTTGTAGAAGGGTTGCCCCAGTGTGCCCATAAACGTGGAGATCATCTCCGGTTCTTGCATAGGTGGTCTGACCTGGGAAGCGGCCTCTCTCCGCCTCTTGGCGTACTGCCGTACCAGCTCATCTTTCCCCTTGCTCATCCTCATCATGTCGTACTGGTCTGGCACGATCTCAGAGTTAAACTTGTACTGATCCAAGAATGTGTCAGCCAAGTCCTTCCACCTCCGGATCCTTCCATGGTCCACTGTAGCGAACCACCTAAGAGCTGACCCGGTCAAACTCCTCTGGAAGAGTTGGATCAGTATGCCATTATCCCGGCCAAATTGGCATAGGGCCCCGCAGTATAATTTTAAGTGGCTCATAGGGCAGCCTGTGCCGTCGAACTTGTCGAAGTCCGGGCACTTGAACTTTGCCGGTAGACATACGTCAGGGTACATGCACAGATCCTCGAAGGTGGTGCCTCCATGGCTGTTTCCTCCCTTTACTTCCTTCAGCTCTTCCTGGATCCTTTCTATCCTGAGCAGCATTTTCTTTTCCATCTCTTCTCTGGCCTTTTCTTTCTCCAGCTCTTTCTCAGATTCTGCTGTATTTTCCCTGATCAGAATGGGTTCAGGGACTGGTTCAGAAATGGGCTCAGGCATGGTGGCATGTAGGCCTACGGTGGTGGTGCCTGATGAGAAGTCGATGCTTGGTTTTGGGCCTGGGCCTGAGCCGCCAGTAAATCTCCCAGCATCTTGGCCAGACCGGCCACCTGCTCTTGCAGTTGAGCAAAGTCCTGAGTAGGTACAGTAGCTTGGGCTTGGTTCTCTTCAGTGTTCATGGCTCTGGCTTTAGATCTGGTCACGGGAGCAATGGTTGCAAATAAATGTACCTGGGTTCCAAGTAAATTTACCTGGGGAAAAAATTAACAGAGCATGTTAGCTTCCATTTAACTTGAGTCACACCCCTATACATGTAGACAAGTAGGTTAGGTGAACACCAATCCAGATTTGTTTTTTTTTTTTTTTGTTTATTATTTTTTTTTGTTTTTGTGTTGGAATATTTTAGGGCTTCCAAGGGTCCCGAAATTTTTTGATTTGATTAGTACGAAAAAGACCAACCAAGGGTTCATGGAATATTCTAGGGCTTCCAGAGGTCCCACTTTTTTTTTTGACTTGATTGGTAAAAAGAAGACCAACCAAGGGTTTTTTTTATGGAATATTTTAGGGCTTCCAAAGGTCCCACAATTTTTTTATTTGATTGGTAAAAAGAAGACCAACCAAGGGTTCATGGAATATTTTGGGGCTTCCAGCGGTCCCACTTTTTTTGACTTGATTGGTAAAAAGAAGACCAACCAAGGGTTTTTTTTATGGAATATTTTAGGGCTTCCAAAGGTCCCATAATTTTTGGATTTGATTGGTAAAAAGAAGACCAACCAAGGGTTCATGGAATATTTTAGGGCTTCCAGATGTCCCACTTTTTTTGACTTGATTGGTAAAAAGAAGACCAACCAAGGGTTTTTTTATGGAATATTTTAGGGCTTCCAAAGGTCCCACAATTTTTTGATTTGATTGGTAAAAAGAAGACCAACCAAGGGTTCATGGAATATTTTAGGGCTTCCAGAGGTCCCACTTTTTTTGACTTGATTTGATTGGTAAAAAGAAGACCAACCAAGGGTTCTTTATGGAATATTTTAGGGCTTCCAAAGATCCCACAATTTTTTGATTTGATTGGTAAAAAGAAGACCAACCAAGGGTTTTTTTTATGGAATATTTTAGGGCTTCCAGAGGTCCCACTTTTTTTTTGACTTGATTGGTAAAAAGAAGACCAACCAAGGGTTTTTTTATTTTTTTCAAATTTGCTGAATTTTCTCAGTTTTCAAGTTCAAAAGCTTGATTGAAACATGTTTGAGTTGAATTGATATCAAAAAATATGACACCTTAGCTTGTTCTTGGAGCTTCAACATTATGTTTAATCTTAAAGGAATACACATTTTTTTCTTTTTTTTGGACATTTTTATATTTTCTTTGGGGTGCCTAAGGATTATCCACAGTGTTTAGGCATTTTATTCTGAAAATTCGGGCTGAAAAAGCCAATCTATTCATTTTCTGCATGTATCCGGTATTAAGTGCCGGATAAGCATATGCCTTATTGTATCCGGCAACAATGACCGGATACACGCATATGTCTTTGTAGCCGGTAATATATACCGGATATGAAGGAAAGTGTTCTTAACCGGCCTGAGTTGCCGGTTAATGCCGAAATGGCCATTTTTGACTCATTTTTTCACCAGATTAGGTTTTTTTTATTCCCACCTGATGTTCACCTTAACTTGACCTTTAAAACTTGCCCCAAATTGGGCTTGGACATCATACTTGCAAAATTCCCCAAATTCATGAAAAGAACCTGGCTTTACCATGCCACCTTGTATTACCTTCATTCAATATGGTATTCACATTATACCTTGGCCTGTAAAACATGCAAACGGCCTTCCCACATTTACACCCAATTCCCCAAACGCAATTGTGTGTTTTTAGCTGAAAACGTGTTTCTCCACCTTCAAGCGTATGGTTTTTGGGTTTTGGCTTAATTGGCAACTTAGAACTCAAGTCTAGTGATGCCCGGAATCGAATCACAGATCCCATTGTCATCACATCATTGACTCAAATTCTAAGGTGAATGTTTTCACTTTCGCTTTCCGAAGTCACGACCTCGGTGTGCCAAGCTACCCACATTCATGGTTCAACTTCCTATAAGTAAAAGGGTAGGTTGTGCAAAGTGTTTATTGTGCTCAAGTGAATTTGAAATTGACGTAACATTCACAACGTCCCAGCCCCTTGCCACTCTTTTTCGTAGCCATGCATTCAATTTCAAGCCAAGGTATATATGACAAAATAATGAAGCTAAATACAAGTAAGCAAGAGAACCAAAGCAACCAAATATGCACAAAAATATTACATGCCCAAAAAGTAGTATACAAACATGTTGTTTGTGCAAACAACAATTAAACCATGGAAAGATGCTTGAAACCCAAAATTATTCCCTAAAATTCCAGATTTTCATGCTCAAAGTGTACCATTTCTACCCAAATTGAAGCCTAAAATTTTAGCACTACTTGACATGATACAAGAAAGGTTTTGATGATTTAAACATGCTTGAAAACCCCCAAAAGATACACTGAAATTTCCAGAATTTTCATGCTCAAAAGTGCATCCCTTATACCCCAAATTAATGCCTAAAAATTTAGCAACTACTTGACATGGTATAAGGAGAGTTTTGATGATAAAAACATGCTTGATAACCCTCATGATGGCTACTGAATTTCAGATTTTTGCTCATTGTTTTCATGCTCAAGTCAAGTCATCCTATACCCCCAAATCCAAAGCACGGCATAAGGCAAACATTAAGCACCAAAAAACTTTATTTATGGGAAACATGCTTGAATACCCAAAAACAAACACAAAATTTCCAGATTTCAAATATTGTATTATTTTTTTTTAGCTCATGGCATTGAAACCCCAAAATAACATATGCTAACACATAATATAGCAAAGTCATATAACAATATAGGTTTTTCCTTTAAACAAAAATCAAGCAACATGCCCATGCCTTTATCCATGTGAACTGTCAAATCATACAAATTAGATTTGAGATTCAACATACACAAGCAAAATAAACAAAATAGCAAGCATTCAAAAGTAATGAAAAAGCATGAATATACACAAAATGGCTTAAATCCACAAGTCCCTAGTAGAGTCGCCAGTTGTGAGACACGGGAAAAAATCACCGGAATGATCATCCCTCCGTCAACAGGCGGGGCTCCATGTAAAAATTGGGAGAGTCGCCACCATTCAGATTTTGGGTGTGAATGGACACCAAATGATTCAAAAATAAGCAAAAATAGCCAAAAAAGTGTTAAAAGGCAAATTCTAGGGTAAAAATAGCCCTACGTGAAAATCAAATCCAGAGATGGGTAAGGGGATTAGGCACCCCCATTCACCCACATAAGGTGGTTGTCAAGTGTTTGTTCATGCTAAAAGAAAATAGGAAGCTTGCTAAAAAATCATGAAAAGCCTTGAAAAAGGAACAAGTGTATGATATATTCACATGAAGATCCAAATGGATTTTAGATCTTCTCTTATGTCAATATCATTTCTGAAATGTCATAAAAGGATAAAAATCCAAGCAAAAGAATGTACAAAGTCAAGTTGAATCAAATCCGGAAAATTCGGTGAAAAGTAATGCCATTTCTCTTGAAATCACTCAAATCCAATTTTAAATCAAATCAAACCAAATCCATTTGAAATATTATGGTAAATAATAGTCTCATGCAAAATTTCAAGCAATTCCGGGTGAAAACCTAGGAGTTATGCTCCTTTAAAGTTGCTGCTGGGGATATTTAAAAGTGATAAGTAGGCAACTTTGAAAAATCACCTAGAAAAATGCGCTACATTAAAACTCACGAAATTTGGTGTGATTGAAGTCTGTATGGCCATCTTTCAAAAGAAACTAGCGTCATACAAAAACTCATTCGGATGTGCCTTGGGTGGTCTCCCGAACAGGCCCCGAAGATCACAGATTTACCCAGAAAAGTACTAATGAGCAGCTGTGAGTAAATCTGTTACCAATAATTCAAATGGAGTCAAAAAATTATGAAACCAACTGGATTTAAAAATACACTCATAAAAGAGTGCCCAGAAACAAAAAGCATTCGAATCGGACTTAAAACGAACACATGGCGCTCCGTCGAAGTGACAAGTTCTGTATTTGAACCTAAACTGTCCAATCAACTTCGACAAAGAGGTGTCAAAAATCCGCTCGATAGAAATTAATAAAATTTGGTGGATATAAACTAGATAGCCTCACCTTTCCCATGGTTATAGAATCACTCCAAAATTCATCTGGACGATGAAGTTATGAGTGTCCGAAGTTGGGGTACAGTTGCTGTCAAGTTAAGTCCTTTTCGGGTAAAACCGATGCAAAAATGTGACAAAGTGTGTGCAATTCGTGCAAGATGAACACAAAACCTTTAAAAATCATCCAAAGACATTTCAGAATTGATTGAGGCCATTTATTTGAGATTTATCACAATGAATGTAATAAATCCCCAAATGTGAGCTTATCCCGCCAAAATAGTGATATGTATGTGCAAGTGTGAAAAACCAAACAAGATCAATAGCATGCATACATATTCATCAAAATAAGGTTCTAAACAGCCTAGGGTTCCGTTCCATTATCGTTTCCCTCTGTTCTCTCTCCCCGTTAAACACGGTTCTTCAAGATAATCAAGGGTACTTTGAATATGAAACGGTTTACAATCAATCAAAAGGCTTTATGCTACATAGGTTCTAGTACTAAGGTCAATCCCTGGTCTCGTTTCTCCTAGATCCCGCCTCCACGTTTTACAGCTAGGGGGAGTCTCGAGATACTTTGAGCCGGGGAAGGGTTTTCACACACAAAGAAGGCCTTATTCTACAGAAAGGTAGAAGAAGAGATCTAGATCTAGGAATGTAAAGACAGAAAATAAAAGAAAAGTTTGAGGCTTACCTGGGTTCTGGAAGCGATCCCACAGCGGTTTTCTTCTTCTCTTGGAGTTCTTCTTGGCGAGAATTCAAAACAAGAGTTAATGGCCATTTGCTTAAGGAGGAGCCTCCTATTTATAGGCAAAGGTTAGGGTTAGGGTTGGTGAGAATGGTAGACACAACATAATGTCTATAGCCCACCAACCTTAACCCTAAGGCCATTTCCGAGATTTCCACTCATTTAATGAGGGATATGATGGTAAAAGTGAAAAGCTCTCGGAAAACCCTAATTTTGAGCAAAACTTATGTATCCGGTATATCATGCCGGATACACAAGAGCCTTAAGGTATCCGGTATATAATACCGGATACATTAAAGCTTCTTTTTATCCGGTAGATAATACCGGATACAAAGAGAGGTACTTGTATCCGGCCTGAGTTACCGGATACAAGTAAAAAACACTTTTTCTCAAATTTTGTGCTGGCTTTTAAGGAGATAATGATTTTTGATGATTATTGATTATTTTGACAGTGCAATTTGGGGTGTCTACACTAAGTTCTCCCTTTTTGATGTTCTTCATCAACGTGGGTATTTTTGGTTTTGATTTCTTAATCTAATGTAAAATATGGGCTATATCTGCATCCTGGATTGTTCAAGTTCAATTCTGCAATATTTTATAAAAATCATAGTTTTTCTAGATTTCCAGAATTTAACTTGAAGCCAGATTTTTGAAGTTTTCACTTTAGATTTGTTTTCTTTATCTTGATTTCAGTCAATCATGAAACCCAAGAAAATGGCTCTTGTTTTCATAAGGAGTATCCAGAATTAATTGGATCATTCACATGGGAAAAAGCCATACATTCTTTTATTTTTCTTTTACTTTTGTTTTGATTAGCAAGCCTTTTTTCCTTTGAAAAACATGAACAATACCTGGCAACAACCTTGTGTGGATGAATAGGGGTGCCTAACACCTTCCCCTGTTCATAACATAATCCCCTTACCCATCTCTGGTTGTTTTTTTTATAGTTATTTTTACCCTAAATTTGCCTTTTTGTGCTTATTTGAGATTTTGGTGTCCATTCACACCTAAACAGAATGGTGGCGACTTTTTGTTTTTAACCAATCCAGTGTGATGATCAGGAAGTCATTAAATTGATTTTTCCATGTCTCACACATTTAAGTAAATGTCCTCGTATTTTTTTAATCTCCATTTAATTAAGATATTACATGTAAATAAGCAAACAACCCCCATTTGAATCCATTAAAAATAGTTCCAGACCCAAATTCCAAGTGAATAAAAAGTCAACTTTCCAGTTCAAGGATAAATTTTGATTTTCCAAGTCCAGTAAAAGGATTCAACATGTTAATACTAAGGTATTTGTCAAGATTTAAAGGCTCAAAAAAATCATTTATGCAATAACATTGCTAAAAACCTGATTATTGGGACAAAATTATCTTGAAATCTTGCCTTAAAAAATATTTCATTTTTTGGGGATCAAAAGTCAACAAAATTCAACCGGAAAAGTTTGACTTTGCGTAAATGATTGAATTCGGGCCTTTTCCTTTGCAGTCTTGGATCCAAATGGGTTAAGGATCTCAAACCCAATGCTAGAATTGAAAATTATAATAAAATATTTCTCTCCTTCAAGATTTATCGAAAATCGTGCAATTTTGGGGTGTCTACAGGTGGTGTAGGACCTCACAGAGAAGTCAGTCCACTCTCCCTCCATTAACTAGTGCTATAGGACCGATTATACAACCAAATTGGACTTAGCTAGCAGGAGGCGTGGGAGCACTCCTCAACCACTCTTGTGTGGCCACTCACTGGGTTTAGGGGTCTTTCAACCTGAGGGGTACTTTTTCTCTTCCCCCTATTTTCCAAAGCAACATAGTGAACCACCCATTGGGAGTCACATCCTAACATCCCTAGACAGTGCCATACACTCTATCAGGTCACCCAGAAGTGCCATCATGTCAGGTGATGCAATATATGCATGACCACTAGCCGTTATATTTTAAACAATTCAAATATCATTCATTTCAGTGCAATATACATAATTTAGCAGATAATGTAAAGATAAATTACTAGATACATGGTTTACATTATTAATCCATGAGTAAGAAATAATGAGATCAGTGTTTTCAACGCAATGTGTGGCCGAAAAATCGCTATTTACTAGCTAGTGGCACGTTTCGAGGGTAGAATCCACTAGATGGTTTCGATGCTGGCATGCTGAGGACTTTCGATGAAATGCAACGAAATTTCGCTGCCTTTCGTCGAAAGGCCTTTTTTTTAAAAGTTTTTTGAAACAAGTGCTTTATATAGTTGACTTGGGCGAAATTTTTGCCCAAATTGACTGAGGTCCTAACCGAAACTCAAAACCCCTCTATTTCTCTCAATTTCTTCCTCAAATCTCCTCTGTTTGTTACGAAATTTGTCCTAAACTTCTTCAAATCTCAACATCTTCATTGTAGAAGCACGATAGTCATGATTTGGAATTGAATTGGGAGTTCTACGAAATTTGTGTTCGATCCTAAAGAAGGTAAACATGTTTTTCTTCTGCTTTGTAGCCTTAAACGTAATAGAATGAGTTGATTTTTGGATATGTTATATAGCGACACCCTATATATCGATGGGTGTTGCCACCTATAATTTTTTGTTTATGAAAATTAATTTTTAATTATTTGTCACGAAAATTAATTAAAAATGGTTGAAAATTTAAATAACTACAACAAATAATGTTATAAATTAGTAAGAATTACTATGAATGCCACCTATAATTATTTGTATGAAAATCATTTTTTAATTATTTGTCACAAAAATTAATTAAAAATAGGGAAAAATATAAAAAACACAACAAATAATGTTCTAATTAGTAAAAATGACTATGAATGCCACCTATAATTATTTGTCACGAAAATTAATTAAAAATCAGGAAAAATATATAAAATACAGCAAATAATGTTATAAATTAGTAAAAATTACTATGAATGCCACCTATAATTATTTGTATGAAGATTAATTTTCTTAATTATTTTTCATAAATATTAATTAAAATAGGGAAAAATATACAAAAATACGACAAATAATGTTATAAATTAGTAAAAATTACCATGGATGCCACCTATAATTATTTGTATGAAAATCAAAATTTTAATTTATTTGTCATGAATATTAATAAAAATTTTGGGAAGATATAGAAAATAGAACAAAAAATGTTATAAACTAATCTAAATTTATTTAAAAATCTGAAAAAATATATGAGAATAACAATAAGAAATTATGTTTATGATGCCTTATTAACTTGTTTTGTAATGTATCTAAAATTCTAAGTTTCTAACTAAGCTGTTGTTGGTATTTTATTTGTTCATTGTGCATGTGATTGTTGATTGTTGATGATTATTACATAGTGTATTGATTTGGTATGGATTCCGGTTTTGGCACAGGCAGTAGAGGTGACCGGTGCCAATTTTAAGTGATTGTTACATACTGTATGAAATCAATTTTTTAAATTATTTGTCATGAATATTAATAAAAATTTTGGGGAGATATAGAAAATAAAACAAAAAATGTTATAAACTAATCTAAATTTATTTAAAAATCTGAAAAAATATATAAGAATAACAATAAGAAATTATGTTTATGATGCCTTATTAACTTGTTTTGTGATGTATCTAAAATTCTAAGTTTCTAACTAAGCTATTGTTGGTATTTTATTTGTTCATTGTGCAGGTGATTGTTGATTGTTGATGATTGTCACATAGTGTATTGATTTGGTATCACTTCCGGTTTTGGCACTGGCAGTAGAGGTGACCAGTAGGGTTGTAGTAGCGAGATATTGGCTAGAACCACTGTAAGAAAGTGGATGGGGACAGAAATAAAACAGAATGCAATTATTGTGACCAGAAATTTAAAGGTGGTGGGATTTCACGCCAGAAACAACACTTAGCACATGGCTACAAGAACGTAGTAAACTGTCCAAAAGTACCTCTAGAAGTGAAAAGGCAAATGGGAGAACATCTACATGCAGGAGCAATTTGTAAGATCCTGAATTTTTGCAAAATAATTAAGGGATATATAAATAAAAGAAAATATGAGTCTAAAATATAGTGGAAATAAAAAGTGAGAATTTAGAGGATTAGTTATTCAAATAAATAATAATTGATAAATAAAGGAGAATTTCCAAGGAAATTAACTTAGGATGGTAATAAGGGTATTTTGGTAATTTTCAAAAAGAGCAAATCATGAATTAAATCATCAAATAACAATTAGAATTAGAAAATAGAAGAAAATAATTTATTGAGTTGAGTTTGAAATTAAATAGTAATAATTAAAGCAAAAACGGTAGAAAAAGGGCAATTGGGTAATTATGCTTAATTAGTGTCCTTAATTTGGAGAAAAAACAACTAAATATGTAACACACCGGATCCGTGTTGTTCAATAAAGGTATAACACATCTCACGGAGTGTTAGGTAAGGATCTAAAATAAGTGTGATCGCTGGACAATCACCTAGATATTATACCATATCAGAGTGCACAACCATTTATTAACTAAGAAATCAAAATTCAGCTTTATTAAAATCAAACGGTTCAACCTCAAACTACTTTATTACACTTCCAAATTAAAGTAATCAAAAGAATCAAAGTTTCTAATCTAAGAATAAACCTACAAATCTAGGAATAATAGTCTTCCTCCCTATATGTGTCAGACGGATCTACCCTAGTAGTCGCCTCACCACGAGTATCTGAAAACAAAAACAAAAGAGTGAGATACGAATATGTAACGCCCCGGATCCGAGTCACGAAATAACACTGTAACTGATCCCCGGAGGTTAATTTAAAACACAGGATCGCAATATCAGAGTGAAGGAAAAACATGAGTACAACAATAGCTATATAACAGAGTGCGCTAAAATATTCCCAAACTAAAATAAAACTCACATGACCAAGTAACTACCCGCAAGTATCGAGCTCTCCAAGAGTATCTGGAAACAAAATGAAAGCAACGGGGTGAGATACGAATATCCCAGTGAGCAGCACATGCATGCACAAATACATTTATTTCAGTTCTAAAACATGCCACGGTTATAAACCATATACAATGATGATAACACACATATTCCGAATAATCCGACTAAACTTCAATAATCCAATTCATATCAGAGCGGAAAACCATCAGGTAAATCAAGCAATAACAATCCGTTTTCAATCCCGAAGCTATCGATAAAATAATGATTAACTGACAACAACATAGCAATTAACCATAATTTCGTATCTCGAGATATAATTCCAGATATACCAATATCATATAACACAAAGTCTTCTCATAACCATGCCCACGCCTCCAAATGTATATCCGGCCTACTCAGGGTTTCGGATATTGAAATAACTGCGTCATCCAATGCAGGCCTACTCAGGGTTTCTGGCTGCTCTACACCGGCAGGAGGTACAATACCCAATAATTGGTAAACGATATTCCATGAACCTTAAATACCAACAAACCAGCGAATAAAACATATCACGTCGAACAAAATCAAATACCAACATTGGTCAATGTCATGACTATTGTTTAGTTGATAAATTAAACATGCCAAGTAGACACTCCACACCTCCATGTACACAGTTCCGGCCTACTCAGGGTTTCGGAAACTCTGAAATGATGGCCTACTCAGGGTTTCGTCATCCAATGCAGGCCTACTCAAGGTTTCTGCATTGACAACCAGGCCTACTCAGGGTTTCTGGCTGCTCTACACCGGTCGTGGCAACACACAAGGCCATGCAATTTCAACAACCAACAATAACATTACATTACTAAGCTTAGACTCTGGATCCAGGACAAGCTAAACCAGTAGTAAGTATAAAACTAGCAAATCAATCCAATGTATTTCCATCATGTAAAACTGATATATATAGATCAACATGTTCAAGTGCATACCATAGGTCACTCAGGACCAGCTTGCTCGCTCATGGAGTCCTCAAAGAAATTCTCAAATAATTTACCAGAACAGAATAAGATATGATTCTAAACCGGCCACCGATATAAAACAATATTCAAGTAAATCATTCCTGAAGTGCACCGTGCATTCAAAGCTGAACTAACATAATAGTGTAGATGTATTTCAGCAAAACAATATGGTTTCAAAACTGACTTTTCAGATTAAAGCACATTATACAGAAATGATTTCAGCATCCAAACTTCGATTAAACATAATTCGGCAAAACATCTCCTAGATTCTCAATTTCGCTTTCATAATCCAAATCAATCAAAACGAATGTTGTAAAGACCTCAAAACACATTTTGGATGAGTGGAATAGTCTTAGGATCTCCTATAAGGTCACCATACCAAAAAGCAATCAATTCTGAGACAAAAAGTTTCGGACCTCAAAATATTCTGTCTAGTTAAAAACGTTGACTTTTGGTATATAATTTTTCTAGACAAATCTACAAGGAGTTTCGGGCTCAAATTTTGGTTGTAGTCTATTGAAGGGTAAACACATCTCCTAGAATTTTATGGGCTCCTGAATCACTCATCTGGGTATTAAAACCAAACCGGGCTTTTTGATAAAAACCGGGATTTAGGCATGAACTGGAAAGTTGACTTTTTATTGGCTCGGAATTAGACCTTGGAAGTATTTTTATTGGTTCCAAATGGGGGGTAAAACCTTATTTACATGTAAAGACTTAAGTAAATGGAGCAATAAATACACAGGACATTTACTTAAATGTCTTTCATGTAATTAAGGGGCTATTTTCAACCAATTCTATAATTCGGTAAGTGTATTGGACTATGCGCTCACCTCCTGAAGTGAGCGCCAGTCGGCGGACAGGAAACAGGCTAAAATCGACTATGCGCTCACTCGACGCTAAGTGAGTGCGAGCTGAGCGAGATAGGCGCATCTAATTTAAGTAGGCGCGAGCTGAGCGCCAGGTCAATATTTCTATGCGCCTACTTCCCAAAGTGGGCGCCAAGTGGGCGGATACCCACTGCGATTTTCAAGTCTCTGTTATTTCAAGATCTACATGTCTGGCTCATTTGTTTCGGTCTGTAATTGTTCCAATACACTCCCAATGTTCCCAGAATACTTCCCAACCAGTTTTGGATTTAATCTAAACACCTTTAATTTCAAATTGAATTTCAATCTCACGTTCGGACTCATGGTATTCCAGAAAACCAGAAAACTCGCAATACACCCATGCGTTTCAAAATACATCACGAATAAACTAAAACCTCAGTTGTAAAACAGTCCTACTCACCCTTATACGCTTTTCCCAGAATAAAAGCTTATTCCACAACCGGCCGATCACGATTTCCGGCTGCGCGCGAGGATGTGAAGGTAGCCGAACTATCCCCTGTTCGCGAGAGGAAAAACCCACTGAAATCTGGATCTCCGACTCCACTAATCCAGTCGTAGCTCTCGTGGTTCTCATCTCTTCCCAGCGAAACCCTAATCGCCACAGTAGCCGGAAAACACCAAACGTCTTCAGTTACAAAAATACGATGCGAGCATGCGAAACCAAAAACCTAATTTCCCCTTTAGTATGTATACCTTCCACACGCTCCCATACGTATTGCCGCACGACAACCTTTTAAAAGCCTTGATCCTGTGCATGCTCGCCCACTGAAAACCCTACATTTTCCCGCATCCACTTACTTATTCTCTTTGACAAATAATGACCACAAATCTCCAGCAATAAATAAATTTTGATTAAGCCTGTCCATAAATCCATGTGTTCATACTTTTGCATATATTTTATTTTATCTACTATTTTATATTGTTTATTATTATTTTTTCTACTCAAAACTGGGGTTTTACAGAATATCTCAGCGAGTAGTACATGCATGCAGAAAATATTTATCAACAGTTATAAATATGCATCGAGAAATAACCAGCACGATCAAATCAACAAAGATAATTCCGAAGGTTTAAATCCAATCCCATTAACAATTTTACACAAAAGACCAACCACAATTTCCGATTACACATCGAATGGTCAATGTTACGACTATTGTTTGAATTGATTAATTGACATGCCAAGGAGACATCCACACCTCCATGAACACAGTTCCAGCCTACTCAGTGTTTCGGAACTCTGAAATGACGGCCTACTCAGGGTTTCGTCATCCAATGCCGACCTACTCATCAGGTTTCAGCATTGACAAACAGGCCTACTCAGGGTTTCTGGCTGCTCTACACCGATCGTGGCAACACACAAGGCCATGCAATTACATCAATAAACAATACCATCACATTACTAAGCTTAACAAGGATCTAGGAGAAGCTAAACCAAAATAGTAAAACAAATTCCACAACTCACATTATTAACACATTAAACCAATATTTCCATCATCACAGGACCAGACCAGAACAATACTCATGATATCTGAGAAAATAATCCAACCCCAAATACACTGGTAGTACACCCCTTTTACTCATACCAAATAATTTTTCCAATACAGTTCAGCACTCTAAATCAAGTAAAACTAGGTTAAACAATTTCTTAATCGAAAAACAAGTGCAGAACATAAAAGAAAACTAATTCATTAACCCATTGTGTCAAGAATAGCAAAATAACCTACCAACATTCCTTAATTTATCACTTCGGGAACTCATAAGACTACCAATAAATTTGACTTAATGATCTCCGGGTGTTTTGAGCAAATAAAATAATTCTAATATCCTAATCTAGTCTTTGGCTAAGAGGTTGAAGCCTCAAAGTATCAAAAATTGGGTTCAAAATAAGCAGTCACACATTCCCTGGAAAAAGAGAGTATGCGCTGACCTCGGCTCAGTTGGCGCCAAGTTGGCGAATCTATTTTTTCATATGCGCTGAGTTCAAGCCATTGGCGCTAGGTCGGCGCCAACTCGGCGAATACCGACAATCGCTTGCGCTGAGCTGCCGCTGAAAGGAAAGTGGTTGGCGGCAGCTCGGCGGATCCAACCTACGATTTTATGACTCTCTGTTAAATCAAAAACTCCATGTCTGACAAAAATTTTGACCTCTGTAACAATTTTCCTATGCTTCTACCATCCCCAAAAGACGTTTAAACATGATTCAAAATTAATCTAACATACTTCCAAAATCACGCCTCAAAATCTCATTGGAAACCCAAGTCCGAAACTAAGATATTCCATAACATGCAGTTCGGCTAATCTCCAAGATAAAAATCCAAAACATGGATTAAACTATACTACTCACCTGTTATACGCTCAAATCCCTGCAACCAAAACTCCTATAACAGCAAATCCAACAGTAGATCTTCACCCAGTTTTTCTTCTGTTCACAAGATGGTTTCTGAACACCCTGATTCTGAACACTCTGATCGGCACGAACCACACGTCTGCTTCTCTCCAAAACCCTAGAATTTCCAGCCGAAATCTCCTTCAACTCAAAGTATGCAAAACCTACGAATCTAAATACATTAAGTATTTATACTTACCCTATATACTTTGCCACTCGACAAATTTTAAAACCCATGATTCAGTGCACGCTCGCCCACGCTTCTCTCTACATGTGCAGCTTCCCAGCTGTTTGATTTAATGAAACTATTCCCTACATAATCACCCACATATAATTACATTTATTTAACGACTGAGCTCAACAGCATAATAATTCTAATTAAAATAGCACCTTATTAACCTTGTTTATCTTGCTTCACACCTAATGTCTCGAACTCCAATACATCCTTGCTTCAAATTTTCTGAAATTTCACCACCCGGATTCATTAATTCTCATAAAATAAATGAATAGAAATTCGGGGTTTTACAAAATAAGTGTGGAAATTTTGGAAGAAAGTCAATGGTTAAATATGATCAAATTAAAGAAAAGGGTATTTTGGTCATTTCTTAATTAGCTAAATTATTAAATAGATTAATTAAATAATTATTAGACTTGAGAAATTAAATTATATCTAAATTGGATTTAAATTGATCGTAAATAGTTAGATTTATAGCCTAATAAGTGAGAAAAGGACATGTTAGTAATTATAGTTAATTAGGAGCTTTAAGTTGATGAATAAATAGAGTTTTAGGGAGTTTTAGTAATATTTAAAAATAAGGGAAATAATTAGCACGAAAATAGAAGTTTCTGTTATAGGAGAATTAGGAGAAAGGAATTAAAAAAAGAGTTGAGGCAAAGTACGAAAGTGGGTTAGTTGGAAAGTTTCCAAATACAACTAGGAGTTCTAGTTAGGTGAGTATAAAAAGAAGAGGATAGAGAGAATTTAGGTTTTTCTTATTCATGGTGGATTTATACGGCTAGAGCGAGAAGGAAGGGAGAGATTTTGTGTGGATTCAAGGTAAGAATCAGATCAAACTCATGGTTTTGTCTCTCATACGCATAGTTTAATTAGATTGCTAAAATTTTCTGGGTTTATATTCATGTGGATCTAAGATAAGAGGACAGGTTGCTGTATTCGTAGGGATTTCAAGAGAGAAATATCCGGGATCTTTTGAAGAAGATTTAATCAAAGGATTGAGGCAAGTAGCCCCTTCAACTTACATTAAAATCATGTTTTCAGTTTTATCAGAATCCATGTTTATACGCATGATTTATTGGAGTTTTGATGATCAAATCTTTGTTTGTTGTGATATTGTGAGACATGGGGAAAAATCACTTCAATGAATTTCCTCAATCATCATACGGGCTCAATAAAAAATCATGGAGTTGCCACCATTCTTTTTTAGGGTATGAATGGACACCCAAAATAATCAAATCAAATAAATAATAAAAAACAAAATTAGAGTAAAAATAACTCTAATGAAAACATAAACCAGAGATGGGTATGGAGATTAGGTTATGAATAGGGGAAGGTGTTAGGCACCCCTATTCATCCCCACAAGGTGGTTGCCCAGATATCTCATTAATTAAGAAATCTAAACCAAATACACCCACGTTGATGAAAAATATCAAAATGGGAGAGTTTAGACCATAGGGTCTTCTCTCAAAATTGAAAATAAACCAAAAATCACTTTGTGAAGTTGAAGAATAAATCAAAACCATCTAGGGTACAGATCTGCTCCATGTTTCTCATTAATTAAGAGATTTGAACCAGATTCACCCATATTGATGAAAAACATCAAAAAGGGAGAGTTTAGACCATAGGGTCTTCTCTCAAAAATAAAAAATAACTCAAAAATCACCTCATGAAACCCTAGAGGTTACTTTAAGGCTTCTGATTCTAGATCTATCATATTGACAATGGCAGATCCAAGATCTTAGCCTAACTGATTAAAAACATCAAAAAACATAAAAGGGAGAAAACAATGTGAAAAATCAAAATCTAGGAGGAAAATGAGATCTAATGCTATGAACAGCATAAATCTATGGTATTCCTCCATATTTCATCAATAAATCATCACACAATCTAAACAAAATATTACAAATACATATTTCTAAGATTACAGCATGTGGGGGTTTGCCCTATGGATCAGTTCCTGTCCTCATTTCCCCTAGAACTCTCTTCACGTTTTATGGCTAGAGAAGATACTTGAGGTACTTGGATTTAGGTTTGGGGTTACAATCACACACATGCCTTATTCTACAGAAAAGGAGAAGATTAGAATTATCCTAGAAATTTAAAACTAGAAAATAAAGGGGTAGAGAAGCTTACCTGGACTTGAGAAAGCAAAGAGGCAGGGGTTCTCTTCTTCAGTTAGAGTTCTTCAATCCCCAACTTCTGGCACAATTCTTAGCCACAATTTCTAGCCTATATCTTTTGCTTTCAATTCTCAACCATTGCTTGAGGAGAGACCCTCTATTTATAAGCAAGAGCAATGGCAAGGATGGTCCTAATAGGTTCTAGAAAGTTCCAATTCAGTTTTAGAAACATGAGTTGGAGTAACTATGAGAACCAATGAGGGGCAAAACGGGGCAGACGAAACCCTAGAGAGAGGTAAAAAATAGTAACAAAGCTTAAAATGAAATTTTACGAAAACGCCCAAAAATACGCGTGATCGCATTTGAATCGCGGACATGCTATGTCCGCATTTTCAATGCGGTCACGTAATGTCTGCAAATCAAATGCGGTCAAGGCTTGTTCGCATACCAAATGCAGACAAAATAGGTTTGACCAATTTTTCATCTTTTTTGACCTGTTTCAAATCCCAATTAAATATTTTTCTTTCTTTTCTCATCCTAGAGTGCAATTTGGGGTGTCTACAGATATATTTGTTTTGGATTGACTGAACATGCTTAGGAGATGTTATTTGATGTGTTAGAATTGATTTTAAGTGATAAAAGTATTATCTATAATTTTAGTTTGAAATTTCAGAAGTTTTAGAAAAATCTGGAAATCTACAAATTTACACTAGCGCCCAATACGTCAATTGAACACCCAAGAAAGTGGGGCCTGTGTTTAATTTTGGATTTTAAAACCCGAGAGTTGAATTTAGGAATTTGTACGAGCGCTCTATCTGTCGCTCGAACGTTATATTGAGTGCCCAAAGTCTAAAATCCCAGAAATCCAATGCCCAATAAGTCGCTTGAACGTAATATTGAGTGCCCAAAGTTTAAAATCCTAGAATGCCAACACCCAATATGTAGCTTGAACGTTACATTGAGCGCCCATACATAGATTTTCATAATTTGAGGTTTTGACCTAGTTTTCGATTTCAAACTGATTTTGGAGGGATTCCAACTCATGTACCAATTAGATTAGGGTATTTTGAGAGTGTATACAATAGCAAAAAATTTAATTGGATTTTTATAGAGATTTTGGGTACGTTCTACTAAATGACTCTTATTTGAGGTTTATAGTTCCAAATTCCTTTTTCAATAAAACTTGATTTTAAAGTTTCTTGCACTTGTATTTGGGCTATTTAAACATGCTTTGAGCATCAAAATGATTTAAGTTGTATTAGAAAATAAATTGCGTAGTTTGATCATGTGATGGCTTATGATTTAAAGGAATGGAATGAATAGTTACTTGATTGGACACGTATGTGTCTCCTCATATGGGGTTTTTTCTTATATGTATATGTTTGTCTCCACGTATGTGTCTATTTCATGGCGCATGTCCTATATTTCCACGTATGCGTGTATTATTTGACATGGATGTGTCTCCACAGATGTGGATTGGTTTGTCATGGATGTGACTTCGTGTATGCAACTATTTGGATGGTTGTCCAGGCTTGTGGCATTAGACCTTCTACCCATGGATTTAGGAACGGTATATTCTTGTGGTATAGTCTTCCATCAGAGGGGTGGGGGTGAGCGTTTGCTTGCAGTTATGTCTTCAACCCATGGAATTGGGGTAAGGATATTAGTCATGGCTTTTGTTTGCAACTCATGGATTTGGGATGAGTCTATATATTTTGCCTTACATACTAACTCACTCCGAGATCAGTTGAGTACTTCCGTTTAGCGTTGAATAACCAGACCGGTATCAGCTGGTCCTCTTGTAATTTGGTTAGATAGTGTAAGCACCTCATTTTTGCACCCCTTTAAAAAGCCTGAAAGCAAAACCGTAAAAGACAGGTCTAAACACTTAAGAGCAAAAGATGACTTTCCCTCTGAGTCTAAATTGATTGCTATACCCTATCCCAATGGGTAGAGCATCCCGATATGGTTCCAACGCAATTAAGTTTGCAAGAATCAGAGCTCGGATGAAAAAGATATGAGCAAAACAGTTCCAGGGGCAAATCAGTCAAAGTTAAAATATCTTAATTAAAATAATTAAGATAAATGGGAAATAATGAAAATTGGGGAAGCCTAATCCGTTCGAGTAGGCGGTTGAGTCACCTCAGCCGTCAACTCAACCAAAAAATGGGAAGAAAAAGCGACCGCATATTGTGTGCGGTTGATTTTTTCAGCCACTGCCCGCGTGAGCCAATCGGAGCAAGCGGCGCCGAAAATTCAACTGCACATACAGTACGGTTGCATAGCGCGTCAGACTGCGTCTGACCAATTTGTCCCCTCATCATTACTGAAAAGACAAGGACAAAACTGTACATAACCTGCGGTTTTAACAAAACCGCACGATATGCGCGATTACTGTTCATTTTAGGCAAAACCGCTCTGAGTATGCGGTTTTGTCCCTGTTTGCTATAAAATGCAAGTTCGGACAGTGGGACAAAGAGGCTGATCTTTTCTGTTTTCTCCTCCTTCTCCCTTGCTTCCTGAACATCCGAACTCCCTCTGCCCCACCTCTCTTTGCTTCCTATACCTCCCAAGTCCAATCCCAAGACCTCCTAAGCCCTCCATCACCCTTTCCCACTCAAGAACTTGTAGAAGAAGAAGGAGTGCTGTTGCTGCTACCAAGGAGGTGCTATCCAGCACTTTGTTCTTGCTTCAAAGGGGGTCTCCACACTATACAAGGGTTCAAAAGCTCCAAGGTATTGATCCCTATGACATTGTACATTACATATGTGAGCATGAATGAATTTTGTGATGATTAGGAAGTTTTTTATTGTTCTCATGTTCAGATCAGATTTCTTCAATGGTTTGCATTTATCTTGTCCTTGCTTGCATAACATGTATGTCTCCTAAGGTAAGGGAGACTTTACGTACAATTTCATGTGAGGATGAGAGGGTTTGTCTCTTTATTTTTGGCCATCAAAGCAGCTATCTTGCGATTTTCCCTTGGCATTTGGAAAGGGAATATGTTTCCAGCAAACACACACGAATACCAACACCCTTAGCCCAACCCACTAGACCCCTTGTACGAAAGTTGCCCTTCCCCACAATCCCCTAGCTTCCAGCTCATTTCCTGCATGATCCCCCCTTAGTATGTTGCTGTCTTTTGACCACTAACAGCTGTCCCTACCTTTTTTTTTTCTTAATGTCTGTCCTTTGTGTGTGTTAATTTGCTCCCCGGTTAGCTACTGTCACGCTGCCCAAGACCTGCTGTTCGAACCATTTATGAGCCCCCCAAGTCCACTTCAGGAGCTACCGTACCCAGCATGTTTACATTCCACCAAGCTTCCAGGTTCAAGAGCAGGGGATACCTTTCTTGATGTTGCTTTCAACCCCCTCTTGCAAGAGTAAAATCCCCCGTTTTGTTGTTGTTCCTACTAATTACAGCATGAGTTTTCTTTCTTTTACTTGTGTAGACATTCCTTGCTATTTTGTTTGATTGTTTTTAAATGCGCATAGCAAGCATGCATCTTTACGACCATGCTTCCCTTTCTCTGTGTTAACCTACTGTTTTTAGGAATGAATTCATGCATTCCCCACCTTAGGTAGCATTCTACGCCACATTTTCACTTGTGTTAGTGCCCCTCCTTTGCATGGATAAGAGCTCAAATACCTCTGTTTCATAGGCATAATGTATAAGAATATGAATGTCAATGTCATGAATTGAAGCATGCTCTAGATTGTCATTTGGTTAGATCTATATTGCCCTGGATTGCTTGCTGCGTTGCCTGAGTTGAGAGACCGAAACAAGGATCACGTGTTCCTTGTTTGCCTATCACCTGATCCTCAAAGGGAGGAGGCAACTCCATACCTTCCCCCCCCCCCCCCCCCCCCCCCTTTTTCTTTGTTGAAGAATTCCAAAAGAGACTAAGTGGGGTGCTCCTCCACTCTTCTGAACCATTGTGGGCCCACACAGGAACCCATACAGCTACTGAACATCACAAGAGACCCAGAGACCTAAAGCCCTTACGAAAAATTCCCTTTTGGGCTTTCTGTGCCAAAACCGTATACACAGAGCGGTTCGCCCTTGAACCGCACCTGTTCTACGGTTATGCCCAGTAAACCCACAGATTTCATGCAAATAAGCAATCCCCAAACCAAATAACCAAATCCAATAAGCAGAGTTATCCGATATAACCCCAAATGGGAATTGGGCTTGATCTAAGCCCTCTTTGGTATCCAATGGGCCTTCCAATAGGGTCCACATCAGACCGACATCACTTGGATAAAAAGATAAAAATCAATTAAAATAAAAGGGACCCACAACTTTGAAGGTCCCATTCAGACTTAATGAAGTGAGCATGCTGGTGTAGGACATAAGGGTGAGTTGAACCAAAGTTGACTCGAACCAAGGAAGCGCATGGGACCCGTCGATCGACGGGGCGGACCGGGGTGTCTACGGACTTCCCCGGACCGTAATCGAGACCTTAACTAGAATCTCAAGCCGCAAACCAAAGCAGATATCCTTAGGGCACACAGGTGTCTGCCTGCACCCCATTAGGCAATGGTGACTCCTAAACCCCCCATTCGCACCCTTTCATCACGTGCATGCTCGCCTCGCGTCGCACATCTCATCACGACGTGCGCACAGATAGCATATTGGCAGTTTGGTTGTATTTTGCTATACATGCTAGCTCACTCCGGGATCGGTTGAATACTTCCGTTTAGTGTTGAATAGCTTGACCAGTATTGGCTGGCCCACTTGTAATTCAGTTAGGTGGCATTTAGCAATATAATTGTATTTCCTCAATCCGTGTACTTGGAGGGAAGAGTGTGATGATAATAAGATTTCAGTGATATCTGTGTAGATTGTTGATTACTTACTGTGAGACACGGGAAAAAATCACCGGAATGATCATCCCTCCGTCAACACACGGGCTCAACGCAAAAGTGGGAGAGTCGCCACCATTCATAATTTTGAGGTGAGAATGTACACCAAAATCATCAAAAATAAGCAAAAAGGATTAAAAAGCAAATTCCAGGGTAAAAATAACCCTACTTAAAAATCAAATCCAGAGATGGGTAAGGGGATTAGATTATGAACGGGGGAAGGTGTTAGGCACCCCCATTCATCCACACGAAGTGGTAGCCAAGTGTATGTTCATGCAAAAATAAGAAAGCTTGCTAAAATCATAGAAAACCTTGAAAAAGGACCAATGTATGATATTTTCACATGAAGATCTAAATGGATTCTAGATCCTCTCTTATGTCAATATCATTTCTGGAATATCACAAAAAGATGGAAATCAAAGCACAAGTTATTCAAAAACCAAGTTGAGGCAAATCCGGAGAATTCGGTGAAAAGTAATGCCATTTGTCTTGAAATCACTCAAATCCAATTTTAAATCAAATCAAACCAAATCCATTTGAAATATTATGGTAAATAATAGTCTCATGCAAAATTTCAAGCAATTCCGGGTGAAAACCTAGGAGTTATGCTCCTTTAAAGTTGCTGCTGGGGATATTTAAAAGTGATAAGTAGGCAACTTTGAAAAATCACCTAGAACAATACACTACATAAAAACTCACGAAATTTGGTGTGATTGAAGTCTGTATGACCATCTTTCAAAAGAAACTAGCCTCATACAAAAACTCATTCGGATGTGCCTTGGGTGGTCTCCCGAACAGGCCCCGAAGATCACAGATTTACCCAGAAAAGTGCCATTGAGCAATTCTGAGTAAATCGGCTACCAATAATTCAAATGGAGTCAAACAATTATGAAACCAACTGAATTTGAAAATAGACTCATAAAGGAGTGCCCAAAAACAAAAATCATTCGAATCGGACTTAAAACGAACACATGGCGCTCCGTCGAAGTGACAAGTTCTGTATTCGAACCTGAACTGTCCAATCAACTTCGACAGAGAGGTGCCAAAAATACGTTTGATAGAAATTTATGAAATTTGGTGGAAATAAACTAGACAGCCTCACCTTTCCCATGGTTCCTGAATCGCTCCAAAATTCATCCGGATGATGAAGTTATGAGCGTCCGAAGTAAGGGTACAGTTGCTGTCAAGCTAAGCTACTTTTGAAGAAAACCAAATCCGAAAAGTGATAAAAATGTGTGATCCGTGCAAGATGAACACAAATACTTTAAAAATCATCCAAAGACATTCCAGAATTGGTTGAGGCCATTTATTTGAGATTTATCACAATGAAAGTAATAAATCCCCAAATGTGAGCCTATCCCGCCAAAATAGTGCTATGTATGTGCAAGTGTGAAAAACCATATAAGATCAATGGAACAATATAGCATGCATACATATTCATCAAAATAAGGTTCTAAACAGCCTAGGGTTCCGTTCCATTATCGTTTCCCTCTGTTCTTTCTCCCCGTTAAACACGGTTCTTCAAGATAATCAAGGGTACTTTGAATATGAAACGGTTTACAATCAATCAAAAGGCTTTATGCTACATAGGTTCTAGTACTAAGGTCAATCCCTGGTCTCGTTTCTCCTAGATCCCACCTCCACGTTTTACGGCTAGGGGGAGTCTCGAGATACTTTGAGCCGGGGAAGGGTTATCACACACAAAGAAGGCCTTATTCTACAGAAAGGTAGAAGAAGAGATCTAGATCTAGGAATGTAAAGACAGAAAATAAAAGAAAAGTTTGAGGCTTACCTGGGTTCTGGAAGCGATCCCGCACCGGTTTTCTTCTTCTCTTGGAGTTCTTCTTGGCGAGAATTCAAAACAAGAGTTAATGGCCATTTGCTTAAGGAGGAGCCTCCTATTTATAGGCAAAGGTTAGGGTTTAGGTTGGTGAGAATGGTAGACACAACATAATGTCTATAGCCCACCAACCTTAACCCTAAGGCCATTTTCGAGATTTCCACTCATTTAATGAGGGATATGATGGTAAAAGTAAAAAGCTCTTGGAAAACCCTAATTTTGAGCAAAACTTATGTATCCGGTATATCAGGCCGGATACACAAGGGCCTTAAGGTATCCGGTATATAATACCGGATACACTAAGTGCTACTTGTATCCGGTATGTTCCACCGGATATAAAGGAAAATACTTGTATCCTGCCTGAGTTGCCGGATACAAGGAAAAAAGCCTTTTTTCCGAATTTTAACACAGGCGATACTTATTTACATGTAATATCGTTTAAGTAAATGTCCTCATATTTTTTAATCTCCATTTACTTAATATATTACATGTAAATAAGCAAACACCCCCCCCCCCCCCATTTGATCCATTAAAAATAGTTCCAGACCCAAATTCCAAGTGAATAAAAAGTCAACTTTCCAGTTCTAGGCAAAATTCCGATTTTTCAGGTCTGGAAAAAAAAGTTCAATATGTTAAAACCAAGGTATTCGCCAAGATTTAAAATTTCTAAAAATTCTTTTATACAATGACATGGCTAAAAACCTGATTACCGGGAAAAATTATCTTGAAATCTGGCTTTAAAAAATATTTCATTTTCTGGGGTCAAAAGTCAACAAAATTCAACCGGAAAAAGTTTGACTTTGCACAAAAGATTGAATTCGGGCCTTTTCCTTTTCCGTTTTGGATTCAAATGGGTTAAGTATCTCAAACCCAATGCAAAGAACTGAAAATTCCAGTAAAATATTTCTCTCCTTCAAGATTTACCAAAAATCGTGCAATTTTGGGGTGTCTACAACTGCCCCTCTTTGTTGGAGTTGTAGCACAATAAACAGCAAAGAATAGACACAACTCAAAATTGCACGTTTGAAAGACACCTCATTAATTGAACTTGCTTTGGTCAAACAAATGAGTGATAAAAAACATGGATTTGAAGATAGCCAATGAAACCCCTGCTGTGTATAGTCTGACGGGGTGGCGTCTCTTCCTTATCTCAGATTTCTTTGAGCTCTCGTGGCTATGAAAAGAAATCTGAGACAAGCAAATTTTGAAAAGAATGTGGATTTAAAATTGACCTTTGCAAACTCAATTGCTTTTGATGTTTTTCAACAATAAGGAAGGAAATATTTTATTGAATTTTCCTGATTGATTTTCTTATTTGATTTACCTGGGTGCCATTTGATGCCCAAACCTGTGCTTGAATATTCTGCAACTTGCTTTTGCTTCTTCATCTTCTTGCTCTCTCAATAAGGATGTATGTGCCATTGCTGCCCATAGCCTGCCTTCATTCTTTTCAACTACCCAAGTGAATGCCTCTTCTTGATTGATGGATTTGAAAATCATGATCTGTTGATCTAACCTCATGCCCTTACAACCCATGACCTCTCATTCATGCCTTCTTACTGCTCCAGTAAAATCCTTCTTCAGAATTGGAAACCTTTGTTTAAAGGAGAAAACATGCAACTGCTTCAAAGCTTCTTCTTTTTTTCTTTCAAATCCGAAGACTAAGGCCTGACTGCTTCTTCCAGATGCTGTAATTTATTTCAACGAAAACCCAGAGGGAAAGGCACTGAGCATGCCCCGGTTTTGATTGCTTGAAGTAGTATTTTCCCCTCAGCAGAGATGATCCTCCTTTTTTTTTCTTCTTCTCTTTCTTCTTTTTTTCTTTTCCTTTTTCTTCTCTTTTTTTTTCTTTTCTTTTCTCTTTTTTTTTCTCTCTTTTTTTTCCTTTTTTTCTTTTTCTCTTTTTCATTTTTTTTTATTTTTGCTTTTTTTTTTACTATATACTGAAATATCCCTTCTCCTTTGCAGCTTCGGTTACTTGATCACTTGAGTCAAATTGAGGAGATCAATTGACATTTCTTCCCAAGCTTGAAGGTTCCAATCTTGATGAGCAACCGGGGGTGTCCTAACACTTCAGGAGGTAAACAGGGTTGGTTTAATTTCTTCCAGGATGATCAAGTGAGGTCGCCTGGTACTTATCAGCCCAATGCAGAGACTGTGATCAGCTTTCGAGATCGCAACTTTCTTGTTCTGGCTGGCCTGAGACATGCGGTGCTTTACCTTCCTTTGTGGGTTCATCGTCAGTTCAGAGCAATCCAGGGGATTATAATCCCAAGTGGATATGAGGACCGCCTTGGGCCACTTTCACCAGCCACCATGAAGCTGAATGCTTGGTTGATGAGAGAGTGGTCATATGTTCTCTTTATGCATGGCTCGGTCTTCTCAGAATCTCATGTGAAGGACTATCTCTTCTGGATCAGGGAGCAGATACAGAGTCAGGCTCCAGTACCCGAAGATCCTCCTGCAGTCTTGGCTCCTACTTATGAGGATATTTTAGAGTCTGAGAGGGCTTCCCACAAGCAACTTCAGCAGATATGGGTACGAGAGGCCCAGGAGCTTAGGATACGGGGCCTTGACATGGAAAGGCAACTTGCAGAGCAGGTATCTCGCCGTCTGGCTATGGAGAAGCAACTTGCGGAGCATAGGCAGGCCCGCTGTTTTGAAGTCCGAGCACTGCGGTAGAAGCATCAGGATGCTTTAGCCAGCCTTAGGAGCATGAGGATTGGGCAGACTCTTTCAGATGAGGTCATTTCCTTCTTGAGTGATCCCGCTGCAGAGGGGGCTTCTGGGGTTATCGCAGCTCAGGCAGCTCGGATTCAGGAGCTTGAGGAGCGGCTAGGAGACAGATATTAGCCTTATTTCCTGCACACATTTTTTCTTTTTTCCTACCTTTGTACAAAAGCAAACTCCAATAGTGGAAAGACAAAGGATTTAATTCAAAATAAAATTTTTATATTATTGGCCTCAGAATGCTCAGATGCTTGTAAAAACAAAGGTTTTATGAAAAGTATTTGATTTATCATCACCGGCCAAAGTATAATTTTTTCTTTTTATACATATTTTTTTTTGAAATTTGGTCCATGCACTTAATCACCTATAATTAAAGGAATTAAACCAGGTTAAATAATGAAAAGGGTAGTCCACAAAATAATGAGGGATCAGAACCGTCCATCTTAGGACCTTTAGAGTCATCCCCAAATGTCAAAACTGACCCCATTTTGCTCAAGCCAACTTTGCTTCAAGCTCAGATCTCCATGATCAACTCAACCTCTGATTTTTCTTTTTTTTATTTTTTCTTTTTCCCTTTTTGCCAATATTGCCCCTAGCGCCAGTTACGGTTTTCACTAGGGCTGGCTTCTGCATTCCGTCATCACCAATCTTACTTTAACATCTGAATGAATAAACTAAGATCACCGAGGGCTTAAGAATAGGACGAAATAAAGGCTAGGCTCAAGTTTATGAAAGAAAGGGTATTAAAGGCCCAAAAAATTTTCAAGTGTGGAAATAGATCAACTGGACTTACAGTCATGATGAATTTAACCCTTTTTCCCCAAATTGCATTCTTTGCATCCTTTTTTCGCACTTGGCTTTCATTTGCCATTTTTCTTTGCTCTTTTTTTTTTGTTGCTTACTTTGCCCCAATTGGCTTTGCCCCAATTTGTTTTGCCCCAATTTAAGACTGTAAATCCGGTTTGGGTTTATCAAAGAAACGAACTGGCTCAACTTGGCTAGACTAGGGATTAAAATTTTTGAAGGAAATAAAGAAAAATGGCCTCAGATCATTTCCTAGACATATTCACTCAAGGAAAATACCTTTTTACTGCATAAGAGTTAATTGGCTCAGGAAAATTTGACCCATCCATTTCTGCTAAGATGAGTGCACCCCCTGACAGGACCTTCTTGACGACATAAGGCCCTTCCCAATTGGGCTTGAACTTACCACGAGGGTCTTCCAAAAATGGTAGAATTTTCTTTAGAACTAGGTTTCCTTCTTGGAAAGTTCTGGGCCTAACTTTCTTATTGTAGGCCCGGGCCATTCTACTTTGGTACAACTGGCCATGACATAGTGCTTTTAACCGCTTTTCTTCTATCAGGTTGAGTTGATCATGTCTTGACTGTATCCATTCAGCTTCTTCCAATTCTGCCTCCATGAGTACTCTAAGTGATGGGATTTCTACTTCCACTGGCAAGACTGCTTCCATTCCATAGACTAGGGAATACGGGGTTGCCCCGGTTGAGGTCTGGATCGAGGTTTTATAGGCATGTAGAGCAAGTGGCAGCATTTCATGCCAATCCTTGTAGCTCACTACCATCTTCTGAATGATTTTCTTTATGTTTTTGTTTGCTGCTTCCACTGCCCCATTCATCTTTGGCTTGTACGGAGCTGACTTATGGTGGGTGATCTGAAACTACTCACACATTCTCTTCATGTCCTTGTTCTTAATATTTGAAGTGTTGTCTGATACTATGGCACTTGGCAGTCCATAGCGACAAATGATATTGTGCTTCAAAAATTTAATAACATGGTTGCTTGTGATGTTTGCATATGAGGCTGCTTCTACTCATTTAGTGAAGTAATCAATCGCCACCAGGATAAATCTGTGCCCGTTCGATGCCTTAGGGGAGGTCATGCCAATAACATCTATGCCCCACATAGAGAAGGGCCATGGTGATGTCATGTTGTGCAACTCACCTGGGGGTGCATGCTTATTATCTGCGTATATCTGACATTGGTGGCACCTCCTGACATGTATACAGCAATCATGTTCCATGGTCGTCCAGTAATATCCCAACCTCAAAATCTTCTTTGCCAACATGTGCCCACTCATGTGGGGCCCACAAACTCCTCCATGTACAGTTTCAATCAGTCTTTCCGATTCCGTCTTGGCTACACATCTGAGCAAAATATCGTTATGTGACCTCTTGTACAAATGTCCACCACTTAGCAGAAACTGACCCGCCAACCTCTGTATTGTCCTTTTCTCAGTAGCAGTGGCATTTTCTGGCAGACTCCGGTTGTTCAAGAAATTTTTGATATCTTGAAACCACGGTGCTTCTTCTTCTGGTGCTCCCTCTAGAACGAGACAGTAAGCCGGTTCATCTCTAACCTCAATTTCCAGCGGTCTGATGTCTACTCTTTCTGGTATGCTGACCATTGAAGCCAAGGTTGCTAGAGCATCCGCAAACTGATTCTTGGCCCTTGGCATATAGTTGAAGGAAATTCGAGTGAAATTTGTGCTTATTTCTTCCAAATACTGGTGATAGGGGATCAATTTGTGATCCTTGGTTTTCCACTCACCAGTTGTTTGGAAGATGATAAGACTCGAATCCCCGTATACGTCAAGTTCATCTACTCCATGATCCATGGCTGCTTGCAATCCAATTATGCATGCTTCATATTCTGCTATGTTATTGGTGCACCGGAATCTCAGCTTTACTTCAATCGGGATGTGTGAACCATCTGGTTTAACCAAGACTGCCCCTATTCCGTTCCCATTCATATTGGCGGCCCCATCAAAGAACATCTGCCAAGAACTCTCACTTCCTACTCTTCAGTGTACAGAATTGCCTCATCTGGGAAGTTGGTCTTCAAGGGTTGATATTCTGGCAAAGGATGTGCAGCCAGGTGATCAGCTATGGCTTGACCCTTGATCGCCTTCTGGGTGATGTATGTGAGGTCAAACTCGGACAGTAGCAGTTGCCACTTTGCCGTCCTGCCAGTCAGTGCCGGTTTCTCAAATAAATACTTCAGCGGGTCCATCCGGGATATCAATAGTGTGGAGTGACTAAGGAAATAATGCTTTAGCCTCTGAGTTGCCCACACTAGAGCACAACAGGTCTTTTCCAATGGTGAGTACTTGGTTTCATATTCCGTGAATTTTCTACTCAGATAATAAATGGCCATTTCTTTTCTACCAGTCTCATCATGCTGCCCCAAGACGCATCCCATCGATGTTTCCAACACTGACAAGTACAGGATCAGTGGTCTTCCTGGGGTTTGTGGCACTAGTACAGGTGGGTTCAGTAAATATTCCTTGATCGTATCGAAGGCCTGCTGGCAATCCCCATTCCAGACCGTCGGGTTATCCTTCCTCAGAAGCTTGAAAATTGGTTCACAAATAGCAGTGAGCTGTGCTATGAACCGGCTTATATACTGAATTCTTCCAAGAAAGCCCCTGACCTCCTTCTCGGTTCTGGGTGCTGGCATTTCGATTATGGCCTTGGCTTTAGTCTGGTCAATTTCAATTCCTCTTCGGCTCACTATAAACCCCAGCAACTTCCCTGACGTAACCCCAAAGACGCATTTAGCCGGGTTAAGCCGTAGACTGTACTTCCTGAGACGATCAAACACTTTCTTCAGATTGATCAAGTGGTCCTCCTCTTTGCATGATTTGGCAATCATATCGTCCACGTAGACCTCCATCTCTTTGTGGATCATGTCATGAAATAGTGCTGTCATGGCCTGCTGATATGTTGCCCCAGCGTTCTTGAGCCCAAATTGCATGACTGTGTAGTGGAATGTGCCCCAAGGTGTGATAAATTCTGTTTTCTCTTGATCCTTTTTAGCCATCTTGATCTGATTGTATCCCAAGAAACCATCCATGAAGGAAAATAGGCTATGTACCGCAGTATTATCGACCAGAATGTCGATGTGTGGAAGCGAAAAATCGTCCTCTGGGCTTGCCTTGTTCAAGTCCCTATAGTCCACGCACATTCAGACTTTCCCGTCCTTCTTTGGTACCGGCACTATGTTTGCGAGCCAGTCAGGGTACGTAGAGACTGCCAAAAATCCGGCTTGGAACTGTTTGACCACTTTGTCTTTGACCTTTAAGGTCCATTCTGGCTTTAATCTTCTCAGCTTCTACTTAATTGGCTTAACCCCTGGCAAAATTGGCAACTTATGCACCACCATGTCCGTGTCCAACCCTGGCATGTCACGATATGACCAAGCAAACACATCCTTGTAATCTGCCAAGAACCGTGACATTTCATTTTGCTGCACATTAGACAAGCATGACCCAATTTTCACAATTTTTGGGTCCTCTTCGGTCCCAAGATTTATGGATATGGTCTCCTCAATATTAGGTTGGACCCCCTTTTCATGACGTTCCAATTGGTATTCAATTTCTCTTGGAATGTCTTCTTCTTCAACCTCGGTCTCTTCTTCGATCCCCATAAGGTCAAAGTCGAGCTCAAGGTCGAAGTCATATTCAACCTGGTCCAATTCGGTCTGATTATATGGTTCATAAGTGGTTTGGACCTTTTTGAAAAATTTAAATTTTTTAGAAAAAATAGAAAAATCTTTTTGGGTTTTTTGTGGGCCTTCTAAACATAATTCCCCTGAAGACGAAGGCCCATTAGAACCTTCAGGGAAATGGCATTCCACTATTGGAGTTTTTTTTTTGGAAGCCGCGTCAGTTTGCCGAACTAACGCTGCTTCAAAGGTAAGGGGAGTTTCCTCCCAATTGTTTAATACAAAATTTTTGGGAGCAGGGGAAATAGGGAAAGTCTGCTCCTCAAGCCCCGCGTCCGATGCCATCATCACCGGGTGGGTACTGCCCTTTTCTGCTACGAGGCCTAGTCCAGATATAACCTCATCCGGAATCTTCACTGCTGTCCAGTCAATGAATGGTAGCTCGTTGTCACTACCAGTTTTCTCGCCTTCAATCATGGCGAAGAAAACCCCCACATCTTCAGAGAAGTCTGTCCGCTGCTCTGGTTGTGGCCCAGGCCCATCCACTGCTCCCAGTATTGGAGATGGGTTATAGGGTTGCAAGGTCGAAACAAAAGGCTTTTGAAATGGGTTGACGTTGTGGTAAGGAGGTTTGGACTGGTCCATGGGAGGAGACAGTTGGATGATGCAAGAGGGTTTTGGAAAGCTTTCCCTTAAATGAGGGAGTTTTCCTTTGCTTCGTTCCTCTCCTTCTTCATGCTTCATCCACCTCCATCATCTGGGCTTGAAGCCCAACCCTACTTTAGGGATCAGTTTCTTAGCCGTGATTGGCTCCACCATCCCCTGCAAATTGATTCCCAGGCCTTTCCCCGGGTGAAAGTGGTATTACTCCATCACTTTCTTCACCATTTTCTCAGCAGTTGTTCCTTTCCTTTCTTTTCTCTCACACCCCCTAGGTATGTAATTGACCGTCTCGAACTGAAATGAGTGAAACGCAATCTTGTCAACAGTCAAGTCTACATTTATCAAGGGTACGTCAGGTGACACTATAGGAGGCACCAAGTTTTCGGCTAGGACTGTTATCACCCTTTGCCCTCTTACATATTTCACCCTTTGGTGGAGCGTGGATGGTATTGCCCTAGCCGAATGTATCCACGGCCTTCCTAGGAGCAGATTGAAAGCTGCGGGTATATCCATCACTTCAAATGTGATGTTGAAGATATTCGGCCCAATTGTGACCGGCAGTTCAATCTCCCCTAGGGAGTGGGTCTTGGAGCTATCAAAAGCCCTAACTATCCGCCCATTTTGCTTGATCCTTGACTGGTCCAGACCTAGCTTGGTAAAAGTGATTAACGGGCAAACGTTTAATGCCGACCCGTTGTCAATTAGAACCCGTGCAATCATGCAGCCCTTACAAAGCACTGTGATGTGCAAAGGGTCAACATGATAACACCCACCTAGGCTGATCTCACCCTCTGAGAAACTTATCACATTATGTGACAAGATTTGACCAACCATTTTGCCAAGTTGGTCTGGATCGATTGTCTGGGATACATGTGCACTCTGTAGCACCCTTAACAATGCGTCCCTGTGCTTTTCGGAATTCAGCAGAAGGCCCAGTATTGAAATCTGGGCCGGGACCTTGTTTAGCTGATCCACAGATTAAATTCACTTTTTTTTTATGATTTTTATGAGGTCTGCTGCCTCATTTTCTGCACCCTGGGGGGTGTCTTCTCCCACTTTGTTTTTTCCTTTCTGTTTTCTTTTTTCTTCATTTTCTTTTTTTTCTTTTTCTACTTCTGTCTCTTTCTCTTTCTCTTCACCCCCTGCACATCTCCCTGACCTCGTCATGAGGTTCACCTCCTCCTGGTTCGGGTTCCTAACCACTGGAACCGTAGCCGTGATTCCCTCGCTGTAATTCCATGGTACAGCGGCCTCAGAATAGGCTAATTTAGGAATGTTAATCACTAATGGCTGGAGTTTGGACCGGGATGTATGGGCCGGTTTAGGGATAGTTTGGGCTGGCTGAACATTTACGACCAGGGGTTGGAGCTTGGATTTTGTGGGGACAGAAGAAGTGATGGAAGTAGTGGTGGGGTCAAGGTTGATGACCAGTGGAGCCTTGGACGGCTTGGATGGTGAATAGATGGGTGGACTGCAATTGAAGACCAATGGGGGCCTTGCAGTATTCATCTGGGCCATAAGAGAGGAGACCCGGTTTAAAGAGGAGCTTATGTCCTCAGCAGCAGGATTATTTTTCTGGGAGACCATGTTGATCTCCTCTTCTTCCTCCTCTGGGAAAAATCGGACCTGGACAGTGATACCTACTGGAGCTATGAGCTGTGATGGGTGAAAGGCCCTTCTGGTGGTGGATATGGCGGTGATATAGTTGGATGGGCCTGCCCCATTATGGTATGGCAGAGGGTTCAACCCAATATCATTCCCGGACGGGGCCAGTGCAGCAGTGTTGAACACCAAGGCCTTCTGGTCCAACAGGTCCTGGACCGCATGCTTCAGCATCCAGCAAGTGTCAGTAGAGTGCCCCGGTGCACCCATGTGATAATCGCATGTGATTGCTGGATCAAAATTTCTACCCTTCGGGGCATTTGGGTTCGGCTCCTTCAGGGTCAAATACTCCCCTTTCAGCAATGTGGATAACAGCTGGGAAAGAGACACAGGAAGGGGAGTAAAGACTCTGTTCCTTCTTGCTGCCATCCAGGCCTCCCGGTCCTCCTTAGTAAAGGCCCTCCTCTGGTTTGCAGGCACGGAGGGAGAGAAACTGACATTGTGCGGGGTCTGATACAACTGCTGGGCCTGTTGGGCCTGCTGGGGTACAGAGATGTTAACATGGAGTGGTTTCTTGGCAGGAGGCCCTTGGACCAGATTCACTTCCCCTTCTTTTCGGGCCCCGTTCTTCTTGAATCCAGCCCCTTTCTTCTGGGCCACGGAGGCAGAGGAATCAGACTGCCCAGTCAGAGTTGAGTAGTCTATCAGCCTTCCTGACTTGACCCCTTCCTCAATCCGGTCCGCTACCTGTACCAAGGCTGCAAAGTTGGTGGTGATCTGGCCCACCAGGTGGTTGTAGAAAGGCTGCCCCAGTGTGACCATGAATGTTGAAATCATCTCCGGCTCCTGCATAGGCGGCCTGACCTGGGAGGCGGCCTCTCTCCACCTCTTGGCATACTGCCGTACCGGCTCATCTTTCCCTTTACTCATTCTCATCATGTCGTACCGGTCTGGCACGATCTTAGAGTTGAATTTATATTGGTCTAGGAACGCGTCGGCCAAGTCCTTCCACCTCATGATCCTTCCATGGTCCACTGTAGCGAACCACCTAAGAGCTGACCCGGTTAAACTCCTTTGGAAGAGTTGGATCAGTATGCCATCCTCCCGGCCAAATTGGCATACGGCCCCGCAGTACAGTTTTAAGTGGCTCATTGGGCAGCCCGTGCCATCACATTTGTCAAAGTCCGGGCACTTGAATTTGGCCGGTAGGCATACGTCTGGATACATGCACAGATCGTCAAAGGTGGTCCCTCCATAGCTGTTTCCCCCTTTTACCTCTTTCAATTCTTCCTGAATTCTCTCTATCCTGAGTAGCATCTTTCTTTCCATTTCTTCCCTGGCTTTTTCCTTCTCCAGTTTTTTCTCAGATTCTGCTGTATTTTCCCTGATCAGAATGGGTTCAGGGACCGGTTCAGACATGGGCTCAGGCATGGGTTGAGCCGGAGGCGGAATATAGGCCTGAGGTGGTGGTGCTTGATGGGAGGTAGATGCTTGGTTTTGGGCCTGGGCCTGAGCCGCCAGTAAGTCCCCTAGCATCTTGGCCAGACCAGCCACTTGCTCTTGCAGCTGAGCAAAGTCTTGAGCGGGTATGGTGGCTTGGGCTTGGTTCTCTTCAGTGTTCATGGCTCTAGCCTTGGATCTGGTCACGGGAGCAATGATTGCAAATAAGTGTACTTGGGTTGCAAGTAAATGTACCTGGGGAAAAAATTAACAGAACATGTTAGTTTCCATTTAACTTGAGTCACACCCCTATACATGTAGACAAGTAGGTTAGGTGAACACCAATCCAGATTTGTTTTTTTTTTTTTATATATATATTTTTTTTGTTGGAATATTTTAGGGCTTCCAAGGGTCCCAAATTTTTTTGATTTGATTGGTACGAAAAAGACCAACCAAGGGTTTTTTTCCATGGAATATTTTAGGGCTTCCAAAGGTCCCACATTTTTTTTTGACTTGATTGGTATGAAAATGACCAACCAAGGATTTTTGGAATATTCTGAGGCTTCCAAATGTCCTTAAAAAAAATTGACTTTGAGTGGTTCTCGTGACCAAACAAAGGTTCTTGGAATATTCTGAGGCTTCCAAATGTCCTAAAAAATTTTGACTTTGAGTGGTTTTCGTGACCAAACAAAGGTTCTTGGAATATTCTGAGGCTTCCAAATGTCCTAAAAATTTTTGACTTTGAGTGGTTCTCGTGACCAAACAAAGGTTCTTGGAATATTCTGAGGCTTCCAAATGTCTTAAAAAAATTTTGACTTTGAGTGGTACTCGTGACCAAACAAGGTTTTTGGAATATTCTGAGGCTTCCAAATGTCCTAAAAAAATTGACTTTGAGTGGTATTCGGGACCAAACAAAGGTTTTTGGAATATTCTGAGGCTCCAAATGTCCTAAAAAATTTTGACTTTGAGTGGTTCTCGTGACCAAAGAAAGGTTTTTGGAATATTCTGAGGCTTCCAAAGGTCCTAAAAATTTTTGACTTTGAGTGGTACTCGTTACCAAACAAAGGTTTTTGGAATATTCTGAGGCTTCCAAATGTCCTAAAAAAATTGACTTTGAGTGGTACTCGTGACCAAACAAAGGTTTTTGGAATATTCTGAGGCTTCCAAATGTCCTAAAAAAAATTGACTTTGAATGGTTCTCGTGACCAAACAAAGGTTTTTGGAATATTCTGAGGCTTCCAAAGGTCCTAAAAATTTTGACTTTGATTGATAAAAATAACCAACCAAAGGTTTCTTTCTTCTGAATTTTCTCAGTTTTCAAATGCAAAAGCTTGATTGAAATATGTTTGAATTGAATTGGTATCAAAAAAAAAATGACACCTTGGTTCCTTCTTTGAGTTTCAAAATTAGGTTGAATCTTGAAAGAATATTTTATTTTATTTTTCTGGTTTTTTTTTTTGTTTGTTTTTTGATTTTGTATTTTTGGAACATTTTTATGTTCTTTTCGGGGTGCCTAAGGATTATCCACAGTGTTTTAGGCATTTTATTCTGAAAATTCGGGCCAAAGAACCCATTTATACATTTTCTGCATGTATCCGGCATTAAGTGCCGGATACGCATATGTCTTACTGTATCCAGCAATACTGACCGGATATACGCATAACCCTTTGTATCCGGCATTATATACCGGATATGAAGGAAAGTGTTCTTAACCGGCCTGAGTTGCCGGTTAATGCCGAAATGGCCATTTTTGACTCATTTTTTCACCAGATTAGGTTTTTTTTTATTCCCACTTGATGTTCACCTTGACATGGCCTTTAAAACTTGCCCCAAATTTGGCTTTGACATCATTCTTGCTACAATTCATACATTCATGAGGGTGCTTGTACCCTCCAAAGTTATGCACCCATTGTTGGACTTGATACACTTGGTTGCCTCTTGATTGGACTTTGGGTAGGATGACCATTAAATTGAGTTGGAAACTCATCTTATGGGTTACACCAACCTTATGTTATAAATTTTTTGGGAAAAATTTCATCCCAAGCATATGGACACCATGGCTTTTAGTTCACATGAAGATGATAAAATGAATACATGGCTTTACCTTGCCACCTTGTGTTACCTTCAATATGGTACTATACCTTGGCCTGTGAACATGCAAACGGCCTTCCCACATTTACACCCAATTCCCCAAACGCAATTGTGTACTTTTAGCTAAAAACGTGTTTCTCCACCTTCAAGCGTATGGTTTTTGGGTTTTGGCTTAATTGGCAACTTAGAACTCAAGTCTAGTGATGCCCGGAATCGAATCACAGATCCCATTGTCATCACATCATTGACTCAAATTCTAAGGTGAATGTTTTCACTTTCGCTTTCCAAAGTCACGACCTCGGTGCGCCAAGCTACCCACATTCATGGTTCAACTTCCTATAGGTTGGGTAGGTTGTGCAAAGTGTTTATTGTGTTCAAGTGCATTTGAAATTGAGGTAACATTTACAACGTCCCAGCCCCTTGCCACTCTTTTTCGTAGCCATGCATTCAATTTCAAGCCAAGGTATATACAATTATCATATTGAAAGCAAAATACAAGACAATCAAGATGGTAAACACCCAAACATGCTCATGACCAAAAGTGACACCCAAAGCATGTTATTGTACAAACCAATTAAAACATGGAAGGCATGCTTGAAACTCCAAAAGTATTACCCCAAATTTATAGATTTTCATGCTTTTTCTCATGCTCAAAGTGTACCATTTCTACCCAAATTGAGGCCTAAAAATTCAGCACTACTTGACATGATTTAAAAAGTGTTTCAATTAGGTAAAACATGCTTGAAATCTCCCAAAATATACTCTAAATTTCCAGATTTCATCTTCTTTATTTTTATGCTCAAGTGACATTGTTTTATGCCCAAATCCAAGCCTAAAAATCAGCATCTAACAACATGGTACAAAAAGCCTTTTAGCTAGGGAAACATGCTTGAAAATCCCAACAATGCCCACTGAATTTCCAGATTTTTATTGCTCATTGTTTTCATGCTCAAATCATGTCATTTCATATGCCTAGATCCAAAAGCATGGCGCAAAACAAACATTAAGCACGAAAAAGCATTATTCATGGGAAACATGCTTCAATACCCAAAATTAACACAACATTTTCAGATTTCAAATATGTGTTTTTTTTTCAACTCATGGCATTGAAACCCCAAAACAACACATATTACAACATAGCCAAGTCATATCACAATATGGGTTTTCCTTTAAACAGAAATCAAGCAACATGCCCATGCCTTTGTCCCAAGCATCCCAATCTGATTTGAAATGTAACAATATGCCCAAATAAAGTAATCAAAATAGCAAGCATCCAAAAGTATAGAAAAGCATGAACAAATACAAAAAATGACTTAAATCCACAGGTCCCCAGCAGAGTCGCCAGTTGTGAGACACGGGAAAAAATTACCGGAATGATCATCCCTCCGTCAACACACGGGCTCAACGCAAAAGTGGGAGAGTCGCCACCATTCATAATTTTGAGGTGAGAATGGACACCAAAATCATCAAAAATAAGCAAAAAGGATTAAAAAGCAAATTCCAGGGTAAAAATAACCCTACTTGAAAATCAAATCCAGAGATGGGTAAGGGGATTAGATTATGAACGGGGGAAGGTGTTAGGCACCCCCATTCATCCACACGAAGTGGTAGCCAAGTGTATGTTCATGCAAAAATAAGAAAGCTTGCTAAAATCATAGAAAACCTTGAAAAAGGACCAATGTATGATATTTTCACATGAAGATCTAAATGGATTCTAGATCCTCTCTTATGTCAATATCATTTCTGGAATATCACAAAAAGATGGAAATCAAAGCACAAGTTATTCAAAAACCAAGTTGAGGCAAATCCGGAGAATTCGGTGAAAAGTAATGCCATTTGTCTTGAAATCACTCAAATCCAATTTTAAATCAAATCAAACCAAATCCATTTGAAATATTATGGTAAATAATAGTCTCATGAAAAATTTCAAGCAATTGCGGGTGAAAACCTAGGAGTTATGCTCCTTTAAAGTTGCTGCTGGGGATATTTAAAAGTGATAAGTAGGCAACTTTGAAAAATCACCTAGAAAAATCCACTACATAAAAACTCACGAAATTTGGTGTGATTGAAGTCTGTATGGCCATCTTTCAAAAGAAACTAGCCTCATACAAAAACTCATTCGGATGTGCCTTGGGTGGTCTCCCGAACAGGCCCCGAAGATCACAGATTTACCCAGAAAAGTGCCATTGACCAATTCTGAGTAAATCGGTTACCAATAATTCAAATGGAGTCAAACAATTATGAAACCAACTGGATTTGAAAATAGACTCATAAAGGAGTGCCCAAAAACAAAAATCATTCGAATCGGACTTAAAACGAACACATGGCGCTCCGTCGAAGTGACAAGTTCTGTATTCGAACCTGAACTGTCCAATCAACTTCGACAGAGAGGTGCCAAAAATACGTTTGATAGAAATTTATGAAATTTGGTGCAAATAAACTAGACAGCCTCACCTTTCCCATGGTTCCTGAATCGCTCCAAAATTCATCCGGATGATGAAGTTATGAGCGTCCGAAGTAAGGGTACAGTTGCTGTCAAGCTAAGCTACTTTTGAAGAAAACCAAATCCGAAAAGTGATAAAAATGTGTGCTCCGTGCAAGATGAACACAAATACTTTAAAAATCATCCAAAGACATTCCAGAATTGGTTGAGGCCATTATTTTGAGATTTATCACAATGAAAGTAATAAATCCCCAAATGTGAGCCTATCCCGCCAAAATAGTGCTATGTATGTGCAAGTGTGAAAAACCATATAAGATCAATGGAACAACATAGCATGCATACATATTCATCAAAATAAGGTTCTAAACAGCCTAGGGTTCCGTTCCATTATCGTTTCCCTCTGTTCTCTCTCCCCGTTAAACACGGTTCTTCAAGATAATCAAGGGTACTTTGAATATGAAACGGTTTACAATCAATCAAAAGGCTTTATGCTACATAGGTTCTAGTACTAAGGTCAATCCCTGGTCTCGTTTCTCCTAGATCCCGCCTCCACGTTTTACGACTAGGGGGAGTCTCGAGATACTTTGAGCCGGGGAAGGGTTTTCACACACAAAGAAGGCCTTATTCTACAGAAAGGTAGAAGAAGAGATCTAGATCTAGGAATGTAAAGACAGAAAATAAAATAAAAGTTTGAGGCTTACCTGGGTTCTGGAAGCGATCCCGCAGCGGTTTTCTTCTTCTCTTGGAGTTCTTCTTGGCGAGAATTCAAAACAAGAGTTAATGGCCATTTGCTTAAGGAGGAGCCTCCTATTTATAGGCAAAGGTTAGGGTTTAGGTTGGTGAGAATGGTAGACACAACATAATGTCTATAGCCCACCAACCTTAACCCTAAGGCCATTTCCGAGATTTCCACTCATTTAATGAGGGATATGATGGTAAAAGTGTAAAGCTCTCAAAAAACCCTAATTTTGAGCAAAACTTATGTATCCGGTATATTAGGCCGGATACACAAGGGCCTTAAGGTATCCGGTATATAATACCGGATACACTAAGTGCTACTTGTATCCGGTATGTTCCACCGGATACAAAGGAAAATACTTGTATCCGGCCTGAGTTGCCGGATACAAGGAAAAAAGCCTTTTTCTGAATTTTAACACAGGCAATACTTATTTACATGTAATATCGTTTAAGTAAATGTCCTCGTATTTTTTAATCTCCATTTACTTAATATATTACATGTAAATAAGCAAACACCCCCCCATTTGAATCCATTAAAAATAGTTCCAGACCCAAATTCCAAGTGAATAAAAAGTCAACTTTCCAGTTCTAGGCAAAATTCCGATTTTTCAGGTCTGGAAAAAAAGGTTCAATATGTTAAAACCAAGGTATTCGCAAAGATTTAAAATCTCAAAAAATTCTTTTATACAATAACATGGCTAAAAACCTGATTACCGGGAAAAATTATCTTGAAATCTGGCTTTAAAAAATATTTCATTTTCTGGGGTCAAAAGTCAACAAAATTCAACCGGAAAAAGTTTGACTTTGCACAAAAGATTGAATTCGGGCCTTTTCCTTTTCCGTTTTGGATTCAAATGGGTTAAGTATCTCAAACCCAATGCAAAGAACTGAAAATTCCAATAAAATATTTCTCTCCTTCAAGATTTATCAAAAATCGTGCAATTTTGGGGTGTCTACACTTACTTGTGTGATTCCAGATTGAGATAGATGTTTGTGTATTTGGACACATAGTGATATTATTACTTGAATTTTATAATGATTTCATGATTATAATTGTGATATGGTTGTATTATTGTGATTCCTCTTTTGTCTTGTGTTTTGGTTTTAGAACCTTGTTTTATTTGCCGAGCATGGTTTCTTTAGATTATAAACATACTATTTCCTTGCGTGGCTACTTGCTTAGATTTTATATCTCACTTCGTTTTATCAGTTTTGTTTTCAGATATTTCTGGTGAGAACGTATCAGCTGGGTTAGAGCCGTTGGGTTGATTCATTTGGGTGTCAAAGAGAAGACTACTTTTTATGTAGGATTTAAGTTTTGGATTCAAGAAGTATTATGGATTTGATTTATTAGTTGAAATTTCAAACATGTAAATGAGCTTTATTACCAAACTTTCAATTTTAAGGATGATGTTGTTAGATGAGATATTCTTATTCTAATCATACTTTAATTAAGACTTAGATTGATAGCGCACTTTGATTTATCCTCTATCTTTTATACCTTATTCTAAATTGTTTTGTTATCATTCAAGTAATGCCCTGATCCATGAAAAAAAAAAAGAAAAAAGAAAAAAGAAAAAAGAAAAAGAAAAAAGAAAAAACCCAGATCTGGGGCATTACAGGCTGAGCCTAACTTAGGGCGGACACAGAGTATGAGGATGCTAGACTATCCTACAAAGCCTTCGTTATATCGTTCTTCTGGATTGAGACAGAAGAGACCTAGGGATGTTTGGAGCAAGGGATCACTGAAGGAGAGAATGTGAAAGTACATATCAAAGTTTTTCATCATTAATCACATCCAGCAAATGTAGCGGCATCTCCCCACTTCAAGAACATGGTTGATATTATTCAGGAGGCGGGTCCAAGAGTCCAGCGGCCTACACCCCATGACATTATGGGCAGATATCTAGATGAGAAGGAGAGGGAGATAAGAGATTTTATTGCATCCCTACGACCACATTGAGATCAGTTTTGGGTGACTATCATGTGTGATGGTTGGACAAGTCCTACTAGACAATCCATCATCAACTTCATGGTATACTGTAGAGGCAAGGCTATATTCTCAAAGTTAGTTGATGCTTTAGACAAAATCAAGGATGCGAACTATATATCAGGTGTAAGCACCCAAATTTTGATCAAACCAAAATGTGCTAAAATGAAAACCCTAGCTGAAAAGTCAAACCTTAAGGGGATAAAAGTTAACTTTTTGATCAAGTGCTAATTGGCCACCATACTTCTTCCCAATGATTAGGAAATTCTGATACGATTCTAACACAACAGAGTTTGCTCAGATCAGGGTCCAGATGAAGAAATTATGGGCTAGTCAAACTTGAGGGGGAGCAAAAATTGACTTTCTGCTAAACCCCAGAACAGCTACCAAAATATGTCCTAATGGACAAGTCATCCTGACACGATTCCAATGCAACTGAGTTTGCTCGAATCAGAGTCCCAGATAATAAGTTATGAGCAAAACAAGAAACCCTAAAAACTGCCCACGTGGCAAAAATAGCAGAAAAAGGTGTCTGGGGGCAAATCTGTAAATATCAGGACATTCAAAAATATCTGAGAGCATATTTGTAATTGCTTAAGAATGAATCTGTAAATATCCAAAATGCTAAAAATATCTTAGGGATGAATCTGTAATTATCTGGGGATGAATCTATGAATATCAAATTGATGAGAAAATAGCTCAGGGGCAAATATGCAAATATCAAGATTTGCTCTCTCTCTCTCTCTCTCTCTATCATGATTAGTGTTCCCCATTTGCATGCATGTGCATCTCATCATGCATGCATCTCTCTCTCTCTCTCATGATTAATTTCCCCATGTGCATCCCCCATGCATCAACTCTCTCTCTCTCTCTCTCTCTCTCTCTCTCTCTCTCTCTCTCCCCCTCCCCATGCATCATACACCACACTCATGCATCACTCCATGCATCAATTCTCTCTCTCTCTCTCTCTATCTCTCTCTCTCTCTCTCTCTCTCTCTCTCTCTCTCTCTCTCTCTCTCTCTCTCTCTCTCTCTCTCTCTCTCTCTCTCTCCCTCATGCATGCATGCATCTCCTATGCATTGCCCCACATGATAAAACCACTCCAAGCTCCATATGTATGGAAGAGGAGACACTTTTGCTCTCCCCATTCTACTTCTCTAATCTCTCTCCCACAAGCCCCTTTCCATCTCCCAAGCTCACCCCACCATCTCTAACCCCCTCTAAGCTCCCAAAAACCCCCTTGAATCACCTTCAAACCCTTCCCCATCTCCTCTCCTTCCACTTGCAATCAAGGAGGAAGAAAGGAAGTGTCGATTGGAACAAAAGAGGAGAGCCTAAGGTGCTGTCCCAACTTCCAAGGAGCTCAACACAACTCCAAGAAGAAAAGGAACCCCAAGGTAAGCCTCCCCATGGAGTGTTATTCAACATATATGAACATGAACATAATGTGAGCATGTTAGTTTTGTTCGTTCATAGCATGCTGTTTCTTGAGGTTAGCATGTCTTTGGCCTCCATTTTTCTCTCTCCTATCTCTTCTCTTCAAGTATTCAAACTCCCATGGTAAGGAGATGAGATTTGGTCGACGAAAGGGAGGGTGAGAGATCAATTTTTCAGAGAAGTATGTGTTCTTTTCATGAGTTTCTTATCTACTACTTTGCTTAAATGGGGGAGCATGTTCCCTCTCCTTTGCTTAAGTCCATTGTACCCCGTAAATCCCCTTTGCATCCTTTCTTTTAATAGCTCCACTTATTGCATGCTTGCTGTGTTCATGATTAGTATGATATAAAGTATGTTTGCCTAGGGTAGAGCTCCTTGTATGAATGTCTTGAATAGCATGCTCCCATAGCCCTTTTCATGAACACCCTTATAGCTACTGTTTTGAGACATTTCGTAAGCCCCTATCTCATCTCTAGGTCCACTCATGTACACACGCACACTTTGCGTTTACCCACTGATTTTGGTAACTTCGTGGCCAATTTGTTTGCTGTCATGTGAGTTGGATAACCCCAAAAGCCAACCCCATTTGAAAATCCCGAAAAAAGCATGTGTTAGGCTGATCCGACAACTCAAGTCGGATCAGCATGCTTCTGTTTGTAGCCGTCAACCTAGGTCGGCTACAAGGGTTTCTGTTTGTAGCTGACATTTTTGGTCGACTCTACGTGTATTTGTTTGTAGCCGACACCTCTGGTCGGCTACACTGTAGAATTCCAACTTTTGTTTCTTTTTTATTTGTGCCACTTTCTTGATCAATTTCCATTAAACCAAATGAACCAATACCTGGAAACCCAATATGGGATTTGGACTATATTGATCCAACCAGATTTATTGTGGGCCTTCTAACGGGGCCCACCAACCCCAACAACTCACTTTGTTTTAAATAAAAAAATTAAATCAATCAAGTGGGTCACACCATCGGAGGCCCACCAAAGCCCAATTTGTAGCATGTTGGATAGCCTAGGTGTGGTTTGGCTGAGACCGTGGACTAAGGTCTATCGGGCCCGCCAAGCCCATTAACCAAATAAGGAGGGGATCCACTATCCCAACCCTAATGCCTTGGGTTTTCAAAGCCCAAACCTAGGTAACAGGCCCCAAGCCCATCCCTAGCCCACTTTGGTACAACTAAACAAGATAAGTCAAATCACTTGGCCACCATTGTGGGACCCATCTAAGGGGCCCATAAACCCTTTAGGCTCACTTTTGCACGAAATTCAATTTAATTCCCAACTTGAACTTTAAATAAAATCAACTCACTGAACCAAAGCCCAAAGGGCCTCCCAGGCTTAGATTGAGGCCCACTAAGGGGTATGTGGGTCATGCTTGGCCCACCAACGGATCAGTGGACCTTCCAACGGGGCTCACCCAATCAGACTTAGACCACTTGACCAAAACAAGATAAAATCAAGTAAAGGGACCCACACCACTTAGGTGGTTCCACCGACTTAACCAAATGTGCATGCTTTGGCTTAAGAATTGGGTGAATAGATCAAGACCAAGTTGACTCAAACCAGGAAGCATGGGACTTGTCATTCGACGGGGCTGATCGTGGTGTCTACGGACTTCCCCGGACCGTAACCGAGACCCTACTTAGAATCTCAAGCCGCAAAGCAGCCTATTAGACAAACCTAGGCACCCAGGTGTCTGCCTGAACTCCATCAGGCAGTGGCAACTCCAACCTTCCCGAATTGCCCTTTAGGAGGCACGCCCACCCATGCGACCATGCGCACAGCCTGGTGACTCCGCTGGGGAATCTCGACCCAATCAAACCCTGGTTAGCAAGAGTCAACATAGGGGATATAGATCGGTTTAGGAAGACCTTTTGCCATACGTTAGTGAAATACAGAATACACGCAACTGAGTGTTCTGGGGAGTCCTGTCGAACGGACGAGATAATTGCCTAAAGTAAGTGGAGTTTAAGTGGGATCCCTATGTCCCTTCCAGTTACCTGGGGACTCTCCCGGAACATTTTATTGCGTGCTAATTCTGCATTTCACTATAACTAGGCAGTAAGGAACCCTTTACTAATCAAATATCCAGACAAAACTCACTTGTTTAGACACAGCACTTAGCCCAACCGCATACACGGGCACCCACCACACCGTGGATGGTTTACAGTTTTGATAATAACTGCGTGGGGTGACACGCACAAGGGAGACTGCGTCATTGATTTGATCCTGAATGGATGGATACAGATATTGCATCTTATTTACCAAAACTTAGACCTCTCTAGCAGCCACCCTTCTGATTCCTATAAACTAACTTTTGGGACGGTATTAGCCCTACGCTCCCGTGGCTTGCCGAGGAAAGTAGGGTAGACCCATCTCCCCAATCTTCTAGAGTTCTACAGCACCATTAGTTTCTTGTCGTGTTACGCGAGGATCTAGTACTGGTCCAGACCCTTGTAAGCGGATGTCTCGGGCTGGGTATCTTTTCCCCACCTAATGCTTCTGAATAAACCGTGTTTTGTGATTGTGATATGATGTGAATGATGAATACTAGAGAAGTAAAAGCAATCTAAAACCCAAGAGTCCATCAAGGGCAGCAACCCCCGCTTTTTGCATCCAACTAAGTAAACCCTTGATCATAGGCTACCTCAGCCCTAATTTAGGAAACCAACCAAACTTTGATCAGTGGAACCACCTCAGATCCATGCATTGAGTCCTGTGTGCCGTGGGCCTTGACACATTGAGTCCGCTGCAAGCATCCTGAGTCCTGATCAGTCTTTTTGAGCAGATGAAAGCAATCCAGATCAGAGCAGGGGCAGTGAAACCCTAGACCTAGGACTTTTCAGCCTACCCCTTTTGAAATCAATTGTATCTTGTCCTAGGGTTCCCAACAACCCTGGGATCGAACACTTTTCCAACTTTTTTAGCTTTAAGTGATTTCACCCTTGCTAGCAAGTTGTGATCATTTCTTCAATCAGACAGCAAAGATTCTTCATAACAGATGAAAGAAAAGACTGATCAGGACTTGGATATGCTTCCAACACAAGTACGTCTAGGAGTCATGCCTTCGATGGCACCAACCCTTTTAGGGCTGCACACACAGTTCTATTTTGTTTTGTGTGTTTTGCTCGACACTATGCCAGGGGATGGTAAGCCCCGCAACACTTGCACTTACCTTCCTGCGCATGCATGAACCGTTTGCACATCAAAGTGCTCCCACTTCAAAATCAAAACCACATCAACACTTCTTTTCAAAACTGCTTTGAAAAATTGTACAAAAAGAATTTTCAAAATCAAATCGCCTCCAGGTGTACATCAAAGTGCCTTAGGGCATACATCAAATCGCCTCCAGGCGTACCTCAAAGTGCCTTTGGGCATACATCAAATCGCCTCCAGGCATACATCAAGCTGCCTTCCGAGGTGCACATTGTTTTTCAAAAAAACACAAATTAAAGTGGCCTCTGGGCCTACATCAAAATCGTCTTTCATGACGTACATTTGCAAAAATCTCTCGTGACCCACGATAAACCACTTTCCATGGTTATATCGTGCTGTCATCCAAGAGAAATATCGAATTGCCCTTTCATGGGTATATTCTTTTCAACCGAAGGAATGCCATCCACGGCACGCTCACAAAATTTCCAAAGAATCATTGTGCCATGCACAGCACAGTCTTAAAATTTTCAAAACCACTGTGCCATCTGTGCGCGCCTGATTTCTGCCGCACGACGAGGCGCACGCAAAACGATGCGTGCCTCGGGATTTGTTTGGAGTCGCCACTGCCTGATGGGGTGCAGGCAGACACCTGGGTGCCTAAGTTCTTCTACTAAGGCTTGGTCTGCGGCTTGAGATTCTAAGCAAGTTCTTGGTTACGGTCCGGGGAAGTCCGTAGACACCCCGGTCCGCCCCGTCAAAAGACAGGTCGCATGGTTTCCCTGGTTTGAGTCAACTCAGTTGGTTTCACCCGATTCCTATTCTAACATGCACAGTTTTGGTTAAGTCTAGCAGGACCGCCAAAGTGGTGTGGGTCCCTCTAATTGTTTTTTTCTTGATTAATTAGGTGATCTGGGTCTCGTTGGGTAGGCCCCGTTGGAAAGCCCACGGTGTCCTTGGGGGGCTTAGTCAAGCCCGTGTGCCCTTGTGGGCCTCGGCCTATCCTAGGGGGCCCTTTGGGCTTAGGTTAAGTGCACTGATTTTACTTTAGGTTCTGATTTGAATTTTAAGTATTTTCCATGAAAAGGTGGGCCGGATTGGTTTGTGGGACCCTAAGGTGGGCTCACATGGTGGCCAAGTATTTTTATTGGATTTATCTTTTTAATTTGCCAAAGTGAGTTTGGACACTGGGCTTGGGGCCCATAGTCCTGATTAGGGCTTGTAAGCCCAAGTTACCAGAGGTTAGGGTTTGCACCCTTCCTTGGTTCGGTTGGTGGGCTTTGGCGGGCCCGGTAGGCCCTTGCCCTTGGTCTCGGCCAAACCACGCAATTCATGCATCAATTTCACAAGTCTGGTTCGGGTGGACCGCTTTAGGTTTGGCCCGCCCAGTTTAATCAGTTAATTTTGCTTATCTTGATTAAGTTGCATGCATACATGTTTATTGGGCCGGGTGGGCCCCGTTGGAAGGCCCATTGGAATTCAAGTTGGATGGGGGTCCAAGTCTCATGTTGGGTTTCCGGGTGACCCGGAAACCCTGTTGGTTTATCCGGTTCGGTTCGGAGATGGCACTCACATCCAGCAATAATCACAGAAAAATGTACAAGGTTGACACTTATTAAGGAGAGACTGGCTCATTATGTTGGGTCCAAGGGGAGGTACCCTAGGCCCCTGTGGGCGGAGCCCACAGGGTGGGGTACCTCCCTGTACCAAGGAACAAGTTGGACTCGCGGCGAACAATGGGGTTAGAGGGTGCGGGGGGCTTCGGCCCCCGCGGTATGGTAAAGGGCATTTTCGGGATTTTTCAAAAATAAGGCAATTTGGCCTTTTTTAGGGGTATGCACCGACCTCAGACACTAGGCGCAAGGTCGGTGAGGTGGGCGGACCGAAAAAACCAAAAAAACCATCCGCGGGCGAAGTGGGCGCACCCAAAAGTGAAGTGAGCGCGAGCTCGACGCACCAAAAAAATCAAGTGGGCGCGAGCTCGGCGCACCCAAAAATCAAGTGGGCGTGAGCTCGGTGCACCCAAAATTAAGTGAGCGCGAGCTGAGCGCATCCAAAATTAAGTGAGCGCGAGGTGAGCCCATCCAAAAAGGGAAGTGGGCGCGAGCTCGGCGGATGCCCAGAAAAACGATCTGCTCACCCCTTTTTGGTGCGCTGAGCTCGCAGAGCTCGGTGCATACCCCTACGAAACCCCGATATTCTGGTTTTTTTTTTTTTGTCTGAACTCCATTTTTAATGGTTTTTAAGCTCTGTAATCACTCTCTGGGGATCCTTAGAACCCCAGAAGACCCTAAACACAATTGGAAATTAATCTAACCTAAGATATCCTCACCACTCATCACTCAAATCTCTCTGCAAACGTATGAATCCGAACATCAGACACACTACAGAACATGAATAAACCCCGAAAACAAAACACTAACTAACAGAACATGATTAATGAAGAAGGGAACCAGGGGCTTTATCAGGATACAACAGAGATGAAGAACTCGTGGGGGAACATGCTCCCCCTTCGAATCAAACAAGCCAGAACAAAAAATAACATGCTAAAATGGGAAACATGCTCAATTTCTACATGTTAAAACAATAACAGAGAGAGAGAGAGTTCACCTTGGTTCCAAACCTTTGTAGAGTAAGCCGGAGGGTTCCTTGGAGCTCACGAGCTGCTGCCGGAGCCTCCTTCTTCTCACACCAAGAGCACGACCTCCTTCGGGTTCGTCGAGGAAGGAGAGGAAGGAAGAGGCCAAGTGTCTGGTTTTTTTTTTTCGTTGGGGAAGAGGGTAGCCAAGACCACCTTCGAATGCCGAACCCCAAAAATCCCAAAACCAGAAAATGCCCAACCCAAGAGAACTACTGACCTTAACAAAAAAATCCCAACAAAAAAAAAAATGTCGAACCCCAAAACAGCCAACCAAAATTTTCGAGCCTCCCCACAAATGAAGGCTGCCGCGGCTTTTACAGACGAAGACAGGGGTATCCGCCGACTTTGGCGCCCAGCTCAAGCTGAGCGCATACCGCTTGCCACGTTCGCGCGAGTGACCAAATGATTAAAAATCAATTAATGCGGCCGCTCGTTTGGTCGGAAAATCCGAATTTTTCGGATTTAGTCCCTGGCCATTTTCAATTTAATCTGATATTCTTGGATTTTTACAGATTTAGTCCCTGGGATATTTTGAATGTTTGGATATTTATGGATTTGATCCCCGAGATATTTTCTTGCGCAACTTGCCACATGTGCAGCTCTCTGCCACGTGCGCAGTTTGCCGGTTTCACTGCTCGAGAATTTTGTCAGCTCATATTTTCTTCATTCGGGCTCCGATCTGGGCAAACTCAGTTGCGTTAGAATTTTATCGGAGCCCTCTATCCCATGACCTAGGGGTAGGCCTCTGGATCGGATTTTAGCAAAAAGTCGACTTTTGGCTCCGCTCAAGTTTGACCGCCCGCAGAACCTTCGTCCGGACCCCGATTCCTGCAAACTCAGTTGCGTTGGAATTGTGTCGAGATTCTCTATCCAATGATATAAAGCAAGGTATCTGGATCGGATTTTAGCAGAAAGTCAACTTTTGGCTCCGCCCAAGTTTGACCACCCGCAGAACCCTCATCCGGACTCCGATTCCTGCAAACTCAGTTGCGTTGGAACCGTATCGAGATTCTCTATCCAATGACATAAAGCAAGGTGGCCAATCTTCACTTGATCAAAAGGTCAACTTTTTGTCCCCTTGGGGTTTGACTTTTTGCCAGGGTTTTCATTTTCAGCAATTCCAGGGGTGCAAAAATAAGGTGCTTACACCATTCACGGCACAAATCATAAAGTTTTCAAACTCCTTTGCCATTTACGGCACAAAACAAAAGAGAAAGAGAGATTTCAAAATTCACGGTGCCATTCATGGCACAGTAAAGCTTTCAAGCACATGGTGCCATCCACGGCACCTCACCAGATTCCCAAAAAAATCCATGTGCCAATCACAGTATAGAACCAATAAAAGATTTTCAAACTCCTTTGCCATCCACGGCACCAAAACCAAGATTTCAAAATCACTGTGTCATTCACGACACCCTAAAAATTTTCAAATGCATTTTGCTATACACAGCATTCCTTTTTTAGCTACCCTTCCCATACACAGGATAACACAACTCACAAACCACCTTCGGGCTACCCTTCTTGTGTTTGAGATAGCACAGCTTCGGCTACCCTTCTCATGCATGGATAGCACAGCTTTCATGAAGACCACCCTTGGGCTGCCCTTTTTGTGTTTGGGATAGCATAGCTTCAGCTATCCTTCCCCTACACGAGATAGCATAGCTTTCAGGAAGGCCCTAATAACGGCATCCACCCTTAGGCTACCCTTCTTGTGTTTGAGATAGCACAGCTTCGGTTACCCTTCTCATGCACAGGATAGCATAGCTTTCAAGACGACCACCCTTGGGCTACCCTTCTCATGTTTAGGATAGCACAGCTTCAGCTACCCTTCCCCTACACGGGATAGCACAGCTTTCAAGAAGGCCCTAATAACGGCATCCACCCTTGGACTACCCTTCTCGTGTTTAGGATAGCACAGCTTCAGCTACCCTTCCCCTACATGGGATAGCACAACTTTCAAGAAGGCCCTAATAACGGCATCCACCCTTGGGCTACCCTTCTCGTGTTTGAGATAGCACAGCTTCGGCTACCCTTCTCATGCACGGTGTGCGCATGTCGTGGGAAACGCACGACAGGCAAGGGCGCACGCGAATGAAAAATGCGAGGGAACAGGGGTATTGGAGTCGCCACTGCCTGATGGGGTGCAGGCAGACACCTGGGTGCCCTAAGGATGTCTACCTTGGTCTACGGCTTGAGATTCTAGTTAAGGTCTTGATTACGGTCCGGGGAAGTCCGTAGACACCTCGGTCCACCTCGTCGGTTGACGGGTCCCATATGTCTCCCTGGTTTGAGTCAACTTTGGTTCAACTCACCCTTATGTCCTACACCAGCATGCTCACTTTATTAAGTTTGAATGGGACCTTCAAAGTTGCAGGTCCCTTTTATTTTACTTGATTTTATCTTTCTTTGTACAGGTGATGTTGGTCTGATGTGGGCTCCGTTGGAAGGCCCATTGGAAGCCAAATAGGGCTTAGGTCAAGCCTAGTTCCCATTTGGGATTATGTCGGATAACCCTGCTTATTAGATTTGGTTATGTGGTTTGGGGGTTGATCAATTATTCAAAGATTGGTGGGTTTACTAGACTTAACCACAGAATAATTGCGATTTGGCTTGAACTGTACGTACTGTGGGGTTTGAGCCAAATTGCTCTGTGTAAGCGGTTTCAGCATAGAAAACCCAAAAATGCAATTTTTCATGGGGCTTTGGGGTCTCTGGGTCTCTTGTGATGCTTCAGTAGTTGTGTGGGCAGGCGTGGGCCCACAGTGGTTCAGTGGAGGGGGAAGATCCCTCTTTGATCTCTTTTTGGGCTTCTAAGATTCAAGCAAGAGGGAGGAGGAAGGCATGGGTTTGCCTTTCCCCATTTTGGGTTATGCACAATGCTTGACAGGGACCATGGAGTCCCTATCTTGATTTCTCAACATATCAAACAACAAATGGTCAAGTCTCATGCAGACATACATTAAGCAATACAATTAATGATTCCATATACATTACACATGGGGGCAACAAGTGCTGTGAGGTTTGCTCAGGCTGGAACAACAAAGGGTAGGGGGAAAGGGGTCATGCCTATTGGCTCAAAGTAGTGGTACATTGCATAAGTACTCATGAAAAGCAATCAAAAACCTGCTGTAAATAAGGGGAACAGCAACCATTAAATTGAGTCTTAGTGAGGTTTTACATGCCACTGGGGATGGGGTGTGCTACTGCTGCCTCCAGCAGCAGCTCATATGAACCATGACAGTGGACTAAGAGGTGATGGGGGCATGCTTACATATGCAAAAATAGCAAGTAAATGGGGAAAAGGATCATGCTCAAATGCACAAAACAGCAAGTAGGTGGATAAAACAGTAGCATATTACCAAGCCGGCCAGTAGCCCGAGTGAAGGGGTGATAGAGGCTTGATTACATGGGTTAATGAGCTGGGTTTGAGGGAGTGCACAGGCACTCTGGTGGGCATACTGTGGGGTGTAGACAGCAACAAGAAGCAAGGGAAAACTGCTGTTCCAATAGCACCTCATGGGCCATTGCATGGGGGATGTGGGATAGAGGGGAGCAGGTTAAGTCCCCCAAACAGTGAGCCACAAGAGGGGTGAGGGGAGCATATTAACATACCAAAATAAAAGGAACATTCATGCACAACTCAAATATACATGCACCTACCCAAAGCATGGTCACCGAGACTGACTTTTGTGATAGAAAACAGCAGCTAGCATACCAAAGACTTGATCAACGTGTAAGAATGGTGAGTGAGAAATGCTCATACGATCAAGACAATCCAAAACACATGTATGCACTAATCTACTTAATGAAATGAGGATAGGGGGGGATCAAAGTGGGGTACATTAGAAGCCCACACAAGAGGGAACACACTCCCTCATACGTATGGAGGTGAAAACAGGGTGAAACGTCACATAAAAGGTCTCTTAAGGGTGTAAAAGATCACCTAACCTCCCTTGGGATCACACTTGTACTCACTCTTACCTGGGGAGGCTTTCTTCACATGGTATAAAGGAGAAGAAATGAATAGGAACACATGTTAAAGAGCACCTTACAGTAAGAGAAGACAAAACTTTCATACATGCTTAAAACATCCTTGTTTTCACATATGTGAGACAAACAACAGTGAGAAGCATTGCCTTGATGGTTAATGGTCCTGAAGTGGAGTGTGAAGACCTCCTTGATGCACAAAAAATGGCTGGAGCACCTCTTTTCAGCACCAATAACAGGTTCTTGGGGTGATATTCAATTGAAGATGGGGGAGAAAGAAGAGAGGAGGGATCAAAGAGTCTTAAAAATGAGTTTGATGGGATGTAGGAAGCAAGGAGGGGTTTACAGAGGGATTCGAAGAGGGGAGAAGGAGACGGAACCAGTAAAGACCAGCCATCCTTTGTCCCATGTCCAAAATTGCCTTTTATAGAACATTGGGACAAAACCGCATACTCAGAGCGGTTTTGCCGAAAATGAACAGTAACCGCACATACCGTGCGATTTGGTCGAAACCGTAGGGTATGTGCGGTTTTGGTCCTGTCTTTTCAGCATTTAATAGGGGGGACAAATTGGTCAGACGCAGTCTGACGCACCACGCAACCGTACTGTAAGTGCTGTTACTTTTCGTGCCCCGCTTGCCCTGATTGGCTCGCGCGAGGGTATACGCGATCACGAATTTTTCTCCCCATTTTCTGGTTGAGTTGACGGCTGAGGTGACTCAGCCGCCCACTCGGTCGAATTAGGCTCTTCCAATTTTATTATTTTTTTATTTGTCTTGATTAACTTAATTAAGATGTTTTAAGTTTTGACTGATTTACCCTTAAGACTGTTTTGCTCATCTTTTTCATCCGGGCTCCGATTTCTGCAAACTTAATTGCGTCGGAACCATGTCGGGATTCTCTACCCATTGGGATAGGGTATAGCAATCAATTTAAACTCAGGGGGAAAGTCATATTTTTTGCTCTTAAGGGTTTAGATCTGTCTTTTAGGGTTTTGCTTTCGGGCTTTTTAGGGGAGGTGCAAAAATGAGGTGTTTACATACGGGATAGCATAGCTTTCAAGACGACCACCCTTGGGCTGCCATTCTCGTGTTTGGGATAGCACAGCTTCAGCTATCCTTCCCCTACACGGGATAGCACAGCTTTCAAGAAGGCCCTAATCACGACATTCACCCTTGGGCTACTCTTGCCACCCCCGGCATATCACAACTTTCAAGAAGGCCCTAATCATGACATCCACCCTTGGGGGCTACCCTTGCCAACCCCCGGAATAGCACAGCTTTCAAGAAGGCCCTAATCACGGCATCCACCCTTGGGCTACCCTTGCCAACCTCTGGCATAGCACAGCTTTCAAGAAGGCCCTAATTACGGCATTCACCCTTGGGCTACCCTTGCCAACCCCTGACATAGCACAGTTTTCAAGAAGGCCCTAATACGGCGTTTTCCATACACGGCTGCAGCACTATCCACAGTGCGAAGATTATTTTTATCATACTCAGCATTTGCCATACACGATTGCAACAGTATCCACGAGCACAGATTCTTTTTTTTCACCACTCAGAGCAAAATTTACCTTTTTATTAAAAGCAGCAATTTCACACTGATCTCCGCACCAGTCACGGTGCCCATTCCATTTTTACCACACACAGAACTCTAAACCACGGCTGCTCTCGCACAGGAGCAGACCATTTTCGAAAGAAACTAACATGTTTTTTGTTTTGTCTTTCCTTTTTATTTTTGTTTTACCAAGGTTGAAAGCGTTGCAGCCATTGCTAATTGGAGCCCATATCTACTAAGGTCCCACGCGAGGATGAATCCAAAAGAGCTGCCTGCGCCTTAGCCGCCAATACCACAACCTCCAGCACCGCAGCAACCTCCGCCTCAGTGCCATATTTAAGATGAGTCGATAATCGTGAACTTAACCCAACAGATGGGGCAAATCATCCAGCTGCTCCAAAGCTTAATCAGGCAGATGCCGCAACCGGTCATCCTTCAACCTCCAGGAGAACCACGACAATTGCCACAGGGACCGCCAGGGCCACCAAATGCCCCACGGCACCTGTCTATCCTATGCCTCCACCGCTTTCCCTCCACAAGTTCCGCCTCCGGCGGTGCGGCAAGATCAGTAGCCACATTAGCCACCTCCTAAAGAAGCGCTACATCTCCCCCACATCTAAGAGATAAACCATGAAGAGGAAGAAGAATGGCATAGACAAAGAGTCAAGGCAAGGGGCATCTCGCCTGAAGTCAGTGCTATGATCAATGACCTCAGAGCAGAATGGCAAGAACTGAAAAGAGGGTCAGTAACAGGAAGGATGACAGTTGACAATTTCTGTTTCTTCCCTGACATACTATTTTCGGTGAAGTTTAGGTGTCTTGACTTCGAGAAATTCAATGGGACTGGCCGCCCAACTGCACATTTGAGATCATACTATGGAGCCATGATGGGGTAAAACAGGGATGAGCAGTTAATGATAAAGCTGTTCTAGAGGTCCCTAACAGGGCAAGCGCATCGGTGGTTTTCCACTTTGAAACTTGCACAGATTCGAACTTGGTCAGACCTGGCACACCACTTCACTGAACAGTTCAGGTTTAAATCTGAGGTTGTACCTTCCAGGATGGAACTGAAGAGGATGAGCAAGAAGGTAGGCGAGATAATCCGGTATTATGCTCGGAGATGGCGTGACCATGCAATGATGGTGCACCCACCACTGACGGAGGAAGAGATGGCCAGCCTATTCATCTCAACCCTAGGACAACCATATTACTCCCACATGATTGGCCAGCAAGCTACAAGCTTTAGTGCCTTGGTCTAGATCGCTGACAGGGTTGAGGGTGGCATCAAGGCAGGATTGATAGAGGCAGGCTCACCTGGGGCAATGTCAAGAAGACCAGTGCATGGAGGCAAAAAGCCTAAAGGTCAAAGGGAAGTGGCAAGTGTTGACTCTGCACAGGGGCAACAACCACTCCACCTGCAAAGAGGGTCTCATCCACATGGCACAAGGCCTACGGGGTTGGCACCACTGCAGGGTGCACAAAGGGAAGATCGAAGACAGAGGGTATTCACACCATTTCCCTATACAATGGCAGAGCTCCTTCCTACATTTCTGAAGGGAGGCTATTTAAGGTTGATAACTTTCAACCCAAATGCAGCATTAGAGAGGAACTATGACCCTAAAGCAATTTGTGAATATCACATAGGGTCACCAGGGCATGCCACTAATCAGTGTTGGGCCCTCAGGCATGCAATCCAAGATTTGATTGATGCCAGGAGAATTACTGTAGACCCTCTTGCTCCTACCAAGACACCACCCGCTGCCATAGAAGTGAATCCTCCTCTAGAAAACAAGGGGGCATCTTCGAGCAGAACGGACTAGAAAAGAGGCAAGGCAAGGTTGCAAGGTGCAACCAACTCCCAAGAATCCAAAATCTTCACCGGATGCGGTCCCATGCCGAGTCCACAATTCCCAGGCTAAGTTAAAATTTACTTTTTGCATCAACCGTTCTTGGTGATTGGTCATTCTGTAAATATTTTTACATGCTTTTGCTTTCATGCAAACTTTTGTAAAAACCCCTTTTTTGAAAAAAAAGAAGAAAATACTTTTTGAAAAAAATATGGCAAGTGCTCGGGTCGATAATGACATCATTCTGAGACCGCACCTTTTTTTGGCACGACCATGATCATGGGAAAATGCCGAGTTGCTCAAAGGTGTCTTCAGCCGGGTGCAACATACTGCTCCCATGAGAACCTTGATTGAGCCAAAGGCAATCTTTCCTGATCCATGCCTTGATTTTCCTTCCAAACCTATCTTTACACTGGGGCAGAGTGATCCTTGAAAGAAAAGAGAGGAAAAGGAAAAGAGAGAAAGTGCCTAAACCAACTAAGGGCCAAGGCTGGCTTTAACATCATGTCTTTAAGAAAGGATGAGAGGACATCCTTCATACATCCTGAATTTTAAGAACCATTAGTTAAAACACTTTGGGCTTGATCGTATTATTCAAAAACCCGTGTTGTGTCTAGCCACCCCACACTAGGGCAAAGCTAAAAAAGAAGATAAAACGGATGAATAGATTCCTAAATAGATTTGCATGAACATTTCAACCAAGTTGTCACAACTTCTGCAAAAGGATGAGAGGCCATCCTTGCTTTATTTTCCCAGTCTTCAAAGTCATATCTCTAGTCAAACCATTTGAGCCTAACTTTCCTTCTTCTAACCCACTGAGTCATGAGCCCTAAATAAGGCGCTTGGTAAGGAATAAAAGACATGAATGAGTAGAAACAAAGAAAAGAAAGCAGAAAACACACAGGGGCATGCTAATCAAAGCAAAAAGCCGAGATGACCCCAGAGCAAAGGAAAGGAAAAACAAAAAATGCTAGAGGAAAAAGTGAAGGTCACAAAAGGCCTCAAAAAGAAAAAAAAATGAAAGAAAGTGAAAAGCTATTGACAAAGCCCAAGCAGTCAAGAAAATGGTAGAAAATGACTCGACCCCTTCACAAAAAGACTTTGAGCCATATTCCCATTCTTTCATAAACCAAAAACCTTAGCCTACGTTTCGTCCCATTAGAAAGTCCTTTTTGATTGCAGAGAATGTGACAATTGAATTCATGCAGACCAATGATGAAGGAATCTAAAAAGAAGAACGAGCTTTGGCAAGACACAAGGTAAACCCTGAAAATGAAGAGATAAGAACTTGAGCCTTATATCCCATCATTTCTCAGACTTAAAACTAAGCCGATGTTTCATCCTAATATGAAGACCTCTCTGATCTATGGGACATAATGAACAAAAGTCGGCCAAAAACCCTCAGGTTGGGACAGGCGCTAACTCCAAGGGAAAAGACAAAGGGAAAACCCTTGATTGCAATCACCCTAAATGGTTGCATCAAGGTGAGAGAAACCAAAACTGGGGAGGGGAAAACACTCCTTGAGACATCCCTCATCTTCAAAACCTTTGCAAAACCTCTGAGAGCCAATGCCGGCACAAGTCAAGAATTTCATGGGAATACGTGTCAAATACACCGTCCCAGAACACTTCAAGCTAACAAGGCAAATCACCATGGTCACTGGTCCCGCCATTTCTTTTGAAGCACTTGTACAAAAGTTCTGAAAAGCTTTTGAAAAAATATTTCATTTCAGTCATGTGCACTCACACACACAATAAAACCAAGTAAGCCACCAAGTGCTTACAGTGTGAATTTCAGATACGTCACAACTCTATGAGAATTTTGTAGGCCCATGCGAGGCAGAAAAAGTTAGAGGATATCAAGAAGCATCCTTGAGCTGAAAAAAAAAGAAAAAAAAAGGAGAAGAAAAGAAAAGCAAAGCGGAGGAAAGCCATGCGGTAATCCAAAGCGCACCAAGAGGGAGTTTGCAGAAAACTCACCTATCCCCTGCGGGTTCTTTCCCAAATAAAGAATCCCCACATCCCCAGTGGAGAACCATCCAGAACAAAGCTTAAGCAAGCTCAAGAACAAGAGAAGGCATGTTTTGAAGACAAAAGGGCAAATTGGGCCCTATGTAATTTTTTATTTCCCACTTTTGTAAGTAGAGTAGGATAGGTCTGTGAGTTCCCTTGAGGCACCGAACAGCGCCAGGAGCAACTCCTCACCAAGAACACCTCCTACTTCCTTGTCCCACCTCCAACCGCCATTCCTAAAAATAAAAAATAAAAATTTTTACACCCTCACTGAAAACTAAAAATTTCCTCCTCACTGAAACCTGAGAAGCTGAATCATCCAGAAAACCCAAAACCAGTGCACTGACATTAAAGCAATGCACTGGCACCCTAAAACCGGAAAAGTGCAAAGCGTCACTTATTCCCAAGAACCAAAATCTTGAAAGGTGCTAATCACAACCTATTTCTAAGAACCAGAATCTAGAAAAGGTGCTAATCACCACCTATTTCTAAGAACCAGAAACGGGAAAAGTACCACACGCGTAAAAGGCTTGCGTTAATGTGCTTTATCCCACAAACCATAAATCAACTCCAAGGCTCTCTTAGAAAGACGTGAGGAATGAAAATTTTGGGTTTCTTTCAACCTTTGTCATTCGTCAACAAGTAACTCCAACAAAGGGGGGGGGGGGCAGCTGTAAGCACCCAAGTTTTGATCAAACCAAAATGTGCTAAAATGAAAATCCTAGATGAAAAGTCAAACCCTAATTGGCCACCATACTTCTTCCCAATGATTAGGAAATTCCGACACGATTCTAACGCAACAGAGTTTGCTCAAATCGGGTCCGGATGAAGAAATTATGGGCCGGTCAAACTTGAGGGGGAGCAGAAATTGACTTTCTGATAAACCCTAGAACAGTTGCCCAAACTTGTCCCAATGGACAGGTCATCTTGACACGATTCCAACGCAACTGAGTTTGCTCGAATCGAAGTCCCGAATAATAAGTTATGAGCAAAACAAGAAACCCTAAAAACTGCCAACGTGGCAAAAAAAAAGCAGAAAAAGGTGTCTGGGGGCAAATCCGTAAATATCAAGACATTCAAAAATATCTGAGGGCATATTTGTAATTGCTTAAGGATGAATTTGTAAATATCCAAAATGCTAAAAATATCTCAGGGATGAATCTGTAATTATCTGGGGATGAATCTGTGAATATCAAATTGATGAGAAAATAGCTCAGGGGCCAATCTACAAATATCAAGATTTGCTCTCTCTTTCTCTCTCATGATTAGTGTTCCCCATGTGCATGCATGTGCATCCCATCATGCACACACCTCCCTCTCTCTTTCTCTCTCTCCCCCATGAGCACCCATGCATCCATTATGCATGCATCTCTCTCTCTCTCTCATGATTAATTTCCCCATGTGCGTCCCCCATGCATCACACATCACCCATGCATCAACTTTCTCTCTCTCTCTCTCTCTCTCTCTCTCCCTCCCTCCCCATGCATCATGCACCACACTCATGCATCACCCCATGCATCAATTCTCTCTCTCTCTCTCTCTCTCTCTCCCCCCTCATGCATGCATGCATCTCCCATGCATTGCCCCATATGGTAAAACCACTCCAAGCTCCATACGTATGGAAGAGGAGACACTTTTGCTCTCCCCATTCTTCTTCTCTAATCTCTCTCCCAATAGCCCCTCTCCATCTCCCAAGCTCACCCCACCATCTCTAACCCCCTCTAAGCTCCCAAAAACCCCCTTGAATCACCTTCAAACCCTTCCCCATCTCCTCTCCTTCCACTTGCAATCAAGGAGGAAGCAAGGAAGTGTCGATTGGAGAAAAAGAGGAACACCCAAGGTGCTGTCCCAACTTCCAAGGAGCTCAACACACCTCCAAGAAGAAAAGGAACCCCAAGGTAAGCCTCCCCATGGAGTGTTATTCAACATATATGAACATGAACATAAAGTGAGCATGTTACTTTTGTTTGTTCATAGCATGCTGTTTCTTGAGGTTTGCATGTCTTTGGCCTCCATTTTTCTCTCTCCCATCTCTTCTCTTCAAGTATTCAAACTCCCATGGTAAGGAGATGAGATTTGGTCGACGAAAGGGAGGGTGAGAGATCACTTTTTAAGAGAAGTAAGTGTTATTTTTATGAGTTTCTTATCTACTACTTTGCTTAAATGGGGGGGGGGGGGGGGGGGGGGGGGGCGCATGTTCCCTTTCCTTTGCTTAAGTCCATTGTAACCCGTAAATCCCCTTTTGCATCCTTTCTTTTAATGGCTCCACTTCTTATTGCATGCTTGCTGTGTTCATGATTAGTATGATATAAAGTATGTTTGCCTAGGGTAGAGCTCCTTGTATGAATGTCTTAAATAGCATGCTCCCATAGCCCTTTTCATGAACACCCTTATAGCTACTGTTTTGAGACATTTCGTAAGCCCCTATCTCATCTCTAGGTCCACTCATGTACACACGCACACTTTGCGTTTACCCACTGATTTTGGTAACTTCGTGTGCCCCATTTGTTTGCTGTCATGTGAGTTGGGAAACCCCAAAAGCCAACTCCATTTGAAAATCCCGAAAAAAGCATGTTTTAGGCTGATCCTACAACTCAGGTCGGATCAGCATGCTTCTATTTGTAGCCAACAACCTAGGTCGGCTACAAGGGTTTCTGTTTGTAGCCGACATATTTGGTCAGCTACACATGTATTTGTTTGTAGCCGACACCTCTGGTCGACTACACTGTAGAATTCCAACTTTTGTTTCTTTTTTATTTGTACCACTTTCTTGATCAATTTCCATTAAACCAAATGAACCAGTAGGGTTTCCGGGCAATATGGGATTTGGACTATATTGATCCAACCAGATTTATTATGAGCCTTCCAACGGGGCCCACCAAGCCCAACAAACTCACTTTGTTTTTAATAAACAAATTGAATCAATCGAGTGGGCCACACCATCGGAGGTCCACCAAAGCCCAATTTGTAGTATGTTGGATAGCCTAGGTGTGGTTTGGCCGAGACTGTGGGCCAGGGTCTATCGGGCCCGCCAAGCCCATTAACCAAATAAGGAGGGGATCCACTATCCCAACCCTAATGCCTTGGGCTTTCAAAGCCCAAACCTAGGTAATGGGCCCCATGCCTAGCCCACTTTGTCACAACTAAAACAAGATAAGTCAAATCACTTGGCCACCATTGTAGGGCCCACAAACCCTTCAGGCTCACTTTTGCACGAAATTCAATTTAACTCCCAACTTGAACTTTAAATAAAATCAACTCACTGAACCAAAGGCCAAAGGGCCTCCCAGGCTTAGATCGAAGCCCACCAAGGGGTATGTGGGCCATGCTTGGCCCACCAACGAATCCGTGGGCCTTCCAATGGGGCCCACCCAATCAGACTCAGACCACTTAACCAAAACAAGATAAAATCAAGTAAACGGACCCACACCACTTAGGTGGTCCCACCAGACTTAACAAAATGTGCATGCTTTGGCTTAGGAATTGGGTGAATTGACCAAGACCGAGTTGACTCAAACCAGGAAACCCATGGGACCCGTCATTCGACGAGGCAGACTGGGATGTCTACGGACTTCCCTGGACCCTAACCGAGACCCTACTTAGAATCTTAAGCCGCAGACTAGCCTATTAGACAAACCTAGGCACCCAGGTGTCTGCCTGCACCCCATCAAGCAGTGGCGACTCCAACCTTCTCAAATTGCCCTTTAGGAGGCACGCCCACCCGTGCGACCATGCACACAGCAGGGCTACTTTAGAGTGTCATAGCTGAGGTCGGTGCACAACATGTGGTCCAGCTTGTCACAGAGAATGTAAGTAACTTCAAGAAGGCTGGCAAGATGCTACAGCAGAAGTATAGTTTATATTGGAAACCGTGTTTAGTGCATTGCATCGACTTGATGTTGGAGTTGATTGCATAGAGGAGCATTGTAGTCAATGTTTTACGATATGCACGAGCCCTGGCAACATTTGTTTGCAACCACAACTTCAAATTGGCAAAGATGACAGAGATATGTGGTGGAGACATAGTTCGGCCAGGTATTACCAGATTCGGTACGAACTACATTGCCTTGGATAGTCTTTTGAAGCACCGAACAGGATTGAGGACACTCTTTACTAGTATTGATCGGTCTAGTTGCTCTCATAACAGCACGACGCGGGCAAGAGAGTCGAGGACATTGTATTATCTAGTTCATTTTGGGATGATGTCCAAGATGTCATGGGATATTTGGAGCCAATATACCGTGTATTGAGGATTGTTGATACAGATGTCTATCCCAATATAAGGTCCATATATGAGTGCATGAGAGTCATGAAGACCCAGATTAAGGATGCAGCACCTTGGTCGTACAAATGGGTGCACAAGATTGTTGACGCAAGATGGACCAAGACTTTGGTGCATCCCTTACATTTAATAGTTGGTAAGTATGAATATATTTATGTTATTTTACGTGTATATTATAGTTTGTCAATTGTCATTATACTAAAATTTTCCTCTAATACAGGATACTATATGAACCCCGAGTATCACTACAAGAACCAGCTTGGCATGCGTCTTGAGTTATGTAACGTGATACACTAGGTATTTATGAAGTTGGACCCTCATTCAGATGCGGCTGGCCAGTTCAAAAATGAGGTAGGATTAGGAATAGGATACTTGTTAAATATATGTCCACATTGTAATGACATTTTATTAAATAATAAATACTAACATTTAAGTTTGGTTTTCCCAGTTGATACCGTTTAGAGATGCATTGGGGTCATTTGGATTGATCACGGTGATTGCATTGAGGGACACAATGATGCCGTGTATGTAACTTCATAACAAATAATGTCATAAGTCTTTAACTTTATAGACTTCTATTTTGATATTTTTTGATAAACTATTATTCATTTTCCAATCACAGGTGAATGGTGGGCGATGTAAGAGTACGATGAGCAAGTTAGTTGCCAAGGTCCTAGCTTAAACAGCCTTTTCTTCTACATGTGAGCGGAATTGGAGCACATTTGCTCTTATTCATATGAAGCAAAGGAACAGATTGACGTAAGCGAGATTGAAAATGCTCGTGTTCTACCATTATATTATGAAGCTATAGACGAAGCAACTATAGATTGAGTATCGTACTATGCCCATCAGGGATCCTCTGGAGGTATTATTCAGCAATGAGATTGACGTGGAGGATCCATTTTCAGAGTGGTTAGATGTACTGCTGAGATGGACCAACCAGATGATGGACCTAGCCCAGTCATCGTTTGTGCAGCTACAGATCTGGGCATAGATGTCGATTCTGTCATGGAGGAGGAGAGGGGGGAGGACAGTATGACTCATTGGATCGATTACTTAGGGTTGTTACCCCGTCAGTTTCAGCAGCCTCAGTCCTAGCCCCAGCCTCATCCTCATTACCACATGATGATGAGACATCTGATGATGATGTTGCTAGTGATGAGTCAGACGACAACGACAATGATGGAGGAGATGATGATGCCTGGGGTGGTGTTACTGGAAGTAGTGCCCCAGGTTTGAATCCGTTCACTAGAGAGGCACGGTATGATCATGCCACGCAGGACCGAGACCATGGGGTCAGGAGGGGCACCGGCGCGAGTGCGACACCGACATAGACATTTCAGGGAGGGACAAAGGAAAGCAACAATAGCATACTGGTGTGCACGACAATGAGTTCTCTATAGCTTAGAGTTTTAGATCACTAGACATTGGATCCAGTTCATCTTATGGGGACCACTATCCACATCAGGGCCATGGACATTACGGTTCATATTATTATACTCTGCAGCCTGGCCCAACAGAGTTGTCAGATACCAGTAGTTATGGGTCCTATGGATATCCTGATTTACAGCATATTCAGACCATTAATCCTTTTAGGATATTTGCAGTGAACCTATATCCATATAGATACTACGCCGCACCGGGTGGAGTGATGCCCGTTGGATACGGCATTGTTGCTTATCCTCCACCACCACCGGCACCACTTCAGTCAGAGCCAGAGTCAGATCCAAAGCCAGATAACTTGTAAAATTATTATCCTGACTACCCTCATATTGGTATTTTTGGGCACATGTCTCAGGAGCAGAATGAATATCATGTTAGGTTGTTCAAGAAAGATTACATGTATAGAATGTCATGGAAGCGATTTTGCCACTACATCGGGGAGCAAGCAGGGTTTGAGCCTCCCATGTTCCAGTTTGGACATCACTCCTTCCGTTCTTGATCGTATCATTATTGTATTTAACTATGTATGAATTGAATGCTATGTTTGTTATTGTTTGTATCCTTATTAGTTGTCAATTGCCACTTGCCCTTTAGTTTTATATTACTATGAGTCTATGAGTATACATGATATTAATATTACCATTAATTTAGTGATTTTTTGCACATGTGCTTATGTTATTCATGCATTATAAACTTCTAATCATCTTATTTATCATTTTTTTATCAATAATATTTGATTTTAAGCAACAAAAACCAAAAAATAACTTTCTGTCGAAATTTCGATGCATGCCGCCGAAATTTTGATAGAATTGGCCAACCGCTGGTTTTCCAGCGTTTCGGCAATTTTTCATCAACGTGCTGCCAGCCTGCCCTTTTTTCAGGTAGCGACACGTCCAACGGCACTGATATTGAAAACCTTGAGTGAGATAACAAAGGAATCATACACAATTTGTTCCAGAATAGTTACATACAATAATAGGGTTTGACGATTAATCGCCTAAGTTTCACGACTAATAGTGAGTTCACGATTAAGCTCCAGGGTTAATCGCCAATCTCGATTAACCTTCAAGAAACATTGTTTATCATTCAGGATTAACCGCCTACACTCACGATTAATCACCATCTCGCGATCAAATTTTAGGATTAATCGCCACTATCACGATTAACATTACAGAAATCAAATTAGTATTCAAGATTAATCGTAGAACCCCTCGATTAATCAAGCCCTACGATTAATCGCTGAGTCGCGAACTGAGTTTTCTAAGTTCATTTTTCATATTTAAATCACATCACACTTATTCAGTTTCACTATCATGAATTCTAAATGATCTTAAAACATCCCATAATCCATTTCTCGTCAATCAAATATCACAAATAATAAGAATTTATCTCGCATGTCAACCATAAATTACTTTTTATCAAATTTTCTATTCACACCACCAACTCATGTTCAACACCAGAATGTGGTACAAACATACAGGAAACCGATGATTTAAAGTTATTGAAAATGGTGAGTCACTACCACAAAGCTTACACAGTATAATTCAATCACAACGGTTCACACTAAAACTGTCTACAAGACATTCACCAACTCAATCAAACAAGTTAGAAAATTTTCTTACCTAGAATTTCCCTTCTCTATTTTCTTTCTTACTTCTTCTTTCCTTCTCATCTACTGGAGTTTTGCTCCCCTTTCTCCTTCTCTTCAATTCAAACGAAACGTGGCTGGGAATAAACCCCCAGTTGCCTGCTTGCCTCTTTTAAATAAAACTTCATGATTCAGTGTAGCGCCACATCACTGAACCCACACACTCCTCCAATCAAATTCCTCACACACACATACCAATTCAACTGAATTGAAACCACACCACTGGTCACAATTAAATGCACATAATTGAGCTATAAAAAGACCAAAATACCCTTATCTTTATTGCTTAATTACAAGAGCAAAATTACAACATTTAAGGATATTATAAGAGCAAAATTACAAAATTTGTGACCACTTTTGAGAATTTTCTTGATACTTTTTTTTTAGAATGAAGATCTCTTGATCATAAAATTAGTGCTATTATCCTTTACACATATATAAAGAAAGTGCACATTAAAAGTCATTTATAATAAATCGGGCCATTTGTAAGCGTAGCATTTAACGAGTCAAGCTTTTGCAAGCCAACCCTGAGCCCAAAATTTTTCAACGAGCTTGAGCCGAGCTTAAGGTTTATGGGCCTGAGCTGAGCTGCAAAAAGCTCGGATCGGCTCGTTTACATACCTACATGTAGTTGCACTGCAAACGATGTGAATTGTCCTACAATACTATTTCCACGTAGCATATCCAAGAATTACTTGCTTTTGAAGGTCATGTGTCCATGGCTAGCCTTTGTCATGGCATTTTGTTGACCTACCCTCAGTATGGTGGCTAGTATCAACCATATATACAAGTGGCTTATCTTACAATCAAACCAATCACGGTTCCAAGCTCCCAGGATCAAACCTTTCCTCTCATCACACTTGTGGAAGTGTTGGCACTTATCAATGCATAGAATCATGGGGAAATTGGTTGTTAGTGATACTTTTTAAAATCCAATTCTCGGTAGTTGGAAAGTAGTGATACCTTTTTAAAATAATTGAGAATTAGTGTAATTGTACTGTGTGGAAATTTTCTTCCAAAAATGTCCTTAAAAGACTTGTAAATAATTTGTTTGTTATCATCTCTTAAAGAACTTAACAAGTCTTTTTTTAAGGATATTTTTGGAAGCAGTAAAATGACACTGATTCTCAATAATTTTAAGAAATTATCATTACTTTCCAATTATCAAGAATTGGATGACTGAATCTAGGTTAATTTTAAAAAGTATTAATAAAAATCAATTTCCCTAGAATCAAACCAATTTCCCCCAGAATCATCATATCAAGGCTATCGGAGAGAGTAGGATCAACACATTGTCATGGCATAATCAGTATAATGTCATTATACATCTAGTAAGGCTCTCTGTGTTGCTCATTTTAACCAAAAAATATGGTTCTGTATCTACCGGCTATTAGTTTTGTTGGGAAGGCACCACAGCTCCCACTAGAAAGAAACATTATTTTTTCATATTGTCCTCAGTCGTGAGTTCCCATCACCTGTGACCAAAGCCTATGATGCCTACCCATTATTGTTACCGGAGAGGAAACAAGAGAGAAAACGTGAAGGACGAAAGATCGCGACTGGAAAATCAATGAGCTCATGAACTCTAAGAACAAGAAGAATGTAGGAATTCAAAAGTTGAAATTCCCTCTAATTAAGTTTAATTTATATATTATGATTGCTGAATATTAGTATATTGTATTTGAAAAGGTCAAATTGAAGATTTTGCGGTTAAAAAAATTTTTAATGACTCAATAGAGGAGACTTTTGTCCTGACACTCTCATACCATAGATCTTAGAATTCAAGATTGACTAGTCAAAATTAAGGTCTTTTTAAGTGTAAAATGAGAATACAATGTGTTATTATGTTTTGCATTATTAGGATGAGAAGTCATTGATATCTACAAGGACATCGTTAAACTCAACTATTAACGTAGGTTGGACTTTGACTATAATTTAGGATCCTCCTTTTTACAAACTTTTATTGGTTCCTGTATGATATTTGGGTGCTTTCACATCCACCGTATCATTATTTGTGGAGTATTAGACCTAAGCCAATCAACGGTTAGGATATAATTTGCTTATGATGAGTTTAAGTGACATATACTAGTTCACTTTCAGCATCTTATGGGTTAAACCACATTACTAGAATTGGTATGTCCGGTGACAAGTAATTCCAGATCTTAATTAGGAAACAAGGTTAATAAAATCCGAAATCACTCATCTAAGACATATCCTGTCACTTGATAATCTAACTAATCCATGTCCTTAACATATATCAAAGTGCACAATAGAAAATTCTAACCATCAATAAACCACTGGAGAAAACAAACCCATAAAGTATCATCTCAACGAAGATACGACTCCAAAATACATACATATAGTGGAAGACAAATATATACAATACTAAACTGAAAGGTAATTAGGAAGGAGAATTACCACAATGCAGAAATCTCGAATACATACTTGAACTAAAATAAAACAAGTTCAAATACATAGACTAGAGGTAGACTAGATGTCCATCTCCTCCCAAGCTGACTTGTACCACTCATCAAAAATCAACATGGTCAAGTGAGAGAAATACATATCTCACTAAATAATAATAATTCACAATACGATTCAGAAGAATTACAATAATCATCAACTGTAATGTATAAATTGATTTATAACTTAAAACTGAATCAATCCTATCAATCCGATAAACCATATCATATTATTTCACAAGACTAATTAACATATTGTCCAGCCAGAACTATAGACATTACCCGGACTACAACTATACTATTCAGACTAGGATGTACAGTCCTTAGATCATAAGATCACCACACACACATACACATTTCGGGTCAATCCCCTTCTACTAGGAAATACCAATTACATCGCTCACAATGCTAGGAGGAATTACACATCTCGATTGACTCTCAACACAAAACAAATAAAAACATACTAGGAGGAATCTTCAACTCAACCAGCTTCGTCGCTACATTCAATACAACTCCCTCTATTCCGATACTTAATAGCCCTCACACACTCAAGTTTTAATTATTTTTTTAAGCATCCACAAAATTATTCCATATTCAAAACATACCAAGGATCTCACTGAGATTAAATAATAAAATTCATTTTTCTACCTTACTAACTGGGAAAGTGCTAACCCATATAGATAATCAAAGTATCGCAGAGCAAAACATTTTTAACTGGGGTGATAAATGCACAAATCAAAATTAGAAATTCCCAAGTGTGTATTAACCTATTTCAATATGCATATTTTCCCAAAATAAGGATATAATAATATATGTGCAATTTAAAACCATGCAAGTGGAATTCACAAGAAATATTTAATACAAGGGTAAATATCATTGTTTGAAATTTATTATACCCACATAATTGATGAAACTCAATTTATGAGGTTTCCAATATAATTTAGAATTATATTTAAGCCAATTTCGAAAACCACCAATATCCACTAAGTCATTTTCCAAAGCCAATAGAAAGCTAACTCTAAATCATTTCTAAGCTATTGCTAAACTACTTACTAAATAATTTCTAACTCATGTTTATTAAGCAAATTTTTAAGTCAAGTTCTAAGCCGTATAAGCCACCTAATCTCAACCATTGAACCAAGCCACTATAGCTAAGCAATTAAGCAAAGCCATTTAGTACAAGTCATCTAAGTCAAGCTACCTTAAATGCCTCTCATCTAAGCCATTTACGCATGGGTCTACATTTATGGTTATGAAGATGACATCCACCTTGATGTCATTTGTGTAGTTTTTCTTGATCATTGACAAAGCTTCAAACAGGGTATCTAAATGGTGATGTCGACAACTTGATTTTCAGTTCATTTTTGTATCAATTTCACCCAAACCAAAATCTGAACATAAATAGAAATCTCAAGGATCTTATGGGGATCCAGTTTAATTTCTAACAGTACAGCAAAACTTGGATAATGTCCTCTAAAGATCATGGTATAATAGGAATCATAAAGAACCCAGAAATGGTTCGAATCCAAGATTCTAATTTCAGCGTATTCAAAGACTAATAGCAACATCATAATAGAACATAAATCTCATATTTATAATTCAAAATAGTGATAAACTTACCTCTTCCATTGTGCAGCCAATATATAAGAACTTTCTGGACAGGAAAAATAGTGATAAACTTACCTCTTCCACACATGCATTAGCACCTTTAGATGCAAACCACCGCCTAGTCCAAAGTATAGTTAGGGTCCAAAACTAAACACCATAAACCTATATCCCAAAGCCCTTATCCAATAAGAATAAACTAAACCTTTTAATACTATTTTAAACCTACTAAAATCAAGTAAAATCCAATAAATACAAAAACTACCACAATTAACAGAAAGTTATTAAAATTAAACTATGAGTGTTCTTGCATCCAAAATGCATGAAATAATTCACAATTAAGCCAAATAATCCCTTTAGTAACTATCAATCAATCACAATTAATTTACTAATTAATCTAAGAATTAACAGAAAATTCAAGATAATTTCCATAGCATCGAAAGTAAGTCCAAATCACAGAAACTTGATGTTACAATTCAAGAGTAATTTTACCTCTAATTATGATTATAGGTGTTAAGCAAAACCATAATATTCATTGTGCAAAAGAGAGTGACAACTGAAGCTTTGGCAAGAAAGGGATTTTGCTGATCTTGGCTATCTTTGCTGCTCAAATTCGTAGATATATCTGAAAACAATTGTAAGTGGGTTTAATCCTCTTTTTATGTTTTTATCTACTTTCTCTTAGTTGTGCCTGCTAAGCATGTATTTAGAATGGATTTATAAAAATCTGTGATGTTTAAGTTGTACGATACCTCGTATAAGGAAGAGAACTCCGATTAGTATTTCAGATTCTTGAATTACAGTTATTGAAGTGTGTTTCTGATTACAATGATATGAAATAGATTGTCTACGTTTCCAGATTAGAGTATTATATAGATTGTTATATTTAAAGTGGCTTACAAAAAATATATATTAAGATTTATTCCTTCAATTATATTATTTGATTTGGGATATTGATTTATCTAAGTCTAAAACATGATATGATATTCATGGTTGAATGTTTATTCATGAATTATTGGCAGAAAGAGTTTGTAATCGATGCAATAAGGAAAAGCATGTAAAAATCTGTTGAAACGGACTTTCTGGGCATGACCTTCGACCAATGCTCGAGCAGCCATCAAGCACCACGTCTAGTGTTTCGTGCATGATCCATGCTCTATTGGGGTATTTAGCACTATTTAAAAGTAAACTTTCAACACTCAGACTAGCGCTCGAGAGCACTAGACTTGCAAAGTTACCATTCGAAACTATGATCGGAAAGATATTTTGGCAAGCAACTGGCAAATATTGACGGATATGCAAATTGAGTTATTTAAATAATTTGATTCATGTGATAAATCTGATGTATATATATAGTGCTCCTAGTCTTTACTAGCTAAGTACCCGATAGGTGATATTCACTGGGATGATTATATTATGATTGTACTCCTAGTTTCATACTATTTACGTATCCAATGTGGGATAGCCACTAGGATAACAATATTATGGTAGTACTTCTAGTTTCACACTAGTTGAGTACCCAACGTGAGATAGCTACTGTAATTATGATGTGATGTACCCTTATTCGTACAGACCCACTAGTTGAGTACCCGGTATGATAAACATATTAAAAGATCATATGATAGGACTTCTAGTGCCAGGCCACACACTAGTTTAGTATCTAGCATGGATTATCTACTAGGATGATTCTGCCCCCTAGGGACATACCTAGTTGAGTGCCCAGTATAGGATGCCTATTGGTATATGATTGATGAGTATTCTTGGAGCATATATAGGACTCGTATGAGTACCCAAGGCAACTTCATTGTCTACTGGGAGATTGGTTATGATGTACTGAGGGTATAGTACTAATATATATGAGTACCCAGAGTGACCATGTGGTCTACTATGAGATTGATGATAATCGTGTGACTGATTTACATTGTACTTTAGATTCTAATTACTTAGATCTCCTTAATTCTATTTATTATTCATTATTGAATTTTCATATAATTATTACTCTTGTTAATGTTAGTTATGTTTCCTTCATGTTATTTTTATAACTTCTGTAATAGTATTGTTGATAGAGAAGCATGCTCCCTTACTTTCAATTTTATTGCAAATAGTATATTGCACTATGAGTAGAATTCAAAACACACTTAGAACAAATATTCTTCTTATAACACATGTAGTGGGTGTATTAAGACTAGCATAAGGAGACTTAGTGCATGTGATCATATGAGGTACATTAGCCCCACTTATTGAGTTGAAAAACTCACCCTTACCTATTTTGCAAGAAATAATCAACACCGTGGAAACAAAAGAAAGTGATGGAATGGAATGTATAGCGTCAGAGTTTTAGTTGAAACTTAGTAATAGTTTTAGTGATTGAAAAATAGTAATATTTTTTGTGATGTTGAGTTTAGTAATTAAAACTGAGTAATAGTTTTAGTTTGGTTGAAACATTTGGTTTGAATTTTATAGTTATCATGTTTTATTCTATTGTGACTCTGATATTATGAAACATTTAATGAAATTCAGTTTATTAAAATGAATTAATTGTGTTATTGGGATTTGCTTACAAGTGTGGTTGCGTCTGTTCCTACATGTGTATCGTTATACGCTATGTGAGGATTCGTGGCGTGACAATATCTATAACTGTTATGGTGATCATGACTTGCAAATAAATTTTTAGAATTAAATATCTACAAAAACTAACATATTCATTTGGTTTATAAATGTTATGATATGGCTATATCTATATATTATTTGTAATCTTGTGAACAATAGATCAGTTTTGAGTCTGCATAAATAGATTCTTATACATTTGCTTAACTCAAAATATATGTTAATTTTCACATATAATATATGGTTAATGCATCGAAATTGTACATACCCAAATTTTTGCATCGCCCATGCATGGGCCTTGTGATTAGTATATACTAGGGGAAATGAATGTGTTATGCACATAACAAAAGAATTAAATAAGTAGATACAATCAATTGGGAGATAAAAGGAAAAAAAAAATGGACATTTTGGGTAATAGAAGGTAGTTATATGTGTAAAGAGATAAAAATAAATAGAATTAAAAGTAAAGGACATTTTGGATAGTACGAGATAGTTCTATATGTGTAAGTCATTTAAGGGGAGTTAAAAATTAATAGAATAAAAAGTATGTGGCAATTTAAGTATCAAATGTCAACAAGAATCTTAAGGGTTGGCCTTATAATAATATAAATATTCAAATATAAAAAAAAAAATTCAATTCTCTTCCAGTAAACTTGAATTTTTTTTTTAAGGTGAATATATGTACCAATCATAGCACCCGTATACATGATTACCAGTGCAGATATTGGGCACTCATGCTTAACCTATTTTTAAGTGTAAATAGGATTAATAAAGATCATTCTTGGTAATCCTATTAGTCTTGGTTTTTTAGTTAGTGAAATCTACTGATCAAGAAATTGATTGTGCACTTTTTATTCTGGGCTTTGAAGTTCTTAGTAGAAGTCTTTCTTTCAGCTTTCATTATGGTAATATCGGGTTCTATTCCCCGGGTAGCTCCTTTGTTGTCTCATCTTTTATTTGTAGATGATACTCTTAGCTTCCTTAATGGTAAGAGGTCTTCTCTCATGGCTTTTAAAAATATTATTTCTGATTATTTTCGCTGTTCAAGTCAACATGTCAATCCGAATAAGAGTTGTTTTATTGTGGATTATTCTACTTCTGCAACTCGTATAAATATCATATCAACCTATCTTGATTTTAGTCATAGATCTCTTCCTATTAAATATCTTGGTGCTCCATTATTTAAAGGTAGGCTTCTGGTGGCTTCATTCAATCCTCTCATTGAAAGTTTTCAAAGGAAAGTAGTAGGGTGGAAAGGACATTTATTATCCCAGGGAGCAAAGCTTATTCTTCTTCGGTATGTCCTCGGTAGTATGACTATTTATTTGATGTCTGCCTTGCATGTTCCTTCTGCAGTCCTTTCTCAGATTGGCAAAATCCTTTCTGATTTCTTCTGGGGAAGTCTGGATGGGAACTAGAAGAGAAAATGGGTTGGCTGGTCGAAAATTTGCTGTCCGACGCATGAGGGAGGATTGGGTTTGAGAGACTTGTCTTTGATTCTTAAATCTTTCCGGATCAAGCAAGCTTGGAGGTTAGTTCAAAACAATTCCTTATGGGCTAGATTCATGAGTGCAAATACTTAAAATTTTCTCATATATTTCAATCTTCCCCTTCACATATTGGCTCCAAGATTTGGTGTCAGATTTCGAAACAAATTCATTTTGTTAGGCAACATTGTCTTTGGCTTATTGGTAAGGGTGAGATGCATGCCAAATGGGATCCTTGGTTGCCTATTGATTACCTCCCATCTGAATTTTTTGATCAGTTTCTAGCAGATATTAAGGTGAAAGATGCTATCTCTTTTTTCTCATGTCTTATCTCCTATTTTCGAGAATCTAGACCATGGTGTGAGGATTCAATTAAATACCCAGGATGATCTTCTAGTATGGAAGCTTAACTTGTCTGGTATTTTCATTTTTTTTTTTTTGGACAGTGAGTATTTGTATTTCTAAAGAAAAGTATCAAAATGTACAAGAAACAAGGTGGGCATTCCCGCCTTTACAAAAAAAGCTTTGAACTATACAAAGACATCGCTATCAATACCATGACAACGTCACTTACCCAACCAGCGAAGCTGTATACAACATTGTAGACCAACCAAAATGATGATGTCTTATACCAGAAACATGAAGCACATTATCTTTGTTGTGGGCACCATAAGATGTCCCAATTATCCATTACTTGCCTTGTTCTATCAGAGTCAATTGCTGTGAGTTTCTCTTTTTGCAACCTATCTCTGATATCAGCAACAATAAAACTGAGTATCTTTAATGCCGGGAGGTAGTTAGCTTTGAAGATCCTTCGGTTTTGCTCTTTCCAGACGTGGTAGACTATAGCCCCTAAGGAAAGCTTGAACAATGACTTCAGATGTGATGAACCAGAATACTTGGACGATGCCCATTGAATGAGAGAGTCCCATGGCCTATTTACTGCTCGTAGACCATTCATTTGGAGTAGCCTTCTCCAGATTTTCCAGCTGTATTTGCATTTGAAAAACAAATGAGAATTTGATTCCCTTTCAGATCTACACAATACACAAGTGCTGGTGTGAATTATGCCCCTTGCTTCTAGTTTATCCATTGTTGCAAGAGAGAGTTTGATGGCCAACCAAAGTGAGAAAGAGTGTCTGGGGATACATAGTGGAAACCAGATCAGTTTTGACCATGCCTTGATGGGTCTCGGCACCAATAGAGCTTGATAGGTTGCGCCCATTTCGAACTTGCCAGTACTTGATGGTACCCATGTTATTATATCTTGGAGCTCACTATTAGGATTAGGCAGTAAGAATAACTTTCCCCATATTTTTGTTAGATCATCAGATCGAGCGGCTGGCACATCCCACCACTGGGTATCTATGATTTGGTTGACCTTATCATCTTCTTGCAAGCCTGAATCGTAGACAACCCTCCTTCCATACTTTTTTAGAAGAGGTCCATTCGGGTGCCAATTGTCGTGCCATAAGGTCGTGTTCTTCCCATTTCGAACCTTATGCTTCACAAATGAGCTTGCTGATTCTCTGTTGTTTAAGACCTTCCTCCAAACCCATGAGCAATTCAAAGGAACCTTTACCGACCAGAAATTTTTTCCTTTAAGTAAGTGTCTAACCACCGATTGCGTCCATAGACTCTGATCAATTGGTTATTATTTTCCACATGAGCTTGAGAACTGCTGATCTGTTCCATATATGAAGGTTGAATAATCCCAGCCCTCCCACCTCCTTAGGTGTACAAACCACATCCCAACAAACTGGAGTCATCTTTGTCTTTTGCTTTATACCAGACCAAAGGAAGTGTCTACATATCTTATCAATCTTATTAATAACCCCTTCGGGGAGAACAAAGGATGAAAACCAAAAAACACATATATATTGAAGCACTGATTTAAGTAGGACTAGTCTACCTGCATAAGATAGACTTCTGCACTTCCATAATTGCATCTTTGCTTGAATTTTATCAATGAGTGGAGCACAATCCTTAGCTGTCAATTTGGAAGTAATGAGCCGGAGCCCAAGGTACTTAATCGGCAGCTAGCCTATCTGGAGACCAGATACCCTTGCAACTTCAGCTTTCGAGTTATCATCCATTCCACTGAGAAACAGCAAGCTCTTTCCTTTGTTTATTTGTAGACCTGACGTCTGGCACAGCTATGAGATACGGAAAAATCACCGAGATGATTCCCTCCGTCATCACACGGGCTCAACGAAATGGGAGAGTGTGAGACACGGGAAAAAATCAATTCAATGACTTCCTCAATCATCACACGGGATTGGTTAAAAACAAAGAGTCGCTACCATTCAATTTAGGTGTGAATGGACACCAAAATATCAAATAAGCTCAAAAAGGCAAATTTAGGGTAAAAATAACCCTCCTAAAAAAAACAACCAGAGATGGGTAAGGGGATTAGGTTATGAACAGGGGAAGGTGTTAGGCACCCCTATTCATCCACAAAAAATGGTTGCCAGGTATTGTTCATGTTAAAATAAGGAAAAAAAGGCTTGCTATAAAATCACAAAAAAGACAAAATATATGGTTTTTTCATATGAATAGCTTGATTGATCCAGAACTTTCAAATATAATCATACCATTCCTAGCGTTTCATGATCAAAACAAAATTAAGATAAAATCAAATAAAACCAATTTAAAGTGAAATCTTCAAAAATCTGGCTTCAAGTTAAATTCTAGAAATCTAGAAAAATATGATTTTTATAAAATATTTCAAAATTGAACTTGAACAGTCTAGGACATAGGTATAGCCCAAATTTCACATTAAATCTGAAAATCAAAACCTAAAATACCCACGTTGATGAAGAACATCAAAAGGGGAGAACTTAGACCGTAGGGTCTTCTCTCAATAATGAAAAAGCACTCAAAAACCACATCATGAAACCCTAGAAGTTATTTTCAAGCTTCTGGATCCAGATCTACCATATTGATCATGATAGATCTAGGATCTTAGCCTAAAATCACAAAAATCACGAAAATAGTGTTGTAGGTGCAAATATATGGAAAATCCAAATTTTGGAAAAAAGCGGGGATCTCATGCTTTAATCACCATAATCATCATAGATTCATAGGATTGATTCAGATTCATCATAAAAACCATTAAAACGTGATCAGGATATTCAAAGCAGCCACATCTCACAGATTTGAGCACATGGGGGTCTACCCTACGGATCCACCTGTTCTCTTTTCCCATAGCTCTCTCTTCACGTTTTACGGCTAGAGAGGATTCTTGAGGTACTTGGAGATAGGTTTGGGTATAGAAACACAATCAAAGGCTTTATTCTAAAAAAAGGAGAAAAACAGATATGGGGTCCTATTCTAGGAATCCACCTGTTCCCCTTTCCCCTAGCTCTCTCTTCATGTTTTACAGCTAGAGAGACTCTTGAGGTACTTAGAGACAAGTTTAGGAATACAAAATAAAAGATGGCCTTATTCTACAGCAATAGAGAAGATCCTATTATCTCTAGAATTGAAGACAGAAAATAAAAGGGAAAAGGGACTTACCTGGATTGAGCAAGCAGAGCAGTAGGGATTCCTCTATTCTCTTGGAGCTTCTTAGACTTCAAATTTTCGTGGCCTTTTGCTTGAGGAAAGGCCCTCTATTTATAGGCAAACACAGGGGCATGGTTAGTCCAAGGTTTGGCAAGATAGAGTTTCAGATTGAGTTAAATACCAAGATAATGCCAATCCTTTGTCAAATAGGATAATAAGAGATTCGAATGGATAAATAAGAGGATTCGCGTATCCCAGAGATATATTTGGATACAGATAAGGCTCAGAAATCGAGAAAGGATAAATTCGCATAAAACCCCCGTGCCCGTATATATATTACGGACGCGCCCTACCCGTATTATTAATACGGGCACGCTGTGACCGTATATCAACTGCAGGTATGACCAGACCGTAAACAAAATACGGTCATGACCAGCTTGGCCAGATTTTACACTTTTTTGACCTGTTTTAAATCCCAATTAATATTTTCAATTATTTTCTCATTTTGTAGTGCAATTTGGGGTGTTTACAGAGAGTCACCACCATTCAATCTTAGGTTTGAATGGGCACCGAAAATCATCAAAACAAGCAAAAAAGCAAAAACTAGAGTAAAAATAACTCTACTTGAAAATAAAGTCCAGAGATGGGTAAGGGGATTAGATTATGAACGGGGAAAGGTGTTAGGCACCCCCATTCACCCACACAAGGTGGTTGCCAAGTGTTGTTCATGTTAAAAAAAATAAGGAAGCTTGCTAAAATAATTAAAAAACTTGAAAAATGATTAAACAAATGTATGATATTTCCACATGAAAAATCCAAATGAATTCCAGATCCTCTTTTATATCATTATCACTTCTGGGCCATCACCATTAGATGGAAATGAAAGCAAAACTTGAATAAAACCAAGTTGAGACAAATCCGGAAAATTCGGTAAAAGCTAGAACCATTTGCCTTGAAATCATTCAAATCTAATTTAAATTGAATCAAACCAAATCCATTTGAAAGATTATGATAAATAGAAGACTCGTGCAAATTTTCAATCAATTCCGGTTAAAATCCTAGGAGTTATTCTCCTTTGAAATCTGCTGCTGGAGATAGTTAAAAGTGACAAGTGGGCAACTTTGGAAAATCATTTAGAAAAATTGGCTCCATATAAATCCATGAAATTTGGTGTGAATAAAGTATGTATGGCTATATTGCAGATGAAACCAGCCTCATACAAAAATTCATCCGGATGTGCCTTGAGTGACCTCCCGAACAGGCCGCGAGGATCACAGATTAACCCAGAAAAGTGCTGTTGAGCACTTTTGAGTAAATTTGTTACCCACGACACAAATGGAGTCAAAAAATTATGAAACCAACTCGATTTGAAATTATACTTCCAAAGGAAAACGCAGAAACAAGAATCACTCGAATCGGACTTAAAACGAACACATGGCGCTCAATCAAAGTGACAGGTTCCGCAATCTGGCCTGAACTGACCTATCAACTTCAACTGAGTGGTGTCAACAATCCACTCCTTAAAAATTGATGAAATTTTGTAGGCATAAACTAGACGGCCTCACCTTTCCCATGGCTTTCAAATCACTCCAAAATTCATCCGGACGATGAAGTTACGAGTGTCCGAAGTTGGGGTACAGCTGCTGTCCAGTTTTAGCCTTTCTAAAGAAAATCAACTCAAAACAGCGATAAGGTGTGTCTGATCCGTGCAATATGAATCAAAATCATTTAAAAAAATTTGAAGAACCTCTAGGAAGAAATAGGGCATAAGGTTGGCTCACCATTCCCTCCGATTGGAAAGAATATGCCAAAAACCCTAAAGTTGAGCAAAAATGCCCAAAACCGAGAGGTTAGACCTAGAGGTCTTCAAGATTTGAAATAAACTTAATTGAAATCGATGATGAACATCCCAGAATTGCTTGGGGCTATTTATTTTAGATCTACCACAATGACGGCAATAGATCCAAAATACAAGCCAAATCCAACAAAACAAGTGCAATATGTGCATGTGTACAAATCATTTCTTCAATCACGACATAACCACATATGGCATTCATATCAATCAAATGGGGTTCTAAACAACCTAAGGTTCCATTCCATTCTCGTTTCCCTTAGTTCTCTCTCCCCGTTTAATGGTTCTTCGAGATAATCTTGGGGTACTTTGATTATGAAACGGTTTTCATAGAATCAAAAGGCCATTCAACAAGGTTCTAGCACTAAGGATCAATCCTCAGTCTCGTTTCCCCTAGATCCCGCCTTCACGTTTTACGGCTAGGGGGAGTCTTAAGATACTTTGAGTAGAGGAAGGGTTTGCACACACAAAGAGTAGGCCTTATTCTACAGAAAGGTAGAAGAAAAGAACTAACTCTAGAATGTAAAGACAGAAAAATAAAAAGGGGTTTAGGCTTACCTGGGTGTCTGGAAGTAATGTGGCAGTGGTTCCCTTCTTCATTCGGAGCTCTTCAATCTCCAACTTATTGGTCATTTGCTTAAGGAGGAGCCTCCTATTTATAAGCAAAGGCTAGGGTTAGGGTTTGCATGATGGTAGACACAAAATGATGTCTAGAGTCCACCAACCTACACCCTAAGGCTATTTCCAAGATTTCCACTCCTTTAATGAAGGATATGATGGTAAAAAGTGAAAACTCTCGGAAAACCCTAATTTTGAGCAAAAAGCTTGTATCCGACATATCAGGTCGGATACGAGAGCACATATATGTATCCGACGTATGTCGTCGGATACATTAATGCCTGCTTGTATCCGACAACTTCTGTCGGATATAAAAGGATATGTTTGTATCCGACCTGAGTTGTCGGATACAAGATGCACAAATCTGAATTTTTGTGCTGGTTTCAAAGGAAAGAATGATTTTTGACAATTGTTCATCATTTTTACTGTGCAATTTGGGGTGTCTACAACTGCCCCTTTTTGCGGGAATTGCAGAGCAATGAGCTGCAAAGATTAGACAAACCCAAATTGCGCTCTCTTAACCATGACTTGCTTGGTTCAATTTAATTTTGCAAAATAATTTTGGGTGAAGATTTGCCAAAAAGCCCTAACTTTAAGGGGGCATTTCTTCAAGATATCTTAAATTCCACTGAGCTCTCGTGGCTATGAAGTGGATTTTAAGCCCAAAATAAGATTTTGAAAACTGATTTTTTCATCAAACCAAGTTAAAAATTGAATGAATATTTTCCTTTTGACCAACACATTTCCCCAAGTTGTCCTAAATTTCATTGAGCTCTCGTGGCTATGAAGTGGATTTTAAGCCCAAAAAATAGGGTTTTTTTGTGAAAAATAGCAGATTTTGTAGCACACATTTTTTCTTTTTTTTCTTTTTGCTTTTTACAATATATTGAAATATCACTCCTCCTTTGCAGCTTTGGTTACTTGACCACCTAAGTCAAATTGAGGAGATCAATCGACACTTCTTCCCAAGCTTGAAGGTTCCCATCTTGATGAACACCCGGGGGTGTCCTGACATTCCAGGAGGTAAACAGGGCTGGTTTACTTTCTTGGCTACACTCCAGGATAATCAGGTGAGGTGGCCTGGTACTTATCAGCCCAATGCCGAAACCGTGATCAGCTTTCGAGACCGCAACTTTTTGGTTCTGGCCGGCTTGAGACATGCTGTGCTTTACCTCCCTTTGCGGGTTCTTCGTCAGTTCAGAGCGACCCAGGGGATTATAATCCCAAGTGGATACAAAGACCATCTTGAGCCACTTTCACCAACCACCATGAAGCTGAACGCTTGGTTGATGAGGGAGTAGTCCTACGTTCGTTTCATGCGGAGCCCAATCTTCTCAGAGTCCCATGTGAAGGACTATCTCTTCTGAATCAAGGAGCAGATACAGAGTCAGGCCCCAGAACGCGAAAATCCTCCTGCAGTTTTGGCTCCTACTTATGAAGACATCCTGGAGTATGAGAGAGCCTCTCACAAGTGACTTCAACAGATATGGGTACGAGGGGCCCAGGAGCTCAGAATACGGGGTGCTTATTTGGAGAGACAGCTCGAGGAGCAGATATCTTGCCGTACAGCTATGGAGGAGAGACTGGAGGAGCAGAAGCAGGCTCACCGCTTTGAGGTCCGAATGATATGGCAGAAGCACCAGGATGCTTTAGCCAGCCTTAGGAGCATGCGGATTAGACAGACCCTTTCAGATGAGGTCATTTCCTTCTTAAGTGATCCCGCTGCAGAGGGGGCTTCTCGGGTTATTGCAGCTCAGGCAGCTCGGATTCGGGAGCTTGAGGAGCAGCTAGGGGATAGAGACTAGCCTTCTTTCCTGCACATTTTTTTTTCTTTTCATACCTTTGTACGAAATTATACTCCAATAGTGGAAAGACAAATGATTTAATTCAAAAATAAATTTTTTATATTATTGGCCTCAGAATGCTTAGATGCTTGTAAAAACAAAGGTTTTATAAAAAGTATTTGATTTCTCATCACTGGCCAAAGTATAGTTTTTCTTTTTTCTTTTTTTTTTAATTTTTTTGAAATTTGGTCCATACACTTAATCACCCATAATTAAAGGAATTAAAACCAGATTAAATAATGAAAAGGGTAATCCAAAAAATAAGGAGGGATTAAATCTATCTATCTTAGGGCCTTTAGAGTCATCCCCAAATGCTTTTTCTTCCAAAACTGACCCCATTGTTCTCAATCTATTCAATCTCAATATTCATGCTGATTTTACTTCAAGCTTAGATCTCCATGATCAACACAACCTCTGATTTTTTCTTTCTTTTTTTTTCTCGCCAATATTGCCCCTAGCGCCAATTACAGTTTTCACTAGGGCCGGCTTCTGCATTCCGTCATCGCCAATCTTACTCTGAAATTTGAATGAACAAACTAAGATCACCGAGGGCTTAAAAATAGGACGAAACAAAAGCTAGGCTCGGTTTATGAAAGAAAAGGTATTAAAGGCTCAAATTTTTTCAAATGTGGAAAAAGGTCGACCGGACTTACAGTCATGATGAATTTTGCTCCATTTTCCCAAAATTTATTCTTTTCATCTCTTTTCACACTTGGCTTTCATTTGCCATTTTTCTTTGCTTTTTCTCTCTTTTTCTCTTTTCATTTATTTTTGCCCCAATTGGCCTTGCCCCAATTTGTTTTGCCCCAGTATAAGACTATAAGTCCGATTTAGGTTTATCAAAGAAACGAACCAGCTCAACTTGGCTAGACTAGGGATTAAAATTTGAGGGAAATAAAGAAAAATGGCCTCGGATCACTTCCTAGTAATATTCAATCAAGGAAAATACCTTTTTACTGCATCAGAGCTAATTGGCTCAGGAAAATCTGTCCCACCCATTTCTGTTAAGATGAGTGCACCCTCTGACAGGACCTTCTTGACAACATAAGGCCTTTCCCAATTTGGCTTGAACTTACCACAAGGGTCTTCCAAAAATGGTAAAATTTTCTTTAGAATCAAATTCCCTTCCTGGAAAGTTCTGGGCTTCACCTTCTTATTGTAGGCCCGGGCCATTCTTTTCTGGTACAATTGGCCATGACAAAGCACCTTCAAACGCTTCTCTTCTATCAGGTTGAGTTGATCACTTCTTGATTGTATCCATTCAGCTTCTTCCAATTCAGCTTCCATGAGCACTCTAAGTGATGGGATTTCTACTTCCACTGGCAAAACTGCTTCTATCCCATACACTAGGGAATACAGGGTTGCCCCAGTTGAAGTCCGGATTGAGATTCTGTAGGCATGTAGAGCAAGTGGTAGCATTTCATGCCAATCTTTGTAACTTACTGCCATCTTCTGAATGATTTTCTTTATATTCTTGTTTGCTGCTTCTACTGCCCCATTCATCTTCGGCCTGTATGGAGCGGACTTGTGATGGGTAATCTAGAACTGCTCACATAACTTCTTCATATCCTTGTTCTAAATATTTGAAGCGTTGTCTGATACTATGGCACTTGGCAGTCCATAGCGACAAATGATATTGTGCTTCAAAATTTTAATAACATAGTTGCTTGTGATATTCGCATATGAAGCCGCTTCTACCCACTTAGTGAAATAATCAATCGCTACCAGGATAAATCTGTGCCCATTCGATGCCTTAGGGGAAATCATGCCGATGACATCTATGCCCCACATGGAAAAGGGCCATGGTGATGTCATGTTGTGCAACTCACTTGGGGGTGCATGCTTGTTATCTGCATATATCTGACATTGATGACACCTCCTGACATGTATAGAGCAATCGTGCTCCATCGTCGACCAGTAATATCCCAACCTTAGAATCTTTTTTGCAAGCATATGTCCGTTCATATGGGGTCCACAAACTCCTCCATGTACAGTCTCGATTAACATTTCTGATTCAGCCTTAGCAACACATCTAAGCAGAATGTCATTATGTGATCTCTTGTACAAATGTCCACCACTTAGCAGGAATTGACCGGCTAATCTCTGTATTGTCCTTTTCTCAGTAGAAGTGGCATTTTCCGGCAAACTCCGATTGTTCAAGAAATTTTTGATGTCTTGAAACCATGGTGCTTCCTCTTCTGGTGCTCCCTCTAGAACAAGACAATAAGCCGGTTCATCTCTGACCTCAATTTCCTGTGGCTTGATGTCTACCCCTTCTGGCATGCTGACCATGGAAGCCAATGTTGCTAGAGCGTCCGCAAACTGATTTTTGGCCCTTGGCATATAGTTGAAGGAAATTCGAGTAAAGTTTGTGTTTATTTCTTCCAAATACTGGTGATAGGGGATCAGTTTGTGATCCTTGGTTTTCCATTCACCAGTTGTTTAGAAGATGATAAGTCTCAAATCTCCGTATACATCAAGTTCCTCCACTTCATGATCTATGGCGGCTTGCAAAACAATTATGCATGCTTCATATTCTGCGATCGGGATGTGTGAATCATCTGGTTTGACCAAGACTGCCCCAATTCCATTTCCATTTATGTTAGCGGCCCCGTCGAAGAACATTTGCCAAGAGCTTTTACTTTCCTCTTCTTCAGTAAACAGAATTGCTTCATCAGGAAAGTTGGTCTTCAAAGGTTGGTATTCTGGCAAAGGATGTGCAACCAGGTGATCAGCAATGGCTTGGCCCTTAATCGCCTTTTGAGTGATGTACGTGATGCAGGGGCGGCTCAAACTTTTTGGGGGCCTTAGGCAAGGTCATAAAATGAGGCCTTTTAATTAAAAAATTAATATTAATTAATATTAATTAAAAACTTTTTGGGCGGCTCAAAATTTATTTCTTGCCTTTTTAGATGCAAAATTACTAATTAAATTTTTGTATTCAAGTTTAGCCAATAAATCATTTTCAATAAATAAAATTGCTAAACTATTTAATCTATCTTGAAACATAGTTGTTCGTAAATAATTTTTTATAATCTTTAGTTTTGAAAAACTTCTTTCTTCAGATGCAACTGTAACAAGTATGGTAAGTAATATTCTATATACAATTAAACAGTTGGGAAAACAATCGAGTTCTTTTATTAGATTAAGTATTTCAATTGGAGTATTAATTTCTGTTTTTTACAACTTTTAAAACCTTTAATTCCAAAAACAAATCCAAACCATCAATATTAGAATGTATGTCATGCTTAAGAAAATTTTCAAGATCAAGACATTTTTTTTTAAATCACAATCAATAAAAGAACGTAATCTATCAAGACCAAATAAAAACCCAAATATATCATTGCTTTTTGAAAGATTCCTCTGCAGATTTCATAATCTCGTCGACATTTTCATCAAATTGCTTTTTCCTATGAATGGTACGCTTTTTAGAGAATGTTGGTTCTATTTCCATTTCCAGTGCAACTTGTTTTGAAAAATCTAAAGCAGAATTAAAACCACTTTCTCTAAAATTTTTGAAATAAGAAATAAATCCCTTTAATTTATCCATAGCAAGATCTAGTAGCATATTTTCAAGTTGTAAACTCTTATTAACTGAATTTACAACAAACAATATATCATACCAAAGATTCATCCCCTTTTCCCTTTTTAAAAAACGAAAGAGAGAGAGTATTCCACGAGTTGCTCTTTTTTTTTTTTTGGGACACAAGCTGCTCTAAATCTCTCTTAACGTTAATAATAGTGAGGCCCTTAACGCTTAAAAAAAATATTTAAAAACAAAAAAACGTTAAAAAAGAAAACCTAATAGTTGGGGGCTTTAAGGTTTAAAAAAACAAAACCTAATAACATAATAAAGAAAAAATATTTAAAAAAAAGTTTAAAAAATGGGGCCTTCATAGTTGGGGGGCCTTAGGCGGTGGCCTTAGTGGCCTACCCCTTTGAGCCGCCCCTGACGTGACGTCAAACTCGAATAGTAGTAGCTGCCACTTTGCCGTTCTACCAATTAGTGCCAGTTTCTCAAATAAATACTTCAGAGGGTCCATCCGAGATATCAATAATGTGGAGTGACTAAGGAAGTAATGCCTTAGCCTCTGAGTAGCCCACACTAGAGCACAACAAGTCTTTTCCAACGGTGAGTACTTGGTTTCATATTCTGTGAATTTTTTACTCAGATAGTAAATTGCCCTTTCTTTTCTACCGGTCTCATCATGCTGACCTAAGACACATCCCATCGATGTTTCCAACACTGACAAGTACAAAATCAGTGGTCTTCGTGGAGTTGGTGGCAATAGCACTGGTGGATTCAGTAAATACTTCTTTATTGTATCAAAGGCCTGCTGGCAATCCTCATTCCAGATTGTCGGGTTATCCTTTCTCAGAAGCTTGAAAATTGGTTCACAGATAGTAGTGAGTTGTGCTATGAACCAGCTTATGTACTGAATTCTTCCAATAAAACCCCTAACCTCCTTCTCTGTTCTGGGTGATGGCATCTCAATAATTGCCTTTGCTTTAGCCGGGTCGATTTCAATTCCTCTTCTGCTTACAATGAACCCCAGCAATTTCCCTGATGTAGCCCCAAAGACGCATTTAGCCGAGTTGAGCCATAGACTATACTTCCAGAGTCGATCAAACACTTTCTTCCGATTGATTAAGTGGTCCTCTTCCTTGCATGATTTGGCAATCATATCGTCCACATAGACCTCCATCTCCTTATGGATCATGTCATGGAATAGTGTTGTCATGGCCCGCTGGTATGTTGCCCCAGCATTCTTGAGCCTAAACGGCATGACTGTATAATGGAAAGTGCCCCAAGGTGTGATGAACGTTGTTTTCTCTTGATCTTCCCTAGCCATCTTGATCTGATTGTATCCATAGAAGCCATCCATGAATGAAAATAGGCTATGTACCGCAGTATTATTGACCAGAATGTCAATATGTGGAAGTGGAAAATCATCCTTTGGGCTTGCCTTGTTCAGATCTCTATAGTCTACACACATCCTGACCTTCCCGTCCTTCTTTGGTACTGGCACTATGTTTGCGAGCCACTCGGGGTACCTGGAGACTGCCAAAAATCCAGCTTGAAATTATTTGACCACTTCGTCCTTGACCTTCAAGGTCCATTCAGGCTTCAATCTTCTCAGCTTCTGCTTAATTGGCTTAATCCCTGGCAAAAAATTGGCAACTTGTGCACCACCATGTCAGTGTCAAACCCCGGCATGTCTCGATACGACCAAGCAAACACATCCTTGTAGTCTGCCAAAAACCGTAACATTTCATTTTGTTGTACCTCAGATAGGCATGCCCCGATTTTCACTATTTTTGGGTCATCTTCGGTCCTAAGATTTATTGAAATGGTCTCCTCAATATTAGGTTGGACCCCTTTTTCATGACGTTCTAATTGATATTCAATTTCTTTTGGAAAGTCTTCTTCTTCGACCTCAGTCTCTTCTTCGATCCCGATGAGATCAAAGTCGAGCTCAAGGTCGAAGTCATATTCAACCTAGTCCAATTCGGTTTGCTTATATGGTTCATAAGTGGTTTGGACCTTTTTGGAAAAATTAAATTTCCTAGAAAAAATAGAAAAATCTTTTTGGGTTTTTTGTGAGCCTTCTGCAAAAACTCTCCTTGAATACGAAGGCTCATTAGGACCTTCAGGGAAATGGCAATCCACTAATGGAGTTTTTTTTTGGAAGCCGGGTCTGTTTGCCAATCAAACGCTACTTCAAAGGTAAAGGGAGTTTCCTCCCAATTATTCAAAAAATGGTTTTCAGGAGCAGAGGAAATTGTACAAGCCTGCTCCTCAAGCTCTGAATCCGATGCCATCATCATCGGGTGGGTACTGCCCTTTTCTGCTATGGGGCCCAGTCCAGATATGACCTCATCTGGAATTTTCACTGCTGTCCAATCAATGAACGGCAGGTCCTCATCTGCTTCTGTTCTTTCGCCTTTAGTCATGGCGAAGAAAGCCTCGACGTCTTTGGAGAAGTCCACCTGCTGCTCTGGCTATGGCCCAAGCCCGCCCAATGTTCCAAGCATAGGAGATAGGTTATAGGGTTGTAGGGTCGGAACGAAAGGCCTTTGGAATGGGTTGATATTGCGGTAAGGGGGTTTGGACTGGTCCATGGGAGGAGATAGTTGGATTATATATGAGGGTTTAGGAAAATTTTCCCTTAAGTGGGGGAATTTTCCTTTACTTCTCTTCTCCCCTTCTTCATGCTTCATCCTTCTCCATCCTCTGGGTTTAAACCCCAGTCCTACTTTAGGAACCAGCTTCTTTGCCTTAATTGGTTCCAACATCCCCTGCAAATTAACCCCCAGGCCTTTTCCTGGGTGAAAGTGGTATTTTTCTATCACTTTCCTCACCATCTTCTCAGCAGTGGTCCCCTTTTCTTTTTTCTCACACCCTCCAGGTATGAAATTGACTGTTTCAAACTGAATCGAGTGGAACGCAATTTTGTCGACAGTTAAATCCACATTTATTAAGGGTACATCAGGTGATACAATGGGAGGCACCAAGTTTTCAGCTAGGATAGTTATCACCCTTTGCCCTCTTATGTATTTCATCCTTTGGTGGAGCGTGGATGGTATTGCCCTAGCCGAATGTATCCACGGCCTCCTTAGAAGCAGATTGAAGGCTGCTGGAATATCCATCACTTCAAATGTGATGTTGAAAATATTTAGTCCAATGATGACCGGCAGTTCAATCTCCCCTAGGGAGTGTGTCTTAGAGCTATTAAAAGCCCTCACTATCCTCCCATTCTGCTTGATCTTCCACTGATCCAGACCAAGTTTGGCAAATGGGATTAATGGGCAGACATTTAATGCCGACCTATTGTCAATTAAAACCCGTGCCACCATACTGCCTTTACAAAACACTGTGATGTGCAAAGGGTCAACATGGTAGCACCCACTTGGGCTTATCTCACTTTCAGAGAAAATTATCACATTGTGTGACAAGATTTGACCAACCATTTTGCCTAGTTGGTCCGGATCAATAGTCTGGGATACATATGCACTCTGCAGCACCCTTAACAATGCGTCCCTGTGCTTTTCTGAATTCAGCAAAAGGCCCAGTATTGAAATCTGGGCCAGGACCTTGTTTAGCTGATCCACAAGATTAAATTCACTCTTTTTTATTATTTTTATGAGGTATGATGCCTCATTTTCTGCACCTTGGGGGGTGTCTTCTCCTACTTTTGTTTTTCCTTTCAATTTTCTTTTTTCTTTTGTTTCTTTTTTCTCTCTCTCCACCTCTGTTTCTTTTTCTTTCTCTTCTCCTCCCGCACATCTCCCCGACCTTGTCATAAGGTTTACCTCCTACTGGTTCTGGTTCCTGACCACTAGAACCGTAGCATTTACCCCCTCACTGTAATTCCATCGTACAACTACCTCATAATAGGCCAGTTTAGGGACATTAACCACCAACGGCTGGAGTTTGAACCGGAATGTATGAGCCGGTTTAGGGATATTGTAGGATGAAGGAACATTTACAACCAAGGTTTGGAGCTTAGACCTGGATGTGGCTGATGGAACAGAAGAGGAGATGGATGCAGTGGTGGGATCAAGGTTGATGACCAAAGGAGTTTTTAATGGCTTGGCTGGAGAACAAGTGGATGAACCGCAATTAAAGACCAATGGAGGCCTTGCAATGTTTATCTGGGCCATAAGGGAGGAGACCTTGTTCAGGGAGGAGCTAATGTCCTCAGCAGCATCATCATGTTTTCTAGAGATAACATTGACCTCCTCTTCTTCTTTCTCTTGGAAAAAATGGATCTTGACCGAGATCCCCACGGGTGCTATAAGTTGAGATGGGTCAAAGGCCCTTCTCATAGCAGATATGGCAGTGATGGAGTTGGATGGGCCTGCCCCATTGTGGTAAGGCAGGGGGTTTTGCCCGATATCATTTCCCGACGAGGCGGGCACAACAATATTAAAAACCAGGGCCTTCTAATCCAACAGATCCTGGATCGCATGCTTCAGAACCCAGCAAGTATCTGTAGAGTGCCCTGGTGCACCCATGTGGAAGTCACAAGTAACTGCCGGATCGAAATTCCTTCCCTTTGTGGCATTCGAGCTAGGCTCCTTCAAGGTCACGTACTCTCCTTTCAGTAGGGTTGGCAACAGTTGAGAAAGAGACACAGGGAGAGGCGTAAAAACTCCGCTCCTCCTTGCCGCTATCCAGGCCTCCCTTTCTTCCTTAGTAAAATTCCTCCTTGGGTTTGCAGGCACGGAGGGGGAGAAATTGACATTGAGCGGGGTTTGGTATGACTGCTGGGCTTGCTGGGCCTGTTGGGGTGCATAAATATTGACATGGAGCGGTTTCTTGGAAGGAGGAGCCTGTACCAGGTTTACTTCTCCTTCTTTTCTGGCCCCGTTCTTCTTAAACCCAATCCCTTTCTTCTGTACCAGGGAAGAGGAGGAATCAGATTGCCCAACCAAAGTAGAGTAGTCAATAAGTTTTCTTGACCTGACCCCTTCCTCGATCCGGTCTGCCGCCTGTACCAGGGCTGCAAAATTCGTGGTGATCTGACCCACCAGATGATTATAGAAGGGCTACCCCAGTGTACTTCCAAAGGTTAAGATCATCTCAGGCCCCAACATCGGCGGCCTGACCTGGGAGGCGGCCTCTCTCCACCTTTTGGCATACTGCCTCACAGACTCCTCTTTTCCCTTGCTCATTCTCATCATGTCGTACCGATCTGGCACGATCTCCGAGTTAAACTTGTACTGGTCTAGAAAAGCGTTGGCTAGGTCCTTCCACCTTCTGATCCTTCCGTGGTCCACCATGGCAAACCACCTCCGGGCCGACCCTATCAAACTCCTCTGAAAGAGTTGGATCAGTATGCCGTCATCCCGGCCAAACTGGCACAAAGCCCCATAGTATAGTTTCAAATGGCTCATCGGGCAACCCATGCCATCATATTTGTCGAAGTCTGGGCACTTGAACTTGGCCGGTAGGCATGCATCCGAGTATATGCATAAGTCATCGAAGGTGGTACCTCCGTAGCTGTTTCCCCCCTTCACCTCTTTAAGTTCTTCCTGAATCTCTCTATCTTATGTAGGAGTTTCCTTCCCATCTCCTCCCTAGCTTTTTCCTTCTCCATCTCTTTCTCAGATTCCACAGTGTTTTCCTTGATCAGAATAGGCTCAGGGACAGGTTCAGAAATGGGCTCAGGCATGGGTTGAGCCGGAGGCAGAATGTAGGCTTGAGGTGGTGGTGCTTGATGGGAAGTTGATGCTTGATTTTGGGCCTGGGCCTGTTGGGCCTGAGTCACCAGTAGGTCTCCTAGCATCTTGGCCAATCCGGCCACTTGCTCTTGCAGCTGAGCAAAGTCTTGTGCGGATACGGTGGCTTGAGCTTGGTTCTTTTCAGTATTCATTGCTCGAGCTTTAGATCTAGTCACAGAAGCAATGATTGCAAGTAAGTGTACCTGGGGAAGGGAAATCAAAGAAACATGTCAGCTCCCATTTAATCCGAGTCACACCTATAAATGTAGATAAGTGGGTTAGGTGAACACAAGTCTGGATTTTTTTTTCTATATTTTTTGTTTTTGTTTTTGTTTTTTTTTTTGATTGTTGGAATATTCTAGGGCTTCCAAGTGTCCCACAAATGTTTTGATTTGATTGGAAAAAATGACCAACCAAATGTTTTCATTTACTAGAACATTAGATTTGTGCGAATTTTATCCTTTCTCGATTTCTGAGCTTTATCTCCAGTCTAATATATCTTTAAATGAGCGAATTATCTCTTTTATTCGTTCGAAATATCTTTGTTGGTCATGGATGGGCATTATCCTTGTGTTTAACTCAATCTGAAACTCTATCTTGCCAAACCTTGGACCAACCATGGCCCTGGGTTTGCTTATAAATAGAGGGCCTTTCCTCAAGCAAAAGTCCATGAAAATTTGAAGTCTAAGGAGCTCCAAGAGAAGAGAGGAATCCCTGCTGCTTTGCTTGCTCAATCTAGATAAGTCCCTTTTTCCCTTTTATTTTCTATCTTCAATTCTAGAAGTAATAGGATCTTCTCTATTGCTGTAGAATAAGGCCATCTTTAATCTTGTATTCCTAAACTTGTCTCTAAGTACCTCAAGAGTCTCTCTAGCAGTAAAACGTGAAGAGAGAGCTAGGGAAAAGGGGAAGAAGTGGATCCCTAGAATAGAACCCCATATCTACTTTTCTCCTTTTTTCTAAAATAAAGCCTTTGATTGTGTTTGTATCACCAAACCTATCTCTAAGTACCTCAAGAATCCTCTCTAGCTGTAAAACGTGAAGAGAAAACTAGCAGAAAAAAGAACAGGTGGATCCGCAGGGTAAACCCCCATGTGCTCTAATTTGTGAGATGTGGCTGTTTTGGATATCCTAATCATGTTTTAATGATTTTAGGATTAATCTTATCAATCATATGAATCCATGATGTTTATAGCGTGAGATTCCCACTTTTTTCTATAATTTGGATTTTTCACATCTTTGCACCTACAGCACTATTTTCGTGATTTTTGTGATATTAAGCTAAGATCCTGGATCTATCATGATCAATATGATAGATCTGGATCTAGAAGCCTGAAAGTAAATTCTAGGGTTTCATGATGTGGTTTTTGAATCGTTTTTCATTATTGAGAGAAGACCCTACGGTCTAAGTTCTCCACTTTTGATGTTCTTCATCAACGTGGGTATTTTTGGTTTCGATTTTTTGATTTAATGTAAAATTTGGGATATACCTATGTTCTGAAATGTTCGAGTTCAATTCTGAAATATTTTATAAAAATCATATTTTTCTAGATTTCTAGAATTTAACTTGAAGCCAGATTTTTTAAGTTTTCACTTTATTTTGGTTTTATTTGATTTTATCTCAATTTTGTTTTGATCATGAAACCCTAGGAATGGTATGATCATATTTGAAAGTTCTGGATCAATCAGGCTATTCGTATGAAAAGACCATACACTTTTGTCTTTTTTTGGTGATTTTTTTTTATTTTTATAGCAAGTCCTTTTTCCTTTATTTTAACATGAACAATACCTGGCAACCACCTTGTGTGGATGAATAGGGGTGCCTAACACCTTCCCCTGTTCATAACCTAATCCCCTTACCCATCTCTGGTTGTTTTTTTTATGAGGGTTATTTTTATCCTAAATTTGCCTTTTTGAGCTTATTTGATATTTTGGTGTCCATTCACACCTAAACAGAATGGTGGCGACTCTTTGTTTTTAACCAATCCCGCGTGATGATTGAGGAAGTCATTGAATTGATTTTTTCCCATGTCTCACAATTGGTATAAAAAAATATGACACCACAGTTTGCCTTAATGAATCTTGAGGGTAAAATGTGGATTTGTGCTTCAAAATTAGGTTAAATCCTTAGTGGGATGTTTTTTTTATTATTTTTTTTCCACTTGAATTATCTTTTCATATCCTATTTGGGTGCCCACAGATTATTTACAGTGCTTTAGGCATTTTATTCTCAAAAGAATTGGGCTGAAAAATCAATTTGCCAATTTTCGGGCTGTATCTGACATAATATGTTGGCTAAGGTTATGTCTTATTGTATCCGATACAAATGATCGGATACATGCATAAGTCTTTGTAACCGATATAATACGTCGGATAAGAAGGAAACTCTCTTTAACCGACCAGAGTTGTCGGTTAATGCCGAAATGGTCCTTTTTGACTCATTTTTTCACCATATCATGTTATTTTCATTCCCCTTTAATGTTCACCTTGACTCGGCCTTCAAAAATAGTCTCCAATTGGACTTTGACACTATCTTTGCAAAATACATGACCACTCATGAGGGTACATGCCCCTTTGACATTTAGACACCAATTCATGGATCTTGTACACTGGGTTGCCTCCTACATGGACTTTGGGTAGGATGACTTTTAGATTGAGTTGGAAACTCATCCTATGGGTTACACCAACCTTAGGCTATAGACACTTTTGGGAAAAATTTCATCCCAAGCATATGGACACCATGGCTTTTAATTTTCATGAAGATAAATAAAAACATGGCTTTACCTTGCCATCTTGTGTTACCTTCAATATGGTATTCATATTATACCTTGGCCTGTGAAACATGTAAACGACCTTCCCACATTTACACCCAATTCCCCAAGCGTAATTGTGTACTTTTAGCTGAAAACGTGTTTCTCCACCTTCAAGCATATGGTTTTTGGGTTTTGGCTTAATTGGCAACTTAGAACTCAAGTCTAGTGATGCCCGGAATCAAATCACAGATCCCATTGTCATCACATCATTGACTCAAATTCTAAGGTAAATGTTTTCACTTTCACTTTCCGAAGTATCGACCTCGGTGCGCCAAGCTACACACATTCGGGTTCAACTTCCTATAGGTAATGGGTAGGCTGTGCAAAGTGTTTATAGTGCTCAAGTGCATTTTGAATTTTGAGGTACATTCACAACATCCCAGCCCCTTGCCACTCTTTTTCGTAGCCATGCATACAATTTCAAGCCAAGGCATACACGACAATATAATGAAAGCAAACACAAGCAAGCATGGTAGACAAAGCAACTAAATATGTACACAATTATTACATACCCAAAAGTAGCATACAAACATGGTATCATATTGCACAAACAACCATTAGATCATGAAAAGCATGCTTGTAAAACTCAAAACATCCCATAAATTTCCAGATTTCATGCTCAAGGTACTTATTCACACCCAAATTGAATCCTAAAAATACAGCAAATAGATGTATTGTACAAGAAGCTTTTAACCAGGGAAAACATGCTTGAAACCCCTCCAAACCTCTACTGAATTCTGGGTTTTATGGTTCTCATTTTCATGCTCAAAGTGCATTGTTTATACCTCCAATTGAAGCCTAAAATATAGCAACTAAGAATTTGGTACAATAGGAATTTTAATTAGGGGAAACATGCTTGAAAATCTTCAAAATAGCTACTGAATTTCCAGATTTCTTGCTCTTAATTCTTTATGTTCAACATGCATCATTAAAGCCTAAAAAAATCCAGCAACTAAAATAGGGTACAAGAAGTGTGTTAATTGGGGAAAACATGCTTGAAAACCCCCAAAAATCCCAACCAAATTTACTGAATTCATGCTGTTAATTTCCATCATCCAGATATGACATTAAATCCCCAAATCAAAGTATGTTATCATCAAGTACACCAAAATCATGTTATGGGATAGGCTTTCCCTAAACAAATTTCTAGGCATAATTAAGCACCACATACATGCCATATCTTCATGAATCTTCTAATCATACAAAACAACATGCTAGATATATCAAGCAAGTTCACATAAAATTTCCAAAACAGCAAGCCTTCACAAATAAGAACAAAGCATGAACAAACACAAAACATGGCTTAAATCCACAAGTCCCCAACAGAGTCACCAGTTGTGGGACATGGAAAAATCACCGAGATGATTCCCTCTATTAATACACGGGCTCAACGAAAATGTGAGAGTCGCCACCATCCAATTTTTAAAGGTGTGAATGGGCACCGAAAATCATCAAAACAAGAAAAAAGGCAAAAACTATAGTAAAAATAACTCTACTTGAAAATAAAGTCCAGAGATGGGTAAGGGGATTAGATTATGAACGGGGGAAGGTGTTAGGCACCCCCATTCACCCACACAAGGTGGTTGCCAAGTGTTGTTCATATTAAAAAAATAAGAAAACTTGCTAAAATAATAAAATAAATGTATGATATTTCCACATGAGAAATCCAAATGAATTCCAGATCCTCTTTTATGTCATTATCACTTCTGGACCATCACCATTAGATGGAAATCAAAGCAAAACTTGAATAAAACCAAGTTGAGACAAATCCGAAAAATTCGGTAAAAGCTAGAACCATTTGTCTTGAAATCATTCAAATCTAATTTAAATTGAATCAAACTAAATCCAATTGAAAGATTATGATAAATAGAAGACTCATGCAAATTTTCAATCAATTCCGGTTAAAATCTTAGGAGTTATTCTCATTTGAAATCTACTGCTGGAGATAGTTAAAAGTGACAAGTGGGAAAGTTGGGAAAATCATTTAGAAACATCGGCTCCATATAAATCTATGAAATTTGGTGTGAATGAATTATGTATGGCCATCTTTCAGATGAAACAAGCCTCATACAAAAATTCATCCAGATGTGCCTTGGGTGACCTCCCGAACAGGTCCCGAGGATCATAGATTAACCCAGAAAAGTGCTGTTGAACACTTTTGAATAAATCTGTTACCCACGACACTAATGGAGTCAAAATATTATGAAATCAACTGGATTTGAAATTAGACTTCCAAAGGAAAACGTAGAAACAAGAATCACTTGAATCGGACTTAAAACGAACACATGGCGCTCAGTCAAAGTGACAGGTTCTGCAATCTGGCCTGAACTGACCTATCAACTTCGACTGAGTGGTGTCAAAAATCCACTCCATAAAAATTGATGAAATTTTGCAGGCATAAACTAGACAGCCACACCTTTCCCATGGCTTTGAAATCATTCCCAAATTCATCAGGACGATGAAGTTATGGGTGTCCGAAGTTGGGGTACAGCTGCTGTCCAGTTTCAGCCTTTTTAAAGAAAATCAACTCAAAACAGTGATAAGGTGTGTGTGATCCGTGCAATATGAATCAAAATCATTTAAAAAAAGTTGAAGAACCTCTAGGAAGAAATAGGGCACAAGGTTGGCTCACCATTCCCTCCGATTGGAAAGAATATGCCAAAAACCCTAAAGTTGAGCAAAAATGCCCAAAACCGTGAGGTTAGACCTAGAGGTCTTCATGATTTGAAATAAACTTGATTGAAATTGATGTTGAACATCCCAAAATTGCTTGGGGCTATTTATTTTAGATCTACCACAACGACAGCAATAGATCCAAAATACAAGCCAAATCCGACAAAACAAGTGCAATATGTGCATGTGTACAAATCATTTCTTCAATCACGACATAACCACATATAGCATTCATATCAATCAAATGGGGTTCTAAACAACCTAAGGTTCCGTTCCATTCTCGTTTCCCTTAGTTCTCTCTTCCCGTTTAACGGTTCTTCGAGATAATCTTGGGGTACTTTGATTATGAAACGGTTTTCATAGAATCAAAAGGCCATTCAACAAGGTTCTAGCACTAAGGATCAATCCTCAGTCTCGTTTCCCCTAGATCCCGCCTTCACGTTTTACGGCTAGGGGGAGTCTTAAGATACTTTGAGTAGAGGAAGGGTTTGCACACACAAAGAGTAGGCCTTATTCTACAGAAAGGTAGAAGAAAAGAACTAACTCTAGAATGTAAAGACAGAAAAATAAAAAGGGGTTTAGGCTTACCTGGGTGTCTGGAAGTAATGTGGCAGTGGTTCCCTTCTTCATTCGAAGCTCTTCAATCTCCAACTTATTGGTCATTTGCTTAAGGAGGAGCCTCCTATTTATAAGCAAAGGCTAGGGTTAGGGTTTGCATGATGGTAGACACAAAATGATGTCTAGAGTCCACCATCTTACACCCTAAGGCTATTTCCGAGATTTCCACTCCTTTAATGAAGGATATGACGATAAAAAGTGAAAACTCTCAGAAAACCCTAATTTTGAGCAAAAAGCTTGTATCCGACATATCAGGTCGAATACAAAAGTACATATATGTATCCAACATATGTCGTCGGATACATTAATGCCTGCTTGTATCCGACAACTTCTGTCAGATATAAAAGGATATGTTTGTATCTGACCTGAGTTGTCGAATACAAGAAGAAATGCACAAATTTGAATTTTTGTGCTGGTTTCAAAGGAAATAATGATTTTTGACAATTGTTCATCATTTTTACTGTGCAATTTGGGGTGTCTACAACAGCTTATCAAGTGCTGCAGAAATGCACTCCAGCGATTTAGCATCTCCTTGGCTAAAGATGATTAAATCATTAGCAAAGCACAACATCTTGATGTTCAGCTCTTTGCATCTGATATGTGTAGACACCCCAAATTGCACTGTCAAAATGATCAATAATCATCAAAAATCATTATCTCCTTGAAGGCCAGCACAAAATTTGAGAAAATGAGTTTTTTCCTTGTATCTGGCAACTCAGGCCGGATACAAGTGTTTTTCTTCGTATCCGATGGAACATGCCGGATACAAGCAGACCTCAGTGTATCCGGCATCATAGGCCGGATACATTAAGGCACTTGTGTATCCGGCCTGACATACCGGATACATAAGTCTTGCTCAAAATTAGGGTTTTCCGAGAGATTTCATCTTTTACCATCATGACCTTAATTAAATGAAGGGAAATCTCGGAAATAGCCTTAGGGTTAAGGTTGGTGGGCTATAGACATTATGTTGTGTCTACCATTCTCACCAACCCTAACCCTAGCCTTTGCCTATAAATAGGAGGCTCCTCCTTAAGCAAATGGCCATTAACTCTCTTGCCAACAATTCTTGCCAAGAAGAGCTCCAAGAGAAGAGGGAAACCGCTGCGGAAGTGCTTCCAGAATCCAAGTATGCCTCAAACCTCTCTTTAATTTTCTGTTTTTACAATTTAGATCTAGATCTCTTCTTCTACCTTTCTTTAGAATAAGGCCTTGATGTGTGTATGAAAACCCTTCCCCGACTCAAAGTATCTCAAGACTCCCCCTAGCCGTAAAACGTGAAGGCGGGATCTAGGAGAAACGAGATTGGGGATTGATCCTAGTGCTAGGACCTATTTGAATAAGCCTTTTGCATCTATGTAAACCGTTCCATATTCAAAGTACCACAAGATTATCTTGAAGAACCGTGTTTAACGGGGAGAGAGAACTAAGGGAAACGATAATGGAACGGAACCCTAGGTTGTTCTAGAACCTTTTTTTTAGTTGATCTAAATGCATGCTATGAGCCTTGTGATTCTATGAAAACCCGTTCCTATTCAAAGTACCCCAAGATTATCTTGAAGAACCGTGTTTAACGGGGAGAGAGAACTAAGGGAAACAATAATGGAACGGAACCCTAGGTTGCTTTTAGAACCCTATTGTGATGAATATGAATGCATGCTATGTTGTTATATTGTTCTTGAATGATTTTTACACTTACACATACATAGCACACGTTTTGGCGAAATAGGCTCATATTTCGGGTTTATTGCATTTATTGTGATAAATCTGAAATAAATGGCCTCAATCAATTTTGGAATGTTTTGAAATGGTTTTTAAAAGATTTGGATTCATCTTGCACGAATTGCACACACTTTGTCACTGTTTTGAATTGTTTCTCTCCGAAAAAGGCCTAACTTGACAGCAACTGTACTTCAACTTCGGACACTCATAACTTCATCATCTGGATGAATTTTGGAGTAATTATAGAACCATGGGAAAGGTGAGGTGGTCTAGTTTATGCCTACCAAATTTCATTAATTTCTATCAAACAGATTTGTGACACCTCTCTGTCGAAGTTGATTGGTCAGTTCAGGTTTAAATACGGAACTTGTCACTTCGACTGAGGGCCATGTGTTTGTTTTAAATCCGATTCGAGTGATTTTTGTTTCTGAGCACTCCTTTATGAGTCTATTTTCAAATCCAATTTGTTTCACATTTTTTTGACTCCATTTGTGTCGTGAGCAACCGATTTACTCAGAGCTGTTCAACAGTACTTTTCTGGGTAAATCTGTGATCTTCGAGGCCTGTTCGGGGAACCACCCAAGGCACATCCGAATGAATTTTTGTATGAGGCTAGTTTCATTTGAAATATGGCCATACAGACTTCAATCACACCAAATTAAATGAATTTATATGGAGCCGAATTTTCTAGATGGTTTTCCAAACTTGCCCACTTGTCACTTTTAATCATCTCCAGCAGCAACTTCAAAAGAGGCATAACTCCTAGGATTTCAACTGGATTTACTTGAAATTTTGCATGAGTCTCTTATTTACCATAATCTTTCAAATAGATTTAGTTTGATTCAATTTAAATTTGGATTTGAATGATTTCAAAACAAATGGCATTATCTTTTACCAAATTTTCCGGATTTGACTCAACTTGGCTTTGTGCAATCTTTGCTTTGATTTCCACCTTTTTGTGATATTCCAGAAATGATATTGACATAAAAGAGGATCTGGAATCCATTTAGATCTTCATGTGGAGATATCATACATTTGTCCTTTTTCAAGGTTTTTAATGATTTTTAGCAAGCTTTCTTATCTTTTTTGCATGAACAAACACTTGGCAACCACCTTGTGTGGGTGAATGTGGGTGCCTAACACCTTCCCCCGTTCATAATCTAATCCCCTTACCCATCTCTGGATTTGATTTTCAAGTAGAGTTATTTTTACTCTAAAATTTACTTTTTAGCTCTTTTTGCTTATTTTTAAACTTTTGGTGTCCATTCACACCCTATAATTTTGAATGGTGGCGACTCTCCCATTTTTACGTTGCGCCCGTGTGTTGACGGAGGGTGAATCATCCCGGTGATTTTTCCCGTGTCTCACAACTGGCGACTTTGCTTGGGATTTGTGGATTTAAGCCATTTTGTGTATTTGTTCATGCTTTTATTTACTTTGGAATGCTTGCTATTTTTCTCACTTTATTTGTACATATTGTTGAATTTCAAATCAGATTGGGATGCTTTGAAATTTATATGCATCAAGACATGTATGTGTTGCTTGATGTTGCCTAGAGATTGATTTAAGAAAAGCCTTTTTTGAAGCATGATTTTGATGCATTTGGTGATAACATGCTCTAATTTGAATTTTTAATGCCATTGGTTTGAACATAAAAATTAGGAGCATGAAATCTAGGAGTTTTTTTGGGGTATTCAAACATGATTCCCATGAACAATGCTTTCTTGTGCTTAATGTTTTTTTTTTATGCCATGCCTTTGATTTGGGGTATAGGGGGACTTGATTTGAGCATGAAAACAATGAGCAAAAAGAATAAAAAATCTGGAAATTCAGTAGCTATTTTGGAACTTTTCAAGCATGTTCTCCCTAATTAAAACACCTCTTGTGCCAAATTGTTAGTTGCTGCATTTTCGGTTTCAATTTGAGTAGGAATAATGCATGTTGAGCACCAAAAATGAAGGATGTAAAATCTGGAAATCTAGTGTAAATTTTGGGGGTTTTCAAGCATGCTTTCTTGGACAAAAACACCTCTTGAACAATGCATATAGTTGCTGAATTTTAAGCTTCAATTTGTGTAGAAATGGTACACTTTGAGCATGAGAAAAAGCATGAAAATCTGGAAATTTGGGTAACACTTTTGGGGTTTCAAGCATGCTTTCCATGCTTTAATTGGTTTGTACAATAACATGTTTTGGGTGTCACTTTTGGTCATGAGCATGTTTGCTTGTACTACCTTGCTTGGCTTGTGTTTTTTACTTTCAATATAATGTCATATATGTGTTAGCACCTGATTTTTGCACCCCCAAAATAAAGAAAAATGAAAAGTCAAACCCTGAGGGGGTCAAAAATTGACTTTTTGATTCAAGTAAATTTGGCCATCAAACTTCATCTCATTGAAAAGAGCATTTCGACATGATTCCAACGCAACTGGATTTGCTGGAATCGAAGTCCAGATGAAAAAGATATGAGCTGGTCAAACTTTTGGGGAGCGAAAAGTTGACTTTTTGCTCGACCCCAATTCAACTGCCAAACTTGATCTCAATGGATAGGTGATTCCGAGCCGGTTCCAACGACACTAAGTTTGCTAAAATCGGACACCAGACGAAGAAGTTATGAGCAGTTGAAGTTTCAGAAAAACTGCCCATGTGGCAAAAAGGCAGCAAAAATGGAATAAACCAATAAAATAAATAAGATAAATGTGTTTAATAATATTTTAATAAAAGGAATCTCGCATTTCAATAAAATAATCAAAGAAATCGGATGAAATCTTGCAAAAAACCAAATTGAATAAAGGTTTGAAATCCAAACATTTTAAAGACGTGCTGGACCGTATTTCAATTACGGGCAGGGCATGCCTATATTTAAAATACGGGCAAGCTTCTAGAAGAAGACACGAGTCGCTGTACGGCGGGACACGCGTCCTGTACTGACGATTCTGCGAGATTTACAAATGTGCGTTTTTCGCCCATATTTGAATTACGGGCAAGGCACGCCCGTACTTCAAATACGGGCACGCCCCTTTTTGCCTATAAATAGAGAGGACTCCCCCCCCCCCCCCCCCCATTTCAACAAGCCTGATCCCTTGGCCAACCCTCCCTTCCTCCCCTAACGTTCCCATGACAAACCCCTGCCAAATTGCTGCCACCCTTAAATCCAAACATTTTATTTGCCCAAATTACCCCTGTCTCACCAAAACCATGTCCAAACCTTTTCTAGCCTTCCCTTGAGCATAGCTCTCTACCCAACTACTTTTCAAAACCAACCTAGAAAATCCACGGAGACGCGGAAGCGCTGCCGGAATCATCGGAAGACCCAAAAATCACCAAATCAAAGGAGCAATAGTGTGGTAATCTTTATATCCACTTCTTTTTTTCAATACATGTGAACTGTTCCATTTAAGTTCTCTTTTATTTTATTACTGTACTACTAACTCATTGGCTTCACTGTTTGTTGAATAATTCCCATGCAAATGAGTATCTTCTTATGGGATAAGAAAGGAATGGAACCATAAAACTAACATAAAAAAAAAGATATATAACATGTCTTATTTAATGGGTTGAATTCATAAGTGATTCTTTAAACCCTCCTATGTAATCCCCTCCCCATTACCATTCCCCTTTCTTTTACTACATTATTGGAAGATGGCATGATCTAAAGAAAATGGGGCTTAGTCCCACTCTCAAGCACCAACAAAAGAGGACTTGAAGATGGTGAAGGAAGCTAGTGTACCATATCGGAAGGCACCAGAATCACCACCGAAGTTGCAGAAAGTTCCAAAGAGGCCACGGAACTGATCCCAAGCAGAATCGGCAGCAGAAATGCAAAACTAGTCGTGTCCGTAAACTCAGAGCGGTCCGGACAGGACCGTATTTTCTTCACGGGCGAGCCAAATCGGACTTTGTTCATGGGCAAGGGTGGACCGTATAACAAATATGGGCCAATGTGAATATAACTTAAAAAACTAATTTGTTTGGCCCGATTGAACCTGATTCGACCTGAACCGGCCTGAGCCAGCCCCTTAAACAATTTGGGCTACCTTAAGCCCATCTTTGGACCATGGGCCCACCGAGACCTCCTTTTGGCCCACCTGAGTGGTCCACCTTAGACCGGCCCAAACCAAGCCTGTTTTCGATAAACAGGCCCAGGCCCCTTGACCCTTGGCTCATGGGCCAAATCCAAGCCCACTAAGCCCATTGCATGTGTAAATAGTTTAAATAAATAACCTAATGGGTTACCCAATAACCCAACTGGGCCCCAAGCCCAACCATGGCAACCCACAGGTCTTCCAACGGGACCCGGGTCCGACCCATTCCATTAAATAAAAAGATAAAATCAAACTAAAAGGGACCCCACACCTCCAGAGGGCCCCGACAGACCTAACAAGGCAGCATGCTGGTCTAGGAAAAGGTTGAAATTGACTCAAAAACCAGGGAGACCCGAGGGACCCGTCAAACCGACGGGGCGGGTCGGGGTGTCTTAAGGCTTCCCTGGACATAACCGAGGACTTAGCTAGAACTCTGAAAAGCCGCAAACCAGACTTAGACCCGGTTAGGGCAAAACCGTGTCTGCCTGCACCTCTCAGGCAGTGGCGACTCCGAATGTCCCGAGGCACGCAAGGAACGTACGCCCGATGTGCGATCTAGGATCCAGGTTTTAGGTGTGCACAGCTTGGCGACTCTGCTGGGGACACCTCAACCCAGTCGGACCCTGGTTATCAAATGAGTCAACTTAGGTGGATATAAGCAGATTTAGGAAGTACTTCTTGTCCAACTTTAGTGGTTTATAGAACATATGCAATTACATGGTATTGGGGGATCCTGTCACAAGGACGAGATAATTGCCTAAGGAAAGAGGAATTTAAGCGATTCCCTGTGACCCTCCACTTACCTGGGGATCCACCCAGACATTGTATTACATACTGTTCTGTACTCTCACTATAAAAGTGATATTAAGGAACCCTTAATCAGCCCATTATCTGAGAATCACCCGAGAAGGCACAGCACTTGACCCCATTGCACATACAAGCACTTCACTACACCGTGAATGAATTTTTTAACTGCATGGGGTGACATGCACGAGGGAGTCTGCATGGATGATCCGAACTGAATGCTGTCTGCACCATGTGAATGCTCTTCTTAACCAAAACCTAGATCTCTCTAGCAGCCACCCTTCTTTAATGGAGAAACTTACTTTTGGGATGGTATTAGCCCTACGCTCCCGTGGCTTGCCAGGGAAAGCAGGGTAAACCCATCTCCCCAGGTTTCTAGATTCTTCAAGCGCCATTGGTTTCTTGCCATGGTACGCGAAGGGTCTAGTACTTGGCTCAGACCCTTGAAGGCAGGTGCCTTGGGCTGGGTATCCTTCCCCACCTATTACTTCTGATAAACCCTGATGCGAGCATGAACATGAATGAACAAATAGGGGTAAAATCAATCTGGGGCATTAACCCCCACCTTTGTTGGTCTTAACCATAAATTAACTCGATTTAATCCGTGCATTCAAGTTGGTCTTGGTTCAGTCAAAAGCCGGCCAGATCAGACAGCAATGGGTCAGAACAGAGGCAGAAAAAACCCTAGATATAGGATTTCAGCCCACCTGTTGAGTAGCAAATTTGTACCCTCCTTTTGGGTTCTCAACAACCCTAAAGGTGATTCTCCTTGCAGATTTATTTTGTAAATTTCGCCCTCGAAGGCAAGTTGTAAACATTATTTTCAGTCCGACACTAGGGGCAGATGAAAGAGCAGATGAAAGAACAGATGAAAGAAAAAGCCGGCTAAGACCTGAATGCGTTTTCCAAACATTTAAAGGACATAACCCTTAAAACCCCATAACTTGAGTGCTTGGATTTGGTTCTTATGATTGATAACTGCATAAACTGCTTAGGCATTAATTTAATTTTTGCATATCTTGTTGCATGCCTTAGACTAATTTAGAGTTTTTGGTGGAAAACCCTAAATTGTCTTGGAATTTCAATCGGATAGTCGGCATGGCATCTTCATCTTCGACTGAGAGAGTTCGCTTCCCTAGGATAGAGAAGTGTGTCTTTGATACCCCTTGGATCCGTTCTTGGACAAGGCAATTGCAAGGAGATGAACAAATTAAATGGGAACAGAAATACCACATGGGACAAACTCTGTCCCTATTAAATGTGCCCGTTAATTGGGACATGATTCAGGCGGCCCTATCTTTCTGGGATCCCCAACTTTCACTTTTTAGGTTTGGAACTAATGAGCTGACTCCCACAATCGAGGAATTTGAACTATTCCTCCGATTTCGTGACCATGGTGAACCAGCAAGGCCAAACCTCAAAGATAGCTACAAGAATAAAGCTTGTACTTTCTTTGGCCTACCAAGAGGAGAATTCCAGACCTTAGGAGGTGACCAAGCATTCATGCGGGTCTCCAAAACCTTCCTTGCTGAAAAGATAAAGGACAAAAAGCAGGAAAGACCCCGTGTTTGGTGGGACACCTTCACCCTCGTGGTTCTATCACAGCTCTTCTTTCCTACTGGGGGAGACACCATTAATTTGGCCCTCATGGAAATTGTAGACCAACTCCAGGTGAAATTCCGAATTGCACCATTAATCCTTGCTCAGCTATATCATGCCTTGACCATGACCAAGAACGGAACTAGGAGGTTTCAGGGATGCGCTCCTCTCCTACACATTTGGCTCCAAGATCACCTGATGGTTGCTAAACCTGTCAGCCCACATTATGGGTACGTCCGTGACAATGTCACATTGATGGCCCGAAGAGAGATTAGACCAGACTTACCCTCCAGAGAGGACTGGTTTGACCACTTTCTCCAACTGGAAGGAGAAACGGATATAAGATGGGGAGGCACATTTGACCAGACATATACTCCTGTCATAGCTTTCAGGAAAAGACATTGCCTAGCCTTGATAGGCTTGACTCATGCTATGCCATATTATCCGGTTCGAATTCTGAGACAGTTTGGGAAGTCTCAGGGAATACCAATCAAGGATGAGGCGGAAGGACTAACTGGCCCACTTATATGGGAATTGAAGAAAAAATTGGTGAAGGAATGGCAACACGTGCACATACTCCAAGAGGACATTTTCACTGCATCCGACGTTCGTAATTACGAACAATGGATTGCTCGAGAAACTGGCCTAGACAGTCCACCTCCTCTCCATATCGTCACCTCTGACGATATCCCAGTTCCGCCCCCTGACACATACAGGGATAGGGTGGCCGAACTGCGGGAATCTCATTCTCGAATCCACCGTGCATACATGGATTCCGACCGTAAAAACAAGCAGGCCAATGAGGCCCTTCAACAGTAGCTTGACACCATGCGCAGACGCGCAAAAGAAGACCGACGTCTGCAGAATAAACTTCTGCGTGCCTTGAAAAGGCGAGACGTGTCCTCTCATTATGATGATGACCAACCTAGCTAGACTCTGGGTTTGTTTATTCTAAATTTTGGCATTGTACTTCTTTTTTCATGAAGAATTTTGTGCTAGATTTAATAAAGCCAATTAAGACATCCTCAAATTCCTTTTTCAAACAGTCTGGCTCCAATCTATCAACTTCAAAACTTTCAGGCGATCTGAATGAGGAACTCGCCAAATTTTTTTTCTTTAAGCCCATGGGTTCTGAATAAAGAACACCCAATTCTTACCAACTTTCAAATCTTCAGAAATTATTAATTTCAAATTTAAGTTTTAAATCTTTAAAGGTTCTGAATAAAGAACACACAATTTTCAAATCTTCAAATAAGGGTTCGGAATAAAGAACACCCAATTTGAAATTTTCAGGCGATCTGAATAAAGAACTCGCCAAATTCTTTTAAATCTTTAAAAGGTTCTAAATAAAGAACACCCCATTTTTGCAATCAAACTTTCAGGCAATCTGAGTAAAGAACTTGCCAAAGGAATTCTTAAACCCAAGTGGTTCTGAGTAAAGAACACCCCATCCTTATCAACTCTCAAACTTTCAAGTTTCAAGTTTAAGTCTTAAAACCCCTGGGTTTTGAATAAAGAACACCCAATCCCTTGAGCTCAGATCACACCCGTCTGATTTAAAAAGATCACACGGTCAGCCTATGGGGCACCAATGCCACTGGTGTTTAAACCAGAAAATTGGCAGAGGATCGTCCTGGCATAGCATACCCCATTGTGTGGCACCAAGGTCAAGCAACTAAGCTAACGACTAAGGTACGCTCGGGTATCCCTAGCCAAACTCTTGGGGCACTAATGCCACTGGTGTTTAAACCAGAAAATTGGCAGAGGATCGTCCTGGCATAGCATACCCCGTTGTGTGGCACCAAGGTCAAGCAATTAAGCTAACGACTAAGGTACGCTTGGGTATCCCTAGCCGAATTTTAGGGAACTGAAGCCACTGGTAATTAAACCAGAAAATTGGCGGAAGATCGTCCTGGCATAGCCTTACCCATTGCGAGGCGTCAAAGTCAATGGTGGTTAAACCAACGACTAGCTAAGACACGCCCGGGAACTACTAGCCAAAGTTAGGTGCTAAAACCATCAGAGCTTAAACTGAAATTTGGTTAAGGTACACCTGGATGTTGCTGTTTAGCTCATCCCCTGCGGAGACTTAACATAGTCCAACCTCGTGATACTGAGCTCAAACCAACCTTTTAAAAACCGGGTTCTCTCTCCCAGCCGTTTGGCTAAAACAGACCAGTCTAAACCGGGTTCTCTCTCCCAGCCGTTTGGCTAAAACAGACCAGTCTAAACCGGGTTCTCTCCCCCAACCGTTTGGTTGAAACAGATCAGCTTAGGGTTCCCTTTCCCAACCGTTTGGCTAAAACAGACCAATCTAAACCGGGTTCTCTCCCCCAACCATTTGATTGAAACAGATCAGCTTAGGGTTCCCTTTCCCAGCCGTTTGGCTAAAACAGACCAGTCTAAACCAGGTTCTCTCTCCCAGCCGTTTGGCTAAAACAGACCAGTCTAAACCGGGTTCTCTCCCCCAACCATTTGGTTAAAACAGATCAGCTTAGGGTTCCCTTTCCCAGCCGTTTGGCTAAAATAGACCAGTCTAAACCGGGTTCTCTTTCCCAGCTGTTTGGCTAAAATAGATCAAGCTTAAGAATCCCTATCATTTTCAAAATAATCTAAATAAATTAATCTTTGATCCTTTTTTTACAGTTAGAATACATCAATAATCATGTATTATGCCTTTAATATAAGTTGCACTAATATCCGTTGGTTGCCCCTCCCAGGTACCAAAATTGCTTCTCGAAGCCCTTACCTGTTAAGATCCAGAAGAAAACTTGAGATGGAGCAGCCAAGGGAACAGACCTCGTCAGGACAGGACCAGGCAGAGTCCAGCCAGGCACAGACAATGACTGATCTACAACAGAGGATTGATAGTATGGGGACTATCATTCAAGAGTTAATGGCAGAATTAAGAGAACTCAGGATGGCTTCCCCAGCCGCACCAGTGACCCTGCAGCAATCAATTGCTCCACCACAGGTGGATGCTCCACCACCATACCCTGCGTATCCAGCTCCGTTGGTACCACCTACACCTCCTCAAGCCGTGCCTCTTCCACAGATTATTGCACCTGCCCAACTGGGGCAAGAAGAGGAAGATTGGTATAGTACACAGCAGGCCCAGTTTGATGAAAAGATGGCAGCCACCAAGGCAGAGGTAGATGCTTTGTGTGAAGAACTGAAAAGCCTACGACCCAGTGCAGTCCCCATGGAGGCTACTTTAGACAGTCTCTGCTTCTTCTCCGATGTTCAACTTCCACCAAAATTCAAGTGCCCTGACTTGCATCAATTTGATGGCATCGGGTGCCCGTTAAACCACCTAAGGTCATACTCTGGAGATATGTGTCAATATGCTAAAGATGAAAAAATTATGATACAGTTCTTTCAGAGGTCGCTGACAGGAGCAGCATACAACTGGTTTTTGGGTTTGGATAAGACTAAGATCAAGAGTTGGAATGATTTAGCTGCCAAATTCATCCAGCAATACCGATTGAACAGTCAGATAGTTCAGACCAGGGCAGAGTTACAAAGGCTCTCCAAGAAGAATCAAGAGTCAGTACGAGAATATGCCAAGAGGTGGAAAGAATTGGCGACCCTAGTCCAACCTCCACTACTTGAACAGGAGATGACCTCCTTGTTCATTGCATCATTTGGACAGTCATTCTTTTCCCTGCTACTGGGGCAAAGCACTTCTAACTTCAATGACTTGATTCTGACGGCAGATAGAATTGAAGATGCAGTCAGGGCTGGAAAGATAGATAGTAGTGGCCAGGGCCCTACACAGAGAAGGGCAGCAGCGGGACAGAGTAATAGAAGTCAGGGGCAAGAGCCTAGAAGGCAAGAAACTCAGGCAGTTAATTATGTATAGCCAGCGCAGCCCTATCACATTGCCCAGAGGAATGAAAGTCAGAGGCAACCTCTGAGAAGGACGAGAGAGGAAGCGGAGGCAAGGATGAAGAGGGTGTTCACCCTGTTGCCTTATGCACCTGCAGAATTGTTGGCTACACTGCTAAAGAAGGGGTACCTTCAAATCAAGCCTCCTAACCCCAGAATGATCAACTCACGAAATTATAATGCAGCAGAGAGATGCGAGTATCATTCTGGAGCTCCCGGGCATTCAACAAATCGATGCTGGGATTTGAGGCATGACATACAGGATCTGATAGACAGTAAGAAGATCTCTGTAGATCCCCCAGCACCAGCAACACCTACTCCTCCTACTGGTACAGTCACGAATCCTCTCTCAGACCATAATAAGGCTTCTGGCAGCGGAACAGTACATCAGACCATCAGTGATCAAGGCAGTGAACTACAAGTTGACCCGTCCTTATTGATCGGACGACCGGGGCAAGTCGTTAGGATTCATCTCCAAGAAGGGGCAATCTATCAACAGATACATGTCATTAATGAAGAGGAGAATGAAGAAACCTTCATGGGGTTCCCTCTAGTGCATTTCAACTTTCCCGAACCAGAGCCTTTCTATCCTCTACCTGTCCCAAACTCACCCCCATTGAACATCTTCGACATGATGAACAACCCATTCAATGAGCCTGTAGACTTCCTACTAGAACCACCCACCCTCAACTTACACCAACTTCACCTTGACCCAACCTACTCCGCTGTGCCTCCACCTTACCAATTCCTACCCATGTACCATGATTCTACCATCACTTCCACAGAAAGAAAAGTTGATCAGATCACCCATTTTGGTCGATACATAAACCCTAACCCTCCACCTGCACTAGAGGGAGAGACTAGTGAAGAAAGAACAAGGAAAGAGAAAGGGAAGGATGTGGCCGCTGAAATGCCACAGACCCATAAGAAGAAAGGGAAGGCCCCAGAAGAAGAGATTGAAAAACTCCACTATAGTGCCTTCACTCCGGAGTATGATCTAGTGCAGCAGTTGAATAAGACACCAGCCCAGATATCCATTATGCATCTCTTATTAGATTCAGACAAACATAAAGACGTACTTATGAAAATACTGGGTGATACTCATGTACCTGACGACATCAGCCCTGAGCAGCTAGAGACAATAATGTCTATAATTGCTACGCCAGAAGCAATCTCCTTTTCTTCAACAGACTTGCCCCCTGAATGTTATAATCACACGGAGCCTCTGTTTATTACTGTAAGGTTCTCCGACTTAATAGTGAGACGGGTCATGATCGATAACGGGTCGGCTCTGAATATTTGCCCAGTCAGGACCTTCCACAATTTGCAGCTGAACGCTGATTTGATCAAGCCTAGTTCCAATAATGTCCGCAGGTTTGACAATGCCAAGAAGGATTCCCTTGGGGAAATTACTCTGGAAGTTACAATTGCTAAAAGGGCCTTCTTCATCACCTTTGAGTTGATGGACATCAATGCCTCCTTTAATTTGCTGATTGGAAGACCTTGGTTACATCAAGCAGGGGCAGTACCATCTACCTTACATCGAATGATCCGATTTATCTCGGGAAATCAATTGATCACGGTGCATGCAGAAAATCACAGAGAATTTGAACAAGGAGGGGTACCTGTGATTGATTATGAGTTGCCTACTTCCCTGAACTTCCAAACCATTGAAATGGTGCAAGTAAACCGCATTCCTACTCCTCTGCAATCAGACTTGTCTCGCAGAAGGAAAAGGAAGAGCATGTTCGGTGCCGCTGAATGCGCCGACTGGGGCCTCCGAGTAGGAGATGGTTTGGGCAAATACAAGCAAGGCATCAAATCTGCAATCCAGCCATGCAACAAATCTGTGGGCTTTGGATTGGGATTTGTTCCTGAACCTGAAGACTATGCCAGGCTATTTGGCAGGAAAGCTAAACGAAAGAGGGCACGAGCAGAAGGAAGGGACCCACATTGGCCCATCTATGTACATGGCCAATTATACCATCACTTTAACAATATGGAGAGGGAAGCCACACAGGCCATTCAGAACATAGTCCCCCATGGATGGGGCGATGAATTCAATGATTCAGCCGAGCAAGCGGAAGCTAATTATCTGCAAAGGTTATGGGATGAACCTCCCTTGCCCCAGGAGACAGTTACAGAAGAGAACTCAGAGGCTCTCAATGGGTTGATGGAAGAACTGTCTACTCTATTTTCTTGGCAGTCAGTTGACACCGAAAAGCCAGCTATCCCAGAAGAAGCGTTTACCTACCCATCAGATGATGTCGAGACACTGCCAACTGAGGCTAAAGAAGAAGAGCCAGCCCAGTACATCTACATGATGGAAAGCCAAGACAGTTCAGGAGAACCCACTCCAAGGCAAAGGTCTCCCCCACCTCCCATCTGCATTATACACCCAAATACCAAGGATGGTCTGGGTCAGATGTTCCAGAATATGCCCCAAGTACTGGGACTGCCTACTGAGCTGGCTTATCATGAAACTTATGGTAACTGGGCCCCTGACGAACATTCTTCCAGCAGGATGGATGAATCATCAGGAAAATCTGTAACCAAGGCATTGCCTAAGGTGGAACCACCCAACGAAGTCACTGTTCGGGTACCAGGGACTGTCATCCGCCGTGGGGTATGGATCAATGTATCATCAGAAGATTCAAGTCAGAATCAACCAAAGAAGGGCACAGCTGATGACCCCATCTGCATCTCTTCTGACAGCAGCATCAGCATGATACAGACTGGAAAGGTGAATGCGGTGACCGCTGTAACCAAGGACAAGCACGCATTGCAAAACTGGAGTTCGACGCCACTTACCACTCGCAAAGCCGAACTACCACAGGGAGTTTCTTCCACTTCTGAAATTCCCCCTGTAGATATTGCTGCACTTTTTAATAAATGCGTGAAATCTTTTGATTATTTTTCTACTTCTGTGAATAATTCTGCAAATAAGCAAACCCAAAATCGCAACCTTAGTATCAATCTCGACGCACACCAGAAAAATTCGGAGCACGAGATAGATAATCAGGCTGCCACAATCAAACAAAAACAAAAAGGTCAAAAAGAACAAAAAGAAATCCATAGTGTCGAGCAAGAATCAGATAGCGACACTTACTCATCACAACCCAATGATTCAAAAATTATCCCCAGTGATTCTTTTAAACTTGAGGATATTGATGAATCATGGGAGACCCCACCTGAAATCCAATTTGCCTTGGACAGACATGAAAAAGGTCTCCAGGCTAATATTGAGGAAACTGAACCTATCAACATAGGTGACGCAGCACATCCAAGGATTCTTCAAGTTGGTAAAAAGCTCACATTATTACAGAAAACACAGATAACTGATTTTCTAAAAACCTACAATGATGTGTTTGCATGGTCATACGAGGATATGCCTGGGTTAGACACAGACTTAGTTGTGCATCGGTTACCTATAAAGTCTGAGGCCACACCAGTGAAGTAAAAACTCAGACGCATGAAACCGGAATGGGCCCTGAAGATCAAGGAAGAGGTCACCAAGCAGTTAAAAGCTGGGTTCTTGAAAGTTACAGATTACCCAAAGTGGTTAGCAAACATCATGCCAGTCCCCAAGAAAGATGGAAGGGTCAGGATGTGTGTTGACTATAGAGATCTGAACAAGGCAAGCCCGAAAGATGACTTCCCGTTGCCACACATTGATATATTGGTTGATAATACTGCAACTCATTCCATGTTCTCCTTCATGGATGGATTCTCTGGGTATAATCAGATACGAATGGCACCTGAAGACATGGAGAAGACTTCCTTCATCACGCACTGGGGCACATACTGCTACAAAGTAATGCCATTTGGGTTGAAGAATGCAGGCGCCACATACCAGCGGGCAATGACTTTGTTATTCCACGACCTAATGCACAAGGAAATGGAAGTATAAGTGGATGACATGATTGCAAAGTCAAAAGAAGAGGAAAGTCATTTGGTAAACCTTGGAAAGGTGTTTGACAGGCTCAGGGAATGCAAGCTCAGGCTGAACCCAAATAAGTGTGTATTCGGCGTTACCTCAGGGAAGCTGCTCGGATTCATCGTTGGAAAACGAGGAATTGAAGTTGACCCAGTCAAAGTAAAGGCCATATTGGAGATGCCTCCCCCATCCACAGAGAAAGAAGTAAGAGGTTTCCTTGGCAGATTACAGTACATCAGTCGGTTCATAGCACAGATGACTCCCGTGTGCGAACCAATATTTAAACTGCTAAAGAAAGATAACCCAGTGGTCTGGAATAAGGATTGCCAAGAAGCATTTGACAAAATCAAGGCCTATTTGATGAGTCCGCCAACTTTGGTTCCCCCTATACCGGGACGACCCCTAATCATGTACTTATCAGTCACAGAAACGGCTGCTGGATGTGTCCTAGGGCAGCATGATGATACAGGAAGAAAGGAGCAAGCAATTTATTATCTGAGCAAGAAGTTTACCAATTATGAAGTAAGATACACATTGCTTGAGAAGACCTGTGGCGCATTGGTATAGGCAACTCAGAAGCTCCGACATTATCTGCTCAGTCATACTGTCTTTCTGATTTCGGATACAGATCCCCTGAAGTACATTTTTGAAAAGTCAATCTCCACTGGAAGGATAGCCAAGTGGTAGGTTATCTTATCTCAGTATGACATTGTCTACACCACAAGAAAGGCAATAAAGGGACAGGCAGTGGCAGATCACCTGGCAGAACACCCTGTGCCCGATTATCAACCACTTCTCACCGGACTGCCAGATGATGAAATTATGTGTGCCGAGTCAGTAGAAAAGGAAACCAGATGGCAAATGTTCTTTGATGGGGCCGTCAACATCAATGGGAAAGGGATTGGAGCAGTAATCATTTCCCCAGAAGGAATCCATCATCCAATAGCAGCAAAACTCTTGTTCGATTGTACTAACAACATGGCCGAATACGAAGCATGTGTGTTAGGCTTGCAAGCCGCAATTGAAATGAATATCCAAGAGTTGAAAGTTTATGGTGATTCCTATCTAATCATCTACCGAGTAATGGGGGATTGGCGGACTAAGGATCCAAAGTTGGTGCCATATCAGGAACTGATTAAGGAATTGGAAGGACAGTTCAAAAATGTGACGTTTGATTATATGCCACGAGACAGAATCAGTTTGCAGAGGCCTTGGCAACACTGGCAAACATCACTAGTGACACTTGGGTACAACCGTTGGAGATAGAGGTGCGGCGTTCTCCTGTCTACTGCTTCCGAATTGAGAAATGCACACCAAAAGGCGAGCCCTGGTATGCAGACATAATGAGGTACCTGAGAGACAGGACTTTGCCAGAGAATGCCACAGCATCTGAGAGGCGTACGATTCAGAAACTAGCAGGACAGGTCTTCCTCAGTGGAGGTAAGCTATACAAGAAGTCCAACAATTATTCATTGCTGCTATGTGTAACAGAGGAAGAAGCACAACAGCTGATTGATGAAGTCCATGGGGGACAATGTGGCGCACATATGAACGGGCATATGCTAGCAAGGAAAATCTTGAGAATGGGTTATTACTGGTTGACTATGGAACATGATTGCCATATCCATGTAAGGAAATGCCGGTTATGCCAAGTTTATGCTGACAACATTCATGCACCGCCCAACAATTTGTACTCAATGACTTCTCCTTGGCCTTTCGCCATCTGGGGAATTGATATGATTGGAGAGATCCATCCGAAGGCATCAAATGGACATCGATTCATCTTGGTTGCAATAGATTATTTTACCAAGTGGGTATAGGCCGTGTCCTTTGCAGATGTCAAAGGGACTCATGTGCTGAAATTCATCAGGAATAATATTGTCTGTCGTTATGGTGTACCTGAAGTGCTTATCACAGACAATGCCAAGAATTTGAATAACAAGGACATGGACAAGATGTGTGACGATTTGAAAATTAGACATCTAAATTCTACAGCATATCAGCCCAAGATGAATGGAGCAGTAGAGGCTGCCAACAAAAATCTGAAGAAGATATTGGAAAAGATGGTAGTCACCTACAGAGACTGGCATGAGAAGCTGCCATATGCTTTGCATGAATACCGAACCTCAATCAGGGTCTCAACCGGAGCAACTCCTTTCTCTCTTGTATATGGAGTGGAGGCAGTCCTTCCCGTGGAAGTGCAGATCCCTTCACTCAGAATCCTGAAGGAAGCAGAGGTTGATGACATTGAATGGGAAGCATCAAGGTTTGACCAGTTGCAGTTGCTTGACGAGAAAAGAATTAAGGCTCTATGCCACAGGCAACTCTATCAGCAGAGAGCAGCTCGGACTTATAACAAGAAAGTAATACCACGACACTTCAAGGTGGGCAACATTGTTATAAAGAAGATATTCCCCCACCAGGAAGACAATAAAGGGAAATTCAAGCCAAACTATGAAGGACCATTCATAGTACACAAAGTTCTGTCCAAAGGAGCACTAATCCTACAAGAGATGGATGGAACTATTTTTCCTGAGCCAATAAATGCAGATGCAGTCAAACTGTATTATCCTTAAGATCATTCCAATTGGGAAATGAAGAGAGGCTATCCTTCACTCTCCCCCAAGCCTATAAATCCTCCCAAGCACCCTAAAAAGTTTCCCCTGGTTAGACACTTTTGGGCCTGACAATTTCTTTTCTAACCTAGTACAGGTGTTCCTTCACACCAAAAAGGGCATTCCTGGCCCCCCCCAAAAAAAAAAAAAAAAAAAGAAGCAATTGAGAAGAAAATCAAGAAAAAGAAGGAAAGAAAAGAGTTGTGGAAAACAAGATCAATATGAGTTCCATACCAAAGAAATAAGCCAGGATGTAAGCCCCAACAATAAAAGGAGCACTGTACAAACCCATAAAGTTACAGTCTCTTTGAGCCACTTGTCTTTCTTTCAAAACCCTAGCCTAGCCTACATTTCGTCCTATCTCGAAGTCCTCTCGGATCCTAAAGTGAATGGTCTTAAGCAAAACAGTCAAATCCGCATTTTCTGGTAATGACGGAATTGGATTCTCCCTGAAAGGACCAGGCATAGTGAAAACCCAAAAAAGGGCGCTATGAGCAAAAAGGGTCAGTCGTGGTCAAAAAAAAAAAAAGAGGAGAGAGAGAGAGCTGGTCATGCCTTGATTAGAAAGGGAAATACAGCAAAAACAGAAACAGGATGAACAGTGCATTGAGTGGGGACAGCCAAGTGACTTGAAGGGCCCAAGTTGGCAGATGGTGTTTGGGACAACGCTTCACAAAGGCCTATGATGACAAGGCTAAAATACCAAGCACTCTAATCTATGTCTGATTTAAGGATTGACTTTTGTGATAATTGCAGGCACAAGCACACACTAACACGTCTGTGTTTTTCTGTAATTATTCTGCTTAACTACTCTTGGAATTTCCCCAGCTGTGCTGCTAACCCGTGAATAAGGGTTCATTGCCTTAATCAATAGCCATTTTTGATTGCGATGAATCAAAAGCTTAGAATAAACCAACCCTGCATATCCCCAATGGAGCAGAACAAGCACTGACATTTTGTTCCTTGTACAGGTTCAAAGAAGGAAGAAAGATGCAAGATGAACATGAGAAGGATACTTTGATCCCTCATTCCCCAACAGAGGCTTCTTCCCTTTCATCCCCAGCGGAGCTCAGAAGAAAGAAGATCGTCAAGATCCTCAGACCCTCTAACAAAACTTCAAGAGCAAAGAGAGACATCACAATAATCCCCAGAGAGTCATCTAGACAGATCATACTCCCACCAGATCCCCAGTGGATACTCATAAGTGGGAAGAGAAGCTTTAAATGCCTCGACAAGAGAAAGAACCTGGCAAGAAACAAGGAAGAGCAATAATGGGCCAATTCGCCCCTTCTTGTAAATTTTGATTCTCACTTTTGTAAATAGTATAGGCTAGAGTAGGTGTGCAGTCTCCGAGATGATGGACAGCAGCGCAAAAGCTTCCTCCCGTCCTCCCACCTGTACTCCCAAACCCATACCTTGGCCTATTTCAACAAAAAAAAAAAAAAAAGGTCAAAACTGAAGTCACTAAAAGCTTTAAAGGAACAAACAAAAAAGAAGAGAACATTGTTAAATGCCTTGCATCAACGCCGAAACAGGCTGATGAGCTCAGATTTAATCCTATCTTTCTTTTTCAAAAACAAAGAACTAAGGAACAGCCCTATTCAAACCCGAGAGAGGGTATAGGGATTCCAAAGTCAGGAAGTGATACCAGACATCTGACACTTCCCTTTCATTAAAAACAATTCAGTGATTGAGCTCGTCGACCATGTCGATAGAAATGCAAGGTGCAAAAATAAGGTTCTTTTTCTTCTTTGCCGTTCATCCCCTAAGATGACTCCAGCAAAGAGGGGCAGCTATTAGCACCTGATTTTTGCACACCCAAAATAAAGAAAAATGAAAAGTCAAACCCTGAGGGGGTCAAAAATTGACTTTTTGATTCAAGTAAATTTAGCTATCAAACTTAATCTCATTGAAAAGAGCATTTCGACATGATTCCAACGCAACTGGATTTGCTAGAATCGGAGTCCAGATGAAAAAGATATGAGCTGGTCAAACTTTTGGGGAGCGAAAAGTTGACTTTTTGCTCGACCCCAATTCAACTGCCAAACTTGATCTCAATGGATAGGTGATTCCGAGCCGGTTCCAACGACACTAAGTTTGCTAAAATCGGACACCAGACGAAGAAGTTATGAGCAGTTGAAGTTTCAGAAAAACTGCCCATGTGGCAAAAAGGCAGCAAAAATGGAATAAACCAATAAAATAAATAAGATAACTGTGTTTAATAATATTTTAATAAAAGGAATCTCGCTTTTCAATAAAATAATCAAAGAAATCGGATGAAATCTTGCAAAAAACCAAATTGAATAAAGGTTTGAAATCCAAACATTTTAAAGACGTGCTGGACCGTATTTCAATTACGAGCAGGGTATGCCCGTATTTAAAATACGGGCAAGCTCCTGGAAGAAGACACGCGTCGCTGTACGGCGGGACACGCGTCCCGTACGAACGATTCTGCGAGATTTACAAATGTGCGTTTTTCGCCCATATTTGAATTACGGGCAAGGCATGCCCGTACTTGACGTACGGGCAAGGCACGCCCGTACTTCAAATACAGGCACGCCCCTTTTTGCCTATAAATAGAGAGGCCTCCCCCCCATTTCAACAAGCCTGATCCCTTGGCCGACTCTCCCTTCCTCCCCTAACGTTCCCATGACAAACCCCTGCCAAATTGCTGCCACCCTTAAATCCAAACATTTTATGTGCCCAAATTACCCCTGTCTCACCAAAACCATGTTCAAACCTTTTCTAGCCTTCCCTTGAGCATAGCTCTCTACCCAACTACTTTTCAAAACCAACCTAGAAAATCCACGGAGACGCGGAAGCGCTGCCGGAATCACCGGAAGACCCAAACATCACCAAATCAAAGGAGCAATAGTGTGGTAATCTTTATATCCACTTCTTTTTTTCAATACATGTGAACTGTTCCATTTAATTTCTCTTTTATTTTATTACTGTACTACTAACTCATTGGCTTCACTATTTGTTGAAGAATTCCCATGCAAATGAGCATCTTCTTATGGGATAAGAAAGGAATGGAACCATAAAACTAACATAAAAAAAAAGATATATAACATGTCTTATTTAATGGGTTGAATTCATAAGTGATTCTTTAAACCCTCCTATGTAATCCCCTCCCCATTACCATTCCCCTTTCTTTTACTACATTATTGGAAGATGGCATGATCTAAAGAAAATGGGGCTTAGTCCCACTCTCAAGCACCAACAAAAGAGGACTTGAAGATGGTGAAGGAAGCTAGTGTACCATATCGGAAGGCACCAGAATCACCACCGAAGTTGCAGAAAGTTCCAAAGAGGCCATGGAACTGATCCCAAGCAAAATCAACAGCAGAAATGCAAAACTAGTCGTGTCCGTAAACTCAAAGCGGTCCGGACAGGACCGTATTTTCTTCACGGGCGAGCCAAATCGGACTTTGTTCACGGGCAAGGGTGGACCGTATAACAAATATGGGCCAATGTGAATATAACTTAAAAAACTAATTTGTTTGGCCCGGTTGAACCTGATTCGACCTGAACCGGCCTGAGCCAGCCCCTTAAACAATTTGGGCTACCTTAAGCCCATCTTTGGACCATGGGCCCACCAAGACCTCCTTTTGGCCCACCTGAGTGGTCCACCTTAGACCGGCCCAAACCAAGCCTGTTTTCGATAAACAGGCCCAGGCCCCTTGACCCTTGGCTCATGGGCCAAATCCAAGCCCACTAAGCCCATTGCATGTGTAAATAGTTTAAATAAATAACCTAATGGGTTACCCAATAACCCAACTGGGCCCCAAGCCCAACCATGGCAACCCACGGGTCTTCCAACGGGACCCGGGTCCGACCCATTCCATTGAATAAAAAGATAAAATCAAACTAAAAGGGACCCACACCTCCAGAAGGCCCCGACAGTCCTAACAAGGCAGCATGCTAGTCTAGGAAAATGGTGAAATTGACTCAAAAACCAGGGAGACCCGAGGGACCCGTCAAACCGACGGGGCGGGCCGGGGTGTCTTAAGGCTTCCCCGGACGTAACCGAGGACTTAGCTAGAACTCTGAAAAGCCGAGGACGTAACCGAGGACTTAGCTAGACACGGTTAGGGCAAAACCGTGTCTGCCTGCACCTCTCAGGCAGTGGCGACTCCGAATGTCCCGAGGCACACACGGAATGTGCGCCCGGTGTGCGATCTAGGATCCAGGTTTTAGGTGCGCACAATATGCCTTGGCTTGAAATTGTATACATGGCTACGAAAAAGTGTGGCAAGGGGCTGGGACGTTGTGAATGCACCTTGAATTTCAAATGCACTTGAGCACTTAAACTATTTGCACAGCCTACCCATTACCTATAGGAAGTTGAACCATGAATGTGGGTAGCTTGGCGCACCGAGGTCGATACTTCGGAAAGCGAAAGTGAAAACATTCACCTTAGAATTTGAGTCAATGATGTGATGACAATGGGATCTGTGATTCGATTCCGGGCATCACTAGACTTGAGTTCTAAGTTGCCAATTAAGCCATAAGCCAAAACCCAAAAACCATACGCTTGAAGGTGGAGAAACACGTTTTCAGCTAAAAGTACACAATTGCGTTTGGGGAATTGGGTGTAAATGTGGGAAGGCTGTTTGCATGTTTCACAGGCCAAGGTGTAATACCATATTGAAGGTAACACAAAGTGGCAAGGTAAAAGCCATGTATTCTTTCATCTTCATGTGAATTAAAAGCCATGGTGTCCATATGCTTGGGATGAAATTTTTCCCAAAAATGTTTATAACCTAAGGTTGGTGTAACCCATAGGATGAGTTTCTAACTCAATTTAATGGTCATCCTACCCAAAGTCCAACCAAGAGGCAACCAAGTGTACAAAGTCCAACAGTTGGCATGTAACTTTGGAGGGTACAAGTACCCTCATGAATTTGAGGAATTTTATCTAGAATGATGTCAAAGCCCAATTTGGGGCAAGTTTTAAAAGCCAAATCAAGGTGAACATCAAGTGGGAATGAAAATAACACAATCTGGTGAAAAAATGAGTCAAAAAGGGCCATTTCGGCAATAACCTACAACTCAGGTCGGTTAAGAAGACTTTTATTCATATCCAGCGTATATTGCCGGTTACAAAGACCTATGCGTGTATCCGGCTAATTATGTCGGATACAATAAGCCATAGGCTTATCCGACATTTCATGCCGGATACATGCAAAAAATTGCACAAATTGGTTTTTCAGCCAAAATTTTCAAAATAAAATGCCTAAAATACTGTGGATAACCTCTAGGCACCCCGAAAAGAACATAAAAATGTTCCAAAAATACAGAAAAAATAGAACAAAATAAAATATTCTTTCAGGATTTAACCTAATTTTGAAGCTCAAAGAGGGAACCAAGGTGTCATATTTTTTTATACCAATTCAATTCAAGCATGTTTCAATCAAGCTTTTACACTTGAAAACTAAGAAAATTCAGAAGAAAAAACCTTTGGTTGGTTATTTTTATCAATCAAAATCAAAAAAATTTTAGGACATTTGGAAGCCTCAGAATATTCCAAACCTTTGTTTGGTCACGAGAACCATTCAAAACCAAAAAATTTTAGGACATTTGGAAGCCTCAGAATATTCCAAAAACCTTTGTTTGGTCACGAGAACCACTCAAAGTCAAAAAATTTCAGGACATTTGGAAGCCTCAAAATAATCCAAAAACCTTTGTTTGGTCACAAAAACCACTCAAAGTCAAAAATTTTAGGACATTTGGAAGCCTCAGAATATTCCAAAACCTTTGTTCGATCACGAGAACCACTCAAAGTCAAAAAATTTTAGGACATTTGGAAGCCTCAGAATATTCTAAAAACCTTTGTTTGGTCACGAGAACCATTCAAAATCAAAAAAACTTTTAGGACATTTGGAAGCCTCAGAATATTCCAAAAACCTTTGTTTGGTCACGAGAACCATTCAAAACCAAAAAATTTTTAGGACATTTGGAAGCCTCAGAATATTCCAAAAACCTTTGTTTGGTCACGAGAACCATTCAAAACCAAAAAATTTTAAGGACATTTGGAAGCCTCAGAATATTCCAAAAACCTTTGTTTGGTCACGAGAACCATTCAAAATCAAAAAATTTATGGGACATTTGGAAGCCCCAGAATATTCCAAAAAACCTTTGTTTGGTCACGAGAACCAATCAAAAAAAAAACAAAAAACAAAAACAAAAAAAATCAAAAATAAAACAAAAAAAAGGGGCAAATAAACCCAGACTTGTGTTCACCTAGCCTAATTGTCCACATTTATAGGGGTGTGACTCAAATTAAATGGAAGCTGACATGTTTCTCTGATTTTCCTTACCCAGGTACATTTACATGCAATCATTGCTCCCGTGACCAGATCCAAAGCCCGCATCATGAATACGGAAGAGAACAAAGCTCAAGCCACCGTGCCCGCCCAAGACTTTGCTCAGCTACAAGAGCAAGTGGCTGATCTGGCCAAGATGCTGGGAGACTTACTGGCGGCTCAATCCCAACAGGCCCAGGCCCAAAATCAAGCATCGACTTCCCATCAGGCTCCACCACCTCAGGCCTACATTCCGCCTCCGGCTCAACCCATGCCTAAGCCCATTTCTGAACCGGTCCCTGAGCCTATCCTGATCCGGGAAAACATGGGAGAATCTGAAAAAGAAACGGAGAAGGAAAAAGCTAGGGAAGAGATGGAAAGAAAAATGCTACTCAGGATAGAGAGAATCCAGGAAGAGCTGAAGGAAGTGAAGGGGGGAAACAATTATGGAGGTACCACCTTCGAAGATCTGTGCATGTACCCTGACGTATGTCTACCGGCCAAGTTCAAGTGCCTGGACTTCGACAAATTTGACAGCACAGGCTACCCTATGAGCCACTTGAAACTATACTGCGGGGCCCTATGCCAATTTGGCCGGGATGACGGCATACTGATCCAACTCTTCCAGAGGAGTTTGACAGGATCAGCTTTGAGGTGGTTTGCCACGGTGGACCACGGAAGGATCATAAGATGGAAGGACTTGGCAGACGCCTTCTTGGACCAATATAAGTTTAACTCTGAGATCGTGCCAGACCGGTATGACATGATGAGGATGAGTAAAAGGAAAGATGAGTCTGTAAGGCAGTACGCCAAGAGGTGGAGAGAGGCTGCCTCCCAGGTCAAGCCGCCTATGCTGGAGCCTGAAATGATCTCAACATTTATGGGCACACTGGGGCAGCCTTTCTACAACCATCTGGTGGGGCAGATCACCACCAATTTTGCAGCCCTAGTACAGGTGGCAGACCGGATCGAGGAGGGGGTCAAGTCAGAAAGGCTTATCGATTACTCTACTTTGATTGGGCAATGTGATTCCACTGCTTTCCTGGCACAGAAAAAGGGAACTAGGTTCAAGAAGAACGGAGCCAGGAAAGAAGGAGAGGTAAACCTGGTCCAGGCTCCTCCCGCCAAGAAACCGCTCCATGTGAACATCTCTGCACCCCAGCAGGCCCAACAGGCCCAACATTCCTATCAGACCCCACTCAATGTCAACTTCTCCCCCTCCATACCTACAAACCAGAGGAGGACTTTTACTAAGGAAGAGAGGGAGGTCTGGTTAGCAGCAAGGAGGAACAGAGTTTTCACGCCGCTACCGGTGTCTCTTTCCCAGCTGCTGCCAACCCTACTGAAAGGAGAATATGTGACTCTGAAGGAGCCCAGCCCAAATGCCACCAAGGGCAAGAACTTCGATCCGACAGTCACTTGTGACTTCCACATGGGTGCACCAGGGCACTCCACAGATGCTTGCTGGGTTCTAAAGCATGCGGTCCAAGATCTGTTGGATCAGAAGGCCTTAGTCTTTAACACTGTTGCACCCGCCCAGTCCGGAAATGATATCGAGCAGAACCCTCTGCCGTACTACAATGGGGTAGGCCCATCCAACTCTATCACTGCCATATCCACCACGAGGAGGACCTTTGACCCATCTCAGCTCATAGCTCCCGTAGGGACCACGGTCAAGGTCCATTTTTTCCAAGAAAAAGAAGAAGAGGAGATCAATATGGTCTCCCAGAAAAACAACCATGCTGCTGAGGACATTAGCTCCTCCTTGAACTGGGTCTCCTCCCTAATGACCCAAATAAACACTGCAAGGCCTCCATTGGTCTTTAATTGCAGTCCACCCACTTGTTCACCATCCAAGCCATCAAAGGCTCCACTGGTCATCAACCTTGACCCCACCACTGCTTCCATCACCTCCTCTGCTCCCATAAAACCCAAACTCCAACCGTTGGTTGTAAACATTCAGCCATCCTACAGCGTCCCTAGACCAGCCCATACACCCCGGTCCAAACTCCAACAGTTGGTGGTCAATGTCCCCAAATTATCCTATTCTAAGGCCGCTGTACCATAGAATTACAGCGAGGGGGTCACGGCTACGGTTCCAGTGGTCAAGAACCAGAACCAGGAGGAAGTGAACCTCATGACGAGGTCGGGGAAATGTGTGGAAGGAGTAGAAAAAGAAAAAGAAACAAAGGTGGAGAGAGAGAAAAAAGAAACTAAAGAAAAAATAAAACAAAAAGGAAAAAACAAAGTAGGAGAAGACACCCCCCATGGTGCAGAAAATGAGGTAGCAGACCTCATAAAAATAATAAAGAAAAGTGAATTCAATCTTGTGGATCAGCTGAACAAGGTCCCGGCCCAGATTTCAATACTGGGCCTTTTGCTGAATTCGGAAAAGCATAAGGACGCATTGTTAAGGGTGCTACAGAGTGCACACGTATCCCAGACCATTGATCCGGACCAACTTGGCAAAATGGTTGGTCAAATCTTGTCACACAATGTGATAAGTTTCTCTGAAGGAAAGATAAGCCCAGGTAGGTGTTATCATGTTGACCCTTTGCACATCACAGTGCTTTGTAAAAAAAAGCACATTGATTGGTCATTGGGTTCCTGATCTCAACTTGTTCCGTTTTGGGACCCATGAGATGACCCCAACCATTGAGGAGGTGGAAACCATCCTGGGCCTGAGGTTTGATGAGAAGGTGGTGAATCCACCTCTTAGGCCCAGTTACAAGAAGGAAGCTTCTACTTTTTTGGGCATAGGGAAGAAGGACTTGGGGGATTCTGACACCCTTTTGACCCTATCTAAGGCTTTTTTGACTGAGAAGCTTTTGAGGGGAGAAGATAAGGAGGCCCGATTCAATGCGTTGACCCTGATAGTGGTCAACCAGTTGCTTTTCCCACGGGAGGATGACGAGGTGGACTTGGCCTTGATTTCCGTGATATGCCAGGTTAGGGAGCGGGAGAGGTTGGCCCCTATGATTTTAGCTGGGATATATCAGGCCTTAACCGACTGCTACAATAGGAAGTCGAAACGCTTCCTAGCATGTGCCCAGATCCTGCAGGTAAAAATTTTTTTTTTCTTTTTTCCTTGCCTTTTTTGCCTTCTTTTTGCCTTTTTTTGCTTTTTTTTTTTACAATGTGCTGACATATCTCCCTTCCTTTACATCAATTAATACCCGTGATCGCACGGGTATTAATTGACAACGGGTCGGCGTTAAACGTCTGCCCGTTAATCACTTTTACCAAGCTTGGTCTGGATCAGTCAAAGATTAAGCAAAATGGGAGGATAGTGAGGGCTTTTGATAGCTCCAAGACCCACTCCTTGGGGGAGATTGAACTGCCGGTCACAATTGGGCCGAATATCTTCAACATCACATTTGAGGTGATGGATATACCCGCAGCCTTCAATCTGCTCCTAGGAAAGCCGTGGATACACTCGACTAGGGCAATACCATCCACGCTCCACCAAAGGATAAAAATACATAAGAGGGCAAAGGGTGATAACAGTCCTAGCTGAGAATTTGGTGCCTCCCATTGTGTCAGTTCGAGACGGTAAATTTCATACCTGGGGGGTGTGAGAAAGGAGAAAGAAAAGGGACCACTACTGCTGAGAAGATGGTGAAGAAAGTGATGGAAAAATACCACTTTCACTCGAGGAAAGGCCTGGGAATCAATTTGCAGGGAATGGTGGAGCCAATCACGGCCAAGAAACTGATCCCTAAAGTAGGGTTGGGCTTCAAGCCCAGAGGATGGAGAAGGCAGAAACATGAAGAAGGAAAGAAAAGAAGCAAAGGAAACGTCCTTCACTTAAGGGAAAATTTCCCTAAACCCTCCTATACAATCCAAATATCTCCTCCTATAGACCAATCCAAGCCTCCTTACCGAAACATCAACCCATTTCAAAAGCCTTTTGTTTCGGCCTTGCAACCATACAACCCATCTCCAATACTGGGAGTAGCAGATGGGCCTGGGCCACACGCCGAGCAGCATGTGGATTTCTCTGAAGATGTTGGGGTATTCTTCGCCATGACTGAGGGCGAAAATACAGTTGGTGACAAGGAGTTGCCGTTCATTGACTGGGCCGCAGTAAAGATTCCGGAGGAGGTCATTTCTGGACTGGGCCCCGTAGCATAAAAGGGCAATACCCACCAGGTGATGATGCCATCGGATTCTGGGTTTGAGGTGCAGGATTTCCCTATTTCCCCTGCTCTCCAAAATTTTGTATTGAATAATTGGGAGGAAACTCCCCTTATCTTTGAAGCAGCGTTTGTTCGGCAAACTAACGTGGCTTCAAAAAAAAACTCCAATAGTGGAATGCCATTTCCCTGAAGGTCCTAATGAGCCTTCGTCTTCAGGGGAATTATGTTTAGAAGGCTCACAAAAAACCCAAAAAGATTTTTCTATTTTTTCTAGAAAATTTAATTTTTTCAAAAAGGTCCAAACCACTTATGAACCGTATAATCAGACCGAATTAGACTAGATTGAATATGACTTCGACTTTGAGCTCGACTTTGATCTCATGGGGATTGAAGAAGAGATCGAGGTCGAAGGAGAAGACATTCCAAAAGAAATTGAATATCAATTGGAACGTCATGAAAAGGGGGTCCAACCTAATATCGAGGAGACCATTTCAATTAATCTTGGGACCGAAGATGACCCAAAAATAGTGAAAATCGGGGCATGCTTGTCTGATGTGCAGCGTAATTAAATGACACAGTTCTTGGCAGATTATAAGGATGTGTTTGCTTAGTCATATCGGGACATGCCAGGGTTGGACACTGACATGGTGGTACACAAGTTGCCAATTTTGCCAGGGGTTAAGCCAATCAAGCAAAAGCTGAGAAGATTGAAACCTGAATGGACCTTAAAGGTCAAGGACGAAGTGGTCAAGCAATTCCAAGCAGGATTTCTGGCAGTCTCTACGTACCCTGAGTGGCTTGCAAACATAGTGCCGGTACCAAAGAAGGACGGGAAAGTTAGAATGTGCATGGACTATAGAGATTTGAATAAGGCAAGCCCAAAGGATGATTTTCCACTTCCACACATCGACATTCTGGTCGATAATACTGCGGTCCATAGCTTATTCTCATTCATGGATAGTTTCTCTAGATACAATCAGATCAAGATGGCTAAGGAAGATCAAGAGAAAACAGCATTCATCACACCTTGGGGCACCTTCCACTATACAGTCATGCCATTTGGGCTTAAGAACGCTGGGGCAACATACCAGCGGGCCATGACAGCACTATTCCATGATATGATCCATAAGGAGATGGAGGTCTACGTGGATGATATGATTGCCAAATCGTGCAAAGAGGAGGACCACTTGATCAATCTGAAGAAAGTGTTTGATCGACTCAGGAAGTACAGTCTATGGCTTAACCCGGCTAAATGCGTCTTTGAGGCTACATCAAGGAAGTTGCTGGGATTTATAGTGAGCAGAAAAGGAATCGAAATTGACCCGGCTAAAGCCAAGGCCATTATTGAGATGCCATCACCAAGAACAGGGAAGGAGGTCAGGGGCTTTCTTGGAAGAATTCAGTACATAAGCCGGTTCATAGCACAACTCACGGCTATTTGTGAACCAATTTTCAAACTTCTGAGGAAGGATAACCCTACGGTTTGAAATGAGGATTGCCAGCAGGCATTTGATATGATAAAGAGATATTTGCTGAACTGTAACGCCCCGGAACCGGGTTACGTAGTAAAAACCGTAACTCGTTCCCCAAGGGTTACTTTTATACACAGGATCGCTATATCAGAGTAAGGAAAACATGAAATGGCAATCACAAAATCAGAGTCAACTAAAAGTTTCCCCAACTCACCTGAACCAATCATAAACCCGCCTGTATCGTCCTCTCTGAGATCTGGAAACAAAACAAAAGGAATGAGATACGACTATCTCAGCAAGTAGCAATGCATGCTCAAACATATTTAATTTAATTTCTAAAACATGCACGATTAAAATATATTCAACGACTAACTACAAATAAATCGATTAATCCGACTAATCCGGCAAAACAATATCAAATCACATAATAAGATGGGACTCGTGAAGTTTGTCTATTTTGTGTGGCTAAGCACTAGAGTTCTATACAATCCAGTCTAACACTGCAACAGCTCAAACATCCAATATCGTCGCCCTCATGGCGGAATTACTCAAGTGACCTCACCATCATGGTGGAAACGGAGTTGCTGCAGCGCTTCCCTCATGGAAGGCCTCTCCGTCATGGAGGAAACGCACGAAGGAACTCCAGACTTAAATCCAGACAAAATCTACAAAATTCAATTACAACTCGACTGTGGATCCACATTAAGTCTCGCCCTAATACTTTGTCAAGGTTGTCATTTACTATGTAAATTTATCATAAAACATGCTTATAATAGAAGAAGCCAATTTATAGTTAAAAATATCATATTCGGTGTCAAATAGTTACTAACGCCATCTCATAGTAAAAATTTACAGCAATTGGCACTTCCCATGAATTTTACTTACAATTGCATCGAAACAGGAACAAATAAACACTGGAAAAATCCATAAGCAAAAACATTTTCAGGTTATAATATAGATCAGCAATATCAATGAGAATTAAAAATAGTTCAATAGTTTTTCAAAGAACCATCCTTCAAAGTTCAGTTATTTGGATTTTGCCAACTCCCAACTAATTGGTTCTAATACCAATTATATCTAATTTTTATTGTCATCACTAATTTCTATAGGTTGCTGCAACTCTTGGATCTTAATTGATACTTGAATAATTCTGGTGGTGTATTATAATAGATTAACACCTACGATATGCTCAAAAGAACCCAACCTCAAATGACAGAAATTTATCTTATACCAATAAATTTTTATCACAAAAAATCCTTTACATCATGCTTCTGATTTATCCTCTATAAGAATTCTAACAAAACTACAGATTAATTGAATCAGCATTTGCTCATTCGAAAAGATAACATATGGCTTAATTTATACACTCTATATCAATTAGACGCAATTTACATACTTTATAGAGATTGCTGGCCTTGGACGCCTAGGCTCTCTTGGGCATCCATTTTTTTTTTCTTTTATTGTGTATGAACCAAACCTTAGAGAGGTTAGCACTCCTGGCACTCAAGCGTATTTTAAGATTTAGTTGCAGAAATTCCACACTCTTCAGTTCTGAACCAAATCTCTTCATCCGATACATGCTTAACATCATAAACATCCTCTAACTAACACATCTACAATACTTCGAATTTAATCCAATCAAATATCAACTGAACTCAGAGATCATACGTCCAGATATGCACAGAAAAAAACAGAATTTTCGTTTAACAAACCTTTCACCTTTTAGGCAACCAAAACCCATACGAACTCATGCTAAAAGAAAGTGCTAACTTGTATAATAAAATATCATCTAATTGACCATCTTTAACTACTGTAAAAGTATTCTAAACAGCCTTATTAAAACAAAAATATCAAACGCCAAAAACAGAACCTGAATATGGTATTTTGTTTAATCCAATTCTACAGTTCTATATATTCATAAAACCACATGAAATTATTGCAGATGCTACCTGCTAATACTAAACTCAGTTTACTCCCATATTTCGTCAAAGTTTAAAGAATAGAAACCTTATATTTTTACTTCCCAACATCAGCCGCCCACTTCTGTAGGTTCATTAGAATAAAATTACCAAGTTCCCAACATCAGCCGCCCACTTCTGTAGGTTCATTAGAATAAAATTACCAAGTTGGACAAGGCTTCACTCCAACCAAACAGTCGTAAATTTTCTCAAAAAAAAACTTCTGCATTGGTGTTAACTTAACACTGCTCTCTGATACCAGCTCAGGGACAGAACCACAATATTTTACCAGCAGTTAACTTAACACTGCTCCCTTCTAGATCTAGTTGGTGTTAACTTAACACTGCTGGTAAACTTATTCTCTTAAGAACTGAACCACAATATTCAACCAAACCATTATCATATGATGAAAAACAAAACAAACTAACAACTCAATATACCCATTCGAAATTTTATCTAGTTAGACAAAAGATGAACTCAGATCAACATTATTCTATGAACAGATTTCTGGAAATTCTCTGGTTTCATCAAATCTGGAAAATCCGAAATTTAACAACACAATGCAAGGTTTTGGAAGGTGCTACTTGCCTCCAAACGACTGAATCTGAACACATGCAAGTACTTGTTTTCTGCAGCAACTCGTTTGGATGTTTCTTCAATGCTCTTGTTTGCTGGAGTTCAATGCAAGTAAATGTTTCTGCAGAATCTCCCATGCTCTTGCCTCTTGTTTCCAACTTCCACAAAACAGCAACTTGTTTGGATGGTCTTCACGTCCAGAATTTTCAAACAGTGTTGGACGACCTCCTCAAACAGCAATATTCTTCACGTCCAGAATTTTCCTGCTCCAACAGAAATGAACGACCTCATCTCTACAAACCAAGGTTGCCTTCTTCCTTTCCAAACAACCCTCTCCACTCACCTCAATGCTCAGATCTACTTTGCATCCGTTTTGCCTTCTCCAAAGTTGTAACTAATGGTAACGCCCGGGGAGAAAACTATTGTTACGATCAGCAAATCCTTACGTTTAAAAAAAACTGCTTGTATTCTATTTTTTTTTTATCAAGTGTAGTGCCCTCCACTATATTACCTACACCAACAGCCTTGCATTCAACCAAAACTCTTTTAACTCCCTCATGATCCACCGGTGTGTAACTCCATCACCACTCCTTACACCTACAGCCTAACCACCCTCGATTAAATGGTTAGCCACCCAAACAAAAGATCGACACTACTTTATTCATTTTAAATAAAGTTTCTAATTAGTATTTATTTACTATAAAATTTATACATAACCACACTTAATTTAATCTAATAGAATTTACCTTAATAACTTACTAAATTATTACGATATGATATAATTACCACCTCTTACCCCAAATTTACTTAATCTCCGAATTGCTGAACTTTCCAAATTACCCTTGCGACAACTACTTGAATTATTGGCTCGTTATTAATTTTTAATAATATTAGCAAATTCCTTATTTTAGGCTAATCCAAAAATCCGGGTCTTACATGAACCCACCTGTGCTAGTGCCACCCACTCCAGGAAGACCACTGATCCTGTACTTGTCAGTGTTGGAAACAACGATGGGATGTGTCTTGGGGCAGCATGATGAGACTGGTAGAAAAGAAAGGGCAATTTACTATCTGAGTAAAAAATTCACAGAATATGAAGCCAATTACTCACCGTTGGAAAAGACTTGCTGTGCTGTAGTGTGGACAACTCAGAGGCTAAGGCATTACTTCCTTAGTCACTCCACATTATTGATATTCCGGATGGACTCTCTGAAGTATTTATTTGAGAAACCGGCATTAACTGGCAGAACAGCAAAGTGGCAGTTACTACTATCCGAGTTTGACCTCACGTACATCACTCAGAAGGCGATCAAGGGGCAAGCCATTGCTGATCACCTGGCTGCACATCCTTTGCCAGAATACGAACCATTGAAGACCAATTTTCCTGATGAGGCTATTTTGTTTACTGAAGAAGAGGAAAGTGAAAGTTCCTGGCAGATGTTCTTCGATGGGGCCGCCAACATGAATGGAAATGGAATTGGGGCAGTCTTGGTCAAACCAGATGGTTCACACATCCCGATTGCAGTAAAGCTGAGATTCCAGTGCACCAATAATATCGCAGAATACGAAGCATGTATAATTGGGTTGCAAGCCGCCATAGATCATGAAGTGGAGGAACTTGACGTATACGGAGATTCGAGTCTTATCATCTTCCAAACAACTGGTGAATGGAAAACCAAGGATCACAAATTGATCCCCTATCACCAGTATTTGGAAGAAATAAGCACAAATTTTACTCGAATTTCCTTTAACTATATGCCAAGGGCCAAGAATCAATTCGCGGATGCTCTAGCAACATTGGCTTCCATAGTTAGCATGCCAGAAGGGGTAGACATCAAACCATTGGAAATTGAGGTCAGAGATGAACCGGCTTATTGCCTCGTTCTAGAGGGAGCACCCAAAGAAGAAGCACCATGGTTTCAAGATATCAAAATTTCCTGAATGATCGGAAGTTGCCAGAAAATGCCACTTCTATTGAGAAAAGAACAATACAGAGATTGGCTGGTCAGTTCCTGCTAAGTGGTGGACACTTGTACAAGAGATCACATAACGACATTCTACTCAGGTGTGTTGCTAAGGCTGAGTCAGAAAGGCTGATTGAGACTGTACATGGAGGAGTCTGTGGACCCCATATGAACGGACACATGCTGGCAAAGAAGATCCTGCGGTTGGGATATTATTGGTCAACCATGGAGCATGATTGCTGTATACATGTCAAGATGTGTCACCAATGTCAGATATATGCAGATAACAAACATGCACCCCCAAGTGAGTTGCACAATATGACATCCCCGTGGCCCTTTTCCATGTGGGGCATAGATGTCATTGGCATGATTTCCCCTAAGGCATCGAACGGGCACAGATTCATCCTAGTGGCAAATGATTATTTCACTAAGTGGGTAGAAGCAGCCTCATATGCAAATATCACAAGTAACCATGTTATTAAATTTTTGAAACACAATATTATTTGTCGCTATGGACTGCCAAGTGCCATAGTATCAGACAACGCTTCAAATATTAAGAACAAGGACACGAAGAAAATGTGTGAGCAGTTTCAGATCACCCACCATAAGTCAGCTCCGTACAGGCCAAAGATGAATGGGGCAGTGGAAGCAACAAATAAGAACATAAAGAAAATCATTCAAAAGATGGTAGTGAGCTACAAGGATTGGCATAAAATGCTACCACTTGCTCTACATGCCTACAGAACCTCAATCAGAACTTCAACTGGGGCAACCCCGTATTCCCTAGTCTATGGAATGGAAGCAGTCTTGCCAGTGGAAGTAGAAATCCCATCACTCAGAGTTCTCATGGAAGCTGAATTGGAAGAAGCTGAATGGATACAGTCAAGAAGTGATCAACTCAACCTAATAGAAGAGAAGCGATTGAAAGCGCTTTGTCATGGCCAATTGTACCAGAGGAGAATGGCCCGAGCCTACAATAAGAAAGTGAGGCCCAGAACTTTCCAAGAAGGAAACCTAGTTCTAAAGAAAATCTTACCATTTTTGGAAGATCCTCGTGGTAAGTTCAAGCCGAATTGGGAGGGGCCGTATGTCGTCAAAAAGGTCCTGTCAGGGGGTGCACTCATCTTGACAGAAATGGATGGGACAGATTTTCCTGAGCCAATTAACTCTGATGCAGTAAAAAGGTATTTTCCTTGATTGAACATTACTAGGAAATGATCCGAGGCCATTTTTCTTTATTTCCTTCAAAATTTTAATCCCTAGTCTAGCCAAGTTGAGCCGGTTCGTTTCTTTGATAAACCTAAACCGGACTTGCAGTCTTATATTGGGGCAAAACAAATTGGGGCAAGGCCAATTGGGGCAAAATAAGAAAAAAAGCAAGGAAAAATGGCAAATGAAAGCCAAGTGTGAAAAGAGAGGAAAAGGATGCAATTTGGGGAAAAAGGGTTAAATTCATCATGACTGTAAGTCCGGTCAACCTATTTCCACATTTGAAAATTTTTGAGCCTTTAATACCTTTTCTTTCATAAATCGAGCCTAGCCTTGTTTCGTCCTATTTCTAAGTCCTCGGTGATCTTAGTAGGTTCATTCAAATTTTAGAGTGAAATTGGTGATGACAGAATGCAGAAACCGGCCCTAGTGAAAACCGTAACTGGTGCTAGGGGTAATATTGGCAAGAAGAAAAGAAAGAAAAAATCAAAGGTTGAGTTGATCAGGGATCCAAGCTTGAAGAGAAATCAGCACAAGTACTGAGACTAAGCAAATTGTGTAATACGGTCAATTCTGGAAGAAAAGGCATTTGGGGATGACTCTAAAGGTCCTAAGATGGACGGTTTTTATCCCTTATTATTACTTGGACTACCCTCTTCATTATTTAACCTGGTTTTAATTCATTTAATTATGGGTGATTAAGTGTATGGACCAAATTTCAAAAAATATATATATAGAAAAAAGGAAAAACTATACTTGGGCCAGTGATGATAAATCAAATACTTTTCATAAAACCTTTGTTTTTACAAGCATCTGAGCATTCTGAGGCCAATAACATTAAAATTTTATTTTGAATTAAATCCTTTATCTTTCCACTATTGGAGTTCAATTTTGTACAAAGGTATGGAAAAAAAAAAGAAAAAAATGTGCAGGAAATAAGGCTAGTCTCTGTCTCCTAGCCGCTCCTCAAGCTCCCGAATCTGAGCTGCTTGAGTTGCAATAACTCCAGAAGCCCCCTCTGCAGCGGGATCACTCAAGAAGGAAATGACCTCATCTGAAAGAGTCTGTCTGATCCTCATGCTCCTAAGGCTGGCTAAAGCATCCTGGTGCTTCTGCCTCAATGCTCGGACTTCAAGACAGCGAGCCTGCCTATGCTCCTCAAGTTGCTTTTCCATAGCAAGACGGCGGGACACCTGCTCTGCAAGTTGCCTCTCCATGTCAAGGCCCCGTACCCTGAGCTCCTGGGCCTCTCGCACTCATATCTGCTGAAGTCGCTTGTGAAAAGCTCTCTCAGACTCCAGAATGTCCTCATAAGTAGGAGCCAAGACTGTAGGAGGATCTTCAGGTACTGAGGCCTGACTCTGTACCTGCTCCCTGATCTAGCAAAGGTAGTCCTTCACATGGGACTCTGAGAAAACTGGGCCCCGCATGAAGCGAACATAAGACCACTCCCTCATCAACTAGGCATTCAGCTTCATGGTAGCTGGAGAAAGTGACCCAAGATGATCTTCATACCCACTTGGGATTATAATCCCCTGGGTCGCTCTGAACTGACGAAGGACCCGCAAAGGAAGGTAGAGCACGGCATGTCTTAGGCCAGCCAGAATCAGAAAATTACGGTCTCAGAAGCTGATCACGGTCTCTGCATTGAGCTGATAGGTACCAGGCCACCTCACCTGATCATCCTGGAGCGAACCCAAGAAGGTGAACCAACCCTGTTTACCCCTTGGAATGTCGGGATACCCCCGGTTGCTCATCAAGATAGGAACTTTCAAGCTTGGGAAGAAGTGGCTATTGATTTCCTCAATCTGACTCAGGTGGTCAAGTAGCCAAAGCTGTAAAGGAGGAGGGATTTTTCAGTATATTGTAAAAGCAAAAAAGAAGAAAAATAGCAAAAAAGAAGGAAAAAGCAAAAAAAGAAGAAAAAATAGCAACAAAAAAAAAAGAAATGTAGAAAAAAAAGAGGTGCAAAAGAATTACCTGCAAGACAGGGGCACATGATAAGAAGCGTTTCAACTTCCTGTTGTAGCAGTCAGTCAAAGCCTGATACATCTCCGCCAAAATCATAGGAGCCAATCTCTCCCGCTCCCTAACCTGGCATACCACGGAAATAAGAGCCAAATCTACCTCATCGTCATCCCGTGGGAAAAGTAGCTGGTTGACCACTATCAGGGTCAAGGCATTGAACCTGGTTTCTTTATTCTCCCCCCTCAAGAGCTTCTCAGTCAAAAAAGACTTGGACAAAGTCAGAAGGGTGTCAGAATCCCCTAAATCCTTCTTCCCTATGCCTAGGAAGGTAGAGGCCTCCTTCTTGTAGCTGGGCCTAAAGGGTGGGTTCACTACCTTCTCTGCAAACCTCAAGCCCAGGATGGTTTCCACCTCCTCAATGGTTGGGGTCATCTCATGGTTCCCAAAACGAAAAAGGTTTAGGTCCGGTACCCAATGGCCAATCATGGCTTCAATAATCTCCCACTTGAAGGGAATCTTCGGGATGAGCAGAATGTGGCCTAGATGGTTGGAAGCCCATCTCCTCTCTTCATCCAGGGTCATAGAATTAACCCATCTATGATAAAAAGAGTCCACAGGATTGTACCTAGTAAGATTAGGTGGTTTTGATCTAAAAGGCTGTTTTTCAAGGGAGGCTGCGTGGACAGACAATGGCAAGGCGGAGGATGATCCGGAATCCATTGGAGATGATGGGAGCAAGCTAGAACCCAATGGGAGGAAGAAAAAGGCGAAAAAGGGGTTTTCTAAACTCAAAAACTCGTAAAAAAAATACGCAAATCCCGAGGCTGGTTGCATTTATAGCATCTTTTAATGTATCCGACAACTCAAATCGGATACAAAAGGTTCTATTCATATCCGGTGAAGTATGCCGGATACAAAGGGGACCATGCATATCCGACATGTTATGCCGGATACAAAGAACAATCAATGTATCCGGTCTGATATGCCGAATACAAAGAAAAAATGCAAAAAAAAAAAGAGAAAATGGAGAAAAATCCGAAATTTTTACCTGTTTAACCTGTGTACAAGTCATAATTGCATGAAATTGAAAAGAAAAGAGAGCTAGATAAGAGAGAATGAATAAAAATTTCTTTTCATATATATATAAATTGCGTTTGTACAAGTGATAAGGAAAAAAAACAGAAAGCCTAATCTACTACTCCTGTGCAGGATCACCCCCCACGTCCTCTACCACGCGCTCTGCGGCCTCTACCTCGAGGCGATCGACGCCGGGAATATGCCAGAATGCGCTCGGCAGCATGGCGAGGAAGCCGACCCACAACCGACTGAATCTGATACTCCAAGCAATAATCCTCGAGGTCAGGAGGCGGAGCAGGAGTAGAATCTGGGGAAGAGGCCTCGGGCTCAGCATGTACGGGCTCAACTGGACCCTCAGCCACAGCGGCCTCCGCTCTCGCAGCTCCAGAAGACCCAGCAGCAGCAGAAGAGGGACCGGGAACAGAAGTATCTGGGTCAACAGAAAGGGTCAGAAGCAGAAGTATCAAGATAAACCAAAGAGGGAAAATTAAAGAAAACATACCAGGAATATCTACAGCAGAAGCTGGGGGATCTGGCTCAATTAGATCAGCAGCAGGGATGTCCTCCGGCTCAGGAGCCACCACTGGAGATGAAGGACCCACAGAATCCACAGGAACAGCCGGGGCATCACCAGGATCAGCAGCTGTGGCATCCTCGGGATCAGCAGCCCGAGCAGGAGATGGATCAGGAACAAGGAAATCAGCCTCAAAAGCAGGCTCCTAATCTGGAATGGGATCCTGCAAAAGTCAAACAGTCATATCAGAATAACAGAAACATGGAAATGAAAGAAATGAAGTTATGGAGAAACCAGATACCTGTCTGGCCTGAAGCTCAGCAACTAGAGCCTCCAGCTCTCTGATCCGGGCATCCCTCTGGGCCATGACCGCATCATGCTCTGCGATCATATCATCCACTGCGGCCCGCTGGCTCAGGAACCGATCCCGGAGAGCGTTCAACTCATGTACCTGCCAATAAGAGCCGAATCAGAGTCAAAAATGCAGAATTGAAGAAAAATGGGATGGAAGATGAAGATCATGAAACTCACAGTGTCATCATGGACCTGGATGAAGATCCCGCCAATCTCGGTCACCCCGACACGAGTGGGTCGATCCATCAAGCATCCAATGGATACTCTCTGGATCCACTCGTCGTAATCCCCAGCTACTGTGAGCCTCTCCGCATCCTAGAAATGATCAAACTTATCAACATCAAAACCCGGCAGGAGCGTGTTAGGACCCACAGGAGGAGGGGGAACAGGGATGCGAAGTGTGCCTGTGTGCTGGAAGTACAGGCGCTCTCCCAAATACATCACCCTACCAAGCCTCCCAAGGAAGCACTGGTAGGGCTGACGTCGGAGATCTCTATCAAAGGCGTCCTGTACTGCCATCTCGCAGGCCACTCCAACATCCACGTCGTCAAAGTGGGACAGGATGAGCTGCAAAGAAGAGAAATGGTCAGATACAGTCAAGATGCAGAAAAAGAAATAAAAGGAAAACGGATAAAGGATTTACATCGGATCGGCGGGCACGGTCCAAGTGCACTCGAACAGTGCGAGGCTGACTCCTATCAGCATCTCGGACCTGGGCCAACCACCGCAAAGCCACAGGGAACTCCGCGACACCAGGTACTGGGGACGGGCGGAAGTAGGTCATATAGGTGTACATAAACACCTGGCAAAAAAGAAATCAGTCAGAAATAAAGGAAGATAAAGCCCAAGGAATGAGACAGGACAACTTAATACCTGCAGGATCTGCCAGAAGAACCGGCAGTTGACTCCATCACCTATCGGGGCTGCCAGGCCCCGAACTACTCGGCACAGCCCGGCCAGGATGGTCCCATAGATAAGCCGACCCCATGCTAGCTGGCGGGTCTAATGGAAATCTCGCAGAGCATCCAAGAAAAGCGGGCTGACACTGGTCGTATCCTCCGGGAAGAAGCAGCTTCCGAGCATCAGCAAAAATACGTGTCGAAAGATGGGTGCAAAGGCTGCATCCTCAACACTGATGGTCGCGTGTCTCCCCTCATAGTGTCGAGCAAGGCTCTCCCACAGCCAACTGATGGAGAGACGACCACTCCGCCCATCCCAAGCAGCAGGAGGCAGGGCCGGATATCCCAAGAGAAGGCCAATATCCTCCGCGGAAGGCCGATCCAAGACGATGGTCCGCCCCATCAAAGGAATACCAGTAATCATCACGAAATCAGAGGGGCGGATCCCCAGCTCCACGTCCGGCAGATGGAATGACTGAGTCTCCAGAAAATATCTCTCCATCATGGCGAAAATAAGTGGACGATCGGCTCAGAACGAGGGGATGCTGAGGAAATAATCCAAGTGGCACCTCCCAAACTCGCGCCTGAGTGCCGGAGAAAGCGACTGAGCTAACTCACTAAATCTCCCCCAACTGCCTCGCAAAGGGGAAGAATGATATGGAAGAGGCACATCAACCCTGATGCACATAGAGGGGTGGCTATCCAAGCCACTGAGGAGCCCTGTATCATGAACAAAGGCTCTCAACTCCGCAGAGACCCCTGACAAAGCTACAGTAGCACCATCCTAAGCCGCACCTCGGGCTCTGCCTCAGCCTCGGCCTCTACCTCGACCTCGAGCAGGAGCAACAGCAGGCTAAAGTTCAAAAGAGAAGTGTGAAGGTTGTGTGGGAAATAGCAGGAAAAAGAGAAAAAGAATTTGAAAACCTACCTCAGCAAAACCCTCCGCAGAGCTCTCCCTAGAATCATCCAGCGGCTCCGAAAGGGTGGCAGTAGAACTCGTCTCTATCCGAGCTCGAGAAGAAGAGGGCTGATCAACTGGGTCAACCTCCTCTCGCACACGGGAGCGACTCCTAGCCATCTACACAGGAAAGTGTTTTATTGGTTTCAGTACAGGTTTACCAGAAATTTTAACTTACTTTAGGTTTCAGTTCATCAGGGATCTTGCATGATTTTTTTCTTGAGAGAATCTTATTTTAATTCGGCTATCTGTTTCGATTCAAAGTTGTTGGTATTTCTATCTTGATTCTAAAGTTTTTTTTTTTTGCTAAGAACATTTACAAGGCATAATGTTTGCTAATTTACTACAGGACTCCTACACGAAAGCCGGACAATGATGCATAAGGTCTTAGCTAAATCAAAATAAAATGTGGGACCCAAGGGCCAAACAAGGAAAAATCCTGGCAACCGAAGCACCGCCTAGGTCGAAGACATGCTAAAATCAGGACAGTGAATAACCGATCATAGCATGGGAGATGGAAAGATTTTCCCTTTATCCACCAGCAATTCAAAAGCAGTTTATTCAGTAGAAAAGTCTGAAGTTCTCAGATATTGTCAGAGGTATCAGGAGGACTACTGTTATGCTGGCAATCAATTCTAAAAAAGTTCCGGATCAGAAAAAAAAAACCAAAGCAAATTCCGGCGTAATATCAGCAATTCGGCATGCAGAGATAACAAAGTGGCCAGGAACAAGTCATATGAAGTATCACATTGCTAAATTAGAACAAAAAAAAAAATCAATCAAAGCATGTGGCAATCAAATTATAGCATGTGAAGACAGGTATCCGAAATCTTGACAGAGTATATGTTTCAATGCGGGATAAGCAATTCAGTCCATAGTCAAGCAACTGTATACCAAGGGGTTACAGAAACACATATCAAGAATTGACAAGGCCAAATGGTGTTAAAGTTTTACCATCAACCGAAAAACATGTCATTCGTCCAAATAGGGCATGGATTGGTTTACAAGGAAAAAGCTAAACATGAGCTCACTGACCTAGACAAACGATGAGGAAATTGAAGGCTTGATTACAAGTGGGGAATCGAAGGACAAATCACCAGAAGTCGTCGCTCCAATGCCAAGGAGAAGAATCGCCAAAAATCAGAGGGAACGAGCTAGGGCTCGACCGCTGCCTTGAATGGATGATCAAGGGAATGTCGCCGGAGCTCAACGAGTCGTCGGAAATGGCCGGAGAAGAAAGGGGAGCCATCGGGGACGAAGGAGAAGAGAGGTGTGTCCAGTCTGAGTAATCGGAGAAGGAAGAAAAGAATGGGGAAAGTCACGGTCGCGCGCGACTTAATAAAAGCAGGTGTATCCGGTGAATCAGGCCGGATACAAACAAGCTCATTCTTATCCGGCTAAACATGCTGGATACAAAAAAACAGAAAAAAAAAACAAAAAGAAAAAGAAAAAAAGAAGAGAAAGAAAAAAAGAAAAAAAAGAGCAAAAATGCGCTGCAAAGTTAATTATTTTCACAAAAAAGGCCCTATTTTGTCTTGAAATCCATATCACAGCCACGAGAGCTCAGTGGAATTTGGGACAACTTTGGGAAATGTGTTGGTCGAAAAGGAAGATATTCTCAGTTTTAACTTGGTTTGATAAAAAATCAGTTTTCAAAAATCCTATTTTTGGGCTTAAAATCCACTTCATAGCCACGAGAGCTCAGTAGAATTTAAGAATTCTTGGAGAAATTCCCCCTTAAAGTTAGGGTTTTTTGGCAAATCTTCACCTAAAAATTATTTTTACAAAATTGAATTGAACCAAGCAAATCAAGGTTAAGGGAGTGCAATTTGGGCTTGTCTAATCTTTGCAGCTCATTGCTTCGCAACTCCCGCAAAGAGGGGCAGTTGTAGACACCCCAAATTGCACTGTCAAAATGATCAATAATCATCAAAAATCATTATCTCCTTGAAGGCCAACACAGAATTTGCGAAAATGAGTTTTTTCCTTGTATCTGGCAACTCAGGCCGGATACAAGTGTTTTTCTTCGTATCCGATGGAACATGCCGGATACAAGCAGACCTCAGTGTATCCGGCATCATAGGCCGGATACATTAAGGCACTTGTGTATCCGGCCTGACATACCGAATACATAAGTCTTGCTCAAAATTAGGGTTTTCCGAGAGATTTCATCTTTTACCATCATGTCCTTCATTAAATGAAGGGAAATCTCGGAAATAGCCTTAGGGTTAAGGTTGGTGGGCTATAGACATTATGTTGTGTCTACCATTCTCACCAACCCTAACCCTAGCTTTTGCCTATAAATAGGAGGCTCCTCCTTAAGCAAATGGCCATTAACTCTCTTGCCAACAATTCTTGCCAAGAAAAGCTCCAAGAGAAGAGGGAAACCGCTACAGAAGTGCTTCCAGAATCCAGGTAAGCCTCAAACTTCTCTTTAATTTTCTGTTTTTACATTTTAGATCTAGATCTCTTCTTCTACCTTTCTTTAGAATAAGGCCTTGATGTGTCTATGAAAACCCTTACCCAGCTCAAAGTATCTCAAGACTCCCCCTAGCCGTAAAACGTGAAGGCGGGATCTAGGAGAAACGAGACTGGGGATTGATCCTAGTGCTAGGACCTATTTGAATAAGCCTTTTGCATCTATGTAAACCGTTCCATATTCAAAGTACCCCAAGATTATCTTGAAGAACCGTGTTTAACGGGGAGAGAGAACTAAGGGAAACGATAATGGAACGGAACCCTAGGTTGTTTTAGAAACTTTTTATTTAGTTGATCTAAATGCATGCTATGAGCCTTGTGATTCTATGAAAACCCGTTCCTATTCAAAGTACCCCAAGATTATCTTTAAGAACCGTGTTTAACGGGGAAAGAGAACTAAGGGAAACGATAATGGAACGGAACCCTAGGTTGCTTTTAGAACCCTATTGTGATGAATATAAATGCATGCTATGTTGTTATATTGTTCTTAAATGATTTTTACACTTACACATACATAGCACACATTTTGGCGAAATAGGCTCATATTTCGGGTTTATTGCATTTATTGTGATAAATCTAAAATAAATGGCCTCAATCAATTCTGGAATGTTTTGAAATGGTTTTTAAAAGATTTGGATTCATCTTGCACGAATTGCACACACTTTGTCACTGTTTTTAATTTTTTTTCTCCGAAAAAGGCCTAACTTGACAGCAACTGTACCCCAACTTCGGACACTCATAACTTCATCATCCGGATGAATTTTAGAGTGATTCCAGAACCATGGGAAAGGTGAGGTGGTCTAGTTTATGCCTACCAAATTTCATTAATTTCTATTTAACAGATTTTTGACACCTCTCTGTCGAAGTTGATTGGTCAGTTCAGGTTTAAATACGGAACTTGTCACTTCGACTGAGTGCCATGTGTTTGTTTTAAATCCGATTCGAATGATTTTTGTTTTTGGGCACTCCTTTATGAGTCTATTTTCAAATCCAATTAGTTTCACATTTTTTTGACTCTATTTGTGTCATGAGCAACCGATTTACTCAGAGCTGTTCAACAGTACTTTTCTGGGTAAATCTGTGATCTTCGGGGCCTGTTCGGGGAACCACCCAAGGCACATCCGAATGAATTTTTGTATGAGGCTAGTTTCATTTGAAAGATGGCCATACAGACTTCAATCACACCAAATTTCATGAATTTATATGGAGCCGATGTTTCTAGATGGTTTTCCAAACTTGCCCACTTGTCACTTTTAATCATCTCCAACAGCAACTTCAAAGGAGGCATAACTCCTAGGATTTCAACCGGATTTACTTGAAATTTTGCATGAGTCTCTTATTTACCATAATCTTTCAAATGGATTTGGTTTGATTCAATTTAAAGTTGGATTTGAATGATTTCAAAACAAATGGCATTATCTTTTACCGAATTTTCTGGATTTGACTCAACTTGGCTTTGTGCAATCTTTGCTTTGATTTCCACCTTTTTGTGATATTCCAGAAATGATATTGACATAAAAGAGGATCTGGAATCCATTTAGATCTTCATGTGGAGATATCATACATTTGTCCTTTTTCAAGGTTTTTAATGATTTTTAGCAAGCTTTCTTATCTTTTTTGCATGAACAAACACTTGACAACCACCTTGTGTGGGTGAATGGGGGTGCCTAACACCTTCCCCCGTTCATAATCTAATCCCCTTACCCATCTCTGGATTTGATTTTCAAGTAGAGTTATTTTTACTCTAGAATTTACTTTTTAGCTCTTTTTGCTTATTTTTAAACTTTTGGTGTCCATTCACACCCTATAATTTTGAATGGTGGCGACTCTCCCATTTTTACGTTGAGCCCGTGTGTTGACAGAGGGTGAATCATCCCGTTGATTTTTCTCGTGTCTCACAATATGGTGTTGGAAATTTGTCACTATACATTCCTCAAGTTGCCTATTAAAGAGCTCCATTGTCAGCACAAAGAGGTAAGGTGATATTGGATCACCCTGGGGCAAACCCTTAGTGCCTTTGAAGTAAAAATGCAAGCTTCCATTAAGCATGACTGAAAATGAGGGGGAGCACATGCATTCAGTAATCCATGAAGAGAACTTTGTGGGAAATCCCATTCCCTTTAAGATAGAGATGATGCATGACCACTTAACTGAGTCATAAGCTTTGATTAGGTCTACTTTCATGGCACATTTAGGGTGGCCATGCTTCAAGTGATAATTGTGCATAAGTTCATGAGTAAGAAGAACATTATTTGATATGCATCTCCCTAGAATGAAAGCCGATTTATATCTACCCACTAGCCCCTCGATAACTCCTTTAATCCTGTTTGCCATAATCTTTGATATACATTTATACAGGATATTAAAACATGAGATGGGGCGGTAGTCACTCACCTTATCCAAATTTGAACATTTTGGAACAAGAGTGATGGAAGTAGCATTTACTTGTCTGAGAAGTTTACCCGATATGAAGAAGCTTCTTATCACTTCAAACACTTCCTTGCCAACAACTTGCCATTCCGACTTGAAGAATTTGGCAGTGAAGCCATCCGGGCCTGGTGCCTTGTCATCTTTGAGGGAAAAGAGGCTTGATCGGATTTCCTCAAGAGAGACCTCGGCTTGAAGCATATCAGCTTGCTCGGGACTGATTTTTTATATGAAAGAAGGAATCTCCACCTCTCTGTCAGTGCCACTGTTTCCCAAAGAACTTCTGAAATGTTCCACCACTAAGTCCTTGATTCTCTCCAGATTGGTTGTCTTGATACCATCACCATCACATATGCTGAAAATACTATTGTGAGATCTTCTAGCAACTAGGTTGTTATGGAAAAATGCAATATTAAGATCTCCATCTTTCATCCACATCACCCTAGATTTCTGTCTAGTTTGGGCTTCTTCATCTCTTAAGTTTTGCAACAGCTCATGCCTTATGGCTTTCTCTTTGATGTGCAAGTCAGGCTCATCAGGATTAGCTTGAAAACTTTGTTGGGACCTTACTAACTCAACTCGAAGAGACTAAATTTTGAAAGATAAATCAGAGAATTCCTTTTCTTTACGCCAGGCTCTTAAGCTTGCTTTTACCTCTTGGAGTTTCTTGACAACTTTGAACATGGGCGATCCAATGACATCCTTCTTCCAGGCTTCAGAAACAATATGCAAGAAGTCTTCATGGTGTGTCCAGTAGTTAAAAAACCTGAAAGGTTTCTTAAACTGATAATCTGAAGAATAGAGTGAGACAACTATAGGAGAATGATCAGAGATACCAGCATTCAGAAACACTGCTTCAGATTGAAGAAATTCCTTTAGCCACCCCATATTCACCAAGGCTCTATCTAGCTTGTAAGATATCCTTTTGGAACCCACACTTTGGTTGCTCCATGAATGAAGAAACCCCTTTGCCTTCAAGTCGAATAAGCCATTTTGACGAATGAAGTTGTTGAACTCCTCTGTTGGTCGATGTTTGATGGCCTTACCTCCTTTCTTTTCAACTGATCTTGTAACACAATTAAAATCTCCCATTAGTAACCAAGGGGAATCAGTATATAAAGTATTTAATTCCCTCCATAGGTCATTTCTTTCGGCACTGCCATTTGCTCCATATATGAGGGATATGAAACAAAATTTCTGACTTTTTATAAACTCCACTCCACAATGGATGAACTGATCTGATGCTGAGATTCTGTTCACTTTCATTTCTGTAGGGTTAAACAAAACCCATATCCTACCTTTGAGGGCCTTATCATAATTTGATATCAACTCCCACTGAGGAGTAATTAAACTTTTTACAAGGTGGGCGTTCACCTCCCTTACCTTTGTCTCAACAAGACACAAGAGGGATAACTTATTCTTGTCAATCAGAATTCTTTCTTCCTGGCGCTTTGCTGGGTCATTCAAACCCCTTATATTCCATACTGAAATATTTATCATAAGGAAGATGATGGTTTGGCCTTACTACCCCTTCCTTGGACTCCACTATCAGAAGATAGGTTCTTAGCAAGCTTCATGGCTACTTCATCAACTAGAATTCTCTTCTTTTTCCTGTGTTTTTTCTTGCTGGAATTTTGTTTAGATGAGTTTCTGCTAATAGCTTTTTCAGTAGCTCCTCCTTCATAGATCCCATCTCCTTCCTTGTCGGCAACATTAGATAGGATTTCAAAGCTATTTGGGCTATCAATCCCTGAGTTTCTTTCCCCCAATACTGTTTCACCATTGCCTTGATGAGAAAAATCGGCCTAGGCCTGACCGGGAACATCGGCTTGCTTACCCTTCTGATTACTACTTTCGCCTGGGCATGTAACGGGACTGGGAGCCACCTGAATTGGAGGAGACCTATCCACCACCACATCCTTGCCTTTTGAAGTAACAGTGGACCATCTTTCCAATCCTGATTCGCTAGTAACCTGCTCCACAAATTGATCTTGATGAGATAGCTCCATACCTTGATTCATTGGTAAAACACTCCCTTCAACTAAAGTTTCAATCTGAATTGTACTTTCCTTGGGGGGGATGCTTCTTCCTGTAGGTTTCCACACTTTAGGAGGGTTCAATCTGCATTGATTATCCGAATGACCAAATGACTTGCATCTCATACATATTTGCGGCTTCCAGGCATACTCGACGTCAATCTGAAGTTCATCTACCATGGATACCTGATCACCTTTGGTATTGAGGAATATACATTCTGGGAAGTTACTATCAATATCTACTTCAACACAGATTCTGGCAAATGATAATCTTGTTCTCTTCTCTGTATGCTCATCTAAAAATAAAGGTTTCTCCACTCCGCTTGCGAGAAAACTCAAACCCTCCGAGGACCAATATTCCATAGGAACATTGAAGAGTTTGATCCAAATAGGAACCTTATTTATCTGAGATTTTATGAACTGCATATTTGGTTCCCATTCCTTCCAAACTAACAGTTTCCCAACTAGATGCCAAGGAGCTTCTTGAAGAATTCTTTCCCTCATGGAGTCATTCTCCATTCTGAAGATAAAGAAACCATTCTCTAGTCCGGAGACTTGAACAGAGCCATACCTACCCCATAATTTCTCCACCAAGGATTTCACTGCATAAAATGGTAGTTTCTTATCCAAGAAATACCCAACCAAGCTCCCCTCCCAATGCCTGATGCCTTCTTCTACAACTGCCAAAGGAGGACACACAATGACCTTACCATCAATAACTTCAGGGGAGTGATATTTGAGTTTGGGTCTTCGAGAAGACGAAGCGTTAAAAAGAGCCACCCACAACTGAGAGTGCAGGCGTTCTACAGATGGAGAACCAACAGGCTCAAAAAAAGGAGGAATCGACTGGACATGAGAAGCCGACATGCCACCAACATCATCAATAACACCATCTAGTCTGCTCAAACCAGGGATTTGAGCCCCTATCACATCGATACATGACTGATTCCCCAAAGGCGGGAAACAAGAATTTCAAATTTCAAATTCGCTCAAATGACCAACACCACCATGGAGACCCGACTCAGCCATCACAAACACAGCTGAGCAGTCCTGAGGCCAGACGGACCAAATAGGAGGCAAGCAGTCCTGAGGCCACGACTGGTATTTTCATGTTGAAGACTGCTTATCTTAAGTTGTGCTTAGATTCGAATTCTCATATTCTTTGGTGATATTTTTGCCATAAGTTGATTCCTAAGAAGATTTCTATTCTTCTTTGGAAGATCCTTCACCATGGGATTCCTTGGATCTTTATATTCAGTATCTTGGCAATCCTTTGGCTTCAAAATGTTGTTGCTACTTGCATCATGGCATTGAAGACCTTGATCGCCATTTTGTTAAAAGTGATCTTGCTACCTCTATTTGGAGCCATTTCAGCATGATTTTGAATGTTCACTTGAATGATACTTCAATATTTGGTCACCTCATGACTTGGTTTTCTCGTTCAGATAAGAGTAGTCAGTTCAAATTTCTCCATTGGCTTATTCCATGTCTAATTATTTGGGAGATTTTGTTGGAATGTAATCGAAGGCATTTTGATAATAAACACTCTGCCATAATCCAGATTTTGTTTCATTTGAGAGGCCGAATTCAAGAAATTATGATGCTTTTCCAATCTGCTAAGTTTGATAATCAAGAGGCTGCAAAAGCTATGACCGATTTAGGTCTCCCTCTGCAAATCCCTCATTCCTCTTGTTTTATGATTATTCATTGGGTAAAGCCTCCTGCTGATATTCCCAAGCTTAACATTGATGGTTTGAGTATTGGTAATCCAGGTCCTAGTGGAGGAGTTTTCTGCGTGATTCTCATGGAAGATTTGTCTTGGCTTTCTCTCTATCTTTTCATCATTGTACTAATAATATGGCTGAAGTTAAAGCTCTTACTCATGAACTGGATATTTGTCTTGAAAGGGGTTTTCGAAATATTCTTATTGAGACATATTCTCTCAATCTGCTTAATTGGTTAAAGGATAGGTTGTCTCCTCCCTTGCAGCTTAGTTATTAGATCTCTCATCTTAATTGCATTGTTCAACAGCATTGTATGGGTCTTACCCATGTCCTCAGGGGAGCTAATGCTGTTGCTAATGGCTTAGCTAAAAATGGAGCAGCTGGTTATGCTATTATTTTTTCTCAAGTCTCTCAATTGACTAAGGATCTTATTGGTCTTCTAGTTCTTGATCGTTCTTCTCTTCCTTATGTTAAACATTGTAAATAATTTTCCACTTTATTGCTTTTATCGTTATTGTATAGGGGTAGGGTTTATGTCCCCCTTCATTAATTTTTTTTTCTGATATTAATATACAGGTTGGAGTGCCTCTAGTTCCAAAACGGAACTAGAGGATTTTATTTAAAAAAGAAAAAAGAAATTGATTGTTACTTTTGATTTTTTACTTGGCTAAAATTGTTATTGGGAAACAAACTTTGAACTACATTCTTAAAGGGTCATATTGAACAGAAACAGTTTAACTCCATTTAGCAGCTTCCCATTCCAATGACTTAAAAAATGAGATAAAATAAGCACAGGTTCCCCATGCTCATACATGCAAGCCACCATAAAACTGGGCAAGCTGTAGAGCTATGCATGATGCATGGCATTGCACACTCCAAATAAAGCTTCTAATTGAGATTCCAAGAGTGTTTCTAGAGTGGTTTTCAACTTCTCCAAAAGTCGTAGTTGCAAAACTATTGTAAGCACCTCATTTTTGCACCCCTATAAAAAGGCAGAAAGCAGAATCCTAAAAGACAAGTCAAAACCTTAAGGAGCAGAAAATGACTTTTTCCCTGTAGACACCCCAAAATTGCACGATTTTTTATGAATCTTGAAGGAGAGATATTTTATTGGAATTTTCAATTCTTAGCATTGGGTTTGAGATCCTTAACCCATTTGAATCCAAAACCACAAAGAAAATGGCCTAAATTCAATCTTTTGCGCAAAGTCAAACTTTTTCCAGTTGAATTTTGTTGACTTTTGACCCCAAAAAATGAAATATTTTTTAAGGCAAGATTTCAAGATAATTTTTCCAGGTAATCAGGTTTTTAGCCATGTTATTGCGTAAATGAATTTTTTGAGATTTTAAATCTTGATAAATACCTTGGTATTAACATATTGAATCTTTTTACCGGACCTGAAAAACCAGAATTTAGCCTTGAACTGGAAAGTTGACTTTTTATTCACTTAGAATTTGGGTCTGGAACTATTTTTAATGGATTCAAATGGGGGGTTTTGCTTATTTACATGTAATATCTTAAGTAAATGGAGATTAAAAAATACGAGGACATTTACTTAAATGATATTTCATGTAAATAAGTATTGCCTGTGCAGATAAGGGTCAAAAAACGTGAAAAATTGGTCAAACCTGTTTTGTCCGCATAAGGTATGCGGACAGGCATATTTTGGACGTTTTTGTAAAATCTCGATTTTTGAGCCTTGTTACTATTTTGATCTTCTCTCTAGGGTTTCGTTCGGCTGTTTTTGCTTTAATTCATGTTTCTAAAACCGAATTGGAACATTCTAAAACCTTTTAAGACCACCCTTGCCCCTGTCTTTGCTTATAAATAGGAGGCCTCTCCTCAAGCAAATGGTTGTGAAATTAAGGTTGAAGAGAATGCTGGAAAATTAAGGCTGAAGATTATGGCTGAGAATTGAATGCTGGAAGGCTAGAATTGTGGCTAAGAATTGCTGATAAGAGAACCCTTCCTCTTTGCTTTCTCAAGTCCAGGTAAGCTTGTCAACCTCTTTACTTTCTAGTTTTAATTTCTAGGATAGTTCTAATCTTCTCCTTTTATGTAGTTGTGAGACATGGGAAAAAATCAATTCAATGACTTCCTGATCATCACACGGGATTGATTAAAAACAAAGGGTCGCCACCATTCTGTTTAGGTGTGAATGGACACCAAAATATCAAATAAGCACAAAAAGGGAAATTTAGGGTAAAAATAACCCTCTAAAAAAAACAACCAGAGATGGGTAAGGGGATTAGGTTATGAACAGGGGAAGGTGTTAGGCACCCCTATTAATCCACACAAGGTGATTGCCAGGTTTTATTCATGTTAAAATAAAGGAAAAAGGGCTTGCCACAAAAATCATGAAAAATATAAAAAAAAGACAAAATTGTATGGTTTTTTCATACGAATAGCCTGATTGATCCAGAACTTTCAAATATGATCATACCATTCCTAGGGTTTCATGATCAAAATAAAATTGAGATAAAATCAAATAAAACCAATCTAAAGTGAAAACTTCAAAAATCTGGCTTCAAGTTAAATTCTAAAAATCTAGAAAAATATGATTTTTATAAAATATTGCAGAATTGAACTTGAACAGTCCAGGACATAGGTATAGCCCAAATTTCACATTAAATCAAGAAATCAAAACCAAAAATACCCACGTTGATGAAGAACATCAAAAGGGGAGAACTTAGACCGTAGGGTCTTCTCTCAATAATGAAAAAAGACTAAAAAACCACATCATAAAACCCTAGAAGTTACTTTCAGGCTTCTGAATCCAGATCTCTCATATTGATCATGATAGATTTAGGATCTTAGCCTAATATCACAAAAATCACGAAAACAGTGCTGTAGGTGCAAAAGTGGTGAAAATCAAAATTTTAGGAGAAAAAGAGGATTTCATGCTATAAACATCATAGATTCATAGGATTCATTCATATTCAATCACAAGATCATTAAAACATTAGCAGGATATCCAAAGCAGTCATATCTCACAGATTAGAGCACATGGGGGTATACCCTACGGATTCACCTGTTCTCTTTTCCCCTAGCTCTCTCTTCACGTTTTACGGTTAGAGAGGATTCTTGGGGTACTTGGAGATAGGTTTGGGTATACAAACACAATCAAAGGCCTTATTTTATGAAAAAGTAGAAAAACATATATGGGGTTCTATTCTAGGGATCCACCTGCTCCCCTTTCCCCTAGCTCTCTCTTCACGTTTTACGGCGCTAGAGACTCTTGAGGTACTTAGAGGCAGGTTTAGGAATACAGAATAAAAGATGGCCTTATTCTACAGCAATGGAGAAGATCCTATTATCTCTAGATTTGAAGACAGAAAATAAAAGGGAAAAGGGACTTACCTGGATTGAGCAGGCAGAGCAGCAGGGATTCCTCTCTTCTCTTGGAGCTCCTTGGACTTCAAATTTTCGTGGCCTTTTGCTTAAGGAGAAGCCCTCTATTTATAGGCAAACACAGGGGTATGGCTGGTCCAGAAGGATATACCAGGATCCCACCAGATTGGGTTAAAAATAGGGATAATGCCCATCCATGGCCAACAAGGATATTTCGAACGAATAAAAGAGATAATTCGCTCATTTAAAGATATATTAGAATGAAGATAAGGCTCAGAAATCGAGCAAGCATAAAATTCGCACAAATCTAATGCGCCCGTAAATGTGTTACGGGCAAGTGATGTCCGTATTTGCATTACAGGCACTGCGTGCCCGTATACATTCTTCGGGTGCAGTCAGCCCACAGATATAATACGGGCACTGCCTAAATTATTGAATTTTATGCATTTTTGGCCTGTTTTAAATCCCTATTACATGTTTTCATTATTTTCTCATTTTGTAGTGCAATTTGGGGTGTCTACAGTAGTATAAGGCCTGTGTGTGATTGTAACCCCAAACATTAATCCAAGTACCTCGAGTATCATCTCTAACCGTAAAGCGTGAAGAGAGTTCTAGGGGAAAGGAGGACAGGAATGGATCCGTAGGGCAGACCCCATATGCTGTAATCTTAGAAATATGTGATTGAAGTATTTTGTTTAGGTTGTATAATTGATTATTGATGAGATATGAAGGAATACCATGGATCTATGCTGTTCACAGCATTAGATCTCTTTTTCCTTCTTGATTCTGATTTTTTACATTGTTTTTACCCTTCTTATGTTTTTTTGATGTTTTTAGTCGTTTAGGCTAAGATCTTAGATATGCCATTATCAATATGGTAGATCTGGATTCAAAAGCCTTCAAGTAATCTCTAGGGTTTCATGAGGTGCTTTTTGAGTCATTTTTTATTCTTGAGAGAAGACCCTACGGTCTAAGCTCTCCCCTTTTGATGTTTTTCATCAACGTGGGTATTTTTGTTTTAGATTTTTTATTTAATGAGAAATATGGGCTAGATCTATGCTCTGGATTGTTCAGATTCAATTTTTCAATATTTTGTAAAAATAATATTTTTTTAGATTTTAAGGATTTAACTTAAAGCCAGATTTTGAAGTTTTTACTTTAGATTTGTTTTCTTTATCTTGATTTCAGTCAATCATGAAGCCCAAGAAATGGCTCTTGTTTTCATAAGAAAGATCCATAATTAATTGGATCATTCACATAGAAAAAAGCCATACATTCTTTTATTTTACTTTTACTTTTGTTTTGATTTCTATTAGCAAGCCTTTTTTTTAAAAACATGAACAATACTTGGCAACCACCTTGTGTGGATGAATGGAGGTGTCTAACTAACACCTTCCCCTGTTCATAACCTAATCTCCTTACCCATCTCTGGTTTACTTTTTGAATTAGAGTTATTTTTACTCTAATTGGTTTTCTTTTATTATTTCTTTTATTTGATTTTTTTTTGTGGCCATTCACACCTTAAAAAGGAATGGTGGCGACTCCTTGATTTTTATTGAGCCCGTGTGATGATAAAGGGAAAGTCATTAAATTGATTTTTTCCTCCATGTCTCACATTGCTTGAGCCCGAATTAATTGCCATACCCCATCCCAATGGATAGAGAATCCCGACACGGTTCCAACGCGATTAAGTTTGCATGAATCGGAGTCCGGATGAAAAAAAATATGAGCAAAACAACCCCAAGGGCAAAATGGTAATTAAGCACAAAAGGACCCGTCACTTGGCAAGTGTGTGGGCCCCACCTGATATATGGCAAATTTAAGGGCTAAAAGGCAGAAATAGGGAAAATACAGAACAAAGGACATATCAGTCAAAGCTTAAAATATCTTAATTAAATTAATTAAGATAAATAAAAAAAAATCAGAAAATCCTGATTCGTCCTAAGTGGGCAGCTGAGTTACCTCACCCGTCAACTCAAGCCCAAAAGGGGAGAAAAGGGCAAATCTGAAAGATTTGTTGCGATAGTATATAGTATACGATCGATTTTTGCGGCCACCGTTTGAGTGGCCAATCGCAATATGCGGTGGGACGAAAAGCGTCCGTACTGTATATACGGATCCTTTTAACGCTCTAACTGACACTCTATGCTCACCCAAGTTTGTCCCCTAATTAATGTTGAAAAGACGTCGCGTGTCCGTATTAGTGTCCGTATAGTATATACGGACACGCCCAAACTGTATACACTATACGGTTTTGACCAAACCGTATAATGTATATGGATTTCTATCAGTTCTCTATAAATAGAAATCCCGAATACATAATGGGGTTGGTTGTTTCTAACTCATTTTTCTCCTTTTCCTCAGCTACTCCAGCATCCGAACCCCCTTGTTCTTCCTCTCCAAGTCCCTTAAACACCTCAAAGCCACCTACTACTCACCTCAAGACCTCACAAGCTCTCTCCCTCTCATCATCCTCACCAAGAACAACCTCAAGGTTTATCTTGGAGAAGGGAGGAAGGATCTCTACCTGCTACCAAAGTCTTCAAGGGAGCTATAAGTGTCCTCAAAGATCTCCTTTCAACAAGGTATATTTTCTTCTCTCCATTTAGTGTAATATGTGTTGTTTCCTAATGAAGTAAGGAGCATGTTCTAGCTCCCATGGTTTTGGACTCCCTTGTTTTCTCTTCTCCCCTTTCTATGGTGGTATCTACTCTTCAAAAAAATGCAATCCACATAAGGTAAGGCATGATATAGTGGCCGTACAAGGGAGGGAGAGTTCATGAAAGGCCTTAGCATTCTTTAAAGTCGATTAAGTATTGAGAAGATGAATTTATTTCTCTCCCCTCAGATTCTGGATCTAATGTAACCCTTTAAACCCCGTTATCCCTTCTGTAGTTTATTTCATTCCACCTATCTATTTGTTATGAGCTTATTTTTGAGTGAAAGCATGTGTACACTTGGTTCATACACGCACACTCCGCTCAAGCATGAGAGCTTGTGATGCATGAACACATTCCATGTATGCACACACTGCTCACAACAAGGTTTTTAAGCTTGATTTATTATGTTTTTTTATTGTTGTGATTGCATGATCATGATTTGGCCGTTGACCCAAGCACAAGGCCTTTCGGGCCTCTTAACTAGCTTCTCTCTACAAGAGGCTAGTTCCTTTGCTTGAAACAAAAGTGAGGGAATCTCCTCCCCACTCTAGAGCACCTAAGATCCATTCTCAGAAGAGGGAGAAGGAGCCCAAAGCCCTTCTCTCTACATCATTTGGCTTAATCACCAAGAATAATGGGTTAATTAAGGATTAAAATCAATTTGGAGCCCTCTGTGGGCCAATCGTGTGGCCCACATATGTCATCAGACACACATGACGAAGCTACCCTTGCTCCTCTCCTGAAAAATGGGACTTTTAAGGTTTACGGGTCCTACCTGTATACACTGGGCGGTTTGGCCTGGTCCATATGTATCATACGGATCAGGCCAATCCGCATACAATGTACGGGCAGCACATAGAAGCCCCAAACGATCTGATTTTTAGGGATAATAAGACTAAAATCAATCTAAACCCACTCAATTTGAGACAACTTGGTCTCTGATTAGTCCAAGACCTTCTCTTGGGATTTGGGCCCACCCAAAGCCCAATGGTACTTCCTTGTGGGCCTTCCAACGAGGCCCACACTCGTCTTGCCGGATACAAGTCCACTCCAATGGTGGGCTTTAAAGGCAACTTGACCAAACCTTTGGGCCTCCTTCAAGCTCATTAGGCCCTCCTTAAAAGTCTAAACCAACTTAACAATTTTACATGTTTAAATCACATCCATATCAAATAAACCAAATCCAAAATGGGGTTATCCAACGTAATCCCCAAAAACGGGACTTAGGCTAACCCTAGCCCAAACTTGGTATTCCGTGGGCCTTCCAACAGGGCCCACCATTCAGACTCAGGTCATTCATGGTCTAAAAAGATTAAAAAAAATCAAAATAAATGGGACCTACACCATACATGTGGTCCCCACCAAAAATCAAACTGAGTGTGCATGCTTGCCTAGGACGGGTGAAATAAATGAGTTGACTTGCTTAAAAGATAACCAGGATAACCCGTGGGACCCATCTTTTGACGGGGTGGACCGGGGTGTCTATGGACTTTCCCGAACCGTAACCGGCCCCTTTCCCAAAATCTCAATGTACAGACCACCTAATAGACATCCTTTAGGCATCCAGGTGTCTGCCTGCACCCCATCAGGCAGTGGCGACTCCTAAACCCCCCTTTCCCCTCACATCGCATGCGTCACAGGTCAATGTGCTCACAACTATCATTTGTTTGGATCGGAGCCTCGGCAATGTTAAGGCTTAACGAGTTTGGAGTCACTACAAAATAAATACCATTTAGTAGCGGAGATGAAACAACTTTTGGCAGCGATCTTTTGTGGACCACCACTAAATCAACAATTATCTCTCTCGCGAAATCGGGGAACAGTATATGTGATAATCTTGTGACCAACTACTCTCTCTCTCTCTCTCTCGTCTTGAGACCAGCTTCGATCTCTTCCCTCTGTTTCAAGCTAGGGTTTGATAAGAGAGTCTCATCTAGATCATTATTCGCAAGGTATAAACTTAGGTCTTTCTGTATTTTCTCATTTTATTGCTCCACTTTGACCTTGACATTGTACAGAGTTGAAGTAGTTCGGAGGAGTTAATCGGACAACAATCTGCAGGTATTATTTCAGTAGATCTCCTGTAGTTTCAGGTATTGTTTCAGTAGATTTCTTGATGTTTCAAGTCTTTCTTTCCATTTTCTTGCTTGAACCTAATCTAATAGACAGCTTCCTCCAAATTTTCCACTCTCTGATCTTTCTTTTTCTAGGTCTCTTTCTAAAATGGCGAAATACAAGGAGCTAGGAAGATCTTTCCATCAAATCTATGCTTCTTTCTCTCAGATCGTTCCATAGGAGAGGATGTGTAGCCGAATCGAAGAGATGAGAAGGCATTTGGTGCTCCTTGCATGTGTTTTCAATTAATCCACCAATTGCTTCCTGATCAGCTGCATTGTGAGTCGAATTGATGCTTCTGAATTTTGTTCCTTCACCGTACATGGCCTTTCTTTGCTTCCTAAGTCTTCTCCTCATGGATTGATAGAGGATTTTTTTCCCCTTCTCTTTTTAATGAAGCATTGAATTGGTTTGGCTATTACCTCCACTCAGGCACTGGTTGTACAAGTAATCCTTGGTGTCCTTATAATTCATTGTGTTGTATCAGCTTCATCATCTTCCTCCTCTTTTCTTTTTTCTATTTCTGTTGAATTGTTCTCTCTGAGTTTTCTGCGGAATTCTTGGCTGCAAGCATCAAAATAGTTCACTAGTGTTGTTTGCCTCAGATTCTGGATTTGTGGAGCTCTATTTCAATTTTCCTATTTTAGTGATCTACAAATAAAAGGTAAGTTAAATCTCTACTTTTATATTTGACTGTATATGTATGTATCTGTTTTATAAGCAATTGTAATAAACTTCTTTGGATTATGAAAAAGTTTACATTTCTAATAAGTAGCATTCTAAGTTGGTCCCTAATTTGATGGGTTTATGATTGATAAATGTTCGAAATGAAAATTTGCTTTATAAATTTCAGCATTTCAGTAGAAATTTATTATTGTCATCATGGACATTAATTTGCATCATAAGTTCTCTCTGTTAATCATGATCTTTTGACATAAATTCTTACTAGCTACTCTGTGTTTATCCTTTCATGCCCAAATATGGATCAGAATTTTGGGTATGTTCATAGGTATAAATGGGATAACAATGAAAAACATTTGAAATGGGTGGGCAGATTACTTGAGGGCTCACATGACACAGCTTCATCAAGAGATGTCTGAGCTGCAAAAATCAATAGAAAGCTGTATGAACATGCAGATGAAATTGCTGCACTCAATCAAACAGGAAGTCTCGGCTGCCGTGTGTCATTCGGGTGAGTTCAAGGAGAGATAGATAATCTCATTTGTAAATATATACCATGGGTTTCAACTATGTTTGTGCATGATGTTTGCATACTAAGGAATTAAGTTCCCTTTTACTATTAAGCTCTGTCATTTCTCAAAAATTGGCCTCACTCATTGTTGGATACTCTCACAAGCAAGATCTCCTTTGGGGTTTCATGATTGCAGTTCAAGGAAAGGATGGAAAGGAATTACTCAACCAGGTACTAATGAGGAAAGGCAACTGTTGTATTTGCTACAAAATACAAGTGGACTCACTTTTGTACAGGTGACTATGATAGAAGAAGCTTTACAAGTTTTCAAACTGTCAGCATTGGCGTTACTTAGCTTAGCAGATAACTCTTGATCTCATTTCTTTCAGGTGTGGGCACATGTGCACCTATTTCAAGTGTGCCCATGAGTTGCTGTGGAGTAGTGGAAAATGACCAATTTGTCGAGCACCAATTATCGATGTTGTGCGCGCATACTTGGATTCATGATGGCATAGCAGTGAGCGAGTTCTTGCTCAGGAGGACCGCGCCCCTAGTCCTTGAGATTTAATTTTTATTGATATGGTTTTTGAGAAGGGTGCTAATTTATTTCCAACACATTCTTGTTACATACAATCCATGATTTTCGCAGCTCAGACATCTCTTGATGAAGCTGTGTCTTTTTCCCTCAGGTTGGATTTTTCCTTGCATTAACATTCAATCATTGATTGTTTATATGATTATTTCATGTCTCGAGAAGCTTTTTATTTTGTAAATATCAATTGAAATGAATTTATTCGAATTTTGATTTATCAAGAATCTGTCTTTCTTGGTCAAAAGTCGGCTACTTGTTGGATTACTTAGAATCTTAAAATATTTTGGTTTTGCAAAACAAAATCCACAGGGTGTTGGTACACTTTGAAATGGATAGATTGTTCATTATTTTGAAATTGATGATCTTCTAGTCAGTAGATGTTTAGAAACTGTCTAGCTTCATTGGATTCTTACTCTTCCATGTGCTTTCCGGTTAGTGGATGCTTCACCTTTGAAAAGAGAGGTTGCTGAAGGTGTAGATCTCATGGTTGTGAGAGAGCTTACTGGAGGTTGAGTGTAAATTGGTCATATTTATTTTAAATTGGATTTTTCTTGCCTTGTTTTTTATTAAAGATTATTATTATTTTTTTTCCCATCTAATGAGAAAGGCGAGGAGATTGGTCTAAACACTGAGGTGTCTGCTAGCTATGAGGTAATTTTCCGACATGACGACATTTATCTGATAAAGCATTACAACAGTTCTGTATTTTCTTTCTTCTCCAAACTGCGGTAGCGGGCAGGGCAGTGGGTAGCGGGCAGGAGGGTAAGGGGCAGGGAACAACGGGCAGGAGGGTAGAGGGTAAGGGGCAGCGAGCAATGGACAATCGGAGGGGGCAGAAACCCAGGAAAGCGCAAGCGCGTGAATTTTTTTTTAAATACGTGACATTTTAGCGGTGATCAGAAACTGCCGCTAAAAGAAAAAGTGACCGCCGCTAAAAGATTTAGCACCGGTACTTTCAAGGGTGGGCTACCGTCGGACCAACATACTTCTAGCAGCGGTTTCTTGGGATTTACCGGTGGTTTTTGCCCACCGGTAAAAGTCTCCATTTTTGTTGTGAGTAGCCGCAAATGAAAGGCTTAAGAGATTAAAGAAGTTTCTTCTCTTCTAATTATTTATTTAATCATGGGGAGTGCATCATCCCTCATCATCATTCTAACATTTTTGGTAGTATCATCTCATAAAGTCAGTATTTTAGCCATGAGAATAAACTTAAGTAAGTTGACACTATATAGCCCAATGTTAAAAGTCTCTAGTTGAGGGTAGGGATGGTAGAGATGAACTATTTGCCCAATCATATCAATTTATTGTTTATCAAAATTTTAAAGTAGGATTATCTAATTCCTGTAAATCAAACATCTTTAATCACAAAGAAAATGTTGAATGCGGCTACAGCTGGTCTCAAATGTGAATTGTGTGTTTTTGTAAGCTTTAATCATATGTAGGTAGTCTAACAAAGGTATTTAGACATTATTGCTACAGGAAATTTAACTTTTAGTGTCATTTTATAAATGTCGCTAATGCCTTAAAAAATGTCACTAAAACTTTACTAGCGTTTTCAATAAACATCACTGATAAGGGTGTCACTAATTGTGTTAGTGACATTTTCGTAAAACGCCATTAAATTTTTTAGTTATAGTAACATTTATATTGATATTTAGTGATGTTTATATGTGTAACAAATCCATTTAATTCATTATAAAAATATTTATTTATATATTTATTAATGACATTGACAAAATAGTTCAGTGACATTTGTTTGAACATTTAATGACGTTTCTATAGGCCTTTTAATCCATCCTATGTATTGCCTTCCATGACTTGAACCCGAGACATGGTCCCTAATTTGATATATAGTGTCTATTACATGCCTAACCGTTGTTCTAGAAGTCTTATTACTTATAGAAATTTCTTTATTTAAGTACTAAACATTTATTAATGTTTTGGAGATGTCATCATGATACAATGAAGTTTTTTTTATAAACGTCACTATATAAGATTTACTTAACATTCTTCTGGTAAAATATCAACATTTACTTAGCATTTCTACATGCCTTAATTATGATGTTTATTAAAAAAAATTATTTTAATTTAGTAGTACGAGACATTTTTTGATAAGCGTCACTATATAAGATTTTATTATGTAAATATCACTAAAATTTTTAATTAGTGACGTCTATTGTAAATTACATTTTTGTGACATTTTCTTCTACACGTCATTAATTAAATGTCACTAATATCAACATTTTTTGTAGTTCTTGACACATAAATACCAATGTACTGAGAATTTATCGACTAAAGATATATTAGACTCAAAAGCAGCCGGGCCAAAACAAATACAACGAATCCTATTTGCATAAAATCATATGTGATTCAAGGAAGTTGATTATATAATACAGCATAGTCACTTGGAGATCCTTCAGGCCAGTGAAGTAACTAGTCACCAGTCTGGCTCCATTGAAGTCACCACCATTATTCATTGGCTTAGATCTAGAGTTCAGATGAGCAATAATAAAGTTGATCAATCATAGAACTTTTGACTCTATCATTGAAGTTAAAATGGTATTTTAATCAGTATTCTATGGATTAGGAGATTTATAAAGATAGTTGAAAGTCATAAGACACCCATTCTCTCCTGGTTTAATTGACTACTTCTACTAAATATATTTGGCTATTTTTATTATATTTTATATTTTATAACAATAAAAACTAAAATTATCTTCAATTAAAATTAATTGCTTATTCGTAGTTACAACAATAAAATGTAAAAAACAAGGGAATAAATAGTATTCTAAAATTTTCAAAGTATTTAAACAATTTTAAGAACTCTAAATTTCTCATATTTTTTAATATACAATTCAGATTTTGAAAATTAGGGATAGGTTAGAATCCTTTCTTTTGACTATATTTGCAGAAGCTTGAAAAGATCTAAGAAAAATATATGTCACTATAGACGTCAAAGAGAGAAACACACATAAATTTTAGATTAAAAATAAATTCTATGATTATTTTATGAATTTCTGAATTTGAATGAACAAAAGTCACAAAAAGTCTCAATTAATAAAAAATCGCTCAAATAAGAGATCAAGTCCCCCTTAATAGAGGAATTCAATGTCAATTGGTAGTTAAATAACCAAGTTAAGGTCAAGGAAACTCAATCCTTTCAAATATCCAATAAAGTATCTCTTAAAAATTCAAAAGACAATTGTGAGACATGGAAATGTCATCTAGGATGACTTCCGATATCGTCACGCGGGGATCGATAAATGTAAAGAGTCGCCACCATCTATCTTAAGGTGTGAATGGGCACCAAAGGGTTCATAGAAGCCAAATAAAGCTAAAGTAGCTCTAAGATAAGGAAAAATCCAGAGATTAGATAAGGGGAATTACTTATGAGTAGGGGAAGGTGTTAGGCACCCCCACTCATCCGTCTAAGACGGTTGCCAAATGCTTACTAATGCTAAAATATTGTTTGCTAATAAAAATGAACGAAGAGGTGCTTACAATAAACACAATGTGTGTGACCATTCCACATGAGAAATCTAATGAACTTAGACTCTCTTCATAGATTCATCACTTCTAAAACTTCATGAGTGAATGGAAATCAAAGTAAAAAATGAAGAAAAATTAAGCTAAGGCAAATCTGGAAAATTCAGACCAAAAGAGCTTGAAAGCTTCCATTAACCATAACTCACTCAATTTAAATCCGAATCCAATGAAACCAAAGCCATTTGAAAACTGGTATATAGTAGAGTGTACAGTAAAAAATTCAGCTCAATCTAATTCCAAATGAGAGAGATATCCACATATGAATTCTGCTGTTATAACTTGGAAAAAGTGTTAAGTAGGCATTTTCAAAATCCTATTCGTGGAGTTTGGCTCAATAAAAAACCATGAAAATTGGTATGGAGGAAGTATGTGGTGCCATATTTCCAAAGAAAAAAACCTCACACCAAACTCTATCCGGATGTGGCTTGTGTGCTCTCTTGAACAAGCCTAGAAGACCACAAATTAGCTCTGGACTATGCCAGCGAGCCCCTCTGAGTCAACTGAGCACCCAAGGCACAAAACAGATCAAAATCTACTAAAACTAGTTGGAAATGAAAATATATTTCTCAAGGAAAACTCAGGAATTAGAATCACTCAAAACGGATAAAAATTGAGCAAACGGTGCACCATCAAAGCGGCAAGTTCAGCAATCTGGGCTGAACTGACTTACAAACTTTGAACAGATTGTGTCAAAAATTGGCTCCATAAAACTAAACGAAATTTTCCAGATATGAAGTAGGCCAACTCATCTATCACATGTCTTTGGAATCACTCAAAACTTCATCCGGATGATGAAGTTATGAGCATTCTAAGACAGGCCACAGATGCTGCCCTGTTTTGAAGTTTTTGAAGAAAAAACCAAAACGAGTGCATGTGTGCAAGTGAATTCGACCAAAACACTTGAAGATCAACAAAAACAATCTCATGAAGTTCTAGAATTCATTCTGAGGCTAATTGATTCAGATTTCCCGTATTAAACATGGAAATCCAAGATCTAGCTTCTTTGATGAAAATGGTGAAAAGTGTGTGTGAAGGTGTGGAAAATCACATCTAGGAGAAGGTTGGAATCCATTGTTATTGAGAGCATGGATTCGTGCATCTTCTCCAAATACAAAATAGATCAGAGAAGCAATCATAGGTTCAAAATAACCACACAGCATGCTTTTCATCACATTGTAGGTTCTAAGCCTAGAGGGTCCATTCCAACATCTTTTTCCCCAGGCTCTCTCTTCACGTTTTACGGCTAGAGAGGATTCCCAGGTACTTTGGATGTGGTTTGGGGCTACAAGCAATCACAAATTGTCTTTACACTACAGAAAGGTAGAAGTTGGGAGTGAAATGTAAAGAGGAAGCAATAAACCCAAATGAGCTTTACCTTAGTTAGCTTGAACACTTGAGGTAGCAATCCAGTAGAGTTTTCCTTCTTCTTGCAGAGCTTCCAAGCTTCAAATTCTCAGCAATTTGCAAGAGGAGGACCCCTCTATTTATAGGCCAAGCCAGGGGTATAAGAGTCCCAAGGGTAGGCCTAAAAAGCCTTCTAGATTATTCCAATTCAAGCCAATGCCTTGAATTGTTGTAATACTAAAAGTTTCGGAGGGTGAAATAGGGAATTCAAGTCCCTGAAAGAGAGGTAATATGCGTAAATAAAGCTCAGAAATCGAGCCATTTCGCACATCCCCGAAACAGCCAAAACTGTATACTCAGTGCGGTTTCAATAGAACCGTCACTATAAGTGCGGTTTCTATGCAAATTTAACCAAACCGCACATACAGGGCGGTTCAATTCAGTTACGCTCGTCATGATTGCTGTCGACGTGGCTCAACGGCCGAAGCTTCGCAAAGCCACGTGGCAGCTCACGCAACAAGTATGAATATCAACCGTGCTATGTGTGCGGTTGCCACCGCACATACAGAGCGGTTGAGACCAAAATAACAAAAACCGCACATTCAGTACGGTTAGCACCATTTTTGAGAGTTTTTGAGTTTTTGACAAATGTCAATGCTCAAATAAGGCATTTAAAGTTCCTTTTGAGTATTCTCTTATATTGAGGTGCAATTTGGGATGTCTACAACAATATAAGGGATAGTCTTCATAGTTATGCACATGTTTCCAAGTGCTATTCTAACTTAAGAAAATTGAAATATGGAAGCTTCCTGAGAAGTGTCCGTTATACAAAAATGATAAATGACATTTTTTAAGTAACCATTATGGCTAAAGCACAGAATTTTATAAAAATAGAATTTATTTTTCTGCTATTTGGGACATTTTGGTCTAGTTTCTTAAAATTTATTTTACCTCTTTTGGATGCTTCACCCATATTGCAACATTAGGTGCTTCAAACTAAGCGATCTGTGGGTTTGTAGTAGGGCTTAGAGGGCTGGAGGTCGTAGGATCAAATCCCCCTATATACAAGGGTTAGTCCCAAAAGGATTGGACCCTAGCCTGCAAGATTCATTGCGCACTCGTGTTGCTGTTCAACTGTGGTGACTGTACAATTCATCCGACTAAGGCGGAGTTGATTGGTAGCTACGGCTCAATCTAAACATTCCACAGCAAGGAGGAAGCTACTATGGTCACACCCTGAGCACGGGCCATGTTGATAGCCCCCTTCCTCCCTTTTACGATACCAAAGAAAAACAAAAACCCTGTGTTAACTAAGGTGTCAATGTGTCCAAGCCCTCTATGTATATGAGGCTCAGCCCTCGATAGGAGCTTCAATCTATTGTGGCTATTCATGGCATGATCAACAACATCAAAGATACCCTTCGGGGTCTCATCAACATGGCTAGGATCAAGAAGAGCTTGGGAGTGTAAGCTTGAGGTTGCAAGAGAAATAGAATTCATGGTGGTATTTAACGGTTGCTTTGCTTTTACCTAAGAAAGCTTGTAAACGGTTAATTTCCCTCATTTTGTGATATCCCGAGCCTCACATTGCTCTGGGAGGAGAAAGTGAAGGCCTACATATGTAGGTTTGTGACTCCCTCAAGCAATGAGACCTTTTGAAATTAAACCCAAGAGCAAAACCATGAGGCTCGGTGGGCCAAAGCGGACAATATTGTTGCTGTAGGGATCAGGGCGTTACAAATTTACAAAACAAAAGAAAGCTGTTAAAGTGATAAACGTGAGAGAAAATGAAAGGGCGTATATAGAAATATTGTTTATAGTTAAGCATATTTGCAATCAACTCAATCAATGGTAAGGATGGATACAATAGTTTGACAAATATAAAAAGCTGGTTTTAGTTGATCATGGAATCATGGATTGATACACTGCAGATTTTTTATGGAGGTTGATGATGGATAACACTGTTAGGGTTGTCATGAGGCCTAGTCCGGTGAAGGAAGCCGTGAGTGATCCTCCACCATGGTCACAAAATTTTCCAAACTTGTCACATATTTTGTTCCATCGAGCATGTGAATTTCCATTCTTCCCCACATCTGCCATGAATGCTGCAGCAACTACTGCCGCCGATACCAGACCTGTCATTACCTGCACATACCAAGGATTGATTGGTCTCTTCTGCAACAAATTTGTAACAGTAGAATGTGATTAATAAAGTGGCTGATCCAACTAGGTCAATCTAGACATCGAGTTGAACGGGTTCACAGCCCATTAATTAATTAAGTTGGGTTTATATTTTCTTAACCCATATAAAAATGGATCAACCCAAACCTAACCCACCAACCCATTTACAGCCCGCCCAAACCCACTCAACCCTACACATTTCAACCTCTAGCTATTTACATCATATATGAACTGTTTCACTACTATAATTTTCAGCTTTCCAAGTCAGTTTTCCATCCCATAGCTTTAGTAATAAGATATGTAATTTTGAAATGAAAGATGAAGAGAAATCTATTACCGCGTCTGAAATGGCCATCAGCACAGAGCGAAGCCCCTTGAAATCCAACTTGTATGCCAACATATCAACAACCAGCACCACAAAATTGTGGAAACTTGCTATAGCATTGGCTGCTACAAAGAACCTGTTTCATCACATTATCAAATTAATTCAGACTCCTATAAAGGTAAAGTGAAAATTTTAAAAGTTGTAATGAAAACTAATACGCATTTTAGAAGCAAGGAGAAACTTACACGAAAGCTGGGGTATGTTGAAACTTGGCCTCAAGAGTGGCAGTTATAGGGGTATTTCCTATTGTAGCAACTACCAGTGTTTTGGTTTCCTTGTTGAGGGCCATCACCAAGGTAGCAGAAACAGTAGCACCAAATGCAAGCAATCGCAGCAATAGAAGGACCCAATCTGGTTGCTTCCTTTGCTGCGGTACTTGGTTGAACCCAGCCTCATGTTTTTCTCTACTTTCAGTCTCCATGAATAGCAAGATAACTTGATTTATTTGAAAGAAACTGAGATGAGGCAAATGAGGGATGAGTGGGGCTTTATAAGCAGATACTGAGGGATAGAGTGGAGGAGGTGGTTGTTGATGTCATGGGGAAATGAAAGGAAAGTTGGTGAAGGTGGGGAAAGTGGATTACCAGTTGCAAATTTAAGTCAATAACTTGTGTAGTTGCTTTGTTGATTGTCTTATATGTTCTTTAGGAAGTTAGGAAATTAAATTAAACTTCTGTTTTGGGTTACATTAACTGAACACTCAATTAAGTATCTTAGTTTTAGAGAAAGAATCCAACGGTAAAACTTTAAATTATGTGAGAAGAAAAGCTAAGACAAGGGACTAACTCTTTTAACTTTGATAAATTTCCAATCGAGGCTTTTTTATTTAAAGTACCAAAGTGGGTTATGCCTATATTCTCTTAGCCAACTTACACACAAATATGTTTAAAACATTTGTAGTTTTAAACGATGTTAAACTATTTGTTGTTGCACCGAACGATATACTTGAGTAACGTAAAAATGTTTAAAACAGAATTTCCTGCTAGCTCTCCCTTATTTACACTAGAATCTCTGTTTTTGAGCCTTGAGTTACCCAATTCGACTTTCGAATCCTTCCTAATTCCATCCAATTCATACTTTAACCCCAATTTAGAAGGATATAAATCAATTTTTGTGCATATCCTTGAGACCCTTTTACCTCTGCTTTTGCCTATAAATAGAGAGCCTTACCCTATTGTTAAGGGCTGAAAATTCTAAGAGAAGCTTCTTGCTAGAAGGAAGAAAACTCTACCTATTCATCTCTAATTGTTTTCTTGGATCAAAGGATAACTTATCTAGAGGTAATTATTCTTTAAAATTCTATAAATATGTGGGCCAACCATTGCTGGCTATGGTTCTAGTCGGTCGTACGTGCATTTATATGCCGACGGCTTCTTTCACCAAAAAAAACCGTAGCACGGCTTTCGCCTACCAAAAAAAAAAAAACATCGCACGGCTGTCGGCTATAATGCATGTGACATGCCATGCCGAGCGTCAAGTAGGCCATACCTCGCATAATTGTGCTAGGCTAATTGACGTCCCGAGTAACACTAGTCTAATAAAAAGCAATTTACTCATTGAAATAGATGTCGGATGTGTAATTATTTGTATAATATTTTAATATTATTTATCTATACAAATATAAATTTTTTTAAAAAAATCTTGAAAAAATAGGAAAAGTTCATGGGAAAATTGGTTTTAGCACGTGATACTTTTTTAAAATAATCTAGACTCAGCCGTTCAATCCTTGATAATTGAGAATTAGTGGTACTATTTTAAAATAATTGAAAATCAATGTCATTTTACTGTTCATAAAAAATTTCTTCCGAAAATATCCTCAAAAAAATTTGAAACCCTTTTTGCTCATTATGTTACAAGTAAATTTTGCAAGTCTTTTGAGGGTATTTTAGGAAGAAATTTTTCATGAACAATATTGATTCTCAATTATTTTAAAAAAGTACTACTAATTCTCAATCACCTAAAACTGGGCGACTGAATCTAAATTATTTTTAAAAAGTATCATTAAAACCCAATTTCCCTGATGTTCATTGAAGCTTATAATATGAGTTTACTTGTCCAAATGTGATTTGGATGATTAAATATTTAAATAATTTATTATTACAAATTATGAAAATTAAAAGAATTGTTAAAAATTAAGAACATTCAAAAAATTTCATGAAAGCTTATAAAAATTCTTAAGTCTATTTATTTTTTATTTTCTGATTTCTTTTACCATTTTTGGCTTTGGTATAATTTTTGGAATTTTTTAGCATAGAATTTGCAGATAGCACAAGTGACATGCTTGCAAAACATCACAAAAAGCCCCTAGCAAAATGGCATTGAAAATGGCATAGCACACCTTGCTTAGCATCATTAGGAAGTGCTAACTTGATGTTATTCATAATACTCAACATAACACAAAAGTTGTGTTAATGTTCCCACGACTTATTAAAAAAATTTTCTTCCACACTGCTAGTGTCGATAATAGTAGCAACAACTTTATCAATTCTTAAGGTGAGGTCAAGATCCAATACACCTAAGTGAAATTGACTTACTCCCACTAGTTTGGGAAATGTATTCCGTTTATTATAGGAATGGATGAAGCATGCGAATGAAGTGAAATGGGAACTATCATAGTAATAAACATGCTGACAACATTAATACTTGTTATTCAAAATATTAAGAATAATATAAATTAATACACTATATCATAGCAATCAGTTAGAATCTCAAAAATTACATTAGCAATCATGGTGATTTCCTTTCACCCTAGGAATAATTAACAAATTATCCTTAATTTAATAGGGCTTAATAATTTTGGGTATCGAGACCCAATTCTCAATTGATGATATAATTAATTATCCTACTGCAAATAATTGATTCTCAAAGGTGGTGTACCCGCCTTTCTCTGTTTGTTGAAGGGTGTCGTGAAGGGTCAAAATCAGTGCTTTGTTCATTTTATGGCCTCTATGAACTAACACCCCTTCCTCAGGTGTGCTTTTCTCTGAGTGGGCTTTAGGGTTTGTGTCGTCATGGAAAATATAGAAGCTAAAATGACAAATCTTCTTTTTCCATCTCGTTCTGATAAAGTTTTCACTTTGGGTTCTGATGAAAAAAATCGGTTGCTTAATAGATGGAAAAATCTCTTGCTGCTTGAAGTGAATGCCCCAAATCCTTCCTTAAATTCGATTAGAAATCTCGTTGACAGGGTCTAGAGAGAGGTTAGCATTCTTGATGTCTCTTCGGTTTCATATAATCGGTTCCTGATTTCATTCACAGATTCTAGAGATTTACAGGCCATTCTTTACTCTCGTCTGTGGTTCGTCAGTGGACCTTTTACGCTTATGGATAAAGTTAAAAACTTGGATGAGGCAAGTAGTTGGGTTTTTTCCACCTTAATTCGTTGCATGGACTCAACTGACAAATCTCCCCGAAGCTTTGTTTGATCTCCCTTTGGTGAATCGACTGGGTTCTGAGTATGGTAAAGTGCTTGATATAGAATTTCCCAAAGTATCTGAAGACGGCCACGCTTGCATTCGTTGGGAACGCCTCTGGCTAATCCTGTCCTGCCAAGTATTCTTGTTGAAGATTTAGAGGGTGGTAAAGTTTGGGTGACTTTCTATTTTGAAGGGATTCCAGAGTTTTGTTTTTCCTGTGGTTTTCTGGGTCACACTCTCAACCGTTGCCCCAATCTAGATTCAAACAAGATTTTTGTGCTGCCGAAAGATGATGATGCTCTATGTTATTCTAATCGGAACCGCTCAAGAATCCGTCACCGAAGATTTCTTGGTCTCAAGAGGTTTGTTGATGAAGGTGGTAAGAGTAATTGGTCAAACCCTGGCTCCGCTGAGCATTGCATGGTGGACCGTTTGGTTTGGCCAGACCATAATCTGAACTTAAATCGAGCTAATGCTGATTATCTCGTGGACAACCCAAATCTTGCCAAGCAATCATATGGGGATTCATCTATTGAAAATTTGGGCCTCAGTGTTTCTAGTTCTCCAGATGAGACAGGCCTGATGAATATACCCATGTCCTCATCTACACCAGCCCAGTTGTTTGATTTTTCAGCTTCGGGTAGCTCCCCACTCCATATCAAAGGCCCTTTTGTAAATTTCCTACTTTCTGATTTCTTCCCAAAGTCTTGGAAGATGGAGGTATCTCCAAAGGTTTTCATTTGGCTGCATCTCCACATCTTATGCTATCGGATTGTGATCCTTTATCCTGTAAGAAGAAAAGCTTGCCTTTAAGAATTCATAACAACAAGAGGTTTGCAAATCCCCCTCACTTATCTCAGAAAGTTTCCATCTCAGAGTCTAGCCCATCTAAGAAACCTGCTCCAAGCTCTAAGATGAGAAAACTCCGAATTGAAAAGGTTTCCCCACCCTCCTTGGAACTTTTGCCTTCCCCTATATACGGAAGGCACTTGATGAAATGAAGATTTGTTTTTGGAACTGTCATGGCCTTGGTCAGGCCATGACTCAAGATCATCTAAAGGACCAACTTTTGAAACATCATCCGCATATAGTGATGTTATCAGAGACTTCTGCTTCTGTTCCTTTATGTAATAAGGTTGCTTGCAGGAATGGTTTTGAAAATAACTTTTTTGTGATCCCATCTGTTGATAGATGAGAAGGAATTTTGCTGATGTGGAAATCTGATTGCGAGGTTTTGGTACTAAATCATTCAGATTGGATGATTCATTTCCAGGTATCTTATAAGGGATTGACATGGGCTATACTTTTTTGTGCATGCAAATTCAAAGTTTGAGTTGCAAGTTGAGCAATGGTCACTTATTGAGAATTTGACGGACCAGCTTTCCTATCCGTGGCTCCTTTGTGGAGATTTCAACGCTATGCTCGATCAGTCAGAGAAGCGTGGGGGCCTCCCAATTCTTCGAAGTCATCTTGAAGGATTCCAAAGCTTCATCCACAACTATAATTTAACTAATATCCAAAATAGTGGACCAAAATTTACGTGGAGCAATGGGCAATTTGGTAGAAGAAAAATTTATGAGAAGCTTGATAGATGTTTCATGTCATTGGGAACTCTAAAGTTCTTCCCCCACCACATCTCCTTTTTGCAACTGCGTGTTGCTTCTAATCATTGCATGATATTTATAGACCTCCTTCATGAGAATTTGAAGAATTGAAGACCTTTTCGTTTTGAATCTTTTTGGCTGCAAGAGGAGTCTTGTTATACTACAGTTGATAAATCTCGGAAGGTAGGTCAGCAAGAAGGTATTCAAAGGCCACTCAAATCAAAACTAACAAGATTGGTAGGAGATCTCAAAAGTTGGAACTGTGAGAGAGTAGTAAATATTCACAAGAGGAAAGATGAGCTGCTGTTTAATATTGAACAACTTCAGAGCAGAATGGCCAGTCAATCTGATGATAACTTGTGGATAGAGGAAAGATGCTTACAAACAGAGTATGCCAAGGTTATTCGTCAACAGAAATCACTTTGGCACCAAAAGTCTCGAGTTACTTGGCTAAAAGTGGGAGATAAGAATACTGCATTCTTCCATAAATCCACTTTTTAGGGAAAAAAAAAAAAAGAATCAATCTTTATCTAACTATTTAGTTTCAATTTAAACTAATCCTCAATCCTTAAAAAAGAAAAAAAAAGACTTTATATTATTTTAGAGAGGGGAACGAATCACCAAGAAAAAAAAAGGAAAAGTAATCATCCAGAGAAGAAACGAATTTTTTTTTAATTTTACAAATAATTTTCTATCTTAAAGAAAAAGGAAATTTTATTTTCTATGTGATCATCCATACGTTACCCTTTACTTCTATCTTTTTATTTGATTTTTTGTTTTGTTTTATTTTCATTAGAAAAATCATTATCAGACTCCAACATTATTGGAAAAAGAAAATTAATCTTTATCTAACTAATAATGGTTGTTTTTTGTTTTATTTTCATTAGAAAATTCCTTATACTTATTAGACTCCCACATTATTGAAACAATTAATAAAATTAATCTTTATCTAACTAATATTGGGAGTTATAGAAAGGAAACCTTGTTTTTTTTTTTCATATAGAGTCCCAGTTTAAAGGACTACTTATGAAATAAGAAAGTATTTTTCATTTCGCAAAATTAGACAATTATAAGAAAAAACGTAAAAATTTTCTTATCTTAAATAATATGATCCTGAAAATGATTGACTAATGGATAGCTATATAAAAATAATTATCCTTATTCTATAAAGCAGAAAAAATATTTATAAAAATAAAAAACGCTTCTTTTTTTTTTCTTGAGGATTTGATCATTACTTTAAAATAAACAAATAAAATCGTGTTCTTGTGGATTGAGGATCTTTCATATTGGGACGTTGAAGAAAAAACTTTATACGATTATGGTCGGGTAAATAAGATAATAAAAAAATATTAGTTTTGAAATTAAAGACTATAGAGAAGGCTATTTTAGGATAAGTATTATAATTCTTTTAATTAGATAAGTATTATAGAAAAACTCTACACGTTGCTAATTAAATAACCCATTTATTATGATAATTATTGGAGAAGAGCTAGCTCTAATTGTGTAGGATTTTATTGAAGAAAAAACTCTATACGATTATTGTGCACACCTCTAGCGCACGAAAAAAGCGTGTATGTTTTCTGGAGTCGCTGTGAGACATGGAAAAAATCAATTTAATGATTTCCTCAATCATCACACGGGATTAAATAAAACAAAGAGTCGCCACCATTCAATTTAGGCGTGAATGGACACCAAAATATTAAATAAACACAAAAGGCAAATTTTAGGGCAAAATATCCCTCCTAAAAAAAACAACCAGAGATGGGTAAGGGGATTAAGTTATGAACAGGGGAAGGTGTTAGGCACCCCTATTCATCCACACAAGGTGGTTGCCAGGCTTTGTTCATGTTTTTCAAAGAAAAAAAGGCTTGCTATAAAAATCAGGAAAAATCACAAAAAGACAAAAATTGTATGGTTTTTTCATATGAATAGTCTGATTGATCCAGAACTTTCAAATATGATCATACCATTCCTAGGGTTTCATGATCAAAACAAAATTGAGATGAAATCAAATAAAATCAATTTAAAGTGAAAAATCCAAAAATCTGGCTTCAAGTCAAAATTCTAGAAATTTAGAAAAATATGATTTTTATAAAATATTTCAAAATTGAACTTGAATAGTCCAGGACATAGATAGAGCCCATATTTCACATTAAATCTGAAAATCAAAACCAAAAATACACACGTTAATGAAAAACACCAAAAGGGGAGAACTTAGACCGTAGGGTCTTCTCTCAATAATGAAAAACAATTTAGAAACCATATCATGAAACCCTAGAATTTATTTTCAGGCTTCTAGATTCAGATCTACTATATTGATCATGATAAATCCAAGATCTTAGCCTAAAACCACAAAAATCACGAAAACAGTGCTGTAGGTGCAAAAGTGGCAAAAATCCAAATTTTAGCAAAAAGAGGGGATCTCATGCTATAAACGTCATAGATTCATGTTATTCATTCAGATATATCATAAAAAGCATTAAAACATGATCAGGATATTCAAAGCAATCACATCTCACAAATTAGAGCACATAGGGGTCTACCCTACGGATCCACCTGTTCCCCTTTCCCCTAGTTCTCTCTTCACGTTTTACGGTTAGAGAGACTCTTGAGGTACTTAGAGATAGGTTTGGGTATACAAACACAATCACAGGCCTTATTCTATGAAAAAGACAAAAAAAACAGATATGGGGTTCTATTCTAGGGATCCACCTGTTCCCCTTTCCCCTAGTTCTCTCTTCACGTTTTACGGCTAGAGAGACTCTTGAGGTACTTAGAGGCAAGTTTAGGAATACTAGATACAAAAGATGGCCTTATTCTACAGCAATAGAGATGATCCTATTACATCAAGAATTGAAGACAGAAAATAAAAGGGAAAAGGGACTTACCTGGATTGAGCAAGCAGAGCAGCAGGGGTTCCTCTTCTTCTCTTGGAGCTCCTTGGACTTCAAATTTTCGTGGCCCTTAGCTAGAGGATCTCACCTCTATTTATAGGCAAGCACAGGGGTATGGTTGGTCCAAAAGGATATGGCCTGGTCTTTAAGATAGAGTGAAATACAGAGATAATGCCCATCCATAGCCAACCAAGGTGGCTTCAGCGAATAAAATACTTAATTCGCTTATTTAAAGACATATTGGACTAAAGATAAAGCTCGAAAATCGAGAGAAGGACAAAACTCGCACGTGTCTTTAGTGACCGTAAATGCACTACGGTCCAACAGTGACCGTATAGTTTCCACGGGCGCGCCTGACCGTAGATAATTTTCAGGCACGATGGGCCCGTGAAGGAAATACGGGCAAAGCCTGTTTTGTCAATTTTTATGCATTTTTGACCTATTTTAAGCTCTAATTATATGTTTTTACTATTTTCTCATTCTGTAGTGCAATTTGGGGTGTCTACAGTCGCCACTACCTGAAAAGGTGCAGGTAGACACTTAGTCCTAGAGGTAAATCTATGGCTTGGTCTGCGCGTTAGAGTTCTGGGTAGAGTCCGGTTACGGTTTGGGGAAGTCCTTAGACACCGTAATCCACCCCGTCAAAAGACGATTATCCTCAGTTGGATTTTATCGAGTCAACTCATTTTCTCACCTGTCCTATGCCAGCATGCAAGTAGTTTAAGTCTGTGTGGTACCGCAAATCTGGTTTGGTTCCTTTGATTCAATTATATCCAAGTGTATCAAGTGAGTTTGACTGATGAGGTGGACCCCTTTGGAAGGCCCACAGGAATCTAAGGTATGCTAGATGTAGCCTATGTGTCCACTTTGGGCTTTAGAAGCCCTTTTGGTGTTGGCTTGGTTTGATTGATTTTAACCACATGTTGCTTTAGTCTCTTGAAGTTGGTCTGTAGTGGCCTATGGGCTCTTTGGTGGGCCCCACAATGATTTCCTTTTGATTGATTTATCTTGCTTATGTTGATGCCAAAGTGGTTTAGGGATAGGCTTGGGTCCTTCCGTAGGCTTAGATTTGGAAATCTGAGTCTTGTGAGAGGTGAAGGGATAGGGTCCCCTACCTTGGTGTGACTGGGTGTATTATCTCTTGAAAGAGAACAGACGTGGGCCCGATAATCCCTCACCCTTGGTCTCAGCCAAACCATCTACTCCTACAAGCATGCTTATTTTTGGGCTTTGATTTTGGGCCTCTAAAAGTGTGGCATTTATTTGCTTTTATTTATTATTTATTTAACCTTGAGTGAATTGAGTTATAATGGGTTTTATGTGGACCATCCTATGGACCCACAAAGGCCTAGATCTGGGTGGAGAACCTAATTAGGCTACTTATAATTCATTTTAATGCCAAAAGAATGGGGAGCAGGGCTAGGGGCCGTGCTCCTCCATCATAAATCAAAATTCAAGTATTGAATAGGGACCTTAGTGTCCCATTCCATGTATTTACTAACTTGTTCTCTCCTCTATTGGTGGAGAAAGAGAAGTGGCCCGAAAGGTCTTTGTGACATCCTAGCTGTCTGAGTGGGCGCTGAATGGGTAATCTCACTTGACGAGCTACCAGACAAGGATGTGCATATGATTGGGATCCCACAACGCTTAGGAATGCTATAAGTAGTCATGTAACCCTTACAAAGCAAGAGGCATTTTAAGGCATAACATAGGACTAAATCCCCTTAAAACCCTCAAGTTAAGCGTGCTCGGGTGAAAGCGGTGCTAGTATGGGTGACCACTAGGAAGTTTTCTCATATTATCCCTTGAGAACAGATCCATGAGGGCCCACTGGGCCTAGAACAGACAATATCTTGTTGGGTATGGATCTGAGATATTACAAATGGTATCAAAGCTTGCCATGACCATAAAGTGTGGGGGTTCAACCCAATGCGACGACGCATTATCCCATGTAGGAGAGTATGTGACATCCTAGCTGTCTGAGTGGGTGGGTGAATGGGTAATCTCACTTGGCGAGCTACCAAGCGAAGGTGTGAATATGATTGGGATCCCACAACGCTCAGGGATGCTATAAGTAGTCTTGTGATCCCTTACAAAGTAAGAGGCCTTTTAAGGCATAACACGGGACTAAATCCCTTTTAAACCCTCAAGTTAAGCATGCTAGGATGAGAGCAGTGCTAGGATGGTGATTACTGGGAAGTTTTCTCATATTATCCCTTCATAACAAATTCGTGAGGGCCCATTGGGCCTAGCGCAGACAATATCTTGTTGGGTATGGGTCTGGGATGTTACATTGCGCACATGTGGCATTGATAAAATTCCAATAATGCCCTTAAGCTTCTACGGACCATATCTTGACCATTTCTGATTAAATTTTGGCACAGTTTCTACCATTGGTTTTATTTTCCAAGCTCTATCATACGAGCTAAGGTTTAGAAAGAAGATAGTCCTTTGATTTAACCTCATTTTCCGTGCCGAACCTAGGATGCAAAATTATGCCATTTTTGAGTTTCTTTTGATTTTCCTTTTATTTAATTCATTTAGTTAAAATATCTTATTTAATTTTAATCAAGATTATTTTCTCTTTCCTTGCCTCTTCTCTATTTTGTCCTTTGGTGCTTTATTTTGCCACTTGAAAAACGTGGCTTGCACACTTGTCACGTAGTTAGTCTTTTTGCATTTAATTACCATTTTTCTATTGAGAGTGTTTTGACCATATCTTTTTCATCCGGACTCCGATTCGCACAAACTCAGTTGCGTTTGAACCGTATCGGGATTTTCAATCCATTGGAATAGGGTGTGGTAGCTAATTCCAGTTCAATCAAAAAGAAATTTCTTGCCCCTTAAGGTTAAGACCATTTTGAGGGTTTCAATTTTTTGGCTTTTTTGAGGGATGCAAAAATGGGGTGCTAACAATTATGGTCGGCTAAATAAGATAATAAAAAAAATATTATTTTTGAAATTAAAGACTATAGAGAAGGCTATTTTAGGTATGTGAAAATTAAAAACACCTAAGTTAGTTCGTGCTTTTAATAATAGTATAGATTAAGAGATTTTGACGAAAGTACGTTATGGGAAGTTACCAAAAACATATAAGTCCATCTTCCACACACATATCAGCCTTCATTATATCCGAGAACTAGTTAAATATGAATAAAAAAATTTAATCTTCACTTTAATCGCTCATTAAAAGAGTGTAAAATACATTCAATCAATTGAAAAATCATGTATATATATTTCAATAAGGCTCTAATACCACATGATAATCTCTCATTAATTTTCCAGATCTATGCACATATATTCCGTAAAATTCCAAATCTAAAATTTCATTATTCCGAGTTTCTTTAGTATATATAATCATCACAATTACTTAAATGTATGTAACTAAAATAAAATAACATAATCATATACCGGAATTAACGTAGATATTCTTGATGAATTTGTTAAAACCCACATCCAACCTAGAACCCTTTGATCATATATGTAGGAAAAGTTTTGTTCTTTCACTTTACCCTAATGTGATAAATTGCTTAAGTAATGGAAATTATGCATTTATATAAGATAGAGAGAGAGAGAGAACTAATCCTAATAAGAATTGAATTTCTTAATTACCAATCTATTCATCAATTAATTACTTAGTTACACCGGTTATGGTCAAAGTAAAAAAGCGTTAGGATTTATTCTCAGAAATCAAATTGCCGATTAAAATTTAAATTAACCCATCAATCAAATTGGTCGAGTCATCTGGGTCATAAAATTTATATATGTTGGATTAATGTTCTGGGAATATTCCACGCCATAGTTTCTTCTTTTGGATGGCTCTGCATAGAGGCTTGAAAACCAATGATATATTGCGAGGTATGAATATTAATGTTCGAAGTACATGCCTGTTTTGCCAAAGAGAAGAGGAAACCTTTGATAATCTTTTCTTCCAATGTGATTTCTCTTTAGAAGTTTAGAATAGCATGTTGAGGAAATATGGGCATCTCATCTAGTCCTACCTTGGGATCATGAAGTTCGGTGGGCTGCTAAGACTTTAATTTACTAGTAATCCTTTCATCTCCAAGCTTCGAAAGGTGGCCTCTGCAGCCTCAGTTCACCACCAATGGACTGAACGCAATTGGAGGGTGTATAAGAATGAACTGCTCCCAACTCCAACGATAGTTCAAAGCATTACCTTGGATATTTGGAGTACTTTTAGAGGTCATCATTGAAGATATTGTCGATTAATTTGAGATCTATTGCAAAACAGTTGGGCTTAAACCCAACACGAAGAACAAGCCATGGCATTAGTCTGAGCTTTGCTACTTAGGCCTCACTGTTAAAGATCAGTCTTTATGTTAACCTCATTTGTATGGGGTTCGTTGTGCTAGCTAGCACCCGAAGTTCATTCTCTTGGGCTGTGTTTGGATAGCCGGATTAAGTTGGAAAGTCTGTTGGGAAAGTGATATGCTACAAAGTGATATTCTAGAAAGTGAAAAGTAACTTTCCTGAATGTTGTTTGGATGTATCTAGATAATTTATGAAAACTGATGGAAAATCCTAATTATGCTATTTGGTTAATCAGAATGAATGAGAAAAGTCTTACATTTTCCTATTTTACCCTTTAATTTTGTCCACATAAAATTGAAAAAAAAATACTATAAACACCCATTCCCTATTTTTTTACTTAATTGTTTTAGTCAAGGACACGCAACACTTCCACTCCTTTAATTTATTTATTTTTTAAATGAAGAACACACACAACGCTACTCTTATTTTTTATTTTTTTAAGCAAAACACGATCCCCTATTTTTCCATTTTTAAGAAAGAAGGGGGGCCACATGATCGTCCCCATGTTTCTTAAGAAAGAAGTGGGGCCACACGATGGAGAAAGGAGGGATTGGAAAAAAAAAAACCAAGGATAAATAGGTAATAACCATTGGTTGGACTTTCTTTTCCGCAAAATCCGACCATTTTGGTCAGAAAACAAAACTTGGCAACACATGCATTGAATGAATGCTGACCGATTTTAATTTTTGTGGGTCCCACATTTTCCTTCTAACCAAACGCCCCATTTACAAAGGAAAGTTTGTTTTCCGGCAAAACCCGGAACAATCCGGCAAACCAAACGTAGCGTTGGGTAACTTTTGTAGTCATTTCCGTATACTTCAGTGATGAATCACCGTTCACACCCCACACGAAAAAAAAAGGAAACTTAACATATAATTGTCAGCCAACGCCAAATCTTTATGTTAACAAAGAGAAGGCATTAAATTAACCAGCTGCACCACTTCAGGCGATAAGATGGCTTCCCGGTTGATGTGAAGAGCCAGGAAGTCTCCTGCTCAGACGGGGTTCCGACGTCGACGTGTGTCCGTTCGCCAATGAATACGGTCAAAAAAAGTGGCGGGGGTTCAGAATACGAAAAACGGGGTGACGCGGCACATCATAACAAATCAAATCGCCAAATAGGACTGATTTGTCATTAAATACAAAGTTATGGGTATTTAGTGGCTGCAATTTTGCAACGGCTACTTTGATGATTACCGTTGGATACGAAGAAAGGCACGCTCCTCCATCACTCCTACTCTTTAGACACAGAATAGTGTAGCTGGTGCCTCGGGATTAGCAGATCTGAAGAAGCTAGGGTTTTGTTGCAGTCTCCTCGGGATTTTGGAGCTGCAGTTTCGTTTCTAGGGTTTGGTCTGCTAGTTCCAGGAGACTACCATGAACATTTTCAAGAAGAAGACTTCACCCAAAGGTGTGCATTCCTGAATTTCTTATTCGACTGAGTTATGGTTTCTTCAGTTTTCGGATCATCCATTGTGATGATATTTCGGATTTCTGGATGGCGATTTAGTTGAATCCAAATGGGTTACCATGTGTGATTTGAATTTCTTTGGTTTTCTTTCCGAACTTCTATTAGCCCTTTTTTCATTTTTTCTTCTCCTTCTCCTTTATGGTTTTCATGTCATTGTTGATTATCAAGGGATTTGGTTTTTAGCCTTAATTTCTCTTAACTCGTTCAATCTTCTCTTTGGACTAGGGTTTTTCATATTTTTTCTTCTTAGTGACAGAAATCGATCTGATTGAGTTTGTCAAACTGTTGTTCCCCAGATCAATTTCTTGGTTAACATTTGAAATGTACTAAAGATAACCATTGTATTTTGTTCCAGATGCTCTCAGGACAAGCAAAAGGGAGATGTCAGTGGCCACAAGAGGTAATTTTCTTTCTTAAAATAGTTTTATGTGATTAGATTCTTGATTTCAGCACTAGGTTCTCTTTCCATTCATAAATAATTTTTCTTTTCTTTCTTTTTTAAGTTCTTTTTCTTGGAGTCCTTTACTAGTGATGTGCCTTAAAAGAGATCTTGGCAAATAGCTGCTTTCTTAGTTGGGAGTTTGATAGGATTTTGGTAGTTGAATTATCCAATACAGAATTCTGGGACATGATTGGAACAGCTCACTTGAGATGGTTGCAGTCTCTTTTCATTGTCAAACAAATTGCTGATATATGAATAAATGATACTCTTTATCTAATATTTTCTATACCTCTCTAGCATGAGTGTTATTATTTCTAATGTGCAAATGGACATTTAGATGGGCTTGAATTTCCAATTGAAATTTTTTTATCGGCACCCAGGTCCTTAATAGTGGGATTATTTCCTTGAAATGTCCTTAGCATGTTAATCTGTTTCCAAATTGTCTATATCCAAATACTCTGCAGTCATTGCTACACCAAGTCTGTGTGGTCGATTCTCTTCAGGAAGAAAAAAAGGAAAAAAAACAAAACTATAAAGAAAGAAAGAAAAATTCAAATTTTATTTGGATTATCCAAAAAGAAAATTGATATATTTTAAGAGAATGGAGAAATCATTGTAGCCTGCTGGTATATTGATTGAAAAGTGCTCCAAGTGTACTGTGAGGTGTTATAATTTTTTCTTATTCCTTTTAACAGTCTGTCTTTTCTTCGTCTCATGTTTCAGTAGTTGAACAGTGCTGTCAATTGCTCCACGGGTAGCATTGGGTGTGTTTAATTAATTGCCCCAATTGAATTATTGGATATTTTACTTACATGGATGATTTACTGGACAAAATCAAGAATCATCGTGTTGTAACGATGATTCTTGATAATTAAAACATGATGATTCTTGATAATTACAACATGATGATTCTTGAATTATTGGATGTTTTACTTGCATGGATGCTATACTGGAAGAAATCATCATTTTATAATTATCGCTTCATTCTGAGTGCTGTTTTTTTTTTCTCTATCTCTTTCTCCCATTAGGTATTGAACGTGAGATTGCATCTCTGCAATTGGAGGTATGATATCATATGAAGAAAGCTACATTTTGTTTAAAAAATTTCTCTTATTTGTAGTTTCGTAATTTTTCTCAAACAATAAAATTTTCAGGAGAAGAGATTGGTAGCAGAGATCAAGAAAACAGCTAAAACTGGAAATGAGGCAAGTCTATCTACAAATCCAGAAGGTTCTAAGGAATTTACTAATCATATTTTGTCCTCACATTCTCTGTGCACAAAATGAGTATGATTTTATGACACAGGTTGTACATTTTATCCATGAAAATTGATGAAATATTAACCAGGTCTATTCATCATGGAGTTGGGCCTTCCCTCCCCATATTTAATGTTGATTTGTAGTTGGCTTTTATATAAACAAAAACAAAATAGCTTGACCTTTTGATTTGTGTCACAATTCATCTGTCTGCATTTATATTATGCAGGCTGCAACTAGAATCTTGGCTCGTCAACTTGTTCGTCTACGTCAGCAAATTATAAATTTGCAAGGAAGCCGTGCCCAAATCAGAGGTGTAGCAACTCATACACAGGTCACAGTTTGACTGGAATAGTATTGTTAATAATGAGAAATTGTGCCTTCTCTTCCACTTCTCCAAGTCCTCAAGTATACATTGTTAATTTCACAGGCTATGTATGCTAGTACGTCAATCTCTACTGGGATGAAAGGTGCAACAAAAGCAATGGTAGCCATGAACAAGGTACACATTTGAAGTCTGATATTGGTTTAATACTTTATGTTAAATGTGTCTTGTCCAAAGACAGATAAATTTGAGATATCTGTCACTTAGATTCATGGATGCTCAATTAATTGTCTAGTCCATCCAATTTCAAAATATGTGATATCTCCTAACTTAGGTCAAAAGGAGATGATTTGATAGATAGCCATTTAATCTATGAGGATCCATTGGCAGTCAAAACATAGACAAAAGCAGGGGTGCAATGAATGATTGATAATTTGATTGGGAGCATTAAGTGAGGTAAATATTTTTGGCTATGATTGTCTATCATGTGTAACCTTTGAATCACTGTGTCCTACCTTACACTCGGCTACTAATGCAGCATAATTCAGTAACCTGCTTTTGTGGAAAATAAAATGAAAGGAAAAAAAATTTAGAATCATTCATCAACTCGGATTTTTTCTTCTCCATATTCCCTCGTCTATTGGATTTTTTTTTTATTTTATTTATTATTCTAATAGATTTTATTTTCAGCAAATGGCACCTGCAAAGCAAGCAAAAGTTATTCAAGAATTTCAGAAGCAGTCAGCACAGATGGACATGACGGTAAATTCTTTTAACTTAATGTGATCCCTTTATTGTTATCCATATATGCAGTTCTTAAGCCCTCTTGGTTGTGGCGTGTTCAATAAATTTACGTCAAATTCAGTATGGTTATTTTGGTGGATAAAATTACTTACTTATCTGGTACTTCTTGACCTGGTCCTACTGATATAGAATAACCAAATGGCTTTTAATTGTCTATTTCATTCTTGAGTAGCCTTCGTACTTGCCAATCGTCCAACTCCCAGATCTCCTGAAAAAAGATGAAGAGGGGGAAAAAGAAAACCTATACTTAGAGTCATACTTATGGTTGACTCTTCTTGGTTATCTCTTTCATAGAGGAGGAATTCTTTAATAATCTTCTCAAGACCAAGGGCTGCAACATTTCTTGTGAAATCATGAATGTCATTCCTCAACAAATTTCGGAATCTGATAATGTTTATCTTGTTCCTCATGCATGATAAAATTTTTCATGATCCTCTATTCAGATTGAGATGATGTCAGAATCTATTGATGAAACTTTGGACAAAGATGAGGCTGAAGAGGAAACAGAAGAGCTCACTAACCAGGTGCAATACTCAATCATTCATGGGATAATTTCAGCTTTGTCTTGTTTTATCTTATCATTTCAACTACATGCTAAGGAGGAATGCCACATGAGGGATCATAGTTTCTTCTGTCTCTTGATTAATTATATTATAATGAGGCTTTACTTTTGTCTCTTCCAGGTTCTGGATGAGATTGGCGTAGATATTGCTTCACAGGTTTGTTTTTTATGCCAATATGCATAGGGAATTCATTCATTTGTTTTTTTTTTCCATATTTTTTCAATATACGACTATATCAATGGCTGATCCTTGTCTACTCTCATTTACAGTTATCTTCGGCTCCCAAAGGCAGGATTGCATCAAAGAAAGTTGAAAATGTTGTTCCAAGGTACATGCCATTTAATTTCAATATTTTTCTTCTCCATTCTTAACAAGAAATAAAGGGAAAGGTGGGATCCTAACAGGGGAAAATCTACAGTATACCCCTCATATATTGATTATACACATTATAAATCATGGAAACAATTTTGAAAAACCCCATGCTTACGTGCAAACTTGATATAAGCCATCAGAAATCCTTGAGATCAACCCTTCCAATTGCCTTGTCCCATGTGTAAACACACTTCATACTCGTACTCTTTTCCTTTTAGCATGAGATTTATGAATCCATGACCCACATAAATTAATAAGTAGCCAAGGAAGAGAATTTGTGCCATTGTTCTTAGATGTTAAAGCATGAAGGGAGACATTGTGTTCGAGTAAAACTTAAGGCTCAGATCTGAAAGCATAATGCTTAATTCTCATGAAAACAACAAAAATAAAATATGTACTTAAAGTAAATGAGAAAACATAAATATTGAAGACATAAATTTTGGGGTGGGGGGGGGGGGGGGGGGGGGGAGGTGGTGAAGACTGAATCTTTGGAATGGGCAATCCTAAAGCTAATATATTGATGGTCTTCTTGGGCTTCTTTTTCTTCTTCCACCAATCTGGAGAGTTTTCTCTCTTGTACTTGTTTTTCTGAAATATGACTCTCTAGATGAGGGGGTATTTCCTTTGCGGTACACCTTGTATATACTGCATTTGTATTCCTTCTTATCCTATTAATATAATCTATCCTTATTACTGATCAAAAGAAAAAATATTCCACTGGCCATATTGACTCTCAAGACTGTCTACCATGTAAGGTTTGAACTTCAAAATTGCAAGTATTGTAGAAATAAGACGTAAACTTGTGGAAAAAATTGTTGCAATTATGCTTTTCATTTTCATTAGATACTACTAATCTTAGTTGTCATTTAATATTTCAGACTTTGAGTTAACCATAGTAAAAAAGTCATAGAAAGGACATTTACATTTTGTGACCTTGCGAATAGAGCCTCAAAGAAGATTGAAAACCCAAAAAAGCTCAATAAAAGTTCTTGATCTCCACTTTGTGGGAAGTTCCACAACTTTACTTTTTCTATGAACCAAAAATATGGACCCAACACAAGCATCAAGGCATGAAGCATGGTATTTATGTATGGTTCATACATTTTGATATTCCATTCAGACATGCTCGGAATAAAACTTTGGAATAAAACTAGTTCTGTGAGTAATTTATATTCAACCTCTAATAAATATTGAGTGGATTGCAGATGTCACCCATCTGTCGGAACTATCTAAAGATTGGAGCTGATTGTATCTGTCAGACATGTATCCCACATCTTGATTGGTAAAGGGGAAAGCTTCAGAGTACCACAGAGCATAACTAATCCGTTTTTCATAAATTTAATACAGTTAATATCCATTGTATGGCTGATATACTGGTGTCACCATATTAAACCAATTGCCTCAGCTTAATGACCATTATTATTAGACCTTAACTCAAGTTCCCTATTTGGTTCTCTCTCCTAAGTTTGATCGCATATAGATATTTCCTTTTTAGTTCTTTGTGTGGAATCATCTTCATTTTAGTTCTCTATTCCGGTATCTTAATTTGTGTTAGAATTTTATTTATGAAAAGCTGTGTAATTGCAGTTCTAAATCTTCGTCCGAAGTTGATGATCTTGAGAAGAGGTTGGCTTCTCTTCGACGCATTTGACCTATAAATAAAGCATTGTAGCAGGCGTTGCTCAATCCAAAACTTGAGATAAGGGGTTGCATTTGACCTATAAAGCATGGTAGCAGGCATTGCTCGATACAAATTTTTTTTTATGTAAATTCTATCAAGAAGTAAATGGTATGCATAAACAGGAATTTTATGTGCAGGATTTTCTATTACCCCTTCTAATGTATCCTAAGAATCATCAGCAGGAACCTCTCTTATAATCTTTATGCTTATTTACTCCGTTAATTGAAATCTTGATCTTCTCAAAACCAACTTTGCCATTGAAATCTCACTGTATAACATCAGAGCTCAGATGCTTGCAAGATGGGACTATAAATAGGGTGAGGTCTAACCAGTTCAAGCTCAGCCAAATCTAAAATCTGTTGGCCCAAGTTAATCATAGCCCAAATTGAATCCAAACTCAATGAACCAAGCCTTATGTTTAAGGATTTAAGCTGGGTTTGGGTGAGCTCAAAAGAAATATATGTTTTTAATCACCTGGCCTTTTGTTTTAGGCTTGTTTTCTATTTAATGTAAAGCCTGCAGGGCTCCGCAGATTTAGCAATTCTTAGGGCGTTTTTTGCGCAAATGGTTTTGTCAAAAGTTCTTATTATGAGTTTATTGCAAGGCTGCAAAAAGTATTTAACAAAAAGATATCAAAAATCCGACTTCGAAACAATTATTTGTTAGATGACAAGCAATTTTAAGTATTTTTATTTTGATATTGAATATATTAAAGGATTTTCAAACAGTCTCCCAAACTTTCTAACTAGAGTACTCTACAGAGAAATAAATGTCACAGATGTCAGATTGGTTCCATCACGTCTACATTTCACAAATTTTCTATAAATATTGTATAAAAAGAATTAATATTTTAACATTTTATATTATACTTGGGTTAAAGATCCATAACAACCCAAATGTATGACGCTTGTTTGTTCATGCCACCCTTAGTTATAAAAAAAAATTAAAAGGCTTTTTGCATTCATGTTTTTTGCATTTATATCCTCTTGTTTTCAGTATTTGTATTTATACTCTTTCATTTAGCATAATCATTACAATCTTACCCTTGACGTCGTTAAAGTTTATTAACTTCTATTGTGTATTTTCATTAATGACTGAAATACATATTGTAAAAATATATATATATTGTGCATTTACCTCCGTATATTATCGTACATTTTCATTTATGTTATTATATCATTATATTTATATCTTAAGTTATTCATATTACTTTGGTCAATTGATAATTATATATTAAACTTAGCCTATCCATATAATCATTTGGTTGTTTAGTATCTTTCGATCTTGTAGAAGGTTACTCTATTCATTTAATAAAAATAAATGACAATCATTTAATTAAAATAAACCACAAGATTTAACGAAATTTAAAGTTAGGGTACAAATGCAAGGATTATGCTAAATGGAGAGTTGTAAAGACAAATTATAAATGTAGATGTATAAATTGAAAAAGCCCAAAATAAAAATAAAAAATATGGGAAACCAAAAAAAGAACAAAAAGTGAAAATTCAAACACGATCCCACGCGCGCCACTATAAATAGCGGAAATATAAATGGCACGGCACGGTTAGCCATAGCCGCTGAACTAGAGCTGTAAGTTTGGCCCGGACCGCCCGAACCCCGCCCAACCCAACCCGAATAACAGCCCGATTTAAGAAATAAGTTTGGGTTTGGGTTTGGGCTGGGCTCAATCTTGAGCCCGAAGTTGAGTTCGGGCTGGGCTCGGGTTCACAAGGTACAACCCGAAAAAACCCGAATAACCCGAAATATATACCACTAAAACCCCCTCCTGCAAACCTCCATACGATTGTCTCCTGCAAACCTAAAAGTTTCTTATCTTCTCCCATATCTCTACCACGGAAGTTGGAATTTCTCGCCCCTCTCACTGACTCACTGTCCCTCTCTTCTATTATTAATACCTCACATCTCAAAGACAACCTAACTAGAGAAACCCCCAACAAAGGAGCTCGATCGGCAGAAGCTAGCAATACAGTTGTTGTCGGCGTCGCCATCAATACAGTGGGATACAGTTCCGGCAGCAAGGGATTTGCGATTGCTCACAAGTCATAAGGGATTTGCGATTGCTATTTTTGTCAAATCGGACATCTCTCTTTAAATCGAGCATCTCATCTTTCCCCATTTGTTCACTGCTTTCAGGTACTATTTAATTCCTCTCTTTTCTAGTACTCGATCTGGATGAGATCCATTAATGTGTGCTTCGGAGGGTTTGTTTCTCTTCCTCGGCTATGCACCACATAATCTAAAACTATTTACCCCTCTTTGACTACAAAGTTAGTTCAGATATTTCAATCCCCAGTCTTTTACTACTGGATGCAAAATTTCATTAAAATTTGATTTCCGATAAGGTAGCAAAACAGAAAATCTTGTTACTTTAGTAGTATTTTATTTTATGTTATTTTTAACATCAATATATATTCCCTAAAATCTTGATTTATTGTTCTTGTTTGGTCATATGCAAATGAGTTGTGTTTCTTACGTAATTTCGTGGTTCTAATATTTAAAACGTAGATTCTAACTCAGTAAAAAAAAAAATGTAGATTCTAAAGTAATTGGAAGAGATAGGAAACATGAATATTAAGTCTATTTAAAATTATAAAAGTTGATTGATTTTGTAAAAGGTATTATTTTTAGATTAAGGTTTGAATACTTAAACAATGTGAAAATGCAATGAAACTAATTTTAGAATTTCAAATGGGGTAGGTCCTGTATGCAACATTGCAATTTTTGTGAAACAGTGATTGAGTGGGAAACGTAGGGATGCCTTGCTAATCAAGTAATCATTTTCTATCTATTGTTTCTTTGAGAGTAGATGATGCCTTGTTAGGATTAATTCTGCTACTGTATTTGTTGTATTGCTGTTAATTCTATGCCTTATGATGGATGGTTGCATCAGATTGAAAGACATGTGAAACTCATAAATATCTTAGTGAATATTTTGTTCTAAGGCTCTTTACACACATCAAAAGTTTGGTGGACTTATAGACATCATTTTTTAACCTAATACACAAACAAATCAATGTATGCCAATAAACTTTATTATATATATTGAAATATTGTAATCTTATATATGTGAATGTATCATTGTATCAAGTAGAAAAAAAAGTTTGGGTTGGCCCGAACCCAACCCGAACTTACGAAATAATTTTAGGGTTGGGTTTGGGCTCAAAGAGTTTGGGTTAGGGCGGGTCGAGGAGAGTTTGGGTTCACCAATTTTAGTTAGGGTTGAACCCGAACTCATTGAAACCCAGCGCAGCCCGCCCTACTTACAGCTCTACGCTGAACAGAGAGAGAGAGAGGGCTAGAGAATGAAGACGAAGAAAATATCTGCCAGGCGAAAGTCCAGCGCGGGAGATCTTTATGTTTCACCCCTGCCTCAGCTCTCCACCACCTCTCGCCAGCTATTTGATTTCGATCTCAGCAGCTTCAGCACCTCGTCTAAGAAGAAATCCAATCCCGCAACTTCTTCTCTCATCCATACTACGAGTTCTCCGCCACACAAAGCCCCAGCGACCATTGCAGATCTGAAGAACTTCGTCTCTACTAGCGCCGATTCAATCAAACGCCACCTCGATCGCTCACACTCTGAGATTCTCAAGGATTTCGAAGCCTCTCATTCTAGACTATCCAAGAGATTCAAGGTAATTCTCTTTTGCTTTGCCGGCTTTTGCAGAATTTGTTGGACTTGAGACTAGACTTTCCGACGAGAGTGTTATGAGTGGTGGATTATGTTCGATGTGCGTTGTTTGCTTTGATCCACTTCTTTCATTGTTTTAAAATTGTAACATTATGGATTTGAGGTGTTTATGATGATTTGATCTGCTTCTTTCGTTTTCGTGGTAGTGAAGCAGTATGGATTTAGTGTGCTTTAGTTGCTTTGATCGGCTTCTTTCATTACAGTAGTTCTTTGCTGTGCTTCTTATGTTTTCTGGTGTAGTATATGTATTAGGAATATGATTTTTTCCTGATTTCCTTTTTCTGCTGATGACTTTAAGATTTTTCCAGTTCATATTTGAGTATCGTGTCCTATAATTTTTTTAACTGATAATTTCAATTTTCTAACAGTTTTATTTATTTGTTCCACTCATTTAACTCTCATGTCCCATTCTGTAATTTAGCTTTCAGTTGGTAAGTGTTGAATAATTTGGTCTGTTTCATAATTATAACGTTTGTATATTTGATGTTATAAGCAACAGAACTTCTATCTGGAATCTGCTTCACTATAATGTCCTAACGAGATGCCTAACTTTAGAAATAATTGACACCAATCCAAATAGGTTGAGATTTTGCATGTTAAAATATTGAAATTATAAGAAACTAGCTGTTTTAGTTAAAAGGAATTGTAGAATCTGAAATCGAGAGCAAGAGGAAAGCCTTTGTCCCTTTGATGCTGTCCACTCAGTCCAAGTTCTTGTATTGGAGGTTTTTCAGTGTTTAGAACCCGATTTCATTGGATGAATATTTTCAACTTACAATGACTTATATTCTGCACCTTTCTCTGTTTCTTAAATGTCAATTCTAAGGGAAATTTTGTGCCTTCAGAATAAAGAAGTTTTGGGGAAATTTTTTCAACAAGTATTTCAGGGGAAATTTTGCATCTTCTTGATGATACTTCCTGTCAAGTTGCCTGGTAAGTGATTTTGAATGTAAGGGACATTTTGACATTCTTCAAAAATAAAAATTTCAAGGAAAGTCTCCGTAAGTTTAAGGAAAAGTTAAAATCAAGATTGAGAGATCCTTGTCCCTGGCGATTTTCAAACATATTAACATGGTTGCTAAAAGAGTACAGTTACATCCTGTCAAGAGCTGAAGCTGTAGTATCCCTTTTCAACTATGGTCTGTTTGACACAAAGAATTCTTTTTATAGTATCGTTAGTGTATACCAGAGGCACCATAGTGCTGCAAACCTGAGACACAGGACTAACCAATGGAATTTTACTCATTCAAAATGCATAACTTCTATATCCTGATCAATACAACGCTTCATGCAATAGAAAAAAGAATGCCTCATCTTTAATCTCCCAGGGTTGAAAGAAGTAAATTATAATTTTTTATTTCTCAGGCCCCCATGACAATTGTTTACCAGTGAAAAAAACTAGACAAAATAAGTATATAAACTTCTTTCGATTATTGTGATTTTGTTCTGCAATCTTTGCTATCTGGTTGACTTGCTACATTTCAGTGAGAAACCTTGTCTGGTTGAAAGAAGTAAATTATAATTTTTCATTTCTCAGGCCCTCATGACAATTGTTTACCAGTGAAAAAAACTAGACAAAATAAGTAAATAAACTTCTTTTGATTATTGCTAATTTTTTATTTCTAAGGCTTCGTATTCTTGTTGTTACCTTTTCTGATTCTTGCCAAAACAGATCCAGACACATGCATGTCAACAGATGATGGATGAAGCAGAAAAAGAATATAAGAAGATGTCTGACCGGATAAGTGAAAGTGTGGAAGTAATGAAGGTATTTGTGCGGCCCTCCTATCTTTGTGCACAATAACCTGCATTATTAGGACTCCCTTATTGACAACAATGCTGTAATCTGCATTATTTTTGTTAGGCGTCTTACACAGAATTCATGGCAGAAGCACAAGCCTCAGCTTCACGTGGTATGCTAGAATTATTTCGACCTGTTAAGCAAAACCTAAAGATGAGTTTAATTATACTGTTATGTGTTAAATTTCCGCATAACATGAACAACTATGTGTTGGGTGTGACTGTAGGACCATGGGATCTTCCAATTTGTGCTTAGTGGCTTCCTATCTAATCATTCTGTTTTCTGTTATGTTCAGTGTCCAAGACATCAATATCTGAGCTCACACAGTCCTTCGAGAAATCTATCAAATCTCTGCAAAGTCGTTATGGAATCCCATCAAGCTCTACATGATCTGTCCTTTCTCCACCATCTACTGGTCTACAGAAATTTCAGAGAATTGAGTAAGAGAACTTATTTCATTAGCTGTTGGTTGAACTTGGAAGCGACTGATTTAGTTTCAATGCTGAAGATATATCAGCAAATTCGTTCCTGAATTTTTTTCTTTTCCCCCTTTTTGTAACAGTAATTTTGAAATGGGAAAAGCATTTCAATTCAGGGTCTGCCTTCAGCCTTGAATATCTACCTAAAATTAATCTAAAATTGTGAATCATATCACTAGTAGCAGGGCACCTAAGCAACCACAAAAAATCAATTTCTGTATTTCTTTTCTAATCCAAAATAACACTGGGAGCGAAGCCAATTGAGAATTGATTCAGGTCCATAGCTTTAGCAATTCTCACGGTGTTCGTTTTAAGCGAACGGTTTAACATTTGTACAATTTCAATGTTGCTTGTTAGACATACTTAGAAGGATGCAGGCAGCATTACTTTCTGCTACTCTACACCTGAGCCTGGCCAGGCTTAGGACTAATGAGCAAGGCCCAATAAAGTCTGATCATACTTAAAATTCATTAGAAAGAGCTCCATTTAAAGGACACAATAGCCTGTTGTGCATCATGACCTGTATAACCTGGAAACAGCCACTGAAACAAAAGAGAATTATTTTGTTTGAGCTAAAATTAGCATGAAATTAAGCTCCACATGTTTGAAGTGAAGTGTTTGGTTAATTCCCTAAAATGTGCCTGAGTCTTACCCAACTTTCTTAATAGCTTCTGGGCCCTCAATAGGCTTCGAGTCGTACTTCGGTCACAGTTGGATTTGGGCCCTCTTCTATGGAATTTCAGCTCAAACTCAGAAGAGTAAGTGAAGTTCAAATCCAGCCCATTCACACCCATGTAAAGAACAGTGAAGAAGAGTTGCAGTACTATTCCTACTGTTACAAGTTTCTTATGAACAGCATGCAGGCAAACTTCTCTTTTGTTACCTTTGTACCTTCGAGCTCTTGCCCTTTTATGCTTGGGGAGGAAAAACATTTGGTGTTCCTTGTCATATGAACCTTCATACGAAAAAATTAGATGATGTATGTTACAGTTACACCAATATTCTGCAATTTCACAGCATCTGAACTTGGATCACAATGTTACAAAAAGGTGAAATTTTCCTTCTTCTTTTTTCCTTTGTTTTTTTTTATTTTTTCCTTCGTAGAATTGAAGGGAAGAATACTCATTTCAAACTTCGTGAGGAAAACATCCTCATCTCAGATAATCTACTTGCTTCACCACACAGGAAATATTTCATTCCCTCTTTCTCTGTTTCCATCGTCCATACTACATATTCTGGGGAAGCCCCTATAAAATCACGAGAAGAAATCTTCACTTGCAATGTCTGGTGTCATTTCACTGTTTCATCAAATATCTCTTCATCCTGATGCAGCATTGACTGCCTGGTATGTGTAGGGCCTGCTTGTCCCACTCTCTCCGTCATCATGGTCTGCACAACCTGCACATTCACATCAATATCTTCTACATATCTCAAAATTTATTTTTATTTTCCAAATTTTCTGGTGAACAAACAAAGATTAAGGCTGTATTTGGTGATCTAAGATCTAATGAAAAGAAAATGAACTTTGTAGAGAAACTCGTATGTTTGACTCACATGAAAATGTTGGCCCATTAAAAAGTACATTCCAAAAGATCCCTCCTTTTCCATTAAAGGCCCCTTCAAAGTTTTTCTACGAAGAAATGGAAACAATAGAAAGGCAAGGAAAGTGATATTTAATTTTCCTTTCCATTGTTTTGCTATCTAAAGTAAATCATCTACAACCGTTGTATGTACAATGGCCTTCTGATTGGTCCATTGCATTTAAAAATAAATAAAAAACTGAATAATAATTTTAAAAAAATGATTTTGAAAATTGAATGAGTGTGATTGTACACGTGGTTGCCCAATCCATGTTCTAGAGGATGTGCGCTCAACAAACAAAACAGCATAATCGAACTCCACTGACTTGATAATTTCTCAATCCCATATCCACTATATGCTTCATAAACACTCCTCTTTGCTAAAGGTATAAAATAATGGGGATGCCTGAAATAGGGTCAGCCAACAATCTCCAATCTTCTAAATCATGGGTTGATGCCTTAGGACATATGATAGGTTTATCCAACGGTATTCAGATACAGAAAAGAATTTAAGTCTTTCATGGAGGCTAGTTTCTTTTTTTTTTAAAATATCATCAGCCACCCATTATATGTATATCATAAAAGGTTAAATAGCAATTGCCATGTAAACCATATGAAGTGCAACTAATCCGGCGACCCAGCTTTCAATTTTTATAGAATATAATATATCTACAATTATATGTGAATCATGCAATAAAAATATAAACCAAAATTACTGAATTATAGCCTTACAGAGAAAGCATGGTCTTAATCTAAAGATATTGAGTAATTAACAAAATTATCAGACTCAAATGTCGAAGGAATACCAACCTTCTCTATTTCACTCCAAAGAGGAGGATTCTCCCTCAAGTACTGTAGAGCTCTATCTCTTCCCTGCCCTAACCTATTAAAAATTCATAATCATAAAAAAAAAAAAATCGTGAGGTGACTACAAGCCCCAGAATAATATGACAAAATATTTTTTTTTTTCAAAATTTAAGATGGCCACATACAATCATTCCAAAAAAGGGAAAGAAAAGGAACTGTCTCCACTATATTTTATTCATACTAGTATTTGCTCTCAATCCCAAGTTATGAACTATGATCCACTGGAGCTTTAAGAAAAAAGTAAACTTCTGGAGCTTTAGGAAAATATTGAACTACATGCTATTTTAAAATAGCATGATTTATGAATGGAAGACTATTTGGAAGCAGAAAATCTTTGAAGATGTCATGGTTCTTGCATCTTATTGGGTGTGTCTGAGAGATGATTTCAAATCTCTCTCTCATATGTGTTCTCTAACTTGTCTGTTTTGCCACTCTCTTCTTAGTGCTGGGTTTTCCCTTTTATCTCTATTTGTTTTCTTTAGCTTCTTTCTGTTCTGCTCTTTTGTTTTTCTGTCATTTTTCAGATTCTTTTTATTTTTATTTTATTTTCTGGTGTAAAGGTTGTAGCACCCATTTCACATGGGTGTGCTGCCTCTTTTAATTTAATTTCTCATCATTCATAAAAAAAAATGACTTGTCTACAAATTCCATAAATTAATATTTGCTTGTTTTAAAGGTAAGTTTGACCTAGAAATAAGGTTGAATTAGAGTACGAAACGCACTGAACAGACTTGAAATCTAAAAATAAATGGATGCAACAGTTATACTCGAAAAATGGTAATATATTTAGTGCTCATGAAGTATTACAATCATCCTCCCATGGGCCAAAAATATCTCAGCCTTAAAGGCAAGAAAGTAATCAATTAAACATAAAAGCATTGAAATTATGTTACTCAACTCCTTACACAATATAATTTTTTTACAAATAGTGTGTAATTGGAATGTTCAGGGAAATCTACCAAATGCAGGCATATTATTTGGGCAGTTGAAGTGGACAGTTGAAGACTTTCAATACAGGTTTATCATTCAACTTGAAGAAGCTAAAATATAACCCAAAAAAAAAAGTTACAGAATTGCCGTAAAAGTCATCTTAGTCAGAAAGACAAACCTCTGATCACCATAACTATACCAAGAACCTTTCTTTGCCACAACATCCAACGTTTCGGCACTGTCTAAAATGCAGCCCTGTGCTTCAGAATTCAGATCATCAGACCAGCTATATTTTGAATTGGAGAAATAAGAGAACATCCTTATATTCTTATATTACCATACTAACCAGTTTACTCACTCCCTCACCAAATATAATTTCAAACTCAGCTTGCTTGTAAGGTCTTGAAACCTATAACAGCAACTAGTGAGAATAGGATCCACAACTTTATGCACAGGCAAGAGAGTTCAGGAGAAAAATAAAAGGCACTGGAAGATCATCAATGGCAATTATGGTCAGGTTAAGAACCATTCAAAGGCACCTTAATGAGGACAGCTCTATCCAACCGACATCATGGCACAGGTGTTATGCAAAAGAAAAATTTTAGCATGCTATTTAGGTGTAATCTATGCTCTATGTTGCAATCATTTTGGTTAAGTTCCCTACTTAACAAGCCCTGATAATAACTTGCTAGATTCACCATTATCTTCTAATTAAATTTAATGACACCATAGTTATTAGCAACCAGCAAATATGATACCATAATATAAAAGTAATGTTTTTCTATTTCATTGGATGTTTATACATTTCTTTGTGTTGAATTTTATACCATATTTGTCCAAGCTTTCCATGTCAAAAGTATCACTACATGACACTCCTAGATCATGCAACTTCAATTATCCATCGATAATATATCAAAATAAGGGCCAAAAGCTATACATAACAACATACACAAACATATAGCAAAATTTAGGATCATGTGTCACAACATCTCACTGATTTAAAGGATAAAGACCCACATATAATGGGTCACTAATCAAGTGTATCTAAAATCAGTCAAATACAAATATTATACACACTAATCAAGCGTATCGAAAATCAGTTAAATACAATATTAGACATCTCTTTTCATAATGTTCATTGTCATTGAAAACTTGATGAATTAGTCCAGGTAAAAAGGTATCCAAATCCAATTGTTAAAAATCATTCAGTCAAACTGATTTTTTGTGTTGAGCTTTCACAGTGGCATGCAACTGTTCATTCCTGATCAACTGAAGTAAGACCGTCCATGTAGCCAGATAGTGCTTTAGAACCCTTGAAAGGCTCCCTAAACCCTGGAATCCAGATACAAACGCACGTGCACACACACACACGCCAGTGCTGAAATTTTTGGACTAACCCAGGAATGGATTTACCTTGCTCTTTTGCACTCTTACACGGACCCTGAGCCCAATATCTTCATCTCCTTTTACCTACATAAATATTGAATTGGCCCTATAAGAGAGAGATGCATATCCAGAAACTTCTGATGAGGAAGTCGTTCAAGCAGATTTTGTGCTTACAGACTTTATCTTCCCTGTAGGGCGTATCTCAAGACGAAGTGATGCAAAGAACTTCAAAGCAATTCCTCCGCTGGTAACTTCAGGATTTCCATAATAGACACCAATCTTGCAATATCAACAAGAGCAACATTAACAGTCTCTGGAAGAAATAATTTAGTTAGAAATAGAATAAATTTCAAGGCACTCAATTTTAGACAATTAGAATAATCTACTTTTGAAGCACAAGTAGAGACTAAAAAACCTACAGATTCACTACTATGAGGCTTGCACTAAGCTATCATTGCATGGAAACATAACACAAACCACAAAAAAGGAATAGACTTTAGCTATCAAGTACATGCGTATGCTGTTGGTAGATCGTACTAATGGCAACCAAAAAGGCACCTCAGACCACCTCAACAGAAAAATACCTTGTATCTTATTTGATTCAAGAAAATAAGTGTGCATCCAGCTTTGGAGGCATTGCCTGACATTTTACGCAATGCTTGGCTCATAAGGCGTGCTTGCAAACCAATTTGCTGCATCCCTATCTCCCCCTAAACATAAATATGGTCAAGGATGACATCAAAGTTGGACATGCTCGTCACTTTTCAGTAAGAATTATAAGGAAAACACAGTTAGCACACCTCAATTTCAGCTCGTGGAGTTAGAGCTGAAACAGAATCAACGCAGATAAGATCTATGGCACCAGATCTGCACATACGATCTGCAGCTGATAACAAAATTAAGAGGAAAAAAAATGTTAGTTGGCTTATTTGCACAGAGTATTTTATTGTCTACTGTCGAGTATTGAGTTTCAAATTCAGGAGCTGACCCAATAAAACGGCAATCAACACCAATTTACACACACTTAAAAAAAAAAGATTCTACAATTCTTAACAGCAGTCCAATTCTCAAAATGAAACAAGCATAGAAAAATAGATATGTTACTCTCTAATGCCATCTCTCCGCTATCAGGTTGGCAGACAATCAAATTTTCTACATCCACACCCAGAGCCTTTGAATAGGACGGATCAAAAACATGTTCTGCATCAACGAGCATGGCATTGCCTCCTAGCTTCTGCATATTCACAATATAAGTGCACCAGGTTGGTGAGCAGTTATAAAACATGGTTCTTTGCAACCAAGAATTCAAAAATCCAAGGGTAACAGAGGAACACAACAGTCACACCTGTACTTCTGCAATTGCATGAAGTGCCATGGTGGTCTTTCCACTACTCTCTGGACCATATATCTACAGAAGGCCAGAAAATTATGTAATCAGCATCATTCAGCTGTATGTTCTCCTAACCAGGTAAACATTCCAAAAGCAAAAGCAGCTCAAGGGACAACATAATGCACAATAGAAAAATTTCATGGCATGTCAAGTATTCCAGTTTGTTTACAAATAAATCTGAATCTGTTGTTTCAAATTCTTGAGATTTACTCTTATTCAGCATAGGAAATTGAAGGCCCAATGTTTCCCTACCTTCACATTTTTCTATAAAATCATAAGATATCTCAGTGGATTAAAAAAACATTATAAGTATCAGGATAAACTGAATGATGCAATATAAAATTTACAACACAATCAAAACTTCCACAATTATTTTCCAAGAAAAAAAAATTCCTCAAAAAACAAAATTTGAATTTTTCCCATAGGACTATGCATTATACTATGTATTCATTCACTGATCTAGACAATCAATTGGGTTTCTCAACATCCTGCTTGAGGGAATTTCATAGCACTAATTTCCAACTAGTGCTTCAAATAAATTTCACTCTGTGCTATGGTTCCATTTGTTTTGATGTATAATATTTTTAGTGTAAAATGTTTTCATTGATTTTAATTTTTTGGAAAACAAACTAATTTCAATTGTTTGCATTCTTCACTTTCATGCATATGGATATGAATAAATTAAGATACCAATACCACAAAATCCAATAACATATCATGTTTGTGATGGTGGTGCAGAGAGATAAAGTCCCCATTGGGGCTGTCAACAGATCATATTGTCACCTAAATCTGGCCCAAGTATGATCTGAAGAACATTGGATTTGGTAACAGGATTATAATTCACTAACCCTATTACTAACAATCCAATCCAGGCCTTTCTCTTTATTGGATCAAATTCATAAATAATCCCATTCAGTTCGATTAAGATCCATACAATTTAAAATTTTAATATCATGTTTGATATAACCATATATGACACACTATATTCAAAATGATTGAGTAAAATTTCTAGATATGTGATAAAATAAATAAATGATTGACATTTTTATAGGACTATGTTCGCTTCTACAAGGAGTATTGATTTAAGATGAGATGGAAGCACTTTTGCCACTTTATCAGTGAGAGATCAGTGGTCAGGCTGCCTAGACACTCCAATCAGTTTTGATGGCACCAATTACCACCACTGTAAAATGTTCTTTTACCTGTTATAATTGTTTGCCTTTTCCTATTTCATTTGCACAGCCAATTGGATATTATTTGATTAATATGCTTCATATTCTACTATTGCATGACCTTATGACTGATTATCACTTTTCATGTGTTCCAAATTTTTTTTACGGATATTATTATGTATTTTGTGTATATAAATGAATATGCTGCATGATTGATGATTTTTTTTTCCAAATAATATAAGCTTTTCTTAATAAAAAAAAAACAAAAAAAAAGTGTTTTTGACAAGCTCGATTCAGGGGATTTCATTTTTTCCCCTGAATTGTAAAAAATTCAACAACGTGCTGCCAGAATTTCATTTTGTGCCTTGGGGGAAATGGCTCGTGGCGCCTCAACATAAAACCTTGGTACATTCCTTGTTTATATATACATTCACAATTGCTATGATGCCTATCACTGATCTCCCCATTCTGATCTATATCACACTTTTCAAAATATAACGACACATGATTTCCTAAATAAATATGTAAACATAGTTTAATGGTAGCTTTTGACTGTATCAAACCTCTGAAAAAACAAATTAAAAAAGTTCAACAATAGTCCAAGGTCAGAGATGTCCTACATCGACTTGCAATAGACTTTTCACTTGACTATCAAACCACACAATAAAAATCTCAATTTCGAAAGTTTTTCAATGCAGCAACAGCAATTGTAAACAGTAAAACAAGTCTGAGTATAGAGATTGAAACAGTCACCCACCAATCTTTCCAGGTTAGAGAGAAGGTGCATTGTGTATTCATCAACAACATAGTTATGAGAAATACTTTTAGAGCTAGTACATTGTATGATGGCTCATGAAATCTGGAATGCCTTCTTGTCAAGATTTGGAGTGTCATGGGAGCAACCAAAGGATTTAAACCAAGTTCTCTATTATTGGAATAGTGGTAAAGGGTCTCATTATGAGGTGTTGTAGTTGGTCATATGGAAAGAGAGAAAAAAAATAAAAAATATTTGGCAACATATCAAGAAACTCAAAGACCACCTTTTAGTCTACTCTCAGCATTATCCTTTTTGGGCATCAAGTAGGGACTCGTGCAAAGGACTGCCCCATGAGGAAGCTTTAATTTGTGAAAATTTTATGGATTTGTAGAAGCTTTGTTCCTCTTCTCTTTCATATACACTCTTGGTGTACATCTTCTGTTTTCTGGAATGTTCTTTTCTTATGAATTAATCTAAATCCTATTATTACCGATCAAAATATATATATAAGCAATAAATTTTTGATTTCCCACTAAACCAACTCTAATAGAAGTGAAAAAGAAACTATTTCCAAGTATGCTACATCAAAACAGTCACTATTTCAGATCATAAATGGATAAAATAATCATTTAGAGATAATACCTCTACTATTCTCCCTTTTGGAAGTCCCCCACCCAGAGCAAGGTCTAATGTCAGACAGCCACTTGGAAAAGTCTCACTGCATGTCATATGATCCAATGAACTCACATCTATATTCTAACATAAATAACATCTCCCTTCTAAAATAGATTATGCAAAGCAAATTACACAGACGTTGGTTGCGGCCAATGATCAACAAGCAACAAATGAAGGCCAGCATTTGCTTCCTTTTCCTTGCTCATATGATCAAAAGTACCACACCAAGTACCATTACAATACAGATATTTATACGAGAAATATCTTGACATAAAATAAAAGCACATACACCAGGGCTCCACCAGTGCTGCCTAATCTTGTAACACTTCCCTTTCCAAATGAGTTGTTTATGTCATTCATTGCTGCCTCTAAAGCCTTTTGCTGAAACCCACCACCAAAAAGAAAACAAATAACAACAAAAAACAAAAAAAGAGTTAATGATATCAATACCAAAATTTTATCAAGCCATATTGCATCAAATAGATCAATTTAAAGAGTCATGTATCTCAATAGGAGTATTTCAATAGGAAAAGAGAAACATGATTCTCTGCTAATGCCAAACTGAGTAAGCAAAACCTAGTTACGCTTTTCTTGCTATTGCATCCTACTACTACTTAATGATAAATCACAGGACTTTTACAATGCTCCTATTTAAAAGAAATTCATTACTTCCCATCTGCCATTCAATTGTTATCAAGCACCATCCAACAGGCGAGTCATTCTGGATTGATTGCTATCCTAGAGTCACAGAAACCTTGATTTTATATTTCAGATATTCCAAATTTTTCTTTGGAGGGTCAAGAAAATGATGAAAATATATTCATCTGGATGGCTGAATGCACCAAATGATCAGGATCACCTGATCCTATCTCCCATTAAAGTCAACCAGGACCAGGAGGCAGCTCATTTTGGCCAATTTAACGGATGATAATAAGTAAATCAACAAATCCCATAATTTCAAATTAAGATTTAAGGATTCAATTTGATTTCTACATAAGAATCAGAAGACAATTATTCTATGTGGTCCATAGATGTCTCTAGGGATGGAAGTGGGGCATGTTCAGGGCAGGTTCGCTGGTTGGTAATGGGGTGGGCCGGGGTTGACCCAACTATACAATAAAATGGAAAATTTTGATTTTTTAAATATAATATATAAATCAGTAATATAATTTTCTTTATAAAACATATATTCTATATATGTAATCTATATTAAAATTACTATTTAAATGAATTAAGATTGGGGTCGGAGCGGTTCAGATAAACCCTAACCGCCCCTAACCCAGTTTGTCCCATACCAAACCCTAACCAATATGGGCAGGGCAGATTACCTGTTCAACCTGCCCTATTTCCATCCCTAGATGTCTCCACTGTTGCTCCATTTATGGTACTTAAATGCTTGTGTCATTCATATACTTCACCCATACTTATCAGTCTGTAAGGAAGTCATAATTTTGCTAGATCCCGACAATTGATGAATCACTTAGGACTGCCAATAGGCCCAATACTCATCATCAAGAGGCAAGGAGAATTTGGTGTTAATATCATATCCTAAAGGCTATGAAGAGTAATTGCCACATGTTCTGAACGGATAAAACCCCTGTTTTAGAGTTAAATTTTGGCATATCATTCATGCATAGTGTCTAAAAGTGACACATAACAAAATTAAACAAAGTCTGAATGTATCATTATATCACTCTGAAGATCCTCATCCCCTCCCAGATTTCTATTACCGGCATGCATGCCTATTGTCTAAGTTTATTGGGGAAGTCAAGAGAGACAAGTTTAATCTGCATCTCAAAATATGTAGCAAGGTATGAATACCAATTATGAGTACTGCAAAGAGCATCATTTTCCTGCCATCCCACTCTAGGAGTACCATAGTAGCCATGAGTATTAAATGAAAGAAGCTGGCGGATTAAAAACCCTCGTAAGAAGGATGAGACTATTTGTGCATTGCCTTAAGACTGTGACAAGGAATTCAGCTAAACATTACTTCAATGCATCATTAATGGGCTGATGTGGTAAGTCCATTAAAATTAACTCTCATAGTAGAGTCTATTCAATCATAAATCCTACAGGACTTATAAAAATGCCAAGAATGTTCATGATACCAAGTGTCTATATGGTCACCTTCATTCTAGTTAGTTTTAGCTTCCCTCCATCCCATCATCAAACACTCAAAGGTGTCAAGTAGGTGAACACAACCAAACCCCCACACCCACAACCCATGTCTTGCAATACCACCAATGGGCAATGCCTATAACACAGCACGAGTTTCCCTCATCATAAGATACCAAAAGATGCCCATGGAAACATTGATGGTTATGAATCTCCACAAATCGTGCCACATGTACCTCAAAGACTACACACATGAGTTTCCTTTTCCCAAATTATCTCAAATATGTCCCCAAAATATCTAGCATTATTACACCATATCTAAATTTCAAAGGCACAAAATTTCCACAAATTCAATGTCTAAAACCTTGGCTACTCGATAAATTGAGTTATTACCTATGGAGCACGCACATTAAATTATTCTCAACATACGCAATTGAATAGTTCAAAAAAGAAGAAGGTAGATTTCGTTGAAGATTGATTAATAAGGTCATTCATAACAACATTATCACACAATAATCATCCTAAATTTTTCTACTGATAAAATCCAACCCTATAAAGAAGGGGAAAAAAATAAGATACTTATATATTATGAATGCATCAAAAAGCTAGTAAAACAAAACGTTCATTCAGACGAACATGGGCTTTGAAGCTGTAATTCACAAAACATGTAGCAACTTCGAATCTCAAAGGTGCTTATAAACTACAAATTTCAGAGAAACATTGAGCAGGAGAACTCCTTTATACTCGAAATGTTCTCCGAAGAAAGCAGCAGAAAGCAAGATTTTAGCTAAAATCTCAGGTGTTTTATTAAAGTTCCTCGTCGAAGAAGTAACTTATCCATATACTCGTCGGAATAAGAAGTAAAGAAACATACCCGGTCGAGGAAACGAGTGTCACTGTCGCCAGAAAGGGCGCCGTTGGCTTTCGGATCAACGTCACAACGGATTCTCGATTGCCTGGTTGACAACTCCGGCCATAATCGAAGCTGGGAAGCTTGAACTGGCAGAAATGAGGGGATAAAATAACGAGAAACCTTGGAAGGGACGTAGTGGGATTTTAATGGGGAAACTAAATCCATAAAGAAGTCTTGAGGGGGGAGAGATAGATAGAGAGCGAGATGAAATGAACCCAGAAGCAACAAAGCTGGTGTCCCGGCACTCTGGCAAAAGATGTCAGTGCCGGTGTAGAGCGACCGGGGTTAGTGTCTCATCTACCGGGCATTGGAAAGGTGGCCCGACCCTTAACACAAAAACGATTTCGCTCCCATCAAGAATTGAAAATCCCTACTTTTGAATGATTTTTGAAAGAACGGACAATTTTTTTGGCAGAAAAAAAGGGGTGGGGCGACCAGCGTAGCAACCCTCCCCGGAGGTGACCATGGGATGGGAGCACCTCCCCACCGCGCAATGTTGGGTTTAGAGTCATAGCTACTACCATTTGGGCTAGCCCGTCACCGTAGCACCAGCAAGCCATCGGCCGGTCCAAGTCTCCTCCATTAGGCCCAATGTCAGGGTTTACTTCAGCAAGTGATTTCAACTTATGTTCCAACTCGACTGACCTCTAGCATAGTGAAGTAATGGGTCGTACCAACCGAGCTAGCTAGAGCCCGCTGATTGAAAGAATGTACATAAAAGAGTTGAGTTTATTACGCCTTCGTTTGGAATTGCTTTTGTCTTTTTGCTTATTTAAGCAAAATCAAGCTTTTTATAGCAATAAGCATTTTTGGGTTGCTTTTGCTTCTCGTGATGAAACAAAAACAATCTAATTGCTTTTCTTAAGAAGCAAAACTTTTTTGCCTCTCATTTTTTGCTTCTTTTGCTTGTTGTTTTTAAAATTAGTAACCAACCCACACCACCACTGCCACTCGCTACCACCACCCACCACCACCTACACCCCTAGCCACCACCACCTCACCCACCACCACCATCCACCCTCACTTCCTACCGTAGGCACCACTACTATCACCAGCAGCTACCATCAGCCATCATTTCCACCACTACAAACACCAACAATGCTCAAACCACCACCACCACCACCCATGCACCCAACACTACCTTCATCCACCAATACCACCACCACCACTTACCAACCCCCACTAGGGCTGTCAATTTGTCGAATTAAAATCTGAATCCGACATGAATTTGACTTGACAAGCCGAATATGGATATTTAATTAAATCCATATTCAAATATGGATTTTGTAAATATATTTGGAGTCGAATTCGATAACTAATATAAAGGATCTGTCAGATATTTAATCAGATTTGAATACCTTATAACTTAATCGGATTCAAATTCAGATCCTAATAGATCTGATATGAATCCAACCCTTTTACAACCTTACCCTCCTCCAAGACCATCACTACACACCCACCACCCCAATCACCATCACCACCACCACCCACCACAACACACTCACCACCACCACCACCACCACCACTACTATTAACACCACCACTACCATTATCCACCATCTACCTCCACCACCAACACCCCCACTCACCACCACCCAACCCTATTATAATAGTACATTTTGTCATAAAATTAGCCAAAAAGCAATTTTTATGCTTTCGATATTACCAAACATGTTTTTTTGCAATAAAAGCAAATGTAAACCAAATCTTCATAGAAGCAAAAAGAAATACCAAACGCTGTATATCTACATATATTTCATGGAAAATGCTGTTCAAAGTTAATTTTATTTAAATCTCTTATATGCTGACCATTTAGGTAATTAGTCCACTTATCTAAACCCTGTCTTCTTATTCTTCTTTTGGAGTCTCTACTACCCATCAAAGTCTCCGAAAGAAGAGCAAGATTAGGCCTTTGCATGCACATGTAGTCTTCTCAAGGGTTGGCCTATCCCCCAACACTTTCACTCTATTATTTTCATTTTAGCTAAAAAAATGTTGGAGCAGGCCAGCCTCTTTACCAGAAGTGGGACCAGCAAGTATAGACGAGTTTCGTAGAGTGAAAAATTAATTAACTGAGATACAGATAAGAAAGTTTGAGTAGAAAAATTTAAACCACTTTGTTCAGAAGATTGGAGAAGCAGATATTTCCTTTTCTTATTTGGGGAGTTTGACTCTCCCCCTTAAGTTTAGTTTGGGATTATTCTTGCGGTTTGGAGGTGGCTTCAGAACAATCTTCGTTCATGCAAGCTAATACCTAAAAATCTAGAATCAGCAATGGGAAACTCTAAGAAGCTTGGCTGCTCTCAACAATCATTTGTGGCTTATTTTGCGCGATTTCAATGTTATGCCATATAACTATGATTAGAGAGGTGGCAAAGACTTAACTGTGTGAAAAGTTGAACTATTCTTAAATTTTATAAATGAATGTAATTTGATTGCGCTGTCAAGTGAAGGTATGAAGTTTACTTGGAATAATGATATTGTAAAACCCTAGATTTTCTAAAATAAATAAATAATTAGAAAATAAATTATTGAGAAAAATACTAAGAATAATAATAGTTGGAGAATTGGGAAGAAATTTAAAGGTTAAGATAGGAAATCAAAGAGAATGGTAATTTGGTCAATTCCAATTAGTTAAATTCATGTAAGGAATAAGATAATTAATTATTAAGTTAACAAATTTAACTAGACCAAATTTTAGCTTGGTTGGATGTAAAATAATGAATTTATGGTTTAAGAGATGGATTAAGGGCCTAATGGTAATTGTATTATTTAGGGTCCTTAATTTTAGCAATATGAGTGGATAATAAAGCTGTGTTTGGAGCCTTGGATTTGGAAAGAAAAGAAAATAAAGCTAAAAAGGAAAAGAAAAGAAGAGAAAAGAAAAGAAAAATATTGATTTTCTTTCTTTTTCTGATGTTTGGATGAGATGAGAAAAATATATTTTAGTAAGATGATGGGTTGGGGTGGTGGGCGATGGTGCCGGGTGGCGAAGTGTGGTGGCGGCGGGAGATAGTGGGTAGTGGTGTTGGCCGGTGATGGTGGCAGCAGCTAGTGGTGGTAGTGCGAGATGATGGTGGTGGTCGGTGGTGGCAGCTGGTGGGTGGTGGTGGTACCGGGTGGTGGTGGCGGTTAGTTGTGGTGGTGGTGGGTGGTGGTGATGGGTGGTGGTGGTGGGGTAGGTGAGTGGTGTGAATAGTGATAAGTGATGGTGAATTTTCTTTTCTTTCAAAATTCCTACCTTTTTGGAGAGAGAATTTTTTACACTGGAGAGAAAGATTAAGAGAAAATTTGGGGAGAAAATCTCATTTTCCTTCATCTAAACCAAACAAGAGAAAAGAAAATTTTTACATTTTCTTTTCTTTTCTCCTCAAATCTAGGATTCCAAACACAGCCTAAGAGTCTAATTAGAATTAAAAATTTAGGATAAAAATAAGCACGAAAATTCATTAGGAAATTCTTTAAAGAGAGTTTAAGAAAAATAAATTAAGAAGTGTAAAAGAGGGAATAGGCTTAGAGTATTAAAGTGAGGTTAACCTAATTAGGGTGTTCTAATTGGAGTGGCTATAAAAGAAAGGTTTAGAGAAGTTTTAGGGTTATGAAAACAAATTAGGATGAGAGAAAAAGAGAAGAAAATTCGTGCATAAGTTCTGGAGAAAATAGAAAGAGGAAGAGAGAAAAGAAATGAGAGTTTTATAAAGAAAGAAAAGTTGCAGAGATGGCCGACCAGCCCTGTTCGAGTGGAGCTCTAGAAAGATCCAACTGTTGGTTTGTTCTGAAATTTTGAAGTTTTGATCTACACATGAAAGACTTCAATATGAAAGGTGGAGATTTGATTTGCAGAAGTCTAAGGTGGTGCGAACTAGCTTAGAAAATGGGTACAAAGATGAGGATTTCGGCAGATCTGGGTTCACACATAAGGCAAGTAGCAAAGCCTTTGAAACTGGAGAAATTGCATGTTTTTCTCGAAATTTAGATGTTTTGATCATGGTGTCATTTGAGTTAGATTTCATTGGAAAAGCTTGATGATTTATAAAACTTGATTTGGTGTTTTAAACTTACTTTAAGAACCTAGAAAAGTATTGATCATGGGAAATCATATTTAGAAAGAAAATCTTAGATAAACTTAAAGTCGATGGGATTAGATTAGGGATTGCCACAGAATTAGTTTAGATTGAAAATCATATGTTTAGACAAAAATTAAAATAATAGAAGGTTTAGGAAGTTTGGAAAATCAACATGTAACGCCCCGGATCTGTGTTGTTCATTAAAGATATAACACATCTCACAGAGGGTTGGGTAAGGATCCAAAATAAATGTGATCGCTGGATAATCATGCAATTGATACCATATCAAAGTGCACAAATTAAATTCTTATCTAAGACTGTAACGCCCCGAACCCGGGTCAGTGCAAACCGGCACCCAACCTGAACCCGGTTCGCTACTGTAACAACCCGAATTTAGTTCAACAACCAATTCCGAGGTGTTACTAGCCCATATCAATTACAACATCAATAACATACCAGACCAAAGAAATCAAAATCCAATCCATATATTAAACTATCAGAGTTGCGGAAACAAGTATGTGCGGAAGTGTAGATCAAAATCCTCAACTAAGCATAACGCTTGACCATCAGTCAGTAATATCAAAGTCTGGTAAAATGAATTGGTTACTATCTCTCTCTCTTATCTCACTCATACATCAATCCAAATAAATGATAATAAACCAATCAAAAATGCTAAATCTATGACATCAATCCACCTCAGACAAGATCTGGATAATAATAATCCTCCGGCGAATACTCGGCTATCTCTCCCTAGAAGTCTAAGAGATCCCCCTCTCGCGTATCAGCTGAAAAAAATGGAATAGAAGTAGGGTGAGATACGAATATCTCAGTAGGTAACACATGCATGACTAAACAGTTAATATAAGCAAAGTAACATTTCATGCACGATTAAGCAACATCGATAAATCAGGCTCGCATAATCATTTATACTATTCATGAACACAAAAAAGTTTGATAAACAGTTCTAGAAATGATTTTCAGCAAGTTTTAATATAAGAACCCAATAGTCAAATCAGTAACATAATCCACACATTGCCAGGATGTACTAAGCAATCACATCCAACCAATATCACATTCACATGCATCCCGCACGTGCACAATAATAATAATAATATCAAGTGTTGTGTTTTCAGTGTCATTGTAGGACTCACAAAGATAGATAAACCTTTTGAGATGATTCTCAACCAATTGTTATACCACCGTGCGACTTAGGAGCGATGCTACTAATGATACTCAAGCCCCATGCAGCGCAGCTTAGACAAGAGCCGTAGTCACCGACTTATTGCACACGTACCCATCAGAGTTGGCATGTACCACCAGCATGCAGCACCAGAATCAATACATGGAGATGGTCGCTTATCCACATGTACAGGGAATCACCAACGGCTCACCGGGGTGTCCCTCCAGACATAGGACCTTCCCAGACAAACTAACTTGCAAAGGAAGCGCGTCACATATAGGAGTAACTCAACCCAAATGACATATCCCTCAGCTATCTAGCTACGACTATGGATCCATAACCAGCTATGCCCACTAGACTCCAAAATTCCCTAAAGTATCATAATTCTATAAGGGTTGGTGCCTAGCGGCATATAATGGTTATATCTGTACATTTACTTCATTATTCAGTCATTCGAATTCTGAATTCTATTTTTAATGTCTTATGATTTATAATGCCATTTAGAAGTGTTTAGATAATTAAATGGTAGTTAGGCTTTTCCAAAATCACATTTCTCATTTACCTTCAAAACTTGGCAACTAATGTCCTAAATATCTCCCTAATTTGTTTTTCTGTAAAACAGGGAATTAGATAGTTTATTTTGGTCTTAAAAGACCTTAGTTAATCATTAAAATTGTCTAAAAATAGTTTAGAGTTGAATTAGGTTCGAAATTATGAAAAATTAAAATTTCTGCTTAGAGCGCTTGGGATCGCTCAGGATCGCTCCGGGCGGTCTCTAGTCGGCGGTAGTGCAAATCCGAGCGCCAACGGTCCGTCGTCCCGCGGTCCACGACGTCCTAAATTCTATAACCAGTGCCTAAGATCACCGATGAGCGTCGAGTACAGTCGAGGTCGGCGGTCGAACAAAATCGAGCAGAAACAGTTCTAAATCATGATTTTTCTAGTCTAAACTCATTCTAATGTATTTCTAACATGCTTAGCTAACTAAATACAACATTACATATCATAGAAACATGTGTTTGCGATTAAACAGAGGTAAATCCAATTTTAAAACCAAAACGATGTCACCTACCTCTATACGATGATTTCTCCTTCTCTCTTCTGAACAATGGCGAACCTCTAGCACTGAGAAACTCTCTGGACAATGAACGCACGCCCAGCCCTTCCTTCTTCTCTTCTCTTGGTCGTTCAAACAGGTTTCGTCGCTTGTGGCTTCAATACGAGCGAGAATACAAGTATAAAATTAGGTTATTTCTTTATACATATATATACCTCCTGATCCTATGCATCTCCCATGCAACTCTTCTATACACCTTGCCCAATTAGAAAACATACCTCGATATCTCACGATCGGACGGTCAGATCTGCGTCTAATTCTGGATCTCCGCTAAGTTGATCACCCCCTACAATATTAAAATGTTTCTATCAATCATAACTCTCGGTAATATTATTTACTAATTTAATTTATTATTTAAGGAAAATTCGGGGTTTTACAAAGACGTCCAAAATATCCTTTAAGTAAAGTCAAACAAATCTACATCAACTACTTTATTACATTTCCCAAAATCAAATGAGTCAAAGTTTCAATCTAAAATAAACCTACTAGTCTATGGATTGTAGTAATAATCTTCCTCCCTATATGTGTCATTCGGATCTACCCCCGTAGGCGCCTCACCACGAATATCTGAAAACAAAATAAAAACAAAGGAATGAGATACGAATATCTCAGGGAGTAGCATATGCATGCAGAAATAGTTAACCACAGTTGGTAAAGTATGCACTGATAAATAACCAACACCAATACATCAATAGAGATAAATACGAGATGGAAATCCAGAAGTCTAATATTAGTTCACCTCAAATATCAACCACAGTACCGATAAAACGACGAAAGGTCAATGTCATGCATATTGCTTAAGTTGGTTAATTCACATGCCAAGGAGACACTCCACACCTCCATGTACACAGTTCCGGCCTACTCAGGATATCGGACACTCTGAAATGACGGCCTACTCAGGGTATCGTCAACCAATGCCGGCCTACTCCGGGTATTGGCATTGACAACCAGGCCTACTCAGGGTATCTAGCTACTCTACACTGGTCGTAGCAACACACAAGGCCATGCAATTACCCCAACAAACAATACCATCACATTACTAAGCTTAACATATATCCAAGGGAAGCTAAACCCAAAACCAATTTAACAAGTTCACAAAAACTTAGAAGTTGCAAAACAATAAACCCACACTGATTACCATCATGTGTATCCCAATACACTCATCACAAATCATTCCAACTAGAATAGCAACTCATGTATTTTCAATAGGTATCCAAACCCCACAACAACAAACTTATTAGCAATCAAATCCTTTTACTCACACAAGAAAGTTTACAATACTATTCAGCCCTTTGATATCAAACAAATTCAGATTAAACAGGTTCATAACCAGAAAACAGATATAATACATATCGAAGACTAACTCATTAGCTTATAGGGTCATGATCAGTAAACCTACCCAGATTCCTTCAATGCACATTTCAGAAACCTATGTAAATACCCAGAATTTGATTTAAGGCTCTCCCAATTGGTTTGAACAGATATAATATTTATGATATCCTAATCTAGCCTTTAGGTAAGAGGTTGAAGTCTCAAAATAGTAAAATTTCGCTTAGATTGGTCAGAAACACTTTCGGCAGATTTTTATGGTATGCGCTGACCTTTGGCGCTTGGCGCGAGGTCGGAGTGGACTCAGCGCATACGAAATCAGCGTCTCGCGCAGACTAAAATGACTAGGCACAAGACGAGCGCGAACTCAGCGATACAAGAAAATACCTCGCGCGCGATTGGCACGAGCTTAGCACGAACTCAACGAGAACACATAACATTCCTTTCGCTGACTCTAACAGTTGGCGCTAGGTAGGCGCCAAGTCGGCGAACACTACCTCCGACTCGCGACTCTTTGTTAATCTCAGAACTCCATGACTGGCCGTATTTTTGACCTCTGTAACCACTCATCTATACTCCTACCATTACCAAAACACTGTTAAACATGTTTTGGATTTAATCCAAACAACTTCATGATCACGACTCTAACCCATCAAATACTCACACTCGATAAATAACTTATTTCGAAAAACATGCTTCCGACTAATCTCAGCGATCAAAACCCACCATAAAATCAGAACGATGCTACTCACCTTATACGCTCCAAAGCCTTGCAACAGCAACTCCTAGTGGAGCAATCCAACAAGTCGATAGCCACCCAGTTTTCCTTCGGTTCACAAGAGTTTTTCTGAACACGTCGATCGATAGGAACACACGGTCTTCTTCTTCTCTTCAAAACCCTAGATCACCAGCCACAACTCATTCAACACAAGGTCTGCGAAAACGAAAAACCTACGAGTCTAAATACGCTAACTATTTATACTTACCCCATATACTTTGCCTCTCGACTAGATTTAAATCAGCTTGATTCGGTGCAACGCTCGCCCACCAAGTTTTACCTACATACACACCTCATTAATTATCGAGCGCTCGAACCGCCGCTCAAGCGCAGATGTAGGCGCCCCGCCTGTGTTTTATTTTTCCAGAAAACCTGAAAGTGATTAAAACCTAGAAGGCGAACGCCCGAATGACCACTCGAGCATCACTACGAACGGCCTGAGAAGAAACTAACCAATATAGAACACCCAATGCATCGCTCGAGCGGCATCTGTCAGAATTTTCAGATTTTGGGATTCAAGCCAAGATTTAATTTTTAATGATTTTTCTTGAAATTTTAAAGTTATAACACCTGTAATTCGAATAATTTGAGATGTAGGAATTGGTGGAATTAAATTTGGATTAAAGGATAGTAATTTGGGACGATGATTGTAAATATGAAATTTTTGGAGATGTTCTAAATAGAATGAGGTCACAACCTATTTAGATCTGATTTCGAGTAACCTATGTAACGCCCCGCACCCGGGTCAGTGCAGACCGGCACCCGACCCGAACCCGGTTCGCTACCGTAACAACCCGAATTTAGTTCAACAACCAAATCCGAGGTGTTACTGGCCCATATCAAAAACAACATCAATAACATACCAGACAAAAGAAATCAAAATCCAATCAATATATTAAACTATCAGAGTTGCGGAAACAAGTATGTGCGGAAGTGTAGTTCAAAATCCTCAACTAAGCATAAAGCTTGACCATCAGTCAGTAATATCAAAGTCTGGTAAAAATGAACTGGTTACTAGCTCCCTCTCATTTCTCTCATACATCAAATCCAAATAAATGATAATAAACCAATCAAAAATGCTAAATCTATGACATCAATCCACCTCAGACAAGATCTGGATAATAATAATCCTCCGGCGAATACTCGGCTATCTCTCCCTGGAAGTCTAAGAGATCCCCCTCTCGCGTATCAGCTGAAAAAAATGGAATAGAAGTAGGGTGAGATACGAATATCTCAGTAGGTAACACATGCATGACTAAACAGTTAATATAAGCAAAGTAACATTTCATGCACGATTAAGCAACATCGATAAATCAGGCTCGCATAATCATTTATACCATTCATGAACACAAAACAGTTTGATAAACAGTTCTAGAAATTATTTTCAGCAAGTTTTAATATAAGAACCCAATAGTCAAATCAGTAACATAATCCACACATTGCCAGGATGTACTAAGCAGTCACATCCAACCAATATCACATTCACATGCATCCCGCACGTGCACAATAATAATAATAATATCAAGTGTTGTGTTTTCAGTGTCATTGTAGGACTCACAAAGATAGATAAACCTTTTGAGATGATTCTCAACCAATTGCTATACCACCGTGCGACTTAGGAGCGATGCTACTAATGATACTCAAGCCCCATGCAGCGCAGCTTAGACAAGAGCCGTAGTCACCGACTTATTGCACACGTACCCATCAGAGTTGGCATGTACCACCAGCATGCAGCACCAGAATCAATACATGGAGATGGTCGCTTATCCACATGTACAGGGAATCACCAGCGGCTCACCGGGGTGTCCCTCCAGACATAGGACCTTCCCAGACAAACTAACTTGCAAAGGAAACGCGTCGCATATAGGAGTAACTCAACCCAAATGACATATCCCTCAGCTATCTAGCTACGACTATGGATCCATAACCAGCTATGCCCACTAGACTCCAAAATTCCCTAAAGTATCATAATTCTATAAGGATTGGTGCCTAGCGGCATATAATGGTTATATCTATACTTTTACTTCATTATTCAGTCATTTGAATTCTGGATTCTCTTTATAATGTCTTCTGATTTATAATACCATTTAGAAGTGTTTAGATAATCAAATGGTAGTTAGGCTTTTCCAAAATCACATTTATCATTTACCTTCAAAACTTGGCAACTAATGTCCTAAATATCTCCCTAATTTGTTTTTTTTGTAAAACAGGGAATTAGATAGTTTATTTTGGTCTTAAAAGACCTTAATTAATCATTAAAATTGTCTAAAAATAGTTTAGAGTTGAATTAGGTTCGAAATTATGAAAATCTGGAATTTCTGCTTAGAGCGCCTGGGATCGCTCAGGATCGCTCCGGGCGGTCTCCAGTCGGCGGTAGTTCAATTTCGAGCGCCAACAGTCCGTTGTCCCGCGGTCCACGGCATCCTCAATTTTATAACCAGCGCCGAGTACAATCGAGGTCGGTGGTCATACAAAATCGAGCAGAAACAGTTCTAAATCATGATTTTTCTCGTCTAAACTCATTCTAATGTATTTATAACATGCTTAGCTAACTAAATACAACATTACATATCATAGAAACATGCATTTGCGATTAAACAAGGGTAAATCCAATTTTAAAACCAAAACGATGTCACCTACCTATATACGCTGATTTCTCCTTCTCTATTCTGAACAATGGCGAAACTCTTGCACTGAGAAACTCTCTGGACGATGAATGCACGCCCAGCCCTTCCTTCTTCTTCTTCTTCTTCTTCTTCTCTTGGTCGTTCAAACAGGTTTCGTCGCTTGCGGCTCTTCAATACGAGCGACAATACAAGTATAAAATTTAGGTTTATTTTATACATATATATATACCCCCTGATCCTATGCATCTCCCATGCAACTCTTCTATACACCTTGCCCAATTAGAATACATACCTCGATATCTCACGATCGGACGGTCAAATCTGCGTTTAATTCTGGATCCCCGCTAAGTTGATCACCCCCTACAATATTAAAATGTTTCTATCAATCATAACTCTCGGTAATATTATTTACTAATTTAATTTATTATTTAAGGAAAATTCGGGGTTTTACAACCTAATCTATTCTAAAACTTCAATACAGACCTAAGTTACCTCCTGGATGTAGTAAATAACATAGTTAATAAATTTTGACACCTTGGGTTCTTAAAAGGAGAACTTTGGGTAATCTTTAATGAATATCTAGAATAACAACCAACTAGGGGATGGCTATTAGTAAATAATAAATACTGATTCGGCCAATAACCTATCACTTTCACACGAGTAAGTTAGGAGTGTTCACACTAATAATTTACAGTTTTAAGCAATTAATTAAGAAATTGTGCATGCTTCCATTTGTAGCTTGTTATAGTGACCTGGAACTCTGTTTAAGACTTGAAACTCTGTTTAAGACCTGATTTCGATTATTTTAAATATCTGATTAGTTTGCATTGAGATTTTGTGATGATCATGGACATATTACTTGACATGTCTCCTTGTATGGGGTTTATCACTGAATATTGCATCGTAAGTTATTTAATGTTTTTTTATTGTGAGTTGTCTCTAGCGGGCAATGCTTAGTATGGATCCATAGCTTAGCTAGGAAGTGGAATAAAATTGTCTGATAAGTTATTTCCTATTCGGTACTCCCCAGTATGCATTCCGTCATAGATGTGACGAGGGCAGCAATCCAGACCGCCGTGTTACCTCGGCCTGGTCTTAGCCGAATTTGTTGTTCAGCAACGGTTTATTGGATTATTGGTTATTTGGGTTGCTACCGCGTGCTTCAATGAGACATCGGCTTACATGAGCTTTATATTGGTCATATTTTAAGTTACTTGTGACACACCTTTGAGCTATATTTTGGCCGTGCTTGAAGTTCACTTTGTGACTTGCACATGTACTGGTATTAGCAGTGTTGTTGAGGATCCATTTATCTTTGATCGGATTGGTATTCCCCTTGTTTGTTATTTCCGCGGTTGTGGGTTTGTTGTTTTTGACTTGGATTGTACGCGCCAGCCCATCCGTGTTTTATCGGGGGTGATCCGCATTGATGGTTGACGGAGGAAATGGAAGTGACTGTAATTGCAGGCTCCATTTATCATGTAAGTCGTGAGGTGGCGACAATGAGGGCAGGAATATCTTATTAAGTGGTTTCAGTTCATGAGTCGTGTCATGTCACACATGTTTGGTTTGTTAAATTGCTTTATATATGTTATTATTGTGGTTTTGTTTTATCATTTCACCTCATGACTATTTTTGTAAAAATTATGGATTGTTTTACCTCATGAACATTGCTACTCATTGAGATTTATTCTCACTCCAGTTTTCCTCATTTTTTTCAGGTATTCTTGGAGAGGTCGACAAGCTTGGGGATATTTGTAAAAGGTAGTCAGTAGATGTGAACCGGTCACGAATTTAAAAGTTACTTGTAAATATTGAGTTTATTATAATTGAATTTGTTTCCGCATAATAACTCTAATAATAAAAGGTATGAAAAGTTTTAAATTATTCGGGATTTAGATGCTTTTGCCTTCATTCACTAACACCTCAGGTCTGGGGAAATTGACCCAAAACTGGGGCGTTAGAGATATAATGGGTAGTGGTAGAATAAAAGATAAAATTGATCGGGCCCTTTGTAATCCAGATTGGAGTCTACCGTTTCCCATTATATGGAAAAATCCCATTAAAGGTCCCGGCCATGTCCTAATTTGCCTTAGTACTCAAGTTATAGGAAAGACAAAATCAAAAGCCTTTAGATTTGATAGGTCTTGAGTTATTGTAAGGATTTGATTTCAAACAGTTGGTAGCAGTGCCAATCTTATGAATAAGATAAACCAACTTAAAGGATGCCTCATCAAGTGGAATAAGAGAAAGGTCGATGATATCAATTTCAGAGTTCAGCAACTCTATAATGAATTAAAATTGGTGCCAAAAAGCTTTAGAAACTATTGAAGAACCTAGGATCATTGAAAAAGAACAAGAAACTTATAAGGACAACGTCTATGCTCTTTTGTTTTTAATCTTTTTTGGTATGAATCTACAAAAAGTTAGATTAACTTGAAACTTTTCCACAAATGGTGCGCTCTATAGCATTATTAAACAAAAGGCGATTAATACATTTAGGTGTTATGTTTTTCCAATAACATGAGTATCCATCTAAGACAAAATTAGTCAAGGTGTCAGCAACTATGTTGGCTTCTCTATGGATATGGATGAAACTTACTTGGCTAATGTTTTTGTAATGCCCCGGATCCGAGTCATGGAAAACCCGTAACTCGTATCCAGAGGTTAATAAAATAACAGGATCAAACTACCAGAGTAAAGAAAACATGAAACTAAATATTTCTATGCAATAGAGTGCGCTAAACAAAACCCAACATAATAACTCACATGGCCCCGAACTAACCCGCAAGTACCTGCGCTCCAACGCATCTGAAAAACAAACCATAACGAGGGGATGAGATACGAATATCTCAGCGAGTGACACATGCATGCTCAAATTTACATTTTACCATTTAAATTATGAATCGGATAACCACGCGACAAGTAAAACGGGGCTTCGATGAGACCGATAAAAGAAAACCCTAATACTACCCCAATCCATCAAGATGTGTATATAGATGTATATATCGAGCCGGATATCACAGAGCTCCTACCGGGTCAATGTTTTGCGATTGAGTGATTGGTTAATCCACATGCCAGAGCTGCCTCCCAACCTCATATACACAGTTCCGGCCCTCTCAGGGTTTCGGATACTCTGAAATGACGAACCACCCAGGGTTCGTCATCCAGTGCCGGCCTACTCCGGGTATCGACACTGACAACCAGTACTACCCACGGTATCGGGCTGCTCTACATGGGTAGTGGCAACGCTTCCTGGCCATGTCATTTCCCCAATAGACAAAGGCATCACATCTTGGACTTAAATTCTGGATTCAGGATAAATCAAGTTTAAAACCGATAAATCACCGATAAAACACCGCAGTCGACATGCACATCACAAGTTGTTCCAACCAGAACAGAAACTCACCCCATTGTTCCAACCAGAACATCAACTCACACCAGTGTTCCAACCAGAACATAAACTCACACAAGTGTTCCAACCAGAACATCAACTCACACAAGTGTTCCAACCAGAACATAAACTCATACCATTGTTCCAACCAGAACATCAACTCACACCAGTGTTCCAACCAGAACATCAACTCACACTAGTGTTCCAACCAGAACATAAACTCACACCATTGTTCCAACCAGAACATCAACTCACACCAGTGTTCTAACCAGAACATAAACTCACACCATTGTTCCAACCAGAACATCAACTCACACCAGTGTTCCAACCAGAACATCAACTCACACAAGTGTTCCAACCAGAACAGAAACTCACTCAAGTGTTCCAACCAGAACAGAAACTCACAAGTGTTCCAACCAGAACAGAAACTAACACAAGAAATCAAATAAATAATAATTACAACCTCATTCAAAACTTGCCATCAAAACAGGGTTCAATAAACCAAATCAGGTACCAAACAATGCATATTTCAAGAGGACTAGAATAAAGCCCTAGTATGTGAACATCCCGAGCATCCTCGAAATATTTCTCCACACCTACCTCATAAGCTTGTACTAAAACTAGTACCTATCTCCATTGTTCTTACCAGCAAGATTTATTACCTCTAATGTCGAAATCTATTTGTTGGTTAAGTGGTTGAAGAACCCCTATTATCCAGAACACCCTTGGTTCTTGCGAAATTTTAGGATTCTGCATGAAAACCACTGGGCGCTCACTTCCCTGAGGTGGGCGCCAGGTGGGCGGTAAGTCCCTTTGTTTAACATGAAGCTTGCGCTCACCCGTGGACGAGTGGGCGCTAGCTAAGCGCCAGACGGGCGAGAGAAAAGCGCGAGATAGGCGCGAGAGTTGGAGGTAGGCGCGAGCTAGGCGCGAGGTGGGCGCTAGCTCGGCGCCGGGTCTGTTTTTCTTGGCGCTCACCTACTAGGTGGGCGCTAGGTAAGCGCCAGCTAGGCGGTAAGTCATTCTCGGTTCCAGGTCTCTGTTAATCCTAGAAATCCATCTCTGGCTGCAATTTTTCAGTCTGTAACCACTTATATAGCCTCCTAACATTCCCAGGATACATCCAAACCTAATTTGAATTTAATCTACATGATTTCCCAGTTATCCCCAATTTCACTGTGCAAAACCAAAACCCTCCGTAACTGTGTTGCCCAAAAACCTTAATATCAATGAAATTCAACACCATGATATCATTCAATGAATATACGAAATAATCCGAAACCTCGGTTGTAAAACAATGCCACTCACCTCGTGTTGAAGACCTTCTTCAAGCTTCCGGCCATCCTGGGTGGATTCCATTTCGAGAGATAACCCGCTGGACTGCTGCCCTAACTTTCTCTAGAGCGGCCACCTTTCTCCAAAATCCCCGAAAATTTTATAGGAGCTTCGTATTTATAGACACCGCCAGGGTTTGACCTAACCCGCTCTTATCCCTCGAATCCCTTTTCTACCCCTCATTAATGTAGGGATTTTCCCGGATTTTAACTATTGGCCCATTTCTTATTTATTTACGGGTCCGAATATTTCCAATTTTTTTTTGTTAACCCTGATGACCACAAGTCCCTAGCAATAATAAAATTTGATTTAACCTGCACCTACATCTATATGTGCATATATATATATACTATTTTTTTCATCTACTGTTATTATGTGTTTATTTTCTTTACTGTTACTGTTAGTTTAGTTTATTCTAGTATTATTATTTTATTTTGTTTTTACTCAAATCTGGGGTTTTACAGTTTTCCACCAATGGGCGAATCTACAAGACCATTACTTGAATGCGCCATGCTATTTCTGGTATTGGCTTCTATAAGAGCTCTAGCAGTACTTAACAATTCCCTTGCAATACAATTTGTTAAAGCTCATGTGTGTTAGCAAGGACAAGTGTAAAACCCTGAATTTTCAGTAAATAAATAAATAAAAATTTAATACGAATATTTGGAGTGTCAATGAATTTGTCAAAATAAATAGGGGATTTAATATAAAGGAATGATTTAAGGTACTTATATTTCATTCGGGATGTATAATGGACTAATAATGACAAAGAGAATAAACTTGGAAATTTCGGAAGAAATTAAATGGATAGATGTGAAAATATTAAGAGAAGGGTATTTCGGTCAATTCACATTAATTAGCGGTAAATAATTAAATGCATTAATTAAAATTGTTATTAGACTTGAGAAATAATAATAGATTTAAGTTGGGGTTTAGATTGTCTATTAACAATGATATTTAAAGCTTAGTAATTGGAATAATGGCATATTGGTAATTATGTTTGATTTGAAGCCTGAAGTCGAGGAGATGAGAATTTTATTGAAGGATATTAATTATAATTATAGATGATCACACTGATAGGGGAGATCCGGGGTTTGACGCAGATCTGACCTTTGGATCGTAAGATATCGAGTTAAGTATGGATTAATGGTCCTTATTAAGTCTAATGGGTGGATGAGTATGGAACATGATCATAGGGAGATGCATGGGATCATATGAGAATAAAATAGGGTTTTTATTTGGGGTTGATCATATGTCTCGTTTTGGGTTTTGACGGCTGAAGGGAAGAATAACGAAAGAGAAAGAGAGATCGAGAGGAGAAGAAGAAGGAGGAAGAGAACGTATCTCTGGTTTCTCATCATTCCCGGAGTGTCTCTTGCCTGCGAAGAGGAGAGGAAGTCGCTAGTTGGAAGAAGAAAGGATCTTGAGCGAACAGAGGTAGGTAGCACCGTTTACTCGTTCGTTTTGGTTTCCTGTGATTTATTCGATTCGAGTTGCATGATCTTTTATGTTGTAAATATACGTATATTGTCTGATATTAATTTTATATGAATGTTAGAAGCGATTAGAACCCAAAAATATGATTTCTAGAAACTCCGTTCGTCGTTTTGGTTAGAGCGCCGACCGTGCTTGCACTTGGCGCTCCTCAGCGCTGTTCGGCGTTAGTTGAAATATTTAGAGCGCCTGTGATCGCCGACTAATAGTCGCTCGGCGTTCGCTTTATTTAAAACGAAACACGCGAAACGCGTTATCGCTCAAGAGCACCGACTTGTTCAGCATACCTAGGCGATCAAAATTGTAAACGAATTCATGGCTTGTAATCATTACAAGCCTAAACTTTAAGTATTTCTATATACTTTAATGACTAAAAACTTAAACTTAAATACTTCCATCTTACTTTATTGAATTAAACTAAATTATAAATACTTTCATGTCTTTTTGACCCTCACCAAACTTTAAATAACTTGAAAAACTTAACCTAAACCTAATTAGATTGTATACGTAATCTACTCTTCTACTAAATCTAAAGTGTAATAACTTTTGATAAATTAACCAAATCTTAATTAAGTCCTAATGCTTTAAAACGACCCACACACACATATATATATATATATATATATTATTAAACAATTAAATTTTTATATTAATGTAATTAATACATTATTAGAACCGCACTCTAGCATGCGTGTTATGCGTTCAATTTCCGTTGTAATTAAATAGCTGTCTAACACTAAATCAGGATGTCACGCTAAACTTATTTGAATTTACTGAACAAAATACTATAATTAATTAACTGAGAAGCTGTTTAGAACCAGACTTTGAATTATCAACTAAACATGAACCTAATATGTTATAAGTAATAATGGAATTGAGAATTATTTGTGTATAGGCTTGGTGACCAGTTTTATTAATAACCTGCTTGGTGGCAGAGATGTATTGTATATTACCTGCTTGGTGGCAGAGATGTATTGTATATTACCTGCTTGATGGCAGAGATTATAACCTGCTTGGTGGCAGAGATAACCCGTTTGGTGATGGAGACCTAACTTGCTTGGTGGCAGAGATAACCCGCTTGGTGGCGGAGACCCAACCCGCTTGGTGGCGGAGACCCTAACCTGTTTGGTGACGGAGACCCAACCCGCTTGGTGGCGGAGACCCTAACCCGTTTGGTGACGGAGACCCAGACCCAACCTGCTTGGTGGCAGAGATAACTCGTTTGGTGACGGAGACCCAACCTGCTTGGTGGTAGAGATAACCCGCTTGGTGGCGGAGACCCAACCTGCTTGGTGGCAGAGATTACCGGCTTGGTGGCGGAGACATTACCCGCTTGGTAGCGGAGACATTACCTCCTGTGGGGCAGATGTATTTCCGATGGATTGCATCCTACAGGAGAGATACCTCATGTGGGGGAGATGTGATTATGCGTGATTGCATCCCACATGGAGGATGGGTGTGTGAGTTACAATTGGAAGGTGGGGAAACTATCTCCTACGGTAGAGGTAGATGCTAGGTGTTCACATCCTATGGTAGAGTTATGCTGTCTCCTGCAGGGTACCTGTAGTCTTAGAGATGTGCATTCTCCTGCGGAGCTTGTGTGGATACTACGTGTTTGCATTCTATGATAGAGATAGGCTACTACCTGAAGGTTGGCTTTTATTACTGATATGATGATTGATTCTCAGGTTGATGGATTGTTTATTTAAAAAAGGAAATATTGAAATGTCATAACTGAATAAGTTGCTATGATTTATTGAGAACTGTTAAAATGGAATATTATGGAATCATGAATAAAATTTGGAACTGCTGTTAAGAAGACACTAAAGAAAATAAACCAGAAACCATGGGAATGTGAAATATAATACATTGTCCTTTAAATTGAACGGAAATGCACAGAATTAACTTCTTTTATTTCGGGCACTGAGTAAATGTTTGTTTTATAGTGAGATTATTCATTTATCTTATTGACCGTAATTAGTCGTCTATTTTACCGAGCATGAAACCACTGTTATTTTCTATATGTATAAACTGTTTCCTCATGCATGTGTTACCTACTAAGATATTCATATCTCACCCCTACTTTATATTCTACTTTTCAGGTTATCTTGGAGAGGATGCCACAGGTTAGACAAATAGTGGGTTGAAGTCTAGAAATTCCATATGAAAAGAGTAGGATGATTTTATATAGCTGTATTTATTTTATTGGAATCGTAATAGATGATTTTGTAGGATATTAAGAGTTAGTTAAATTTGTAGTTGCCTTTCATTTGATTAGTTAATGTAATCGGATGTTTCAGCTTCTAATAAATGATTTAAGCTTCCTAGTACTCTGATAAATCTTAGTTCTTTATTTCCTTATATTTGAACTGATTGTAATGTACCACAAGTTAATGCCTTGATCCGAGTCAAAATAAGAAAAAAAAATGACCCGGATTCGGGGCGTTACAACAAGTGCCTCCTCAAAGGCTAATGCTTCAGCTACCAAGGATGATGAGTGTGATATACCCCAATTCAACCCCATTACTATATGGACATAACCACACAGTTAATGGAAATGGTATGCCAGGTGACAAGAAGTTTCGGATCTTAATTAGGAAACAAGGTTAATAAATTCTGAAATCACTCATCTAAGACATATTATGTCACTTGATAATATAGATAATCCATGTTCATAACATATATCAGAGTGCACGATATAAAATTTCAACCATCAATAAACCACAGCGGGAAATGAAATCATAAATATCATCTTAACGGAGATATGCAACTCCAAAATATATATATAGCAGAAGTGTCACATCCCCTTAATTAATTAAAATTAATCAGGGGCATAACAGTCACCACACTATCCCATTAGGTACTGACCTTCCTACATCGAGACAGCTATCTATCGAGGTACAATAATACGATACAGCGGAACATGGAACAAGTTTTGTAACTAAGACAAAAGTAACATCCACTACTTTACAAATATTTACAATACATGAGAAATTTAACATTTAGACGTACATAAACTTTTACAACTTCTCTCTACCTCTCTCTCTCTACTTTTTACTAGCTAAGGCTTTCAAATCAGTCTTTAACTTGAAATATTAAAAGGGATTATGAGCTCATAGCCTTATAAGGAAACCCCATTAAACTACAAACAAATAAAATCAGGAATATGATACATACAACAAGCAGTAATTAACTACTTACCTATAATCTCATGACATTTCATTTATAACAAAAAATAGGGATTGGATAATCAAAACAGTTATTCAATAACTATGCAATGCATGTATGACATGCTTCCTACACACGCACAACCATGCTGGCATGATGGGCAAGCGGAGGTCTTCTTCTACCCTCATGTACAGTCCATGCTCCCTCTGACTAGGTGGTGGTATAGGACCTCACAGAGAAGTCAGTCCCCTCTCCCTCCATTGGCCAGTGGTATAAGACCGATTATACAACCAAACTGGACCTAGTTAATGGAAGTATGGGAGCATCCTCCCACTTTTGTATGGCCACTCACAAGGTTTAGGGGTCTTCCAACCCCAAGGGTACTTTTTTTTCCCCTCCTATTTTCTAGAGTAACATCGGAATCGTCCTTGTAAGTCACATCCTGACACCCCATACTAGTGCCATCACTATATCAGGTGAAGTGCCCTAGAACCAAATTTACCATTTTAAGGCATCAACCCATCCCTGAGCCCTACTTATGGGCCCACAATACCTAATTGACACGATCAAGGGCAATTATAATCATAATTATCGGAGTGCATAAAAGCATAAGAAGCATGGGATGAGATATACCGTCTAGCAAAAATTCACCTGTATAGATAACCTCGAGGATGTGACACATGGGGTGAATACAAAAAGGGTAACTAAAGTGCTCACACACTCTCCCAAATCCAATGCACATCATAACTAAACCAAAAAGATGATCATAAGCCCATGACTGCTGTAAATAGGGACCCTACATCGAGAGGAAGTAATCCTCCGGCCTATACTCCGGGTCACCTTGTAAATCTGCCCCAATACGTAACTCACCAGCAAGATCTGAAAAAAAAAATACCATTAAACAAAACTCACGTGAGATTAATGTCCCAATAAGTAGCAAAATTCATGGTGCAAATCAGTTTATGCAACTTTCAATAATAAAAGAAACATGCTCACATATTATGTTCCAATACCATATCAAAAACCATGTAAAGAATGCAATTTAATATAACAATACAAATCTCAGTCTAAAGTGTCTTTGCAGGAATCATGGATTAGTGTGTCTGTTAATTGAGATAACCACCCTCAACCAATTTGCCACCTCACGACTCGCAAGTAGAAGTTGGAACATAGTCATCACCCCAAATGGAGCACCCATGCATGGGCTAGCAAAAGACAACCCAGTCAATTGCGACCATCCAACTATACAGCCATAACACACACACAAGGAGACCTCACCAATCCCACATGGCGGAACTAGTTGCCACAGCTCGACTATCTCACAAGAAGGCCTCACCGATCCCACACGGTGGAACGCAGATATAGCCTGGGTGTTTGTAGACACCCCAGATTGCACCGTATAAAACAATGAATGAATATATGCTAAAAAGAATACATTCAATATTGACAGAAATTAAATTTTGGATATTAAAATATTATTTTTGTAGCTGAAAAGATATTTCAGTCATAAATACTTGTTTTCTAACCAAAAATATACTTTGGTCATTATAGATATATGTATAGCCAAAATAATATTTCGGTTCATGCCTCTGAGCTGGCATTTCGAATCTTTTACAGTTATGTCACATCAATAATTGCACGTGGGCTATAACTGAATTTGATCTGAAATAATATTTCGGATATATATATATATATATTCTATGTGACCGAAATTGTTTTTCGGCTATAAAGAATATTTTTGTAGCCGACCTGAGTTTTCGGTCATGAAGAGTTTGCTTTAGATTGAAAATTTCCATGAGCTTTCTATTATTTTCCTTTAAACCTCTCTCTGGAAAGCCTAAATTCCCAAAATTAGCCTTCGAAATTAGCCAAATTCCCCCAATTCATGCCTTAGACTTGAATTGGAAGGATGTAGACACACTTTTATATCTATCCTTGGGACATCTTTGCCCTTGCTCTTGCCTATAAATAGAGGGTCTCTCCTCTGGCAAAAGGCTGTAATTTTGAAGATTGAGAGCCCTTGAAGAAGAAGGGAACCTTTGCCCAATTCTCTACTCAAGCCTCTCAAGCAACCAAGGTGAGCTCCTAGCCATTTCCCTTTCATTTCTATTTCAATTCAAGCACTCTCTCATCTTCTACCTTTCTATAGTGTAAGGCCTTGTTGTGTTTGAAACCCCAAACCATGCTTAAAGTACCTTAAGCATCCTCTCTTGCCATAAAACGTGAAAAGAGAACTAGAGAAAACAAGTATTGGAATGGATCCTTTAGGCTTAGAACAATTTTCATGAAATACTTGCATGATTCATGTTTATTTGTGTGTGGTTGCTGTTTGTGTATGTTTTGTCTTTAATTCTGGAGGAATTACATAGATCCATGCTTTTTGATAGCATTGGATCTCAATTCCCTCCTAAGATCCGTTTTCCTACACAATTCAATGCATACAATTACTTGATTTTGTCAAAATAGGCATGGATATTAGATCTACTATAACGCCTTGGATCCAAGTTACGTAGAGAAACCATAACTTATCTCCGAAGGTTAATATATAACCCAGGATAGCAATATCAGAGTGAAGGAAAACATGAATAAATCAATAACTGGATAATCAGAGTGCACTATAACCCAAGCTCAACAATAAAATACCATAACCAATACTAACTCACATGAACCAAGCATATACCCGCTGGTGCCGTCCTTACTAGAAACTGAAAACAAAACAAAATAGAACGTAATGAGATACGAATATCCCAGTAAGCAGCACATGCATGCTAAAATACAATTTATCAGTTCTAAAACATGATACAGTTGTAAATCATGCAACAGTAGAGATAATACATCAGTTCCGAATAATCTGAATGATCCAACAATAAACCATCGATCAGTGTGAGATAACAAAAATAATTTAGTATAACAAACATATCTGTATCATCAAAACAACAGTCGATAAGTCGCCGTAGGACTCATGAAATAAGACTGCATTTAATTAGTGTAAGACCATGCTCGCTATGCCATCTCCCGGCTTATGAGCGAAGCCGAACTACATGGTTATCGACTTATTACGGGAGAACCCATCTAGATACAGTAATGGGTTGGCATGTACTATCCTATCATAGCCGCAGCCAACCAGATATAGAGAAGGCCTCATCGAGATACACAATGGAAACGCGTGCGTGAACAAAGTGTTACGACTAGCAAAGAACAATCCTTCCCACTATCTAGCTCTTAACATGGATCCATATCGAGCTATGCCCACTAGACTCTAAGACCAAAACAAACAGTGAAATCCAGTAAGTACAACCCATCTCAATCTCAATCTCAATCGCATCATCCCGAGCTACACGGGGCATCTCCGAGATACACGGAGACAACAACATCCCGAGATACACGGGCTAAGATGACCATCAAACCATCAAAAAAATCCCAGATACATCGTTCAAGTACATGGAGAAAACCAAATAATCACATTTATCCAAAATGATTTGATTTTAAACCCTTTTTCAAAGTATTGCATAAAATTCCCTTTTTGTAGCCAAAGTTTGGTGAAATTGCCCAATTTCGGTTAAACCGGCAAATCCGAGTGTTGAAACCAACATTTAAATATATTACTTAAGTCTGCCTTGTATTACTTGTGTAAATCCTAAACAGTGACTTACAAGTAGAATTTATACACATAACACTCTTAATTCATATTCATATAGCATTTCTCTCTATAATAATCTCATTGCCACTAGCATCTAAAACAACTTTGGAACTCTTCTGATTCTTATATTAAATCATAGGAAAAATAATTCAAGATTATCATTCCCAACTAAAATCTGAACCATTCACTGCTAACCTCTATTTACTTCTCATAGGATAGGTTTTTAGATTTTAACCACTGAATTATAACTTCCATGGTTCAACCGCACACATATTGAAGTTGCTGGTTTCAACAGTGTTTTAATTCACTTCTTTTATAATTCAGTTTTATGACATCTTTTACATCAAGAAGGTGAATGGAGTGGGCGCCAAGTGAACAGTACCCAGTGCCACACTGAATCCTCATTGCATTGGAATTTTTTCTGCAACCAGCAACATGAAATCAATTCCAAATGGTTTCATTAGATTTTTCTTCTATATTTCCTTTCCAACACACTCCAAAATATCAATTATGTAAGGATTATTTTGTTTTGGCTTTATTCCATGTCAAAAAGGTCTTATAAATATGGTCAAAGTATTTGGGATAGGTTATAGGTATTGCGGTTCAAACGGGGTTATGATCGGAGTAAAATTGATAAAGTTACGACCAACGTTTGCCGACCGTTCGACTGTTAGTGACACATAGAGAAACCCGAGAGCAGCGTGGGCTGAACGTTCGCTGAACCTTCGACCGTTGGTGACACACAGAGAAACCCGAGAGCAGCGTGGGCTGAACATTCGCTGACCGTTCGACCGTTGGTGACACTCAGAGAAACCAGAGAGCAGCGTTCGCTGAAGTTAGCTGACTGTTCAACCGATGGAGTTCCACAGAGAAACCTGAAAGCAGCGTTCGCTTCTCGTTTTCTGACCGTTCGAACTAGAAGAAGAAAAGTGAGTTTTTTGTCTTGAACGTTTGAGCCGCGTTCGCTGAGCGTTCGAATGTTCATTAACAAACTTCAGTTTTAGAAGTCCGATCTTTTCTGATTTGTTTCTTTTTCTTCTTCTACCTTCTCTCAATCTATTTAAGAGTGTCTAGGTTATTGTGAGGGTTACCCAAGACGTTTTAGAGAACCCTAAAAATGTGTGTGAGAGCAAGAGATCATCTTCCTCTTCCTTCTCCTTCTTTGAGCCATCAAAACCTTTCTTAATCTTTCTTTTCTACCTTGGAGTTCCGGGTTGGAGAGTTTGCTCGTGGGAGTTCCTACGGTTGCTGAGCGAGTTCATTTGCCGCTTCACTAAGAAGATATTCAGAGTTTTGGATTGTTGCAAGGATGCAAATCTGAGGAGTTCTTCGGATATTTACATTGTGAGTCAGAGTCAGTATTGGGTCGTCTGAACCACTATTGTAAGTCTTCTTCTTATAGTGATTTTCAGAGGTGGCACCTTATCGCCCGGAGGGTTTTTCTCTTTAAGAGTTCTCTTAGAGTTTTCCCTTCGTCACCAAAATTGCTTGTGTTGTCTCTTCTTTATTTTGCAATTTTGTGTGATGGATTGTTAAGTGCTCAGACTTGTGCATGCCTATTAATTAAGAACTTGTTTTTAATTGATAGAAATTTTATTCCGCAATTGGTTTCACCTATTCACCCCCTCTAGGTGATTTAGAGTCTAAACTGTGTTTTTTCAATTGGTATCGGAGCGGGTAACCAGATCCTTGACTCTGTTAATCATGGACAAGTCCTCCACTGCCCCACCCTTCTTTGATGGCAACAATTATGCCTACTGGAAAGTTAGAATGAGAGCCTATCTGAAGGCTATAGATGAAAAAGTTTGGGGAAGTGTTGAGAAAGGATGGAATCCTCCAATTGTGATTATTGATGGTGAGACAAAACCCAAAGATCCAGATAACTATACTAGAGAAAAGTTAATTGATGTTAACTACAACTCTAAAGGTGTTAATGCACTTTTTAGTGCAATCTCTGCTGATGAATTCAAACGGGTGTCTACTTGTCAAACCAGTAAAGAAATTTGGGAAATTTTCCAAACCACTCATGAGGGAACTGTCCTTGTGAAAAATTCAAAATTACAAATGCTTATCACTAGGTTTGAAGAACTAAAAATGGGAGATGATGAATCTTTTGATTCCTTCTATGCTAAACTAAGTGATATTGTGAACTCTAGTTTTAATCTTGGTGAAAGAATTCCTCCAAATAGTGTGGTTAGAAAAATCCTTAGGTCTCTTCCTGAAAAATATAGACCCAAAGTGATTGCTATAGAAGAGAGTAAGGATATTAATGGCATTAGGGTTGAAGATCTCATAGGATCAATTCAAACGTATGAACTCACTCTTCCTCCTACTAAGAAAAATAAGTCTATAGCTCTCAAATCTAGTAAAGAAAAGACTTATAATGATTCGAGTGAGGAATCCATGGGAGATGAAGACATTGCCCTATTGGTAAAGAACTTTAGGAAAATGTTTAGAAGGAGGAAACCAAGGAGTGAAAATGAGAGGTATAAATCCAAGGGGAGTCCTAGTGGTAGAGATCAAAAGTCAAGAATCAAATCTGAATCTAGAGAGTCCAAACATCCTAAGGACTCTAGGTTACAAAAACTCCAACAAATCAGATGTCATGAGTGTCAGGGTTTTGGTCACATTAGGTCGGAGTGTCCCACATTTAAGAAGCTTCAAGGGAAAGCCATGAATGCCACTCTTTCTGATGAAAGTGCTTCTGATAGGGATAGTGATGACTCCAAAACAGAGGAAAGCCAAAATTACATGGCTTTCACCTCTATTGTTGGGAGTGGTGACTCTAGCAATTATGAAGACTTTCCACCAAGTGAGAATGCAATTAGTTCTCATGATGAGTCTGATGATGATGAGGAAAGTATTCAAGATGCTTATGATAAATTGTTTAGGGAGTGTTTGAAAGCAAAGAAACAATTGAAGTCCAATCTCAAAAGGCTAAATGATGTAGAGCACAAGAAAGAAGATCTTCAAGCAAAATTTGAAGAGTCTACTTCTCGTCTAGGTGAACACAAGTTGAAGATTGAATCCCTAGAATCTGAGAATAAGTCTCTTAAGGAAGAGCTTGAAAGAACTAAAACTCAACTCCAAAAGTTTTCTACAGGTTCAGCAAATTTGGACAATATGCTAGGGATGAGTCAATTAGGAATTGATAAAAGGGGTTTAGGATACAAGGAAGTCTCCAATGATACTCCATCTTCTTCTAAGACCTAAGTTGTGAATACCAAACGAAAGAATAGGTCCAATCCTTCTAAGGGTAAGACAAACCAAGGTAGAAATCGTGGTCAAAAGTCTAATTGGTCAAAACCTAAGGGTGTTCCAACCAAGAATTCCCAATCTCAGAATTTTATCCCTACTTGTCATTATTGTGGTATTTCTGGACATATTAGAACAAATTGTTGGGATTTGAACCAAAACTCTAGGAGATCCTCACCTAGAAAACCTCAAGAGAATTTGTCTAAACAAGTGAAAGAACTTTCAAATCAGACAAAGCTCTTAAGTCAACAATTAGCTTCAATGACCAAGAAAACCACTGAGCCTAAGCAAATTTGGGTTAAAAGAAGTGAATTGACTTGCCATGTAGTTCATGTTGCTTTGAAGGCTAGAAATAGTCTCATGTGGTATCTTGACAGTGCTTGCTCTCGTCACATGTGTGGTGACAAATCATTGTTTAAATCTTTTGAAGATTATTCTTGTGGTATTGTTACTTTTGGTGATGGAAGCAAAGCTCCTATTGTAGGTAAGGGTGTTATTGAAATTTCTGGTATGCCTACTTTGAATGAAGTACTATTTGTTGATGGCTTGAAAGCTAACTTGATTAGTATAAGTCAATTGTGTGACTCAAACATGGAAGTTAAATTTGCTAAAGATATGTGTTCTGTGTTTGATGCAAATGGTTTGTGTGTGCTTCAAGGAGAAAGAACTCCGGATAACTGTTATGGTGTGATTCCTAACTCTAATGTTGTGTGTAACTCTTCCAAAGTTGATATGCATGAATTGTGGCATCAAAGGCTTGGTCACTTGAATTTTAAAAACATGAATGAATTGTCCAAGCATGATTTTGTTAGAGACCTTCCTAAGCTTGCCAAAGTAGAACCTAATGTGTGTGGGCCATGTCAGTTGGGAAATCAAACTAGATCTAGTCACAAAAAGATCACTGAGTGCTTAACCCACAAACCTCTTGAATTGTTGCATATGGACCTTATGGGTCCTTCTAGGATTGAAAGTCTTGGTGGTAGGAGGTATATTTTGGTTATTGTGGATGAGTTCTCCAGATTTACTTGGGTTGAGCTATTAAGAGAAAAATCTGAAGCAAGTGAGTTGATCAAGTCTTTGTGTCGAAGACTCTCTAATGAAAAAGAGTCTAAGGTTGTTAGGATGAGGAGTGACCATGGGAAAGAGTTCGAGAACTCAATCCTTGAAAATTTTTGTCTTGAAGAGGGAATTCATCGTGAGTTCTCTGCTCCTATTACTCCGAAGCAAAATGGAGTAGTAGAGAGGAAAAACAGGGTTCTTCAAGAGATGGCAAGAGTTATGATACATGCCAAGGGTGTGGCCATGTATTTCTGGGGAGAAGCGATTAACACGGCGTGCCATGTGATAAATAGGGTGTATTTGAGGCCTGGGAGTACTGAGACTCCTTATGAAATTTGGTATGGTAAAAGCCCACTGTCAAATACTTTCGTGTTTTTGGAAGTAAATGTTTTATTTTGAGAGATAGGGAGAATTTGGCCAAGTTTTATGCCAAGAGTGATGAAGGAATCTTCCTAGGTTATTCTAAGAATAGCAGGGCTTACCGTGTGTATAACTTACGTACACACACTGTCATGGAATCCATAAATGTTGTTGTGAATGAAGGGGTTGATAAGTCTCAAGTTGAGGAGGAGACTAGTCTAGAAGTAGGGGAAAATGACTTGACTGTTGAATTTCAAAATCCTAAGTCATCTGAGTCATCTTCTTCAACTTCTGAAGAGGGTTTTTCTTCAACTCCAGGTCCTACAAAAGAACCTTCCTCTAGAGTGAAGTTAAATCATCCCAAAGAGTTGTTAATTGGTGATTTGAATGAAGGGATGAGACTTCGTAGGAAAGTCCTAAATCAGATGTCATTTGCATCCTATGTCTCAACTCTTAAACCTAAGAAGGTAGAAGAAGCACTTACTAATGAGTGCTGGATTAATGCCATGCATGATGAATTAAACCAATTCATTAGGAATGATGTGTGATATCTTGTTCCTAGACCTTAAAATTATAATGTTATTGGAACCAAATGGATTTTCAAGAACAAATCTGATGAACATGGCACTATAGTGAGAAATAAGGCTAGGTTGGTTGCACAAGGATATACCCAAGTTGAGGGTATTGATTTTGATGAAACATTTGCCCCTGTAGCTAGACTTGAATCTATAAGGAGTTTACTTGCTGTAGCTTGCCACTTGGGTTTTAAATTGCATCAAATGGATGTAAAAAGTGCTTTTTTGAATGGGATACTTCATGAAGAAGTATATGTTGAACAACCCAAGGGGTTTGTAGATCCAAAGTTCCCACATCATGTGTTTAGGCTTAAGAAAGCCTTGTATGGGTTGAAACAAGCTCCTAGAGCTTGGTATGAGAGACTTACTGCATATCTCTTAGATCACAAGTTCACAAGAGGAGGAGTTGATAGAACTTTGTTCATTAGAAAGGATAAGAGCAGTTTCACTGTTGCTCAAATTTATGTAGATGATATTGTTTTTGGTTCTCCAATTGATTCTCTTGCTTTAAATTTTGCCAAAGCTATGCAACATGAATTTGAGATGAACATGGTTGGTGAATTAAATTTTTTCTTAAGTCTTCAGATTTCTCAATCTACATATGGGAATTTCATATCTCAATCTAAATATGCTAAAGACCTTGTGAAGAGATTTGGGTTGGACAGCAAGAAACACAGTAGAACCCCTATGAGCACTACCTTGAAACTTGATTCTGATTTATCTGAAAAGAGTGTAGATAACACTCTTTATAAAAGCATGATAGGTAGTCTTTTGTATCTTACCGCTAGTAGGCCTGATATTGCCTTTAGCGTAGGTGTGTGTGCTAGATTCCAAGCAAATCCTAGAGATCTCACTTGTCTACCGTCAAACGTGTCATACGATATGTTAACGGTACTGTTGATCATGGTATATGGTTTTATAGAGACACTTCTGCAATTCTAGCAGGCTATTCGAATGCCGACTGGGCTGGAAATGCATATGATAGGAAGAGCACAACTGGAGATTGTTTCTATGTTGGGAACAATCTAGTGGCATGGATGAGCAAGAAGCAAAACTCTATTTCCTTGTCCACAGCTGAAGCGGAGTATATAGCAGCTGGTAGTGGTTGCACTCAATTGCTTTGGATGAAGCAAATGTTGAGTGATTATGGGATTGAACAGGGAACTATTGTCTTGTATTGTGATAATATAAGTGCCATTAATATTTCCAAAAACCCTGTTCAGCACTCTCGAACCAAGCACATTGATATACGACATCATTTTATTCGAGAGTCGGTAGAAGATCATGTGATATTTCTTGAACACATCCCATCTGAAAATCAATTAGCTGACCTCTTTACCAAACCTTTAGATGCTCTTAGGTTTGAGTTTCTTAGGAAAGCTATTGGTGTTGGTCCTCTTCATTAAATAGGACTTTGTAGCATGCTTTAGGGTGTCTCATGCATATTTCTTTTCTTTAGCATGCTTATTTGTTTTTGTTATTTTGTATTTGTTTTTCTTTCGTATTTTGGTTTTTCGGTTTTTATATGAGTTCTTGTCTTGACATGTGTCCACTATAGGATAAGTATAAGGTTTTGAAAATATATATCTTTTGGTTATATTTTGAGAACCTACAAACTCTTCAAAGATGATTTCTTAAATGTGGTCTCAACAGTTTCTAATAATCTCACAATCATCTTGCTAAACTCTATTTGTGGTTTGTACATCACATACACATACCAAATACAATTGAGGAAGCTTATTTTTTATTTTCGGTGTTGTGTGGATAGGCAATCCTGAGTTTACTCTTGTCTATCTTAAGTTGAAAAGACCCTAGCATATGATCTTGTGTTACAAAGAGATTTCTCCCTTTTGTTTAAAAAGAAAAAGTTATATAAAAAGAACTCTGGGATGAAATGTAAACCCCAGCAATATTGAGTTCAAAAAGAAAGAAAATCACAAGGAGTATAACCATGGAATAAGCTGTAAACTCAGATATTCTAAGGAACACTACTCTTTGTGCAAAAAGAATTGTAAGAAACAGGGGGAGAGAAAATTTCAAAATCTTGATGCTTAGGTCATGAAAGGGCTCATTTCAATTTTTAGAGAGACTTGGGTAATATTGAATTTCTTGATTAATGACCAACTCCTCTTCACCAAGCTCTCATATAGGCAAAACTTGTTGTATTTGGCCTTGCACATGCACACAAACACAATTGGAAATTTGGTTGAGTTGTTGTGTAATTATTTGGGAGTATTGAAGTTAAATTTGTTCAAATCTGAATTTTAGAGCAAAATGGTTCTCAAAATATGTCAAAATTTGAGTTTTCAAGAGTTTATACTTGATTTATAGTTGTATATATGTCTTGCATGTTTTTACGTTTGTTTGGAGTGTTTTTGGTTGAAAAGAGATGAGTTTTCTTGCTGAAATCTGGAAAATTTTCTGAACTTTTGATGAACGTTCGAACGGCCTATCGAACGTTAACAAACGTTGGTCATTTCAACCAATGTTCAGTGAACGTTTGTCGAACGTTGCCTTCAAAACAAATTATTTGTTTAACGTTCGCCCCGTGTTCGCCGAACGTTCGAATGTTCAATTAAAAATCTGTTTTTAAAAAGGGTCGCGTGCGAAAAGGACCTCAGGGTTTTTGGAGCGTTCGAAACGACACTCGTTCGAACGTCTGGCGATTTTAGGGCTTTCGATTATTTTTGTCTTCTCTCTTCGATTCGTGCTTCCAAATCGTGATTCAAGGTAAGTGTTTTAGTTTTCGTTCATTATTTTATTTTTTCTCTCAATGTTCATCATCGGCTAGGGTTTTCTAGGGTTTTTCAAGTTAAATCTTAGATTTCTTCGTGGTTTGTGGTTTATTTTTGTTCAAATCAGTTTCTAAATGTTGTATTCTTGTTTTATTGTTGATTTCAAGTCATTATTTGGCCCATTTTGTTGAAGTTGATGATTTGATCGAAAATCACCAAATCTGGGTTCGTTTTTCTTCAACGTTTGCCGAACGTTCGAACGTTGCTCGAATGTTTTGGAATTTTCTTGGTTTGAACAATTGTTTTCTCTCATGCATTTTTTTTCTTAGCATGTAGTTTAATTAGTTTGTTCTTTCATGTTATCTTAGTCTAACATGTGTTTTTTTTATTTAATTATTATATTTTTTCTCTTTATTGGTTCAATTCTATTCCTAGATGCCTAGGAAGAAATCTCTTGGTACCAAAAATTCAAATAAGAAACCTAGGTATGATGAGTCCTTGTTTGTAGACAAGAGAGCTGGTAAAAATTTTGAAGATTTTTTCTGTGATAGGTCTGTCATCCTAGAAAGAGAGGTTAAATTTGCAACCCTTCCTGATGAGGTCTCTGATTGCTTTAAAGATAGGGGTTGGGATTCAATGTTTGGAAACTTTATTCTTCCCTCTGTAGAGCTAGTTAGAGAATTCTACACCAACATCCATGATGTTGATTTTGAAAATTCTGAATTCTCAACTTTTCTTTGAGGCACTCCTTTTCGTGTTGGACCCGATGTTCTTGCCTCGGTTTTTGGTCTTCCTCGGGTCCCGGAACCTCAATTTCCTTATCCTCCTCCTACCCCTGATTTTCAAAATGAGGTTGTTGATACTCTTCTACATCTTGGAAGAGGAAATTGGGTTTTTAGAGGTGGTGCTTTATCTGTTAAATACTTTATGGCCGAAACCATTGTGATTTTTCGAATTCAAAGTCACAACTTGTTTCCCGTAGCCTATAAATCCTCTGTCCCTTTTGATAAATGCTTGTTTCTGTATGCTTTGAAGAAGCATCATTCTATTGATTTGCCTTCGGTCATTTGCTCCAAAATCCTTGATATTTTCTTCAATTCCAAGAAGACGTATGGTCTTCCCTACGGGTGCTTGATTGCCTGTTTAGTTCGTGCTTTGAATGTTGCTTTTCCTCCATTAGAGTTGTGTAAGGCTTCAAACCCTATCACCGAATCCACTCTTAAACAAAGCCGTGCTCATTTGTCTTCCACTCCGGCTCCAAATCCGAATGATCCTGCTGAGGCTCACCCTCCCGCTTCTTTGCATGAGGAGCTCCTGTCCCTCAAAGAACAAAATACCCAGATTCTCTCTTACTTGCAGAGGCACCATAAGGACATGGTTCTTCGGTTTGAGTGTCTTGAGCTTCAACAATCAACTTTGCAAACGTCGTTTGGAAAGCTCGAATCTGCATTGGAAGGGTACTTTAATCAAGAGGTTGATGAAGAAGACGATGAAGCTCCTGCTACAGCGGCTCCGGGTTCGAGTGGAGGTGGTGGCAGTGGAGTGGGTGATGGTGCTGGGCCATCTCATTAGTGGAGTGATCCCTTTGTCTAGTTGTGACAAAAAGGGGGAGAAGTCTTAGTTGTATTTGTGTTTAAATTTGAATGATAAGCATGATTACTTTGGGTGGATGTATTGAACATGGATATTGAGATTTTGGTTTGTTGTTCATCATGAATGTATATTGTGTTGAATATTTTTGTTGGTTGTTCATGAATGACCAAATGTAAATAGTTTAAAGTAAATGAATGAGAAATTAGTACTTTGATAATTTTGAGCTCATTCTATTACTTTTGTTTTGTTGTTTCTATTACCCTTGCTTTTCACTTGGTATTTTCAATTTGTTTGATGTTTCAGGAACAGGTGAATCTGTATGGGTTTAATAGGTTTAGGGGGAGTTCATGTCAAATTTTTTATGTTTTTTCTTGTTCAAATTGTTGCTTGGTGGTTCACAACAATTAGAATAAGTCTTGTTAATTTTGTCACGGAATAGCCAAAGGGGGAGTTTGTAAGGATTATTTTGTTTTGGCTTTATTCCATGTAAAAAAGGTCTTATAAATATGGTCAAAGTATTTGGGATAGGTTATAGGTATTGTGGTTCAAACGGGGTTATGATCGGAGTAAAATTGATAAAGTTACGACCAACGTTCGCTGAACGTTCGCCGACCGTTCGACCGTTGGTGACACACAGAGAAACCCGAGAGCAGCGTGGGTGGAACGTTCGCTGACCGTTCGACCGTTGGTGACACTTAGAGAAACCAGAGAGCAGCGTTCACTGAACGTTAGCTGACCGTTCGACCGATGGAGTTCCACAGAGAAACCCGAGAGCAGCGTTCGCTTCTCGTTTTCTGACCGTTCGAACGAGAAGAAGAAAAGTGAGTTTTTTGTCTTGAACGTTCGAGCCGCATTCGCTGAGCGTTCGAACGTTCATTAACAAACTTCAGTTTTAGAAGTCCGATCTTTTCTGATTTGTTTCCTTTTCTTCTTCTACCTTCTCCCAATCTATTTAAGGAGTGTCTAGGTTATTGTGAGGGTTACCCAAGACGTTTTAGAGAGCCCTAAAAACATGTGTGAGAGCAAGAGATCATCTTCCTCTTCCTTCTCCTTCTTTGAGCCATCAAAACCTTTCTTAATCTTACTTTTCTACCTTGGAGTTCCGGGTTGGAAAGTTTTCTCGTGGGAGTTCCTACGGTTGCTGAGCGAGTTCGTTTGGTGCTTCACTAAACAGATATTCAGAGTTCTGGATAGTTGCAAGGATGCAAATCTGAAGAGTTCTTCAGATATTTACATTGTGAGTCAGAGTTAGTATTGGGTCGTCTGAACCACTATTGTAAGTCTTCTTCTTATAGTGATTTTCAGAGGTGGCACCTTATCGCCCGGAGGGTTTTTCTCTTTGAGAGTTCTCTTAGAGTTTTCCCTTCATCACCAAAATTGCTTGTGTTGTCCCTTCTTTATTTTGCAATTTTGTGTGATGGATTGTTTAGTGCTCAGACTTGTGCATGCCTATTAATTAAGAACTTGTTTTTAATTGATAGAAATTTTATTCCGCAATCGGTTTCACCTATTCACCCCCCTCTAGGTGATTTAGAGTCTAAATTGTGTTTTTTCAAATTAAAACAGCAAACACACACCTGAATTAAATTTGCTACTGATCAGAGTATAAGCGCCAAGAATTTTTGAAATAAAGGTGCAGCAGAAAATGTTTACTCAATCTATGTTAACTTTGCAAAATTTTGTCTAAACCATCCAACTTGGAATCTAATGGTACCACTCACTAGAAGGATTTCGAGCTGATTAGATCCCTAATTGTAGTTTAATAATAATCACAAAAGGATAAAAACAAGCTGGGCGCCAACCCAGGTAGGTTAGCAACACTTGGCGCCCTGCCATAAATAAAAGGAGATCAGTTACAGCAGTAGCAATTCCACCTTAACTGATCCATTCTTCTTTCATTAATCCATTTCCAGCATGTTTCTCAACATCTAAATAATCTATAGGAACATTCTTGAATCTAATTCATGCAAGACATCTTTCCATAAAGACTTAGCCACCCCTCATCATTCTAACAGAAAATTCTAGCAACTCAAACATATATTCAATTTGTTTATTCAATTTAACTCAATCAAAACTAAAATTGGAAATGCTACTTACACCTTGCATTCGAATCACTTCTAGTCTAATATTAAACCTCTACGCAGACCTTAAACACACATTCAGATTTAATTTAACCATTACAGAGATGACACTTACCATGGTCGTTTCATGCATATCCTTCAACCGGAAACTCAACTTCAGCAAAAACAGTTCCAAATCTGACATGCACTACCTTGCATTTGATCTACCATTTCATAATCAACATAACCTTAATCATCTAACTACCCTCCTGATACGCTCTGGGATTTATTGAACTAAATACCATGTACGATCAGATATAGGCAACAAAAACATTATAAACAGGGTCGGATGCATGCTAATCCTAACTCCACAATTCTCCACTTTAAACCATTCAAATCAAAACAAATGTGTGCTACTCACTTGATAGAAGCAAGGCTGCGCTAGGAACCTCTTCAAATCCCCCATAAGTTCTAATCTCCTGCTTCCAGCAATGAACCAAGGGACGGCTCTCAAACCTGAGCACAGCCGCCAAGATCTCCTTAGTTCTTATGAACACACTCCAACAGCAACAAATAAGTTCTTCAAATTACCAGAAACTCTCCAAGCTTAGCTCCCAAACCCCAGCTTCTAGTCTGCTATCCTCCCTAGGATTTCCTCTTTGGCCGTCAGTTCCTCAAAACAAAAACCAGCGAATTATTTAACCTGTATTTATAGTTTTCGCTCAACAGTGACCTAAATCACTTTCCCCTGTTGTGCCACACTATCACAACTCTCCTACACCAGCACCCTTATTTATTTATTTATTATCTTCAGCATGCCACATCATCCAACCACTCTAACCTAACCAAATAAAATTTATAATATTCCTTCCTTATTTAAATAAAATTTTCCCATTTGATTCGACAAAAAGTCTCCGGACTAACTCCTTTGGTCTTTTTCTTCTGCAAAATTACTATTTGACTTCATTCTATTATTAAACTAATAAATTTCAATTTCATTAAAATTTAGGGATTTTACATCTACTATGCTCAATATAGTAGATCTGAGATCAGAGGCCTTAGAGCAATTTCTCAAGACTTTTTGAGTTGATTTTAATTGGTTTTAATCTTCTAGAGAATACCCCATGTTCTAATCTCTTTTGATTTGAACAAATCTCCTTTAATTTGGGTAGATTTGGCTTTCACTCTCCAAATAATGAGAGATCTGAGACAAATCCATGCCCTAAATATTTTTGAGTTATTTTCAACTCATTTGAAGTCTTTTCAAATCAGATCTAGTAAATCAAACACACACACACTTGGTTTTCTCTTGATTTTCACTTAATTTTACAGATCTGGATAAAATTTGTACCATGTATTGGATCATTCATAACTTCATCATATGGATGAATTTTTGAATGATTCCAAAGGCATATGAAATGTAAGGAAGTCTGGTTTAATCCTATAAAATTTGAGAAATTTATATGAAGCCAATTTTTCAAACTATTTGATTAAAATTGATGAGTCAGATCAGTATAAATCGCTAAACTTGTCACTTTGATTGAGCACCAAAGGCTCATTTCAACTCCGATTTGAGTGATTTCAATTTTTGAGTCTTCCTTTATGAGTCTATTTTCAAATCCAATTAGTTTCATAACTGTTCACTTTGATTTGAGCTCTGTGTGCTTGATTGACTCTGTGCTGCTAAGTAGCAGGTTATAGAGTCAATATGTGATCTTCTAAGCATGTTTGAAAGAGCACACAAGCCACAAATGGATGAAGTTTTGAATGAGACCAATTCTATTCAAAAGATGTCATCTCATACTTCGTTCACACCAATTTTCAAGCATTTATATGTATCCAATCTCCACGAATAGCTTTCAAAGTTTGCTACTTATCACTTTTTCTGTTTTACATCAGTAGACTTTGAACAAGTATATCTTCTTTGATTTTCATCAGATTTGAATGAAATTTTTATTGAGACTTGTACTTCATATAATCTTTTAAATGGCTCTAGTTTCATTCAATTTGACTTTGGATTAAATGATTATGATTGATTGAAATTTCCCAACTCAAATAGCATGATCTTGTATTGATATTTCCAAATTTGATTTGATATGTTTTTCTTCAAGATTTATATTGATTTTTACCTTGATCATGAAGCCCTGAAGGTGATGTATCCACAGAGAGAGTCCATAATCAATTGGATCACTCATGTGGAGAATCACACATGTTTTCTCTTGTTTTTGTTCATTTTTGTGTGAAATATATATATGTGCAAGCATGAAGCATGAATGAGCATATGGCAACCACCTTGTGTGGATGAGTGGGGGTGACTAACACCTTCTCTTATTCATAACCTAACCCCCTTACCCAATCTCTGAATTAAACCTCAAAGTAGAGTTACTTTAGCTCTATTTTCATTTTTTTATGCTCACTTTGGTCTCCATTTACACCCTAAACTTGAACGATGGTGACTTCTTTGTTTTGTGAATTTTGTGTGATGATTAGTTGGATCATCTAGGTAAATAATCTACCTAATCATCAAGTGATTGTTTCTTCTACACTCACATAAGTGATGATCTACCTAATCACATAGGTGTAGACACCCCAAATTGCACTACAGAATGAGAAAATAGTAAAAACATGTAATTAGAATTTAAAACAGGTCAAAATGCATAAAAACTAACAAAACAGGCTTTGCCCGTATTTGATTCACGGGCCGGTCGCGCCCGAGATCGCTCTACGGTCAGGCGCGCCCGTGTTGAAAATACGGTCCCCGTTGGCCTGTAATTCATTTACGGTCACTAAAGACTCGTGCGAGTTTTATTCTTCTCTCGATTTCCAAGCTTTATCTTTAGTCCAATATATCTTTAAATGAGCTAATTACGTATTCGTTGAAGCCACCTTGGCTGGCTATGGATGGGCATTATCTCTGTATTTCACTCTATCTTAAGGACCAGGATATATCCTTTTGGACCAACCATACCCCTAGGCTTGCCTATAAATAGAGGTGAGATTCTCAAGCAAAAGGCCAGGAAATTTTGAAGTTTAAAAAGCTCCAACAGAAGAAGAGGAACCCCTGCTGCTCTCTTGCTCAATCCAGATAAGTCCCTTTTCCCTTTTATTTTCTGTCTTCAATTCTAGATGTAATAGGATCATCTATATTGCTGTAGAATAAGGCCATCTTTTGTACTTGTATTCCTAAAATTGTCTCTAAGTACCTCAAGAGTCTCTCTAGCCGTAAAACGTGAAGAGAGAGCTAGGGGAAAAGAGAAAAGGTGGATCCCTAGAATAGAACCCCATATCTGTTTTTCTCCTTTTTTCTAGAATAAAGCCTTTGATTGTGTTTGTGTAACCAAACCTATCTCCAAGTACCTCAAGAATCATCTCTAGCCGTAAAACGTGAAGAGAGAGCTAGGGGAAAAGAGAACAGGTGGATCTGTAGGGTAGACCCCCATGTGCTTTAATCTGTGAGATGTGGCTACTTTAAATATCTTGATCATGTTTTAATGGTTTTTATGTTGAATCTGAATGAATAACATGAATCTATGATGTTTATAGCATGAGATCCCCGCTTTTTGATAAAATTTGGATTTTTACCACTTTTGCACCTACAGCACTGTTTTCGTGATTTTTGTGATTTTAGGCTAAGATCCTGGATTTATCATGATCAATATGGTAGATCTGGATCCAAGGGCCTGAAAATAAATTCTAGGGTTTCATGATGTGGGTTTTAAATCGTTTTTCATTATTGAGAGAAGACCCTACGGTCTAAGTTCTCCCCTTTTGATGTTTTTCATCAACGTGGGTATTTTTTGGTTTTTATTTCTTGATTTAATGTGAAATTTGGGCTTTATCTATGTCCTGGAATATTCAAGTTCAATTTTGAAATATTTTATAAAAATCATATTTTTCTAGATTTCTAGAATTTAACTTGAAGCCAGATTTTTGGATTTTTCACTTTAAATTGATTTTATTTGATTTTATCTCAATTTTATTTTGATCATGAAACCCTAGGAATGGTATGATAATATTTGAAAGTTCTGGATCAATCAGACTATTCATATGAAAAAACCATATATTTTTGTCTTTTTTGTGATTTTTCATGATTTTTATAGCAAGCTTTTTCCTTTATTTTAACATGAACAATGCCTGGCAACCACCTTGTGTGGATGAATAAGGGTGCCTAACACCTTCCCCTGTTCATAACCTAAGCCCCTTACCCATCTCTGGTTGTTTTTTTTAGGAGGGTTATTTTTACCCTAAAATTGCCTTTTGTGCTTATTTAATATTTTGGTGTCCATTCACACCTAAATTGAATGGTGGCGACTCTTTGTTTTATTTGATCCCGTGTGATGATTGAGGAAGTCATGGAATTTGATTTTTTCCCATGTCTCACAACTGGCGACTCTGCTGGGGACTTGAGGATTTGAGCCTTTTGGTGTTTTTGTTCACGTTTTTGATTTTTTAGATTTGCTTGCTATTTTGTGTTCTGAAGCATGTTGGGAATGTTTTAAATCTGAATTATTGCTTAAGAATTCATGGGGGTAGAAACATGCTTAATTTTGATTTATAGGATTAGCTTTACAAACATGCGTAGGGGAGGTTCGTTTTGCTGAACCATGTTTATTTCTTGCTATATTTTTATGATAGCATGTTTTAATTTTCAGCATGATCTTTATGATGCGTTTTTGGGTGTATAACATGATCATATGTTTGCATGATTGGATGATTTTTATGAGCATGTTTTAGGTGCTATAGGATTGTTTTGTGTATTTGTTTAATTTAAATATGCTTTCATATTATGCCTTGGTTTGTTTATGCATGGCTACGAAAAGAGTAGCAAGGGTTTGGGACGTTGTGAATGCACCCTATTTTTACAATGCACTGTGCACCTTTTATTTTTTTTACACAGCCTACCCTTAACCTATAGGAAGTTGAACCCGAATGTGTGTAGCTTGGCGCAACGAGGTCGATACTTCGGAAAGCGAAAGTGAAAACATTCACCTTAGAACTTTGAGCTAATGATGTGATGATAACGTGGATCTGGGATTCTGGTCATCACTAGGCTTGAGTGCTAAGTTTCCATTAAGCCAAAACCCAAAACCCCTACGCTTGAAGGTGGAGTTACATGTTTTTGGCTAAAGTACACAATTACATGGGGATATGGGTTTGTATGATTGTGGGAAGGCCGTGTGCATGGCTTACAAACCAGGGCATAATGCGGATGCCATATTGAAGGTAAACAAGGTAACAAGGTAATCCTATTGTTTTACATTATTTTCATGTCATAGGGGTGTCATGGTACCCATTGGTTTGGGATAAAATTGATCCCAAAATATGCGTGTTTGCTAAAATTGGTGCAGCCCATAGGAAGAGTTTCTAACTCTGTTTAGAATCAATCCTACCCAATGTTCATGCAAGAGTCAACAAAAGGGTACCAAATTCTTGAGTATGGTGTCAATTTGGAGGGTACATGTGCCCTCCCAAACATGTGTTTTTGCAAATAGGTCAAAGTCCACTTTGGGACAGCTTAGAAGCCCTGCACTGGGTGAACCGTACATTTGGATGAGCAATTAAAGTGATCAAACCATGAAAAAACTGAGAAAACATAAAAGAGCTTCGTAAAACCGTGTTTAATACACGGGCTGGGCCCGTCCATTTTAGTTATACGGGTGGCGCTTGCCCGTGAATTTCATATGGTCACGGCTCGCTCGTAATTTGAATACAGGCAGGACTGGACCGTACTCTATATACGGTTTTCGCAGAAAATTCAATTTTAATCAGTCTTTCCCACTAAATCTTATTCCTTTAACCTTTAAATAATGATAAAGGGAAATAGGTTTGAATAAAATGCTTCAAAAAATAATAATAATAATAAATAAATAAATAAGTGTAAAGAGAAACTCCTTGGGCCTCTGAAAGCCTTTGAATTTCAGACTTTTTCTCAAAAACTCCTTGGGCCTCTGAAAGCCTTTGAATTTCAGACTTTTTCTCAAAAAACTCCTTGGGCCTCTGAAAGCCTTTGAATTTCAGATCTTTTGGGCCTCTGAAAGCCTTTGAATTTCAGACTTTTTCTCAAAAACTCCTTGGGCCTCTGAAAGCCTTTGAATTTCAGAATTTTTCTCAAAAAACTCCTTAGGGCCTCTGAAAGCCTTTGAATTTCAGATCTTTTGGGCCTCTGAAAGCCTTTGAATTTCATACCTTTTTCTTTTGGGCCTCTGAAAGCCTTTGAATTTCAGATCTTTTGAGCCTCTGAAAGCCTTTGAATTTCAGACCTTTTTCTTTTGGGCCTCTGAAAGCCTTTGAATTTCAGATCTTTTGGGCCTCTGAAAGCCTTTGAATTTCAGACCTTTTTCAAAATTCCCCCTTGGGCCTCTGAAAGCTTTTGAATTTCAGATCATTTTCTCTTTATTGTTGGACCTGTTGGAAGCCCTAGAATATTCCAACAATTCAAAAAAAAAAAAAAAAGAAAAGAAGCAAATAAAGAAAAAATCCAAACTCGTGTTCACTCAGCTTGCACATAGGCATTCCTAGGCATGTGAATGAGATTAATTGGGCACTGATACTTTTTCCTTTATTTTGACATCAGGTACTAATACACTTGCAATCATAGCTCCTGTAACCAGATCAAGAGCTCGCGCCATGAATCCCATTGAAGACGAAGCTGATGCTCCTCATCTAGATGTTGTCCTACTCCAAGAACAAGTAGCAGGACTAACCCGAATGCTAGAGAACGTATTGTCCGTACAGGCCCAACAAGTGCAGGCCCAACAAATGCAGTCCCAGAACCAAGCATCCACTTCCAACCCTGCACCTCCACCCCAAGTCAATATTCCACCTCCAGTGCAACCAATTCCTGAACCCATCTATGAACCCACCCCAGTAAAAGGGGTAAGCAACTTTGGGGGCACCAACTTTGAGGACTTATGCCTATACCACAATGTTAACCTGCCGGCTAAGTTCAAGTGCCCAGACCTAGATAAATATGATGGCACTGGCTGCCCCATGAGCCATCTAAAGTTGTACTGCGGGGCCCTATGCCAGTTTGGGCGGGACGAGGGTATTCTGATCCAGCTCTTCCAAAGGAGCTTAACTGGAACCGCCTTGAGGTGGTTCGCTACTCTAGACCATGGAAAGATTAGAAGATGGAAGGACCTAGCAGATGCCTTCCTAGCTCAGTACCGGTTCAATTCAGAGATCGTGCCAGATAGGTACGACGTAATGAGAATGAGCAAGGGAAGGGATGAATCTGTGAGACAGTATGCCAAGAGATGGAGAGAGACGGCCTCTTAGGTCAGACCACCTATGCTAGAACAGGAGATGATTTCCACCTTCATCAGTACATTGGGTCAACCATTCTACAGCCATTTGGTGGGTCAGACCACCACTAATTTCGCTGCCTTAGTCCAAGTGGCTGACCGAATTGAAGACGGGATAAGGTCAGGTAAGATAATTGACCACTCTGCCTTGGTTAGTCAACAATACCCTAATCTGAAGAAAGGAAGCGAGATTAAGAAGAATGGGAACAAGAAAGAAGGGGAGGTAAACATGGTGCAGCCACCATCAGGCCCTAATAAGCCCTTACAAATCAACATACCGGCTCATTTTCCTACTCCATCTCCATCTACCCAGGCCCCTATGAGGGTTAATGTTCCAGCAGCACCTTCAGACCAAAAAAGGGTTTTTACTAAGGAGGAAAATGATGCTTATTTTGCAGCAAGGAGAAATAGGGTTTTCACCCCTATTCCAATGACTCCTTCTCAGTTGCTGCCCACCTTATTGCAAGCAGGGTATATCACTTTAAGAGAACCCAATCCGAATGCACTCAAGGGGAGAAATTTTGACCCCTCCACCACTTGTGATTACCACATGGGTGCACCTGGGCACCCTACGGACAAGTGCTGGCCTTTGAAACATGCCATTCAGGATTTACTGGACCAGAATACCCTGTCTTTCAATATAAGGGCTCCCAATCCTCCTAGAACAGATATTGGACAGAACCCTCTGCCCCAGCATCATGGGGCAGGCCCATCTAATGTTATAGGTGTCGTCTCTTCTGATAAAATAACCTTTGACCCATCCCAGTTAATTGCTCCAATAGGGACAACGGTCAAAGTTTATTTTAACAAAATAGTCAAGGAAAAAGAAATAAATGTAATTTCAAAGGGGAATGATAGTGCTGCAAAGAACATTAGCTCATCTCTGGACCGGGTCTCGTCCCTCATGGCCCAAATGAACATTGCAAAACCACCATTGGTCATCAATTGCAGTCCATCCACCTTTACTTCACCCATTCAGTCAAAACCACCATTGGTCATAAACTGTGACCCTCTTAATGCATCAGTCACTTCTGTGACCCCTCAACCGAAACAACTTCCACCATTGGTCATTGATATCCCTCTCACTCAAACTTCATCATCCAAGTCTAAACTTCCTCCCTTGGTGATAAATGTCCCCAAGCCTTCCTACTCTGAATCGGCTGTACCATGGAACTACAGTGAAGCTTTTACCACTACATGCCCTGCAGCTGAAAGCAAGGAAAAGGTGAACCTCATGATGAGGTCGGGAAAATGTGTAGGGGTGGAAGAAAAACAAAAGAAGACAAAGAAGGAAAAAGAAGAAGAAAAAAATAAAGGAAAGGCCAAGATAGGGGATGATGCCCCTTAGGTAACTAACAGTGAGGCAGCTGACCTCATTAAAATAATAAAAAAGAGTGAGTTCAATGTTGTCGAGCAGTTGAACAAAGTCCCTGCCCAGATCTCAATACTGGGCCTATTGTTAAATTCTGAAAAACATAGGGACTCCTTGTTAAGGATACTCCAGGGGGCCCATGTGCCTAAAAACATTGAACCAGACCAACTAGGCCGGATGGTTGGGCAAATCTTATCCCATAATGTTATAACCTTTTCAGAGACTGAGATCAGCCCAGCAGGGTATCATCATGTAGACCCATTGCACATAGCTGTACTCAGTAAGGGTTGCATGATAGCCCGGGTCTTGATTGATAATGGGTTGGCTCTCAATGTCTACACGTTAATAACCTTTGTTAATCTCGGTCTGGAGCAAAACAAAATAAAGCAGAACGGAAGAATCATAAGAGCATTTGACAGCTCTAAAACACACTCCCTAGGGGAGGTTGAACTGCCGGTCACAATTGGACCGTATATTTTCAACATCACATTTGAAGTGATGGATATACCTGCAGCCTTCAACCTACTTCTAGGAAGGCCGTGGATTCATACGGCTAGGGCTATACCATCTACCCTCCACCAAAGAGTCAAATATATCAGAGGGCAAAAGGTGATTACCGTCCTAGCCGAAAATTTGGTTCCTCCCATGTGGTCCCCTGATGTACCCTATATAAACATGGAAATGACTGCTGACAAGATGGCCTTTCACTCTTTCCAGTTTGAAACTGTTAATTTTATACCTGGGGGGTATCAGGAAAAAGAAGGAAAATTGACCTGTGCTGAAAAAATGGTCAAGAATGTGCTAGAAAAGTATAACTTTCACCCTGAAAAAGGTCTGGGGATTAACCTGCAAGGAAGGATAGAACCGATAAAGGTTAAGAAGATGGTCCACAGAGCAGGATTGGGGTCCAAGCCAAGGAAGTGGAGAAGTCAGAAGGAAATGGAAAACATGAAATTCCCTCACATCAGGGAAACTTTTCCTAAGCTTTCTCACATGATTCAGCTGTCTCCTTCTAAGGATCAATCCAAACCCCCACACTACAATGTCAATCCATTCCAAAAACCCAAATCCTCAACCGTGCAACCATATGTTCCACCTCCACCTCCACAAGCATTGGGTGGGTCTGGGCCACATACAGGACAGAAGCATGATTTCTCAGAGGACGTGGGAGCCTTTTTTGCCATGACAGAAGGCAACAAAGAAGAAGGAGCAGAGGAGCTACCTTTTATTGACTGGGTTGCAGTAGAAGTTCCATCTGGGACTGGCCCTACAGAAGAAACAGGTGATGCAACTCACCCAGTATTGGTGATTTTGGATGCGGACCTTGAGCTTGAGGAGCAGGCTTGTATCCCTGCCCCAGATTCTTTTATTTTGAACAATTGGGAGGAAACTCCCCTCACATATCAATTGGAGCGTCATGAAAAGGGGGTCCAACCCAATATTGAAGAGACCATATCAATAAACCTAGGGACTGAAGATGACCCAAAAATAGTGAAGATTGGGATGTGTCTATCTGAGGTACAACGGGATGAAATGATACGATTCTTGGCTGATTATGAAGATGTATTTGCATGGTCGTATCGGGATATGCCAGGTTTAGACACGGACATGGTTGTGCACAGGCTACCCATTCTACCAGATGCCAAGCCAGTTAAGCAGAAACTGAGAAGGTTAAAACCTGAATGGACATTGAAGGTCAAAGATGAAGTGGTTAAGCAATTTCAAGCTGGGTTCTTAGCAGTCTCCACTTACCCTGAATGGCTTGCAAATATAGTGCCAGTACCAAAGAAGGATGGAAAGGTTAGAATGTGTGTAGACTACAGAGACTTGAATAAGGCAAGCCCAAAAGATGATTTTCTACTTCCACACATCGACATCCTGGTGGACAACACTGCTGTACATAGCCTGTTCTCATTCATGGACGGGTTTTCTGGGTACAATTAGATTAAGATGGCTAAGGAAGACCAAGAGAAGACAGCCTTCATCACCCCTTGGGGTACCTTCTATTACACTGTCATGCCATTTGGGCTTAAGAATGCCGGGGCAACCTACCAACGGGCCATGACAGCCTTATTCCATGATATGATCCATAAGGAGATGGAGGTTTATGTGGATGATATGATAGCCAAATCATGTGAAGAAGAAGACCACTTGATCAACTTGAAGAAGGTGTTTGACCGGCTCAGGAAATACAGTCTAAGACTTAACCTTGCGAAATGTGTCTTTAGGGCTACATCAGGAAAATTATTGGGGTTTATAGTAAGCAGGAAGGGAATTGAGATTGACCCAGCTAAAGCCAGAGCAATCATTGAAATGCCATCACCTAGAACGGAGAAGGAAGTTCATGGTTTTCTTGGAAGGATTCAGTACATAAGCCGGTTCATAGCACAGCTCACCGCTATCTGTGAACCAATTTTCAAGCTTCTAAGAAAGAATAACCCGACAGTCTGGAATGACGATTGCCAAGAAGCCTTTGACACAATAAAGGAATACTTATTGAACCCACCTGTGCTAGTACCACCAACTCCAGGAAGACCATTGATTTTATACTTGTCAGTTTTGGAGACGTCAATGGGGTGTGTCTTGGGACAGCATGATGATACAGGCAGAAAGGAGAGGGCGATTTATTACCTAAGCAAGAAATTTACAAAATATGAAGCAAAGTATTCTCCTTTAGCAAAGACGTGTTGTGCTTTAGTGTGGGCAACTCAAAGACTGAGGCATTATTTCCTTAGTCATTCCACCTTATTGATATCCCGAATGGACCCTTTGAAGTATCTATTTGAGAAACCAGCTTTAATTGGCAGAATAGCAAAATGGCAGTTGTTACTCTCTAAATTTGACCTCACCTATATCATGCAGAAAGCCATTAAGGGTCAAGCCATTGCTGATCACTTAGCCGCACACCCTTTACCAGAATACCAGCCTTTGAAGACTAATTTCCTTGACGAAGCAATCCTGTTTACTGAAGAAGAATAAAGGGAAAGCTCTTGGCAAATGTTTTTTGATGGGGCTGCCAATATGAATGGAAATGGAATAGGGGCTGTTTTGATCAAGCCAGATGGGGCACACATCCCAATCGCGGTGAAGTTAAGTTTCCAATGCACAAACAATATAGCAGAGTATGAAGCATGCATAATTGGGTTGCAAGCTACCTTAGACCATGAAGTAGAGGAACTTGACGTATATGGAGATTCGAGTCTTATCATCTTCCAAACAACTGGTGAATGGAAAACCAAGGATCACAAATTGATCCCCTATCACCAGTATTTGGAAGAAATAAGCAATAAATTTACTCGAATTTCCTTCAATTATATGCCAAGGGCCAAAAATCAGTTTGCGGATGCTCTAGCAACATTGGCTTCAATGGTCAGTATGCCAGAAGGTGTTGATATTAGACCACTGGAAATTGAAGTAAGAGATGAACCAGCTTATTGCCTTGTTCTAGAAGAAACCCCAGAAGAAGAAGTACCATGGTTCCAAGATATTAAGAACTTCCTAAATGATCGGAGTCTGTCAGAAAATATCACTTCTACAGAAAAAAGAACAATATAGAGATTGGCAGGACAGTTCTTACTAAGTGGTGGGCAGTTTTACAAAAGATCACACAATGATATACTACTTAGATGTGTTGCCAAGACCAAGTCAGAAAGGTTAGTTGAAACTGTACACGGAGGAGTGTGTGGACCCCATATGAACGGGCATATGCTTGCCAAGAAGATTCTGCGATTGGGATATTACTGGTCGACTATGGAGCATGATTGCTATATACATATCAAAAGGTGTCATTTGTGCCAAGTATATGCAGATAACAAGAATGCACCCCCAAGTGAATTACACAACATGATATCTCCATGGCCTTTCTCCATGTGGGGTATAGACGTCATTGGAATGATCTCTCCAAAGGCATCAAATGGACACAGGTTTATACTTGTAGCAATCGATTACTTCACCAAGTGGGTAGAGGCAGCTTCATATGCAAACATTACAAGTAGCCACGTTTTGAAATTCTTGAAGCACAATATCATTTGTCGCTACGGTTTGCCAAGTGCCATAGTATCAGACAATGCTTCAAACCTTAAGAACAAGGACATGAGAAAGATGTGTGAACAATTTCACATCACCCACCACAAGTCAGCTCCGTATAGACCAAAGATGAATGGGGCAGTCGAAGCAACAAACAAGAATATAAAGAAGATCGTTCAGAAGATGGTAGTGAGTTTTAAAGATTGGAATGAAATGCTGCCACTTGCTCTACATGCTTACAGAACCTCAATCCGGACTTCTACAGGGGCAACCCCGTATTCTTTAGTATATGGAATGGAAGCAGTTTTACCAGTAGAAGTTGAAATACCTTCACTAAGAGTGCTAATGGAAGCTGAATTAGAAGAAGCTGAATGGATACAGTCAAGACATGATCAACTCAATCTAATAGAGGAAAAGCAATTAAAAGCGCTTTGTCATGGCCAATTGTATCAGAAGAGAATGGCCAGGGCTTACAATAAGAAGGTGAAGCTCAGAACTTTCCAAGAAGGAAATTTAGTATTGAAGAAAATTTTACCCTTTTTGGAAGATCCTCGTGGAAAGTTCAAACCAAATTGGGAAGGACCTTATGTGGTCAAGAAGATCTTATTAGGGGGTGCTCTCATCTTAGCAGAAATGGATGGGAAGGATTTTCCTGAGCCAATTAACTCTGATGCAATAAAGAGATATTTTCCTTGAATGAATATTACTAGGAAATGATCTGAGGCCATTTTTCTATATCTCTCAAAAATTTCATCCCTAGTCAAGCCAATTTGAGCCTGTTCGTCTTCTTTGTTAAACCTAAATTGGACTTACAGTCTTACACTGGGGCAAGGCCGATAGGGGCGAAGCCAATAGGGGCAGAAAAAAAAGAACAAAAAAAAAATAGGGGCAAATGAAAGCCAAAAACAAAATAAGGGGAATGGGATCGAATTCATCATGACTGTAAGTCCGGTTGACCCATTTTCACACTTAGAAAATTTTGAGCCTTTAATACCTTTTCTTTCATAAACTGAGCTTAGCCTTTGTTTCGTCCTATTCTTAAGCCCTCGGTGATTTTAGTATATTCATTCAATTTTCAGAGTAAGATTAGTGATGACGGAATGCAGAAGCCGGCCCTAGTGAAAACCATAATTGGCGCTAGGGGCAATAAGGGCAAAAAGAAAAGAAAGAAAAAAAGAAAAAAAGAAAAAAAAGAATCAAAGGTTGAGTTGATCATGTGGTCTAAATTTAATTAGCATGAGCACTGGAAACTGAGAAGATTAGCAGGGTCAGTCATGAAGGTAAAGCCATTAGGGGATGATTCTAAAGGTTACGGGGTAGACAAATTTGGTCTCTCCCTATTGCTTGGACTACCCTTTTCATTATTCAACCTGATTTTAATTCCTTTAATTATATGTGATTAAGTGTTTTGGATCAGCTTTCAAAAAAAAAAAACTATACTTTGGCCAGTGATGAGAAATCAAATACTTTTTCATAAAACTTCTGTTTTTACAAGCATCTGAGAATTCTGAGGCCAATAATATAAAACCTATTTTTGAATTAAATCTATTATCTTTCCACTAATGGAGTTTGCTTTTGTATAAAAGTATGAAAAAAGAAAAGAAAAAAAAAGAAGAAAAAAAAAAGAGAAAGATAAAAGAATCTAACCCCTACTCCTAAACTGCTCCTCAAGTTCCCTAATCCTAGCTACCTGAGTTGCAATGATTCCAAAAGCTCCCTCTGCATCAGGATCACTCAAAAAGGAGATGACCTCATCTGAAAAAGAATGCTTGATCTTCAATGCCCTAAGGTCAGCCAAGGAATCTTGATATTTCTTCCGCATCATTCGGACTTTAAAGCGACGAGCCTGCCTTTGTTCTTCAAGTTTCTTCTCCATGGCAATACAACCAGACTCCTGCTCTTCAAGTTTCCTCTCCAGAACAAGGACTTTTATCCTAAGTTCTTGAGCCTCCCGTACCCATATTTGATGAAGCCGCTTATGGGTCGCCCTTTCTGACTCCAGAATATCCTCATAAGTAGGGGGAAGAACTGCAGGAGGGTCCTCTGGTACTGGGGCATGACTTTGCACCTGCTCTTTGATCTAGAAATGATAGTCCTTCACATGGGACTCAAAAAAGACAGGACCCCACAGAAAGCGAACATAGGACCACTCATTCATTAATTGAGCATTTAGCCCCATGGTGGCTGATGTAAGTGGCCTTACAAGGCTCTCATAGCCAGTTGGGATCATAATTCCCTGGGTCGCTCCAAACTGCCGAAAAACCCTCAAAGGAAGATAGAGAACAGCAGATTTCAAGCCTGCCAGAACCAGAAAGTTCCTATCTCTAAAGCTGATCACGGTCTCTGGATTGGGCTGATAAGTGCCAGGCCATCTCACTTGATCATCTTGGAGAGTAGCCAAGAAATTGAACCATCCCTGCTTGCCGCCTTGGATATTAGGACAACCCCTGTGGCTCATCAGAACAGGAACTTTCAACCTTGGAAAGAAGCGGTGAGTTATCTCTTCAACTTGGCTCAGGTGGTCAAGCAAACAAAGCTGCAAAAAAAGGGGAGAATTTCAACTTATTTCAAAAAGAAGAAAAGAAAGAAAGAAAGAAGAAAAAAAAAAAAAAGAAAGAAAAAAAAAAGAAAGAAGAAAAGAAAAGAAAAAGACAAAAAAATATATATGTATATTTTTTTTTACCTATAGGATAGGGGCGCAGGCAAGGAAGCGTTTCTTCTTTCTAAAATAGCAGTCAGTAAGGGCCTGGTATATCTCTGCTAAGATCATAGGGGCCAACCTCTCACATTCCCTAACTTGGCAGATGACAGAGATAAGAGCCAAGTCAACCTAGTCATCACCCCGTGGAAAAAGCAACTGGTTAACCACTATCAGAGTCAAAGCATTAAACCTAGAATCCTTGTCCCCACTCCTTAGAAGTTTTTCAGTCAAAAAGGTCTTAGACAAGGTCAAATAGGGTATCAGAATTCCCCAAGTCTTTCTTCCCTATACCCAGGAATGTAGAGGCCTCCTTTTTGTAACTAGGCTTTAGGGGCGGGTTCACAACCTTTTCAGAAAATTTTAAGCCAAGGATGGTTTCAATTTCTTCTATGGTAGGAGTCATCTCTTTGTCATCAAAACAGAAGAGATTCAGTTCAGGAACCCAGTGTCCAATCAAAGCTTCAATGATTTCCCACTTAAAGGGAATTTTAGGGATGTGTAGGATATGCCCTAAGTGGATGGAATCCCAATGAATCTCCTCATCAAGGGTCATGGAGTTAACTCATCTGTCATAGAAAGAATCTACCACATTATACCTGGTGAGATTAGGAGGTTTGGATCTAACATGTTGTTTTACAGGAGGAGATTCAACAACAGAAGAGAACGGCGCAGGGGAAGCCATGGAAGCGCTAAAGAAGCCAAGGAAAGCGAGAAAAGACGTGCTCAGGGAGTTTCCAAACTATTAAAAGTGTCACAATGACGTCCCCCATGAGTTTATATAGAAAAAATTGTAAGGCAGTAAAATCCGTAATTATAATACGGACATAGAGCGCCCGTATAAAGAATACGGACACCCTTGACCGTGAAAACTTCACGGGCAGCGTGCACCCGTAGTAACTTTACGGGCACGGCTTGCTCGTAGTCTAAGTACGGTTTCTTCGAAAAAATGCAAAAAAATGGGAGTTTTCAATTTCCTTGTTTCCCTAAGCTTCACCTGTCCCTGCTTTAACATTCATCATGTAATAAGAGCTGAAAACAAAGAAGAAAAGAGCACAAATGAATAAAAATCAAGATTCTTTTATATATATGAATATGTACATCACTTTTGTCAAAATACATATACATCAAAAATCCTAATCTACTGTGCCTACGCAGGTCCACCCCTATGGCCACGGCCACGTCCTCTGCCTCGACCACGGCCTGAAGATCGCCGGGGCTCAAAAACATATCGAACTATGTTACGGGCTGTACTACGGGTCATCCTGCTCAAAACAGACTGAATATCATGCCACATATATAAAGGCGCAAGGCCAGCAGTGGGATGATCAGGAGGAATGTACCCCGAAGTATCTACATATCCCGTAGACTCGATATCAGAATCCATATAAACAGACATAGAATCATCAGAAGAAGGATCAGCAGCAGCAGGCGTCTCCTCTACAGCCTCCATAGCAGGACCAGCAGGAGCAGATGTCTCAGGTATATCAGCATCCACCTCAGGAACAGGATCAACTGTAGCCTCCTCCATCACCACGGCCTCCACAGCAGGCTCTACCATAGCAGTATCCAAGGCCAACTCCATATCCACATCCGCAGATGCCACAGGAGCAGTCTCAGCTACTGGGGCAGACTCTGGCACATCCTCAGCAGCAGGTGCAATATCAGCCTCGATCTCAGGCTCTGCTGCAGGTGTCTCTACCGGACTGGGAGAAGTCACGAACTCCACCCGTGCCACAGAAAATACCTCACCCCGAAGATGCATGGGCACAAGTGAAGCAGGTGAAAAAGGGCCGGCTGTGTCCTCCTGAAAATAAGAGAAGAAATTTCAGTCAGAACCAGATAAACAGTTATAATAGCGGGAATGGAAATAAAAGAAGAAATTAACCTGAGTATGAGAAGGACCCGCCTGGTCCTGTGCATCAGATGGACCCTCCTGGCCCTGTGCTCTGGCTAGCTGTCCCCGGAGGTCTGAGATCGTGATATAAAGGGCGTCCCTCTCAGTAATCGCAACATCACGCTGGCGCTCTAGATCAGCATACCGAGACCGGATCTCTGCCAACTGAGCCTCCTGAAATAGAAAAGAAAGAAGTCAGAAAAATGCTAAGTTCAAATGAAATGAAAATAGAAGATCACAAAGAGATAAAGCATACCGTCGTATCATAAGCCCTGATCACTACCCCTCCTATCTCCGTGACTCCACCACGGACAGGCATGGGTGGCATGAGGCACCCAACAGAAGCTCGCCTAAACCAGGCATCATAGTCACCCTCCTCTAATAATGTCTCTGCTTCAGTCCAATATAGGAACTGGGCAGGATCTACAGGCATAGGAGGAAAAGAGGGGGTAGTATCTGAAGGAATGGCAGGAATCCGCGGCTCTCCCACATGTTGATAGAAGAAGCGCTCGCCGCAGTACCAAATGCTGCCCATCTGACCAATAAAGAACTGGTATCTCTGTCGTCTCTGGTCAAGGACAAAGGCATCATCTCTGGCTGCATGCAGGGCCAGCACCTCATTAATGTCCTCCATCCTGGGGACAAATAGCTGAAGAAAAAGAATGGTATATCAGGTATGTGATTCAAGAAGAAAAGGAAAAAAAGAAGAAGAGGAATTAAAGTGGATTACCTCAGACCGGTATAGCCTGTCCAAGTGGGCACGGGCAGACCTAGGACGACTCTTTTCAGAGTCGTGCTCTACATGACACCATCTGTGTGCCATGGGATACGTCTCCTCAGGCATCGTAGAGGTAGGGCGGAAATAGGGTATATAAACCCTAGCAAAAAACTGCAGAAATAAGAAAAGAGTCAAAGGAATAGAAAAAGAGAAAAAGAGAAAAAGAGAAAGAATGAGAAAAGGAAAAAATGATTCACCTGCAAAAAGGGCCAGAAGAATCGGCACCCAACTCCAGCTCCTCTGGAAGTAGAGAGGCCGCTCACTGATCGGCGTAGACCGGCCAAAATAGTACCAAAAATGAGCGGGTCCCAGGCATACCTCCTCGCTCGATGCAGATCCCCCAATAAGCTCAGAAAATGAGGACTAACTGAAGTCGTGTCCTCTGGGAAGAAGCAAGATCCCATCATGTACAGAAAAAGGAATCGAAAGGCAAATGGGAAAACGTGATCACCGGCGGCAAGCTGGCCAAACTGCCTCGCCCTGAAAGTCTCTCTCAACCACGTCAGAGACAATCTCGCTCTCCCTCTATCCCATGCCTCAGGAGGCAGTACGATATATCCAAGATAAGCAGCGACCTCATCAGTCTCCGGCATCGCCATCTCAGGAATGACATCACCAATCATCCTAATCCCGGTGATGAGTGTGAAGTCAGACGGTCTGATCCCGATCTCAACATCCGGAAAATGAAAGCTCAGGGTCTCGGGAAAGAATCTCTCCAGCAACGCCGCAATAAGGGCCCGATCCAGGCGAACGTCTGGAATGGTGATAAATAGGCCAAAGCCATATAAGCCTAGCTCCCGGCGGTAGGCTGAACTCTAGGCTCCCAAGAATCTAATAAAGCTGGCCCAGCTACCTCTATAATGGGACATCGGATACTCCAAAGGGATATCTGCCCTAATACACGCTGAGGGATGAGTCCTCAAGCCATGCAAAAGATCAGTATCCCTAATCTGGGCAGCAATCGCCTCAGGGACCTCAACCCTGGTCCTGGCCTCATCTCTGCCACGGCCTCCTCTGCGGCCTCCTCTACGGCCCTCATCATGGCCTCCATCTCTGCCTCCAGCTCGACGCCTGCTACGGCTCCTATCTCGGCCTGAAGCCTCAACAACCGGCTAAAGAAAATAATTGAAAGAAGGAAAGAATCAGGAGGATGTAGTTTTGTATAAGAATATTAAATTCAGAAAGGTTAGAATATACCTCTGGGGTCGCCTCACGCGAATCCCCAAAAGGAAGATCGGGGATATCAGAATCAGAATCCCTCTCGGCTCTCGAAGACAAGGCCATATCAGAATGATCACGCCTAACCCTCGAAGAGGAAGGCTCATCTGCAGGATCCCTAGAAGCTGATCGAAGGCGGGCCATCTACGGTTCAAAACAGGGAGATGTTTAATTATTCTTGTTAAAATTTCTATTCCTTGATTTTATTCTAACCAAGTTTAATTAATTGGCAGGAAAAAGGAAAAATGGAGAATGAAAGAAAGTGCTTCAAATACTCCCGATCAAATCCAGAATCAATTGAAGGAGTTTATATTTTTCTAGAAATATTTTGTTTGTCTTTGCTTTAAAAATTATATAGAGAAACTATATAAGAAGTACATGCTTCTTATAGGTTCTCTTTATATGGAAAAATTGGGTGGATGTTTTAATTTATTCCTTTGTATTTCCTAAAGATATCTAATCAGGTATTTTATTTGGTTTCAGGGTAATTGATAGAAGCATGAATTGATATGACTAGCCCAAGAGCATTCTGCCACAAATCATTGCATGGAGACAAGAAACATGGATAATTTCCCAAAGTATAAATAGCAGATCAGCGAAATAAGTATTGGAACATATCATACGCGCACACAACAAAGGCATTCAAACAGGAAATTGTAGCATGATCTTCGAAAGCAAACAAAAGGCCGAATAAGCACAAATACAAGCCATTAGGGGTCTACTTGAAAATTGGTTTATGGTTGATAAGTTGCCTTACTTTGGATAAGGTACTTAAAATTTGGGGATTGGTTCATTCAGGAATCAAAAGTCAAGAGTTTATAATCTGATGCAAGAGCAGAAAATGCAAAGAGTTAACCTAAAAGGTCAAGCATGGATCCATTAGAAATTTGGGAACAAGTAAGCACGCTTGTCAACAATAAACATGAAAACAGAAAATCTACAGATGGAGATAATCATTTCTCATTCAAGAGTCAGGAAAATGCAAGCATCATTTCGGATATAAGAAAATCAGCAAGTCACAATGATGAACAAACCAATGTTGGGGAGTTTAATCATTCTAGAGTTCAAGTGCATAGAAGTTTCGAATAAAATCAGGCTAATGAAGACAAAGTAAACATTCGGTTCAATCAAGAGCAAAATTTCGTCCATGGATTTTATTGTTGCACATACTGTTCATAAGAAAAATCAGAAAAATTTCGGCAACTTACTGGATTCGGTCGAAATGGAAGAAATCTGGCAAGTAAATGGGAAACCCTTACTCTACCGAAGCTTCAGGGAGTGTCCACAGTCGATTGATAGAAAAGGAAGCACTCCAAGGACTTAATCAAAGCCACGGCAATGCTCAATCCAGGAACAATCGCTGGAAATAGGAAGGCTCGTCGGAAATTTGAGGTCACCAGAGATAGCAAAATGCCGCCGGAATGAGCAAGTCGCCGCCGGAAATAGGAGAGTCGTCGGAGAAGAAGATGGCGAGTCGGACTGTTCAAGGAGAAGAGAAGAAAAACGTAGAGGAAGATACGGTTGAGGAGAAATTAGGGCTTGAATGCGAGCAGAAGAGAAAAAGTTCGCGGTCGCGGTCTTAAGAGGAGAGTAAAATCCGTAAAGTCAGTACGGGCATCAGACGCCCGTGAAACTAATACGATCTCGTTCGCCCGTGATCCATATACGGGCAGCATTGGTCCGTGATACAAATACGGGCGAAGCCAAAAAGTTGCATATTTTATTATTTTCTCCACAATTTTCAAAAGATCAATGTCTATATTAGTTGTAAGTTGCAAGGATTGCCACCATACTCACTTTTGTTTAAAAATTTTGTCTCAAATCTCGCTTCATAGCCACGAGAGCTCAGTGACAGGAGAGAGGAGGATTTGGCCCTTAAGCCGAGGGACTTCTAGCAAATCTTCCACAATCAATTCTTTTTTCCAAAAATCATCCATTTAATCCTTGCAAAGTGCAATTGATTAGACAAAGATCTCAAAAAGTGCAATTGGTGGGTCTTTTTTTGCTCTCTGCTTGTAATTGGTTCCAATCACCAGCAAAGAGGGGGCAGCTGTAGACACCCCAAATTGCACTACAGAATGAGAAAATAATAAAAACATGTAATTAGAATTTAAAACAGGTCAAAAATGCATAAAAACTGACAAAACAGGCTTTGCTCGTATTTTATTCACGGGCCGGTCGCGCCCGAGATCGCTCTACGGTCAGGCGCGCCCGTATTGAAAATACGGTCCCCGTTGGCCCGTAATTCATTTACGGTCACTAAAGACTCGTGCGAGTTTTATTCTTCTCTCGATTTCCGAGCTTTATCTTTAGTCCAATATATCTTTAAATGAGTGAATTACGTATTCGTTGAAGCCACCTTGGTTGGCTATGGATGGGCATTATCTCTGTATTTCACTCTATCTTAAGGACCAGGATATATTCTTTTGGACCAACCATACCCCTGGGCTTGCCTATAAATAGAGGTGAGATTCTCAAGCAAAAGGCCACGAAATTTTGAAGTTTAAAAAGCTCCAAGAGAAGAAGAGCAACCCCTACTGCTCTGCTTGCTCAATCCAGGTAAGTCCCTTTTCCCTTGTATTTTCTGTCTTCAATTCTAGATGTAATAGGATTATCTCTATTGCTGTAGAATAAGGCCATCTTTTGTACTTGTATTCCTAAACTTGTCTCTAAGTACCTCAAGAGTCTCTCTAGCCGTAAAACGTGAAGAGAGAGCTAGGGGAAAAGAGAACAGGTGGATCCCTAGAATAGAACCCCATATCTGTTTTTCTCCTTTTTTCTAGAATAAAGCCTTTGATTGTGTTTGTGTAACCAAACCTATCTCCAAGTACCTCAAGAATCATCTCTAGCCGTAAAACGTGAAGAGAGAGCTAGGGGAAAAGAGAACAGGTGGATCCGTAGGGTAGACCCCCATGTGCTCTAATCTGTGAGATGTGGCTACTTTAAATATCTTGATCATGTTTTAATGGTTTTTATGTTGAATCTGAATGAATAACATGAATCTATGATGTTTATAGCATGAGATCCCCGCTTTTTGATAAAATTTGGATTTTCACCACTTTTGCACATACAGCACTGTTTTCGTGATTTTTGTGATTTTAGGCTAAGATCCTGGATTTATTATGATCAATATGGTAGATCTGGATCCAAGGGCCTGAAAATAAATTCTAGGGTTTCATGATGTGGGTTTTAAATCGTTTTTTATTATTGAGAGAAGACCCTACGGTCTAAGTTCTCCCCTTTTGATGTTTTTCATCAACGTGGGTATTTTTTGGTTTTTATTTCTTGATTTAATGTGAAATTTGGGCTTTATCTATGTCCTGGAATATTCAAGTTCAATTTTGAAATATTTTATAAAATCATATTTTTCTAGATTTCTATAATTTAACTTGAAGCCAGATATTTGGATTTTTCACTTTAAATTGATTTTATTTGATTTTATCTCAATTTTATTTTGATCATGAAACCCTAGGAATGGTATGATAATATTTGAAAGTTCTGGATCAATCAGACTATTCATATGAAAAAACCATATATTTTTGTCTTTTTTGTGATTTTTCATGATTTTTATAGCAAGCCTTTTCCTTTATTTTAACATGAACAATGCCTGGCAACCACCTTGTGTGGATGAATAAGGGTGCCTAACACCTTCCCCTGTTCATAACCTAAGCCCCTTACCCATCTCTGGTTGTTTTTTTTAGGAGGGTTATTTTTACCCTAAAATTGCCTTTTGTGCTTATTTAATATTTTGGTGTCCATTCACACCTAAATTGAATGGTGGCGACTCTTTGTTTTATTTGATCCCGTGTGATGATTGAGGAAGTCATGGAATTTGATTTTTTCCCATGTCTCACAATAGGTCATTTCCATAGTCCCACAACCACAAACATGCAACCAACAACACACATCAAGAAGTTAAAAGCATGGAAAGTGAGTGTAGAAGAAACAATCGCTTGATGATTAATCACCCACTATCCACGATTAATTTGGACTTCTAGATTAGGTTGGAAGATTAATCGATAATCTCGGCTACTTTTCGAGAACACTAATTTAGCATTCAAGATTAATAGCCCTTATTCACGATTAATCAATGTAAAATCCCAGATTTTAGTAACTAAACTAATTAGTTAATAATATGCAGGACATGAGATCTTGGTTTAACCCGAAGGAGTTCAAAATGAACCGGATATGATAGGAGAGCCTATATAAGGTGAGCACCTAATTATTGACCTAAATATAGTTTAATATATTAATTATTGTGCTATTATAATATTAGTAGGAATTAATTGTATTATAATCAAGGAGAATACAAAGGGATTTGGTCGAACCCAAGGATAGTGAGTTGACCCAAGGGTTGAATTGGTTTAATGGGTTGATTTAAATTGGCTCAAAGGAGAAGGGGCATTAAAGTAAAAGACATTAAATACTAAACTAAAACTAGTGGTGCATGGAGATAGTGATTCACGTTGATCACAAACACCAAAATAGAAACCAGCCGTGAGTTTCTCTTATTTCCTAATTTTCTTTTCCTAGTTGCCTTGTGGTCAAACCTAAACCCTAAACCATTGTTGGAGCCATCTTAGAGAAGGAAAAGAGAGGCTTTTCGAGCACAAAGAAATCAGGTAAGAGCCCTATAGAGATAAGTTCTGTTCTGGAGATTTTCATATGTTTGAGAGTCTTAAAAGTGTGATTTTTAACCTAGACGTGATCGGACTTGTTGGGATCGTTTGACAAAACTTTAGGGTGATATTTCGAGGCTCTTAGAGGAGATTTAAGTTCCTAAAACCAGGTAAGTAGTCTCTTGACACTTACAAAAATCTAAATTCGTGTTTTAGATGATATTCATGGTTATTCGATGTTTGATGCGTTGATTTCGTTATTTATGATGTTTTATGTGTTGGGAATTGTTTTAGCATGTGTATAATGTATTTTAGAATGATTTAGAATGGTTTTTATGCATTGATTATTGAGTTGTGGAATTTTTATTGAATTTCGCAAAGTTGCGGATTTTTCACGTATCGGACTGCCTGAGCAGCCGCTTGAGCGATCTATGTATATAGTTGAAAACCTGAGAGCAATTTTACCCAGATTGAACTACCGCTAGAACAGTCGCTCGAGTGACCTATCGAGCGACCTACCCTGAAATTACCTGTTTTGTAAGGCTGATCGAGCGCCCTTGACCGCTCGAGCGACTAGTCTGTTAGATTTTGGGAAACTTGACTTTTCAACCTAGTTTTCACTAAGGAAGTGGTTCTATTCAATTTTAGCCTATGTACCATCAAGATTGCGGTATTTGGGAAGTTTTTGCGTTGGTGGATATTTAAAATTAAATTTTATAAAGATTTTGGGTAGATGTTTCTAAAGAAGACCCGTTGAAACCTGGAGTTTTGGACATATGACTTGGTACATTCTGTTTTGTTTTTGGGTCACATGGTGTGACAAGGCAGGTACCTGATTTATTGTATCCCACATGGGCGGATTTGGTTACAGATATGGTTTTGTATTTGGTGGGTGTCATTGAGAAGTATGTCCATTACCCTGGTTGGTTTTCTCACTGTTGAATGGGCTTAGCAGTTATGTGGATCCATAGAATAGCTAGCAAGTGAAATGTGTATTAGAGGGGTTTGAATTTTGTGTCTGAGGCATTCCATCATCTCGAGGATGGTACCACTCCTGGATTGGTCGGTCGCTACGTTACCCACTCTTGGATTGGTTGGGCCATACATGCTAACTCATGGTTGGGTTCTTCCGTTGGTGTTGAATAGCGAGATTGTAGGGCGGTTGGTCCATCGTAATTTGTTTAGGTAGCATACTGGCACATGTCTACTCTCTTTATCTGGTATACTATTTCTTGAGTTCCATGAGGTGGACAAATTGTATTTCAATGTTGTCTTTATTCTTATTGTGGTTATTCGGATTAAGCATTGCATATTTTATTATGGTCAACTATTTGCATGACTGCTTACTGAGATAGTGTTTCTCACATTATTGTTTTATCGGTTTTGTTTTCAGATACTCCTGGAGAGGACGTAGTCGAGGTAGAGACATCGGGTGAATACTGTGATTACCAGGAAGAAGACTCTTTCATTCCTGTGTAGGACATGGAGAGACATTTAGATTTACATTCTTAGGGATTAATTTTAGTATTTTGATTTAGGAGTTGATGTTTTTTTTTTAAGGATGATTGGTATCTTTAATCCACACCTTAGTGGATGTTATTTATGTTATTTGGTTGAAACCTTTCCAGACTTCATATATGAAAAATAAAAGGATTATTTTGGTAGTTTAATTTTGCGCTTCGGAATGATGATTTTATTTCTGCACTCTGATATAATAAATGAAGTTGTATAAGTCTGGAATAATGTTTTGGGCCATTTTACCTAACGAACCAGATTTGGGTTTATGAGTTTAAATAAACCTGGATCCGGGGCGTTACAATCAACAAGTCATGATTAGGTTTTAGGATTAATCTCCCATTCACGATTAACCTTTAAGAGACAAATTTGGTATTCAGGATTAATCGACAGGATGCAATTAATCATCTAGTGGTTTCACGATTAATCGACCACTTGGTGATTAATCACAAACACCAACACACAACACCACACAGCGTCAATAATTAGCATAAACATTTCACTAATAGTTTAATATGAATTCCCTTACCCAAAATATTTCTTTTCTTTTCCCCTTCTTCTTTCTTATCTCCTTCTTCTCCTTGCCTTCTCCCTGCTCCTATCTTCAACTAAAGGTACACGGTTAGTGTAGACACCCCAAAATGGCACGATTTTGGATAAATCTTAAAGGAGAGAAATATTTGATTGAATTTTTTATTCTTTGCATTGGGCTTGAGATCCTTAACCCATTTGAATCAAAAATCACAAAGGAAAATGCCCGAATTCAATTTTTTTGCACAAAGTCAATGTAACGCCCCAGATCCAGGTTTATTTAAAAACATAAACCCAAATCTAGTTCGTTAGGATAATGGCCCAAAACAACTAATTCCAGACTTAAACAATTTCAATAAATAGAATCAGAGTGCGGAATATAAAGTTAAGTCATCCAATATTAAACTATCAATCAAATTCTGGATTCAGGTCAATTAAAATAAAATATATCATCATCCACCAAAGTCATCTAAATAAAAATGATCTAAAACAATCCCTCCAAATACCAATTCATTTTGATAACAAAAGAAAAATCCCTAAACCTACACAGGAATAAAATAATCTTCTTCCTGGTACTCAGTATAATCCCCTGAAGTGTCTATCCCAGTAGTGTCCTCACCGGAAATATCTGAAAACAAAACCGATAAAACGATAATGTGAGAAACAACATCACAATAAGCAGTCATGCAAATAGTTAGTAATAATAAAATATGCAACGATTAATCAAATTAATTACAAAACAAAAATACATAATAATAATTAAATGAAACTTTAACAAACAAAGCAATTCAACCTCATGGGACTCATGAAATAGAAAACCAGAGAAAAAAAAGTAGCCATGTGCCAATATGGTACCTAATCGAATTACAGGTGGACCAAACGCAACTATACAGACTGGCTATTCAACACTCAATGGAAGAACCCAACCGACAACCGAAATGAGTTAGCATGTATGACCCAACCTATCCGGGAGTGGGTAACGTAGCAACCGACAACCGCAATGAGTTAGCATGTACGCTAAACAAATCCCAAACTGAAATAAACTCACATGACCAGTAACTACCCATAGGAATCGACCTTTCCAAGAGCCGCTGAAAACAAAACAAAACAATACGAGATGAGATACTAATATCCCAATGAGTAGTACATGCATGCACAAAACCATTTAGTTCAATTCTAAAACATGCCACGGTTACAAAACATATATAGTGACGATAACATATCTAATTCGAGTAATCCGACAACATTCCAACCATCCAATCGATAGAAACGTAGAAATCCATCATAAAACCCAACTAATAACATCGGTATCAAATCTTGAATATAGCCATGAAATCACGTATAACCAGGTAACAATATATCGATGAAATCATAATTTCAACAACTCAATAGATATATGTTTGTCCCAACAAGTATCATCGTAACAAATCACATCATAGCCATGACCACGCCTCCAAATGTATATCCGGCCTACTCAGGGTTTCAGATATTGAAATGACGGCCTACTCCGGGTATCGTCATCCAATGCCGGCCTACTCCGGGTATCGGCATTGACAACACCGAGCCACACATGGTCACGATGCTGCTCTACACCGGCGGAAGAAGTAACAAATACCAAATAACTGGACAACCACATTCAGTGAACTACAAATACAAATAAAACAGTGGATAGAATATCTCGTGCCAAATAAATCAAAACCCAACATTGGTCAATGTCATGTAGTTGCTTAGATTGGTTAATCAACATGCCAGAGCGACATCCACACCTCCATGTACACAGTTCTGGCCTACTCAGGATATCAGAAACTCTGAAATGACAGCTTACTCAGGGTATCATCATCCAATGCCGGCCTACTTCGGGTATCGGCATTGACAACCAGGCCTACTCAGGGTTTCTGGCTGCTCTACACCGGTCGTGGCAACACTCCATGGCCATGCCATTACACCAATAAAATATACATCACATTACTAAGCTTAGACTCTGGATTCAAGACAAGCTAAACCAGTAACAAGCTCAAATTCATCAATCTAAACTTAATCGATCAAATAGCATGAAAGTCCAACATAGAACGTAACAACGATTAACCGCAATTTCTATTTTTCATGGGTCGCTTAGGACCAAAACAATCCTCCCTAGAACTCCACATGCATATTCAAATTAAAAAACAGTATTCAAACCCATCGGTGTAAACAATCAACTCATGGAAAACTCTTTTGTAAATTCTGCCCAGCACATTATAGTTCGACAAAACTTCGGTTAAACAACATCACAACCTGGGAAATAATAGTAGAACATGGATAAAACAGAACCACTAACTCATGGTATCAAGACAGCAATTATAGTATCAACCAACCCTTCAAACTTGACTTTTAGAACTCGTATATCTTACTAAAAATTGACGGAATAATCTCAGGAGGTTACGACCACTTAATAATATTTCCAGCATGATAGTTCAGCTACTAGGTAGGTGTTTGGACCATTTGGTTTGAGAAAATGGGCTTAAAATGGTCAGCCGCTCCCAAATTAAAATTTGGGTGGGTGTGCTGACTACAAGGCAGTAGGTGCCAGGTCGGCGCCAAGTCGGTGCACCCTTCTTTTTGCATCCGCTAAGCTACCGCTGAGCCCTAATCAGTTGGCAGCACTCAGTGCACACTCCAATTCCTTTCTCAATAAGATTTTAACTCCTGTTAGTGCAATTCCTCCATGTCTGACCTAAAATTAAAACTCTACAACCACTCTCTCATGCTCATAACACTTATAACAACCATTTAGAATCAATTTGATTTTAATCCTACCAAGATCATGTTCCGAAATAAAAAATCTACTCGTAATATCAATTTCAGTCGCTAATAACACATATAGCATATAATCTCAATTAAACTCATGCATTCAGTTTAAATACACGAAGGAAATCTAGTGCTACTCACCTGATTCGAAATACCCTCAAGCTCAGCAACTCCAAGGCTTCGACTAAGCACCAACGGCAGCGATTCTCACTCCAAAATCTCTGCCGCTCACCTTCGATCCCAATTCCTCCGCCCGAATGTTCCAGATCTGAATAGATCTTGACAAAATCTTGCTTCCTCTATCATTTTGCTTATGATCAACCAAGTTAAAACCTCCTTACCTGATTTCTACTGATCGCACAGACAAATCGGCAGAACCTCTAAAATCTCTAGCCGCTACAGACCTCCGACCAATTTGAGCGAAATCCTAGAACTCCAACACAGTTCCTATTTATAAGCTTCTGATGGCGCTCAAATGCCAAACCTAAAATCATGATCTGCTGTGCGCTCACCCACAACAGCCTCTTCCTACCTAAAAATTCCTTAACATTCGATCTTGTGGTTTGCCTCTTTGCTTAATCGCCTACCTTAGCACCTCATTAACTTATAATAAATTTTAATACATTTTACCATTAATTATCTAAATTAATTTCATAATCACCACTTAATTTAGTTTACAACCTTCTTCACCTAGTTTAGTAAAATCTCCAAAATACCCCTTTCTTGCTACACCTCCAAACCCAACCAATAAAATCAAATAACCATATTAAAATTTTTAATAATTCATTATATCTAAATTTTTTTTTAAAATTTTACTTTAACTAACTTCCTTTTCTCGATTAGTTTAAATTAATTAACAACAAAAATCCCATTTTTAATATTATTAAAAATTCATGATTTTACACAGCTGCCTTATCACAACTATGACCTAAAATCCCACACAAGTGGCACCAAGTCATATGTCCAAACTCTAGGTTTTAACGGGCAACTATGTCCTGGATGAGTATCGAATCCTTCGATGCACAAAACACACTCAAATAACCCAAATACAGGTGTAGGAACTCTTAAAATCAATTTTGGTTAAAAAGGGAATTGTTTGGAACAACAACACTAAGTTAAAAAGCTGCTTTGGTAAAATCTACCCAAAATCTTTATAAAAATTAATTTTAAACATTTGCTAGTGCAATCTATCTCTAAACACTCTAAACTTAATGTGTAACGCCCCAAATCCGAGTTACGTAGAAAACCCATAACTCGTCTCCAGAGGTTATTATAAAACGCAGGACTGCACTATCAGAGTGAAGGGAAAACATGAATATAACAATAACTATAAAACAAAGTGCGCTAAAATAATCCCAAATTAATAAACTCACATGCCAAGTAATTACCCGCAAGTATCGCTCTCCGAGAGTATCTGAAAACAAAACAAAAGCAAAGAAATGAGATACGAATATCTCAGCGAGCAGCACATGCATACACAAATACATTTTCCTAGTTGTAAAATATGGATCGAATAATACACAAGTAACGATAGCAATAACACGATTAATCTGACTAAACTCACATTAATTCATCTGACAAATGATATAGCTAATGCAAAGCAAATATGTAATTCGATTTGAGTACGGTTGTCAACTAATCTTAACAATTACGAAATCCAATATCATCATAAAACCGCGTCTTGAGGAAACCGAAATTTCACGACAATCCATTTATATATCTCGTGCAAAATAAATATAAAACCCAACATTGGTCAATGTCATGTAATTGTTTAGATTGGTTAATCAACATGCCAGAGTGACATCCACACCTCCATGTACACAGTTCCGGCCTACTCAGGGTTTCGGATACTCTGAAATGACGGCCTACTCAGGGTTTCGTCATCCAATGCCGGCCTACTCAGGGTTTTGGCATTGACAATCAGGCCTACTCAGGGTTTCTGGTTGCTCTACACCGGTCGTGGCAATACTCCATGGCCATGCCATTACTCCAATAAAACAAATACATCACATTACTAAGCTTAAACTCTGGATCCAAGACTAGCTAAACCAAAACTAAAAAACCATCGTATAAACTCAACTCTGACATCACATTAAATTAAACATATTCATCATCATGTATAACACAACACAGCTCAACACAGGTCACTCCGGACCAGAACCGCGACTCATGATATCTCAGTAATATTCCAACCCAAAGCACATGTCTAACTGATAGAATAAAAAATCCATTTACTCACACCAAGATAAACTTTACAAATACAGTTCAGAACTCTAAATCAAATAAAACCAGTTTAAATAATTTCTCAATCAAGAACAAGTGCGGAAAATAAGAGAAAACTAATTCGTTAACCCTTAGTGTCAGGAACAGTAAAATAACCTACCAATAGTCATGCAAATTTACTTTGGAACTCCTAAGATTTACCAACAATTCGACTTAATAATCTCCAGGTGTTTTGAACAGATAAAAGTAATTCTAAGATCCTAATCAAGTCATTGGCTAAGAGATTGAAACCCCAAAATATCAAAATCTGGCTTTATTTGGTCAGACACACCTTTCGGCCAATTTTTAATGGGTGCGCCGACCTCTGGCGCTTGGCGCGAGGTCGGCCCCAACTCGGCGATAACCCCAGTTAACACTCACGCTCACTAAAAGTCTGGGCCCAAGAATGGCGAGAACTCGGCGATACAAAAAAAAAACTTCGCGCGAAACCAAAACTGTTGGCGCGAGATGAGCGCGAACTCGGCGGAAACCCAAACCTTATCTCGCGCTAACTCAACCCCGTTGGCGCTAGGTTGGCGCCAACTCGGCGGACACCACCTACGACTCTCTGTAACTCCCAGAACTCCATGACTGTCCTATTTTCTCACCTCTGTAACGACTTTTCTATACTCCTACCATCTTCCAAAGACTATTAGACACGATTCGAAATTAATCTAACAACATATATTTTTCGCCTCTAAAATTTTACCGAAAACATAGACGAATCGTTATTTCTCCGAGATCATGCATACGGCTAAATCAAATCGACAAAACCCAAAAACATCAGATTAATACAATGCTACTCACCTGTCTTTAGGATTTTCTTCTAGCTTCCAACCCTTCTAGTAATCCCTCCGAAGAGCAAGTTTTATCGGCCGATGCCCTCAAGTTTCTTTTCCTCTACTCGAAATTTTAACCTAATAATCTATTTATAGGCCTCGAAACCTTCTTCCCTTGACCTAATGGATTTATTACTCACCTTAACTTAACCATCGAAATCTCATATTTACCCTTCCCTAAAGTTGAGGTTAACATAAAATATTTATTTGTTAAATTTCTAATCACTACAAATTTTAAATTTTGTACTCACTTACTTAATAAAATTCTACTTATTTCTTTGCCACCTAATGACTGAAATTTCCACACAATTTATTTAATTAAATCGACTAATTAATCCTTTAATTAAATTCCTACTAAAAACTGGGGTTTAACATAATGGTACATAGGTTTAAATTGAATAAAAATAATTTCGTGGTGAAAAACTAGGCTGGTTGGAATATTTTGAAAAATCTGACACAGGGCGCTCGAACAGGCGACATAAAAACTAGATTGGTTCAGGGTTGGTCGCTAGAGCAATGCTTCGGGTGTTCACCTTTTGGGTTTTGATCACTTTCGGGTTTTCTGGAAATTAAAAAGCACAGGCAGGGCGCCCTTGATACTGCTCGAGCGGCTATCGAGCGCTCACGAATTGCTCTCGAGACCCATACGGGTGCTCGAGCAGCGGTTCAAGCGGCCTATCGTAAATCCACTTTTTTCTGCAAATTCCGAAAAGTTGCGTAAATCATTTAAAAATCGAAAACTCAAAATCTAAAGCATCAAATCCATTCGAAATCAATCAAGGATAACCCATAAACATGTTAGAACAATTTTAAGCAATTAAAACACCATATACTATGCAAATAGATCATCAAATGTTCGAATAAACATGGTAATCAGATAAACACGAAATTCTGTTTGTGCAGATTTTGAAGGGACTACTTACCTCGTTTTGGGACTTAAAACTTCTCTAAAAACACTCCAATATCACTCCAAAGATGATCCAACAATCACAGTAAACCTTGGTCTCGTCTGATTCAAAAATCACGTCTTTAAGAATTCAAAACATGTCTAGACCTCCAAAACAGAAACTTTTCTCTAGTTTGTTCTTACCTGAGTTTCTCTGAACGAAAATCCTCTTCCTCCTCTAAAACTGCTCCAACAATTGCTTAGATGTTAGGGTTTGATCTCAAGGAATAAAAGAGAAGAATAGAAGAAGAAGAAGATGAAGACGTGCGGCTATTCACTCTTGGACGTGAATAGTTGCATGTGTATTAGGTTATTTTAATATTCTTTTCCTTTAACTAAAATACCCCCCTTTATTAAACCAAACCTGATTTGGGTCAACCCTCCACTCTCTCTAGGTTCGACCACCTCCTTTTCCTTATCTTATTTTTTTTAATTAGTTCAACACTATAACAACCTAAACAATAACAATTAAAATTCTCCTTAATCCAAATTTAAAATCTCACCTTAGATTAGCCTTCCAAGTTCTTCGGGTCACCTTGAATTTCTTCGGGTTGAACCAATGCCTCATCTCCTGCTGTATTAATAACTTGATCAGTTTATTTATTAATTATAATTATTTTATTAATAAAATCTGGGATTTTACAGTCAAACTTTTTGTACTGAAATTTTTTTGACTTTTGACCACAAAAATGAAATATTTTTAAAGACAAGATTTCAAGAAAATTTTTCCCGATAATTAGGTTTTTAGCAATGTTATGGTATAATTGAATTTTTGAGCCTTTAAATTTTGACAAATACCTCAGCATTAAGATGTTAAAAATTTTCACCAGACCTGAAAAATCAAATTTTGGCCTTGAATTGGAAAGTTGACATTTTATTCTGTAACGCCCCAAACCTAGGTCAATGCAAACCGGCACCTGACCCGAATTCGGTTCGCTACTGTAACAACACAAATCAAACTCAACAACCGAATTCGAGACGCTACTGGCCCATATCAAATAATCAACAATAATTAACCAGACTGAAGAATTAAATTAATCCATATACCATTAATAATCAGAGTGCAAAATCATCAATGTGCGGAAGTGTAGTCTAACATCCTCATAAAGAAATAAATAACCATCCAATCCAAGTGATCAAGTCTGGTAATAATGAAAGGGTCACTAAAGCTCTCAATCTCTCTAGTACATCAAAAACCAAATAAATAATAAAATCAAACTGTCAAAGTACTAAAAAAATCCTCTCTCCTCGACCTCAGATCAAGTTAGGCTAATAATAATCCTTCGGCGGAAATCAGCAAGCTCACTCTGATAATCCCCACTAGGATCCCCCTCTCAAGTATTAGCTGAAAAATAACATAAGGAAGTAGGGTGAGATACGAATATCTCAGTAGGCAACACATGCATGCTATAAACAGTTCATAAATATTAAAATAGATGTTCATGCACGAATAAGCAGTTTCGAGTAAACAGGCTCGTATAAACATTCATATCGATCATGGAATACGAATCAGCATATAAAACAGTTTAAGTATCAGTGAACAGTATAATGTATATCAAAGATCATGATTCAAAAATCAATAACAGAATCGAATATAAAACCGGGATGTACTAAACAGTCACATCCTGCCATAGCATCCAATACATGCGTCCAGCATGTGAACAATACCAGAAGTAAGTGTTTGTGATCTCAGTATCATGGTAGGACTCACAAAGAAAGATACACCTTTGAGATGACTCTCAACCATATACTATACCACCGTGCGGATTATGGGCGACGCTACTAATGATACTCAAACCCGTGAACATCACCTTAGATAAGAGCCGTAGTCATCGACTTATTGCACACGACTCAACCGAGTTGGCATGAACCACCAGCATGCAGCACCGAAATCAATACATGGAGATGGTCGCTTATCCACATATACAAGGAATCACCAGCGGAGCACCGGGGTGTCCCTCTAGACATAGGACCCTCCAGAGCAAACCAACTTGCAAAGGAAGCACGTTCGCACTAGGGAGTAACTCAACCCAAATGAAATATTCCTTAGCTATCTAGCCAAAACTATGGATCCATAACCAGCTATGCCCACTGGACACCAAAAATCCCTAAGGACTAATATTTCTATAACTAATATTGCCTAGCGGCATAATATGGTTAAATTTGTAATTTCTTTCATTATCAAGTTAACTGGGTTTGAAATTTTGATCTGGAAATCGTTTATATCATATTCTAGTTATCAATATAAATTTACATGTCTCTTAGTTAATTATCTCAAATTTATAAGTCTGATTCTCACAAAACTTAGGTTTTCCCATTATTTGTAAAACTCGGCAACTCATACCCTAAATACCTCCCTATTTTTATTTCTTTGTAAAACAGGTAATTGGTAATTTAATTTGGTCTCAAAACATCTTACTTAAAGATTAAAATTGGTTAAAAATAGTTTGGAATTGAATCAGGGGTTAAATTTGGTGAAATTTGGATTTTCTGCACTGAGCGCTCAGGATCGCCAAGGATCGCTCAAGCGGTCTAGGGTAGGCGGTAGTTTAAAATCGATTGCCGACTGTCTGTCAGTAAGCGGTCTTGGGCGGTAAAAATTTTTCAACGAGTGCCTAGGATCACTGAGCACAGTGAGCTCGGTGGTCTCCCAAAAATGTCAAATTGATCGTCAAAAATCTAATTTTTCATGTTCAAAACCACTCTAAGATACATATAATGTTGATATCAAGCTAAATACATATTTTTACAACATACAAACATGCAATAGAGATTAAACAAGTTAAGAACACAAAACCGTTCATGAAAAATAGTGCTACCTACCTCTTACAGTCGTTCCCTCTTCTTCTCTTCTAAGCAATACTATTCACAGACGTAGGACACTCTCCAGATGGTGAAGAACACAAGACCAAAGTCCTTCCTTTCTCCTTCTTCTTCCTCTTCTTCTTCGATTGTGCGAATTTTGTCTCCTACGGCCATTGAATACTTAGCAAATAAAAGAAAATATGAAGAGAATACCAGCGTATCCTCCCAGGGCTAATATTCTACACTTATATACCTATTATCCCATGTGACGCACATGCATCAGTCACAATGTAATTCACCCAAGCAAAATACATCAGGATTAAAATATTGATCTTACCGCGATATTCCATGATCAGACTGTGACATCTTGGCTGTCTGAGTGGGCGGCTGTGATGTGGGCGGGGTGAGAGACCTGGGCGAGCTACCACAGTGGCGAGCTACCAGGCGAGGATGTGCATATGGTTGGGATCCCACAACGCTCGGGGATGCTATAAGTAGTCTTAAGACCCCCAAATTAGCAAGAGGCCTTTTAAGGAGCAACACGGGACCAAATCCCCTACGAACCCTAAAGTTAAGCGTGCTCGGGTGGGAGCACTGCTAGGATGGGTGACCCCTGGGAAGTTTTCTCGTGTTATCCTTAAGAACAAATCCGTGAGGGCCTAGAGCGGACAATATCTTGCTGGTTATGGGTCTGGGGTGTTACAAATGGTATCAGAGCCTGCCTCGACCGGAAAGTGTGGGGGTTCTGCCCAACGCGAGGACGCGTTGTCCCATGGAGGGGAGTATGTGACATCCTGGCTGTCTGAGTGGGCGGCTGTGATGTGGGCGGGGTGAGAGACCTGGGCGAGCTACCACAGTGGCGAGCTACCAGGCGAGGATGTGCATATGGTTGGGATCCCATAACGCTCGGGGATGCTATAAGTAGTCTTAAGACCCCAAAATTAGCAAGAGGCCTTTTAAGGAGCAACACGGGACTAAATCCCCCTGGGAACCCTAAAGTTAAGCGTGCTCGAGTGGGAGCACTGCTAGGATGGGTGACCCCTGGGAAGTTTTCTCGTGTTATCCTTGAGAACAAATCCATGAGGGCCCGTGGGCCTAGAGTGGACAATATCTTGCTGGTTATGGGTCTGGGGTGTTACACAGACGGTCGGATCTGCACCTAACTCTGGATCTCCACTAATTACGATATCCCCTACATCCATAAATTATTTCCATCGATTAAAACCCTAATTAATATTAATTATTAACTTACTTTTATATTTAGGAAAATTTGGGGTCTTACATATTCATTTGGAATTTGGGTCTGAAATTATTTTTAATGGATTCAAATGGTGGGGGGGGGGGGGGGGTGGGGGTTTGCTTATTTACATGTAATATATTAAGTAAATGGAGATTAAAAAATATGAGAAGCTAAATGATATTCATGTAAATAAGTACTGCATGTATAAATAAGGCTTAAATTTGTGCAGAGTTCTGCTGCAACATCATTTTTGTTGTACATAGTATAAAATATACAATTACAACATTTTGTGTTGCATCATATTAGTGATACAGTTGTTTAGTGTATGATTTGCGTGAGTGCAAGTTGCGTCAAACATGGCGTACGGAATATTCCATCGTTACGCCACTTCAGTTGTGCCACATAGGAGAGAAATAGAAATCCACCGTATAATATATACAGTGGTGAAGAATTCTTGAATAACCATATTATATATACGATGCTTAGGCACCGTATCATATATACTGTTCTCTGCATATTTTATAAAATTGAAAATTTCCGAGATCTGTAGCCTATTTATAATCTCTACCTCTTTCTAAAGGCCTTGGATTGGCTGAATTACCCTTGAAGTTTCCTCTAATTCCTTCCAAAACATGTTTTGATCCTTGAATGGAAGGATCTAGAGAGAATTTTTGAGCCTATCCCTAGACACCTCTTGCTCCTTGTGCCTATAAATAAAGAGTCTCTCTCCTATGCAAAGGGCTTGAAATTTGGAGATTGAAAGCTCTTACTAGAGAAGGGAAGATTTTGCCCAAATGTACTCTCAAGCTACTTCAAGGCTTCCAAGGTTCTTCCAAAGCATAATCATTTTAATTTTCAGCATCTCTCTTTACTTTAAGTATTCTCCCATCTTCTACATTTCTCTAGGATAGAGCCTAAGTTTGTGAGAGCCTCAAACCTAGATCAAAGTACTTTAAGCCCATCTCTAGCTGTAAAACGTGAAGAGAAGACTAGGGGAAATGGTCTATGGAATGGATCTTAGATCTAGAACCTGTGTGATTTAGTTTCGATTTATTCGTTTTTTGGATCCTTTTGTGGCTGTTTTGTATGATTTTACTCTTCCAATTTCGTGGATCTAGGCCAACTCATGGCCTTAGATATGAAATTTCTCCTTGCACATAGCTCTTTATGCTTAATCTTACACTTTAGCACACAATCACATGTGTTTTCTCAAGTATATGCATGAATCCTTAGATCTATCTTAATCCATATGGTAGACCTGAGAATTTAGCATCAAAATAAGTCTTAGGTCAATTTTGATATGTTTTTGGGAAAAATACAGCTAGACCCCCTGAGGTTTGGGAAAGTGGCACGGACACCCCCTGTGGTTCAAAACCGATCACTTACTACCCTTGAAGTTTTAAAAACCGTCAACGACCACCCCTACCGTTACATCAGACCCCCACACCGTTAATCCACTTTTGTAAATGCCTGAAGTACCCCTCATTTAAAATCAAAACACTTGTCTTTGCCAAATGCTAGTAACTACCTTTCACCCAAAAAAACCCTAAGTTTGGGAAGAAGACACGACATGGTTTGTACCACTTCCTTCGTTGATAGTTGATACAGAGTTTAGAGAGAGAGAGAGAGGGAAGTGGAAGAAGAATAGAGAAATGAGTGAATGAGACCACCGATCTCTCCCCTCTTCCTGAACCTCGTCAAGCTCCTCCCCCTTTCTCTCTCTTCTTTTGATCTGGGTTCTCTTTGCTTTTCTTGTATGCTCTTTGGTGATCTGGGTTTTCCTTGTTTTTTCTTTTCTGTTAATTTTGTGATCTGGGGTCTTTTTTGTCCCTGCAAAAGTGTATCTATGATTGTCTCTTTGTTTCTCCCTATGTATCCTCTTTGTTATTCTGTTGTTTGTTTCTTAGATGTCCGCGTGCTAATCCACTTTGTTCCCTCATTATTTTTTAGTCTAATTTTGTTTGGAATCTTTGAATTTGTTTCTATGATTGGATGGATTGCACTAAGTTTTCCTGGAGAACTATTTGTATGGTTTTCCTTCAAATTATACCTTTCTTCTGTGTTATTCTGTTATTGGTTTCTCATATCCGTGTATCCTACATCTTATTGTTCTTCCATTATTTTAGCAGTTTTTCATATGAAATGTTGAATTTTGTTTGAAATTTAGATGGATTTATATCTTTTTTTTCGCTAAGAAAAAAATGCAATAATCTATAGGATGCATAAATTTGCATTGAATTGGAATTTTGAGATGCTGAGGTTAATCATACTAATGATTGCTATTTGGGCATTTAAAGAGAATGCCATTATTGAATCAATCTCAGATTCATGTAAGCTATTTCTTATCTAGCTAGAAATCACTTTTATGATCTATTTCGGGTTAAATGCAAGACTATTGGGATTATTTCATTTGGAAAAAGTTTTTGATTGTGAAATTACCCTTAAATGTTGATTGTTGTAATTGAATTGTCATCATTATATTGTTGAAAACTCATCAAACTAATATAGACCCAGAAACCAAATCACGGTGGCACTTCCTTGTTTGTATTCCAACTGATCTGCTCATGAATAGATTGGCCTTGTCTCTATGCAACTCATAAGTGTTTAATCAATAAAGGCATCACATTTCTTACCATACCTCCTTTATTGAAGAATTTTCTGCCATCACTTAATGAGCATCATAATTTTCAACCTTCATGTAACTATCTTCGGAGGTTAATGATTTAAGGGTAGCTCTATTGCCAAAGCAACTCTATTGGTAGAGTTCTTGATGGAATTCTTCATTGATAATGTTATGTACTTATTCTTTGGCCAAGATACTGTTAGATTTTATACCATTTCATAAAGTAAATTTCTATATTTTATTACTGTGAGTGAGCTTTGGGAATTTATTTGAAACTTTCTCTTTACTTCCTATATCTTTGGCATTTATTTGAAGCTTTTGCAATTGACTATCTTGACTGACATAGTTGTTTGCTACAAAAATCTGACATAGAAGATTCATTTTTAACATCTTTGATAGGAAGAATGGCTAAAGCTTCTTCATCTATGTCACCCGAAATTGAAATCCAATGTCCATGTGCACGAGGGCAATGTTTGATAGTACAATCGCACACCAAAAAAATCCTGGTAGAGAATTTTATCGATGCCCATCTTGGGTATGTATCAACTTCTAAGGAATTCCAATCTATTATGAAAACAAAAAAAATCTTCATAAATCTACTAAAGAAACTAAGATTCTTTTCTTATTAATGCAGAAAGACAATGACTGTGTGAAACCCTGTTCCAATATCCCTAGCATACCTTAATTAGTGAGCTTGATGTGTAGGTGAAGCTGGAGAAGCTCAAGCTTAAAGCCAATCAAAGTGGCTAAGCTCCGGGCTGTCAGCAGCCTGTGAAGGTGAGCAACTTCTATTTGGTAAAATAAGATTCTCTAGAGTGAGAAAATATGCTAAGTGATGGTGTTATGTGCAAATAGGAGGAGGAATGGAAAAACGGTAATACATGGTGTTTTGTGGGAAGCCACTTAAGTGAGCAAAGCCAAAGGAGGAAAGCCATTCACGACTAACACCCCCATTCGACCAAAACCCTTGCCTAAACCCTTTTTCCTCTCTTCTCCCTCCCACACTCTCATCTTCTTCATCTCCTTCTACATCATCCTTCCCCATTTTCGTACCCCCCTCCCCCCCCATATATCCCAAACCCATTTGAAGAGTTATTTGCAAGAAAAAGAAAAGGAAGAAACCCAAGGAACCCATTTTCGTTTGGGTTTGGAGTGTGGAGATTTGTGGAATCAAGCAAAAGGGAAGTAAGGAACTGTTTGTGGCTTGCAATAGGAGCTATACAACTTGCTCAAGTGTTTGTAAGAGGTAAGCAACACCACCCTTCCCTTGGTTTTCAAATTTTCAGCCAAAATCGCATGTTAGATGAATGTTAGGGTTGAGATGTGAAAACGAGTTCTAGGGCCAATAGGAGAGTTTTCTTTGAGGGGTTTTATAGGTAGTAAGTTTCTACACATGCTAGGAGTGATTTCGAGCCCAAAAACATCTAGAACAAGTGAGATTTGAGAAAATCCCCAAAAGTCGGATTTCGCAAGCTATTGAGAAAACTCAGCCGCTCGAGCGGGCATCAGGCGGTAGTGTTGAGTAGCTTCAGACAGAGATTTAAGTCATGGCCGCTCGAGCAATGCTCGAGCAACTGTTCTAGCGACCTGTTTTAACAAAGAACTCGAGAGCAAAAATTGTGGCCGCTCGAAGCAGACTCGAGTGACCCATCGAGCGCCCTTACCAGAATTTCCATAAATTGCACTTTTTGCCCAGATTGAACCACCCTTTGATTTTATTCAAAACCAACCCATGTATAAGTGGGAGTGAGGTGTTTAGGAGGTGATTTTATTCAAAACCAACCCATGTATAAGTGGGAGTGAGGTGTTTAGGAGGTGTTCCAACTGGAGGTATTTCAAAATTTTAAAGAACAAGGATTTTGGGTAAGTTTTCCCAAAGAGGGTCTTACCGAGAGTTTCTGTCCCAGATTACTATAGAAATAGGCTAACTTGATTTTACCACCTCAAACACTTTACAATTAACCCTTAGAAGTATAAACCAAGAACTAAGACCGAAATATACAAGTATCAAAAGAGTTGAGACATAGGTTGCCCCAAAAGAGTCATGAGATGTAGAATTTATAGAAAACCAAACCTTTACCATTGAATATTGATGTGAGCACACCACACTTGAAATTATGGGCTTCGGCCTAGTATTTGACCCATGAGATAAAGGGCGTTGGCCATACTACAATTGCCCCACCTCAAGGGCTTTGGCCCGTTACTTGTACCATGAGATAAAAGGGCAATGGCTCCAATGACATTTAGTATTATTGAGCAGAGGGCTTGGGCCCCACATTTGACATGAATTGTATGGAAGGCAGTAGCTTAGAAGTCCATGAGGTTTATTTAGGGCATTGGCCCATCGTTTGACATTCTACCTATGCAGTTCACCTCAATTGGCGGTAATGAACCATTGTTCACCTCAATTTAGGGGTAGTGAACTAGCTCCTACACAAAGTGAATATTGGTAAGTATTATGTGCAGTTCACCTCAATTGGGGGTAGTGAACCCTTGTTCACCTCAATTGAGGGTAGTGAACCATTGTTCACCTCAACTTGGGGGTAGTGAACAAGCTCTTCCACAATAGTAAGTCTTAGTGGGTAGATGGATCAGTTCATCTCGGTTGGGGGTAGTGGATCCTTGTTCACCCTGGCCTGGAGCACATGCATGCACTATTGTATAACACATGAGATGCCGTGGATTTTGTAGTATTAAAAACTACCCACATGTCTTGGTTTCATCGAGATATATTTGCATAAACTGTGTTTTACCGAATCATGCATGTGTTGCTTATTGAGACATTCGTCTCACAGTTGCTTTCTATCTTATTTTTCAGATCCATCGACGTCTGGTGTGAAGGACCGGGCTGGAGATAAAGGAAAGGAAAATGCCATCGGGTATAGAGAAGAAGACTACTATAGGCCTTAGGATTTCCTTTGTTTATACTTGTATAGTTTTGATTTGTAAAACCTTTTAGCTGAGGGTGTGAATAGTCACCGGTCTTTTGTAACTAAACTCTTATGTTTTATTTCGGTTCATGTATGTATAATCACACTTTTGATATGCACATGTATAAACTGTTGCACCTGCACTCATTATGAAAAAGTTTTAAATTCCTTCGTATTTTGTTAAGAGTAATGGCCCACTTGCCACGGTTTGGGACAGGTCGTGCCTTGGAGGGGTAGGCTTGGTTCCTAGGTGTGACAGACTGTGGGTTTTTTTTGTGGGTTGATGAGTACAAGATATGTCCTTACAATAGAGGTCCATGCAAAGCCTTGACATCGAAGTAGCATGGTTGAGTTGGGCAACACCTTTAAGTGTGTCCTACATCAAAGGTATTTATTATTACTTTCCTTGCTTTTCAATAATGATGTTTAAATGAGAATTGTATAACATACTAAACCTTAACTCACTATTTGACAGGCTAAAGATCGTGGTTGCGGTTATTTTAGCTAGGTCAAAGAAAATGTTAAAGATGCTAATCCAAATTTAGAATGCCATGACACTTCTTCCACTGACCGTGTTAAGTCTATAAGAAGAATGATTGAAGTGGAGGTTGAAGCCTCGAAGAGAGTTGCAAACCTAGGTTGACGTATTTTAGATAAATTAGATGGACTGTCATTAAATGGAAAGGGAAAAGAATGAGGAGTAAGAGATGTAATTTAAAAACTTATGCATTTAGTTTTAGTTTGTTGATGGTCGCGTTTGGGGACATGTTGAACTGTTTTGATGTTGAATTTGGGCATTAATTTCAAGGCTTTTGTGAACATGGATAGCCCAGTATGGATGCTTCATAAACTGGCATTCTCTTTCAATCCTGTTGTTTTGCATCCTTTGCTGTAAATATAGCGATATGTTTTGCATCTCTTATTCTACTATGCAGATTTCTTGCTTATGAAGTGATAAAATGTATAGTGTCTTTCTAATTAGGAAAATATGTTTTTACCATGTTGTAATGATAGAATGTGATCATTTTAAATATTCATTCAGTTGAACCATTAAGGAAATCTTGTTGTCTTCCTTTTCATTCCAACAGACGATCATTCTGTGGAGCTGCCGCCATGTAACTGAGAGCAGAATTTACATGCTTGTAAATAAATGCCATCAGCTGGAGTCAATAAATGTTTGGGGGATGAGAGTTCCCATGGATTGTGGTTTCTAATTTATACCATCCTCCAAATATATCACATGTCCAAACACTGAAATGCCAATGATAATCAAATAACAGATGGACAAATTAGTGTACAAGCAGTTTTGGCACAATAATTGAAAAGAAGAAATATAGATAAATGTTCTCACTACACAACTATTATACATCTTTTCCTTCTTCGTTCTTTATTTCCATAGATCAGCTAGTAAATCAGGCCAGACATATGCAGAGAAGTTCTGAAATGAAGCATTCTAGAGTAATAATTTGATCTTGTCACTACTTGTTACCCCAATTCTCGCAGCATGCATAACTCATACTTGGCATTATTCAATCAATTCCATCATTTCTCATTTAATCACCTTTCATGACTCAAACCAGCATTTCTTGTCCTTCAATTAGCCATGGCAGAACACCATTTTACTTGTTCTAGAAACTAAAAAAATATGCAGTCATATGATAGAAGTCTACTGTAGATGAGAAGCTGGTCAAGTATCAAACTTTCGCGTCGATGGGTATTAGCTATAATAAGAAGAAGAGCATTGGCAAAAAGTAAAACAAAATAGTTTACAAAGTCAAACAAAACAACAAATGCCAATAACAAAACAATCCAACCAACCACAAAAACTTAAAAAATCCTTGCAACATGTCCAACCAAACGAACTAGCCACCAAAAAAATTGCAAGCATATCTTGCAACCAGCCATGAACAAGTAATCCAACCAGCCACTAAATGCCATGTTGCTTTCTGTTCTCCCCATCACCTATTGTGACAATAAGAAAACTAATAAATAATAAGTATAAAATTTTAGAAAGCAAATAATGAGACCTTTTTAGTTAGTGTCAACCATGTACCTATTGCTTGATGTTTCGCTCAATCAATGTACTTCTTGTAGCAAGTGTCAACTATGCCCCTGCATTAAAGAATTGAAATTTATAATCAGACGTATTAGGAATTCAACAGAAAGAAATACAATACATTAATTCGTTAGGTGGTCATACCTCTCGTGTAGACCTAGATGCCTTACTACTACCCCTCGTCGGGCCACGCTGGAATGTCCTTTTGTTATGACCAAATTCTTTACAGATACAACACCGTAGTGTACTTCATCTATGTATTTCACCCTTAGTACGTGGTTCATCCACCTCCCTTCTTCTATTTTTCTTCGGTCTTCCAGTCAAACGATGAAAAGAAGGGGGCATCAATGGCTCCATGTCAATTGTAGGCTACTTCTTCTGATCCAGAATTGGATGAATCATTTTGGCATATGCCCTCAAGTATGTATCAACCCTGTAACATTGGTCACAATAGTTCCCTAAATTCTCCCTTCTCCACCTTATACATTGTACTGCATGCTTACATGGTATCCCTGACAGATCCCACACCTTGCAAGTACAACTCTTGTTACCTAGCTTTACAATATATCTGATTGCTTCATCCTTCTTCACTTCATATTCATCTTGACTGGCAAACAATACATGACAGTCTCTTGAAGCCTTGATTCTTGCATCCAATACTGCACATACTTTGGGGGTTACCAATGTAGTCCATGTCAATGCAGTTTGGTATCTTTTCTGAATTTTTACTATCTACCTCGACCTTATACCATCCACTAAATATATGATAGGCTTCCTTCTATGTTCATCAACCCATTGATTGAAAGACTCTGTCAGGTTATTTGTAATGTGATCATTTTTCACACGCACATCAAAACTGTATCTCAACCAAGCAGTTGGAGGGATTTCCTTAAGCCAATCATATGCATCAAGTGATGCCTTCTTGATACGCTCAATTGCATTGTTAAAATCAAATACATGATAGGCTCTAGCTGCTGCCCAGAATAAATTCTTCAACAAAACATCCTTTGTGAACTGTCTTGAAGTTGCTGTATACATGTCTTGCGCAATAATGTTGGGTAGCATATGTGAAAATATCTCCACTTGCTTTTATAATACCCTATAAAGCATAAAATCAAATAAAGTTACCAACAATAGTTTACCGTACTTAAGAACAATATAGTCTAATCTAGCAAATTAATTAACTTTTTAACATACTTATGAACAAGTAGATGAAAACTTAAAAGTTAAAAGTTAATAAATACCTTCTGTCTGTTTGTCATGAAAGTACATGGTTGATACACACTCCCAAGAATCATGTATAAGTACTGTAAGAAAAAAGACCAACCATATTGTGTTTCTACTTCAACCATTACAACAACTAAAGGAAACCAACTACCATTACCATCTAATGCAACTGCAGCTAAAAATACTCCTCCAAACGGACCCTTCAAGTGACAACCATCAAGTCCAATGAATGGTTGACATCCTTGAATGAATCCAATCTTCATTGCATTAAAGCTAATGAAGTATCTCTTGAACCTAGGATTTGAAGAGGGGCCAAACCTTTCCACCTCAAGCTTTACCAAACTCCCTGGGTTGGTAGATCTAACAACTTCGGAATATCTCTATAGCATCCCATACGACTGTCCATGAGTTCTCTCTACGTCTTCAATTGCCTTCCTCCTAGCCCTCCTTAACTGCATCTCACTAGCCTCAATACCAAACTAAGTATGGACGATCTCTCTAATGGATGAAATTGGCAACCTTGGATTTGCATGGAGTTGTGGAATAATTTTATTTGATATCCATCTAGAGTCCGCTTCAGTATTCTTGTGTACACACGTACAAGTATGTTCTAGCTGAATTGTTTGATCATGAAAGTCATCCCATTAGGTCTGAGTGATGCATGTAGTCTCCACTTACAACCATCATAAGCACATCCAACTATGACCCGAGTTTTCTCATTCTTCATTCTCTTTGTGTTGAATCCTTCTTTAATTGCAAACTCAATTGGGGCTTTTCTAAAATCATTGATGTTAGGAAATAGCATACCTTTCTCAAGTTTAGGCTCCACCTTATCATGGTCCATGTCAAATTCATAACTCCCATCCACATCATGTTGATCATTTGAATCACATAAACTTTGGTAATCAGGATCAGACTCATAATCAAAGAGTTGGTTACCATCATCTTCCTCATATTCAAGGCCTACTTCATCACGTTCTTGTAGTACACGTGTGTCATTCAGAACTTCTTCACCTTCTTCTTCTTCATCAATACTCAACTCATCTTCATCTTCATTAATTATAACCTCTTCCTCCATCCAATTTTCATCATCTATTGATTCTTGCTCTTTACTTCTTCTTCCACCTGAATTAGCTGCTTCCTCTTGCCTACATTGGGAAACAAGAATTACAGGCTATTCATACAAAACCAAGTTTATCTCATTCACATTTCTAAAGAGCCCAAACACCTTCATTAATGTTGCATTATCATCAATAACATGTAAATCTTGTGAACCAGGAGCACGATACTTGATGGTGAAAGCATTACCAACATCAACCTTAGCTACATTCATCGCATCATATGCCAAATCAAGATAACTATATCTATCCTCGCCCACATTATCAATGTAATCAACCCCTCTTGAGTGATGAATTGCCAGTGTATGCATATTGTTCAGAAGAAATTACACCTAACAGATTGAACAAGATGAAGGATTTACAACTAGATAAAATCAGAACATTTACAAGGAAGTAATGATAAAAAAGAAAAGGATGATAGAGAGAAACAACATGATTCTGCCAAAAAAAAGAGAGGAAAGAAAACAGCATGAAGGATTTACTATCAATTTGCGAATCATAACAAGGATAAGAAAGGATATAACAAGGTTTAGAAAAGATACAATAGAAACATGCATGATGAAATAAAATAAACCAATCTCGATGACCAAAATCCAGTAAATAATGAAAAATAGCAGAACCACTAATTCTCAGCAAATCATAAAAACCTGTCCAACAAATTTAATCCATGTGAAATTTATCCAAAAGTAAACAATGAATGGGTGATTTGGATTGTTAGGTTTCAAAGAAATGAGATGGTGAGAAAGGGGAAAGAGCATAAGCTAGACATTATAGAAGTGTATTTGGAGAGAAGGCTAAAAGCATCATTATTTTATCTAGCGCGGCATAGCCTAAATCCACACCCAAGGAGCTCCACAATTCCTTCTCTTTATTTTTCTTCTTAAACTACATTTATAGTGATGCAAAGTATTCAACAAGATACATAATTGTAGCAAAAACTATATCTATATTTCAGTCATGGATAAGGCATTTGATACTTTATGAAACTTGGAATTGGTTAAAAATAATACCTTAAACTGGATAGATGAGAACTTCACCTAACAAGCAGAGAATGCTCAATCCAAGAGCACGATTTCTCTGAATCTTCTCGTAGAAACTATCTGGTCTCAACATAATGGAATGGAGACTGTCTCCCCATATCGGTACAGTCGCAAACTACAAACTTCAACAGGATTCAAGATTGATGCCTTGGAGGAAGAAAGTGGTCTGGGGATGAAGGGATTTTCCACAGGGGGTTTAGAAAAGGGAGAAAGGGGGAGGAGCTCACCAAGAGGAGAAAAGCAAAGAGAACCCAGATCAGAAGAAGAGAGACAAAGGGGGAGGAGCTCAACAAGGATGTGTTCAAGAAGAGGGGAGAGATTGGAGATATTGGCGATGTTGAGAAGAGCAGAGTCAATGGCAAGAGAAAGGAGGGAAGGCGGTGGTCTCATTCACTCATTTCGCTATTCTTCTTCCACTTCCCTCTCTCTCTAAACTCTGTAACAACTATCAACAAAGGAAGTGGTCCAACCCACTTCGTGTCTTCCTTCCAAACTTAGGGTTTTTTTTTGGGTGAAAGGTGGTTACTAGCATTTGGCAAATAAGAGTATTTTGATTTTAAAGGAGGGGTATTTCGGGCATTTACAAAAGTGGATAACGGTGTGGGGGTCTGGTCTAACGGCATGGGTGGCGTTGATGGTTTTTAAGACTTCAAGGGTAGTAAGTGATCTATTTTGAACCACAGGAGGGTGTCCGTGCCACTTTCCCAAACCTTAGGGGGTCTATCTGTAAATTTCCCTAAGTTTTTTAAATGGTTTTGATCTCTTGGAGAAAGCCTTATGGCCATATCTTCTTAGAACTAAAGAACTCATAGTGAACTTGGGTTATCCTTGGCTCTAACTCTCCAAATAATTAGAGACTTGAGCCAATCTCCACCCTAAAAATGTTTAGAGCTTCTTAATTCATTTAAGTGCTTTTGATTCAATCTAAAAAGCTTTGTGCACAAATCCAAAGTTTTTGGTGTGGTTTTCACTCAATTTTTCCAAATCTGGACTGTATCAGAGTATCAATTTGTTTCACTCATTCCTTCGTCCTCTGAATGAATTTTTGAGTGATTCCAGTTGCATGTGAAAGATATAATCTTCTAGTTTAATCTTGTTAATTTTGATGATCTTTCATTAAGCTATTTGCTCTATGCATTTGATTAAAGTTCGACAGGTTTGCAATGCTCTGATTGCAAAACTTGTCACTTCAATTGAGCACCATTGTCTCATCTAAAGTCCAATTGATGTGATTTTTGTTTCTGAGTCTTTCTTAATTAATCTATTTTTAAAACAAATTGGTTTCATGATTTGTAAATCAATATTGAGTTCTGTGTGCTTGATTGACATTGTACTACTCAACAGTAGATTATAGGATCAATTTGTGATGATTTTGGTGTGTTTAGGAGTACACACAGACCTTATATGAATGAAGTTTTGGTCTATCCTTATGATATTTGGAAGAAAACACTTTCTAATTCATCCACACCAATTTTCATGAATAAATTTGTGAAAATAAGCTGATCATCACTATTACTGTGATGGAACAGTAATTTTAAACAAGTACAACTCTCTCAATATTGATTTTTTTGATGAAATTTTTACAGTATTTTGTACATCAAATAAGCTTTCAAATTCATCTAGTATCACATTTTTGGATTTCACTTGAATGAGTTATGGTTTACTGAATGTGCACAGTTCAAATAGCTCTTTAATGCACTAATTTTCAACAAGGATTCGATGTATTTTTCTTTATTTTTTATCTGATCAACGTGTCCTGAGAATGATAAATCCACATAGAGCATCCAAATCAATTGGATAACTCTCATGGATAATCATACATGTTTTGTATATTCTTTTGTTATGTTTAAGTTATCTATTTGTATGCAAGTAACATGTGACAGAGTGAAACTATGGCAACCACTATAAGTTGATGAGAGGGGGTGCCTAACACTTTACCCCACTCATAACCTGTTGGACCATGAGAATCGCTAGGATTCCATACATTATACATAGGACTTAGAGAAAATAAGAATCACCACTATCCAAGGGGTCTTGGTGTGGATAGTCACCAAAGTGTGCAAAAATAGTCAAAAATGAGCCAAAGGAAGCTCAATTTATGGTCTACACCAGATCTAAGGTAAGGGGGTTAGGTTATAAGAAATTGAAGATGTTCGGCACTCCACTTATGCATGAAACATAATGCCTTGGATCCAAGTTACGTATAGAAACCATAACTCATCTCCGGAGGTTAATATATAACACAGGATCGCAATATCAGAGTGAAGGAAAAACATGAAATGACAATAACTAGATAATCAGAGTACGCTAAAAGTCCCAAACTAAAATAAACTCACATGACTGAGCAACTACCTGCAGGAATCGTCCTCTCTAAGAGCTGCTGAAAACAAAACAAAACAATACGGAATGAGATACGAATATCCCAGTGAGCAGCACATGCATGCACAACACCATTTAGTTCAGTTCTAAAACATGCAACGGTTACAAAACATATACAGTGACGGTAACCCGTATAATCCGAATAATCCAACAAAATTCTAACAATCTAATTGATATAAGTGCGGAAATCCATCATGTAAACCAAGCAATAACATCGGTATCAAATCATGCATATAGCTGTAAAGTCACGTATAACCAAGTAACAACATATCGATGAAATCATAATTCAACAACTCAAAAGATATAACTCGGGTCCCAATAAGTATCAACAATAAAGTCACATCATAGCCATGTCCACGCCTCCAAATGTATATCTGGTGTAACACCCCGAACCCGGGTCAATGCAAACCAACATCCGACCCGAACCCGGTTCGCTACTGTAACAACCCGAATTCAGTTCATCAACCAAATCCGAGATGTTACTGGCCCATATCAAATAAACATCAAGAATATACCAGACTAAGAAATAAATGATCCATTCATTAATTAATTATCAAAGTGCGGAAGTATAGTCTAAAATCCTCAAGAAACTAAGATATAGTTAACCATCAAAATCAATATTAAAGTTTGGTAAAATAAAAGGGTCACTACTCTCTCATCTCTCTAATACATCAAACCAACATATGAATAATAATCTGATCAAAATAACTAAATCCATATCAATCCACAACCTCAGACAAAATCCGAATAATAGTACTCCTCCGGTGAATAATCAGATAGCTCTCCCTGGAAATAACTACTATGATCCCCCTTTCGTGTATCAGCTGAAAAATGAGATAAAGGTAGGGTGAGATACGAATATCCCAGTAGGTAACACATGCATGTTTAAACAGTTCATATACATAAAAATAACAGTTCATGCACGATTAAGCAATCTCGACTAAGCAGGCTCGTGTAACCATTCGTATCGATCATGGAATACAAAACAGTATATAAAACAATTCTAAATATAAATTTCAGCAAGTTCTATGATAGGAATCCAATATCATAAATCAATAGCATAATCCATACATTACTAAGATGCACTAAACAGTCACATCCAACCAATATACCAATTACATGCCTCCAGCATGTATGCAATAGTAACAACATCTGTTTGTGATTTAGTGTCATTGTAGGACTCGCAAAGATAGATAAACCTTTTGAGATGACTCTCGGTCAAACGCTATACCACTGTGCGGCTTAGGAGTAGTGCTACTAATGATACTCAAGCTCCATGCAGCGCAGCTTAGACAAGAGCCGTAGTCACTGACTTATTGCATACGTACTCATCAGAGTTGGCATGTACCACTAGCATGCAGCACCAGAATCAATACATGGAGATGGTCGCTTATCCACATGTACAGGGAATCACCAGCGGCTCACCGGAGTGTCCCTCCAGACATAGGACCTTCCTAAACAAACCAACTTGCAAAGGAAGCGCGCTCGCACAAGGGAGAAACTCAACCCAAATGAAATATCCCTTAGCTATTTAGCCACAACTATGGATCCATAACCAACTATGCCCACTAGACTCCAAAAATCCCTAAAGTCTAATAATTTTATAAGGGTTGGTGCCTAGCTGCATATAAAGGGTAAATCTGACATTTCCTTCAATATTCGGGTTAACTGAGTTGAACTTATGATCTGAATGCTTATTATGTAATTATCTGGTTTATAGTGTAATTTAGAGATGTTCTGGTATCAAATGATAGGTCAAATTTTCCAAAGACTAAATTTCACAGTTTCATACAAAGTTTGGCAACTAGTGTCCTAAATATCTCCTTAATTTATTTTTCTGTAAAACAGGACATTTGATAAATTATTTTGGTCTTAAAACATCTTAATTAATGATTAAAATTGACTAAAAATAGTTTGGAATTGAATCAGGGTTTGAAAATACGAATTTCTGCACAGAGCGCCCAGGATCGCTTCGGCGGTCATTCAATTTCGGTCACCGACGATAAGTCGTCAAGCGTTCTTGGGCAGTCTCAAATTTTGCACTAGGGCCTAAGAGCGCTGAGGATCGCTGAGTACAGTAAAGTCGGCGGTCACTCAAAAACGAACAGAAACAGTTTAAAAACTTGATTTTTCACGTCCAAGATTATTCTAACATACATATAATATTGTTATCAAACTAAATACATGAGTATATCATATAAAAACATGCAATGGAGATTAATCAATCGTGAAAACCAAAAACGAACATAAAACGGTGTTGCCTACCTCCTACAGTCATTTTCTTCCCTTCTCTTCTGAACAAAGACAAACACTATCACCAAGCAGTGTTCAGAAGACCAACATCAATGTACTCTCTCCCTTTTCCTTCTTCTTCTTCTTCTTTTCTTCACCTTCCAGTCGCCAGTTGCTCTCGGTTTCTCTCTTGCGGCTGAGCGAATACAATACGATTAGAATACTCTCCGTATTCCACTAGGTTAATTTAACGTATTTATATACCTCCTATTCCACGCAACTCACTTACATAAAACTCAATGCACATCGCCTAATCATATCACATCAAGTTTAAATATTAATCATACCTTGATATCCCTCGATTAGACGGTCAGATCTGCGTCCAACACTTGATCTCCATTGATATCACGCTCACCTACGTCAACAAATTATTTCCATCAATTATAACTCCAAAGGATATTATTTATTAATTTATTATATTGTTTAAGAAAAATTTGGGGTCTTACATCCGGCCTACTCGGGGTTTCGGATATTGAAATGACCGCCTACTTAGGGTTTCGTCATTCAATGCTAGCCTACTTCCCGGGTTTCGGCATTGACAACACCGAACCACTCAGGGTCACGATGCTGCTTTACATCGGCGGGGGAATACAAATACCAAATAACCGATAAACCATATTCAATGAACCATAAATACCAACAAACTAGCGGATAAAACATCTCGTGACAAATAAAGTCAAAACCCAACATTGGTCAATGTCATGTAGTTGCTTATATTGGTTAATTGACCTGCCAAGGCGACATCCATACCTCCATATACACAGCTCCGGCCTACTCAGGGTTTCGGAACTCTGAAATGATGGCCTACTCAGGGTTTCGTCATCCAATGCCGGTCTACTCCCTGGGTTTCGGCATTGAAAACCAGGCCTACTCAGGGTTTCTGGCTGCTCTACACCGGTCGTGGCAACACTCAAGGCCATGCAATTACACCTATGAAGCAATAACATTACATTACTAATTTTAGACATGGATCCAGAACAAGCTAAACCAATAACAAAGGTCAATTTCCCTATTTAAACTTAAATTTATAAATAGCGGGAAAACCCACATATATGTGATAACAATTCATGCATAGGTGCTGCTCATCATGAGTCCCTCTGGACCATACTACTCCATCATGGAGGTTCCAACCATAAATTTAAATACAACATCAAAAGCCGACCATATAAGATGCAAAAGTCCCAATAATACTTACACTTAAAATCTGCCCTTATTATAAAGTTACAAAACCAGATTTCAGCAAGAGATATCAAATCTGAGTTTAAAGCACAAAATATGTCTGTGACGAAATGGTCAAACCTCAGAAAGATCCTTCAATAATTTGTAGACAAGTATATGCAACAATTTAGTTCTTTACTTTACTAACCTCAACAATGTTACTTTTATTCTTTAATAGGATAAGGTAGTGTAGACACCCCAAATTGCACAAACAATCATCAAAAATCATTATCTCCTTGAAAGCCAGCACAGAAATTGAAGAAAATGAACTTTTACCTGTATCCGGTTACTCAGGCCGGATACAAGTACTCCTTTGTGTATCCGGTGGAACATACCGGATACATGTAAGCCTTAGTGTATCCGGTACCATATACCGGATACCTTAAGGGCCTTGTGTATCCGGTCTGATATACCGGATACATTAAGTTTGCTCAAAATTAGGGTTTTCCGAGAGAAATCACTTGTTACCATCATGTCCCTCATTTAATGAGGGGAAATCTCAGAAACAACCCTAGGGTTAAGGTTGGGGGGTTCTAGACATTAAGTTGTGTCTACCAATGACCTTAGCCTTTGCCTATAAATAGGAGGCTCCTCTTCAAGCAAAGGGCCAAGTTTTTGGAGATCGAAGAACTCCGAGTGAAGAAGGGAACCGCTGCCGGATTGCTTCCAGAACCCCAGGTAAGCCTCAACCTCCTTTATTTTCTGTATTTAATTTATTAGATCTAGATCTCTTCTTCTACCTTTCTGTAGAATAAAGCCTCTTTTTGTGTGTGGAAATCCTTCCCCGGCTCAAAGTATCTCAAGACTCCCCCTAGCCGTAAAACGTGAAGGCGGGATCTAGGAGAAACGAGACTGGGGATTGACCCTAGTGCTAGAACCCATGTAGCATAAGGCTTTTGAATGATTGAAAACCGTTCTATAATCAAAGTACCCTTGATTATCTCGAAGAACCGTGTTTAACGGGGAGAGAGAACAGAGGGAAACGATAATGGAACGGAACCCTAGGCTATTTTAGAACCTCATTTTGATGAAGATATATGCATGCTATGTTGTTCTATTGATCTTATATGGTTTCTCACATTTGCACATACATAGCACCGTTTTGACGGGATAAGCTCATATTTGGGGTTTATTACATTCATTGTGATAAATCTCAAATAAATGGCCTCAATAAAATTCTGGAATGTTTTAAATGTTTTTCAAAAGTTTTAGATTCATCTCACACGAATCTCACACACTTGATCACAGTTTTGAGTCGGTTTTACTCAAAAGTGGCCTAACTGGACAGCACCTGTACCCTGACTTCAGACGCTCATAACTTCATCATCCGGATGAATTTTGAGCGATTCCAGAACCATAGGAAAGGTGAGGCTGTCTAGTTTATGTCCACCAAATTTCATAAATTTCCATCGAACGGATTTTTGACACCTCTCTGTCGAAGTTAAGTGGACAGTTCAGGTTCAAATACAGAACTTGTCACTTCGACGGAGCGCCATGTGTTCGTTTTAAGTCTGATTCGAGTGATTTTTATTTTTGATTACTCCTTTATGAGTCTATTTTTAAATCCAGTTCGTTTCATAATTTTTGGATTCCATTTGAATTATTGGTAGCCGATTTACTCAGAACTGCTCAATGGCATTTTTCTGGGTAAATCTGTGATCTTCAGGGCCTGTTCGGGAGACCACCCAAGGCACATCCGAAGGGATTGTTGTATGAGGCTAGTTTCTTTTGAAAGATGGCCATACAGACTTCAATCACACCAAATTTCGTGGATTTTTATGTAGTGGATTTTTCTATGAAATTTTCCAAAGTTGCCCACTTATCACTTTTAAAAATCCCCAGCAGCAACTTCAAAGGAGCATAATTCCTAGGATTTTCATCGGAATGAAGTGAAATTTTGCATGAGACTCTTATTTACCCTAATATTTCAAATGAATTTGGTTTGGTTCAATTTAGAATTGGATTTGAATGATTTCAAGGCAAATGGCATACTTTTTACCGAATTTTCCGGATTTGAGTTAACTTGGTTTTAAGCAACTTGAGCTTTGGATTTCCATCTTTTGAGATATTCCAGAAATGATATTGACATAAGAGAGGATCTAGGATCCATTTAGATCTTCATGTGAAAATATCACACATTGGTCCTTTTTCAAGGTTTTCTATGATTTTAGCAAGCTTTCTATCTTTTGCATGAACATATACTTGGCAATCACTTTGTGTGGATGAATGGGGGTGCCTAACACCTTCCCCCGTTCATAATCTAATCCTCTTACCCATCTCTGGATTTGATTTTCAAGTAGGGTTATTTTAACCTAGAATTTGCCTTTTTACACTTTTTGCTTATTTTTGAACTCTTTGGTGTCCATTCTCACCTCAAGACATGGGAAAATCACCGGAATGATCATCCCTCCGTCAACACACGGGGATCGACGCAAAAGTGGGAGAGTCGCCACCATTCATAATTTTGAGGTGAGAATGGACACCAAAGAGTTCAAAAATAAGCAAAAAGTGTAAAAAGGCAAATTCTAGGGTAAAAATAACCCTACTTGAAAATCAAATCCAGAGATGGGTAAGAGGATTAGATTATGAACGGGGGAAGGTGTTAGGCACCCCCATTCATCCACACAAAGTGGTTGCCAAGTATATGTTCATGAAAAAGATAGAAAGCTTGCTAAAATCATAGAAAACCTTGAAAAAGGACCAATGTGTGATATTTTCACATGAAGATCTAAATGGATCCTAGATCCTCTCTTATGTCAATATCATTTCTGGAATATCTCAAAAGATGGAAATCCAAAGCTCAAGTTGCTTAAAACCAAGTTAACTCAAATCCGGAAAATTCGGTAAAAAGTATGCCATTTGCCTTGAAATCATTCAAATCCAATTCTAAATTGAACCAAACCAAATTCATTTGAAATATTAGGGTAAATAAGAGTCTCATGTAAAATTTCACTTCATTCCGATGAAAATCCTAGGAATTATGCTCCTTTGAAGTTGCTGCTGGGGATTTTTAAAAGTGATAAGTGGGCAACTTTGGAAAATTTCATAGAAAAATCCACTACATAAAAATCAACGAAATTTGGTGTGATTGAAGTCTGTATGGCCATCTTTCAAAAGAAACTAGCCTCATACAACAATCCCTTCGGATGTGCCTTGGGTGGTCTCCCGAACAGGCCCCGAAGATCACAGATTTACCCAGAAAAATGCCATTGAGCAGTTCTGAGTAAATCGGCTACCAATAATTCAAATGGAATCCAAAAATTATGAAACGAACTGGATTTAAAAATAGACTCATAAAGGAGTAATCAAAAATAAAAATCACTCGAATCAGACTTAAAACGAACACATGGCGCTCCGTCGAAGTGACAAGTTCTGTATTTGAACCTGAACTGTCCACTTAACTTCGACAGAGAGGTGTCAAAAATCCGTTCGATGGAAATTTATGAAATTTGGTGGACATAAACTAGACAGCCTCACCTTTACTATGGTTCTGGAATCGCTCAAAATTCATCCGGATGATGAAGTTATGAGCGTCTGAAGTCAGGGTACAGGTGCTGTCCAGTTAGGCCACTTTTGAGTAAAACCGACTCAAAACTGTGATCAAGTGTGTGAGATTCGTGTGAGATGAATCTAAAACTTTTGAAAAACATTTAAAACATTCCAGAATTTTATTGAGGCCATTTATTTGAGATTTATCACAATGAATGTAATAAACCCCAAATATGAGCTTATCCCGTCAAAACGGTGCTATGTATGTGCAAATGTGAGAAACCATATAAGATCAATAGAACAACATAGCATGCATATATCTTCATCAAAATGAGGTTCTAAAATAGCCTAGGGTTCCGTTCCATTATCGTTTCCCTCTGTTCTCTCTCCCCGTTAAACACGGTTCTTCGAGATAATCAAGGGTACTTTGATTATAGAACGGTTTTCAATCATTCAAAAGCCTTATGCTACATGGGTTCTAGCACTAGGGTCAATCCCCAGTCTCGTTTCTCCTAGATCCCGCCTTCACGTTTTACGGCTAGGGGGAGTCTTGAGATACTTTGAGCCGGGGAAGGATTTCCACACACAAAAAGAGGCTTTATTCTACAGAAAGGTAGAAGAAGAGATCTAGATCTAATAAATTAAATACAGAAAATAAAGGAGGTTGAGGCTTACCTGGGGTTCTGGAAGCAATCCGGCAGCGGTTCCCTTCTTCACTCGGAGTTCTTCGATCTCCAAAAACTTGGCCCTTTGCTTGAAGAGGAGCCTCCTATTTATAGGCAAAGGCTAAGGTCATTGGTAGACACAACTTAATGTCTAGAACCCCCCAACCTTAACCCTAGGGTTGTTTCCGAGATTTCCCCTCATTAAATGAGGGACATGATGGTAACAAGTGATTTCTCTCGGAAAACCCTAATTTTGAGCAAACTTAATGTATCCGGTATATTAGACCGGATACACAAGGCCCTTAAGGTATCCGGTATATGGTACCGGATACACTAAGGCTCACATGTATCCAGTATGTTCCACCGGATACACAAAGGAGTACTTGTATCCGGCCTGAGTAACCGGATACAGGTAAAAGTTCATTTTCTTCAATTTCTGTGCTGGCTTTCAAGGAGATAATGATTTTTGATGATTGTTTGTGCAATTTGGGGTGTCTACAACTGCCCCTCTTTGCGGGAGCTGTGAAGCAGTGAGCTGCAAAGAGTAGACAAGCCCAAATTGGATTCCCTTGAGCATGATTTGCTCGGTTCAATTCAATTTTGTAGAAAACAATTTTTGGGTGGAGATTTGCCAAAAAGCCCTAACTTTAAGGGGGGCATCTCTCCAAGAGTTCTTAAATTCCACTGAGCTCTCGTGGCTATGAAGTGGATTTTAAGCCCAAAAATAGGATTTTTGAAAACTGATTTTTTTATCAAACCAAGTTAAAAGTTGAGTGGACATCATCCTTTTGACCAGCACATTTCCCAAAGTTGCCCTAAATCCCACTGAGCTCTCGTGGCTGTGAGGTGGATTTTAAGGGAAAATAGGGATTTTGAGAAAATAGTAAGAATTATAGCACAAGTTTGCTCCCTTTTTTTTTTCTTCTTCTTCTTCTTCTTTTTTTCTTTTCTTCTTTTTTCTTTTCTTTTTTTTTTTCTCTTTTTCCTTTTTTTTCTCTTTTCTTTTCTTTTCTTTTCCTTTTTTCTATTTTTCTTCTCCTTTTTCTCTTTTTTCTGTTTTTTTTCTGTTTTTCTTTTGTATCCGGTATAACATACCAGATACGAATGACCTTGTGTGTATCCGGTCTGAGTCACCGGATACACACGGCTTTATAAGTCGCGCGCGACCGCGACTTTTCACATTCTTTTCTTCTTTCTCCGATAACTCAGACCGGCTACCTTGTTCTTCTTCTTCGTCCCCGACGGCTACCTTTTCTTCTCCGACCATTTTCAGCGACTCTTGGAGCTCCGGCGACTTCCGGTGATCATCGTTAACTCCTGTAATCCCTTGAATTTCCGGCGAGCCCTGTCTCTTTGCTCCCACCGCTGTTTCCACTGATTCCAGTCGACCTTCCGGCGGCCAATCTGCTATTCGACGCCTTCGTGCACGAGTTCTCATCCCTGCTCCAGCTCCTTTCTTCTTCCAACAGCAGCAATAATCATCTCAGCCCTTATTTCCTTCGGCAATTCACAAGTAGGTGTTCATCCGAAATTTCATCTCAACAATTGTTTGCATGACTGCCGATTTTCTGATTGTGTAGGCTTTTCAAATTTACATGCTAGGATAAGCCTTGAATTTGCTGTAATTTTATAGGATTGTCCTGCTGATTCCTTATTTCGAGCAACTTTGGTTCTTGAACTTGCTTGATGAACTCTTTGTTCACTGATGATGAATTGTGATGCTTCAAAATTTTTGATGCCATGCCTCTCACTTGTATTGATTGGAATTGCTGCCGATGAGGAATTCCGACTGAATTGGTTACTTTCAACCTGTAAATACCATGCTGTACAATTTGCTTTGACTGTTGGTTGGATTTGGTTCTTTTGCAAGCAATTGCTCAAATTTGTTCATTCATTGCCAAGCTTGAGCTGGAATTTGTAACTGCTGATAATCCATGCTATTGCCATGTTTTGATTTCTGCTCGGATTTGATTGGAATTCCTACTAATGAGAAATTCTAACCGAATGAATTACTTTTATGCTGTTCTAATTTGCTTTGGCTTCCAACTTGATGTTGCCAATTCCTGTGAACTGACTGCCAGTAATTCTTTAATATTGCTTGGTTTATGGTATGCTGCTGATGCCATGCTGCAATTTTTCTGATGTCCATACCATGATGTATTTTCCTTGACTTGAATCTCTGGGGGTTTATTCCTCTTAATCCACTTGCTATTTTGATCAATGTGGTGCCTCTACTGCCAGGACCATTTTGTGGTTGGACTCCACAGTTATTCCGATCCTTGATTTAGCTCAGACCCTTCGCTTTTGCACCCATGTAGCAATCCTGCAGTAAATTATCAGATATTAGGCCTTGTAAAAAATGTTTTAGAGTAATATAGAAATATTTTCTAAAAGACTTTGAACCGAACCACAATCCCTGAAAAATCATATAAGATTCCTGATGAACCAGAGTTAGAACCTATAAAATCAAAGTGAAATTTTTGATCAATTTGAACTGAGCAAAGTAGGATTCCAGATAGATTTGAACTGAAATTTATAAAAAACTTCCCTGTATAGATGGCTAGGAGTCGTTCCCGCGTTAGAGAGGAGGCTGACCCAGCTGATCAGCCCTCCACTTTGCGGGCTCGGACGGAGGCGAGTTCCAGCGCCACCTTGTCGGAGCCGCTAGATGTCTCCAGGGAGAGCTCTGCTGAGGTAGGCTTTCAAATTGTTCTTTTCCTCCTTCTATTCTTTTCCTACACCAATCCTCACACCTTTCTCTTGAAATTTAGCCCGTGGTTGCACCTGCTCGAGGTCGAGGCCGAGGCAGAGGCAGAGTTCAGGATCAGGCCCTTGAGGGCGAGAGAGGCCGTGGCAGAGGCCGAGGCAGAGCCAGAGGTACGGCTCATGAGGGGGTTGCTGTAGCTCTATCAGGGGTCTCTGAGGAGCTGAGGGCCTCTGTTCATGATACAGAGCTCCTCCGTGGCTTGGATAGTCACCCCTCTATGTGCATTAGGGCCGATGTGCCGCTCCCTTATCATTCCTCCCATCTTCGAGGCAGTTGGGGTAGATTTAGCGAGTTGGCACAGTCGCTTTCTCTGGCCCTCCGGCGCGAGTTTGGAAGGTGTCATCTGGACCACTTCCTTAGCATCCCATCCTTCAGAGCCGATCATCCGCTCATCTTCACCATGATGGAGAGATATTTCCCAGAGACGCAGTCATTCCATCTACCGGACGTGGAGCTGGGGATCCGCCCCTCCGATTTTGTGATGATTACTGGCATTCCTCTGACGAGGCGGACCATCGTCTTGGAGCGAACTTCTATGGAGGATATTGGCCTCCTCCTGGGATATCCGGCCCTGCCTCCTGCTGCTTGGGATGGGCGGAGTGGTCGCCTCTCTATCAGTTGGCTGCGACAGAGCTTAGCTCGTCATTATGAGGGGAGACATGCGATCATCTCTGTGGAGGATGCAGATTTCGTGCCTATCTTCCGGCATGTTTTCCTGTTGATGCTTGGGAGCTGCTTCTTCCCGGAGGATACGACCAGCGTCAGCCCTCTCTTTTTAGATGCCTTGAGAGATCTTCGTCAGACCCGTCAGCTGGCGTGGGGCCGACTCATCTATGGGACCATACTGGCCGGGCTGTGCCGAGCGGTTCGAGGCTTAGCATCTCTGAGAGGTGATGGAGTCAGCAGCTGGTTTTTCTGGCAGATTCTACAGGTATTGAATTCATCTGTCTGGGTTAATTCCTTAGGCTTTATCTTCCCCTGACTGATTGTTCTTTTGCTAGGTGTTCATGTACACCTACATGACTTTCTTCCGCCCATCCCCAGTACCTGAGGTCGCAGATTTCCCTGTGGCTTTGCGATGGTCGGCCCAGGTCCGGGATGCAGATAGGAGTCAGCCCCGCACCGCTCGGGTGCACTTGGACCGTGCCCGCCGACCTGATGTAAACCCTTTATCCTTTTTCCTTTTATTTCTGCCTCTTGACTGTATCTGACCACTTTGCTTCTTTGCAGCTCATTCTATCCCGTCTAGATGACGTGGATGTTGGAGTTGCCCGTGAGATGGCAGTACAGGATGCTTTTGAGAGAGATCTCCGACGTCAGCCCTACCAGTGCTTCCTTGGGAGGCTTGGTAGGGTGATGTACTTAGGAGAGCGCCTGTACTTCCAGCACACGGGCGCACTTCGCATCCCCATTCTGCCTCCTCCTGTGGGTCCCGATACTCTCCTCCCCGGCTTCGACGTGGATCATCTCGATCATTTCATGGATGCAGAGGGGCTCACAGTAGCTGGAGATTACGACGAGTGGTTCCAGCGGGTATCTATAGGATGCTTGATGGATCGACCCACTCGTGCCGGGGTGACAGAGATCAGCGGGATCCGTATCCGGATCCATGAGGACACAGTAAGTCTTGTACTTTTCATATCTTCATCTTTTCTTCCCTTATGTATTTCTGACCCTACTTCTGTTCTTGTTGGCAGATACACGAGCTGAACACCATTTGGGACCGGTTCAAGAGCCAGCGGGCTGCGATCGATGATATGATTGCTGAGCACGATGCGGTCGTGGCCCAGCGGGATGCCCGAATCAGGGAGCTGGAGGCCTTGGTTGCTGAGCTCCAGGCTAGACAGGTATCTGGCCTTCTTATATCTTCGTTTCTTTCATTTTCTTGTTTCTGATATTCTGATATGCTTGTTTGACTTGTGCAGGGCTCGGTCCCAGATCAGGATGTTGCCTTCGAGCATGATTTCCTCATTCCTGACCCGTCTCCTGCTCGGGCTACGGATCCCGTGGATGTCCCAGCTGCTGATCCTGGTGATGTTCCACCTACTGATGCCCCAGCTGCTCCTGCGGATGTCCCGGCTGTTCCTTCATCTCCAGCGATGGTTTCTGAGCCGGAGGAGGTCCCTGCTGCTAACCCAGTGGATCCAGATCCCCTAGTGCCTGCTGGTATGTTTTCCTTAGTTTCTTCTCTTTTATTCATTTTAGTATCCCAATTCCTGATTTTTTCCCATTTGGTACAGATATTTTTGCTCCTGGCCCTTCTTCTGATGCCGGGCCTTCTGGACATGTGGGAGCAGAGACTGCTGTAGCGGAGGGTCCAGTTGAGCCCGTACCTGCTGATCCCGAGGCTTCCTCCGATTCTGTTCCTGTCCCTTCTCCCGATACGTCGGATTACTGCATCGAGTACCAGCTTCAGTCCTTCATAGGACGGAGACCGCGCTATATGGCGGAGCGCCTCCTGTCCTATTATCGGCGCCAACCGTCTCGAGGGAGAGGCCGTAGAGCGCGTGGTAGAGGACGCGGGGATGATCCTGCACAGGAGCAGTAGATTAGGATTTCTATTATTGTACAAAACTTGCATATATATATGAAAAAAACTTTGATTCATTCTCTCTTGTCTTGCACATCTTTTGTTTTTAATTTTATGCAATTATGACTTGTACACAGGTAAAACAGGTAAAAAATTCGGATTTTTCATCCTTAGCTCTTTTTTTTGCATTTTTCTTTGTATCCGATATGATATACCGGATACATTGATTGGTCTTTGTATCCGGTATCTGGTACCGGATACACATGATCCCCTTTGTATCCGGTATACTTAACCGGATATTAATAAAGCCTTTTGTATCCAGTCTGAGTTACCAGATACATTAAAAGATACTATAAATGCAACCAGCCTCGGGATTTGAGCATTTTTTACGAGTGTTTGAGTTTAGAAACCCCCTTTTTCGCCTTTTTCTTCCTCCTCTTGAGTTCTAGCTCGCTCCCATCACATCCAATGGAATCCGGATAATTTTCTGCCCCATTATTGTCTGTCCATACTGCCTCCCCTGCAAAACAACCTTTTAGATCAAAACCCCCAAATCTCACTAGGTACAACCCTGTGGATTCTTTTTACACAAGATGGGTTAACTCTATGACCCTAGATGAGGAGAGGAGATGGGATTCTACTAATCTAGGCCATACCCTGCTCATTCCCCAGGTTCCCTTCAGGTGGGAGATTATAGAGGCCATGATTGGTCATTGGGTTCCTGACCTCAACTTGTTCCGTTTTGGGAACCATGAGATGACCCCAACCATTGAGGAGGTGGAAACCATCTTGGGCTTGAGGTTTGATGAGAAGGTGGTGAATCCACCTCTTAGGCCCAGTTACAAAAAGGAAGCTTCTACCTTCTTGGGCATAGGGAAGAAGGACTTGGGGGATTCTGACACCCTTTTGACCCTATCTAAGGCCTTTTTGACTGAGAAGCTTTTGAGGGGGGGAAATAAGGAGGCCCGGTTCAACGCCTTGACCCTGATTGTGGTCAACCAGTTACTTTTCCCACGGGAGGATGACGAGGTGGACCTGGCCTTGATCTCAGTGATATGCCAGGTTAGGGAGCAGGAGAGGTTGGCCCCTATGATTTTAGCTGGGATGTATCAGGCTTTGACAGATTGCTACAATAGGAAGTCGAAACGCTTCCTAGCATTTGCCCAGATCTTGCAGGTAAAAATATACTTTTTTTCTTTTTTGCTTTTTTGCTTTCTTCTTTTTTTTTCTTTTTTTTTTTTTGGCTTTTTTTTTTTACAATGTGCTGATATATCTCTCTTCCTTTGCAGCTTTGGCTACTTGATCATTTGAGTCAGATTGAAGAAATCAATCGACACTTCTTCCCAAGTCTGAAAGTCCCCTTCTTGATGAGCAACAGGGGGTGCCCCGATATTTCAGGGGGCAAACAGGGCTGGTTCACTTTCTTGGGCTCACTTCAGGAGGACCAGGTGAGATGGCCTGGCACTTATCAGCCCAATGCAGCGACAGTGATTAGCTTCCGTGACCGCAACTTTCTGATCCTAACGGGCCTGAAGCATGCAGTGCTGTATCTTCCTCTGCGGGTCCTTCGTCAGTTCCGTGCGACCCAGGGGATTATCATCCCATGTGGATATGAGGATCGTCTTGGGCCCCTTTCTATGAAGCTGAATGCCTGGTTGATGAAGGAGTGGTCCTATGTCCGCTTCATGCATGGTCCAGTCTTTTCAGAGTCCCATGTGAAGGACTACCTCTTCTGGATCAAGGAGCAGATACAGACTCAGGCCCCGGTACCCGAAGATCCTCCTGTAGTCTTGGCTCCCACCTATGAGGACATTCTAGAGTCTGAGCGGGCTTCTCATAAGCGGCTTCAGCAGATATGGGTACGGGAGGCCCAGGAGCTCAGGATACAGGGCACTTATCTGGAGAGGCAGCTTGAGGAGCAGATCTCACGCCATACTGCCGTGGAAGAGAAGCTGGAGGAGCAGAGGCAGGCCTGTCGCTTCGAGGTCCGTATGATCCGGCAGAAGTACCAGGATACTTTGGCCAGCCTTAGGAGTATGCGGATCAGGCAGGCCCTTTCAGATGAGGTCATTTCCTTCTTGAGTGATCCCACTGCAAAGGGGGCTTCAGGAGTCATTGCAGCTCAGGCAGCTCGGATTCGGGAGCTTGAGGAGCGGCTAGGAGACAGAGACTAGCTTTATTTCCTGCACATTTTTCTTTCATACCTTTGTACGAAATTGAACTCCAATAGTGGAAAGCCAAAGTATTTAATTCAAAAATAAATTTTTTATATTATTGGCCTCAGAATGCTCAGATGCTTGTAAAAACAAAGGTTTTATGAAAAGTATTTGATTTATCATCACTGGCCAAAGTATAATTTTTCCTTTTTATATATATATATTTTTTGTATTTTTTGAAATTTGGTCCATGCACTTAATCACCTATAATTAAAGGAATTAAAACCAAGTTAAATAATGAAAAGGGTAGTCCACAAAATATTGAGGGATCAGAACCGTCCATCTTAGGACCTTTAGAGTCATCCCCAAATGCCAAAACTGCCCCATTCTGCTCATGCCAACTTTGCTTAAGGCTCAGATCCCCATGATTAACTCAACCTCTGATTTTCTTTCATTTTTCTTATTTTTTTTCTTTTTGCCTTTTTGCCAATATTGCCCCTAGCGCCAGTTACGGTTTTCACTAGGGCCGGCTTCTGAATTCCGTCATCACCCATCTTACTCTGATATTTGAATGAACAAGCTAAGATCACCGAGGGCTTAAAAATAGAACGAAATAAAGGCTATGCTCAGTTTATGAAAGAAAGGGTATTAAAGGCCCAAAATTTTTCAAGTGCGAAGATAGGTCAACCAGATTTACAGTCATGATAAATTTACCCATTTTTCCCCAAATTGCATTTTTTTTGCATCTTTTTTCACACTTGGCTTTCATTTGCCATTTCCCTTGCTTTTCCTCTCTTTTTCTTTTCTTTCCTTACTTTGCCCCAATTGGCTTTGCCCCAATTGGCTTTGCCCCAATTTGTTTTGCCCCAATTTAAGACTGTAAATCCAGTTTGGGTTTATCAAAGAAACGAACCGGCTCAACTTGGCTAGACTAGGGATTAAAATTTTTGAAGGAAATAAAGAAAAATGGCCTCGGATCATTTCCTAGAAATATTCACTCAAGGGAAATACCTTTTTACCGCATCAGAGTTAATGGGCTCAGGACAATCTGACTTATCCATTTCTGCTAAGATGAGTGCGCCCCCTGATAGGACTTTCTTGATGACATATGGGCCTTCCCAATTGGGCTTGAACTTACCACGAGGATCTTCCAAAAATGGTAGAATTTTCTTTAGCACCAGGTTTCCTTCTTGGAAAGTTCTGGGCCTCACTTTCTTATTGTAAGCCCGGGCCATTCTCTTCTGGTACAACTGTCCATGGCAAAGCGCTTTCAACCGCTTTTCTTCTATCAGGTTAAGTTGATCATGTCTCGACTGGACCCATTCGGCTTCTTCTAGTTCTGCTTCCATGAGCACTCGGAGTGATGGGATCTCTACTTCCACGGGCAAGACTGCTTCCATCCCATAGACTAGGGAGTACGGGGTTGCCCCAGTTGAAGTCCGGATCGAGGTTCTGTAGGCATGTAGAGCAAGTGGCAGCATTTCATGCCAATCCTTGTAGCTCACTACCATCTTCTGAATGATTTTCTTTATGTTCTTGTTTGCTGCTTCCACTACCCCATTCATCTTTGGCCTGTACGGAGCTGACTTATGGTGGGTGATCTGAAATTGCTCACACATTTTCTTCATGTCCTTGTTCTTAATATTTGAAGCGTTGTCTGATACTATGGCACTTGGCAGTCCATAGCGACAAATGATATTGTGCTTCAAAAACTTAATAACATGGTTGCTAGTGATGTTTGCATATGAGGCTGCTTCTACCCATTTAGTGAAGTAATCAATCGCCACCAGGATAAATCTGTGCCCGTTAGATGCCTTAGGTGAAATCATGCCGATGACATCTATGCCCCACATAGAGAAGGGCCATGGTGATGTCATGTTGTGCAACTCACCTGGGGGTGCATGCTTATTATCTGCATATATCTGACATTGGTGGCACCTCCTGACGTGTAGACAGCAATCATGCTCCATGGTCGTCCAGTAATAGCCCAACCTCAAGATCTTCTTTGCCAACATGTGCCCACTCATAATGGGCCCACAAACTCCTCCATGTACGGTCTCGATCAGTCTTTCCGATTCAGCCTTGGCTACACATCTGAGCAGAATATCATTATGTGACCTCTTGTACATATGTTCCCCACTTAGCAGAAACTGACCAGCCAATCTCTGTATTGTCCTATTTTCAGTAGCAGTGGCATTTTCTGGTAAACTCCGATTGTTCAAGAAATTTTTGATATCTTGAAACCATGGTGCTTCTTCTTATGGTGCTTCCTCTAGAACGAGACAGTAAGCCGGTTCATCTCTAACCTCAATTTCCAGCGGTCTGATGTCTACTCCTTCTGGTATGCTGACCATTGAAGCCAAGGTTGCTAGAGCATCCGCAAACTGATTCTTGGCCCTTGGCATATAGTTGAAGGAAATTCGAGTGAAATTTGTGCTTATTTCTTCCAAGTACTGGTGATAGGGGATCAATTTGTGATCCTTGGTTTTCCACTCACTAGTTGTTTGGAAGATGATAAGACTCGAATCCCCGTATACGTCAAGTTCCTCTACTCCATGGTCCATGGCTGCTTGCAATCCAATTATGCATGCCTCATATTCTGCTATGTTATTGGTGCACTGGAATCTCAGCTTTACTGCAATCGGGATGTGTGAACTATCTGGTTTAACCAAGACTGCCCCTATTCCGTTCCCATTCATATTGGCGGCCCCATCAAAGAACATCTGCCAAGAACTCTCACTGTCCTCCTCTTCAGTGTACAGAATTGCCTCATCTGGGAAGTTGGTCTTCAAGGGTTGATATTCTGGCAGAGGATGTGCAGCCAGGTGATCAGCTATGGCTTGACCCTTGATCGCCTTCTGGGTGATGTACGTGAGGTCAAACTCGGACAGTAGCAGTTGCCACTTTGCCGTCCTGCCAATTAGTGCCGGTTTCTCAAATAAATACTTCAGTGGGTCCATCCGGGATATCAATAGTGTGGAGTGACTAAGGAAGTAATGCCTTAGCCTCTGAGTTGCCCACACTAGAGCACAGCAAGTCTTTTCCAATGGTGAGTATTTGGCTTCATATTCTGTGAACTTTTTACTCAGATAGTAAATTGCCCTTTCTTTTCTTCCGGTCTCATCATGCTGCCCCAAGACACATCCCATCGATGTTTCCAACACTGACAAGTACAGGATCAGTGGTCTTCCTGGAGTTGGAGGCACTAGCACAGGTGGGTTCAGCAAATACCTCTTTATTGTGTCAAATGCCTGCTGGCAGTCCTCATTCCAGACCGTCGGGTTATCTTTCCTCAAAAGTTTGAAAATTGGTTCACAGATAGCAGTGAGTTATGCTATGAACCGGCTTATGTATTGAATCCTTCCAAGAAAACCCCTGACCTCCTTCTCAGTTCTGGGTGCTGGCATTTCAATTATGGCCTTGGCTTTTACCGGGTCAATTTCAATTCCTCTTCGGCTCACTATAAACCCTAGTAACTTCCCTGATGTAGCCCCAAAGACGCACTTAGCCTGGTTAAGCCGTAGACTGTACTTCCTGAGCCGATCAAACACTTTCTTCAGATTGATCAAGTGGTCCTCCTCTTTGCATGATTTGGCAATCATATCGTCCACGTAGACCTCCATTTCTTTGTGGATCATGTCATGAAATAGTGCTGTCATGGCCCGCTGATATGTTGCCCCAGCGTTCATGAGCCCAAATGGCATGACCGTATAGTGGAATGTGCCCCAAGGTGTGATGAACGCTGTTTTCTCCTGATCTTCCTTAGCCATTTTGATCTGATTGTATCCCAAGAACCCATCCATGAATGAGAACAGGCTATGTACCGCAGTATTGTCCACCAAGATGTCTATGTGTGGAAGCGGAAAATCATCCTTTGGGCTTGATTTGTTCAGATCTCTGTAGTCCACGCACATTCTGACTTTCCCGTCCTTCTTTGGTACTGGCACTATGTTTGCGAGCCACTCAGGGTACGTAGAGACTGCCAAAAATCCGGCTTGAAATTGTTTGACCACTTCATCCTTGACCTTCAAGGTCCATTCTGGCTTCAATCTTCTCAGCTTCTGCTTAATCGGCTTAACCCCTGGCAAAATTGGCAACTTGTGCACTACCATGTCAGTGTCTAACCCCGACATGTCCCGATACGACCAAGCAAACACATCCTTGTAGTCTGCCAAGAACTGTGACATTTCATTTTTTTGCACATCAGACAAGCATGACCTGATTTTCACAATTTTTGGGTCCTCTTCGGTCCCAAGATTTATGGATATGGTCTCCTCAATATTAGGTTGGACCCCCTTTTCATGACGTTCCAATTGGTATTCAATTTCTTTTGGAACGTCTTCTCCTTCGATCTCGATCTCTTCTTTGACCCCCATGAGATCAAAGTCGAGCTCAAGGTCGAAGTCATATTCAACCTGGTCCAATTCGGTCTGATTATATGGTTCATAAGTGGTTTGGACCTTTTTGAAAAATTTAAATTTTCTAGCAAAAATAGAAAAATCTTTTTGGGTTTTTTGTGGGCCTTCTAAACATAATTCCCCTGAAGACGAAGGCCCATTAGAACCTTCAGGGAAATGGCATTCCACTATTAGAGTTTTTTTTTTGGAAGCCGCGTCAGTTTGCCGAACCAACGCTGCTTCAAAGGTAAGGGGAGTTTCCTCCCAATTGTTCATTACAAAATTTTGGGGAGCAGGGGAAATAGGGAAAGCCTGCTCCTCAAGCCCAGCATCCGATGCCATCATCACTGGGTGGGTACTGCCCTTTTTTGCTACGGGGCCCAATCCAAAAATGACCTCTTCCGGAATCTTTACTGTGGTCCAGTCAATAAATGGCAGTTCCATGTCTGCCCCTGTTTTATCGCCCTCGGTCATGACGAAGAATACACCAACATCCTCAGAAAAGTCTGTCCGCTGCTCTGGTTGTGGCCCAGGCCCATCCACTGCTCCCAGTATTGGAGATGGGTTGTATGGTTGCAAGGCCGAAACAAAAGGCTTTTGAAATGGGTTAATGTTTCGGTAAGGAGGCTTGGATTGGTCCATGGGAGGAGACAGTTGGATTATATATGAGGGTTTTGGGAAGCTTTCCCTAAAATGAGGGAGTTTTCCTTTGCTTCTGACCTCACCTTCTTCATGTTTCATTCTTCTCCAGCCTCTGGGCTTGAAGCCCAACTCTACCTTGGGGATCAGTTTCTTAACCGTGATTGGCTCCACCATCCCCTGCAGATTGATCCCCAGGCTTTTCCTCGGGTGAAAGTGGTATTTCTCCATCACTTTCTTGACCATTTTTTCTGCAGTGGTCCATTTTTCCTTCTTTTTCTCGCACCCCCCAGGTATGTAATTGACCGCCTCAAATTGGAATGAGTGGAATGCAATCTTGTCGACAATTAAGTCCACATTTATCAAGGGTACATCAGGTGACACGATGGGCGGCACCAAGTTTTCGGCTAGGACTATTATCACCCTTTGCCCTCTTATGTATTTCACCCTTTGGTGGAGCGTGGATGGTATTGCCCTAGCCGAATGTATCCACGGCCTTCCTAGGAGCAGATTGAAGGCTGCGGGTATATCCATCACCTCAAACGTGATGTTAAAGATATTCGGCCCAATTGTGACCGGCAGTTCAATCTCCCCTAGGGAGTGGGTCTTGGAGCTATCAAAAGCCCTCACTATCCGCCCATTCTGCTTGATCCTTGATTGGTCCAGACCAAGCTTGGTAAAAGTGATTAACGGGCAAACGTTTAACGCTGCCCCCGTTGTCAATTAGTACTCGTGCAATCATGCAGCCTTTACAAAGCACTGTGATGTGCAAAGGGTCCACATGATAACACCCACCTGGGCTGATCTCACCCTCTGAGAAACTTATCACATTATGTGACAAGATTTGACCAACCATTTTACCAAGTTGGTCTGGATCAATGGTCTGGGATACATGTGCACTCTGTAGCACCCTTAACAATGCATCCCTGTGCTTTTCAGAATTCAGCAAAAGGCCCAGTATTGAAATCTGGGCCGGGACCTTGTTCAGCTGATCCACAAGATTAAATTCACTCTTTTTGATTATCTTTATGAGGTCTGCTGCCTCATTTTCTGCACCCTGGGGGGTGTCTTCTCCTATTTTGTTTTTTCCTTTCTTTTTTCTTTTTTCTTCATTTTCTTTTTCTATTTTTTTTCTACTTCTGTCTCTTTCTCTTTCTCTTCACCCCCTGCGCATCTCCCTGACCTCGTCATGAGGTTCACCTCCTCCTGGTTCTGGTTACTAACCTTTGGAACCGTAGCCGTGGTTCCCTCGCTGTAATTCCATGGTACAGCGGCCTCAGAGTAGGCTAATTTAGGGATGTTAACCACTAGTGGCTGGAGTTTGGACCGGGATGTATGGGCCGGTTTAGGGACAGTTTGGACTGGCTGCACATTTACAACCAGGGGTTGAAGTTTGGATTTTGTGGGGACAGAAGAAGTGATGGAAGCAGTGGTGGGGTCAAGGTTGATGACCAGTGGAGCCTTGGACGGCTTGGATGGTGAATAAATGGGTGGACTGCAATTGAAGACCAATGGGGGCCTTGCAGTGTTCATTTGGGCCATGAGAGAAGAGACCCGGTTTAAAGAGGAACTTATGTCCTCAGCAGCTGGATTATTTTTTTGGGAGACCATGTTGATCTCCTCTTCGTCCTCCTCTTGGAAGAAACGGACCTGGACAGTGGTCCCTACTGGAGCTATGAGCTGTGATGGGTCAAAGGCCCTTCTGGTGGTGGATATGGCTGTGATGGAGTTGGATGGTCCTGCCCCATTATGGTAAGGCAGAGGGTTCTACCCAATATCATTCCCGGACGGGGCCGGTGCAGCAGTGTTGAACACTAAGGCCTTCTGGTCCAACAAGTCCTGGACCGCATGCTTTAATACCCAACAGGTATCTGTAGAATGCCCCGGTGCACCCATGTGGAAGTCACAGGTGACCGATGTGTCAAAATTTCTTCCCCTGGTGGCATTCGGGTTGGGCTCTTTCAGAGTCAAGTATTCACCCTTCAGCAGGGTTGGCAATAGTTGGGAAAGAGATATGGGTAGAGGGGTGAAAACCCGGTTCTTTCTGTTGGCTAACTAGGCCTCTCTTTCCTCCCTGGTAAAGGCCCTCCTTGGATTTGCTGGTACAGAGGGGGTGAAATTGACATTCAGCGGACTCTGATAAGACTGCTGGGCCTGCTGGGGTTGCTGGGGTACAGAGATGTTGACGTGCAGTGGCTTCTTGGCTGGAGGAGCCTGGACCAGGTTCACCTCTCCTTCTTTTCGGGCCCCTATCTTCTTGAACCCAGTTCCCTTCTTTTGGGCCATGGAGGCCGAGGAATCAGACTACCCAGTCAGGGTAGAGTAGTCTATCAGCCTTCCTGACCTGACCCCTTCCTCGATCCGGTCCGCCACCTGCCCTAGGGCTGCAAAGTTGGTGGTGATCTGACCCACTAGATGGTTGTAAAAGGGCTGCCCCAGTGTGCCCATAAATGTGGAGATCATCTCCGGCTCTTGCATAGGTGGCCTGACCTGGGAGGCGGCCTCTCTCCATCTCTTGGCGTACTGCCGTACCGGTTCATCTTTCCCCTTGGTCATCCTCATCATGTCGTACCGGTCTGGCACGATCTCAGAGTTGAATTTATATTGGTCTAAGAAGGCGTCGGCTAGGTCCTTCCACCTCCTGATCCTTCCATGGTCCACTGTAGCGAACCACCTGAGAGCTGACCCGGTCAAACTCCTTTGGAAGAGTTGGATCAGTATGCCGTCATCCCGGCCAAACTGGCACAAAGCCCCGCAGTACAATTTCAAATGGCTCAATGGGCAACCCGTGCCATCAAATTTGTCAAAGTCTGGGCACCTGAACTTGGCCGGTAGACACACATCCGGATACATGCACAAATCTTCGAAGGTGGTGCCTCCATGGCTGCTTCCCCCCTTCACTTCCTTCAGCTCTGCCTGGATCCTTTCTATCCTAAGCAGCATCTTCTTTTCCATCTCTTCTCTGGCCTTTTCTTTCTCCAGCTCTTTCTCTGATTCTGCTGTATTTTCCCTGACCAGAATGGGTTCAGGGACTGGTTCAGAAATGGGCTCTGGCATGGGTTGAGCCGGAGGCGGCATGTAGGCCTGCGGCGGTGGTGCCTGATGAGAAGTCGATGCTTGATTTTGGGCCTAGGCCTGTTGGGCCTGAGCCGCCAGTAAGTCTCCCAGCATCTTGGCCAGACCAGCCACTTGCTCCTGCAGCTGAGCAAAGTCCTGAGCGGGTACGGTGGCCTGGGCTTGGTTCTCCTCCGTATTCATGGCTCTCGCTTTAGATCTGGTCACGGGAGCAATGATTGCAAATAAGTGTACCTGGGTAAGAAAAACAAAGACACAAGTCAGCTTCCATTTAATTTGAAACACACCCCTATAAATGTAGACGAGTAAGTCAGGTGAACACCAGTCCAACTTTTTTTGTTTTTATTTTTATTTTTATTTTTATTTTTATTTTTATTTATTTATATATATATATATATATTTTTGCTTGGAATATTCTGAGGCTTCCAAATGTCCTAAAAAGTTTTGACTTTGAGTGGTTCTCATGACCAAACAAAGGTTTTTGGAATATTCTGAGGCTTCCAAAGGTCCTAAAAAAATTGACTTTGAGTGGTTCTTGTAAAACCCCGAATTTTCACCTAATAAATAAATAAATAATAAATAAATAAAATATGAGTTAAGTCCTAATTAAAATAAAAAGCGAAGATTTAGAGGATAATTAATTCAAATAAGTTCTAAGTTGAAAATAAAGAAAGAATTTTAATGAAATTAGCCTAAAAGAATAAAAAGGGTATTTTGGTAATTTCCAGAAAAAGGTAATTAGTAAAGAGATCATCAAATAATAATTAGAATTAGAAAATAGAAGAAAACAAATGATTTTGACAAGTTAGAAATTAAAAGAAATTAATAAAAGCCTAAAATAGGGAAAAAGGGTAATTAGGAGATTTCACGTCTTAATTTGGAGAAAATAAGGTTCTAAGTGATAAAAATGTTTAATTAAATATTTTGCACGAAATTAGGTTATTTTCAGGAGTTTAGATAATAAGAAACTTAATTAGTATTATTTAAGTGGAAAATAGAAGGTGGAGAAAAAGTAGGAATTAAATTAGAAGGATTAGACATTAACTAGACCATGGTTGGGTTAGCCCAAATTTAATTAGCCAATTAGGGTTGGTTTAGGATTTCTAAAGCCTAGTATAAATAGGAGACTATGGTTAGAAGAGAGGGGATTTTCGTGGGTTTCTTATGGAGAGAAAAAAGGGAGAGAAAGGAAGGAGGTTTTTAATGGAGGTGTCTGACCAGCCACCATCAAAACGCGATCGGGGAAAATCCGTACGGTGGATCGCCTTCAAATTTGGAGGTTTTGTTCGTGACTAATAAAACTACATTATGAACGGTGGAGATTTGAATTGGAAGAGTCTAGCTTGGTGCGGTTGGGAGCAACATTCTGGTCCAGAATTAGAAGGTGCAATGGAAGAAGGATTTAGCGTATAAGGCAAGTAGTAACCCTTGGAAAACGTGAAGAATTGCATGATTTTGATTTCTGTGATTTCATATGGTTAGCATGGATTAGACGGAACTGTATTTACATGGAATCAAGTTGCTTATATTTTCATGAGTTGTGTTCTTGATAGAATTATCAAATTAAGGAAGAAAGTTTAGTTGGATTATGTAAATAAGGATATGAGGGTATTTAATTCATAAAAATTACTCTAGAAGGCTCTAGGTAAGTTTCAGAAAGTTTTTTAGATTAATTTAGACCAAGAAAACATAAAGCAAAAGCATAAGAATCCGAAATTGGAAAATCTGGAAAATTCTGTCAAAAATTGCACTAGCGCCTAGGATCGCCCAGCCCTGTAGAGGTAGGCGCTCTATGCAGAATTTGTAGATTTTGGGGATTTTGTAATTCGAATAAATACCCAATAATTCCTATGAGTAGTTAAGCATGTTAGCATCTTTATAAGGACCTAATTAAGCTATAAAAATTATAAAATTAATTGGGAAAGATTAAGCAATAAAAAGAAGGTTATAATGAAATGATTGTTTATAAAAGAGTCAAAGGGTATGGATATTGCTAGAAATAATACTACTGAAATTTATAGCTTACAAACACCTTTTAAACTTCATTCTAGGTCTGTAGAACATGCTGGAAAAATAAAATACAGGAAATTCAAATAGAAACTAGCTTAGGTGCTAAGGTAGGAAATTGGATTCTAATAAAGGGATAAAGAAGGAAAAGTTCAAGCATGATTTGATTTAATTTTATTTGAGCTTTATATAGGAATATTGGCTACTGGAATTGCCTAAACTTAGATTTTACCGGATTTATGATACTTGAGTTTTATTTTGAATATAATTGGAAGAATTGCATAGGTTATTCTGAAAATGCCTATAATTGGATTTGTTATGATTGAATCATGGATTTCACATGGAATGGAATACTTTGGTATGGATTGGTATGTGGTATGATATTGTTCTCTTTAATTTTACGGTTGGGTGATACGGCTTCTGTGGTAGAGTTTGATACTATCTTTTACGGCAGAGATGGGTAATCCTCTGTGTAGAGATGTGTAATCCTTTACGGGTAAAAGTGTGTATGCCTCCTACATTAGCGTGTCCTCCCGTATGTGGTTTTATCGTGGTTTGTGTCAGTGGGCTTAGCTGTATATGGATCCATAGTTTTGGCTGGTTAGCTAAGTGGTATTTAGTTTGGATTGATTTACTCCTATATGCGAGCGCGCTTCCCTTTGCAAGTTAGTTTGCTCTGGGAGGGTCCTATGTCTGGAGGGATACCCCGGTGAGCCGCTGGTGATTCCCTGTACATGTAGATAAGCGACCACACTCCATGTATTGATTCTGGTGCTGCATGCTGGTGGTACGTCCAACTCTGCGGGGTTCGTGCGCAATAAGTCGGTGACTACGGCTCTTGCCTAAGCTGCGCTGCATGGGGCTTGAGTATCATCAAGTAGCACTGCCCCTAAGCCGCACGGTGGAACAGCATTTAGTTGAGTGTCATCTCAAATACTTATCATCTTTGTGAGTCCTGCAATGGCACGTGTTTTATCGCTTTTGTCGGTTTTACCTCGTTAACATCAAGAGACCGGTATTTATACATGATCATATGTTTCATTGCCTTATTTGTAATTGCCATGAATAACTTGGATTTCTCGTCTTATCGTTGATTAATCGAATACCTCATGACTATTTGCTTATATTGGACTGTTTCAAATTGCATGCACCTGCTACTTGCTGAGATGTAAATCTCACTCCGTTTTCCCCTATTTTTCAGGTTGCTTGGAGAGATCGCGAAGATGGGGTTTTAATTTGATGGGTAGAAATATAATTGGTATTAATGCCACATGTTGATTAGATAAACTTTATTGTAAACAGAATTGATATTATTGAATAAAGAATTGTTGTTATTGGCCACCATAACTCTGATGTAATTAATTTGTAAATTTTAAAATTATTGTGAATCTTGGTTTGTATCTGACCCCAGCTTCGTGGTAACACCTCGAGTTTGGTTGTTGAACTGGACTTGGGTTGTTACAGTAGCGAACCGGGTTCGGGTTAGGTGCCGGTTTGCACTGACCCGGGTTCGGGGCGTTACAGTTCTCGTGACCAAACAAAGGTTTTTGGAATATTCTGAGGCTTCCAAAGGTCCTAAAAAAAATTGACTTTGGGTGGTTCTCGTGACCAAACAAAGGTTCTTGGAATATTCTGAGGCTTCCAAATGTCCTAAAAAGATTTGACTTTGAGTGGTACTCGTGACCAAACAAAGGTTTTTGGAATATTCTGAGGCTTCCAAAGGTTCTAAAAAAATTGACTTTGAGTGGTTCTCGTGACCAAACAAAGGTTCTTGGAATATTCTGAGGCTTCCAAATGTCCTAAAAAGTTTTGACTTTGAGTGGTTCTTGTGACCAAACAAAGGTTTTTTGGAATATTCTGAGGCTTCCAAATGTCCTAAAAAGTTTTGACTTTGAGTGGTTCTCGTGACCAAACAAAGGTTTTTGGAATATTCTGAGGCTTCCAAAGGTCCTAAAAAAATTGACTTTGAGTGGTTCTCGTGACCAAACAAAGGTTCTTGGAATATTCTGAGGCTTCCAAATGTCCTAAAAAGTTTTGACTTTGAGTGGTTCTCGTGACCAAACAAAGGTTTTTGGAATATTCTGAGGCTTCCAAAGGTCCTAAAAATGACTTTGAGTGGTTCTCGTGACCAAACAAAGGTTTTTGGAATATTCTGAGGCTTCCAAAGGTCCTAAAAATTTTTGACTTTGAGTGATACTCGTGACCAAACAAAGGTTCTTGGAATATTCTGAGGCTTCCAAATGTCCTAAAAAGTTTTGACTTTGAGTGGTTCTCGTGACCAAAAAAAGGTTTTTGGAATATTCTGAGGCTTCCAAATGTCCTAAAAAGTTTTGACTTTGAGTGGTTCTCGTGACCAAACAAAGGTTTTTGGAATATTCTGAGGCTTCCAAAGGTCCTAAAAATTTTGACTTTGATTGGTAAAAATAATCAAACAAAGGTTTCTTTCTTCTGAACTTTCTCAGTTTTCAAATGCAAAAGCTTGATTGAAATATGTTTGAGTTGAATTGGTATCAAAAAATATGACACCTTGGTTCCCTTTTTGATTTTCAAAATTAGGTTAAATCCTGAAAGAATATTTTATTTTCCTTTTTTGTTTTTTTTGTATATATATTTTTTTGATTTTGTATTTTTGGAACATTTTTTATGTCTTTTCGGGGTGCCTAAGGATTATCCACAGTGTTTTAGGCATTTTATTCTGAAAATTTGGGCTGAAAAAGCCAATTTATTGAGTTTTTGCATGTATCCGGCGCTAATGGCCGGATAAGGGTATGGCTTAATGTATCCGGTTAGAATGACCGGATACACGCATAGCCCTTTGTATCCGGTATTATATACCGGATAGGAATAACATTCTTCTTAACCGGCCTGAGTTGCCGGTTATTGCCGAAATTGCCATTTTGACTCTTTTTTTTTTACCAGATTTGATTTTTTTCATTCCCTCTTGGTGTTCACCTTAACTTGACCTTCAAAACTTGCCCCAAATTGGGCTTGGACATCATACTTGTAAAAATCCTCAAATTCATGGATAGAACATGGCTTTACCTTGCCACCTTGTATTACCTTCATTCAATATGATATTCACATTATACCTTGGCCTGTAAAACATGCAAACGGCCTTCCCACATTTACACCCAATTCCCCCAAACGCAATTGTGTGCTTTTAGCTGAAAACGTGTTTCTCCACCTTCAAGCGTATGGTTTTTGGGTTTTGGCTTAATTGGCAACTTAGAACTCAAGTCTAGTGATGCCCGGAATCGAATCACAGATCCCATTGTCATCACATCATTGACCCAAATTCTAAGGTAAATGTTTTCACTTTCGCTTTCCGAAGTCACGACCTCGGTGCGCCAAGCTACACACATTCATGGTTCAACTTCCTAATAGGTAATGGGTAGGCTGTGCAAATTGTTTCAAGTGCTCAAGTGCAATTTAAAATTGTGGTAACATTCACAACGTCCCAACCCCTTGCCACTCTTTTTTCGTAGCCATGCATTCAATTTCAAGCCAAGGTACATATGACAAAAATAATGAAGCTAAATACAAGCAAGCAAGCACCAAAACAACTAAATATGCACAAAAAATATTACATGCCCAAAAAGTGGTATACAAAACATGTTATTTGTACAAACAACAATTAAATCATGTAAGCATGCTTGAAACCCAAAAGCATTCCTAAATTTCCAGATTTCATGCTCTTTTTCATGCTCAAAGTGTACCATTTCTACCCAAATTGAAGCCTAAAATTTTAGCACTACTTGGCATGGTTCAAAAGTGTTTCAATGAGGTCAAACATGCTTAAAAACCCCCAAATATACACTGAAATTTCCAGATTTTTTGTTCTTCATTTTTTGTGCTCAAATGACATTGTTTTATGCCCAAATCCAAGCCTAAAAATACAGCACCTAAATGTATTGTACAAGTGGTGTTTTATTGAGGAAAACATGCTTGAAAAAACCCAAAATACCTACTGAATTTCCAGATTTTGTATTCTTCATCTTTGGTACTCAACATGCTTCATTCATACCCAAATCAAAGCCTAAAAATTTAATACCTAACATATAGCACAAGAAAGGTTTGAATTGAGGGAAAACATGCTTGGGAATCCCAAAAATATACATTGAGTTGCTGGATTTTTATTTTTTGCACTTTATTTTCATGCTCAAAACATGGCACTAAAAAAAAACCTCCTAAAACAAGGCACTCAAAAAGACAAGTAGGCATGCACAACAAGGTAAGGCCATAAACATGCTCCTAAGCATACTCCAACCATATACACATGCCTTTATCAATGTAAAATTCCCAATCAGATTTAGAATACAACAATATACACCAATAAAGTAAATAAAATAACAAGCATTCAAAAGTAAAGAAAAAGCATGAATATATACAAAATGGCTTAAATCCACAAGTCCCCAGCAAAGTCGCCAGTTGTGAGACATGGGAAAATCACTGGAATGATCATCCCTCCGTGAACACACGGGGATCGACGCAAAAGTGGGAGAGTCGCCACCATTCATAATTTTGAGGTGAGAATGGACACCAAAGAGTTCAAAAATAAGCAAAAAGTGTAAAAAGGCAAATTCTAGGGTAAAAATAACCCTACTTGAAAATCAAATCCAGAGATGGGTAAGAGGATTAGATTATGAACGGGGGAAGGTGTTAGGCACCCCCATTCATCCACACAAAGTGGTTGCCAAGTATATGTTCATGCAAAAGATAGAAAGCTTGCTAAAATCATAGAAAACCTTGAAAAAGGACCAATGTGTGATATTTTCACATGAAGATCTAAATGGATCCTAGATCCTCTCTTATGTCAATATCATTTCTGGAATATCTCAAAAGATGGAAATCAAAAGCTCAAGTTGCTTAAAACCAAGTTAACTCAAATCCGGAAAATTCGGTAAAAAGTATGCCATTTGCCTTGAAATCATTCAAATCCAATTCTAAATTGAACCAAACCAAATTCATTTGAAAGATTAGGGTAAATAAGAGTCTCATGCAAAATTTCACTTCATTCCGATGAAAATCCTAGGAGTTATGCTCCTTTGAAGTTGCTGCTGGGGATTTTTAAAAGTGATAAGTGGGCAACTTTGGAAAAATCCACGAAATTTGGTGTGATTGAAGTCTGTATGGCCATCTTTCAAAAGAACTAGCCTCATACAAAAATCCCTTCGGATGTGCCTTGGGTGGTCTCCCGAACAGGCCCCAAAGATCACAGATTTACCCAGAAAAATGCCATTGAGCAGTTCTGAGTAAATCGGCTACCAATAATTCAAATGGAATCCAAAAATTATGAAACCAAATGGATTTGAAAATAGACTCATAAATGAGTACTCAAAAATAAAAATCACTCGAATCGGACTTAAAACGAACACATGGCGCTTCGTCGAAGTGACAAGTTCTGTATTTGAACCTGAACTGTCCACTTAACTTCGACAGAGAGGTGTCAAAAATCCCTTCGATGGAAATTTATGAAATTTGGTGGACATAAACTAGATAGCCTCACCTTTCCCATGGTTCTGGAATCGCTCCAAAATTCATACGGATGATGAAGTTATGAGCGTCCGAAGTCAGGGTACAGGTGCTGTCCAGTTAGGCCACTTTTGAGTAAAACCGACTCAAAACTGTGATCAAGTGTGTGAGATTCGTGTGAGATGAATCTAAAGCTTTTGAAAAACATTTAAAACATTCCAGAATTTGATTGAGGCCATTTATTTGAGATTTATCACAATGAATGTAATAAACCCCAAATATGAGCCTATCCCGTCAAAACGGTGCTATGTATGTGCAAATGTGAGAAACCATATAAGATCAATAGAACAACATAGCATGCATATATCTTCATCAAAATGAGGTTCTAAAATAGCCTAGGGTTCCGTTCCATTATCGTTTCCCTCTGTTCTCTCTCCCCGTTAAACACGGTTCTTCGAGATAATCAAGGGTACTTTGATTATAGAATGGTTTTCAATCATTCAAAAGCCTTATGCTACATGGTCTCTAGCACTAGGGTCAATCCCCAGTCTCGTTTCTCCTAGATCCCGCCTTCACGTTTTACGGCTAGGGGGAGTCTTGAGATACTTTGAGCCGAGGAAGGATTTCCACACACAAAAAGAGGCTTTATTCTACAGAAAGGTAGAAGAAGAGATCTAGATCTAATAAATTAAATACAGAAAATAAAGGAGGTTGAAGCTTACCTGGGGTTCTGGAAGCAATCCGGCAGTGGTTCCCTTCTTCACTCGGAGTTCTTCGATCTCCAAAAACTTGGCCCTTTGCTTGAAGAGGAGCCTCCTATTTATAGGCAAAGGCTAAGGTCATTGGTAGACACAACTTAATGTCTAGAACCCCCCAACCTTAACCCTAGGGTTGTTTCCGAGATTTCCCCTCATTAAATGAGGGACATGATGGTAACAAGTGATTTCTCTCGGAAAACCCTAATTTTGAGCAAACTTAATGTATCCGGTATATCAGACCGGATACACAAGGGCCTTAAGGTATCCGGTATATGGTACCGGATACACTAAGGCTCACATGTATCCGGTATGTTCCACGAGTACTTGTATCTGGCCTGAGTAACCGGATACAGGTAAAAGTTCATTTTCTTCAATTTCTGTGCTGGCTTTCAAGGAGATAATGATTTTTAATGATTGTTTGTGCAATTTGGGGTGTCTACAGGTAGTAGTACTAACTCTCAACCAATCTCAAACATGGAGGACATCCATTTAGAAAGCTAGGAAACAATTATCTGAATCATCAAAATATAAACAGTACATGTAAGATTTAGCCGACCACTTGTAAAATCCTGTTTTCCAACATAAGACTCTAAGTTCTCAATTATATATATATATAACGACAATTTGATAATCACCAAGACCCTTCACTGTTCATCAATAATCCCTACTTAAGTCTCCAAAGGTAAGTTCCAATTCATTTAAACCAGAACTTCAGATTTGACTATATCAGATACTTAGAATTAGCACTTGAGGGGCTGGTGCTAACCTCCAATTCTGGTGTTTAATGCCTCTTAAATTTTAGTGTATGAATTTATGAGTTTCCAACCACTTACACCTCATTTCCAGCACTTGATTAAGCCGATGGAACAATTTAATTGGATCTTGGAACAAATTTTACAAGTTAAAAATGTTTGCCGCAGTTGTCTGGAAAGAACAAACCTAGCGCTCAGGGGTTGGCGCCAGGTCTAAGAGGTTAGCAGCAGACCAAAATTTAACTGGTGCTAACCTCTTATAGGTTAGTGCCAGGTTAGCCGCACTTAGCGCCAACCCAAACTCCAACTCGGTAAATGTTCTACACACTGTTTGGTGATTTCCGACATTTCTGAACCCAAATCAGTTGCAAAACTCAACTCCAATCCCTTCCTATACTTCCTAACATACCGATTAACTTTAATTGAAATTAATCCAAACAACAATCAACGGGAAATCACTCGCTTTTCACTAACAGTTCATGAATAGAGGACTCAACTCACGCGACTGCAACTCAGGTTCCAAATCACGTTCATATGCTAAAATCGAATAAAACAAGGTGCTACTCACATGAATCGTAACTCCTCTAACTCAGAGATTTCAATTTCTCTTCATGTCACCAACGATAGCCAATCTGAGATTCTCGCTTGCTGACACTCACCTTCAATCTCAAGTTCCCCAGAGCAGTGTTTCAGATTTGATTAGATCCGAACCACAACTTACTTCCTATATTCCTTTGCTCATGATCGCTAAAAATAAATTTGCCCTTACCTGGTCTCTCTCTCTGCTCTAGGACTGAGATCTGAAACCTGCTGCCACCACAATCTTCGACAGAAGAAATCCACCACTGGTTTCCCTCTCGGCCACTCCAACTCACAGCTCACATTCACCTTCTTCTCTCTTCTCGATCTGATTGAGCAACAGCCGCAACTCCTCCTCTGACCAAAATGAGCTAAACCTAAACTCCCAAAATTGCTGTTACTTATAGTGGTCGTTGGTGCTCACTTTTTTCATGCTACGTTGTGTGCTCGCCCACAGTTCTACCTACATAACCATTTCATTAGCCTTGATCCCCCTGATCTCATCTTCACAAACTCAAATTAAAACAGTCCATCCACTTAATATCAATTAAATCACTAATATGAATTTATTAAAACCGAACTTAGCTTGCTCACCTTAACTTAACCTTCGCAATTCAGATTTGTAAAATTCTATATTTACCCTTGACTTCGATTACCTCAATTTCTGATCCTCAACTCTCCTCCTTCTCTTCTCAACAATTTGATTGAACTCCGACAGCAACTAGCCTCCTCCGATCACTTGAATGAAAACCCGAGAACTCAAACGCGGCTTCTATTTTATAAGCTATGTTGGCGCTCAATTGCCAACACATTTCATGATTCCCCGCATGCTCGCCTACCTAACCTTTATACATGGACAACCTCTTAAACTCACGATTCGGTGCTTGCCCCGGAACCGAACTACTTATATTAGCCCCTCATCTAATCATATTAAAATTTTAAATTTAACTCTAATTAATTTCCTTTCCTCCCTTTATAGAATTTTCCACTAATTAAATAAATTAACAACAGAAAATCTAATTTTTAATGTTATTAAAAATTTGGGATTTTACACCAAAGGTGGTTGCCATAGGTTTTAACATGCTACAATTGCTTACAAATACACATATCATTCAAAAGTATAACAAAGAACTCACAAAACATGTATGATTTTCCATGAGAGTTATCCAATTGATTTGGATGATCTTTTGGATATATCACCTTCAAGACACTTTGTTCAAATCAAATATCAAGACAAAAATTGGAAGAAAGGTTGAAGATCAATGCACTAAATAGCTATTTGAGTTGTGCACATTTAATTAAACATTACTCGCTCATTTGAAATCCAAAATTGATGAAACAAAAGCCATTTGAAAGCTATTTTGATGTAGAAATTATAGTAAAATTTCATTCAAAACAAATTAAAATTAAGAGAGTTGTGATAAGTTAAAATTGTTGTTCTATCACAGTGACAGTGATGACCAACACACCTTCACAAGTTTATTTGTGAAAATCCACTCCACATAAATTCATAAAAATTGATGTAGATGAAGTAGAAAGTGCTTTCTTTCGAATGGCATTGGGCTAAACCAAAAATTCATCCATATGAGATCTGTGTGCACTCATGAACACATCAAAATCATCATTGATTGACACTGTTATCTGCTACTGAGCAGTACAAGGTCAATCAAGTACATAGAATTCAATATTGCTTTAAACATCATGAAACCAAATTTTTTTTTTTTTTGAAATTAGACCCATAAAGGAAGACTTAAAAATAAGAATCACTCAAATCAGAGTTCAAATGAGCCAATGATGCTCAGTTGAAATGACAGGTTCTGCAATCTAAGTGCTACAGACCTGTTGAATTTCAATCAAATGGATAGAGCAAATGACAAGATTTAAAATCATCAAAATTAACAGGATTAAACTAGACTCTTATACCTTTAACATGCAACTAGAATCACTCAAAAATTCATCCGAAGGACAAAGTAATGAATGAAAGAAGCTGTTGCACAAGTACAATCCAGATTTAGAAAAATTGAGTGAAATTAACATCAAAAGGCTTAGATCTATGCACAGAGCTCTTTAAATCAAAACTAAAACACTTGAAATGAAATAAAAAACCTCAAAAAATATTTAGGGTAGAGGTTTGGCTTAGATCTCTCATGATTTGGAGAGTGAGAGCCAAAAAACCCCATATTCAATTGGAATCCGTTAGATCTAAGGAGATCTATTCTCCAATAGATTAAACCATTTAAAAGCTTATCAAAAGTATCCTGGGATTTTTTTTTGATGCTAAATTCTCAAATCTAGCATATATATTAGGGTAAATCTAAGGATTCATGCATATATTTGAGAAAGAAAGTGATTGTGTGCTAAAAGTGTTAAATCAAGCATAAGAAGCTATAAGAAAGGAGGAATTTCATATCTAAGGCCATGAGTTGGCCTAGATCCACGAAATTCCTCTCAAATTAAAGTTGAAAATCACTAAAAACAGCAATCAATGCTCAAACAAGAGAATCAAATCAATAATTACATCATATAGGTCTCAATCTAAGGATCCATCCCATAGATCGTTTCTCTTAACTTTCTCGTCATGTTTTATGGTTAGAGAGAAGTTTTAAGGTACTTGATCAAGGTTTGAGGCTTACAACACTTAGGCTTTATCCTATAGAAAGGTAGAAGATGAGAGAATGCTCAAATTGAAAGAGAAATGGTTGAAAATTAACAAAGGATTATACCTTGGAAGCTTGAAAGCCTTGAATGGTTGAGAGCACACTTGGGCAGTCTTCCCTCCTCCAGCAAGAGCTCTCGATCTCTAAATTTCCAGCCCTTTGCATGAAGGAGAAACCTTGTATTTCATAGGCACAAGGAGGGGCAATGCATGTCCAAGGGCATGAGCCAAAATTCCCTCTAGATGCTTCCAATTCGATGCTAAAGCATGAATTGGAAGTAATTTGGCTAATTTCAAAGCCTTCCAAATAGAGGTTATATGGTAAATAAGAGGAAGCTCGCGGGAAATTTCAAATTGAGCCTTTTTGCTCATAACCGATAACCCAAAGGAGTCATAACGAAATATCAATATGACTGTGATCCAATATCGGTCATAAAGAAAACAATGTTTTACCAATATTCTATAACGGCTCAAATTTTGTTAGAATCCATGTGATCTGGATGATGTGCCATAAAGATCGAATGTTCGAGATGCCATGTCAGGTGAGAACCGTTAATATATATTGGCTAAACTATATTTACTTTATGACCGATAAATATAATTGGTAAACAAGAGTTACTAAAATAGCTGATATTGGTTCACGGTAAACCTATATTTTAATTCAACTTTATTTGCTCCTTAATATATATGTATCCATCTATTCCTCTAATATATGGTGAAATTTGGGTATCTACATAACCTAACCCTTTTACCCTAAATCTAATGTAGACCACAAATTGAGCTTACTTTGACTCATTTTTTACTATTTTTGCACACTTTGGTGACCATCCACACCAAGACCCCTTGGATGATGGTGACTTCATGTTTTGATCTTAGTTCTGTGTAGGATGTGTAAAATCCTAGTGATTTCCATGACTCTACAACTGGTGATTCCATGTTGCGATCTTAGTCCCGTGTAGGATGTGTGGAATCCTAGTGATTTCCATGGCTCTACAGCTAGTGGATAGGAAATGAAACTATCTCCTCCCAATCTAACTCATATCACTCGTCTAGAGCTGTAAGTAGGGCGGGTTAGTCCGGGTTTTAATGAGCTCGGGCTCAACCCAATGTAAAATTAGTTGGCACAATCTCATCTTGGCTTGCCCTATACCCAAACTCCTTGAGCCCAAACCCAACCCTAAAATTATTTCTTGAGTTCGGGCTTGGTTCGGGCTAACCCAATTTAAATGTAAACTTAAAAGAATTACATTTTAAAACATTTTATGGTAAAGTGAAATTAGAATTTATGAACTAAAATATTAATTAGGATGCAACATGATAAAAATTATTCAATACATACAAATATAAAAAGATAAAATACAATTCATATGTTATTTTGAGTACTTTAAAAAAGGAAAAGAAACCAAAGATTACAATAGAGCAGGCATTTTCTCTAAAATCACTTGGTTCATATAAATATTTTTCTTTTCCATATAAAAGTAAGGTCACTCTCCATTTAATTAATTAACTTTACCATTCGTAAGGATGTATTAAACCAATCTTATAGATTCCACTTTAATATGGTTGATACCCTTTCTTTAAGGTTATATAAAACTAGTATAGAAAAACCATTAGTGTTGTAATTTTCTCAATAGCATGTTCGGAAAAATAAACTCCCAATTACGTCAAACAAGAAAAAAAAAGAACTCTTATTTCTCTTGAACAAGAGAAAAAGTTCATGTAAAGAGCTATGTTTGGATATAAGTCATGGGTTTCTTCTTTAGAAAGTCGTTATGTATTCATGGATTTATTCTTTAGTTCGGGTTTTTCAAGCTTTTCGGGCCACAAAGCATGAACCTAACCCCACCCAACCCAACCCAAACCCAACTTCGGGCTTAAAATTAAGTTCGGGCCTGACCTAAACCCAAACTGAAGTCTTAGTTCAGGCTATTATTCGAGTTGGGTTGGGCAAAACTTGCAGCTCTACACTCGTCAGATATAGTAACCGACTCTAGGACTACCTCAAAGACTATCTGCTCACCAAGCTCCTCAACAAGAATATACGCATAGTCTATATAAATAAATTAAATGAGATCGGCGATCGTAGTAAGCCATCATCATTTAATTTAAATAGACATGCAATCATATATCAAATCAATGACATAGCATAAAAGAACATGTGTAAGTGAGAAACATAAACATCTCACTAAATAACATAAATTCATCTCAAGGTTCAAAAGAAGTACAATAATCATCAACTAGAATATATAAAGCAATTCATAACTTAGAATTACACCAATCTGATTAATTTGATAAATCATTCATACCATATCACAAGTCTAATTGATGTATTGTCCAGTAGGAACTATAGACATTGATCATGACTACAACTATAGTATTCAAACTGGGATGTTCAATCCTTGGATCACAAGATCACCACACACAACATATTTTGGGTAAAACCCTTCTAACGGGAATTACCAATCATTGCTCTATACCAAGAGGAATCATCCGTCTCATTGGCTCATTACAGAATAAATTAGAACATGCCGGGAGGATTCCTTAACTCAACCAGCTTCATCACTATAATTAGTATGACTCCCTTTGTTCTAATCCTCCAAACAATCTTCTCTTCTCTTTTCCTTCTTGGATTTTCTCCTTCCCAGGTCTTCTTCCAGTTCTCTAGAAGTATCCAGATCCAACTAAAAAACCATCCCAACTAACACTTCCTTTTTATAACTAACAAGTTGCCGCCCATTCTTCCTTAAATTTTCTTGTGATTTGCTACCTTGCCACTCCACCAAGTCCTGTGTATAGAACTAATCAGATTTTTCACAAATATAATAATAGTAAGCTCATATATTGCCACTTCACCCATTAAACAACAAACTAAGCTACTTATTTGATACAAGCTCCTTCATTTATTCTTCTGAAAATTCCATATTACTCTAAATCCTCATTTCCTACAATATTCATCACTTACACAAATTACTAATTATAAATTCCAATTTTAAATCTCTATTTAAAATTTAGGGATTTTATAGTGTAAACACTTTTGGATTTGCTTCTTTATGGTTTTGTGTGCCATCTGAGTTTCAAATAAAAGAACTCTTTTAAAGCTCCCGAAAAGCATTGGGCCCAAAAGTCTCGTGTTAATTAGTTGAAAGATGGTAACCTTAACAGCAAATTCTTCATCTATCAACCATTAATAGAAGACAAAGAAACAGAATTATTTCCATTAGAGACAAACCTAATGAGGAAATCCAAGACTCTTTGGAAGTAGAGAATGCCTTTATTTATTATTTCTCAAATATCTATTTGGCTGAAAATAAGGATAGAAACTTTTGATGTTTAAATCATGTATGACCTTTGATCACCCCTACTAGTGATGCTAAAATATGGGAAACAATGAAATAACTACGGGCCCCTAAAAGTCCCTAGGCCTGATGGATTTCAAGGTTTCTTCTACCAATCTTATTGGGAAATTGTCAAATCTGATTTGTGCAAAATTATTAAGGATTTCTTTCAATTGTCATTTTGATAGAAAAATCAACTACACACATTCCAGAAAATTATCATCCAAGAAAACTAAATGAGTATAGACCGATGAGCTTATGCAATTTCTGCTATAAAATCATTTCAAGAATCCTTGTTAACGGGCTAAGACCTATTATTAGGGGTGTTCATGGGCCGGGCAAGGTGAACAGCCTGTTCTTGAACGGGCTTGGTCATGGATTTTTTAACCCTAAGGCCGGGCTTAGATTGCTTTTGAAAAGCCAAAAAAAGGTTTGGGCGGGCTTGGTCATGTATGAGAAACCATGGGTTATATGTTAAAAATTTTAAATGTTTATTGGTTTTTTGCTACTTTAATATTTCATGTTTTGTCTTATAATTCTAGAAAGGTACTATCCGCATTGTAATAATTGTTGTCTAGCTCAACCCCAACATCAAATATTTTTTTAAATTATTAAAAGAAGAAAAAACAAATTAATTTTTTTGAAATTAGATCTACAAGTAATCATAGTCGAGCAGGCTCGGTCAGGCTTGGGTTTTTAGATCTTTCTTTGGACGGGTGTGGTCCTAAAGTTCAAACCGAATGTTTTATTTGGACGGGCTTGGACAAATACCATCTGGCTTATACATGACATTCGGCCTGGCCCAAACCCGCCCAAGCCTAATGATCAGCCCTACCTATTATGCCAAAATTGATCTATCTACACCAAAGTGCTTTTGTTCAAGCCGTGATATAATTGAGCATATATTGATGGCGCAAGAACTATTTAATACCATAAAAAATAAAACGAGCAGCAAACAAGATCTCTTTGCTTGAAATTAGACCTTACAAAAGCCTATAACAGGCTTGATTGGATGTTCATTGAAAAAACCTTTAAGTGCTTGGGTCCAATCAGCAATTTGTCAGATTAATTATGTATTGCATAACCAATGCGTCTTATAGCATATTTGTCAATGGCAAACCTTGTGGTCTGATATATCCTATTTGGGGCATCAGACAAGGTGATCTGCTGTTCCCTTATATATTTATTTTGATCCAGCAGGATTTGTCATTTGCTCTCATTAAGGCTGAGCAACAAGAGAGCATAAAAGGCCCCAACGCTCATGCATAAATGTCACTGGTATATCCTATTTTGAATGGTGCCACTTAATGGTAAACTTTCTATGTAGATTAATTAGTTAGTGTTATATAAGCTTACTATAGATCATAAGGGCATACTCTGGCTATCAAGTAAGAGCAAGCCATCGAAGCTCTTAACAAACTAAAGAAAAATCTTAAGTTACAATGATTATATATGTATACGTATAAAGATATAAACATATATTATAAAACATATGGTGTTAATATTATGTTTAAAAAATGTTATTTAACATAGGAAACATAGGGAAAAAATATAAGAGAAAAATGAAAAACATAGTTCTTATAAGATAAAGATATAGGAATATAACAAGATATAATAATAGAAAATATGATTTTTAACAGATAAAGATTTAAAAATAGGATAAGTTAATACATTTAGATTATGTTACTTAAGAAATATTTTCCTGTGGTAAAACAACTAGTTTTTTCTGTCACATGGTTACCCTTTATTTATATAACTTAAAATATATTAAGTTTTATTATTTATTCTTATCAAATAACCATATTAACCTTGCAAAATATAAACTTATACGACATATAATGGGAGACGGCCTTTGGGATAACATGTGAAAAATAGAATTTATGCCTTGTTAAGTTGTTATAACGCAATTTGATTCATTATTTATCTTCAAAACAATGCCCAAACATTTTTTTTAAATCCTTATTTGTTATAAATTAGGGGAATGCAGACGCTATGAGCGTAGCAAAAGAATAGAAAGGAGTTGGTAGTTGGTTACTAATACACATGGTTTAACAAACTTGGGTATTAGAGTAAATTTGAAAAAATATGGAAGGTATTTTGGGTATAGATTGTCAGGCAAAAAAATAAGGGATTGGCATATCACAGGTAGATAATTATTCATGAACCTTTTTTCATTTGTTGGCGTACAGTATTGCACGTGTCACTATGGGATAATCCACTCCCTCCACTAATAGTAGAATATTCTTTTGCAACATTAGTCTTATCTTACAAGTTAAAAGTCCTAAAGTTATAATCATTCTTAATTGGCATGCCTTTAAAGCAGCACCAAGTTCCCTTTACATAAAGACGGTTTTGGCTTCACGGACGCAGCCGCTGGCTTTTTTTTGCACCACAGATGGCAAAAAAAAAAAAACGTACGCAGTGGTTGGTTCAGTTCTCGTTCTAAATCTCCCGAACTAAAGTATCGGGTCCTACCATCTCACGTAAGGCTGAGACTACAATATTGGTGATGCTCGTTATCCGAACAGAAACTATTCGGAGGTCCTACCAAAAAAAAAAAAAAAAAAAAACTATTCGGAGGTCAAACGTTCTTTAATCTGCCAAGTGGAAGATTCTATACCTCTCTAAAGGCGTACTTTCACAATATCTTTGTAAGACGTACGTAGAAGCTGAGTCCAATTGTAGTCCTTCATGGGCACACACCCCATCCATCCTTTTAACTTCAATTGCTCTTATCTATATATCATATATATCATGGGAGGCGCCCCTTCGTAAGTGTGCCAACACAAAATGCTTAGCATAGCTTTTCCAAAACAACTCTTACACACCTATTGAGAAAATCTATTAATTTAAAGGTACAATGGTCAAACTGCCTTAGTTTTTTTTTTCTCAAAACTTTCAATCAGTTTTTGTAATTGTTTCCTCCCACGTTCTGCTTTATTTTTTCTTACACATGTACAGTATTGTTATACGTGCACCTTGCTAGTCTATATATATGAGAAGGGGAAATTGATTGTTAGTTATGATTTTAGAAAAGAACCCAAATTCCGTCACCTAATTCATGGTAATTGTAAAATAGTGATACTTTTTTAAAATAATTGAGAATGAGTGTTGCTTTACTGTTTACAAAAGATTTTTTTCCAAAAATACCCTCAAGAGACTTGTAAACATTTTGTTTGTTATTGTCCTTTTAATAAGGTTAAGAAGTCTTTTGAAAGCATTTATGGAGGAAGTCTTCCGTTAATAGTAAAATGACATTGGTTCTCAATTATTTTAAAAATTATAACTGTTTTCCAGTAATGAAAAATTAGGTGATTGAAACTAGGTTATTTTTAAAACGTATCACAAGATACCAACAACTATGACGACTTTCCTAAAAAACCTTACCGTTCATTGTTAAGACGCAATTAATATAGGGTTAAAATAGTCAAAAGTCTGCCTATTCATTTAAAATCCAAACAGTTGCAAAAATGTTCCCTCTCTCTTTGTGTGCAGTACTAGATTTACGAGCACCCTGTTACTATGCACAATGATTATATATGTATACGTATAAAGATATAAACATATATTATGAAACATATGGTGTTAATATTATGTTTAAAAAATATGTTATTTAACATAAGAAATATAGGGAAAAAATATAAGAGAAAAATGAAAAACATAGTTCTTATAAGATAAAGATATAGGAATATAACAAGATATAATAATAGAAAATATGATTTTTAATAGATAAAGATATAAAAATAGGATAAGTTAATATATTTAGATTACGTTACTTAAGAAATATTTTCCCGTGGTAGAACAACTAGTTTATTCTGTAACATGCTTACCCTTCATTTTTTTAACTTAAAAAAATATATTAATTTTTATTATTTATTCTTATCAAATAACCATATTAACCTTACAAAATATAAACTTATACGACATATAATGGGAGATGGCCTTTGGGATAACATGTGAAAAATAGCATTTATGCCTTTTTTAATTGTTATAACGCTATTTGATTCATTATTTACTTTCAAAATAATGCCCAAACATTTTTTTTTAAATCCTTATTTGTTGTAAACTATGGGAATGCAGGCGCTATGCACGTAAAAAAGAATAGAAAAGAGTGGGTAGTTGGTTACTAATACACATGGTTTAACAAACTTCAGTATTAGAGTAAATTTGAAAAAATTGGAGGGCATTTTTGGTATAGATTGTCAGGCTGAAAAATAGGGATTAACATATCACAGTGTAGACAATTATTCCTGAATCTTTTTTCATTTGTTTGCGTAAAGTATTACACGTGTCACTATGGGATAATACACTCTCTCCACAAATAGTAGAATATTCTTTTGCAGCATTAATCTTATCTTACAAGTTAAAAGTCCTCACTATGGGATAATCCACTCTCTCCACAAATAGTAGAATATTCCTTTGCAACATTAATCTTATCTTACAAGTTAGAAGTCCTAAAGTTATAATCATTATTAATTGGCACGCCTTTAGAGCACCAAGTTCTCTTTACATAAAGAGAGTTTTGGCTTCACGGACGCTGTGGTTGGCTTTTTTTTCTCTTGTGCACTACAGATGGCGCAAAAAAAAACAAAAAAGTACGCAGTGGTTGGTTCAGTGTGCACGCGGATCCTCTGTGAAGCGCATCGTCTGTAAAGCAACAACATCCTCTGTGAAGCGCAATCCAACGGACCAGAATAAGCAAAGGTTATAATAGTAAATTTGAACGAAACGCTTTAAAAACTATTAAAATTCTCCTCGGCCCTCTCCTCGGCAAGACGAAAACGCGTGAAACATTTATATTATTTAACTTATAATCTTGTCCACGTCCGAACTTTCTTTGTTCTTACTCAGACATTTCTGTGTTTACTCCGACATTGGCGGGAAAGGTGCTGTCTTTACTCTCACTTCGAAGAAAAGGAAGGCAGCTACCACAGTTCCACTTCCAAGTGTTAAAGAAGAAGGGACCACCACCCACTCCACCATTATTTGTTTCTATTTAAGACTCCAACAACCAATGTAAACCAGGTACATAAACAGATTTTTGGCTTTTTCCATTAATGTCAACCCCTGAAGATGGTGGAACCTTAAATAAATTGAAATGATGGTCGGGCGAACAATGCCGCGCCGCCACACATCGACATGGTACGCCCAGAAATAAACAGCTGTCAAATAAGCCATTACCACCCCCGAACAAGCCTTAGGTACCCACCGAAAAAATGTGAGGTTCACCACAATTAAGCCTTAGGTACACACCATAAGAACCTGTAGGTACCCACCAAAAAACCGCCAATAATGCCCTAGGTACCCCCAATTAAGCCAAAATAAGGCATAGGTACCCAAGAAATTTTCGTAGGTATCCCAAATCGTCTGGCACCGATTAATCCTGGGATTTAATCGTGATGAAACAGAGACTTCATGTTCTCTGGAAAGTTAATCGGGACAGTCGCGATTAATCTTGAGATTAATCGCGAGACCTAATCTTGACTGGGCGATTAGTCGTGGATGCTAATCGCGGATCTCACAATTAATCTCTGGGCTAATCGCGCGGACATGTTTTGTCTTTTTTTTGACTTTATTTTTTGCCAGTATATTCTATCTTATTTTAACCAAACCTATGGGAATGAAGAAGGTCCAAAACTTATGTACCACCTTCGTACCCTTGGCGTACCGTAAAAATAATTCGTAGGTACCATGTGTGTAGGTACTAAGAAATTATTCCGACGTACTCAAGTTTTGTAATAAGCCCTCAAAATACACCAACTTAGCACATGGTTGAAGAGAATGGTTACCCTGTGATGTTCATGGGTACTATATATTGTTATTAGTATGATATTCTAAGTGGAATATCTGTTTTATGTTGTAGGGACAAATGAAGCAAGTCATTTGTACAAGTGGAAGTGAGCAATTAAGTGGAGATGAGGTTAGTGATGATATAGCGGATATAAATACAGTGCCTAGAGTTGTAAGAGCACTAAGGTTCGATGACGGCGAAGGGCATATTCAAAATTTTAAGCCATCCGTGGGAATGGAGTTCCCATCTACCGATGAAGCGTATAGATTTTACAATGCTTATGCAGCACAGAAGGGCTTCAGTATTCGAAAGAGTACGAGATGGAAAAGTCGGAAAGATGGTAAGGAGTTGTGTAGGAAGTTTTGTTGCTATAAAGAAGGGAAGAAGGGAATAGACAAACGGGATAAAGATGTGAAGAACCCTAGAAAGGAAACACGTACGGGTTGTTTGGCACACATGAGTGTGAAAGCTCAAGACAATGGCATGTATTTTGTAGCGAGCTTTGAGGATGAGCATAATCATGAGGTTGTTACCCCAAGTAAGATCCAAATGCTCCCTTCACAGAGGAAAGTTACAGAGGCGCAATTAGCAGAAATTGTATTAGCAGAAAGCAGTGGCATACGACCAAAGCATGCTTTTGAGTTCATGGGTAGAGAAGCCGGCGGAAGAGAGAATTTGGGCTTCCTACCTATTGACCATAAGAACCAGATTCGTGACAGACGGAGAGCAATGAAAGTAGGAGAGGGATCAAGGTTATTAATTTATTTTGAAGGACAACTGATTGACGATCCGTCTTTCTTTTATGCTGTACAAGTTGATGAGAACAATGAAATAACAAACTTTTTCTGGGCTGATCGGAAGATGCAAGAAGACTACAATAATTTTGGAGATGTTGTTTGTTTTGATACAACTTATAGGACAAACGAAGCTCAAAGGCCATTTGCACCATTGGTTGGAGTCAACCATCACAGACGAATGGTAGTGTTCGGAGCCGCAATGCTTTATGATGAGACGAAGGCATCCTTTGTTTGGTTGTTTGAAACATTTATAAAGGCAATGAATGGGAAAAGGCCAGTTACCATCTTGACAGACCAAGATGCAGCTATGTCAGCTGCAATTGCTTTTGTTTTGCCGAACACCTATCATCAGTTATGTGTATGGCATTTGCACCAAAATTCATTGAAGCATCTCGGTCACATATTCTAAACGAGAACCTTCTTTTCATCTGATATCAATCGGTGTATATATGATTACGAGGAAGAGGCTGAGTTCTTGGAAGCATGGGATGCAATGATTCAAAAATACGATCTCCAAGACAATGAGTGGCTGAAGGGCATATTTAAGATAAAGGAGAAATGGGCCCTTGTATATGGAAGAACTACATTTTGTGCTGACATGAAGAGCACCCAACTGAGTGAAAGCTTCAACAGCCGGTTAAAGAAATACACGAAGTACAACATGGATGTCTCGTGTTTTTTCCAGCATTTTTCAAGGCTTTTGGATGATATCCGTTACAAGGAACAGGAAGACAATTATAATATGAGCCAGCGTATTCCAAGAATGATGGCGGAAATCATCATATTAAAGTATGCAAGGGAGGTATACACACCGAAGCTGTTTGAGTTTTTTCAATCGGAATATGCAAAAGCTCAGAATCTTGTTGTTAATGAGACTTCACATACTGAGACATCCAAAATCTATAAAGTTAGCTTATTTGATAATCCTCGAGGGCATGTTGTTACAGTTAACACTGAGGATGATATGTTGAAATGCAGTTGCCGTAAGTTTGAATTTGTTGGGATTTTGTGTAGCCATGCACTCAAAGTACTTGACATGCGAAATATTAAGAGGATCCCAAGTCAATACATATTAAAGCGGTGGACAAAGGATGCAAAGGGTTGCAGCCCAAGTTATAGTCGTATGTCAGATGAGGAAGTGGCAAAGCTGTCCATGGTTAAACGGTACAGAAAACTTTGCCATAATGCCGTTAAATTATCAGCAATTGCTGCCGAAACTTTCGAGGCATATGAATGTGCTGCGAATGGGCTGGCCATTTTAATGACTGAAGTTGGAAATGTGCTGAAGAACAAGCCTCCAAGCACAGTGGATGGGAATGAAGGAGAGAATTTATCTGAAAATATCCAAATCACCGTTGCTGGACTGAAGAGGAAGCCGGGTCGAGGTCGTAGTGGACGTCGACCAAAACATTTTTCAGAAAGGGCTCCAAAGAGCAAGAGGAACCATGACAGACCAACTCAAACGGCAAATACAATTCAGACTCAAACTCCACCACAAACACAATATGCAAGTCAAAGCTCTGGATGGAGTGAGACAATGGTATAATACTTACCTCATACTAATGTATTTGTTTTATCATATCATGATTATGGTTTTATGGGGGATTTCTTATTTTTTATGAATTTTATGTATTCCATAGGCCTCTCATCAGTTTCGAATAGATGGAGTGGTGACGGGAATGCAATCGAGAACATATCCTATGGCTGAATATGCAATTTTGTCTCCATTCCAACAACCCGGTACTTACACACAGCTACTGCGGGTATATTTTCTAGAAGATCCTACTCTTCAATACTTTTTGAAGACTTTCAATGCTTTGCAATGACATTCCATTAATGACAGGAATCAATGAGTCCAAACATATTCCAAGAATCCAACTCAAGCAATACTGTTGGCCAGAATCAATTTGGCTCCTGTTCAAGCTCCACTGTAGGGAGATCTCCAGGAGTTTATAGTCGAGATGGGAGCTTATATCGTCAAAAAGGAGATTTAGATCATTTCCCTGGAGATTTGTGATTCTTTTGTATATTGGTACGACAAGAAAGGGGGAGTGAATTGTGTGTATTGAATGTGTTGACAGTGTTAGTCCTGTAATTATATTGTTTTTGTTTTTGTAGTGCAATGTAAGTGTTCATTTTTTCTAATTGTACAAGGATGTGTATGTACCAAATGTATACTTCCAGTGGAATGAGAATCGCAATTTTGAGTTAATTATTTAGTTCCGTTAATTGGTTAATATTTTCAGAGCTTCTTGCTGTTCCTCTTGCAAGTACATCCCAAATCAAAATAAGGTTCCCCCATTAATAACACAAGTACATCCAAAATCAACCCTTAGGTACCCCCAATCTACCTTAGGCGCCACCCATAATGGCTCCAAAAACCCCCCAATATATATATTTTGTACACCCCAACTGAAGAGTTAAGGTATCCCCTCAAACAACAATAAGAACCCACCCATCTGAACCTTAGGTACCGTAGATTAAGCGTTAGGTACCCACAATCATGCTTTAGGTACCCCACAAATAAGCGCAAGGTACCCTCTGCACAAATAGCATGACGCGCGTACCTGGGATATCAACGCCCGAACGTTGCAGTACGAATTGGTGATTGAGATTTCAACGCGCGAACGTTGGTTCGTAACGTCCGCGCGTTATAAGGAAATTCTTCCTACTTCCTAACGTACCACTTTGTTCCCTGTAATTATGCCCTTGTCCTCAAGGAATCCCCCCAATGATGCCTTAGGTAGCCCCCAAATGAGGCCTACGGTGCACCGCCAATCATCTTTTCAAAGAAGGAACTGATTCGGAGTAGATTGATGGACAAAGTTATATCAAATGGAAACAACAGAGGATTATGATGCTGTAATTACGAATACTTTTACTATGGGAAATGAGTACATTCTACACATATGAGTTGCATTGAGATAAATACATATCCAAAACATAGAAGTACGTCTAAAATCAGCACACTATGGTGCAATGTCATCGTCATCAGACCCGGGAAGTGGTGGGAGGGATGGAGTCTGCTGAGTGGAGCAAATGAAGAGATGAGTCACTATCTTCACGGCTTTCTTGACCAGCTTCTTTAGTCCACCAACTTCATGAGTGATAAATTCCTGAAACATTCCAAAATCACGTCGTAGACTGCCAAAATCCTCTCGAATCTCTCCAACGTCCTGGCTAAGCCTACGAAAGGCTTCTGACGACGGTCCACGTCGTGAATATGTCTTGAAAGAGCTGGGTTGAGAAGTGGGTGGACGAGGATGTGATGACGAAGGTTGTGCTGGCTCTGCTTCCTCTCTTTGTTGTGGCTGCTGTTGGTGCGCCATTGATTTTTCAGATCTCTGAGCCGCGTGACAGTGGTGGTGCAAAGGTGCAAGTTGCATTTGATTTAGATTCATCTGTGAAAATTGTCTTGAAATAATCATGGAATCAGGAGGTCCACGTAAACCAAACCTCATCCCAATCCTGGTCATAAGATAGGCAAACGGAAGGGCTCTGGGATGAGATGAATGGACAACTTGACATATATGTCTGCAAATGAATGTTGGCAGACAAAGGCGCGTCCGAGTAATGAGACGGTAGAGAAGGAAGACCATGGGCTTGGTCAGCTCGAACTTATTACCGCACCTAGGATAGACATTGAATGTGAAGATGAGATGGAGTATTCTATATGTAGGGAAGAGCTGATTAGCTTGAAGCACAGTCTTTTTCTATGGTGCATCAATCCCACACAGACATTGAGTGGCCTCAGCAAGTTCCTCTTGCGTTGGTGGGTTCAGGAAACGGATCTCTGATCTAGGTATACCCATTAGATCACTTATCAAGTCAGGTGTGACAGTATAGGTAGAGTTTGCCACTTTGATCTCAAATGCAGGCTCACGAAAAGGAGGGGTGGACAAGTTACGGGATCCGGCATAAAGTTGAGCAACAGTCGAGGAGTTGGCAGCATCCCCCCAATCTAGAATGCCGGACCAACCAACAGCTTCCAGAATCTGTACAATACCATATGGTTCTAAACATGATCTAACAACCGGTTTCTCAACAATCAAGGGTCGCTGCCGAATCTGCTCGGCTTCAGAAGGTGCAGACGATGAATTATCAGGAGAATAAGGCTCCCTGTGGATGGTAGACTGAGAGGGATTGGGTTCCTCTGTCTCAGAAGGGCTGTAATGAGAGCCGGAAGATAATGAGGGACTTGCAGGTGCAGGAGTCCTATCCCTTCTCCTCTTATGGCGCATGCTAGAATTCTTTGTTCGAGGCATGATTTGAGAAAATGACAGAGAACAAAACAATGTTCGACACAACTCACAGTGGAAACTTGGTGGAGCCAAACCGTAAACCCCGTATATTTGGCCTTGAGTTGGAGAGTATACAGACTTGGAGAACCCTGGAAGAAACAGGAAGTGCGTATACCGTAGATTAATCGTGATTTGGAGGCGAGAGGCAGCAGGAGAACAATGGAATAAGGGGACCCATGCGTAGGAAACCCTAGATTACTCGTGAGTACGAAGTGGAGCGAAACCCTCTATTTATACACCCAAACATAAACCCTCGCTTGTGCGCATACAAATAATACATACGGCCGCACGATTAGTCGTACAAATCAATAGATTAATCGCATGCTTAATCGCCATGTTCCGATTATGCATGGGACCTAACCCTGATGAAACAGCGACTTGCTGTATGAAAATATTATATTTTTATGATATAATAATGTGTCTAGAAATCATGGGAAAGGGATTGAATGATGTGAGAGTTTATAACATTCATGTCACGTTATGAATGTGACTCATGTAAGATATGTGCACGTATTTTTGAACCTTCAATACATACAAATCTGAGTACCCCCTAAAGAAGGCCATGCTACCCCAGACTTAAGCCCAAGGTACTGTGCAAAGTTTTCCAAAACGTGACCCCATGAAGAGAGCACCAATAGCACAGAGTTGTAGCGAGGTAACCCAAGAAATACGACCACGGCACCCCTCAAATAATTCTAAGGTACATCAGGAAAAAAGCCAAAGGTGCCCCCCAATGATGCCTTACGGTTGCCACAATTAAGAAGCCAGGTACTGTATGGGTACCCCACATAACACGCAGGTACCCAAAAAATCATATGAAGGTACCCCATATGAAAGCGCGCGAACGGTCCTTTAGAAAGCGCGCGCGTCAGTTGTCCTCTTAAACCGGAACGTGCGGGCGTTAAAGACGTCTGTGCCCCTTTCCTTCTATGGGGCACCTTACCTGTAACACAGGGGTACCTTCTTATTATATCATTGGGTACCTTAGTTTTAACTGGGGTACCTGTAGCCTACCCTAATATACGCGTCTGTGCTTGTACATACATGTGTACAAATACATACAAGCAGCCGATACACAACAAAAAATGTACTTACAAGTGTGCAAACAAGAACACACACACATGTACACGCAGGTATACATGTGTGTGCGTGGGTACACGTACAGACTTGTGTACACATGCCAAGTACGTCATAGGTACCCCAACTAATACGTGGATACCCAAGCATAAGGAATGAAGGTACCCCATACGTAAGGCGAAGGTACCCAATATGAGGAATTACTAAGAAAAGTTAACGTGCGGATGTTAAAGTCAAACGCGCGAGCGTTAAAGCTAATAAAGCGACAACGGTCTTCTTCGGCCGGAACGTTCGCGCGTTAGAGACCAACGTCCGCGCCTTGACGTCTGTTCCCCTTTCCCTCTACCGGGTACCTTCGTTTTGAAACCGGGGTACCTTCGTATTATATTGTGCGCTACCTTAGTTTTAATTGGGGTACCTAGGGCCAACCATAATATACGCGTCTATGCATGTACATACATGTGTACACATACATACAAGCAAGCCGGTACACACCAAACAATGTACTTACATGTGTGCAAACAAGAACACACATGTACCCACCTACACATGTACATGATATATGTGTACACAAGTACATGTTCTTTTACGTGTACATGTACAGACATGCGTACACATGTACACACATGTCTACATCAGCAAACAAGCCAGAGGTGCCCCCAAATGATAACTTACGGTAGGCACAATTACAAAGACAAGTACGTCATAGGTACCCCACATAAAATGTGGGTACCCAAACAATAACATGACGGTACCCCATACTGAAGGCGAAGGTACCCAATATAAGGAATTACTAAGAAACATTAACGCGCGGACGTTAAGGTCTGACGCGCGAGCGTTAAAGCTATTAATGCGCGTCCGACAGCTGTCTTCTTCGGCAGGAACGTTCGCGCGTTAGAGAGCAACGTCCGCGCGTTGACGTCTGTTGCCCTTTCCTTCTACTGGGGTACCTTCGCTTTAACACCGGGGTACCTTCGTATTATATCTTGTGGTACCTTAGGTTTAAGTGGGGTACCTGTGGCCTACCCTAATATATGCTTCGGTACATGTGTTTACATGTGTTTACATGTGTACACATACATACAAGCAAGCCTATACACATCAAAGAATGTTCTTACATTTGTGCACACAAGTACACATTTTCCTGTGTGCGTGGGTACACGTACATGTACACAAGTACATGTTCTTGTACGTGTTTACATGTACAGAAATGTGTAGACATGTACACACATGTCTGTACATGTGTAAACATGTATGTACATATATATGTGTACACACATTTACCTGTACCTGTGCACACACATGTAAATGTTTACTAATGTACACACATGGGCACATGTTTACACACATATACATGTGTAAACATTGGTACATGTCTACTCATATATAAATGTACATGTTTACACATATACACAGAGAATAAGCCAAAGGTCCCCCCCCCCCCCAATGATGCCTTACGGTAGCCACAATTAAGAAGCCAGGAATTGTATGGGTACCCCACATATTACGTAGGTACCCAACAAATAATATGAAGGTACCCCATAGGAAAGGCGAAGGTACCCGAAAGAGGAATAACAAAGAAACATTAATGCGAGGACGTTATTGTTCAACGCGCGAACGTTTAAGCTATAAGAGAAGTAAACGCGCGAGCGTTTAGAAGAACGTCCGCGCGTTAATGTTCTTTACGCAGAGCATATCCTGAGGTACCTTCGGTGTAATGCGGTGTACACCAATATTTCTTGGGGAGTACCTGAATTTTACAGGGGTACCCATATCGGATTTTTTAACTTTTTTCTTTGGGACAACTAAAGGCATGTATGGGGGGTACCCATACAATTCCTGGCTTCTTAATTGTTGCCACCATAAGGCAATATTGGGGCGCACCTTTGGCTTATTCTCTGATGTACCTTAGAGTTATTTTAGGCGGCGCGCCCTGGTCGTATTTCTTGGGTTCCTGAGCCATGTACACGTGTTCATGTACGTTTGTTTACATATGTACACAGTGTATATGTGTACATATGTACATGTATATATGCGTGCACACACATGTACACATGTGTATATGTATAAACATGTAGATGTATATATGAGTAGACATGTACACATGTGCACACATGTACACATGTGTATATGTGCACACATGTAGATGTGTGTAAACATGTTCCCATGTGTGTACAGGTGTAAACATGTACATGTATGTACACAGGTACAGGTACATGTGTGTACACATGTACATGTACATACATGTTTACACATGTACACATGTATGGACATGCACAGAAGCGTATATTAGGGTTGGCCACAGGTACCCCAATTAAAACTAAGGTAGCGCACAATATAATACGAAGGTACCCCGGTTTCAAAACGAAGGTACCCGGTAGAGGGAAAGGGGAACAGACGTTAAGGCACGGACGTTGGTCTCTAATGCGCGAACGTTCCGGCCGAAGAAGACCGTTGTTGCTTTATTAGCTTTAACGCTCGCGCGTTTGACTTTAACGTCCGCGCGTTAACTTTTCTTAGTAATTCCTCATATTGGGTACCTTCACCTTACGTATGGGGTACCTTCATTCCCTATGCTTGGGTACCCACGTAGTAGTTGGGGTTCCTATGACGTACTTTTCTTCATAACTGTGCCTAACTGTACATTTGTACACATACAAGTACATTTATATCCATTTCAACAGATGTAGACATGTGTGTACATGTGTACACGTATATGTGTAAATATGTACATTTATATATGAGCAGACATCTACCAATGTGCACACATGTATATGTGTGTAAACATGTGCCCATGTGTGTACATTTGTAAACATGTACATGTGTGTACACAAGTACAGGTACATGTGTGTACACATGTACATGTACATACATGTTTACACATGTACACATGTGTACACGTACAGACATGTGTGTACATGTCTACACATTTCTGTACATGTAAACACGTACAAGAACATGTACTTGTGTACATGTACGTGTACCCACGCACACAGGAAAATGTGTACTTGTGTGCACAAATGTAAGAACATTCTTTGATGTGTATAGGCTTGCTTGTATGTATGTGTACACATGTAAACACATGTACAGAAGCATATATTAGGGTAGGCCACAGGTACCACACTTAAACCTAAGGTACCACAAGATATAATACGAAGGTACCCCGGTGTTAAAGCGAAGGTACCCCAGTAGAAGGAAAGGGCAACAGACGTCAACGCGCGGACGTTGGTCTCTAATGCGCGAACGTTCCGGCCGAAGAAGAGAGCTGTCGCACGAGCATTAATAACTTTCACGCTCGCGCGTTGGACTTTAACGTCCGCGCGTTAACGTTTCCTAGTAATTCCTCATATTGGGTACCTTCGCCTTACGTATGGGGTAGCTTCATTCCCTATCCTTGGGTACCCACGTATTAGTTGGGGTTCCTATGACATTGTCATCTATGCACACATGTTAGTACATTTTTTGATGTGTATCGGCTGCTTTCATGTATTTGTACACATGTATGTACAAGCACAGGTGGGTAAATTAGTGTAGGACACAGGTACCCCAAATAAAACTAAGGTACGGAAGGATATAATACGAAGGTACCCCTGTTTTAAAAGCGAAGGTACCCTGTAGAAGGAAAGTGGAACAGACGTCAACGCGCGGACGTTGTCTCTAACGCGCGACCGTTCCTGCCGAAGAAGACAGCTGTCGGACGCGCATTAATAGCTTTAACGCTCGCGCGTTGGACCTTAACGTCCGCGCGTTAATGTTTCTTAGTAATTCCTTATATTGGGTACCTTCGCCTTCAGTATGGGGTACCGTCATGTTATTGTTTGGGTACCCACGTTTTATATGGGATACCTATGACGTACTTGTCTTTGTAATTGTGCCTACCGTAAGTTATCATTTGGGGGCACCTCTGGCTTGTTTGCTAATGTACCTTACAAATGTACACATGGACATTGTCATCTGTGTACACATTTACACATGTGTATATGTGTACACATGTGCGTGTGTGTACACTCATGTGCCCATGTGTGTGCATGTGTACACGCTTACACATGTCAATATGAGCACACATGTACATGTGTGTACATTTGTACACATACATGTACATTTACATGCATTTGAACAGATGTAGACATGTGTGTACATGTGTACGCATGTCTGTACATGTACACGTAAAAGAACATGTACTTGTGTACACATATATCATGTACATGTGTACACATGTACACACCTGGGTACATGTGTACACATATATACATGTACATGTGTACACATGTACACACCTGGGTACATGTGTACACATATATACATGTACATGTGTACACATGTACACACATGTGTACAATCATGTGTACACACATATACAAATGTACATACATGTGTGCACAACATAAACCGAAGGGACCCTTTAAAAACCCGTTGGGACACTTTAAAAAAGTTAAGAGGCTCTGGGGACGACACATATTTAATATCAACGCGCGCACGTTCTCGTGAACGCTCGGACGTTCGCTTTGGGTTTGGGTACCCCCGCTTTTTTGCATGAGGTATCCCCACATTTTGCCGGGGGTACCCCAATCATAAACCGAAGGTACATATTTAATATCAACGCGCGCACGTTCCTTATGTTTTGGCACATATTTAATATCAACGCGCGCACGTGCTGGGCGCGTGCGTCCGGGAGTTTGCCTATATTTACAAAGAAACAGGTCTGGCGCGTTATTTCGTCCATGCGAATCAAAGCCATCCGAAGCGCTTCATCTTCATTGCGATAAAGTCTTCTCAGGGTGGGTACCACTTCTCTTCTGGAAGAGTTTCAAAGCCTATATTTCTGGTTCGTAGGACTTACGAGATGCTTTACGAACTTTATTGATTTTATATGTTACGATTAGGGTATTAATTTGTTCATTTAGGGTTTCCGATCTATGTGTTTATTCTAATGTCTTGAAGAGGTAAATTTTGGTTTATCTTCGTCGGAATGGTTTATATTATCGGTTGCAATCAAGTTACTATTCACTTTTCCTATAAGCCTTTGACAAGTACACATCCCTATTGTTATCTCCCTGACGCGTGAATAACGCCTACACTTTTTCCTCAAGTGTTGGGGTTTTTTTTATGTATATAGGGAGTGGGTTTTTCCACACAATTATTCATATTATTCACATTCTATATTATTTGCATTCGGTAGCACTCATCTTTTCTGTGTCTAACATTATCGTTTGCTATGTGTTGTTTTGTGCATATTTATTTTTCTTCCTCTCTTCTTCTGAAATCTTAGATGGCCCCTAAGACCAGAGCCTCATCTTCTAAACCTAAGAAATCCTCCAAGACAGCCAATAAGAAACGCAGGACTGATTCATTTGATAATTCAATCTTCATCGATCGACAGGCCAAGAAGCTGTACGAGAATGATGTCAGCCACAGACAAATCTTGCTTGAAAGAGGGGTTATTCTAGAAGACTTCCCCGAGTCTATTAGTGCAGCATTTACCGGGAGAGGATGGGATAACCTCTTCACCAACTTCCTGCTCCCATCCCAACACCTAGTATATGAATTCTATTCAAACATCCACAACATCGCAGACGGTCCATCCTTCGATACCTCTCTCAGAAGGCAACCTATCCATGTAGATTCTGATACCATCGCTGGGGCCCTAGGTATTCCGAGAGTTGAGAATCCTGAATTCCCGTATGTTGATGCTCCCTTACCACAATTGCTCAATGAAGTGGCTGCTTATTTACTGACCACTGAGAGGGAGGGGGACTATGAGGGCAAAGCTCTGGATTCCTCCAAGTTTACATTTGACACCTCATTCATATACAAAATCCAATGCTCTAACCTTGCGCCGGTGAGTCACAGATCAACTGTGCCTCCTATGAGAGCACTCTTGCTTTATGCATTGGTCAACAGGCATTCAATTGATGTTCCCACCATCATGATTTCGTCTATGCTTGACTGTTTTCTCGATACCAAACGTAGGTGTGGACTTCCTCTCGGGTGTGCCATTGCAAAGATAGTCAAGATGCATCAAATTGACTTCCCCGAGTATGAGTTATTTGCTCCCCTTCCTCCTATCAGTACTGCAACATATAATAAGTCCAAGGGGCAATACAACAAGTCTCATCCTCCTCCTCCACCCCCTCCCCCTGTTCCAGGGGTCCATGCGCCTTCTCCTCCATCTCCTCCCCCTGCTGGTGAAGATGCTCCTGCTCCTCCACCCCCTCCCCCTGTTTCAGGGGTCCATGCGCCTTCTCCTCCATCTCCTCCACCTGCTGGTGAAGATGCTCCTGCTCCTCCATCTCCTCCCCCTGCTGGTGCTGCTCCTCCATCTCCTCCCCCTGCTGGTGAAGATGCTCCTGCTCCTCCATCTCCTCCCCCCAATGTTTCTATAGGACATGAGCATGATCTTCCTCTCCTGGAGTCTGCTACACATGATCAACCTATGGAACATGATCTTCCATCCTCATCGACGCCTGCTCCTGTTGCTGCTCCTATAGACCAAACAACTTCTTCCCAATTTCCTCGTGGACTCGCATCAATCCTTTCACAGGTTATGGTCATGCAATGTGAGTTGATGAATCAAACCAAGCTACTTCTTGAGAACCAGGAGACGATGAAGCAGCAGATAAAACAATTTTACGATGGTCAGCTTGCATACAAGCATGAAACTGATCGCCACGTTGCTAAGATGGAACATCTTCTTCAGAACGTAGAAAGTGACACCTACTCTATGAGAAAGGACGTACGAGAAGTGATTAAGCCGAAGTTTGCACAAATTGACAGCAAGTTGAGTTGGGTGAGGTCAACAGTATGGAATTCTGATGACACACTAAAAGCAGTGCATCAGAAGCAGACCAGGCTGAACGAGATATATTTGGAGATGCAACAAGACTACAGCCGGGCCACGAAGCACTTTGAATTGGAAAATCAGGAGCTTCACAGGCTGAATAGGGACAAGGGAGAACGGAGGACAGTTGTCGATGCAGCTTCTCAAGTTGTCGTTGGAGAGCATATTCCTCCAAGTGATGCGGAGTACATTCGAGATGAACATTTGTTGCTTGAACCCCTTGAGCCTGCACACAAAGTTCCTGATCCAGCAGGGCCTGCCCCATAGTCTTGAACCTCTTTTCATGTCATCTGAGTATCGAATGCATCTTATTTGACCATCTTTTTTTACTTATGTGCCTGTAAAACGTTGCGATAAGTGCATGCAAAGCAAATATTGTTTGGTCTTAGCTTTCATTTGTCATATTCCTCTATCTCCCCAATACACACACATTGGGTCTAGCACGTCGTAATGCGTGTACATGCAAAACAACCAGTCCAAGGTGCTGGTTATATTAGCCTATGGTAATGAACTTCCACCTACAAGACTAAGGTATTATACGAAATGATTAAAATCTGCAACGAAGGCTGTGGGAAGACGGGGAATGCAAAAAAAGTCAGCTTATATTAATCTTAATCTTGAGATACCCTTCCAAACGTGCCTACGTATCCCCCAAATCAACCCAGGGTACCCCCCACACGAGCCTTAATTTATCCACAAAAAATTCTCCAAATTAAGGGAAGAGTACCTCCAAGTAACACTTAGGTACCCCAAAGGTAAATTTAAGGTACCCCACTAGAAACCCGAAGGTACCCACACGTACAAAATAGTGGGAGCACATTCAACGCGCGAATCTTTCCTGGTAACGCTCGCGCGTACTGTGTACTTTAAAGCTGCAACGTGCGGGCGTTAATGATTAACGTCTGCGCGTTTTGTTCATTATCAGTTCCTACTTGGGGGTACCTCCGACTTACTTATGGGTTACCTTAATATTAATTTTGGGGGTACCTGGGTATTACTTAGGGGTACTTTGGCTTATTTGCTGATGTAACTTAGGCTTATTTCGTGGGGGCCTTGGCCTTATTTCGGCGTGTACGCAACTCTTACTAGGTGACACCTAAGCTTATATGGGGTGGGGGTGGTACATTGTGCCGGTTACGGGGTTACCTTAAACTTCACACGAACCGTACCTTCATTTTGTTTTGGGGGGGAGTACCTAATGTATAGTAACTTGTTTTAAAATTTGGCATAATTTACGATCAACGAGTTTGACGAATCTGTGGCAGAACTTAAGCAATCAAAATAACCAAGCTTTTATTCAATGGATACAATGCCCTATGTACACAATACTTTACAAAAATATGATCGTGAAACATCATAAAAAACTAAACAAGCCATAAAAGTAAAATCCAAGTGAATGCTTGATTCAGCTACAGCATTCATTACAGGAACATCCTTGTCCTCAAATAAATACATACAGATTCCCCAAAAATTAAAATTTTAGTTTGTAGTTTGACGCATGTATAATATAAAAATGTTAATACATCGAACTCTCCCCCTAGGTAGAACTCTTCTTCACAATATCATCCTTCACCGTGTTTTCTTCATGGAGGATCATCTCACTCACAATGCTTCTTCTGAAGCCCAGAATATCATTCTATTCAAAATTAACAAAACTATATTAATAATGTGATCATTTGGAGCTTTTGAAAACACAATTGGATAGGTTAGGAGTTGTAGTGTACCTGCGTGAATCGAGGAGAAAGTTCTCCTCTCCAGAAAGTGGCGAACTTCATGGCGAAGATTCCACAGTCATGGCTACAAAAGATGCGAGTACAAGTTAATGCTATTAATATCATATCGTAGTAAGTATAGAAAAGAAAGAATAGGTGGAAAACGTACGGGTTGCCTTGCCGAGGAAGCTTAAGAGCCTCTGCTTTCGTCCTTGGAAATTTGCTTACTAAAACTTCCTTTTCCCATTGCCAGGTGCATATAATATCTACTGCTTTTAGCTGAAATATAAAAATTGATACTTAATAACAACATTAGTGACACAAGAAATTATTACGTTGATCACTTACCACTCCAGTGAGAACTTCATGGGTTCTCCACACCTTCATCGAGTTCAAAAAAAAGACTTTCTCTTTATTCATGTCAACAACACACATGTACCAATGTTCTTGCTCCAATATAGGGAAAAACAACTGCATACAAACATATTTATTAGCCCTACCCTATTAAAAGATCCCAGCAACAATGGTGAGTTAAGCTTACCATTTTGTAGTTCACTATATTCAGTAGGTACGATGGATCAAATTGATCATTAAGTCTGGTAAGTTCTCGGTTTTCTTCTGCCGCGCAAAAAGTCTGAAAAGTTATAATATAGGTTCAACAGGAGTATTACAGACAGTTTCAAATTCTTTTGAAGAATGTCGTAATAATTACCCCAATATCTGACAGGAAGAAGTAACATGGGCCTCCAACCTGCTGTTCCTGGAAATTCAGCATCCGCATGTAGCAATCCAAGATCTACATAGAAAAAAATAAAATCTAAGAATCCAAATATTTATGCGATCTGACAAGATACTTAGTTTGTTAGACTCCTACCCAGTTGGTAATCCATTTCTCAGGCTTCAAACATTCGAACTCACCGCGGGCAATGAAGACATCAAAGAATCTCACCAAAACCTCGCTACATATATATCCTACAAAAGAAACAGTCAAACCATACGCAACAATTTACAAAGCAACAACGCGTCAAACATAAATATGCGAAAGTACGTACTCTGGATCGAGGTCCTCACGGAATGCATAGTTGCAGACCGCGCTTCCAGCATCCACAGGCGTCCTACTAGAAGATGCATCCACTGGTTTGCTTGCCTACAAGTTTATTAAAAATTCCAAAAAATGAATATATGGCTGTCAACCTAATTCTAACCGAAAAACAAAAACAATTCCTTTAGAAAAACTGAGAACAAACATACCAATGGCTGTATGAACGGATCTGCAGTGTTCAGATCCAGCAACAACCTAGCCTCCGCACGATCATCATCGTAAGATGGTACCTGAAATATATTTCATGTAGGTCACACGATCATTACATCGACAATTTTGCTCTTCAATCTACTATGGTAAAGTTTTACATGAATGGTTGACATGCAATTAGACATCCAATTATATACTACTTACCGTTTGCGTTGGCCTCTCGGCATCGAGCGGTTGCTTACTCTTTCTGGCCCTCTTCTTCTTCTCCCCGGTGATGGTTGTAAAAGGACTCCTTTTTGCCTTGCCGGGCATCTTCATTCGTTTCAATCTCGGAGCCTCAACGGGTTGAAATGGAACGATTGAACCTTCATATTCTCCCGCTGTTGGATCCGGGATACATGCCGCCCTAGGTTCAATATCTTCCATCGGCAACACCGGGCAAGGGCCCTCCGGTACAGAAGCAACGTTCACTGGAACCTCAAATGGTTCACGTGGACATTCAGGGGTAGGGTAGCTTCGGTAGTCACGAGCATATCCAACAAGCTCGAGAACCATCTCTCTTAGTTCAGCTTGCCCTACTCCAAGATTGCTTATCATCAACTTCAATCTCTCCACCTAAACAAATCAAGCCACAAACATTTGCATTTCTATAAGATCTGGAACTTATAATGAATAATGACAAAAACCGATTTCCATTACCTCCTTCTCTAAAGCCTTCAATCTCGGGGATTTGGCTACCTCACGCTGAAGGGCAGTAACTACCTTTGTTAGCTTCTTTATCGCTGCCCTCAGTTTATCCTACTAAAACACACAATCTAGTAAAATTTATGTCCATGTACGTATAATGAATATTGATATTGAGTACCCCCTATTCGAAAATATAAATACAATACAATATAATATACCTTCTTCCTCCCCTTTGATTTATCGGACTCCGGAACATTTTCATATTCATTATGTTCCGGAATATTCATGTCCTTTTCCTTTCCTTCTTTCTCCCTTTCCAACACATCCTCATCATTCCACACGGTGATGAGAGGAGCTGTTGCATCCAACTCTATCGCGCTCCCATCCATGCGCAAGCATTCATAATAGAACATCTGCGATTGATTAAACATTTCTTCCATTACAATTTAAGCATACCAAATATATGAAATGTGTGTATAACAATAATTTACCTTTAGAAAAACCAAACAACCACCGACATATATTTGGTGCTTCTCCTTGTATCGGCGGATTGCAGCAATGAGCCAATCAAGAACCAACTTCGACCAGTTGAGGGTACGGAGTCCCTCCATATCCATTATGAGATTTAAGAACTTTGTGCTGGCCTCCGGCTTAGCTTGAGGGCATAAAAATGAGCCCAATGCAAGCAATACAAAAAGCCTCAAAAAATCTTCATCCGCCGTCTCCTTCTCTTGCAGTCTTTTCTCCAGCTCTCCTAAAGGTATCTTACCCTTATCATCACAATACATTTTCTTTAATTCTGTGAGGTCATTTTCCACTTCATCGATTTCTATACTCTCCCCGGCAGAGGTCACCCCCAATATCCGCTGAACATTAGGAGGTGATATCTCAAACGTCCTTCCACTTACTTCAAGGCAACATTTTTCGGGATCAAATGAAGCCAATAAGGACACAATGTTGCCCTTATAACAGTGTTTAATTGTCATATCCAGAAGGCTTCCCAGCCCAATTTCTCTAACAGCTAGCTTCTGGGACTCGTTCGACCTTTTGATAATTTTTAGCAGTCGTTGAGGACTACATCTATTGCGAACTCCTTCCCCGCTTGGTGCCATTTATCTACAAATAAATACACAAATTGATAAAAAAAACTTTGCAATGTGACTATTTACATGTGTCATCTATAAAATCAAAATGTAAATTGAAATATGCCTTACGTACCCCACAAATATGCATTTTGTACCCCACAAATAAGAATTGGGTACCCACAAATAGGCCCCCTAAATTGGTTTACCTACACCTACAAATTGGCTTACCAAAACCCAATTAAGCCTTCGGTACCCCCAACAAAATAAGGCTTTCGTACCCCACAAATAAGCCTTGGGTATCCTCAAATATCCTCCCCCCCCACCCCCACCCAAAATGTTCTAGGTACACCCCAAAAATGCCTTGGTACAAACAAGTGAGCCTTAGGTACCAGCCCCCTAAGCCTTGGGTAACCCACCAATTATGAATTAATTGGGGAGGGGAGAGGAATCTAAGCCTTACTTCCCAAGATTTTCATCACGATTAAGTACAGGATTAATCGTGACCTGGCGATTAGGTGCGGCGATTAATCAGACGACGAATCGCAGATTTGTGATTAACTGTAAGCAGTGAAACATTGTCTCTGTTTCGTAGCGATTAGGTCTCAGGACAAATCGCCGAATCACGATTTCAGGAAGTACCTTAGACCTATATTGGGGATACCTTGGGCTTATATTGTGGGTACTGTAGGTTTAGGGGGTATCTTAGGCTAATTTTCGTGAGTGGGTTTGGCTTACCATGGGGTACCTTAGGTTTATATGGGAGCTACCTTAGGCTTATATGCGGTACCTTGGGCTTAGAGTGGGGTACCTTAGGTTTATATGCGGTACCTTAGGCTTATTTGACTGGGGGTACCTACGCTTTATTTGGGGGTGCCTGTGCATTAAATGGGGATGTAGCTAATGCTTATTTGGAGGGTACCATAGGTTTATTTGTTGACTACGAAAATTTTTTTTGGGGAGCTCTTCGGGCGTACCTAAAGCTTAACTCTGCAGGTACCCATCGTTATTTGGAGCAGTACCTTTGGCTTATTTCGCCTGGTACCCATGGCTCCTTATGTATACATTTGGTCATTGACTCATTATATTATAAAATTAAATAATGACTTACAGTCGTCTTTCAATGAGGCTGGTGGCTGTTGTGGTGGTCCCTCACTTACGAAGTTCTTGTGATGGTGCTGGTCCCTTTCTTTCGTCAAGTGGGCGCGCGCGTTGTAAGAAAGGGAAACCTCTGTGAAGCAAATGGAGTATGATCCTGTCCCTTTCGTATGCAATGAGAATGACGAAGACGAAGAAGGTCCAGAAATGGCGCAATGTCGGGTAAAGTGCGGACGTGGAGAGGATCCTAAAATAAATAATATGTTTCGCACGTTGCGGACGTGGAGAGGATCCAAAATTAAATACTATGTTTCGCACGTTTTCATCGAGACGAGGAGATTGCCGAGGAGAGAGCCGAGGAGAATTTTAATAGTTTTTAAAGCGTTTCGTTCAAATTTACTATTATAACCTTCGCTTATTCTGGTCCGTTGGATTGCGCTTCACAGAGGATGTTGTTGCTTCACAGACGATGCACTTCACAGAGGATCCGCGCGCTGGTTCAGTTCCCGTTCTAAATCTCCCAAACTAACGTGGCAGGTCCTACCGTCTCACGTAAGGCCAAAACTAAAATATTGGTGATGCTCATGGTCCGAACAGAAACTATTCGGATGTCAAACGTTCTTTAATCTCCCAAGTGGAAGATTCTATACCTCTCTAAAGGAGTACTTTGGCAAAATCTTTGTATGACGTACAGTAGAAGCTGAGTCCTATTGTCGTCCTTCATCGGCACACACCCCATCTATCCTTTTAACTTTTTAACTTCAATTGCTCTTATCAATATATCATGGGAGGTGCCCCTTGGGAAGTGTGCCAACAAAAAATGCACAACTTCCCAAAATAGTTCTTACACATCTATTGAGAAAATCTATTAATTTAAGGGTACAATGGTCAAACTGCTTTAGTTTTTTTTTTTTCTTTTTAATCAAAACTTTCAATCATTTTTTGTAATTGTTTCTTCCTACGTTCTCCCTCCTTCCTTCCCTTCTTATACATGTGTAGTATTGCAGGTGCACATTGTTAGTTTTTATATATGATAAGGGGAAATTGGTTGTTAACTATGATTTTTGAAAAGAACCCAAATTCAGTCACCTAATTCATGGAAATTGTAAAGTACTGATACTTTTTTAAAATAACTCAGAATGAGTGTTGTTTTATTGTTTACAAAAGATTTCTTCCAAAAATACCCTCAAAAGGCTTGTAAACAAACGGATCATACCCAGAGCTGGCAAAATACGACCCGGCCTAACGGGTCAACCCGAATCGACCCGAGTTAAACGGGTTTGGGTTGACCCGTTTATTAATTGGATTGGTTTCTCCAACCTGCAAGTAATCTAGTCAACCATATTATAAAAAAAAGCAACAAAAGTATCCCATCCCGACTCGATTAACCCCTAACTCAACCCGAACCCGGTACAACCCGATCCAATTAACCCCCAACCCTTATTTTAATCATATTTTTTGAAAAATAAAAATAAAAATAATAATAAACGGAACCCGACAACTATGCACGACCCGTTGCCAGTTCTAATCACAGCATACCAACAACTATGCACGACTTCCCTAAAAAACCTTACTATTCATTAAGACATAATTAATATAGGGTTAAAATAGTCAAAAGTCTGCCTCTCTCTCTCTGCGTGCAGTACTACATTTATGTGCACACTGCTACTATCATATATGGTAAGTAATTGCATATACTTCAAATTGTTGGTAAAAAAGTAGGATACTACATATTTTAAGTTTAATTTATAAAATTTAGAATATTTAAAATTTTTGGAGGGCCATGACTACTCTATCATATAACTAATCAAAAAATTATCAAAAGCATGCATTCGATTTGAGTAAAAAATGGGATGAATTTGTATTAGATCAACTAAGTCTCTGGGATGAATTTGTATTAGATCAACTAAGGAGACTTGAAGTAGGTGCCACTTGGGACAGTAGAAAATACTTCTTATAATCATCTTTAATGCCTAGGTTTTAAACTTGTCCTTTCCAAATAAATGCTAGAGTATCGCCTCTAATTGAGATATTTCGAATGGTTCGCACGATTTGCTGTTGTATGCAGGCTTGTGTGAGACATGGGAAAAAATCACCAGAATGATCTTCCCTCCGTCAACACACGGGGATCGACGCAAAAGTGGGAGAGTCGCCACCATTCATGATTTTGGGGTGAGAATGGACACCAAAATATTTAAAAATCATCAAAAAGTGCAGAAATGCCAATTCTAGGGTAAAAATAACCCTGCTTAAAAATTAAATCCAGAGATGGGTAAGGGGATTAGATTATGAACGGGGGAAGGTGTTAGGCACCCCCATTCATCCACACGAAGTGGTAGCCAAGTGTATGTTCATGCATAAAGAAAGTAAGAAAGCTTGCTAAGCATCATAAAAAACCTTGAAAAATGTCAAATGTATGATATTTTCACATGAAGATCTAAATGGATTCTAGATCCTCTCTTATGCCAATATCATTTCTGGAATACCACAAAAAGATGGAAATCAAAGCACAAGTTGCTCAAAACCAAGTTGAATCAAATCCGGGAAGTTTGGTAAAAAGTATGCCATTTGCCTTAAAATCATTCAAATCCAATATTAAATTGAACCAAACCAAATCCATTTGAAAGATTAGGGTAAATAAGAGTTTCATGCAAAATTTCAATCCATTCCGAAAAAAATCCTACGAGTTACCGGATACAGGAGTGCATAAAAACAAAAATCATTCGAATCGGACTTAAATCGAACACATGGCGCTCCGTCGAAGTGACAAGTTCTGTATTTGAACCTGAACTGTCCACTGAACTTCTACAGAGAGATGTCAAAAATCCGCTAGATAGAAATTTGTGAAATTTGGTGGACATAAACTAGACAGCCTCACCTTTCCCATGGTTCTGGAATCGCCCCAAAATTCATCCGGATGATGAAGTTATGGGCGTCCGAAGTAGGGGTACAGGTGCTGTCAAGCTAAGCCATTCTTGAAGAAAAAACCAAATCCGAAAATTGATACAAATATGTGATTCGTGCAAGATGAACACAAATACTTTAAAAATCATCCAAAAGGCATTCCAGAATTGATTGAGGCCATTTATTTGAGATTTATCACAATAAATGCAATAAACCCTAAATATGAGCCTATCCCGCCAAAATAGTGATATGTATGTGCAAGTGTAAAAAAACCAAAGAAGATCAATAGCATGCATACATATTCATCCAAATAGGGTTCTAAGACAGCCTATGGTTCCGTTCCATTATCGTTTCCCTCTGTTCTCTCTCCCCGTTAAACACGGTTCTTCAAGATAATCAAGGGTACTTTGAATATGGAACGGTTTACAATCAATCAAAAAGGCCTTATGCTACATGGGTTCTAGCACTAGGGTCAATCCCCAGTCTCGTTTCTCCTAGATCCGCCTTCACGTTTTACGGCTAGGGGAGTCTTGAGATACTTTGAGCCGGGGAAGGATTTCCACACATACAAACAAGGCTTTACACTACAGAAAGGTAGAAGAAGAGATCTAGATCTAGGAATGTAAAGACAAAAAATAAAAAGAAAAGTTGAGGCTTACCTGAGTTCTGGAGGCGATTCCACAGCGGTTTTCTTCTTCTCTTGGAGTTCTTCTTTGCGAGAATTCAAAACAAGAGTTGAGTGCCATTTGCTTAAGGAGGAGTCTCCTATTTATAGGCAAAGGTTAGGGTTAGGGTTGGTGAGAGTGGTAGACACAACATAATGTCTATAGCCCACCAACCTTAACCCTAAGGCTATTTCCGAGATTTCCCCTCATTTAATGAGGGATATGATGGTAAAAATGAAAAGCTCTCGGAAAACCCTAATTTTGAGCAAACTTAATGTATCCGGTATATCAGACCGGATACACAAGGGCCTTAAGGTATCCGGTACATGGTACCGGATACACTAAGCACTGCTTGTATCCGGTACTTGTTACCGGATACGAAAAGGCCTGCTTGTATCCGGCCTGAGTTACCGGATACAGGTAAAAATTCATTTTCTTTAATTTCTGTGCTGGTTTTCAAGGAGATAATGATTTTTGATGATTGTTTGTGCAATTTGGGGTGTCTACAACTGCCCCTCTTTGCGGGAGCTGCGAAGCAGTGAGCTGCAAAGAGTAGACAAGCCCAAATTGCATTCCCTTGAGCATGATTTGCTCGGTTCAATTCAATTTTGTAGAAAACAATTTCTGGGTGGAAATTTGCCAAAAAGCCCTAACTTTAAGGGGGGCATCTCTCCAATAATTCTTAAATTCCACTGAGCTCTCGTGGCTATGAAGTGGATTTTAAGCCCAAAAATAGGATTTTTTGAAAAACTGATTTTTTATCAAACCAAGTTGAAAATTGAGTGGATATCATCCTTTTGACCAGGCACATTTCCCAAGGTTGTCCTAAATTCCACAGAGCTCTCGTGGCTGTGAGGTGGATTTCAAGACAAAAATAGGATTTTTGAGAAAATAGAAGTTGTAGCACAATTTTGCTCTTTCCTCTTTTTTTTTTCTTTTTTTCTTTTTCTCTTTTTTTCTATTTTCTTCTTCTTCTTTTTTTTCTTTTTTTTTCTCTTTTTTTTTTTCTTTTTTTTTCTTTTTTTTTTCTTTTTTTTTTTCATTTCCTTTTCTGTCTTTTTTCTATTTTTTTCTATTTTTTCTGTTTTTTTCTGTTTTTTTTTTCTTTGGTATCTGGTATGTGTATCCGGATACACTTGGCCTTGTTTGTATCCGGCCTGAGTATCCGGATACCCCAGGTTTACTTAAGTCGCGCGCGACCGCGACTTTTCATTTCTTTTCTTCATTCTCCGATAACTCAGACCGGCTATCTTCTTCTTCTCCTTCACCCGACGGTTGCTCCCTTCTTCTCCGACGATTCCCTGAGCTCCGGTGGCTCCTGTTGCTGCCGGCGACACTCTGCGATTCCGGCGACCTTCCCTCATTGCCGCGACTGAGCCCTAGCTCGGCTTTCTTCAAAATTTTCTGATTTCCGGCGACTTTATCAACTCAGTGTGGGGTGTTGATCTCCGGTGATTGCCTGTGACTGATCCTTCACCAACCCGATTCCCTTCTTTGCTGCTCAATCAGTAAGGGCAATCCGACCCAGTCAAGCATGTTTTTTTTTTCTTTCTTGTATACCGAATTTGCCATATCTGAGCATGCTTTTCGATCTTGTCTATCTGTTCTGCTGGATTATTATTGATTGGATACTTGTCATTGATAATTCACCACTGCATTGTGCCCAGCATGACTTTGTATTTCCCATATAGCTATTGATAGAATTTTCAGACTTCATGCTATGTGATTTTTTTTCAAAATTTGTCTTGACTTTCAATTGCCACTTTTTGGAGCTGCCCATGTGACTGTGGCTTGTGCAATCCTTGACTTGATAGTGTCCAAAAACTTAGGACTGCCTGCTGGTGGTATTCATTGAACTGTTAATTGTATGCTGAATGGGCTTGGACCTCGTAAACTTGCTCCGACTTCCTTAAAATTGACCAACTGGTGGTCTTTTCCCATGATTTTCTTTCCTTTTCAAATGGCATGCTGCTGGTGCCATGTTGTAGTTTTTCTGATTGAATTCTGATTCTCATACCTTGCTGCTACTTCTTTTGTCTTGATATGCTGGGATTTATTCTTCTCAATCCGCCTGGTGTTAATGTTGTGCTCTAACTGCCAGGACCATTCTGTGGTTGGTTCTTGTACTCCTTAGTTTATTCAGATCCTTGATTTAGCTCAGACCATTTGCTTTTGCACAACTGTAGCAATCCTGTAGTAAATTATCAGATATTAGTCCTTGTGAAAAATATAGAAATATTTTCTAAAAGACTTTGAACCGAACCACAATTCCTGAAAATTTTAATAAGATTCCTGATGAACTAGAGTTGGAACCTAAAGCAAGGTGAAATTTCTGATAAATTTGAACTAAATCCAGATTAAAAGCAAAGTAGGATTTTAGATAAATTTGTACTGAAATTCATAGGATACTTCCCTGTTGTAGATGGCTAGGAGTCGTTCTCGAGTTAGAGAGGAGGCTGACCCAGCTGATCAGCCCTCCTCTTCGCGGGCTCGGACGGAGGCGAGTTCCAGCGCCACCCTGTCGGAGCCGCTAGATGTCTCCCGAGAGAGCTCTGCTGAGGTAGGCTTTCAAATTCTTTCTCTCTCTTCTTTCTTCTATTCTCCTTTCCCACACAACCTTCATACTTTTTCTTGAAATTTAGCCCGTGGTTGCACCTGCTCGTGGTCGAGGCCGTGGCAGAGGCAGAGTTCAGGATCAGGCCCTTGAGGGCGAGAGAGGCCGTGGCAGAGGCCGAGGCAGAGCCAGAGATACGGCTCAGGAGGGGGTTGCTGTAGCTTTGGCAGGAGTTTCTGAGGAGTTGAGGGCCTCTGTGCATGATACAGAGCTTCTCCGTGGCTTGGATAGCCACCCCTCCATGTGCATCATGGCAGATGTGCCGCTTCCATATCATTCTTCCCATCTGCGGGGTAGTTGGGGGAGATTTAGTGAGTTAGCTCAGTCACTATCTCCTGCACTCAGGCGGGAGTTTGGGATGTGCCATTTAGATCATTTCCTTAGCATCTCATCCTTCAGAGCCGACCGTCCGCTCATTTTTGCCATGATGGAGAGATATTTTCCGGAGACTCAGTCTTTCCACCTTCCGGACGTGGAGCTGGGGATCCGCCCCTCCGATTTTGTGATGATTACTGGCATTCCCTTGACGGGGCGGACCCTTGTCTTGGAGCGACCTTCTGCGGAGGACATCGGCCTCCTTCTGGGATATCAGGCCCTGCCACCTGCTGCTTGGGATGGGCGGAGTGGCCGGCTCTCCATTAGTTGGCTGCGGGAGAGTCTGGCTCGTCATTTTGAGAGGAGGCACGAGACCATCTCCGTGGAGGATGCAGCCTTTGTGCCTATCTTTCGGCATGTATTCTTGCTGATGCTTGGGAGCTGCTTTTTCCCGGAGGATACCACCGGTGTCAGCCCACTTTTCTTGGACGCTTTGAGAGATCTTCGTCAGACCCGTCAGCTGGCATGGGGCCGACTCATCTATGGGACCATCTTGGCCGGGTTGTGCCGAGCAGTTCGAGGTCTAGCATCCCCGAGAGGCGATGGAGTTAGCAGCCGGTTTTTCTGGCAGATTCTACAGGTATTGGATTCATCTGTCTGGTTTAATTCCTTAGGCTTCATTTTCTTAATTCCTTAGGCTTCAAATGGAATCCAAAAATTATGAAACCAACTGGATTTGAAAATAGACTCATAAAGGAGTGCATAAAAACAAAAATCATTCGAATCGGACTTAAATCGAACACATGACGCTCCGTCGAAGTGACAAGTTCTGTATTTGAACCTGAACTGTCCACTCAACTTCGACAGAGAGGTGTCAAAAATCCGCTAGATAGAAATTTGTGAAATTTGGTGGACATAAACTATACAGCCTCACCTTTCCCATGGTTCTGGAATCGCCCCAAAATTCATCCGGATGATGAAGTTATGGGCGTCCGAAGTAGGGGTACAGGTGCTGTCAAGCTAAGCCATTCTTGAAGAAAAAACCAAATCCGAAAATTGATACAAATATGTGATTCGTGCAAGATGAACACAAATACTTTAAAAATCATCCAAAAGGCATTCCAGAATTGATTGAGGCCATTTATTTGAGATTTATCACAATAAATGCAATAAACCCTAAATATGAGCCTATCCCGCCAAAATAGTGATATGTATGTGCAAGTGTAAAAAAACCAAATAAGATCAATAGCATGCATACATATTCATCCAAATAGGGTTCTAAGACAGCCTAGGGTTCCGTTCCATTATCGTTTCCCTCTGTTCTCTCTCCCCGTTAAACACGGTTCTTCAAGATAATCAATGGTACTTTGAATATGGAACGGTTTACAATCAATCAAAAAGGCCTTATGCTACATGGGTTCTAGCACTAGGGTCAATCCCCAGTCTCGTTTCTCCTAGATCCACCTTCACGTTTTACGGCTAGGGGAGTCTTGAGATACTTTGAGCCGGGGAAGGATTTCCACACATACAAACAAGGCTTTACACTACAGAAAGGTAGAAGAAGAGATCTAGATCTAGGAATGTAAAGACAAAAAATAAAAAGAGAAGTTGAGGCTTACCTGAGTTCTGGAGGCGATTCCGCAGCGGTTTTCTTCTTCTCTTGGAGTTCTTCTTTGCGAGAATTCAAAACAAGAGTTGAGTGCCATTTGCTTAAGGAGGAGTCTCCTATTTATAGGCAAAGGTTAGGGTTAGGGTTGGTGAGAGTGGTAGACACAACATAATGTCTATAGCCCACCAACCTTAACCCTAAGGCTATTTCCGAGATTTCCCCTCATTTAATGAGGGATATGATGGTAAAAATGAAAAGCTCTCGGAAAACCCTAATTTTGAGCAAACTTAATGTATCCGGTATATCAGACCGGATACACAGGGGCCTTAAGGTATCCGGTACATGGTACTGGATACACTAAGCACTGCTTGTATCCGGTACTTGTTACCGGATACGAAAAGGCCTGCTTGTATCCGGCCTGAGTTACCGGATACAGGTAAAAATTCATTTTCTTCAATTTCTGTGCTGGTTTTCAAGGAGATAATGATTTTTGATGATTGTTTGTGCAATTTGGGGTGTCTACAGCTTGCAAGTCTCCTCTAAAGCCATGCTTTCCATAAAGGTAAGTGTGATAGGTGAGCATGTTTATACTGGCCATGTGCGAGGGCGGGTAGTGCACATAACAAATGTACAAAAAATAGAAACAAGAACTAATGAAACCTAAATATTTAACCTAATGACGTCATAATTTGAATTTAAGTTTGATTGACAGCATGCTTATGGTCGTATATTTGATTAGTCGCAATTTAATTCAATCCAAGTATTTCAAATCTAATTCATATATGTTAATTGATAGACACATATATGTAAAATAGAGATGCTTGTTCATGGTCGATTCATGTTGCTTACAGTTAGAAGGTTTGGACATTGCAGGCATTTGGCCTTTGAATGGTTGATTGATTGAAGTTATTAAAATATGAGTTATGCTTCAAATTCAATCTGGGTGGATCAGACGGTATTACTGGAAGAACATTAAGGTGTCCATACTGCAGAAGAGCACTAACATGTTCCCCTCAAAGGGTACTCTAAGCAAAATATTTTCACTAGCCACTATAAACTTTTGAGTTCATGCAAACGGTTGGTTCAGCTCCCATTCTAAATGTACGAAATTAAAGGAGCGGGTCCCAACCTCTCGTAAAGCCAGGGCTTAAATTGGAGATGCCAGAACCATACCGATATCAAGCATTCTTTTAATATCGTTCCTAGTAAAAGATTCTATTCCCCTCTAAACGCTACTTTCAACAAACTCCTTTCAAAGTCATAAAGTAAAAGGTCAGTCCAGTTGGAGTACCTGCTATGGTACATAGTCCATTTATCCTCAAAACTCCTAATTCTAACATGAGCAGATACCAAATAATCTTGTTACTAGCTTGACAATAAAGATGGATTGAATATAAGCTACAGCCCTATTATGAGTATTGTTGCAATTTCTAGTGTGGTCGTGGGATACTGTAATACGAAAAGGTGTTATGGTCCCAGATGTTAAATTCTTAACTAACAAAGTCTCTATAAGCCTTGGGGTTTTTGGAGCAATGGTTTGGCAAGCAAAAAATGATATCAAAGCCAAACACCACGTCTCGGGTTCAAGTCTCGGATGGGGCGGTCTACAGACTGGATTAAAATGTCTTGGTATTATGCATGTATGGGCATCGCGCTAAGTCATTTAATTCTAATAGATTAGTGAAACCGCCAAGAGGGAAAGGGCTACCACCAAATTAGTGTTAGTAGAGTGGACCACGATGCGTGGTGGAATGTTATGGTCCTAGATGTTAAATGCTTAACTAATGAAGTCTCCGTAAGCCTTGGGGCTATTGGAGCAATGGTTAGGTACGTAACAAAAGTTCAGTGTTTTTTCAAGTTAGCCCACATGAAACTTTTACAACAATGAAAAAACACTGGCCGCATCCACAGTAGAAATCAATGCACGTAAACATTGTAGAATATTTCATCCCCTGTTACGGATGGTGAAGTAGGATAATGAAACAAGTGTTGTCTCGACATTAGACTGATGTGCATGTGTGTTTCACTGTCGAGTATATACAATAAAATTGCTACCACTCCACAGCTGTGTTTGGATGCTGCCAAACTACAAGAGAACGTAGAATTCCCACATGCATAGAGCATTTGGATACTAGGAAAAAAAGTATTGTGGAACCCAACATCTGAGAAAATTCTGAATGAAAAATAATCTGTCTGAAGCTAAACAGAGTCATTTATAACCCTTGTTTCTAAGTTAGTTTCTACTACAGCTGTCAAATGGGTCACACAAAGATCCGAACCCAATACGGGTATCCGAATATGGATTTTAGTTTAGATCTGATTATCCGAATATGGATCCAATTATATTCGGATTCGAATACGGTACCACATATATTCAATCCGATAAAGATCCGGCTGTTTATTTTCTATACATGTTATGGTTTTTTTAGGCTTTTTTAAGTTTTGTTATATATTAGTATAAGAGGAATGAAAGTTTCATATAGTATTTATTAATTTAAGGTCATAATATGAAACATATTTGAATTAATATATCCTTATTTGATCCACTAACTTGAGCTTTATAAAATCTTAATTTTTTTTTTCATATATTATGTAATCATATTTGGATACTCGGTCAGATTTGAATTTGAATCGAATTCGACATCAGATGTAAAAGATCTGTATCAAATTCGACTCGTTTGAAAAAAATATGAAGGGCATTTTAAGTATAAATTGTCAAGCAGAAAATAAGGATTGACATATCACAGTATAGATAATTATTCATGAACCTTTTTTCATTTGTTGGCGTACGGTATTACACGTGTGTCACTATGGGATAATCCACTCTCTCCACTAATAGTAGAATATTCTTTTGCATCATTAATCTTATCTTAGAAGTTAAAAGTCCTAAAGTTTTAATTATGTTAATTGGCAAGCCTTTAAATCCAACAAGTTCCCTTTACATAAAGACGGTTTTGGCTTCACGTTTTTACCAAAAAAGAAAAAGGTTTTGGCTTCACGTACGTAGGCACTGCTTGGTTCAGTTCTCGTTCTAAGTCTCCCAAACTAAAGTGGCGGATCCTACCATCTCACGTAAGGCTGATACTAAAATATTGGTGATGCTCGTGCCCCGAGCAGAAACTATTCGGATGTCAAACGTTCTTTAATCTGCCAAGTGGACGATTCTATACCTCTCGCGTACTTTCACAATATCTTCGTAAGACGTACAGTAGAAGCTGAGTCCTATTGTAGTCCTTCATGGGCACACACCCCATCCATCCTTTTAACTTCAATTGCTGTTGTATATATCATGGGAGCGCCCCTTGGGAAGCATGCCAACACAAAATGCACAGCTTTCCAAAATAGCTCTTACACAACTATTGAGAATATCTATTAATTTAAGGGTACAATGATCAAACTGTATTAGTTTTTTTTTTTTTCAAAACTTTCAATCAGTTTTCGTAACTCTTTCCTTCCACGTTCTCCCTCTTTCCTTCCCTTCTTACACATGTTCAGTATTGCACGTGCACCTTGCTAGTCTATATATATCAGAAGCGGAAATTGGTTGTTAGTTATATTTTTGAAAATAACACAATTTCAGTCACATAATTCATGGAAATTGTAAAGTAGTGATACTTTTTAAAATAATTGAGAACGAGTGTTGTTTTACTGTTTTACAAAAGATTTCTTCCAAAAATACCCTCAAGAGACTTGTAAACATTTTGTTTGTTATCGTCCTTTTAATAAGGTTAAGATGTAAAACCCCGTTCCGGATTATACCTTAATTATTAAGCTTAATTATCTAAAGTGGGATTATTAGACTAATTAAGTACTTGTGTTATAAAGATGGGGTAAATATGGATTATAATTAAGGATTTAGGGAAATCAAATTGAACTTTATTGAGGTTATTAAAATAAGCTAAGTTAGTGCTACGTCTTAATACAATTAACTAAGGTATCCTCAAATTAGATCTAGTGAATTGGAAATCAAATTCTGAAAAATTAGAGTTAAATGTAACTAAAGTATCTCCTAAGAATACCCAAAGAACTTCCCAACTATACTCAAGGTACCCTTTCGAATAACACTAAAATACCACCAAGTATTACCCAAGGTATCCCTATTGCATACCTAAAGTACACCCATGTGTTACTGTGAGACATGGGAAAATCACCTAGGATGATTCCCCTCCGTCAACACACGGGCTCAACGTAAAATGTGGGAGAGTCGCCACCATTCATATTTTTGAGGTGAGAATGGACACCAAAAGATTCAAAATAAGCAAAAAGAGCTAAAAGGCATATTCTAGAGTAAAAATAACTCTACTTGAAAATCAAATCCAGAGATGGGTAAGGGGATTAGATTATGAACGGGGGAAGTTGTTAGGCACCCCCATTCACCCACACAAGGTGGTTGCCAAGTGTTGTTCATGCTAAAAAATAAGAAAGCTTGCTAAAAATCATCAAAAACCTTGAAAAAGGGCAAATGTATGATATCCTCACATGAAAATCCAAATGAATTCCAGATCCTCTTTTATGTCAATATCACCAAAAGACGGAAATCAAAGCAAAAGTTGCACAAAACCAAGTTGAGTTAAATCCGGAAAATTCGGTAAAAGCAAGAACCATTTGTCTTGAAATCATTCAAATCCAATTTAAATTGAATCAAATCAAATTCATTTGAAAGATTATGATAGATAGAAGACTCATGCAAATTTTCAATCCATTCCGGTTAAAATCCTATGAGGTATTCTCCTTTGAAATCTGCTGCTGGAGATAATTAAAAGTGATAAATGGGCAACTTTGGAAAACAATTTAGAAAATAGGCTTCATATAAATCCATGAAATTTGGTGTGAGTGAAGTCTGTATAGCCATCTTTCATATGAAACTAGCCTCATATAAAAATTCATTCGGATGTGCCTTGGGTGGTCTCCCGAATAGGCCCTGAAGATCACAGATTTACCCAAAAAAGTGCTGTTGAACAGCTCTGAGTAAATCTGTTACCAACAACACAAATGAAGTCAAAAAATTATGAAACCAACTGGATTTGAAACTATACTTCCAAACAAAAACTCAAAAATAAGAATCAATCGAATCGGACTTAAAACAAACACATGGCGCTCGGTCGAAGTGACAGGTTCTGCATTCAAATCAGAACTAACCTATCAACTTCGACAGCGAGGTGTCAACAATCCGCATGATAGAAATTCATGAAATCTTACAGGCATAAACTAGACAGCCCCACCTTTCCTATGGCTTTGGAATCACTCCAAAATTCATCCGGACGATGAAGTTACGAGTGTCCGAAGTTGGGGTACAGTTGCTGTCAAGTTAAGCCTCTTTTGAATAAAAATAACTCAAAACAGTGATAAGAGGTGTGTGATCCGTGCAAGATAGATCAAAATCCTTTGAAAATCATTTAAAAACATCCCAGAATTGCTTAGGGCTATTTACTTCAGATTTTATCACAATAAATGCAATAAATCCGAAATATGAGCCTATCCCGCCAAAAGCCCGTGCTATGTGTGTGTAGGTATAAAAATCATTCCAACAACATAGCAAAGATAGCATGCATTCATATCAATCAAAATAGGGTTCTAAAAACAACCTAGGGTTCCGTTCCATTATCGTTTCCCTTAGTTCTCTCTCCCCGTTAAACATGGTTCTTCAAGATAATCTTGGGGTACTTTGAATATGAAAGGGTTTTCATGGAATCACAAGGCTTATAATAACATATATCATGCATTTAGATCAATAAAAAGGGTTCTAGAACAACCTAGGGTTCCGTTCCATTATCGTTTCCCTTAGTTCTCTCTCCCCGTTAAACACGGTGTTAGCACCTGATTTTTGCACCCCCAAAATAAACAAAAACAAAAATAGAACTAAAAGTCAAACCCTGAAGGGGTCAAAAAATTGACTTTTTGATTTAAGTAAATTTGGCCACCAAACTTCATCTCATTAAAAATAGCATTTCGACACGATTCCAACGCAACTGAATTTGCTGGAATCGGAGTCCAGATGAAAAAGATATGAGCTGGTCAAACTTTTGGGGAGCGAAAAGTTGACTTTTTGCTCAACCCCAATTCAACTGCCAAATTTGATCCCAATGGATAAGTGATTCCAAGCCGGTTCCAACGACACTAAGTTTGCTGAAATCGGACACCGGATGAAGAAGTTATGAGCAGTTGAAGTTTCAGAAAAACTGCCCATGTGGCAAAAAGGCAGCAAAAAATGGACTAAACCAATACAATAAATAAAATAAATGTGTTTAATAATATTTTAATAAAGAGAATCTCGCATTTTAATAAAATAATCGGAAAAATCGAATAAAAATCTTGCAATAAACCAAATTGAATAAAGGTTTGAAATCCAAACATTTTTAAAACGTGCTGGACCGTATTCTCATTACGGGCAGGGCATGCCCGTATTTGAAATACGAGCAAGATTCCAGAAGAAAACACACGTCACCGTACGGTGGGACACGCGTCCCGTACGGCTGATTCGCGAGATTTGCAAATGTGCGTTTTTCGCCCGTATTTGAATTACGAGCAAGGCACGCCCGTACTTCAAATACGGGCACGAAAATTTTGCCTATAAATAGAGAGGCCACCCCCCTCATTTGAACAAGCCCTCTCCTCTGGCCATAACCCCTGTCCTGCTGAAGCTATCCACGGCCGAACCCTGCCATCATGCCACCACTCCACTACCCCAAATCTTCTTAATGCCCAAATTGCCCCTATGACCCAAAACCATGCTCAAACACCCATAACCTTGCCTAAACTTTGACCTTTCATCTTCTTAGATTGAAGAATTTAACCAAGCCCTTCCCAATTCATCCCAGCAAACCTTGGAGGACGCGGAAGCGCTGCCCAAATCTTCGAAGAACCACAAATCTAACAAAGCAAGCTAATTACATTGTAAGTATACCATTCTCTAATTTGAATAAATTTTGCTTATGCTATTTTCTTCTTTACTCATTTTTTTATCACTAACTTGTTTACTGTTTTGGATGACATGAGAGGTGCCATAAGAATTTAGAAGTAAAGTATTAACCATTTCTGGAAATGAAGAAAAGAAAGTGTTTTTTTTTTAGAACAAAGTGGTTATTTCTAATCCTTTAATGTGGAAGGATCAAGCTCTTTCTTAAAGACACCTAATATTCCCTGTAAAACTTCCCCTTTTCCATTCTCAAAATGAACTAGAGACTATCCATGCAAGGTAGTCTTTCTTCAAGAAACATTAAAAGAAAAGGAAGATGGTCATTTGGGCCAAATGAGGCAAATGAAGTCCCTGGAAGAGCTTGCAACCTTTTCTGAAGTTACCAGAACATCTGAGAAGGCCACGAAATTGATCCCAGGAAAAGCCGGCACCAAATATGCAAAGCTGGAGGCGCCCGTAAACTCAGAACGGTCCCATCTGGACCGTGTTTGCTTCACGGGCAAGGCAAACCGGATTTCATCTACGGGCGACGGTGGACCGTATAACAAATACGGGCAAATGTAAAAATAATGTAAAAAAACTTAATTTTCGGCCCGGTTGGATCTATTCCGGCCTGAACCGACCTGAACCGGCCCCTTTAACAACTTGGGCTATCTTAAGCCCATTTTTGGACCATGGGCCCAAATGGGCCCACCAAGACCTCCTTTTGGCCCACATGAGTGGTCCACCTTAGACTGGCCTATACCAGGCCTGTTTTCAATAAACAGGCCTAGGCCCTTTGACCCTTGGCTAATGGGCCAAATCCAAGCCCACTAAGCCCATGGCATGTGTAAATAGTTTAAGTAAATAACCAAATGGGTTACCCAATAACCCAACTGGGCCCAAGACCCAACCATGGCAACCCACGGGTCTTCCAACGGGACCCGGATCCGACCCACTTCACTTAAATAAATAAAAAGATAAAATCAAATTAAAAAAAGGACCCACACCTCCAGCGGGCCTCGCCAGACCTAACAAGACAGCATGCTGGTCTAGGAAAAGGGTGAAATTGACTCAAAAACCAGGGAGACCCGAGGGACCCGTCAGACCGATGGGGCGGACCGGGGTGTCTTTAGGACTTCCCCGAACAGTAACTGAGGACTTAGCTAGATCTCTAAAAAGCCGCAGACCAGACTTAGACCCGATTAGGGCAAAACCGTGTCTGCCTGCACTCTCAGGCAGTGGCGACTCCGAATGTCCCAAGGCACGCACTGAAGGTGCGCCCGGTGTGTGATCTAGGATCCAGGTTTTAGGTGCTCACACACGGTTCTTCAAGATAATCTTGGGGTACTTTGAATATGGAACGGTTTTCATAGATTCAAATAGGTTCTAATACTAGGATCAATCCCCAGTCTCGTTTCACCTAGATCCCGCCTTCACGTTTTACGGCTAGGGGGAGTCTTAAGATACTTTGAGTAGGGGAAGGGTTTTCACACACACATCATAGGCCTTAATCTACAGAAAGGTAGAAGAAGAGATCTAGATCTAGAATGTAAAAACAGAAAAATAAAGAGAGGTTTGAGGCTTACCTGAGCTTCTGGTAGCAAGACTGCAGCGGTTTCCCTCTTCACTCGGATCTCTTTGATCTCAAGAGTTAATGACAAGAATTGATGGCCATTTGCTTAAGGATGAGCCTCCTATTTATAGGCAAAGGCTAGGGTTAGGGTTGGTGAGATGGTAGACACAACATAAGGTCTATAGCCCACCAACCTTAACCCTAAGGCTATTTCTGAGATTTCCACTCATTTAATGAGGGATATGATGGTAAAAGGTGAAAACTCTCGAAAAACCCTAATTTTGAGCAAAAATCATGTATCCGACATGTCAGGTCGGATACATGAGCACCTTAATGTATCCGGCATATGATGTCGGATACACTAAAGGCTGCTTGTATCCGACAACTTATGTCGGATACGAAGAAGAGTGCTTGTATCCGACCTGAGTTGTTGGATACAAGGAAAAAGCTTGTTTTCTCAAATTCTGTGCTGGCTTCAAAGGAGATAATGATTTTTGCTAATTATTGATCATTTTTACTATGCAATTTGGGGTGTCTACAGTTACCCAATGTACCACACATGTATATCTAAGGTACCCCCATGTATTACCTAAAGTATCCCCAAACTACACCTAAAATATCCTCATGTATTACCTAAAGTACCCCCAAAGTATTACCTGAAGCATCCCCCAATTATACTTAAGGTACCCTCCCAAATATACTTGAAGTACCCCTATTGTATACCTAAGGTACCCACTTGTATTGTCTAAGGTACCCCACTGATATACATAAGGTACCTACTTGTATTGCCTAAGATACCCCACTTGTATACCTAAGGTACCCCACTTGTGTTGGTTAAAGGTATCCCCTTGAATTGCCTAAGGTATCCCCCATGTATACCTAAAGCACCCCCTTGTATTGACTAAAGTACCCCACTTATATTCCCCAAGGTACCCCCTCCCCATATACCTAAAGTACCACATCATATTGCCTATGGTATTCCACTTGAATACCTAAGGTACCCCCTTGTTTCACCTAAGGTACACCCCCTTATATAGCTAAGGTACCCCTCTTATATAACTAGGTACCCCATTTGTATAACTAGAATACCCTCTTATATAACTAGGGTACCCCCTTTGTATAACTAGAGTACTGCCTTTATATAACTAGGGTACCCCCTTTTGCATAACTAAAGTATCCCTCTTATATTATTAAGGCACGCCCTTTACATTACCTAGGGTACAACCCTTGTATTACCTAGAGGTACCCCCTCATGTAAGTAAGGTACCCCCTTCTATAACCAAGGTACCCTCTCTTGTATTGACTAAGGTACACCCCTAAGTTTACTTAAAGTATACCCTATTGAGTAACTAAGGCAAACCCCCTTGAAACACCAAGGTACTCCTCAAACAACACTAAAGTACCCCCAACTTAACACCAAGGTACCCCCTCAAATAACACTAAGGTACCCCCTGGAATATCTTAGGTACATCCTAGGGTTTTAGATGAATAAAAGCTTTGTTTAGGGGTAGATTTGAAAGACCAAAACTTGGGCATTTAAAATGATGCCCTAATTTCTATTCTAAGTGTTTTGAGAATACTTCCTCTTGTCATAGACGTATTAAACAAAAGAGAAAGTTGTGGGAGCTTGCTCGAAAGCTTTAAGAGGAATGAGAAGAAGGAGAAGGAGAGGAGAGCTTGAAGAGAAGTTTGCTTCTCCATTAACAAGTAGCAAACCCATCAAACTAAAATGAATTTGTCGGATTTTCGTATTTCTCTCTCCTCGGGTTTGGTTAAACTAGGAAATCACTTGCATGTTGGGTTTTGCCTCTAAAATTCATAGGATTTTGGTTTGTTTAACTATCTTGTTTAGTTTTTATTAATTTGCCATGGATTTTGTATTTCTCTCTCCTAGGGTTTGGGTAAATTGGGAAAAAAATCACTTATATGTGGGGTTTTGCTTTCAAATTTGTAGGGTTTGGGTTTTATAACAATATTGTGTATTTTTCTATTGATTGCCATGGATTTGCAACCTTTATTGATTATATTTTAGATTAGGGTTTGAGTTTGGTACCTTGAATGATATTTTATACGTTGGATTTATGTTCATGGGGATTTGGGATGGATTCTTATGTTGGGAGGTGTTCTTGAGCATGATGGGATGTTATAGAATCGTCCTATTTGGTATTAGAAAGGTTTGATGTGGGTTGTATGAGTTTGGTGTTGGAAAATAGCCAAAACTGCTTAAGAACCCGAGCTGGCGATTAACCCCGGAGATGGGCGATTAATCCTGAGCAATAACACCAAAAAATAGTCACTGTAAAAGCTAATCACGAATCAGGATTAATCTTCGAGGCTAATCGCGACCTGAATGCGCGAACGTTGATCTGGACGTGCGCACGTTGGCCCTATTTTAGACCTGGACAGGTGAACGTCCATGGGGAGCACGCGCATGTTGGGCTAATCGCCCCTGAGCAATTAATCTTGGACCTAATTGTGGGTTTCATCCTTTTCTCCCCCAACCCTTTCCCAAACAACCCAAGCCTCCTACACAGCACCCTTATTACATGAAAGACATTTAAGTAAATGTCTTGTGTATTTATTACTCCATTTACTTAAGTCTTTACATATAAGTAAAGTTTTACCTGCCATTTGAAACCATTAAAATTACTCCAAAGGCTCAATTCCCAACCAATAAAAAGTCAACTTTCCAGTTTATGCCTAAATTTCCAGTTTTCTTGATTTTTATCAAAGACCACTTTTTGAGTTTGATACCCAAATGAGTAATTTAGAAGCCCATAAAATTCTAGAAGAGTTGTTTACCCTCCATTAGACTATAATTAGAAATTAAGCCTGAAAGTCCTTGTAGATTTGCCTAGAAAAATTGTATACCCAAAAGTCAACGTTTTAACCAGATTTAGAATATTTTTGAGGTCTGAAACTTTTTGTTTCAGAATCCGATGATTTTTGGTATGGTGGCCTCATTGGGATCCTAAGACTATCCCACTTATCAAATATGTAATTTGTGGGCTTTATGGTGTATGTATTATACTGTGAATTGGCTTTGGATGTAAATTGCTTATTGGTTATTTCTTACGCATTGTAAATATTGATTTGATTTTTGTAAAGATATGATGAACCCTCTTATGTGAGTTGACCAAGCACCTGGCCTAGGGAATGACTGTCACGCCCTAAATCCTCACTTCACGACTTACGTAGCATGAGTGGGACCAAGCATGACCTTGCTCGTAAGCGGATACCAAGGCACAATTATAATACAATAAAAAGTCTCTATTTCATATTAAAAGTCATCAGAGTTTAGCAGAAATAAATAACATCCCAGATCCAAACTTAAACCAATAACAAAATAGACCATCCGGTTCAAAACAGATCCAAGTTACATGTTCCACACAAAAACATGAGAGTGCTATGGTTAATAAAAGTCTAGTTCACACGACATTATCACTTCCTTTTGTTCCTATTCTCTTGATTATTTCCTGCAAGGATATAAGGAATGAGTTTCAACGAAACCCAGTAAGTGAGGTTAATATACCTCACATGAAATTATGCACAATATCTTTGCTATATTCACACAACAACAATTATGTATAGTAATTAGTAATAGTTAATCTACGTTTTTCCTAGGTTTCATTCATATGGATAGTGTACCTTATAAGTATAGTATAATCAATAAGGGAGCATGCCTTTCTATGAAATAAAACAACATTGCCATTAAATAAGTTACAATTAAAATATAAAGCAATGCTGCAATAATAATGTTAAACAATTAAATAATAAAATGTGAAATTACCATATTAAATCCAATTAAATTAATCCATATAATCGACATCATACTCCCAGGAGTATAAAATCCTCCTGGGTACTCATATTAGTGCTATGCACTAGGAGTACTCAAAAACCAAACCAACCTCCCAGTAGGCGTCCCGTATTGGGTACTCAACTAGGTGTGTCCCTAGGAGTACTAAATCCCAGAGATAATCCCACCAGTATTTAACTAATGCTTGGCCAAACATTAGAAGTACTCACATCCGAACTCCTCATGGTTTCTCACACCGGGTACTCAACTAGTGAATTCCTACCACTAGGAGTACTCAACATCATCACAGTGGATTTCTCACACTGGGTACTCAACTAGTAAAGACTACGAGTACCATCACAATCATGATCATATCAATAACAAGTTGAACCAACTTTCACGAACTCATACATTATTTCGAATTGTCAAAGAAATATCAAATATTACAATATGCCTCGTTCGTTAAATTACATAAATAATTCACCATGGGTCAAACCATGAGAAAGTAAATAGCATGTCATGCATCTGGTATTACCCATTCATATGGAATGCACCCACCCAAGACACCTATAAATCTGATTTTGTGATTTGACACATGCTTTCCATTGATTACCAAACACATGACAAAGCAAGACCATGGCAAGACCATGGTGTCATGGTTTTGTCCTTTCCATCTCAATGTGTCGTATGGTGGTGAAGTTGGTGTATAGTAAATGCTGAAGAATTGCTGAAAAGAGGGGAGTGTGGGGCCGGTAGGTGGGTAGGAATGTTGATAGAAGTCAAGGAAGATAAAGGAAAAAAAGGAAAGTGCAGTAACTATTGGGTTAAAAAGCTAAAAGAATAAAGACACCTCACTGGACTAATAGATGAATGACAGCCAAAAGCCAAAACACAAGTATGACCTAGCATGGTAATCATGACGAGTGGTTTAACTTTCAATGATAGAAGAGGGAGGGTAGAATGAGGCTTCAAAATTTTAGACACCTATAATGGTGATTGACCTGAATGGAAGTTAGCGCTATTAAATGGTTTAGTGGGTAAGTAGGCCAGACTCATGGGCCGTGAGAGTGTGAACAGGAAAAGAACAACAATGAAAAAGCTGTAATCATGCAATGGTTACACATACCGAACATAAGAAATACATCTACATTTTTAATTTACACATACATGATTAATTGATTATAACTTGAGAGAAATCATGCAATAACTCACAAAAAGCACATTAATCCCACTTACCTTGTATTAAGAGCACCAAGTCTGAAATCTATCTTCAAGATCCTTTTTTCCCAAAATAATGAATACTAGGGTTTAAGAGAGGGAGAAGGAGATAATGGCAAAAAGGTGAAATGGGAGAGAGCGAAAGAAGAGGGCGTGAGTGTGAGGAAGAGAGTTTGAAATAGGTTTTAGCAAAAGTTTGTGTTTGACTGCTAGGGTTTGCTTTAGAGGTGATTGTGTGTGTGTGCAGGTAGGGAGTGTGTGTTTGCTCACCCATAAAGTCTCAAAATAAAAAGTAACTTGAGCAGTCAAACTTTTGACTGGTCAAAGTTCCAAACCATTTTTTTAAAGTCATAACAATGACAGTGGACGAGTAGTCCCACTTGGCACTTAGTAGTGGATGAGTAGTCCCACTTGGCACTTGGTAGTGGACGAACAGTCCCACTTGGTAGTGAACGTGTATTCTCACTTGCCCTTTCGTTGGATAGCAGTGGATGGGGAATTCCACTTATCCTTAGTTGAATGCCAGTGGATGGGGAATTCCACTGGGTTTTTGCATTGAGTACACTCTCTTGGTTTGTGAAATGAGGCATTGGTTATAGTAACCAATGCCAAAGGTTTGTTTTACATTATGATTCCTACCAAGGTATACTCGTAGTAAATGATTGGGTCTATCGAGCTACTTTTATGTGTTATAATATTTAGATGCTTTGACTTGAGAATATTAATTACATGAACTGCTCTTTATTCATAATGTTATGTGAATCGCCTAAACTGCTTCTATTCATGATGTTATATGAATTGCATCAACTATTTCCATTCATGCATGTTTGCTACTTACTGGGACTTTAAGTCTCACGCGTTTTGTTTTACCGGATTTGATTTCAAATCCGCTTGGTGAGCCACGTATTGGGACAGATAGTGAGGGTGAGCTTGAGCATAGGCTCGAGGACTTCTACTACCCGTAGTAAGGTTCTCTTCATGTTATTGTAATTAGTTTTTAGAAGCTCTAAATGGGATGTAATTATTATTTTTGGATTTATAGACTTGGGAGTTATCTTTAGATTATTATCTTTGTAAGTGAATGCTCATATGAGAGATAGTAATAGAAATGTCTTAGTTGCCTTTTTGTACCCATAGATATTATCTTTTGGAGTTATTACACAGGTGCCCTTTTGTTATATGGAAGTTTTTAATTCCATGCTTCTTCCTGCTGATGCACTTTGATGATTACCTTGTAATTGCCTACATTAATTGTGTTTATTAGGTTCTTTTGGGCCGATAAGTAGGTCTCGGGTACGGGTTGGTGTCGTGATAGGGCAGGCCTGGATCTGAGGTGCTACATAAGAAGTCTTTTGAAAGCATTTATGGAGGAAGTCTTCCGTTAACAGTAAAATGACATTGGTTCTCAATTATTTTAAAAAAGTATAATTGTTTTCCAATAATGAAAATTAGGTGATTGAAACTAGGTTATTTTTAAAACGTATCACAGCATACAAACAACTATGCACAACTTCCCTAAAAAACCTCATCGTTCGTTGTTAAGACATAATTAATATAGGGTTAAAATAGTCAAAAGTTTGCCTATTCATTTAAAATCTAGACAGTTGCAAAAATGTCCCCCCCCCCCCCCTCTCTCTCTCTCTCTCTCTCTCTCTATGCATGTAGTACTACATTTACGTGCACCATGCTAGTATCATATATGGAAAGTAATTGCATATACTTCAAATTGGTAGTAAAAAAGTAAGATACTACATATTTTAAGTTTAATTTATAAAATTTAAAATTTTTGGAGGGCCATGGCTACTCTGTCATATAACTAATCAAAAAATTATCAAAAGCATGCATTCGATTTGAGTCAAAAAAAAGGGATGAATTTGTATTAGATCAACTAAGGAGACTTGAAGTTGGTGCCACTTGGGATGGTAGCAAAGCCTTCTTATAATCATCTTCAAGGCCTAGTTTTAAATTTGTCATTTCCAAATAAAAGGTAGAGTATCACCTCTAATTGAGATATTTCGAATGGTTTGCATGATTTGCCGTTGTATGCAGGCTTGTAGGTCTCCTCTAAAGCGGTGCTTTCCATAAAAGTAAGTGTGATATGTGAGCACGTTTATATTGGCCATGTGCTAGAGCGGGTAGTGCACATAACAAATGTACAAAAAATAGAAATAAAAACTAATGAAACCTAAATATTTAACCTAATGACGTCGTAATTTGAATTTAAGTTTGATTGACAGCGTGTTTATGGTCATATATTTGATTAGTCACAATTTAATTCAATCCAAGTATTTCAATTCTAATTCATATATGTTAATTGATACACATATGTAAAATAGAGATGCTTGTTCAAGATTCATGTTGCTTACATTTAGAAGGTTTGGACATTGCAGGCATTTGGCCTTGAATTGTTGATTGATTGAACTTATTAAGATATGAGTTATGACTCAAATTCAATCTGGATGGATCAGACGGTATTACTGGAAAAAGAACATTAAGGTGTCCATACTGCAAAGAAGAGCACTAACATTTTCCCCTCAAAGGGTACTTTAAGCAAAATATTTTCACTAGCTACCATACACTTTTGGGTTCATGCAAACGGTTGGTTCAACTCCCATCCTAGTACGAAATTAGAGAGAGAGGGGGGGGGGGGGGGGGGGGGGGCGGCGGCGGCTTAAAGGAGATGCCAGAACCATACCGATTTAATATCCTTCCTTTCAAAGTCATAAAGTAAAAGGTCAGTCGAGTTTGGAGTACCTGCTATGGTACATAGTCCATCTATCTCTAACATATGTAGATACCAAATGATCTTGTTACTAGCTTGACAATAAAAATGGATTGAATATAACCTAGAGCCCAGTTATGAGGATTGTTGCAATTTCTAGTGTGGGCGTGAGATACTGTAACAAGAAAAGGTTTTACGGTCCCAGATGTTAAATGCTTAACTAACAAAGTCTCTGTAAGTCTTGGGGCTTTTGGAGCAATGGTTAGGCACGTAACAAATGTCTTGGGTTCAAGTTTCAGATGGAACGGCCTACAGACTGGATTAAAATGTCTTGGTATTATATATGGGTATGGTGCTAAGTCATTGAATACTAATAGATTAGTGAAACAAGAAAAGGTTTTACGGTCCCAGATGTTAAATGCTTAACTAACAAAGTCTCTGTAAGTCTTGGGGCTTTTGGAGCAATGGTTAGGCATGTAAAAAACGTCTCAGGTTCAAGTTTCAGATGGAACGGCCTACAGACTGGATTAAAATGTCTTGGTATTATATATGGGTATGGTGCTAAGTCATTGAATACTAATAGATTAGTGAAACCGTCAAGAGGGAAAGAGCTACCACCGAATCAGTGTCAGTGGAGTGGACCACTGCGGCTGCGGCAGCGTGGTGGAATGTTATGGTCCCAGATGTTAAATGTTTAACTAATGAAGTCTCTGTAGTACCTTTTGGAGCAATGGTTAAGCACGTAACAAAAGGTTAGTGTTTTTTCAAGTTAGCCCACATGAAACTTTTACAACAATGAAAAAACACTGGCCGCATCCATTATAAAAACCAATGTACATAAACATTGTAGAATATTTCATCCCCTGTTATGGATGGTGAAGTAGGAAAATGAAACAAGTGATGTCTCAACATGAGACTGATGTGCATGTGTGTTTCACTGTCGAGTATATACAATAAAATCGCTAGCACTCCACGGCTGCGTTTGGATGCTGACAAACTACAGGAGAACGTAGAATTCCCACATGCATAGAGCATTTGGATACTGGGAAAAAAAGGTATTGTGGAACCCAACATCTGAGAAAATTCTGAATGAAAAATAATCCGAATTGAGTTCTGAAGCTAAACAGAGTCATTTATAACCCTTGTTTCTCAATTAGTTTCTACTACAGCTGTCAAATGGGTCGGACAAAGATCCGAACTCGATACGATTATCTGAATATGGATCTTAGTTTAGATCTGTTTATTTAAATATGGATCCGATTATATTCGAATTCGAATATGGTATCACATATATTTGATCCGATAAAGATCCGACCGTTTATTTTGTATATATGTTATGGTTTTTTAGGCCTTTTTAAGTCTTTTTATATATTGGTATAGAAGGAATGAAAGTTTCATATAGTATTGATTTAAGATCATAATATGAGACATATTTGAATTAATATATCCTTATTTGATCCACTAACTTTGAGATTTATAATATCTTAATTTTTTTTTTCATATATTATATAATCGTATTCAGATAACCGGTTAGATTCGAATTTGATATCAGATGTAAAAGATCTATGCCGAATTCGACCCGTTTGCAGCCTAGTTTCCACCATTAACAAAAAAAATGAATTCAAGTTGAGCCAAAAATAAGATGGGTTTGGATTGAATCAAATAAGAAAAGAAAAACTCAATATTTGTACCTAGGATGGTGCAATTTGAATTCAAATTTGATTGAAGACCCATCTTGTCCAAATTCAAGTTGACCTTAAATTTGATTTGTTCATGGTTTTATGACTTACCTAATTGGGACTAGGCGTTTGTTTGACTCGGATGGCAAATTCTGATGGTATTATTATGGGATCATTAAGCCTTACGTACATCCGCGAAGGACAATAACAATTTTCCCATAAAGGTCCTGTGCCCCACCCCGATCTTCTCCGCTGACGTGGAAGCACAAGCGAGTGTGCGCCTTACGCACCCAGCGCACATGGTGGAATAATAGCGTACTAGCGGCCGGAATAAATCCCATGTAACTTGCCGCTTTCTGTTGTGAATGTTTCCATGCAGGGCAAAACTCTGGAAAACAATAACTCCACCAAAAAGAAAAGCTCTGCTCGTTCTGTTTCTCGGAGAGAACGCAGATTGCATGAGACGATCTCTGTGCTTCTGCTTAAGGTGCATGTCTCTGTAAGTCTTCTTTTTATTTCCTTTTAATGAATCTTCAATTAATCCTTTTTTGAGTTCGTCACTTTTGATTCTTTGGGTTTTCGGTCTTTTTCCTTTGATTTTCTAATTCTTTTCTCGAATTTATCGGACTGGTATATTCATTCTTCTCTATCGTTGTGTCATAGAAAGGTATTTTACTTGATGATGAGGTTGCTGTTGAAGTTCTTTTGGCTGTTACTTATTTGGTTGTTCGTTTATGGAATTTCAGAGTTTCTGTTGAATTATAGTGAGTAGAGGCAAAATCACTGATTTGTTAGTAGTTCTTGGGAAGGAAGTAATTGAAAGATTGCTCTCATGGGTTCAATACCGGCTCAGTCGCAGTTCATTGCTAGTACTGGAAATCGAAACTTTTCTAATCATCCCCTGATTGAGGATCCCCAGGAGTTTAATCAGATAATTGTACCAGATGTGAGTATGACGCTTTATTTATTCATTTTCTTTGGAAACTAACGCGTTATTCTCTCGTTTTGTTAATTATCTTTGAATAGAAAAGCATCACTAATTTTTTCCCTGTTTTGAATAATTAGTGCTGTTTCAGATGCAAAAAAAGATAAGTTCAGGAGTAATGTTTGGTTTCTGGATAATTAAAATTAGGGTTTCTTTAGGATTATATGGTCAGGTAACTTGTTTTCAGATGCAACTTGTTAATTCCTGACGCTTGTTACCTTGTGCGTGCGGCCTCTGACCTGGCTCAGTAGTGAAAATGACTTGGTCCTAATGTTGTAGGAATTTCTATGGGAGTGGTTAAGTATTCCATTGTTTGGTGGAAAATTTCCATGGAAAAGGGTTTACTGCTTCCTGGTCTAACTTATCTATAATGATGCTTTCACGGTCAGAGCTTTACCTACATGTGCTCATTGTTTGGGAAAGGAACATTACCAGATTGTTAGGATTCGTAAGGCTTTTAGATAAAGTTGACCAAACAAGAGCAGTGCTTCATAAAAGTAGTTTTCTCCACAATGAATGCTAGGAAGAAACGTGAAGCAATTTTCAACAAAAATAACGGTGAAAAGCTTAATTTCATTGTTTTTAGCATTTTGTGGCTTAATCCAAAAGAGATTAAAAAAAAAGGGTCAGTGGCTTTAATAACATAATTGATACGGGACCAAACTGTAATAAATTGTGTTATGTATGTGTGTGTGTGTGTGTGTGTAAGCTATATTTTATGAAGTATCAGTGTTAAGCTCACAAGATACAGCTGGTATATGTGGTTTTCTATTCCAGCAAATGGAATTAATACTTCCATAATGGATGGTCCTATCATTTTTCCTTCTGGGTGATTTTGTGTCAATAGTAGTGGAATATTTTGTAAATATTGATGACTCATCTTTGTTCAATCCATTAGGAATAGTGACAGGTTATTTAAAAAAGTGCAATTGAAATCTAAAATTGAAAATACAAAGAAAGTTAACAGAATAAAAATGAAAAATAAAGCTTCAAATTCGTACATGCAGCTGGCACATTCATTTCCTGCATAGTGATTAAAACTCAAGGATGGGGATTATTCTTGGCCAGTCATGAGTTAGATCAACAATGCATATCAGAATTGGATGATCCATGGTTGGTCCAACTAGGGAGTCAAATGAATGAGAAAGGAAGAAAAAAATGAAGTTATTTATCTCATCCAATTGCTTTGATGGTGCAGAGCTGGATTGGACAATTAAAACAAGTCAAACCAAGTCTGACTGAATTTAAACTTGAGTTTCATAAGTTATGGTCTCATGTCCCTGAGGGGATTGGATGATACCATAGACTACGATTTCATGTAATGACTCAAAATATATTATGCATCTAATTATGTGATATTAAATCCTTTATCTCTTACAATAAAAGAATGCAATTTGTTCTATATTTTATCTGCACATATGGAATTGTTTTTTTCAGGCTCTGAAATTCGAATGGTTAACTTTTATTAACTTGGTACTTCCTTCAGTGATTTTGGTTTCATCATACCACAGTGATCAAATGTCATTTCCGTTTCTGTAACTTTGTTTCTGAACCTATTATCTTCATTTGCTAGATCCTCTTCCTGGACCCATTACACTAACACTTAAAGCTTGATTTGACTGTCAGATTAAGGGGAAACAGATTAATTTATACTTCTCTGTTTTATATTTTCAGAGGAAAAGTTGGAAAAACTTCTTTGCATACCTGGGTCCTGGATTTCTTGTTTCAATTGCATATATTGATCCTGGAAATTGTAAGTTCACCAATTTATATTATTGTTTATGTGATATCTCTTTTCTAATGATATCTAAATTTTATATACTTAATCTGTGTTATGTATTTAATATACAGTTGAAACTGATCTGCAGTCAGGAGCAGAACATAAGTACGAGGTGTGTTCTCTAAATTTTTTTTTTGTCAGAAATTTAAGTCATCAAAGTCCTAGAGAGAACATAATTATTGTACAATAGATCAATGGGTTGTTCACAAGAACTTTTAATTGACGAGATACTGGTAAAATGCTGCACTTGGATGTACTATATATATTATGAATGTGACCCACCTTATTGATATTTGACTTGAACGTTCCCGTGATAATTATAAGGAAATCCAAAACTGGATATTAGTGTCACTTGATGGGCTGATTTGTTGCTCAGAAAATATCATAGATTGGACTCATCTAGTGGTTTGCTCCAAATTCATGCCTATAACCATAAATGTGCTATAGTATCCCTGATATACTATTCTCAATCATGGGTTGAAAGTGTTGGAAATTACCTTCTGCTTCATGAATTTAAAGCCTTTTGTTTCATGAGTTTGATTGAATTACTTGCTCGGATATTAGATATGCTCTTTTTTTTCATCAAAGCCACCACTTCTCTTCATGCTGAGAGAAGCTCTCTGTTTGATAGTTACTCTGGATCATACTAGTTGCTTCATGTGCTGCTCTCATCATTCAGTCCCTTGCGGCTAACCTCGGAGTTGTCACGGGTATTTAAATTCTACATCTGTTAAATTGAACTTTACTGGCATTTTCCTTTTTTCTTTTTTATTTTCTAATTCTATCTTTAGTCACGTTGTAATTTCAGGGAAACATTTAGCTGAGCACTGTAGAGCTGAATATCCTAAGGTGCCAAACCTCATCCTATGGGTCCTCGCTGAGATTTCTATTGTTGCTTGTGATATTCCTGAAGGTAATAATGCTTAATGACCGCATGGAATTTAATATTGATGATTCTGTTCTTACTGGATTATTAGAAACCTAGAGCTTCACTTGGATTTGCTTTCAAAAAGTTATTGTCAAAAGTATGGAAGCAAAAATTAACAAAAAAAAAAAAATCATTTTCGATATGATTTCAAAGAAAACTTTAAAAAAAAAAGGAAGGCATCTTTTTACTTTATTGAGAAGCAATGCAAAAAAAGAAGTTAGTTTGTTTTTTTTTTTTTTTTTTTTTTTTGAAGTTAACTTTTACTGAGCAAAAAGTTATTTCTTGCTTCAGTTAGCAAAAAAAATTCATGAATGACTAACCAAATGTTACTTTTGCTTTTTGAGAGAATTTTTTTGCTTTGAAAAGCAAAAAATAACTTTCGAAAGACTATATCTAGAATTTTTAAAAAAAAAAGGGAAAAAGAAAAATCTTGTGTCATGTTTTAACTACTGTGCTATTCGAAATGCTGATGTACAGATAATGTCCATTCAACACCATTTTGTGTCAAAAACATGGACTGGATGAATGTAACCATCAGATCCATTCGATTTCCTCTTGAAATTTTATTTCTTCTTTGGCCATCCAAAATAACACTTAAATTGGATTATCTGATCAGGATGATCTTCAAAATTGGAGATTTGATGATAATCTTGACTTGTGTTCTGTTATCCTGTGCTTATGAGTAATGCTGCAGGATACTTACTGCAGGCAGGAATTAGTTTCCTTTAAGGATTCTACCAGGTCGTTCGATCTAATAACATCATTGGTTCACATTGATATCTGTCATAAAATTGTCTTAGTATTGGTAGGTATATCCTTAAGAAGATATGAATGAATTTGGTTAATCTCTCAATCATTGTATATGTATAAATATATATATACATGTATATATCTTGGGTTGAGGGCTGACCAATACCTATAAGGCTTTACGATCTCCTTCAAAGTGGAAAAGGTTTTGTATTGAGGCCATTTAAGTGGGAAAATTGTTGAATCTTTGAGGAACTTGGTCGAAGTTAGAAATCAAGTCCTTTGCCTCTTTCTCCATTGGTTAATACTCACTTCCAAAGAATTTGATGGGATTTGACTTTGTGACTTTTTCTGCAGTTTTGGTGCTTGTCTCTTATGTTGTTTTCTATAGCTATAGCAATGTTTTAAGACATGGTTTTTGACAGACTGAGAGATAGAACAGATTTATATTTTCATATTGCCTAGCTAAACTAGTCAAAATAAGGTATATTTTTGTACTTGGTGTTGTTGTTCACTTGTGGTGTTTATATAGGCTTTTGTAAATACAATATTTCTCTGGTATCAAAAAAATAGAGGATCGTGAGCTTAGATTAATTAAAGATAAAAATTGTTTTCCATATTTAACTATTCAGAATTTGTAGAATCTCTATCAATAATGATTTTGTGCATTTAAATTCTGTCAAACTCTTAGTTATTTTCCTAAAACAAAATAATAACAATAATAAAAATAATAATAATAATTTCAAAATTTGCAAAGGATTTGATAAACTTTGTTTGCACATGATTAATTTGTATTTGTGGTTAGTATAATTACAAGTTTACAACTGTATACCAGTTTGTCCTTTGGACATGTTATCTTTGATAATATTTTTTAGATTCATCTTTGAGGGTTAAGGCACATTATGTCCCTCCTTGTCTTGGTTTAATCCTTCTCTTTTGGTGATCAATATAATATTCCCTTCTATTGTGGAGGTTGCCTCATCATCCAACCCAAAAAGGAAGACGACGAAGAATAAGAGTGAGAAGAAGAAATAAAAAACAACATTTGCAGTGTACATTTCATTAGTTGGAATGCTGCCAGTCCATCCTATGGGCCTTTAAGGTACCCATGTGGTTCATGGGACTATACTTGTAAGCTTTAAAATACTTATGCTTGGCTTTGTCAATATGATTGTGCTTCGTTTCTATCAAAAATATTTCACCAGGTTAATATTAAATAAGAGTGTGTGCTACTATATATTTAATATCCCTTTTTCGTCTTAATTATTAAACAACATTTAGTGTGATATTTTTGGCTTTCTTGTCTTCTATCTTATAAGAAACTGATTGAATATGTTTTGAAAAATCTTATTGACCAGTTGGATTTTGAAATACTTACAAGAGAAAGTAATTCTTCTGCATTAGTACGCGCGCGCGCGCGTGGGTGCGCGTAAATGTGTGTGCGTACACACACACACATATTAATGAGCTGTCAACTGTCATTATCCTTCAACTACACTATTTTATCTCAATCATCATTTTCTATCTCTTCTTTATTTCTAGGATTCCTCCCATATTCTATTTTATTAAATTATTAATATGTATTTATAAATATCTATATTTCCCATTTGTATGTGTGTGTTTGTGTATGTGTGTCTGTTTATTTGTTTACCTATATACATATGGTGGAACAAGATTAATGTTGCAAACCCTAACTATTTGAAATAATGCATATGTTGTGTTGTTCTCTATGTGTGTGTGTAGTGACATTGCTCCCAAATTTTGACATGGAGAATGCCAACTTTAACATCATGTATTGCCTGTTAGTAACATTTTCTTCCTTTTTATCACAGTAATTGGCACAGCCTTTGCATTGAACATGCTCTTCCATATTCCATTATGGTGTGGTGTTCTTCTTACAGGGCTCAGTACCTTGGTTCTTCTCGCATTACAACAATATGGGGTATTGTACTGTCTTTTATAAGATGTCAAATGTTTAGAGTAACTTAATTTGATTAGTGAAATCAGTTAAACCTTAAAAAAGAAAAGGTTGGTAGTGTTACTATATTTGATCCACATTGGATCTAAGATTAGATTAAATGAGGCTACCTTATCTTGTTTCCTGCTTCCTTTGTAGGTGAGAAAACTTGAGTTCTTCATTGCTTTCCTGGTATTTACAATAGCTGCATGCTTCTTTGCTGAGCTTGGATATGCAAAACCCAATGCTTCAGAAGTTTTGAAGGGCCTTTTTATTCCTCAGTTGAAAGGAAATGGTGCTACTGCTCTTGCCATCTCACTTCTTGGTGCCATGGTTATGCCGTAAGCATTTTATGTCTACCAAAAATAGTCATTTTAAATTCTCTCTTATCTATGTAAATTTTCCTGTTCATATGACAGGCATAATCTCTTCCTCCACTCAGCATTGGTACTTTCTAGGAAAATTCCACGATCTATTCATGGAATCAAGGTAACATTTTATCTCCCTTGGTTTGGTATTAAATTAGTAGATTCTTATGCTGAAGTCATATGAAAATTATGATACAGTTCTGCATGGATTGCCAGTACCTGAGTGATAGATAATATCTTTGATGATTTCTATCCAAAAGCCATATGAACTCATGATCTTGAAATTCCAATTTAATAGGTTGACTATTTCATGCATCCATACAATAAGTTAGCACCAGTATCTCTCAAAAATGGGATGAAGTGTAAGCCTTAGGTTCAAGTATGTGTCTGGATCTGTCTACTCATTTAAGAGTATATGGACTCATTCAAGTTAGTGTCTGCCCTTCAGGTACAGGTACATGGATACATCAATAAGGATAAAAAATATTGTCTGCATGGAAAGGATGACTGTTTCATCAAATAACAAAAGCATTGAACCATTAAACAAGCCATTAATATAAACTTGAAACAGGAATATATAAAATTCTACATGTAATCTTGTATTAAAGTTATATAAAAGTGCCAGTGCTAACCATTTTATACAATTGTAAGTGTTGGTGCTCATTTGGAGATATGGGTAAATACTCAGTCTAACAAAAACTGCATTCGAAAAAATATTGTTTGCGTGGAAAGGATCAAGACATTTGGTCAAATTGGAAAATATGAGTATATTTTTAGGACTATCCATTTATGTAAACTTGAAAGGTGACTATATAGACTCTTACTTGTAATCTTGTATCATTATGTTATATGAAAACACTAACATCAGCCATTTTGGATCACTCTTGATTTTGGGTGCTCATATGTACTCAATCTAACAAAAATGGCATTGAAAATGGTGATACAGAATTTTCTTAATTCAGACATCAGATTTCTTTTGCTCTCTGCAAACCTTGAATGACCAAAGTGATCCAATCTAACGTAAAAGGACTAAGATATCTGATTAATAGCATATTGGTAATTTAGGTCAGATATTGGCCATCTGTGATTTTTTTTTAATGTTTCAACTTTAATTTCTTTTGGTGGTAGATTGGTCCAGATTCCAGAAGACCCAGTGATATCATTAGCATTATGGATTGATTTCAGTTATGGGGGCCATGAGAATTATGTGGTGTTCATATTTCTTTTCAATGTGGTATTGAAAGTGTGAACAATTGCACTGAAGTTTGTTGAAAGAGAGACAAATGTAGTTTGTTGATGTTCCAAAGATAGTAGCTTTTTGAATCTTAATTCATCACTTTTGTCACATATTGAGATGAGATGGCAGAAGAAATGTTGGTTCCTACATATGCATGCCCTTCTGCATTTATGGTTTCATATGATAGTGAGATTCATTCCTGATTCATTCTCTGTGACATAAAATAGGCATTTCATAGTTCATAATTTTTGCATAAACCAGCACTAGTTTTATTGATTTTGACGTACTCCCAATGATATATGTTGCTGCAGGAGGCCTGCAGGTTTTATACCATAGAAAGTGCATTTGCTCTGATGGTGGCCTTTCTTATCAATATATCTGTAATTTGCGTTAGTGGTGCAGTCTGCAATTCCTCAAATTTGAATCCAGATGATCAAAAGAGCTGCAGCGACTTAGATTTGAATCAGGCTTCCTTTTTACTAAGAGTATGCTATCTGTTGTTCCTTCCTTATATCTTGCATGATATCTGATGCTTAATGTGTGATAGAATTATTATTGAGATTCGTCGTTGTCCAAATTTTCATTCGACTTTAATGCAATGTTCCCCTTTTTACCTAGACGTTTGGGATTATTGACTATATTATATCTTTTTTTAATAGAATGTTTTAGGTAGATGGAGTTCAAAGCTTTTTGCAATTGCTTTATTGGCATCAGGTCAGAGTTCTACAATTACAGGAACCTATGCTGGGCAATACGTCATGCAGGTATTATACTTGAGTCTTATTTTTTTAGTTTTCCTTTCCTATATAAGGTTATTAAATTTATAAGTCTTCCTATCTTCATTTTTAAAATACTATCTTTTGGATTTGTTAATTTGTATTCTTCGATCCTTTTTCAAATATCACGAATTTGAATTCATGAAAAAATCATTTTTTTGTTCCTCATGTAAGTATTTTAATCCATTCTCAACATATTTCTTTTCCTTATATATGCTTATTTCTTGATGTGAAGATTCAAACTGATGTGGAACATGGTATTTAGATTATTTTTTTCTTCTTGTGGCCAAGGACAGTGAATGAATCATTTACTTGATCAACTTTTATAATGTTTTCTCATCATTTTTCACCAAAACTATGCTTTACGGATTTTAGTTATTTAATCTTCTAAGATCTAATTTTATAATTTTTGTTTTGGCTAAACTTTAGCATAAAGAGGCAACTTCTACAATACTAAACGAAAATTTCAAATTATATTTCAAGTCAAAGTGATGTTTATGTGGAGTTCCAACCTGCAAACTTTGTCTTGGAGTTAACCACATGATATTGGCTGCGATAAAACTTATAATGTTCCCAGCAGATTTGTTGAGTCAGTAATGTAAAAGATTGACAATTGGTGATTTTTCATTCCAGTCTAATTTGGGGACACATCTGAATTCTTAGAACTGCAATGCTTTTATATTTTATAAGATTTTGGATCAATCAAGAAGCAAGTTCATACTGAGGAACAAAGAGGAAAAAAATTTGATTGATGGCTGCTTCTATCACAGGAGCTGTAATTATCTGTTCTTAGAGGCCCAAATAAACAGATAAAATATTATGATTTGGAAAGCAATTCTGCAGTGCTAGTAATATAAATTTCATTTATTCTGCCCAAGATAGCCTAAGAAGATTTATGGGTTGAAAAACGTAAAAAATTATGCTGATTTTGGCAGGGAATAAAATTGTGGAAGTTTTATTTCCAAAAGATAGTAGTATTCTTTTGGGTAATGTAAATTATTATATTAAAATACGAAAGGCAAGTCCCTTGTTCATGAAGACTATACAAGAAGGCTAGTTAATAGAAGGGCTACTCATTGCTAATATGCAATGCATCAAATGGAAAATAAAAGCATTAATCTATTATCTATAGGCACATGATAAAATTGAAGGAACACATGATAAGAGTGAAGGTGAATCATTGCTAATATGCAATGCATCATTTTGTTCAAGCTTGTTGTGTTTGGCCAATGAGTAACAAACTTACATGACTGCTTGGTATGCATGACGTTCTTGAACTTCACGTATGTGATGCTCCAAATAGTTAACGCAAAAGAAAATTGGATGGATAAATGGTGAACTATATCAGCTTTAGTGTTTTGCATCCATTTCAGGCTGTCCAATGAAAAAGGTTATTAAGTGGATTTGTAGTCTAAAAAAAGTGAATTTAAATCGATTTGGAGTCTTTGAAATGAGATTGCTCTGTGGGAATGTCACTTCATAAGAAATCATGAAGGATAAATTGGAGAAGGCTCATTTTTCAGAGGACAACATATCTCATATTCTCTTGCACCAAATGTAGAAGTTCTATGAAGGACTCTTAACGAAGAAGCTAGTAAATCATTTCCCTGTTCATCTGGAAATTTGTCAAGGGCAGGACTCTAGACTAGCATAGTTTCTCCCTCATCAGATGGTTTGAAAATTTGAGAAAACACCCCTTCGTCAGCTGTGACTAACAAAGTCAAAGAAGACCTTAGGGGAGCTTCTTCGCACCAAATTTCCTTCACCTTACTGCCTTAAAACTTATGGCTTTTGATATATTGTCATGTAGATTTTATATTTGCTTATAAAACATCACCTTCAACAGAGAATATGAATATTATGTTACATGGTCTTGATACTATGGCTTCTGGAAATAAAATTTGTAGCTTTACTGAAAACTGATATCAAACTTGATGTGAGCTATAGCCTTCAAAAATTCTTTATCTAGACATGGTTATTGTGTCAGTTTATCATATGAAAGTGGGTTAGATTGAACCATGTTTGTTTTCTGATCATTCTATTTCATTTTTATTCTTGCAGGGGTTCCTTGACTTACGACTCAGGCCATGGCTACGTAATTTTTTAACCCGTTGTTTGGCAATAGTGCCTAGTCTAATTGTTGCAATCATTGGTGGCTCTTCTGGAGCTGGAAAATTAATCATTATTGCATCGGTATAATTTTAAATCCTTTCTACTAAGTTCTTTCTTCATTTCAACTCAGCATATCCAGTCCAAAAGTTTCTTATTTGAACTAGGATACAAATTACATACCATTTCTTAAATACCATACAGATTCCAATATTAGCAGAGCATTTAGAGTTGGAACCACATTTTTGTTAGTGAGGAGTTCCTAGTTCCTATTAAGTGATCTTGTACTTCCACAGTTGCTGAGGATGTAAACTACAGTTTTAATGATTTTACATATATTGCAGGAAGTTTTTGTTTCTTTACCTTTATACACTGTTAATGTTAATTTGAGATTTACTCTCTAGTGAGAAAGGGTCAGGATATCAAATATTTGGTTTCAATTTGGTTCCACCTATGCCCAGAGACAACCCTACTTAAAATTTTGGTTTCAGTTCTGATCAGCTTTGGGTCTTGATCTGAGAAACTTGAAAGCAAAGTTTAACTGCATATTTGCTTGATACCCATTGGTTGCTGAACTACATGATAATTCTAGAATTGTCATACCATATATGCTTTTGCATGATGATATGGAAAGAATTAGGAACTTAAAATCAATAAACAACAGATGCAATTTTTCAGAAAAAAAATGGAAAAAATTCTTTACATTGACATTGGAAACAAGGCTCCATATTTTTATAGATGCTTATGTTGATTTAATCTTTGTTTGCTTTAAAGATTTATAATTTTTGTTGAATTTATCTACTTTATTTACTAATTAAAGCTAACTATTAAATTATGGAAGTATTTTATGTATCTAATTTAGTTAGTTTATTAGTGTACTTATCAATTCATTAGTTAAACTTCATATAAATACACTCTCTATCCATTTACTTGGTGTGTTTCAGACATAAAACTGATTACTAGAATCCTTGAGTGGCTAACCAGGAATGAACTGAAAATTATTTGATTCAAAGATATTAAACCCAAAACTAATTAATTGGTTCTGGGAAGGTCAGATAATTCAGTAACTGGGTATCCATTGACTCCCTAGAAAGGAAAGAGAACTTAGATAGGAACCTTGATTCTAACTGAGGGGGTTGATTGATTCTAACTTTTAACTCAACATGAAGGTGTTTTTTTTGGTCTTGGATGTGGTAGGTCAAGCCTATAAATCATCTCTCTCTCTCTCTCTCTCATTTCTTTAGAGTTTGTCCTGGTGGCAACAGTTCCAAACTTGTGATAGGATGAAAATCTGTTCATAGTTTTGTCCTGATGGCAACAGTTACAAACTTGTGCTAGGATAATATCTGTTCAGAGTGGTATCACAAATTCAACCTGCATATTTACTTGCCTTCAGGAAGAATATGTAATTATGTATGTATCCATCCAAATTGATCCTGTCGAATAAAAATGTACTTTTGAGTGCTATTCCACTTTATTTTTCTAGTTCCTAATTGAGAAAATTTTTTATGTGCAGATGATTCTATCTTTTGAACTGCCCTTTGCTCTCATACCACTTCTCAAGTTCACCAGTAGCAAGACCAAAATGGGAATTTATGTCAACTCAACTATCGTAAGAAATTTTTTAACCTGTAATAGTTATATATGGAATTGGGATGGTTTTTTCAGGTGCTTGATTAGTTCCAAAACTCAAATGGCAAGTAGCACAGAATATATTATGTTGTGGTAGCTTTGACCATGAAAGATTTATTCGTTGAAACCATGCAAACAAGGCTATTTGATATATTGAATGTATGATAATGAATGGAACTAGAGATAAGAAGTTTGAGGCTTTCTCTAGTGCAATTCAACCTACAATTTGCTCTCTAAAACCAGCTGTATCTCAACTGTTAAAGTTGAGAAGTATAAGTTAACCTTTTGCTCTTGTTTTTTTTCCTTTTTTTTTTTTTTTTTTGCCTTTTATCTTTGGCCCCACCCATGTTGGAAATTGACCCATAAATACTGATTTAAATGATTGGACCATCTCAAATATCGTATATATACCAAACTGTGAACCCACTACATATGAAAATTCTGATTTTCAGATCACCACTTATTATTGATCTGATTTGCTGTTTGGACAACGTAATTTGAGCAAAGTTAGTTGAGGCTAGGCATTCGACCCAGCATCTCTTTGTACTTATTAGTGATATCTTGGGAATATGAAGCATTAATGTCAGTTGTGAGATAGCTGCATTAGCTATTCAATGGTTTTGACATTTTTGTATGATGAATAACACTTTTATCATAGGGTGATCTTACCTCTTTGACAACCAGCTTTACTGGAGAAAATTGGGAAATAGCAGAACTGAAGTGTTTGATTTCTGTGAACATTAGGCAAAAATAAAAAATAAAAATAGACCCAAAGGTATAACCATGATTATCAAACAGAGTTGAGATTTGAAATTTCAACATCCATCAATCTAGATCTCTTGGAGTCCTTTGAGGCAACTGTATGCTTACTATGTCTTCTCTGGGGAGAGAGTACATTGATTCATTATGTAAATCATCACCTTCCGGCCCAGTTCCTGTCTCCTCTACTGCCAATAGTTTGGCCTTTGATGCGCATGCATTTTACTGTTGATCATACCAACATATGTACCTGTAGATTTGATTTTGATGTTAGGATCCTTTTATTTATGTTTTCAATTTTTTTTATAAAACTTGCATCAATTGAGTAAAGCTTAAACGCTTTGCTTATATTTATTTGTCTTTCTTACCCCTTTATGGATCTTGCTTCAATTCATTTTTACTCTTTTTTCCATTTCCTTCTTGCAGATTTCTGCGGTCACTTGGATTATTGGTTCTTTGATAATGGCAATAAACGTATACTTTCTTGCAAACAACTTCATCAAGTTTCTGTTGCATAATGGATTAAAAATTGTGGCTACTGTTTTCATCGGAATAATTGGGTTCTCTGCTATGTTGATCTACTTGGCTGCAATTGCATACCTTGTCTTCCGGAAAAATAAGAAGGTCATCCAACTATTGGCAGTAGAGGAGACAGAAACTGGGCCGCAATGTAACGATTTACATAATGAATCAACGTACTCTCTCCCCAGAGAAGACATAGTAAGCATGCAGCTTCCTCAAAGGACCCCAAGAGATCTAGATTGATGGATGTTGAAATTTCAAATCTGAACTCTGTTTGACAATCATGATTATACCTTTGGGTCTATTATTTTTTGCCTAATGTTCACAGAAATCAAACACTCCAGTTCTGCTATTTCCCAATTTTCTCCAGTAAAGCTGGTTGTTAAAGATGTTTGACTTGGGCTATTAAGGGGTTGGATCTAGATTCATATTCAAGCATTACTCAGATCTGAAAATAGCAACGCAGATACATCGGTTGTGGTATGAATTGCATAGACCTGAGTTTTAATTTTGCCAGTGAAAGCTTTTCTGGTTGGCCTATCTGTTTCCCTTCTCAAAATGAACCTGCGTTTATGCATTTGGAGGGATCGGATGTTAAGCCTAATCCTATTCTAAGCTGACAATCTTAATTATTCTAAGTTTGCTATGCCAGATCCTGCTCCTGATCCTCGCTTCCATCTATACCTACAAAATAAAGGAGGGGCACGCAACACTTAATAGGCAGTATTATACAGATTTGTCTCTGTTTAGAAACCTTAGATATGTGGAATAAGCTAACAAATCATGTACATGTAATAGCCGAATTTAAATCCTACAAATAATACAAATATGTGTTAATTAACGCAAATATAGGATGCATGCAATGTCCTAAACAAATACTTTCTAAAATGCTTTGTTACAAAATTTGCAAACATATGTGGAACAATATGCAATATTTGCAATGCATCCCCATTATAAAATCCTCCCTTCACCTGTCACTTCAATGAGCAATGCCTTTTGTAGTTGGTTTTAATTATAAGGTCCTTCCTACATTGAAATTGACTTTCACTATGGTATTCCACATGTACATGATAGTTTTACGGGCTTTTAACCGGTAGGATTATAATGCTAAAACCACTATTTTTTGGAAAGTATCTCTCTCTCTCTCTTTTTCTGTAGACATTCCAAATTGCACCAAAATATATTGGAAAATAATAAAAGTAATTTGAGACTAAAATAAATATATGTTAGTTTCAAAAGTCATAAATCATAAAGAATCGTATGAATGATACGGTTACTTTCATTTTGGTTTCACCATATTGCCAATACAGTGATAACCGTATTGCCAATATAATTACCTTAAGGCATGATCCACATGGGCGCAAGTGACATCCGATGTGGCGTACAGAAGATTCCACTGTTATACGCCACGTCAGCCGAGCCACATGGGAGAATAACTAGATTTCCCCATATATTATATGGTGGTGGACAAAATCTATACTATATATAAAGTGAAGTGCTCCCTTGGGAAGCGTGCCCAAAACAATTTACAATAGAATCTATATTTTTTAACACCTTATCCCCATCACCAACTGATCGTCAAATTTAGCAAAGTAAAAGTGTGTGATTCTTATTTAGATAGTTGTAATGAATTGGTTATTAAAAATGCTAAGAAAAACTTGAATGCCTAAATCTATATGGAGAAGTCATGCACAATGAATTTTTAAGCTCATAATGGTAAGATTGGGATAAATATCATTTACATCCCATTCTTCTATCCTATAGCACAGACAGACATCCTATATTTCTCATTCCTATATTTTTTTCCTACTTTTTCTCCGTTCTCATATTATTTATACAAATCTGTATTTTTTGTCCCTACTTTTTCTCTAATCTCCAATCTGATGTAGAGATAAACATCATTTATTTCCCATTCATAAAGATGTGTAAATTTTATACTTCTTTATGTGATAAAATTTTTGCATCTTTATGCAATTTTTTAAACTTATTATATGATAAGATTGAGATATATATGCTGTTTAAATTGGTCTCAAACTATTAAAATTAATAAATCAATCAAGTTAAAAACCAATAGTAAAAGAACATGGCAATTAATTGATTTTGTCGCTAACGTCTTCACTATTCTTAGAAAATAAATTCTCATCTGTAATATAAATATTATCTTTAATATTTACTAAACATTCTAATGTTCAAAATTATTTATGATGTGACTTTTTTTTCTTCATATATGTTAATAGAAAAAGTTATTTATAGGATAAATACATAATGAATAAAAGATAATTACCATTGTGGATTCTTCCCCATCTTTATGCATCTTCTAATCTTAAATAACTATATGTAATTAAATAATTTCTTACTACATACAAATATCTAAACAAAATATAGTTGCCTTTTTTTTTTTTTTTTTATCTAAAAAAAAGTATAGTTGTTTTCTACCAAAGAAAAAAACAAAATATAGTTGTCTATTTTTTTCTCTTGTGATCACTCGCATTGTATGTGCCTTTCCACTAAGTAATGGTTGGATAGAGGGAAGAAAGTTAAAGAGTAGAAACATAAAAAGGGATACAAACGCAAGATTAAAGATATTAAAGAGTAAAAAGAAGATAAACGTACCTTAACATTGAAGAAGAAGAAGAACAAATGACAGTGAGGAGGTTGCGTGAAATATATAGGGAAGACCTTTTACGGTAATAAATGACCACTGGTACAGGTAAATTAAAATATTCCACGCAATGACCTCCACCCAAAAAAAAAAAAAATTCCACGCAACGAAGCAAAGGACAAATTCCGGCTTTTAAATTAAAATATTCCACGCAATGAAGCAAAAGACAAATTCCCCATTTTAAATTAAAATATTCTGTGCAATGAGTTAAAGGACAAATTCCCGCTTTTACTTTTACTAGCGCTATATGCTGTCGATAAAAATAAAATACAATTGCTTTGCAACATAAAGTGAGAAAATTTCCCACTTTTAATTTTATGAACAATAATTTACGATCAATAAAAATGAAATGAGGATATGAAAAATGTGAGAGAGTGGAAATTTTCCGCTCAAGTCTTAACTAGTGGTTTTTGGACTTTCATCCTCTGCAGCAGAGCTGCATGCAGCCCCTCACATTTAGTGGGGGTCCGACCACACCTTTGAGGGCCCCACCATTCATTTGGGAGGCCCCACTCCATTCATGTAAGGGGTTGCATGCAGCCCCCGTTGCAGACGATGCCCATCATTGGTTTTTGTAAACCGTTAATAAATACTGTCTTTTTTTTTTTTTAAAAATAAAAAATATTTACCTATAAATAATATGTTATAGGACAACTACTAGCAGTTTAAAAAAAAAACCGTTGGTAACGATCTTATTTAAAATTAATTAAATACAAAACTTCATAATTTGTTTTTATTTTCTTATTTTAATTTACTAGCGGCAAGATACCGCCAAAAAAATTCATCTATTTGGGGGATGTTCCTGCCAACATTTTATAAATGTTAAAACATCCTCGCTAGTATTTCTTGATTATGACGGAAACTATTACCATTAAAGGTTATTTTGTGCTCAAAAACCTTACGCCATGGGTTTTTCGCGCGCAAAAGATTTTAGTCAACTTTTAGGATTGGGAAAAATTGTTACCACCGATAAAAGAGTTTTTTTCGAGTGAAAAATACTTACCACCGGTAAAAGGTCGCCCTCTCTCCCTCGCGTTTTATAGTGTAAATCTAAACGAATGAAGTTTTGAAACCTATGAATAATCGAAGTTGTCGATTAAACCTAATAAATAGCAATAGGAGCAGAAATTGATAGGAGAAACATTAAATTTCAGATTTTATGACACGCTGTAATTCTATTTATGACATACCGTAATTAGTTTCTATACCCCATATTCATAATGTAAGAGCACACCGTGAAAACCCGAGACCTACCTATTTTCAAGAATGAAATCTTCTACCATGTTTGCCTAAATTGGCATCTGCAATGGCCGTGAGATGCTGCCATGTGGATCATTTCGCGGCCACTGTTTTTGCTTGTCATAAATGTAATAAAGTGGGCTTCACATGAAAAACAGGGACTGTGAAATGCTCCACATGGCAGCATCTCATGGCTACTTCAGGGAGCAATTCAGGGAAGCATGGCAAACGATTTCAATTCTTTTTTTCAAGTGGGTTATAGTGCACTATGAAGGTTATTTTGGCAGTTTTTTTTTTTGGTGCTGCATTGATATAAATAAGCTGAACTTATTTGTTGATTTATTCATGATGTACAATACTAGAAGACAACTATAATTAATGGCGTAGAGAAATGAGGTAAAGAGTTTTTTTTTTTGGTTATTGTTTTTGGAGTCTTAAAAAAAAAAAAAACAACTATCTTTGCTTAGATGGCCGCCACCCCAGGTTACATGCACATCGTCTTGCAATTACTTCCCCGGTAAAACCTTCAGGCCTTAAAGCGCCGAAACTTGTAGCCACCCATTAATCTCTCCTCCTGCTGTCGAAATTGTTTAATTTTTGACATCAGGCAAAGAAGATCACCTTTAGGCTCTGCTTGTTTCAAAAGGAAAATAATTTTCAGGAGAAAATATATTTCAGAAAAAAAATTTTCTAGGAAAATAGTTTTATTTTTTCTTTTTTCAAGCATTTGGATCTAACTAGTAAATACGCATGTTTTTTGCACGTGAGAAGTTTCTACTAAACAGGAATACAAAAAATCGAAAGTATACACATATGTAATGTTAAATATAAATCTTTAGATGTTTAAAATTTTTTTATATAAAATATGTTATATTGCAACACACTATAACGTCTCCAAGAGGTGATTCCTATACATCTCCACGAGGAGTAATCTACATCAATAATCAGAAATCCTCGCACATGAATCCTTGTCATGATTGACAGAAAAATATCAAAAAATCACCCGTCCAAAAAGGCTAAAAATCAATCTCTCCATTCTTAAACTACCGCTTAATCAAACCTGGATTGGCTATCATTACATTACTTGGTATTCATAGTTTGTCGTTTATTTTTTCCTTCATTGAATAACATCACTCAATTATGCAAAAACATGTTCTCTACAATTTTAGCAAATATGAAAATTCGTGAAACCCAATAAAATCAAGAACAAAATAATTCTGTATAGGCAACATGAATCCACTATTCAGCCCATTTTATCTCATTCTTTCTTGAATGATTCAACTAACCATAACCCATTAAACATCATCATCCAATTGCACAAAGAGAATGGAGAAAAAAAAGAAGAAGTTCACATTACGGCAGAAAAGGGAGCTCATAAATGATAGAAGATAGACGGTCAATACAACCGCATGAAAGATATATTAAAATAGAAATATAAACCATATGATACCAATTAGCAAATAACAACAATTTGAGAACAAGAGGAAGAAAAATACCATTGATGATGGTTGAAAAACAGACCCCAAAACTCCATTAATAATGAAGACGATAAGGAGTTCTTGGAACCAAGATGATCAGGGGAGATGAGAAGAAGATAAAGCAACTTCTTTCTTACGATCCATGTTTCTCCTTTGTACTAGAAAAAACCCAGTATGGAAAGCCGACAAAATTCTATTTGCAGCGAAACAAATAGAACAGTTACAGAGCAAAGGAAGAAACAGAAGAAATAACATGTGAAGTTCAGACTCTGGTTCATCGCCATTAGCAGTAAGAAGTGCTCTACAACTACTATTCATCTCTATCTGACGTTCCACTACTCCAAGGCATTTGTTTCAACTAGGGGTGGCAATCAGTCGAATATGATACAAAAAAATTTACTGATATCCGAATTCGATCCGATATCAGATGGATCTTTAATACTTAAATCCGAATTTGAAATTCAATGAATATCCGAAATCCGAATTCGATCCGATTTCCGATCCTAAATCCGAATTCAAAAACCGAAATCCGAATTCGATCAGAAATCCGAATTCGAGCCTGTTTGAACATGAAACTTTAAAAAACAATTTTAACAATTAAAGTAAATTTAACTATAAATTTTAACACAAATCCAAGTGTCTAATGATCAAATGATGATTTAACCCTTTTAACTTATGGTTGAACCATGCTCTGGGCTAAGTTTATATATATTATAAGTATGTTTTCGGTTCGGATCGGATACATGTATCTCCGAATCCGAATCCGAAAAAATTCGGATCCGAAATTCGAGATCCTTATCAGAACCATGGATCTAAATCCTATATCCAAATTCGGTCATTTCGGATCGGATTTGGGTCCGATTCGGATATATATCCGACCCATTGCTAGCCCTAGTTTCAATTGATTATTCCAAATTCCAATCTTGCCGTGGCTTTAAATTTTTTGAACTCACACTTTGATTCATTGGCATTAACGTCGCTGTCGCCTTAGTAGGCATCGTTAAATAAGTAAAAGGTAATGGATATTTCAATTTTCCTTTTTCTTTTTTCTAGTATAACTTTCAATAGGAAATCGTGAAAATAACGGAAATGAACCGTACTCTGTAGATAGCATTGTCGAATATATACAAAATAGACCCATCGAGAATAGCAAAAACACACTCACTTCAACAGCTAACTCCTGTTGCATTAAAGGAATTCTGCCCTCCAATTTCTCAACAAAACTCGTTGGGGAATCCACTTTCAAATTCTCTTTATCTCTCTGCTTCCCACAATCACCAATTAAATTCCTCAGAGCAGATCTATAAGAATAGCATCGGAATATTTATCCTTAGTTACACGAAATCCCTCTATCAGTGGCGCGGGATCGTTCAAAATCAAATTGCCACCACCCGCATATCTACAGTCCCCAATCTCACAGAGTGATCGTCTCAAAACAGATCCAGCAATGAACATTGCAAGACTTGAGCAGAGAAAAATTATTGACCTCTGAATATATCCTTAACTGTATAGACCGTAACAGTTTCAGTCAAGAAAGAAAGAAATCATTCGATTACCTGAAATGTTGAAGCAATCTCTTCAAATCCCAAATACCAGAAAAATGATTCAAACAGAGATTGAAACGGTCTAAATGTTATATAACGGCTGTTCCCAACAGTGGTAAATAAAAGCTAACAAAGATTTCACTTTCTTTTGACCGAATGATCTTAATTTTTTATCATGACTATTCCCAAGCAGTGAATAAAAGGGACAGGTTCCTTGAGATTTGTTTTTAGTATGTGGGTGTTTTAAGAAGATAAAAATGGACAAACAGTAAGGCCTTCGTATTTTTTATACTAGTAAAGATGTAAGGAAAAAAACGAAATTGAAATGAAAGTATAAGAAGTTGAGGAAAAGGTGAAATTTTAATATTTAGTTTTCGTCTTTTAAATTTTAAATATATTGAACATAACATGAAACTTCATCAAATTTACAAACATCTACCCAAAAAATCTGTTCACGAAATTTGGCAGAATAAAAGAAGCTTCTTGAGAACTCGATCTTGCAATAATCCCGTTGAGAGTCTAGACACGTAGGAGAGCTTGCTATGCCAGCTTCAATGGACCCGTCCAACCACCTGCTGCAACGGTGTGAAGGAGCTTCAAAGTGCCGTTAGGAGCACGACAGCTGCGGGCAAGTGTGCGAGTGCTTGAAGTCGAAGGTGGCTAGCAAAAACGAAATTTATTGATTCCCTTCCTTCTGAATGTGGGATGACTGTTCCTTACAAGATTAGACGCGGTACTGATTGCCCAAGGTCCGATACATTTGTCTCATAATTGATAAAATAAAGAAGAACTTGATCTGTGTGAACAAAGTGTTGTCTTACTGAAGATTCCAGATCGGATCCAAAACCCCTTGGTTGGGAGAAAGAAATAGAGAGAGACAAGCTTCGGATTGACATTGTACGTGAAGGATCGATAGGTTTGTGCCCCTGTTTATCGACTTTTTTCCGGAACGGAAAATAACTTTCGCCGACTTTTCCTCCGATCTTTAAGTGTAGTGGAGAATATTTTCCTTCATATTTTATTTTCCACTAAGACAAAGAAATGGAAAATTTAAAAAGTCTTGAAAAATAATTTTTTTTTCTCGATTTTCAGGTAAAACAAACACAGCCTTAGTCGATTGTTATTTGGAAAAAGAATTCCTCTGTAACTCTAACGCGCACACTGATTTGTTGGCAAGTAAGTAGGAATCTTCATATGATAATGAAAATTATAATAATAGAGCACACGAAAAGGGAAGGAAGAAAGGGGAATGCTAACCTGAAATTGCAGAAAAAATCTTACATGTGAAATTGGAGAATAACCTTAATCTGCAATTGCAAATTGTAGAAAGAGAAGAAAAAAAAAAAGGAACGTGAATGGAGGGGAGAAGATGTTGAAGTTGGATATAAAGACTTAATTTGTGTTTGTGGGAAGAAGATAAAAATGTATGTGTTTGTGTTTGAAGGGAAGTAGACAGTTTGTATTTAAAATTTGGAAGAGAATAGATTTAGGAATTGCAGGGGAACGTGGAGATACAATGGTGAAGAATGTCTTAGTCTTGTGGAATTTGTATGGTATTTTTGGCTTTATTGAGGGTATTTGTGGGGAGTAAATTAGAATTTGGGAAATATTCCCTTAGCTTTACTAACAGTATGGATATGTTCCTTGGTATTTCACTCTCTCTCTCTCTCTTTCTCACTTTTTCTTTCCTTCTTTTTCTCTCTTTCTACCTCTCTTTCTTTCTGTCTCTCTTTTTCTGTAAACATCCTAAATTGCACCAAAATATATGAGAACATGATGAAAGTATTTTGAGACTAAAATACATATATGTTAGTTTAAAAAATCATAAATCATAAAGAATTGTATGAATGAAACGATCACTTTCATTTTGGTTTCACCATATTGCCAATACGGTGATAACCGTATTGCTAATATAATTACCTTAAGGCATGATTCGCATGGCACAAGTGACATCCGACATAGCATACGGAAGATTCCACTATTATACACCATGTCAGTTGAGCCACATGGGAGAATAACTAAATTTCCACGTATATATTATATGGTGGTAGATAAAATGTCGATAACCATATGATATATATGGTGTTTGAGCCACCCCATAATATATATGGTTCTTCATAATTTTGCATAAATTCAAAGAGGCTGAGATCTGTAGCCTATTTATAGTCTCTAGCTCTATTTGAAGGCCTTGCATTGGTTGAAATACCCTTGAAAATATCTCTGTTTCCCTCCAAAACATGTTTTGATCCTTGAATGGAAGGATCTAGAGACAATTTTTGTACTTGCCTTTGAATATGCATTGCCCCTCCTTGTGCCTATAAATAGAAGGCACTTTCTCCACGCAAAATGTGACCTCCTGTCAGGCATCTGTGATGTGAATGGGTAGTCTCACTTGGCGAGTTGCCAGACGATAATGTGCTTATGGTTGGGATCTTACAACGCTTGGGGATGCTATAAGTAGTCTTGTGATCCCTTACAAAGCAAGAGGCTTTTTAAGGCATAACACAGGACTAAATGCCCTTGGAACCTTCAAGTTAGGCATGCTTGGGTGAGAGCAGTTCTAGGATAGGTGACTACGGGGAAATTTTCTTGTATTATCCCTTGAGAATAAATCCGTGAAGGCCCATTGGGCCTAGAGCGGATAATATCTTGCTGAGTATGTGTCCGGGACATTACAGGAATCGCTAGGATTCCACTCATGTTACACGTGACGTAACAAAGAATAGGAGTCACCACCATCCAAGGGGTCTTGGTGTTGATAGTCACCAAAGTGTACAAAAATTATCAAAAATGAGCCAAAGGTAACTCATATTGTGATTTATACCAAATTTAAGGTAAAAGGTTAGGTTATGAGTGGGGGAATGTGCTAGAAACCCCTACTGATCCACTTGAATTGCTTGCCATAGAAGTTTTACCATGTCACATTGCTTGTATACACATATTACTCAAAAATAAGTCAAAAGAATACATAGAAATGCGTGATCCTTCGTGAAAGTTATCCAATTAATTTGGATTCTCTCTGTAGATTTATCATCCTCAGGCCTCCATAATCATGTAAAAAATCTAGGCAAAATTGGAAGGAAAATTGATCAAGTCATTGATAAAACGGTGTATTAAAGAGCTATTTGAGTTGTACACATTCGATGAATTATAACTCACACAAATCAAATAAAAAAAATGTGAAACCCATGCCATTAGAAAACTGATTTAATGTATAAAACACTGTGAAAATTTCATTAAAAAAACAGCATTAAAAGAATTGTGCTTGGTTAAAGTTGATGTTTAATCACAATAACAGTGATGATCAGCACACCTTCACAAGTCTATTCGTGGAGATCTGCTTTATATTGATTCATAAAAATTAGTGTAGATGAAGTAGGAAGTGCCCTACTTCAAATTGTATAGGGCTCAACAAAAGATTCATCCATATGAGGTTTGTGTGCTCTCATAAATACCTCAACATCAACATAAATTGACCCTGTAATTTGCTATTGAGTAGTACAAGGTCAATTAAGCACACATATTTCAATATTGACTTAAAAATGATGAAATCAATTTATTTTGAAAATAGACTCATCAAAGAAGACTAAAAAATAAGAATCAAACAAATCAGTTTTCAAATGAGCCAATGGTGTTCAGTTGACGTGACTAATTCTGCTATCAGAATGTTGTAGACTTGTCAAACTTCAATCAAATGTGGAGAGTAAATCACATGACTAAAAATATCTTGTTGGGTATGGGTCCAAGATGTTACAAATAGTATCAGAGCCTACCCTGACTGGAAAGTGTGGGGGTTTGGCCCAACGCGAGGACGCGTTGTCCCATGGAGGGGAGTATGTGACATCTTGTCAGGCAACTGTAATGTGAATGTGTAATCTCACTTAACGAGCTGCTAGGCGAGGATGTGGATATGGTTAGGATTCTACAACACTTGTGGATGCGATCCGTTACAAAGCAAGAGGCATTTTAAGGCATAGTGTGCGCGCGTCGGAAACGCGGCAAGGGAAAATTCGGAGTTGCAACCGCCTGATGGGGTGCAGGCGGACACCTGGGTGCCTAAGTTCTTCTACTAAGGCTTGGTCTGCGGCTTGAGATTCTAAGTAGGTTCTCGGTTGCGGTCTGGGGAAGTCCGTAGACACCCCAGTCCACCCCGTCGAATGACGGGTCCCATAAGTTTCCCTAGTTTGAGTCAACTCAGTTGGTCTTTCGCTCACCCGATGCCTAATCCAGCATTCAATTTTGATTAAGCCTGGTGGGACCGCCAAAGTGGTGTGGGTCCCTTTACTTGATTTTATCTTCTTATTATTGAATGAAGTGAGTCTGATTGGGTGGGCCCTGTTGGAAGGCCCACGGATCCCTTGGTGGGCTTGGTTGAGCCCACGTGTCCCTTGGTCGGCCTCAGTCTAGCCTGAGAGGCCCTTTGGGCTTTGGTTCAAGTGAATTGATTTTATTTTAAGTCTAAGCTTGATTATTTAAGTGGATTTCCATGCCAAAGCGGGCCGGGATTGCTTTGTGGGCCCTTGAGCGGGCCCCACAGTTGTTTGCCAAATAATTTGAGATTTATCTTGCTTAAGTTTCCAAAGTGGGCCAGGATTTGGGCTTGGGGCCCTTTACCTAGACTTGGGCTTGAAAGCCCAAGACTTCCTGAGTCAGGGTTTTGAAACCCTAACCTTAGTGGGTTAATGGGCTTGGTGGGCCCGATAGGCCCTGCCCTTGGTTTCGGCCAAACCACGACCTAATTTAAGCATGCATGCCCCACATAGGGCTTGGGTGGGCCTCAAGTGGTCCGGCCCGCCCAGTTCCTTTGATTATTTTATTTAAGCACAATTCAATGGTTCGGGCTGGGTGGGCCTCGTTGGAGGGCCCACTGGAAATCAAGTCAGACCGGGTGGTCCGGGTCTCATGTTGGGTTCCCGGGTGACCCGAAAACCCTATCGGTTTCTCTGGCTCGATTTAGGAATGCCACCCATACTTAGCAAAAGTAGGTTACAGAATATAGGCTACAGAAACATATCAAAATTAATACTTAGCAAGGAGAGATTAGCTCATTATGCTGGGTCCAAGGGGAGGTACCCGGGGCCAGCTTTATCATAGGGTGATCTTACCTCTTTGACAACCAGCTTTACTGGAGAAAATTGGGAAATAGCAGAACTGAAGTGTTTGATTTCTGTGAACATTAGGCAAAAATAAAAAATAAAAATAGACCCAAAGGTATAACCATGATTATCAAACAGAGTTGAGATTTGAAATTTCAACATCCATCAATCTAGATCTCTTGGGGTCCTTTGAGGCAGCTGTATGCTTACTATGTCTTCTCTGGGGAGAGAGTACATTGATTCATTATGTAAATCATCACCTTCCGGCCCAGTTCCTGTCTCCTCTACTGCCAATAGTTTGGCCTTTGATGCGCATGCATTTTACTGTTGATCATACCAACATATGTACCTGTAGATTTGATTTTGATGTTAGGATCCTTTTATTTATGTTTTCAATTTTTTTTATAAAACTTGCATCAATTGAGTAAAGCTTAAACGCTTTGCTTATATTTATTTGTCTTTCTTACCCCTTTATGGATCTTGCTTCAATTCATTTTTACTCTTTTTTCCATTTCCTTCTTGCAGATTTCTGCGGTCACTTGGATTATTGGTTCTTTGATAATGGCAATAAACGTATACTTTCTTGCAAACAACTTCATCAAGTTTCTGTTGCATAATGGATTAAAAATTGTGGCTACTGTTTTCATCGGAATAATTGGGTTCTCTGCTATGTTGATCTACTTGGCTGCAATTGCATACCTTGTCTTCCGGAAAAATAAGAAGGTCATCCAACTATTGGCAGTAGAGGAGACAGAAACTGGGCCGCAATGTAACGATTTACATAATGAATCAACGTACTCTCTCCCCAGAGAAGACATAGTAAGCATGCAGCTTCCTCAAAGGACCCCAAGAGATCTAGATTGATGGATGTTGAAATTTCAAATCTGAACTCTGTTTGACAATCATGATTATACCTTTGGGTCTATTATTTTTTGCCTAATGTTCACAGAAATCAAACACTCCAGTTCTGCTATTTCCCAATTTTCTCCAGTAAAGCTGGTTGTTAAAGATGTTTGACTTGGGCTCTTAAGGGGTTGGATCTAGATTCATATTCAAGCATTACTCAGATCTGAAAATAGCAACGCAGATACATCGGTTGTGGTATGAATTGCATAGACCTGAGTTTTAATTTTGCCAGTGAAAGCTTTTCTGGTTGGCCTATCTGTTTCCCTTCTCAAAATGAACCTGTGTTTATGCATTTGGAGGGATGAGATGTTAAGCCTAATCCTATTCTAAGCAGACAATCTTAATTATTCTAAGTTTGCTATGCCAGATCCTGCTCCTGATCCTCGCTTCCATCTATACCTACAAAATAAAGGAGGGGCACGCAACACTTAATAGGCAGTATTATACAGATTTGTCTCTGTTTAGAAACCTTAGATATGTGGAATAAGCTAACAAATCATGTACATGTAATAGCCGAATTTAAATCCTACAAATAATACAAATATGTGTTAATTAACGCAAATATGGTATGCATGCAATGTCCTAAACAAATACTTTCTAAAATGCTTTGCTACAAAATTTGCAAACTTATGTGGAACAAATATGCAATATTTGCAATGCATCCCCATTATAAAATCCTCCCTTCACCTGCACTACAATGAGCAATGCCTTTTGTAGTTGGTTTTAATTATAAGGTCCTTCCTACATTGAAATTGACTTTCACTATGGTATTCCACATGCAGTGGCGGAACCAGGACTCCAAATCTGGGGGGGGGGGGGGGGGGTGCAAAAAAAATTTTCAATTAACACTTCTCATGAAATATAGAAATTTCAATGAGTTGGGGGGGCAAACCAGAAATTTTAGAAAGGATTCTTATGAAATATAAAAATTTTCAATGGGTTGGGGGGAGGGGGGGCAAACCAGAAATTTTAGGAGGGGCAAAACTTAAATTTTAATTAAAAAATATATAAAACATATACATTTTTTTATTAAAAATTAAAAGTTAGGGAGGGCAATTGCCCCCCCCCCCCCCCCTAACCTGAACGTGGTTTCGCCACTGTCCACATGTACATGATAGTTTTATGGGATTTTAACCGATAAGATTATAACACTAAAACCACTATTTTTTGGAAAGTATCTTTTTTTCTTTTTTTTTCTCTCTCTCTCTCCCCCCCTCTCTCTCTCTCTCTATCTCTCTCTTTCTCTGTAGACATCCCAAATTGCACCAAAATATATTGGAAAATGATGAAAGTATTTTGAGACTAAAATAAATATATGTTAGTTTCAAAAATCATAAATCATAAAGAATCGTATGAATGATATGGTTACTTTCATTTTGGTTTCACCATATTGCCAATACAGTGATAACCGTATTGCCAATATAATTTACCTTAAGGCATGATTCACATGGGCGCAAGCGACATCCGATGTGGCGTACAGAAGATTCCACTGTTATACGCCACGTCAGCCGAGCCACATGGGAGAATAACTAGATTTCCCCATATATTATATGGTGGTGGACAAAATCTATACTATATATAAAGTGAAGTGCTCCCTTGGGAAGCGTGCCCAAAACAATTTACAATAGAATCTATATTTTTTAACACCTTATCCCCATCACCAACTGATCGTCAAATTTAGCAAAGTAAAAGTGTGTGATTCTTATTTAGATAGTTGTAATGAATTGGTTATTAAAAATGCTAAGAAAAACTTGAATGCCTAAATTTATATGGAGAAGTCATGCGCAATGAATTTTTAAGCTCATAATGGTAAGATTGGGATAAATATCATTTACATCCCATTCTTCTATCCTATAGCACAGACAAACATCATTTATTTCTCATTCCTATATTTTTTTCCTACTTTTTCTCCGTTCTCATATTATTTATACAAATCTGTATTTTTTGTCCCTACTTTTTCTCTAATCTCCAATCTGATGTAGAGATAAACATCATTTATTTCCCATTCATAAAGATGTGTAAATTTTATACTTCTTTATGTGATAAAATTTATGCATCTTTATGAAATTTTTTAAGCTTATTATATGATAAGATTGAGATATATATGCTGTTTAAATTTAAGAAATCAATCAAGTTAAAAACCAATAGTAAAAGAACATGGCAATTAATTGATTTTGTCGCTAACGTCTTCATTATTCTTAGAAAATAAATTCTCATCTGTAATATAAATATTATCTTTAATATTTACTAAACATTCTAATGTTCAAAATTATTTCTGATGTGACTTTTTTTTCTTCATATATGTTAATAGAAAAAGTTATTTATAGGACAAATACATAATGAATAAAAGATAGTTATTTAAGTAACTATATGTAATTAAATAATTTCTTACTACATACAAATATCTAAAAAAAAGTATAGTTGTCTTCTACCAAAGAAAAAAACAAAATATAGTTGTCTTTTTTTTCTCTTGTGATCACTCGCATTGTATGAGCCTTTCCACTAGTAATGGTTGGAGAGAGGGAAGAAAGTTAAAGAGTAGAGAGATAAAAAGGGATACAAACGCAAGATTAAAGATATTAAATAGTAAAAAGAAGAAGATAAACGTACCTTAACACTAACACTGAGGAAGAAGAAGAGCAAATGACAGTGAGGAGGGTTGAGTGAAATATATAGGGAAGACCTTTTACGGCAATAAATGACCACTGGTACAGGTAAATTAAAATATTCCACGCAATGATCTCCACCAAAAAAAAAAATTCCACGCAATGAAGCAAAGGACAAATTCCCGCTTTTAAATTAAGATATTCTACACAATGAGGCAAAGGACAAATTCCCCATTTTAAATTAAAATATTCCGCACAATGAGGCAAAGGATAAATTCCCGCTTTTACTTTTACTAACGCTATATGCTGTCAATAAAAATAAAATAAAATTTCTTTGCAACATAAAGCGAGAAAATTTCCCGCTTTTAATTTTATGAGCAATAATTTACCATCAGTAAAAATGAAATGAGAATATGACAAATGTGAGAGAGTGGAAATTTTCTGCTCAAGTCTTAACTAGGGGTGGCAATCAGTCGAATATGGTACGGATCTGCTAAGATCCCAATCCGATCCGAAAAAAATTTACCGATATCCGACGGATCTTTAATACTGATATCCGAATTCGAAATTCAATGAATATCCGAAATCCGAATTCAATCCGATATCCGATCCTAAATCCGAATTCAAAACCGAAATCCGAATTCGATCAAAAATCCGAATTCGAGCCTATTTGAACCTGAAACTTTAAAAAACAATTTTAACAATTAAAGTAAATTAAACTATAAATTTTAACACAAATCCAAGTGTCTAATGATCAAATGATGATTTAACCCTTTTAACTTATGGTTGAAGCATGGTCTAGGTTAAGTTTATATATATTATAAGTATGTTTTTGGTTCGGATCTTTTTCGGATTGAATACATGTATATCCGAATCTGAATCCGAAAAAATTCGGATCCGAAATTAGAGATCCGTATCCGAACCGTGGATCTAAATCCTATATCCAAATTCGGTAATTTCGGATCGAATTCGGGTCGGATTCGGATATATATCCGACCCATTGCCAGCCCTAGTCTTAACTAGTGGTTATTGTAAACCGTTAATAAATACCTGCTCAAGTCTTAACTAGTGGTTTTTGGACTTTCATCTTCTGTAGCGTGGGTTGCATGCAGCCCCTCACATTTAGTGGGGGTCCGACCACACCTTTGAGGGCCCCACCATTCATTTGGGAGGCCCCACTCTATTCATGTGAGGGGTTGCATGCAGCCCCATTGCAGACTATGCCCATCCTTGGCTTTTGTAAACCGTTAATAAATACTGTCTTATTTTTTTTAGAAAAATAAAAAATATTTACCTATAAATACTATGTTATGGGACAATTACTAGCAATTTAAAAAAAAACTGTTGGTAACGATCTTATTTAAAATTAATTAAATACAAAGTTCATAATTTGTTTTTATTTTCTTATTTTAATTTACTAGCGGCAAGATACCACCAAAAAATCATCTATTTGGGGGATGTTCTTCCCAACATTTTATAAAATGTTAAAACATCCTCGCTAGTATTTCTTGATTCTGATGGAAACTATAACCATTAAAGGTTATTTTGTGCTAAAAACCTTACGCCATGGGTTTTTCGCGCAAAAAAGATTTTAGTCAACTTTTAGGAGTGGGAAAAATTGTTACCACCGATAAAAGAGTTTTTTTTGGAGTGAAAAATACTTACCACCGGTAAAAGGTCGCCCCCTCTCCCTCGCGTTTTATAGTGTAAATCTAAACGAAAGAAGTTTTGAAACCTATAAATAATCGAAGTTGTCGATTAAACCTAATGAATAGTAATAGGAGCAGAAATTGACAGGAGAAACATTAAATTTCAGCATTTTATGACACGCTGTAATTCTATTTATGACATACCGTAATTAGTTTCTATACCCCATATTCACACTGTAAGAGCACACCGTGAAAACCCAGGACCTACCTATTTTTAAGAATGAAATCTTCTACCATGTTTGCCTGAATTAGCATCTGCAATGGCCGTGAGATGCTGTCATGTGAAGCATTTCACAGCCACTGTTTTTGCTTGTCATAAATGCAATAAAGTGGGCTTCACATGAAAAACATGGACTATGAGATGCTCCACATGGCAGCGTCTCATGGCTACTTCAGGGAAGCATGGAAGACGATTCCAACTCCTATTTTCAAGTGGGTTATAGTGCACTATAAAGGGTATTTTGCTATTTTTTTTTTGGGTGCTGCATTGATATAAATAACCTGAACTTATTTGTTGATTTATTCATGATGTACAATACTAAAAGACAACTATAATTAATGGCGTAGAGAAATGAGGTAAAGAGTGTTTTTTTGGTTATTGTTTTTGGAGTCTTAAAAAAAAAAAACAACAACCATCTTTGCTTAGATGGCCGCCACCCCAGGTTACATGCACATCGTCTTGCAATTACTTCCCCGGTAAAACCTTCAGGCCTTAAAGCGCCGAAACTTGTAGCCACCCATTAATCTCTCCTCTTGCTGTTGAAATTGTTTAATTTTTGACATCAGGCAAAGAAGATCACCTTTACGCTCTGCTTGTTTCAAAGGAAAATAATTTTCAGGAGAAAATATTTTTCAGAAAAAAATTTTCTAGGAAAATAGTTTTATTTTTTCTTTTTTCAAGCATTTGGATCTAACTAGTAAATACGCACGTGTTTTGCACGTGAGAAGTTTCTACTAAACAGGAATACAAAAATCGAAAGTATACACATATGTAATGTTAAATATAAATCTTTAGATGTTTAAATTTTTTTTATATAAAATATGTTATATTGCAACACACTATAACTTCTCCAAGAGGTGATTTCTATACATCTCCATATGGAGTAATCTACATCAATAATCAGAAATCCTCGCACATGAATCCTTGTCATGATTGACAGAAAAATATCAAAAAATCACCCGTCCAAAAAGGCTAAAAATCAATCTCTCCATTCTTAAACTACTGCTTAATCAAACCTGGATTGGCTATCATTACATTACTTGGTATTCATAGTTTGTCGTTTGTTTTTTCCTTCATTGAATAACATCACTCAATTATGCAAAAACATGTTCTCTACAATTTTAGCAAATATGAAAATTCGTGAAACCCAAAAAAATCAAGAACAAAATAATTCTGTATAGGCAACATGAATCCACTATTCAGCCCATTTTATCTCATTCTTTCTTGAATGCTTCAACTAACCATAACCCATTAAACATCATCATCCAATTGCACAAAGAGAATGGAGAAAAAAAAAACAAAGGAGTTCACATTACGGCAGAAAAGGGAGCTCATCATAAGCCTATTAACATAAATGATAGAAGATAGACGGTCAATACAAACGCATGAAAGATAAATTAAAATAGAAATATAAACCATAATGCCAATTAGCAAATAACAACAATTGTAGAACAAGAGGAAGAAAAATACCATTGATGCTGGTTGAAAAACAGACCCCAAAACTCCATTAATAATGAAGACGATAAGGAGTTCTTGGAACCAAGATGATCAGGGGAGATGAGAAGAAGATGAAGCAACTTCTTTCTTACGATCCATGTTTCTCCTTTGTACTAGAAAAAACCCAGTATGTAAAGCCGACAAAATTATATTTGCAGCGAAACAAATAGAACAATTACAGAGCAAAGGAAGAAACAGAAGAAATAACATGTGAAGTTCAGACTCTGGTTCATCGCCATTAGCAGTAAGAATTGCTCTACAACTACTATTCATCTCTGTCAGACGTTCCACTACTCCAAGGCATTTGTTTCAACTGATTATTCCAAATTCCAATCTTGCCGTGGCTTTAAATTTTTTGAACTCACACTTTGGTTCATCGGCATTAACATCGCTGTTGTCTTAGTAGGCATCGTTAAATAAGTAAAAGGTAATGGATATTTCATTTTTCCTTTTTTTCCTAGTATAACTTTCAATAGGAAATCGTGAAAATAACGGAAATGAACCGTACTCTGTAGATAGCATTGTCGAATATATACAAAATAGACCCATCAAGAATAGCAAAAACACACTCACTTCAGCAGCTAACTCCTGTTGCATTAAAGGAATTTTGCCCTCCAATTTCTCACCAAAACTTGTTGGGGAATCCACTTTCAAATTCTCTTCGTCCCTCTGCCTCCCACAATCACCAATTAGATTCCTCAGAGCAGATCTATAAGAATAGCATCAGAATATTTATCCTTAGTTACACGAAATCCCTCTATTAGTGGCGCGGGGTCGTTCAAAATCAAATTGCCGCCACCCGCATATCCACAATCCCCAATCTTGCAGAGTGATCGTCACAAAACATATCCAACAATGAACATTGCAAGACTTGAATGGAGAAAAATTATAGACCTCTGAACAGATCCTTAACCGTATAGACCGTAACAGTTTCAGTCAAGAAAGAAAGAAATCATTCGATTACCTGAAATGTTGAAGCAATCTCTTCAAATCCCAAATACCAGAAAAATGATTCAAACAAAGATTGAAACGGTCTAAATGTTATATCACGACTGTTCACAACAGTGGTAAATAAAAGCTAACAAAGATTTCACTTTCTTTTGACCGAACGATCTTAATTTTTTATCATGACTATTCCCAAGCAGTGAATAAAAGGGACAGGTTCCTTGAGATTTGTTTTTAGTACATTGGTGTTTTAGGAAGATAAAAATGGACAAACAGTAAGGGCCTTCATACTTTTTAGAGTAGTAAAGATGTAAGGAAAAAAACGAAATTGAAATGAAAGTGTAAGAAGTTGAGGAAAAGGTGAAATTTTAATATTTAGTTTTCGTCTTTTAAATTTTAAATATATTGAACATAACATGAAACTTCATCAAATTTACAAACATCTACCCAAAAAATCTGTTCGACGAAATTCGGCAGAATAAAAGAAGCTTCTTGAGAACTCGATCTTGCAATAATCCCGTTGAGAGTCTAGACACGTAGGAGAGCTTGCTATGCCAGCTTCAATGGACCCGTCCAACCACCTGCTGCAACGGTGTGAAGGAGATTCAAAGTGCCGTTAGGAGCACGACAGCTGCGGGCAAGTGTGCGAGTGCTTGAAGTCGAAGGTGGCTAGCAAAAACGAAATTTATTGATTCCCTTCCTTCTGAATGTGGGATGACTGTTCCTTACAAGATTAGAAGCGGTACTGATTGCCCAAGGTCCGATACCTTTGTCTCATAATTGATAAAATAAAGAAGAGCTTGATCTGTGTGAAAAAAGTGTTGTCTTACTGAAGATTCCAGATCGGATCCAAAACCCCTTGGTTGGGAGAAAGAAATCGAGAGAGACAAGCTTCGGATTGACCTTGTACGTGAAGGATCGATAGGTTTGTGCCCCTGTTTATCGACTTTTTTCCGGAACGGAAAGTAACTTTCGCCGACTTTTCCTCCAATCTTTTAAGTGTAGTGGAGAATATTTTCCTCCATATTTTATTTTCCACTATAACAAACAAATGGAAAATTTAAAAAGTCCTGAAAAACATTTTATTTCCTCAATTTTCCGGTAAAACAAACACAGCCTTAGTCCATTGTTATTTGGAAAAAGAATTCCTCTATAGCTCTAACGCGCACATTGATTTGTTGGCAAGAATCCGGTTTGTGTGAGGAAAAACACTACGCTCCTGCAATTGAAAAGGGGAACGTAAGTGGGAATCTTCATATGATAATGAAAATTATAATCATTGAGCACACGAAAAGGGAAGGAAGAAAGGCGAATACTAACCTGAAATTGCAGAAAAAATCTTACGTGTGAAATTGGAGAATAACCTTAATCTGCAATTGCAAATTGTAGAAAGAGAAGAAAAAAAAAAAAGGAACGTCAATGGAGGGGAGAAGATGTTGAAGTTGGAGATAAAGACTTAATTTGTGTTTGTGTTTGAAGGGAAGTAGACGGTTTGTATTTAAAATTTGGAAGAGTGGAGATACAATGGTGAAGAATGTCTTAGTCTTGTGGAATTTGTATGGTATTTTTGGCTTTATTGAGGGTATTTGTGGGGAGTAAATTAGAATTTAGGAAATATTCCCTTAGTTGGCTTTACTAACAGTATGGATATCTTCCTTGGTATTTCGCTCTCTTTTCTCTCTCTCTCTTTCTCACTTTTTCTTTCCTTCTTTTTCTCTCTTTCTATCTCTCTCTTTTTCTATCTCTCTTTCTTTCTATCTCTCTTTTTCTGTAAATATCCCAAATTGCACCAAAATATATGAGAACATGATGAAAGTATTTTGAGACTAAAATACATATATGTTAGTTTCAAAAATCATAAATCATAAAGAATTGTATGAATGATACGATCACTTTCATTTTGGTTTCACCGTATTGCCAATACGGTGATAACCGTATTACTAATATGATTACCTTAAGGCATGATTCACATGGGCGCAAGTGACATAGCGTACGGAAGATTCCACTGTTATACACCAAGTCAGTCGAGCCACATGGGAGAATAACTAAATTTCCACGTATATATTATATGGTGGTAGATAAAATGTCGATAACCATATGATATATATGGTGTTTGAGCCACCCCATAATATATATGGTTCTCCATAATTTTGCATAAATTCAAAGAGGCTGAGATCCGTAGCCTATTTACAATCTCTAGCTCTCTCTGAAGGCCTTGCATTGGTTGAAATACCCTTGAAAATATCTCTGTTTCCCTCCAAAACATGTTTTGATCCTTGAATGGAAGGATCTAGAGACAATTTTTGTATTTGCCTTTGAATATGCATTGCCCCTCCTTGTGCCCATAAATAGAAGGCACTTTCTCCACGCAAAATGTGACCTCCTGTCAGGCATCTGTGATGTGAATGGGTAGTCTCACTTGGCGAGCTGTCAGACGAGCATGTGCTTATGGTTGGGATCTTACAACGCTTGGGGATGCTATAAGTAGTCTTGTGATCCCTTACAAAGCAAGAGGCTTTTTAAGGCATAACACGGGACTAAATGCCCTTGGAACCTTCAAGTTAGGCATGCTTGGGTGAGAGCAGTTCTAGGATAGGTGACTACGGGGAAGTTTTCTTGTATTATCCCTTGAGAACAAATCCGTGAAGGCCCATTGGGCCTAGAGCGGATAATATCTTGCTGGGTATGTGTTCGGGACATTACAGGAATCGCTAGGATTCCACTCATGTTACACGTGACGTAATAAAGAATAGGAGTCACCACCATCCAAGGGGTCTTGGTGTTGATAGTCACCAAAGTGTACAAAAATTATCAAAAATGAGCCAAAGGTAACTCATATTGTGATTTATACCAGATTTAAGGTAAAAGGTTAGGTTATGAGTGGGGGAAGGTGCTAGAAACCCCTACTCATCCACTTGAATTGCTTGCCATAGAAGTTTTACCATGTCACATTGCTTGTATACACATATTACTCAAAAATAAGTCAAAAGAATACATAGAAATGCATGATCCTTCGTGAAAGTTATCCAATTAATTTGGATTCTCTCTGTATATTTATCATCCTCAGGCCTCCATAATCATGTAAAAAATCTAGACAAAATTGGAAGGAAAATTGATCAAGTCATTGCTAAAACAATGTATTAAAGAGCTATTTGAGTTGTACACATTCGATGAATTATAACTCACACAAATCAAATAAAAAAAATGTGAAACCCATGCCATTAGAAAACTGATTTAATGTATAAAACACTGTGAAAATTTCATTAAAAAAAACAGCATTAAAAGAATTGTGCTTGGTTAAAGTTGATGTTTAATCACAATGACAGTGATGATCAGCACACCTTCACAAGTCTATTCATGGAGATCTGCTTTATATTGAGTCATAAAAATTAGTGTAGATGAAGTAGGAAGTGCCCTGCTTCAAATTGTATAGGGCTCAACAAAAGATTCATCCATATGAGGTTTGTGTGCTCTCATAAATACCTCAACATCAACACAAATTGACCCTGTAATTTGCTATTGAGTAGTACAAGGTCAATTAAGCACACATATTTCAATATTGACTTAAAAATGATGAAATCAATTTATTTTGAAAATAGACTCATCAAAGAAGACTAACAAATAAGAATCAAACAAATCAGTTTTCAAATGAGCCAATGGTGTTCAGTTGACGTGACTAATTTTGCTATCAGAATGTTGTAGACTTGTCAAACTTCAATCAAATGTGGAGAGTAAATCACATGACTAAAAATATCTTGCTGGGTATGGGTCCAAGATGTTACAAATAGTATTAGAGCCTACCCTGACTGGAAAGTGTGGGGGTTTGGCCCAATGCGAGGACGTGTTGTCCCATGGAGGGGAGTATGTGACATCTTGTCAGGCAGCCGTAATGTGAATGTGTAATCTCACTTAGCGAGCTGCTAGGCGAGGATGTGGATATGGTTAGGATTCTATAACGCTTGTGGATGCGATCCGTTACAAAGCAAGAGGCATTTTAAGGCATAGCATGAGACTAAATCCCCTTGGAACCTTCAAGTTAAGTGTGCTCGAGTGAGAAATAGTGTTAGGATGGGTGACCACTGGGAAGTTTTCTTGTCATCCCTTGAGAACAAATCCGTGAGGGCCCATTGGACTCAGAGCGGATATTACAAATGGTATCAAAGCCTACCCCAGCCGGAAAATATGGGGGGTTCAGCCCAATGCGAGGATGCATTGTCCCTTGGAGGGGAGTATGTGACATCCTGTCAGATAGCTGTGATGTGAATGGTTAATCTCACTTGTCGAGCTGCTAGGTGAGGATGTGCATATGGTTGTGACCCTATAACGCTTGGCGATGCTACAAGTAATCTTGTGATCCTTTACAAAGCAAGATGCCTTTTAAGGCATAACATGGGACTAAATCCCCTTGGAACCTCAAGTTAAGCATGCTCGGGTGATAGCAATGCTAGGATGGGATACCACAGGAAAGTTTTCTCATGTTATCCCTTAAGAACAAATCCTAAGGGCTCATTGGGCCCAGAGTAGATAATATCTTGCCTGGTATGGGTCTGGAACGTTACAATTCTCATGGCTTTACTACTGGTGGCTCCAATGGGGAACTTGTAATCCTCCGAATTTTCCCTTTTAAGTAATTTAATTAATTTATTGAGGAAAATATTGGATTAAGTGATTGATTAGAATTTTATTGATATGGATAGGAGTTGAAGAGGAAGATCAAGTCTAGAGATTACCAAGGATGTGAAGAGAAGGAATAAGCAACCACGTAAGTCCATGATTGAGCTTTTATTTGAGTTTTAATTGGTGAAGGTGCATGAATATGATAGATAGGCAATATTATTTTAATTAAATACTAGTAAATTACATAACTACATATGGCTGGATGTCCATGCACTTCTAATTGTGAGTTTAGAAAAATAGAAACTCCGAATAGGGTTAGAATTAAATTTTTAATTATAAATAGGAATTTTTAAGAAAATAGAATATTTATTTTCTCTTGTTTTAGACGTGTGGTATTGAAGGAGACCTTGCTGGATGTGTGCTTGAGGATGTGAGAGAAGGAATCATGCCCATAATTAAAGGAGAAGAAGAGAAGTTCTGATTTTGCTAGTTTAGAGTTGGGTTTTTGCGTAAAAGGCAAGTAATACCCTTATTTTCGCTTAATCGTTGCATGGTTGTTGTTTATTTGTTATGAATGATTTATATAAATATTAAGAGATGATTTTCAAAGTAAACCATGTTGGTTTATACTAGGTTTCCGTAGGTTTTCCAGTTATGTTTTAGTTTTCTAAAAATTTGATCGGTTTTGATTCGATTTGATTTATAAACGAAGCTTTATTTTGTTTAAATTGATCTAGTGTTTCTAGAGGTTGTTTTAGAATGTTTTCTAAGTGGTTTATAGTGCTAGTTTGGTGTTATTTGATTTTAGTATGAAATTTTGCAAAGTTCAGAAAATTTAGGTTTTTACGAGTTTGAATGCATTTGCAACTACGCTCGAGCATCCTGCTAGGAGTTGAGAGGAATTCCAAGGTGCTCGATAGTGCTCGAGCGCTACTGTAGGCACCCCACATGTGTTTTTTTTTTTTAATTTTCAAAAACCCGAAAGGTGACAATTTTCAGTAAACTGAACACCCAGGAGAATGCTCGAGTGTGATCCTGAGTGGCCAACTTTTAAAAGTGAGTTTTTAACAATCGCCTGCACGAGCACCGAACAACACTCGAGCACTCTTGACAGTAAATCTGTATTTTTGAAATAGACCTAGTTTTTGACTATAAATTTTTTTTAATTGGTTTCCAACCTATGTACCAGTAAGATTAGAGAGTTTTGAGATTGTTTGCACTGGCCGTTGATTAAATTGAATTTTCATAAAAATTTAGCGTACGTTCTACTGAAATAGCTTTTATTCGAGTTCATCGTTCCAAACTCTTTACTTTTCAACTTAGTTTGATTTTATTAATTCATATACTTGTATTTGACCTATCTAAAGATGTTTCCAGGGTTGTTTTGAGAGGATTGTATATATTTTCCTCCGTGTACCTCTAAGTGGTTATTTCTCACTCATGTAGCTTGAGTTTGAACATTGTTTTCTTCCGTGTATTTTGGGGATGATTTGAGATGAATTGTGAATGTTATGGATTGGTTTTGGGTATCAAAGATTATATGATTTCAGTGTTTTGTTTTGTGTGCCTAATGGGCATAGCTTGATATGTATCCATAGTCTAGTTAGGAGTGAAAAAAGTATTTTCTTTGTTTGGTTAAACCTATTTCACATATGCTCCCATCGTGTATCTCGACGAGGCCTTCTCGTATCTGGTCGTGCTGCAGCAATCCCACCCGTCGTGTACCTTGATGTGATTATTTTAGGCTACCCACCATGTATCTTGGTCTAGTATTCCCACGTTGTTGCAGTTGATTGGATTGTATGTGCTAGCCCTCCGTTTATCTCGGTTGGGTGATCCGCAATTAGTCGATGACTATGTATCTCAGCTTCTCACCTAAGTTGTGAGGTGGCAACCCTTGACTCAGGCACTTAGCTTTTCATGAGTCCTACGATGTCACATCATCGCGAGGATTTGTTTTGTTTGGAAATTATTGTTTTGATATTGAATTGAAACATATATCACAACTGAATTCTCCATTACTATTCTGAGTTTGAAACACATGCTATCTTGAGGATTATATATATGAAAAAAATTGTTTATTCATGCATGTGTTACTTACTTGGATTTATATCTCATTCTTGCTTTATTTTGTTTTGTTTTAAGACTATCTTAAAGAGGACAATACTGCTGGGGTAGAGCCACAGGGTACTAATGAGGAGTATCCGTTTAACGACTACATAGAAGACAATTAATATTGTCTTATGTGGATTTTGATTCATGTTTTAAGGAGTTTATTTTTCAGTAGTTAGGGAGTAGTTTATGATTGAGAGATGAGAGTAAGTGATTTAGTAGACCTTTTTGTCCAAAATTTTTATATGAGGAAGATTTACCTATTTTATTTGAAGAGTTTCTCAGAATTTATGAAGTAATATAGATTCTGTTTAGTTAGTTTTAATTCTCTTTTATTTCTGCGCTCTGATATTGGTATAATTGTTGAATTATATTATGGTATTGACTTGCTATAGACTCATGCATAGTATAACCGTAAGACGAGTTATATCTTTAATGAGCAACTCAGATCAGGGGCGCTACAGAACTTGAGGGTAGCCATGCTTAAATTTTGTCATCATCTCTAGTGTATGAATCCTTGCATGTACTGTTTGTTTATACCATTAGTGGTTGTTGATCTCTGTTATTACATGTTTCTGATTCTAGTTTGCTTCAATTTGAACATGCTTCATGTCTTGGTTTATTGCCTATGCTTGTGTTTACTTCCTTTATATGTGATATTCATATCATGCCTTATTTGATTGTGGATTTGTGCTTGGCTACAAAAGAGTGGCAAGGGTTGGGATGTTATGAATGTCTCCTATATTTCAAATGCACTTGTGTACTTTAACCTTTACACAAGCCACATGTTACCTATTAAGAAATTAAAACCTAAATGTGTGTAGCTTAGTGTATCGAGGTCGTTACTTTGAAAAGCGAAAGTGAAAACATTCAATCTAGGTCTCTGGCTAATGATGTGCTGATATTATGGATATGTATGTGATTTTGATCATGCACTAGGATAGAGATCTAGGTTGCCTTTAAGCCAAAACCCGAAAACCCAAAAACTCAATTCATGAAGGTGGAGTTACATGTTTTTGGCTAAAAGAAACCAAATATTTATGAGATGGGTGTAAGCACCTCATTTTTGCGCTCCCAGAAAAACCAAAAATGCAAACCCTGGACAGAAAGTCAAACCCTAAGGGGTGAAAAGTTGACTTTTTTATCAAATGAAAATTGGCCACCTTGCTTTATGCCATTGGATAGAGAATCTCGACACGGTTCCAACGCAACTGAGTTTGCAGGAATCGGGGTCCGGATGAGGGTTCTGCGGGCGGTCAAACTTGAGCAGAGCCAAAAGTTGACTTTCTGCTAAAATCCGATCCAGAGGCCTACCCCTAGGTCATTGGATAGAGAATCTTGACACGGTTCCAACGCAACTGAGTTTGCAAGAATCGGGGTCCGGATGAGGGTTCTGCGGGCGGTCAAACTTGAGCAGAGCCAAAAGTTGACTTTCTGCTAAAATTCGATCCAGAGGCCTACCCCTAGGTCATTGGATAGAGAATCTCGACACGGTTCCAACGCAACTGAGTTTGCAGGAATCGGGGTACGGATGAAGGTTCTGCGGGCGGTCAAACTTGAGCAGAGCCAAAAGTTGACTTTCTGTTAAAATCCGATCCAGAGGCCTACCCCTAGGTCATTGGATAGAGAATCTCGACACGGTTCCAACACAACTGAGTTTGCAGGAATCGGGGTTCGGATGAAGGTTCTGCGGGCGGTCAAACTTGAGCAGAGCCAAAAGTTGACTTTCTGCTAAAATCCGATCCAGAGGCTTACCCTTAGGTCATGGGATGGAGGGATCCGATACGATTCTAACGCAACTGAGTTTGCCGAGATCGGAGCCCGGATGAAGAAAATATGAGCTGACGAAGTTTCCGAGCAGCAAAATCGGTGAACTGCGCAAGTGGCAAAAGCTGCACACGTGGCGAGTTGCGCAGGAAAATATCTCGGGGATCAAATCCGTAAATATCCAAACATTCAAAAGATCCCAGGGACCAATCTGAAAATATTTGAAAATATCTGAATAAAATAATATTAAATCCAAATATCCCAGGGACCATATCCTAATTTTCGGATTTTTTAAACAAACGAGCGGAGGCATTTATTGTTTTGTCATCATATGGTCGCTCGAGCGGACGTGGCAACCGGGTATGCGCTCAGCTCAAGCTGAGCGGATCCCCATTTTAAGTGAGCGGATACCCCCTTTTCCCTTGCCTATATAAGCCGCGCGACTTTTCGCGCAAAGGGTAGGAAAAATTTTGGTTCGAGGATTTTTGGTTAAAAAAGTTTAAGGTTGGATTTTCGGGGTGTAAGCACCTCATTTTTGCGCTCCAAGAAAAACCAAAAATGCAAACCCGGCTAAAAAGTCAAACCCTAAGGGGTGAAAAGTTGACTTTTTGATCAAGTGGAATTTGGCCACCTTGCTTTATACCATTGGATAGAGAATCTCGACACGGTTCCAACGCAACCGAGTTTGCAGGAATCGGGGTTTGGATGAAGGTTCTGCGGGCGGTCAAAGTTGAGCAGAGCCAAAAGTTGACTTTATGCTAAAATCCGATCCGGAGGCCTACCCCTAGGTCATTGGATAGAGAATCTCGACAGGATTCCAACGCAACTGAGTTTGTAGGAATCGGGGTCCGGATGAAGGTTCTGCGGGCGGTCAAAGTTGAGCAGAGCCAAAAGTTGACTTTCTACTAAAATCCGATCCGGAGGCCTACCCCTAGGTCATTGGATAGAGAATCTCGACACGATTCCAACACAACTGAGTTTGCAGGAATCGGGGTTCGGATGAAGGTTCTGCGGGCGGTCAAACTTGAGCAGGGCCAAAAGTTGACTTTCTGCTAGAATCCAATCCAGAGGCCTACCCCTAGGTCATTGGATAGAGAATCTCGACACGGTTCCAAAGCAACAGAGTTTGCAAGAATCGGGGTCCGGATGAAGGTCTTGCGGGCGGTCAAACCTGAGCAGAGCCAAAAGTTGACTTTCTGCTAAAATCCGATCCAGAGGCCTACCCCTAGGTCATGGGATGGAGGGCTCCGATACGATTCTAATGAAACTAAGTTTGCCCAGATCGGAGTCCGGATGAAGAAAATATGAGCTGATGAATTTTCCGAGCAGCAAAACCGGCAATCTGCGCACGTGGCAAAAAGCTGCACACGTGGCGAGTTGCGCCGGAAAATATCTCGGGGATCAAATCCGTAAATATCCAAGTATACAAAATATCCCAGGGACTAAATCTGTAAAAATCCGAGAATATCGGATTGAATTGAAATTGGCCAGGGACCAAATCTGAATTTTTAAGATTTTTTCGACCGCGCGAGCGGCGGCATTTAATGAATTTTCGTCATTATGCCGCTCGCGCGGACATGGCAAGCGGCATGCGCTCACCTTGAGCTGGGCGCCAAGGTGAGCGGCACCCCCTTTTTTCTGGCCTATATAAGGCGGCGCGAAGTTCGCGCAGGGGGTTGGGATTTTTTGTTCTCGGGTTGGGGCTTTTTTTTTTCAGGGAAGGTTTTTATTCTGGTTGGCTCTGGGTTTTCAAAAGCTTCCCTTCCCGTGGCCTGAATTCCCTCCTTAGATCCCCAAGCACCCGACCGTGCCTTCTTACCCCTTCTTTTCTCCTTCTTCTTCATCCTTCTACCAAAGACCGGAGGAGCTACTCGCGGTGGCTGTTGGAGAGGAAGCTCGCCGCGGCGTTTCGCTTCGAGGAGGTCACACACTTCCACGAAAGAGTTCAGAACTTTCAGGTATTGTTCCCCTCTAGCTCCTATACCACATATATGAAAACTGGCTTTCTTGCATGACTTTTCTTGTGTAAGTATGGTATCCACCACGTTTGCTTCCACATGGGATCTCCCAGGCTACGGTTCTGGGCAATATGGGATTTGGCGTAAAAGGGAGTGTGTTCCCAGCTAAGTGAGTCTTTTGTATCCTTGTAAACCCCCCTCTCCTTCCTTTCCCTGATGGTTACCGGACATGCTCGAAGGTCCGGTCTAGTCCAGTCGTAGGTGAGAGTTTTGTATTTTTTTTCTTGCCCATGCAATCTCTGTCTTTTATGGTCACTATTTAATCTTTGTTAGACATGCCAACATGCTCCCCAACCCCCCTGCCTGTGCGCTTGCTAACATGCTCCATCATCCTCATTACCCCTGTGAAGTCATCGGGCTTGGTTTTATGTATCATCGGGCTCGGTTTTGCTTGAAAAGAAATTTGGGGTCGTGTGATGAAGTAGTTCAGATTAATTTAAATGCATGTTTAAGGGTCTCTTGGGAGTCTGGGGAACACCTGAGAGGTGTTACAGAGCTCAAAAATCAGCTCAGAAATGGAATTTGAAAGAAAACCGAGAGCATCGAGTATTCGCTGAGTTCGCGCGAAGCTCGCGCGTACCTTCGCGCGAGGCTCGCGCGAGGCTTGCGCTCACCTCGCGCCCACCTCTTTTTTTTTGTGTTTTTCGCTGTTTTCGGTCCGCCCGGCCCGCGCCGACCTCGCGCCTAGTGCCCGAGGTCGGCGCATACCCCTAAAACATGCCAAATTGATATATTTATGAAAAATTCCAAAAATGCCCTTTACTGTACCGCGGGGGGCGAAGCCCCCCGCACCCCCTTTGTTCGTTGCGCATCCAACTCGTACCTTGGTACAAGGAGGTACCCCACCCCGTGGGCTCCGCTTCGCCCACAGGGCCCCCGGGTACCTCCCCTTGGACCCAGCACAATGAGCCAGTTTTTTTTCTCTGACAGAGTGTCTATCTTGTTTTTGTGTGTGATTATTGCTAGATGTGAATGATATTTCCGAACCGAACCGGATAAACCAATAGGGTTTCTGGGTCACCCGGAAACCCGACATGGGACTTGGACTCCCGGTCCAACTTGACTTCCAGTGGGCCTTCCAACGGGGCCCACAAAGCCCAATAAACACCAAAGCATGCCATTAAAATAACTTAAGTAAAATGAACAATTTGAACCGGGCGGGCCAAACCCAATACGGCCCACCCGAGCCTTGTTATGCAAAATTGATGCATGAATTGCATGGTTTGGCCGAGACCAAGGGCAAGGGCCTACCGGGCCCGCCAAAGCCCACCAACCGAACCAAGGAAAGGGTACAAACCCTAACTTCCAGTAACTTGGGCTTACAAGCCCAGATTTGGACTGCGGGCCCCAAGCCCAGTGTCCAAATCACTTTGGCAAAATTAAAAAGATAAATCCAATAAAAAATACTTGGACACCATGTGGGCCCACCTTAGGGGCCCACAAACCGGTCCGGCCCACTTGTGCATAAAAAACACTTAATCTTCAAATCTGAACTTAAAGTAAAATCAATTGAACTAACCAAAGCCCAAAGGACCTCTCAGGCTAGACTGAGGACCACAAGGGTACACGGGCTTGACTAAGCCCACCAAGGATACCGTGGGCCTTCCAACGGGGCCCACCCAACCTGACTCAGATCACCTAAGTAATCAAGATAAAAGCAACTAAAGGGACCCACACCACTCAGGTGGTCCCGCCAGACTTAACCAAATTGCATATCGGATTAGGAATCAGGTGAGACCAATGTAAGCTGACTCAAACCAGGGAACCCACGGGACCCGTCATCCGACGGGGTGGACCGGGGTGTCTACGGACTTCCCCGAACCACAACCGAGAACAGACTTAGAATCTCAAGCCGCAGACCAAAAAGCCTTAATAGGCAGGATTAGGCACCCAGGTGTCCGCCTGCACCCCATCAGGCGGTGGCGACTCCGAATTACCCCGTGCCGCGTTTCCGACGCGCGCACAGCCTGGCGACTCCACTGGGGATAAGGACTTTTCAGCCCAGTAGGACCCTAGTTAGATGAGTCAGCATAAAGAGAGATTTAGTTGACGTTTAGGGTTTCTTACTACCTCGTTTAGTAAGATACAGAATACGCATAATTACGCATTCTGGGGAGTCTTGTCAAAGGGACGCGATAATTGCCTAAGGCAAGTGGGATTTAAGCGGTCCCTTGTGACCCCCACTTACCTGGGGACTCTCCCAGAACCACGTATTGCGTGCTAATTCTGCACCTTATTATACGAGACAGTAACAATCCCTTTACCAACAAAATCTAGACAAAACTCACCTGTGTAGACACAACACGCAGCCCAACTGCACACACGGGCACACCACCACACCGTGGTTGGATTTTTTCATTTTTTCGTTCTGGTGTGATAACTGCGTGGGGTGACACGCACGAGGAAGGCTGCGTGGATGATCTGACCCCGAATGAATGAGTGAATCGGATATTGCAACTTCTTTACCAAAACCTAGACCTCTCTAGCAGCCTACCCTTCTGATTCCTATAAACTGATCTTTGGGATGGTATTAGCACCTACGCTCCCGTGGCTTGCCGGGGAAAGCAGGGTAAACCCATCCCCCCAGTTTTCTGGAGTCCATTAGCACCACTGGTTTCTTGCCGTGGCACGCGAGGATCCAGTACTGGTCCAGACCCTTGTAGGCTTATGTCTCGGGCTGGGTATCCTTCCCCCACCTAACGTTTCTGAGTAAACTATGCGTTGAGCATGCGAGGGTGAGAATTTTGTGAATGGTGAGTATAAGAGGAGTAAAATCGGAATAAAATCCAGAGTCCATTAGGGGCAGCAATCCCCGCCTTTTGCATCAAATTGAGTAGACCCTAGATCATGGGTGACCTCAGCCCTAATTTAGGAAGCTCACCTAATTTTGATCAGGGGAACCACCCCAGATCCATGCATGGAGTCCTGTATGCTATGGGTCTTGACCCATTAGAGTTCGCTGGGAGCACTTTAAGTCCAGATTGGTCTTTTAGAGCAGACGAAAGCCGGCTAGATCAGACAAACAGATGAAAGCATGCGAGATCAGAATAAGGGCACTAAACCCTAGATCTAGGAGTTTTTAGCCTACCTGCTTGGAAAGCAATTTGTATCCTCCCTTTTGGCTCCCAACAGCCTTAAGGATGAAATCTTTGAAGTTTTTGTAAATATCTTGTAAACCTTCGCCCTCGATGGCAAGTTGTAATTTTTGCTGTGGTCCGACACTGGAAGCAGATGAAAGACAGAAAGACTGATCAGGACTTGAATGTGCTCCTCTCCACAAGTATGTCTAGGAGTCGCGCCTTCATTGGCGCCAACCCTTAGGACCACACACCATGTGTGCCTGAGTTAAATTCCGCACAGGTTTTGTCTTTTGCTTTATTTTTTGAAGCATGTTAGAACTGCTAGTGATTAGTCTTTTGCTTGGAATTATGCATGTCTTAGGACTGATTAAGAGTTTGGTGTGGTACCTTAAACTGATTTGGAATTTTGATCGGATAGTTGGCATGGCATCTTCATCCTCGTCTGAGAGATCCCGTTTCCCTAGGATAGAGAGGTGCGCCTGGGATACCCCCTGGACCCGTTCTTGGACAAGGCAGCTCCAAGGGAGTGAGCAGATTGAATGGGAGCACAAATACCACATGGGACAGACTTTGTCCTTGTTAAATGTGCAGATCAACTGGGATATGATCCAAGCAGCATTGCTTTTCTGGGATCCCCAGCTTTCAGTGTTTCGATTCGGGATCAATGAGTTGACTCCCACAATTGAGGAACTTGACTTGTTCCTCCGATTTCGTGACTTAGGAGAACCTGCTAGGCCAAGCCTCAAAGAAAGCTACAAGAATGAAGCTTGCGCTTTCTTTGGCCTCTCAAGGGGAGAATTCCAGACCTTAGGAGGTGACAAATCACTTACTAGGGTCTCCAAAACATTCCTTGCTAAAAAGATAAGAAACAAAAAGCAGGAAAGGCCCCGGGCTTGGTTTGACACCTTCACCCTTGTGGTTCTGTCGCAAATCTTCTTTCCAACTGGGGGAGACACCATTAATTTGGCCCTCATGGAAATTGTGGATCAACTCAGGGCAGGATACCGAATCATGCCACTAATCCTAGATCAACTCTTCCATTCCCTGACTTTGTCTAAAAACGGAACCCGGAGGTTTCAAGGGTTCGCTCCCCTTCTCCACATTTGGCTGCAAGACCACCTGATGGTGTCATCACCTGTCAGTGCATATTACAAGGTAGCCGGTGACAACATCCATTGGTTGGCTCAAAGAGAGATCGAACCAGACCTACCCGCTCGTGAGGATTAGTTTAACCACTTTCTCCACCTGAAGGAAGAAACAGACATTAGATGGTGGGGTACATACAACATCCCCTACACCCCCATTATAGCTTTCAAGAAAAGAGAGGGACTTGCCTTGATAAGCCTCACCCATGCCGTGCCGTACTATCCGATTCGGGTTCTGAGACAGTTTGGGAAACCGCAGGGAATCCCAGTCAAAGACGACATGAGCAGTTGGATTGGTCCACTCACTAAAGGACTAAGGACACAACTATAGACGGAGTGGAAGACGGTGTGCGTATATCGAGAAGACGTCTTCACCGAATCACACTTTCGAGACTACGAGCAGTGGATAGCTTGGGAATTTGGCCACGACGGCCCCCCACCTCTTCAGCCTGTCGCTTCAAGCGACATTCCAGCTCCGCCCCCTAACACATATAGGGACAGGGTGGCCGAACTGCAGGAGACCCACTCCCGTATCCATTCAGCTTATGTGGATTCGGAACGGGAGAGTAGGCAGACCAATACGGCCTTGCAACACGAAATTGAATTAGTGCGTAAGCGCGCTGAGGAGGACCGACATCTGTGGAACAAGCTTCTGCGAGCCTTAAGGAGGCAAGACGTGTCCTCCCACTATGATGATGACCAACCTAGCTAGACTTTGGCTTTGTTGTATTTTGATAAGCATGATGATGTGCTTTGTGCCGCGGCGGCACTTTTTGATTGAAGCATGAATTTATTTTCACTATGCTATGTTGTTCAAACTTAACAAAACCAGAATTTGAAATAAAAGAATTAATTCCCTCCAATAGGGCAACTCGGTCTCCGACAGACCACCTCTTCTCAGATAATTGCAATATTCCTGGTCGCTGCGACCACCTAATTTCCTTTAACTGCATTTCTCTCATTGAGATTGCAAAACCCAGCAAGTGTTTAAAAACACCCAAGACCTTGAGCTCAGATCACACTCGTCTGTATCTTTTCAAGATCATTCGGTCAAGCCTGTAGGGCACTGAAGCCGCCGGTGATTAAACCGTTTGGTGGATGAACGTTCTGGCATAGCCTTCCCCTTGTGAGGCGTCGAAGTCAATGGTGATTAAACCAATGACTAGCTAAGGCACGCCCGGGAACTACTAGCCGAAATCTTGGGGCACTGAAGCCGCCGATGATTAAACTGTTTGGTGGATGAACGTCCTGGCATAGCCTTCCCCTTTGTGAGGCGCCGAAGTCAACGGTGATTAAACCAACGACTAGCTAAGGCACGCCCGGGAACTACTAGCCGAAATCTTGGGGCACTGAAGCCGCCGGTGATTAAACCGTTTGGTGGATGAACGTCCTGGCATAGCCTTCACCTTTGTGAGGAACCGAAGTCAATGGAGATTAAACCAACGACTAGCTAAGGCACACCCGGGAACTACTAGCCGAAGTTAGGCACCGACGCCGCCAGTGAATGAATTGGAGATCGGCTGAGGTACGCCTGGGTGCTGCTTTTTAGCTCACCCCCTGCGGAGACCCTACATTGGTCCAACCCCGTGATTCTGAGCTCAAACAAAACCCCCTTAAATCGAAGGTTCTCTTTCCTTGCCAAGTGGCTAAAATAGATCAGTTGAATAGGGTTCTCTTTCCCAGTCGCTTCCGAGCGACTAAAATAGATCAGCTTTCAGAAAAAAATAGGGTTCTCTCTCCCAGTTATCTACGGGTGGCTAAAATAGATTCGGTCATTAGGGTTCTCTTTCCCAGTCGCTTCCAAGCGACTAAAATAGATCAGCTTTAAGAAAAAACAGGGTTCTCTCTCCCAGTTACCTACGGGTGGCTAAAATAGATTCGGTCATTAGGGTTCTCTTTCCCAGTCGCTTCCAAGCGACTAAAATAGATCAGCTTTCAGAAAAAAACAGGGTTCTTTCTCCCAGTTACTTACGGGTAGCTAAAATAGATTTGGTCATTAAGGTTCTCTTCCCCGGTCGTCTTAGGGCAGCCAAAACAGACCAGTCTTCAAAAATTCGTTAGGGTTCTCTTCCCCAGTCGTCTCAGGACAGCCAAAATAGATCAGCCTTCAAAATTCACTAAGGGTTCTCTTCCCCGGTTACCTACGGGTAGCCAAAATAGATCAGTTGATTCAAAACCAGGTTCTCTTCCCTTGTTGCCCTAGGGTAGCTAAAATAGATCAGTTAGTCCAAATCCAATCAAAAAAGTAGTCTTCCAAATTCATTAAGGTTCTCTTCCCTTGTTACCTACGGGTAGCTAAAATAGATCAGTTGATTCAAAACTAGGTTCTCTTCCCTTGTTGCCCTAGGGTAGCTAAAATGGATCAGTTAGTCTAATTACATCAGATGAGAAAAATCAATAAAAAGAAACAAATCAGATAAAGCTGTGTAAACAATTTGTGTAAAGTTGCACTAACGCCTGCTAATTGTTCCATCAGGTACCAAAAATTGCTTTCAGAAGTTCGTACCTGTTAAGATCGAGGAGAAGGCTCGATATGGAACAGCAAGGAGAATAGACGCCGCCAGGGCAGCATCTTGCAGAGTCCAGTCATACGCAAGTAGTCAATGAGATGCAGCAGAAGATGGACAGCATAAGTTCCATCATCCAGGAACTGATGACAGAGCTGAGAGAATTAAGGCAAGGCCCGCCAGTGGTACCAGTCGCCCAGCAGCCGCAACCACAGTTCTCGCCACAAGTGGAAGGGGCACCACCACCGCGTCCGGTAAATCCACCTCCCCTGGCACCACCACCACCGCCGGCAACACCTTTCCACATCACGCAGCAGGATCAGTTTGCACCGACTCAACTGGGGCAGGACGACGAAGACTGGTACAGAACTCAGGAAGCGCAATTTAAAGGAAAATTGGCAACAGTAAGAGAAGAAAGCAAGGCAGAAATTGCCACCATGAGAGAACTCCTCAAACAGGTCCAACCCAGTACAGTGCAGAGCGAGACTACGCTTGAAAGCCTCTGCTTCTTTTCGGACATCCAGCTCCCGGATAAGTTCAAATGTCCTGAGCTACATCAATTCGACTGCACGGGTTGCCCACTGAACCACCTAAGATCATATTCTGGCGACATGTGCCAGTATGCCAAGGAAGAACGGATCATGGTGCAGTTCTTCCAGAAGTCGTTGACTGGCGCGGCTCACTCTTGGTTTTGAGTCTGGATAAAACCAAAATTAGGACGTGGAATGACTTGGCCGCCGTGTTCATCCAGCGGTATCGTTTGAATAGCCAAATGGTTCAAACCCGGGCAGAATTGCAAAGGTTGTCAAGGAAGAATAGCGAGTTTGTGGGAGACTACGCTAAAAGATGGATGAAACTAGCGAGTATGGTGCAACCCCCGCTCCTTGAACAAGAACAGATTTCTTTGTTCATCCCATTGCTGGGGCAACCATACTTCACAATGTTGTTAGGACAGTGTGCCGCGAACTTCACCAACCTAATCATGGCGGCAGGCAGGATCGAAGATGCGGTTAGGGATGGAAAGATAGGAGGCTCCACGACAGGATCCTCCCATGGGGGGAAAGAAGGCATAAGATATGAAGGAACGATCAACCATGTCCGATCTGCCAAGCGTAAGAGAGGAAGCAACAACCCCCATGTCAGTGTCGCCCCGGCGCGGCTAAAGGAGCTTTTGACCAAGGAAGAAAGAAAGAACCGTGTGTTTACACAGTTCCCATATACCTTGGCAGAATTGTTGCCCAACTGTAAGAAGGACAACTGAAGCAGGTTCCACCAAATAGAAGGGCACCAGCAAGTAGAGGGTATGACCCAGCCAAGGCATGTGGTTACCATAAAGGGGCACTGGGGCATGATACTGAGGAATGTTGGAGCCTTCGTCATGCAGTCCAAGATCTTCTTGAAGCTGGGGAACTCAAAATTGATCCTCCGTTGGATTAAAAAATCTCGGAATATGCAACTGAATTCCAAGAACGCTGATTCGCTTCGGCCACCCCTTTCATAGTTTGTTGCTCTCTTTTATTTATCTTTTTCTTTTCATTTTAATTCTGAACTTGATAACATGTTTGTTTTGAAAACTCATGAAATTTTTTGGAAAATCACTAAAGTGTTCGACCACACCAAGGCATGACCATGATCTCGAGATGAACCAGAACAATCAAATTTGACAGATGAAATGTGCCAAATGGCACAAACTGTGCGGGTCTCAACATAGCCAAGGGATCCCCCCAACATCACATTTGAAACCTACCGTGCCAAACAAAGGGGCAAGTTGTGATATAAGAGAAAAGAAAATAAAGGGCAAGGCGCCTCCATACCAGTCAAAGGTCACTGACATGATCCAGGATCGATGATCTCAATGAAGTGATGAGAGGCCATTTTTTTGCTAAGATACTTCAAATAAATTCCGCTAGTTAAATGTGTTGAGCTTGATCGTCTCGTTTCTAACCCACGTTATGTCTAGCCACCCCAAACTGGGGTAAAAGTCAAAAAAGCAAAAAAAAAAAAAAAAAAAAAACAAAATGAACAAAGAAGAAAATGGTTCTCGAGCCAGTTAATCGTGCAAAAGTAATTAAGTGTTACATTCTCTGTAAAAGGATGAAAGGCCATCCTTGATCTTTCCCAAAAATCATCTGACACAAGATGGAACCCTAGCAAAACACTTTGAGCCTAACAATTCCTTCATTGAACCTACTGTGAGACATGGGAAAAAATCGATTTACATGATTTCCTCAATCATCACACGGGATTATATAAAACAAAGAGTCGCCACCATTCAATTTAGGTGTGAATGGACACCAAAATATTAAATAAGCACAAAAGGCAATTTTTAGGGCAAAATATCCCTCCTAAAAAAAACAACCAGAGATGGGTAAGGGGATTAAGTTATGAACAGGGGAAGGTGTTAGGCACCCCTATTCATCCACACAAGGTGGTTGCCAGGTATTGTTCATGTTTAAAATAAAGGAAAAAGCTTGCTATAAAAATCACACAAAATCACAAAAAAGAAGATAAAAATTTATGGTTTTTTCATATGAATAGTCTGATTGATCCAGAACTATCAAACATGATCATACCATTCCTAGGGTTTCATGATCAAAATAAAATTGAGATAAAATCAAATAAAATCAATTTAAAGTGAAAAATCCAAAAATCTGGCTTCAAGTCAAAATTCTAGAAATTTAGAAAAATATGATTTTTATAAAATATTTCAAAATTGAACTTGAATAGTCCAGGACATAGATAAAGCCCAAATTTCACATTAAATCTGGAAATCAAAACCAAAAATATCCACATTGATGAAAAACACCAAAAGGGGAGAACTGAGACCGTAGGGTCTTATCTCAATAATGAAAAACAATTTAAAAACAACTTCATGAAACCCTAGAATTTATTTTCAGGCTTCTGGATTCAGATCTACCATATTGATCATGATAAATCCAAGATCCTAGCCTAAAACCACAAAAATCACGAAAACGGTGCTGTAGGTGCAAATATGTGAAAAATCCAAATTTTATCAAAAAGTGGGGATCTCATGCTATAAACATCATAGATTCATGTTATTCATTCAGATATATCATAAAAAGCATTAAAACATGATCAAGATATTTAAAACAACCACATCTCACAAATTAGAGCACATGGGGGTCTACCCTACGGATCCACCTGGTCTCTTTTCCCCTAGTTCTCTCTTCACGTTTTACGGCTAGAGAGACTCTTGAGGTACTTAGAGATAGGTTTGATTACACAAACACAATCAAAGGCTTTATTCTATGAAAAAAAAGGAAAAAACAGATATGGGGTTCTATTCTAGGGATCCACCTGTTCCCCTTTCCCCTAGTTCTCTCTTCACGTTTTACGGCTAGAGAGACCCTTGAGGTACTTGGAGACAAGTTTAGGGATACAAAATAAATATGGCCTTATTCTACAGCAATAGAGATGATCCTATTACATCTAGAATTGAAGACAGAAAATAAAAAGGGATAGAGGACTTACCTGGATTGAGCAAGCAGAGCAGCAGGGATTCCTTTCTCTTCTCTTGTAGCTTCTTAGAATTCCTTGGACTCAAAATTTCGTGGCCCTTTGCTTAAGGATCTCACCTCTATTTATAAGCAAACCCAGGGGTAAGGCTGGTCCAAGGTTTGGCAAGATAGAGTTTCAGTTTGAGTTAAACACAAGATCATGCCAATCCTTTATCCACAAGGATAAATGAGATAATTCGAACAGATAAATAAGAGAATTCGCTTATCCAAGAGAGATATTTGGGTGCAGATAAGGCTCAATAAAAAAGGTAAAATTCGCACAAAGACCCCCGTGCCCGTATATATATTACGGTCGCGCCCTGCCCGTATTATTAATACGGGCACGTCGTGACCGTATATCAACTGCAGGTATGACCAGACCGTAAACAAAATACGGTCATGACCAGTTTGGCCAGATTTTACACTTTTTTGACCTGTTTCAAATCCCAATTAATATTTTCAATTATTTTCTCATTTTTTAGTGCAATTTGAGGTGTCTACACCTACCATGTCGTGTCTTCAAAACTAGGGGCATAAAGCTTCCATAGGGCAAAGCGAAAAGCACCCTAATAACAAAGGGGACAGAAATGAGGACTGGAGAGAACCCCAGAAAGCAAGAATTTGAAGAAAGAACTGGGGCAATCCCTCGAAAGAAAAGAAAAGAAAAGAGAAAAAAAGAAGAAACAAAAGCCGGGGCAAACCCTGAGGGCAAGAATTAAGACTTGGGGTAGAATACCAAAGAAAGAAGGGAAAGAAAGAGAAGAACAAAGATGGAAAAAGGAGAAGAAGCTAAGCAAAGTTAAGCGTAAAGTTGCAGGAACAAAGGTGAAGCAAGCCCTAACAAAAAAGGTGGACAGGACATGGCTCTTACCCCATTCATCAATTTTGAGCCTTCATATCATTTCTTCGGGACCCTTGAACCCAGCTTACATTTCGTCCTACTGTGAAGCCCTTTCTGATTACAGAGAATGTAACATTTAATCTTGGACAAACTGGCAATGACAGAACCAAAAAAAAAAGGGGAGAGATAGAGAAGAACTTTGGCTAGACATAATGGTTACCCATAGAGTGAAGCTATATAGGGGTTGAGCCTGATTACCCTTCATTTCTAAACACTGGAAACAAAGCCTACATTTCGTCCTAATGATAAGTCCTCTCTGATCATGGTGTCATGATCCATGGAAATTGTCAGGGCCCTAAAACTGGGCAAGGCACTGAACCCGAATGGGAGAACCAATGAGAGAAAAACCATTACACAACCCCCAACCAAGGGAGGGAAAAAGAAAAAAACAACAAGAGAGAAAATCAAAGAAAATCCTGGGGGAGGGCAGTGCCAGAGAAACCCCCTGAACCAAACAATCCCCCTCATTCCTACCTGGGGCATGCTATTGAAGGCAAAAAGTGTTGAAACCCTTACAGGGAGTGCCGAGAGGCACCATTTCATAAGTCTAAATGAGAGTGTCAGGTGACTGACCCAAAGATTACTGGTCTTGCCATGGACCCACGTCAGAGAGGAAATCTAAACACTTGGTGAATTCCCAAAAGGTTTCAACCAAGGAGAAATTGCTTGAATTTGCACATAATTTTGATGAAACAAATAAATTCTAATTGCCTAAATTTCACAAGAACTTTTACAGGTACTGATAGAACTTGAGACAGACGCAAAAAAGCCATCACTGCGTATTCACACGCTGATGCAAGAAAAACGTCACCGTGTATTCACACATGGGACGTGAAAAAGCCATCACTGCGTATTCACACGCTGATGCAAGAAAAACGTCACCGTGTATTCACACATGGGACGTGAAAAAAGCCATCATTACGTATTCACACGCTGATGCAAGAAAAACGTCACCGTGTATTCACACATGGGACGTGAAAAAGCCATCATTGCGTATTCACACACTGATGCAAGAAAAACGTCACAATGTACTCACACATGGGACGTGAAAAAGCCATCACTGCGTATTCACACGCTGATGCAAGAAAAAACCGTCACCGTGTATTCACACATGGGACGTGAAAAAGCCATCACTGCGTATTCACACGCTGATGCAAGAAAAACGTCACCGTGTATTCACACATGGGACGTGAAAAAAGCCATCATTACGTATTCACACGCTGATGCAAGAAAAACGTCACCGTGTATTCACACATGGGACGTGAAAAAGCCATCACTGCGTATTCACACGCTGATGCAAGAAAAACGTCACCGTGTATTCACACATGGGATGTGGAAAAGCCATCACTGCTTATTCACACGCTGATGTAAGAAAAACCGTCACTGTGTATTCACACATGGGACGCAGAAAAGCCATCATTGCGTATTCACACGCTGATGCAAGAAAGAACCGTCGCAGTGTATTCACACATTGGACATGGAACAAATTAATGCCAAAGTCGCCGACGGAGGAGTCGGAGATTGGTGAAGGAATGGCATAAACCAAAGTTTGTAATACTAAAACCGCCGGCGGATGAATCGGAGATTGGCGGAGGCAATTTTGAATGCAATCAAGTAAGAAAAAAGGAAATAACCAAGTCAGGATAAGTAATAGACAAAGACAAAAGGAGCAAGGTATCTCCCAAAAAACGGTCACCGTGTAGTCACACATGGGAAGCGAAAAAAGCCATCAATGCGTATTCACACGCTGATGCAAGAAAAACGTCACCGTGTATTCACACATGGGACGTGAAAAAGCCATCACTGCGTACTCACACGCTGATGCAAGAAAAACGTCACCGTGTATTCACACATGGGACGTGAAAAAGCCATCACTGCGTATTCACACGTTGATGCAAGAAAAACGTCACTGTGTATTCACACATGGGACGCGAAAAAAACCATCATTACGTATTCACACGCTGATGCAAGAAAAACGTCACCGTGTATTCACACATGGGACGTGAAAAAGCCATCACTGCGTATTCACACGCTGATGCAAGAAAAACGTCACCGTGTATTCACACATGGGATGCGAAAAAGCCATCACTGCGTATTCACACGCTGATGCAAGAAAAACCGTCACCGTGTATTCACACATGGGATGCAGAAAAGCCATCATTGCGTATTCACACGCTGATGCAAGAAAGAACCGACGCAGTGTATTCACACATTGGACATGGAACAAATTAATGCCAAAGTCGCCGACGGAGGAGTCGGAGATTGGTGAAGGAATGGCATAAACCAAAGTTTGTAATACTAAAACCGCCGGCGGATGAATCGGAGATTGGCGGAGGCAATTTTGAATGCAATCAAGCAAGAAAAAAGGAAATAACCAAGTCAGGATAAGTAATAGACAAAGACAAAAGGAGCAAGGTATCTCCCAAAAAATGGTCACTGTGTAGTCACACATGGGACGCGAAAAAAGCCATCAATGCGTATTCACACGCTGATGCAAGAAAAAAGTCACCGTGTATTCACACATGGGACGTGAAAATGCCATCACTGCGTATTCACACGCTGATGCAAGAAACCGTCATCGTGTATTCACACATGGGACGCAGAAAAGCCATCATTGCTTATTCACACGCTGATGCAAAGAAAAACCATCACCGTATATTTACACATGGGACGCAGAAGAGCCATCATTGCGTATTCACACGCTGATGCAAGAAAACGGTTACCGTGTATTCACACATGGGACGCGAAAAAGCCATCACTGCGTATTCACACGCTGATGCAAGAAAACGTCGCCATGTATTCACACATGGGACGCGAAAAAAAATTATCACCGTGTATTCACACATGGGACGCCAAAGGAGTCATCACAGTGTATTCACACAGTGGTTGACAGAATCTTGTGAAGCCAAAGCTGCTGACAGATGAGTTAGAGATGGGTAGAGGCAGTTTCAGATACAACCAAGACAAAGAAAGAAATGAGCAGAGACACAAGGGGCAAAACGTCTCCCAATACCAAGAGATAAGATAGCCTTGGAGCAAAGTGGCTCCACAAAATCGAATAAGATGTTTCCATCAAGAGGACAACAGAGGGAAATTCAAGCCAAACTACGAAGGGCCATTCATAGTCCACAAGGTTCTGTCCCGAGGATCACTTATCCTGCAAGAAATGGACGGGGCAATTTTTCCTGAGCCGATAAATGCAAACGCAGTCAAACTGTACTACGCTTAAGATCATTCTGATTGGGAAATGAAGAGAGGCCATCCTTGGCTCTCCTTTAAACTGTAAATCCTTCCAAATACCTTAAATTCTCCCCTAGTTAAACAATTTTGACCCTTAAAATTCTTTCAACCCATTGCAAATGTTCTAAACATCAAATGGGGCATTCCTGGCAAAGCAAAAAGAAACCGGGCATTCTTGCCCAGAAAAACCTCAAAAAGAAGAGAAAATACAACAAGAAAAAAGAAAGAAAGAAAAAAAGAGAAAAGAAACAGAGAAAATGGGGAAATGTTTACCCAACAAAAATATAGAGATACAAATAAGCCAGGATGTAAGTCCCACCAACAATAAAAGTATCACACTTTGCAAACCCAAAGAGTTAAGCTTTTTTTAGCCATCTATCCTTTCTTTCATAACCAAGACCCAGCCTACATTTCGTCCTATCTCTAAGACCTTTCGGATCCCGAAAGGAATGATCAGGGCAAACAGTTAAGTCAGCATTTGTCAGCAATGATGGAATTCAGGGTCTCCCAGAAAGGCTAGACACCGTGAAAACCCGAAAAAAGGGCGTTGTGTGGTTAGTCCCAAAAAAAAAAAAAAAAAAGAGCACATTTGGATTGAGTAGAGCAAGATACAGAAGAGAGCAGTGACAGTGGCAGAAAATAAACTGAGAAAGAGTAAACAGATCTAAGGGGTCCGAACCTGCAGGTTGCACCCGAGTCGAAGACTCCACAGTTGCCTGTGATGACAATGCTTCTGAAAATACCAAGCACTCCAAGTCCCGTCTGACCTTGGGAAATTTCTTTGATATTGCAAACACAGGCACACACTGACACACCTGTTTTCTCTATAATTGTTCTGCTTAACTGTTTTGAGCTCCACATTGGGCTACTAACCTGAGTTGATAATTTCTTAACCTTGGCAAAGGCCGCTTCTGGCTGCGATGGGCAAAAGGCTCAGAGCAAGAAGAGAATAAAAGAAGTGTTTTGCATTCCCCAGCTATTCCACGGCTAACATGTTGTCTTTTCCTGCCTTCACAGGTATGCCAAAAGTGAGATGACGAACGTCTTCTCCAAAATCCCCAGTGGAGTTCCTTCAGTAAACGGAGAATAACAACCTCCAAAATCCCCAGTGGGAGGCCTTCAGCAAACAAGGGACAACACCCTTACATCCCCTGTAGAGTCCTCTCAAGTAATAAGAGAGTGATGCCTGATGATGTAGACTTCTCAAGCCTCGCCCAGTCTGAAGAGGCCAGCTTTGCGAAGAAGAGCGAAAAGAAGACAAAACAAGCTCGCATCAATCCCTGGTGGAGTCTCTCGCGCTCAACAAGAGCGCAGACGAGCATAAGGAACTCAAACCAAAGCAGAGGGAAAAGGCTTTATAAAGAAATAATGACAGCATGAGGAATCCCCCTTTATCCCCAGTGGAGCATCCTTCCCCAGGGAACTCCTACGCTTGTCAGAAACAAGGCTCGACCTGAAAGAAGAGGGAATAAGGAAAATATTCTTGCCCAATCCCCAGCAACAGTCACTCCAAGCTAGGGAGCCTCTACAAAAGGGAAAGCCAACCAGAAAACACTGCAGAAGAAGGAATGACAAGACATGAAGAAGAATGAGCATAAATGAAGATATCATTGGGCAAGATGGCCCCTGTTGTAATTTTTGATTTCACACTTTTGTAAATAGAGTAGAGCAGGTGTGTGGGCTCCCTTGAGGCACTGGACAGCGCTGGAAGCACCTCCTCACCAACAGCAGCTCCTCCTCCACTCTTCCTTCCTCCTTTCTCCATTCGGTCCACATCCTAACCCAACCCTTGGCCACCAAATCCTAATAAAAAAAGAGAGAGAGAGAAGAAGAAAATGCAAGCAAGCTTCAAGTAAAAGACACAAAATGGATCAGAAGTCTGAAGTCACCTAAAAGCTTTAATGGAACAAACAAGAAGAAAAGAATATTGTCAAGTGTCTGGCATCAACGCCAAAACAGGTTGGCGAGCTCAAGTCCAATCTAATCTCTTTCAAACTTAAACTAAAATGCTGAAGAGTTGCCCTAACAAAACCCGAAAAGCAAAGGGTAAGGAAACTCTGAAACCAGGAAGTGACGCCACATCATTGGCCGCTTCCCTCTCAAAATGAAAACTTCAAAGGACTAAGCTCGTCGACAGAAATGCCAGGCGCAAAAACGAGATCCTTTTTCTCTTTGCTGTTCATCCGCAAGGTGACTCCGGCAAAGAGGGGCAGCTGTAAGCACCTCATTTTTGCGCTCCCAGAAAAACCAAAAATGCAAACCCTGGACAGAAAGTCAAACCCTAAGGGGTGAAAAGTTGACTTTTTTGATCAAATGAAAATTGGCCACCTTGCTTTATGCCATTGGATAGAGAATCTCGACACGGTTTCAACGCAACTGAGTTTGCAGGAATCGGGGTCCGGATGAGGGTTCTGCGGGCGGTCAAACTTGAGCAGAGCCAAAAGTTGACTTACTGCTAAAATCCGATCCAGAGGTCTACCCCTAGGTCATTGGATAGAGAATCTCGACACGGTTCCAACGCAACTGAGTTTGCAGGAATCGGGGTCCAGATGAGGGTTCTGCGGGCGGTCAAACTTGAGTAGAGGCAAAAGTTGACTTTCTGCTAAAATCCGATCCAGAGGCCTACCCCTAGGTCATTGGATAGAGAATCTCGACACGGTTCCAACGCAACTGAGTTTTCAGGAATCGGGGTCCAGATGAGGGTTCTGCAGGCAGTCAAACTTGAGCAGAGCCAAAAGTTGACTTTCTGCTAAAATCCGATCCAGAGGCCTACCCCTAGGTCATTGGATAGAGAATCTCGACACGGTTCCAGCGCAACTGAGTTTGCAGGAATCGGGGTCCGGATGAAGGTTCTGCGGGCGGTCAAACTTGAGCAGAGCCAAAAGTTGACTTTCTGCTAAAATTCGATCCAGAGGCCTACCCCTAGGTCATTGGATAGAGAATCTCGACATGGTTCCAACGCAACTGAGTTTGCAGGAATCGGGGTCCGGATGAAGGTTCTGCGGGCGGTCATACTTGAGCAGAGCCAAAAGTTGACTTTCTGCTAAAATCCGATCCAGAGGCCTACCCCTAGGTCATTGGATAGAGAATCTCGACACGGTTCCAACGCAATTAAGTTTGCAGGAATCGGGGTCCGGATGAAGGTTCTGCGGGCGGTCAAACTTGAGGAGAGCCAAAAGTTGACTTTCTGGTAAAATCCGATCTAGAGGCCTACCCCTAGGTCATGGGATGGAGGGATCCGATACGATTCTAACGCAACTGAGTTTGCCCAGATCGGAGCCCGGATGAAGAAAATATGAGCTGACGAAGTTTCTGAGCAGCAAAATCGGTGAACTGTGCACGTGGCAAAAGCTGCACACGTGGCGAGTTGCGCAGGAAAATATCTCGAGGATCAAATCTGTAAATATCCAAACATTCAAAAGATCCCAGGGACCAATCTGAAAATATTTGAAAATATCTGAATAAAATAATATTAAATCCAAATATCCCAGGGACCATATCCTAATTTTCAGATTTTTTAAACAAACGAGCGGTGGCATTTATTGTTTTGTCATCATATGGTCGCTCGAGCGGACGTGGCAACCGGGTATGCGCTCAGCTCAAGCTGAGCGGATCCCCATTTTAAGTGAGCGGATACCCCCTTTTCCCTTGCCTATATAAGCCGCGCGACTTTTCGCGCAAAGGGTAGGAAAAATTTTGGTTCGAGGATTTTTGATTAAAAAAGTTTAAGGTTGGATTTTCAGGGGGGAAGATTTTTTTGGTTGGAACTTCTTCTTCCTCCACCCGAGGCCCTCTCTGCTCATCCCTCCCTGCCTCCGAAAAAAAAAAACCCAAGCACTTCACTCCCGATCGTTGGGACTCTCTTCCCTTCTCTTGTTCTTCCCCATTTCCACTCAAGCAAGGGAAGGCATGCTGCTGTCGGCGCTGTAAAAGTGGACGCTCCCGCCGCTGTCCACCCTGCTCCAAGAACCATCAGGCGAGGCTCCTGTTTACATCAGATTGCACATATATTGAAATGAAATTTTTCTAAAGGGTTTCATAGTTTACCTTCTTCCTTTTGCACGAGCTCATTCCCATGATGCTCCAAGCCTGTATCTGTTCCCATCTCACCCCATGAAGGCCTCCAAGTAAGGGAGAGGCATGCATGCGCACTTCCGAGAGAGAGTGAGAGGTTTTCTTGCCATGTCCTTTGGCCATTTCTGTTGCTGACATTATGCCTGTTTTGTTTATGTTAACCAGGGAGCATGTTCCTTCCGGTTCCCTCCATCTCTTGTACCCCATGTAAACCCCCTTCTCTTCCCCTTCTTCGAATGTTCGTATGGTTTTCTTCAGTTCCAGAAGCACACACACGCACCCCGAGTCTGAAATAATATTATCAGAGTGTATTTTGCTTGGTCTGCCAGCATGCTTAGGTTTGTTTTAGGTTAATTTCAAGTATGTTCAGGTGTCTCTTGGGAGTCTGGGGAACACCTGGGGCGGGGGGGGGGGGGGGGGGGGGGGGGGGGGGGGGGGGGGGGGGCTTACAGAGTTTAAAAAACAATCAGAAATGGAGTTTGAGCAAAAAACCAGAATATCGGGTTTTTTTAAGGGGTATGCGCCGAGCTCTGCGAGGTCAGCGCACCCAAAAAAAGGGTGAGCGGATCATTTTTTTTAGCATCCACCCACTTCTTAAATTTGGATGCGCTCACCTCGCGCTCACTTAAATTTGGATGCGCTCAGCTCGCGCTCACCTTACGCTCACTTAAATTTGGATGCGCTCAGCTCGCGCTCACTTAAATTTGGATGCGCTCACCTCGCGCTCACTTAAATTTGGATGCGCTCAGCTCGCGCTCACTTGATTTTTGGGTGCGCCCACTTTACCTTTACCTTGAAAAATCCCGAAAATGCCCTTTGCCTAAAAAAAATCCCGAAAAAGCCCTTTACCTTGAAAAATCCCAAAAATGCCCTTTACCTTTAAAAATCCCGAAAATGCCCTTTGCCTTAAAAAAATCCCGAAAATACCCTTTACCTTGAAAAATCCCGAAAATGCCCTTTACCCTGAAAAATCCCGAAAATGCCCTTTACCCTGAAAAATCCCGAAAATGCCCTTTACCTTAAAAAATCCAGAAAATACACTTTACCTTGAAAAATCCCGAAAATGCCCTTTGCCTTAAAAAATCCCGAGAATACCCTTTACCTTGAAAAATCCCGAAAATGCCCTTTACCCTGAAAAATCCCGAAAATGCCCTTTACCATAAAAAATCCCGAAAATATCCTTTACCTTGAAAAATCCCGAAAATGCCCTTTACCCTGAAAAATCCCGAAAATGCCCTTTACCCTGAAAAATCCCGAAAATGCCCTTTACCTTGATAAATCCCTCCCCTTGGACCCAATATAATGAGCCAGTCTCTCCTTGATAAATGTCAATTTTGATATGTTTCTGTGATGTATATTCTATAACTTTTGCTAGACATGGGTGGCATTCCTAAATCAAGCCAAATGAGCCAAAAAGGGTTTCCGGGTGACCTAGAAACCCAATATGGGACTTGGACCCCCGGTCCAACTTGATTTCCAGTGGGCCTTCCAACGGGGCCCACCCGGCCCAATAAATACATTGAAGGGTATGCATGCAACTTAATCAAGATAAGTAAAATTAACTGATTAAACCAGGCGGGCCAAACCTAAGGCGGTCCACCCTAACCAAATTAGGGAAATTGATGCATGAAATGCGTGGTTTGGCCGAGACCAAGGGCAAGGGCCTATCGGGCCCATCAAAGCTCACCAACCGAACCAAGGAAGGGTGCAAACCCTAACTTCTGGTAACTTGGGCTTACAAGCCCAGATTTGGACTATGGGCCCCAAGCCCAGTGTCCAACTCACTTTGGCAGATTAAAAAGATAAATCCAATAAAAATTACTTGGCCACCATGTGGGCCCACCTAAGGGGCCCACAAACCAGTCCGATCCACTTGTGCATGCAAAACACTTAATCTTCAAATCTGAACCTAAAGTAAAATCAATGCACCAACCAATGCCCAAAGGGCCTCCTAGGATAAGCCGAGGCCCACAAGGGCACACGGGCTTGACTAAGCCCACCAAGGACACCGTGGGCCTTCCAACGGGGCCCACCCAACCAGACTCATATTGCCTAATTAATCAAGATAAAAGCAATTAAAGGGACCCACACCACTCAGGTGGTCCCGCCAGACTTAACCAAACTGCATATCGGATTAGGAATCGGGTGAGACCAAAGTAAGCTGACTCAAACCAGGATAAACCTAAGGGACCCGTCACCCGACGGGGTGGACCGGGGTGTCTACGGACTTCCCCGGACCGCAACTGAGACCCTACTTAGAATCTCAAAGCCACAGACCAAAAGCCCTAATAGACAAGATTAGGCACCCAGGTATCCGCCTGCACCCCATCAGGCGGGTGGCGACTCCGAATTTTCCCGTGCCGCGTTCCCGACGCACGCACAATGGGTTTTTAATTTGAGAGAGAGGCCATATGCGTGGCCTGAGAATAAAGGTATGATATGGATATCATATATGTTGAGATAAATACAACGTAATGCTCTTTTATTCTTCATTTTAGAATTGCTTTTAATCTTATAAGATAATACTCATGGTGTCCATTTGCATGGGGGTTTAATTTCTCCGAGTGTGAGTTGTATCCTAGGATTGGTTTAACCAATAGGAAGCGTCTCAAGACACTTCCTAGGTGCATTCCTACCTATATCCAAAAGGAGGCAACCAACGGTCCAAAATCTATGCATTTGGTGTCCAATTTTGGGAGGCATATGCCCACCTCTTGTATAAAGTATACTAACCCTCTTTTTGTAGGAGCAATAAGAAGAAGGTGCGAAAGAATCAGGGTGGTGTAGAAGGTTTTGTAGATAGGATTTTCTTTTCATTTTTTTGAAAGCCCATTTAGAAGGCAAAATTGTAAAATTGGCCCTTTGTATTTTTATTTCATTGTATTTTTACTTTTTATACCCTATTTGGAGGCCTTGAAGATCATTTGCATCTACTCAACATTTATGATTAATGTTATGAAGCGTCATTGTGTTTATCTTCATATACATCCTTACATTGATCAAGAGTCAAATCTAATTTGGGATAGTCTTAAGAGCCAAATAATGGTAAACAGTGAGTCTGAATAATCCTTAACATTAATAAAATCATTTGAGATGCAAAAAGATCAAAAGTCATGTTTTCGGCAAAACACTATACTGAGTTTACCATAACTCTGTCTTTACAGAGCACAGTATTTCCAATACAACCAATTTGTTCCTCACTGTATTGCTTACACAGTGTAAGCAAAAATACAGAGAACCTTACTGAGTATACGGTGTTATGCAAAAAAAACAGACAAAAGACAATTAAACTCACATTTCATCCTCCCTTCAATCTTAAATTGATATAAATAGCCAAGGGACATCTCAATAAGGATATTTGTCATCTATTGATGGACTCCCATAATCAAATGGATGGTTAAGCACAATTTAATGTAAGCCTTACCTTCAATTGAATTTCCAAATCAAAACAATGATCATGAGTTGAGTATGATGCTTATTTTGGAAGAAATCCCTTTCAAACATGCTCAGATTGGGATAATGAACATGAAATCATATCAGGATTTCTCAATATGTTTGAATTCCAATTTTTGGGACATGATCCAAATCTAAAAATAATAAGTCAAAGAAAGAAAATCAAGTCATAACATGACTTGTTCATAGATTTAATTTCATGTTGGCTTAAGATTAATTGAGAACATATTAAGCATACAATTTCTTAAGGAAGCCTTTAGTTTTTGAACCTTTGTCCTTAAAAATTCTTCTTGAAGAAAGCTTTGATTCTTGAAAGTCTTCAAGATCATTTCATAGGTCCTTTGGGGACCTTTGAATCCCAAAACTTTCTTTAAAACCCTTTTGTGCATGATAAATTTCAAATAAAAGAAAGAAGACAAAAATGGAAAAGAGAATCATAAAAAATGAAAATAAATGGAAGTCTTTTTTCAACTCTATAAAAATCATTTCATAAATCCCGTAGGTTATCCGAAAGCCATTAAAAGTCAGATTCTTAATTTTTGGACAATCCATAAATCCTCATGGGCCTTTAAAAGCCTTTAAATTTCAGAATTTAAACTCATAGGACCATTGAAAGCTCTTAAACTTCAGAAGTTATCTTCATAGGCCACTAAAAGCCTTTGAATTTCAGATTTCATCTCTTAGGCGTGCACGCGTCCGATCCGCAGCAATTGCACATCTGACTCGAGGCGCACGGGGTGTGTGCCTTTCTTTTCGTTGAAGATCGGTAGTTTGGAGTTGCCACTGCCTGATGGAGGTACAAGTAGACACCTGGATGCCTAATGTTTATCTATTAGATGGTTTGCGGTTTTGAGATTCTGTCTAAATCTCGGTTACAGTCCGGGGAAGTCCGTAAATACCCCGGTCCGCCTCGTCAGGTAACGGGTCCTATGGGTCTTCTTGGTTTTGAGTCAATTTTTGGTTTACTCATCCAATTCCTACTCCGATATGCATTCTCCAGTTTTGAGTTTGTGTAGGGAACACTTGAATGGTGGGGGCCCCTCTTTTTATTTGATTTTTATCTTTTTTATCTCAAGTGATTTGGGTTTGGGGATGGGCCCGGTTGGAAAGCCCACAGGATGCCAAATTTGGCTTAAAAGAAAGCCCAAGTCCCGTTTTGAGGGTTACATTGGATAACACCCTTTTCGGATTTGGTTAATTAGGTTTTGGAGGTGATTTAAGCATGCATGGCTATTTGGTTGCTTTAGATTTTTAGAAGGGCCTATTTGGCTTGGGGGAGGCCCAAAGGGCTTATTCAAATTGCTTTAAAACCCAACATTAGAATAGGCTTTGTTTAAGCAAGATGAGTATGGGCCCTGTTGGAAGGCCCACAATGAAACCTTGTTGGGCCCTGGGTGGGTCCAAATCCCAAAAGGAAGCCTTGATTACTCAGAGGCCAGATTGGATCATGATTGGTGGAATTAGATTAGATTAATCCTATTTAAACCTCAAAAAATCAGATTTGTTAATTCTCTGCATGCTGCCCCGTACATTAGGTGTGGGTGGGCCTTGTCCTTATGACATATATAGACAGGGCCAAACCGCCCTATGTATACCAGCAAGACTTGAAAACCTCAAAAATCCAATTTGTCGGGGGGATCAGGGGGAAGCCTTCTCTAGTGGGTCTGGATATATCTGTGGGTCACTGTGTTGACCCATAGTGGCTGTCCAACTTCAATTTTATACAAATAACCTAATTGGCTAAGTGATTTTAAGAGGGAAAGGAGGGAGAAGGCTTGGGGCCTCTCCCTCTCTATTTGTGAGTTTCAACTCATTGATTTTTAGTGTGGGGATGAGGTTCCCCACCTGATTGTGAGCAATGGAGGGATTCTTCTTGAGAAAAGAGATCCTCCAAAGGCTCGGAAGGCCATATGCTTAAGAGTCACAGCCAAACCAACGCATACATGCTTTCAGACCAACGAAATGAGAATCCAAAACAACCTAAACATGTTAGAACAGGGGTATCAAGTGTGTGTTACGTGCTTTGGTGTTCATGCTAGCAAGAGAAGGCTAACGAAATGGTGACTTAAACCTACATCCTAGGTGTTTCATACATGTGCATGGTGGTGGTGAGTGCTCACTATATGCATACAAAGATGAGCCAAAACAATGGATAAGGAATGATAGAGAGTACATTTAACAGGCTCTTCACATATACACATTCAAGCAAGCATTTCACATTTCACAAGGGAAGTAATAACAAATCATGCATAATGAGACTACAAAGAAGAGAAGGGAATAGGGGTTTTATTGGGGTACATTAAATAAAGAATGAAGAGGGAAGAACATGCTCTCCCCTTTTAAAATGAAGCAACATGAATGGTATCATGAAGAACAACAAAATAAGACTCTCAATGACACTAAGTGCTAATAGAAAGAGCCCTCATCCTCTCTCTTTCAGGCCTTGGCTTCTCCCCTACCATGGGAGCTCAAACACTTGAAAGAAGAAGGGAAAAGAGCAAAAGAGGGATCAAGCTTGCTAGAACCAAAAGAGAATAGCATATGAAGAACAAGGGTGACCCACCATGCTTAAAACTTCCTCCTTTTCATATATATTAAATAAAACATGATAAGGGAGCATACCTTGGTGTTAGAAGACTTATTTGGAGTGTATGGAGGGTCCCTCGAGATTGGAACATCACTTGAAGACTATTCTCTTGCTTCCCATAGCCCCCTTTAGCCTCCTTCAAGGTCTAAGGTGAACAAGAAGAAGAGAAGGAGGGGCTTTTGAGTATTTGGATGGGGTTTGATGGGTTAAGGGAGCAATGGCAAGGCTTAGGAGGGGGTTTCGTGGTGGTGGTGGTGGGGGGCTAGAGAAGAGCCAAAACCAAAAAAAGACCAACCTCGTGCACTGAGGTGCAGGCCCCTTTTTATAGAGGAAAAAACGGTCGGATCCGTACATAGTGTACGAATTGGCCTGATCCATATACTATGTACGGACATGCTTGATCCGTATGTAATGAATGGACAAATCTGTCCTTTCTGCAACTATTAAATTAGGAGACGCGCAGTGGATAAGATTTCCAAAAGATCTTTCCAAACCTTATATGAAGTGTAGGCAAACCAATTTTAGCATATTTTTGCTCCATCCATATAGTATATATAGATTTGAGATTTTTTGAGATTTTGGATAAGATTTTGCCTGTATGGTATATACGGACAAGCCATGTCCGTATATACTGCACGGGCATGATTTTCTCTCTCTTCAATTTTGATTAAATGATTTGACTGATTTGACTGATTTGATTGATGTGATTGATTTGATGAGATTCTCTCTCTTCATGAGAGAATTCAAATTTTGGGATCTTCTATTTATTTTAATTAATAAATTCAAGATATTTTAGAAAAATTAATATTATATTAAAGATATTTTGTTTCCTTTGTCCTTTCCTTGCCATATGGCAGATTCGCCACGTGGGCAACTTTTTATATTTTTGTCTTAGGGTTTGACTTGCTTATAACTGCTTTATCCGAACCCCGATTTTGGCAAACTCAATTGCGTTGGAATCGTGTCGGGTTTTCCTATCCATCGGGATAGGGTACGGGAGCTAATTCAGCTTTTGGCCAGAAGGTTAAAATTGCTCCATGGGATCCGATTCTACTCATAATTCCTTCCTTTGAACCCTAATTCCAGCTAACTCAGTTGCTTCAGAACCTTGTCGGGATTCCTTATTTGCCGGGATAGGGTAGGGCAGCCAATATGGGTTTGAGCAGAAAGTCAATTTCCACTCCCTCTCGGTTTGACGTGCCCATAACTTCTTCATTTGGACCACAATTCTGACAAACTCAGTTGCGTCGGAATCATGTTGGAATTCTCTGTCCATCAGGTGTGAGCATGGTAGTCAATTCAGACTTGATCAGAAAGTTAATTTCTGTCCCTTTAGGATTTGACTTGTCTGTTAGGGTCTTCATTTTCAGTACTCCTAAGAAGTGCAAAAATGAGGTGCTTACAATAGGCATTTAGAAGCCTGTGTAATTCCAAAAATCTCATAGGCCCTCTAAAGCTTTGAATTTAGAAACTCATAGGATAGCTAGAAGCCTGAAATTCCAAATAATCCAAATTCATAGGCCTTAGAGAAGCCTGAGTAATTCTTTAACTTCATAAGATCATTAGAAGCCTAAAATTTCAGATTTTCAAACTTTGTAGGCCTTCGAGAAGCCTGAGTAATTCCTAAAATTCATAGGACTAGTGGAAGCCTAAAATTCCAGATTTTTCAAACTTCATAGGCCTTTGGGAAGCTTGAATAATTTCTAAAATAGTAGGACTGCGAGAAGCCTGAAATTCCAGGTTTTTCAAAATTCATAGGCTCTTCATGAGCCTCTACTTAAAGTGGTTGCTATAGGTTTCACTGTGTTATAGTTGCTTGCATACACATATATCATTCAAAATAAAGCAAAATAGTACTCAAACATGTGTGATTCTCTATAAGAATTATCCAATTAATTTGAATATTCCCTATGGATTTATCACTGTCAGAGCACTTTAATCAAATCAAAAACCAAGACAAAATTAAAAGAAAAATAGATCAAATCATTTCTGAAAATTAGTGCATTAACTAGCTATTTGAGCTTTGCACATTCAATTAACCATAACTCACTTAAACAAAATCCAAAAAATGTGAAACTAGAGCCATTTGAAAGCTTATTTGATGTATTAAATATTATAAAAATTTCATTATGAATAAATCAAAATTGGGAGAGTTACGCTTGGTTGAAATTTTTGTTTCATCACAATGATAGTGATGACTAGCATATCTTCACAAGTCTATTCATGAAATTCCACTTCATATAAATTCAAGAAAATTAGCATAGATGAAGTAAGAAGGCACTCTTTCAAATGTGCATAGGGCTCGACCAAAGCTTCATCTCTATAAGGTCTATGTGCACTCCTAAACTCACCAAAATCAACACAGATTTACCCTGTAATCTACTATTGAGTAGTACAAGGTCAATCAAGCATACAGAGCTCAATATTAATTCAAAAATCATGAAACTAGTTTGTTTTGAATGAAAATTCATCAAATAAGACTCAAAAACAAGAATCAAACAAATCGATTTCAAATGGGCCAATGGTGCTAAATTGAAGCGATAGGTTCTAAAATCAGAGCGTTGTAGACCTATAAAAGTTCAATCAAAAGGATAGAGCAAATTGCTTAATGAAAGATGATCAAAGTTAACAAGATTAAACTAGAAGATTATACCTTTCACATGTAACAAAAAGCACTCAAAAATTCATTCGGAGGACGAAGTAATGAGAAAAATAATTTGATGCTCAGGTATAGTCCAAATTTGAAAAAATTAACCACACTAAAGTACTAGATCTATGCACATGTAACGCCCCAAATCTGGGTCATTTTTTTTACTAGTATCAAGGCATTAACTTGTAGTACATCACGATCAGCTTAAAAGGCAGAAAATAAAAGAACTGAGATTTATTAGAGTTCTAGGAAGCATAAATTATTCATTAGAACCTGAAGCTTACTATTACCTCAATTAATCAAATGAAACGCAACTACAATTTGACAAACTCTTAAACTCTACTAAATCACCTACTATTATACTAAGAAAATAAAAACACTTATATAAATATCCTACTTTTGTCTTCTGGTTATTCTACACTTCAAGCCCACTATCAGATTAACCTGATGCGTCCTCTCCAAGATGGTTAGAAGCAAGGGTGAGATATAAAATCTCAGCAAGTAGCTACGTGCATGAAAGAAAACAGTTTATATATATATATATATATATATACTTATCTTTTACAAAACCTTTCATGAGTTGCAAAACAATATCACAAGTATTGTTAAATCAAGATGACAAAGCCATATAAATCAAATCTAAAATTTTCCCTAATTAATACAAATAGTTTTTCCCAAAACGATTTATCATGTTAATCATGTCATTTTAATATTTCTTTCAAAATACATTGTTGTTAAAACATGGTTAAAACGATCAATCAATCTCTTTCTTTTTAAAAGAAAACAAATCATATATAATTAGTAATTAAGGCTCACCTTTAGGTAGTAGCCCACTTCTACTGCAGGATGTAAACACATAGTATCCACACCTCCTCCGTAGGAGAATGCACATCTCTATGACCGCAGGCACCGCCTATAGGAGATAGTATAACTCAACCGCAAAATGTGAACACATAGTGTCTACTTCTACCGCAGGAGATAGCTTCCTCACCCTTAAGTGGTAACTTACTCACTCATCTTTCAAGTGAGATCCCATTACGTAGTAATCACATCTCCCCCATATGAGGTATCTCTTCTATAGGATACAATCCCATTGGAACTACATCTCCCCCATAGGAGGTAACACGTCTCTCTCGTAGTAGATAACACATACATCTCCCATGTGGGATGCAATCAAATTATAATTACATCTCCCCCATAGGAGGACTCTCCCCTGCAGGATGCAATCCAATCTGGACTATATCTCCCTCACAGAAGGTAACACATCTCACCCGCAGGTGGTAACACACATATCTCCTCTGTGGATGCAATCACATTATGATTACAACTCCCCCACAGGAAGTAACACATCTTTCCCGTAGGAGGTAATTAAATCTCATTTGCAGATGGTAAATAAATCTCACATTACCATCATGACATATAAATCAAATCCATAATTCAATTTTGTGTATAAAATAAGCATGGTGGAATGTTATATTCCTAGATATCAAGTGCTTAACCAACGAAGTTTACATAAACCTTGGAGCTTTTGAAGAATTGGTTAGGCATGGAAAAGATATCTAATACATTAGTTGTGTTTTTTTAAATAGGCCCCACGAAAAGCATTTATAACAATGAAAAGCTTTACCACAGTAATTGTGCTTTTACCTATGGGATTTCCTTTATCGCCAGTAAAAAGTTGCTTTCTAAAGCCTTTTTTTTTCTTTTTTTTTTTTTTATATTTTCAAGTGATTCTAGTACTTTCACCTTCTAAAATGGTTTTGCTAAATTCATTTATACTTGTCAAACATGTTATCAAGTAGAAAATTGAGACCGTTGCTTCTTAGATTTTTCAATCTCCCTAAGGCATCCATGGGAGTTCAATTTGCGAGACCTTGGCTCTTGGGTTTCTTGATTACAAATAAATAAATTCATTAGAGGCACTACTATTCATTAGGTGAATTGAATCATCTATGGTTGGACTCTTAAAATAGGTTCAACCATAGCCAATGTCATGCAATCACATGGATCTGCATGACAGGCACAGTCTTGTTTGGTTACATAGCCGGTTTGATCCGGTTTTATCCACTTAATGAAATTTCTCAAAACAATTGGGTGAGCCAGAAAGTTGTGAAAGAAGAGCCCACCCCATTTGCTCTCCAAATCCACATATGCTTGGTTACAAATCCTCTTATATTTGTTTACAAGTCCACGCATGTTTGGTTCCAAGTCCTCACATTCTTGGTTACAAATCCTCTTATGTTTGGTCACAAGTCCACGCATGTTTGGCTACAAATCTTCATATGCATGGTTATAAATAGGGGTTAAAGGTGACCCGGGCGGGGTGATCAAGCGATTCAAGCCAGCTGAGTTTCCAACCTGGTCAAGTAAGGTTGGATTTGAAAATTTTCATTAAATGAAGAGAAATAGAGAGCACGAAACGAACCCGGGTCAAGGTCATTTGTTTGTACCCAACCCTATTTGTTCTCTGCGTGTCGGCATGAAACGGACGCAATAAAAATGCCGACGCGGTAGACGAAAGGGTTCGAATAGAAATAAGTATTGTTACCATAAAAAAAGAATAGAAATAAGTATGAAAGGAAACTTCGTAAGTCCTAATCGTTCAAGACGTGTCAACTGCATAGTGGGTTCGAATAGAAATAGTCCATAAAAAAAAAAATAGAAATAAGTATGAAAGGAAACTTCGTAAGTCCTAATCGTTCAAGACGTGTCAACTGCGCAGTGGCTTCTATTTAGACCATAAAGATGGAAAAGATAACATGAATCGACACATGATAAGAAGAAGCATACTGAGAGCCTCATCCAACGTTTGCTCCGGCCGGCCGTCACTAGCTCGTTCAATCAACAGAGAACCACAGGTATGATGCAGCTCTTTCACTCTCTCTTTACTGGTTCTTATCATTTGTCATCGTTCAAGATAAGAACTCCTGAATAGTTATATATGTGATATGTAGCAGTAAGGATTTAAGGAGTGTTTATGTCCTTTCATGATTCTTGGTTTTATAATTCCATGCCTCTATTTTGTTTCACATGAGAACCCAGAAGGGAGCAAAGTTAAGTTCTAAAAGTTTTTTGTTGGAAAGGTTCTCTTGAGTAATTTGGTGATTCACTTTAAAGATGATGCATCTATAACATTTTTGGGGGATTGATCGATCTGTTACATCATAAAAGGAGCAAATAAATTTGTATATTTGGTGGTCAAATTTTTTTCTTTTTTAATACACAAGGGCTTTCATACTTGAGGTCTTTTCTTAATGGTTGATCTATTCGCACCTTTGATTGAAGTTTTCTATTAATGATTCACCACAAAAAACAAAATTTAAAAGATAAATTCAATTGAGCATCTTGGATATATGTCATTAAAAGCTGGAACGCACCAGAAGTGAGATAAAGTGACAAGCTGGTCCGTTACCAAAAAAAAGTGACAAGCTGGTCCTGTTTTCATGGCTGACTTGACCCCTTCTAGCACTAGTATCTTGAATTCCTTCACCACGCAAGACTTCAATAACCCACCAGAACCCGAAAACCGAAACCCATGATTAAACAGGTTCATGTTGACCCGTTTATTAATTAGTTTGGGTTTGGTTTTATACTTTGCTAATTCAGTGACTTAATACTTTAGAACTTCAATCATTAAATTATTTTTTATGTCTAACATAATTTTATTTTGAGAATTAATAAAATTGTCATATTCATATAAGTTGCTTCATAAAATATTCATTTAAATATTACTTAAGATTCCCATATACTTAAAAGGGATTGCCCCCCTCCCCCTCCTCAAAATGGTCATTTTTTGGCCTATTTTTATAAGAACTGTCTAAAAAAAATCTAATTTATAGAAAAAGATCACTTGCAAGGTCACTTTTTAAAATAAAATAAAAAAATCTTTTTTAAAAAGTAATGTCACTGACTGTATATCTACATGGGGTACGAATGTTGCCTACTTAGGACACTGAGCACATTGTACGTGGGATACGAGCTTCCCTACATGGGGCACGAGTGCCTCCTACAAGGGATATGAGCGCATCATACGGTTCGTATCTCATGCATAATGTACTCGTGTTCCAAGTAAATTGCGTTTGTATCCCACATAGCTACAATAAAGTTATTCTATAGTTCAAACTTTTTTTAAAGTGACCCTTTTATGGAAAGAAGTTTTCTGATGGACTATTTTTATATTTACCTACCAAAAGTGATTATTTTTCATAATTTTTCCATTTTTTGAAAATTAATTTTTCTTAAACATTTCAATATTAATGTAGTTGAATTTATTTTGACCTATTAGTTGCCTCTCCTGAGCTAATTTTCTAGCTCCGTCCCTGAGTATATAGTTGTATTGTATAGACATTTTAAATTATATTTTTAATACAATGAATGTGAGATTTTATTTTGAAAAAGATCATGTTTATTAAGTGTTTTTATAATATTTATTAAAATTTTAATGAGTTAAATGGAGTTTTATATAAGCATATTTAAAATAAAAAGTTTAGTTAATTAATTAAAAATAAATGGGTTGGCGGGTTTAACCCGTATTTTATTGGGTTGGGTCCATATTGCTGTTTTCTCAACCTATTAGTAAATGGGTTGAACCCAACCCAACCCATTTATCCATCAACCGATTTACAACCTAACCCAACCCGACCTATTGTCACCTATTAGACAAAAAAATCAAAATATTAAAATATGTTAAATCCATAATATTTTTATTTACTGTAAAAATATAGACTAATAAAAAATTAGAACAATTTTGAAATTGTTGTTGAGTTTTGGAAAAAAGATAAAGAAAAATCTTGTTTCGTAACTACTAGTTAAAATCGTTTGACTCTAGAAAAAAAAATCATTTGGTAAGTATATATAATGATTATGATCCAAAAACTGCTTGTGTGAAATCAATTTGTGGTGTTGGGCTTGGTGGTAAAGGTGTAAACGAAGTATTAAGTGATTAAAATTATCAAAACATTGATTCCAAAAAAATTTGGGAAAAATTATACTACCTTATTAAAAATTGGAATTTTCAGCTCCTAAAAGCTAACGTTGTTTCTGGATTATTTGTATTAAAATCAATTCAAAAACTAACCTTAGTCCTAACCAAGCACAATTTCAGGTTTCTATTGTTCAAAGTGAAAAGAAAAATGCAATTTTCGAAAATGTTTCCAACCAATCTCTTACTTTTTCATTTTAATAAAAAAAAAGGAGTAGCTTTAAGAGCCTCCTTCAAAATTTACCCAGTCATTTGCTCAACAAACATAAAACCCCGGTGACATGCAGCTATCCCACTCTCTTGCAAATGGTTCTCACCATATGTTATTGACCAGAACAAGGACGCCTAAATAGTTATGTGAAGAAAGATCCTATAAATTTAAAAGAACGATTGAGAGCCAAATAGAGAAAGTGAATTAAATTTTTAAAAAGCTTTTGTCATGGAGGTTCTCTTTAACAATTTTTGGATAAATTTATCTTCATAAGTTTATCATATTGTGTTTTGTAAAGGTAATTAGAAAATTAAGTATTTTCACCCTTTAGCGCACTTATCTAGTAGTGTGACTCCATGATACCTTTCTTCTTTATCGTTTTATGGAGCTGGTAATTGAATTGACCAAGTATTTCTTGCCATTTTTTTTTATGTTCTTTTACCTATATGTCACATTTGATTTTATTCTTGATAATTCATGATAGTTAACATGGCTTCTCATATTTTCTATTTTCTAGTAGTTCCTTTCTTTTGATTTGGCCTTTTTTCCCCCTTCTATACTAACATGATTGATAATTTACTAAATTTGTTTTTCTTCATGACTCTAGTACTCGTTTGTATGTTTGACAGAAAATATGGACAATGTTGATATTGCTGCCTTAGCATTCACCATCTTGACTTGCTTAATTGGAGTAGTTGCTTTACCTCAATTTTCTCGGTGGCTAAGTTATTTGAAAGATCACCCATCAAAATTAAAGAGACTGATAGGAAAATTGGATGAATTAAATGCTCGCGAAAGTTACATATGTTTGAAGCTAGAAGAGGGATGGCTACAAGAAGGAAAGGAGCCCAATCCTGAGGTGGCATTATGGCAAAAACAGGTTGACAACATAAGAAATTCTATAAATATATGTTCAATCCAGCAAGAAATTTCAGAACCGAGGGGATATCTTTTTCTAAACTTTCTTTCCAGAAGAAAGCTGGGGAAACTCATTGAAGAAAAGATTAAGGAGGTCACAGAGGTCTTTGAGAAGAGTCAATTTTCAGATGATTCATTAGTTTATTTGCCAAGGAAGAGGGGAATGAAATTTGATACATCAACACTAAGAGATCTGAGAAGGAACAGAAAGGTTGAAAACGAAATCTTGATGCATTTAGTAGACAGTAATATCCAATGTGTTTGTGTTTGGGGAATGGGTGGAGTTGGTAAGACTACCATCATGGAATCTATTAACAACAAACTCAGAGAATTGACTCCTATCACCATTCCCAACCAACCCTCAAATTTAACCTATTCCTTTGACAATGTTATTTGGGCAACCGTAGCAAAAGACTCAAATGTTCTCAAATTACAAGACAACATTGCATGTAAATTAGGCCTGGACCTCTCCAGGGACCAGGATGTAATGAGTAGGAGGGCTAGATTATCAGAAGCTTTGGAGAGAAGGGGAAGATTTGTTCTCATCTTAGATGACATTTGGGAAGCATATTCTCTTAAAGATGTTGGCATTCCCCTCTCCAAAATAGAGAATGGTAGCAAGTTGGTCTTAACAACCAGAATAAAAAGTTTGTGCCATGGAATGGGGATAAAAAAAGAAGTTGTTGTTGAGGTAAACATGCTTAACAGTGAAGAATCTTGGGGTCTACTTAAGGATGCAGTTGGTTATGAAGTATTGCAGTCACTTGAAATACAAACCATTGCAAATGATGTATTGAAAGAATGTGGTGGCTTACCACTTGCGATCATCACAGTTGGGAGAGCTTTGAAAGATCGAAATGAAGTGAATTGGTGGAAAAATGCACGGGATGAGTTGAGAACTGCAACTGCAAGAATTGATAATGTGGAAGAAAAGGTTTTTGCTTGTTTAAGATTTAGCTATGAAAGATTAAGCGATGATGAAACTCGAAATTTGTTTCTATGTTGTGCATTGTACCCTGAAGATGATCACATTGACACAAAAGAGCTGATTGAGCATTGGATGTGGGATGGTTTAGTAGGTGATGAAAGCAAAGTAGCAGTTAAAATCCGCAGAGGAAAAATCATATTGAAGAAACTCATAGAAGCTTGCATGTTACTGAAAGTATATAAAAAAGACCAGATAATTGAGGAAGAAAAAGAATATGTGAAGATGCATGACTTAATCAGAGACATGGCACTCCAAATTACAAGGGAAGAGCCTCGATTCATCATTAAGCCTGGTGTTCTAGGAGAAGAGTGCTTATCTGAAGTTGAATGTACAGAAGATACTGAAAAGATATCATTTATGGAAAGTCAGCTATTGAGAAAGCTTCCAGATCAACCTCGGTGCCCTATGCTAACTTCTTTGTTATTGCAATTCAACGCCATTAGTAAGATCCCCAACTCTTTCTTTGACCACATGCACAACCTAAGGATTCTCAACCTTTCATATAATCCTATCGAGTACCTGCCCGACGGGATGAAAGTGCTGAAAAATCTTAGGTACCTTGATCTCCGTGGTACACTTGTTACAAGACTTCCTAGTGGGCTATTATCCTCATTGACCTCCCTAGAAGATTTTCGACTTGGTAATGCTGCCAATGAACATTTTGGTGTAAAATCATTTCCAGGAATATATGCTTTGTCTGTTTCTTCTGTTCCTCAGATTGAAGGAGAATGGTTGGAAGAGTTAAAATTCTGCACCAAGTTAAAAGTTCTTCAGTTGGGACCTATAGACATAACAGAATTCAACAACTATGTATGTTGTGATCGATTGAAACAACTTGAGAGCTTCTACTTTTTGGTAGGGTCTCGAAGGGATGAATTTCCATATAGATATATAGGAAATAGAAGGGTTACTATCAATAAATGTTATGGCATAGTTTCTCTTCCAGCTAACACTGATGCTTTGAAAATCATTGGACATTGTGAAGGCTCTCAAATGTCAAATATGTTATCTGGATTGCACAAATTGAAGACATGTGCCATAAATAGTTGTATTGGAACACCAGATTTTATGGTCACTTTGGGAAACCACTTGCATATGATAGATAGACTCTATCTTTTTTTGGTTCGCACCCCAAATGCATTGTGGAGAGAGGACTTTGCGCCACTTCGTGTTGTTGAAAATCTGACGGTTTTGTCCATCAATAACTGCAACTATATAAAAACGCTACTCTTTTGTAAGTTGCTGAAAAACCTACCCAACCTTGAAATGATTACAGTCTTAAATTGCTCAAAACTGGAGCAAATTGTAGTGGATGAAACAGAGGAGAACAACATCATCTCACTCCCAAGATTACATCAGTTGAAGTTGGAAGGGCTATCAGGTTTGAAATACATTTACAAGGGCATGTTGCATTGTGGTTTTCTACAAAAAATCGAGGTAAAGAAGTGCCCACTTCTCAGGAGGCTTCCTCTCTATTTGGGAGATAGTCCAGAACAGCTATTTGTACCAAGTACACTTACAGAAATCAGCGGAGAGAAAATTTGGTGGGACTCATTGGAGTGGAACCATCCCAACACGAAGACCCTCCTTCAACCCCTCTTCAAGGAAACTCATCCTCTTTATGGTATGCCACTCTTATTACTTGCATTGAGCATACACTCCAACTTTAAGTTGATTTCAAGATTCATCTGTCTATAACCTTTGTTTGCTCAAAACAAGTACATAATCTTGTCTTTAATTTCCATCACTCAAACAAATTCCAAGTTTTATACCCATTGTCAAGGATTCCTAAAGATCAAGTGTAAAAGGAAATGGACTTGTTTAAGGACCTTTTAAAATTTGAGTTTAAGATTTAAGACTAGCCATGTATATTTTAAGAAAATCAATTTCTTTAGTGTCCACATGGTATTGTGCAATGCAAGAGTGTTTCATCTGGAGGCACTCAGTAGAACCAGCGTGAAATGCATGAATTGATGCCCATGTCAGTAGGGGGCCCCACACATCCATACTCCATCCTAGCCATGTGTTTCACGCTGGCTCCTCTGAGTGGCTCTAGACAAAATGCATTCTATACAATAATGCACAACAGCCTATACCAAAAGCACTGCAGAATGAGGCGTAAACTTGGGTTGGCCCTAAACTACGAACTTAAAATCACCTTTACCAATATTTTTGGTCCCTCATTTCTGACAACTGAAGTCTTGTTTCTTATAGCATTTTTCATGTAGCAGTTGATTTTGATATCCATATCTCACTTCTGACGTTTTTGGATTAAATGAATAAGTTTTGCCAATAGATTTTATCTGAACTGAATAAATTGTACTTATGTACTTTTCTTCCATTTCAGATTAAGATTCAAATGACAGACTATTCGAAAGAATGATGAATGAAATCCTCAAGTTGGTGTACCTATTACAACAGCCGAAGACTTTTCATTGATCAAAGCCCAAAGTGAAAGAAGGTATAAAGACTTGTTATTAAATATAAGATGTGTGCTCGTGTGGTCTTTGATTAATGGCAGATTCAGTTTCATTTGGCTATTAATAAATTTTTGAGTTTGATTGTTCATATTGAGTACTTTGCATCCATGTCCCCTAATTCAATGGATTCAAGTCATGTTTCCAATATTTGTTTATGACAAGCAGAACTTAAACCCTCTGGGTAATGCATCTTTCATTCCACAAATCCTAATTGGATTCATCATTTTGTGCAACATCCATGTTGGTTGAATAGGTCTTGTATAGATTTTTCAATTTTAAATTTTTCGTTGAGGTAAAGCCTTGATATCTTCAATTAGAACCTAAGGTATTATTGTTGTTGTTGTGGATCACAATCCCCTTGTTTTCTTTATGAGTGAAAAATAATCTTGAGCAAAGTATTTAATCTTTAAATAATTGTAGTAGGTCTTGTTTGAACTCGAATCTCAAGCTCTTATCTCAACCTTGAGGAGTGGTCATTATCTTGTCTGAATATTTATTGGCTAGTGAACCAAATTAGGATTCTTTAGTGATCACATGCATATATAAATCACAGAAGAACATCAGCTTTCTTGTTGCTCCTACCATATATAATTTTTTCTTCAAAAGAAAAAAAATTATCATCTTATTGGCATTGCTCATTAATATACTCTTCCAACCCAAAACCATTAAATTTGATGAACTACATCACCATTGTTTTTTTTTTTTTCATTTTTTTATTTTATTTTATTTTATTTTTTTTTTATTTTTTTATTTTTATTTTTTTGTTTCTTGAGAGTAATTACAACACCTTGCTATCTCATGGTTCTTATTCAATGTTTGTTGTATACCCCCAAAATGTGGCCCTTTTAGAGGGATTAGTAGAAAGAGAAAGTTAATGAGAGATATAGAGAGTTAGAGAGTGGGAGATTACAAGGGAGAGTTATAGAAAGAGACAGAGATGGAGAATTAGAGAAACGCAGGCATACTTTGTTGCCTCTAGAAATCATTTTATAGATTCTACAATTGTTTGCAAGAAAACAAAAACAAAAAACAAAAACAGAAACAAATAAATAAATAAATAAAAACCAGGTACTGTGAAGCCTTGTAAGTGGTATCAACCCTCCCAAAATCGACTCTTCAACAAGGGTCAGTAGTCATCATGCACCACACATTTAATTGTAAAATCATGTCTTTGTAAATATTTAGATGATGATATAGAACGAAGTATCCTTTACCTCGTTAGCATGATTCATCATTTTCTCATCCATGATTATTTCGATACTTCATTAAAGTGGCTTTTCCTTGATTTCATTGTGTGCATTATTTATAGGAGCTTGAGAGGCTCAGAAGCATAATTTAAGCCTTCATTTCATGGTCATTTTTGGGGAACCTTGGGGATTGGCAAGAGGAAGGTTATAGAAAGCCCAAGAACCTAGTGAAAGAGTACATGGTCACAACTACTGGATGCATCTTCGTCTTTATTTGAGTTAATGTAATAACTTCTCCCTTTTTCTAGTTCATGAGATATGAACTTGTACACTAAGGACATGCATATATCTTTTATACTCTCATATCATATATTTTGGTTCAATGCACCCCATTAAGTTGATCCACCTTCATACTTCAAATAAGGAAAAGACATGGTTTTGGGATTAATTTGAGGACTATTTGGCCCAAAAAAAAAAAAAAGAGTTAATTTTACCTACTTGGATTTTTGCATTCTGAACATGAAAAAAGGGTTCCCAAACGCTTTGAAATTTGCCATAGGGAAACCCCATAATTCTCATGACCAAATGGGCTGTGATTGGGCATTTTCAAGACCAAAATCCCACAAATGCCCATGATTTGAGGCCCCAAAGGCCAGACACTACCCCTGCTAGGGCTCCCACAAGCCCAACAACTCTCATGGCTTAGGCCATGCCTAAAGAAGCCCAAGAATTCTAGTAAAACCAAAATTTTTAAAATTTCAGTGCGAGTTGCTATGTGAAAAGCATTAACTGTTTTTGTTTGTGCAATTCACATAGAAACGCACAAACTAGAAGGCTCTAACCAATACACTTATATAATTCCAGAAATAAGAAAAATTGAAATAAAATTAAAACTTGATTGTGTGTATAAGAAAGAAACACACACAAGAAATTTATTTATACTCACCAAAAAAAAAAAAAAAAGATATTTATTTATGCGTTTATTGTTTAAACGCATAGCAAAGAAATTAATAAAAACAAGTCCAATGCCGAACCAAACTAGTCCGAATTGAAGTCCAGTCCATGGAATAAGGGTGGGTTTAGGCTGAACGAGCCCTCCCACAAGACCTAGGATTTCAGCCTGTTGACTATTAGATTGTGTGGGCCTTCAAAAGGGGCCCACCAAGAAGATCACATAGTACTGGCATTAATAAAGATAAATAAGAAGGGATTGGACCAGATCCCTTGAAGCCCATAAAGGCCTAAAAAGAGGCATAATGGATTAGTAATAGGTGAGTCAACTCAAACGAGTCCAATCATCCTAATAAACCATGGAACTTGCCTTTTGGCAGTATGATCCAAGATGTCTACAGACTTATTTGTGTCATAACTATGCAACTTTAGCCAGAATCTTTGAATTCTCACGGCATTAAAATTAGTTGTCTGTCTACAACATACCTTATCAACCTTGGTCTTGTAAGCTATTATTTTAGAAGCTACTTGGTATATAACTTTTTAAAGTTACTTTTTAACTTTTCAAAATAGAATTTTTTTTTTCACTTTTCTACTTTGTTTCTACTTCGAAAAGTTAAAAAATAACATCGAAAAGTTACCTGTAAAATAACAGCTTACAAGAACAAGGTTGACATGCATGAACAGGACAGAAATTTCATGGTAACAGTAGACAGAAAAAAATGAAGCAGTGCACAAGACAAATTTGAAATGTGTAGTACATATCGATAGCTGGGTTTAGAAGCCCAGAAAAACACAGAATCACACAACAATATACAGATGAACATAAGCTAGGCTTTAAGCATCAGACCAGACAACGTCCAACCCACACCAGTCACTCTTAGGCACACCCAGGGCTTTCCACACAGCACTTGAGGCATCCACAAAGGAGGTTGATAATCATGGTCATTGTCACACCCCATTGTAGAGTCACACTTGTCCACTACCATGGCCACCACGCTCTGTCCATTAGCACTAACTATGATATTGTTGAGGCAGCGATCCTTGTTGTTGAACCATCCGGTTGAAAGTGCAACCACTAGTGTGTCATCTGGGTGGTACTAGTTGTCACAATCCAATTGCCCACCGCCATCTCCTTTCTCCTCCCTTTGCAAAGCTGTTGAGTGTCAAAACTGCCTTGGTGTGGCGGGAAACTGGTGGTGAACACTTGAATGTGGCGTACAGCTTTCCCTGCACACAATAGTCAGGGTCATTTTCTCAGTTGCATTGCCCTGGAGGGGGCTTCTTCCCCTTGATTTTGCACTGGGCTTGCAAGCCTGACCATCAACCATCAGGCAATCTGCAAGAAGGAAAATAACTAAAAGGAGGAAGGTTGCAGCTAAGCAAATTCTCTTACTCAGTCTTCCTTTCTGTCTATTCCCCACTTCTAACACCCTAACCTCAATGCAAAACAGGCTTGTAATGGATGCTAAATATACATAGGGATTTCTCACTGAAACAATTATAGGCATCAAACAATTTAGTAGTATGCGAAGGTTTCACCGTGCAGAGTAGGATACATTCGATTAACATAATTGACACGGCCTTGCATGCCAAATGACTACATAAATATGAGAGATTCAGTTCTCTTCTTTTCCTTCATTTTTTGTTATTCTCTTGCTTCAACACAAAAACTACCAAGGGATCACCTACACTAAGTTGGCCCCCTATTAAGTAACTATCACTATTTATAGTTGGATGTTACCCATAGAAGCAAAGATATTCTTTTCAAAAGATAATAGGTCAGAATTGCACTCAACAAGTTGCAGATGGGAGTGTTTGTGTAAGCACCTCATTTTTGCACCTCCCAAAAATGCCAAAAAATGAAAACCCTAAAAGACAAGTCAAAATCTATGGAGTAGAAATAGACTGTCTAATCAAGCTTGAATTGACTGCCATACTCCATCCCAATGGATGGGAAATCCCGACACGGTTCCAACACAACTGAGTTTGCCAAAACCGGAGTCTAGACGAAGAAATTATGAGCTGGCCAAACCCCGGGGGAGCAGAAATTGACTTTCTGCTCGAACCCAGATTAACTGTCATCCCTATCCTGAAAGATAGGAAATCTCGATGCGGTTCCGACGCAATCAAGCGTATCAGAACCAGGGTCTGGATCAGGAAGATATAAGCAAATTAAAATCCAGGGAGCGGTTTTGACCATCTGCCCAAAAGATGAATTGGCTACCTCACCTTGTCCCAGTAGATAGAAAATGCCGACCCAGTTCCAATGCAGCTGAGTTATCTAGAATCGGGATTCAGGTGAAGAATCTGTGAATAATTCAAACCCTAAGGCAAAATTGTAGAAAACTGCCCACGTGGTGAATGTGCAAGTCACATCTATTACGCGGCAAAGAAAAGGACAGAAAATAAAAATATCTTGAAAATAATATTAAAATAAATAAAAATCCCAATCAAATCAATCAATCAATCAAATCAAAGGGCAAAATCATCTTTTTTAAAAACTTTTGCCTATAAAAAGGCACCTCCAACCCCCTTCTCCAACATTCTTCTCCCTAACCTCTAACCCTTGTCTCCCATAAGCCCCTTTGCTCTACCCCATACGAAACCCTCTACCCTACCCTCTAAACCACCTCCTAACCCCCAAAACCCCCACTCTAACATACCTAAACCCCTTCCTACCTCACCTTTCATCCCTTTAAACCTTGAAAGAAGCTTGGTGGTGTGAAGAAAAGGAGCTCAAGGTGCTGTCCATATCACAAAGGGGACTTCAAACATCTCAAGGAGGCCTTAACCCCCCAAGGTAAGCCTTCTCTACAACTTGTATTTAACATATGTGAGTTTCATGAAATAATAAGCATGTTGGTTACTTTGTTACCCCCTTTCCTCTCACTCATTCGTCTTTAAATTCTATGGTCTCCCTCCTTTCATAAGAGGGGCTCTCATGGTAAGGAGAGGTATGATGATTCAAAAGGGAGGAGGTGGGGTCATGTAAAGTGTCACTAAGGTCTCATCCCCATATTCCCCTTTCCTTTATGACCTCTTTTTTTCTTATCTTATGAGGGAGAGCATGTTCTCCTTTCCCAAGTCTAATGTACCCCTCCATAAGGATACCCCCAATCCCTTGCTCTTGTTTGTTTCTTAATTCTCTTGGAGCATGGTGTCATCACTGCATAGTTTGGATCATTTTTATGGGTGTGTGCACATGAGAAGCATGTTAAAACATACCACTCCCCCATAGTCTACTTTTTGTTTTGATTTGTTTGTGCACATGCAAATAATGCCATCCACAAGCACTTTTACTATGTTTAAACTCACCACCTCCTTCTATCACTCACGAGCATGTCTTCTTTTGAATGTATCACTCACAAGCACGTCTTCCTTTGAAGGTGCAAATTTTCATATCCATATAGGATGTACTTAGTGTGCGCGCGTAGGAAACGCGGCACGGGAAAATTCGGAGTCACCACCGCCTGATGGGGTGCAGGCGGACACCTGGGTGCCTAACTTTGTCTATTAGGGCTTTTGTTCTGTGGCTTTGAGATTCTAAGTAGGGTCTCGGTTGTGGTCCGGGGTAGTCCGTAGACACCCTGGTCCACCCCGTCGGGTGACGGGTCCCTTAGGTTTGTCCTGATTTGAGTCAGCTTACTTTGGTCTCACCCGATTCCTAATCCGATATGCAATTTGGTTAAGTCTGGCAGGACCACTTGAGTGGTGTGGGTCCCTTTAATTGCTTTTATCTCGATTAATTAGGTAATCTGAGTCGGGTTGGGTGGGCCCCGTTAGAAGGCCCACGGTGTCCTTGGTGGGCTTAGTCAAGCCCGTGTGCCCTTGTGGGCCTCGGCCTATCCTAGGAGGCCCTTTGGGCTTTGGTTAAGTGCATTGATTTTACTTTAGGTTTAGATTTGAAGATTAAGGGTTTTCCATGCAAAAGTTGGGCCGGATTGGTTTGTGGGCCCCTTAGGTGGGCCCACATAGTAGCCAAGTAATTTTAGTGGTATTATCTTTTTAAGTTTCCAAAAAATGGGTTGGGCACTAGGCTTGGGGCCCATAGTCCTGATTAGGGCTTGTAAGCCCAAGTTACCAGAAGTTAGGGTTTGCACCTTTCCTTGGTTTGGTTGGTGGGCTTTGGCGGGCCAGGTAGGCCTTTGCCCTTGGTCTCGGCCAAACCATACATTTCATGCATCAATTTCACAAGTCTGGTTCGGGTGGACCGCTTTAGGTTTGGCCCGCCCGGTTTAATCAATTAATTTTACTTATCTTGATTAAGTTGCATGCATACATTTCATTGTGTTTATTGGGCCGGGTGGGCCCCGTTGGAAGGCCCACTGGAAATCAAGTTGGACCAGGGGTCCAAGTCCCATGTTGGGTTTCCGGTTCGGTTCGGAAATGGCACTCACATCCAGCAATAATCATAGAAAAATATACAAGGTTGACACTTATTAAGGAGAGACTGACTCATTATGCTGGGTCCAAGGGGAGGTACCCAGGGCCCCTGTGGGTAGAGCGAAGCGGAGCCCACGGGGTGGGGTACCTCCCCGTACCAAGGAACAAGTTGGACGCGCGGCGAACAACGGGGTTGGGGGTGCGAGGGGCTTTAACGGTAAAGGGCATTTCTGGGTTTTTTCAAAAATATGGCAATTCTGCATTTTTTTTAGGGGTATGCGCCGACCTCAGGCACTAGGCGCGAGGTCAGCGAGGTGGGCGGACCGAAAAACCAAAAAAAAAGATCCGCAGGCGAAGTGGGCGCGAGCTGAGCGCACCCAAAAATCAAGTAGGCGCGAGCTGAGCGCACCCAAAAACAAGTAAGCGCGAGCTAGGCGCGAGGCTCGGCGCATCAAAAAAGAAGTGGGCGCGAGCTCAGCGCACCCAAAAAGGAAGTGGGCGCGAGCTCAGCGCATACCCTGATTCTCTGTTTTTTTCCAAACTCCATTTTTAACTGGTTTTTAAGCTCTGTAAGCCCTCCCAGGTGTTCCCCAGACTCCCAAGAGACCTTAATCATGCATTGAAGTTAATCTACTACAAACTCAAGCATGCTAAACTCACGAAATACACATGAATCATTCAAGATAAACCCACATGGGGAACACAGATAAAACCACAGCGATAATGCATGCATGCAGAGGTGGGAGAAGCAAACCATACGCGCATGAGAACATCACCAACACAACCATGAATTCCCCAGTATCACCTACTATTCCGCAAAATCGGGGCTCAGGATCCATGCTCCGATCTCACGAAAATTCAGAGAAAGGGAAAAGAAGAGGGGGGGTTTACATTGGGTACAAGAGATAATACCGGAGAGGAACAAGCTCCTCTTGGGATAGCCCAACTACACTCCGAACAGCAACTTAGAAATACCCAACCTGATGTGGACTTTCTCCTCATTTCCTCCTAGAACTAAACGCAGGGTCTCCCTTACTTAGAGACTCTCCTACGGTGAACAAGGAACCTTACTTATGGCATGTGTGGACACTCCTTGCGGCAGGACAAGGCTGGGAACTCTCCTTTTACACCACCAATCGGCAGCAAGCTTCCGCTCGTTTGTGTGGGGATGAAGAAGAAAAAAAAAAAAAGGGAGTGTCGTATCAAGGTGGGGGGCTTGGGGAGGCCAAAGTGACTGCAACAGAGGGGGTTCGGGTGTGGAAGAAGCTTGAGCAGCAACTGGAGCCAACGAAAATCCCCCAACCGAAAAGAGCCCAACCAAAATTTTTCGAACCAAAAACCTCCGAACCAAAACTCTCCAACCCTTTGCGCGAAATCTCACGCGGCCTTATATAGGCGAGAAAAAAGGGGTATCCGCTGAGCGCAAGCTTAGCGCATGCCCGCTTGCCACGTCCGCGCGAGCGGCAAAATTATGACAAAAAATTTAATGCGGCCGCTCTTCGGTCGGAAAATCTGAATTTTTCAGATTTAGTCCCTGGCCATTTTCAATTTAATCCGATATTCTCGGATTTTTACAGATTTAGTCCCTGGGATATTTCGTGCATTTGGATATTTACGGATTTGATCCCCGAGATATTTTCCTGCGTAACTCGCCACGTGTGCAGCTTTTTGCCACTTGTGCAGTTTGCCGGTTTTGCTGCTCGGAAATTTTGACAGCTCATATTTTCTCCATCCGAACTCCGATCTGGGCAAACTCAGTTGCGTTAGCATTGTATCGGAGCCCTCTATCCCATGACCTAGGGGTAGGCCTCTGGATCGGCTTTTAGCAGAAAGTCAACTTTTGGCTCAGTTCAAGTTTGACTGCCCGCAGAACCTTCATCCGAACTTCGACTCCTGCAAACTCAGTTGCGTTGGAACCGTGTCGAGATTCTCAATCCAATGGTATAGAGGTAAGCATCTGGATCGGATTTTAGCAGAAAGTCAACTTTTGGCTCCGCCCAAGTTTGACCACCTACAGAACCTTCATCCGGACCCCGATTCCTGCAAACTCAGTTGCGTTGGAACCGTGTCAAGATTCTCTATCCAATGGTATAGAGGTAGGCCTCTGGATCGGATTTTAGCAGAAAGTCAACTTTTGGCTCTGCTCAAGTTTGACCGCCCGCAGAACCTTCATCCGGACTCCGATTCCTGCAAACTCAGTTGCGTTGGAACCGTGTCGAGATTCTCTATCCAATGGTATAAGGGTAGGCCTCTGGATCAGATTTTAGCAGAAAGTCAACTTTTGGCTCTGCTCAAGTTTGACCGCCCGCAGAACCTTCATCCGGACTCCGATTCCTGCAAACTCAGTTGCGTTGGAACCGTGTCGAGATTCTCTATCCAATGATATAAAGCAAGGTGGACAATTATCACTTGATCAAAAGGTCAAATTTTCACCTCTTAGGGTTTGACTTTCTGTCCAGGGTTTGCATTTCTGGTTTTTCTGGGAACGCAAAAATGAGGTGCTTACACTTAGCATGCAGGCCTAGGTTTTCTTTTCCTTAAAGTCCCCTTTTCATCAACATGAACACAAAGTGTATCACATGCACCCTTCCACAAGTTTCAATATATCTTGATGTCTTCCTTGAATATTGTTTGTGAGCATGATTTGGTTTGCTTGATTAAGAATGCATGTGGGATGGTGTGGCCGAGACTAGGGTTTTGGCCTACCGAGCCCTATCTCTTCAAAAGAGAGCCCACCTACCAAAGTGAAGGGGATCCATAATCCCTTACCAAACAAAGCCTTAAGCTTTCAAAGTCTAAGCCTAGGAAATGGGCCCCAAGCCCATTCCTAGCCCATCTTGAATTCAATTAAACCTAAGATAATAATTTAAGAAGGAACCATTGTGAGGCCCACCTAAGGGGCCCACACATCATATAAGCCCACTGAACAACTTGAAAACTTAATCTTAATTTTTCTTTAAACCTTAACTTTAATAAAATTAACCAAACTATACCAAATCCCTAAAGGGCTTTTCTAGGCTTAGATGAAAGCCCACAAAAGGATACATGGACTACACTTAGTCCATCTGGGATCCCGCAGGCCTTCCAACAGGGCCCATCCAATCAGACACATCACTAAATAAGCAAAGATAAAATTAAATAAATGGATCCATGCCACTCAGGTGGTCCCCATATAGACTTGAATCAAAGAGAGCATATCGGATTAGGAACTGGCTGAGATAGAACAAAAGTTGACTCTGAACCAGGAAAACCCGTAGGACCTGTCACCCGACGGGGTGGACCGGGATGTTTACGGACTTCTTCGGACCATAACCGAGAGCTTAGACAGAATCTCAACCCGCAGACCATCTAATAGACAAACATTAGGAATCCAGGTGTCTGCTTGTACCCTATCAAGTAGTGGCGACTCCGAAATCCCGAATTTCCCAAAAGAGAGGTGTCAGCACCTCATTTTTGCACCCGAAAAATGAAAGAATGAAACCTTAATTGAAAAAGTCAAACCTGAAGGGGTAAATTTTGAATCTTTGATCGGGTGAAAATTAACTACCAAACTTCATACCATTGGAAATAGGATTCCGATACGAGCCTAACGACACTGAGTTTACTCAAATCGGAGTCCGGATGAAGAAGTTATGGGTCGATCAAATCTTGAAATAGCAGAAATTAACTTTCTGCTAAATCCCGAATCAGCTGCTCAATTAGATATCAACAGAGAGAGCGCATCGACACGTCTCTAACGCAACTGAGTTTGCGGGAATCGGAGTCCTGGATAAGGAGATATGAGCAAAACTGGCTCCGGGACGTGACTTTGCACTTCTGCTAAAAAAACCCAAATTTGCTGCTAAATTCTAGCTCAGTGGATAGATCATCTCAACCTGATTCCAATGACACTAATTTTGCTGAAATCAGATATCAGATGACAAATATATGAGCAGTCAAAATATCGGAAAAATCTGTCTACGTGGCAAGGCTGAAGAAAGGACATCAAATAAAAAAATCTAATAATAAAATAATATTATATGATAAATATCTATTGACTAAATTAAATAAAATAAATAAATAAAAAATTTGAAGACACACGTGCGTCTTCAACAAAAATCAAGGGAATAAAATAATATAAAAATCAAGCAATTAAATTAAATGGAAAATAAAAATAATAAAATAATAAAAAAATCAAAGGATAAACGCACATGGGATATGTGCTGTCCCATGTGCGTTGGAATGTAATCATGATTGAAGGACACATGTCCTTCAATCATGATTTCCTTTGTAACAGTTACAAAGGAAAGAGGATTAACCGAAAATGTATTTCGGTTATACCCAATTTTTTGTATAACCGGAATTTATTTCCGGTTCATTTTTTTGCCTATAAATAGGGGGCTCGGCCCCCCATTCTTAGCATTCAAACCTTCTGGGTTTTTGGGCTCTACCCTCTCTCCTCTCCCCGTCCGAACCTCTGTCCTTCTTTCTCCTTCTCTCTCTAAACCCTACTGTAACCAACCCCTGTCTCTCTAAGCCCAACAAACCTATCCCCTATCTTCTGTCAAACCCAAAATAGGTTAGAAATCACCCTTTGAACTTGAAGTAGAGCCATTATGCTGGCCGAAACCCTGTTCTAAACCCTTCCAAAAGCCCCCAGACTCTGTCCAAGTGCACCGAAACTCTCTCCAATTTCTTCCCTTCAATCACAAACCCGAAGGAGGCCTTGAAATCTTTCTGTTGAGCTTGGATAGGAGCCGTTATGCTGCTGAAAAATCTCCAAGGGATTCCACACCTTCAAGCATTCCCTAGGTAAGCTTTCTGGTAAGTTGTACTGTATATAAGGGAATAAATTTGTGATTCAAGAATATTGCTTATTTCTATTCCATATTGTCTTTTTATACTAACCCTTGATCTCGATTATCTTCCATCTGCCCTTCACATGAGAAACGCCTCATGGTAAGGAGGTGCCGTCCGCCTAATCACAAAAGCAAGTTGAAGGGCTGTCTTTATCATGTCTGAATTATTAAAAAGGGGAGTCTGTTCCCCTCCTCCTTTAAATTCTAATGTACCCCGTTAAATCCCCCAAATCCCTTCTTTATTTTGTTTTTGTCATTTCATGCTTCTTTATAATGATTTGATAAGTAGGTGACCAAACAAGGCCTTCCTTCATAGTTCTGCACCACTGTGGGCCCACACAAAACCCAAAAATACCAAAAAATCAATTTTCTGTAAAAAAAATCAGTTTTTACCCTTAACCGAAAACACAGGTCGGTTAAACTCATTTTTGAGTTTTACCGAAATTAAATCTCGGTTAAGGCTGATTATAGCTTAACCGAAATTTAATTTCGGTTAAACGAAAAAATTGGTATAACCGAGATTAAATTTCGGCTACACCCTATAAATTCCAAAAACCCTTCTTCAACTCTTTTGTGGATTTTAATCTCTTATATTTCAAACCAAATGAATTTTAGTCAATCAAATAACCAAATCCAGAAAGGGTTATCCAACGTAACCCTAAATGGGAATTGGGTTTGCCTTAAGCCCAACTTGGCATCCAATGGGCCTTCCAACGGGGCCCACACCCGACCCACTTCACTAAAAGGTTAAAAAAAAGATAAAATTAATTAAAATAAAGGGGACCTACACCTCCAGTGGTCCCCACTCAGACCAAACAAACAAGCATGCTGGATTAGGAACAGGGTGAGACTGAGTTGACTCAGAACCAGGGAGACCCGAGGGACCCATAATTCGACGGGGCAGACCAAGGTGTTTTCGAACTTCCCCGGACCGTAACCGAGAACTTGCCCGAATCTCTAAAAAAGCCGCAGACCTGTATAGGCATCCAAGTGTCTACCTGCACATCTTAGGCAGTGGCGACTCCGATACCCCGAAACCCCAACCCATTCCGTGTGGCGCCCTAAGGGACATGCGCACAAGAGGCACGCACCCCCATGCGCCTCGACTAGCAGTGCAATTCCACGGATCGGACGCGTGTATAGCCTGGCGACTCCACTAGGGATTTCTCAAGCCAGACGGACCCTGGTATAAAAGAATCAATACAAGGGGGATATAAGTTGGTTTAGGGATTTTTTCCTACCTTGCCTTAGTGAAATGTAGAATATACACGAATACATGATTTGGGAGAGTTCTGTCAAACAGGACTTAAATGGCCTAAGGAAACTGGGTTTTAAGCGAAACCGCTGTGACCCCTCCAGCTTCCTGGGAACTTTCCCAGAATATTTATTTGCGTGACAATTCTTCATTTTACTATATAAAGTAGTGATAATCCCTTTTTCCAATGAATATTCAGATCAAACTCCCTCAATTAGACACAGCACTCAACCCACTTGAACACAGGTGCACTGAGAGACACCATGATTGGTTTACAGCTTTAATAAAAACTGCGTGGGGTGACACGCACGAGGGAAATTGCGTGAATGATCCAAACTAACATGAGATATGTAGTTACCGGATACTGCTTTCTTCTTTACCAAGACTTAGACCTCTCTAGCAGCCACCCTTCTGATTCGTATGAACAAATTTTTGGGATGGTATTAGCCTCACAGGCCCATGGTTTGCTAGGTAAAGCAAAGTAAACCCATCTCCCCAAGTGTGCGCATGGTCTTTCGCACGGGCGAGGCGCATGTGGAGTACATGCCTCGGGAATTTAAGAGTCGCCACTGCCTGATCGGGTGCAGACAAACACTAGGGGTACCTAAGCAGGTCTATTTGATTGGTCTGTGGCTTTTAGAGATTCCGGTTATGGTCCGGGGAAGTCCGAAAACACCCCGGTCCGCCCCGTCAGGTTGACGGGTCCCTCAGGTCTCCCTGATTCGAGTCAACTTGGTTTCATCCTATTTCCTAAGCCAAACATGCACACATTTGTTAAGGTCTGAGTAAGGATCACCAAAGTGATGTGGGTCCCCTTTCTTTTAGTTGATTTTATCTTTTTTAGCCCAAGTGAAGTTGGTCTGAAGTGGACCCCGTTGGAAGGCCCATTGGATGCCATGTTAGGCTTTAGTCAAGCCCAAGTCCCATTCAAGGTTACATTGGATAACCCTATTTTAGGATGGGGTTATCTTCTCTTCATGGAAGGAGAAGAAGGAAAGGCCCGATAGGTCATGCTTTAGTCATTCACCGGCCAAACCAGGCAAACATATGACAAGTACACATGCTGTAGACACATGATCAAAACACAAAAAAAAAAAACCATTCATGCGTAAACAAGACTCAAGACATGCTAAAAAGAGTGGATTAGGATGTGTGTGAGTGTACTCTCATGACATATATATAAATGGAAACAACTTAGAACAAGGGGGGAAGCTAACCTACTCCCGCAAGTGTTTCATGCACGTGTGTTCATGGTGTTCATGATGAGAGAAAGAGAAGAAACATTCAAAACCACATAAAATAGTAGCTAAAGGATAAGAGGGTTAGGGATCATGGGCGTTACACATGCAAGCTTAGCACCGTATGCAAATACATTCTATGGCAAGAATGAACAAGGAGAGGAAGCATGGCTATAACCTAAAAAAAAAGGAACTTAAAAAGAAGGGATAAAATGATTCAAAGGTAGAAAAGGGAAACATGCTCCCCTTATTCACATAAAAACTAAAGTGACTCTTAGGAGAACATAAACCTCAAAAGATTGACTCCTCTCCCTCCCACCTTGCTGATCAGATGTGTTCCCCTTACCATAGGAACTTAGTCATGCTTGTAGGGACATAAAAGAGAGAAAAAGAGGAGAAGAAAAGAAAGCATATGCACAAGGGGAGAAGGGAAAGACATGCCAACACAAAAAAGTGCTCCAAATGAGCTCATTCTCATATATGGTGAACAAAATATAGTGGGGAGTCTTACCTTGGGGTCTAAGAGTCCCTTTGAAGTGTGGTTGAGGCCCCTTGAAACACCACAGCAGCTGGAGCAGCCTCCCCTCCAAGCCAACAGCAACTCAAGCCTCCTCCAAGGTATAAAAGAGAAGAAGAAAGGTGAAGAAAAGGGCTTGGGGTGGTCTTGGAGTGATTTGGGAGAAGTGGGATGGTGGGAGAGCAAGGTTTCTCTCTTGCCTTTTTGGGAGAGAGGTTGGAGAGAATCAGGAGAGAGTGGGATGATGAGCCAAAGGGGTGTACGTATGGGAGAGCTAGGAAAATGGAAGTGTTTTTTAGAGGAGGGTTGGAGAGGTTTTGGAGATGGAGAGGTTTTTTGGGGAAGGAGAAGGGTTAGAGATGGAAAGGTTTGAAAAAGGGGGATTTGGAGAAGAGGAATGGGGGAGAGATGGGAGAGGTGAATGAGCAAAAGGTGAGACAAGGGTAAAGTGGTGTGTGTGAGAGTTAGAGTGAGGGGGGGCTATTTATAGAGGGGAGAGACCAATAAGGGAGGGACACATGGAGGAGCAACATGTGGTGGGGAAAAAAGCACATGGGGGAGAGAGGGGAGCTAAGTGTCACATGGAAAAAATGCAAGTGGGGAAAAGAGGGGGTGAGGTGTCCCCTAGGGAATAGGCTCATAGGGGACATTTGTTTAGGGGAGAGAGAGAGAGAGAGAGAAGAAACATGTCGTGGGGGATTATTTTTAGGTTTTTTATTTATTTTAAATGAAATAAAATATTATTTTATTCAAGATCTTTTTAAGATATTAATATTATATTCTAGATATTCTCCTTTTGTTGTCCTTTCTTCGCCACATGGCAGATTTCTGCACATTTGCCACGTGGGTAGCTTTCCTGCAATCTTGAACTACCCAGAACTCTCTCATCCGATATCCAATTCTAGAAAACTCAGTGGTGTTGGAATCAAGTCAAGATTTTCTATCCACTAAGCTAGAGTATGGCAGCAAATTCAAGTTTTTAGCAGAAAGTTAAAATTGCTCCCCAGATTCTGATTTGCTTATAACTTCTCCGTCTAGACTCCAATTCCGGCAAATTCAATTGTGTTGGAACCGCACTGGAAATCTTCATCCATCGGGATAAAGTGTGGCCGTTAATTTGGCTTGAGCAGAAAGTCCATTTCTGCTCGCCCAGGGTTTGACCAGCTCATAACTTCTTCATCCGGACCCCGATCTTAGCAAACTCAGTTGCGTTAGAATCGTGTCGGAATTCTATTTCTGCTGGGACAAGTTTGGGCAGTTGATTTGGGGTTTAGCAGAAAGTCAATTTCTGCTCCTCTAGAGGTTGGTTGGTCCACAAATCCTTCATTTAGACTCCAATTCGAACAAACTTAATTGAGTTAGAATCGTATCGGAATTTCCTATCTGATGGGAAGGAGCATGGTAGTTAATTTGCATCAGATCAAAAAGTCAACTTTTGCCCCCTTAGGGTTTGACTTTTCTGTTAGGATTTCCATTTTCAGCATTTCTGGGAGGTGCAAAAATAAGGTGCTTATACTAGGTTTTTGGATTCTTATAGCGCCACTAGTTTCTTGCCGTGGTACATGAAGGTCTAGTATGTGGTCCAGACCCTTGTAGGTATATGTCTCGAGCTGGGTATCCTGTTCCCACCTATTACATCTTATACACTGCAATGCGTGAATGAGCATACTCAGTGAAAACACAGTTGATGCTGAGAATCTTCAGTAAACCATGACAAGCAGGTAGTTGAAATAATAGTTAAAGTAGCAACAAATTGTGCAAGACCAATAGTGCAATCCGGTGCATGGGTGAATCCATTTAAATAAACACATGTTCATGTATTCTTATCACTTGGTAATTAGGCTGTTTAGTATACAATGCACATGACCTCATCTAGCTTTATCGATTCTACATGGTGGCTAGGTATCCACGCCGATTACCCTTGACGTAGGCATCCATACGCCAATTACCCTTGACGTACAGACATCCATTGCCAATTCCCCATAGCAAATGGGCATCAGCCACCGACGTTGTTGGTGTTGGGATGATATAACTGTGCACACATGGGGCGCACGATGCCAGTGCCCGGTTTTCTGTGGGTTTTTTGTTGTTTTTGGGGAGTTGCCACTGTTCATTGTTGAGGGTGTGAACAGTCACCCAAATTTTTATTTAAATTTGGTCTACCTAGAGACTTTGGATAAGCGGTTCAGTTATAACCCAGGGAAGTCCGTAGACACCTTGAGTTATCCTGCTAGATAGCAGGTTCCCATGAGTCAGAATTTAGGCGAGTTGACTCAATTAGCTTGTATGCCTGTTTCCTTAAGATTGGGCTGGCTTAGGTGCTTACTTGATGATGGGGCTTATTGGAAAGCCCCCATTAAGTTCGAATTTGATATGGGCCCATCAAAAGACCCAATTTTCTTCCAGGGGTAAAATGGTCATTTTCATATGCTATTCCTCAGAAAACCATCAATTCACAGTATAGAGCACATAAAGTAAGAAACATAATATTGGAAAGCCCCCATTAAGTTCTAATTTGATTCGGGCCCATCAAAAGACCCAATTTTCTTCCAGGGGTAAAATGGTCATTTTGATATGCTATTCCTCAAAAAACCATCAATTCACAGTATGGAGCACATAAAGTAAGAAACATAATATTAGAAAGCCCCCATTAAGTTCTAATTTGATCCGGGCCCATCAAAAGACCCAATTTTCTTCCAGGGGTAAAATGGTAAATTCGTAGCTGGGGTTTAACAAAAGCCACTAATTTACATTATAGATGGCTCAAAATGATAAACACCATAAAAAGTTGCACTTAAAAAGCTACTAAAATGAAGAAATTGAGTAAAAAATATAATCAGGGGATAATTGGAAATGAAAACTTGAAAAACATGGGTTAAACTAAAACTTGAAATTTTATTTTAACCTTGAACTTTTCGAAATAGCAAAAATGGCACCACTATTCATCACATTTACAAATTAAATGCCCCAGGCCATGTACGATTGTAGCAAGCTCCAGCTTTGGCTTTGGTTACTGTTTTAGCAACCAAAAAATCCGAAAAAATAACAAAACTAATCATTGGTCTCCTTAAGCAACTACTGCTTTGAAATGGGGAGGATTTCCATCATATTTTGAGATTTTAAAAGGTCTGAAAATTTCTGGAAATCACCTTATTTCAATCAAGAATTCTAGCCAAATTTCTCACCCCCTTTGTTATCTCATGGATTTCATGTTCAGGATGCTACCATAACCAAAATTTGAAGATGGGTTGGGCATTGATAGGATCAAACGTGAGTTTCAGCATGGCTCGCATTGACGTGTTTTAACTTGAGCAAAAAGAGAAACAAAGAAAAAGAAAAATCAGAACAAATAGAGCACATTGGGCTTGATTAAGGTCCTAATATATTCATTAAACTATGCTTGTTTGACAAACTATGATCATCCATAGCATAAGCCAATCTAATGGATTCTTTTTATTTTTTTTGGTTTCATTTTTAGTTGCAGATTTGTCTTGCATGACCAAACACCAAAGGCTCCCCTACTCTCTATAAACAGCAACCACTCTCTCCTTTCAAAGCAACATAATGCATATAAAATCTATTAAACAACCTTAACAGCCTACCTTGCTTGGTTCGATCTTTGAAGCTCCTCTGTTTTGAAGCTTTGATGCAGTTCTTCTTGTTTTTTTTTCTTTGCTCTCCTTTTGTTTTTCACGGTTCTCTCATGTCACCCTTATCAGCTCTCTCAACTTTTTCCTGGTTCCCTCTGGTTTCTTTTCTCTCCGCTCCCTTGTTCTCAACTCACCAGATTTTCTCACCCACTTCTTTTGTGTTCCTCTCGTCTGTTTTTTTATTATCTCTGTTCGTCCTCCCTTATCCAGCGACCTTCCCTTCTCTTTTAATAGAGAAGGGAGAAGGAGATGGGAGAGGGAGAGGCAGGCCCACGTGGGTCACCTCCCTTCTCTCCAATCACCATTAGATAAGGAGGGGCCAAACCGCCCCTTCCTTATTTAATTTTTCATTTTATTTTCTTTTTTTTTTCTTTTTTGATTTTTTTATTTTATTTTATGTTTTTTATTTTATTTTCTTTTTTTATTTAATTTGTACCCTCAACTGCTTTGTTTTTTTGGATACTCATTATCCAAAATTTTCTTTTATTTTCTTTTTTCTTTTTCTTTTTTTTACATATTGTTGCCCAATGACAAACTTGTGACATACAGGTTTGCCACATGGCAAACCAAATCTTATAAATTTACAAAAATACCCTTCAAACTGTTTTGGCCATAACTTCATTGTTCGAACTCCGATTCACGCAAATTTAGTTGCGTTGAAATCATATCGAAGCCTACTTTTCAATGGTGCAAGGGTTACTGGCCAAATCAGCTTCTAACAAAATGACAAATTTTTAATTCTTTGTTTCAGCTTGCTTAGGGTTTTGCTGTGTTTAGCACTTTTTGGTTTGAACAAAATTTAGGTGCTTACAATAACAATGCAATAATAGTAACAATAACACTTGGTCATGGCATTCATATACAAACAATCCCATTTAATTTTATGGATCCATAGCTTAAGGGTTCATTATTCGAATATTTTTTTTCACCAAGTTCACATCAAGTGTAATATACATTCATGCATGTAAAATACTCAAGGGTAGCCCATGGCCTTACCCGAGTCAATCTTGGGCCACGCTCTCTTTCATTTCTCATGGAATTCCGGGCCCCTGCCCTCCATATAATACAACAACAACGGGCCACTGCCCTTCTCATATCATGATAACAGTATATGACATGCTAAACAAATGGGCCAATGCCCTAAAATAAATTTCATGCTTACCAAGATAATCAAATCATAACAATTTCAATTTCAATAAAAAAAACCTTGCAATTCATGGCCTATTTGGCAACCTAAGCCTCAACTCTTTAGAAACCTGTGCAACTTGGTTTTGGTTCTTGTTTTCTACTCCCAATGGTCATTTAGAAGGTGTTCCAAGTGGTAGAATCAAGTTATCCCACTTCTACAAGAATCTAGAACGTAAACTCTCTATAAATCCTATTTTAGGGAAAACGTAACCAAAATCTTTGTTATTTAAAATTTTGAGATAAATCCAGTTGGTACACTTCCTAGGTACCTAAATTCTACTAGTACACTGGTTGGATTCCAATAAAAACAATCCGTAGTTCAATTTGGGCTGAAATCCGAAGTTTTGGAAATTTTGTTCAGGTCGCTCGAAGGCGCGCTCGAGCGCTGCTTCGAGTGCTCGACTGTAACGCCCCGGTTCCGGATCCAATTCCCAAAACCCGAGGTGTTATGATAAGCAACAAAAGCAACTAAAATATGGAATAATTTAAAACTTTTTCTAACTTTATAATCAGAGTAAAAGCGGAAACTGGAAATAATATCCAATAGCAAATAAACTATAAGCCATTACAATGTTTTTAATCTCAAGAAACTAATCTACAACTAAACTAACTACCCCTTTACATACTAGCCCAATGTTGTCGTCCTCTCCAAGAATACCTGAAAAATGGGAGAAACCGGAGTGAGAATAAATCTCAACAAGTAGCAAGGTGCATGCATGAAATCAGTCCATGTTTACAAAATAAGTCATGAGGTGTACGATTAAACCAACAACATCAACAAGGATAATTCCAAAGTTTAAATCAAATCCCATTATTATTATCAAATCATATTTCAATAACAATACCGATAAAACATAAAATGGTCAATGTCATGTAGTTGCTTAGATTGGTTAATCAACCATGCCAGAGCGACATCCACACCTCCATCTACACAGTTCCGGCCTACTCAGGGTATCGGACACTCTGAAATGACGGCCTACTCAGGGTATCGTCATCCAATGCCGGCCTACTCCGGGTATCGGCATCGACAACCAGGCCTACTCAGGGTTTCTGGCTGCTCTACACCGGTCGTGGCACCACTCCATGGCCATGCCATTACACCAATAAAGCATATACATCACATTACTAAGCTTAGACTCTGGATCCAGGACAAGCTAAACCAAAACCGATAAATAACCAATTAAAACTCCGCATTCAATACACACATCACATGTTGTTCCAACCAGAACATCAACTCACACCAGTGTTCCAACCAGAACAGTAATTCTTCACAAGTGTTCCAACCAGAACAATAATTCCTCACAAGTGTTCCAACCAGAACAATAATTCTTCACAAGTAAACAACTAAATAATCTTTGCAATATAATTCAAAACTTGCCATCAAGAAAACAGGGTCTAATAAAATCTCAATCAAGTACAGTATTTAACCAAAAGAACTAAAATAAACTCTCCAATGGTATCCAGAACTTCACCTACAATTTGCCCTATATTTACCTTGGAAGCCCTTAAGAAATTACAGAATCTATCTTTACTGTTCTCATAAGTAATTTTGTCTCTAAAGTCCTAAACAAGTAATTTGTTAAGTGATCGAAGACCTCCAATCATCAAAATCCACATTGGTTTACTCAATTATGCAATTCGGTAAGAAAAATGGACTATGCGCTTACCTCCCGAGGTAGGCGCGAGGTAGGCGGATAGTAAACTACCTAAAATTGGGTATGCGCCTACTCGATAGTAAGTGGCCGCGAGAAGGGCGCGAAGTGGGTGCGAGAAAGGCGCGAGAAGGGCGCGGGATAGGCGCATCCAATTTAAGTGGGCGCGAGCTGAGCGCCAAGTGGGCGCGAGCTCGGTGCTAGGTCTGGTTTTACTATGCGCCTACTTCCCGAAGTGGGCGCCAAGTGGGCGGATACCCACTGCATTTTTCAAGTCCCTGTTAAATCCAAATCTTCAACTCTGGCCGAAATTTTTCAGTCTATAACCACTTCTCTAGTCTCCTAATACCCTCAGAACACATTCAAACCTATTTTGAATTTAATCTAACATACTTTTCAATTATCCCCAATTCGTTATACAAAAAAAACCCTTCGGACTGTCTTCGCCCAGAAACCAGGTTTTAAAATAGTGCCACTCACATCTTGGTAATTAAAACTTAACTAGGGTTTCTTCCTAATTCAACCCACCCCATGAACAACATTTTTCTTGATTCTTAAAAAGATATTCAAATCACCAAATCAAAACTTTATAAACATCCAACTTTTCCAAGGAAAACCAATTTAAGAACCAATACGATCAATCATAAAAAACACAAGAAAATATGCAATTCCTCCAGTTTCAAGTGTTTGCTACTTGCCTTTTTGATGAACCCAGATTTTTCAGAACATCTTCGGTGCCCATTTTTGGAGCTCGACCGGACCCTTTTAAACTTCTCAAATTTAGATCTCCACCGTTCAGTTTGAAGTCCTCCATGAGTAGAACAAAACCCTAAAATTGCAGCTCATTCCAACAGTGGGATCTTTCTATCTCACCCTTCGAAGTTGGCTAGTCGGCCATCTCTGCAACTCCTTTTTCTTCAAAAATCCAATTTTGCACCAACTTCTGGGTTAATTCGCACTACCTTAGACTCATCCAAATCCAATCTCCACCGTTCAGATTAAAGCATCTCATGTATAGAGCATACCCTCCAAATTTTATGACGATCCAACGACTAGATCTCCGGGGATCGTTGCTCAAAGTTTGCTGGTCGGACCTCTGCAGCACCTCCCCTTTTTCCTTTCTTCCCTCTCTTTTCTCTCTTCTATTCTGTCCTTTATTCTTCTCCCAAACCCATGCACGAATTTTCCCCTCTTTCCTCCTTATTTTTGGACTTGCTAAAAAACCCTAAACCTTTCCTAGACCTCCCCTTTATAAGCTCTCTTAATTAAAAACCCTACTAGGTTTAGAAGACCTTCTAAATAGGATTTCCACTTTTAATTAGAAACCTCCCCATCTTAACCCTCCTTCTAATTCCTCTTTTAAGTATTATATATAAGGGAAGGATTTATTTTAATTCATTTTCGTGCTAATTAAATTTCTTATTTTAAAGTATTACTAAAACACCATAAAGCTTCCTCTTATCCTCAAACTTAAGGCTCCTTATCAACCATAATCACCAATATACCCTTTTTCCTACTTTTAAGCAATAATTTGATATTTAAATCCAAACCTAACCCAAATTAAGTCTAGATAAATATTTCAAGTCTAATAATTATTTAATTACTCAATATCTTAATTTGCCTAATTGGGAAATGACTAAAATACCCTTTCCTTGGAATTCCATACTTAACCTTTGAATCTTTTTCCAAAAATTCTCCTCTTTATTCTTCCAATAAATAAATTGAATCTTAACTTCTCAATATTTAGGCTTATTTAATTTACTTTATTTTAGGAAAATATGGGGTTTTACATCGACCAACTCAATTTTGACAACTTTCAGGTGTGCGCACGTCGTGAGATGCGTCACGAGGGCACGCTCTATGGTAATGCGAGGGAACGAGGGGTTTAGGAATCACCACTGCCTGATGGGGTGCAGGCAGACACCTTGGTGCCCTAAGGATGTCTATTTTGGTCTGCGGCTTGAGATTCTGATTAACATCCCGGTTACGGTCCAAGGAAGTCCGTAGATACCCAGGTCCGCCCCGTTAGTTGACGGGTCCCATGGGTTTCCCTAGTTCAATTCAATCTTGTTTCAACTCACCCTTATGTCCTAAATCAGCATGCTCACTTATTAAGTCTAAATGGGACCTTCAAAGGTGTGGGTCCATTTTATTTCAACTGATTTTATCTTTCTTTGTCCAGGTAATGTTGGTCTGATATGGGCCCCGTTGGAAGGCCCATTGGATACCAAGTAGGGCTTAAGTCAAGCCCAATTCCCATTTAGGGTTATGTTGGATAACCCCGTTTATTGGATTTGGTTATGTGGTTTGGGGATTAATTAATTACACAAAATTGGTGGATTTACTGGGCCTAACCGCAGAACAGGTGCGGTTCAGGGGCGAACCGCTCTATGTATGCAGTTTTGGCATAGAAAGCCCAAAAGGGAATTTTTCATTGGGGCTTTGGGTTCCTGTGTCTCTTGTGATATTTCAGTGGTTGTGTGGACCCCTGTGTGGGCCCACAGTGGTTCAAGAGAGTGGGGGAGCACCCCACTTGGTCTCTTTTGAAATTCTTCAATGAAGAAAAAGGGGAGGGGGAAGAAGGCATGGGGTTGCCTCTTCCATTTCTTTTCAACAACTCCGGCAGCAGCCTAGGGGTCTTGGCACCCCTACCCTGGGCATTCCACTTCACCAAACAATAGGTAATCCAAGACCAACAACAAAGCACATCAAACCATGCAAGTTAGTCACTAAAAAATGCATGCTGTGGACATTTGAGACAGCAGCCTCTAAAGGCAGTTCGAACCAGCTTTAGTCATGCAAAAGGGGTGGGAAGTGCTTAGAGATTGTGGGGGAAGGGATTACATTTATGAGGGTGCTAAGGGCTGGTTTGGCAGTACAAACAAGTGAGTAAACCTGCTGGGTACAGCAGCCAAACAGCAGGGAGAGGGGAAGCATGGTAATGGTGGATGCATACATACATGCCTGCATTCATAGTGATCACACAAGGTAGTCATGCCATACATGCACACAGCAAAGAGATAAGGGGTTGGGGGACATGCTAATTCACACAACAATAGCAACAAATAAAGAAGGAAAGTCACTAAAACACAGATATGGCATACATATGATATTCAAGGCTTTCATGCATAAGGAAAAATAAGACTTAGGCCCAAACATGCATCCATCCTCACGTGGTAACACTTTCAAACAAAGGAATAAGGAGGGGGCTAAGTTCCCACATCCCACAAGTGGATGATGCCGTACACCCCTCTTAATAACAAGCCCACGTATATATAAGAAGAAATCAACAAGACCATATGCATGCACAAAGAACATGGAAATGACTTAACATGAATCCCCATACGGCTTCTAGCAAAATCTGAACCCAAGCTTCATGCTCAAAACAAAAAACATTTAGAGAAGGGAGAGAGAAGGGGGTTTTATATAGGGATACATTGGATCATCACACAAGGGGAACATACTCCCCATTCGAATGGAGCAAAGCCATGATAGAATAGCACCTAAAAATTCTCTAAAGACATATGGAGACTCCACTCATACTCCCTTGGGACCATACAAACACCATCTCTTACCTTAGAGACTCTCATGTAACATGAATGAGAAGGAAAGTGAGCTAAAGCATGTATTTAAAAGAAGCATTTCAGCAAGGAGAAGCAAGCCATTCGTATGTATTCAAAACACCTCCATTTTTATATATGTACCATAGAAGAAGCTAGAGAATATTACCTTGGGGTTTTAAGACCCTCTAGTGAGAGGTGTGGACTCCTCTTGAATCTCCAACAGTGGCTGGAGAGTTCCTTTCCAGCAGCAACATCAGCTCACCCCTCCTTCTTCAAGCTTGGTAAAGGTGGAGAAGAGTGGTAGAGGGCTTAGGAGATCTTGGGAGTGGGTTTGGGAGATGTAGGAAGCAAAGAGAAGTTCAAAAGGGGGATTCGGAGGTTCAGTGAGCAGAGAAGAGGAAGAAGGAATGGTGGAAAACCAACAACTCTTTGTCCCATGTCCGAATTTGCCTTTTATAGAACACTGGGACAAAACCGCATACTCAGTACGGTTTTGCCGAAAATGAACAGAAACCGCACATACTGTTGCGGTTTGGTCGAAACCGCAGGGTATGTGTGGTTTTGGCCCTGTCTTTTCAGCATTTAATAGGGGGACAAATTGGTCAGCACAGTCTGACGCGCCATTCAACCGTACTGTAAGTGCGGTTACTTTTCACGTGCCACTTGGGCTGATTGGCTCCCGCGAGCGATGGCCGAAAAATCAACCGCACTTCATATGCGCTCGCGCTTTTTCTCCCCCTTTTTTGGTTGAGTTGATGGCTGAGGTGACTCAGCCGCCCACTCGGACGAATTAGACTTCCCCAATTTTTATTATTTCCCATTTATAAGGGCAAATTACACTTACCTCCCTTGAGGTATAGCATAATTACATATACCTCCCTTGGGGTTTCTGATATAACACTGTCACCCCTTGAGGTTTAGGTGGGGGTCACACTAACACCCCCTCACAACATTTTCCGTCAAAAACATGATGGTAGATTTGAAAACGGGGTTAACTCAAGCTATTACCTAAATACCCTTTTGCAAAATGACGGTATTGCCCACAAGTAAAAACGATGCTTTTTACCTCTCGTTTTTACTGTTCACCATTCCTTTGGTTCGTAATCTCATCTTCTTCTCCGGCGAAGGTTTCTGGTTTCTGCTCTTCTCCGACGAATGGGGGGTTTTTTCGTTTGAACAAGGAAGCCGAACTAGCTTAGGTTTTACTGTTCACCTTGACTTGACACTTGAGTAAAAACCTTATCAAAACCAAATTCTTTCCTAGTTCCAGAAAATGTAACCACGATCTTCTCTGATCCAACAGAAATGGGTTCTCGAATCCTTCTCCTTTCGGTAGCAAAAAATGGTCGAACTCGACAGAAAACTCTAGTGCTGCCTGAAAACCAAAATGAGTTACTCAAAGAACCTAAAAAGAGCCACAGAAGAAAACAAGTAATTCCTTGCCTTTAAGGTCTAATATTCTATTCAATGCTTCTCTTCACTTTGCATCTAAAGAACTCTGCTTCAACTTCAATGCCACAAGTTCTCCTACATAATCAAATCAGATTCAAAAATTCATACTAAGATTAAACACATAAACTTACAAATCTAAGACTCATGATGTTATCTAACCTTCCAGATTCAAGATTGCTCTCTCAAGCCCGATCTTCTCGTGCTCAGGAACCACATTCACATCTATATAAACGGCAGGAAATGACGCAACTCGGGCAACTCAAAAACTGATTGGTTACTTTCAAACGAATCAAGATTTGGCTCAAGAGACGATTCCATGTACTTTTACACTTGATCGGGGCAATGAGCCCATGTTTCTTCTTCAGTCAAAAACGAACATTTCATTCCAAACGATAAGAACAAAACCTTTTAAGAAAAAAAAAATGGCACAAATGATGGATCAAAGACTGGAGACTGCTGCCTTCCAAATAACAAATCTTTTGTGTTCACAACGAACAGAATCAACAATATGAAACATCAACTACCAGAACAAGCGATGGATCAAAGACTGCTCCCTTTCAAATAACAAATGTAACGCCCCGAACCCGGGTCAGTTCAAACCGACACCCGACCCGAACCCGGTTCGCTACTGTAACAACCCAAAATTTAGTTCAACAACCAAATCCGAGGTGTTACTGGCCCATATCAATTACAACATCAATAACATACCAGACCAAAGAAAGCAAAATCCTGTCAATTTATTATTCTATCAGAGTTGCGGAAACAAGTATGTGCGGAAGTGTAGATCAAAATCCTCAAACAAGCATAAAGCTTGACCATCAGTCAATAGTATCAAAGTCTGGTAGAATGAACTGGTTACTAACTCTCTCTTGTCTCTCTCATACATCAAATCCAATAAATGATAATAACCAATTAAAAATGCTAAGTCTATAACATCAATCCACCTCAGACAAGATCTGGATAATAATAATCCTCCGGCGAATACTCGGCTATCTCTCCCTGGAAGTCTAAGAGATCCCCCTCTCGCGTATCAGCTGAAAAAAAATGGAATAGAAGTAGGGTGAGATACGAATATCTCAGTAGGTAACACATGCATGACTAAACAGTTAATATAAGCAAAGTAACATTTCATGCACGATTAAGCAACATCGATAAATCCGGCTCGCATAATCATTTATACCATTCATGAACACAAAACAGTTTGATACACAGTTCTATATATAATTTTCAGCAAGTTTTAATTTAAGAACTCAATAGCCAAATCAGTAGCATAATCCATACATTGCCAGGATGTACTAAGCAGTCACATCCAACCAATATCCCAATCACATGCATCCCGCACGTGCACAATAAGAATAATAATCATATCAAGTGTTGTGTTTTCAGTGTCATTGTAGGACTCACAAAGATAGATAAACCTTTTGAGATGATTCTCAACCAATTGCTATACCACCGTGCGACTTAGGAGCGATGCTACTAATGATACTCAAGCCCCATGCAGCGCAGCTTAAACAAGAGCCGTAATCACCGACTTATTGCACACGTACCCATCAAAGTTGGCATGTACCACCAGCATGCAGCACCAGAATCAATACATGGAGGTGGTTGCTTATCCACATGTACAGGGAATCACCAGCGGCTCACCGGGGTGTCCCTCCAGACATAGGACCTTCCCAGACAAACTAACTTGCAAAGGAAGCGCGTCGCATATAGGAGTAACTCAACCCAAATGACATATCCCTCAGCTATCTAGCTACGACTATGGATCCATAACCAGCTATGCCCACTAGACTCCAAAATTCCCTAATGTATCATATTTCTATAAGGGTTGGTGCCTAGCGGCATATAATGGTTATATCTGTGCATTTACTTCATTATTCAGTCATTCGGATTCTGAATTCTCTTTATAATGTCTTATGATTTATAATGCCATTTAGAAGTGTTTAGATAATCAAATGGTAGTTAGGCTTTTCCAAAATCACATTTCTCATATACCTTCAAAACTTGGCAACTAATGTCCTAAATAACTCCCTAATTTGTTTTTCTGTAAAACGGGGAATTAGATAGTTTATTTTGGTCTTAAAAGACCTTAATTAATCATTAAAATTGTCTAAAAATAGTTTAGAGTTGAATTAGGTTCGAAAATATGAAAAATTGGAAATTCTGCTGAGAGCGCCTGGGATCGCTCAGGATCGCTCCGGGCGGTCATCAGTCGGCGGTAGTGCAAATTCGAGCGCCCACGGTCCGTCGTCCCGCGGTCCACGGCGTCCTCAAATCTTTAACCAGCGCCTAAGATCGCCGATGAGCGCCTCGCACAGTCGAGGTCGGCGGTCTCACCAAATCGAGCAGAAACAGTTCTAAATCACGATTTTTCTCGTCTAAACTCATTCTAATGTATTTATAACATGCTTAGCTAACTAAATACAACTTTACATATCATAGAAACATGCGTTTGCGATTAAACAGAGATAAATCCGAATTTAAAACCAAAACGGTGTCACCTACCTCTATACGCTGATTCCTCCTTCTCTATTCTGCACAATGGCGAATCTCCTGCACAGAGAAATCCTCTGGACGATGAACGCACGCCCAGCCCTTCCTTCTTCTTCTCCTTCTTCTTCCCTTGGTCGCTCGAACAGTCGTCGCTTGCGGCTCTTCAATACGCGCGACAATACATGTATATGAATTAGGTTAATTCTTTATACATATTTATACCCCCTGATCCTATGCATCTCCCATGCAACTCTTCTATACACCTTGCCCAATCAGAATACATACCTCGATATCTCACAATCGGACAGTCAGATCTGCGTCTAATTCTGGATCTCCGCTAAGTTGATCACCCCCTACAATATTAAAATGTTTCTATCAATCATAACTCTGGGTAATATTATTTACTAATTTAATTTATTATTTAAGGAAAATTCGGGGTTTTACAACAAATCTCCTCTGTTCACAAGAAGCAGCACCGACAAGACCAAACATCAAGAGGAGAGCATGCTTCAAGCTCCATCCTTGCTAGTCCGGTAACCGTTGTGAAGCTTCGGCTTTGTTGTTCCAACCCCCTTTCGTCGGAGAAGAAGAGCAGAAAACCTCCTTTCGTCGGAGAAGAAGAGCAGATTAGGGCGCAAAAAATAAAGTGAACAGTAAAAACACGATGGATTTTTCTTAGATGGGGCAAGAATGTCATTTTACTAAAGGGTATTGATGTAATTGTGTGAGTTAACCTGATTTTAAGATCTACCGTTATTTTTTTGACGGAAAGTGTAGTGAGGGGGTGTTATTGTGACCTAGGCATAAACCTCAAGGGTGACAGTGTTATATCAGAAACCTCAAGGGAGGTAAGTGTAATTATACTATACCTCAAGGAAGGTAAGTGTAATTTGCCCTTATTTTAATTAATTTAATTAAGGCCCCGATTGGTTCAATGAATTGGAATTGGAATTAAGAATTATAATTCCAATTCTAATTCATCAAGAATTAGAATTGGGTAGAATTGAAATTATTGTGATTGGATGGCAAGAGAATTGAAATTTGGAATTACAATTCCATAAAGAATTGATTTAAAATCCAATTCCACTGATTGGTTGAACTTATGAAGAATTGATTTATATCATTCTCATGTTAATAATAACACAAATGACTGATTATCATAACATATGAATTCCAATAATCCATTCTCTGCAACAGAAACCAAAACAACACTATTGGGTTTTAATAATATTTTTGTCTTAATCAGGTCTTCCATGTAAGACCAGACGATTATGAATAACTCGATAGGTCAAAGCAAGTGGAAACAGAATAGAGAGAAATATAGGAGAGAGGAAACAAAAGAGATAGAGAGACGAGAGAGAGAGAGGAGAGAGGAGAGAAGAAGGGAGAAGATACGTACTAGTCCCTGCAACACCAGCGAGGAAGAGGAGAACGAGATTTGGTAGCTTCGCAACACCAGCGAGGAAGAGAAGAATGAGATTTGGTAGTTTCTTTATCGGTAGAGCTGGCAAAGGGTCGGTTTGGGTCTGGTCATAATCAGGGTTGGGGGTTAATTGGGTCGGGTTCAAGTTAAACTAAATTAAGGCGGGTTGGAAAACCCCCCAACCCAAACCCAACCTGCCAATAAACGGGTTCAACCCGCAAACCCATTTATTATTATTTTTTATTTTCAAAAAATGTGATTAAAATAGATTTGGGGGTTAATTGGATCGGGTTGTACCGTGTTTGGGTCGGGTTGGGGGTTAATCAGGTCGGGACAGGACACCTTTGTCGATTTTTTTTAATTGGGCTACTCGTCGGGTTGCCGGGTCATAATTGAATCGGGTTGACCCAATTAATAAACGGGTCAACTAAAACCCGTTTAACTCTTGTCGGGTTGGGTCGCATTTTGCTAGCTCTATTTGTCGGGCATATATCGTGCTTCTAATTCTCTACCTCGTATCCCTAATTCTTCTCGATTTAGTAGGGAATTAGGTAACTTCAAAAATAGCCTATAAGCTAATTCTATGGAATTGGGCCTTAATTCCAATTCCAAATTCCAAATATTTAACCAATCAAAAGAATTGGAATTGGGAACCCAATTCCAATTCTTACCCCAATTCCAACCCCTGATTCTGCGAGCCAATCGAGCCCTAAGATATTTTAACTTTGATGGATTTGCCCCTGGGACTGTTTTGCTCAAATCTTCTCCATCCGAGCTCTGATTCCTGCAAACTTAATTGCGTTGGAACTGTATCGGGATGCTCTACCCATTGGGATAGGGTATAGCAATCAATTTTGGCTCAGGCAGAAAATCATCTTTTGCTCCTTAAGGTTTAGACCTGTCTTTTAGGGTTTTGCTTTCAGGCTTTTTAGAGTGGTGCAAAAATGAGGTGCTTACATTGGGTTCTGAGTTTCTAAAAAAGCACAAGTGGGGCGCTCACGTTCGCGCTCAAGCAGCAACGAGTGGCCTCGCCTGCTAACTAAGGCTATGCGAACGCCTGAGAGGTCGCTCGAGTGGCAGTTCGAGCGCCCTCGCAATTTCTCAGGTTCGCTAAAACCCAATTTTTCCCAACTTCTAGATTTTGTCAAATCTCACTCTTTTCTATGGTTTTTGGTCTCCAAATTGTTCCTAGCATGTGTGATTACCTAATTCTTACAAAACCCCCAACAAAAATCCCTCCTATTTACATGGATAAACAAATTGGTACTCAAACCCCAAAACCTACATTTTTCATACAAAAATGGGGAAAATGATAAAACTAGGTTAGGGTGGTGTTGCTTACCTCTTCTAATCAACTAGCAAGTCTTCTAGCTCACAATCAACCCACGAACAGCACCCTTGCTTCCTTGGTTGCTTGCTCCATGAATCTCCAACCCCAAAACCTCCAAACGAAAATGACAACACTTGGGTTTTCTTCTTCTTTTCTTGCAAGGATCCCTTCACACTTGGCGAACTAGATGGGTGATGTGGAAATGAGAAGTAGAAGATGAAAGTAGAGAGTGGGAGAGAATGGAAGAAGAAAATGAGGTTGAAGATGAAGATGAGAAAGGGTGGTGGTGTTTCATACGAATGGAGCAAACCCCTCTTCTTTGACACTTAACCAATCTCTCCAATGCTCCAAGGAAAATCCCAAGTTTGCCCTTCTCCCTATTGCACACAATACAATTCACTACTTAGCTACTTTTTCTTTCTTGTCTCAATAATTAAATTTATGAAATAATCTCGGGATTGCTTACCTTTCTCAGTTTCTGATAAGCCTAGACTTAGCCACTTGGCTGGCTTCAAGCCTAGGCTTCTCCAACTTCACCTACACAATAAAATCACTCTATTTAGGGTGTGCTAATGGTATGGAAATCTGGGGTTTCACACCACAAGACTTAAATTTTTCACAAAATCCTGAGCCATCATGTGTGAGTGATCCAAGAAAATTCCTATAACAGTCTAGATCCTAAATCAATGAATATCTATGTGAAGCATGTCGTCCCGGGGTAATAAGGTGGTGGAGATAGTAATGAGCATGGAGTTGGAGTATTGTGATATATACACACATACACAAGTATGTGATCTCTAACCCGTCAAAGCCATGAAGCTTCACCAGTAATATCATAGAGTCTATCTTATGCGTCTTATGAAGAAAAGGCAATAACTCCTTCTTTCTAATCTCAAACTTGAATTCACTAAAATATACCCAACTTCACCTTTAAAATCAATCCGAAACATTTTCAAAGCTCCTAAAACAAATTTAGAATATCAAAACCAAATTTAAACACAAAACAAGCTAATTTTTTTAGATGGGTGGCCAAATCTTTGGTCTATTTTGAAAAATACATTTGGTCATTTAAAACATCTTAAAATTACATTTATAAATGTGTTACAAGTGTTTTAACCATGTAAAAATTCCTTTTAAACAATTTGGAACGAAAAGTCCCCTTTCGAAGTTAACCGAGGAAAATTCATATCCTTCGTTACAAAATCCAACCTTTTTATCGAAGTTGGAATCCACCACTTCCAGCAGCTTGAAATAACGCAAATACAATTTACACGATCAACCAAATCTAGGAAAAACAATCGGTAGAGGATTTGGGTACAAAAACCAAGTTTATGTACACCAGTAATATCGTAATGTCTAAATTTTCAACTGAATGCCCATATTTTGATCTACTTGGAATTAAAGGATTCCATTGCTTCAAACATGTAGGAGACCTTCCTAGAAGCTTGATCAAAACCTTTTAAGACAAGCCAAGCCCTTCAAGTTACTTAAATCCACTATTGAAAATGATTCTTACATGAATTTCTAGTCTAAATCTACCTATAGGTGTCTGTCTTCTGAAGAAATTGAATTTACTAAAATGTATCCAACTTCACCTTTAAAATCAATCCGAAACATTTTCAAAGCTCCCTAAACAAATTTGGAACATCAAAACCAAATTTAAACACAAAACAAACTAATTTTTTAGATGGGTGGCCAAATCTTTGGTCTATTTTAAAAAATACATTTGGTCATTTAAAACATCTTAAAATTACCTTTATAACCATGTAAAAATGCCTTTTAAATAATTTGGAACCAAAAGTCCCCTTTCGAAGTTAAACGAGGAAAATTCATATCCTTCGTTCCAAAATCCAACCCTTTTATCGAAGTTGGAATCCACCGCTTTCAGCATCTCAAAATAACCCAAATACAACTTATACAATTGACCAAATGCAGGAAAAACCATCGGTGGAGGATTTGGGTACGAAAACCAAGTTTATGTACACTAGTAATATCGTAAAGTCTAGATTTTCAACCGAATGCCCATATTTTGATCTACCTGGAATTAAAGGATTTAATCGCTTCAAACATGTAGAAGACCTACCTAGAAACTTGACCAAAACCTTTTGAGACAAGCAAAGCCCTTCCAAGTTACTTAAATCCACCATTGAAAATGATTCTTACATGAATTTCTAGTCTAAATCCACTTGTGGGTGTCTGTCATCTGAAGAAAAGGCAACAACTTGTGAGACATGGATTCGTCATCTCGGATGACTTCCGATTATCGTCACGCGGGGATCGATAAAAATAAGAGTCGCCACCATCCATTTTAGGGTGTGAATGGACACCAAAGGGTTCATAGATGTCAAATAGAGCCAAAGTGGCTCTAATACAGGGAAAAATCCAGAGATTGGGTACGGGGAATTATTTATGAGCGGGGGAAGGTATTAGGCACCCCCACTCATCCATCTAAGACGGTTACCATATGCTTGCTCATACTAAGAATTGTTTTTCTAACAAAATGGGCAAAAGGGTGCTCACAACAAGCACTATGTATGTGATCATTCCACATGAGAAGTCTAATGAACTTAGACTCTCTTTGGGGATTCATCACTTCTAAAACTTCATGAGTGAAGGAAAATCAAAGTAAAATTGAAGAAAATCAAGCCAAGGCAAATCTGGAGAAATTCGGTCAAAAGAGCTTGAAAGCTTTGATAAACCATAACTCATTCAATTTAAATCCAAATCAAATGAAACCAAAGCCATTTGAAAACTGGTATATAGTAGAATATACAGTAGAAAATTCAGCTCGATCCGATTCAAAACTAGAGAGAAATCCACATCTGAAATCTGCTGTTATAACTCAGAAAAAGTGTTAAGTAGGCATTTTCAAAGCTCTATTCGTGGAGTTTGGCTCAATAAAAAACCATGAAAATTGGTATGGAGGAAGTATGTAGTGCCATCTTTCCAAAGAAAAAGACCTCACACCAATCTCTATCCGGATGTGACTTGTGTGCTCTCTTGAACAGGCCTAGAAGACCACAGATGAGCTCTGGACTATGCCAGCGAGCACCTCTGAGTCAATTGAACACCCAAGGCACAAAACAGATTGAAATCTACTGAAACCAGTTGGAAATGAAAATAGACTTCTCAAAGAAAACTCAGAAACTGGAATCACAGGAAACGGATTAAAACTGAGCCAATAGTGCACCATCAAAGCGGCAAGTTCAGCAATCTGGGCTGAACTGACCTACAAACTTTGAAGAGATGGTGTCAAAAATCGGCTACATGGAAGTGGACGAAAATTTCCAGATATTAAGTAGGCCTTCCAATCTATCACATGTCTTTGGAATCACTCAAAAATTCATCCGGAGGATGAAGTTATAAGCATTCCAAGACAGGCCACAGATCTGCCCTATTTTGAAGTTTTTGAAGAGGAAACGTGGAAACCAGTGCATGTGTGCATGTGGATTCGACCAAAACCTCAAAAATCCAACAAAAGCAAACTCATGAAGTCCTAAAAGTTCATTCTAAGGCCTGGGACCTCAGATTTTCCATATTGAACATGGAAAGCCCAAGATCTAGCCTATTTGATGAAAATAGTGAAAAGTGGGTGTGAAGATGTGGAAAATCACATTCCTATGAGAAAGTTGGAATCCATGGCTATTGAGAGCATGGATTCACATCTTCTCCAAATACAAAATAAATCAGAGAAGCATTCATGGGTTCAAAATAACCATACAACATGCTTTTCATCATTTGAGGGTTCTAAACCTAGAGGATCCATTCCACCTTCCTTTTCCCCAGGCTCTCTCTTCACGTTTTACGGCTAGAGAGGATTCCCAGGTACTTTAGAAGGGGTTTGGGGCTACAAACAACACCAAGGCCTTATACTACAGAAAGGTAGAAGATGAGAGATTGCTAGAACATAAAAAGGAAGCAATAACTCAAATGGGCTTTACCTTAGTAGCTTGAACAGTTGAGTAGACAATCCAGCAGAGGTTCTCCTTCTTCTTGCAGAGCTTCTAAGCTTCAGATTGTCAGCCATTTGCAAGAGGAGGACCCCTCTATTTATAGGCCAAGTCAAGGGTAGAAGAGTCCCAAGGGTAGGCCAAAAAGGCCTTCTAGATTATTCCAATTCTCCTCCAAGGCTTGAATTGGAGTAATTTAGCAAGTTTCGGAGGGTGAAATAGGGAGTTCAAGCCCTTGAGAGAGAGGTAATATGCGTAAATAAGGCTCAGAGATCGAGCCATTTCGCAAATCCCCGAAACAGCCAAAACCGTATACTCAGTGCGGTTTCTACAGAACCGTCCTATATATGCGGTTTCTATTCAAATTCATATCAACCGCACATACAGGGCGGTTCAATTCAGTTACGCTCGTCATGATTGCTGTCGACGTGTCTCAACGGCCGAAGCTTCGCGAAGCCACGTGGCAGCTCATGCAACAAGCATGAATATCAACCGTGCTGTGTATACGGTTGCAACCGTACATACAGGGCGGTTCAGACCAAATTCTCAAAAACCGCACATATACTACGGTCAGCACATTTTTGGTTGGTTTTAAGCCTTATCTGCACAGGCCAGGCTTATTTACATGTAATATCGTTTAAGTAAATGTCCTCGTATTTTTTAATCTCCATTTACTTAAGATATTACATGTAAATAAGCAAACACCCCCCCCCCCCCCATTTGAATCCATTAAAAATATTTCCAGACCCAAATTCCAAGTGAATAAAAAGTCAACTTTCCAGTTCCAGGCTAAATTCCGGTTTTTCAGGTCCGGTAAAAAGATTCAACATGTTGATACAAAGGTATTTGTCAAGATTTAAAATCTCAAAAAATTCATTTATGCAATAACATTGCTAAAAACCTAATTACCGGGAAAAATTATCTTCAAATCTTGCTTTAAAAAATATTTCATTTTCTGAGGTCAAAAGTCAACAAAATTCAACCTGAAAAAGTTTGACTTTGCATAAAAGATTGAATTTGGGCCTTTTCCTTTACGGCTTTGGATTCAAATGGGTTAAGGATCTCAAACCCAATGCTAAGAATTGAAAATTCAATAAAATATTTCTCTCTTTCAAGATTTATCAAAAATTGTGCAATTTTTGGGTGTCTACACAACTCCTTCTTTCAAAACTCAGACTTGAATTCACTAAAATATATCCAACTTCACCTTTAAAATCAATCCGAAACATTTTTAAAGCTCCTTAAACAAATTTGGAACATCAAAACCAAATTTAAACAAAAAACAATCTAATTTTTTAGATGGGTGGCCAAATCTTTGGTCTATTTAAAAAAATACATTTGGTAATTTAAAACATTTTAAAATTACCTTTATAAAGGTGTTACAAGTGTTCAAACCATGTAAAGACCCCTTTCTGAACAATTTGGCACCAAAAGTCACATTTCGAAGTTAATCAAGGAAAATTCACATCCTTCATTCTAAAATCCAACCTTTTTATCAAAGTTGGAATCCACCGCTTCCAGCAGCTCAAAATAACCCAAATACAACTTATACGATGGATCAAATCCAGAAAAAAAACCATTGGTGGAGGATTTGGGTACAAAAACCAAGTTTATGTACACCCGTATATGCAGCTTGAGATTTATGTGCTAATTTTGTCCTTTGAATAAACAAATCAATTTTTTGTCTCATGTTAGTACACAGATATATTATCTAGTTCATAGTCTCTGTTATCTGTTTCACATGTACTTATTCTTTTATTGTTCTTATATTACTTTCTTCCGAATAAAGTTATATTATTATTTTTTTGTCATGGTTATTACTCATTTTATCTTTTTTTTCCCCATTTTTCTCTCCAAATTCATGTGCCACATAGCAATTGGCTAGCCGAGTAAAGATTTTCATTGAAACACATACTTGAAAGGATGGCACCCCAATGAGCGATGATGCAGCTAATAAGATTGTAAGTTGAATTTAATTAACAATTAACCCTTTTGTAATTAAGAATTAACCCTTTTTTTTAATTTCACAAAATTCATGTTGTTCTTATGGTTCCTAAATACTTTTCTTTTTTTCAGGAACAGATGAGAAATCTTATGGTTGGAGGCATGCCAAATGGTACGTCTCGCAATGATGTTTACACTCAGGTCAAGGGACTTGACACTCATGGGTAAGTTAGATGTTGTGGGATAAGGCTGACTCCAAGCAAAATGTGGGGCCCAACCTCCAGCCGTTCTATAGACATGCAAGAATTTAATCGAATGAAAGGAAAGTTAGATGAGGAGAGGTGCCTACAAGAAAAGCAACACAAGCAGCATACTAGAGAGATGGCGGAGCTTTGACTCTTAGTCCTATCACTTGCAGGACAGGTATTGTACATCCAATAATATATATAGCAGAACACATTATTAGTTATATTTTAAATATGTATATTTAATTAAGCAATCCTCATCATCATGTTTCCCATCTTGGATAATCATCTAGGCAATCATCTGCACCTGAGAGTCCTTCAGATCGCGCTTAGATATCATATTTAAGGTTTGTATCCTATTATATAAGATTTTTACTTACTTATTTTTCTTTTTATTTATCTTTTTTAGATATAGCATATATGTAAACATATCGTATATGTACTAAGGAATTGTTTTTTCATGTAGGAAGGCCAAGCGCAACAATTAATTGCATGTTGGATGCTATACGCATGAAAACATTTGGATACTATGTATTTTGTCTTTCTTTTTTTTAAAACTCAGTTTGATTAGTTGGTTATTATTTTCCTTGTATGGATTTAATTGGTTATATGATACTTGTAATAGGTAGAAGGGTTATATTAGATTGTAGTTATTCAGTTTCTATACCATTTCTCACAGGTAACCTTTAAACAGGTGTGCGCACGTCGGAACGCCGCACGGGGCGCGCAGGAGCATGGAAATGCGCGTGTGCCTCCGAATGGGTAAAAAGGTAATTTGGAGTCGCAACTACCTGATGGGGTGTGTGCGCACCTAAACCTGGCCTAGATCGCACACCGGGCGCACCTTTGGTGCGTGCCTCGGGACATTCGGAGTCGCCACTGCCTAAGAGTGCAGGCAGACACGGATTTGCCTTATCCGGGTCTAAGTTTGGTCTGCGGCTTTTCAGAGTTCTAGCTAAGTCCTCGGTTACGATCCGGGGAAGTCCTAAGACACCCCGGTCCGCCCCGTCGATTTGACGGGTCCCTCGGGTCTCCCTGGTTTTTGAGTCAAATTCACCATTTTCCTAGGCCAGCATGTTACTTTGTTAAGTCTGGCGGGGCCCTATGAAGGTGTGGGTCCCTTTTACTTTGATTTTATCTTTCTTATTTATATGAAGTGAGTCGGATTCGGGTCCTGTTGGAAGACCCGTGGGTTGCCATGGTTGGGCCTTGTGCCCAGTTAGGTTATTGGGTAACCCATTTGGTTATTTTATTAAGTTTTATATATTTACAATTTTGGTTTGGGCTTGGTGGGCTTGGAATGGGCCCATTAGCCAAGGGTCAAAGGGCCTGGGCCTGTTTATTGAAAACAGGCCTGGTATGGGCCGGTCTAAAATGGGCCCCACTAGTGGGCCTAAGGGATCTTGAAGGGCCTGTATGGGCCCAAAGTCCAAAAATGGACTTAAGGTGGCCCAAATGGTTTAAGGGGATGGTTCAGGTCGGCTTAGACCGGATCAGGTCCAACCGAACTAAGAAATTACAATTTTTACATTATTTTACAAGTGCCCGTATTTTCTTTACGGTCTGGCCTGCCCGTGAATGGATTCCGGTCCAGCCTTGTCCGTGAATCAGACACGGTCCAGGCTGGACCGGCCTGAGTTTACGGGTGCTTCCAGTTCTGTGCTTTTGCTGCCGATTCTTTTTGGGATCACTCCGGCGGCTTTCTCAGATGTTCTGGTAACTCCAGTTGATTCCTCCAGTTCCTTCGTATGCTTCATTGGCTTCACTTGTCCTAAAAGGCCTTCTTCCTTCTCTTTTGGGTCTTGTGCTTCTTTCTTTTTTTTCTTGTTCAACCAACCACAATCCTCATTCAAAGGAGGGGAGGACGCATTACAAAGAGTCATACATCACAATGTCATATCAAAGAATAACATGGATCATTAAATTTGTTAGTTAAAGTGTCCTTTAGACACTTTCTTCCTCTGTTCTTTTTTTTCTGTTTTTGGTAATAATCCACTTTTTATTATCATCTTCTAATGGTACTCAAAAAGAGACAACAAACAAGTTAGTAGCATAAAAAAAAATTGTTTAAAAGAAACAATTCACATGTATGTAGATTGAAAAATATGTTGAAAAGGTTACCACAATATGATTTCTTTAGTTTGAAGATGTAGTAATTCTAGGAAGACTTCGGCAGCGCTTCCGCGTCCTCCAAGGTTTGTTGGGACGAAATGGGAAGAGCTTGGTTAGGGTGGATGGGTTTAAGATCAAATTGAAGAGGATTTTGGCATGGATTTGGGGTAGCCTAGAAGTGCAGGGGTAGTTTGGGGATTAAAACAAGTTTGGGTTAAGGGTGGTGGTGGTTGGGCAGCATTCAGTCGTGGGGAGCTCCAGGAGGGAGAGGGTCATGGCCAGGGGAGAAGGCTTTTCCAAATGAAGGGGGTGGCCTCTCTATTTATAGGCAAAAATCCCGTGCCCGTATTTGAAATACGGGCGTACCCTGCCCGTAATTCCAATACGGGCTGCCTTGCCCGTAATTTAAATACGGGCAAAAAACGAATATTTGCAATTATCGCAGATTCGGCCGTACGGGACGCGTGTTCCGCCGTACGGCGACGCGTGTCTTCCTTCTAGAAGCGTGCCCGTATTTAAAATACGGGCATGCCCTGCCCGTAATGTAAATACGGTCCCGCACGTTTTAAAAATGTGTGGATGTCAAACCTTTATTCATTTTGGCTTTTTGCAGGATTCTTATCCGATTTTTACGATTATTTTATTAAAAAGCGAGATTCTCTTCATTAAAATATTATTAAACACATTTATCTTATTTATTTTATTGATTTGTTCCATTTTTGCTGCCTTTTTGCCACACAGGCAGTTTTTCTGAAACTTCAACTGCTCATAACTTTTCCATCCGGTGTCCAATTTCTGCAAACTTAGTGTCGTTGGAACCGGCTTGGAACCACCTGTCCACTGGTGTCAAGTGTAGCAGCTGAATCGGGGTATAGCAAAAAGTCAACTTTTTGCTCCCCAAAAGTTTGACCAGCTCATATTTTTCTCATCTGGACTCCGATTCCAGCAAATTCAGTTGCGTTGGAATCGTGTCGAAATGCTCTTTTCAATGAGATGAAGTTTGATGGCCAAATTTACTTAGATCAAAAAGTCAATTTTTGACCCCCTCAGGGTTTGGGCTTTTAGTTTGACTTTTCATTTTTCTTTATTTTGGGGGTGCAAAAATCAGGTGCTAACAAGGTGCAAGCAGACACCTGGGTGCCTAAGCTTGTCTAATTTGGTCTGCGGCTTGAGATTCTAAGTAGGGTCCATTTACGATCCAAGGAAGTCCGTAGACACCTCGGTCCACCCCATCCAGTGATGAGTCCCATGGGTCTTCCTGGTTACAAGTCAACTCAATTCTAAACTCACCCTGCTTCTATGCCAGCATGCATATTTTATTGGTCTAGAGGGGGACCACCAAAGTTGTGTGGGTCCCTTTATTTGATTTTATCTGGATTAGTTAGGTGATATAGGTCTGATATGGGCCCCATTGGAAGGCCCACAAAGCTAGGGTGGGCCCATCCGGGCCCACGGTCTCAAAATGGATTTGGGTTGACCATAAAAAACCCCATAAGTCGAGTCCTGTGCATTCAGGTCGAATTGGGTCCAACCGGGTCCCAAAATGGATTTCTTAAGGGTTTCTAGGAACTAACCGCACAGGCACAACCGCGGATCAAGTGCGGTTTCGCCCGAACCGCTCTGAGTATGCGGTTTGAGCCCGAAAATCCAGGAATGCCAAAATGGCCTCAGGATTCATCTTGGCTTCTCTCCAAGGTGTTCTAGCAGTCTTGTAGGCCCCTATGTGGGCCCATGGTGGTTCAGAGAGGGGAATACCTCTCCTTTGGTCTCTTTTGAGCTCTAAGATTCAAGCAAAAGGGAGAGGGGAGAAGGCAAAGGGGATTACCTTCTCCCACTTGAGCCACCTACAGCAGCCGAACAGGGACCATGTTGTCCCTGCTTTGGTTCCTCTATTCGAACAAAACAGTAAGCAAAAGGCAACACAAAATCCAACCAAAATGAAGACTCAAAGCATGCCTTGATTCACGATGCTAACCCATACACACTTTCATGCCTTATGCAAGAGAAGAGATATTAATGCAAACAAAAGAACCTAGCATGCTTCTAAAGTGGGGGTGGGTACAGATGGACATGAGCATAGAAAAGCAAGCAACGTAAGCAAGCATTAATGGAGGAAACACATGCTGTGAAGAGGGGGCAGCAACTATAAATGGGAAAGGTGGGAATTAACATGCATGGAAATACCATAAGCGGGTGTTGGAGAGGTGGCTTGCATGCATAAATCAATGTGCTGGTCTTGGGAAGTGCATATACACTATAGTGGGCATGCTGGGGGGTGCAATACAACAAGAAAAGGAGAGGGGATCTGCTGCTATGTTTAACAGCAGCTCATGTGAGCTAGAGCAGGGGGGCTACAGGTGTGGGGAACATGCTCATTAACCTTAAAACTGCAAGCAAAAGATGGGCAAACAGGGATATGTTAATACACACAATGATGACATGTTGGCTTGGTAAAAAATAGCAACTAGGCACGGAATGAAAATCCTGATAAATCACACGATTATAATAACCAAAATGACATGCACTTGGTCCCAAGAAGCCCTAACCAGGGCATCAAACAAGGAGCCTAGCATGCATACACCCAAAGAGTTGACCTAGCACATATAATCATACAAGTATGACTAAAGAAACTTAGCACATATCACCAAAAATCCTTCACATGGCTGGATCCATGCAACCCATTCTCGTAGCCTTAGAAATACCTATAGAAGGGTGGAGAAGGGGGATTACATGGGATACAAGAGACAAGTAAACAAGGGGGAACAAGCCTCCCCCATTCGAATGGAAAGGGAAACACCAAAACAGCTCATTTACAATCTTAAGAACCCTACAAAATTAGGCCATCCTCCTCCCTTAGGGGTATCCATGCAATCCCCCTTACCATGGGGTTAGCTTACCTTGATAAGAACACCAATGAGGTAGGGAACATGCTATAAAAGTTAAACAACACTTCACATACACCAACTTGCTCAAATGTGTCCAAACATGCTCTTATTCATATATGATTGATAAAATGTAGGGAGAAACTTCACCTTGGGGTTCAAAGACCCTGGAGATGTACGGTTGAAGCTCCTTGAAGCACAGGAGGTAGCTGGAGCAGCTCCTCTTGGCACCAACAGCAAACTTCTCTCCTTCTTCAAGTGTTCAAGTGATGGAGATGAAGAGGGGATGATGGATCAAGGGGTAGAATAGTCCAAGAGGGAAGGCTTTAAGGCTTGGGAAGCATGGAGGGGATTTCGGATCAGAGGGAGTGGGGGAGAGGAGGTGGAAAACAGCCAAAGGGAGCCAGCCTCTGTCCCATGTTCAAATTTTGCTTTTATAGAAAACTGAGACAAAACCGCATACTCAGTGCGGTTTGGTAAAAAATGAACAGTAACCGCACATACTGTGCGGTTTGGTCAAAACCGCAGGATATGTGCGGTTTTGGCCCTGTCTTTTCAACAATGATTAGGGGATAAACTGGTCAGGCGCAGTCTGGCACGCCATGCAACCGCACTGTAAGTGCGGTTACTTTTTGCGTGCCGCTTTCGCTGATTGGCTGGCGCGAGCAGTGGCCGAAAAATCAACCGCACATCATATGCGGTTGCAAATTTCTCCCTCTTTTTTGGTTGAGTTGATGGCTAAGGTGACTCAGCAGCCCACTCGGGTGAATCAAGCTTCTCCAATTATGTATTTTTTATTCATCTTTATTAACTTCATTAAGACGTTTTAAACTCTGACTAATTTGCCCCTGGGACTGTTTTGCTTATATCTTCTCCATTCGAGTCACGATTCCTGCAAACTTAATTGCGTTGGAGCCGTGTTGCGATTCTCTACTTATTGGAATAGGGTATGGAAATCAATTATCACTTAATCAAAAAGTCAACTTCTGTCCCCTCAGGGTTTGACTTTTCAGCTAGGGTTCTTATTTTCAGCACTTCCGAGGGATGCAAAAATAAGGTGCTTACAACAGGATCGAAAACCATTAAAACTAACATAACTTTTGTTTTTGTAGGTAAGACATTTATCGACGGTAATTGTAATACTGCCGCTAAAAAGAAACAACGACGGTAACCTACGCCACTAATAGGTTGTAGAAATGGCCATTATAGTTTTCAGCGATGGTAATTTCCGCCACTAATAAGATCATAAGGGGCAAAAATTACCCTGCCGGAATTGATCGAGTATTAGCGGCGGTACATTACCTGTTGCTAATAAACAATATCAGGGGTGGAAACAAATTACCGTTGGTTATTATTTACCTTATTAACGGTGGGAAAATTACCGCCTCTGATGTACATATTAGCGGCTGTAATAATCTTCGGCATGAGGTATTTCCGCCGCTCATGTATGTTATCAACAGCAGTATATTTCTGCCACTGATAGTTATGACTGGCGATACTTCCGCCGTTAAATGTGATAGTTGTTATTTCTTCCCTATTTAGTGGCAGTAAGTGTTTACCACCGCTATATGAGCCGATAATTGATTTAGCCTCAAAGCTTTTAGCAGTCACTCTAATTACCGCCACTATTTATTTTAGCAATAGTAAGCTCACATTTACCAGCATTATCTTATCGCCGATAAAAATCTCATATTTTGTAGTGAGATAAGCACATTTTAAAAAGAAAGTGCATTTAAAATTGACCTTTGCAAACTCAATTATTTTTTATGCTTTTCACTTAATAGCCCAACAATAAGGAAGGAAATATTTTGTTAAATTTTTCTTGATTTGATTTTTTTTTATTTACCTTGGTGCCATGTGCTGCGCAAACCGATTTTCAAATATCCTATTACTTGCTTTTGCTTCTTCATCTTTCTACTCTCTTGATAATGACCTGTTGTATCTGATTACATGCCAATACTACCCATGAACTATCATCCATGCCTTTTGAGTGCCTAGGTGAATGCCATCTTCATGATTGAAGGATTTGGGACCTTGTATAGAGATGGAGACTTTCTGCTACTTGAGATTGTAAGTTAGACAATACGTATAATTTAGGAAATTGATATAATAATTAGAATGTGTCACATTTTAGTTATATGAGAACACAACAATTCTTCTTATTGAGTTATGAGCTTACTCGATAATTTAATATAGAATTTTCAAGTAAGCAGCAAGATAGACATCAATGGGGGACTAGTTGTGAGTCTCCTATATTTTAATAATTTGTTAAAGTATTTGGTTTGGATAATTAAAATACAGGTGTTTTACTATTTTAAATTCTGCATGGGAGCTTTAATCTAATAGTAATGAGATTGATGTAATTAATTGTTTACTTAATTATAGTATAATATTTTTGAAAGAATTTGTTTATACTTGGACTATTTTGGATTCATTATGAATATTTATAATGAGCTTCTTTGTTATTTATTGCCAATTGAGTGATTGATAATGTGAGGTCATGTGTCGGTGTTTCCTAAGCATACCAAATTATATGACCAAAAATCGAGACATGACACAGGGCAATAATGTATCTATACTATTAATAAAGCTAACTCTAGAAAACTTTCCCCAAATTCTAGCCCTTCATTTTTCTCCAAAAAAAATATAAATTCCTCAAATCAAGAAATCACTCAGTATTCATCCCCCAACACCCTCACGTTGCTGCACATTCAAACCCAATCAAAACCGTTCACAAACATTCTTAACTTGCTAAGTAGTGGACATGCCTCCTAATATGGTCAAAGAGTTCTCTACTTCTCATTAGAAACAACTTGAATCATGATAATTATTAATTGTTAAGCAAACAAACGACTAGCGGATAAACTAAATGGGAGATGAAACCCGCCAAAAGATGAGGAAGAACCATTTTCCAAAAGGAAAATGCCGTACAAGATAGTCTTCCTTTTAAATTTTAGAATAGATTGGCAATTAATTTAAAATTAATCCATCAGATTATCTTTGAGATTGTCACGTCACGTGAACATCAATACAGACCTAGTGGGTTATCATTAAAAAGAAATTTTTGTCCTTTTCTATGTCCCTACACTCAAATGTATTATTCCTGGGGCTTTCCAAGTGATAAGGAGATAATACCAACCTCTTTCACATATAACCATTGCCGTCTTGCGCATTTTGTGTAATCCACAATATACATACCGACAATGGCGTCAACCCCTAAATTTTGATCTATTAGATCTCTTATCTTGATTGGTGGCTTTTGTGGTTTGTGATGCCAAGATCTCAATAAATGTTTCTTTTCCCCTCATCTTATGATATGAGATGAAGGAAATGAGACCAAAACATTACCTCCACTTATTAAGCTGGTTCTTCTACCTTATTTTCTTCATATCAACTCCTCTCTCAAACGGAGAAGAGGAGCCACAAGTTGGATATGGCTATACAGTCCAATCGGTCGCCATTGATCCATCCGGAAGATCGCTGACTGCCGAGCTCAAGCTTATAAAGAACTCCTCCGTCTTTGGACCAGACATTCAGAATCTCCACCTTTTTGCAAGGTAACAAGACTCAGGAAATCCATTTTCCTTTTCTTCTTCTTTGAGCGGTTTTTTAAAGTCTGGATTCGTTTTGATTTCGTGTGCTTTTCCAGCACTAGCTTTTTGGAGTTTTGAGTCCACACTCCGTAGTTCTGAATCTTACTGAGTTTGAATCGGTGATTGAAACTTAGATCTGTAGGCCGACTCGGCCAACCCGAGATTTCCCTTGATTATCCCAAGTTTATCATCTCTCTCTCTCTCTCTCTCTCCTCTCTTTATACAATAAGATTCTATCAAAAACTAAATTCTAAATCAATGAGATTTATTTTAATAATTATCTATTTATATGTGATGAAATCGTAAAATAAAATATTTCTGACTAGGAAAACTATTATGATTTGAAAAAAAGTGAAGGTGAATCTGAATTTTTTTTGGGATAAGGAAGTTAAAATCTCATGGTTATGTCTTGTTTGGGAAAAGGAGGTCGTTAATAAAATCTCATGATTATATATGAAAAGTAATAGTATATATAGATATTTGATGATTGGAGGAATTAGGTTACCTGTCTCACGTGCTCGAATAGCAAAGGTATGTTAACCTCAAAGACAAATTATGGAACATGGTATAAGTTAAATAAGGATATCCTATAATAAACATTTAACATTGTAGGCTCACATCGCAGAGGAATTTTTTTTTTTTTAGGTAGGATTTAGTATAGTTGAATTGAATAGAAGATAAGAATTTATCACATGAGCCATTAGATTAAAATCAATCAACAACTCACATCTTGTATATAAACAACTACAACTGGCATGCACATACACATGCGTCAACACACACGTGTGTATAACACTCAAATCAACAGCATATCCCCAAATTGGAATTGATCTTCATCCCATTTTATCAAAAATGATATCTTTAGTTAATTTATGTTTAGTGACTGATGATCGTCTGCAGCGCATATCCTGTGCAACGGTGTGCAGCAAGGTACAATTCATGTGAGGCCTACTTCATATTCACGCCCTATTCATGTGTGTTGATGTACGTCCGCGTGTGTTGCGTGTGTTGCAGACGATGTGTAGTATTACTGAATATATAGTATATAGCTCAAATGAATGTGTGGGTTGTATACAGCATGAGCGGAGATGTGAATCGAAGTATATGTTTTAAAATTTATTACATTTTGATAATTATTTATTGATTTTGCTGTGTGCAGCTACGAGACTTCCGAGAGGCTGAGAGTGAAAATAACGGATGCCAACCACCAGAGATGGGAAATCCCACAAGAAATTCTCCCACGTCACACGCACCCCTCCCACCGCTCCCTACCGGAAAACCACCACCGACCGTCAGAAAACCACCATCCCCCATCGAAAAACCCCTTCCTCTCCATCCCCGAATCCGATCTCATTCTCACTCTCCACACCACCACCAACACCTCATTTGGCTTCTCCATCGCTCGTCGCTCCAATGGTGACGTCCTCTTCGACACCACACCGAAGCCCTCAGATTCCAATACTGTTCTTGTTTTCAAGGACCAGTACATACAGGTCTCGTCGTCGCTTCCGGCCAATAGATCGTTTCTCTATGGCCTCGGAGAACATACCAAGAAGACGTTTCAAATCCAACAGAATGAAACACTAACGTTGTGGAATGCTGACATTGGCAGTGTCAATCTCGATGTCAATCTGTATGGATCACACCCATTTTACATGGATGTCAGGTCGTTGTCCTCTGATGGAAGAGTAATGGCGGGGACAAGTCATGGTGTTCTGTTGCTCAATAGTAATGGTATGGACATTACATATACAGGGTCCCGCATAACGTATAAGGTTATCGGAGGTGTTCTCGACTTCTATATCTTCGCCGGGCCGTTGCCGGAATCTGTTATGCGGCAATACACTGAGCTCATTGGCCGACCTGCTCCCATGCCGTACTGGTCCTTTGGTAAGCAACCAAATTGCATGTTTAACTTTCTCTCTCTCTCACAAGGTTTCAATTGCTTAACATCTAGTGCAAGGATTAAACCATGTGGGGTTATAGGTTTCATGAATCGATGAGGGTATAGTTCATAGTTTCCATGGTCAGAGGACATCTTATAAATCTGTTGTGCGTTTTTTCAAAGGCAAACAATGGCTAAAGACATCAAATTGGGCAGGTTAGATCTCTCTGAGAAAGTCACCTCTATCCATAAGTATCCCGTCAGTTGACCACTGTCGCACTCGGTATAATACAATGAATTGTACACAGCAATTGATATTTTAACTTAGTTAAGAATATTTTTCTCTAGTCAATGTTCCTTTGTTTAGATGGGTTGAGGACTCATATGGTCTGGATGGTTGTTCATTTGTCACTGAGAGAGATGAGCCAACTCAGGCTATCATTTGATAGATGACCAAATCGATTAGGGACTCATTAGTCTCTTTTAGCCACATACGCCTTATCTACACCGAGCATCAAAAAATTGAAGGTTTGTTGTTAATTTCTTGAAATTATAATGATTTAGGAAAAAATGGATTTTTTTTTTCAACTTGAAGTTTCAATTGGATTGAAATTTGTATGATGAGAAATTCTGAGGCTGCAATCAATATGGATTTTTTACAAATTAGTTCGGAGATCTCAGCAGTTATCAACAGGTTCATTTATTTAATCGGATTGAATATAAATATTTAAACAAGTAATTTGTGCTCCATGTGAACTGTTTAAAAGCATCAATGCAGGCAAATCTCTGCTTCCTGATGTACTTTACCCTGTTTCTTTGGTTGCATACAGGGTTTCACCAATGCAAATATGGATATAAGAATGTGTCTGATCTAGAGGGTGTGGTTGCTGGATATGCTAAAGCAAGAATTCCTCTTGAGGTTATGTGGACTGATATCGACTACATGGATGGATTTAAAGATTTCACTCTTGATCCCAGAAATTTTCCTCCAAACAAGATGAGGCAGTTCGTTGATCGACTTCACCAAAATGGGCAGAAATATGTAATCATTTTAGATCCAGGTATGAACTGCTGCCCAAGCTCCTTATATCATGCTTTTTATCATTTTGAACCCCTAAACCCGAATTAAACATCAATGCTAGAAGAAAGGACTAGATCAAACATTCTACGGTTCAACAAAAGGATCAATTTCTCAAGCTATGGTGTTCATGTGAAAATTCTTATGCCAAAAATTTATACATTCCATAAACAAAATAACACACTTAAGCACATTTCAACTTACGATGTAAAGATGGCCCTGTTTATCAGATCAAAACAATTCTTAACCAATACAGGTTCTTGTGGTTCTCATTCCAAGATGTTTGATTAACATAGAGACAGATGCTATAGGAATTACAGTGATTGGATCGATCTGTGTGATGATAAAATAAACATGAGCACATAGAGAGAGCTAAAAAAAAGCTGTACAAATAAATAACTGCAACCAATCTACTTGCAGCTTGTTATGTCTTCATCCCCTTAATGATTTCTTTGGCTTATCTATGCAGGCATCAATGTGAACAACACATATGGAACATACATACGAGGGGTGCAAGCTAATGTCTACATAAAAAGGGATGGCATCCCATACCTTGGTAAGGTATGGCCAGGACCAGTTTACTTCCCCGATTTTGTAAACCCAACCACTGGAGTTTTCTGGGGCGGTGAGATTGCAAGATTCCGAAATATTCTACCCTTTGATGGCCTTTGGATTGACATGAATGAGATCTCAAATTTCAACTCTTCCTCCCCAAACCCATCTTCCACCATTGACAATCCTCCTTACAAGATAAATAATGCTGGAATCCATCGGCCTATAAATGAGAAAACTGTAGCTGCAACAGCTCTTCACTTTGGCAATCTCTTGGAGTATAATGTTCACAACCTATATGGTCTCTTGGAATCTAAAGCAACGAATGTTGCCTTAATCAATGTGTTAAGGAAAAGGCCATTTGTACTCTCCAGATCAACTTTTGTGGGATCAGGTAAGTATACGGCACACTGGACTGGTGACAATGCTGCTACATGGGATGATCTAGCATACTCAATTCCAGGAGTCCTCAACTTTGGAATTTTTGGTATTCCAATGGTTGGAGCTGATATCTGTGGGTTTTCAAGAAACACTACTGAGGAGCTTTGTCGACGTTGGATTCAGGTAAACAGAGGAAATGTTAAACTTGAAAAGAACATGATTAGTGATTACAACTTCAATTATCTTGAATAAGCCATTTCAGTAACTGATTGATTTGGAGGGATGCTACGAAGCAATTCTTAGCACTTTGCACCCGTCCAAATACAGGAAAAAACAAATTTCTTCTTTTCAATCAAATTGTATCTTACACATTGGTTTATTACCAATTGGTTGTTACTTTCTGTGATGCTGAAATTCTCAAACATCCCTTGCCATGCAGGTGGGAGCCTTTTATCCCTTTGCCAGAGACCACTCAAGCAAAGACACAATTCGCCAGGAACTGTACCTTTGGGATTCAGTTACTAAGGCAGCAAAGAAAGCACTTGGGCTCCGATATCGGCTACTTCCCTACTTCTACACATTGATGTACAAGGCACACACGGTTGGGACCCCCATTGTGCGGCCTCTATTCTTCTCATTCCCTTGGGATGTCAACACTTATGGAATCAGTTCACAGTTTTTGATCGGCGGAGGTGTAATGGTGTCACCTGTATTGAAACCTGGAGTAGACTCAGTAGATGCATACTTCCCTGCAGGGAATTGGTTTGATCTTTTCGACTACTCAAGGTCAGTGAGCACAACATTAGGGGAGTATTTCACACTTGATGCTCCACCAGAAGATATAAATGTTCATGTTAGGGAGGGGAATGTACTGGCAATGCAAGGTGAGGCTATGACAACCCATGAAGCTCGGAAAACCGGGTTCCAGCTCTTGGTGGCTGTTGACAGTAATGGAAAAGCCACTGGAGAAGTTTTCTTGGATGATGGTGAGGAGGTGGAAATGGGTGAGGAGGATGGGAGATGGACTCTAGTGAGGTTTTCTAGTGTTCTGGAAGGGAAGGAGATGAAGGTTAAATCAGAGGTGGTGAAGGGGAGTTATGCTTTGACTCAGAAGTGGATTGTAGAGAAGGTGATTGTTGTGGGGTTGAAAGAAGGCTCTAGGTTGGCAAAGTATAGATTGACCAAAGGAACAACCTTGAATAAAAAGTTAGGGATAAGAATGAGTTTTGATGGTAAGGGAAGGTTTGGCAATGTAGAAATCTCAGGGTTATCACTGCTTATTGGGAAGGAATTTGAATTGAATTTGCAATTTATTGAATAAGCATCAGAGTCCCCATGATAGGGAACAAATAATAATGTAAGAAAAACTCTAGCAATAAAGAGAAACTAAAAGAGGTAAAAGTCCTCTAATTTTATGTCATTTTCTTGTATTTGTTCTTTTTGGAGTAGCTAAGATGATTATGCCTCTTGACTCACTCTCTCATTATTTTTCTTAGAATTGAAATCAAAATTTAAGTGGATAAGATGACTCTTGAGTAAGAAGGTAGAGCGATGCAAAAAAATTTCATATTGTCAAGTTCTAGGGATTACAAGATATTGGAGAAGCAGAAAGCTGAAGAGAATGATAAAAAAGTAGGATAGAAGAGACCATATTTGATATAGCCTAGGGCTGGCAATGGGTTGGATATATATCTGAATTCGATCCGAATCTGATCCGAAATTGGCGAATCCGATCCGAAATCTAAGATCCGTGGTTCAAATACGGATTTGAAATCTAAGATCCAAAAAAATTCAAATTCAAATATGAATATACATATATCCGATTCGAATAAGATCCGACCGAAATCATATATATCCTATACATAAACCCAAAGCAGACATTGGTTAGACTGTAGACCATTTATAAATTACAGTTGAACCATCATAACTAAAACCAAAAACCTTTAGAGAACGATTTGCCCTAAATCTAAACTTTCTCTCCTTTTTGTCGCTACCACCCTCCGGTGACTGGTACCTGCAAACCCACTTAAAAAACCAATTCCAAAACCCCCTATTTTGAAACCTTTTTTGCTCTGAAATTCCATTGTCCAGAACAGGCCAATCGTTCTAAGTTCCGGGGTACGATTTTTTTTGTCAATCACTCAATATCCACTGTTGCATGGTGCTTCAAATTTAGAGTTCAAACCCATTTCTCATTTAAATCCCTCTTTGAGTAGGGCTGGCAATGAGTGGGATATATATCCGAATTCGATCTGAATCTAATCTGAAACCGAAATTGCCGAATTCAAATATAGGATTTAGATCCGTGGTTCAAATACGGATCTGAAATCTAAGATCCGATAAAATTCGGATTCAAATATGAATATACATATATCCGATCCGTATTTGACCGATTGCCACCCCTAACATAGCCTACTCCCATATTTTATATTAATTACTTAGTAATATATAATTACATATAAATTCCACTTAATAAATTATAAGACTACCCCTCAAACCAAAGCATATGTTTTGCCTATCCCCACCTTGTAACTTTTGAAAGCTAACATTTACCTTAAGTAATTGCAATCCACCTTAATATACTTAGTTCTCTCATAAAGAATAATATTATCAACCACATAAAAAGTAGCTTAATTGTTGCAAACAATAGTCAAGCTTATATGTTTTAGAGTAAATTACTGCTACCTCCCTTATGGTTTCTGACAGCTTCAGATACCTTCCTTGAGGTTTCTGAAATGACAACTTTTTTTTTTCTTGAAAGGTAAATAATAAGTAATGTATAGATATGGAAATCAACTGCACAAGCTACCCAACTACTGGGCAGATGAGGATATCCTTAAACACATCTAAACTTCTAAGACTCTATTTTCAATAATTGATCTTTCCACTCTAGAAGAGTTCCCACTCCAACCCCCAATTGCTTCAGTTATTCCTCAGCCTATTGGTTCTATTTTAATCGTTTTAGTATGAAAATTGCGGCTTGTAAAAGGAAATATGCACATATGATATTAAGACATTTTTACTCTAAGAGGCTTTTGTGATTTACTTACAAGCTTGAAGATACAAACATTTTAAATCTGATCTTTGTATGCCATAGAGTAATACAATTTAGTTGGGGCATTTGGTGGGCATTATAGAATCTGGATTCTAGTAGAATCTGATTCCAAAGGCTAGGATTCTGAGGCCAGATTCTACAATCTAATGTTATAATCCAATCCATATCAAAATATATTTTAAAGTTGATTATAAGGATTATGGGCATTGGTGCTTAAATTTCAAAAATCAGTGATTTTACAGATTACACATAAAATTACATATAATATAATATTATATCATCAATAATATATAGTATAACAAAATATGTTATATTATTAATAATATGTTATATTATCAATGATATAATATGTTATATTATATGATATTATATTACATATAATATATATTGTAATATTATATTATATAATGTAATATATTATAGTATATTATATTATATATAATGTAATATAATATAATGTTATAATTATAATATATTATATTATGTGTGATATATTATAATACTAGTTGTTTTAATATATACACTTAAATATGTTCTTCTTAAATAATTTAAAATAACCGCTACAATGAGAAAATATAATAGTTGGACGTTTTGTTACCATGTGTAAGCACGCCAATAGTTTATCTATAATCCAAGATTTTAATGGAAATAATTGTTTGACTAATTAAAATTTAATTATATTATAATATATTAGTAAAATAAATATTTCTTGTAAAAATAATAGTAAAAGAAGTATTTAAAGTGGCGCCCAAAAGGCCACTTTAAATAATATGTTTCATTACTATTGTTAAATAATTGTAAAATAAATATTTTAATTAAGATATATATATAAAAATTAACTATTACTTTTCATTTTCCTTTTTAATAACTATTATTATAATTCTGATATATATCACCGGCAATCGCACCTGGGAACATAAAGATCTTTTCAATGAAGAGACACCGGCAATCATAGATTTAGCAAATTTTTTAGAAAATAGAGAAGTATATCTTTGATTGTTTGATTATTAATTTAGTTAAAGCCAGTTATGGGTTTCTAGTTGATTTACCCTTGTCAAGCACGGGAAAATATATTTTTTATACATAATATTTTATTAAATAATGTAAAATATATATTACTTTCTTTAAATTTATGGGTAGGACATTTTGGCAATATATATGTTAAATAATGGACAAAAAAGTAATTTTTGTCCTTTAATAAATAAGAAAAACGTAATAAGAAAAAATATGTCCTTTTTAAAGTAATAAGAAAAAACATAGAAAAAAGTAATAAGAAAAAGTGCCCTTTTTAAATAAGAAAAAAAATTTTTTGATTTAAAAATTTAGGCAATAGACATATATTGTTGGACGAAATATTGATTTGGTTGATAATTGAGAATGAGTAATAAGAAAAAAAATGTCCTTGTTAAAAAAGAAAAAGGTAATAAGAAAAAATCTAATAAGAAAAAAAATGTAATAAAAAAAATGTAATAAGAAAAAACTAATAAGAAAACATCGGAAAAAGTAATAAGAAAAAATTTCCTCTTTAAATAAGAAAATATATATATTTTTGATTTAAAAATTTAGGCAATAGACATATATTGTTGGAAATAATATTGATTTGGTTGATAATTGAGAATGAGTATACATATATTTAATTTAAATAATGGGTTACTTTTTTATAATTATAAGTTAATGATAATTTTTGAAAATAATTGAGAATTAGTCTCCATGATGGGAATAATCTCTATCAATTTAAATTAATGATATTTTTTATAATTAACCTGATTAAAATAATAATGAGGGCATTTTTGGAAGACATCTTTTATAAGAGTAAAATGACACTCATTCTCAATTATGTAAAAAAGATATCACTGCTTTCAAATTACTAAGAATTAGTTGACTAAATATGGATTATTTTTTAAGAATATCACGAAAACCAATTTTCCCCACTAAAACCCAATTTCCCTAGAAATTTATCCTGTGAGAACGGCTGTGGCATATTTTTTAAGAAATTTGTCACGTGGGCATTAGATCTCCTTATCATTTTGTTAAAGATAGTTATAAGTTTATTGGACCCTGAGAAGATAAGAATTAATTATATAATCTTAATTTAGTTAAAGATAATATTGGAGAAAGACATCATGCCCACGTGGAGGTAAGATATATATTTTTAAGAAATTATTTATTTTAAATAAATTATTTTGATGTGTGGTCCAAAAGGGCCACTAGAGAAAGAAGGGGATGTCCATGTGGAGGAGAGAGAAGGTGGTGTTTTTATATTCTGCTTTAGTATATATATAATATAATATAATATATATGTATATATTATCAATGATAAAAATTTATACCTAGGTACTAAGGGTCAAATGAGCCCATCATCAAATTATCCTTAAGATTGTCACATCACGCGAATCCCAACAGGTAACGCCACGGATTTGGGTTACGTGAACTAAAACCGGAACCCGTCACCGAAGGGTTACATTTCCTCTCAGGAACACAATATCAGAGTAATGAAACATGAATGAACAATTAAATCTATACACAGAGGCAACTAAAACCCAACTCAAACTAAAATATTAATCTCGAATCTAATCTCACTTGATCATAGCTTTTACCCTCTGATATCGGCTTTTCCAAGGTCTGAAAACAAAACAAAACAAACGGTCTGAGATACGAATATCCCAGTAAGTAGCCCATGCATACTCATAACCATTTTAACATTTCTAAAACATGATTCAGATTAAAATATGCATCAATCGACAATAAAGCGAATAAACAGAATAATTCCACAATAATATATCAATAAACACAAAGTAACCAGAATAAATCAACAAATCATAGCAGAACTCATGAAGTAAGACTGTCTTTAACCAGGGTAATTATCAATGTTCACTTTGCCACCTCCCGACTTGGTGTGAAGCTGAGTACACGATCATCGTCTTATTGCGGGAGAACCCTACCAGTACAGAGAGGGGTTGGCATGTACTACCTAGTCATAGTCCAAGTACACGATAAAATGAAGGATAGCTGCAGCCTTCCGTGTACACGATAAGGCCTCACCGAGTATACGGTGGAACATGCGTGTGTGAACAAGGAATTACAACTAGCAAAGAAACAATCATTTCCACTACCTAGCTCCTACATGGATCCATATAACGCTATGCCTACTATGCTCTAAAATCGAAACCAACCATGAAAATATAGTTAACACAACTCGTTCTAATCTCAACTAAATCATCCCGAATACACGGGGCATCTCTAAGTACGCAGAGGCAAAGTATCTACCCAAGTACATGGGCATCTCAATTTGTCTCTCCAAGTACATGGAAAAAAAAATCAAAACCAAAATCCCAACCCTTTTTATTTCAACTATTACTTTCCTAAAATTTTGTTCATGCAATATGCCAGATTGCATCTCAACTATTACTTTTCTCTTTACTATTATTAAATTGTCATTATCTTATTTTTAAATTAAGTTACAAATCCTAAAATTCATTTTTAAATACTTTTTCCTTAAATTTTGATTTTTCTTTCAAAATGTAACTAATTTATCAATACAGTATATGTTTTACACTAAAACGTAATTACTTTCTAAAATAAGCATCAAATTTTAATTATTTTATCCTTTTTTGCATCAAAACGTGTAAGTGTGAAAACTCACACTCCTGGTATGGCAAATGATTGACAAATTATGTTTCTAATAAAGCTTCAAGATGTGCAGATTAAACAATGAAAATTCAGAAATTTCAGTAAAGAAGAAGAAGTTGGTGCCACCACACTGCTACCACGCCGCTGCCACCCCGCTGGCAGCGCATAAGGATTTTCGGTGTGTCAAAAGCATGGATAGTGCACCTGCCGCGTACTCTCCCGCTAACAGCTCGCTAGCAGCGCGCGTTTAACAGACTCAACTCAATCTGAGCGGGACATGAGTTCGCTACCAGCCGTCTACTTCGATCGCTTCACGACGCTACCAGCGCTCGACGCGATGTGTGTTTTATTCTTTAAATAGACGAGTTGTAATTTTTTAATTCAGATTTTTCTTTGGATCGTTTTTGAATTCGGATCTTGAGAGATTCGAGATTTGATCAAATCGTCTTTAGAGAGTCGGCGATTGAGTGAGGGGGAGATCTGAGATAGATCACCTGGAATTGAAGGTAGAGGATTCTTCTTCAATTCAGAACTTCATCCGATCGTGTGATCGCCTGGACTGGTGATCGACCTTGATTGATGCGTAGGTGGATTCCTACTGCATTGGATCGTCTCAGTGGATTCTGAGAGGATTGCTGCGATCTGGATTGATCGTGTCCTGCAGCTTGTGGATTCAAGCTGTGTTGCAGTTCGTGGATTCGAACTGTGGATCACTGGAGAGTGATTGTTTGCGATCTGGACTGATCGTGTTCTGCAGCTTGGTGATTCAAGCTGTGTTGCAGTTCGTGGATTCGAACTGTGGATTGCTGTTGATTGAGTCAAATTGTAAAGGTTAAGTATGTTCTCCTTTGTAATTGTCTTCTCATTCAATAGTGGATTTTGAAGGGTTAGTCGCCTCATATAGACTCGAGGTTTTTCCTGGATCTGGATCCAGGTTTCCTCGTATAATTCTTTGTGTACTGTTTCCGCAATTGTTAAATTCTGAATTGTTATAGATCGTGGACCTTAAGAGTAGTCCTCTACTCTTTCAAGTGGTATCAAAGCCTATTCACTTTGAATTGCTATACATAGTGTGATCTAGATCTATAGCATGGATTTTGGAAAAGAAGGAGGATCTGCCTCTAGACCTCCTTTATTTGAAGGTAACAATTATTCTTACTGGAAAGCTAGAATGAGAGCTTATCTGAAGTCAATCGATGAGCGTGTCTGGCTCTCGGTTTGTAATGGTTATCATCCACCTGTGATCACAACAGATGTAGGTGTTGTGATTTCCAAACCTCATGATCAGTGGACTAAAACTGAATCTGATCAATGTGGATGGAATAACAAGGCAATGAATGCCTTATTTTGTGCTGTTAGTGTTGAGGAATTCAGGAGAATTTCCTCATGTGAAGTCGCTAAGGAAGCTTGGGACATCCTAGAGGTCACTCATGAAGGAACCTCAGCTGTCAAGCTGTCCAGACTTCAGAGACTTACTACATCTTTCGAAACTTTGTATATGAAAGATGATGAGTCTTTTGATGAGTTTTATGCTAAACTCTCAGATATTGTTAATTCTAGTTTTAATCTTGGAGAAAAGATTACTACATCAAAGGTGATTAGAAAAATCTTAAGATCTTTGCCTGAAAGATTCAGACCTAAAGTAACTGCTATACAAGAGGCAAAAGATGTAGATAATATGAGAATTGAAGATCTGGTAGGATCTTTACAGACTTATGAGCTAGATCTGATTATTCCAAAAAGAAATAAAGGAATAGCTCTAAATTCTGTAAAATCTGTAAATACTGTAGAATCAGATAATTCTGATGTTGATATGGATGAACTTGTTCTCTTAGCCAAAAAATTTAAGAAAATGTTTAAAAAGAAACAATTCAATTCTTCATCATCCATGGACAGATCTAATAGGAGATCTGATAAGAAAATATCTGATCCAAGAAAGGAGAAGAAATCTTCTCAGAATGATGAGGTTCAATGTTACAAATGTAGAGGATTTGGACATGTTGCCTCTGATTGTCCCTCAAAAGATAAAAAGAAAAAGACTAATTATCAGGTTACTTGGGATGACAGTAACACTGATAATTCTTCACAATCTGATGAGGATATGTCTGCTAATTTTACTGCTTTCAATTCTTTTTACTCATCCTCCTCTGGTAGTTCAATTTCTGGAATTGCAGGAGATAACAAAGAGGCTTTATCAGATGATGAAGAAGAACTACAAGAAGCATACAATCAGCTCTATAAGGAATTCAATAGAGCTCAGAAAAAAATCAAGAAACTGAGTAAAAAATTGAAGGAATCAGAAACAGAGAATAAGAAAGCTCTTGCAGAAATAGATTCAATAAACCAGAAGTTACTTGAAAAACATGCTAAAGAAAATTCTCTGGTAACTTCTCTAACTGAAAAAACTGAAAAAATAAAAGAAAAGGAAGCTCAGATTTCTGAACTACAAGGTAAAGTAATTGAATTTGAGAAAGTTTCAAATTCAAGTAAATCTAATGCTTCAAATTCTTCTGCAGAAAATCTTCAAAGTACTGAGGAATCAACTTCAAAGGAAGTTCCTGAAAGCTCAAATTCAGCTGGAAAAAGAATGAGAGTAAGTAATCAAAACAAGGAATATTCACAGAAAATCTCTGCTGGAGAAGTAAGATCAACAGGTAAATCTTCAACTTCTGAGAAATCTAAATCTGTACAGTTTAGAAATGCTGGCAAGTCTAGAAATTCTGATTTTTCTGAAAATAGATTTATACCTGTATGCCATCACTGCAATAAGAAGGGTCATATAAGACCAAAGTGTTATGCATTGTATGGTTTCCCTGATGGATATTTTGAAAATAAGAGAAAGGTAAATCAAAGTCAGTCCCTGGACTTATACAACAGATTTGACTCTCTGTTAAAATTGACTGAAACATTAAATCAGGAAGTCTCAAATTTGTCCAAGAAACTTCCTTCAAAAACTCAAGTAGTTGATGAAGGTACTGTTCAGAAGACTTCTGAGAAACAGATTTGGGTAAGAAAAGATTCATTGGTTGCTAATGTGGTTCATGTAGCTTTAAAAGCTCATGATGTCAACATGTGGTACTTGGACAGTGGGTGTTCAAGACACATGTGTGGTAGTAAGGCTATGTTCAGTACCTTTGAAGAATATTTTGGTGGAAGTGTTACATTTGGTGATGGAAGCACTTCCCAAGTTAAAGGTAAAGGAACTGTTACAGGTCCAAATGGAGTCTGCTTAAAAAATGTTCTATTTGTATCTGGTTTGAAGGCAAATCTTATCAGTATTAGCCAATTATGTGATTCCAGATTATTTGTTAATTTTACCAGAAAAGAGTGTAAAATACTGGATAAATCTGGTAGGACTGTTCTTGTAGGTGAAAGAACAAGTGATAATTGCTATGGGATTATTGGAAACAGTGAGTGCTCTTTAAAATCCTCCATAGGCAATGAAATTGATTTGTGGCATAGAAGACTTGGCCACATTAACTACAGAGATTTGTCAAAAATCTCTAAGTCTGAGCTGGTTAGAGGAATTCCCAAGTTTGGGAAAAATAAAAAGGAAGGAATGTGTGGTCCTTGCAACCAAGGAAAGCAAATCAAAGCCATACATAAGAAAACCAACATTGTAGGAACATCAAGACCATTAGAACTGATTCATATGGATTTAATGGGACCTACAAAGACTGAAAGTCTGGGAGGAAAGAAATATATATTTGTTGCAGTAGATGACTACAGCAGATATACTTGGGTAGACTTTCTAAGAGAAAAATCTGAATGTTTCAATTGTTTTAAACATCTGTGCTGCCAAATTCAAGTTGAAAAGAACTTGCAAATAGGAAAGATTGTAAGAATCAGATCTGACCATGGGACAGAATTTGAGAATCAAATGTTTTCCAATTTCTGTGAAGAACATGGAATCAAACATGAATTTTCTGCCCCTAAGACCCCACAACAAAATGGAGTTGTGGAGAGGAAGAACAGAGTTTTACAAGAAATGGCTAGAACCATGATGATAGCCAAGAAAATTTCAACAAAATTCTGGGCTGAAGCTATAAACACTGCCTGTTACATCAGTAACAGAGTTTATATCAGATCTGGATGGAAACAAACTCCCTATGAACTTTGGAAAGGAAAACAGCCAAATTTGAAATATTTCAGAGTATTTGGAAGTAAATGCTATATCTTAAGGGACAGAGAAAATCTAGGAAAATTTGATTCTAGAAGTGATGAAGGAATTTTTCTAGGATATTCTTCTTCTAGTAGAGCTTACAGAGTTTTCAATTTGCAGAAATCAGTTGTAATGGAATCTATTAATGTGCTAATAGATGATGAAAGTAATGACAGTGAATTTATGCAGGCTGTAGATGAAGAGGATGAAATCAGAGATGCTTCCTCAAGCATTGAAGTGGTTCCTCTGGCTAGAACTCTCAAAGACCACCCAACTGAGCAAATTGTTGGAAATATTTCAGATGGTGTAAGAACAAGACATCAGGTACATAATGAGGTAAGATTTTCTTCTTATCTCTCTCAATTTGAGCCAAAATCTTATAAAGATGCATTGTTAGATGATTCTTGGTTGAATGCTATGCATGAAGAACTGAATCAATTTACTAGAAATAATGTTTGGGAATTGGTTGAAAGACCCTCAAATCAGAATGGGATAGTAACCAGAAATAAGGCTAGGCTTGTTGCTCAGGGGTATACTCAAGTAGAAGGAATAGATTTTGATGAAACCTTTGCTCCTGTAGCTAGGTTAGAATCAATCAGATTACTGCTGTCTATTGCATGTTACTTGAAGTTCAAACTATTTCAAATGGATGTTAAGAGTGCATTTTTGAATGGATATCTGAGTGAAGAGGTCTATGTAGAGCAACCTAAAGGATTTGAGGACACAAATCATCCTAAATATGTCTATAAACTGAACAAAGCTTTGTATGGACTCAAACAAGCTCCTAGAGCTTGGTATGAGAGACTTACTTTCTTTTTACTTGAATCTGGTTTTATGAGAGGAAATGTAGATAAAACTCTCTTTATTCAAAGAGAGTCCAAACATATTTTGATTGCTCAAATCTATGTTGATGACATTGTGTTTGGGTCCACTTCTGAAAATCATGCTCACCTCTTTGCTGATTTAATGAAAAGTGAATTTGAAATGAGTATGATGGGTGAACTGAATTTTTTCTTAGGTCTTCAGATTTATCAATCTCAACAAGGAATTTTTTTCTCTCAAGCAAAATATTCAAGAAATCTTGTTAAGAGATTCAGCTTAACTCATGCTAAACATGCTAGGACTCCTATGAGTACTAGTTTAAGACTTGGAAAAGATGAATCTGGAAAGGTTGTAGACCCTACCCTGTACAGGGGAATGATTGGGAGTCTACTATACTTAACAGCAAGTAGACCTGATATAAGTTTTAGTGTTGGAGTATGTGCTAGATATCAGGCTAATCCTAAAGAATCCCATCTGAATGCTGTCAAAAGGATTATAAAATATGTTAATGGGACTATTGATCTGGGAATCTGGTTTTCCAAAGAGACAAATCCACATCTAACTGGATACACTGATGCTGATTGGGCTGGGTGTATGGATGACAGAAAAAGCACCTCTGGTGGTTGCTTTTACATGGGAAATAATCTTATTGCCTGGTTAAGCAAGAAACAAAACTGTGTTTCTCTGAGTACTACTGAAGCTGAGTATATTGCTGCAGGAAGCAGTTGTACTCAACTTATTTGGATGAAACAAATGTTATCAGATTATGGGATAGATCAAGATCAAATGATTCTCTTCTGTGATAATCAAAGTGCCATAAATATCTCTAAGAATCCTGTTCAACACTCAAGGACCAAACATATAGATATCAGGCATCACTTTATAAGAGAGTTGATTGAAGACAAAACTGTTATGATTGAATACATATCTACTGAAAAACAGTTGGCTGACATTTTTACCAAACCTTTAGATCAAAACAGATTTGAAACTCTTAGGAAATCCCTAGGAGTATGCTCTCAAAACTGAAAATCAGGTTCTGTTTTGAGTTAATTTTGATGTAAAATGTCTCACATATCTGTTTAAAATGAATTTGTGTGTTCTTATTACTAAGATCTGTTTTCAGGAAGATTGAGTGTATGCATATTGACAGAAATGTCTTATTTCTGACCAGCAACTTTGTCTGAAACACCTGTACGTATTGAAGCTTATTGTGTGGTAAAGCTTGGGATCTATAGGCTATCACCTTTGTGAAAAGAAAAGTTTTGGAAATGGCTGCCATAGAGATTAGAGTGAAAGCCACTGTAAATCTCAAAAAGAAAAAGATAGAGAAGGTATATTCTTGGAATGAACTGTAAACTCAGGTTTTTTAAGGGTCAATGCCTTCTTTAAAAAGAAAAAGAGATCAGAAAAGGCTACCTATCTCAGATGTGCGAAAGCCACCAAAATGAAGTTGGGATATGTCTATACTTTTCAAGATTGTTTACACTGAAATAGTCTTCTATATGTATGAAGTGTAAAAGTCAAAAATGTTGCTCATTTCTCACAAGCATTGACTCATTAGTATGCATATGTTCTTAATATCTTGAAGAAAATTTATAGTATGAGAAACCAGAAATGAAATTTTACTCTTTGATATGAAATGTACCACATCTGAATTAACTCTGATAGGTACTTCAAGATCAGTTTTGTGCTAAGTACTTCTTAGATTGAATAAGTTGATTATCTGGATGATTTTTGGGTTTAGCTAAAATCTCAGCTTCGTGTTTAGAAGTAGGAGGATGTCATGAAAAATTGTTCAATCCTTTTTTATAAGTTTATGCATTGAATCTGTAGTTTTTGTTGTTTGTGCATGTGCACCTTCTACGCCGCCAGTTGCCCGCTGGCAGCGTATTTGAGTTTGTCTATATATAGGTGAACGTGAGCTATTCTTTTTACCCCTGTTATTTTCACCCTCTTCGCTTTTCCCTCGCTTCTCGCGTCGTGTCCCGGTGCTACTGTCGCTGTCATCTTCTTCCTTCCTGTCCACTGTTCAGGTAATTTTTTTTTACCATCTTCGTCCTGCTTCTCCATTTTTTCTGCTTCCTAGTTCTGTAGTTTTCTCTCTTTATTCGAAGCTAGGGTTTAGTAGTTTTTTCAGCACTTAGGGCTTTCTCGTTTAGTTGGTTGGTCTGTCTGTTTTCTCTTTCTCTTCCATTTCTTTTACCATGCCTCTCAAGAGAAAGTCGAGAACGGATTCTCCTTCAACATCATCTCCTCTTGTGAGGTCTCCTCCTGTGAAGTCTCCTCATGTGAGGTCTTCTCCGGTTGTTCCGTCTCCTCCAGTGAGACCTCCTTCCCCTTCTCATTCTTCTGAACCATTTGTGGGGAATGGTTTATCTGATTTCAATACCTTCTTCAAGCACAGGCCTCTTCTTCTGGAAAGGGCCATCCAGCTTGACTCTTTTTCTGAAACCCCTTTCTACTCATTGTTTTCAGAAAATGGGTGGAAAAAATTTGCATTGCTTGGGGGTTTTGCTTATCCAAACCTGGTCCGTGAATTTTACTCTAATCTTCATCAACTTCATCTTGCAAATCAAGGCTCTGTCAAAGCCTATGTCAGGGGAATTTCTTTCGACTTCTCGAAAGAGCTTATTTCCTCTCTACTTGAACTACCTCTTGTTGACTCTCCCTCCTTTAACTTTCTTGAGTCTCATTCTGATCCTCCTATGGAGTCCATTATTCCGTCTCTAATAGTTGAGGGTGCTCCTTCTTCCATTAAGAACAAACCCAACTATTTGCCTCATGGCTCTCTTCAAGATCTTCTCCGGATCTTGAACTTGTTTGTCTGTGCTTCTCTTGTTCCTTCTGATCATCACTCCGAGATCTCTCACCATAGGGCAAGACTTCTTCATGCCATCTGGCACAGAGAAAGTATTTGTATTCCTTCTATTATCTTTCATCAGATTCTTCAGTCTCGGAATTTAAAATCCAAGACTGCTGCTCTTCCTTTTGGAATTTTCATCTCGTACATGTGTGTTCATCAGGGGGTCCTCCCTGATCCTACTGAATTGATTATGCATCCCCGTCCTCCCATTGCTTCATCCACTCTGACCCGCAGTAAACGTGCAAGTCCTTTTCGGGTAATGTCCTCTGATCCCTCTTCTTCTCAGTCCTCTCTGTCCAGCCCTGATGCTGTGGCCATCATAGAGAAACTGAATTCGATGCAAGCTTCTCAGGAGGCTTTCTTTTCAGAGGTTAGGTCGCACATGCTCATGATGAGCATGTTCAAATCCGAAACCCAAGAGAAGCTGGGGCAATTGCTGAAGGATGTTGATTTCACCTGTGGAGAAGTTCAAAGGGACGTTGCTGCTCAGCAACGTATGCAAAATGAAGCGGGTCATTTTCTGGAATGCATTCGGAAGACTCAGCTGGAGATGGATCACAAGCTCTGTTGGCTGCACTCCAGATCCCAAGATGCCTACAAGCACTACTCAAGGTCTTGGGAACCCAAACCACCATCCAGAAAGGGGGAGAAATTTGGATGATGCAGTCTCTGGTTCTGCTGATGGTTTGGCTGGGTTGGTGCTGATGCTGATGTGCTGGTTGTTGTCTGCTGCTTGCTGCTGCTGTTGTTTCGAATTCTGTTGTTTGCTTGATGTTTGGTGATGTTATTCTTGTTGTGGATATGATGGTTGTTTTGTTATGGTCTGTTCTGGGTGTTGTCTCCTGAATTTTTTTTGTATAAGGGAATGATAAGTAAGGGGGAGATAATGTCTGTCTTTCTTTCTTAATGTCTGTTTGTCCTTCTTTCTTGCTGTCTGTCCTTCTTGAACAATGTAAATGATTTTGTTATCTGTATATCTGGTTGTAAATGAATGAAACTCTGGATTAATCCAAATTACTGTGTCTCTGGTTAACAGTGTAGTTTTAAATTTCTTGAATGGATATCATCAGTAACTAAGGTTGATTTTAAAATCTGATGTAAGGTTGTTGTCAGGCATTTGCCAAGGGGGAGATTGTAAGTGTGAAAACTCACACTCCTGGTATGGCAAATGATTGACAAATTATGTTTCTAATAAAGCTTCAAGATGTGCAGATTAAACAATGAAAATTCAGAAATTTCAGTAAAGAAGAAGAAGTTGGTGCCACCACACTGCTACCACGCCGCTGCCACCCCCGCTGGCAGCGCATAAGGATTTTCGTGTGTCAAAAGCATGGATAGTGCACCTGCCGCGTACTCTCCCGCTAACAGCTCGCTAGCAGCGCGCGTTTAACAGACTCAACTCAATCTGAGCGGGACATGAGTTCGCTACCAGCCGTCTACTTCGATCGCTTCACGACGCTACCAGCGCTCGACGCGATGTGTGTTTTATTCTTTAAATAGACGAGTTGTAATTTTTTAATTCAGATTTTTTCTTTGGATCGTTTTTGAATTCGGATCTTGAGAGATTCGAGATTTGATCAAATCGTCTTTAGAGAGTCGGCGATTGAGTGAGGGGGAGATCTGAGATAGATCACCTGGAATTGAAGGTAGAGGATTCTTCTTCAATTCAGAACTTCATCCGATCGTGTGATCGCCTGGACTGGTGATCGACCTTGATTGATGCGTAGGTGGATTCCTACTGCATTGGATCGTCTCAGTGGATTCTGAGAGGATTGCTGCGATCTGGATTGATCGTGTCCTGCAGCTTGTGGATTCAAGCTGTGTTGCAGTTCGTGGATTCGAACTGTGGATCACTGGAGAGTGATTGTTTGCGATCTGGACTGATCGTGTTCTGCAGCTTGGTGATTCAAGCTGTGTTGCAGTTCGTGGATTCGAACTGTGGATTGCTGTTGATTGAGTCAAATTGTAAAGGTTAAGTATGTTCTCCTTTGTAATTGTCTTCTCATTCAATAGTGGATTTTGAAGGGTTAGTCGCCTCATATAGACTCGAGGTTTTTCCTGGATCTGGATCCAGGTTTCCTCGTATAATTCTTTGTGTACTGTTTCCGCAATTGTTAAATTCTGAATTGTTATAGATCGTGGACCTTAAGAGTAGTCCTCTACTCTTTCAAAACGTAAATATTTCTTTAAAGGTCGTCCCCTCCACCGCGAACCCCCAACCAGTTCGTAAAAATCTACATTTTAAAGCTTTTCATACTCAATCCAAACTTCCAAATGACTTGACATCAACTACTAAATATTAACCAACTAATATAACTAAAATCTCACAACTTCCATATTCTAGAATTCAAACTCCAATTTCAAAAAGTGAAATCAATAAATAAAGGAGAAGAAGAAAAAAAAATAAACTACTTACCTCTTCTCCTTTTCTTCCTCTTTCTCTTCTCTCCACTTCCCCTTTTCTTCTTCTCCCTTCATCTTCTCCTCCTTTCTCCCCCTTCTCTCCCTGCGCCCTTCTTCCTCTTACTTAAGCGGAATGAAAATATAACCCTTCGGGTTCTTTCCTCAAGGAGATTTTCATATATATATATATATATATATATATATATATATATATATATTAGGGGTGCAACTCGGTTCGGTTCGGTCCGGGTTGATGTCAACCCAAAACCAAACCCAAAATATACATAGTTAAACCGAACCGAATTGAAAACCGAACCGAAAATATAAAAAAAAAACCGAAACCCAACCGAACCGAACAGAACTACATGAAAACTATTCGGTTCGGTTCAGGTTAGACCAATATTCTTATCTTAAACAATGGTTTTTTTGTAATATCCTTTAAGTTTAAAGATAAACTTTAAAAGTTTATCATATATTATATTATATATATATATAAAACATATATTATATATATATGAATTCGGTTCGGGTTCGGTTCGGTTCGGTTTATCGAACATGAAACCCAAATCCGAACCAAACCAGCCCGATTAGCATGGGCTAACCGACCTAGTTCGGTTTAGGGATTTTTGGACCGAAACTGAACCGAAGCACTATAAAACCGAACCAAATCGAACCGAAGTTGGCTCGGGTTCGGTTTTAACCGGACCGAGTTGCACCCCTAATATATATAACCTGGTTAAACCGAACCGACCAAACCGATCCAATTAAACCTATTACACTAATTAAATCAAACGTACAACCAAACCAACCCACTTAAATTAAACCTACTTAACCCAACTAACCCAACCCATTAAATCAAATAATCAATTGAACCTTCCAATCCTTAAATCAATTTAATTAATCTAATTAACCCTTAATTAAAATATTCACTCTTAATTAAAATTTCCTAAAAATTCAGGGTTTTACAGGGACCTAGTGGGTTACCATTTCCCTCCTACGGACACCTGCATATAGGGTTGTAAACGAGTAGAATACGGTACGGATCCGATAAGATCCGAATTTGATCCAATAAGAAATACCGATATTTGAATTCGAATGATTATCCGATGGATCTTTCACATCTAATACCAAATTTGAATCCAACCAATTACCCGATATCCAAATCCAATTACATTATATATGAAAAAAAAAATTAAGATATTATTGTAGACACCCCAAATTGCACTACAGAATGAGAAAGTAATAAAACATGTAATTAGAGCTTAAAACAGGTCAAAAATGCATAAAATCTGACCAAACAGGCTTTGCCCGTATTTTATTCACGGGCCGGTCGCGCCCGAAATATCTCTACGGTTAGGCGCGCCCGTATTGGAAATACGGGCACCATTGGACCGTAAATCATTTACGGTCACTAAAGACTCGTGCGAGTTTTATTCTTCTCTCGATTTCCGAGCTTTATCTTTAGTCCAATATCCCTTTAAATGAGCGAATTATGTCTTTTATTCATTGAAGCCACCTTGGTTGGCTATGGATGGGCATTATCACTGTTTTTGACTCTATCCTGAGGATTAGGATATATCCTTCTGGACCGGCCTTGCCCCTGTGCTTGCCTATAAATAGAGATGAGATTCTCAAGCTAAAGGCCACGAAATTTTGAAGACTCAAGAGCTCCAAGAGAAGAAAGGAATCCCTGCTACTCTGCTTGCTGAATCCAGGTAAGTCTCTTTTCCCTTTTATTTCATATTTTCAATTCTAGAGATAATAGGATCTTCTCTATTGCTGTAGAATAAGGCCATCTTTTATCTTGTATTCCTAAACTTGTCTCTAAGTACCTCAAGAGTCTCTCTAGCCGTAAAACGTGAAGAGAGAGCTAGGGGAAAGGGGAACAGGTGGATCCCTAGAATAGAACCCCATAATCTGTTTTTTCTATTTTTTATAGAATAAGGCCTGTGATTGTGTTTGTGTACCCAAACCTATCTCTAAGTACCTCAAGAGTCTCTCTAGCCGTAAAACATGAAGAGAGAGCTAGGGGAAAAGAGAACAGGTGGATCCGTAGGGTAGGCCCCATGTGCTCTAATCTGTGAGATATGGTTGTTTTTGATATCCTGATCATGCTTTAATGATTATATTTTATTTGGATTAATCCTATGAGTTCATGGTGATTATAGCATAAAATCCACTTTTTTTCTAAAAATTGGATTTTTCACCACTTTTGCACCTACAGCACTGTTTTCGTGATTTTGGTGATTTTAGGCTAAGATCCTGGATTCATCATGATCAATATGGTAGATCTGGATCTAGAAGCCTAAAAGTAATTCTAGGGTTTCATGATGTGGTTTTTGAGTTGTTTTCCACTTTTAAGAGAAGACCCTACGGTCTAAGTTCTCCCCTTTTGATGTCCTTCATCAACATGGGTATTTTTGGTTTTTATTTTTTGATTTAAAGTGAAATTTGGGCTTTATCTATGTCCTGGACTATTCTAGTTCAATTCTGAAATATTTCATAAAAATCATATTTTTCTAGATTTCTAGAATTTGACTTGAAGCCAGATTTTTGGATTTTTCACTTTAAATTGATTTTATTTGATTTTATCTCAATTTGTTTTGATCATGAAACCCTAGGAATGATATGATAATATTGGAAAGATCTGGATCAATCAGGCTATTCGTATGAAAAAACCATACATGTTGGTCCTTTTGGTGATTTTTCGTGATTTTCATAGCAAGCTTTTTTTCCTTTATTTTAACATGAACAATACCTGGCAACCACCTTGTATGGATGAATAGGGGTGCCTAACACCTTCCGCTGTTCATAACTTAATCTCCTTACCCATCTCTGGTTGTCTTTTTTTTAGAGGGTTATTTTTACCCTAAATTTGCCTTTTGTGCTTATTTGATATTTTGGTGTCCATTCACACCTAGATTGAATGGTGGCGACTCTTTGTTTTTAATGAATCCCGCGTGATGATTAGGGAAGTCATTAAATTGATTTTTTCCCATGTCTCACAACTGGCGACTCCGCTGGGGACTTGTGGATTTGAGCCTTTTGGTGCTTTAGTTCATGTTTTTGGATTTGCTTGCTATTTTGTGTTTTTAGCATGTTTTTGTTTTTCTTGCTGCTTGGTGTTCTTAAGCATGTGGGGTATGTTTTAAATCTGATTTATTGCTTAAGAATTCATAGGGGTAGAAACATGCTTAATTTTAACTTATAGGATTGTTTCTAGAAACATTCGTAGGGGAGGTTTATTTTTGATAAACCATGCTTATTCCTTGCTGTATTTTAATATGCATGTTCTAATTTTCAGCATGCTTTCTATGATGTATTTTGGATATATAATATGAGCATATGTTGGCATGATTTGGATGATTTTTGTGAGCATGTTTAGGTGCTATAGGGTTGCTTGTTTACGTATGTTTACTTGCTTTAATATGCTCCCTATATGCCTTGGTTTGTTTATGCATGGCTACGAAAGAGTGGCAAGGGTTGGGACGTTGTGAATGCACCCTATTTTTACAATGCACTGTGCACATTTTATTTTTTTACACAACCTACCTATAACCTATAGGAAGTTGAACCTGAATGTGTGTAGCTTGGCGCACCGAGGTCATTACTTCGAAAAGCGAAAGTGAAAACATTCACCTTAGAACTTTGGGCCAATAATGTAATGATAATGTGGATCTGGGATTCTGGTCATCACTAGGCTTGAGTTCTAAGTTGCCATTAAGCCAAAACCCAAAACCCCTACACTTGAAGGTGGAGATACACGTTTTGGCTAAAATACACAATTACGTGGGAATATGGGTTTGTAATTGAGGGAAGGCCGTTTGCATGGCTTACAAACCAGGGCATAATGTGGATGCCATATTGAAGGTAAACAAGATAACAAGGTAACCTTAATTTTTGCATTGTTTTCATGTTATAGGGGTGTTGTGGTGCCCATTGGTTTGGGGACAAAATTGGTCCCAAATATGCATGGTTCTTAGACATGGTGTAGCCCATTGGAAGAGTCTCTAACTCTGTTTAGAATCAATCCTACCCAATGTTTGTACAAGAGGCAACAAAAGGGTACCAAAGTATGAGTATTGTGTCTATTTGGAGGGAACATGTGCTCTCCTAAGCATGTATTTTTGCATATATGTCAAGGTCCACTTTGGAACAGCTTAGAGGCCTAGCATGGGTGAACCGTATGTTTGGATGAGCAATCAAAGTGATCAAACCATGAAAAAACTGAAGAAACATAAAGCAACTCCATACAACCGTAGTTTTAATACGGGCCGAACTCGCCCGTAGTAACTATACGGTCTAGGCTCGCCCGTATTAATCATACGGTCCCGGCTTGCTCGTAATTTAAATACAGGCACAGCCGGACCGTACTGTGTATACGGTCTCTGCGGAGAATTCAATTATAATCAGTTTTTCTCAACTAAATCCGGTTCCTTTAACCTTTAAATGATGAAAGGGAGATGAGTTTGAATAAAATGCTTCAAAAAAAAAGGTGTAAATAAATAAATAAATAAATAATTTTTGGGCCTCTGAAAGCCTTTGAATTTCATATCTTTTTCAAAAATATCCTAGGCCTCTGAAAGCCTTTGAATTTCAGACTTTTTCCAAAAATCCTTGGGCCTCTGGAAAGCCTTTGAATTTCAGACTTTTTCCAAAACATATCAGGGCCTCTGAAAGCCTTTGAATTTCAGACTTTTTCCAAAAAATCCTTGGGCCTCTGAAAGCCTTTGAATTTCAGACTTTTTCCAAAAAAAATCCTTGGGCCTCTGAAAGCCTTTGAATTTCAGACTTTAACCTTTTAGGCCTCTGAAAGCCTTTGAATTTCAAACTTTAACCTTTTGGGCCTCTGAAAGCCTTTGAATTTCAGACTTTAACCTTTGGGCCTCTGAAAGCCTTTGAATTTCAGACTTTAACCTTTTGGGCTTCTGAAAGCCTTTGAATTTCAGACTTTAACCTTTTGGGCCTCTGAAAGCCTTTGAATTTCAAATCTTTCTCAAAAATATCCTTGGGCCTCTGAAAGCCTTTGAATTTTAGGCCTTTAGCAAAACACCCCTGGGCCTTTGAAAGCCTTTGAATTTCAGACTTTTTCTAAAAATATTCCTGGGCCTCTGAAAGCCTTTGAATTTCAGACTTTTTCCAAAAATACTCTTGGGCCTCTGAAAGCCTTTGAATTTCAGATCTTTTTCTCTTATGGGACCTGTTGGAAGCCCTAGAATATTCCAACAATTCTAAAAAAAAAACAGAGAGAAGCAAATAAAAAATAAATCCAAACTTGTGTTCACCCAGCTAGCCCATAGGCGTTACTAGGTAGGTGAAGGAGATTAAATGGGCATTAATATATTCTGTTTATTTTTGCCAGGTACCAAGTACACTTGCAATCATAGCTCCTGTAACCAGATCAAGAGCTCGCGCCATGAATCCCATTGAGAATGAAGCCGATGCTCCTCATCCAGATGTTGCCCTGCTCCAAGAGCAAGTAGCAGGACTAGCCCGAATGCTAGAAAACATACTGTCCGTGCAAGCCCAACAAGTGCAGGCCCAAAATCAAGCATCCACTTCCAACCAAGCACCTCCACCCCAGATCAATATTTCACCTCCGGTTCAACCTATTCCTGAACCCATCTATGAACCCACCCCTGAACCTATACTGATCAGGGATGAGACAGTGGAATCGGACAAAGCAAAGGAAAGGGAAAGGATGAGGGAAGAAGCTGAAAGGAAATTCATGCACAGACTAGAGATGATCCAAGACGAACTGAGGGAGGTTAAAGGCGTGAACAACTTTGGGGGCACCAATTTTGAAGACTTGTGCCTATACCCCAACGTTAACCTGCCAGCTAAGTTCAAGTTCCCAGACCTAGACAAGTATAATGGCACTGGCTGCCCCATGAGCCATCTGAAGTTGTACTGTGGTGCCTTATGCCAGTTTGGTCGAGATGAAGGTGTTCTGATTCAGCTCTTCCAAAGGAGCCTGACTGGAACCGCTTTAAGGTGTTTCGCCACTTTGGACCATAGAAAGATTAGAAAATGGAAGGACCTAGCAGATGCCTTCCTAGCTCAATACCGATTCAATTCAGAGATCGTGCCAGACAGGTACGACGTAATGAGAATGAGCAAAGGAAGGGATGAGACAGTAAGGCAGTATGCCAAGAGATGGAGGGAGACAGCCTCTCAAGTCAGGCCACCTATGCTAGAGTAGGAGATGATTTCCACTTTCATTAGTACTTGGGAACAACCATTCTATAGCCATTTGGTGGGTCAGACCACCACTAATTTTGCTGCCTTAGTCCAAGTGGCTGACCGAATTGAAGACGGGATCAGGTCAGGTAAGATAATTGACCACTCTGCCATGGTTAGTCAGCAGGACCCTAATCTGAAGAAAGGAAGCGGGATAAAGAAGAATGGGAACAAGAAAGAAGGGGAGGTGAACATGGTACCGCCACCATCTGGCCCTAACAAGCCCATACAAATCAACATACCTGCTCATTTTCCTACTCCATCTGTTCCATCTACCCAGGCCCCTATGAGGGTTAATGTTCCAGCAACACCCTCAGACCAAAAAAGGGTTTTTACTAAGGAGGAAAAGGATGCCTACTTTGCAGCAAGGAGAAATAGGGTTTTTACCCCTATTCCCATGACTCCTTCTCAGTTGCTACCCACTTTATTGCAAGCAGGGTATATCACCTTAAGAGAGCCCAATCCGAATGCATCTAAGGGGAGAAATTATGATCCCTCCACCACTTGTGATTTCCATATGGGTGCACCTGGGCACTCTACTGACAAGTGTTGGCCTTTGAAACATGCTATTCAAGATTTACTAAACCAAAATATCCTGTCTTTCAATACAGGGGCTCCTAATCCTTCGAGAACAGATAAAGGACAAAACCCGCTGCCCCAGCATCATGGGGCAGGCCCATCTAATGTCATAGGGGTCATCTCCTCTGACAAAATAACCTTTGACCCATCTCAATTAATTGCTCCTATAGGAACAACGGTCAAAGTGTATTTTGACAGAAGAAATGAAGGCAAGGAAATAAATGTGACTTCAAAAGGGAATGATAGTGCTGCAAAGAACGTTAGCTCTTCTTTGGACCGGGTCTCATCTCTCATGGCCCAAATGAACATTGCAAAACCACCTTTGGTCATCAATTGCAGTCCATCTACCTTTACTCCACCCATTCAGTCTAAGCCACCATTGGTCATAAACTGTGACCCTGTTAGTGCATCAGTCACTTCTACAACCCCTCAACCAAAACAACTTCCACCATTGGTTGTTAATGTTCCCCTTACTCAGACTTCCACAGCCAAGTCCAAACTTCCTCCATTAGTGGTAAATGTCCCTAAGCCCGCTTATTCTGAATTTGCTGTATCATGGAACTACAGTGAAGCATTTACCACTACATTCCCTGCAGCTGAAGGCAAGAAAGAAGTGAACCTCATGACAAGGTCAGGAAAAGGTATGGGGGAGGAAGAAAAACAGAAAGAAGTGGGAAAAGAAAAGAAGGAGGAAGAGAAAAATAAAGGAAAGGCCAAGGTAGGGGAAGATGCCCCTCAGGTAGTTGACAGTGAGGCTGCTGACCTCATTAAGATCATAAAAAAGAGTGAATTCAACCTACCCAGATCTCAATACTGGGTTTATTGTTGAATTCTGAAAAACATAGGGAATCTCTGTTGAAGGTACTTCAGGGGGCCCATGTGCCTAAAAATATTGAACCAGACCAACTAGGCCGGATGGTTGAGCAGATTTTATCCCACAATGTTATAACCTTTTCTGAGACTGAAATCAGCCCATCAGGGTACCATCATGTTGATCCTTTGCACATAGCTGTGCTCAGTAAGGGTTGCATGATAGCCCGGGTCTTGATTGATAATGGGTCGGCTCTGAATGTCTGCCCACTGATAACCTTTGTTAAGCTCGGTCTGGAGCAAAATAAAATCAAACAGAATGGAAGGATCATAAGAGCCTTTGATAGCTCTAAAACACACTCCCTAGGGGAGGTTGAATTGTCAGTCACAATTGGACCGTGTATTTTTAACATCACATTTGAGGTGATGGATATACCTGTAGCCTTTAACCTACTTCTAGGAAGGCCGTGGATTCATACAGCTAGGGCTATACCATCTACCCTCCACCAGAGAGTTAAATATATTAGAGGGCAAAAGGTGATTACTGTCCTAGCTGAGAGCTTGGTTCCTCCCATGTGGTCCCCTGATGTACCCTTTATAAACATGGAAATGACTGCAGACAAGTTGACATTTCACTCTTTTCAATTTGAAACTGTCAATTTCATACCTGGAGGGCATCAGGAAAAAGAAGGAAAGATGACCAGTGCTGAGAAAATGGTCAAGAAAATGATGGGAAATTACAATTTCCACCCTGGAAAAGGTCTAGGGGTTAACCAACAAGGAAGAATAGAACCGGTAAAGGCTAAGAAGCTGGTCCACAGAGCAGGATTGGGGGTCAAGCCAAGAGTTTGGAAAGGACAGAAGCAGGAGGAAGGCATGAAATTCCCTCACATCAGGGAAACTTTTCCAAAGCTTTCTCATATGATTCAGCTGTCTCCTCCTCAGGATCAGTCCAAACCACCATGCTATAATGTCAACCCTTTTCAAAAGCCTTATGTCCCTACCTTGCAACCATATGTTCCACCTCCACCTACTCAAGCATTGGTTGAACCTAAACCATAGGCAGAGCAGGAGCAAGACTTTTCTGAGGACATTGGAGCCTTTTTTGCCATGACTGAAGGCAACAAAGAAGAAGAAGCAGAGGAGCTACCTTTTATTGATTGGGCTGCAGTACAGGTTCCATCTGGGACCAGCCCTACAGAAGAAGCAGGCGATGCAATTCACCCAGTACTGGTGATTTCTGATGCGGATCCTGAGCTTGAGGAGCAGGCTTGTATCCCTGCCCCAGATTCTTTTATTCTGAATAATTGGGAGGAAACTCCCCCTACTTTTGAAGCCGCGTTTTTTTGGCAAACAGATATGGCTTCCAAAAAAAAACTCCATTAGTGGAAGGCCCTTTTCCTGAAGGTTTTAATGAGCCTTCGTCTTCAGGAAAAGATTTTTTAGAAGGCTCTCAAAAAACACAAAAAGATTTTTCAATTTTTTATAGAAAAGATAAAGTTTTCAAAAAGGTCCAAACCATTTATGAATCATATAAGCAAACGGAATTGGATCGGGTTGAGTATGACTTCGACCTCGAGCTCGACTTTGACCTAATGGGGGTTGAAGAAGAGACAGAGGGCGAAGAAGATGACCCTCCAAAAGAGATCACATATCAATTAGAGCGTCATGAAAAGGGGGTCCAACCCAATATTGAAGATACCATATCTGTAAACCTAGGGACCGAAGATGACCCACAAATAGTGAAGATTGGGGTATGCCTATCTAAGGCACAGCGGGATGAAATGATACGGTTCTTAGCTGACTACAAAGATGTGTTTGCTTGGTCTTATCGGGATATGCCTGAGTTAGACACGGACATGGTTGTACATAGGCTACCAATTCTGCCAGATGTTAAGCCAGTTAAGCAGAAACTGAGAAGGTTGAAACCTGAATGGACATTGAAGGTCAAAGATGAAGTGGTTAAGCAATTCCAAGCCGGATTCTTGGCGGTCTCCACATACCCTGAATGGCTTGCAAATATAGTACCAGTGCCAAAGAAGGATGGAAAGGTCAGAATGTGTGTAGACTACAGAGACTTGAACAAGGCAAGCCCAAAGGATGATTTTCAACTTCCACACATAGACATCTTAGTAGACAACACTGCAGTACATAGCTTGTTCTCATTCATGGACGGCTTCTCAAGGTACAATCAGATTAAGATGGCTAAGGAAGATCAAGAGAAGACAGCCTTCATTACACCTTGGGGTACCTTCCACTACACTGTCATACCATTTGGGCTTAAGAATGCAGGGGCAACCTACCAACGGGCCATAATAGCATTATTCCATGATATGATCCATAAGGAGATGGAGGTCTATGTGGATGATATGATAGCCAAATCATGTAAAGAAGAAGACCATTTGATCAACTTGAAGAAGGTGTTTGACCAACTTAGGAAATACAGTTTAAGGCTTAACCCTGCAAAATGTGTCTTTGGGGCTACATCAGGAAAATTGTTGGGATTTATAGTAAGCAGAAAAGGAATTGAGATTGACCCAGCCAAAGCTAAAGCAATCATTGAAATGCCATCACCTAGAACGGAGAAGGAAGTTCGGGGTTTCCTTGGAAGGATTCAATACATAAGCCGGTTCATAGCACAACTCACTACTATCTGTGAACCAATTTTCAAACTTCTAAGAAAGAATAACCCGACGGTCTGGAATGACGATTGCCAAGAAGCCTTTGACACAATAAAGGAGTATCTATTGAACCCACCTGTGCTAGTGCCACTAACCCCAGGAAGACCATTGATCTTATACTTGTCAGTTTTGGAGACGTCAATGGGATGTGTTCTAAGGCAGCATGATGAGACAGGTAGAAAGGAAAGGGCGATTTACTACCTAAGCAAGAAGTTCACAGAATATGAAATAAAGTATTCCCCTTTAGAAAAGACTTGTTGTGCTTTAGTATGGGCAACTCAAAGACTGAGACACTATTTCCTTAGTCATTCCACCTTTTTTATATCCCGAATGGATCCTTTGAAGTACTTGTTTGAAAAACCAGCTTTAATTGGCAGAACAACGAAGTGGCAGTTGTTACTATCTGAATTTGACCTCACCTATATCACACAGAAAGCCATTAAGGGTCAAGCCATTACTGATCACTTAGCTGCACATCCTCTACCAGAATACCAACCTTTGAAGACCAATTTTCCTGATGAAGAAATACTGTTCATAGAAGAAGAAGAAAATGAAAGCTCATGGTAAATGTTCTTCGATAGGGCCGCCAATATGAATGGAAATGGAATAGGGGTTGTTTTGGTCAAGCCAGATGGGTCACATATCCCAATCGTAGTAAAATTGAGATTCCAATGTACAAACAATATAGCAGAATATGAAGCATGTATAATTGGGTTACAAGCAGCCTTAGATCATGAAGTAAAGGAACTTGACGTATATGGAGATTCGAGTCTTATCATCTTCCAAACAACTGGTGAATGGAAGACTAAGGATCACAAGTTGATCCCCTGTCACCAGTATTTGGAAGAAATAAGCACCAAGTTCACTCGAATTTCTTTTAATTATATGCCAAGGGCCAAGAACCAATTCGCAGATGCTTTAGCAACATTGGCTTCAATGGTTAGTATGTCAGAAGGTGTTGATATTAAACCACTAGAAATTGAAGTTAGGGATGAACCTGCTTATTGCCTTGTCCTAGAAGGGGCACCAGAGGAAGAAGAACCATGGTTGCAAAACATTAAGAATTTCCTAAACAATCGGAGTTTGCCTGAAAATGTTACTTCTATAGAGAAAAGAACAATACAGAGATTGGCAGGTCAGTTCTTACTAAGTGGTGGGCAGTTATACAAGAGATCACACAACGATATCCTACTTAGATGTGTTGCCAAGACTGAATCAGAAAGGCTAATTGATACGGTACACGGAGGAGTTTGTGGACCCCATATGAACAGGCATATGCTTGCTAAGAAGATTCTACGATTGGGATATTACTGGTCGACCATGGAGCACAATTGCTATATGCATGTCAAAAGGTGTCATTTATGCCAAGTATATGCTGATAATAAGAATGCACCTCCAAGTGCATTGCATAATATGACATCTCCATGGCCCTTCTCTATGTGGGGCATAGGCGTCATTGGAATGATCTCTCCAAAGGCATCAAATGGACACAGATTTATACTGGTAGCAATCGATTATTTTACCAAGTGGGTAGAAGCAGCCTCATATGCAAACATCACAAGTAGTCATGTTCTTAAGTTTGTAAAGCACAACATCATTTGTCGCTATGGTTTGCCAAGTGCCATAATATCAGACAATGCTTCGAACCTTAAGAACAAGGATATGAGCAAAATGTGTGAACAGTTTCAGATTACCCATCATAAGTCAGCTCCTTACAGACCAAAGATGAATGGGGCAGTGGAAGCAGCAAATAAGAACATAAAGAAGATCATTCAAAAGATGGCAGTGAGTTTCAAAGATTGACATGAAATGTTGCCACTTGCCCTACATGCCTACAGAACCTCAATTCGGACTTCTACAGGGGCAACCCCATATTCCCTAGTCTATGGAATGGAAGCAGTGTTACCAGTGGAAGTGGAAATACCTTCACTAAGAGTGCTAATGGAAGCAGAATTAGAAGAAGCTGAATGGATACAGTCAAGACATGATCAACTCAATTTAATAGAAGAAAAGCGTTTGAAGGCGCTTTCTCATAGCCAATTGTATCAGAAAAGAATGGCCAGGGCTTACAATAAGAAGGTAAACTCCAGAACTTTTCAAGAAGGAAATTTGTATTAAAGAAGATCTTACCCTTTTTGGAAGACCCACGTGGAAAATTCAAACCAAATTGGGAAGGGCCTTACGTTGTCAAGAAGGTCCTATCAGGAGATGCTCTCATCTTAACAGAAATGGATGGGAAGGATTTTCCTGAGCCAATTAACTCTGATGCAGTAAAGAGATATTTTCCATGAATGAATATTACTAGGAAATGATCTGAGGCCATCTTTCCTTATTTCCCAAAATTTTTATCCCTAGTCAAGCCAATTTGAGCCTGTTCGTTTTCTTTGATAAACCTAAGCTGGACTTACAGTTTTATATTGGGGCAAAGCCAATAAGGGCAAAAAGAGAAAAATAAAGAAAAGAAAAATAATGGCAAATGAAAGCCAAATACAAGGAAAAAAGGAAAATGGGATTGAAATCATCATGACTGTAAGTCCGGTTGACCTATTTCACACTTAGAAAATTTTGAGCCTTTAATATCTTTTATTTCATAAACCGAGCTTAGCCTTTGTTTCATCCTATTCTTAAGCCCTCGGTGATTTTAGTATTTTCATTCAAATATCAGAGTAATATTGGTGATGACGAAATACAGAAGCCAGCCTTAGTGAAAACCATAATTGGCGCTAGGGGCATGTAAAAAAATTTTTTTTGAGTTGATCATGGGGTCCAAGGTGAAGACAGCATGAGCATAAGCAAGTGAGCAGATTAGCAGGATTAGTCATGGAGAAAAAGCCATTAGGGGATGATTCTAAAGGTCATAAGATAGACAGATTTGGTCTCTCCCTATTGATTGGGCCACCCTTTTCATTATGCAACCTGATTTTAATTCCTTTGATTATATGTGATTAAGTGCTTTGGATTAGTTTTTCAAAAAAAAAAAAACTATACTTTTGACCAGTGATGAGAAATCAAATACTTTTCATAAAACTTTACAAGCATCTGAGAATTCTGAAGCCAATAATATAAAACCTACTTTTGTATTAAATCCTTTGTCTTTCCACTATTGGAGTTTACTTTTGTACAGAGGTATGAAAAGAAAAAAGAAAAAAGAAAAAAAAATAATGATGATGATAAAAGAATCTAATCCCTATGCTTTAGCTGCTCCTCAAGCTCACAAATCCGTGTTGCCTGTGTTGCAATGATTCTTGAAGCTCCTTGTACACCTAGATTGCCCAGAAAGGAGATGACCTAATCTGAAAGTGACAGCTTGAGCTTTAAAGTCCTAAGGTCAGTCAAGGTATCCTGATATTTCCTGCGAATCGAGCAGACTTCAAAGCAACGAGCCTACCTTTGTTCTTCAAGCTTCTTTTCCATGGCAATGCGGCGAGATGTCTGCTCTTCAAGCTGCCTCTCCATATCAATACCCTTTATCCTGAGTTCCTGGGCTTCTCGTACCCATATTTTTTGAAGCCGTTTGTGGGTTGCCCTTTCAGACTGCAGGATATTTTCATAGGTAGGAGGAAGAACTGCAGGAGGATCCTCTGGTACTGGGGCATGACTCTGCACCTGCTCTTTGATCCAAAAAAGATAATCTTTTACATGAGACTCAGAAAAGACTGGACCCCGCAGAAAACGGACATAGGACCACTCGTTCATTAATCGAGCATTCAGCCCCATGGTGGCTGGTGTGAGTGGTCCAAGGAAGTCCTCATATCCAGATGGGATCGTAATCCCCTGTGTTGCTCCAAATTGTCGAAGAACTCTCAAAGGAAGATAAAGAACAGCAGATTTCAAGCCTGCTAGGACCAGAAAATTTCTATCTCTGAAGCTGATCACTGTCTCTGGATTAGGCTGATAAGTGCCACGCCATCTCACCTGATCATCCTGAAGAGTACCTAAGAAAGTGAACCAACCTTGCTTACCACCATGGATGTTAGGACAGCCCCTGTTGCTCATCAAAACAGGAACTTTCAATCGTGGAAAGAAGCGGCGAGTTATTTCTTCAACCTGACTCAAGTGGTCCAATAACCAAAGCTGCAGAAAAAGGGATGTATCTTGATTCAGTTCAAAAAAAGAAAGAGAAAAAAAAAAGAAGAAAAAGAAGAAAAGAAAAAAAAAAGAAAAAGAGAGAAAAAAATTTCTATGTTATTTTTCTTACCTGTAGGATAGGGGCACATGCAAGGAAGCGCTTCTTCTTCCTAAAATAGCAGTCAGTTAGAGCTTGATACATCTCTGCCAAAATCATAGGAGCCAATCTTTCACCTTCCCTAACCTGGCAGATAACCGAGATAAGAGCCAAGTCAACCTAGTCATCACCCCGTGGAAAAAACAGCTGATTGACCACTATCAGGGTCAATGCATTGAACCTGGCATCCTTGTCCTCACCCCTTAGAAGCTTTTCAGTCAAAAAGTTTTTAGACAAGGTCAGAAGTGTGTCAGAATCCCCTAAGTCTTTCTTCCCTATACCTAAGAAAGTGGAAGCTTCCTTTTTGTAGCTAGGCTTTAGGGGAAGGTTTACAACTTTTTCAGAAAACCTTAAGCCAAGGATGGTTTCAATCTCTTCTATGGTAGGAGTCAGCTCTTTATCATCAAAGCGGAAGAGATTTAGTTCAGGTACCCAATGCCCAATAAGAGCTTCAATGATTTCCCACTTAAAGGGAATTTTAGGGATGTGTAGGATATGGCCTAAGTAGATGGAATCCCAACGACTTTCCTCAGCAAGAGTCATGGAGTTAACCCATCTGTTATAGAAAGAATCTACAACGTTATACCTGGTGAGATTAGGATCTAACATGTTGTCTTGCAAGAGGAGATTCAACGGCAGAAGAGAGCGGGGCAAGGGAAGCCATGGAAGCGCCAAAGAAGCCAAGGAAAGCGAGAAACGACGTGCTCAGGGAGTTTTCAAATTGTTAAAAGTGTCACAATGACGTTCCCCATGAGTTTATATAGAAAAATCGTTAAGGCAGTAAAATCCGTAATTGTAATACGGGCATATCGCGCCCGTATAAAGAATACGGACACACTGTGACCGTGAAAAATTTACGAGCACAGTGCGCCCGTATACACATTACGGGCGCGACCTGCTCGTACACTAAGGACGGTTTCTTCGGAAAAATGCAAAAAAATGGGAAATTTTAATTTCTTCCCTAAGCTTCACCTGTCCCTGTTTTAACATTTATCATGTGATAAAAGTTGAAAAGAAAGAAGAAAAGAACACAAATGAATAAAAATCAAACTTCTTTTATATATATATGAATGTTTACATCACTTTTGTCAAATACAAAGTACATAAGATCCTAATCTACTGACTATGCAGGTCCACCCCTACGGCCACGGCCTCGTCCTCTGCCTCGACCACGGCCTGAAGATCGCCTACGCTCAAAGACATGCCGCACAATATTGCGGGCTGTGCTACGGGTCATCTTGCTCAAAATAGACTGAATATCATGCCACATATATAAAGGCACAAGGCCAGCAGTGGGATGATCAGGAGGAACGTACCCTGAAGTATCTACATATCCTGTAGACTCAATATCCGAATCAGTACAGGATGAATCTGACGAAGGATCAGCAGCAGCAGGCGTCTCCTCTACAGCCTCCATAGCAGGACCAGTAGGAGCAGATGTCCCAGGTACATCAGCATCAGGACCAGGCTCTACAGGATCAGCTGTAGCCTCCTCTATCACCATAGCCTCCACGGTAGGCTCCACCACCGCAGCATCCCTAGTCGACTCCATATCCACATTCGCAGATACATCAGGAGCAGTCTCAGCTACTGGGGCAGACTCTGGCACATCCTCAGCAGCAGGTACAATATTAGCCTCGATCTCAGGCTCTGCTGCAGGTGCCTCTACCGGACTGGGAGAAGTCACGAACTCCACCCGTGCCACAGAAAAAACCTCGCCACGAAGATGCATGGGCACAGGTGAAGCAGGTGAAGAAGGGCCGGCTGTGTCCTCCTGAAACTAAGAGAAGAAATTTCAGTCAGAACAAGACAAACTAATACAAGAGCAGGAACAGAAATAAAAGAAGAAACTAACCTGAGTATGAGATGGACCCGCCTGGTCCTGTGCATCAGATGGACCCTCCTGGCCCTGTGCTCTGGCTAGCTGCCCCTGGAGGTCTGAAATGGTAATGTAGAGGGCGTCCCGCTCGGCAATCGCAGCATCTCGCTGGCGCTCTAGATCAGCATATCGAGACCGGATCTCTGCCAACTGAGCCTCCTGAAATAGAAAAGAAGGAGTCAGAAAATGCTAAGTTCAAAGAAAATGAAAATAGAAGATCACAAAGAGAGAAGGCGTACCGTTGTATCGTAGGCCCGAATCACTATCCCTCCTATCTCCGTGACTCCACCACGGACAGGCATGGGTGGCATGACGCACCCAACTGAAGCTCACCTGAACCAGGCATCATAGTCACCCTCCTCTAGTAATGTCCCTGCCTCAGTCCAATCTAGGAACTGGGCAGGATCTACAGGCATAGGAGGAAAGGAGGGGGTAGTATCTGGAGGAATGACAGGAATCCGGGCTCTCCCACATGCTGAAAGAAGAAGCGCTCGCTGCAGTACCAGATGCTGCCCATCTGACCAATAAAGAACTGGTATCTCTGTCGTCTCTGGTCAGGGACAAAAGCATCATCTCTGGCTGCATGCAGGGCCAGCACCTCATGAATGTCCTCCATCCTGAGGACAAATAGCTGAAAAACCAAAAGAAGAATGTTAGATATGTGATTCAGGAAGAAAAGGAAAGAAGAAAGAAGAGGAATTAAAATAGATTACCTCAGACTGGTACAGCCTATCCAAGTGGGCCCGGGCAGACCTAGGACGACTCTTTTCAGAGTCGTACTCTACATGACACCATCTACGTGCCATGGGATACGTCTCCTCAGACATCGTAGAGGTAGGACGGAAATAGGGTATATAAACCCTAGCAAAGAACTGCAGAAAGAAGAAAAGAGTCAGAGGAATAGAAAAAGAGAGATAGAAAGAAAGAGAGAAAGGAAAAAAGAGAGAAATAAGATTCACTTGCAAGAAGGGCCAGAAGAATCTGCACCCAACTCCAGCCCCTCGGGAAGTAGAGAGGCCACTCACTGATCGGCGCAGACCGGCCAAAATAGTGCCAAAAATGAGCGGGCCCCAAGCGTACCTCCTCGCTCGATACAGATCTCCCAGTAAGCTCAGAAAATGAGGACTAACTGAAATCATGTCCTCTGGGAAGAAGCAGGAGCCCATCATGTACAAGAAGATAAATCGGAAGGCAAATCGAAAAACAGGATCACCAGCAACCAGCTGTCCAAGCTGTCTCCTAAGGAAAGTCTCTCTTAACCATGTCAGAGACAATCTCGCTCTCCCTCTATCCCAGGCCTCAGGAGGCAGCACAATGTATCCAAGATAGGAGGCAACTTCCTCGGCATCCGACATCACCATCTCAAGAATAATATCACCAGTCATCCTAATCCCGGTGATAAAGGTGAAGTCAGAAAGCCGGATCCCGATCTCAACATCTGGGAAGTGGAAGCTCAATGTCTCCGGGAAGAATCTCTCGAGCAGTGCAGCAATGAGGGCTCGATCCATGCGCACGTCCAAAATGGTGATAAACAGGCCAAAGCCATATAAGCCTAGCTCCCGGCGGTAGGCTGAACTGCAGGCTCCCAAGAATCTAATAAAACTGGCCCAGCTCCCTCTGAAATGGGACATCGGATACTCCAAAGGGATATCCGCCCTAATGCACGCTGAGGGATGAGTCCTCAAGCCATGCAAGAGGTCGGTATCCCTAATCTGGGCAGCCACCTCCTCAGAAACCTCTACTCTGGTCCTGGCCTCATCTCTGCCACGGCCTCCTCTACGGCCCTCATCATGGCCTCCATCTTTGCCTCCGCTGCGGCGCCTGCTACGGCTCCTGTCTCGGCCTGAAGCCTCAACTGTCGGCTAAAGAAATAATTGGAAAGAAGAGGGAATTAGGATGCATTTTATGAAAGAATATTGAATTCAGAAGAGTTAGAATATACCTCTGGGGTCGCCTCACGCGAATCCCCAGAAGGAAGATCTGGGATATCTGAATCCGAATCCCTCTCGGCTCTCGAAGACGGGGCCACATCAGTATGATCCCGCCTAACCCTCGAGGAGGAAGGCTCATCTGCAAGATCCCTGGAAGCTGATCGAAGGCGGGCCATCTACGGTTCAAATCAGGGAGATGTTTAATTATTCTTGTTAAAATGTTATTGCTTGATCTTTATTCTAACCAAGTTTAATTAATTGGCAGCAAAAAGGAAAAAATGGAGAAAAAAAAAAGTGCTTCAGATACTCCCGATCAAATCAAGAATCAACTGAAGGAGCTTATATTTTTCTAGAAACATTTTGTTTGTCTTTGCTTTAAAAATTATATAGAAACTATATAAGAAGTACATGCTTCTTATAGGGTCTCTTTATATGAAAAAAAAAATGTGTGTGTGTGGAGGTTTTAATTTATTCCTTTGTATTTTCTAAAGATATCTAATCAGGTATTTTACTTGGTTTCAGGACAGTCAAGGTATTGGGTTCATGCCAAAACAATGGGATAGGATGTTCTAGCAGGAACCAGTTCATACGGGTCATATAAGTTCTCGGCTCATGCCAAGGGAAATTAGTGTCGCTAGAGAATGAGAGGGTTGCCGGAGTGACAAAGTCATGCGAGTTGGCGGAGAGTTGAAGAAGAAAACGAAGAACCGTAAGAGAGAATACGGGTGTAGAGAAAATAGGGCAAAATGCGAGCAGAGCAGAAAAGGTCGCGGTCGCGGTCTTAAGAAGAGAGTAAAATCAGTAAACTCAGTACGGGTTTCAGACGACCGTGAAGGTAATACGGTCTCGTTTAACCGTGATCCAAATACGAGCCGCATCGGTTCGTAATGAAAATATGGGCGAAGCCAAAAATAGCATATTTTATTATTTTCTCCACATTTTTTAAAAAGATTAATGTTTATATTAGTTGTAAGTTGCAAGGATTGCCACCATACCCACTTTTGTTTAAAAACTTTTGACTCAAATCTCACTTCATAGCCACGAGTGCTCAGTGAGAAGAAAGATGAGGATTTGCCCCTTAAGCTGAGGGACTTTTTAGCAGATCTTCCAAAATAAAAATCTTTTTTCCAAAAATCATCCATTTAATCCTTGCAAAGTGCAATTGGTTAGACAAAAATCTCAGAAAGTGCAATTAGTTGGTCTTTTTGCTCTCTGCTTGTAATTGGTTCCAATTACCAACAAAGAGGGGGCAGCTGTAGACACCCCAAATTGCACTACAGAATGAGAAAGTAATAAAAACATGTAATTAGAGCTTAAAACAGGTCAAAAATGCATAAAATCTGACCAAACAGGCTTTGCCCGTATTTTATTCACGGGCCGATTGCGCCCGAAATATCTCTACGGTCAGGCGCGCCGGTATTGGAAATACGGGCACCATTAGACCGTAAATCATTTACGGTCACTAAAGACTCGTGTGAGTTTTATTCTTCTCTCGATTTCCGAGCTTTATCTTTAGTCCAATATCCCTTTAAATGAGCGAATTATGTCTTTTATTCGTTGAAGCCACCTTGGTTGGCTATGGATGGGCATTATCTCTGTTTTTGACTCTATCCTGAGGATTAGGATATATCCTTCTGGACCGGCCTTGCCCCTATGCTTGCCTATAAATAGAGATGAGATTCTCAAGCTAAGGGCCACAAAATTTTGAAGACTCAAGAACTCCAAGAGAAGAAAGGAATCCCTGCTGCTCTGCTTGCTGAATCCAGGTAAGTCTCTTTTCCCTTTTACTTCATATTTTCAATTCTAGAGATAATAGGATCTTCTCTATTGCTGTAGAATAAGGCCATCTTTTATCTTGTATTCCTAAACTTGTCTCTAAGTACCTCAAGAGTCTCTCTAGCCGTAAAACGTGAAGAGAGAGCAGGGGAAAAGGGAACAGGTGGATCCCTAAAATAGAACCCCATAATCTTTTTTTCTATTTTTTATAGAATAAGGCCTGTGATTGTGTTTGTGTACCCAAAACTATCTCTAAGTACCTCAAGAGTCTCTCTAGCCGTAAAACGTGAAGAGAGAGCTAGGGGAAAAGAGAACATGTGGATCCGTAAGGTAGGCCCCATGTGCTCTAATCTGTGAGATATGGCTGTTTTTGATATCCTGATCATGTTTTAATGATTATATTTTATCTGGATTAATCCTATGAGTTCATGGTGATTATAGCATAAAATCCACTTTTTTCTAAAAATTGGATTTTTCACCACTTTTGCACCTACAGCACTGTTTTCGTGATTTTTGTGATTTTAGGCTAAGATCCTGGATTCATCATGATCAATATGGTAGATCTGGATCTAGAAGCCTAAAAGTAATTCTAGGGTTTCATGATGTGGTTTTTGAGTTGTTTTCCACTTTTGAGAGAAGACCCTATGGTCTAAGTTCTCCCCTTTTGATGTTCTTCATCAACGTGGGTATTTTTGGTTTTTATTTTTTGATTTAAAGTAAAATTTGGGCTTTATCTATGTCCTGGACTATTCTAGTTCAATTCTGAAATATTTCATAAAAATCATATTTTTCTAGATTTCTAGAATTTGACTTGAAGCCAGATTTTTGGATTTTTCACTTTAAATTGATTTTATTTAATTTTATCTCAATTTTGTTTTGATCATGAAACCATAGGAATGATATGATAATATTGGAAAGATCTGGATCAATCAGGCTATTCGTATGAAAAAACCATACATGTTGGTCCTTTTGGTGATTTTTTGTGATTTTCATAGCAAGCTTTTTTTCCTTTATTTTAATATGAACAATACCTGGCAACCACCTTGTGTGAATGAATAGGGTGCCTAATACCTTCCCCTGTTCATAACTTAATCTCCTTACCCATCTCTAGTTGTTTTTTTTAGAAAGTTATTTTTACCCTAAATTTGCCTTTTGTGCTTATTTGATATTTTGGTGTCCATTTACACCTAGATTGAATGGGGGCGACTCTTTGTTTTTAATGAATCCCGCGTGATGATCAGGGAAGTCATTAAATTGATTTTTTCCCATGTTTCACAATTATAACCCTTAAGCTAGTGGATCAAATAAGGATGTATTAATTCAATTATGTCTTATATTATGACCTTAAGTCAATAAATATTATATGAAACATTCATTCCTTCTATACTAATATATAAAAAGACTTAAAAAAAAGCCTAAGAAAACATAACATCTATACAAAATAAACGATGGGATCTTTATCGAATCAAATATTCGAATCCGAATATAATCGAATTTGGATAATCAGATCTAAACTAAGATCCATATTCAGATAACAGGGTTGCATTCGAATAAGATTTGGATCTTTATCCAGCCCATTGACACCCAACCTGCATATTCTTCAAAAGAAAAAAAAGTTGTCCTTTTCTATGTCCCCACGCCCCAAATGTAGCCTTGTCTGTTGTATTGGACTTTCCAAGTGACAAGGAGATGGTAACCTTTTTCATATTCAACAATTGCCGTCTTGTACACCCGGTGGCTAGTGTATTCCACAATATACATTGACAAGGACGTCAACCCCTCAATTATTTTCTATTAGATCTCTTATCTTGATTGGTGACTTCTGTGTTTTGCGTCTTTGTGATGCCAAGATCTCAATAAATTTTTCCTTTTCCCCTCGTCTTATGATAGGAGATGAAGGAAATGAGACCAAAACATTACCTCCACTTATTCTGGTTCTTCTACCTTATTTTCTTCATATCCACTCATCTCTCAAACGGAGAAGAAGAGCCACGAGTTGGATATGGCTATACAGTCCAATCGGTCACCATTGATCCATCCGGAAGATCGTTGACTGCCGATCTCAACCTTATAAAGAACTCCTCCGTCTTTGGACCAGACATTCAGAATCTCCTCCTTTTTGCCAGGTAACAAGACTCAGGAAATCCATTTTTTTTAAGTCTGGATTCGTTTTTGATTTCGTGTGCTTTTCCAGCACTAGCTTTTTGGAGTTTTGAGTCCAAAGTCCAAACTTCTTACTCTCAGTGGGTTTGAATCGGTGATTGAAACTAGGGCTGTAACTTGGGTCAATTAAAACCGAAACCAAATCGATCCAAACCAACTTTGAGTCGGTTTGGTTTGGGTTCTTAAGTTTTTGGGTAGGTTTTGGTTCTAAAAATATAAAACCGATTTATGTTTGGTTCAATTTTGGGTTGACGGCTCAATTTAGCCGAACCGAAATATAATAGTTAGAGCTGGCAACCGGTCGGGTTGGGTTCGTGTTCGGGTCAGGTCACAATCAGGTTGTGGGTTAATCGGGTCGGTTTCAGGTTGGACTAAATTAAGGTGGGATGGAAAACCCAAACCCAACCCGCCACTAAAAGGGTTCAACCCGCCAACCCATTTATATATTTTTTTATTTTTATTTTTCAAAAAATATGATTAAAATAGGGTTGGGGGTTAATTGGATCAGGTTGTGCCAGGTTCGAGTCAGGTTGAGGGTTAATCGGGTTGGAATTGGACACTTTTGATGCCTTTTTTTATAATAAAAAAAAATCGGGTTGCCCGTCGGGTTGGCAGGTCATAATCGGGTTGACCCAATTACTGGAGGGTTGGGGAAACCCCAACTTGCACCCAACCCAATTAATAAACGGGTCAACCGAATCCGTTTATAATCGGGTTGACTCATCAGGTCGGGTCACATTTTGCCGGCTCTAATAATAGTAGATATGAAATATATAATAGACATAAGTTCTTTAATAATACAATTTAACTTATAAAATAATGAATAATTGTTATTATTTTATAAGTCATTGTAGTTTGTACAAAATGTAACATGTGTATAACGCTACAACCGCTACTTAAAGATGTAATGGTCTAGGCTTCGTCAATAGCAAGAGTTGGAGGGAGGAGGAAGGATACTGGACAGATAAGTTTAATGGGGAAATGTAATTACGTAATTTTTCAAGGGTGAAAGTCTTTTCTCTTTTCATCTAGTGTGCATCTTTGAGTCACTTCAAGATTCAGGTTCTTTGATCATACGAATCAATAGTGTAGCCAAATCAACAAGTTTTAATATGTGAAACTGATCCAAACCGAACCTAATTAGTAATTCAGTTCGGTTTGGGTTACGGGTTTTCTAATAATAATCAATTCAGCGTTTAGTTTGGCTATTTCGGTTCCAAGGTCAATTCGGTTCGGTTTTGGGCCTACCATGAGAAACTTTGGTTTGGTCTTGGGTTGAGGCCAACCTGAACCAAACCACACCAAGTTGCAACCCTAATTGAAACTTGGATCAATAGGCCGACTTGGCCAATCTGAGATTTCCCTTTAACTTACCCAAGTTATCATCTTTCTTTACTCATCTCTCTCTATCCACTTTCTTTTATTTTTTCTTTTTTGGCCTACCTTTTTAGTTTCTCGAAAATATTCCTTTAAAATTTTTTTAAAAACTCTTTATATCATATGAAAGCCTACACACCCGAAGACCCTTATCTTATAGCTAATTAATTATCTATTTATTTTAATAATTATCCTATGAGATAATGTTTTTATTTTAATAATTATCTATTTACATAATTAAAAATGATAAAATCATAAAATAAAGTATTTCTAATTAGGAAACTATTATGATTGGAAAAAGATAGTTATAATGAACGTGGATCTATTTTTTTAGGATAAGTAAGTTAAAATCTTATAGTTACCAAAATGTCCAACATTATAGGAGGATTTCTCGGCAAGTTCATGCATACCTCGGAGGGTGTGATGGTCATCCCATACTAAATATCTTTCTTAATTCTGATTAACATATTTTATGATAAATGTAGTTTTATATTTTTGATAAAATATAGTTTTATATCTTTGTTTTTCATAATATATTTTCCTGAAAAGACATAATATTTTCATGCGAAATATATGATCAATCTATGCAGCTATGCCTATGCATGCTTAAATTGGATTGGGCCAAACCCAACCTTATTCCAGGTCCAATTTATACGTCTGAACGTGTTAGCCATAGAGGGTTTGAGCTACTACAAGTTACCCAATTAAACAACCCGCTCGCGACAAGATGCATAGGAAGAGCGGGTTGAGCCAGGTTTTAATATAGATAGATTGGTTGAATTAAATAGAAGATAGGATTTGGATTGTGAGCTTCAGGCTTGCACATTGAAGATGGTAGATACTAGACTGATACTAGACTCGAAAAATAAATAACAATATGAAAGATAGATATTGTTTTCAAGGAATGTATCACATAAACCATTAGATTAAAATCAACCATTAGTTCACAAACACGCACACGCGCACACACACAAGTACGCGCGCACATGAACGCACACACGCGCATGCACACACACATATGCACGAGTGTACCACACTCAAATCAACAACATATCCCAAATTGGGATTGATGACACAAATCATCTCTCATCATCCCATTTTATCAAAAACGATACCTTAAATTAATTTATTTTTAGTATATGTTTTAAACTTTAATTAATTTTGATAATTATTTATTGATTTTGCTGTGTGAAGTTACGAGACTTCCGAAAGGTTGAGAGTGAAAATAACGGATGCCAACCACCAGAGATGGGAAATCCCACAAGAAATTCTCCCACGTCACACGCACCCCTCCCACCGCTCCCTACCGGAAAACCACCACCGACTGTCGGGAAACCACCATCCCCAATCGGAAAACCCCTTCCTCTCCATCCCCGAATCCGATCTCATTCTCACTCTCCACACCACCACCAATACCTCATTTGGCTTCTCCATCGCTCGTCGCTCCAATGGCGACGTCCTCTTCGACACCACACCGAAGCACTCAGATTCCAATACTGTTCTTGTGTTCAAGGACCAATACATAGAGGTCTCGTCGTCGCTTCCGGCCAACAGATCGTTTCTCTATGGCCTCGGAGAACATACCAAGAAGACGTTTCAAATCCAACAGAATGAAACACTAACGTTGTGGAATGCTGAAATTGGCAGTGCCAATCTCGATGTCAATCTGTATGGATCACACCCATTTTACATGGACGTAAGATCGCCGTCCTTTGATGGAAGAGTAATGGCGGGGACGAGTCATGGTGTTCTATTGCTCAATAGTAATGGTATGGACATTACATATACAGGGTCCCGCATAACGTATAAGGTTATCGGAGGTGTTCTCGACTTCTATATCTTTGCTGGGCCGTTGCCGGAATCTGTTATGCGGCAATACACTGAGCTCATTGGCCGACCTGCTCCCATGCCATACTGGTCCTTTGGTAAGCAACCAAATTGCATGTTTAACTCTCTCTCTCTCTCTCTCTCCCTCTCTCAAGGTTTCAAATGTTTAACATCTATTACAAGGATTAAACCATGTGGGGTTATAGGTTTCATGAATCAAAGAGGGTATAGTTCATAGTTTCCATGGTCAAGCGACATCTTGTGAATCTGTGGTGTGTTTTAATATAGTGAATTCTACATAGCAATTGATACTTTAACTTAGCTAAGAAAATGTTTCTCTACTCCATGTTCCTTTGTTTAGATGGGTTGAGGACTTATATAGTCTGGATGGTTGTTCATTTACTGAGAGAGATGAGCCAACTCAGGCTATCATTTGATAGATGACCAAATCGATTAGGGACTCATTAGTCACTTTTAGCCACATACGCCTTATCTACACCGAGCATCAAAAAATTAAAGGTTTGTTGTTAATTTCTTGAAATTATAATGATTTAGGAAAAAATGGATTTTTTTTTTCGACTTGAAGTTTCAATTGGATTGAAATTTGTATGATGAGAAATTTTGAGGCTGCAATCAATATGGATTTTTTACAAATTAGTTCGGAGTTCTCAACAGTTATCAACAGGTTCATTTATTTAATCGGATTGAATATAAATATTTAAACAAGTAATTTGTGTTCCATGTGAACTGTTTAAAAGCAGCAGTGCAGGCAAATCTCTGCTTCCTGATGTACTTTACCCTGTTTCTTTGGTTGCATACAGGGTTTCACCAATGCAAATATGGTTATAAGAATGTGTCTGATCTAGAGGGTGTGGTTGCTGGATATGCTAAAGCAAGAATTCCTCTTGAGGTTATGTGGACTGATATCGACTACATGGATGGATTTAAAGATTTCACTCTTGATCCCAGAAATTTTCCTCCAAACAAGATGAGGCAGTTCGTTGATCGACTTCACCAAAATGGGCAGAAATATGTAATCATTTTAGATCCAGGTATGAACTGCTGCCCAAGCTCCTTATATCATGCTTTTTACCATTTTGAACCCCTGAACCCGAAATATGTAATCAAGCTAGAAGAAAGGACTAGATCAAACATTCTATGGTTCAACAAAAGGATCAATTTCTCAAGCTATGGTGTTCTTGTGGAAATTCTTGTGCCAAAAATTTATACATTCCATAAACAAAATAATACACTTAGCTAAAGCACATTTGAACTTACGACGTAAATATGGCCCTGTTTCTTTATATCAGATCAAAACAATTCTTAACCAATACAGTTTTTTGTCGTTCTCATTCCAAGATGTTTGATTAACATAGAGATGGATGCTATAGGAATTATAGTGATTGGATCGATCTATGTGATGATCAAATAAACATGAGCACCTAGAGAGAGCTAAAGAAACTGTGCAAATAAATAACTGCCACAAATCTACTTGCAGCTTGTTATGTCTTCCTGCCCATAATGATTTCTTTGGCTTATCTACGCAGGCATCAATGTGAACAACACATATGGAACATACATACGAGGGATGCAAGCTAATATCTACATAAAAAGGGATGGCATCCCTTACCTTGGTAAGGTATGGCCAGGACCAGTTTACTTCCCCGATTTTGTAAACCCAACCACTAGAGTTTTCTGGGGCGATGAGATTGCAAGATTCCGAAATATTCTACCCTTTGATGGCCTTTGGATTGACATGAATGAGCTCTCAAATTTCAACTCTTCCTCCCCAAACCCATCTTCCACCATTGACAATCCTCCTTACAAGATAAATAGTTCTGGAATCTATCGACCCATAAATGAGAAAACTGTAGCTGCAATAGCTCTTCACTTTGGCAATCTCTTGGAGTATAATGTCCACAACTTATATGGTCTCTTGGAATCCAAAGCAACAAATGTTGCCTTAATCAATGTGTTAAGGAAAAGGCCATTTGTACTCTCAAGATCAACTTTTGTGGGATCAGGTAAGTATGCGGCACACTGGACTGGTGATAATGCTGCTAAATGGGATGATCTAGCATACTCAATTCCAGGAGTCCTCAACTTTGGAATTTTTGGTATTCCAATGGTTGGAGCTGATATTTGTGGGTTTGGAGGAAACACAACTGAGGAGCTTTGTCGACGTTGGATTCAGGTAAACATGAGGGACAGGAGCTCTTAAGCTTGAAAAGAAAATGATTTGTGATGGCAACTTCAATTATCTGGAAGAAACCAGTTTAGTAATTGATTGATTTAGAGGGATTCTAAGAAGCAATTTTCAGCACTTTGCACCCCTCCAAATAAAGGAAAAAAATTGTCTTCTTTTCAATCAAATTGTATCTTACACATTGGTTTATTACCAATTTGTTGTTACTTTCTATGATGCTGAAATTCACAAACATCTCTTGCCGTGCAGGTGGGAGCCTTTTATCCCTTTTCTAGAGACCACTCAAACAGTGACACAATTCATCAGGAACTGTACCTTTGGGATTCAGTTACTAAGGCAGCAAAGAAAGCACTTGGGCTCCGATATCGACTACTTCCCTACTTCTACACATTGATGTACAAGGCACACACGGTTGGGACCCCCATTGTGCGGCCACTATTCTTCTCATTCCCTTGGGATGTCAACACTTATGGAATCAGTTCACAGTTTTTGATCGGCGGAGGTGTAATGGTGTCACCTGTATTGAAACCTGGAGTAGACTCAGTAGATGCATACTTCCCTGCAGGGAATTGGTTTGATCTTTTTGACTACTCACGGTCAGTGAGCACAACATCAGGGGAGTATTTCACACTTGATGCTCCACCAGAAGATATAAATGTTCATGTTAGGGAGGGGAATGTACTGGCAATGCAAGGTGAGGCTATGACAACCCATGAAGCTCGGAAAACCGGGTTCCAGCTCTTGGTGGCTGTTGACAGTAATGGAAAAGCCACTGGAGAAGTTTTCTTGGATGATGGTGAGGAGGTGGAAATGGGTGAGGAGGATGGGAGATGGACTCTAGTGAGGTTTTCTAGTGTTCTGGAAGGGAAGGAGATGAAGGTTAAATCAGAGGTGGTGAAGGGGAGTTATGCTTTGACTCAGAAGTGGATTGTAGAGAAGGTGATTGTTGTGGGGTTGAAAGAAGGCTCTAGGTTGACAAAGTATAGATTGATCAAAGGAACAACCTTGAATAAAAAGTTAGGGATAAGAATGAGTTTTAATGGTAAGGGAAGGTTTGGCAGTGTAGAAATCTCAGGGTTATCACTGCTTATTGGGAAGGAATTTGAATTGAATTTGCAATTTATTGAATAAGCATCAGAGTTCCCATGATAGGGAACAAATAATAATGTAAGAAAAACTTTAGCAATAAAAAGAAACTAAAAGAGGTAAAAGACCTCTAATTTTATGTCATTTTCTTGTATTTGTTGTTTTTGGAGTAGCTAAGATGATTATGCCTCTTGACTCACTCTCTCATTATTTTTCTCGGAATTGAAATCAAAATTTAAGTGGATAAGATGACTCTTGAGTAAGAAGCTAGAGCGATGCAAAAAAATTTCATATTGTCAAAGTTCTAGGGATTACAAGATATTTGAGAAGCAGAAAGCTGAAGAGAATGATAAAAAGCAGGATAGAAGAGACCATATTTGATATAGCCTACTCCCATATTTTATATTAATTACTTAGTGATATATAATTACATATAAATTCCCCTTAATAAATTAGAAGACTAACCCCTCAAACCAAAGCATACGTTTTGCCTATCCCCACCTTGTAACACATTTGAAAGCTGACATTTACCTTATGTAATTGCAATCCACCTTAATATACTTAGTTCTCTCATAAAGAATAATATTATCAACCACATAAAGAGTAGCTTAATTGTTGTAAACAATAGTCAAGCTTATATGTTTTAGAGTAAATTACTGCTACCTCCCTTATGGTTTCTGACAGCTTCAAATACCTTCCTTGAGGTTTCTGAAATGACAACTTTTTTTTTTTTTTGAAAGGTAAATAATAAGTAATGTATAGATATGGAAATCAACTGTACAAGCTACCCAACTGGGCAGATGAGGATATCCTTAAACACATCCATACTTCTAAGACTCTATTTTCAATAATTGATCTTTCCACTCTAGAAGAATTCCCACTCCGGCCCCCAATTGCCTCAATTATTCCTCAGCCTATTGGTTCTGTTTTAATCGTTTTAGTATGAAAATTGCGACCTGTAAAAGGAAATATGCACATATCATATTAAGACATTTTTACTCTAAGAGGCTTTTATGATTTACTTACAAGCTTTAATATACAAACATTTTAAATTTGATTTTTGTATGCCATAGAGTAATACAATTTCTTGGTTAGGATTTTGAGGCTAGATTCTACAATCTAATGTTATAATCCAGCCCATATCAAAATACATTTTAAAGGTGATTATAAGGATTATGGGCATTGGTGCTTAAATTTCGAAAATCAGTGATTTTACAGATTATACATAAAATTACATATAATAAAATATTATATCATCAATAATATATAGTATAACAAAATATGTTATATTATTAATAATATGTTATATTATCAATGATATAATATGTTATATTATATGATATTATTACATATAATATATATTGTAATATTATATTATATAATGTAATATATTATAGTATATTATATTATATATAATGTAATATAATATAATGTTATAATTATAATATATTATATTATGTGTGAAATAATATAATACTAGTTGTTTTAATATATACACTTAAATATGTTCTTCTTAAATAATTTAAAATAACCGCTACAATGAGTAAATATAATAGTTGGACGTTTTGTTACCATGTGTAAGCACGCCAATAGTTTATCTATAATCCAAGATTTTAATGGAAATAATTGTTTGACTAATTAAAATTTAATTATATTATAATATATTAGTAAAATAAATATTTCTTGTAAAAATAATAGTAAAAGAAGTATTTGAAGTGGCGCCCAAAAGGCCACTTTAAATAATATGTTTCATTACTATTGTTAAATAATTTTAAAATAAATATTTAAATTAAGATATATATATAAATTAACTATTATTTTTCGTTTTCATTTTTAATAACTATTATTATAATTCTGATATATATAGCTGGCAATCGTAGCTGGGAACACAGATCTTTTCGATGAAGAGACACCGACGATTACAAATTTATCAAATTTTTTAGAAAATAGAGAAGTATATCTTTGAATGTTTGATTATTAATTTAGTTAAAGCTAGTTATGGGTTTCTACTTGATTTACCTGTGTTAAGCACAGGAAAATATATTTTATTAAATAATGTAAAATATATATTACTTTCTTTAAATTTATGGGTCGGACATTTTGGCAATATATATGTTAAATAATGGACAAAAATGTAATTTTTGTCCTTTTTAAATAAGAAAAATGTAATAACAAAAAATGTAATAAGAAAAAATATGTCCTTTTTAAAGTAATAAGAAAAAACATAGAAAAAAGTAATAAGAAAAAGTGCCCTTTTTAAATAAGAAAAAAAATATTTTTGATTTAACAATTTAGACAATAGACATATATTGTTGGACGAAATATTGATTTGGTTGATAATTGAGAATGAGTAATAAGAAAAAAATTGTCCTTTTTAAATAAGAAAAAGGTAATAAGAAAAATGTAATAAGAAAAAATGTAATAAGAAAACATAGGAAAAAGTAATAAGAAAAAATGTCCGCTTTAAATAAGAAAATATATATATTTTTGATTTAAAAATTTAGACAATAGACATATATTGTTGGACATAATATTGATTTGGTTGATAATTGAGAATGAGTATACATATATTTAATTTAAATAATGGGTTACTTTTTTATAATTATAAGTTAATGATAATTTTTGAAAATAATTGAGAATTAGTCTCCGTGATGGGAATAATCTCTATCTATTTAAATTAATGATACTTTTTTGATAATTAACCTGATTAAAATAATAATGAGGGCATTTTTGGAAGACATCTTTTATAACAATAAAATGACACTCATTCTCAATTATTTAAAAAAGGTATCACTACTTTCAAATTAATAAGAATTAGGTGACTGAATATGGATTATTTTTTAAGAATATCACGAAAACCAATTTTCCCCACTAAAAACCAATTTCCCTAGAAATTTATCCTGGGGGACGGTTGTGGAATATTTTTTAAGAAATTTATCACGTGGGCATTAGGTCTCCTTATCATTTTGTTAAAGATAGTTATAGGTTTATTGGACCCTGAGAAGATAAGGATTAATTATATAATCTTAATTTAGTTAAAGATAATATTAGAAAAAGACATCATGTCCACGTGGAGGTAAGATATATATTTTTAAGAAATTATTTATTTTAAATAAATTACTTTGATGTGTAGTCCAAAAGGGCCACTTGAGAAAGAAGGGGATATCCATGTGGAGGAGAGAGAAGGTGGTGGTTTTATATTCTGCTTTAGTATATATATAATATAATATATATATTATCAATGATAAAAATTTATACCTAGGTACTAAGGGTCAAATTAACCCATCATCAAATTATCCTTTAGATTGTCACATCACGTGAATCCCAATAGGGACCTATTGGGTTACCATTTCCCTCCTGTGGACACCTACATATAGGGTAGGATACAGTACGGATCTGATAAGATCCGAATTCGATCCAATAAGAAATATTGATATTCGAATTTGAACAATTATCCGACGGATCTTTCACATCTAATACCAAATTCGAATTCAACCGATTACCCGATATCCAAATCCGATTACATTATATATGAAAAAAAAATTAAGATATTATGATCAAATAAGGATGTATTAATTCAATTATGTCTTATATTATGACCTTAAATCAATAAATATTATATGAAACCTTCATTCCTTCTATACTAATATATAAAAAAGACTTAAAAAAAGGCTTAAGAAAACATAACATCTATACAAAATAAACGATAGGATCTTTATTGAGTCAAATATGTGTAGTACCATATTCGAATCCGAATATAATCGAATTTGGATAATCGGATCTAAATTAAGATCCATATTCAAATAATAGGGTTGCATTCGGATAAGATTTGTATCTTTATCCAGCCCATTGACAGCCCTACCTGCATATTCTTCAAAAGAAAAAAAAGTTGTCCTTTCTATGTCCCCACACCCCAAATGTAGCCTTATCTGTTGTATTGGACTTTCCAGGTGACAACGAGAAGGTAAAGTTTTTCATATTCAACAATTGCCGTCTTGTACACCTGGTGGCTAGTGTATTCCACAATATACATTGACAAGGACGTCAACCCCTTATTATTTTCTATTAGATCTCTTATCTTTTTTTCTTTTCTTTTTTTGATTTAAAGACAAACAAATTACAAAGAAAGGAAAAGAAGACCAGGAAAACAATTAGTCAAGGATACACCCCTTATTATTTTCTATTAGATCTCTTATCTTTTTTTATTTTTTTGATTTAAAGACAAACAAATTACAAAGAAAGTAAAAGAAGACCAGGAAAACAATTAGTCAAGGATACACCAAGCATGTGAGCGACCCATGAAGTCATCGTTCACCAGAGATCTTAAGCACACAGGAAGGTTTTTCTGCCAGAAACGAGCGTTCATCCTCTGCAGCGCATGCTGCGTACACCCCCTCACATTCAGTGGGGGGGCCCACCATGCATTTGGGGGGCCCCACACGATCATGTGAGGGGCTGTCTACGGCATGCGCTGTAGACGATGCCCATTCGCCAGAAACAGGGGTACCTTTCCAGCGCAGATTTCGCCAAGCCAGCTACAGAGTTGGCTTCTCTTATCTTGATTGGTGACTTTTGTGTTTTGCGTCTTTGTGATGCCAAGATCTCAATAAATTTTTCCTTCTCCCCTCGTCTTATGGTAGGAGATGAAGGAAATGAGACCGAAATATTACCTCCACTTATTCTGGTTCTTCTACCTTATTTTCTTCATATCCACTTATCTCTCAAACGGAGAAGAAGAGCCACAAGTTGGATATGGCTATACAGTCCAATCGGTCACCATTGATCCATCCGGAAGATCGTTGACTGCCGATCTCAACCTTGTAAAGAACTCCTCCGTCTTTGGACCAGACATTCAGAATCTCCTCCTTTTTGCCAGGTAACAAGACTCGGGAAATCCAATTTTTTTTTTTTTGAAGTCTCGATTCGTTTTTGATTTCGTGTGCTTTTCCAGCACTAGCTTTTTGGAGTTTTGAGTCCAAACTCCAGACTTCTTACTCTTACTAAGTTTGAATCGGTGATGGAAACTAGGGCTGCAACTTGGGTCGTGTTGGAAATGATGGCTCATATTCTCTATCCAAGGGGAGGGACCTGGGTCCAAGGGGAGGACCGGGTTTAGGGTTGTATATATATATATTGTTGTAACCCTAATCGTTTGGAAATTTTGCTGTACCCAATGGACATAGGCACATCACCGAACCACTTAAAATCTGTGTGTTCTTCTTCTCTCCCTCTATCTTTTACTATTTTGATTGCACGATTATCAACAGGTCGGTTAAAACCGAAACCAAACCGATCCAAACTGACTTTGGGTCGATTTGGTTTGGGTTATTAAGTCTTTGGATAGCTTTTGGTTCTAAAAATATAGAACCAATTTATGTTTGGTTTGGTTTTGGGCTGAAGGCTCGGTTTAACCGAACCGAAATATAATATTAGATATAAAATATATAATAGATATAAGTTCTTTAATAATACAATTTAACTTATAAAATAATGAATAATTATTATTATTTTATAAGTCATTGTAGTTTGTACAAAGCGTAACATGTGTTTAACGCTACAGTCGCTACTTAAAGATGTAATGGTCTAGGCTTCGTCAATAGCAGGAGAGGGAGGGAGGAGGAAGGATACTGGACAGAAAAGTTTAATGGGGAAATGTACTTACATAATTTTTCAAGGGTGAAAGTCTTTTCTCTTTTCATCGAGTGGGCATCGTCTACAGCGGGGGCTGTAAACAGCCCCTCACATGTATGGTGTGGGGCCCCCCAAATGAATGGTGGGGCCCACACGGAATGTGAGGGGCTGTTTACAGCCCCCGCTGTAGAGGATTAACGCTCCTTTTCATCTAGTGTAGATCTTTGAGTCACTTCAAGATTCAGGTTCTTTGATCACACAAATCAATAGTGTAGCCAAATCAACAAGTTTTAATATGTGAAAATGACCCAAACCGAACCCAATTTGTAATTCGGTTCGGCTTGGGTTACGGGTTTTCTAATAATAATCGATTCAATGTTCAGTTTGGTTATTTTGGTTCCAAGGTCGATTCGGTTTTAGGCCTACCATGAGAAACCTTGGTTTGGTCTTGGGTTGAAGCCAGCCCGAACCAAACCGCAACAACCGCAACAAGTTGCAATCCTAATTGAAACTTGGATCAATAGGCCGACTCGGCCAATCCGAGATTTCCCTTTAACTTACCCAAGTTATCATCTTTCTTTACTCATCTCTCGCTCTCTCCTCTTTCTTTTATTTTTTTCTTTTTTGGCCTACCTTTTTAGTTTCTCGAAAATATTCCTTTAAAATTTTTTCAAAACTCTTTATATCATATGAAAACCTACACACCCGAAGACCCTTATCTTATAGCTAATTAGTTATCTATTTATTTTAATAATTATCCTATGAGATAATGTTTTTATTTTAATAATTATCTATTTACATAATTAAAAATGATAAAATGGTAAAATAAAATATTTCTAATTAAATTATTATGATTGGAAAAAGATAGTTATAAGTGAATGTGGATCTATTTTTTTAGGATAAGGAAGTTAAAATCTTATAGTTATCTCTTCTTTAGGATAAGGAGGTCATTAATAAAATCTCATGGTTATCTACGGAAAGTAATAGTATAGATGTTCGATGATTGGACGAATATGTTACCAGAATGTCCAACATTATAGGAGGCAGAGCTGGCAAAAATCGACCCGACCCGACAGTTTAACCCGATTATAAACGGGTTGGGTTGGGTTGACCCGTTTATTAATGGGGTCGGGTGCGGGTTGGGGTTTTCCCAACCCGCCTGAAATCGGGTCAAACCCGATTATGACCCGCTAACCCGATTATGACCCGATTAAAAAAAAGTGTAAAAAAATTGCATGAATCAACCCGATTATGACCCGCCAACCCGATTATGACCCGAACCCGAGCCGATTATGACCCGATTACCCAATAATCCTATTTTAATAATATTTTTGAAAAAATAAAAAATATAATCGGGTTGGCGGGTTGAACCCGTTTATTGGCGAGTTGGGTTCGGTTTGGGGTTTTCCCAACCCGCCAGCAATCGGGTCAACCCGAACCCGACCCGTTTAACCATGACCCGACCCGACCCCGAACCAACCCGACCCGTTGCCAGCTCTAATAGGAGGATTTCTCCGCAAGTTCATGCATACCTTGGAGGGTATGATGGTCATCCTATACTAAACATCTTTCTTAATTCTGATTAACATATTTTATGATAAAATGTAGTTTTATATTTTTGTTTTTCATAATATATTTTCCAGAGAAAACATAATATTTTGATGCGAAATATATGATCAATCTATGCAGCTATGCCTATGCATGCTTAAATTGGGTTGGGCCAAACCCAAACCTTATTCCAGGTCCAATTTATATGTCTGAACGTGTTAGCCATAAAGGGTTTCAGCTACTAGTTACCCAATTAAACAACCCCATCGTGACAAGATGTATAAGAGCGAGTTGAGCCAGGTTTTAATATAGATAGATTAGTTGAATTGAATAGAAGATAGGATTTGGATTGTGAGCTTAAGGCTTGCACATTGAAGATAGTAGACTAGAAAAGATAACATTGTGAAAGATAGAGATTGTTTTCAAGGAATGTATCACATGAACCATTAGATTAAAATCAATCATTAGCTCACATCTTATATATAAATAAATGTGATGCGCATGCACATACACGCGCGTGTGCGCACCCACTCACACGTGTGTATCACACTCAGTGTGGCAGAACTAGGACTCTAAATTTGAGGGGGCAAAAAAAAAATTTCAATTAACACTTTTCATAAAATATAGAAATTTTAATGAGTTGGGGAGACAAACCAGAAATTTTAGAGAGGATTCTCATGAAATATAGAAATTTCAATGAGTTGGGGGACGAACCAAAAATTTTCGAAGGGACAAAACATAAATTTTAATTAAAACATATAAAATATATATGTTTTTTTTAATTGCGCCCCTAGCTTATACGTTGTTCCGCTCAAATCAACAACATATCGCAGATTAGGATTGGTGACATAAATCATGTCTCTTAATTCCACTTTATCAAAAATAATATTTTTAAATAATTTATATTTTGTATATGTTTGAAACTATAATTAATTTTGATAATTATTTATTGATTTTGCTGTGTGCAGCTACGAGACTTCCGAAAGGCTGAGAGTGAAAATAACGGATGCCAACCACCAGAGATGGGAAATCCCACAAGAAATTCCCCCACGTCACACGCACCCCTCCCACCGCTCCCTACCGAAAAACCACCACCGACCATCAGAAAACCACCACCCCCAATCGAAAAACCCCTTCCTCTCCATCCCCGAATCCGATCTCATTTTCACTCTCCACACCACCACCAATACCTCATTTGGCTTCTCCATCGCTCGTCGCTCCAATGGTGACATCCTCTTCGACACCACACCGAAGCACTCAGATTCCAATACTGTTCTTGTGTTCAAGGACCAGTACATACAGGTCTCGTCGTCGCTTCCGGCCAACAGATCGTTTCTCTATGGCCTCGGAGAACATACGAAGAAGACGTTTCAAATCCCTCAGACACATTCTTATCTATGCAGGCATCAATGTGGACAACACATATGGAACATACATACGAGGGATGCAAGCTAATGTCTACATAAAAAGGGATGGCATCCCTTACCTTGGTAAGGTATGGCCAGGACCAGTTTACTTCCCTGATTTTGTAAACCCAACCACTGGAGTTTTCTGGGGCATTGAGATTGAGAGATTCCAAAATATTCTTCCCTTTGATGGCCTTTGGATTGACATGAATGAGCTCTCAAATTTCAACTCTTCCTCCCCAAACCCATCTTCCACCATTGACAATCCTCCTTACAAGATAAATAATGCTGGAATCCATCAACCCATAAATGAGAAAACTGTTGCTGCAACAGCTCTTCACTTTGGCAATCTCTTAGAGTATAATGTCCACAACCTATATGGTCTCTTGGAATCCAAAGCAACGAATGTTGCCTTAATCAATGTGTTAAGGAAAAGGCCATTTGTACTCTCCAGATCAACTTTTGTGGGATCAGGCAAGTATACGGCACATTGGACTGGTGACAATGCTGCTACATGGGATGATCTAGCATACTCAATTCCAGGAGTCCTAAACTTTGGAATTTTTGGTATTCCAATGGTTGGAGCTGATATCTGTGGGTTTTTCGGAGACACTACTGAGGAGCTTTGTCGACGTTGGATTCAGGTAAACACGAGGGACAGGAGATGTTAAGCTTGAAAAGAACATGATTTGTGATGGCAACTTCAATTATCTGGAAGAAGCCATTTCAGTAACTGATTGATTTGGAGGGATGCTATGAAGCAATTCTCAGCACTTTGCACCCATCCAAATACAGAAAAAAAAATTTCTTCTTTTCAATCAAATTGTATTTTACACATTGGTTTATTACCAATTGGTTTTTACTTTCTGTGATGCTGAAATTCTCAAACATCCCTTGCCATGCAGGTGGGAGCCTTTTATCCCTTTGCCAGAGACCACTCAAGCAAGGACACAATTCGCCAGGAACTGTACCTTTGGGATTCAGTTACTAAGGCAGCAAAGAAAGCACTTGGGCTCCGATATCGACTACTTCCCTACTTCTACACATTGATGTACAAGGCACACACGGTTGGGACCCCCATTGTGCGGCCACTATTCTTCTCATTCCCTTGGGATGTCAACACTTATGGAATCAGTTCGCAGTTTTTGATCGGCGGAGGTGTAATGGTGTCACCTGTATTGAAACCTGGAGTAGACTCAGTAGATGCATACTTCCCTGCAGGAAATTGGTTTAATCTTTTTGACTACTCAAGGTCAGTGAGCACAACATTAGGGGAGTATTTCACACTTGATGCTCCACCAGAAGATATAAATGTTCATGTTAGGGAGGGGAATGTACTGGCAATGCAAGGTGAGGCTATGACAACCGATGAAGCTCGGAAAACCGGGTTCCAGCTCTTGGTGGCTGTTGACAGTAATGGAAAAGCCACTGGAGAAGTTTTCTTGGATGATGGTGAGGAGTTGGAAATGGGTGAGGAGGATGGGAAATGGACTCTAGTGAGGTTTTGTAGTGTTCTAGAAGGGAAGGAGGTGAAGGTTAAATCAGAGGTGGTGAAGGGGAGTTATGCTTTGACTCAAAAGTGGATTGTAGAGAAGGTGATTGTTGTGGGGTTGAAAGAAGGCTCTAGGTTGACAAAGTATAGGTTGACTAAAGGAACAACCTTGAATAAAAATTTGGGGATAAGAATGAGTTTTGATGGTAAGGGAAGGTTTGGCAGTGTAGAAATCTCAGGGTTATCACTGCTTATTGGGAAGGAATTTGAGTTGAATTTGCAATTTATTGAATAAGCATCAGAATTCCCATAATAATGTGAGAAAAACTTTAGCAATAAAAAGAAACTAAAAGAGGTAAAAGACCTCAAATTTTATGTCATTTTCTTTTATTTGTTCTTTTTGGAGTAGCTAAGATGATTATTCCTCGTGACTCACTATCTCATTATTTTTCTCGGAATTGAAATCAAAATTTAAGTGGATAAGATGACTCTTGAGTGGGGAGCTAGAGAAATGCAAAAAAATTTCATATTGTCAAAGTTCTAGGGATTACAAGACGTTGGAGAAGCAGAAGGCTGAAAAGAATGATAAAAAGCAGGAAATAAGAGACCATATTTGATCTAGCCTACTCCCATATTTTATATTAAATTATTAATTACTTAGTGATATATAATTACATATAAATTCCCCTTAATAAATTGTAAAACTACCCCTCAAACCAAAGCATACGTTTTGCCTGTCCCCACCTTTTACACATTTGAAAGCTGACATTTACCTTATGTAATTACAATCCATCTCAATATACTTAGTTCTCTCATAAAGAATAATATTATCAACCACATAAAAGAGTAGCCTAATTGTTGCAAAAAAAATAGTCATGCTTATATGTTTTAGAATAAATTGCAGTTACCTCATTTATGGTTTCCGACAACTACAAATACCTTCCCTGAGGTTTCTGAAATGACACCTTTTTTTTAAAGGTAAATAATAAGTAATGTGAGACCCCGTATTTTCTAATTTTCTAGCCTAATGTTAATTGGGATTATTAGACTAATTAACGATGTTATGAAGGTGAAGGCGATGTGAGCAATCTCAAGAATTTGGGAGCGACTGTCTAATAGCAAGTTAATGGTAAGATCCCGTAATTTTAACCATGTTGATTAAGAATAAATAGAGATTAAGTGATTTAATTGGATTATTTTAATAATTCAACCCTTGATTAGAATATAAAAGGTTGTTATGACTCAAGTCTCAAAGGTTGCAGAAATCCGATAGTCGGAAAATATCGGATGCTAATGTTAAGTTATTGATGCAAGGATTGAGTGGTTGTAATTTAAATAGATGGGAGTATATACATGGAAATAGATTTAAAAGAAACCTTTGGTTTGGTTTGGGTCGGTTCAATTTTAGTGAACCGGTTTATTGGTTTAGTGGTTTAAGAGGACCGGTTTAAGAGGGGTATAAATTATTTGATGAAAGAACCCGAGGGTTCTTAGTGTTCGTCGACAGTCAGTGAGAAGGAAAGAAAACGCAGAACGAAGGAGAGGAAGAAGGAGAAAAGGGAAGAAAGTGTAGACACCCCAAATTGCACAAACAATCATCAAAAATCATTATCTCCTGGAAAGCCAGCATAGAATTTGAAGAAAATAAACTTTTATCTGTATCCGGATACTCAATCCGGATACAAGTACCTTTCCCGTATCCGGATACTCATACCGGATACGTGTGAGCCTTAGTGTATCCGGTACCATGTACCGGATACCTTAAGGCCCTTTGTTATCCGGTCTGACATACCGGATACCTTAAGTTTGCTCAAAATTAGGGTTCTCCGAGAGCTTTTCACTTTTACCATCATGTCCCTCATTAAATGAGGGGAAATCGCGGAAATAACCTTAGGGTTTAGGTTGGAGGGGTTCTAGACATTAATTTGTGTCTACCAATGACCTTAGCCCTTGCCTATAAAGAGGAGCCTCCTCCTTGAGCAAAAGACACAACTCTTGTTTTGAATTCTCGCAAAGAAGAACTCCAAGAGAAGAAGAAAACCGCTGTGGAATCGCCTCCAGAACTCAGGTAAGCCTCAACTTTTTTTTTTATTTTCTGTCTTTACATTCCTAGATCTAGATCTCTTCTTCTACCTTTCTGTAGTGTAAAGCCTTGTTTGTATGTGTGGAAATCCTTCTCCGGCTCAAAGTATCTCAAGACTCCCCTAGCCGTAAAACGTGAAGGCGGATCTAGGAGAAACGAGACTGGGGATTGACCCTAGTGCTAGAACCTATGTAGCATAAGGCCTTTTTGATTGATTGTAAACCGTTCCATATTCAAAGTACCCTTGATTATCTTAAAGAGAACAGAGGGAAACGATAATGGAACGGAACCCTAGGCTATGCTAGAACCTATTTTGTTGAATCTATATGCATGTTGTGTTGATCTTGCTTGGTTTTTCACTTTTGCACACATATTACACTCTTTTTGGTGAATAGGCTCACATTTGGGGATTTATTACATTCATTGTGATAAATCTCCAATAAATGGCCTCAATCAAATTCTGGAGTGTTTTAAAATGTTTTTCAAAGGTTTTGGATTCATCTCACACGAATCACACACTTTTTTATCAATTTTCGGATTTGGTTTTCTTCAAAAGTGGCTTAGCTTGACAGCACCTGTACCCTTACTTTGGACGCCCATAACTTCATCATCCGGATGAATTTTGGGGCGATTCTAGAACCATGGGAAAGGTGAGGCTGTCTAGTTTATGTCCACCAAATTTCATGAATTTCTATCAAGCGGATTTTTGACACCTCTCTGTCGAAGTTAAGTGGACAGTTCAGGTTCAAATACAGAACTTGTCACTTCGACGAACCGCCATGTGTTCGTTTTAAGTCCGATTCGAGTGATTTTTGTTTTTGAGTACTCCTTTATGAGTCTATTTTCAAATCCAGTTGGTTTCATAATTTTTGGATTCCATTTGAATTATTGGTAGCCGATTTACTCAGAACTGTTCATTTGTACTTTTCTGGGTAAATCTGTGATCTTCGGGGCCTGTTCGGGAGACCACCCAAGGCACGTCCGAAGGGATTTTTGTATGAGGCTAGTTTCTATGGAAAGATGGCCATACAAACTTCAATCACACCAAATTTCGTGGACTTTTGTGTAGTGGATTTTTCTAGACAATTTTCCAAAGTTGCCCACTTACCACTTTTAAAAATCCCCAGCAGCAACTTCAAAGGAGCATAACTCCTAGGATTTTTATCGAATTAACTTGAGATTTTGCATGAGTTCCTTATTTATCATAATCTTTCAAATAGAGTTGGTTTGAATCGATTTGAAATTGGATTTGAATGATTTCAAGACAAAGGACCTTACTTTTTACCAAAATTCCCGGATTTGCCTCAACTTGGTTTTGGCCACTTTTACTTTGATTTCCATCTTTTGAGATATTCCAGAAATGATATTGACATAAGAGAGGATCTAAAATCCATTTAGATCTTCATGTGGAGATATCATACATTTGACCTTTTTCAAGGTTTCTCATGATTTTTAGCAAGCTTTCTTACTTTGTTTTTGCATGAATATACACTTGGCAACCACTTCGTGTGGATGAATGGGGGTGCCTAACACCTTCCCCCGTTCATAATCTAATCCCCTTACCCATCTCTGGATTTTATTTTCAAGTAGGGTTATTTTTACCCTAGAGTGTTTCTTTTGGCCATTTTGCCTATTTTTGAACTCTTTGGTGTCCATTCTCACCCCAAAATCATGAATGATGGCGACTCTCCCAATTTTTGCGTTGAGCCCGTGTGTTGACGGAGGGATGATCACTCCGGTGATTTTTTCCCATGTCTCACAGAAAGGGAAGATTCTAGCTTTGGATTGCGAGTCTCCAAGTAAGTAGCACCTTCATTTTTAGTGAACTGATTTATTGGTTTAGTGGTTTAAGAGGACCGGTATAAGAGGGGTATAAATTATTTGATGAAAGAACCCGAGGGTTCTTAGTGTTCGTCGACAGTCAGTGAGAAGGAAAGAAAACGCAGAACGAAGGAAAGGAAGAAGGAGAAAAGGAGAGAAAGGGAAGATTCTAGCTTTGGATTGCGAGTCTCCAAGTAAGTAGCACCCTTCCTACTTACTGTTTGCAAAGAAATCATAGTTTAAACGAGAAATACATGTTCGTTTGGTTTCATGCGATTTTTTGGGTTTTCGTCGTTTGATTTGGGTTGGAGAAGATTTATTGTGTAAATCGAGTTGTAAATGGTTAAGTTTTGATTCTTGGGTGTTCTTTGATAATTGTGAGGTGTTTGAGATGAAATAGAATAAGAGCTGGAGTTGTATTTGGGAAAAATGGGGGTGGCGGAAACGTTATGTTTCGATCGCCTACCTTGGTCGCTTAGGCAACCAAAAATCACATAGAAAATAAAGGGGGCGCCTAGGTGCCCACCGCAGAGAAAAAGGTATTTTGGCTATTTTGAGTAGATTTTCAGTGTGAGATGTGTTTTTATTGATTTTAATCAACATATGAACCATTATAGGGGTTTAGAGACTTCTTCTCCTTAGTTTATCTCGGGATTATATATACTCGGGTTTGTGGTTACGCTTTTATTTATCTTTGACTTGGCATTTTAAAGAAATGATGTTCCTTCTTTTGGATTTTATGGGAGTTGAAGGATGTGGAATTTATTTCATTTGTAAATTATACGATGGCATTTTTATGATAAATGAGAACTTGAAAGGCCGATGGCCTATGGCATGTTGGTTCTGTGGGCAGTGGATGGCCGTTCACCCTTGCTGTGAGAGCTGGGGGTAGTGAATGTGCATCCATCACAAACGTGGATATTTGTGGGTAGTGGATTGCCGTTCACCTTAGTTGGAGGTAGTGGACTGTTGTTCACCGTAACTAGGGGTAGTAAACCTGCATCCACCACAAATATGAATTCTAAAGGTAGTGAACTATATGGCGTGTTGATTCTGTGGGTAGTGGATTGCCGTTCACCTCAGTTGGGGGTAGTGGACTGTTGTTCACCCTAACTGAGAGTAGTAAACCTGCATCCACCACAGACGTGGATATTTGTGGGTAGTGGATTGCTGTTCACCTCAGTTGGGGTAGTGGACTGTTGTTCACCCTAGCTAGGGGTAGTGAACCTGCATCCACTACAAATATGACTTCTGGGGGTAGTGAACTCAAGTTCACCACATGCTTGGATGCATTGTGGGTGATGAACATAAATTCACCCCAGAAGCTCAGAATCGTAAGATTGTTTAACCGTGGTTGGTTTTTATGAGTTTATACTGAGATTTGTATTGTCATGATGAATTGCTTCTTCATATGATTTGGTAGTGAATGGAAAATTCCACTTGGCATGTGCTATGAATAGGCAGTGTAGAGGGGCACTCCGTTGGCCTTGATTCATCTGGCGGCATGGAGGGGCACTTCATTGACCTTGATTCATCAGGCGGTATAGAGGGGCACTTCGCTTGACCTTGATTCTTTGGGCAATGTAGAGGGGCACTCCACTAGACCTTGAATCTTGATTAGAGGGTAGAGGGTGATTATCTCGATTTACAAACACTTTATACTAATATTGTGTTGTTATAATTGAACTGCTTCTTTATAGTTAAACTGCTTCTTAACATGATTTTGATAGAATTTGCACGTATTGTATATGAGCATGTTACTTTATTATCTAAAAGTTGAATAAACTGTTTCTTATCATGCATTGTGCTACTTACTGAGACGTTAGTCTCACACGTGTTTTGTTTTTATCGGTTTTGTTTTCAAATCTCGCTGGTGAGCCACGTATCGGGGCAAATTATCAAGGTGATCCGGAGTATAGGCCGGAGGATTATTCGACCCTATGTAGGGTTTTTGTTTATCTCACTTTTGGTCACTTTTTGAGGAAATATAATGTATATTTTGGATTGATTATTGTTGTACATGACTAATCATATCTAGAGAGAGAGAGAGAGATGTGAAATAATAGTCACCCTTTTGTAGATGATCTATATACTTTTGGTGTACTAGCTTGTATCTAGGTCTCAGTATTTTTATTGGATACCTTATACTTGTACACCACATGTCCTGTGCACTCTGATGAATTGTCCTATAATGCCATGCATCTATTGATCTGGTTGATGTGGGCCCATAAGTAATGCCCCGGGGACGGGTTGGTGCCGTGATAGGGCAGATCCAAATTCGGTGCGCTACATGTAATGTGTAGATATGGAAATCAACTGTACAAGCTACCCAACTACAGGGTAGATGAGGATATCCTCAAACACATCTATACTTCTAAGACTCTAGTTTCAATAATTGATCTTTCCACCCTATAAGAGTTCCCACTCCAGCCCCCAATTGCTTATAATTTCCCTAAGAGCTGTATCCGATATTGTGATTTTCTCTTTGGCAAACCTCGCTTGAATATCCTCCACTATTTAGTGAATAACACTATTGGGAGGCAAATAAGAATTCTGAAATATTCATCTATTTCGTTCTTTCCAAATGTGATAAATAACTACTCGAAATGAGAGTTTAAAATTATCCCAATCTGAGTCAAACCCCAACAATGGTGAGTAGACCACTCAATGAATTTGAAACTTACCTCCCTTGTCAGACTTATAAAATGTAATTTAAACTCTGAATCCATATAGTGAACAATAAATGTGTAATAAAGTGTAAAAAATATTAACGGAAATATAATGTCCAAAGGATAACATTCCATACAAATCCCTTAAGCATAAAATAAATTACATCAATATAAATCCCTTAAACATAAAACAAAAGGTACTTCCTCATAGTTAATCTTAAATTGTTGTCCTCTTTGTAAGAATTTGTTAATTACGTATCTCAATTAATTATTTATACAATTAACGTATTGATTTATTTAATTAAAATAATAATTTTCCAGAAAAAAAGGTCTTTCCAGGAAATTTTTTTGGTAATATTCTAAAATTCTTTTTCCCAAGAAAAAAGTATCAAATCACTTGATTCCATGATTGTTAAAACAAATTTAAAAACAAAACACACACACACACATAAAATTTTCAGACAAATTTAAAAAATTAAAAATCAATCAAATATCCGCCAAAATTCGCCAAAAAAGTTTCAGTCTAGTCCTAAACATTCCTAGAATCAATTTACAACTTGGGAGGATTTAATCTCTGTTTAAACCTCAAAAAACTTTACTTCTTTTTTCAAAACTTTAAATCTACGAAAACTGGACCTTGACTTTTCAAACCGATGATTCCATCAAACTTAGAAGGTCCAACGTGGAGGAGGGAGTGGGGTTCAATTTCCTTTCAAAGAAAATATTTTTGAAGGGGTCTTTGAGTAGGGAACGTTGAAAATGGCATCCCAATCTCTGCTAACTTCGCATTTCTTGGGTAGTTAGGCGGTCCCAAGTAGGAATCGCCTAAGTTGGAACAAATTTCCCAGTCTCGTTCCAACTCAAGGCTATCCTAACTTGAGACTGCCCCGAGTTATACTCCTTTTGAAAATGAAGGGTCCGAATCAGAATATTGGATTGGAACCCTCCAATCCCAAGTTGGACCGGATGGTTTGAACCGGTACCTTTAGGTTTAGTAAATCATGCATTAGATTGGGGCCCTTTATTTTATGATTGGGATTGTACTTATTTTTTGCACTCTTCTATATCCTATGAAAGAGATGTTGTCACTTCGAGCAATTAAGCATTACAATGTTCTTGATAAGAAAGCTTCCTTACCATTACCGCAAGAAATGGCAGACTTGAAATCTGCTGGAGCCCTTGGTTGGAAGATCTGTTGGTCCAACAGTAAAGTATGTGTCCACTTAGGTGCATGAAGCCTACATGTACACATCCTCCACTGTTGGACCAGCAGATGTTCCAGTGTGAGGGACCAGCTAATATGGTCTCAAAATGGCAACATCTCTCTAGCAAATAAAAAAGGAATAATTATGGTTTACCCTTTAAGGTTTTATACATCTCACTTTCCCCCTTAAAGTTTTTGAAATACCAGTTCACCACCTTGAGGTTTGCAATGTGCAACAGTTTCCCTATTCTACCAATGAATCAGTAAGAAAAAACCATATATCGACAACTTTACCTATAATACATCATATACAAACCTTTAAAAGGGGAAAAAATATTGAACTAAACTAATATGCAAAGCGAATGAACTAATCTAGTGGGATACTAGAATAAAAGAGGCAAAATTGTCAATATATAATTCTATCCTTGTCAACTCATCGATCAAACTCTTAGAAGGGGAAACTGTTACACATAACAAACATCAAGGTGATAAACTGGTATTTCAAAAACCTCAAGGAGAATGTGGGATTGTACGAAACCTCAAAGGATAAAGTGTAATTACCCCCCAAAAAAAATTTATATAAGCAGCATCATTTAGGGTTGCATCTCGGTGTGGTTTGGTTCAGGTTAGCCTCAACCCAACACCAAACCAAGGTTATTGATGGTCGGCCCAAAATCGAACCAAACCGACCTCAAAACCAAAATACCCACACTGAAAACCGAACCGATTATTTAAAGAAAACCCGTAACCCAACCCAAACAGAACCGAATTGCAAAATTCGGTTCGGTTCGGTTTGGGTCATTTTCTCATATTTAAAACTTGTTATCAAGAGAGAGATTCCCACTTTTGCCCAAAAAATTTTTTTAAAGAATACACACAACAAATTTAAAGGATCATTACTTACATGCGGTCCAATCCCTTAAGTAGTTCACATGCATACATAAGATGGAGCAAAAAGCTTAAAATTCCAAGTCATATGTTAATTGTTTTGGATCGCACTTTTGAGATCGTGAATCAATTTAATAATTAACTACAAGGATTTATAAAATAATAATCTTATTCATTATTTTATAACTTATAATTTATAAGTTATATCTTATTATTATAACTTTATCTATTGTATATTTTATATATATTATTATATTTTGGTTTGGTTCGATTCAGTTTTACACTTAGGAAATTCGGTTTGGTTTTAGATTTAGTTTGGTTAACCTCTTCAACCCAAAATCGAACCAAACAAATTCGGTTCTCTATTTTTAAAACCAAAACCTACCCAAAGACTATATAGCCCAAACCAAACTGACCTATTGCAGCCCCAGCAGCATTTCCTCAAAGTGCACACATGAGCGCAGTAACAAGGTGTACGGCTCATGGCAAACGATTTCATTCCCTCTCTTGGATGGAATATAGAAACAAGAGAAACGATACGTTTCTACGACGTTCTGTGGAGAGATCGAGCAAGGAATAGCAAAGGCGGACTCCACAAGAAGACATCAAATGTCTTCTTGTCACTTGGTTTTGGTCTGCAAATCTGCAGACTCTGAAGGGTATCGATCTCGGCTGACGACTCTCGGTTCTCCACATGAAGACTCCCACGGAAAACCAGCAGCAGGTTAGAACTTCGATTTTCTTTTAGCGTTCGCCTCTCCTGCTTGATCATATGCATGGAGAATTCATTTTTATAGATTCTGTTTGTGTTTTCATCATTGCATTTAAGCTTAAATCTCGGTGCTTTTTGGTATACAAGATTCCCCTGTGTCTGTTTTGTTGTTCTTGCAATTGAGCCTATGATTGCATGAAATCTGGAAATTGGGTGTTTATTTTGAATTTGTTTGCTTGAAGTTCACAACAATAGCATAGAAGTGTGAAGAATCTTATCCTGCAATTTCTGGTAGTTTCTTATTGTTTCCAGCTTCCAGGCCTCTAAAGTTGGTTCCTGAAAATTTATTGGAAGTACAAAAGGGTTTTTAGTGGGAGTTCATGGGCTTTTTATCAGTTTGACAGTCTCTCCTCTGACAAAATCCTTGTGCTGTATGTCTAAGTAATGCTAACGTCTATATCAAGATTGTCTCCGGCCTTCCACTTATCTTGTATTTTGAAACACCTAGATGATCTGAGGTATGTTCATTTCTTTCTTTTCTTTCCTATTCATTCATCAATCTTAACATCCTGATATTGGGAATGTTGGTATAATGTTTTCTTTCAGACATCACAACATGCCTAATATCTTTTATTAGGAAATCTGGGTGCTAAACATTGCTGATTTAGTATCTTTGATATCACCAATGCTCATCTAATATTTGTCTCTTCCTATTCATTCATCAGCAATGTCTAATATCCTCAGTTTCCATCCGTATGAAATCTGTATCTTGAGCAACAGTGTTTGTGGCAACTACATTTGTTTGTTCTCCAGCTTGCATTCAATGTTTTAACCCATCAGCTCACCTCCTCCTTTTTCACTACTCATTCATCTCTTCAACCTTTTCTCTGATTTTCAATTAATGCTTGATATCAGTTACAACATGAAGTTTTGAAAACTCAAACTAAGAACAGTAAAATAGGGCCAACAATTACAACACACTTTAAGCCACATATTGTAGTCTATTTGCATGGGTTACTATTAGAATTGTGTGATTCATTGTAAAATTCATTCAAGGGTGTACTTGGGATTCTTTAGATGTTAAGGGTTTGACTCTTACAGTTCAAATAGTGAATCATCTGATTTTTAGAAAACTGCATCAAACATTGGTACTGTATCAATTTTTTAGCATTGGCAATTTTGGTGAAAAAGGTGATTTTCCAGAGCTGGTCTTAATAGTCATTGATTTGTTCCTTGGCAACAGAGCACCTAGGGCAACAATAACAGAAAACCTTGGGCAATAATATTCTAACATATCATTTTACTAGAAATGGTTGAATTTTATAACAGGAGACTTCATGAAGGTATTTTATGTGTTCAGTATTAGTGCTGTTTCCAATGGGTGGTTACTACTTGGCCTTTGTTGCTTTTGTTGAATTTGTCAGAGAGTGACGACTCTGGCCTTCTGATCCTGTTGGAGGTTAATCCATTGATGATAGGCCCCGATCAAGCAGCAACTGCTTATGGCACACTGTTAGAAAACTGTGTGGGTTGGTTTATTGGCTACTAAATGTAAAAATCTGTGTGTTTCAGTCCACATGATGTGGAACTTACTGGTTGAGGTCATTAATTACTTCAATTTGTTGTTTGGATATATTTTGAAGGTTTTTTTTGGGTCTGATTCTGTTCTTTGTATTTCAGGAACTGTATATACGTGCTCGGGAAAATCCATATTTCAAAGATATAAGAAAAGTTGATCAAACCTTTATGGCTAGGGCACCAACCTTTAGCTTAAAGGGAAGTGCTAACAGCCAGAGCATAGCTGAATCCTCATTAGATATTGATGAAGACCCCAAAAGTTCTCTATTGGATATATCTGAAAGTATCGTAGAGGAATCTCCTGAAAATATTGCAGATGATTCAATTTCAGATATTGTTTTAGAAACTTCTGGACAGTCTTTACCTGGAAGACAGTCATTGTTTGGTCAAGTACAAACATTTGCTTTCCCTATTGTTTCATCAGATATCAGCATTGACTTGGAACAAGCAAATGATTTTGTAAAGGAATCAGTCCCCACAGTCTATGAGTCAGTTGAAGGGTTCGTCATTTCTCAAACTGTGGGCAGGCCAACTTTTGAAAGATCATATACTTTGAGTAAAAGGAAGTTGGATCTTTCCAAAATTCCCCTTCCTCAAACAGCTGCATTGTTTTATGATGGGAATGCATCCCGAATGGAAATTATGGAATCATCTGATGGCATTAACCGGCTAAATCTGTATTTGAGAGCTAGAAGGGATGATATAGATGCTGGTATCCCAGGAAGATTTTTACATGCTGTGATTGGGCAAGATATCTCTGGTAAATTCTTAATATATCTCCTTTCTCATAACAGCTTTGTCCATCTCCTTGAGTTTCTTTTCCATATTTTCTTATTTCAAACAATGCCTATAATTGAGTTCTATACATTGTTACTGTTTTAGAAGGATAGCAGGTCTATGGTTTGATGAGTTGCTTCGTAGAAATTCTGAAAGGATTAGTAAAAAAGTGATCAGTTGTATTATTGCAATCTGGCTTAACTGGTAGAGTACTTTTGGTTTTAGCTTTAAATTATTTTTGTCACAGGATCCTGATGTTTTCAAGTTCTATTGAAATGCCAGAAAGTAGTTGGAATTCTTGAAACCTCCCAAAGAAGTACAAAATATGACATAATCAAAATGTTGTTAAAACTAAAATATTGAATGTTTTTGCTCAAATGGTGGATTTCAAGAAAACTCAAAAGTCAAAAATCATATGCAGCTGGTGTCAAGGTGTCCAATTTATAGATGGCAATTAATGCCTAGAATATTTGAGCAATTAACTTTCACTTCCATCAAGATGAAAACAATTGTTGGAAGTTTTAACTACCTTTTGAAGTATGCTGCTTAAATCCTATCCCAGTGTTCAGTGTATGTGTCTACTGCTATGTAATTGTAACTTAATAACAGAAAATTTTTTTTTGTGGTAATATTTTATAACATAACTTGCACTTCTTTTTGAATATCTTCTGGCTGAAACATTTTTTGTGGGGCTTAGCCATATTCAACATGGATTCCTGGCCCATATCTCAATTTATTATATCCCTTGGGGGTGGTCCCTGGTGGTTTTTTTTTTCTGAAGGACCTAGGTAACATAGGGCAGAAAGTAAACTTGTTTAAATGTATGCAGACCATATTGTTCAGGAAGGACGCTGGAAGGAAAAGGAATGTTCAACAGAGGTTCCTTGCTCATGACATAGTTATGCTGTGAGATGGCCCCTGGTGGCTACTCTACATGGGAGAGAAGAAAATCTATTCAAATCAAATCTAAATAAATCATACAGTTTGTAAAATTAATGGGAATAAAGGGAAAAAATAATAATTACCTATTGCAACTGATTTGATAGTTTCAATATTGCACACTAATACGTTTAAGTTAGCGAACTGCAATTCTTGTACATATACACCTCTTGTTAGGTATACCTCAAAAGAGATGCTATTAACGTTGAGATTTACCTTTTATTTGTTTACAGATGTTGGATCTGTTGCTTCAACAATCATGTATGCCTTCTACTTAAATGAAACATCAAAAAGCAGCCAGCTTTGCACTGTACCTGTTGTTAACATGAGGAGGGCTGATCTAAGCTCTCATCTTGAGCTCAAATGGCTGCTTGAATCGTGCCATATTGACGAGATGTCCTTAATTTTCATAGATGAGGTCTGTTTTTGTCTAACTGGAAGAAATTGTAAGTTTTAGGATGCCTACAAAATGCATGGTGATAGGCATATTGGAAATTCAACATTCAATAGCTCCAAATGCTTCTTATTGGATAATTCTGACCATTGATTAGTCACACTATTATGGTAAAAAATAATTAAGAAAAAACTGAATGTAAAAAGTTGATATTCATTTATTTGGGGGCCTTGATGGCTATTAAATGATTGAAGGGTGCTCATCCATGTGCTGTGCCTCGTCATTATGTCTACAGCTATGCTGTTTAAAGATTCTTTTTTCTGATACAAACTCTCCTGCATCTTAGATTTGTCTGTTTCCATAAAGTTCATTATATCTCAGTTCCAATATGCTTCTTACTTGGATGCTTGAATGAAATCCTGTTTCCCCTATCTTGATGAATGCCTGAGCAGATTGACCTTTCCTACTATGATCAGTTTGGGAGTCTTAAACTAGTTCTATTAAATGGCAACAGGGTCCCAGCAAAACAAGAGGTAAAATCAAGTGGAAAAATTCATTGTTATTTTACCTTTGGCTCAGTTTAATTAATGGGTTATCTAAGTGTCTTCTTGATGCAGGCGTTAAAGGAGGCATTGATTGAAATCTTCAATTGCAAAAAGGTCTTTTCTAATTGGATCAATGCAGTTTAATATTTCAATAGAGCTTATCTACTTCCTAAAATATGAAGTAGAATGTTTCTGCCTGTCTATGTAGGGAAATTCTGCTTATCCTTGGGTTGATACTGTTACTGTGGGACAGGTATAATTTTATGATACTTTTGATGTACTGTGAGACTTTCTTTCTTCCTTTCTCTGAGAAATTGTTGTATGTGGAACCCAAATTAAAAATTCTTTCTTTTGTTTTTCCCTTGTTATGCTGCTTCACATGATTGATTGTTACTCCATACTGCTGATCTTCTTGTGAATAAACAAGTTTGTTCAATATACAGGATAACCAATATGAATAATCTCTCTCTCTCTCTCTCTCTCTTATTTGCGAATGTTTGTGTATTAGATGTTTGTATTTATCTGTCACTAATATTTCTTTAGTGGTGTAAAACATTAAGCATTAATCAAGGTTTTGTCACTTGCCTATGATGAAGATGTTTTAGCCTGAAGCTGTAAGGCACAATTCCAGTGAGCTGCAATTTATTAATATTAATATAATAACAAAACTAATAAAATACATTATGCGAACTAGTTGTGCTTGGCCATACGAATTCTTTTCTTCCATCATAATATTTTAAACACCATCTCCTCAATTAGATTATGGGTATCCAAATCCTTTTTGATTGATTCTATCTAGGTTCTTTTTAGTCCTCTTTGATCCTTCAATTAGATCCTTCTCACCTTCTGACAGTTATTTCATCAGTCCTTAAGATGTCATACGCTCAAACCATCTTGACTTTATTTGCTTTTATCTTATCTTGAACGAGCAATGGCTAGACAATTTCAGAACTTTCATGCCATATCTTATATTTCCTAGTTTCCCATACATCTGTATCAACATTCTAATTTTAGTAAGCTTATCCTATGCGTATATGCTGCTTACTTGTTATCTAATATTTTGATCTATACATAATATCAGAACTACTTGTTGTCCTAAAAAATTTTCTTTTTTAGTTTGTGTAACATGTCAATCTCATAACACCTTAGAAATGCCTTTGTAATTAAGCCATCTAAACTTTTGCTTTTGGCTTTCTTTTATGTTGTGCTAGTTCACATGATTGATGAGTTTCATCAGATTTTAAACTTCACGGTATACTGCTGATCTTGTTGTGTTCCATATCCAGGATAACCAATATACAATCTCTCGCTCTCTCTCTCTCTCTCTCTCTCTCTCTCTCTCTCTCTCTCTCTCTCTCTCTCTCTCTCTCTCTCTCTGTCCCTCTGTCTCCCCCCTTTTGTGTGGTTGTTTATTTTTATGTTTGTGTTCAGCTGTCATACTTGCTTAGTGGTGTAAAATGTTAAGGCATGTGTTAGGCCACAAGTGCGTTTCACCTATTCTAGGCGCAGGGGTAATTCCGGGAATCTAGATCGTGGCTGACATGTAAGAATTCTGTTAGGGAGTAAGTGTCGGCATTCAGTTAGTGATTTTTGGCTTTCGGTTATGGCTAAGGGGGTGAGGAGAATATAGGGGGAGGGGGTGGTTAGAGCAGGGATCATGTGGAAAATTTGTAGGTAGTGAGCTTGCTCATTTTGGAGAGTTCCCAAGCCTCTTGAATGCTTGGTTATTTTGGAAATATTCAGATATCAAATAAAAGTTGCCCTCATCCAATTTTCTGCAACTACCTGTGTTGTTTAAGTTCGTTTTCAACTCAGTGCTTATCAAATTGGTATCAGAGCAAACGTACCTGGGAGATGACAGCCAAAAATGTTGCTCAGCGGATGGATTCTATGGAGGAAGTGATGGGTGTCGTGCAAGAAGAGTTCCAACAGGAAGTGTGAACGTTGAAGGAGGAAATACAGAATATGAACAAACGATTCGAACAGTTCCTCAAGTTGCAAGAAGATATTGCTCGAGACGGTTCGTATCCAAATAAAGGGGAAAAGCTCGTCAGTCCATTCATGGGGGGATCTCATAATTTAGATGGCGGCTAGAACTCAAACGGATTTCGCCATGAATTCCGATCCCGGAGGTTGGAGATGCCATTGTTCGATGGCTCGAATCCGAATGGATGGATTTTGAAGGCAGAACGATATTTCGCCCTCAATCGGTTGACCAATGAAGAGTAGCTTGAGGCGGCGATTATGGCGTTTGAAGGAGATGCCCTGCTGTGGTATCAATGGGAAAATAGGAAGCGATCCATTGTTTTTTGGGAAGAGATGAAGTTGCTTCTCTTGAAGCAGTTCCGAATAACCCAAGCGAGCTCACTCCACGAACAGTGGTTGGCTCTTATTCAAGATGGTAGTGTACAGGAGTATCGCCGGAAGTTCATCGAGATGTCGACGCCATTGGAGAATGTCTCCGAGGAAGTAGCTCTGGGTAATTTCATTAATGGGCTGAAACCAGAGATCAAAGTGGAGGTCTGGATCTTGGAGCCCAGCAACTTGGGTTGAGCCATGGACTTAGCTCAAAAGATAGAAGAGAAGTTGTGGGTGACCAAATCCCACAAACCAGCCAGTGGGTTTCATCGAGCAAGGGGGTATAATAATCAAAGCGGGGGGTAAAGTCGGGGCACCAGCTACCATTCTGAAGCTTCTCGACCAAATTTTGGGGCAAATCGCTCTACAGAAAAATTTTCCAGAGAGGTGCTAAGGCTTTCCGATTCGGAACTTCAGAGGAAACGAGAAAAAGGGTTGTGTTATCGGTGTGATGAAAAATGGGCGCCTGGGCACATCTGCAAGAAGAAGGAGTTGAATGTCCTTCTTACCCATGACGTGGATGTAGGAGAGCAGGAAGAGGGCGAAAAGTCGCAAGAAGCGGAACCCGAACTGGAGGCGTCTGAGCTTAATCAAATGGCGGAAGTCTCGCTCAATTCGGTGGTGGGCTTGACTACTCCAAAGATGATGAAATTGAAGGGGATGATCGGTGAGCAGGAGGTTGTGGTGTTGATTGACCCAGGTGCAACCCATAATTTCATTTCCTTAGATCTGGTTAACAGAATTCAAATTCTTGTTGTTAAAACTGAGGTTTATGGAGTGGCTATGGGAACTGGGAATGCTGTATGTGGAGAAGGCTTATGCCGAGGAGTAACTCTTCATCTGCAGGGGATTGATATTGTGGAAGAATTCTTGCCTCTTGGGGTGGGGAGTTCTGATGTAATTCTGGGAATTCAGTGGCTTGAGACTCTGGGGATGACTCATACAAACTGGAAGACACAAGTGATGAAATTTAGGCTCCGTAATGAGTCCGTCACTCTGCGTGGGGAGCCCTCCCTTGGGAAGACTCTGGTTTCTTTGAAGGCTTTGATGCGAACCATTAAACACGAGGGAGCTGGAATTTTGGTCGAACTTAATCAATTGGAGGGTTTAAAGGAAGTGAGTCCTAAGGTGCCGCAATTTATTCACTAGGTTTTGACAGAATATGAAATTGTCTTCGACATGCCTTCAGGATTACCACCTAGTAGGGGACATGAACACTCCATTGTTCTCAAAGAGGGCAGCCAACCGGTTAGTGTCCGACCCTATCGCTATCCTCACACCCAGAAGGATGAGATTGAAAGATTGATCAAGGAAATGCTTGCTGCTGGAATAATTCAGATCAGCAATAGTCCCTTTTCGAGCCCAGTTTTGCTTGTTAAGAAGAAGGATGGTTCCTGGCGTTTTTGTGTGGATTATAGGGCTCTAAACAAGGCTACAGTACCAGATAAGTATCCCATTCTAGTCATTGATGAACTCCTTGATGAGCTACATGTTGCGAAAATTTTTTCTAAGTTAGACTTGAAGTCCTGTTACCAGCAAATCAGAGTCAACAGTCAGGATGTTAATAAAACTGCCTTTCGAACTCATGATGGACAATACAAGTTCCTTGTCATGCCGTTTGGACTTACGAATGCTCCCGCTACTTTCCAATCTTTGATGAATGATGTCTTTCGGCCTTTCCTCCGGAAGTTCGTGTTAGTATTCTTTGATGATATTTTGATTTATAGCCCATCAGAGGAGTCCCATCAGCAGCATCTAGTGCAGGTCTTGGAAACCTTGCAGGCCAATAGCCTCTATGCCAATCGAAAGAAATGTGAGTTTGGTAGGACTCAAGTGGCCTATTTAGGTCATATCATTTCAGGGCAGGGGGTAGCAGCCGACCCAAGCAAAATTCAAGCCATGACTTCTTGGCCAACTCCCACTAATTTGAAGGCATTAAGGGGATTTTTGGGTTTGACAGGTTATTACCGGAAGTTTGTGGCTGAGTATGCTCGAATTGCGTTTCCATTGACGGATCAGCTAAAGAAAGATAAGTTTGGGTGGAATTCGGAAGCTGCATCAGCTTTTGAAGAACTTAAGCATGCTATGTCCTCAGTCCCTGTCTTGGCAATGCCCGATTTCAGTAAGCCCTTCATTGTCGAGACGGATGCTTCTGGGTTTGGGTTAGGAGCTGTTCTTATCCAGGGACAGCAACCAGTAGCTTATTACAGCCAAGTTCTGGGTCCTCGAGCTCGCCTTAAGTCCATATATGAGAAGGAATTAATGGCAATCGTGTTTGCAGTGTTGAAATGGCGACCTTATTTGCTTGGAAGGCGTTTCATTGTGTGGACAGATCAGCAGAGTTTGAAGTTTCTATTGGAACAGCGGATTGTTGGAGTTGAATATAAAAAATGGATTACTAAAATCATGGGGTATGATTTCAATATTCAGTACCGAAGTGGGGCAAGTAATCGAGTAGTGGATGCACTTCTCGTGTAACAGACCAAGTGGAGTGCTCTACTTTGGCTGTACCACAGTGGCAGTATTGGGACTCTTTGAAGGTAGAATTGGCGGAGGATACTTTTCTAAAGAAACTAAGGGAGGACATTATTTCAGGTACACAATCTCATGTTGGGTTCACAGTGGAACAAGGGATATTGTTCTATAAGAATCGTCTTGTTATTCCACAGTCCTCTAAACTTCTTTCTACTCTAATTGGAGAATTTCATACCACTCCGGTTGGGGGACATTCGGGAGAAACAAAGACTTATCAACGCATGGCAGCTGAGTTATATTGGGTAGGCATGCGCAAAGATGTAGCCAGATTTTTACGGGAGTGTACTGTTTGCCAACAGAATAAGTACTTGGCCACTACTCCAGCTGGGTTACTGCAACCCATTCCACTTCCGGCACAAGTTTGGGATGAAGTTACTCTTGATTTTATTGAGGGGTCGCCCCGTTCCGAGGGCTGGGATGCTATCTTAGTAGTGGTGGACCGACTAAGTATGCTCACTTTATTGGTTTGAAACATCCTTTTACTGCTGTCTCGGTTGCTAGCATTTTTATTCGTGAGATTGTGAGGCTTCATGGTATTCCCCAATCAATTATTTCTGATCGGGATAGAGTGTTCTTGAGCCATTTTTGGAGTGAGCTGTTTAAGCTGCAGGGAACTACTCTAAAACGGAGCATTGCCTATCATCCTCAATCCGATGGGCAGACGGAGGTTGTCAACCGGTGTTTGGAAACTTATTTGCGCTGTTTTGCTTCTGGAAAGCCTAAAAGTTGGGCTCGCTGGTTGGCATGGGCAGAATATTGGTACAACACTTCTTTTCATTCCTCCACGCGTTGTACTCCTTTTCGTGCTCTCTATGGTCGGGATCCACCTTCTCTTATTCGATATGAGCGAGGAGCTGCTTCGGTGTCTTTGGTAGATCAGTTATTGGAGGACCGTGATGCTATTTTGGATGACCTGAGAATGCATTTGCTGCAAGCCCAGCAGCGGATGAAGCGGCAAGCTGACCTCAAGCGCCACCATGAAGAGTTCAATGAAGGTGACTTGGTATTCTTGAAATTGAGACCATACCGACAGCGTTCCCTCGCTCAACGTAAATTCGAGAAACTAGCTGCACGTTACTACAGCCCATTCAAGGTTCTTCAGCGTATCGGAAAGATAGCCTACAAGCTGGAACTTCCTCAGACAGCAGCAATTCAACCTGTTTTCCATGTTTCTCAGTTGAGGGCAGCACGTGGGACTTCCTCTTCATCTCCAATAATACCACCTCAGTTGACTCCTGAGCTTGAACTTGTGGTGGAACCGGAAGAAGTGCTGGGGCTACGTCCTAAAACTCAAGGTCAATCGGGCGAAGTTGAAGTGTTGTTGAAATGGAAGTCCCTGCCTGAGTATGAGGCAACCTGGGAGGATTTTCACTTGATTCAGCAGCAATTCCCTGACTTTCACCTTGAGGACAAGGTGAATGTTTGGGCGGGGGGTAATGTTAGGCCACAAGTGCATTTCACCTATTCTAGGCGCAGGGGTAATTCCGGGAATCTAGATCGTGGCTGACATGTAAGAATTCTGTTATGCAATTCTGTTAGGGAGTAAGTGTCGGCATTCAGTTAGTGATTTTTGGCTTTCGGTTATGGCTAAGGGGGTGAGGAGAATATAGGGGGGAGGGGGTGGTTAGAGCAGGGATTATGTGGAAAATTTGTAGGTAGTGAGCTTGCTCATTTTGGAGAGTTCCCAAGCCTCTCGAATGCTTGGTTATTCTGGAAATATTCAGATATCAAATAAAAGTTGCCCTCATCCAATTTTCTGCAACTACCTGTGTTGTTTAAGTTCGTTTTCAACTCAGTGCTTATCAGCATGAAGCAAGGTTTATCACTTGCTAATTACGCAGGCTGAATATGTATGGCATAATTCTAGTGAGCTGAAATTTATGAATATAACAACAGGTATAACAAAGTGCCTTGTGCTGACTAATTGAGGTTAGCAATAAGAATCCTTATCCTCCATAACAATCTGTTCAAATTAAATTTTTATAGTCTCTCTTTTAAGAAAAGAGGTAATACATGACTTAAGGAAAAATTAATTTTTGAGAAAATTTTTGTTATTCTGTCAAAGAAAAAAAAAACAAAACAAACTAAATCAAAAAAAAAAAAATGTCAAAAACCATATCTTTAGTTAGATTATGAGTATCCAAATCATTTTTTATTGACTCGATCTAGGTTCTTTTTGATCCTCCACTTACCCTTCTAGATCCTTTGATGAGTTCCTCCTCAAACATCACTATTATCTCCTCAGGTTGTCGGGGGTTACATGCTCAACCATCTTGACTTATTTTTCTTTTACCTTATATTCTATTTGAGCAACATATAGACAGTTTCATGCTTTAACCTTATCTTTCCTAGTTTCCCACACATCCATCTCAAAATATCTTAGAAATGCTTATCATATGTATATATGTTGCGCATTTGTTATCTAAATTTTTTTTCCATAAATAATATCAGGCCTGCTAGTTGTCCTGTAAAATTGTCTTTCTGATTTTAGTGTAATGCGTCAATCAAATGCGTATCTATACTTAATGCCATCCCCTCGATTCTGTGTGATATCCTCATAAATATTACCATATTATGAATAATGGCTTCAAGATAACAAATTGTGATTGTTTACATACATGTGTGAGAGTACCGCATTCTTGTGCACATGCGCCTTTTGTGCATGCGCACGCGTGTGTCTACACGTATGTTTTGGTTTGTGTGCATTTATTTTTTCTGTTATGCAACTATTTTATTTTACTATGGTTAGGTAGTTTGTATTTACGGTGAAGATTTTGTTCTCCTGAAAGAATTGAGGTATTATATCAATTGTTTACCTAAACAATGAGAATTTGCCTTGTTTCTCAATGAGTCATGTACACATTCTCTTGATTTATATGGCTGATATACGCCTCATCTGAGACATTTGATACACACATCTTTCATACCAGATCTACTAGAACTTTGAGAATTTAAGTCTCTGCCCACAGAGGTATATGTGTTATATCTTGAGGCATACATATATGGTGAAGATTGTGTTTTTGTGAAAGAAATGAGGTATTATATCAATTGTATAATTAAACTGTGAGAATTTACCTTGCTATCAAATGAGGCATGTGCTTTATGTCTTGATGTATATGGCTAATATATGCCTCATCTGACACATTTGATATACACCTTTTTCACATAAATTCTACTAAAACCGTGGGAATTTATTTCTCTGCCCAATGAGGCATATGTTTTACATCTTGAGGTATACGGCTCATATGTACCTTATGTGAGATATTTGGCATAAGCCTTTTTCACAAATCAATGAATCAGGTGTGTGCCTTATGAGCAGATAAGGCACACACCTGAGGCTTCACACAAATTCTACTAAAACCGGTGAGTCTTTTTAATGTTCAAATTTGAGTCAAACCTCAATGCTTATGCTTAAAATGCCTCTGGAAATACTGTTTTTGTTTGCTGAGGTTACAAGAATTGGAAACTTTATGAATTGGATCAACTAAAAAGGACCACAACCTGGTGGGTCCTATCAAAGTAGGATCCTGGAAGTGGTGGACTTCATTTAATGAGGCCTAAACATTGACATTTTTCTTCACAGTACTTGTGCTTAGCCTCTAACTTGCATTTGCACACAAGAAGCCTGAGCCTTTTACCATCACACCAAAGTGATGCTGTCTTTTTCTCTTCTTTACTTTTTTTTTGGTACATAGTTGGGTATCCCTGATTTTCAGCAAGCAAAGCTGAGTCTTAAGCACTGCTGTCATAGATTATTGAATTTTCTTTTTCTCTTCTTTCTGTTATGACGAAAAGAAAACCATGTAAATAAAGTGAATCCTGTCTCGAAAACACTAACGGAATAATATTGAAGAAATAAAAATTTTAAAGCTGCACTATATGGTAGTACCATAAACTGAATTTCGATAATAAAGAAACATTTATTAAAAATGAGAACAATGAAAACGAAGAATATAAACAGGTCTTGTTTAAAACTTCTCCATCTTGCACTACGCTAGTTTATACCTTGTCCTCTTGGAAATCAAGGAAATGATTCCTGCACAATATAAGCATCCACTTCTAGCGTGAAATCTGGCAGCAGTGGAGGCTTGACTTGCATCAGATCAGCCGTTCCTTGCTGTTGTGAAGATCATCTCCAACAGTTAGTGTTCTGGTTTTGGGTGAGGCTCTTTTCATTATTGTCTGGCTCTTGAGATGCAGGTCAATTGACAATTTTTTTACAAGGAGAGTGTCATCTGAAGTGATTCCGAGATTGAGCTACCTCAAATCAAAGAAAGTAGTCTGGATGAAAGAATGAATCTTTGAACCTAGAATGTATCTTACTAGTCACAACTCCTTCATTTGAAAGGAGTTATAGAGAAGTTCCATCTGTTTTTGGATCCCGCTAGATTGTTCCTAGTGATATAAATGTGTCAAAATAAAGAAGAAAGTATAATCAGCTGAGCAATTTGTAAATAGAGAACAATCATAATAGCTTTGTAATAATAGCATTGATGATTATATCTCCAAACAGTTCAAATCAGATTCGTGGGGCTTGATTCAGTCAATTTTGGGACATCTTCCGGCAGTATACGATAGACTTGTCCAAGATAGCTAGGAAGTGAATACATGGGAATAGTTTCTTTCTGATGGTTGTGAAGATAGGCATTCTTTGCATCCATCTGGTAGATAGTCCACTGACTGTTGGTGCAGTGAGAGATAGTCAGATGTACATTGTCATTTTAGTCACTGGGGTAAAAGTTACTTCATAACTAGTTACATACTCTTGATCATAGCCTTTTACAGAAAGATGCTCTTTATATTATTCCATACTGCTGTCAGACTTAAGTTTCATAAATAATACCCATTTACTTCCCATGACTGGTATCTGACGGAAAATTTTTTAATGAATATATCTGATGGACATTGAACAAGATCTCACATTCAATTATCCAAAAAGTTTCTGATCTGTGTTTGATAGCCTCCTTCCAACATTGATGATTAAATCTTGTCTATATGAAGAAGGAATATTATTATCCATAGAACTGAGAGAAGAAAATTGGAAATAGACAAGAAATTGAAACATGGAGAATGAAAAATGTGCCTTGAACAACTTAAGTTGCCAAGGGCATTGAAACAATGAAAATCTTGGATTGCAAAAGCTCTGTATGGTAATCAATTGAGGCATTGATGGCCATTTCCCTGTTTTATAGATGAAATTTAAGCAGTTTAATTTGTATGAAGGACTGAGAGAAGCCGCTGCGGGAGCAGCGTATGCCCTAAAAGTTGGAAGGATCTATGAATCATTTAAACAGATACCACTGTTTCTAATATTTCATTGTTTTCTTTTGGCATTACCATTTTTTTTACGGATGAAAGGTAAAGATCTCGAGGAATAAATGCCTTTGAGCTATAAATATGTAATTATGTATGAAATTTTTGAACGAGTCTTTTACCTTGAATTGGAAAAAAATGAAGTTAGTTTCTCTCTTGGAAACGGTAGCGTGCTTTAGCATCAAAATGGTTTTGAAACATGGATCGAAAGTTTTTAAAGTGAGCGAAGACTTCAGATGTGTGGCACATGAAATATGTCCATTTCTAAAGAACAAAATCATTGAGAATCAAGACAGTTTCTATTCTCAAAATGAGAACCAATGTGACCTTCAACATCACTATGGATAAGTTCCAAGGTTCAGCTTGACTCTGAATAGTTAATCTAACACTTACTTTCATAACTAATCCAAAATTTATTTTCAGAAGGAAAACGTTCTATTATTCTATCAAAATTTGAGATTTTTGCATTAATGTGTCCTAGTCTATTATGCCACTTGGTAAACCGTATTTGCTATAGAAAAATAAAAATCTCAGGATGCTGAAATACTCTCTGATTTATCAAACTCCGAGGTGATAAATTGCCAATCCTAGACGTCGTCTATTTCCCCATCATGGATGAGGTGAGAAAATGAAATTATATTGTCACAGTCAGCAATTTTCTTAAGTGAGATTATTTGCCAGCTGATGGTCTAAAAGAACATTAGAGGGATGAAAAGGAGCATTGGAAGAAATAGATGAGGAACGATTATCAGAACTAACTATTTCTGGCTGTGCACCCTTTGCTATGGTAGTATGTTGTTTCCAAAATGAGTTTTGTCTGAAGTAGGACTGATGTGTATCCTGATTATGTGATTGGATGCACCCAAATCAACAATTCAGATAGGATTAATAAAGGGGTAAAAGTGAGATATGGGATTCCTTAACAGGTAGGTAAATGGTAGGGGAAGAGATAGTGAGGATACTGCAGAGCATGTTTGATTTCATAGCAGCAGTGGAATGAATTTTGGAATAATTGATGGATTATCACCAGTATCCATCTTGTTATTTGCAGGAGATTAAGTTCCAGATTATCAAATGACTGCAGGAGAAGGACCAGCAATGAGGAGAAAACGAGAGATAGAAAAAGGAGGATTTTGTGCTAGCCAACACCCTTTTCTATTTTAGAAACTATTGGAAAGATTGAAGCACCCATGTGGCACTAATTATGTTTTTCAACACTTACCCCATAGCTGGAGCATATATATCCCCATGCCAGCTTGGAGTACACATCACAAACTGACTTCAAGGGCTTTGGTAAATAATTTTCTGAGTTGACGAAAGTGTAGATATTCACTTACTCACAACTGCGTCTCTAACAAATTGTAGTCCACATCAATATGTTTGATTCTCTTCTCTGTGGAATACTAGATTACTAGCAGTGTGAAATTGCTGTTTGGTTATCTCCAACATACACAATTTCCAAAAAAAAAAACATACCTCCATAGGCTTCTTCTAATCTTACTTGCATAAGAAACTTGAAAAACACATGCATTGTTTTGCAAAATAGAAGCAACATGGTAGTCATTTCTGCACAAAAATTTAGAGTAGCAGAACATGCGTGTGTACTTAAAAATTACTTAACATTTTTCAAATATATTTGCTTTTGAATGTACATAAATCATTAAAATGCCATTTTCTAGTAATTTTGAGTTGCTCGCTGATTTTTTTTCTCCTTATATTGTTTAAATACAGGATTGCTCATGCTGTACACTTATTGCTGAAAAATTTGCATCAGCTTCACCAGAGGATTTAGCTGGGCAAGGTTTCAGTCGGATTTTGGTATCTTGTGCTTTTGAACATCAATAATCTGAATTCTGTTAGGACCTAATTCTATTTAGTTTCTGTATCTCTTACATGAAGTAATTATAATATTTTTTAATTCACTGCCTGATTTTTTGCCTACACATTTTGTAAGCAACCGCCTATGTGTGTGTGTTTGTGTTTCTATATTTTCTACTACCATTATGGTGTGCAAATGAGTCAATGATTTTTAGAATTCAAGTTATAACAGTTTGAGAGAATCTGAGTTCCCACTCTCACTTTGCTATCATGGATCAAAATATTATATTGAAATATCCGAAAATGGATACATATTGAGATAACATATCACATATGGATGCAAACGCTATAAAAGCCACTGGTATGTTAGATATGAATGAAAATTGTGGATAATTATAATAAAACTTATTTATATGCAAATTATGATAAATTAATATTCCTTTTATACCATAAACCCACACAAATAAGGTATATTATGTGAAATTAATTGACATATGCATTGGTACATGGAATCTTTAAAAAATCAAAGTGCAAAGATAGACTTAGAAAACAGAAAAAACGAAAAAATCACTTAACATGAAATATACCAATTATCTATAAAAAAAAGAAGCAAAATGTAAGTAATGTGAGCATACCTTCAAACATTAAGTAAGTAACTCAATAGTTACTTCTTTCATAAAAATTTAGCAAAAAACGTACACAAATGAATGGGTCTGTATTATATAACATTTAGATATTAAACAAAAATAGATATTTTAAAATTTAGTGCAATATATATAACAAGTTACACATGTAGTTGAATATTCACACATATACACATACACATGTGCTCATTGATATTATCTAAAGTAAATATTCATAGAATTTGTTGTTGGATAATACTTTATTTTTAATGTGCAATGTACATGATTAAATCATGAATCAAAGCCAAATCTAAGATGATATTTATATTTCTAATTTTTATAAATTAAAATAGACATAAAATGAAAATATATGATAAATTTTGGGGTTAATACATTATATATTCCAAGGGAAAAAAAATTATCACATAACTTTTGTTTGAACTCAAAATAATACCAATTGGATCATAATCGTAATAGAAGGCATTAATGACAATAACGATTTATATGAACATGAACCTCATAATCACTTTCTTACACTGATTTATAGATCCTATCATCAGATAGTCATTTGGATACTATATCTTTTGTACACAATATATGGGCTCAAGTATCACCACTAAATCCTTCTCTCTATCCCAAAATGCACTGGAAGGAATGATATCTTTTATTCTTCTCCCAATATCAATATGACTCTGAGGGAGCTTATCCAATCTGATCCGTGAAAAGTGATTTCAATCCCAGTCTATGCCTTAAAATGCTCTTTAAGGTAATGTAGTTCTTGTTGAATCTAGTAATCTTGGCCAAACTATGTCAGCACCACAGGCACCTCTCATCTTGGAACTATATAATAATGGTTTTATACGAATTTGGTAATTGCGTATGCATCTTATCATGCTAACTACACACACTACTACTCTATGTAGCTGAGTTCAACATCAAGTCGATGAATTGGGTTGCATACAAGGGCCAGAATAGTACATACTTCTGCTATAACTTCAAGTCGGCCTTCTTGAAAGCACTACCATTATTTGGCATGATCTTTATAATGTGCTCTCTTCCAACCTCCTTGATCACATCCTCTAGTAGCCCAACAAAATATCTCATTATCTTGCATCCTTAATCCTATTCAATGCATCCGTAGATCTCAAGAACATTGCCCTATCTCTACAGTATATTATAAGGTTGATGATTGCTAGTACAATGTAACTTATCTAACCATCAAAAATAACTGTCACCCTAAACTGCTCCAATAAGACCACAATGAAGCAATGAAATCTCTCATATCCCTCTCCTACTCATCTAGATAAACCCCCATAATCTCATGGGGAGTAAGGGGTACCACTACAATCCTTGACGCCTAAATAACATCAATTACATTCTTAAAATATGGTGATGCGACTACATTTGCTGGAATATGATTAAATATAAAAAAATTTGAAATATACTTTCCCATCTTATCTTTCACTGACTCCTTACTCCACATGTTTTTCACTCAAAAAATACTTTCCCCATCTTATCTTTCACTAACTCCTTACTCCACATGTTTTTCACTCTCTTCTGCATGGAATCTGACTACCTATATAATTAGAATTCAGTTGGATAATCTAGCAACCTCTTGCTATGTGGACATCCCACCCAAGTCGATTTGTGATAGGATTCTAGAATTGTATTCGATTATCAGAATTGATTGACAGTACTGATCAGTAAGTTGCAATGAAAATTAGAGTTGAAGACGAATTGTATTGAGAAATTAATTTTTAGTGGTACTTTATCAAACTATTTAAGATTAGTCAGCAAAGTTTTGAGTTTTAACTTTTAATATACCTTTATCAAAATAATTAATTTTTAGTTCCATTTCACTATTACAAATCAGTTATTCCAAAAATGCCCTTACATCACTTATCCAAATGACTTGTACAAGTTAATTTATTGACTTGTACAAGTCATTTTATTACTTGTACAAGTCTAAAACGGCTTGTACAAGTCAATTTATTGCTTGTACAAATCTCGGAAGTAAGTTGTATAAGGGTATTTTAGGAAGAATTTATCCGTGAGAGTGAAATGACATTAAAAATTAATTATTTTGATAAAGGTGTATTAAAGGTTAAAACTCAAAACTTTGCCGACTAAATCTTAAATAGTTTGATAAAGTACCACTAAAAATTAAATTTCCCAATTGTATTCATTGAATTGAAAGATTTTACATGAATTGGAAGGAAAAGAGCTTATTCAATTGTCTCTGAAGATAAAAGAAAGAAAATACAGTTTGATGGTGATTTTCGAGAGATCACCCCTCTCCTATGGACTCACGTCTCTGTTCTTGACTGTCCCTTCCTCAATTCCTCCCTCTATTTAAAGAAAATACAGTGTACTCCCCCCAACTAAACTAATTCACCCCAGGATCTTCAGTTGTACTCCTGTCCACCTTAGCATAAGTCTTCACTTGTCCTCCTGTCCACATCAGCACTCTTGCCACGCTTCCTTCTGGAATATGTGAGTATCACCGGAGGCTTATCATTACTCCCTGCCAAGGAAAGCACCTTGTCCTCAAGGTGAAAGTCTGGAAACATGTGAACTATAGTATCATACGGCTCCCAAGAAGCCTCAAAAGTTGGTAAATGTTTCCATTGTATTAAAACTTCAGAACTCGAAGGCTTACCATCAGGGGCTGGTCTAATCTCCAACAGCTTTTCAGGTTCCACTCTCCATTCCATGTCATCTTGTAACCCCGGAGGTAACTGTTGACAAGGGGTAGTAGCGCCTATAGCTTTGCGTAGTTGGGAAACATGGAACACGGAATGAATTGCTGTTGTAACCAGTAATTGCAACTTGTAAGCTACTTCACTGATTCGTTTAATGACAGGAAATGGTCCAAAAAAAACTAGGAGACAGCTTCTCATTACTACGCCTTGTCATTGAACGCTGTCTATAAGGTCGTAATTTCAGATAGACCATGTCCCCTACGTGAAAAGTCACCTCTCGATGATGTAAATCACTACTCTGCTTCATACAAATTTGTGCAGCCACCAGATGAGATTTTAATTCATCCAACATGTTATCACGCTGTTGAAGTTGTTCTTCCACCGAACCACTGGTAGAACGGGACTGCCCATACCTCACAAGTGGCGGAGGATCATGCCCATACACAATACGGAAAGGGGTAAATTTTGTTGCTATATGAAACGATGTATTATACCAATATTCTGCCCAAGCTAACCATGCTGCCCATGTCCTTGGTTGTGAACTCGCAAAATAGCGTAGGTAAGTCTCCAAACACCTATTAACAACCTCACTTTGTCCGTCGGTTTGGGGATGGTAAGCGGTACTCCTACGAAGTGAAGTTTGCTGTAGACGAAAAAGCTCCAACCAAAAATGGCTCATAAAAATTCTGTCTCTATCAGAAATAATAGAACGGGGAAAACCATGGAGTCTCACCACTTGTTGCACAAAGACGGCAGCTACCTTGACTGCAGAAAATGGGTGCTTAAGTGCAATGAAATGACTGTATTTACTGAAACGGTCCACCACAACCAAAATAGTATCAACACCTTGAGATTTCGGCAGTCCTTCAATAAAATCCATTGATATGTCCTCCCAAATGGCCTGAGGAATAGGTAAAGGTTGGAGAAGACCAGCTGGAGAAAGGGCTTCATATTTATTTTGTTTATATGGGGCAAGATTCCACAAACGATTTAATGTCGGCCTTCATTCCTTCCCAGAAAAATTCAGCAGCAAGCCTTTTGTAAGTCTTTAGGAAGGCTGAATGGCCTCCAATCGGGCTGTTATGAAATTCTTGCAGCAATGACGAAATGAATAAAGAGTTACTAGGTAGCACTATATGGTCCTTGAAGCGCAAATGACCGTGTACTAAATTCCAATGTTTCTTTTATGAGGGTTCTTGTGTGAGTGCAGAGATGATAGATTGTAGTTTCTGATCATTATTAACCTGGTGAGCAATCTCTTGAAAGTCCATCAGAGTAGGGACAGTTATTGCTTGTAGTTCAGCTCCCCATTGGACTCGTGATAAGGCATCTGCGGCTTTATTGCTGCTGCCTAGCCTGTATTGAATCTCAAATCATACCCCAGCAACTTGACAAGCCACTTCTGATGCTCCATAGAGACTAACCACAACAGGTGCTTAAGGCTGCTCTGATTTGTCCGTACTTCAACCGTGCTCTATTCATTAACGAATGACTGTAGAACGCAATAGGTCTACCCTGCTGGGACAATACAGCTCCTAATTCCACTCCAGAAGCATCTGTTTCCAATATAAATTGTTCATTGAAATCAGGAAGAGCTAATACCGGCACTTGTAGCATGGCTTGCTTAAGCTGGTTCATGGTTTCTGTGGCTGATTTTGTCCACACGAAAGCATCCTTCCGAAGCAACTGTGTGAGGGGCGCCACTATCTTCCCATAATTTCTAACAAATCGCCTATAATAACCCGTGAGACCCACGAAGCTCCTTAATATTTTTTGGTATTGGCCACTGTTCCATAGCCTTGATCTTGTCCGGGTCGGCTGCCACTCCTTCAGCAGAAATTATATGGCCAAGGTATTCAATTTGAGTTTAGACAAAGTAGCACTTCTTGGCATTGGCGTATTATTGATGATCTCTTAGAATGGTTAGGTGATCAATATGCTCCGCCAGAGATGGGCTATATATCAGTATATCGTCAAAGAACACCAATACATACTTTCGAAGGAGGCTTTTGAATATAGTATTCATCAAAGCCTGAAATGTTGCTGGTGCATTGGTGAGACCAAAGGGCATAACTAAAAATTCGTAATGCCCTTCGTGCATCCGAAAGGCAGTCTTGTACACATTTGAGGGCCGCATTCTGATTTGATGATATCCTGATTTGAGGTCAAGCTTGGAGAAGAATATAGCTCCTTGTAAGTTGTAACTCATCCATCAATTCGTCAATATTTGGAATTGGAAATCGATCTGGTACCGTGGCTTTGTTGAGAGCGCGGTAATCAACACAAAAACGCTAGCTCCCATCTTTCTTCTTTACCAATAACGCCGGGCTGGAAAACGGACTCCCACTTGGCTGAATAATTCCGGCAATTAACATTTCTGATACCAACTTTTCAATTTCATTTTCTGCACTTGAGGATACTTGTATGGTCTAACTGATATAGGTTCTGTCCCCTCCTTCAATGGAATTGAATGGTCCTGGAAACTTGGCGGCGGTAAGGTAGCTGGGCATTCAAACACATTTGCATACTCTGTCAATATTGTTGAAATCTTTGAACAAAGAGATGGAGATGATTTTGTCTCTACAGATTGCAAAATATTCAACTCGACTAGCATTCCATGACCTTCATTCCACATAGTTTTCATCATGGCTTTCAAGGAAACAGGAGACTTAGCAAGGCTAGGATCACCTTGTAATAAAACTATTGAATCTCCCATCCTGATTTTCATATTCATCCGTTGCCAATTCACTTGTATGGTTCCTAGTGTGGCTAACCATTTTACTCCCAATATTACCTCTGAGCTGCCTAAGGCAAGTGGAATATAGTCCTCCACCACTGTCAATCCTTGCATTGATAAAACCACTCCCTTGCAAATTCCCTGACCTTGAATTGGTTCACCATTTCCCATCACCACACCATACCCCAACGTCTCTACTACTGGCATTCCCAATCGTTTCACCAATTCCTTTGAGATAAAATTGTGAGATACTCCACTATCAATCAATACTACCACATCTGTTCCTGCTACTGTTCCTTTCAACTTCATTGTTCGAGGATCAGACAATCCAACTATAGAGTTCAAAGACAACTCAGCTTTCCCGAACGAAGTAACCTCTGTCGTTGGTGAACTATCCATTTCTTCATCATTGATTTCTTCTTCTTCTGGACCTTCGTTGACTACCATCACCTGCAACTCTCATTGTTTGCAACGATGGCCGACGTGATACGTTTTGTCACATTTGAAACAAAGTCCTCTTTCTCGCTTGGATTGAATCTCAGCGGCTGTAAGTCTCTTAATCGACGCATTGGAAGAAGACGAATAAGATAACGGTTTAAGTATTTCGGTTGTCGGTTTGGGTCTAACCAACCCAATCATCCTTGGTTCATTTTTAAATGATGGATCCATGGGTCCAAATACCCTCCTTCCTCACCCGATGAAGGAGGTTGTTGCGATCCTCGATCCGCCTAGCAGTTTCCATGATCTCCTGAAGACTAGATGGATTTAATACCAAGAGCTCCGCCTGAATCTCCTCTATCAATCCTTTGATGAATACGGCAGCTAATGTGTCCTCATCCAGATGCTTCAAACCAATAGACAAGACCTCATACCTCTCTCGATAATCTGCAACAAAGCTTGTTTGCTTAATTGAGAAGAATCGTTGGTGTAGGGTTCCTATTTGAGCATCACGGAACCTCTTAATCATTTGATGTCGGAGTTCCTCCCATGTTAACAACGGTCAATGAGATTCTTCCCGCTGGTACCACGAAAGAGCCACTCCTTCGAAGCATATACCGGCGGCGGATATCTTCTCAGCATAAGATAATCCATTCATAACGAAGTATCTCTCGGCTCGGAATAACCAGGCGTCGGGATCTACTCTGTTGAAGGTAGGTAGCTCAAGCTTGCGCGGCCTGAACTCTCCCATAGCGGTAACTACTCGATCTCCATTCCTCATCTGATTTGGCGTTCGAATCTCACCGGTAGATCCAGCTACTGTGGCTGTTCATGACATGCTAGGATCTCCTGAGTTGCTCCTTTCTATTGCCTTAGATTTCATCAACTCTCTAAATCCTTCCTCCATTTTTTGTGCTAAGAGAGTCAGAGAACTCTGTAGATTAGAGATCCTCTCTTCCATCTCAGGCATTCGTTGTAAATCCATCTCGATTTGCTCAATGCGGGACTCCATTCGTGTAGCAGGCATTCTCCAGGTAGAATCGTAGTGCTTTGATACCAATTTGATAGGATTCTAGAATTGTATTCAATTATCAGAACTGATCGACAGTACTGATCAGTAAGTTGCAATGAAAATCAGAGTTGAAGACGAATTGTATTCATTGAATTGAAAGATTTTACATGAATTGGAAGGAAAAGAGCTTATTCAATTGTCTCTGAAGATAAAGGAAAGAAAATACAGTTTGATGGTGATTTTCGAGAGATCACCCCTCTCCTATGGACTCATGTCTCTGTTCTTAACTGTCCCTTCCTCAATTCCTCCCTCTATTTAAAGAAAATACAGTGTACTCCCCCCAACTAAACTAATTCACCCTAGGATCTTCAGTTGTACTCCTGTCCACCTCAGCATAAGTCTTCACTTGTCCTCCTGTCCACATCAGCACTCTTGCCACGCTTCCTTCTGGAATATGTGAGTATCACCGGAGGCTTATCAATTTGCACCGCAAGACCCAGCCCCTGACCCTAATACTCCAACATCTCCATTGGATGTACCTGTGAGACATGGGAAAAATCACCGGGATGATTTCCCCTCCGTCAACACACGGGTTCAATGCAAAAAGTGGGAGAGTCGCCACCATTCAGAATTATAGGGTGAGAATGGACACCAAAAGATTCAAAAGTAAGCAAAAATAGCTAAAAGACAAATTCTAGAGTAAAAATAACCCTACTTGAAAATCAAATCCAGAGATTGGTAAGGGGATTAGATTATGAACAGGGGAAGGTGTTAGGCACCCCCATTCACCCACACAAGGTGGTTGCCAAGTGTTTGTTCATGCAAAAAAGTAAGAAAGCTTGCTAAAAATCATTAAAAACCTTGAAAAGGGACAAATGTATGATATCTTTACATGAAGATCTAAATGGATTCCAGATCCTCTCTTATGTCAATATCATTTCTGGAATATCACAAAAAGATGGGAATCACAGCAAAAGTTGCAAAAAGCCATGTTGAATTAAATCCGGGAAATTTGGTAAAAAGTAATGCCATTTGTCTTGAAATCATTCAAATCCAATTTTAAATTGAATCAAACCAAATCCATTTGAAAGATTATGGTAAATAAGAGGCTCATGCAAAATTTCAAGTAAATTTGGTTGAAATCCTAGGAGTTATGCTCCTTTGAAGTTGCTGCTGGAGATGATTAAAAGTGGCAAGTTTGGAAAATCACCTAGAAAAATCGGCTCCATATAAATTCATGAAATTTGGTGTGATTGAAGTCTGTATGGCCATCTTTCGAATGAAACTAGCCTCATACAAAAATTCATTCGGATGTGCCTTGGGTGGTCTCCCGAACAGGCCCCAAAGATCACAGATTTACCCAGAAAAGTACTGTTGAACAGCTCTGAGTAAATCTGTTACCAATAATACAAATGGAGTCAAAAAATTATGAAACCAACTGGATTTGAAAATAGACTTATAAAGGAGTGCTCAGAAACAAAAATACTTGAATCGGACTTAAAACGAACACATGGCGTTCAGTTGAAGTGACAAGTTCTGTATTCAGATCAGAACTGACCTATCAACTTCGACAGAGAGGTGTCAAAAATCTGCTTGATAGAAATTAATGAAATTTGGTAGGCATAAACTAGACAGCCCCACATTTCCCATGGTTCTGGAATCACTCCAAAATTCATCCGGACGATGAAGTTATGAGTGTCCGAAGTAGGGGTACAGTTGCTGTTAAGTTAGGCCTTTTTTGGAGAAAAACAATTCAAAATTGTGACAAAGTGTGTGCAATTCGTGCAAGATGAATACAAATCCTTTAAAAATAATTTAAAGACATTCCAGAATTGATTGGGGCTATTTATTTCAGATTTATCACAATAAATGCAATAAATCCGAAATGTGAGCCCATCCCGCCAAAACATGTGCTATGTATGTGTAAGTGTAGAAACCATTCCAGAACATAGCATGCATTCATATTCATCAAAATAAGGTTCTAAAAGCAACCTAGGGTTCCGTTCCATTATCGTTTCCCTTAGTTCTCTTTCCCCGTTAAACACGGTTCTTCAAGATAATCTTGGGGTACTTTGAATATAGAACGGGTTTTCATAGAATCACAAGGCTTATAGCATGCATTTAGATCAACAAAAAAGGGGTTCTAAAACAACCTAGGGTTCCGTTACATTATCGTTTCCTTTAGTTCTCTCTCCCCGTTAAACATGGTTCTTCAAGATAATCTTGGGGTACTTTGAATATAGAACGGTCTTCAAAGAATCACAAGGCTTAATCAAGAGAGGTTCTAGTACTAGGATCAATCCCCAGTCTCGTTTCTCCTAGATCCCGCCTTCACGTTTTACGGCTAGGGGGAGTCTTGAGATACTTTGAGCCGGGGAAGGGTTTTCACACATATAGAAGGCCTTATTCTACAGAAAGGTAGAAGAAGAGATCTAGATCTAGAAATGTAAAAACAGAAAATTAAAGATAGGTTGGAGGCTTACCTGGGTTCTGGAAGCACTTCCGTAGCGGTTTCCCTCTTCTCTTGGATCTCTTCTTGGCAAAAGTTCTTGGCAAGAATTCAAGGCAAGAGTTAATGGCCATTTGCTTAAGGAGGAGCCTCCTATTTATAGGCAAAGGCTAGGGTTAGGGTTGGTGGGATGGTAGACACAACATAATGTCTAGAGCCCACCAACCTTAAACCTAAGGCTATTTCCGAGATTTCCACTCATTTAATGAGGGATATGATGGTAAAAGGCAAAAGCTCTCGGAAAACCCTAATTTTGAGCAAAACTAGTGTATCCAGCATGTCAGGTCGGATACACTAGCGCCTATATGTATCCGGCATATGTTGCCGGATACATTGAGGGCTACTTGTATCCGACATTTTCTATCGGATACGAACAGATACGCTTGTATTCGACCTGAGTTGCCGGATACAAGGAAAAAACTTGTTTTCTCAAATTTTGTACTGGTTTCCAAGGAGATATTGATTTTTGATGATTATAGATCATTTTGACTGTGCAATTTAGGGTGTCTACAGTACCAACCTTTGAAACCTATCTCGTAGCCTCACTCTTTTCGTACTTAAGACCGTAAAGATGCTCAAATGGTAGCTCAATTTGAGGCCTTCTCTGCCTCAGTAAATACATCATCAGGGTAAACTATGTCAATCATCAGAATCCTTTGCCCTGGGTGGTGGTCGTAGAGGCTCTATAATCCTCTGTCTAACATCCTCTTGATGCTGCCTACCAATAGCTCTAGCCTATAAATGCTCTTTCATTTGCCTCTTAACCTCTGGATGAACTCATGGACAATCAAGCACATCTAAATGCTCCTTGAATCTTGAGACTCCACCACTCCTTAATTACCTAGTGGCAACAATCACAAACTGTCTTGTTCCATTCACCCTCCTATCTAGTCCCATTTATCCACCTCCAACCAGGCTGATCACCTTCACTACCACACTACTAGATGCCATGTTACTAATCACAAGACTCACAACTCAGTCATAAAACAGTGTAAAAGACCTGCCTAACATGTAAGATATAAACATACAATAACTTAGTATCATCAATACAAATCAACTATTTTTTATCATATATTTTTAAACTTTATTTACTAATTTTTAACAACCTTTTAAATCTATAGAATGAAAAATAATATAACCAAGCATTGATCCTTGATAATTATTTCCAACTAGTCAATATTTTTTGAATTTTAAATACCTAAATACAATATTTTTGCAAACATTATTAAACAAATAGTTAAATGAGTAATTGACAATATTATATCTAGAATTGTTTTCCTTCATTCCATATATTTTAATATCTTTTTAAAAAAATTTTAGACCAATTTCTATTATTTTATATAATTTTTTATTAAACCTTTAATTTAATTTGATTTTGTGTAATTTAAAATTTTTAAAATGAATTTCTATTTTTTACAGTTTTTAAATTGTTATTATATTCTTCAATTTTTTTATTATATTTAAATTAATTTTTAATTTAAAATTTTTAACTAAATAAATTATTTTGCCATCTGCTAACTTCATAATAATTAACAAAAGAAAGCGTAAAAATTTTTGTTGTCTTACTATATTTGTCTAAGTTTTTAATTTAGGCATTGTATTTTTATATTTTTTTTACTATTTTTAAATGGTTTTCTGAGTTAAATTAAAATAAATATATTTTTTTTTTGAAAAGTCAACATAGCCGCCCCGCACCCACCGATCAATCATTTGTCTCTGCACCATTTAAATTAAAAACAAAGTGCTTCTAACTACATTAGAGTCTTAAAAAGCGAAAAAACACTTTTTATCTCCAATTCATGTGCCTTCAAATGATTTCAAACTCCAAATCTGTTGCCAGATAGTCCTAGAGTGTTTTTTTACTGTAAACCTAAAGAGAAGAAGTCAGATCAGCCAGATCTGACAATAAATCGCAATCTAAGTAGAAGGTTGGAGGAGAAATGAGAAATGGGGGGAATTTCTCATGATGTTGGTGAAATTTTGTCCCCATCTAAACCTTTTAAAGGGCGGGTCAGAAAAGTTTTTTCTTAAAAAAAGGTAGCCAAAACATAGCAAGATTTTGATAAAAATTTTAAGTTAGTCATTGAAAAAAAATTTTAAAAATACGTCTTTCTCGATGATTGAGCTCAGGTGACTTGTTCCTCTCTAGAACCTAAGCTCAGAGTGGTCATGAGCTTAGGTGACTTGTTCCTATCTGGAACCTGATTGATGTTATGTCTCCATATTTATTTGCAGTTAGCTGGTATCCTGTTGGATACAGGAAATCTGACTAGCCCGCTGTGCACCTCTAAAGATAAGTATATGGCTACTCTTCTGATCAATGGTGCTGGTCGATTTGGATGCAACGGCTTCTATCAGATATGCATGTTCTTTAAACCAAACTTGTCCCATGTTCCATTTGTTTAGTTTGAGTTTCTATTTACTTGTGATCCATTGTAGACATCATTAACAATTTGGTAATATATCATTTGCAGTGAAGTATAAGATGTATGATATATCAGAGCTCAAAGTAGGGGATATCTTGCGTAAGGATTTCAAGAAGTGGACAAGAGTAGGTCTGTGAATGCTATAACTTTGATCCCACAGTTGGCTTTAATAGTAGACATGCTAAGATTAGGCTTAGCAGTGACATGTTTATCCGTGGTTATTTTATCTTTGCTGTCTTTTACAATTGCCATTGGTAACTTTATCTTATTAAAAAAAAAAGAAAAAGGATTTCAAGAAGGATGATTCTGACCATTTTTTATCTCTAATCTGTTTATCAGCATGCACCATTGTTGCTATCACTCTCAGACTACAATAGTTTTGTTGAACTTTCCATGTAGAAGTAGAAGGTCTACACAAGACCATAATTGTGATGCATGCAAGCACGCACACACACACACACACACACACACTGAAACACAAAATGCATATGTAAACATATGACATTATTATGAAAGTAAATAACTGAAGCACATGCATCACACAGACAAGAAAACAGAAAGAACTAATATTTAGTTTGTCAACCTCATGTGTTTGAATTTTCAACTAGAGTCATCTAATTGGGGCATAGATTCAACTCCATCCAGATTGGGAGCAGAAAATAGCTCTGCCTGCATGTTCTCAACATGCTTGTATCTTGGAGAACATTCATTATGTGAGTTCCATTGATGAAACTTTTTGAGTTAGAGATGAAGCCTGACAACAATAGCAAGCATCAATTTATTTCTGAATCCAGTCATATTTGTTCCTTAGGATCTATCAGATTGGACCAGTTATATGGTGATTCTGGGCTCCTTCTTGTATTCCTATAGGTGTCGTACATTCAAGGAATTCTTCCCCTTGTTTTTTCCACAATCTCATTATGTGCTCCTGAAACATTCAGATTCGAAGTATCTGGTCAGATTATCCATCCCATGTCGAAAATTTTCTTTTCATCTATTAAGTAATAGGAAACACCAGTCTTTGGATCAAGTATACATGTTCTTGCAGCTTAGCAAGGCCAAGATTGTTTTCTAGAGCAGATTTGTCCTTTTTATGTATTAGTTACATGAATATAACTATTTTCACTTAATGGGATTTTAAGTTTTCTTTTTCTTTTTTGTCAATATTTAATGTAATAAAGAGAGTGGGACATCCGGCACGTTGAGTGGATTTATCCCCTAATTACTCACATCTTCTCTCCTTCCTCATATTTTCTTCTTGGAAATCAAGATCTTAGAAAAAAGGGGAAAAAGAAAAGAGGAAAAAAAAATTGTGAGGGTTAAGATGTTCATGTTTTTGTATAGATTTTCACTATTTGTATAAAATTTGCTGTTATGTCACACATGGTGACCTCTGAGATGCTCCACAAATGAAGATCATGACAACCAAGGTGAATGGAAATGGAATCTAGAGTGGTCACAAGCAGTCGATATCTGTATTTGAAGGAGCAGTAAAATGGGGTGCCTGAATAGAAGAATATAAAAGCCATACATGTCAGATACTATTTTTGACAAGTGGAAGGCTGAATATCTGGTGGTTATATCCAGGCTTCTTAACGTCATGGATTGAATGATTTTTATTCCTTCAGAGTGTAGAAGAGATTTAGGATTCAATTACTTGGACCTATCTATAGATAAGGAACTGTGCAAGTATATACTACTTAAACCAAGATCTCTCTCCATCTTGAGTTTCCCAAGAATGTTTAAGAACATTTTTTACAATTTCAAGATTTTAAATAATTATTTATTTTATTTCAACAATTATATTCTTATATGAAAAATGAAAATTTTATAGTCAAATCATGATTCTAAATACCCAAAATTAACTTCATATTTTACATAAAGATAAAACACTAAAGATTTAAGATTTCTTTGACTGAATCATGATTCTAGAAACAATAAAAATTGATAGAATTTTTTAGCACTAGTTTCCATAATAAAGACGTTCAAGAAACCCTAAAACCTTATCAAGAATTGGTCTTGGATTTGTCCACTAGTCTAAAATACCTAAGAATCAAGAATCAGAATTTCATAATGAAGCAACATCTATTTGCATCATCATCATAAGCTAGTTCCCCCCAAATTGGGGTTGGAGATATGAATCTTGTCTCTCCATCCCATTCTATCAAAAATCATATCTTCAGTTAATGAAGCAACACCTATTTGCATCAATTCTTTACTACTTGAATTAGGACTCATTAATCAAGTCTTATTACCAGAATACCCTTTATTCCCTTAATAGGCTGCACACTTAGCTATTTAGATCCAACCTAGGCCCAACTTAAGTCCAATGGAGTTCTTAAGCACTCAAAGGTTAATTAATTCATTAATTAATCAATTAAAATTAGTAAAGGATATAATTAACCTTGTAATTAAGTAATTTAATAATTAATTTATCACTCATAGGGATGCAACCGTGAAATTAAGTAATTTAATGATCTATTTACCACTCTCAAGTTTCTAACGTTCTAAGGCTTCCCAGTATCAATAGTAATAATTAATAATAAGAAGACTTATAATTAAATTAGGCTTAATATTTCTCTAAATTAAATATTCTTTTTACGAAAATATCCCTCAGCCTCGCATGCCCACAACTCTCCCCAATTTCCGACATGTCTAGATATATTTTCTAAAAATATATTTACACAGAGAATTATCAATAATAAACTTAGAGTTGTATTTAAATTCTGACTTACGAGTAAAATCCCCATAATACCTCTAGGTGAGATCTGGGTCACTACAAGTGATCCATGATGTAGCTTCTATAAATCTTTTGTTAGTTCAACACTCCCTTTCCCTGTGTCCCTTCTTTCTAAATGACTTAGAACAATAAAGTTTACATCAAACATGGTGAATCATGAGAAAGTAAATTTTGAATCTACTAAAATATCATTAAGTGCATTCCAATGTTTTTTGCTTATGAGGGGTTAAAATGATCATAAAATAATAACAAACACAACATGCCTTATTCAAACTACTTGTAGTTGAGATCAGGAATCCTGTTCCTCCATCCCAATCCAAAAGAACCATATCTTTAGTCAAATAATGAGTAATATTTTAATTGCTTCATCCAAATTTTTTTTGGTCTTCTCCTAGCCATCTTAGATCTTTGACAAGTACTGTTTTACACCTTCTCATAGTTGCCTCTTTAGGCCTTTGCTTGACTTGCCCAGCTATCTCAACCTCCCAATTTTCTTAAACTATTTTCCTTTATCTTACCACCTATTTAGGCAATGATTAACCAGTATTTGACATGAAAATCCTTGCTTAATCTTTCATGATCATCCCAACGCCATCTTACCATTCACATTTTAGCAACATTCATCGTTTGGATATGGTGCTTCTTTGTTGCCCAATATTTTAGTTTGACTAGAGCACATTGACTACATAATATTCTAGAATTGCCTCTTCACTCAAGCTGTTCAGCTCTAAATCTATGTGTAAAATCTTTAACAAGATCTCCCTTCTAATGGATAATTGATCCAAAATAATAAAATTGATTGCTTTTAGGACTCTATCTATTCTTGGCTCTTACTATTGTTCACTTCTACTATTATTTGTGCTGAAGTCACATAACATCCAGTTTGAGTTCATCTTATTTTAAAATCTTTCAATTCTAATACAATATCCCTTCATAACTACAATTTACATTTATATCTTCTCCTTTTTGGTCCACAAAAACTACATCATTTTCAGATATATTATACTAAAGCACATGCTTGTGAATATGATCAGTTAACTCATCTATAGTTAAAGCAAAAAGATGGGACTAATAGCTAAACTTTGATATAAACATATTGTTACTGGGAACTCATTTGTCTCTCTATGGAATGCTCTAATCCTAGTTAGCACTCCCTCCTATATGTCTAATAATCTCAATATATCTTATTTGTATACCTTTTCTTCTCAAATTCTACTAGATTAAGCCTCATGGAATTCTATTATGTATTTTTTATAATTCAATAATAACCATGTGAAGGTCTCTCCTTTCTCTAAACTTCTTCACTAATTTTTCTAAGTGAAAAGATTGCCTAGATGTTAGAATCTCCTAAGATGAAGCCAAGCTGATTTTCTAATCTTGAGTTATTTTTCCATAATCTTTTCTCCATAACATTTTCCGATCATAAAATAGTGTGGCTCATAAGCTTATGTCCTTAGTTTTTATATATGAGCACTACCATGCATCTCCTTGTTGCATTTGGCATTTTTTTAGTCCTCAATATTCTATCAAATAATTTGTGAAAAACAACAAGCAGACCTCTCCCATGAACGTCCATAATTCAAATTGGAATACCATATGGTCAAACTGCTTTTCTTATTTCATCTTAGATAAAGCTCTCTTTGCTTTATGAGCCTTAACCCTTCCGGCATAGCAAAGTTTTCTTAACTCTCTAATGAATGCTTCTTTGCATCAAAAGAACTCTCTATACCTTCACCATCTTATAATCTTCTGAAATATTTTCTCCATTTTCCTTTGACCTCCTTGTTTCTTACTAGGATTCTCATGTCCTCATTCTTTTTGCATGTAAGTCAGTCTAAATTTCTTATCCTCGTCTCTATTAGTTTTGCAAGTTTGTATATGAAATTTTAATCTTTTGTTGTACTTACCTTATTATATGGGGGTTTTTTTTAGGGTTTTGTAGCCACACTTTCTAGTATCCTTTATTTTTGTTTTGTACTCTTCTAAGTTTTCTTTGTTCTTATTTCCTTGTAGTTTTAAAATAAAGTCGCTAACAAAGTTGGGCTGAAATGAACCAATTGTTTTAATAATGCATCAAATAGTCAACTAACGGCAAGGGAGAATCTGGACCTGAAATTAAATTACAGGAGATAAAAATCTAAATTCATAACCTTTAGGAGGTCTAGTGTATCTGTTGCAAATGTCAGCACGCAAAGGTGTAATTTTCTCCTTGATTTTTCATATGAAATGAATTTATAAAAAATTGCAAAACATCTCTTCTTAAAGATTTATTAATTTTTATTTATTAAAATATGTATTTATGATGTCACAGTTCAAGTGGGTGTCTTAACCTAGCAACCTTTTTCAGGTTCTCGAGACTTTCAAGATTAAAAACAAAATACATGCGAACACATGCTATGTGCCATATTTTGGACACATGGCTTTTGTTATTATCGTTTATCATTGGGAAGAGCTTGTGTTCTTACAAGAGCTTGATCAAGTGGTTCCTAACCATTTGATTTTATTTCATATCGAGCAGGTTAATAATTTTTTGGGAAAGACTGAAAGTTCTGGAAAAATAAATATAGATCAGATGTTAAAACTCTCCATTCACAGCATTAAATTCTTGCAAGGTGCTCTTTTTTTGTTCATCCTGACCCTTCACAACAATTTAGAAGCGCATATCCAAAACTGTGTTCCTAAATTATGGGTATCTTGAAAGGAATTTTTTGTTCCTTAAATAGATAACTTTGTTTTAGAAATAACTCCTCTGTAGATTCACTTGTGAGAGCATGTGTGTGTGTGTGTGTGCGCGCGCGCGCGTGTATGCACACACCCCACATATATCACTTTCATTTTTTTTGAAAGATGCTTTTCTTTCTAGAAAATTTAATTCCGTGCTAATGTTCACTTTCTGATTGGTTTTTTTAACCTTAACCTTTGGAACCAGGTAGACCTGATGTTGCTGATTCGAAATTGATGGTTTCACATATTGGAATGAGTTCTATTGGAATTTCAGTTGGGCAGCTTCTATCTCATGAATATTCTTCAACCCGAGAGATCATTCATTTCCAGCGTGAGTATAACAAATACAAATTCAATAATTTTCTTTGATGAATTCCTATTTCACAGAGGAAGGATTGAAAGAATTTACTCTCCATCACTGTGCTGGACATGCAAATTAGATGCTGGGGTTTGATGGACCCATTTTTCAGCAGGTCCTGCCTAAGTTTCATCCTGGCCAGAAGTGACCTGACTGGAGGATTGTAGCCATTTGGCCCATCAATTTTTTTTTTTCATTTATTAGTTATATGATTGAATGGTCACAATAACCCACTGTGGTGAAACTAACCAGTTGATCTGGTTATACATATAATATGGTGCATTCTTCTTGCGCTTTTACTATGCGTGTGACCCATGGGACACCTCCTTTTTAAGTCTAGAAGAAATACATGTCCCTGTTGAAAATACATATATGAAGCCTGGCAAATATTAATTTCTTTCGAAAACTGCTTCCTTTTTATTATTTTTCTTTTATGTGATAGGTTGGGGACTACAAGATTTTTAGCTTCTTTTTTACTAAAAAATAAACCAAAAAAAAATATTTATAAAGGAATTATCATACTATACTTGTTTAACTATAATTTTTGGATAATTAACTGCATTCTGGTGAGCTCCCTTATAAATAGAGGATGACTATAATAATTCATATTTACGCCTGTACATGCCATGATATCTTAGAGACAAAATTTGATTTACCCTGAAAAACACATTTTCACATTGGATGGACAAAAGAAATTTATGCAGTCATTTGGTCAATTTGTTTTCCTTATAGATTTGGTTTCCTAAAAGAAGCCATTCTCCAAAATATCATAGAGAATGGTTCAAAATATCATACTACAGTTTTGGTCCTTCAAAAAACATAAGTATATAAATACGCTTAGAAATGCTGTAGAAAGTCATAAAAGCTGGGAACACATGGAAACAAGAAAATGTGACGAGACTCATTTAATTACAAGCAAACAAAAAAATTGATGAATAAATATAAATTTTAATATCAATCAACCAATCACGTATCATATATTAATGTGGAAATGTACTGGTAACCTTGCAACTTAGATTGGAACTCTAATAAATTTTTTTTTTAAAGTATGCATAAGCTCATATCATATCAAATAACAACTTAGATATTGAACATATGGTAAGGCCTTATTGTGTGCAAATTTTTCAGAGACATAAGCAGCATGCCAGCAATATATTGATTGCATGCTGGCAATATATCTGTAGCGTTCAAAATTTGAAGAAAATTCCCATCCAGAATTTTCCCTTTGTGCTGAAGAAGGCACAAGTGGTGGCATGCCCCTCAGCGCAATATTGCAAACATTAGTTAGAAGTTCTGTTCAAGGATTTCGCCAAAGTCAGTCAGTTGAGATGTTCATTTATCTTCATTGGTCAGTTTCTTCTTAGGAATCTAGTGATACAGATCTTATTTAAAGCCCTACAAAATTTATCTCAAATAGATTAGCAAGTTAAAGCTGTTGCTGTAAGTGTAGCTGTAGTAGCTTCTGGAACAACTTATTGATTTGAGGCATGCTTCATTTGAACTTTTTTTTAGTCTTTTGTGCACCATCATATCTAGGCTTTTGACTTATATCAGACCCCCAATCGGTTTAGAGATCCATCTGTTGGGCAAACATCAATAGACTTAGGATTGAAATTTTATTTAATTTGTTTCATTTAGCATTGGTTGCACTCAAGATTGATGCACCTGCTTCTATGATAATTCCATTAAAGTCTTCTTTGGGACTTGTATGTGGTACTAGAACCAAAACTGTGTAAATATCCATAACTTTATTCAATGAAGTTGCTTGTATTGTTTTCTTGCTAGACTTCCCTTTTTCTCTCAGCTAAAGGGATCTTAGAATTGAGTCCTAAAATCATGCTTGTTCAACTTGAGAGCACAGAAATTGAAGCAGGTTCTTTACCTTTAATATTAATTTGTGGAGGTAAATTTCAGACAAAAATATAAAAGCAGCTCCCAAATTTGTAAGAAAGGGCTGCAAGAAATGCTTAACATTTTACATTTTGAAGCAAACAATTTTTCATATATACAACACACTGGAGAAACATCCCTTCATCTTTGGAGACTAAAGCAATTGATGCTCCACAGACAATTATCAATTCATTAGCCTTTTACCTGCTTGACTAATAAATTTTTGATCAAAAAATGAGCAGACTCGTGGTACAAACTTCAAAAATATCATATCAGCCATCATGTATTGCATGTTGACCATGTCAGCATGTTAAGATGAATAATTCCTGCTCTGTATTAGTTGATACATGTAATTCATGCCTTTTTCCTTTTATTCTAGTTTGGTTTCTTAGTGCTGGATACTCTTATATAATCTTATCCCAATCGAATATGATTAAATTAGAATTATTTAACAATTTCCACTAATTTAATGTTAAATAATACATTACAGTACAGGTAATCACCTGAAGGAAAGGAGAATCACAGAGTTGCCTTTGGTGTAGAAATTTACAAATTGATCTCTCACCATTCACTGTTAAATAACAGTACTTGGACTTTTAAATCTTAATATATTTAACACTAACCTTGATTTATTAACAGGAAGCCACTTGCGTAAAATGACACCAGAAAGTCATTTCCCTAAAAATCTTGGTTAGGATAAAGATATGTACTACAAATATATTTTTCAAAGGAAATTTTTTAAATGGCTTATGAGAAACCAATGACTGAATTTATGTCCTCGTCATTATTAGTTGACGAAAATTAAATTTTTATCCATGTAAACTTCGTGTATATGTAAATTTGTAGGTTAGACAAGACATGAGATATACACTGACAGTGAAAAGAGCCTCAGTTTTTTCTTTTACTTTATTGTTCAGTGCATACAAGTACATGTATCAAAGGTTTAAAATGTCACTCCAGCAAGAAATATCAAAGCATTCAAAATAAGGTAATATTGGGGGAAATAACAGCGCAGACGAAAAAATTGGAGATATTATGGAAAAATTAGGAAGGGGACTGTGTGCATTGAAAATTCAGATATTGTTAAACAGATTTGTTTGGACTTGAAAAACTATATTTTTAGAAAAAACAATTGTATGATGCTATGTTACATGGACTTGACTCTGGGTATGTGTGCAGATGTGTGGTCTAGGTGTCCTACTCGTCTAAGCTGATATCATAGGACACAGGAACCCAGCCCGTATATGATATATTTTGAATTTATTTAAATAAAGGAATAGGAAATACGATGCTACCTTTATGGCTTTATACAATATCTGCTTTTACAAATTTAAAATATGATCATTAACTGTGCAATGAAAATATAGGAGGCATCTGTTTTTAATAGAGGAAGTTGCTGTTGAAAAAAACAGACCATCGCTAAGAAGTTTCCAACATAGGTCCCATGCATATACCCATGTCATATGACTTGTATCATGTTATTGTGACATGTATACTTTGGGATGAATAAAAAAGTCCTTGTAACATATGGAACATGTAGCACATGTTGAAATCCCATCTAGTTAGACTTTTTCTTGATGTTGATATACCTTACATGTACAAGAAAAGATGACATTTGTTTGTCCATATATAATGCAACAAAATGCAAAATAATCTTCTTGCATTATGAGATCAGAAACTACTATAATATGCAATAACTTTCATGGGCTTTGCATCATCATCACCATTGTCCAAGGCCTACCCTAAACATATAAATCTTCTGATAGTATCCATTTCCCGCTTTCTGCGCTATAGAGCTGGATCTTCTGTTGGCGACAACTGATATCTTTCCACACAAGTATATACTTTTCATTGTGCCTTTGGCATTTCAGATCTATTGACCCTAAATACTGCATGCTCCATGGTTATTGCTTCATGCTATGGGAATTAGATTAGATTCTCAATGATCCCATGACTGATGTGTCTTTTTTTTTTTTTTTTTTGCTTTTGGGTTTTCACTGTGTTATCATATTAGTTGTTGACTGGAAGGACTTGGTTTTATGTTATGGAGAAATGGCTTATTTGTCTCTTTTTGACAGAATCTGAGAAACTTCGGATACTCATGATTGTTTCGGGGTATTATGATGGCCAAAAGAACTTCAAGGTAGATTGGATCTTCATGATCCCTTTTATAAGAGAAAATCTACTATCTCATTATTTTAGCCTAGAAGCCACTTTCAAATTGCATTCCAGAAATACGTGAACAATATAAGATTCAAACCATACAAGGAGGTTCAAATGTCCAAATTCAATAGATAAAAAAAATTGGATGATTCCATAAATAAAAGGAGAAAAACTAATAGATAAAAAAAAGAAAAAAGAAAGAAAATCCCTTCTGTATTTCCATCCTAGATTTCATAATAAGAATTTGTCCTAATGTCTACCTGATGGTCCTGATGCATGATGTAGATTTATTGTAAGATAGTATTGTAAACACATTTTAACAATCAAAATTTTGATTATGGTACAGAGAGAGATCCTGATCTGTGCCGAATCTGTGGAGCTTATGAAGAATCTTCTTCATTTCTTGAACTCAAGTGCCTCTCAATTGCCACTAAAGGTTCTGCATCAACCAGGTCAGTAAAACAGCTCATCTGTGCACTCAGAATCTTGTAGTTCAAATAATGTACTGATCACTCAATAAATTTGACTTTGGTACTAGTCCTCCTTGATAGGTTCCTATACCAATCCCCAGATCCATTAAGACCCTTCATTTGTGCAATATATGTTGCATTTGTATTGGTATGGACTAGAATATGATAATTTAAGGGATTCATGGGTACATCAGTATTTTTAATCCTTGTACAAGAAAATAATCATGGATGCATCAGTATTTTTAATTCGTATAGAAGAAAATAATCATGGATGCATCAGTATTTTTAATTCGTATAGAAGAAAATAATCATGGATGCATCAGTATTTTTAATTCATGTAGAAGAAAATAACCATATCCAATGCATATCCATACATACATCATAGTATATGTTCATTTAAAATACGTTATGTCTTATGAATTCCATCATATGCGTGCAGAGTTCTTAATGAGCTTTTAAGAGTATGCTATCAACTATCAACAGATATGTAAATTGGTGATGTGAGTAGTTATTACTTGAGAAATGAACTGCTTTAAACGTTGATATGGGTGTGAGTAGTTATTTCTTGAGACATGAACGGCTTTAAAACATGGTTGGGGGTGTTCTTATAGAAAACAAGAAGTTTCAGGCTAAAATCTTGCTTGTTCTTTTTATATAGTAGCACAGATGTGTGTGTATAAATGTACATGCGTATACTCATAAATAAGTTATGGTTAAGTTGCCTTCCATCATCATCTCAAGTGCGCTTTTTCCAATAATAAGATCCCAGGAATAGTTTTATGTGAGCTTAGCCTGCGGAATAATTGAATGGCATAGCTTTGAATTTGAATTGTCATTCTCTCTCACGTAAATGACCTAAGCGTCTGTTGACCACCTCACTTTATCATTGATTAGCTGATGATGTGAGGAACTGGACTTTAATCCATTCTCAGAAAAATACAGCAACAACATCAGAAACTTACAACCACGCTAGAATGATTGTTTTGGGCAACCATGCAGTTAAACAATCTCTAGGAGTATATTCACCATGTGTGACAATCCAGTGTCATTTTGTAGCACTCAACTGCCACAGAATTCATATCCACCTATAATAGTTTGCATACTGCTGATTTACAGGTGCTACCGACTGCTGGAGGAAATGTAAAGCAGCATCCATGAGCACTAATCATTTAAAAATTATTTTCCGTGTAGACCGATACTGTTTCCTAAACAAATGGCATCATTTTCATGAATGATATAGCATAAACCCACAATCACATCATGGCGATAAGCATCTTATTGTGGTTTTGCAGGTCTGCAAGGTGAGATTAGAGCATTCGAGATCGACAAGGTAACATCAAGAAAGACCATTGAACACCTTTTGGAAGAATTTAGCAGGGCATCAAAACGGTGATTGGAAGCTCAATGCTTGGAGAACACTATAACGGAAGATTTATTAGTACATTTGCTGCTGGTGAAACTAATAGCTATGGCCCTATAGCTAAATAAAAATATATTACGTTCTCCATAACTTTGTTTGCTTAGATTTCATGCACATGTTCAACTTGTTGGCATGGAGAAGTTTCTGTTTTCTATCCTTGATCTCTTGCTTTTGGTACATGTAACTCATGGTAAGGTTCACAACACATGCTCCTAGATATCTAGTTGCGTTTGGATGATTATAAGCGAGTTCTTAAGTTACACATGCAGGCACATTGAAAGCTATTACATCTCAGAGCAATATGCAGGTTTTGTGTTTTCTTCTCATGCTTCAAAGTAAACATGAACATCTCTCCAATGGCAAAATTCTGGGGTTTTGCACATGGAAGTGGGACTTCATTGGCAGGATTATAAACTTCCCAGGAATCATATTATTATCAAGATTAATTTTTTAAGGTTTTCTTAACTATTAATTTAGTGGAAGGGAAAGGCATTTTATTATGTCAGAAGGCTCAAAACAGCTTTAGTTGGCCATTTTGATATATTAAAATATGCCATTAGGAAAAATGATGTGACCAATTGAGACCATCTATTTGATATGTGATCTTTTAGATCAGCCATAATTGTCAATATTTTAATCTATAAGCCCCTATAGGCCCCAATGATATTTATATGTTTGTGGCCTTATTACATGTATTAATGGCGAAAATGTTTCTTAAGTTTCAAGACAAAATAAAAGGCAGTACTAGGTGATCACTTTGACTCTACCTGAAAATTTATAAGGTTGAAGAGTGAATTTGTTACCTAAGGTTAATATAACCTATAGGCGTAGATCAAGAGTTCTTCAGATAAACTCTCATGTGTGAATTACCTTCCTTAAACTCAATAATAACCCCGTTAATCTGTTGCTCTTGGTAGCTGATATGTGAAGCTTCAAAACTTTGACAATCTGAGGCAGGGAAGGTAGAGAAAAGAGATCAAATATCATTCCCATAGACGAATTGGTCTAAATATCGTTCTAGAAGACGAGAAAATTCAAGAACAAAATAACTTTTGGACTTCAATAAAAATTCTTCATTAAAAAAAACGAATTCCCTAAAAAACCTTTATATACGTGTTACAAGAAACCCTAAAAACAGTAAACGTAACTTACTAAAAAAATAGTAAAATATAGCTTAACATAAGAATATCCCCAAAAAAATTGACTCAAACGGAATTTTCTAGACCTTAAACGAAGGCAATCAATTCTTTCCTAAAATAATAAATTTGAAAGCCTAAACGAAGGAATTTGACCGAAAAATAGCATACATCACAGCGAAGCGTGAGTTTTGATCTCCACACCGTTTCCAATCAACCCATCAATCTTCAGCCTGTTCTGAAAATGTTAAGTAAAATAACCAAAATGCCCCCAGTTTCGAAAACACTGTTGGACAAGTTGACAATCACAGAAGCCTTAGAACTTGTCCAACATCACAATCCCAGTTCACATGGGCAGCAACATACGTCAAACATTTGTTCATAACATCGTTGTTAGTCTTCGGGTGAACCAAAACAAGCCATGTCAGCCCTCTTAGAGGCATGAGCCAACAAGGAAAGCGACTGCTTTGACCATTTGTTGAAGCCTGGAATTTGCATGGCTTGAAACAGCCTTATGTTGGCTGTTTCCCAGCTGTTCACCAGTAGGGTTACCGGTTGATTTGGTTAATTAGTCCACCTAAAGCCCAAGCTAAGCCCATCAGACCAGTGGCTTCATCTAGGGTGGGCAGATCAAATACAAAATGGAAGATGAATGGTTGAGATTAAAAGCATATTGGGCAAAGTAAAAACTTTATAGGGAGCAAATTGGTTTATATTTAACTACATATAGTAATTTTTTGTATTGCTTGTGGGACAAATGACCAATTGGACACTTTTGACAGACCTAGCAGAGGCCTAGACTAGAGCCGGCAAAATTTCACCCGACCCGACGGGTCAACCCGATTATAAATGTAACGACCCGGAACCAAGTCTGTCCCTCCAAGGCCCGACCCGTCCCAGACCGTGGCAAGTGGGCCAATTACTTGATAAAATGCGGAGAATTTTAAAAGTTTTTCCTAACGAGTGCAAGTGATAAGACAATTTATGCAGTGCATATCAAAAGTGTGTTCTATATATATATATATATATATATATATATATATATATATATATATATATATATATCTGAGATGTAATAAGACACATGAGCTTGGTTACAAAATGACAGGTGACTATATCACTCCTCTCAAATTGAAGGTGTACAATCCAAAAAGAAACTATACATGTAGGACAGGAATAAAACCCAAGACTTACAGAATTCCTCTCAATACCCAAAGGCTTTATCTTTGCCTCTATCCCCAGTCTGGTGCTTCACACCGGACGTCGATGAATCTGAAAAATAAGATGAGAAGCAACTGTGAGACGAATGTCTCAGTAAGCAACACATGCATGATTCGGTAAAACGCAGTTTATGCAAATATCTCTCGATAAAACCATGGCATGCGGATAGTTCTTAATAATACAAAATCCACGGCATCTTAGTGTCATACAATTTGTGCCTACATGTGCCTTGATGTACAGATAATCCATTTAATAGCAATCATGTAATCAATATTATCACTTATTATCTAGGATGTTTACATATATACTCATGGCCACATCTAACTCTATAGATTTCCCATATAGGTTAGGCATCCAACCCGATTCCCCTTGGTATTGGACATCCTAACGCCGATTCCCCTTAGCGTAGGGCATCCAGATGAAGCTTGGGCATCAACCACCGATTCCCCTTGGTGCTTAGAATTCAATACAATCATTGGCCTCAAGCCGGAATCAATAAAACCTCGACCTCTAGCCGGAATTAATAGAATCAACATATAGTGAGACAATAGTATCAAGAACAACAGGCCATGGCATACATATATATATAAACATTCTCATTTAAGTTTATGGATCCATACCTTAAGGGTTCATTATGCTGATGTGTTCATTATCCAATTCACAACAAGTGTAACAATAAAGAACACAAATATAACATTCAAGTATCCAAGCTTGAGTGGAGAATGCTAGTTCTCTATCTCCAAGTTGGGAGGAATAAGGATCCACTACCCCAACTGAGATGAACTGCTCACAACACAACAAGACTTACTGGTCAGTTACTCATATCAATACCTCATGCCACTAGCATGGAAAATGCTCAAGGGTAGCCCATGGCCTTACCCAAGTCAATCTTGGGCCACTGCCCTCTACTCAATACATCTCAATGTCATTGGGGCCACTACCCTCCTTTCAATTTCAATAACCATGGGCCACTGCCCTTTTTGGTTTAATGGTGGTACAAGCCACGGGCCAAAGCCCTTATTGTGGTGTAAATGTAATACGGGCCACTGCCCTTCACTCTATGTGTAAGATACCAGGCCGAAGCCCATTTGGTCATGAGTGGTGTACTCACATTGATGGTCATTGGTAAGGGTTTGATTTTCTAGCAATTTTACGTTTCATGACCCACTTGGCAATCTATGCCTCAATCCTATTGAATTTATGCAATTTGAATTTTGTCATTGTATTCAACTTCCATAAGTTATTTGGAAGGAAATTGAAGTGGTGGAATCACTTTACCCCACTTCTATAACGATCTGGAACATAAACTCTCTATAAGACCTATTCTAGCAAAACGTACCCACAAAAACCCTCAACGAAATCCCTCCCATTTGCCCTAGGACTCATTTTCACATCTCAACCCTAACATTCATCTAAACATGCAATTTTGGCCGAAATTTGAAAACAAGGGAGGGGTGATGTTGCTTACCTCTTGCAAACACTTAAGCAAGCCTTCTTGCTTCCAAATCAACCCACAAACAGCACCCTTGGTTGCTTTTTAGTTGGTGCTCCTCCAACTTCTCCTACAAATCAAGCTCACTGGTTAGGGTGTGCTAGGGACATTGGAGCAGGGTTTCACATTCTACCCTCCTAAAAGAAAATTTCGTCCTTGAAATTTGCCTTGTAATTCACCGAAGAGTGCAGGATACTTCCTTCTCATTTCGGCTTCATTCTCCCATGTAGCTTCTTCTACATTATAATGCTGCCACAAAACTTTCGCCAACGAAATAGTCTTGGTGCGGAGAATTTGCTCTCTTCTATTAAGGATTTGGATAGGACGCTCTTCAAACGTCACATTCTCACATACCTCTAGTGGCTCTAGATCGATGATGTGGCTAGGATAGATAGCGACGAAGTATGAGTACGTGGAATACGTCGGGTACATGGGCTAACTGAGGTGGTAATTCCAATCTATAAGCAACAGGCCCAATTGTCCCAATAGTACGAAATGGACCAATGAATCTGGGGAACAGCTTGCCTTTCACCTACTTCTTCCCAACATAACGGGGATCTACAAGTCGTCCCATATAAAGCCTCAAATGGAGCCATCTTGATGCTCGCTTGGTAACTATTGTTGTAGGCAAACTCTACCAAGTCCAAATGTCTACTCCAATGACTTCCAAAGTCCAACACACAGCACCTCAACATATCTTCTAAGGTCTGTATCGTACATTCGGATTGTCCATCTGTCTGTGGATGGAAGCTAGTACTAAACTTTAGTTATGTTCCCAAGGCTTCATGCAAACTATCTCAGAACTTGGAAGTGAATCGTGGATCTCGGTTCGATACAATAGATACGGGTATACCATACAACCGAACGATCTCACGTATATATAGCTCTGCAAGTGATCGTAGAGGTTGATCCTTCCAAACAAGTAGGAAATGAGCGGACTTAGTCAGTCTGTCCATTATAACCCAAATGGAATCCTACTGCCTCACCGTCTTAGGCAAACCTGAAACAAAGTCCATCGTGATATGCTCCCACTTCCATTCAGGAATAGGAAGCGGTTGCAATAGTCCAGGTGGACTCTTGTGCTCAGCCTTTACTTGCTGACACACCAAGCACTTCGCTAAGAACTCAGCAATCTCTCTTTTCATACCTGACCACCAATAATTTCCCTAAGATGTCTGTACATCTTAGTGCTTCCGAAGTGTACCATATATCGTGTTCTGTGTCCTTCCTCTAGGATTACCCTCTTGATATCCTCGTCATTGGGTACACAGATTCTACCTCTGAATCTCAAGATATCACTACTGACACTGAAGTCTTTGGCCTTCTCTGAACTTCTGCTCATTAACTCTTTGATTTTCTGCAATTCAGGATCTGATAACTACCTCTCTCTGATTCTGCATACTAGATTTGGCTCTATTTGTATACGAGCCATACTCACCCCTTGGTTAACGAGTCGAAACTCTCCTGGCCAATCTCTAATTGTATCTACAAGACTGCACTGGCTATCCATAAATGACGTTAGGGTGGCAATGGATTCATCTGAAACTCCACTGTGACTTAGTGCATCTACTACTACATTAGCTTTCCCCGGGTGGTACTAAATATCAAATCTATAGTCCTTCAAAAGGTCTAACCACCTTCTTTGTCTCATATTCAGATCTCTTTGGGAGAAGATGTATCTTAAGCTCTTGTGATCTGAGTATATCACAAACTGTGCACCAAAGAGGTAGTGTCGCCAAATCTTCAAGGCAAACACAATGGCTGCAAGCTCAAGATCGTGCATAGGATAATTACATTCGTGTGGCCTCAAAAGTCTAGAAGCATATGCCACTACTCTGCATCAACACACAACCCAATCCGATGCCGGACGCATCACAATACACTGCAAATCCCTCATTCACAGATGGTATCACCAAAACTGGGGCTGATGTCAATCTGTTTTTCAGCTCTTGAAAACTATCCTCACACTTCTGATCCCAATGGAAAATCACAGACTTCTTAGTCAAGTTGGATAACGGGGCAGCAATCTTGGAAAACCCCTCATTGAATCTACGGTAATATCCAGCCATCCCTAAGAAACTGCAGATCTCTGAAACATTGGTAGGTCTAGGCCAGTCTGACATTGCCCTCACCTTGGATGGATCCACTGATATGCCATTTCCAGAAATAATGTGCCCAAGAAAATAAATCTACTTCAACCAGAACTGGCACTTGCTAAGCTTGGCATACAACTGATGGCTGCGCAAAGTGTGCAAAAATACCTTAAGATGACCTTCGTGCTCTTCCCTTGTCCTTGAATAGACCAAAATATCGTCTATAAAGACTACCACAAAGTGATCCAAGTGCTCATGGAAGATTCGGTTCATCAAGTCCATAAAGACTGCTGGGGCATTCGTCAACCCAAACAGCATCACCAAGAACTCAAAATGGCCGTATCTCGTTCGAAATGCTGTTTTCTCTACATCTTCTAGAGCTACTCTCAACTGGTGATAACTTGATCTCAGGTCTATCTTAGAGAACCAGGAGGCTCCCTTCAACTGATCAAAAACATCGTCTATCCTTGGCAACTGGTAATTGTTCTTGACAGTGACTTGATTCAACTGTCCATAGTCTATACACAACCTCATACTGCCGTCATTTTTCCTTACAAATAACACTGGTGCACCCCAAGGCGATGCACTGTGTCTGATAAAACCCTGGGCTAACATATCATCAATCTGCACCTTCAACCCATCGTACCCTGGTCTAGACATCCTATACGGTTGCTTAGAAACCGAATGCGTACCAGGAATGAGTTGGATCTTGAATTCCAACTCCCTCTGGGGTGGTAACCTAGGCAAATCATCCAAGAATACATCCACAAACTTACGGACTACTGGTACTTCCTCAATACTTAACTCCTTTCCTTTTGCTAGTTCCACTTCAATCAAAGCAACCAAGCTAATACGGTTATTCAACCCTTTGCTTATAAAACAGTGGATTGGACTATCTGGTTTACTGATTGTGATTGACTTGTTGTGGCAGTCAAAAATTACATGGTGTCTTGACAACCAGTCCATGCCTAAAATCACATCATATCCACTAAAGTCTAGACTAATCAAGTCTTCAGGCAACTCCATCTGGCCTAGTCTAATCATACAATCCCTATAGACGGTCTCTAATATCTCGTCTGAAACCTCTCTCAAAATGCCGGGTCTTCTTACTCTCTGTGTCGACGAGATGTGGAGCAAACCTCGACAACTCGGTGAATTTAGCCACATACTGAGCCACAGACTGGCTCCCCTGAGATATATGGAGGAACTCCGCCTCCTTCTGAATCCTAGCCTCCTCAGGAAAATATCGGTCATAGAATCGATCCTTGAACCCTTCCCACGTGAGTGGGGCTCCATCTACGCCCGTCTCAGCTATCACTGACCTCCACCAGAAGTCAGCCTCGCCCTCTAACACTTAGGTAGCCAATCCTACCTTGTCCTCATCTCGACATCCTGTGGCTGCGAAGATCTTCTCGATCCTTACCAACCACCCCTCCGCCTCCATGGGATCAGGATGCTCATGAAAGGGAGGAGACATCCTCCTGAACTGTCTCATCAAATCTGCAATCTGGTCACCTCTCTCATGATCGGGTGGATTCTGCCCATTATGGTTCACAACAGCCTGTTGCTGGACCAGAGTAGATACCTCACCCAAAACTCTCCAAATCTAGTCTATCTGCCCCCTAGCAAATCGGGACACCAGATGGGACTACCTCTGCAACAGCCGGAACTGCCATGGGATCCTCTACCGGATCTACTACTGGGTCAATCACTGGCTCCCCCGCCGGAATATCCGTGGGATCATAATCGGGTATATAGGCAGCAGCCGTTCTACGGCCCCTGCTTCTGGGTCTAGGTGCCATAATACTGAAATCTTAACAAGTGTAACCGCTTTAGACAAGATCAACCAATCAATTTTAACAAAAACAACCAATCACAACAATCCAATTAAAACAAGAATTTACATGCATTCCCTTGGTTACAAGAGGAAGAAGAAATCCGAAGAAATACTTCATCACTACCACTCCCTTTAGTATATCTGCAGCTATACGAAGGTCAAGGTCGTCACGAAAATCCCTTCACTAATCTCTTCATAATAGTATATAGGTATATACAGGTTCATTTCATGCAAGTTTAGCTAATAAGCTATCCCATCTGTATAAAGTTAGTCACCTCGGTATGTACTAAGCATTGGCCGATTCTTTATAATACCTTAGTACAACCAGATACATTTGGCTCAGCACACACAATTACATAAGATACTCGTAATAATTATACAATCAAAAATAAATGATGGATCCTTAAAATCAACCTAGGGGTTCAAACTAGCATGCACTCGCTCCCCAAACCAACTTGACGCTTCTAGTCTAGGTTGTGGACCTCTGATACCAAAATTGTAACGACCCGGAACCAAGTTTGCCCCTCCAAGGCCCGACCCGTCCCAGACCGTGGCAAGTGGGCCAATTACTTGATAAAATGCGGAGAATTTTAAAAGTTTTTCCTAACGAGTGCAAGTGATAAGACAATTTATGCAATGCATATCAAAAGTGTGTTCTATATATATATATATATATATATATATATATATATATATATCTGAGATGTAATAAGACACATGAGCTTGGTTACAAAATGACAGGTGACTATATCACTCCTCTCAAACTGAAGGTGTACAATCCAAAAAGAAACTATACATGTAGGACAAGAATAAAACCCAAGACCTACAGAATTCCTCTCAATACCCAAAGGCTTTATCTTTGCCTCTATCCCCAGTCTGGTGCTTCACACCGGACGTCGATGAATCTGAAAAATAAGATGAGAAGCAACTGTGAGATGAATGTCTCAGTAAGCAACATATGCATGATTCGGTAAAACACAGTTTATGCAAATATCTCTCGATAAAACCATGGCATGCGGGTAGTTCTTAATAATACAAAATCCACGGCATCTTAGTGTCATACAATTTGTGCCTACATGTGCCTTGATGTACAGATAATCCATTTAATAGCAATCATGTAATCAATATTATCACTTATTATCTAGGATGTTTACATATATACTCATGGCCACATCTAACTCTATAGGTTTCCCATATAGTTTAGGCATCCAACCCGATTCCCCTTGGTATTGGACATCCTAACGCTGATTCCCCTTAGCGTAGGGCATCCAGATGAAGCTTGGGCATCAGCCACCGATTCCCCTTGGTGTTGGAATTCAATACAATCATTGGCCTCAAGCCGGAATCAATAAAACCTCGGCCTCTAGCCGGAATCAATAAAACCTCGGCCTCTAGCCGGAATCAATAGAATCAACATATAGTGAGACAATAGTATCAAGAACAACATGCCATGGCATACATATATATATAAACATTCCCATTTAAGTTTATGGATCCATACCTTAAGGGTTCATTATGCTGATGTGTTCATTATCCAATTCACAACAAGTGTAACAATAAAGAACACAAATATAACATTCAAGTATCCAAGCTTGAGTGGAGAATGCTAGTTCTCTATCTCCAAGTTGGGAGGAATAAGGATCCACTACCCCAATTGAGATGAATTGCTCACAACACAACAAGACTTACTGGTCAGTTACTCATATCAATACCTCATGCCACTAGCATGGAAAATGCTCAAGGGTAGCCCATGGCCTTAACCGAGTCAATCTTGGGCCACTGCCCTCTACTCAATACATCTCAATGTCATTGGGGCCACTACCCTCCTTTCAATTTCAATAACCATGGGCCACTGCCCTTTTTGGTTTCATGGTGGTACAAGCCACGGCCAAAGCCCTTGTTGTGGTGTAAATGTAATACGGGCCACTGCCCTTCACTCTATGTGTAAGATACCAGGCCGAAGCCCATTTGGTCATGAGTGGTGTACTCACATTGATGGTCATTGGTAAGGGTTTGATTTTCTAGCAATTTTACGTTTCATGACCCACTTGGCAATCTATGCCTCAATCCTATTGAATTTATGCAATTTGAATTTTGTCATTGTATTCAACTTCCATAAGTTATTTGGAAGGAAATTGAAGTGGTGGAATCACTTTACCCCACTTCTATAACGATCTGGAACATAAACTCTCTATAAGACCTATTCTAGCAAAACATACCCACAAAACTCCTCAACGAAATCCCTCCCATTTGCCCTAGGACTCATTTTCACATCTCAACCCTAACATTCATCTAAACATGCAATTTTGGCCGAAATTTGAAAACAAGGGAGGGGTGGTGTTGCTTACTTCTTGCAAACACTTAAGCAAGCCTTCTTGCTTCCAAATCAACCCACGAACAGCACCCTTGGTTGCTTTTTAGTTGGTGCTCCTCCAACTTCTCCTATACATCAAGCTCACTGGTTAGGGTGTGCTAGGGATATTGGAGCGGGGTTTCACAATAAACGGGTTGGGTTGATCCGTTTATTAATTGGGTTGGGGTTTCCCCAACCCGCCAGTAATCGGGTCAACCCGATTATGACCCACCAACCCGACGGGTAACCCGATTAAAAAAAAAGATGGCAAAAGTGTCATGTTCCGACCTGATTAACCCCAAAACCGACCCAAACCCGGTACAACCCGATCCAATTAACCCCCCCCCCCCCCCCCCCCCCCCCCCCAACCCTATTTTAATAATATTTTTGAAAAATAAAAATAATAATAAACGGGTTGGCGGTTGAACCCGTTTATTGGCGGGTTGGGTTTGGGTTGGGGGTTTTCCAACCCGCCTTAATTTAGTCCAACCCGATTATGACCCGACCCGACTCGATGCCAGCTCTAGCCTAGACAGGTCGTGCAAACATCAAGAAAATCATAATGAGAGGAAGTGAAGTTCTTTTCTAGGATAAAATTTCAAGTAATTTAGGGTTTCAACAAACTGTATATCACAAAAGAATTTTAAGTCCAAAATTATTTAAAAAAATTTAATTTATTTCTTAATAGATTTCTAATTGTTGTGTTAGAGTTTATTTCTAGTATTTTAGGTATGTAACATTAAAATATTAATTTTACTTGGATCAAACTTTAAAAATACAAACAATAAAAATTTACTTTTAAAAGTTCAAAATTATACTTATATGAGAAAACAAGTAAAGATAAAAAAATAAATATTAATTTAATCATAATGCATGCATATATTTATATGTATATATAACTAGTGTATTTTACTTTTCTTATATTTAGTTTAACTTTAGATTTTTTAGAATTTCTTTATGATATTGTATTTAGTTTTTGGGAACTGTAATTGGGATATGAAAATATTCTTTTGGACTTATAAACTTGAGAGTTAACTTTAGATTATCACCTTTGTATATGTATGTACACATGAGAAATAGAGATGGTGAGCACTTAGTTGTCTTTTGTGTATACAGATATCATATTTTTGGGGGTTATTATATAGGTGCCCTTTTGTTAGATGAAAAGTTTTATTCCCTACTTCTTTTGCTTATGCACTCTGATGATTACCTTGTAATTGCCCAGGTTGATTGTATTAATTAGGTTCTTTAGGCTCATAAGTAGGGCTCAGGGTCGGCTTGGTGCCCTGTATGGGCAGACCCAGTTCGAGGCCGCTACATTAATGACGCTAAGGCATGAAAAATTCAATGGGATAAGCAGCATTCTAGTGAAATGGCACATAGGCCTTTAACGAACAGCATCAAAACCAGCACAATGAATTTTGACTACAGCTACTTGATTTGTTCCGATGTTGTCAACGTGCGTGTGTTAATGGATTAAGTTGCTTCGGAATGTGGAGTGGCGTTCGTGTATCAAAGGATTTTGAGTAGACTCGAACCAGTCAAACGTGTTTATTTTGAGCCAAATCGAGGGAAAAAGTAATCAAAAGCCAAAATTAAATAAAAAATGATATGGAGAATAATTCTCTAATCAGCCTACCAAGATTCAATATTGGGTAACACAAGTTCTTAATTGTTCATCTGATGTGAGTACTTGAAATATCTTATGTGAGTGATGTTTCTTTTTTTTTTTTTCCTTTTCTAGATATTTATTTGATTAAGAAAAACTTTTTTTTTTACACAAGCGGGAAGCCAATGAACTCTGCAACATGTTCTAAATAAAACCATATTGCAGAACCTTTCTCACATCAAATATCAACTAATGAGATTGTTTATAGTGTTTTTAAACTTCAAGGAAAGTAGATATATTTTTGGTAAGTGTTCTCTTTAGGCTGAAAACAAAAGAAAAGAAAAAATTTCAAGAAAATTTTTTTATATTACTTCCAAACACTAGGAAAAAGCAAGGAAAAGGAAAATTTTATCCAGTTTCTGGTGAAACAAACAGTCTTACCAAAAATTGAAATTGGAATTATGAGAAATTAAATTATAATAATCTTAATTCTCTGCCAAATGAAAGAATTATGATTCAAAGAATCATAATTTAGAGAATTACAAAGGTGGAGATTTATAATTTTACAGCATAATTGTGATTCTTTGTGTCGAACACACCCTAAGATAGTTCATGTTTTATTAGAGAGAGTGTGTGTGTTTGCGCGTATGGATATTAATTATTGTTTAAAAGGAATTTTGGATATTTCCTATTGCTTGTAGGTCTTTTTATATATGAATGTTAATAAAGACTCTTGTTATGTGCCTAGCATATGGAAAATACTATATACAATTGTATTATTAGAGGCCCAATGAAAAGTGGAAAATTTAAAAGGCTTATTGTTTTTAGTTTTATTAGAAATCATAATGCAACTCTTCTTTCTTTTTCCTTTTTTTTTTTTTTGTATTTAAGATTTGCTAAATTGAAGATGCAACTCTAGATAAGAGAAATAATTTGGGAATAATTTATGCTTTAACATTGAAAAGGTTTTTTTTTTGGGTGGAGTCTCATAATTAGAGCTTCTAAAAATTTATACAAAATTTTTAATAGGTTTATTTTAAAAGCTTCATGGTCTTTTTATATATTAATTAATATTACTTAGGACCCTTTTTATGCATTTAACATTTTCAGAAAAAAGCATTTATAAATCAGTGTGGGCCAACTAAAAATTAAAGAATTGTAAAGGTTTATTAACTTTTATTACTAGTAAATCTAAAAAATATTTATTGATTAACAGTAGAGAATTCCTTGCATTCCTCCTCTTCTTATTTGATTTTCTTTTGAGTTTTCTTCTAATGAGATAGGACTCCAATAGGACAAGGAAATCAAGGAATAGTTCATGCTCTTATAATAAAAAGAATTTTAGTTTTCGTATCAACTTTAAAAAATCAAAAGAGGTTTATATTATCATGTATTCTCAAAATTTCGATTATTTACAAAAATTTGTACCAAATTTAGTGGATCTAGCTCTTGATTAAAATGTGGTGTTTTATATGGATTCAAATCATCTACGAACGATGAATGCAACGCTCCAATCCCATTGGCAACAATATTGTCTGCTTTGGCCCACTAGATGTCATAGTTTTGCTCCTACTTTTTACCTTATAAGGCCTCATTGCTTGAGAGAGTCACAAGTCTATATGCAAGGATCCTTGCTTTCTCCTTCCCGAGCAACGTAGAATTTCAGGACTCACAATCCACCCCCTTAAAGGTTGCACATCCACATGCAATAGCCTTCTAGCTCATTAACCTGAGGCTGCCGACATGATAGCTCGCCCCACATACACTAGACAACTTTAGGATCACACGTTTCAAGTTAAGATTTGGCTTTAACACCATTCTGTAACGCCCCGATTCCACAGCAATGATATTGTCCGCTTTGGCCCACTAGGCCTCATGGTTTTGCACCTAGGTTTTAGCCCAAAAGTCTTCGTTGCTTGAGGGAGTCCCAAGCCTACATATAAAAATTTTCAATTCCTCATCCCAGAGCAATGCAGGATTCTAGGATCTCACAACAAGCCTGTAAAAGGTGCTAATTCGTAGCCAACAGAGGGTTTCCACATTGGCAACTCGCTATTGCTTTTATTTTCGCTTTCCTCATTGGAGTTGGGATTTTTTTTCTGCCTTTTTGTATTGCATTCATAATTTTTTTTGTTTGCTTTTTATATTGCAGCTGGTTTCTAATGTAGCAATCAGCTATTATCTATGGATGAGCACCTTTACGGGCTCGTTCATAGAGAATTTGATTCCATTTTATATTGTTTTTTTATTTACTAAGTTTAAGTTTTTATGTTTCATTAGTTTCTTCAAATTGACTGTCATATAAAAAAATTTTATATAGGTTTTTTTTTAAAGTAATTAGTATGAGTGTTTCTTACTCGTTTTAAGGTTTTTCTATGTATAATATTGGTTAAGGGCCTTTAATGTACTTATGATTTGAAAATAAACATATATTAATACTTTAATATGGGTATAGTAAAAAAGATGAATCTTATAAGTACTTTATTAGAAAATAAAAAGTCGTTGTTAGTTGTAGTAGGATTCTTTGTCTATTTTCTTTATAATTTTTTCAGATGTTTTGGGCTCAATACAATTTTTGAAATTAAAATTTTTAAAAGGGATATTTTCGATATCTGAAAACAAAAAATACATAGTTTTTACTTAGTTAAAGCTTTTATTTTCAACTACTTGTTTGAGATATATTTTTAATATATTCAAATAATTTTATTTTTAGCAGAATTTTAAATATAAAATTATATAGTGAAATTCTTATATGATTTCTAATAGATATTACAAAAAAATATATATATAGAGATATAAAAATAAAGAATTAATTACTTTATTATATTAGGATTCTATAACGTTAAATTTTTTCTTGTAATTTTCTGTTAGAATAATGATTTTTGGAACTATAATTTTAAAAGGGATGTTTTGGATATGTAAAAGTGAAAAACGAAAACATGCAATTCATGTTTAGTTGAAACTATCATGTTCAATTATATTTTTGAGATTGATTTTTAAGATATTACAGGATTTAATAATTTACATAGTATGAGAACAGGAAATTAAAATTTTATATATTATTTTAAATTGTTCTTAACACCAATTAGGGTTGCTAACTGGGCCATGCCATGCCAATGGGCCGGCACGGCAAGACCCGTGGCCGGGGGTGTGCCATGCCAGGCCCCCCTAAACGAGCACGAGGCCCGTTTAGGCACGGCCCACCAGGCACACAAGCCCGCATCAAAGCGGGCCGCGCGCGTGCTAGCCAACGGCAAGCATGCATTCCTGCCATTGGGTCGGGCGGACCGGCCCGCCGGGCACACGTGCCTGCCATTGGGCTCTTTTTTACCTCCAAAAAGTGGTTTTAACTACTTTTTTGATACTTTTACCCCCCAACAGTCATATTAGGGGGGTATGTTTGTAATTGACTGTAAATGACCTTTTCCACCCTTCCAACTGCCAAATAACAGTCATATTGGAGGGTAGAAGTGGTAAAAAGCCACTTTTGGTTTTCTATAAATAAGCTTATCCCTTCCCACTCTAAACCACACCTCTTCTACAATCTCTTATTCTCTAGCCTATCAAGAAATAGTTACATTTTTTAAATTGTTCGAGCATCAAAAGTGAGAAGTTGGACTCTGGAGTTTGAAGGCTTCAACTGCAAAGTTCAAGCTTCATTCTAAAGAGGTATTCTTCTATTTAATTTTCTGATTTTAAAATTAGTATAAATATTATATATATAAGTAAGTCTCTCTTTCTACCTTTCTTATTATTTTAAAGCTTGGTATAGTGGGTGACTATTGTGCAACTAAGTGCCTCTCTAGGAAAGTTCTGTCACAAAGGACAAGATAATTGCCTAAGGAAACTGGGTTTTAAACCGGGCCGTTTGTGACCCTTCCAGTTACTTGGGAATTTTCCTGGTGCATTTTTACGTACATTATTCCTCACTTTACTATGGTAGTGTATCACCAAAAATCTATTATTATATTATTTATTAAGAATTTTTTTTTGGAATTTGATAATGGACCCCAGGCAGTCTATATACTTTAACATTGAGGAAAGGGAATCTCTTAGATCCTATTTTGACCCAACTTTTTATGATGATGTGACCCAATCCCCATATTATGACCATCTCATCCAAGATCATGATCCTGAGTTGCCTTCCCAAGAGATGAGATCATCTTTCCTACCACCTAGGAGCACCAAGAAGAGTAGAACCTCCGGTGTCTGGATAAATTTTCCAATGAAACGATAGGGAGTGAAGAGAGAGCAGTTTGTAACCACTGCAAAAAAAAATTTAGTTGCAAAGGAAAAAGTGGTACAAGCCACTTACAACGGCATTTGCAGAAATGCCTTCCAAAACATGGTCAAATAGACCCTAGGCAATCCCAAATTTCCAGCAGTAGTGTTAATTTGGGTAATTTTGTTTTTAATCAAGAAGAAACTAGGCTTGAAATTGTAAAGTGGGTAATACAAGAAGAATTACCCTTTAGATTAATAGAATTTAAAAGATTTAACCGTCTAATAAGCAAATATCTAGCACCAGGATAGAAACCCTTCTCACGTCACACTTTAAGAAATGATGCTATAACATTATATTGAAACATGAAGACCGCATTAATAGAAACTTTTTCAAACAATAGCTTTAAGGTGGCTTTAACCTCAGATATCTGGACAAGTAGACAACAAATAAGTTATTTAGCTATAACTGCACATTATATAGATGAGAATTGGAGTATGGAAAAAAGAATACTAACTTTTGCGTCCCTAGATTCTAAACATTCTGGTCTAGTTATAGCAAATGCTATAGCACATAATATAAGAAAGTATAAAATATAAAATAAAGTAATGGCTCTAGCACTTGATAATGCAAGTGTTAATAATGTTGCAATAGACATATTAAAACAACACTTAAACTTAAATATAGATGGATGTTTTTTTCATGTTAGGTGTGCTTATCACATCCTAAATTTAGTTGTGCAGGATGGCTTAAAAATTGTCCAATATCATTTAACGAATATTAGAGATGCAGTAAGATATTTAAAACAATCTAGCACAACTGCTAGGGAATTTAAAAATTATTGTGTAAGTTTAGGAAAGCAACCTAAAAAAATTACCCTAGATGTTGAATATAGGTGGAATTCAACATATTTAATGCTAAAAGCTGCACTAGAATTAAAACAAGAACTTACACTATTTTATAAAACAAAAGTGCTTCAAAGTGAACTAGAAGAACTTGATTGGAAAATAGCATAAATTTTAAGAGATTTTTTAAAAGTTTTTTATGATGCAACAAAATACTTATCAGGGGTTTATTACCCAACATCCCTGAATATTTTAAATTGTTTATATTAAATAAGTATTTGCTTTAAACAATATAGAGACACGTTCGTTGCTAAGGATATTTGCCCTACAATGGAAGCTAAATTTGTAAAATATTGGCAAGATATGCCTAATTTATATTGTTTTGCTAGTACAATGGACCCTAGGATTAAATTAGGAGTGGAAGATTTAATAGAAGGAATAAATGATAATATGAATTCTTCTTTTCAAATAGATATATGTAAAATAAGAACTTTATTAGAAAGACTTTTTTCTAAATATGATACTAGTAGTAGCAGACATGCTCAGACTTAGACCCAAGAAACACTACCAGATAATTCCCCCTGGAATTTTTTAAGTGGGAGAAGAAAGAGAAAACAACCAGCATCTGGTAGTGGGGGATTATCTTAGTTAAGGATTTATTTAGAAATCCCCCCACTACTTTTACATACTATGGATGAGCATAGTTCTTTTTACATTTTGACATGGTGGAAGCAAAATCAGATTAGTTATCATGTGCTTTCCGCCATGGCACATGATCTACTAACGGTTCTGATGTCCACAGTTGCATCGGAATCAGCTTTTAGCGCAGGTGGACGAACGGTGGACGACTATAAGAGCAGATTAACGCTGGAGATGGTGCAAGTATGTGTCCGTTTTACAGATTAAGGGAGAAATTGAGAGAGCAGGAATATGCAGATGATCAACTTGTTGGAGACTTCGATGATTTGAATCTTGATGAATTTAGTCTTCCAAATTAGTCTTAGTTTTATTATATTTTTTGTAATCAAAGTTTAGGAACTTAATTTACTTTCTCTTTTTTTTCCTTTTAAACTGCAAATGAAAGATAGATGAGTGGGTGCCAACCTAGTTGGGATGTGCTCATACTATAGTGATGCAGTATTATTTGTGCAAGTGATTATATATTATTTTCAAAGTTGTACTTGTACTTGTAATAATTAATTTATTTATATTTTTTTGAGCAAAATCTATCCTAGCATATGTAAAACAATTTTGTGAATAATAAACATATTTTTAGAATTTTTTTATGATTTTTTACTATTGTTTCCAATTTTCCTTTGTTTTTTTTTGGAAAAAAGACAAAATTTTCAGACCTAGGCCCACCGGCCTGACACAGCCTGCCGCATGTCGGGCCATGCCTGGGCATACGCCCGGCCCTTGCTAAATGGGCCTAGGCCGTGCCAGGGCGACCCGTTTAGCATCCCTAACGCCAATTGATATAGATAAAGATATAGACACTTATAAATAGCAAAAGCTAATGGTTTCAAATATTAGGTTAAATAGAGGATCATATGTACAAAAAATAAGATAATGTTACTGAAAATATGTTATAATAGACGGAAAGAGATACTTTTTTTTTGTTAGAAAAGAACACATTATACTAATGCTGAAAAGAACGGACAGAAGGAACACCTCGGACATAAGGCCAAAGAGAATAATAGATAAGAGGAGGAGGAGAATATAACCAAATACAGGAAAAATGGTCTAAATAAAAGTTAGCTAAAAGGTTAGCCACCCTTCTCTAAAGCAAAGTGAGAAGAGGACCACCTGGAATTTATTGCATAATTAATGCTTTTAGTTCCATAAGTAAACCTTGGATCACCAAGGGTAATTCTATTCATGTCAAGAGCGAAGACTGATGATGACTTGTGAGTCACCCTCTAAGATCACACGCGATAATTCCAAAGTCATTGCCATTTTGATACCTTCAATAGCTGCCATAGCTTCCGCCTGAACTAACAAAACAACTCCCATGGATGATGCAAATCCCCCCAAAAATTAGCCAGATGGTCTCTACATACACCTCCAACTGCTGCTTGTTTTACAGATTGCCTCCATGCTCCATCGAAATTAATTTTCACAAATGTTTGATTTGTACAATTCCAACTGATGAGCCTTCGCATCCTTTGTCTTCCAAAAGTGGTGGAGTGCTTCCTGATAATTGTAACACCCCGTATCCGGGTTACGTAAAATAACTGTAACTCGTACCCGAAGGTTAACTAAAAATCCACAGGATCAACAGAGTAGGGGAACACATGAAATAAAAGACATAAAGATTCAATTACATAATATCAAGGTTCACTAATTTCCCAATCACCATCCAAAAGTAATACAAGGTTCATAATAAAACTCACTATAACAAGAAAAATCCAACTACTAAAATCTACTCAATAAAATAGTCCTCCTCATGATACTCCAGACAATCTGCCGGAATATCCACCCCCACGGTATCGTCCTCGCCGAGATCTGAAAACAAAACAAAATAGTGAGATACGACTATCTCAGCAAGTAGCAATGCATGCACAAAATACAGTTATAACAGTTCCAAAACATGCATAGGTTATAAACGGTAAAGTATACGGTTAACCTCGGTTAATCCGTCTAATCTCGAAAAACATCGTCATTTCAGATTCGGAAAACTTTATATATTGGGACTCATGAAGTTTGTCTATTTTGTGTGGCTAAGCACTAGTGTTCCAAACAATCCAGTCGAAATACTGCAACAGCTCAAGGAATCCAATTCTTCGCCATCATGGCGGAAATACTCGTGTGACCTCACCCTCATGGTGGAAAGGGAGTTGCTGCAGCACTTCCCTCATGGAAGGCCTCTCCATCATGGAGGAAATGCATAAAGGAACTCTAGACTTAATCCAAACAAAAAGTACAAAGTTCACCAACAACTAGACTATGGATCCACACTAAGTCTCGCCCTTAATACTTTGGAAAAACTTATCATATACTGTGCAAGTTTAGCATAAAATCATTCTTATAGTAAGTGAAACCAATTTAAAGTTAAGAATACCAAATTCAGTTTCAACTAAACACTAAAGCCATCCAACAGTAAAATATTCATCATTCAGCACAACCAATAAAAGAAACGATACCATTTCCTCAAAGTGATAACCAGCAATATAGTAAGAAACAATTTCAGATGTTTTCAATTTATAACAACATTTCAGATAATACAAGGAAATAGAGAAATCAAGTGTTTCCAAAAAGAGTTCAAAATCATACCAAAATTCCATCCGGAATTCCACTTTGAATCACTATCTTTACTTTTGTTAACCTCCTTCTCATATAGGCTACCACTAATGATTTCCTTAATTTATATTGATGAATTTTTGTCTCATAGGTTTTTAACAAATCTGAAATCCTCCGTTTGAATTTCTGAGTATCTCAGGTAAAGTTATAAATAAACTTAACACAATTACAAGCTTTACAGGATCTTCACTATGTGCTGTAGAAAAATTATACCATGACATTGATGTTATGCTTTCGAATTATTCTAGTAATCCATGGTGTTACTTACTGTTCTTAAATCCCAAACAACTCTTGAAAGATTCATATGAAACAATATAATGATCGTGAACACAAGAATATGGTCACAAAAGACTTCATCACATGCTACAGAAATTCCACATACCTTGCTAATACTTAAGTCACTTTAATCCTCTAGTTGATATCTTTCACTTGATTCCCATAGGTTTCTAATGTTATTAGAATGTTAATGGGAGTTATATCAACTTAGTTGAGTAGGTACAGCAAGCTCAAACTCAATCTAAAACCTTAAAACAAATTTGCCGCACTATATACACATTTTTGGGGTATGCGCTGAGTGAGGGAGGTTGGCGCCGAGTCAGCACGAGGTCAGCGCATCCAAAAATTTCACTTCGTAATGATTTTCAACTACAGCAAACACCAAATCTCATGGACTGAATTGTTTTCCTTCCATCAAAACACCTCTAATAATTCATTTAACATCTAAATAACTCAAGTAACCCCCTTAGAATTTAATCTAAACAGTTTTAACATCTAACCGAAATTCATCGCACAAACCTTAACAGAATATGCAATTTTTGTCCATCACATCTCCCACTCCTTAAAAGATCTTAAACCACACAAAAAAAACATGATAAAAACGATGGTGCTACTTGCCTGTTTGATGCTGGAACCCAACTCCACAGAAATCACCACTGATCAGGAACTTGGCAGCACCCCGAAATTCTCCGACGACTGAAAATTTTCTGCAGAGAATTCCTAAATCTTAGATTCTAACTCCTTTTTATTATTTCTATGAATATTCAGATGGAATCAAATGAAATCAACTTATTTCGATCACTGAAATAAGCTTACTTGATCTGGGATTTGGACGTTTTCTGCTCCCATAGAATCGGACGTCCACTCTTGAACAGCACAGAAAAATTATTTTCTTTTCTTCTAAAACGATACGACTCACCTTTGCTAATCCAACGCTTCTCAAACTCTCAGATCTTACGTTTTTGTTTCATCGGATATGAACAGTCGTAACTGTTATAAATGCTTGGTGACACAATGTTTCTTACGTTTACAACCCATTTCATTTCCTTCATGATCCGCTGCGGTGCTCCACCACCGAAACTCCTACACCAACAACCTATCAACCCTTGATCAATTATTTAGCCACCCAACAATACCGATCAACACCACCTTATTTTATTTCTAATAAAATATAATCACACTTACCCTTAATTTACAAAAACCCGGATTTTATGAAATTCCCAAATTGCCCTTAAGTAACCTTCACCTGTAAAGCCACCAAGATGGAATAATTTTATTAATTATTTCTTCAAATTTAAAATACCAAAAATTCGGGGTTTTACAATAAAAGCTGAGTCTTCTTGTATTGTTGCTAACGTGGAACACGCTTCTTCAATGGATTGATTCTTATCTTCAAAAATAGCCATGTTCCTTCTTTTCCAATCCATCCAAAGTTAGCAACACCTGAACAAAAATCAAGGCTTACCTGGAGTTCTGAAAACAAAGTGAAAAATCGAAATATATGAGAAAAATGAGATCTAGTGTTGTGAACATCGTAGATCTATAGTATTCCTCCATATTTCATCAATAAATCATCACACATCCTATACAAAACATTAAAACTATACATTTCTAAGATTATCACATATGGGGGTCTGCCCTACGGATCCACCTATCTCTCTTTCCGCTAGCTCTCTCTTCACGTTTTACGGCTAGAGAGTAGTCTTGAGGTACTTAGAAGAAGGTTTGGGTAACAACTACACACAAGGGCCTTATTCTACAAAAGAGGTAGAAGACAGAATAATTCTAGAAATTAAAACTAGAAAAGAAAAGAGTTCCAGGCTTACCTGGAGTTCTGAAAGCAGAGAGGCAGGGGTTCCCTTCTGGAGTTTTGAAAGCAATGAGGCAGGGATTCCCTTCTTCACTTGGAGCTCTTCAATCTCCAACTTCTGGCCATTTGCTTGAGGAGAGGCCTCTTATTTATAGGCAAAGGCTAGGGCAAGGGGTGCCCTAATGGTAGACACAAAAATGTGTCTAGAATACTCCAACTTAAACCTTAAGGCTATTTTCGAGAATTCCCACTCTTAGAGAGAGGTAAAACAGTTAAAAAGTGAAAACTCTTGGAATTTTCCAAGTTTGCAGCAAAACATTAGTATCCGGCAACCCAGGTCGGATACTAACTAACACAACTCTTTGTATCCGACGTGAATTGTCGGATACAAACAAAACACTTTTTATCTGACATGATCTGTCGGATACAAAAGGAACATTGTTTTTTTAATGATTTTGGCCAATTATTCATCTTTTTATGCAGTGCAATTTGGGGTGTCTACAAATATCCATATATGACCTAAAGAGTCTTTTATTTTAATTATAAATTAAGATACTTTTAATTTTGCTTAGATATTTTTACAATAAAATACTGCTAGATTAAAAAAAAACTAAAAAAGGAAATTTATTACGGCCTTAAAATATCAATTAAGAATGTAAAGGATTTTTTTTAATTATTGCCCTAAATTATTAATTAAAAATGTAAAGGATATTTTTTTTATTTTGATTAGAGGTTTGTACTAATAAAATCCTACTACATTCAAACCCCAAAAAAAATTAAAATGAAAGGAGGATTTTATTATTGGTTGGAATCATTTAATTAGCCAATAATTTAACTCTTAGTTAGAATATATATGTTAATTATAACCCTTGGGTGTGTAGACTTCTTCTAAGTTAGAAAGCTATCATTTTCTTAGCAGCTCCATTATTTTCTATTCACTATTTTCTTTCTTTAAACATAATCATATTTTGTATTTTATTCTTCACTTCTTAATATTTGAGTCAAATATTTTTCTCTTTTAATATTTATTTTATTTTCGCAAATTCAATACACTACGAGAGCATCCTTTTCAATTTTATTAAGGTATGTAAAATATTACAATTCAGTCAATTTTAATAAGCTATAACATCTCATTGAAAAACCTACTTGATTATTAAAATTTTGAGTTTACACATTGCATTTTATTCAATTTCAATTTCAATAAAAGTTATTTTGTTGAAGAGATGGTGTGATGATTAGATGTCTTCTTTACAAGTTTTGCTTTGTAAAATATTAAATGATAATATCAAAAGGATAAATATTTAAATATTAATTGTTTAATTATATCTATAGTCATTAATGTTTTTTCATATGTTTTTAAATATTATAAACGATTTTAGCAATTGGAAGCGTGCATTGCAAGTTAAGATCAATTGATTTTATTGTTTTTTTAATCTTTGAGTAACTAACTTTCAATTATTAAATCAAAAGGCTAAATTTGTACTAATTATTATGGTAATGCCCAAAAGATATTTTATTTTTTTTAACATTTTATTGGATTTATATCTCTTATTTTATATTTTTTAGTTAGTAAATTAAAATTCTTTTATTAAATTATTATTTTTGAAATATCAAAATTTTTTGTATGTTACGAAATTTAAATCTATATCACTATTAAGATCATGAACCACTTAAAAATTTTTTCCTTCTTAAATTATCCTTTCTACAATAGTGTCAATAACAATTTTATTTTTATTAGAGATGAGAGTCATTTAATTATCCATATTTAGTTTTCTTTTCTAATACTTATATAACTAAAAGAATTTTAAAAATTGGAATTATAAATAGAATTTTACTAAATTTGAGTCTTCTTTAAAACTTATCTAAATAAAATAACCTTGATAAATGCAATTATTGGTAAAATCCCATTAAATTCAAATAAAAAAAGATTTGCAGTAATGTGTTTTCAACACCTAATACTCGTACTTCATATTCCAAGATTTTTTTTAGTTGCTACTCACAAGGTATGGATGATTTGAAATATTTTGGTTAATACTTCTATTATCCCTTGTTCTCTAATATGTAAAGTCGTGTTGGTAATATCCCTTGTTCTCTAATAATTGTCATACATTTTATATTTTCAATGATCCTAACAAATTATGAATGACTTTAACAAATTATGCACATGATTCAAACTTACAAATATATTACTAAAAATAACTGCTACTCTCACAACCTTCACCACCACCATTCCATATATCTCAATTTCTATATCGCTATAATCTACATTTCATTAATAAAATAGCTAAATCTATTATCATCAACAAGTAAATAAACATTTGATAAAAGCTGTATTCGTTGTCTCTCAATTTAGTTCTTGTCTAATTGTTTGATTTTCCTTTTTCTATTGAATTATTCCAACTCCTGTTTACATTTTTTTTTTGGGCCTTGTACACAGTACTTAATTGAGATATTGGAGCAAACTAATGTTTCAAGGTAAATAATTTATTTTTATTATATTCATTTATTTCAAGGTAAATAGTTTATTTCATTATTTTTATTTGTAGGATAATAGAGAAATTAGCATCTTAATTAGTAATTATATAAATGGGTTAATCAAATAATTATTATTTAAAATTAGGTATACATGATAATTTTTTCATTGTCATTTTCTTCTCAAATAATTATTTTAGGTATAACATATTAATATTAATTAGATATATATATGAATTTATACTTTTTAGAATTAAATTTATCTAATGCCCAAGGATTTTATTAAAATTGTTATTTATTTTAATATGTTCTTATTAGTAAAAATCTCCGGGCAAAATTTAAAAAAGTAGTCATATATATATATACACATTGCATATGCATGAGAATTTTAATATTGCATTTTTAAATAATCTCTTATAATTAATTAGATATTTTTACTAATATTTAATTAATTAGTAAAATTAATCGTTTTAGATATTAGTCATGTGTATATTAATAATCTCTTATTAATTAGATATTTAGTTTTTTAGGCAAAATTACAAAATAGTTTTATATATATACAGATTTAATGAATTACATGTCAATATTAGATATATACATACATACATACATACATATATATATATATATATATATATATATATATATATATATATATATATATATATATATATGTATGTATGTATGTATATATATATATATATATATATATATATATATATATGAATGATAACTTTGTCATTCATCTCAAATATTTGCTTATTACAAAATAATATTAATTAGATGTACATGGATATTAAAAATTGTTTTAGTAGGAGTTTATCAACAAAAAAAAGTTTTTCTTTTAAATTAGATATTCTTCAAAAGGATATAATATACGTATGGGATTAGTAATCTATACTACTGTTAAAAGCACGTAAAAAAGTATTAGAGAAGGACAAAAATACTTATTAAAAGAATGATTTGGTTCAGTTCTTCTTGTGATTTTCTATAATATACTTATTTATAAAAAAAATTAAATAGGTAACGATTTTATTAAAGTCTTTTTAAGTAGATAAGTATTAGAGAAGGAAAATATAATTTATTTTTGTATAAAAATTCTTTTTTAAGTATATAAGTAATTTAGAATATAATAATAAGCATGTAACGTTAATTTACTTTTATGTTTTTACTAAAAGTCTCTTTAAATAGATAAATATTTGAGATTAAAGATTATAAGGAGTGATATTTTAGATATATGAAAATGAAAAACACTTAAGATAGTTTTTGCTTTTAATGATAGTATAGATATAGATTTAATCCATGTTTTGCTAATTGTTGGAGAAGAGTTGTAATGTGATAGGATTTTATTGGAGAAAGACTCTAGACATGGAATTAAAGATTATATTGAAGGATATTTTAGGTATGTAAAAATTAAAAACACTTATGGTAGTTCGTGCTTTTAATAGTAGTATAGATATATGGTTACGGCTACACTAGCTTGAGTATACGGTGCAGCCCAAAAAACCTACAGATTTGAATTTCTAGGGGATTTCTGGGATCCCCTCTCCCATGTGAGACTGCGGGATACTGTGGGTAACTTTGTTGCCCCACAATGGCTTCCTTAATTGATTTTAAACATGCTTACCTAATTTCTAGGTGTTTGAACCAAAAGAGAAAGGAGAGAGCTTGGGGCTTCTCTCTCTTGTGATTGAGATGAAATCTCAAGACTTTTAAGTGGGGAGGAGGTTCCCCACCTTTGTTTCAAGCAAGGAAGATGGCTCCTCATGGAAAGGGGCAAAATCAAGGGCCCGAGAGGCCTTGTGTTTGGAGTCTATGGCCAAACCACACATGGATGAGCAAAGAAAAGGGAAGAAGACAAAGCAAAACACAATAAAATAAACTTTTGTGGGTGTGTGCAAACATGGTGTAGGGACATGATCTATAAAGCACATTTTTCTAGCCTAAAGGAGCATGAAATTAAGAAAAATGTGTGTGTGTGTGTGTGCGCGCGTGCATACATGCACTCTCACGTAAACATGAATTCAAAGTGAAGAAGCAAATGAACAAAAATAAAACCCAAGAAGGGATAACGGGTGTTTGGAGGATTACATTTGAATATGGATTAGGGGAGGAGGAGGAATAAAACATCTTAGTGTGAGACATGGAAAAATCAATTCAATGACTTCCTAAATCATTACACGAGATTGGTTAAAAACATAGAGTCGCCACCATTCTGTTTAGGTGTGAATGGACACCAAAATATCAAATAAGCACAAAAGGCAAATTTAGGGTAAAAATAACCCTATTTAAAAAACAACCAGAGATGGGTAAGGGGATTAGGTTATGAACAGGGGAAGGTGTTAGGCACCCTTATTCATCTACACAAGGCGGTTGCCAAGCATTGTTCATGTTAAAATAAAGGAAAAAGGGCTTGCTATAAAAATCACCAAAATCACAAAAAGACAAAAGTGTATGGTTTTTTCATACGAATAGCCTGATTGATCCTGAACTTTCAAATATGATCATACATTCCTAAGGTTTCATGATTAAAATAAAATTGAGATAAAATCAAATAAAACCAATCTAAAGTGAAAACTTCAAAAATCTGGCTTTAAATTAAATTCTGGAAATCTAGAAAAATATGATTTTTATAAAATATTGCAGAATTGAACTTGAACAGTCCAGGACATAGGTATAACCCAAATTTCACATTAAATCAAGAAATCAAAACCAAAAATACCCACGTTGATGAAGAACATCAAAAGGGGAGAACTTAGACCGTAGGGTCTTTTCTCAATAATGAAAAAGGACTCAAAAACCACATCATGAAACCCTAGAAGTTATTTTCAGGCTTCTAAATCCAGATCTATCATATTGATCATGATAGATCTAGGATCTTAGCCTAATATCACAAAAATCACAAAAACAGTGCTGTAGTTGCAAAGATGTGAAAAATCCAAATTTTAGAAAAAAGGAGGATTTCATGCTATAAACATCATGGATTCATATGATTCATTCAGATTCAACATAAAAACAATTAAAACATGATCAGGATATTCAAAGCAGCCACATCTCACAGATTAGAGCACATGGGGGTCTACCCTACGGATCCACCTGTTCTCTTTTCCCCTAGCTCTCTCTTCACGTTTTATGGCTAGAGAGGATTCTTGAGGTACTTAGAGATAGGTTTGGTGATACAAACACAATCAAAGGCCTTATTCTAGAAAAAAGGAGAAAAACAGATATGGGGTTCTATTCTAGGGATCCACCTGTTCCCCTTTCTCCTAGCTCTCTCTTCACGTTTTACGGCTAGAGAGACTCTTGAGGTACTTAGAGGCAAGTTTAGGAATACAGAATAAAAGAAGGCCTTATTTACAGCAATGGAGAAGATCCTATTATCTCTAGAATTGAAGACAGAAAATAAAAGGGAAAAGGGACTTACCTAGATTGAGCAAGCAGAGCAGCAAGGATTCCTCTCTTCTCTTGGAGCTCTTGAGACTTCAAATTTTCGTGGCCCTTTTGCTTGAGGATCCCACCTCTATTTATAATCAAACCCAGGGGTATGGCTGGTCCAGAGGGATATACATGGTCTCCCCATATTGGGTTAAAAATAAGGATAATGCCCATTCATGGCCAACAGAGATATTTCGAACGAATAAAAGAGATAATTCACTCATTTAAAGAGATATTATACTGAAGATAAAGCTCAGAAATCGAGAAAGGATAAAATTCGCACAAATCTAATGCGCCCGTAATTGTATTGCGGGCAAGTGGTGCCCATATTTGCATTACGGGCACTGCGTGCCCGTATACAAAATTCGGGTGCGGTCAGCCCGTAGATACAATACGGGCAATGCTTAAATTATTGAATTTCATGCATTTTTGACCTGTTTTAAATCCCAATTAATATTTTCAAATATTTTCTCATTTTGTAGTGCAATTTGGGGTGTCTACAACTGCCCCCTCTTTGCTGGTAATTGGAACCAATTACAAGCAGAGAGCAAAAAGACCACTAATTGCACTTTTTGAAATTTTTGTCTAAATAATTGCATTTTGCAAGGATTAAATGGATGATTTTGGAAAAAGAATTTATTGCGGAAGATTTGCTGAAAAGTCCCTAATCTTAAGGGGCAAATCCTCCTCTCTAGTCTCACTGAGCACTCGTGGCTATGAAGTGAGATTTGAGACAAAATTTTTAAACAAAAGTGGGTAAGGTGGCAATCCTTGCAACTTATAACTAATATAAACATTAATCTCCTGAAAAGTGTGGAGAAAATAATAAAAAAAACAATTTTTTTGCTTCGCCCGTATTTGCATTGCGGGCAGATGATGCCCGTAAGTTGAATATGGGCGAATTTGACCGTGTTACCTTTACGAGCGCCTGTTACCCATATTGCTTTTACGGATTTTGGCTTCCTTCTTAACGGCGGCCGCGAACTCCTTCTCCATTTCTGCTCGCATTCCTGACCTAAACCCTTGTGCCCGTATTCTCTTCTCCGGTCTTCTTCGATCTCAACAGTGCTTCCCATCTTCTCCAGCGACTACTGTTCTTCTCCGGCAACCTTCACCTTCTCCGGTGACTCTAGCGACGGCTGATTCCTCAAGCTACCACCAACCGTAAGTTCAGGCGACTGTTCCTATTGCTGTGACTGTGTTACTCTCTGAAAGCATCAACACTTAGCTTTTTGACAATTGGTTTCCTTCTCCAGTGAGTAAACTTCTTGTAAACTCCAATTATCTTTGCACCTATTCAGCCAAAACAGGTATGCCAAAACCCATTTCATGTTTATGGTTTTCTCATTTTGACCGAATGTGAGTACATGATTTGTGCAACCTCTTGGTTCCTGAATGCATGATAAGTTCCTGAGTATTCTAAATCCCCAACTGCTGATTTACCTAATGGTTCAATACTGCTTCGATTTTTATGCCACTGTTACATCCGAAAATTGATGCTTTGGATGCCTGCATGTCCATATATTTTTTTTCTAACAGATTGAATGAGCAAATTCCCAAACTTTTGGATTTTATTCATGGGTGTACCCAGCTGATTCTTCTTGCTGATAACCCATGCATGAGTTATATTTGCTTGAATTGTTTTGCCACAACAAAATCCTAATTTTTCTCTGCTATGTAATTGGTTGAGATGAGCCTACTTTCCTTATATCACTGTCTGAAATATCTCTCTGTAGAATTCTACTAAGAACTGATATTTGGGATCACATTTTTCTAATTCATGACTGGTTGATTTATTGCAATTCTGTTCTGGAGCAAACAAATTTGATTGTTGTGCTTGCTTACTACTCCTGAAGTGACTCTCAAATTGCCTTCAGTGATACTGATCAATGACCCTCTTTTGATGCCAAAGTATTTTGTTCAACTGTTCTAGTAGTAGATTTCTGATCTTGCATTTCTTCTGTTATCCTAGTCTCAACACAAGTATGCTTGAACTTCTATCCTGAAACCAAGTAAACTCAAACGATTAAGTATCTTTTAGAAAATACAAAGGAAAAATTAAAACCAATCTTTAACACACATATTTTTTTTTGTCATATAAAGAGAATATACAAGAAGCATGTACTTCCTATATAATTTCTTGGTTAAAGCAAAGACCAATAAAATATCTCAAGACAGAAAATAAACTCCTTCAGTTGATTCTTGATTTGATCGGGAGTTTCTGAAGCACTTTCTTCCATTCTCCATTTTTTCTTTTTCCTGCAAATCAATTAATCTTGGTTAAAATGAAAATCAAGCAATAAAAATTTTAAGAAGAATAATTAAACATCTCCCTGATTTGAACCGCAGATGACCCGCATTCGATCAACTTCCAGGGATCCTGCTGATGAGCCCTTTTCCTCCAGGGTTCGGAGGGATCCCACTGATGTGGCGACTTCTTCGGGAGCAGCGAGGGATTCTGATTCTGATATCCTTGATCTTCCTTCTGGGGATTCGCGTGAGGCGACCCCAAAGGTATACTCTAACCCTTCTGAATTTCACATTCTTCACAAAATTTATCACCCTGATTCTTTCTCCCTTTCAATTATTTCCTTAGCCAGCAGTTGAGGCTTCAGGTCAAGATAGGAGCCGTAGCAGGCGCCGAGGTGGAGGCAGAGACGGAGGCCATGATGAGGGCCGTAGAGGAGGCCGCAAAGGGGGTCGTGGCAGAGATGAGGTTAGGACCAGGGTTGAGGTCCCTGAGGCAGTAGCTTCCCAGATTAGGGATACTGATCTTTTGCATGGCTTGAGGACTCATCCCTCAGCGTATATTAGGGCAGATATCCCTTTGGAATATCCCATGTCTCATTATCGAGGGAGCTGGGCCAGCTTTATTAGATTTCTCAGAGACTGCAGTTCAGCCTTCCGCTGGGAGTTAGGCTTGTTTGGTTTCGGCCTCTTCATCACTATCCCAGATGTTCGTTTGGACCGAGCTCTTATTGCTGCGCTGCTCGAGAGGTTCTTTCCAGAGACACTGAGCTTCCACTTTCCAGATGTTGAGATTGGGATCCGGCCGTCCGACTTCACTCTTATCACCGGGATTAGGATGACTGGTGATATTATCCACGAGATGGTGATGCCGGATGCTGAGGACATCGCCTCCTATCTTGGATATATTGTTTTGCCTCCGGAGGCATGGGATAGAGGGAGAGCTAGGTTGTCTCTGACTTGGTTAAGAGAGACCTTCCGGAGGAGGCAGCTTGGACAGCTTGCCACCGGTCATCCAGCTTTTCCATTTGCCTTTCGGTTCATTTTTCTGTATATGATGGGCTCCTGCTTCTTCCCAAAGGACACGACTTCTGTCAGTCCTCATTTTTTGAGTTTATTGGGAGATTTGCAGCGAGGAGGAGGTATGCCTGGGGCCTGCTCATTTTTGGCACCATTCTGGCTGGTCTGCGCCGGTCAGTTAGCGGCCTCTCTACTTCCCGAGGAGTTGGAGTTGGGTGCAGATTCTTCTGGCCCTTCTTGCAGGTGAAACACTTATTTCTCTTCTCTTTCTTTCTCTTTCTCTCTCTTTTTTCCTTTTCTATTCTTCTGACCCTTTTTATTCTTTTTGCAGTTCTTTGCTAGGGTTTATATTCCCTATTTCCGCCCTACCTCTACGATGCCGGAGGAGACATATCCCATGGCTCGTAGATGGTGTCATGTGGAGCATGACTCTGAAAAGAGTCGTCCTAGGTCTGCCCGGGCTCATCTGGACAGGCTGTATCGGTCTGAGGTAAGCTTCTTTAATTCTTCCTCCCCCCTTTTTCCCTTCCTGAATCACATGTCTAATATCCCTTTCTGTTTTTCAGCTGTTCGTCCCCCGGATGGAGGACATTCATGAGGTGCTGGCCCTGCAAGCGGCTAGAGATGATGCCTTTGCCCTTGACCAGAGATGTCAATGATACCAGTTCTTCATTGGTCAGATGGGCAGCATCTGGTACTGTGGCGAGTGCTTCTTTTACCAGCATATAGGAAAGCCTCGGATTCCTGCCATTCCTCCAGATACCACCCCCTCCTTTCCTCCCATGCCTGTTGATCCTGCCCAGTTCCTAGATTGGATTGAGGCAGAGACCTTGTTGGAGGAGGGTGACTATGATGCCTGGTTCAGGCAGGCTTCAGTTGGGTGCCTCATGCCACCCATGCCTGTTCGTGGCGGAGTCACGGAGATAGGAGGGGTAGTGATCAGGGCCTATGATATGACGTTATGCCTTCTCTTTTTTGATCTTCCTTATATTTTATTTGAACTTGGCATTTTCTGATACCTTCTCTTTTATTTCAAGAGGCTCAGTTGGCAGAGGTCCGGTCTCGGTACGCTGATATAGAGCGCCAGCGAGATGCTGCTATTGCCGAGCGGGACGCCCTCTTCATTACTATTTCAGACCTCCGAGGTCCATCTCATACCCAGGTTAATTCTTTCACCTCTTTCCATTCCTGTTCTTATATCTGCTTATCCTGTTCTGACTAAAATTCCCTTTCTTATTTTCAGGATGACACAGCCGGCCCTTCTTCACCTGCTTCATCAGTGCCTATGCACCTTCGTGGCGAGGTTTTCTCTGTGGCACGGGTGGAGTTTGTGACTTCTCCTAGATCGGTAGAGGCACCTGTAGCAGAGCCTGAGATCGAGGTCGATGTTGCACCTACTGCTGAGGATGTGCCAGAGTCTGCTCCAGAACCTGAGACCACTCCTGATGCGACTGCTGATATGGATATGGAGTCGGCATGGGATGGTGTTGTGGTGGAGTCTACCGAGGAGGCCGTGGTGATAGAGGAGGCTTCTATTGAGCCTATACATGATGCTGATGTGCCTGGGGCATCCGTTCCTGCTGATCCTGCTGCTGCCGATCCTGCGACTGAGCCTATCTCTATGGATTCTAATACCGAGTCTACAGGATATGTAGATACTTCAGGGTATGTTCCTCCTGATCATCCCACTGCTGGCCTTGTGCCTTCATATATGTGGCATGATATTCAGTCTGTTTTGAGCAAGATGACCCGTAGTACGGCTCGTAACATTGTGCGGAATGTTTTTGAGCGCCGGCAATCTTCAGGCCGTGGTCGAGGTAGAGGATGTAGTCGTGGCCGTAGGGGTGGACTGAGCCTTCCGTTTTCTGCTTTCCTTGGCTTCTTTGGTGCTTCCATGGCATCCCTTGCCCCGTTCTCTTCTGTCTATGGATCTCCTCCTGCAAGACAACCTGTTAGATCAAAAACTCTTAATCTCACCAGGTACAATGTTGTGGATTCCTTCTATGATAGGTGGGTTAACTCTATGACCCTTGATGAGGAGATTTGCTGGGATTCCATCCACTTAGGCCACATCCTACATATCCCTAAAATTCCCTTCAAGTGGGAAATCATTGAAGCTTTGATTGGACACTGGTTTCCTGAATTGAATCTCTTCCGCTTTGATGACAAAGAGATGACTCCTACCATAGAAGAAATTGAAACCATCCTTGGCCTAAAGTTTTCTGAAAAAGTTGTGAACCCGCCCCTAAAGCCTAGCTACAAAAAGGAGGCCTCCACCTTCTTGGGTATAGGGAAGAAGGACTTAGGAAATTCTGATACACTGCTGACCTTGTCCAAGACCTTTTTGACTGAAAAACTTCTAAGGAGTGAGGACAAGGATGCCAGGTTTAATGCTTTGACTTTGATAGTGGTCAACCAGTTGCTTTTTCCACGGGGTGACGACCAGGTTGACTTGGCTCTCATCTCAGTTGTCTGCCAGGTTAGGGAACGTGAGAGATTGGCCCCTATGATCTTGGCGGAGATATACCAGGTTCTGACTGACTGCTATTTCAGAAAGAAGAAACGCTTCCTTGCATGCGCCCCTATCCTACAGGTAAAAAAAGAAATATATATTTTTTTCCTCTTTTTTTTTCTTCTTTTCCTTTCTTTTTTCTTCTTTTTCTCTTCTTCTTTTTTTTTTCCTTTTTCTATCTTTTTTTTCTATCTTTTTCTCTCTTTTTTCTTTTGAAATAAATTGAAATTCTCCCCTTTTCTACAGCTTTGGTTGCTTGACCACCTGAGTCAGGTTGAAGAGATAACTTGCCGCTTCTTTCCAAGATTGAAAGTTCCTGTTCTGATAAGCAATAGGGGTTGTCCTAACATCCAAGGTGGCAAGCAAGGTTGGTTCACTTTCTTGGGTACTCTTCAGGATGATCAGGTGAGATGGCCTGGCACTTATCAGCCCAACCCCGAGACAGTGATCAACTTCAGAGATAGGAACTTTCTGGTTCTAGCAAGCTTGAAATCTGCTGTTCTTTATCTTCCTTTGAGGGTTCTTCGGCAGTTTGGAGCGACCCAGGGAATTATGATCCCAACTGGCTATGAGAGCTTCGTAGGGCCACTTACACTAGCCACCATGGGGCTAAATGCTCAATTAATGAATGAGTGGTCCTATGTTCGCTTTCTGCGGGGTCCGGTCTTTTCTGAGTCCCATGTGAAGGACTATCATTTCTGGATCAAAGAGCAGGTGCAGAGTCATGCCACAGTACCAGAGGATCCTCTTGCAGTTCTTCCCCCTACTTATGAGGATATCGTGGAGTCTGAAAGGGCAACCCACAAGCGATTTTAACAAATATGGGTACGAGAAGCACAAGAGCTCAGGATAAAGGGTATTGATCTGGAAAGGCAACTTGAAGAGCAGAGGTCTTGTCGTATTGCCATGGAGAAGAAACTTGAGGAACAAAGACAGGCTTGTCGCTTTGAAATCCGAACGATGCGGAAGAAATATTAGGATTCCCTGGCTGACATTAGGGCATTAAAGATTAAGTAATCTCTTTCAGATGAGGTTATCTCCTTTTTGAGCGATCCTGATGCAGAGGGAGTTTCTGGAATCATTGAAACTCAGGATGCTCGGATTAGGGAGCTTGAAGAGCAGTTAGGGAATAGGGCTTAGATTCTTTTTTTTTCTTCTTTTTTTTTCCTTCTTTTTTTTTTTTACCTTTATACAAAAGCAAACTCCAATAGTGGAATGACAATAGATTTAATTCAAAAGTAGGTTTTATATTATTGGCCTCAGAATTCTCAGATGCTTGTAAAAACAGAAGTTTTATGAAAAAGTATTTGATTTCTCATCACTGGCCAAAGTATAGTTTTTTTTTGAAAGCTGATCCAAAACACTTAATCACATATAATTAAAGGAATTAAAATCAGGTTGAATAATGAAAAGGGTAGTCCAAGCAATAGGGAGAGACCAAATCTGTCTATCCTGTGACCTTTAGAATCATCCCCAAATGGCTTTTTATTCATGACTGATCCTGCTAATCTGCTCAGTTTCCAGTGCTCATGCTGGCTTCAAATTCGGACCACATGATCAACTCAACCCTTGATTCTTCTTCTCTTTGTTTTTTCTTTTTTTTTCTTTTTCTTCTGCCCCTATTGCCCCTAGCGCTAATTACGGTTTTCACTAGGGTCAGCTTCTGCATTCCGTCATCACCGATCTTACTCTGAAAGTTGAATGAATATACTAAAATCACCGAGGACTTAAGAATAGGACGAAACAAAGGCTAAGCTCGATTTATGAAAGAAAAGGTATTAAAGGCTCAAAATTTTCTAAGTGTGAAAATAGGTCAACCGGACTTACAGTCATGATGAACTTAATCCCATTTCCCTTTTTTTTGTATTTGGCTTTCATTTGCCACTATTTTTCTTCTCTTTCTTTTTTTTCCTCTTTTTGCCCATATTGGCTTTTCCCCTATTGGCCTTGCCCCAGTATAAGACTGCAAGTCCAGTTTAGGTTTATCAAAGAAGACGAACATGCTCAAATTGGCTTGACTAGGGATGAAAATTTTGGGTTATAAGGAAAAATAGCCTCAGATCATTTCTTAGTAATATTCATTCAAGGAAAATATCTCTTTACTGCATCAGAGTTAATTGGCTCAGGAAAATCCTTCCCATCCATTTCTGTTAAGGTGAGAGCACCCCCTGATAGGACCTTCTTGACCACATAAGGTCCCTCCCAATTTGGTTTGAACTTTCCACAAGGGTCTTCGAAAAAGGGTAAAATTTTCTTCAATACTAAATTTCCTTCTTGGAAAGTTCTAGGCTTCACCTTCTTATTGTAAGCCCTGGCCATTCTCTTCTGATACAATTGGCCATGACAAAGCGCTTTCAGCCGCTTTTCCTCCATTAAGTTGAGTTGATCATGTCTTGACTGTATCCATTCAGCTTCTCCTAATTCAGCTTCCATTAGCACTCTTAGTGAAGGGATTTCTACTTCCACTGGTAAAACTGCTTCCATCCCATATACTAAGGAATATGGGGTTGCCCCAGTAGAAGTCCGAATCGAGGTTCTGTAAGCATGTAGAGCAAGAGGCAGCATTTCATGCCAATCTTTGAAACTCACTACCATCTTCTGAATGATCTTCTTTATATTTTTATTTGCTACTTCCACTGCCCTATTCATCTTTGGTCTGTATAGAGCTGACTTGTGGTGGGTGATCTGAAACTGCTCACACATTTTCTTCATATCTTTGTTCTTAATATTTGAAGCATTGTCTGATACTATGGCACTTGGCAAACCATAGCGACAAATGATGTTGTGCTTCAAGAATTTCAGAACATGGCTACTTGTGATATTTGCATATGAAGCTGCTTCTACCCACTTAGTGAAATAATCGATTGCTACAAGTATAAACCTGTGTCCATTCGATGCCTTTGGAGAGATCATTCCAATGACGTCTATACCCCACATGGAGAAGGGCCATGGAGATGTCATGTTGTTCAATTCACTTTCGGGTGCATTTTTGTTATTAGCATACACTTGGCATAAATGACACCTTTTGACATGTATATAGCAATCGTGCTCCATCGTTGACCAGTAATATCCCAATCGCAGAATCTTCTTGGCAAGCATGTGCTCGTTCATATGGGGTCCACAAACTCCTCCATGTACAGTTTCAACTAACCTTTTTGACTCGGTCTTGGCAACACATCTGAGCAGGATATCATTGTGTGATCTTTTGTACAACTGCCCACCACTTAGTAAAAACTGACCTGCCAACCTCTGTATTGTTCTTTTCTCTGTAGAAGTGACATTTTCTGGCAAACTCCGATCATTTAGGAAGTTCTTAATGTCTTGAAACCATGGTACTTCGTCTTCTGGTGTTTCTTCTAGAACAAGGCAATAAGCAGGTTCATCTCTGACTTCAATTTCCAGTGGTCTAATATCAACACCTTCTGGCATACTGACCATTGAAGCCAATGTTGCTAAAGCATCCGCAAACTGATTTTTGGCCATTGGCATATAATTGAAGGAAATTCTAATAAATTTAGTGCTTATTTCTTCCAAATACTGGTGATAGGGGATCAGTTTGTGATCCTTGGTTTTCCATTCATCAGTTGTTTGGAAGATGATAAGACTCAAATCTCCATATACGTCAAGTTCCTCCACTTCATGGTCTAAGGCTGCTTGTAACCCAATTATGGATGCTTCATACTCTGCAATATTGTTTGTGCACTGGAACCTCAGTTTCACTGCGATTGGGATGTGTGCCCCATCTGGTTTGATCAAAACTACCCCTATTCCATTTCCGTTCATGTTGGCGGCCCCATCAAAGAACATTTGCCAAAAGCTTTCACCTTCTTCTTCTTCAGTAAACAGGATTGCCTTATCAGGAAAGTTGGTCTTTAAGGGTTGGTATTCTGGTAAAGGGTGTGCAGCTAAGTGATAAGCAATGGCTTGACCCTTAATGGCCTTCTGAGTGATGTATGTGAGATCAAATTCATAGAGTAACAGCTGCCACTTTGCCGTTCTGCCAGTTAAAGCCGGTTTTTCAAATAGATATTTTAAAAGGTCCATTCGGGATATCAATAAAGTGGAATGACTAAGGAAATAATGCCTTAGTCTGTGAGTTGCCCATACTAAAGCACAACAGGTCTTTTCCAAAGGAGAATACTTTGCTTCATATTCTGTAAATTTCTTGCTTAGGTGGTAAATCGCCCTTTCCTTTTTGCCTGTATCGTCATGCTGTCCCAAGACACACCCCATTGACGTCTCCAAAACTGACAAGTATAAGATCAATGGTCTTCCTGGAGTTGGTGGCACGAGCACAGGTGGATTCAATAAATACTCCTTTATTGTGTCAAAGGCTTCTTGGCAATCGTCATTCCAGACCGTCGGGTTATTCTTTCTCAGAAGCTTAAAGATTGGTTCACAGATAGCAGTGAGCTGTGCTATGAACCGGCTTATGTACTGAATCCTTCCAAGAAAACCACGAACTTCCTTCTCCGTTCTAGGTGATGGCATTTCAATGATTGCTTTAGCTTTAGCTAGGTAAATCTCAATTCCTCTTCTGCTTACTATAAAGCCTAATAATTTTCCTGATGTAGCCCCAAAGACGCATTTCGCAGGGTTAAGCCTTAGACTGTATTTCCTGAGCCGGTCAAACACCTTCTTCAACTTGATCAGGTGGTCTTCTTCTTCACATGATTTGGCTATCATATCATCCACATAGACCTCCATCTTCATATGGATCATATCATGGAATAAGGCTGTCATGGCCCGTTGGTAGGTTGCCCCAGCGTTCTTAAGCCCAAATGGCATAACAGTGTAGTGGAAGGTACCCCAAGGTATAATGAAGGCTGTTTTCTCTTGATCTTCCTTATCCATCTTAATTTGATTATACCCAGAAAAACCGTCCATGAATGAGAACAGGCTGTGTACGGCTGTGTTGTCCACCAAGATGTCGATTTGTGGAAGTGGAAAATCATCCTTTGGGCTTGATTTGTTCAGATCTCTATAGTCTACGCACATTCGGACCTTTCCATCCTTCTTTGGCACTGACACTATATTTGAAAGCCATTCAGGGTACGTGGAGACCGCCAAGAATCCCGCTTGGAATTGTTTAACCACTTCATCTTTGACCATCAATGTCCACTCAGGTTTCAACCTTCTCAATTTCTGCTTAACTGGCTTAACATCTGATAGAATTGGTAGCCTATGCACAACCATGTCCATGTCTAACCCTGGCATATCTCGATATGACCATGCAAATACATCTTCATAATCAGCCAAGAACTGTATCATTTCATCACGCTTTACCTCAGATAGACATACCCCAATCTTCACTATTTTCAGGTTATCTTCGGTCCCTAGGTTTATTGATACGGTCTCTTCAATATTGGGTTGGACCCCCTTTTCATGATGCTCCAATTGATATGTGATTTCTTTTGGAGGGTTGTCTTCTTCGTCCTTGGTTTCTTCCTCAACCCCCATTATGTCAAAGTCGAGCTCGAGGTTGAAGTCATACTCAACCTGATCCAATTCTGTTTGCTTATATGGTTCATAAGTGGTTTGGACCTTTTTGAAAAACTTAATTTTACTAGAAAAAATTGAAAAATCTTTTGTTGTTTTTTGAGAGCCTTCTACAAGATCTTTTCCTGAAGACGAAGGCTCATTAAAACCTTCAGGAAAAGGGCATTCCACTAATGGAGTTTTTTTTTGGAAGCTATGTTTGTTTGCCAAACAAACGCGGCTTCAAAAGTAAGAGGAGTTTCCTCCCAATTATTCAGAATAAAAGAATCTGGGGCAGGGGTACAAGCCTGCTCCTCAAGCTCAGGGTCCGCATCCGAAATCACCAGTACTGGGTGAGTTGCATCGCCTGCTTCCTCTGTAGGGCTTGTCCCAGATGAGACTTCTACTGCGGCCCAGTCAATGAAGGGTAGCTCCTCTGCTCCTTCTTCTTGGTTGCCTTCAGTCATGGCAAAAAAGGCTCCAACGTCCTTCGAAAAATCGTGCTCCTGTTCTGCCTGTGGCCCAGGCCCACCCAATGCTTGTGGAGGTGAAGGTAGAACATATGGTTGCACGGTTGAGGACTTGGGTTTTTGGAACGGGTTGATGTTATAGTATGGGGGTTTGGATTGATCCTGGGGAGGAGACAGCTGAATCATATGAGAAAGCTTTGGAAAAGTTTCCCTGATGTGAGGGAATTTCATGTCTTCCATTTGCCTCTGTCTTTTCCAATTCCTTGGCTTGGACCCCAATCCTACTTTGTGGACCATCTTCTTAACCTTTACCGGTTCTATCCTTCCTTGCAGGTTAACCCCCTGACCTTTTCCAGGGTGAAAATTGTACTTTCCCAGTACTTTCTTGACCATTTTCTCAGCACAAGTCAACTTTCCTTCTTTTTCCTGATACCCCCAGGTATAAAATTGACAGTTTCAAATTGGAAAGAGTGAAATGTCATCTTGTCAGCAGTCATTTCCATGTTTATGTAGGGTACATCAGGGGACCACATAGGAGGAACCAAGTTTTCAGCTAGGATTGTAATCACCTTTTACCCTCTAATATATTTGACTCTTTGGTGGAGGGTAGATGGTATAGCCCTAGCTGTATGAATCCACGGCCTTCCTAGGAGTAGGTTGAAGGCTGCAGGTATATCCATCACTTCAAATGTGATGTTAAAAATATACGGTACAATAGTCACCGGCAGTTCAACCTCCCCTAGGGAGTGTGTTTTAGAGCTATCAAAGGCTCTTATGATTCTTCCATTTTGTTTAATTTTATTTTGCTCCAGACTGAGCTTAACAAATGTTATTAACGGGCAGACATTCAGAGCCGACCCATTATCAATTAAAACCCGGGCTATCATGCAACCCTTATTGAGCATAGCTATGTGTGCGCACCCGATTTCGGTCGCACGACGAGGCGCACGCGAAACGACGCGTGCCTCGGGATTTGTTTGGAGTCGCCACTGCCTGATGGGGTGCAGGCAGACACCTGGGTGCCTAAGTTCTTCTACTAAGGCTTTTGGTCTGCGGCTTTGAGATTCTAAGTAGGGGCTCGGTTGCGGTCTGGGGAAGTCCATAGACACCCCAGTCCACCCCGTCAAATGACGGGTCCCATAAGTTTCCCTGGTTTGAGTCAACTCTGGTCTCTCACTCACCCGATTCCTATTCCAGCATGTAATTTTGATTAAGTCTAGCGGGACCGCCAAAGTGGTGTGGGTCCCTTTACTTGGTTTTATCTTTCTTAGCTTAAAGTGGTGTGAGTCTGATTGGGCGGGCCCCGTTGGAAGGCCCCCGGATTCCTTGGTGGGCTTGGTTGAGCCCACGTGTCCCTTGGTGGGCCTCGGTCTAAACCTGAGAGACCCTTTGGGCTTTGGTTCAAGTGAATTGATTTTACTTTGAAGTTCAGTTTGGTTATTTAAGTGATTTCTATGCACAAGTGGGCCGGGACTGTTTGTGGGCCCTTGAGTGGGCCCCACAGTTGTTTGCCAAGTGATTTGAGATTTATCTTGCTTAAGTTTCCAAAGTGGGCCAGGATTTGGGCTTGGGGCCCTTTACCTGGGCTTGGGCTTGAAAGCCCAAGACTTCCTGAGTTAGGGTTTTGAAACCCTAACCTTAGTTGGTTAATGGGCTTGGTGGGCCCGATAGGCCCTGCCCTTGGTCCCGGCCAAACCACGACCTAATTTAAGCATGCAGGCCCCGCATAGGGCTTGGGTGGGCCTCAAGTGGTCCGGCTCGCCCAGCTCCTTTGATTATCTTATTTAAGCACGATTCAATGGTTCGGGCTGGGTGGGCCCCGTTGGAGGGCCCACTGGAAATCAAGTCAGACCGGGTGGTCTGGGTCCCATGTTGGGTTCCCGGGTGACCCAGAAACCCTATTGGCATATTTGGTTCGGTTTGAGAATGTCACCCCATAGTCAAAAAATCATGAAATACACAAAATATACGAAAATCACATACACTGGGTCCAAGGGGTATTTTCGGAATTCAAAAAATATAGGCCATTCGGCCTTAAAAGGGTAGGCGCCGACCTCCGGGCGCTAGGCGCGAGGTCAGCGCGAGGTGGGCGGACCGAAAACAGCGAAAAAAACACCTAAAAACGAAGTGGGCGCACCCAAAATGAGGTGGGCGCGAGGTGGGCGCGAGGTGAGCACGAGGTGAGCACGAGGTGAGCGCGAGGTGAGCGCATCCAAATTTAGGTGGGCGCGAGGTGAGCGCGAGGTGAGCACGAGGTGAGCGCGAGATGAGCGCATCCAAATTTAGGTGGGCGCGAGGTGAGCACGAGGTGAGCGCGAGGTGAGCGCGAGATGAGCGCATCCAAATTTAGGTGAGCATGAGGTGAGCGCGAGGTGAGCGCGAGGTGAGCGGACCCAAGCTAGGTGGGCGCGAGGTGAGCACGAGGTGAGCGCGAGGTGAGCGCGAGATGAGCGCATCCAAATTTAGGTGAGCATGAGGTGAGCGCGAGGTGAGCGGACCCAAGCTAGGTGAGCGCGAGCTCAGCGCGAGGTGAGCGTGAGCTCAGCGCAGACCCTGACTCTCTGTTTTTTCTCTCCAAACTCCATTTCCGACTGGTTTTAAGCTCTGTAACTGTTTTCTGGGGATCCTTAGAACCCCAGCAGACCTCTAACATACTTGGAAATTAATCTAACCTAACATATCCTCACCACTCATCACTCAAATCTCTCTGGAAACTTATAAATCCGAAACAAAATCTCTCTGGAAACTTATAAACCCGAAGCAAAATATTAACAGAACATGCATAAACTTCGGAAATCAAAAACCCTACTTAACAGAACATGATGAATATAAACCCGAAACAAAATATTAACAGAACATGCATAAACTTCGGAAATCAAAACCCTAACTTAACAGAACATGATGATTATGAAGAAGGGAACAGGGGGTTATCTAGATACAAGAGATGCAAGGCTCCAGGAGAACATGCTCCCCATTCGAATCACACAAGCACTAAATGAAATAACAGAAAAGAGAATATAGCAATGAACTCATTTATTTTGGGCCAGAGGCCATCGGGAACATTACCTGGGTGTTTCAACACCTCTCCGAAGTGGGTGGATAGGCTCCCCCTTTGAAGCTCCCGCAGCGGCGGAACTCTCCTCCTTTGGGCTCACTCGGCAAGCTCCTCCTTCTCCTTTGAATGCCGAAGAACAGCAAACCCTTAAATCCAGCCTCCACAACTTCCGAACCCCCAAAAGTCCGAACCCTAGAATGGCCAAAACCAGAGACTGCCCAGCCAGAAAATTTCCGAACCAAATTTCCGAACCCGTTGCGCGAGAAGGTCGCGCGGCTTATATAGGAGAGGACAGAGGGTATCCGCCGAGCTTGGCGCCCACCTCGAGGTGAGCGCATACCCCCTGCCACATTCGCGCGAGCGACATAATCATTTCAAAATAATAAATGCCGCCGCTCGTTTGTTTTAAAAATCTGAAATTTAGGATATGGTCCCTGGGATATTTAGGTTTAATATTATTTTATTCAGATATTTTCAAATACTTTCAGATTGGTCCCTGGGATATTTTGAATGTTTGGATATTTACGGATTTGATCCCCGAGATATTTTCCTGCGCAACTTGCCACGTGTGCAGCTTTTTGCCATGTGCGCAGATTGCCAGTTTTGCTACTTGGAAACTTCATCAGCTCATATTTTCTTCATCCGGGCTCCGATCTGGGCAAACTCAGTGGCGTTAGAATCGTATCGGAGCCCCCTATCCCATGACCTAGAGGTAAGCACCTGGATCGGATTTTGGCAGAAAGTCAACTTTTGGCTTCGCCCAAGTTTGACCGCCCGCAGAACCTTCATCCGGACTCGGATTCCTGCAAACTCAGTTGCGTTGGAATCGTGTCGAGATTCTCTATCCAATGGTATAAAGCAAGGCACTTGACACGGAATTCGAGGAAAAGTCAACTTTTGGCTTCGCCCAAGTTTGACCGCCCGCAGAACCTTCATCCGGACTCGGATTCCTGCAAACTCAGTTGCGTTGGAATCGTGTCGAGATTCTCTATCCAATGGTATAAAGCAAGGCACTTGACACGGAATTCGAGGAAAAGTCAACTCTTGGCTCTGCTCAGGTTTGACCGCCTGCAGAACCTTCATCCGGACTTCGATTCCTGCAAACTCAGTTGCGTTGGAATCGTGTCGAGATTCTCTATCCAATGGTATAAAGCAAGGCAATTGACACGGAATTCGAGGAAAAGTCAACTGTTGGCTCTGCTCAGGTTTGACCGCCTGCAGAACCTTCCTCCGGACTCCGATTCCTGCAAACTCAGTTGCGTTGGAATCGTGTCGAGATTCTCTATCCAATGACATAAAGCAAGGTGGCCAAATATCACTTAATCAAAAAGTCAACTTTTTGTCCCCTTGGGGTTTGACTTTCTGCTAGGGTTTTCATTTTCAGCAACTCCAGGGGTGCATAAATAAGGTGCTTACACTATGTGCAAAGGATCAACATGATGGTACCCTTCTGGGCTAATTTCAGTCTCAGAGAAAGTTATGACATTATGGATAAAATCTACCCAACCATCTTGCCTAGTTGGTCTGGTTCAATATTTTTAGGCACATATGCCCCCTGAAGTATCCTTTACAAGGAGTCCCTATGTTTTTCAGAATTTAACAATAATCCCCTAATTGAGATCTGGGCAAGGATTTTGTTTAATTGCTCAACAACATTGAACTTACTCTTTCTTATGATTTTAATTAGGTCAGCAGCCTCACTGTCAATTACCTAGGGGGCATCTTCCCCTACCTTAGCCTTTCCTTTTGTTTTCTCTTTCTCAATTTCTTCCTCCCCATTTTCTTTCTGTTTCTCTCTCTCTCGCCTGTACATTTTCCCGACCTCATCATGAGGTTCACTTCTTTCTTGCTTTCTGCCTCAGCTGCAGGGAATGTAGTGGTGAAGGCTTCGCTGTAGTTCCATGGTACAGCTAATTCAGAGTAAGAAGGTTTTGGGACATTTATCACCAAGGGAGGAAGTTTGGACTTGGATGATGAAATCTGAGTAAGAGGAATATCAACAACCAATGGCAGAAGTTGTTTTGGTCGAGGGGTTGCAGAAGTGACTGATGCATTGAGATGGTCACAGTTTATAACCAATGGCGGTTTTGATAGAGCGGGTGAAGAATGGGTGGATGGATTGCAATTGATTACCAGAGGTGGCTTTGTAATATTTAGTTGGGCCATGAGAGAGGAGGCTCGGTCCAAAGCAGAGCTAATGCTCTCAGCAGCACGATCATTCCCTTTTGAAATCACGTTTACTTCTTTGTCCTTATTTCCTCTGTCAAAATACACTTTGACCGTTGTCCCTATAGGAGCAATTAACTAGGATGGGTCAAAGGTTATTTTATCAGAGGAGATGACCCCTATAACATTAGATGGGCCTGCCCCATGATGCTGGGGCAAAGGGTTTTGGCCAATGTCTGTTCTGGGAGAATTGGGAGCCCCTGTATTGAAAGACAAGGTATTCTGGTCAAGCAAATCCTGAATGGTATGTTTCAACGGCCAACACTTGTCAGTAGGGTGCCCGGATGCACCCATGTGGAAAGCACAAGTGGTGGAGGGGTCAAAATTTCTCCCCTTGGACGTATTCGGGTTGGGCTCTCTTAAAGTAATATACCCTGCTTGCAATAAAGTGGGTAGCAACTGAGATGGAGTCATTGGAATAGGGGTGAAAACCCTATTTCTCCTTGCTGCGAAATAGGCATCCATTTCCTCCTTAGTAAAAGCCCTCTTTTGGTCTGAGGGTGCTGCTGGAACATTAACCCTCATGGGAGCCTGGGTAGATGGAGCAGATGGAGTAGGAAAAAGAGTGGGTATATTGATTTGTATGGGCTTGTTAGGGCCTGATGGTTGCTGTACCATGTTTACCTCCCCATCCTTCCTATTACAATTCTTCTTCATGCCATTCCCCTTCTTCAGATTGAGGTCCTGTTGACTGACCATAGCAGAATGATCAATTATTTTACCTGACCTGATCTCATCTTCGATTCGGTCGGCTACTTGTACCAAGGCAGCAAAATTAGTGGTGGTTTGACCTACCAGGTGGCTGTAGAATGGTTGACCCAATGTGCTGATGAAAGTGGAAATCATCTCCTGTTCTAGCATGGGTGGCCTGACCTGAGAGGTAGTCTCCCTCCATCTTTTGGCATACTGCCTTACAGATTCGTCTTTGCTTTTGCTCATCCTCATTACATCGTACCTGTCTGGCACGATCTCTGAATTAAACCGGTATTGAGCCAGGAAGGCATCTGCTAGGTCCTTCCATCTTCGAATATTTCCATGGTCTAAAGTGGCAAACCATCTCAACGCAATTCCAGTTAAGCTCCTTTGGAAGAGCTGAATCAAGACGCCCTCATCTCGACCAAACTGGCATAGGGCACCGCAGTACAACTTCAGATGGCTCATGGGGCAGCCAGTGCCATCATATTTGTCTAGGTCTGGGTACTTGAACTTGGCCAGCAGGTTAACATTAGGGTATAGGCACAAGTCCTCAAAGTTGGTGCCCCTAAAGTTGTTCACCCCTTTTACCTCTCTCAGTTCGTCTTGGATCATTTCTAGTCGGTGCATGAATTTCCTTTCCATTTCTTCCCTCATCCTTTCTTTTTCCTTTTCTTTGTCTGATTCAACGGTCTCATCCCTGATCAGTATAGGTTCAGCGGCGGGTTCATAAATAGGTTCAGGAATAGGTTGAACTGGAGGTGGAATACTAATTTGGGGTGGAGGTACTGGATTGGAAGTGGATGCTTGGTTCTAGGCTTGCACTTGTTGGGCCTGCACCGATAGTATGTTCTCTAGCATTCAGGCTAGTCCTGCCACCTGCTCCTGAAGCAAGGCTACATCTGGGTGAGGAGCATCAGCTTCATTCTCAATGGGATTCATGGCGCGAGCTCTTGATCTGGTTACAGGAGCTATGGTTGCAAGTGTACTTGGTACCTGGTAAAAAATAAAGGAAAAATATCAGTGCCAATTTAATCTCATTCACATGCCTATGAATGCCTATGTGCAAGCTGGGTGAACACGAGTTTGGATTTGTTTCTTTATGTGCTTTTTTTTTCTTTTTTTTTAGAATTGTTGGAATATTCTAGGGCTTCCAACAGGTCCCTCAAAAAGAGAAAAGGATCTGAAATTCAAAGGCTTTCAGAGGCCCATAGGTATTTTTGAAAAAGGTCTGAAATTCAAAGGCTTTCAGAGGCCCAGGGATATTTTTACAAAAGGTCTGAAATTCAAAGGCTTTCAGAGGCCCAGAGATTTTCGAGAAAGGTCTGAAATTCAAAGGCTTTCAGAGGCCCGAGGAAAAAGATCTGAAATTCAAAGGCTTTCAGAGGCCCAAAGGAAAAAGTATGAAATTCAAAGGCTTTTAGAGGCCCAAAGGAAAAAGATCTGAAATTCAAAGGCTTTCAGAGGCCCAAAGGAAAAAGATCTGAAATTCAAAGGCTTTCAGAGGTCCAAAGGATAAAGTCTGAAATTCAAAGGCTTTCAGAGGCCCAAAGGAAAAGGATCTGAAATTCAAAGGCTTTCAGAGGCCCAAAGGTAAAGTCTGAAATTCAAAGGCTTTCAGAGGCCCGAAGGAAAAGGATCTGAAATTCAAAGGCTTTAAGAGGCCCAAAGGTAAAGTCTGAAATTCAAAGGCTTTCAGAGGCCCAAAGGTAAAGTCTGAAATTCAAAGGCTTTCAGAGGCCTAGGGATATTTTTGAAAAAGGTCTGAAATTCAAAAGCTTTCAGAGGCCCAGAGATTTTTGAGAAAGGTCTGAAATTCAAAGGCTTTCAGAGGCCCGAGGAAAAAGATCTGAAATTCAAAGGTTTTCAGAGGCCCAAAGGAAAAAGATCTGAAATTTAAAGTGTAGCACCCCAGATCCGGGTCTGCCCTATCACAGAACCAACTCGTACCCGAGACCTACTTATGGGCCCAATAAAACCGGATTAACACAATTAATCCTGGGAAATTACAAAGTAATCATCAGAGTGCATGACTAAAGAAGCATGGAATAAAAAATTTCCATCTAATCAAAATGTCATCTGTACTAAAATCTCCAAAACATGATATATATGTGAATAAAATACAACTAAGGCAACTAACCATTTACAATGATCTCTCCAAAATATATAGACATGTACAAAAGATATCTCCCAAGAATATAGGTCCAAAAATAAAATTTACATCCCATATACAATCCCCAAGACAAAATACATCATATAAAAAAGAACCCTACTATGGTTGGTAGAAATCCTCTGGCCTGAACTAAAGCTCACCCTCAATGCCTGCCCCAATACGCGGCTCACCAAGTGGATCTAAAAACAAATCCGGTAAAACAAAACACGCGTGAGACTTAAAGTCCCAGTAAGCAGCAAACATGCATGCAGAGAAATAGTTTATGCAATTTTGTAACATCATGATAATATTCACAAGTATAAGATACCAAATGGAGTACTTCTACACTGCCGACGGAATCAAGGCCAAGTGGAGTACTTCTACACCGCCGACGCATCAAAGCCAAGTGGAATACTTCTTCACTGCCCGATGAATCAAGGCCAAGTGGAGTACTTCTACGCTGCCCGATGAATCAAGGCTAAGCGGAGTACTGCTACACTGCCCCGGTTCATGAAATCCAAAATCAATCAAAACGAACACCATGAAATCCTCAAAATACATTTTTAGATGAGTGGGATAATCTTAGAATTCCTAATAAGGTCACCCTACCAAAAATCAATGGATTCCGAGACAAAAAGTTTTGGACCTCAAAAATATTCTAAGTCTGGATAAAAACGTTGACTTTTCGGTGTAGAATTTTTCTAGATAGATCTACATAGAATTTTTCTAGATAGATCTACAAGGAATTTTGGGCTCAAATTCTGGTTGTGGTCTATTGGAGAGTAAAGGAATCTTCTAGAATTTTCTAGGCTTTTGAATCACTCGTTTGGGTATCAAACTCAAAAAGTGGTCTTTTATGAAAATCAGGAAAACTGGAAAATTAGGCACAAACTGGAAAGTTGACTTTTTATTGGTTGGGAATTGGGCCTTGGGAGTATTTTTATTGGTTCCAAATGGGGGGTAAAACCTTATTTACATGTAAAGACTTAAGTAAATAGAGCAATAAATACACAGGACATTTACTTAAATGTGCTATGCGAGAGGCCTGTGTTGTTTGAGAGAGGGTTGGAGAGAAAAAGGTTGAACAAATCAAGAAACAGGGTCCACGATTAGGTCGTGGATTAATCGCCCATGGGCGATTAGCTTTAGTGTTCGGGCGTTGAGCTTTAAAGTTTGGGCGTTGAGGTTTAAGACAAAGGCAGCGCGCGCACGTTGAAGGCTGACGTTCGCGCGCTGAGGCAATACACAGGTTGGCGCGTTGAGCTTTGACGTTCACGCACAGAGGTTATGGATTAATTGCCCAGGCTAATCCTGATTCTCGATTAGAATAACAGAGACTTGTTTTTAGGGGTTTTGACTCAGGATTAATCGCCAAATCTCAGGATTAATCGCCAGGTCGGGATTTTGAAATATTTTGACTATTTTCAACACCAAACTCATGGAAATCATTTCCAACACTTCCAACATCAAATAGGATGATCACAAAACATCCCAACATGCTTTAAAACACTTTCCAAACCAAAGATTCATCCCAAATCTCAAACCCTAATCTGAAATATAATCAATAGAAGACTAAACAAGAGTATTATACAATCAAAACCCACGAATTTTAGAAGCAAATAGCAACATGCAAGATCATTTCTTCAAATAAATCAAACCCTAGAGAGAGAATACGAATTTTAGTAATTCATTTTGTTTGAAGGGTTTGCTACTTACTTGCTAATGGAGAAGCTCAACTTCTCTTCAAGCTCTTCTCTCCTTCTTCTTCTTCCTCTTGAAGCTTCAAGCAAAATCCCACACTTTCCCTCTTGTTTTATACGACCAAGACAAGAGAAATGGGTTTGCAAACACTTAATTAGAAATTAGGGCATCCTTTTATATGCCCAAGTTTTGGGTCTTTCAAATCTGCCCCCAAACCAAGCTTTTATTCAACTAAAATCCTAGGGTGTACATAAGGCATACCAGGGGTACCTTAGTGTTATTCGAGTGGGGTACCTTGGTATTAAGTGGGGTACCTTAGTGTTAAGTGGGGTGTTTGCCTTAGCCACTTCAAAAGGCATGCTTTAGAAATTCTTGGGAGGTGTACCTCAGTTAACATAAAAGGGTACCTCAGTTATATGAGGGGTACTTTAGTTATTTGAGGAGGTACCTTGATGTTTCAAGGGATTTACCTTAGTCATTCTAAAGAACGAACTTTAGATAAGCTTAGGGGGGTGTACCTCAGTGATATTGAGGAGGGTACTTAACTATAGAAGGGGTGTACCTTAGTTACATGAGGGGGGTACCTTAGCTATATAAGGGGTTATACCTTAGGCAAAACAATGGGGGTTTACCTTACTTATATAGGGGTTACTTTAGTTATACAAAGGGGGTACTTTGGCTATATAAGGGGTGTACCTTAGGTAAAACAATGGGGGTACTTTACTTATATGAGAGGAGTACCTCTAGGAAATACAAGGGGTACTTTAGGTATACATGTGGGGATACCTCAGGTAAACACAGGGGTACCTTAGGCAAACACAAGAGGATACCTTAGGTAAACACAGGGGTACCTTAGGTATAATTGAGTGGTACTTTAAGTAACACTTGGGTGGTACCTTGGGTAATACTTGAGCATACCTTGGGCACACAATGGGGGCACCTTAGGAAATACTTGGGTGTACCTTGGGTATAGAAGTAGGGTACATGGGGTATACTTGAGAGGTTATTTGGGTATTCTTGGGAGATACTTAAGGTACACTTGAGAGGTACCTTGGGCATTCTTAAGAGTTACTTTGAGTATTCTTAGCGGATAATTTGGGTACACTTGGGAGGTACCTTGGGTACTCTTAGGAGTTACTTTAAGTATTCTTGGGAGTATTTTGGGGTATACATGGGTATACACTAGTGTTATCCGGGAAGGTACCTGGGGTAAACTTTAGGGTACCATGGGTATACTTAGGAATTACTCTAGGTACACATAAGTCTAACTTTTCAGAATTTGATTTCCAATTCATTTAAGCTAATTGGAGAGTATCTTAGACAATTGGAATTGAGAAATAACATTGATTAAATTTTCCTTAATAACCTTCATACAGTTCAATTTATTTCTCTAAATCCTCAAGAATAATCCACATTTACCTCATCTTCATAACACAATTACTTAATTAGTCTAATAATCACACTTTAGATAATTAATCTTAATAATTAAGATATAATCCGGGTCGGGGTTTTACATAAAGGCTTTCAGAGGCCCAAAGGTAAAGTCTAAAATTCAAAGGCTTTCAGAAGCCCAGGGATATTTTTGAAAAAGATCTGAAATTCAAAGGCTTTCAGAGGCCTGAAGGAAAAGGATCTGAAATTCAAAGGCTTTCAGAGGCCTAAAGGAAAATGATCTGAAATTCAAAGGCTTTCAGAGGCCCAAAGGTGAAGTCTGAAATTCAAAAACTTTCAGAGGCCCAGGGATATTTTTGAAAAAAGTCTGAAATTCAAAGGCTTTCAGAGGCCGAAGGAAAAGGATCTGAAATTCAAAGGCTTTCAGAGGCCCAAAGGTAAAGTCTGAAATTCAAAGGCTTTCAGAAGCCCAGGGATATTTTTGAAAAAGGTCTGAAATTCAAAGCCTTTCAAATGCCCGGAGATTTTTTGAGAAAAAGTCTGAAATTCAAAGGCTTTCAGAGTCCCAACGATTTTTGATAAAAAGTCTGAAATTCAAAGGCTTTCAAAGGCCCAAAGATTTTTGAGAAAAAGTCTGAAATTCAAACGCTTTCAGAGGCCCAAAAGATTTTCTTTTACATATTTTTTTAATTTATTTTTTTTGAAGCATTTTATTCAAACTCATTTCCCTTTATCATCATTTAAAGGTTAAAGGAACAGGATTTAGTGGGAAAAACTGATTAAAATTGAATTTTCCGCTAAGACCGCATATTCAGTACAATCCGACCTTGCCCCTATTTAAATTGCGAGCAAGCCGTGACCGTATAGTAAACACGGGCGAGCCCAGCCCGTATAACCAATACGGGCGAGCCCAGCCCGTGTAATAAATGCGGTTTACGGAGCTCTTTTCTATTTTTTTAGTTTTTACATGATTTGATCACTTTGATTGCTCATCCAAACATACGATTCACCCTTGCTAGGCTTCTAAACTGTCCCAAAGTGGACTTTGACCTATTTGCAAAATACATGTTTAGGAGGGCACATGTTCCCTCCAAATTGACACCATATTCAGGGGTATGGTACCCTTTGGTTGCCTCTTGTATGAACATTGGGTAGGATTGATCCTGAACAGAGTTAAAAACTCTTCCTATGGGCTACACCAATTTTAGGAAACATGCCTATTTGGGACCAATTTTATCCCAAACCGATGGACACCATGACACCCCTATGACATGAAAATAATGCAAAAATTAAGGTTACCTTGTTTACCTTCAATATGGCATCCGCATTATACCTTGGCTTGCGAACCAAGCAAACGGCCTTCCCACAATTACAAACCCATATCCCCATGTAATTGTGTATTTTAGCCAAAAACATGTATCTCCACCTTCAAGTGTAGGGGTTTTGGGTTTTGGTTTAATGGCAACTTAGAACTCAAGCCTAGTGATGACCAGGTGTAAGCACCTTACTTTTGCACTCCTGGAAATGCTAAAAATGAAAACCCTAGCAGAAAGTCAAATCCCGAGGGGATAAAAATTTGACTTTTTGATCAAATGAAATTTGGCTACCTTGCTCTATACCATTGGATAGAAAATCTCGACACGGTTCCAACGCAACTCGGTTTGCAGGAATCGGAGTCCGGATGAAGGTTCTGCGGGCGGTCAAACTTAAGGAAAAGCCGAGAGTTGACTTTTCCTTGAATTCCGTGCCAAGTACCTTTCTCTATACCCTTGGATAAAGAATCTTGACACGATTCCAACGCAACTGGGTTTGCAGGAATCAGAGTCCGAATGAAGGTTCTAAGGGCAGTCAAACTTGAGGGAAGGCCAAAAGTTGACTTTTCCTCGAACCCCGTACCAAGTGCTTAGCCCTATGTCATTAAATAGAGGGCTCCGATACGAGTTCAACACAATTGAGTTTGCTCAAATCGGAGTTCAGATGAGTGAGATATGAGCTGTCAAGGTTTCCGAGCAGCAAAGCCGGAAGCTGCACACGTGGCGTAGGAATTGCCCACGTGGCGACAAACGCAGCAAAATATCTCGGGGACTAAATCTTAAATATCAAAAATTCGTACGGGGCGTAGATATCCAAAAGTGTCAAATCGGTCGAATCGGTCAAGTCGAAGGGCAAATCCGTAATTTTTTTTGATTTGTATCCAGTCAACTATACCGGATACACATACCCTTGTGTATATCCGGACTTGAAGGCCGGATACAAGAAGATTTTCGCTCGAGATTCGCGCCGATCGCCCGACAAATTCGCAGCGGCATTTAATTTTCAAATGATTATGTTTTGTATCCGGCCTTGAAGACCGGATACTGTGAGAAATGGAAAAAATCAATTTAATGATTTCCTAATCATCACACGGGATTAAATAAAACAAAGAGTCGCCACCATTCAATTTAGGTGTGAATGGACACCAAAATATTAAATAAGCACAAAAAGCAATTTTAGGGTAAAAATAACCCTCTTAAAAAAACCAACCAGAGATGGGTAAGGGGATTAGGTTATGAACAGGGGAAGGTATTAGGCACCCCTATTCATCCACACAAGGTGGTTGCCAGGTATTGTTCATGTTTAAAATAAAGGAAAAAGCTTGCTATAAAAATCACACAAAATCACAAAAAAGGCAAAAATATATGGTTTTTTCACATGAATAGTCTGATTGATCCAGAACTATCAAATATGATCATACCATTCCTAGGGTTTCATGATCAAAACAAAATTGAGATAAAATCAAATAAAATCAATTTAAAGTGAAAAATCCAAAAATCTGGCTTCAAGCTAAATTCTAGAAATTTAGAAAAATATGATTTTTATAAAATATTTCAAAATTGAACTCAAATAGTCCAGGACATAGATAAAGCCCAAATTTCACGTTAAATCAGAAAATAAAAACCAAAAATACCCACGTTGATGAAAAACACCAAAAGGGGAGAACTTAGACCGTAGGGTCTTCTCTCAATAGTGAAAAACGATTTAAAAACAACATCATGAAACCCTAGAATTTATTTTCAGGCTTCTAGATCCAGATCTACCATATTGATCATGATAAATCCAAGATCGTAGCCTAAAACCGCAAAAATCACGAAAACAGTGCTGTAGGTGCAAAAGTGGCAAAAATCCAAATTTTGTCAAAAATCGGGGATCTCATGCTATAAACATCATAGATTCATGTTATTCATTCAGATATATCATAAAAAGCATTAAAACATGATCAAGATATCAAAAGCAGCCACATCTCACAGATTAGAGCACATGGGGGTCTACCCTACGGATCCACCTGTTCCCCTTTCCCCTAGTTCTCTCTTCACGTTTTACGATTAGAGAGACTCTTGAGGTACTTAGAGATAGCTTTGGGTATACAAACACAATCACAGGCCTTATTCTATGAAAAAAAGAAAAAAAACAGATATGGGGTTCTATTCTAGGGATCCACCTGTTCCCCTTTCCCCTAGTTCTCTCTTCACGTTTTACGGCTAAAGAGACTCTTGAGGTACTTAGAGACAAGTTTAGGAATACAAAAACAGATATGGCCTTATTCTACAGCAATAGAGATGATCCTATTACTTCTAGAATTGAAGACAAAATAAAAAGGGATAGGGGACTTACCTAGATTGAGCAGGCAGGCAACAGGAGTTCTTTCTCTTCTCTTGGAGCTTCTTAGAATTCCTTGGACTCAAAATTTCGTGGCCTTTTGCTTGAGGAAAAAGCCTCTATTTATAGGCAAGCACAGGGGTAAGGTTGGTCCAGAAGGATATATCCTGATCCTCAGGATAGAGTGAAAATTGGAGGTAATGCCCATCCATAGCCAACCAAGGTGGCTTCAGCGAATAAAATACTTAATTCGCTCATTTAAAGATATATTGGACTAAAGATAAAGCTCGGAAATCGAGAGAAGGACAAAACTCGCACGTGTCTTTAGTGACCGTAAATGCACTACGGTCCAATGGTGACCGTATAGTTTCCACGGGCGCGCCTGACCGTAGAGTGATCTCGGGCGCGACCGGCCCGTGAATGAAATACGGGCAAAGCCTGTTTATTCAATTTTTATGCATTTTTGACCTGTTTTAAGCTCTAATTACATGTTTTTATTATTTTCTCATTTTGTAGTGCAATTTGGGGTGTCTACAGCTGCCCCCTCTTTGTTGGTAATTGGAACCAATTACAAGCAGAGAGCAAAAAGACCCACCAATTGCACTTTCTGAGATTTTTGTCTAATCAATTGTACTTTGCAAGGATTAAATGGATGATTTTTGAAAAAAAGAATTGATTGTGGAAGATTTGCTAAGAAGTCCCTCAGCTTAAGGGCCAAATCCTCCTCTCTCATCTCACTGAGCACTTGTGGGCTATGAAGTGAGATTTGAGACAGAATTTTTAAACAAAAGTGGGTAAGGTGGCAATCCTTGCAACTTACAACTAATATGGACATTAATCTTTTGAAAAGTGTGGAGAAAATAATAAAATTATGCTATTTTTGGCATCGCCCGTATTGTTCTTACGGACTGTGCTGCCCGTAGGTTGTTCACGGGCGAACGGGACTGTAGTGCTTTCACGGGCGTCTGATGCCCGTACTAATTTTACGGATTTTGCCCTCTTCTTAACCGCGGCCGCGACCTTTCTTCTTCTGCTCGCACTTTGCCCTATTTTCTTTGCGACCGTATCTTCTCTTACGGTTTTCTCTTCTTCTTCGAATCTCCGAAGGTGCACAACTTCTACCTTCGTCGAGCTTCTCATTTTCCGGTGACCACTGTTCATTCCGGCGGTTCTCATATTCTCCATTGAATCCGGCGACTCTCTCATTCGAGCATCCTTTGTGTTTTCATTTACTCAATCAGCCGTGGATTTTCCTTGGATCTTTGGTAAAGTAAGAGCTCCTCGTTTGATTCCTCCATTTCGACTGTACTAAGTAAGTGGCCGAAATCCCCTTTTCAATAATAGCATCAAGTCTAGTTTATGCACGAGTTTGACTGTTTATGGTTTGAGAATAATCCCCAATTCCATGCTCACTGTTGGGGGATATGCATTCGACAAAAAATTTCTGATTTGTTTCTTAGACCTGAATCTTTGCTTGGCCTGATTTGCTCTTCATGTGATTTTTCTGGTTGGCCGAAATTTCTGTAAGCTTCTCTTATGAGCAATACATGCGACAGTAGAATCCAATTCTCTCTCTCTCTTTTTTTTCTTTGCTCTTGATTAAACCAAATGCTTACTTTGTCTATATTGGTCTAATTTGATTCACTATTTCTATGCTCTTGAATTCTGGAATGATTAAACTCCCTGACATTGGTTTGTTCAATATGCCGCTTTTCCTTGTGAATGACATGTCCTGAATGACACTTTTATTTCTTCTGCTCCTTGAATTAGAGATGATTATCTCAAGCTATAGATTTTCTGTTTTTGAGCTGATATTTGGTTCTTTTTCCTTGTTAATTGACACCTCTGAACTGTTGTTTGCAAATTATCTGATTCTTGACTGAAATTCTGAGGTTCTTGTCTTCGAATGGCAAGCCCCTTATTGAAGTCTCTTATCTTGAGATGAATAATGGCTTTCCGGCTCTGCAATTCCAATATCCATGCAAATAGACTTAAACTTCTATCCTGAAACCAAATAAAGTTGAATGGTTAGGTCTTTATAGAAAATCCCAAAAGAGAAAATATACATAATTCTTTTTCTTCTCTTCTTCTTCTCTTCTTTTTTTTTTCATATACAGGAAACCTGAACTTCCTATACATTAAAGCAAAGAACAATAAAATTTCTCAAAAATAAACTCCTTAGTTGATTTCTGATTTTGGTCGGGAGTTCTTGAAGCACTTTCTTTTCCCAATTTTCCTTTTCCTGCAAATTAATTAAACTTGGTTAGAATAAAGATCAAACAATAACATTTTAACAAGAATAATTAAATGTCTCCCTGATTTGAACCGTAGATGGCCCGTCTTCGATCAGCTTCCCGGGATCCTGCGGATGAGCCTTCCTCTTCGAGGGTTAGGCGTGATCCTACTGATGTGGCCTCGTCTTCGAGGGCCGAGAGGGATTCGGATTCTGATGTCCCTGACTTCCTTCTGGGGATTCGCGTGAGGCGACCCCAGAGGTATACTCTAACCTTTATGAAATTTTATATCCTTTCCCAAAATACATCCTCCTGATTCTTCAATTATTTTCTTTTAGCCGACTGTTGAGGCTTCTGGCAGAGATAGGAGCCGTAGCAGGCGCAGAGCTAGAGACAGAGATGGAGGCCATGATGAGGGCCATAGAGGAGGCCGTAGAGGGGGCCGTGGCAGAGATGAGGCCAGGACCAGGGTTGAGATCCCTGAGGAGGTGGCTGCCCAAATTAGGGATACCGATCTTTTGCATGGCTTGAGGACTCATCCCTCAGCGTGTATTAGGGCGGATATCCCTTTGGAGTTTGCTATGTCCCACTATAGAGGGAGCTGGGCTAGCTTCATTAGATTCTTGGGAGCCTGTAGTTCGGCCTACCGTCGGGAGTTAGGCCTATATGGATTTGGCATGTTTATTACCATTCCGAACGTGCGCCTGGATCGGGCCCTCATTGCTGCACTGCTGGAGAGGTTTTTCCCGGAGACATTGAGCTTCCACTTCCCAGATATTGAGATTGGGATCCGGCCTTCTGATTTTACGCTCATCGCCGGGATTAGGATGATCGGTGATGTTATTCCTGAGATGGCGATGCCAGAGGCTGATGAGGTTGCAGCTTATCTTGGATATATCGTACTGCCTCCTGAGGCATGGGATTGGGGGAGAGCGAGATTGTCTCTGACATGGTTGAGAGAGACTTTTAGGAGGAGGCAGTTTGGCTAGCTTGCTGCCGGTGATCATGTTTTCCCATTCGCCTTCCGGTTTCTTTTTCTGTATATGATGGGATCCTGCTTCTTCCCAGAGGACACGACCTCAGTCAGTCCTCATTTCCTGGGCTTACTAGGAGATCTTCAGCGGGCAAGGAGGTATGCATGGGGCCCGCTTATTTTTGGTACTATTTTGGCCGGCCTTCGCCGATCAGTGAGCGGCCTCTCTACTTCCAAAGGGGCTGGAGTTGGGTACAGATTTTTCTGGCCTTTTCTGCAGGTGAAATGTCTATTTCTCTTCTCTTTCTCTTTTTCTTATCTGTCCTTTTTTATTCCTCTAACTCTTTTCTTCTTTTTGCAGTTTTTTGCTAGGGTTTATATACCCTATTTCCGTCCTACCTCTACGATGTCTGAGGAGACATATCCCATGGCACGTAGATGGTGTCATGTAGAGCACGACTCTGAAAAGAGTCGTCCTAGGTCCGCCCGGGCCCACTTGGACAGGTTGTACCAGTCTGAGGTAATCTTCTTTAATTTCTCTATTTCTTCTTTTCTTTTCTTCCCGAATCACATATCTGATGTCCTGTTCTGTTTTTCAGCTATTTGTCCCCAGGATGGAGGACATTCATGAGGTGCTGGCCCTGCAGGCAGCCAGAGATGATGCATTTGTCCCTGACCAGAGACGACAGAGATACCAGTTCTTTATTGGTCAGCTGGGCAGCATCTGGTACTGCGGCGAGCGCTTCTTCTTTCAGCATGTGGGAGAGCCGCGGATTCCTGCCATCCCGCCAGATACTACTCCTTCCTACCCTCCTATGCCTGTTGATCCTGCCCAGTTCCTAGATTGGACTGAGGCAGAGACATTATTGGAGGAGGGTGACTATGATGCCTGGTTCAGGCGGGCTTCTGTTGGGTGCCTCATGCCACCTATGCCTGTCCGTGGCGGAGTCACTGAGATTGGAGGGGTAGTGATTAGGGCCTATGACACTACGATATGCCTTCTTCCTTTTCACCTTTATATTTTCATTTTATCTGAACTTAGCATTTTTCTGATTTTTTTTCCTTTCTATTTTAGGAGGCCCAGTTGGCAGAGATCCGGTCTCGATATGCTGATCTAGAGCGCCAGCGAGATGCTGCGATCGCCGAGCGGGATGCCCTCTATATCACCATTTCAGACCTCCGGGGGCAGCTAGCCAGAGCACAGGGCCAGGAAGGTCCATCTGATGCACAGGACCAGGCGGGTCCATCTTACACTCAGGTTAATTTCTTCTTTTATTTCCATTCCTGCTCTTGCATTAGTTTGTCTTGTTCTGACTGAAATTCCTTTTCTTAGCTTCAGGAGGACACAGCCGGCCCTTCTTCACATACTTCACCCGTGCCCATGCATTTTCGGGATGAGGTATTTTCTGTGGCACGGGTGGAGTTCGTGACGTCTTCCAGTCCAGTAGAGGTTCCTACAGCAGAGCCCGAGGTCGAGGCTGTTATTGTACCTGCTGCTGAGGATGTGCCAGAGTCTGCCCCAGTAGCTGAGACTGCTCCTGCTGCATCTGCTGATGTAGATATGGATTCGGCTATGGACGCTGCTGTGGTTGAGCCTACCATGGAGGCTGTGGTGATGGAGGAGGCTACAGCTGATCCTGTAGAGCCTGGTCCTGATGCTGATGTACCTGGGACCTCTGCTCCTGCTAGTCCCACTATGGAGGATGCCGAGGAGACGCATGCTGCTGCTGATACGTCAGCGGATTCTTCCCGTACTGATTATGATGTAGATACTTCAGGGTACGTCCCTCCTGATCATCCCACTGCTGGCCTTGTGCCTTTATATATGTGGCATGATATTCAGTCTGTTTTGAGCAGGATGACGCGTAGCACAGCCCGCAATGTTGTGCGGTATGTCTTTGAGCGCAGGCGATCTTCAGGCCGTGGTCGAGGCAGAGGACGAGGCCGTGGCCGTAGGGGCGGACCTGCATAGACATTAGATTAGGATTCTTCCATGTACACTTGTATTTTTTTGGCAAAAGTGATGTAAACATTCATATATATATAAAATAAGTTTGATTTATTTCCATTTGTGTTCTTTTCTTCTTTATTTTCAGTATTTATTACCTGATGAATGTTAAAACAGGGACAGGTGAAGCTTAGGGAAACAAAGAAATTAAAACTGCCCATTTTTGCATTTTTCCGGAAAGGAACCGTACTTAGACTACGAGCAAGCCGAGCCCGTAATTTTTATACGGGCGCACTGTGCCCGTAAATTTTTTACGGTCACAGTGTGTCCGTATTCTTTATACGGGCGCGCTATGCCCGTATTACAATTACGGATTTTACTGCCTTAACGATTTTTTCTATATAAACTCATGGGGAACGTCATTGTGACACTTTTAACAGTTTGAAAACTCCCTGAGCACGTCGTTTCTCGCTTTCCTTGGCTTCTTTGGCGCTTTCATGGCTTCCCTTGCCCCGCTCTCTTCTGCCGTTGAATCTCTTCCTGCGAGACAGCATGTTAGATCAAAACCTCCAAATCTCACCAGGTATAATGTTGTGGACTCCTTCTATGATAGATGGGTTAACTCCATGACCCTTGATGAGGAGATTCGCTGGGGTTCCATCCACTTAGGGCATATCCTACACCTCCCTAAAATTCCCTTTAAGTGGGAAATTATTGAAGCCTTGATTGGACACTGGGTTCCTGAACTAAATCTTTTTTGGTTTGATGATAAAGAGATGACTCCTACCATAGAAGAAATTGAAACCATCCTTGGCCTAAGATTTTCTGAAAAAGTTGTAAACCCACCCCTAAAGTTTAGTTATAAAAAAGAGGCTTCCACTTTCTTGGGTATAGGGAAGAAGGACCTAGGAAATTCTGATGCACTATTGACCTTGTCCAAGACCTTTTTGACTGAAAAACTTCTGAGGAGTGAAGACAAGGACGCTAGGTTTAATGCATTGGCCCTGGTAGTGGTCAATCAGCTGCTTTTTCCACGGGGTGATGACCAGGTTGACTTGGCTCTCATCTCAGTTATCTGCCAGGTTAGAGAACGTGAGAGATTGGCCCCTATGATCCTAGCAGAGATATACCAGGCCCTTACTGACTGCTATTTCAGGAAGAAGAAACGCTTCCTTGCCTGTGCCCCTATCCTACAGGTAAAAAATATACATATATATTTTTTTTCTTTTCTTCTTCTTTTTTTTTTCTTCTTTTTTTTTCTTTTCTTCTTCTCTCTTTTTTTTTTCTTCTTTTTTCCTTTTTCCTTTTTCTTTATCTCTTTTTTTTTTCTTTTTCTTTCTTTTTTTTTCTCTTTTTTTCTCTTTTTTTTTTCTTTTTTGGAAATAACTTGAAATACCCCTTTTCTGCAGCTTTGGTTGCTTGACCACCTTAGCCAGGTTGAAGAAATAACTCGCCACTTCTTTCCAAGATTGAAAGTTCCTGTTTTGATGAGCAATAGGGGATGTCCTAACATCCAAGGTGGCAAGCAAGGCTGGTTCACTTTCTTGGGTACTCTCCAGGATGATCAAGTGAGATGGCCTGGCACTTATCAGCCCACTCCAGAGACAGTGATCAGCTTTAGAGATAAAAACTTTCTAGTCCTAGCAGGCTTGAAATCTGCTGTTCTCTATCTTCCTTTGAGGGTTCTTCGGCAGTTTAGAGCGATCCAGGGGATTATGATCCCTACTGGATATGAGAAGCTTTTAGGGCCACTTACACCAGCCTCCATGGGGCTAACTGCTCAATTAATGAAAGAGTGGTCCTACGTCCGTTTTCTGCAGGGTCCTGTCTTTTTAGAGTCCCATGTGAAGGACTATCACTTCTGGATCAAAGAACAGGTGCAGAGTCATGCCCCAGTACCAGAGGATCCTCCTGCAGTTCTTCCTCCTACCTATGAAGATATTCTGGGGTCAGAAAGGGCAACCCATAAGCGGCTTCAACAAATATGGGTACGGGAGGCTCAAGAACTTAGGATAAAAGTCCTTGTTCTGGAGAGGAAGCTTGAAGAGCAGAAGTCTGGCCGCATTGCCATGGAGAAGAAACTTGAAGAACAAAGGCAGGCTCGTCGCTTTGAAGTCCGAGTGATGCGGAAGAAGTATCAGGATTCCTTGGCCGACCTTAGGGCGTTGAAGATCGAGCTTTCTTTTTCAGATGAGGTCATCTCCTTTTTGAGTGATCCTGATGCAGAGGGTGCTTCTGGAATCATTGCAACTCAGGCAGCTAGGATTAGGGAGCTTGAGGAGCACTTAGGGAGTAGTAAAAAGATTCTTTTATATCTTTTTTTTTTATACTTTTATACAAAAGCAAACTCCATTAGTGGAAAGATAATAGATTTAATCCAAAAATAGGTTTATATTATTGGCCTCAGAATTCTCAGATGCTTATAAAAATAGAAGTTTTACGAAAAAGTATTTGATTTCTCATCACTGGCCAAAGTATAGTTTTTTTTTTTTTAAAAGCTGATCCAAAGCACTTAATCACATATAATTAAAGGAATTAAAATCATGTTGAATAATGAAAAGGGTAGTCCAAGCAATAGGGAGAGACCAAATCTGTCTACCCCGTGACCTTTAGAATCATCCCCGAATGGCTATACCTTCATGATTGATCCTGCTAATCTGCTCAGTTTCCAATGCTCATGCTGATTACATTTAGACCACATGATCAACTCAACCTTTGATTTTGATTTTTTTTTTCTTTTTTTTTTTTTTGCTGCCCTTCTTGCCCCTAGTGCCAATTACGGTTTTCACTAGGGTTGGCCTCTGCATTCCGTCATCACCAATCTTACTCTGAAAGTTGAATGAATATAATAAAATCACCGAGGGCTTAATAATAGGACGAAACAAAGGCTAAGCTCGGTTTATGAAAGAAAAGGTATTAAAGGCTCAAAATTTTCTAAGTGTGAAAATAGGTCAACCGGACTCACAGTCATGATGTATTTAATCCCATTTCCCTTCTATGGCATTTGGCTTTCATTTGCCCCTATATTTTTTTTCTTCTCTCTTTTTTTCTTATTTTTTTTCTTTTTGCCCCTATTGGCTTTGCCCCATATTGGCTTTGCCCCAGTATAAGACTGTAAGTCCAGTTTAGGTTTAACAAAAAAGACGAACAGGCTCAAATTGGCTTGACTAGGGATGCAAATTTTGGGATATAAGGAAAGATGGCCTCAGATCATTTCCTAGTAGTATTCATTCAAGGAAAATATTTCTTTACTGCATCAGAGTTAATTGGCTCAGGAAAATCCTTCCCATCCATTTCTGTTAAGATGAGAGCACCCCCTGATAGGACCTTCTTGACCACATAAGGTCCTTCCCAATTTGGTTTAAACTTTCCACGAGGATCTTCCAAAAAGGGTAAAATTTTCTTTAATACTAAATTTCCTTCTTGGAAAGTTCTGGGCTTTACCTTCTTATTGTAAGCCCTGGCCATTCTCTTCTGATACAATTAGCCATGACAAAGCGCTTTTAATCGCTTTTCCTCTATTAGATTGAGTTGATCATGTCTTGATTGTATCCATTCATCTTCTTCTAATTCTGCTTCCATTAGCACTCTTAATGAAGGTATTTCCACTTCAACTGGTAAAACTGCTTCCATTCCATAGACTAGGGAATATGGGGTTGCCCCTGTAGAAGTTCGAATTGAGGTTCTGTAAGCATGCAGAGCAAGTGGCAGCATTTCATGCCAATCTTTAAAACTCACTACCATCTTCTGAATGATATTCTTTATATTCTTATTTGCTGCTTCTACTGCCCCATTCATCTTTGGTCTATAAGGAGCTGACTTATGATGGGTAATTTGAAATTGTTCACACATCTTTCTCATGTCCTTGTTCTTAAGGTTTGAAGCATTGTCTGATACTATGGCACTTGGCAAACCGTAGCGACAAATGATATTGTGCTTCAAGAATTTCAAAACGTGGCTACTTGTAATGTTTGCATATGAAGCTGCCTTTACCCACTTGGTGAAGTAATCAATTGCTACAAGTATAAACCTGTGTCCATTTGATGCCTTTGGAGAGATCATTCCAATGACATCTATACCCCACATAGAAAAAGGCCACGGAGATGTCATATTGTGTAATTCACTTGGGGGTGCATTCTTGTTATCCGCGTACACTTGGCATAAATGACACCTTTTAACGTGTATATAGCAATCATGCTCCATAGTCGACCAATAATATCCCAATCGCAGAATCTTCTTGGCAAGCATATGCCCATTCATATGGGGTCCACACATTCCTCCATGTATCGTTTCAACTATCCTTTCTGACTCCGTCTTTGCAACACATCTGAGTAGTATATCATTGTGTGATCTTTTGTACAACTGACCACCACTTAGTAAGAACTGTCCTGCCAGCCTCTGTATTGTTCTTTTCTCTGTAGAGGTGACATTTTCTGGCAAACTTCGATCATTTAGGAAGTTCTTAATGTCTTGAAACCATGGTACATCTTCTTCTGGGGTTTCTTCTAGAACAAGGCAATAAGCTGGTTCATCTCTGACTTCAATTTCCAGTGGTCTAATATCAACACCTTCTGGCATACTGACCATTGAAGCCAATGTTGCTAGAGCATCCGCAAACTAATTTTTGGCCCTTGGCATATAATTGAAGGAAATTCGAGTAAATTTATTGCTTATTTCTTCCAAATACTGGTGATAGGGGATCAATTTGTGATCCTTGGTTTTCCATTCACCAGTTGTTTGGAAGATGATAAGACTCGAATCCCCATATACGTCAAGTTCCTCTACTTCATGGTCTAAGGCAACTTGCAACCCAATTATGCATGCTTCATACTCTGCTATATTGTTCGTGCATTGGAACCTTAACTTCACTGCGATCGGGATATGTGCCCCATCTGGCTTGATCAACACAGCCCCTATTCCATTTCCATTCATATTGGCGGCCCCATCAAAAAACATTTGCCATGAGCTTTCACCTTCTTCCTCTTCAACAAACAGGATTGCTTCATCAAGGAAGTTGGTCTTTAAGGGTTGGTATTCTGGTAAAGGGTGTGCAGCTAAGTGATCTGCAATGGCTTGACCCTTAATGGCCTTTTGTGTGATATAGGTGAGGTCAAATTCAGAGAGTAACAACTGCCACTTTGCTGTTCTGCCTGTTAAAGCCGGTTTCTCAAATAGATACTTCAAAGGGTCCATTCGGGATATCAATAATGTGGCGTGACTAAGGAAATAGTGCCTTAGTCTCTGAGTTGCCCACACTAAAGCACAACAAGTCTTTTCTAGAGGGGAATATTTTGCTTCATATTCTGTAAATTTCTTACTCAGGTAGTAAATCGCCCTCTCCTTTCTGCCTGTATCGTCATGCTATCCTAAGACACACCCCATTGACGTCTCTAAAACAGACAAGTATAAAATCAATGGTCTTCCTGGAGTTGGTGGTACTAGCACAGGTGAGTTCAATAAATACTCCTTTATTGTGTCAAAGGCTTCTTGGCAATCATCATTCCAGACTGTCGGGTTATTCTTTCTTAGAAGTTTGAAAATTGGTTCACAGATAGCGGTGAGCTGTGCTATGAACCGGCTTATGTACTGAATCCTTCCAAGAAAACCACGAACTTCCTTCTCCGTTCTAGGTGATGGCATTTCAATGATTGCTTTAGCTTTGGCTGGGTCAATCTCAATTCCCTTCCTGCTTACTATAAAGCCCAAAAATTTTCCTGATGTAGCCCCAAAGACACATTTCGCAGGGTTAAGCCTTAGACTATATTTCCTGAGACGGTCAAACACCTTCTTCAAATTGATCAAGTGGTCTTCTTCTTCACATGATTTGGCTATCATATCATCCACATAAACCTCCATCTCCTTATGGATCATATCATGGAATAAGGCTGTCATGGCCCGCTGGTAGGTTGCCCCAGCGTTCTTAAGTCTAAATGGCATGACAGTGTAGTGGAAGGTACCCCAAGGGGTGATAAAGGCTGTCTTCTCTTGGTCTTCCTTAGCCATCTTAATTTGATTGTATCCAGAAAACCCGTCCATGAATGAGAATAGACTATGTACAGCAGTGTTGTCCACCAAGATGTCAATATGTGGAAGTGGAAAATCATCCTTTGGACTTGCCTTATTCAAGTCTCTGTAATCTACGCACATTCTGACCTTTCCATCCTTCTTTGGTACTGGCACTATATTTGCAAGCCATTCAGGGTATGTGGAAACTGCCAAGAATCCTGCTTGGAACTGCTTAACCACTTCATCTTTGACCTTCAACGTCCATTCAGGTTTTAACCTTCTCAGTTTCTGTTTAACTGGCTTAGCCTCTGGTAGAATGGGTAGTCTGTGCACCACCATATCTGTGTCTAACCCCGGCATATCCCGATACGACCATGCAAATACATCTTCATAGTCGGCTAAGAACCGTATCATTTCTTCCCGCTGTACCTCAGATAGACATACCCCAATCTTCACTATCTTTGGGTCATCTTCGGTCCCTAGGTTTATTGATATGGTCTCTTCAATATTGGGTTGGACCCCCTTTTCATGACGCTCTAATTGATATGTGATTTCTTTTGGAACGTCGTCTTCTTCGTCCTCGATCTCTTCTTTAACCCCCATTAGATCAAAGTCGAGCTCAAGGTCGAAGTCATACTCATCCTGATCCAATTCCGTTTGCTTATATGGTTCATAAATGGTTTGGACCTTTTTGAAAATTTTATCTTTTCTAGAAAAAATTGAAAAATCTTTTTGTGTTTTTTGAGAGCCTTCTACAAAATCTTTCCTTGAAGACGAAGGCTCATTAAAACCTTCAGGAAAAGGGCATTCCACTAATGGAGTTTTTTTTTGGAAGCCATGTCTGTTTGGCAAACAAACGCGGCTTCAAAAATAAGGGGAGTTTCCTCCCAATTATTCAGAATAAAAGAATCTGGGGCAGGGATACAAGCCTGCTCCTCAAGCTCAGGGTCTGCATCAGAGATCACCAGTACTGGGTGAGTTGCGTCGCCTGCTTCTCCTGTAGGGCTGGTCCCAGATGGAACTTCTACTGCAGCCCAATCAATAAAGGGTAGCTCCTCTGCTACTTCTTCTTGTTTGCCTTCTGTCATGGCAAAAAAATGCTCCAATGTCCTCTGAAAAGTCCTGCTCTTGTTCTGCCTGTGGCTCAGGCCCACCCAATGCTTGTGGAGGTGGAGGTGGAACATATGGTTGTACGGTTGAGGATTTAGGTTTCTGGAATGGATTGATATTGTAGTATGGAGGTTTGGACTGATCCTCAGGAGGAGACAGTTGAATCATGTGAGAAAGCTTTGGAAAAGTTTCCCTGATATGAGGGAATTTCATGGTTTCTATCTGCCCATGTCTTCTCCATTTCCTTGGCTTGGACCCCAACCCTGCTCTGTGAACCATCTTCTTGATCTGTACTGGTTCTATCCTTCCTTGTAGGTTAACCCCCAGATCTTTTCCAGGGTGAAAATGGTACTTTTCTAGCACATTCTTGACCATTTTCTCAGCATAGGTCAACTTTCCTTCTTTTTCCTGATACCCCCCAGGTATGAAATTAACAGTTTCAAATTGGAAAGAGTGAAATTTCATCTTATCAGCAGTCATTTCCATGTTAATACAGGGTACATCAGGGGACCACATGGGGGGAACCAAATTTTCAGCTATGACAGTAATCACCTTTTGCCCTCTAATATATTTGACTCTTTGGTGGAGGGTAGATGGTATGGCCCTAGATGTATGAATCCACGGCCTTCCTAGGAGTAAGTTGAAGGTTGCAGGTATATCCATCACCTCAAATGTGATGTTAAAAATATACGGTCCAATTGTGACCAGCAGTTCAACCTCCCCTAGGGAGTGTGTTTTAGAGTTGTCAAATGCTCTTATGATTCTTCCATTTTGTTTTATTTTGTTTCGCTCCAAATTGAGCTTAACAAAGGTTACTAACGGGCAGACATTGAGAGCCGACCCATTATCAATCAAGACCCGGGCTATCATGCAACCCTTACTGAGTACAGCTATGTGCAATGGGTCAACATGATGGTACCTTGCTGGGCTGATCTCGGTCTCTGAAAAAGTTATCACATTGTGGGATAAAATTTGGCCAACCATCCGGCCTAATTGGTCTGGTTCAATATTTTTAGGCACATGTGCCCCCTGAAGTATCCTTAACAAGGAGTCCCTATGTTTTTCAGAATTTAACAATAATCCCAGAATTGAGATCTGGGCAGGGACTTTGTTCAACTGCTCAATGACATTGAACTCACTCTTTTTTATTACCTTAATGAGGTCAGCAGCCTCACTATTAGTTACCTGAGGGGCCTCTTCCCCTACCTTGGCCTTGCCTTTATTTTTTTCTTCTTCTTTCTTTTCTTTCTCTGTCTCTTTTTGTTTTTCTTCCACCCCTATAAATTTTCCTGACCTCATCATGAGGTTTACTTCTTCCTTGCTTTCAGCTGCAGGGCATGTAGTGGTAAAAGCTTCACTGTAGTTCCATGGTACAGCCGATTCAGAGTAGGAAGGCTTAGGGACATTTACCACTAATGGAGGAAGTTTGGATTTGGATGCAGAAGTCTGGGTAAATGGAACATTAATAACCAGAGGTGGAAGTTGCTTTGATTGAGAGGTTGTAGAAGTGACTGATGCACTAAGGGGGTCACAGTTTATGACCAATGGCGGTTTTGACTGAATGGGTGGAGTAAAAGTGGATGGACTGTAATTAATGACCAAAGGTGGCTTGGCGATGTTCATCTGGGCCATGAGGGATGAGACCCGGTCCAAAGATGAGCTAATGTTCTTTGCAGCACTATCATTCCCCTTTGAAATCACATTTACTTCTTTGTCTTCATTTCTCCTGTCAAAATAGACTTTGACCGTTGTCCCTATGGAAGCAATTAATTGAGATGGGTCAAAGGTTATTTTGTCAGAAGAGATGACTCCTATGACATTAGATGGGCCTGCCCCGTGATGCTGGGGCAGTGGGTTTTGTCCAATATCGGTTCTTGGAGGATTGGGAGCCCCTGTATTTAAAGACAGGGTATTCTGGTCTAGTAAATCCTGAATGGCGTGTTTCAAAGGCCAGCACTTGTCTGTAGGGTGCCCAGGTGCTCCCATATGGTAATCACAAGTGGTGGAAGGGTCAAAATTTCTCCCCTTGGATGCATTCGGATTAGGTTCTCTTAAGGTGACATACCCTGCTTTCAATAAAGTGGGCAGCAACTGAGAAGGAGTCATGGGAATAGGGGTGAAAACCCTATTTCTCCTTGCCGCAAAATAGGCTTCCTTTTCCTCCTTAGTAAAAACCCTTTTTTGGTCTGAAGGTGCTGCTGGAACATTAACCCTCATGGGGACCGGGGTAGATGGAGCAGGTGGAGTAGGAAAATGAGCTGGCATGTTGATTTGTATAGGCTTGTTAGGGCCAGATGGTGGCTGTACCATGTTTACCTCACTCTCCTTCTTGTTCCCATTCTTTTTTATCCCGCTTACTTTCTTTAGATTAGGGTCCTGCTGACTAACCATGGCAGAATGGTCAATTATCTTACCTGACCTGATCCCGTCTTCTATTCGGTCAGCCACTTGAACCAAGGCAGCAAAATTAGTGGTGGTCTGACCCACCAAGTGGCTATAGAATGGTTGACCCAAAGTGCTGATGAAAGTAGAAATCATTTCCTGTTCTAGCATGGGTGGCCTGACCTGGGAGGCCGTCTCCCTCCACCTCTTGGCATATTGCCTTACAGTCTCATCCCTTCCCTTGCTCATCCTCATGACGTCGTACCTGTCTGGCACGATCTCTGAATTGAACCGGTATTGAGCCAGGAAGGCATCGGCTAGGTCCTTCCATCTTTTGATCTTTCCATGGTCCAAAGTAGCGAACCATCTTAATGCGGTTCCGGTCAGGCTCCTTTGGAAAAGTTGGATCAAGATACCCTCATCTTGCCCGAACTGGCATAGGGCACCGCAATATAACTTTAGGTGACTCATGGGGCAACCAGTGCCATCATACTTGTCCAAGTCTGGGCACTTAAACTTAGCCGGCAGGTTAACATTGGGGTATAGGCACAGGTCTTCAAAATTGGTGCCTCCAAAGTTGTTTACCCCTTTGACTTCCCTTAGTTCATCTTGGATCATTTCTAGCTTATGCATGAACTTTCTTTCAACCTCTTCCCTTATCCTTTCCTTTTCCTTAGCCTTGTTCGACTCAGCTGTCTCATCCCTGGTCAGTATAGGTTCAGGGGTGGGTTCATAGACGGGTTCAGGAGTTGGTTGCACTGGAGGTGGAATATTGACTGGGGGTGGAGGTGCAGGGTTGGATGTGGATGCCTGGTTCTGGGCCTGCATTTGTTGGGCCTGCACTTGTTGGGCCTGTACTGACAGTATGTTCTCTAGCATTCGGGCTAATCCTGCCACTTGTTCTTGGAGTAGAACAACATCTGGATGAGGAGCATCAACTTCATCTTCAATGGGATTCATGGCGCGAGCTCTTGATCTGGTTACAGGAGCTATGATTGCAAGTGTATTGGTACCTGGTCACGAAATAAAGGAAAAATATCAGTGCCCAATTAATCTCATTCACATGCCTAGGAATGCCTACGTGCAAGCTGGGTGAACACGAGTTTGGATTTTTTCTTTATTTGCTTCTTTTTTCTTTTTTTCTTTTTTTTTGTTTTGTTGTTTTTTTTTTGAATTGAATTGTTGGAATATTCTAGGGCTTCCAACAGGTCCCACAAAAAAGAGAGAAAGATCTGAAATTCAAAGGCTTTCAGAGGCCCGGGGTTTTTTGAAAAAGGTCTGAAATTCAAAGGCTTTCAGAGGCCCAGGGATGTTTTTGGAAAAGGTCTGAAATTCAAAAGCTTTCAGAGGCCCAGGGATATTTTGAGAAAAGGTCTGAAATTCAAAGGCTTTCAGAGGCCCAAGATTTTTGATAAAAGTCTGAAATTCAAAGGCTTTCAGAGGCCCAAAGAGTTTTTGAGAAAAAAGTCTGAAATTCAAAGGCTTTCAGAGGCCCAAAGATCTGAAATTCAAAGGCTTTCAGAGGCCCAAAAGAAAAAGGTCTGAAATTCAAAGGCTTTCAGAGGCCCAAAAGATCTGAAATTCAAAGGCTTTCAGAGGCCCAAAAGAAAAAGGTCTGAAATTCAAAGGCTTTCAGAGGCCCAAGGATCTGAAATTCAAAGGCTTTCAGAGGCCCAAAAGAAAAAGGTCTGAAATTCAAAGGCTTTCAGAGGCCCAAAAGAAAAAGGTCTAAAATTCCAAGGCTTTCAGAGGCCCAAAAGATCTGAAATTCAAAGGCTTTCAGAAGCCCCAGGATTTTTTGAAAAATCTGAAATTCAAAGGCTTTCAGAGGTCCGAGGATTTTTTGAAAAATCTGAAATTCAAAGGCTTTCAGAGGCCCAGGAGTTTTGAAAAAGTCTGAAATTCAAAGGCTTTCAGAAGCCCAAGAGTTTTAAAAAAATCTGAAATTGAAAGGCTTTCAGAAGCCCAAGGAACCTTTCTCTCACATTTTTTTTCAATTATTATTATTATTATTTTTTGAAGCATTTTATTCAAACTTGTTTCCTTTTATCATTATTTAAAGGTTAAAGGAAGATTTTAGTGGGGAAAACTGATTAAAGTTGAATATTCCGAGAAAACCGTATACACAGTACGGTCCAGCCCTGCCCGTATTCAAATTACGAGCAAGCTGTGACCGTATGGAAGACACGGGCGAGCCTAGCCCGTATAACCAATACGGGCAAGCCCAGCCCGTGTACTAAATGCGGTTTTACGGAACCCTGTTATATTTTTCCAGTTTTTACATGGTTTGATCACTTTAATTGCTCATCTAAACATACGGTTCACCCAGTGCAAGGCTTCTAAACTGTCCCGAAGTGGACTTGACCTTTTTGCTAAAACACATGTTTAGGAGGGCACATGTACCCTCCAAATTGACATCATACTCAAGAATTTGGCACCCTTTTGTTGCCTCTTGTGTGTACATAGGGTAGGATTGATTCTAAACAGAGTTGGAAACTCTTCCAATGGGCTACACCATGCTTAAGAACAAACATATTTGGGACCAATTTTGTCCCCAACCAATGGGCACCATGACACCCCTATGACATGAAAATAATGCAAAACAATAGGATTACCTTGTTACCTTGTTTACCTTCAATATGGCATCCGCATTATGCCCTGGTTTGTAAGCCATGCACACGGCCTTCCCACAATCATACAAACCCATATCCCCACGTAATTGTGTACTTTAGCCAAAAACGTGTAACTCCACCTTCAAGCGTAGGGGTTTTGGGTTTTGGCTTAATGGCAACTTAGCACTCAAGCCTAGTGATGACCAGAATCCCAGATCCACATTATCATCACATCATTAGCTCAAAGTTCTAAGGTGAATGTTTTCACTTTCGCTTTCCGAAGTATCGACCTCGTTGCGCCAAGCTACACACATTCGGGTTCAACTTCCTATAGGTTAAGGGTAAGCCGTGTAAAAAAATAAAAGGTGCACAGTGCATTGTAAAAATAGGGTGCATTCACAACGTCCCAAACCCTTGCCACTCTTTTCGCAGCCATGCATAAACAAACCAAGGCATAATAGGAAAGCATATTTAAAATAAACAAGTAAATAAAGCAATCCTATAGCACCAAAAACATGCTCATAAAAAAAATCATCTATCATGCAAACATAGGATCATGTTATACACCCAAAATCATCATGGAGATCATGCTAAAAATTAAAACATGCTATCATAAAAATATAGCAAGAAATAAGCATGGTTCAGCAAAACGAACCTCCCCTACGCATGTTTGTAGAAACAATCCTATAAATCAAAATTAAGCATGTTTCTACCCCCATGAATTCTTAAGCAATAATTCAGATTTAAAACATACCCAACATGCTTAAGAACACACAATAGCAAGCAAATCCAAAAATATAAAAAGCATGAACTAAAACACCAAAAGGCTTAAATCCACAAGTCCCCAGCAGAGTCGCCAGTTGTGAGACATGGAAAAAATCAATTTAATGATTTCCTAATCATCACACGGGATTAAATAAAACAAAGAGTCGCCACCATTCAATTTAGGTGTGAATGGACACCAAAATATTAAATAAGCACAAAAGGCAATTTTAGGGTAAAAATAACCCTCTTAAAAAAACCAACCAGAGATGGGTAAGGGGATTAGGTTATGAACAGGGGAAGGTGTTAGGCACCCCTATTCATCCACACAAGGTGGTTGCCAGGTATTGTTCATGTTTAAAATAAAGGAAAAAGCTTGCTATAAAAATCACACAAAATCACAAAAAAGGCAAAAATATATGGTTTTTTCATATGAATAGTCTGATTGATCCAGAACTATCAAATATGATCATACCATTCCTAGGGTTTCATGATCAAAACAAAATTGAGATAAAATCAAATAAAATCAATTTAAAGTGAAAAATCCAAAAATCTGGCTTCAAGCTAAATTCTAGAAATCTAGAAAAATATGATTTTTATAAAATATTTCAAAATTGAACTCGAATTGTCCAGGACATAGATAAAGCCCAAATTTCACGTTAAATCAGAAAATAAAAACCAAAAATACCCACGTTGATGAAAAACACCAAAAGGGGAGAACTTAGACCGTAGGGTCTTCTCTCAATAATGAAAAATGATTTAAAAACAACATCATGAAACCCTAGAATTTATTTTCAGGCTTCTGAATCCAGATCTACCATATTGATCATGATAAATCCAAGATCGTAGCCTAAAACCGCAAAAATCACGAAAACAGTGCTGTAGGTGCAAAAGTGGCAAAAATCCAAATTTTGTCAAAAATCGGGGATCTCATGCTATAAACATCATAGATTCATGTTATTCATTCAGATATATCATAAAAAGCATTAAAACATGATCAAGATATCAAAAGCAGCCACATCTCACAGATTAGAGCACATGGGGGTCTACCCTACGGATCCACCTGTTCCCCTTTCCCCTAGTTCTCTCTTCACGTTTTACGGTTAGAGAGACTCTTGAGGTACTTAGAGATAGGTTTAGGTATACAAACACAATCACAGGCCTTATTCTATGAAAAAAAGAAAAAAAACAGATATGGGGTTCTATTCTAGGGATCCACCTGTTCCCCTTTCCCCTAGTTCTCTCTTCACGTTTTACGGCTAGAGAGACTCTTGAGGTACTTAGAGACAAGTTTAGGAATACAAAAACAGATATGGCCTTATTCTACAGCAATAGAGATGATCCTATTACTTCTAGAATTGAAGACAGAAAATAAAAAGGGATAGGGGACTTACCTGGATTGAGCAGGCAGGCAACAGTTCTTTCTCTTCTCTTGGAGCTTCTTAGAATTCCTTGGACTCAAAATTTCGTGGCCTTTTGCTTGAGGAAAGAGCCTCTATTTATAGGCAAGCACAGGGGTAAGGTTGGTCCAAAAGGATATATCCTGATCCTCAGGATAGAGTGAAAATTGGAGGTAATGCCCATCCATAGCCAACCAAGGTGGCTTCAGCGAATAAAATACTTAATTCGCTCATTTAAAGATATATTGGACTAAAGATAAAGCTCGGAAATCGAGAGAAGGACAAAACTCGCACGTGTCTTTAGTGACCGTAAATGCACTACGGTCCAACGGTGACCGTATAGTTTCCACGGGCGCGCCTGACCGTAGAGTGATCTCGGGCGCGACCGGCCCGTGAATGAAATACGGGCAAAGCCTGTTTATTCAATTTTTATGCATTTTTGACCTGTTTTAAGCTCTAATTACATGTTTTTATTATTTTCTCATTTTGTAGTGCAATTTGGGGTGTCTACAGATACAAAGGAACCTTAGTGTATCCGATCATGAAGGCCGGATATGAAGGAGCCTTAGTGTATCCGGCCTGAGTTGCCGGATACATTAAGTTGCCTATAAATACCAAAACAGCAGCTCATATCCGAGGTTGGCTTGATTTTTGCTGGTTTCCATCCCTCCTCCCCTAGACTACCTGCTCTGAAAACTCCTCTTCTAGCCCCTCTTGGGCTCCTTAAACCCTTCAACCTTATCTCAAGGCCCTCCTACTCCCTCCTTCCTTCCTCTTCTCCATCTTCACCCCACCAAGAAGGAGACTTCCAGCTGCTGGTGGTGCCAAGGGAGGCTCTAGCACCCGTTCTTGCTTCAAGGAGAAGACTACTGAAAGAGTAGAGGACTACTCTAAAGGTCCATGATCTATAACAATTCAGAATTGAACAATGCGGAAATACTACACAGAGAATTATACGAGGAAACCTGGATCCAGATCCAGGAAAAACCTCGAGTGTATATGAGGCGACTAACCCTTCGAAATCCACTATTGAATGAAAAGACAATTACAAAGGAGTACATACTTAACCTTTACAAATTGACTCACTCAACAGCAATCCACAGTTCGAATCCACGAACTGCAACACAGCTTGAATCCACAAGCTGCAGAACACGATCAGTCCAGATCGCAAACAATCACTCACCAGTGATCCACAGTTCGAATCCACGAACTGCAACGCAGCTTGAATCCACAAGCCACAGAACACGATCAATCCTGATCGCAGCAATCCCCTCAGAATCCACTGAGACGATCCAATGCAGTAGGAATCCACCTACGCATCAATCAAAGCTGATCACCAGTCCAGGCGATCACACGATCGGATGAAGTTCTGAATTGAAGAAGAATCCTCTACCTTCAATTCCAGGTGATCTATCTCAGATCTCCCCCTCACTCGATCGCCGACTCTCTAAAGACGATTTGATCGAATCTCAAATCTCTCAAGATCCGAAATCAAAAATGATCCAAAGAAAAAAGTCACAATTGAAAATTACAACTCGTCTATTTAAAGAATAAAACACAGATCGCGTCGAGCGCTGGTAGCGTCGTGACGCGATCGAAGTAGACGGCTGGTAACGAACTCATGTCCCGCTCAGAGTGAGTTGAATCAGTTAAACTCGCGCTGCTAGCGAGCTGCTAGCGGGAGAGTACGCGGCAGGTGCACGATCCTCGCTTTCGACACACGAATTCCCTTATGCGCTGCCAGCGGGGTGGCAGCGGCGTGGTAGCAGTGTGGTGGCACCAACTTCTTCTTCTTTACTGAATTTACTGAATTTTCATTGTTTAATCTGCACATCTTGAAGCTTCATTAGAAACATAATTTGTCAATCATTTGCCATAACAGGAGTGTGAGTTTTCACACTTACAACTACACACTTCAAAGGGGTTTCAAAAACCCAAGGTATTGTTCCTTGACAGGTTTTATTCAACATATATTGAAATGAGCATTTCTTGAGCATGATGTGATTTTTTTTTTGTCTAAGCATGTTTTACATGGCTTATCTTTGTTATTTTGTTTGCATGGGGGAGCATGTTCCTCCATTTTGATCATCCATCTAATGTATCCCATATTTAAACCCCCATTTCTCATCCTTTCTTTGCTGTTTTTGTGTTGGTTATTAGTAGGCTTGCAATCTTGTTTACAGCCATGATGCATGCTTAGGCAACATGATAGATTTTGGCATGCTTGAATGGCTATGACCTCCTCTCCCTATTTAGTTTGCTGTCTTGGGGGTCTCACTTGCATGCTGGTTTCTTTGTCTGCTAGAAACATGTCTAGGCAGTTGTATATATCATCATCCAACATGAATGTGCATACCTAAAAATCAGATTTGATGTGCTAGGTGTCCATCTTGTTCATGTTAGCCCAACCTTAGATTAAAAGCCTGCTCTGGGCTTGTTTCTATCTCATGCATGTGAAGCTTTGTCTCTTTCAAGAATAGGATTAAAAGTAGGGATACACAGATCCCTACTCATTCCTTGCCTTGGTTGGAAAGGGGAAGATGATCCCTTTGATCCCCGTTGTATTGCTTGGCTTTGGAAAACCCTGAAGAAGAGCCTAGGGACTCTCACTTGAACCACTATGGGCTCCCACAGGAGCCCACATAACCTCTGGAACACCCTGGGAGGCTTAAAAGTCCAACCCCAGTGCAAAAAATCCGAAAACAGGTTTCTGTGTGTTGATCCGGCAACTCAGGTCGGATCAACATAAGCCTATGTGTAGCCGGCAATAGATGCCGGATACACAGAGACCTGTGTGTAACCGGCATCTCAGGCCGGCTACACTGTTAGAATTCATTTTGAGCCATTTTCTGATCTCGTGCTATGTTTTGGCTCATTTGATCAAACCAGTCGAACCAGAAGGGTTTCCGGGTCACCCGGAAACCCAAGATGGGCCTTGGACACCTGGTCCAAATTGATTCCCGGTGGGCCTTCCAACGGGGCCCACCAAGCCCGACAAACTCCTTTTGTTAAATAAAGATAAAATCAATCCATTTGAGTGGGCCACACCATTGGAGGCCCACCCAAGCCTAATTTTGAAGCATGTTGATCTAGACTTAGGCATGGTTTGGCTGAGACCATGGGCAGGGCCTGTCGGGCCCACTAAGCCCATTAAACCAACAAGTGTAGGGTTTCCAAACCCTATCTCAGAAAGTCTTGGGCTTTCAAGCCCGAGCCCAGGTAAAGGGCCCCAAGCCCAATTCTTGGCCCATTTTGGAACAGATAAGAAAGATAATCAAAACTACTTGGTAACCAACTGTGTGGCCCGCTCAAGGGCCCACAAACAGTCCCAGCCCACTTGTGCATAGAAATCACTTAAATAACCAAACTAAACTTCAAAGTAAAATCAATTCACTTGAACCAAAGCCCAAAGGGTCTCTCAGGTTTAGACCGAGGCCCACCAAGGGACACGTGGGCTCAACCAAGCCCACCAAGGAATCCGCGGGCCTTCCAACGGGGCCCGCCCATGCAGACTCATCTCACTTTAAGCTAAAGAAGATAAAATCAAGTAAAGGGACCCACACCACTTTGGCGGTCCCGCCAGACTTAATCAAATTACATGCTGGTGTGCGCGCGTGGGAAACGCGGCACGGGGAATTCGGAGTCGCCACCGCTTGATGGGGTGCAGGCGGACACCTGGGTGCCTAATCTTGTCTATTTAGGGCTTTTGGTCTGCGGCTTGAGATTCTAAGTTTGGTTCTCGGTTGCGGTCTGGGGAAGTCCGTAGACACCCCAATCCGCCCCATCGGATGACGGGTCCCATAGGTTTCCCTGGTTTTGAGTCAGCTTTATTTTGGTCTCTCACCCGATTCCTAATCCGGCATGCCATTAGGTTAAGTCTGTCGGGACCACCTGATTGGTGTGGGTCCCTTTAATTGATTTTATCTTGCTTAATTAGGTGATCTGAGTCTGGCTGGGTGGGCCCTGTTGGAAGGCCCACGGTGCCCTTGGTGGGCTTGGGTAAGCCCTATGTCCCCATGTGGGCCTCTGTCTAAGCCTAGGAGGCCCTGTGGGCTTTGGCTAAGTGTGTTGGTTTTATTTAGTTTATTCAAGTTGGAGCCTTATGTGGTTTTCATGCAATAAGTGAGTCTGCATTGGTTTGCGGGCCCCTGAGTGGGCCCCCATGATGGATGCCAAAGTGCCTTCGACTTATCTTATATATACTTGCCAAAGTTGGTTGGACATTGGGCTTGGGGCCCGTAGTCCAATCTTTAGGCTTAAAAGCTCAAGCTAAGTGAAGTTAGGGTTTTGCACCTTTACTTGGTTGGTTGGTGGGCTTTGGCGGGCCCGATAGGCCCTAGCCCTGGGTCTCGGCCAAACCACGCAATTGAAATACCATTCCGCAAAACAAATCCGGGTGGACCGCATTGGGTCTGGTCCATCCGGTTCAATAAGTTAAATTTGCTTAACTTGCTTATTTCTCATGCTTTTAGGTTTATTGGGCTGGGTGGGCCCCGTTGGAAGGCCCACTATGCATCCGAATTGGACCGGCGGTCCAGGTCCCATGTTGGGTTTCCGGATCACCCGGAAACCCTATTGGTTCGTTTGGTTTAGTTATGAGACTACCCAAATCAATGAAAATCAAGGATCACACACAAAAATGCATTTAAAGGGTTTTGCCATGTAGGTGGTTTTTGTGGGCTTCCTGGGGGATTACTTCAAGTTGTGTGGGCCCCTGGGTGGCCCACATTGGTTCAGGTATAGGGGGTGGGCTACCGTTAAAACCATGGACAGGAAAAAGGCAAGCCACAAAGGGGGTTGTGGCCAGCAAAACCTGGAACAATAGGGGCTGCTGCTGCTGCCAGCAGCAGCCCCAAAAGTGTCTTGCATACTCATCAAGATGGCATAAAAAAGGACAACAAAAAGGGGCCTTGATAAGTCATGAAAATATCACATTATAGCACATTAAATTCATGACTTATCTAGTTTTATTTCATATTTAATCCCCAATTTTACTTGGAAATTGTCAAAGTCTTTCATCTTGGCATTTTGTTTTCATTGTCTGAATTTTGCCTAATTTGTTGATGTAGAGATACTCTTGGTGATTATAGAAGTCACGGTTCAAACGGCGTAACAATCGGAGTCAAATTGTAGAAGATATGATCAGTGTTCGCCGGCCGTTCGCCTGTCGTTCGAACGTTGGTGTTCTGCAGAGAAACCCGAGAGCAGCGTTCGCTGAACGTCCGACTGTCGGTCGAACGTTGGTGTTCTGCAGAGAAACCCGAGGCCAACGTTCGCTGAACGTTCGACGAATGTTCGAACGTTGGTGTTCTGCAGAGAAACCCGAGGCCAGCGTTCGCTGAACGTTCGAACAAGAGAAGAGGAAACAACTTTTTGACCTGAACGTTCGACCCGCGTTCGATGAACGTTTGAACGATCAAGTAGTAAAACCTGTTATGAAATTTTGAACTTTGCGGATTTGTTTCCTTTTTCTTGGGGATCTTCTTCTAGTTTTTAGGAGGACTTTAAGGGGTTTCTAATTAAGAAGATTAGGTCGTTTTTGGACTTCTAAGTCGTGGATGTACAAGGAAAGGAAGTCCTCTCTCCCTGGCATGTTGCATGCTCATGGGAAGTAAACAAAACTCCCTATAAACAGGGGGACAGCAACCAGTATGTTAAGTTTAGGACATGCTTGGTGTGCTACCAAGGATGAAGGGTGCTACCACCACCTCCGGCAGCAGCTTGCTTAAGCCATGGCAGCAGATTAGGGGGTTGGGAGCATGCTGATATACTTATGCACGAGAAAAAAAAAACAGCAAAACAAAGACAAGATTGGTGCACCTAATTGGTAGCATGCGTGGTTTAATAGAAACAACCATACGTGGGGTAGGGGAGCATGCTGGACACTTCTAACAGTGGCATAGTGAGGAGGAGAAATCACAGAAAAATTGCATGTGTAAAGGAGAAAGAAAAATGATCATGCTTGCCCTCGACCACATTCATGACATAAAAATCAGGTTCTCACCATGGCAGAGGTTACATGCACAGTTTTTCCCTCACTCACCAGTAGGTGATGCCGTACACCACCCTTGGTGTTCATTTATCCATACGAAAATAATAATAAAAACAGTAGATTGGCACATATGCCAAGATGATGCTTGGGGAAGGTTAACCATGCCCATGCAAAGATGAAGCTTGGGGAGGGTTAACCATGCACCACCCGTGTGCTTCACCCAGATCTGAACTCAGATTCCCTATATACCACAAAGTTCTTAAAGAAGGGAAAAAGAAGGGGGGATATATATGGGGTACACAAGAGGAAAATGCTAGTAGGGAACATGCTCCCTTTTGATGATATGAAACATGCATCCTAGGGAAGACAAACATGCAAACCAGCAACTGGAACAAACATTCTAGGCACTAAACAGCGACTTAACAAGCCCAAGAGTGCTTAACAAAAACCCTCCCTCTCTTCCTAGGATGAAATACCTACCTCCTCTCTTCTCCTTTGGAGGATTTCATGGTGAGATGGAGGGACTAGAGCACACAACCACTTGAAGGGAATTTGTTCTAAAGCATGGGAGAGAACAACTCATGCCACAACAAGGACTAATCAATATCATATATGTAATGTAAAAATTAGTGAGAAACAATACCTTGGGGTGGTGGGGCTTCCTTGGAGCTTGGATAGCTGCTGGACACCAACTGGATGCTGAAGCTCTCTCCCAACAGCAACTAGCTCCTCCTTGTTGCAGCAAGGAAGTGAAGGAGAAGGAGGAGGTGGGGGTGAGATGATCTTGGAAGGGAGTGGGGGGTAGTGGAGGCAAAAGGGGTGCTGGGAGGAAGGGTACGAATGAAGAAGGATGCTTGGAAAAAGCCCAAAGTAGACCAACCCTTGGAAAGGGGGCTGCTGCCCCCTTTTATAACATAAATTAATGTATCCGGCCTTCAAGGCCGGATACACTATATCTCCTGTGTATCCGGACTCCAAGGCCGGATACACTAGGCCTTATTTGTATCCGGCCTTGAAGTCCGGATACAAAACATAATAATTGCCAAAATTTATTTCCGCTGTGAATTTGTCGGGGAATCAGCGCGAATCTCGCCGAGCAAATCTTTGTATCCGGCCTTGGAGTCCGGATATGAAGAGGGGCAAGTGTATCCGGCATTAAATACCGGATACAAATCGAAAAATTACGGATTTGCCCCTCGACTTGACCGATTCGACACTTTTGAGCAATTACGGATTGGTCCCTGCGAATTTTGGTTTAGTCCCTGAGATTTTTAGCAAGTTTTGGATATTTACAATTTAGTCCCCGAGATATTTCGCTGCGTTGGCTGCCACGTGTGCAGTTTCGGCGCCACGTGTGCAGTTTCCGGTTTTGTTGCTCGGAAACTTCGACAGCTCATATCTCCTTCATCCGAACTCCGATTTGAGCAAACTCAATTGCGTTGAACTCGTATCAGAGCCCTCTATTTAATGACATAGGGCTAAGCATTTGGCACGGGGTTCGAGGAAAAGTCAACTTTTGGCCTTCCCTTAAGTTTGACTGCCCGCAGAACCTTCATCCGAACTCCGATTCCTGCAAACCCAATTGCGTTGGAACCGTGTCGAGATTCTCCATCCAATGGTATAGAGCAAGGTACTTGGCACGGATTTCGAGGGAAAGTCAACTCTCGGCTCTTCCTCAAGTTTGACCGCCCACAGAACCTTCATCCGGACTTCGATTCCTGCAAACCCAGTTGCGTTGGACTCGCGTCGGGATTCTCTATCCATTGAGATAAAGTAAGGTGGCCCAATTTTATCTGATTAAAAGGTCAACTTTCCACCCCTTAGGGTTTGACTTTTTAGCCGGGTTTTGCATTTCTGGCTTTTCAGGAGCGCAAAAATGAGGTGCTTACAGCTAGAATAGGAATCGGGTGAGTAAGAGACCAACTGAGTTGACTCAAACCAGGGAATCCTATGGGACCCGTCACTTGACAGGGTGGACTGGGGTGTATACGGACTTCCCCAAACCGCAACCGAGAACCTACTTAGAATCTCAAGCAGCAGACCAAGCCTTAATAGAAGAACTTAGGCACCCAGGTGTCTGCCTGCACCCCATCAGGCAGTGGCAACTCCAAACAAATCCCGAGGCACGCATCATTTTGCGTGCGCCTCGTCGTGCGATCGAAATCGGGTGCGCACACCAGGATCGAATCACAGATCCACATTATCATCACATCATTGGCCCAAAGTTCTAAGGTGAATGTTTTCACTTTCGCTTTCCGAAGTATCGACCTCGTTGCGCCAAGCTACACACATTCAGGTTCAACTTCCTATAGGTTATGGGTAGGCTGTGTAAAAAATAAAATGTGCACAGTGCATTGTAAAAATAGGGTGCATTCACAACGTCCCAAACCCTTGCCACTCTTTTCGTAGCCATGCATATACAAACCAAGGCATAATAGGAAAGCATATTTAAAGTAAACAAATACACAAAACAATCCTATAGCACCTAAACATGCTCACAAGAATCACCCAAACATGCAAACATATGATCATGCTATACAACCCAAAAACACATCATGGAGATCATGCTGAAAATTAAAACATGCTATTATAAAAATACAGCAAGAAATCAGCATGGTTTAGCAAAACGAACCTCCCCTATGCATGTTTCTAGAAACAATCCTATAAATCAAAATTAAGCATGTTTCTACCCCCATGAATTCTTAAGCAATAATTCAGATTTAAAACATACCAAGCATGCTTAAGAACACCAAATAGCAAGCAAAACAATAAAAAAAGTCAAACATGCTAAAAAACACAAAATAGCAAGCAAAACCAAAACATCAAAAACATGAACAAAAACACCAAAAGGTTGAAATCCTCAAGTCCCCAGCAGAGTCCCCAGTTGTGAAACATGGGAAAAAATCAATCCAATGACTTCCTGATCATCACACGGGATTGGTTAAAAACACAGAGTCGCCACCATTCTGTTTAGGTGTGAATAGACACCAAAATATCAAATAAGCACAAAAGGCAAATTTAGGGTAAAAATAACCCTATTTAAAAAACAACCAAAGATGGATAAGGGAATTAGGTTATGAACAGGGGAAGGTGTTAGGCACCCCTATTCATCCACACAAGGCGGTTGCCAAGCATTGTTCATGTTAAAATAAAGGAAAAAGGGCTTGCTACAAAAATCACCAAAATCACAAAAAGACAAAAGTGTATGGTTTTTTCATACGAATAGCCTGATTGATCCCGAACTTTCAAATATGATGATACCATTCCTAGGGTTTCATGATTAAAATAAAATTGAGATAAAATCAAATAAAACCAATCTAAAGTGAAAACTTCAAAAATCTTGCTTTAAGTTAAATTCTGGAAATCTAGAAAAATATGATTTTTATAAAATATTGCAGAATTGAACTTGAACAGTCCAGGACATAGGTATAGCCCAAATTTCACATTAAATCAAGAAATCAAAACCAAAAATACCCACATTGATGAATAACATCAAAAGGGGAGAACTTAGACCGTAGGGTCTTCTCTCAATAATGAAAAAGGACTCAAAAACCACATCATGAAACCCTAGAAGTTATTTTCAGGCTTTTAAATTCAGATCTATCATACTGATGTGATGATAACGTGGATCTGTGATTCGATTCTGGTCATCACTAGGCTTGAGTGCTAAGTTGCCATTAAACCAAAACCCAAAGCCCCTACGCTTGAAGGTGGAGATACACGTTTTTTGGCTAAAGTACACAATTACGTGGGGATATGGGCTTGTGATTGTGGGAAGGCCATTTGCATGGTTCGCAAGCCAAGACATAATGCGGATGCCATATTGAAGGTAAACAAGGTAACAAGGTAACCTTAATTTTTGCATTATTTTCATGTCATAGGGGTGTCATGGTGTCCATCGGTTTGGGATAAAATTGGTCCCAAATAGGCATGTTTCCTAAAATTGGTGTATCCCATAGGAAGAGTTTTTAACTCTATTCAGGATCAATCTTACCCAATGTTCACACAAGAGGCAACCAAAGGGTACCATACCCCTGAATATGGTGTCAATTAGGAGGAAACATGTGCCCTCCTAAACATGTATTTTGCAAATAGGTCAAAGTCCACTTTGGGACAGTTTAGAAGCCTAGCACAGGTGAACCGTATGTTTGGATGAGCAATCAAAGTGATCAAATCATGTAAAAAGCTAAAAAAACAGAAAAGAGCTTCGTAAACCGCATTTGTTACACGGGCTGGGCTCGCCCGTGTTTTCCATACGGCCACGGCTTGCTCGTAATTTAAATACGGGCAAGGCCGGACCGTACTGTATATGCGGTCTTAGCGAAAAATTCAACTTTAATCAGTTTTTCCCACTAAATTTTGTTCCATTAACCTTTGAATGATGATACAGGGAAATGAGTTTGAATAAAATGCTTCAAAAAAAAAAACAAAAAAACATATATATATCTTGGGCCTCTGAAAGCCTTTGAATTTCATACTTTTTCTCAAAAATCCCTAGGCCTCTGAAAGCCTTTGAATTTCAGACTTTTTCTCAAAAATATTTGGGCCTCTAAAAGCCTTTGAATTTCAGACTTTTTCTCAAAAATCCTTGGGCTTCTGAAAGCCTTTGAATTTCAGACTTTTTCTCAAAAATCCCTGGGCCTCTGAATGCCTTTGAATTTCAGACTTTTTCTCAAAAAAATCTTTGGGCCTCTGAAAGCCTTTGAATTTCAGATCTTTTTCTTTGGGCCCCTGAAAGCCTTTGAATTTCAAAAATATCTTTGGGCCTCTGAAAGCCTTTGAATTTCAGACTTTATCCTTTGAGCCTCTAAAAGCCTTTGAATTTCAGAAAATCTTTGGGCCTCTGAAAGCCTTTGAATTTCAGACTTTTTCTCAAAAATCTTCGGGCCTCTGAAAGCCTTTGAATTTCAGACCTTCTTCAAAAATATCCCTGGGCCTCTGAAAGCCTTTGAATTTCAGATCTTTTTCCTTTGGGGCTCTGAAAGCCTTTGAATTTCAGATCTTTTTCCTTTAGGCCTCTGAAAGCCTTTGAATTTCAGATCTTTTTCCTTTGGGCCTCTGAAAGCCTTTGAATTTCAGACTTTTTCTAAAAAATCTTCGGGCCTCTGAAAGCCTTTGAATTTCAGATCTTTTTCCTTTGGGCCTCTGAAAGCCTTTGAATTTCAGATCTTTTTCTTTTGGGCCTCTGAAAGCCTTTGAATTTCAGATTTTTTTCTTCTTGGCCTCTGAAAGCCTTTCAATTTCAGATCTTTTTCCTTTGGGCCATTTAAAAGCCTCTGAATTTTAGACAAATCATTTGCTTGGGCGTCTAGAAGCCTCTGAATTTTAGACACAACTTTTTTTGGGTCGTCTATAAGCCTCTAAATTATAGACACATATTCTTTGGGCCATCTATAAGCCTCTGAATTATAGACACATATCCTTTCTGGGCCATCTAAAAGCCTCTAAATTTTAGACAAATCTTTTTTTTGGGCCGTCTAAAAGCCTCTAAATTTTAGACAAATCATTTTTTTGGGTCGTTTAAAAGCCTTTGAATTTTAGACAAATCATCTCTTTGGGCCGTCTATAAGCCTCTGAATTATAAACACATATCCTTTTGGGCCATTTGAAAGCCTTTGAATTTCAAACATCCATCTCTTTGGGCCGTCTATAAGCCTCTGAATTATAGACACATATCTTTTGGGCCATCTATGTAACACCCCAGATCCAAGTTACGTAGATAAAACCGTAACTTATCTCCGAAGGTTATTATATAACCCAGGATAGCAAATCAGAGTGAAGGAAAACATGAATAAATCAATAACTGAATAATCAGAGTGCACTATAACCCAATCTCATCAATAAAATACGATAACCCAAGGCTAACTCACATGAACCAAGCATATACCCGCTGGTGCCGTCCTTACCAGAATCTGAAAACAAAACAAAACGGAAAAGAATGAGATACGAATATCCCAGTAAGCAACACATGCATGCTCAAATACAGTTCATCAGTTCTAAAATATGATACAGTTGTAAATCATGCAACAGTAGCGATAACACCTCAGTTCCGAATAATCCGAGTAATTCAACAGTAATCCAATCAATCAGTATAAAATACAGGAATAATCCAGTTCAACAAACATATATGTAACATCAAATCAACAGTTGATAAGTCGTCGCAGGACTCATGAAATAAGACTGCCTTTAACTAGTGTAAGACCATGCTCACTATGCCACCTCCTGGCTTATGAGCGAAGCCGAGCTACACGGTCATCGACTTATTGCGGGAGAACCCATTCAGATACAGTAATGGGTTGGCATGTACTATCCCAAACATAGCCGCAGCCAACCAGATACAGTGAAGGCCTCATCAAGATACACGATGGAACGTGTACGTGAACAAAGTGTTACGACTAGCAAAGGACAATCCTTCCCACTATCTAGCTCCTAACATGGATCTATATCGAGCTATGCCCACTAGACTCTAAAACCAAAACCAATAGTGAAATCCAGTAAGCACAACTCATCTCAATCTCACACATATCATCCCGAGCTACGCGGGGCATCCCCGAGGTACACGGAGGTAACAACATCCCGAGATACACGGACATCACAATCCGTCTCTCCCAGTACAAGGAGGAAAACCAATTCGAAACCAGAAACCAATCATTCATATTCAATTTAAAATCCTCTTTTCGTAGAATCCGTATAAAACCAGTTCGATGTAAAGATTTCATAATCATAACAATCCCGTCTAACTTTGAGGTGAAATCTAACGCTAATAATCAAGATTCAACCGTATTCACAAAATTGGAATTTATAGACAGAACTTTATTCAAATAATAAATGTTACCAACTCCTAATAATTTCCCTAAAATCTCTTTAAGAGACAAAGTTTATGTACAAGTGTTATTCAAGATTAAGACAGTAGTTTCGTATACTAAACATCAGATTTTAACCTTATAATAATTTCAATTTTGTTTCACTCATTATACGTCCAAACAAGAGATTTTCCCAATAATATTTCATAGAGATTCTTTTAGAGCTCATAATCTAGCAAAAGTGTAAAACTCAGCTAAACCGGCAAATCTGAATATTAAAACCAGAATTTAACTATATCATTTAAGTTTGTCTTGTATTACTTGCTTTAATCCCAAACAGTAGCTTACAAGTAGGATTTATACTCATATCACTCTTGTTTAGCCTAAATCCCCAATTCCTTCCTTAACACTCTTATTTCCTCTAAAAACCTCACATTGATTTCATTTACAAACTTAATATAGCATAACATAGCTCATCACAGACCTTAGGACACATTCCCTTTTAAATTCATATGATCTACACCTTAACTAAATTGTTATAGTTCAGACTTGTATTACCTCACTTCCCTAAGCTCACCACTTCTTTACTTAAGAAAATTTCTGTTTTCAGTAACTAAATTTCTAGATATGTTCCCCTTTAGTAACTTCAGTTCACTCCACTCCATTTTAGTCATTTCTATTTAACTCTATAGGCAAATCCATCACCTAAGGTTTACAAATTTACAAAGTGCAAGAACTGGACCGAATTCAGATTTCCTAAAGTCTTCACAAGACTATTCATAAATAGCCTTTCCTACTTAACATACTTACTCCATATTATCTCCAGCTCCAGCATATATGCTTAGCTCCAATTACCTAGTTTACACCTACTTGAGTTCCTAACCAATTCCTTAATTTCCCTTTCATATAGCTACTACAATTTCTGATTTAAGAGAGCTAAAAGGGAGCTGTCGCCAACTTCTATGAAGGTGAGCAGCACTCAGCGCAAGGTAACATTCCCACTTAGATTGTTTTCCTTTCATCTTCCGGAATGTAACAACCATTGACTCTCTTGTTTTATCAATACTGTAGATTTAAACTACAATAAAAACAACTGCAATTACTTATGAGTATATAGCTGGCTTACTCACAGTCGCCCATAAATGTGAGTAGGATGCTGGCGCTAACCTTTGGGAAAGTTGGCGCCAGATCTCTAATTCAATATAAAACCCAACCTCAACGACCAGAATTTAACCTTTATTTACTACCCTTATTCCTATTGATCATTCTATTTACAATTTCAAACAGGTCGCACAACCAAACTAATAGGCATAAATAACAGCACCTGGCGCACACTCCACTTTCCCATTCACCAAATCTTTTTAACCACGGATTTCTCTTATAACACTGCACAAATTTAGAAGGATGTCTAACTAGCAATATGAAACACCAAATATATAAAATATTACTTAGAAATCTGCAGCCACAGCTGTAGAAAGAAGCTGGTGCTGACCTCTGATGAGGTTTGCGCCAGGTATCCATGCTCAGCAACAGTAACCTTCGATACCCCTATGTATATACATAAATCCAGATCAAAAGTTCTTCATTATTATAATTCCCTTGGGTCAATATCTTATCTAGTAACAGTAGGTTTCTAATTTAACCACAACTGGGAACTAGAGGAGAGCTGGCGCTGACCTCTGTTGAGGTTTGCGCCAACTGATAGTGCTCAGCAGCAAGCACTAATGCTCAGCGGCAGGCTATGTTCTTCTAGTTTCAAGTGTTGCTTGAGCTCATGCCTTGACTTCGAATCACTTCTAGGTTCATCTTAAATCTCTAACCAATATATTTACCCTTGTTTGCATCTAGTTTAGATCCTCATATCCCAACGCCCATTGGTCTCACATTTAAATCTTCCGCCTAAATTCAGCAACCCAAATTATTTATGATCACATGAATATATTCAGGTTTCCTTCGGAATTTCTTTACTAAAATTTAAGAACTCCTCTAACCAATCGAGAATCATAATCCAGAATTGAAATGAATCAACATTTGTTTCTAACCAGATCTGAACGTCCAGAATTGAATAAAACAGAGTTATGGCAATATCAGATTTTAAACTAACTCAAAACTCAATTAAATCGGCTAAACCAGTTTGGATTGTGCTACTTACTTGTTCCAGATTAGATCCAACACCTACAGCAACTAGGAAGAAGATCTGGAGTTTTCCACGACCAAATCCTCACTTTAGATCTCTTGAAACAAATCTGTAGATAATCTAAACGAACTTCACAGCTGCACAGCCTCCATTCTCTCAGATTTCCAGATCAGCTTCTTTTCACCACTAATCTCCACCGAATCCAATCTGAATTTTAGAAAACCTGAATCCTACTCTTAATCCAACAACTTCATCAACAACTCTTCTTCCATTTCTCCAGAACTTCCACAACCATTCGAACCCCCCTCTCCATTAATTTGAACCCCTATTTATAGTTTTAGATCTGCCGCCCAGCACCACCTCTCTTTTCATGATCACATGACACGCCTCTCCACCAAAACTCCCTACACCAGCAATAAGTTTTAATTAATATCTCTTAATTTTCACAACATTAAACCATCTTTGACCTTCCAATTAAAACTAAATAATTCTTCTTACCTTCATAATTAAAGTTCTCAAATTTTGTTCACTCGAGAACCCCAATCGAACCCTTTCAATCTCCAATTCCTCTTAATTAATTATTATTATTTTTATTTTTATTTTTTTATTTTTGCATTAATTAATTACCAACATAATAATCTAAATTTCATTAAAATTTGGGATTTTACAATCTAAAAGTCTCTAAATTTTAGACACAATCTTTATGGGCCGTCTAAAAGCCTCTGAATTTTAGACATTTCTCATTCTTTGCGGGACCTGTTGGAAGCCCTAAAATATTCCAACAACTCTTTGTTCGGTCTTTTTCGTACCAATCATTTTATACCTTGTGGGATATATTGGAAGCCCTAGAATATTCCAACAACTCAAAAAAAAATCATAAGATAAAAAAAAGGGGAAAAACCCAAGCTCGTGTTCACCTAACCTGCATACATGCATTTATAGGTAGGTAACTGAAATTGAATTGGTACTGATATTTCTTTTTTATTATTTTTCCAGGTATCAAGATATTTGCATCCATAGTGTGCGCACGTCGGGAACGCGGCACTGGGAAATTCGGAGTCGCCACCGCCTGATAGGGTGCAAGCGGATACCTGGGTGCTTAACCTTGTTCATTAGGGCTTTTGGTCTGCGGCTTTGAGATTCTAAGTAGGGTCTCGGTTGTGGTCCAGGGAAGTCCGTAGACACCCCGGTCCACCCCGTCGGGTGACGGGTCCCTTAGGTTTATCCTGGTTTGAGTCAGCTCATTTTGGTCTCACCCGATTCCTAATCTAATATGCAGTTTGGTTAAATCTGGCAGAACCACCTGAGTGATGTGGGTCCCTTTAATTGCTTTTATCTTGATTAATTAGGTAATCTGAGTCTGGTTGGGTGGGCCCCGTTGGAAGGCCCATGGTGTCCTTGGTGGGCTTAGTCAAGCCCGTGTACCCTTGTGGGCCTCGGTCTATCCTAGGAGGCCATTTGGGCTTTGGTTAAGTGCATTGATTTTACTTTAGGTTCAGATTTGAAGATTAAGTGTTTTCCATGCAAAGGTGGGCCGGATTGGTTTATGGGCCCCTTTGTTGGGTCCACATGGTAGTCAAGTAATTTAGTGGTATTATCTTTTTAAGTTTTCAAAAAAGGGTTGGACACTGGGCTTGGGGCCCATAGTCCCGATTAGGGCTTGTAAACCCAAGTTACCAGAAGTTAGGGTTTGCACCCTTCCTTGGTTCGGTTGGTGGGCTTTGGCGGGCCCGGTAGGCCCTTGCCCTTGGTCTCGGCCAAACCATACATTTCATGCATCAATTTCACAAGTCTGGTGTGGGTGGACTGCCTTAGGTTTGGCCCACCCGGTTTAATCAGTTAATTTTACTTATCTTGATTAAGTTGCATGCATACATTCCATTGTGTTTATTGGGCCGGGTGGGCCCCGTTGGAAGGCCCACTAGAAATCAAGTTGGACCGGGGGTCCAAGTCCCATGTTAGGTTTCCAGGTGACCCGGAAACCCTGTTGGTTTATCCGGTTCGGTTCGGAAATGGCACTCACATCCAGCAATAATCACAGAAAAATATACAAGGTTGATACTTATTAAGGGCATTTCTAGGTTTTTTCAAAAATATGGCAATTCGGCCTTTTTAGCGGTATGCGCCGACCTCAAGCGCTATCGCGAGGTCAGCGCGAGCTAGGCGGACCGAGAATAGCGAAAAAAACATCCGCGGGCGAGGTGGGTGCGAGCTGAGCGCACCCAAAAAACAAGTAGGCGCGAGCTGAGCACATCCAAAAAACAAGTAGGCGCGAGCTGAGCGCACCCAAAAAACAAGAAGGCGCGAGCTGAGCGCACCCAAAAACAAGTAGGCGCGAGTTGAGCGCACCCAAAAACAAGTAGGCGTGAGGTGAGCGCAAGCTAGGCGCAAAGCTCGGCGGATGCCAAAAAACGGTCCACCCGCAAGGTGGGCACGAGCTTCGCCCATCAAAAAAAACAAGTGGGCGCGAACTCAGCGCAACCAAAAAGAAGGTAGGCGCGAGCTCAGCGCGAGCTAAGCGCACCCAAAAAAGGTGAGCGCGAGCTCGGCGCATACCCCCTACGAAACCCGATCTTCTGGTTTTTTGCTCACACTCCATTTCTGACTTGTTTTTTAAGCTCTGTAACCCCTCCCAGGTGTTCCCCAAACTCCCAAGAGACCTTTAACATGCATTCAAATTAATCTAAGCTACTTTAGTACACAAGATCCCTTTGCAAAAAATACAAACCCGACTGTTATCAAACATGACAGCTATAGACATCTGGTTATGGGGTGCTGGGAGCATGCTTATAGTGACACAAGGAGCATATAGCAGGTGGCAGGGGGTAGGGGAGCATGTTAGCAAGTCCAGCAACATAAAATAAAAAACAACATACAGACATTACATGCACTTTCATCCACACGACTGGACCTCCAAGTATGCACACTAACCTCCGAAGAAGGGAAGGAGGAGGGGGGTTTACAAGGATACATTAGATGAGATGAATGAGGGGCCGGTTCTTCGTAGAAGCGCTTGGAAAGAAACCCAGGGACCTCATGAACACAGGGTGTAGCAATGAGACTCTCATCTTCTTAACAGGGTCGTGCATGAGGCCTCCCTTACCCCGGGAGACCTCCATGTCACCCAAAATGGAAGAGCACAAAAAATGCGTAAGAAGGAAAGGAAGAAGAACAGTATCGATAATATGCTTACGACTCCCATTTTTATGTATGTAAACAAGTGAGAAACAATACCTGAGGTTCCTACGTTCTTGTGCAAAGCGGCGGCTTCTCCTTGAGGTGGCACGATCACTGGAGCTCTCCTCTCTTGCACCTCCAACAGCAACCGGCCTCCGTTTGGTTGTGTGGGGATGAAGAAGAAGCAAGAATAGGGGAGTGTTGGATCAATGTGGGGGGCTTGGGGAGGCCGAAGCCACTGAGACAAGTAGGGTTTGGGTGGGGAAGAAGCTTGGGCACGGCACCTGGAGCCAACGAAAATTCCCAACCAAAAACCTTCGAACCAAAACCCTTCAACCAAAAAATCTTCGAACCAAAACTTTTTTAAGAAAACTTTCCAACCTTAAATGATCCAACCTTTTGCGCAAAATCTCGCACAGCCTTATATAGGCGAGGAAAAAGGGGTATCCGCTAAGCTTGCGCTGCGCGCAAGCTTAGCGCATACCCGCTTGTCGGTCGGAAAATCCGAATTTTTTGGATTTAGTCCCTGGCCATTTTCGATTTAATCCGATATTCTTGGATTTTTACAGATTTAGTCCCTAGGATATTTCATACGTTTGGATATTTACGGATTTGATCCCCGAGATATTTTCCTGCGCAACTCGCCACGTGTGCAGCTTTTTGCCACGTGTGCAGTTTGCCGGTTTTGCTGCTCGGAAACTTTGTCAGCTCATATTTTCTCCATCCGACCTCCGATCTGGGCAAACTCAATTGTATTAGAATTGTATCGGAGCCCTCTATCCCATGACCTATGTGTTAGCACCTGATTTTTGCACCCCCAAAATAAAGAAAAATGAAAAGTCAAACTAAAAGTCAAACCCTGAGGGGGTCAAAAATTGACTTTTTGATTCAAGTGAATTTGGCCATCAAACTGAAAAGAGCATTCCGACACGGTTCCAACGCAACTGGATTTGCTGAAATCGGAGTCCAGATGAAAAGATATGAGCTGGTCAAACTTTTGGGGAGCAAAAAGTTGACTTTTTGCTCGACCCCAATTCAACTGCCAAACTTGATCCCAATGGATAGGTGGTTCCAAGCTGATTCCAACGACACTAAGTTTGTTGAAATCGGACACCGGACGAAGAAGTTATGAGCAGTTGAAGTTTCAGAAAAACTGCCCATGTGGCAAAAAGGCAGCAAAAATGGACTAAACCAATAAAATAAATAAGATAAAAGTGTTTAATAATATTTTAATAAAGAGAATCTCGTTTTCTAATAAAATAATCGGAAAAATCGGATAAAAATCCTGCAATAAGCCAAATTGAATAAAGGTTTGAAATCCACACATTTTTAAAACGTGCGGGACCGTATTTACATTACGGGCAGGGCATGCCCGTATTTAAAGTACGGGCACGCTTCTAGAAGGAAACACGCGTCGCTGTACGGCGGGACACGCGTCCCGTACGGCCGAATCTGCGATAATTGCATATATTCGTTTTTCGCCCGTATTTGAATTACGGGCAAGGCACGCCCGTACTTAAAGTACGGGCAAGGCATGCCCGTAGTTCAAATACGGGCACGGGATTTTTGCCTATAAATAGAGAGGCCACCCCCCTTCATTTGGACAGGCCCTCTCCTCTAGCCTTCCCCTTTTCCCTCTTGGTGCTTCCCACGGCCAAGTTCTGCCCATGTTGCCACCACCCTACCCTAGCCAACATAATGTCCAAAATACCCTTGCCTCCCCAAGATCATGCCTAAACCTCCAACAACCTCCTCCTAAACCCAACCTCCTGTCAAACCCCTTTCAAGTTTAACCTGAAAGATCCAACGGGACGCGGAAGCGCTGCCAAATTCACTTGGACTTGGAGGAATCATCATAATCAATTAGACATTGCATTGTAAGTATCTTTACTAAATTAAGAGAATTTTTAATCACCTTTCTTTTCTTCATCACTTCCTTTTCTCTCATTATTATGTCATTTCTAACATCTTTTGGTTACTATATGTGGTGAGCAATTCAATCCAAAGAGGTCATTTCCATGAAAATGAGGAGAAAATAGCCAAGGGATTATCATAAGAATGATATTCTACCTAACTTCTTTACAACTATGGAACCACTTTAAATCTCTGATATTCCCTGTAATCTCCCCATTATTCCCCTTCTTAGCAATGGTCACAACTGATTAAAACGAAGTTATACTTGCTTGGAAAAATGCAAAAGAAGAAGAAGAAGATGGCCTTACAAGACAAAAGAAGGATATGAAGAGTTCCAAAGGACCTGGAATCACCACAGAAGTCTTTGGAGATCCCAAGAAGACAGCCAGAATTGATCCAGATTGAAATCGGCAGCAAACGGGCAAACTGAGTTGCGCCCGTAAACTCAGGCCGGTCCAGCCTGGACCGTGTTTGATTCACGGGCAGAAGAGACCGTAGTCAATTCACGGTCAGGCTGGACCGTAGAGCAAACACGGGCAAAATGTAAAAATGATGAAAATGTGTAATTTCTTGGTTCGGTTGGACCGGATCCGGCCTAAGCCGGCTTGAACCACCCCCTTTTAACCTTTTGGGCTATCTAAAGCCCATTTTTGGACTTTGGGCCTAGAAGGGCCCACCAAGATCACCTTGGGCCCACTAGTTGGGCCCACTTTTGACTGGCCCATACCAGGCCCGTTTTCAATAAAACGGGCCCAGGCCATTGGACTTTGGCTAATGGGCCCATTCCAAGCCCACTAAGCCCAAACCTAAAGTGTAAATAAATAAAATAATAAAATAACCAAATGGGTTACCCAATAACCCAAATGGGCCCAAGGCCCAACCATGGCAACCCACGGGTCTTCCAACGGGACCTGGGTACCGACCCACTTCACTTAAATAAATAAAAAGATAAAATCAAATAAAAAGGGACCCACACCTTCAAAGGGCCCCGCCAGACCTAACAAGTCAGCATGCTGGTCTAGGAAGGGTGAAAATGACTCAAAAAACCAGGGAGACCCGAGGGACCCGTCAGACCGATGGGGCGGACCGGGGTGTCTTTAGGACTTCCCCGAACCGTAACCGAGGACTTAGCTAGATCTCTAATAAGCCGCAGACCAGACTTAGACCCGGTTAGGGCAAAACCGTGTCTGCCTACACTCTCAGGCAGTGGCGACTCCGTAAATCCCGTGGCACGCACTGAACGTACGCCCGGTGTGCGATCTAGGTCAAATTTAGGTGCGCACACTATGGGTAGGCCTCTAGATCGAATTTTAGCAGAAAGTCAACTTTTGGCTCCCCTCAAGTTTGACCGCCCGCAGAACCCTCATCCAGACTTCGATTCCTGCAAACTCAGTTGCGTTGGAACCGTGTCGAGATTCTCTATCCAATGGTATAGGGATAAGCATCTGGATCGGATTTTAGCAGAAAGTCAACTTTTGGCTCCCCTCAAGTTTGACCGCCCGTAGAACCCTCATCCGGACTCCGATTCCTGCAAACTCAGTTGCGTTGGAACCGTGTCAAGATTCTTTATCCAATGGTATAGGGGTAAGCCTCTGGATCGGATTTTAGCAGAAAGTCAACTTTTGGCTCCGCTCAAGTTTGACCGCCCGCAGAACCCTTATCCGGACTCCAATTCCTGCAAACTCAGTTGCGTTGGAACCGTGTCGGGATTCTCTATCCAATGGTATAGGGGCAAGCATCTAGATCGGATTTTAGCAGAAAGTCAACTTTTGGCTGCGCTCAAGTTTGACCGCCCGCAGAACCCTCATCCGGACTCCGATTCCTGCAAACTCAGTTGCGTTGGGACTGTGTCGAGATTCTCTATCCAATGGCATAAAGTAAGGTGGTGAAATTTTACTTGACCAAAAAGTGAACTTTTGACCCCTCACGGTTTGACTTTTTGTCCAGGGTTTGCATTTCTGATTTTTCTGGGAGCGCAAAAATGAGGTGCTTGCACATAGCTCCTGTGACCAGATCAAAAGCTCTCACCATGAATCCCACTGAGAATGAAGCCGATGGTCCTAGTCAAGACATTGCCCTGCTGCAAGAGCAAGTGGCAAGAATTGCCCAAATGCTAGAAAACTTACTGGCGGTGCAGGCCCAGCAAGTCGAAGCCCAGAACCAAGCCTCCACTCCAACCAAGCACCTCCAGCTCAAACCAACATTCCACCTCCAGTTCAACCTATTCCTGAACCCATTTCTGAACCTACCCCTGAACCTATACTGATCAGGGAAGAGACGGTTAAGTCTGAGAAAGAGAAGGAAAAAGAGAGAATGAGTGATGAGATGGAAAAGAAGTTCATGCATAGGCTGGAAATGATTCAGGATGAACTGAGGAAGGTGAAAGGAGTGAATAACTTCGGAAGCACAAATTTCAAAGACCTATGCCTATACCCCGATGTATGTCTACCGGCTAGATTTAAATGCCCAGATTTTGACAAATATGATGGCACTGGCTGCCCAATGAGCCATTTGAAGTTATACTGCGGGGCTTTATGCCAGTTTGGCCGGGATGACGGCATACTAATCCAGCTCTTCCAAAGGAGTTTTACTGGAGCTGCTCTGAGGTGGTTTGCCACAGTTGACCATAGGAAGATTAGAGGATGGACGGACTTGGCAGACACCTTCTTGTCTCAATACAAGTTTAACTCGGAGATCGTGCCAGACCGGTACGACATGATGAGGATGAGCAAGAGAAATGATGAGACCATAAGGCAATATGCTAAAAGGTGGAGGGAGTTGGTTGCACAAGTCAGGCCACCCGTGGGAGAACTAGAAATGATTTCAACTTCATCATGACATTGGGGCAACCATTTTATAGTCACTTGGTGGGTCAAACTACCACCAACTTTGCTGCCCTAGTACAAGTGGCAGACAAAATTGAAGATGGGATCAAGTTTGGGAAAATAGTTGATTACTCTGCAGTGTTGAACCAGGAAGCTTCAACCACTTTCTTTACACAGAAAAAGGAGAATGGTAATGGAATAAGAAAGAATGAAGAAAGGAGAGAAGCAGAGGTGAATATGGTGCAACTTCCCAGGGAACCTTTTCAAATCAATGTCTATCCACCTCCTATCAAGCCAACCCATCAAGTTCCTTTGCTGCCTATCCAAATTAATGTCCCTTCTGCATAGCCTGTGAAGGAGGAAACAGAAGTAAGGAAAAGAAGGGAATTTTCTAAACTGCCTATGAGACCATCTGAACTTTTGCCTACCTTACTTCAAAAGGGTTATGTGACTTTGAGGTTGCCAAATCCTCATGCAAACAAGGGGAAGAATTATGATTCGTCTGCAATCTATGATTATCATATGAGCACTCCAGGGCATACCACAGATCGTTGCTTGGCCCTAAAGCATGCAATCCAGGATTTGTTGGATAATAATTCTTTATCATTCAATTCAGTCACACCCATCCCACCTACCGATAACAATGGGGTAGGTAGTTCAAATGCAATAGGGTCAATTTTTTCAGGAAAAAAAGGATTTGACCCTTCTCAACTTATTGCTCCAGTTGGTACCATAGTCCGGGTTTATTTTGAAAAAGAAGATGAATGGGGCCATGTGGAGAAAGAGACTCACACAAGGGCAGATTTTAAGCTGAAGTTGAAAGAAAATCAAATGACAGGTGAAAGGGCACAGGTGCAAACAATTCCCTTTGAGCAGTTTGAGCAAACAAATGGCCTAGCACTGAATGATGAACAGGAATTCAGTATGGACGATAATGATTGTCCGAAGGGTATGGAATCACTCTTCATACAAGAATAAAATGAAGCAGAGGTAATTGAAAAAGGAAAATCCCAAGAAAAGAAAAAAGAAGAATCAAATGAAAAGATTGAGGCCAGGTTTAAGCTTCCATTGATTGACTAGGCTGCAATCCAGATTCCATATCAAGGAATGTCACTTCTTTCAGAGACTGAGCATAATGCCCCAGGGAAGGAGATCATCCCAAATCATGAAGGTTTGCCTCACTCAGTAAGAGAAAGATATTTTCTAAAAAAGACAGAAAAGCCAGCTTTTGCCTTTGAGAACAAGGGCAGTTTTCGAACTCCCATGTTCTTTGAAAAGAAACTCCCATAAGAAGAATGCACATTTCCTGAGGATCCTAAGGAGCCTTGTTCTCAGGAAGTGATTTCAATAAAGGCTCTTCAAAAAAAAATGATTTTCCCTTTAACATTTTTCTAAGAAAAAAATTTTTTCAACAAGGTCCTGTTTTACTTATGAATCATATCTCTTATTGAATTTCATTGAGTTGAATATGACTTTGACATTGGGCTCAATTTTGAGACCAAAATCAAAGAAAAAGACATTTTATGTGAAAATTCAAATCTTTTTAAGTGTCATGAGAAGAATATTTTGCAAAATTATGAAGTGACCAATTTTATGGCCTTTGGAACCAAAGATGACCCACAGTCTTCAACAGAAAAGATAGAAGATGATTTGAAGTTTCTTCATTAGAATACAGAAAGGATTGCACCACTTGCTGATTCGTTCAAAGGGAAGTTGATAAGAGGCCTTTCTTTCTTATATCCCTAAAATTTTTGAAATCCCTAGTTAGACCCTTCGAGCTTGATACATTTTTCCAAGTAACCTAAACTGAGAATTGTAACCCCACACTGGGGCAAATTTATTAAGGCATAAAAAAAAGGGGAATGAAGGGACAATTGTTGAAGTTCAAAAGGGATTTCGAAGATGTTTTCAGAAAAGGGGGCAAAAAAAGGAAAAAGAAAAAGGAAGAAAGAAGAAAAAGAAATCATCAAATGCTATGGGATATGTGGAGAATGTCTTCAAAATTGTGAAGAGAAGAATGGAAAAAGAAGTTCAATACTAGAGAATAAGTTTCAAATGAAGAAATCAAAGTGGGGGAAGAACTTCATTACTGGGGGCAATTTTGTATTCATTCCAAGGGAAGAAATGCCTTAAAAATTAAAATTTCAATTAACCCATTTGATCATATGGTATTTGAGCCATTTATTCCTTTTCTTTCTAAACTAACACTAAGCCTTCGTTTCGTCCCATTCATAAGTCCTCTTTAATTAAGAAATTTTGAATTAAGGCAATTTTGACTACATGGTTGTTGGTGATGAAGGATAAAAAAAAAAAAGAAAAAAGAGAAAAAAAAAAGAAAAAGGAAAAAATGGAGAAAATGTAGTGAAAACCCAGAAGGGCACTACATGGAAAATAATTAGCTATCTACAAGAAGGAAATTGTTAGAGAGGAAAGTCCAGAATTGGCATAGATCCAGGTGAAGTCCTCATGTTGGTGGTTATTTTGAGATACAGTCACTCTCTAAGTGATTGAGAAAAATTCTCTTTTCAAGACTGAAGCAACATAATCAGAACTATGATATGAATCATCTATGAACAAGTTGATGGCCATCAAAATTGCCATTAGGAAATTATTGCTGAAGTTGAAGTCATAAATTCTCATATCATGGATACAATGGAGAAACAATTGTTCTTCAATTGGATGAAGGAAAATGTCTTTCTAGATTGGGGCAAAATAGTCAGATTGAAAGAGTCGTCATATCTGGAGCATCAATTGACAAGCCGATGGTCATGGGAATGATTCTAAAGGTTCCGAAGGCTTATTTTGGTCTTTCTTCATTTTTCGAAATAATCTTCTCATTATTCAACTTGATTTTAATTCTTTTGGACTATATGCTAATAAGTGATTGGATCATTTTTTTTCAAAAAAAAATATAAAAGCACAAAAAAGCAAAAAAAATATATTTTTGGCCTATGATGAGAATCTATATCTTTTCATAAAACATTGGTTTTGCAAGCATTAGAGAATTCTGAGGCCACTAGTATAAAACATATTTTCTTATGTTTGCATTTGCATTCTTCTATTAGGGTTTCTTTTTGGCAAAGGTTAAAAAAAAAAAGAAAGACAAGAAAAAAAAGAAAAAAAAAAGAGAAAAAGGAAAAAAGAGGATCATCTCTACTGAGGGGCAAATACTTCTTCAAACAATCAAAACTGGGGCATGCTCAGTGTCTTTCCTTCTGGGTTTTCATTGGAATGAATTCCAACATCTGGAAGAAGCAATCAAGCTTTATGTAAGCACCTCATTTTTGCGCTCCCAGAAATGCAAACTCTGGCAAAAATTCAAACCCAGAGGGGTGAAAATTTGACTTTTTGATCAATTGATAATTGGCCACCTCGCTTTATATCATTGGACAGAGAATCTCGACACGATTCCGGCGCAACTGAGTTTGCAGGAATCGGAGTCCGGATGAAGGTTCTGCGGGTGGTCAAACTTGGGCTGAGCCAAAAGTTGACTTTCTGCTAAAACCCAATCCAGGTCCTTCACTTTATATCATTGGATAGAGAATCCCGACACGATTCCGGCACAACTGAATTTGTAGGAATCGGAGTCCGGATAAAGGTTCTGCGAGCGGTCAAACTTGAGGGGAGCCGAAAGTTGACTTTCTGCTAAACCCCGATCCAGGTGCTTACCCTCATGCCATTGGATAAAGGGCTCCGATACGATTCTAATGCAAGTGAGTTTGCTGGAATCGGAGTCCCAGATAAGGAAATATGAGCAAAATTGGCTCCGGGACGCGACCCGGCACTTCTGCTAAAAAAACTCGAATTTGCTGCTAAACTGAAGTTCAATGGATAGGGAATGTCGCACTGATTCCAACGCCACTAAGTTTGCTAAAATCGGATATCAGACGAGTGAGTTGTGGGTAGTTAAAGTTTCTGAAAATCTACACACGTGGCAAACAATGAAGAAAGAGCAGCAAAGTAAAAAGTTTTGAATTAAAAAATAATATTTTTGCTAAAAATCTAATTAAAGTATTTAAAATAAAAGAAAAAGAAAATAAAAATTAAAAGATGCTTGTGCATCCAAAACCTAAAACAAAAATCTTAATAAAATAATAATAAAAGTACAATATCTAATGAATTAAATAAATAAAGAAAAAAGAAAATATGATTGGACGAATTCTCCCATGTGGAGAATTCGTTCAAGCAAGCTTGGCCTCTAAGTTTACTTGGAGGCTAAGTCTTAAAACCATCATTGGCTTTCTTAAAAAAAAGGGCATGAAATGAAAAGGTGAAGGTTTCGGTCATAAAGTAAGAAAGTAATTGCATTTTGGTCAAGTAATATAAAAAGCATCTTTAGCCCATTTTGAAGGGATCGATTCATTTTTTGGAGGAGCTCTCTCACCTCTCTCACAAGCTCCATTCTCTCTCCCAACCTCCTCCACCTCTCCTTGACTTCCAAGCCCCTCAAGCACAACCTAGAACCCATCTAACCCCTCCCTAGTCTCTTCTCCCTCACTTGAACCATGGAGGAGAACAAGATTTGGTGTTTTTGGTGTTAAAAGAAGGAGCTCCATCCCCTTCCCTTGCTTCAAGGAATCTCTAAACCACACAAGGGTCATTTGACCCCAAGGTAAAGCTTCCATTGGCATTTTGTACATCATAAGTTGGAATGGGCATGTTCTAAGCATGTTGGAGTGTGCTCCATTTTTTGGCATATTGTTCTTTGCTTTTCCTTGTATGTTGCTGTTTCTCTACCCTATTGTTCTTCTCCATTTTGCGTAAGGAAAATCCCATGGTAAGGGTAAGATGTGTGATCGGCTTCATGGGAGGAGGAGGGTTACCTCACACATGATCTTAGTAGTCTTAGATCATTATCTTGCTGCTGGTTTACTTCATTCGAATGGGGGAGGGCTGTTTCCCCTTTGTTTGACTCTCCATTGTACCCCATTGTAATCCCCATTCTCCACCCTTCTTCAGGTGTTTATGAGGCTCCGGCATGCGAAAGATTTTCTTTTAGTTGCACTTGTATGATCAGGCATGTTAGGTTACTTTCTTATGTGCTAGATTCCTTTAGTTTGTGATGCATGCTGGATTTCTTTATGAGATATGCTAGATTTCTTTAGTTCTTGTGTATGCATGAGGCCACCCATTGTTCATCACCATTTAGAGTCTATACGTCATGGTTTTATGGTCATATGAACACTTCCCATTTGCTGTTTTGGCATGCTTGACATGGTGTTCATCTCATGTTGGTTGTAGCAAGTGCACACACCCACTTTAGCATGAAGTTGGTCTTTCAAGCTTTTTCGTGTTATTTTCTTGCCAATATGGTTACTGTTTTTTAGAATGAAGAGGAGGCCAAGATAGGGACACTTAGTCCCTGCTTGCTTGTTGAGACAAGTGAAGGGAACCCCCCCCCCCCCCACTCATTCCCTTGTGTTTGATCTTGAAAACCCCAAAAAGAGAGCCAAGTGGCTCTCACCTGAACCAACGTGGGCTCACACAGGAGCCCACACAATCCCTGGAACACCCTAGGAAGAACCCCACCCCCATGCAAAAATCTGAAAAAGAGGCCTCTGTATGTTGATCCGGCAACTCAGGCCGAATCAACAGAAACCCCTTCATAACTGGCCAAAGGTGCCGGATACACTATGTCCTGTGTGTAACCGGCATCTCAGGCCGGCTACACTGTCTGAATGTTATTTTTGCTATTTTGTGATCTTATGTTGATTTTTTGGTTCATGTGATCAATCCGGATGAGCCAGAAGGGTTTCCGAGCCACCTGGAAACCCAAGATGGGACATGGACCCCCGGTCCACTATGATTCCTAGTGGGCCTCCCAACGGGGCCCACTAAGCCCAACAAACTCATTTTGTTAAACAAAGATAAAATCAACCTGATTGAGTGGGCCATACCATTGGAGGCCCACCAAAGCCCACTTGGGAAGCATGTTGCTTAGATCTAGGCTTGGTTTGGCCGAGACCACGGGCAGGGCCTATCAGGCCCACTAAGCCCATTAACCAACCAAGATTAGGGTTTTAAAACCCTAGCTCAAGAAGCCTTGGGCTTTCAAGCCCAAGCCCAGGTAAAGGGCCCCAAGCCCAAGGTCTGGCCCGTTTTGGCACAAATTAAGCAAGATAAGCTAAAAATCACTTGGCAACCAATTGTGTGGCCCACTCAAGGGCCCATAAAGCAATCCCGGCCCGCTTTGACATGAAATCCACTTAAATAATCAAACTTAAACTTCAAATAAAAATCAATTCATTTGAACCAAAGCCCAAAGGGCCTCTCAGGCTAGACTGAGGCCCATTAAGGGGTATGTGGGCTTAACCAAGCCTACCAAGGATATCGTGGGCCTTCCAACGGGGCCCACCCAATCAGACTCACTTCATTCAAAAATAAGAAGATAAAATCAAGTAAAGGGACCCACACCGCTTTGGCGGTCCCACCAGACTTAACCAAAATTGAATGCTGGATTAGGAATCGGGTGAGTGAGAGACCAACTGAGTTGACTCAAACCAGGGAAACCTATGGGACCCGTCACTTGACGGGGTGGACTGGGGTGTCTACAGACTTCCCCAGACCGCAACCGAGAACCTACTTAGAATCTCAAGCCGCAGACCAAGCCTTAGTAGAAGAACTTAGGCACCCAGGTGTCTGCCTGCACCCCATCAGGCAGTGGTGACTCCAAACAATCCCGAGGCACGCATCATTTTGCATGCGCCTCGTCGTGCGACCGAAATCGGGTGCGCACACTTTAGTCTTCGAATTTGAAAGAAAAAAAAAGGCTTCGAAGCAATGGCATGTTTTCTTCGTTAAACAAGGGTTCCCAATTCTTCAATCATGAAGAAGGATTTTACTAGGGCAACAAGAAGGCATGAAAGACAGATCATGGGTTGTAAAGGCATGAGGTTAGATCAACAGATCATGATCCATCAATCAAGATGAGAGCATTCACTTGGGCAATTAAAAAGCATGAAAACAGGTTATGGGCAGTAAAGGGCACATACATCGTTATTGAGAGAGCAAGAAGATAAAGAAGCAAAAGCAAGTTGCAAAATATTCAAGCACAGGTGTGCGCACCTAAAAATCCTGGATCCTAGACCGCACACCGGGCGCACTTTCTGTGCGTGCCTCGGGACATTCGAAGTCGCCACTGCCTGAGAGTGCAGGCAGACACGGTTTTGTCCTATCCGGGTCTAAGTCTGGTCTGCGGCTTATTAAAGATCTAGCTAAGTCCTCGGTTACGTCCGGGGAAGTCCTAAAGACACCCCGGTCCGCCCCATCAGTTTGACGGGTCCCTCGGGTCTCCCTGGTTTCTGAGTCTATTTCACCCTTTTCCTAGACCAGCATGCTACCTTGTTAGGTCTGGCGGGGCCCTCTGGAAGTGTGGGTCCCTTTTTATTTGATTTTATCTTTTTATTTATTTAAGTGAAGTGGGTCGGACCCAGGTCCCGTTGGAAGACCCGTGAGTTGCCATGGTTGGGCCTTGGGCCCAATTGGGTTATTGGGTAACCCATTTGGTTATTTACTTAAACTATTTACACATGCCATGGGCTTAGTGGGCTTGGATTTGGCCCATTAGCCAAGGGTCAAAGGGCCTGGGCCTGCTTATTGAAAACAGGCTTGGTTTGGGCCGGTCTAAGGTGGACCACTCATGTGGGCCAAAAGGAGGTCTTGGTGGGCCCATTTGGGCCCATGGTCCAAAAATGGGCTAAAGATAGCCCAAACTGCTTAAGGGACTGGTTCAGGCCGGTTCAGGTCGAATCAGGTTCAACCGGACCGAAAAATTATGTTTTTTAATTATATTTACATCTGCCCGTATTTGTTATACGGTCCACCCTTGCCCGTGAATACAGTCCGGTTTGTCTTGCTCGTGAGGCAATTACAGTCCCGCTCGGACCGCTCTGAGTTTATGGACACGATCAGTTTTACATTTTTTGCAGCCGATTCCGATCGGGAGCAGTTCCGTGGCCTCCTTGAGGTCTTCAACAACTTCAGTAGTAGTTCTGATGCCTTCTAACATGGTACACTTGCCTTCTTTACCATCTTCAAGTCCTCTTTTGCTGATGCTTGAGAATGGGATTAAGCCCCATTTTTTAGATCATGCCATCTTCCAATAGTGTAGCCAAAAGAAAAGGAAATGGTAGTGGGGAGGGGGTTACATAGGAGGGTTTAAAGAGGCATTTATGAATTCAACCCATTAGCTAAGACATGTCATATCTCTTTTTTTTTGTGTTAATTTTATGGTTCCATCCTCTTCTTATCCCATAAGAAGATGCTCATTTGCATGGGAATTCTCCAACAAACAATGAAGCCAATGGGTTAGTAGCATGGTAATAACACAAAAGAGAACTTAAATGAAATGATTCATATATACTAAAAAGAAGTTGATATAAAAGTTACCACACTAGTACTCCTTTGATTTGGTGATGTAATGACTCTCTAATGATTTCGGCAGCGCTTCCGCGTCCTCCGGGATTTTCTAGATTGAATTTAAAAGAGCCTTGATGGGAGGTTGGGTTTAAGAAGAGGCTTTTGGAGTTTTAGGCATGGTTTTGGGGTGACAAGGGTATTTTGGGCATTAAATGGGCTTGGGTAGGGTGGTGGCAATTGGGCAGCATTTGGTCGTGGTAATCAGCAAGGAAGAGAGGAGGGTCGGCCAGGTAGAATGGCTTGTTCAAATGAGGGGGGTGGCCTCTCTATTTATAGGCAAAATTTGCGTGCCCGTATTTGAAGTACTGGCATGCCTTGCCCGTACTTCAAGTACGGGCGTGCCTTGCCCGTAATTCAAATACGGGCAAAAAACGCACATTTGCAAATCTCGCGAATCGGCCGTACGGGACGCGTGTCCCGTCGTACAGTGACGCATGTCTTCTTCCAGAATCTTGCCCGTATTTCAAATACGGGTATGCCCTGCCCGTAATTCAAATACGGTCCAGCACGTTTTTAAAATGTTTGGATTTCAAACCTTTATTCAATTTGGTTTTTTGCGAGATTCTTATTCGATTTTTCCGATTATTTTATTAAAAAGCGAGATTAAAATATTATTAAACACATTTATCTTATTTATTTTATTGGTTTATTCCATTTTTGCCGCCTTTTTTGCCACATGGGCAGTTTTTCTAAAACTTCAACTGCTCATAACTTCTTCGTCTGGTGTCCGATTTTAGCAAACTTAGTGTCGTTGGAACCGGCTCGGAACCACCTATCTACTGGGATCAAGTTTGGCAGTTGAATTGGGGTCGAGCAAAAAGTCAACTTTTTGCTCCCCAAAAGTTTGACCAACTCATATCTTTCTCAGCTGGACTCCGATTCCAGCAAATTCAGTTGCGTTGGAATGGTGTCGAAATGCTATTTTCAATGAGATGAAGTTTGATGGCCAAATTTACTTGTATCAAAAAGTCAATTTTTGACCCCCTCAGGGTTTGACTTTTAGTTTGACTTTTCATTTTTGTTTATTTTGGAGGTGCAAAAATCAGGTGCTAACAGCTGCCCCTCTTTGCTGGAGTCACCTTAGGGGATGAACGGCAAAGAAGAAAAAGAACCTTATTTTTGCGCCTTGCATTTCTGTCGACATGGTTGACGAGCTCAATCACTGATTTGTTTTTAATGAAAGGGAAGTGTCAGATGTCTGGTATCACTTCCTGATTTTGGAATCCCTATACCCTCTCTCGGGTTTGAATAGGGCTGTTCCTTAGTTCTCTGTCTTTTGAAAAGAAAGATAGGATTAAATCTGAGCTCATCAGCCTGTTTCGGCGTTGATGCAAGGCACTTAACAATGTTCTTCTCTTTTTTGTTTGTTCTGTTAAAGCTTTTAGTGACTTTAATCTTGATTCTTTAAGTTTTTTTTTTTTTTTTTGAAGATAGGCCAAGGTATGGGTTTGGGAGTGCCGGTGGGAGGACGGGAGGAAGCCTTCGCGCTGCTGTCCATCATCTCAGAGACCACACCTATTCTAGCCTATACTATTTACAAAAGTGAGACTCAAAATTTACAAGAAGGGGCGAATTGGCCCATTATTGCTCTTCTTTGTTGCTTCTCCTTGCCAGGTTTTTTGTCTTGTGAAGGCATTAGAGCTTCTTTTCCCTTCAAGAGTTACTCCACTGGGGATCTGGTGGGAGTATGATCTGTCTAGATGACTCTCTGGGGATTATTGTGATGTCTCTCTTTACTCTTGATGATCTTCTTTCTTCTGAGCTCCGCTGGGGATGAAAGGGAAGAAGCCTTTGCTGGGGAATGAAGGATCAAAGTATCCTTCTCATGTTCATCCTGCATCTTTCTTCCTTCTTTTAACCTGTTACAAGGAACAAAATGTCAGTGCTTGTTCCATTGAGGATATGCAGGGTTGGTTTATTCTAGGCCTTTAATTCATCAAAATCAAAATGACTATTGATTAAGGCAATGAGCCCCTCTTCACAGGTTAGCAGCACAGATGAGGAAATTCCAAGAATAGTTAAGCAGAATAATTACGGAAAAACACAGACGTGTTAGTGTGTGCTTGTGCCTGCAATTATCATAAAAGTCAATCCTTAAGCCAGACATTGATTAGAGTGCTTGGTATCTTTAGCCTTGTCATCATAGGCCTTGGAGCGTTGACTCAAACACAGTTTGCCAATCTGGGCCCTTAAGGTCACTTGGCTGTCCCCACTTAGTGCACTATCCAACCTGTTTCTGTTTTTGCTGCATTTCCTTTTATGACCAGCTCTCTTTCCCTCCTTTTTTTTTTTTAACCACGACTGACCCTTTTTTGCACATAGCGCCCTTTTTTGCACATAGCGCCCTTTTTTGGGTTTTCACTATGTCTGGTCCTTTCAGGGAGAATCCAATTCTGCCATTACCCGAGAACGCAGATTTGACTGTCTTGCTCAAGATCATTCTCTTTCGGATCCGAAAGGTCTTTAAGGTGGGATGAAATGTAGGCTAGGTCGGGGTTTTGAAAGAAAGATAAGTGGCCGAAGAAGGCTGTGATTTTATAGGTCTGTACAGTGCTCCTTTTATTGTTGGGGCTTACATCCTGGCTCATTTCTTTGGTATGGACTTCATATTGATCTTGTTTTCCACAACTCTCTTTTTTTTTCCTTCTTTTTCTTGATTTTCTTCGCAATTGCTTTTTTTTTTTTTCGGGGCCAGGAATGCCCTTTTAGATGTACAGGAACATCTGTACTAGGTTAGAAAAGAAATTGTCAGGCCCAAAAGTGTCTAACTAGGGGAAAATTGTGCTTGGGAGGATTTATAGGCTTGGGGGAGAGTGAAGGATGGCCTCTCTTCATTTCCCAATTGGAATGATCTCAAGGATAATACAGTTTGACTGCATCTGCATTTATTGGTTCAGGAAAAATAGTTCCATCCATCTCTTGTAGAATTAGTGCTCCTCTGGACAGAACTTCATAGTTTGGTTTGAATTTCCCTCTATTATCTTCTTGGTGGGGGAATATCTTTTTTATAACAATGTTGCCCACCTTGAAGTGTCGTGGTATTACTTTCTTGTTATAAGTCCGGGCTGCTCTCTGCTGGTAGAGTTGCCCGTGGCATAAAGCCTTAATTCTTTTCTCATCAAGCAACTGCAACTGGTCAAACCTTGATTCTTCCCATTCAACATCATCAACCTCTGCTTCCTTCAGGATTCTGAGTGAAGGGATCTGCACTTCCACGGGAAGGACTGCCTCCATTCCATATACAAGAGAGAAAGGAGTTGCTCCGGTTGAGACCCTGATTGAGGTTCGGTATGCATGCAAAGCATATGGCAGCTTCTCATGCCAGTCTCTGTAGGTGACTACCATCTTTTCCAATATCTTCTTCAGATTTTTGTTGGCAGCTTCTACTGCTCCATTCATCTTGGGCCGATATGCTGTGGAATTTAGATGTCTAATTTTCAACTCGCCACACATCTTGTCCATGTCCTTGTTATTCAAATTCTTAGCATTGTCTGTGATCAGTGCTCCAGGCACACCGTAGCGACAGACAATGTTGCTTTTGATGAATTTCAGCACATGAGACCCCTTGACATCTGCGAAGGACACGGCCTCTACCCACTTGGTAAAATAGTCCATTGCAACCAAGATGAATCGATGCCCATTTGATGCCTTCGGATGGATCTCTCCAATCATATCAATTCCCCAAATGGCGAAGGGCCAAGGAGAAGTCATTGAGTACAAAGTGTTGGGCGGTGCATGAATGTTGTCAGCATAAACTTGGCATAACCGGCACTTTCTTACATGGATATGGCAATCATGTTCCATAGTCAACTAGTAATAACCCATTCTCAAGATTTTCCTTGCTAGCATATGCCCGTTCATATGTGCGCCACATTGTCCCCCATGGACTTCATTAATCAGCTGTTGTGCCTCTTCTTCTGTTGCACATAGCAGCAATGAATCATTGTAGGACTTCTTGTATAACTTGTCTCCACTGAGGAAAAACTGTCCTGCCAGTTTCTGAATCGTGCGCCTTTCAGATGCTGTGGCATTCTCCGGCAAAGTCCTGTCTTTCAGGTACCGCATTATGTCTGTATACCAGGGTTCGCCTTTTGGCGTGCTCTTCTCAACATTAAAACAGTAGACAGGAGAACGCCGCACTTCTATCTCCAATGGTTGTACCCAAGTATCACCAGTGATGGTTGCCATAGATGCCAGTGTTGCCATGGCATCTGCAAACTGATTCCTATCTCGTGGCATATAATCAAATGTCACGCTTTTGAATTGTCCTTCTAGTTCCTTAATCAATTCCTGATATGGCACCAATTTTGGGTCCTTAGTCCTCCAATCCCCCATTACTTGGTAGATGATTAGACAGGAATCACCATAGAATTTTAACTCTTGGATATTCATTTCGATTGCGGCTCGCAAGCCTAACACACATGCTTCGTATTCTGCCATGTTGTTAGTGTAATCGAACAAGAGTTTTGCTGCTATTGGATGATGGACTCTTTCTGGGGAAATGATTACTGCTCCAATCCCTTTCCCATTGATGTTGACGGCCCCATCAAAGAACATCTGCCATCCTGTTTCCTCTTCAGCTGACTCGGCACACATTATTTCATCATCCGGCAATCCGGTGATAAGAGGCTGATAGTCGAGCACAGGGTGTTCTGCCAGGTGATCTGCTACTGCCTGTCCCTTTATTGCCTTTCTCGTGGTGTAGACAATATCGTACTGAGACAAAATGACTTGCCACTTGGCTACCCTTCTAGTGGAGATTGGTTTTTCAAAAATATACTTTAAGGGATCTGTATTTGAAATCAAAAAGACAGTGTGATTGAGCAGATAATGCCGGAGCTTCTGAGCTGCCCATACCAATGCGCCACAGGTCTTCTCAAGCAATGTATATCTTACTTCATAATTGGTAAACTTCTTGCTCAGATAATAGATTGCCTGCTCCTTTTTTCCTGTATCATCGTGCTGCCCTAGGACACATCCAGCCGCTGTTTCTGTAACTGATAGTACATGATCAGAGGTCGTCCGGGTATAAGGGGAACCAAAGTTGGTGGACTCATCAAATAGGCCTTGATTTTGTCAAATGCTTCTTGGCAATCCTCATTCCAAACCACCGGATTATCTTTCTTTAGCAACTTGAATATTGGTTCGCACACGGGAGTCATCTGTGCCATGAACCGACTGATGTACTGTAATCTGCCAAGGAAACCCCTCACTTCTTTCTCTGTGGATGGGGGAGGCATCTCCAGAATTGCCTTCACTTTGACAGGATCAACCTCAATTCCTCGTTTCCCAACGATGAATCCAAGTAGCTTCCCTGAGGTAACACCGAATACACACTTATTCGGCTTCAGCCTGAGCTTGCATTGCCTGAGTCTGTCAAACACCTTTCCAAGGTTCACCAAATGACTTTCCTCTTCTTTTGACTTTGCAATCATATCATCCACGTATACTTCCATCTCCTTATGCATCAGGTCGTGGAATAACAAAGTCATTGCTCGCTGGTATGTGGCGCCTGCATTTTTTAATCCAAATGGCATCACTTTGTAGCAGTATGTGCCCCAATGTGTGATGAAGGAAGTCTTCTCCATGTCTTCAGGTGCCATTCGTATCTAATTATACCCAGAGAATCCATCCATAAAGGAGAACATGGAATGAGTTGCCGTATTATCGACCAGTATATCAATGTGTGGCAATGGGAAGTCATCTTTTGGGCTTGCCTTGTTCAGATCCCTGTAGTCAACACACATCCTGACCCTTCCATCTTTCTTGGGGACTGGCACGATGTTTGCTAACCACTCTGGGTAATCTGTAACTTTCAAGAACCCAGCTTTTAACTGCTTGGTGACCTCTTCTTTGATCTTCAGGGCCCATTCTGGTTTCATGCGTTGACTTTATAGGTAACCGATGCACAACTAAGTCTGTGTCTAACCCAGGCATATCCTCGTATGACCATGCAAACACATCAGTGTAGGTTTTTAGAAAATTAGTTATCTGTGTTTTCTGTAATAATGTGAGCTTTTTACCAACTTGAAGAATCCTTGGATGTGTTGTGTCACCTATGTTGATAGGTTCGGTTTCCTCAATGTAAGCCTGGAGACCTTTTTCATGTCTGTCCAAGGCAAATTGGATTTCAGGTGGGGTCTCCCATGATTCATCATTATCCTCAAGTTCAAAAGGAACACTGGGGATAATTTTTGAATCATCGAGTTGTGATGAGTAAGTGTTGCTATCTGATTCATGCTCGACACTTTGGATTTCTTTTTGTTCTTTTTGACCTTTTTGTTTTAGTTTGATTGTGGCAGCCTGATTATCTATCTCGTGCTCCGAATTTTTCGGGTGTGCGTCGAGATTGATATTAAGGTTGCGATTTTGCTTACTTGCAGAATTATTCACAGAAGCAGAAAAATAATCAAAAGACTTCACGCATTTATTAAAAAGTGCAGCAATATCTACAGGGGGAATTTCAGAAGTGGAAGAAACTCCCTGTGGTAGTTCGGCTTTGCGAGTGGCAAGTGGCGTCGAACTCCAGTTCTGCAATGCGTGCTTGTCCTTGGTTACAGCGGTCACCGCATTCACCTTTCCAGTCTGTATCATGCTGATGCTGCTGTCAGAGGAGATGCAGATGGGGTCATTAGCTGTGCCCTTCTTTGGTTGATTCTGACTCGAATCTTCTGATGATACACTGATCCATACCCCGCGGCGGATGACAGTCCCTGGTACCCGAATAGTGACTTCGTGGGGTGGTTCCATCTTAGGCAATGCCTTGGTTACAGATTTTACTGATGATTCATCCCTCCTGCTGGAAGAATGTTCGTCAGGGGCCCAGTTACCATAAGTTTCATGATAAGCTAGCTCAGAAGGCAGTCCCAGCACTTGGGGCATATTCTGGAACATCTGACCCAGACCATCCCTTGTACTTGGGTGTATAATGCAGATAGGAGGTGGGGAGACCTTTGCCTTGGAGTGGGTTCTCCTGAACTATCCTGGCTTTCCATCATGTAGATGTACTGAGCTGGCTCTTCTTCTTCAGTATCATCTGATGGGTAGACAAACGCCTCTTCAGGGATAGCTGGTTTTTCGGTGTCAACTGACTGCCAAGAGAATAGAGCAGACAGTTCTTCCATCAACCCACTGAGAGCTTCTAAGTTCTCTTCTGTAACTGTCTCCTGGGGCAAGGGAGGTTCGTCCCATAACCTTTGCAGATAATTAGCTTCCGCTTGCTCCGCTGGATCATTGAACTCATCGCCCCATCCCTGGGGGACTATGTTCTGAATGGCCTGTGCAGCTTCCCTCTCCATATTGGTAAAGTGATGGTATAATTGGCCATGTACACAGATGGGCCAGTTTGGGTCCCTTCCTTCTGCTCTTGCTCTCTTCTGTTCAGCTTTCATGCCAAATAACCTGGCATAGTCTTCAGGTTCAGGAACAAACCCCAGTCCAAAGCCCACAGATTTGTCACAGGGCTGGATTGCAGACTTGATGCCTTGCTTGTATTTGCCTAAACCTTCTCCTACTCGGAGGCCCCAGTCGGCGCATTCAGCAGCACCGAACATGCTCTTCCTTTTCCTTCTGCGGGATAAGTCAGATTGCAGAGGAATAGGAATGCTGTTTACTTGCACCATTTCTATGGCTTGGAAGTTCAGGGAAGTAGGCAGCTCATAATCAATCATGGGTACCACTCCTTGTTCAAATTCTCTGTGATTTTCTGCATGCACCGTGATCAATTGATTTCCCGAGATGAATCAGATCATTCGATGTAAGGTGGACGGGACTGCCCCTGCTTGATGTAGCCAAGGTCTTCCAATCAGCAAATTAAAGGAGGCATTGATGTCCATCAACTCAAAGGTAATGAAGAAAGCCCTCTCAGTAATTGTAACTTTCAAAGTAACTTCCCCAAGGGAATCCTTCTTAGCATTGTCAAACCCGCGGACATTATTGGAGCTAGGCTTGATCAAATCAGCGTTCAGCTGCAGACTGTGGAAGGTCCTGACTGGGCAGATATTTAGAGCTGACCCGTTATCGATCATGACCCGTCTCACCATCAAGTCGGAGCACCTTACAGTGATAAACAGAGGTTCCGTGTGATTATGACCTTCAGGGGGCAAGTCTGCTGAGGAAAAAGAGATTGCTTCTGGCGTAGCAATTATAGACATTACTGTCTCCAGCTGCTTAGGGCTGATGTTGTCAGGCACATGAGTATCACCCAGTATCTTCATAAGTACGTCCTTATGTTTGTCTGAATCCAATAGGAGACGCATAATGGATATCTGGGCTGGTGTCTTATTCAACTGCTGCACTAGATCATATTCCGGAGTGAAGGCACTATAGTGGAGCCTTTCAATCTCTTCTTCTGGGGCCTTCCCTTTCTTTTTGTGGGTCTGTGGCAATTCAGTAGCCACATCCTTCCCTTTCTCTCTCCTTGTTTTTTCTTCACTAATCTCTCCCTCTGGTGCAGATGGAGGGTTAGGGTTTATATATCGACCAGAACGGGTGATCCGATCGACTTCTCTTTCAGTGGAAGTGATGGTAGAATCATGGTACATGGGTAGGAATTGGTAAGGTGGAGGTACAGCGGAGTAGGTTGGGTCAAGGTGAAGTTGGTGTAAGTTGAGGGTGGGTGGTTCCAGTAGGAAGTCCATAGGCTCATTGAATGGGTTCATCATGTCGAAGATGTTCAATGGGGGTGAGTTTGGGACAGGTGGAGGATAGAAAGGCTCTGGTTCGGGAAAGTTGAAATGCACCAAAGGGAACCCCATGAAGGTTTCTTCATTCTCCTCTTCATTAATGACATGTATCTGTTGATAGATTGCCCCTTCTTGGAGATGAATCCTGACGACTTGCCCCGGTCGTCCAATCAATAAGGACGGGTCAACCTGTAGTTCACTGCCTTGATCACTGATGATCTGATGTACTGTTTCGCTGCCAGAAGCCTTATTATGGTCTGGGAGGAGGGTTAGTGGTCGTGCCAGTAGGTGGAGTCGGTGCTGCTGGTGCTGGGGGATCTACAGAGATCTTCTTGCTGTCTATCAGATCCTGTATATCATGCCTCAAGTCCCAGCATCGATTAGTGGAATGCCCGGGAGCTCCAGAATGATACTCGCATCTTTCTGCTGCATTATAACTTCATGAGTTGACCATTCTGGGGTTGGGAGGCTTGATTTGAAGATACCCCTTTTTTAGCAGTGTAGCTAATAATTCAGCAGGTGCATAAGGCAACGGGGTGAACACCCTCTTCATCCTTGCCTCTGCTTCTTCCCTCGTTCTTCTCATAGGTTGCCCCTGACTTTCATTCCTCTGGGCAATGTGATAGGGCTGTGTTGGCTGTACATAATTAATTGCCTGGGTTTCTTGTCTCCTAGGCTCTTGCCCTTGACTTCTATTACTTTGTCCTGTCGCAGCCCTTCTCTGTGTAGGGCCCTGGCCACTGCCATCTATCTTTCCAGCCCTGACCGCATCTTCAATTCTGTCTGCCGTCAGAATCAGGTCATTGAAATTGGAAGTACTTTGCCCCAGTAGCAGAGAAAAGAATGGCTGTCCAAGTGATGCAATGAACAAGGAGGTCATCTCCTATTCAAGTAGTGGGGGTTGGACTAGGGTTGCCAATTTTTTCCACCTCTTGGCATATTCTCGTACTGTCTCTTGATTCTTCTTGGAGAGCCTTTGTAACTCTGCTCTGGTCTGAACTATCTGACTGTTCAATCGGTATTGCTGGATGAACTTGGCAGCTAAATCATTCCAACTCTTGATTTTAGTCTTATCCAAACCCAAAAACCAGTTGTATGCTGCTCCTGTCAGCGACCTCTGAAAGAACTGTATCATAATTTTTTCATCTTTGGCATATTGACACATATCTCCAGAGTATGACCTGAGGTGGTTTAACGGGCGCCCGGTGCCATCAAATTGATGCAAGTCAGGGCACTTGAATTTTGGTGGAAGTTGGACATCGGAGAAGAAGCAGAGGCTGTCTAAAGTAGCTTCCATAGGGACCGCACTGGGTCGTAGGCTTTTCAGCTCTTCACGCAAAGCATCTACCTCTGACTTGGTGGCTGCCATTTTTTCATCAAACTGGGCCTGCTGTGTTCTATACCAATCTTCCTCTTCTTGCCCCAGTTGGGCAGGTGCAATAACCTGAGGAAGAGGCACAGCTTGCGGAGGCGGAGGTGGTACCAACGGTGCCGGGTACACAGGGTATGGTGGTGGAGCATCCGCCTGTGGTGGAGCAATTGGTTGCTGCAGGGTCACTGGTGCAGCTGGGGGAGCCATCCTGAGTTCTCTTAGTTCTGTCATTAACTCTTGGATAATAGTCCTCATACTGTCAATTCTCTGTTGTAGATCAGTCACTGTCTGTGCCTGGCTGGACTCTGCCTGGTCTTGTCCTGGCGAGGTCTGTTCCCTTGGCTGCTCCATCTCAAGTCTTCTTCTGGATCTTAATAGGTAAGGGCTTCGAGAAGCAATTTTGGTACCTGGGAAGGGCAACCAGCGTATATTAATGCAACTTATATTAAAGGCATAATACATGATCATTGATTAACTGTAAAAAAGGATCAAGGATTAATTTATTTGGATTATTTTGAAAATGATAGGGATTCTTAAGCTTGATCTATTTTAGCCGAATGGCTGGGAAAGAGAACCCTGGTTTAGACTGGTCTATTTTAGCCAATTGGCTGGGAAAGGGAACCCTAAGCTGATCTGTTTTAACCAAACGGTTAGGAGAGAGAACCCGGTTTAAACTAATCTGTTTTAGCTAACGGCTGGGAAAGAGAACCCGGTTTAGACTGGTCTGTTTTAGCCAAACGGCTGGGGGAGAGAACCCTAAGCTGATCTGTTTTAACCAAACGGTTGGGAGAGAGAACCCGGTTTAAACTAATCTGTTTTAGCCTAACGGCTGTGAAAGAGAACCCGGTTTAGACTGGTCTGTTTTAACCAAACGGCTGGGGGAGAGAACCCTAAGCTGATCTGTTTTTAACCAAACGGTTGGGGGAGAGAACCCGGTTTAAACTGGTCTATTTTAGCCAAACGACTCGGGGAGAGAACCCGGTTTAAAAGGTTGGTTTGAGCTCAGTATCACGAGGTTGGACTATGTTAAGTCTCCGCAGGGGATGAACTAAACAGCAACATCCAGGTGTACCTCAACCAATTTTCAGTTTAATCTCTGATGGTTTCAGCACCTGACTTCGGCTAGCAGTTCCCGGGCGTGTCTTAGCTAATCGTTGGTTTAATCACCATTGACTTTGACGCCTCACAACGGGGAAGGCTATGCCAGGACGATCTTCCACCAATTTTCTGGTTTAATTACCAGTGGCTTCAGTGCCCTAAGAGTTTGGCTAGGGATACCCGAGCGTACCTTAGTCGTTAGCTTAGTTGCTTGACCTTGGTGCCACACAACGGGGTATGCTATGCCAGGACGATCCTCTGCCAGTTTTCTGGTTTAATTACCAGTGGCTTCAGTGCCCTAAAATTCGGCTAGGGATACCCAAGCGTACCTTAGTCGTTAGCTTAGTTGCTTGACCTTGGTGCCACACAACGGGGTATGCTATGCCAGGACGATCCTCTGCCAATTTTCTGGTTTAAACACCAGTGGCATTGGTGCCCCATAGGCTGTCCGTGTGATCTTATGAATCAGACGGGTGTGATCTGAGCTCAAGGGATTGGGTGTTCTTTATTCAGAACCCTGGGGTCTTAAGACTTAAACTTGAAACTTGAAAGTTTGAGAATTGACAAGGATGGGGTGTTCTTTACTCAGAACCCCTTGGGCAAGTTCTTTATTCAAATTGCCTGAAAGTTTTAGAATTGATAAGGATGGGGTGTTCTTTACCCAGAACCCCTTGTGTTTAAGAATTCTCTTGGCAAGTTCTTTATCCAGATTGCCTGAAAGTTTTATTGCAAAAATGGGGTGTTCTTTATTTAGAACCCTTTAAAGATTTAAAAGAATTTGGCGAGTTCTTTATTCAAATCGCCTGAAAGTTTTGAAGTTGAAGGATTGGGGCCAGATTGTTTGAAAAAGGAATTTGGGGATGTCTTAATTGACTTTATTAAATGTAGCACAAAATTCTTCATGGAAAAAGTACAATGCCAAAATTCAGAACAATCAATTACATGATTAAAAAAAAACATACAAACCCAGAGTCTAGCTAGGTTGGTTATCATCATAATGAGAGGACACGTCTCGCCTTTTCAAGGCACGCAGAAGTTTATTCCGCAGACGTCGGTCCTCTTTTGCGTGTCTGCGCATGGTGTCAAGCTGCTGTTGAAGGGCCTCATTGGCCTGCTTGTTTTTACGCTCGGAATCCACGTATGCATGGTGGATTCGAGAATGAGATTCCCGCAGTTCGGCCACCCTATCCCTGTATGTGTCAGGGGGCGGAACTGGGATATCGTCAGAGGTGACGATATGGAGAGGAGGTGGGCTGTCTAGGCCAATTTCTCGAGCAATCCATTGTTCGTAATTACGAACGTCGGATGCAGTGAAAATGTCCTCTTGGAGTATGTGCACGTGTTGCCATTCCTTCATCAATTTTTTTCTTCAATTCCCATGTAAGTGGGCCAGTTAATCCTTCCGCCTCATCCTTGATCGGTATTCCCTGAGACTTCCCAAACTGTCTCAGAATTCGAACCAGATAGTATGGCATGGCATGGGTCAAGCCTATCAAGGCTAGGCAATGTCTTTTCCTAAAAGCTATGACGGGAGTATATGTTTGGTCAAATGTGCCTCCCCATCTTATATCCGTTTCTCCTTTCAGTTGGAGAAAGTGGTCAAACCAGTCCTCTCTGGAGGGTAAGTCTGGTCTAATCTCTCTTCGGGCCATCAATGTGACATTGTCACGGACGTACCCATAACGTGGGCTGACAGGTTCAGCAACCATTAGGTGATCTTGGAGCCAAATGTGTAGGAGAGGAGCGCATCCCTGAAACCTCCTAGTTCCGTTCTTGGCCATAGTCAAGGCATGATATAGCTGAGCAAGTATTAATGGCGCAATCCGGAATTTCACTTGGAGTTGGTCCACAATTTCCATGAGGGCCAAATTAATGGTGTCTCCTCCAGTAGGAAAGAAGAGCTGCGACAGAACCACGAGGGTGAAGGTGTCCCACCAAACACGGGGTCTTTCCTGCTTTTTGTCCCTTATCTTTTCAGCAAGGAAGGTTTTGGAGACCCGTGTGAATGCTGGGTCACCTCCTAAGGTCTGGAATTCCCCTCTTGGTAGGCCAAAGAAAGTACAAGCTTCATTCTTGTAACTATCTTTGAGGTTTGGCCTTGCTGGTTCGCCATGGTCACGAAATCGGAGGAATAGTTTGAATTCCTCAATTGTGGGAGTCAATTCATTAACTCCAAACCTAAAGAGTGAAAGTTGGGGATCCCAGAAAGGTAGGGCTGCCTGAATCATGTCCCAATTAATGGGCACATTTAACAGAGACAGAGTTTGTCCCATGTGGTATTTCTGTTCCCATTTAATTTGTTCATCTCCTTGCAATTGCCTTGTCCAAGAACGGATCCAAGGGGTATCAAAGGCACACTTCTCTATCCTAGGGAAGCGAACTCTCTCAGTCGAAGATGAAGATGCCATGCCGACTATCCGATTGAAATTCCGAGTCAATTTAGGGTTTTTCATCAAAAACTCTAAATTTATCTAAGGCATGTAACAATATATGCAAAAATTAAATCAATGCCTAAGCAGTCAATCACAGGAATTAAATCCAAGCATTCAAGTTATGGGGTCTTAAGGGTTATGTCCTTTAAATGTTTGGAAAACGCATTCAGGTCTTAGCCGGCCTTTTCTTTCATCTGCCCTTTCATCTGCTCTTTCATCTGCCTCTAGTGTCGGACTGAAAGCAAATATTTACAACTTGCCTTGAAAGGCAAAATTTACAAGAATAAATCCGGAAAGAGAATCACCTTTAGGGTTGTTGAGAACCCAAAAGGAGGGTACAAATTTGCCATTCGGGAGATGGGCTGAAATCCTATCTCTAGGGTTATTCTGCCCCTGTTCTGACCCATTTCTGTCTGATCTGGCCGGCTTTCGACTGAATCAAGACCGACTTGAATGCACGGATTAAATCGAGTTAATTTCCTTAAATTAGGGTTAAGACCAACAAAGGCGAGGGTTAATGCCCCAGATTGATTTTACCCCTATTTGTTCATTCATGTTCATGTTCACATCAGGGTTTATCAGAAGTAATAGGTGGGGAAGGATACCCAGCCCAAGGCGCCTGCCTTCAAGGGTCTGAGCCAAGTACTAGACCCTTCGCGTACCATGGCAAGAAACCAATGGCGCTTGAAGAATCTAGAAACCTGGGGAGATGGGTTTACCCTGCTTTCCCCGGCAAGCCACGGGAGCGTAGGGCTAATACCATCCCAAAAGTAAGTTTCTCGATTGAAGAAGGGTGGCTGCTAGAGAGATCTAGGTTTTGGTTAAGAAGAGCATTCACATGGTGTAGACAGCATTCAGTTCGGATCATTAATGCAGACCCCCTCATGCATGTCACCCCACGCAGTTAAAAAATTCATTCACGGTGTAGTGAGGTGCTTGTATGTGCAGTGAGGTCAAGTGCTGTGTCTGCTCGGGTGATTTTTGGATAATGGGCTGATTAAGGGTTCCTTAATGTCACTTTTATAGTAAGAATACAGAACAGTATGCAATACAATGTTCGGGTGGATCCCCAAGTAAGTGGAGGGTCACAGGGAACCGCTTAAATTCCACTTTCCTTAGGCAATTATCTCGTCCTTGTGACAGGATCCCCCAATATCATGTATTTGCATAAGTTCCATAAACCACTAAGGTTGAACAAGAAGTACTTCCTAAATCTGCTTATATCCACCTAAGTCGACTCATTTGATAACCAGGGTCCGACTGGGTTGAGGGTATCCCCAGCAAAGTCGCCAAGCTGTGCGCACCTAAAAATCCTGGATCCTAGACTGCACACCAGGCGCACTTTCTGTGCGTGCCTCGGGACATTCGGAGTCGCCACTGCCTGAGAGTGCAGGCAGACACGGTTTTGCCCTATCCGGGTCTAAGTCTGGTCTGCGGCTTATTAAAGATCTAGCTAAGTCCTTGGTTACGTCCAGGGAGGTCCTAAAGACACCCCGGTCCGCCCCATCAGTTTGACGGGTCCCTCAGGTCTCCCTGGTTTCTGAGTCAATTTCATCCTTTTCCTAGACCAGCATGCTACCTTGTTAGGTCTGGCGGGGCCCTCTGGAAGTGTGGGTCCCTTTTTATTTGATTTTATCTTTTTATTTATTTAGGTGAAGTGGGTCAGACCCGGGTCCCGTTGGAAGACCCGTGAGTTGCCATGGTTGGGCCTTGGGCCCAGTTGGGTTATTGGGTAACCCATTTGGTTATTTACTTAAACTATTTACACATGCCATGGGCTTAGTGGGCTTGGATTTGGCCCATTAGCCAAGGGTCAAAGGGCCTGGGCCTGCTTATTGAAAACAGGCTTGGTTTGGGCCGGTCTAAGGTGGACCACTCATGTAGGCCAAAAGGAGGTCTTGGTGGGCCCATTTGGGCCCATGGTCCAAAAATGGGCTAAAGATAGCCCAAACTGCTTAAGGGACTGGTTCAGGCCGGTTCAGGTCGAATCAGGTTCAACCGGACCGAAAAATTATGTTTTTTAATTATATTTACATCTGCCCGTATTTGTTATACGGTCCACCCTTGCCCGTGAATACAGTCCGGTTTGTCTTGCTCGTGAGGCAATTACAGTCCCGCTCGGACCGCTCTGAGTTTATGGACACGATCAGTTTTACATTTTTTGCAGCCGATTCCGATCGGGAGCAGTTCCGTGGCCTCCTTGAGGTCTTCAACAACTTCAGTAGTAGTTCTGATGCCTTCTAACATGGTACACTTGCCTTCTTTACCATCTTCAAGTCCTCTTTTGCTGATGCTTGAGAATGGGATTAAGCCCCATTTTTTAGATCATGCCATCTTCCAATAGTGTAGCCAAAAGAAAAGGAAATGGTAGTGGGGAGGGGGTTACATAGGAGGGTTTAAAGAGGCATTTATGAATTCAACCCATTAGCTAAGAAATGTCATATCTCTTTTTTTTTGTGTTAATTTTATGGTTCCATCCTCTTCTTATCCCATAAGAAGATGCTCATTTGCATGGGAATTCTCCAACAAACAATGAAGCCAATGGGTTAGTAGCATGGTAATAACACAAAAGAGAACTTAAATGAAATGATTCATATATACTAAAAAGAAGTTGATATAAAAGTTACCACACTAGTACTCCTTTGATTTGGTGATGTAATGACTCTCTAATGATTTCGGCAGCGCTTCCGCGTCCTCCGGGATTTTCTAGATTGAATTTAAAAGAGCCTTGATGGGAGGTTGGGTTTAAGAAGAGGCTTTTGGAGTTTTAGGCATGGTTTTGGGGTGACAAGGGTATTTTGGGCATTAAATGGGCTTGGGTAGGGTGGTGGCAATTGGGCAGCATTTGGTCGTGGTAATCAGCAAGGAAGAGAGGAGGGTCGGCCAGGTAGAATGGCTTGTTCAAATGAGGGGGGTGGCCTCTCTATTTATAGGCAAAATTTGCGTGCCCGTATTTGAAGTACTGGCATGCCTTGCCCGTACTTCAAGTACGGGCGTGCCTTGCCCGTACTTCAAGTACGGGCGTGCCTTGCCCGTAATTCAAATACGGGCAAAAAACGCACATTTGCAAATCTCGCGAATCGGCCGTACGGGACGCGTGTCCCGTCGTACAGTGACGCATGTCTTCTTCCAGAATCTTGCCCGTATTTCAAATACGGGCATGCCCTGCCCGTAATTCAAATACGGTCCAGCACGTTTTTAAAATGTTTGGATTTCAAACTTTTATTCAATTTGGTTTTTTGCAAGATTCTTATTCGATTTTTCCGATTATTTTATTAAAAAGCGAGATTAAAATATTATTAAACACATTTATCTTATTTATTTTATTGTTTTATTCCATTTTTGCCGCCTTTTTTGCCACATGGGCAGTTTTTCTAAAACTTCAACTGCTCATAACTTCTTCGTCTGGTGTCCGATTTCAGCAAACTTAGTGTCGTTGGAACCGGCTCGAAACCACCTATCTACTGGCATCAAGTTTGGCAGTTGAATTGGGGTCGAGCAAAAAGTCACCCCAAAAGTTTGACCAACTCATATCTTTCTCAGCTGGACTCCGATTCCAGCAAATTCAGTTGCGTTGGAATCGTGTCGAAATGCTCTTTTCAATGAGATGAAGTTTGATGGCCAAATTTACTTGTATCAAAAAGTCAATTTTTGACCCCCTCAGGGTTTGACTTTTAGTTTGACTTTTCATTTTTGTTTATTTTGGGGGTGCAAAAATCAGGTGCTAACAACAGGTTCGGGCATCAAATGGCACCCAGGTATATCAAATAAGAAAATCAATCAGGAAAATTCAAAAAGTGAAAAACATCAAAATCAATTGAGTTTGTAGTGGTCAATTTTAAATCCACATTCTTTTCAAAATTTGCTTGTCTCGTATTTCTTTTAATAGCCACGAGAGCTCCAAGAAATCTGAGATAAGGAAGAGACGCCACCCCATCAGACTTCAAGCAGGGTGTGTGCACCTAAAAATCCTAGTTCCTAGATCGCACACCGGGCGCACTTTTCGTGCGTGCCACGGGACATTCGGAGTCGCCACTGCCTGAGAGGTGCAGGCAGACACTGTTTTGCCCTAACCGGGTCTAAGTCTGGTCTGCGGCTTATTAGAGATCTAGCTAAGTCCTCGGTTACGTCCGGGGAAGCCCTAAGACACCCCGGCCCGCCCCGTCAGTTTGACGGGTCCCTCGGGTCTCCCTGGTTTTTGAGTCAATTTCACCCTTTTCCTAGACCAGCATGCTACCTTATTAGGTCTGGCGGGGCCCTCTGGAGGTGTGGGTCCTTTTTTATTTGATTTTATCTTTTTATTTATTTAAGTGAAGTGGGTCGGACCCGGGTCCCGTTGGAAGACCCGTGGGTTGCCATGGTTGGGCCATGGGCCCAGTTGGGTTATTGGGTAACCCATTTGGTTATTTATTGAAACTATTTACACATGCAATGGACTTAGTGGGCTTGGATTTGGCCCATTAGCCAAGGGTCAAGGGGCCTGGGCCTGTTTATTGAAAACAGGCCTGGTATAGGCCAGTCAAAAGTGGGCCACTCAATTGAGCCCAGGGTGGTCTTGATGGGCCTATCTAGGCCCAAAGTTTTCAAATGGGCTAAGAATAGCCCAAAGTGTATAGGAGACCGGTTCAAGCCGGTTCAGGTCTGGTCCAGTCCAACCGGACCGAAAATTAAGTTTTTTACATTATTTTTATATCTGCCCGTATTTGTTATACGGGCTGCCGCTGCCCGTAAATGAAATCCGGTTACGCCTTGCCCGTGAAGCAAACACGGTCCACCCCGGACCGCTCTGAGTTTACGGGCGCCTCCAGTTTTGCATATTCGGTGCCGACTCTTCCTGGGATCAATTCCGTGGCCTTTTCAGGTATTCCAAAGACCTCTGCTGAGCTTCTTAGTTTCTTCAAAATGTTGTATTGGCTTCATTGGGCTTTCAAAGCCACTTTTCTTCTCCTTTCATGTTCTTTGGGTCTTGGGCTTCTTTCAGTAAGATTACTTGTTGACTCCGATTGAATTGGGCAGCGCTTCCGCGTCCTCTGGGAACTCTTAAAATGGTATGGAAAGGGTTTGGTTAGGTTCTTCAATCCAGGAAGATGAAAGGTTAAAATTTAGGCAAGGTTTTGGGTGTTTGGGCATGGTTTTGGGACATAGGGGCAATTTAGGCATTAAAAAAAGTTTAGGGTGGTGGAGTGGTGGCATGATGGCAGGGTTCGGCGGTGGGTAGCTTCAAGAGGGCAGGGGTTATGGCCAGAGGAGAGGGCTTGCTCAAATGAGGGGGGTGGCCTCTCTATTTATAGGCAAAATTTTCGTGCCCGTATTTGAAGTACGGGCATTCCTTACCCGTACTTGAAGTACGAGCGTGCCTTGCCCGTACTTCAAGTACGGGCGAAAAACGCACATTTTCAAATCTCGCAAAATCGGCCGTACGGGACGCGTGTCCCGCCGTACAGCGACACGCGTCCCCTTCTAGAAGCTTGCCCGTATTTGAAATACGGGCATGCCTCGCCCGTACTTCAAATACGGTCCAGCACGTTTTTAAAATGTTGGATTTCAAATGCTTTATTAAATTTGATTTATTTAAAGATTTTTATCCGATTTTTTTATTATTTTATTATAAAAACGAGATTCTTTTATTAAAATATTATTAAAAAACAAAGATATTTTTATTAAATGATTATTTTATTTATTTAATTCATTTATTCTGCTTTTTGCTGCTGTTTTGCCACATGGGCAGCTTTCTTTGAAATTTCAACTGCCCATAACTTTTCCGTCCGATGTCCGATTTCAGCAAATTTGGTGTTGTTGGAATCGGCTCGGAACCCACTATCCACTGGGATCAAATTGGGCAGTTGAATTGGGGTTGAACAAAAAGTCAACTTTCGCTTCCCCAAAAGTTTGACCGGCTCATAACTTCCTCATCCGGACTCCGATTCTGGCAAACTCAGTTGCGTTAGAACCGTGTCGAAATGCTCTTTTCAATGAGAGGAAGTTTGATGGCCAATTCTCTTTGGATCAAAGAGTCAAATTTTGGCCCCCTCAGGGTTTGTCTTTTTAATTGAAATTTTCATTTTCTTCATTTTTTTGGGGTGCAAAAATCAGGTGCTAACACAGGGGTTTCATTGGCTATCTTCAAATCCATGTTTTTATCATTTCTTTGTTTGACCAAAGCAAGTTCAATTAATGAAATGACTTTCAAATGTGCAATTTTGAGTTGTGTCTGTTCTTTGCTGTTCATTGTGCTACAACTACAGGCCACTCAGAAAATTTGTCTTTTTCATCATTTTCTCCACACTTTTCAGGAGATTAATGTTTATATTAGTTGTAAGTTGCAAAGATTGCCACCTTACCCACTTTTGTTTAAAAATTTTGTCTCAAATCTTACTTCATAGCCACGAGTGCTCAGTGAGACTAGAGAGGAGGATCTGCCCCTTAAGGTTAGGGACTTTTCAGCAAATCTTGCACACAAATTCTTTTTCCAAAATCATCCATTTAATCCTTGCAAAATGCAATTAGTTAGACAAAATCTCAAAAAGTGCAATTGGTGGGTCTTTTTGCTCTCTACTCGTAATTGGTTCCAATTACCAGCAAAGAGGGGGCAGCTGTAGACACCTCAAATTGCACTACAAAATGAGAAAATAATGGAAAATATGTAATTGGGATTTGAAACAGGTCAAAAAAGTGTAAAATCTGGCCAAACTGGTCATGACCGTATTTTGTTTACGGTCTGGTCATGCCCGCAGTTGATATACAGGCACGACGTTAAATACGGGCAGGGCACGACCGTAATATATATACGGGGCACAGGGGTCTTTGTGCGAATTTTACCTTTTTCGATTTTGGAGCCTTATCTACACCCAAATATCTCTCTGAGAGATTCGAATTCTCTCATTTATCCTTCGAAATCTCTTATTTATCCTATTTGGCAAAGGATTGGCATTATCCTTGTGTTTAACTCAATCTGAAACTCTATCTTGCCAAACCCTGGACCAACCATGCCCCTGGCTTTGCCTATAAATAGAAGGCTTTTCCTCAAGCAAAAGGCCACGAAAATTTGAAGTCCAAGGAGCTCCAAGAGAAGAGAGGAATCTCTGCTGCTCTGCTTGCTCAATCCAGGTAAGTCCCTTTTCCCTTTTATTTTCTGTCTTCAATTCTAGAAGTAATAGGATATTCTCTATTGCTGTAGAATAAGACCATCTTTTATCTTGTATTCCTAAACCTGCCTCTAAGTACCTCAAGAGTCTTTCTAACCGTAAAACGTGAAGAGAGAGCTAGGGGAAAGGGGAACAGGTGGATCCCTAGAATAGAACCCCATAATCTGTTTTTCTACTTTTTTTTTAGAATAAAGCCTTTGATTGTGTTTGTATAACCAAACCTATCTCCAAATACCTCAAGAATCCTCTCTAGCCGTAAAACGTGAAGAGAGAGCTGGGGGAAAAGAGAACAGGTAGATCCGTAGGGTAGACCCCCATGTGCTCTAATCTGTGAGATGTGGCTGCTTTGAATATCCTGATCATGTTTTAATGGTTTTATGTTGAATCTGAATATATCATATGAATCCATGATGTTGATAGCATGAGATCCCCACTTTTTTCTATAATTTGGATTTTCACCACTTTTGCACCTACAGTACTGTTTTCGTGATTTTTGTGATATTAGGCTAAGATCCTGGATCTATCACGATCTATATGATAGATCTGGATCCAGAAGCCTGAAAGTAAATTCTAGGATTTCATGATGTGGTTTTTGAGTCCTTTTTCATTATTGAGAGAAGACCCTACGGTCTAAGTTCTCCCCTTTTCATGTTCTTCATCAACGTGGGTATTTTTGGTTTTGATTTCTTGATTTAATGTGAAATTTGGGCTATATCTATGTCCTGGACTGTTCAAGTTCAATTCTGAAATATTTTATAAAAATCATATTTTTCTAGATTTCTAGAATTTAACTTGAAACCAGATTTTTTAAGTTTTCACTTTAGATTGGTTTTATTTGATTTTATCTCAATTTTATTTTAATCATGAAACCCAAGGAATGGTATGATCATATTTGAAAGTTCTGGATCAATCAGGCTATTCGTATGAAAAAACCATACACTTTTGTCTTTTTTGTGATTTTCATGATTTTTATAGCAAGCCTTTTTCCTTTATTTTAACATGAACAATGCCTGGCAACCACCTTGTGTGGATGAATAGAGGTGCCTAACACCTTCCCCTATTCATAACCTAATCCACTTACCTATCTCTGGTTGTTTTTTAAAAATAGGGTTATTTTTACCCTAAATTTGCCTTTTTGAGCTTATTTGATATTTTGGTACCCATTCACACCTAAACAGAATGGTAGGGACTCTTTGTTTTTAACCAATCCCGTGTGATGATTGAAGAAGTCATTGAATTGATTTTTTCCCATGTCTCACACTAGGATCTTAGCCTAATATCACAAAAATCACGAAAACAGTGATGTAGGTGCAAAGATGTGAAAAATCCAAATTTTAGAAAAAAAGGAGGATTTCATGCTATAAACATCATGGATTCATATGATTCATTCAGATTCAACATTAAAACAATTAAAACATGATCAGGATATTCAAAGCAGCCACATCTCACAGATTAGAGCACATGGGGTTCTACCCTACGGATCCACCTGTTCTCTTTTCCCCTAGCTCTCTCTTCACGTTTTACGGCTAGAGAGGATTCTTGAGGTACTTAGAGATAGGTTTGGTGATACAAACACAATCAAAGGCCTTATTCTAGAAAAAAAAAAGGAGAAAAACAGATATGGGGTTCTATTCTAGGGATCCACCTGTTCCCCTTTCTCCTAGCTCTCTCTTCACGTTTTACGGCTAGAGAGACTCTTGAGGTACTTAGAGGCAAGTTTAGGAATACAGAATAAAAGAAGGCCTTATTTACAGCAATGGAGAAGATCCTATTATCTCTAGAATTGAATACAGAAAATAAAAGGGAAAAGGGACTTACCTGGATTGAGCAAGCAGAGCAGCAGGGATTCCTCTTTTCTCTTGGAGCTCTTGAGACTTCAAATTTTCGTGGCCCTTTTGCTTGAGTATCCCACCTCTATTTATAAGCAAACCCAGGGGTATGGCTGGTCCAGAGGGATATACCAAGATCTCCCCAGATTGGGTTAAAAATAAGGATAATGCCCATCCATGGCCAACAAAGATATTTCGAACGAATAAAAAAGATAATTCACCTATTTAAAGAGATATTAGACTGAAGATAAAGCTCAGAAATCGAGAAAGGATAAAATTCGCACAAATCTAATGCCCCCTTAATGTATTGCGGGCAAGTGGTGCCCGTATTTGCATTACGGGCGCTGCGTGCCCGTATACAAAATTCGGGCGGTCAGCCCGTAAATACAATACGGGCAATGCTTAAATTATTGAATTTCATGCGTTTTTGATCTGTTTTAAATCCCAATAAATATTTTCAAATATTTTCTCATTTTGTAGTGCAATTTGGGGTGTTTACACTTAGTGATTAAGTGGCCTTACATGGCCTTAAACCATTCCACGAACACCATTCATTCTCCCTCTTTGCACGACCATTCTGGCTTGTCTCACCTCATGTGAATCCCTTCTTGAAATTAAGCAATGACCACACAAAAAGGAAAAAGGAGAAGACGAAGAGAAATCCAAGGAACAAGATGAAGCTAAACATGCATCTTATTTCTTTAAATCAAGTATATTACATTAACATATGGATGGAAACATACCTTGTATGGAGGAGGAGGACTTTTGATGGTTTTTTGAGTTCCCTTGAGAGATTTTTGCAGCAATAAGAGCCCTCCTTTCTTCTAGGTAGAGGAACTTTGTGCTTTAATGGTGTAAGAATCACCCAAAACAAAGATGACAAGGTTTTCTTCAGGAAGAAAAGGATTTTAGATGACTTTAAGAGGCTTATAAGAAGCTTTCTGAAGATAGTGGAATGCAAGAAGATATTAGCAATTATAAATGACCGACCAACCTTTTACACAAGGGGCGCACAAGCCTTTTTATCAAGAAATTTGTAACCGTATATAATATACGGTTACACCTTGTCACCTCTACAATTGTAAAATCCCTAATTTTTAATAAAATTAAAAATTATTAGTTAGCAATTAAATTAAGGTTAATCTGTAATTTTTCAAAAAAAAGGAGACCAACAAGTTAACCGGGGACTTTTGAAAAAAAAAAAACTAAAAAGGAAAATTGTTGAGATTTTAGTTGGATGAATTGTGGTGGTTTGGTGGTGTGTCAAGCATGGAATCGAGATAGTTAAGCGGTGCTCATGTAGGGAAGATAGGCTGGAGTGGCAGGCATGCAATTGGGCTTTAAAACACAAAGCTGGCGGCAAGTATAAATAGACAGAAAATTTCTGTCGATTGTTTATCTTGTGATATTTAAGAACTCCAGAAATCAGAGAGAAGGGAAGAAGGAGCTAAGGTTCTGAATCAGATCTAGCATATTGGGAGAGATCAAAGAGAGTTGTTTGTGGCTACTTGGTTCTGATCAAAAGAGATTGGAGTTACCTGCGGCAGCAACTTCCATTTGGTTCAAGAGTAGAATTCCTGCAATTTGAGTTGTTCTGATCTGAAATTCAGGTTAGATCGACTAAACCTAGATCTAGTTCGTAGGATTCCTTTCACAATTGAAGGAGAAGATCAAATCTGAAGAAAACTGATCTGAAATTCAGATCAGTGCAATACGTTGGAATCTGGAGTGAAATTTCAGAATTCTTTTTGTGCAATTGAGGATTCAACAAATTAGAATTTGGTGGAAGAGGTAAGTAGCAATTTAGATTTCTGATTTTAGTATGTTTGAATGTATTGATTTATGGATTTATGCTTCTGATTTATTCAAAACTCTGTTTAGTATGTATTTGGCGCCTAAATCAGTAGAGGTTGTTTCCATGGGTGGATTAATTCCAAGAATGTGTAGAATGGTTATTCAAGGAATTAGAAATAGGATAGAAATGAATTGAAGGTGAATTCATAGGTCAGTCTTTTACAAATTTAATCTGCAGCACCTTGTCATTGGGAGTTTTTGCACCTAGATTTAAAGGGCATGGAATTTATGATACTAGTAAATTTAAATGCATGATAATGGTTGATCAGATGCTTAGCTATTTGCTGGAAACAAAAATAGTGGAGGAAAACAAATCATATTTTATCTACAAATTGTATTTAAGTTTGACTGTTACTAAATTTTCTGCTAGGAGTTAGTATGAACGACTGATTTTCATTGAACAGGTTCCATGTCTTAATTAAATCCAAATGTGGGTTAAAGGTCTGTTTAGAGTGCTAGGTTTGTACTAGAACTAGGTTGAAATTGAAATAATAGGTCAGTCTTAAAGATTTATTAATTCCCGCACTTGACATTGGAATCTGGTATAAGCACCAGGTGCTGTTGAGTGCAGCTGAGTGAAGCTTAATACCAGCCTATATTTTTGCCTCTTTGAATCTTCTGATTAACCACACTTTGGAACCAACTTGGGGATTTTTTTTATTGGGACTTAATTAAGAGTAAATTGAATTACTTTGGAGCAGCATGAAGTGCTACAAAGGAAGCATGACTAAGGTATAAAATTAATGAAACCAGCTCATCTTCAGCAATTGTTTAATTGTTTTCAACTCTAAGTTGGGAATTATTTAGGAAACTCATTAAATAGTTATTGCTTGACTTTTAATGTAAGAGAAGACCCTGATTTAGGATCAGATCTGAGGTTCAATGCATCGAATTGGGTACTTGTTCAGGTAAGGATTAGATCTTATAATAATGAAATGGTGCCAAGTCAATTTTCAGCCTTTGTTCAACTGTTTTAAATTCTAGTTTGAGGTTTTCATTTGTGGATCTAGTTAGGGATTATTAAAGATCTGTAGAAGAGTAAGATTACTACTGAAATAAGCTCATACATGAGTTTTGTGAAATTTCAGTGGAGCACCAGGTGTTGTTGTGGTAGGCTCCAGGTGCTATTGTAGTCCACTTTAGGAATTGCTTTGGGTAAATATTTAAAGGTGATTAAAGGACTTTGGGGATTAGGAAATACTGCAGTGAGAGTATATCTATGGTATCAAGTGAATGAAATCAGAAACTGGTATTAGTATTAAGTTGAGTGTTCGTTTGAGATCTGAATTTTGTCCAACTCAATACCAGTTTAGTACAACTATTTTAAGTATTGTTAAAACTCATTTTGGGAATTATTTATAGGGGACTTAAATGGATTTATCTGAAGTTTCCTTGGGTGAAGTATAGGTGTTGGAGTTAGGGGTGTGCTAGTGTAATGAGTATGGAAACTAGGAATATGGGTTAGTAATAAGTTAAGAGTTCTTAGGAGATCAGATTTTCTGTCCAGCTCTCTTTCTCAGCTCTCAATTAGATTTAGTGGCAATTATAAACTGGTAATTGGGGAAAACTTTTAGGGAACTTAAATAGGTGTAATCAAAGTAATTTGGAGGAAATATAGGTGCTGGAAATTGGGGGTGTACTAAGGTATTAAGGAGTGAAATCTGGAACCTGTTTAGAGAGGTGTTTTGGGTAATTGCTAGGTGCTGTCAACTTCTACGGCATATACATTTTCACCTAGTAAAACTAAACTTGGGAAATCATATAAAGGATTGTTTAGAGTTAATCAAATAGGATTTGAGGAAATCTTAAAATACTGAAGTAGGATCCTATCTATGGTATCTATTATGGAAAATAGAATTATGTATTAGCTAAAACTAAAGTATTTGGATAGAGTGCTGAACTTGTCCAGCATATATATATATATATATATATATATATATATATATATATATATATATATATATTAATGAAAACCTTTGTTTGGAAAAATACTTAGAAGGAGAATTGGGAGTGGGAAAAGAGAAAGGAAGTGAATAAGAAGGTGCCGAAATTAATATATAAATGAAGGGTTAAACTATGAAAATTGGTGGATGCTTGATATACGATATAAAGGCTTTGGAATAAAGGAATACTAAAGTAAGTTTTTATATGGAAGTTATTTGTAGATTCAGAATTTATTTGAAAAATTCTTGAAGAAATGTTAGAGAAAAACCACAACAGTTAAGTTAGTCTAAAAAGTGGAAACCAAATGGAATTTATCCAATGAAGGGGAAGATGTTAAAGGAAGGCATTGATGATTATGATAAGTAAGAGGGGAATAGGTGAGGTATCTACAAGGGAGCTACTGTTTGGGCTCAAGTTAAATAATTCAGGTCTGAATTTAGTAATGGTATTTTTAGTTCTAGTTTTAACATTCGAATTGCCAGTTTAACCGAGATTGACAATGTTACTAAATTTTGACTATAAAGAGGGATATGAGTATAAATTCTTCGTGTAGGCTACTGTTTGGGATTTAAGCAAGTAATACAAATCTAATTTCAATAATAGGAATTAATTCTGAGATTTTACACTCAAAGTTACCGGTTTAACCGAAATTCGACAGTTTTACTAAATTTAAGATTATAAAAGGATTTTTATGCAATATTATGGAAAAAGGGTTTTAAACAAAATATTTTGGTTTAAATGGATTATTCGGATTTTCCCATATACTTGGAGGATAGTTTTATTGTTTCTGACGAGATGATGATTATTTTACCTTCGTGTATCTCGGAGATGGCCCGTGTATCTTGGGATGTTGTTGCCTCCGTGTATCTCGGAGATGGCCCGTGTATCTCGGGATGTTGTTGCCTCCGTGTATCTCGGAGATGCCCCGTGTAGCTCGGGATGATATGATTGAGATTGAGATGGGTTATGCTTACTGGATTTTTCTATGGGTTTTGTTTTAGAATCTAGTGGGCATAGCTCGATATGGATCCATGTTAGGAGCTAGATAGTGGGAAGGATTGTTCTTTGCTAGTCGTAACACTTTGTTTACGCACGCGTTTCCATCGTGTATCTCGATGAGGCCTTTTCTGTATCTGGTTGGCTGCGACTATGATAGGATAGTACATGCCAACCCATTACTGTATCTGGATGGGTTCTCCCGCAATAAGTCGATGACCGTGTAGCTCGGCTTCGCTCATAAGCCGGGAGGTGGCATAGTGAGCATTGTCTTACACTAGTTAAAGGCAGTCTTATTTCATGAGTCCTGCGGCGACTTATCAACTGTTGATTTGTTGTTACATATATGTTTTGTTGAACTGGATTATTTCTGTATTTTATACGGATTGATTGAATTACTGCTGAATTACTCGGATTATTCGGAACTGATGTATTATCGCTACTGTTGCAGGATTTACAACTGTATCATATTTTAGAACTGATGAACTGTATTTGAGCATGCATGTGCTGCTTACTGGAATATTCGTATCTCATTCTTTTCCGTTTTGTTTTGTTTTCAGATTCTGGTAAGGATGGCACCAGCAGGTATATGCTTGGTTCATGTGAGGTAGTCTCGGTTATAGTGTCTTATTGTTGAGTTTGGGTTATAGTGCACTTTGATTATCCAGTTATTGTTTTATTCATGTTTTTCCTTCACTCTGATATTGCTATCCTGGGGTATATATTAACCTTCAGAGATAAGTTACGGTTTTCTCTACGTAACTTGGATCCGGGGTGTTACAACAATGATCAAATTCGTCCATGTGTCTGATTCACGCAGAAGATAAGATTTCAATCAAATCACTTATAACTGTAAGCACAATACGGTTATGCCCATTTTTGTGCATTTTCATTGTAACAGTATTGCCAATACGGTTACTTCCATCCAATTTGATTCCCTGACAGATTTCTGACAAGATTTGTGTATCTTGGCACCATATAAAATATACGATAGTTATATAACCGTATAGTATATACCGTTATACCAGATCTCTTATTGATCTACAATCATCAGAGGATCAATTATAACCGTATATACTATACGATTACAACATAACCATATATTAAATACGATTATATCATATTTGTGAGATCTGGTTTGATTTGACCTATAATTTTACCTTGATTTGACATTTTGTCTTTTAGTGCTTTAGTTTGTCACTTGGCAAGTATAATTTTTCGCACTTGTTACATGGGCAGACTTTCTGCATTTTACTGTCATTTTATTGTTTTGCTCACTTCTTCATCCGAACTCCAATTTGTACAAACTCAGTTGCGTTGGAACCGTGTTGAGATTTCTTATCCGTTGGAATTGGGTATAGCAAATAATTCAAGTTCAGAAAGTCAACTTTTGCTCCTTAGGGTTTGACATATCTTTTAGGGTTTTCATTTCTAGCTTTTAGAGGGGTGCAAAAATGAGGTGCTTATACGAGGAAAGATAGGCAGTAAAGTCATAAAGGAGATTTGGGATGTTAATAAAGTTCAGTGGATTTTTAAGCCATCTAAGGGTACTGCAGGAGGAATGATTTTGGCTTGGAAAATTAAATGCTTTTCAAATGAGGCAAGTGTGGATTAAAGAGTTTTCGGTTTCTACATTGTTACTTGATACCAAAATAAATGAAGAAAATCCTGATTTCTGGTGTATACAGACCTAATTCGGATTCAATGACACATGAGATGCGGGTTGAATTGGAGGAGGTGAGGTAAGGAAATCAGGTTCCATGTTGCATAGGAGGTGACTTCAACACCATCAGATTTCCCTCTGAGAGATTGGGGTGCAATCATATTGAACTACAATGCAAAGCTTCTCAAATTTTATAAAAAATCCTGCACTAGTGGATATGCCAACAAGTGGTACCCAGTATACTTGGTCAAACAATCAATCGGCTCCAGCAATGTCTAAGATTGATAAATTCTTGATATTGATTGAATAGGAGAACCTATTTTCAAACTTGATAGTGAAGGCAATGCCAAGACCAACATTGGATCATATACCTCTTTTGTTCAACTGCGAGAAAGAGATCAAGAGGCCATCTCCTTTCCGATTTGAAAATATGTGGCTTGAAGATCCATCCTTTGTCAAAAAAGTGGAATAATGGTGGAAGAATATGGATGTGGTAGGAAAACCTAACTCTATCCTTAGCCAAAAGTTAAAACTTCTAAAAGAAGAGCTAAAATGATGGAATTATGAGGAGTTTGGTAAAGTTGATGAGCATATGGCAAATGTTTTGGCCCAAGTAAAGAAGCTGGATGAAAAGGAAGGAGGGCAATTAATTTATGTTGAATGGATGTTGAGTGAAAAATTGAAAATGGAGTTCAAGCGTTTGGCTAAGCTTCAAGAAATATGTTGGCGCCAAAAATTGAGAGCTTTGTGGCTAAAGTGGGGGATAAGAATACAAGCTTTTTTCATAGAATGGCGAACACAAGATATCAGATTAATTCAATAAACAAAGTTAAGATCGAGGATAAAGTATTAAGTATATGAAGGTGAGGAAGCCTTCAAGATTAAGATATCAAATTACTTCTCTAACCTTTTCCAAAGAAGGGAAGCAATTCAGGCCTATGTTAGATGATTTGGAATTTAACACATTACTAGACGTAAATATGATTTGGCTGGAGCATCCTTTCTCCGAAGAAGTTAAAGGTGTAGTATCCCAACTTAATGGAGACAAGGCGCCGGGCTTAGACGGATTTACGATGGCATTCTATAATGTAAAACCCCGAATTTTCACATAATAAATAAATAAATAACAAATAAAAGAAAATATGAGTTGAAGTCCTAGTTTCAAATAAAAAGTGAAGATTTAGAGAATAAGTAATTCGAATAAGTAATAAGTTGTAAATAAAGAAAGAATTTTGAGGAAATTAGCCTAAAAGGGTAAAAAGGGTATTTTGGTAATTTTCAGAAAAGGGTAATTAATAAATAGATCATTAAATAATAACTAGGATTAGAAAATAGAAAAAAATAATTTATTTAAACAAGTTAGAAATTAAAAGAAAGTAATAAAAGCCTAAATGAGGAAAAAGGGTAATTAGGAGATTTCAAGTCTTAATTGGGAGAAAAGTAACTTAATTTGGGTTGTAGGTGATAATTAGGACGTAAGAGAGTGTTAGGCATGAAAATTAGGCTGTAAAGAGTATTTAGATAATAAGAAAATTGATTAGTATTGTTTTAGTAGAAAAATAGAAGGTGGAGAAAAAGTAGGAATTAATTAGAAGGTGTTAGACTTTAACTAAACCATCATGGGGTTGGGTTAGCCCAATTAAAGGAACCTATTAGGGTTGGTTTAGGACTCTTATAGCCTAATATAAATAGAAAACAAAGAGGAGAAAAGAAAGAATTTTCGTGGATTAAATATTGAGAGAAAGGAAGAAGGCTGTTAATGGAGTTGTCCGACCAGTCTCCATCAAATCGCGATCGAGGAAAATCCGTACGGTACATCGACTTCAAATTTGGAGGTTTTGATCTTCACTGATGGAACTACAATGTGAATGATGGAGATTGGAATTGGAGAACTCTAGGTTGGTGTGTTTTGGAGCAAAAGTTGGGTCCAGAATTAGAAACTTCAAAGGAAGATGGATTTTTAGCATATGAGGCAAGTAGTAACCCTTGAAAACTGGAGGAACTGAATGGTTTCGTTTTCTATGATTTAATATGGTTTGAATGGATTAGTCGGAACTGGATTTACATGGAATCAAATGTTTTATATTATAGGATTTTGTATTCTTGAAGGATTGGTTAATATAATGAAGAAAACTTGGTTTAATCATGCAAATAATTGTAGGATGGTATTTAATTGAAACAAATTAATCTAGAAGGCTTTAGGTATGTTTTAGAATGTTAGTAGATTAATTTAGACCAATGAAACATATAGCAAAAGCCTAAAAATCCGAACTTGGTAAATCTGGAAATTACTGTTGAAAATTTTCACGAGCGCCTAGGACCGCCCAGGACCGCCTAGACAGCAGAGGTAGGCGCTCTAATCAGAATTTAAGGGATTTTGGGATTTTGATAATACGATTAAATACCTAGTAATTTTTCTAGTATGATAATCATTCTACTAACTTTATAAAGACCTAATTAAGGTATAAAAATTTATAAAAATTAAATTGGAAAAATTAACCAATTAATTGAAGGTTATAATGTAAGGTTGGTGCATGAAAAGGCCTAAATGGTATGGGATATTGATCGGAATAATACTACTGGAATTTATAGGGTAAAAACATCTTCTAAACTTTATTTTAGGTCTGTAGGATATGCTGGAGAATAAAAATACAGAAAATTTAAACAGAAACTACCTTAAGTATTATGATGGGAAATTGGATTCTAATAAAGGGATTAATAAGGAGAACTCTAAGCAAGACTTGAATTACTTTTGGGTTGTACTTTAAATATGAATATTGATTTTTGGAATTGCATAAACTCTAATTTTTATCGAATTTAGGATACATGAGTTTTATTTTGAATATAATTGGGAAATTGCATATGTTATTCCAAAAAAGGCTTTATTTGGATTTTTAAGGATTGAATCATGGTTTTCTCTTGGAATTGAATACTTTGGTATGGATTGGTATGTGGTATGATGTTATTCGCTTTTCTTTTACGGTTGGGTAATACGGCTTCTGTGGTTGAGTTGATACTAGCTTTTATGGCAGAGATGGGTAATCCTCTGTGTAGAGATGTGTAATCCTTTACAGGTAAAAGTGTGTATGCCTCCCACAGTAGCGTGTCCTCTCGTATGCTGTTTTATCGTGGTTTGTGTCAATGGGCTTAGCTGTATATGGATCCATAGTTTGGCTGGTTAGCTAAGTGGTATTTTATTTGGGTTGAGTTATTCCTATGTGCGAGCGTGGTTCCTTTGCAAGTTAGTTTGCTCTGGAAGGTACTATATCTGGAGGGACACCCCGGTGCTCCACTGGTGATTCCCTGTACATGTGGATAAGCGACCATCTCTATGTATTGATTCCGGGTGCTGCATGCTGGTGGTACATGCCAACTCTGTTGAGTTCGTGCGCAATAAGTCGATGACTACGACTCCTATCTAAGGTGATCTTCACGGGTTTGAGTGTCTTAGTAGCTTCGCCCTTAAGTCACACGGTGGTATAGCATTTAGTTGAGTGTCATCTCAAATACTTATCATCTTTGTGAGTTCTGCAATGGCACGTGTTTTATCGCTTTGGTTGGTTTTACCTCGATAACATCTTATTGCTGGTACTTATGCATGATTATCTATTTTATCGCTTTATTTGGATTGCTATCGATAATTTGAACTCATCGTCTTATCGTTGATTAATCACATACCTCATGACTATTTGCTTACATTAGACTGTTTCCAATTGCATGCACCTGCTACTTGTTGAAATGTAAATCTCACTCCGTTTTCCCCTATTTTTCAGGTTGCTTGGAGAGATCGCGAAGATGGGGTTTTAATTTGAGGGGTAGAATTGTAATTGGTATTAATGTCACATGTTGATTAGACAAATGTTATTGTAAATTGAATTGATTAAATGGAATAAAGAATTGTTTTATTTTCCACCAGAACTCTGATGTAATTAATTAGTTTTAAAATTATTGTGAATCTTAGTTCGTATCTGACCCCAGCTTTGTGGCACCTCTTTGGTTGTTGAACCGGACTTAGGTTGTTACAGTAGCGAACTGGGTTCGGGTTGGGTGCCGGTTTGCACTTACCCCGGTTCGGGGCGTTACATATAAAGCATGCTGGCACGTGATAAAGGATGTTCTCCTAGCCACTATCCATAAGTTCCATGAGAGTGGGAAGTTTGTAAGAAGTATAAATGCCATGTTCATTGTGCTGATTCCGAAGAAGGAAGGAACAAATAAATTGAAAATTTTGGACTTATAAGTCTTATGGGTAGAGTATACAAGATCTGGGTGAAGCTATTGGCGAATGAATTGAAACCGGTACTACAATCTCTGCTATCACAGTGTGCACGCATTGATCTGCGGGCGCACTTCTGATGGCTGGGATCTCCTTGGGAGAAATGGGGAATGGGAGTTGCCACTGCCTGATGGGGTGCAAGCAGACACCTGAGTGCCTAGTGTTTTTCTATTAGGTGGTTTGCGGCTTGAGATTCTGTTTAAGTGCTTGGTTACGGTTCGAGGAAGTCCATAGACACTCTGGTCCGCCCCGTCGGTTGATGGGTCCCTTGGGTTATCCCTGGTTAAGCTTGATTTGAGTCAACTCACTTTTTCTCACCGGTTCCTAAACTAGCATGTATGTTTGATTGAGTCATAGTGGGACTACATGTATGGTGTAGATCCCTTTATTTGGTTTTTTGTCTTTTTAGTTCAAGTGACCTGAGTCTGATGTGTGGGCTCCGTTAGAAGGCCCACAGGATGAGATGGCCTAAATCCCAATTAGGGTTACTACACAGGGTAGCACCCTTTCTGGTTCAAGGTTGGTTGGTTGGAATGGGTGGGCCCAGTTGGAAGGCCCACGAATACTCAATTTGGGCCCAAGGCCCAATTTGGGTTCTGGGTTGATCCAAAACCCTGATGGATTTAGTTGTTTCAATTGGAAAGGGTTAAAAATAATAAAGGAAAGCAAAATCTGCATTTTTCGGGGTTTTTTTTGGGTTTGGCCGAAATGACAGTTTGGCCAAACCCTAAATTGTTCATGACCGAAAGTATATTTTGGTCATGCTAAAAACAGGCATGACCAAAATATAATTTCGGTTATACAAGTTTTATACTTGACCGAACTGTGTTTTCGATCAAGTACAAAAAACCTTATTTTTGCAATTTTTCAAGAGGGCTCGGGTTCTATGGTTCTTTGGAGAAACTAGGGACTGTGTGGGCCCATTTGTGGGCCCACAGTGGTCTGGGATTAAGGGTTATAAGCCCTCTTTAGCAACTTTTTAAACCTAAGAGAGGGAGATTAAGGCTTGGGGCCTTATTCCCCCATTTGTGTCGAAGCTCAAATGGATGAAACAGGGACCTTTGGTGTCCCTGTTTTGGTGCTTATGACATCTCTCCTTCCTTCATGAGAAGAGGGAAGGAGGTGACCCGATTGGCCCATGTCCAAGTCTCATACGGCCACACCATGCATATATACACAATAACAAGATGAGACAAGTGCTAAAGAGGTAAAAAGGGGCTTAAGACACTTTAAAGAGGCCATGTGTGTGTGGGTGCAAGCATGGAGTGTGCATGCTAGGGAATGAAGACTACCTAGAATAAGGGGAAGGGGACAAACATGCTTTAATTGCCAAAGTGCAAGATGGATCATGCTTGAGGCTCTTGTAGGCATTCAACATGGCATTCGAAAGGGAAACCTAGCATGCTTTCAATCATGTGCAACGGTGAGTGGATCATGAGTTTGGTGCTTGTGATGGGCACTGCCCAAGTGCAAGAAAGCATACAACTTACACAACCATATCTCATGGTGAAATAAGAACACAAGCAAGCTTGGAAGTAATATAAAAGCCATTAAAGAAGGGGATATGGGGATTTACAGGATACATTGGATTTAAAGAGGAAGAGGGAGAACACTCTCTCCCTTTATCAAATAAAATGAAACAAAAAGTGATACAAGGAGCATGCCTTAAAGGGTGACCCTAAATGGTGCTACATGGTCTCTCATCTTCTATTTTCAAGCTTAAACACCTCCCCTTACCATGGGAACTCATTCATGTGAAGGAGTGAAAGGAAATGAAGAGGAAACAAGAGAGTGAAAGCAAGCCAAAATGGAGAAAACAGCAAGTATGAAGCCAAGCTCACATTCACTTCAAATTTACATATGTTACATAAAAGAAGCTTAGGAAGCTTACCTTGGGGTTAGAAACCTCCTTGGGTGTGTGTTGAAGCTCCTTGAGGTGTTGAAAGCAAGTGGAGTACCCTCCTTCAGTCCCAAATGAGTTTCGCAAACTTCCTTCTTGGTTAGAGTTAAGGAAGAAGAGGTTGGGAGGTGGTTTGATAGTGTTTGGAGGGGGTTAGATGACTTGGGGTGTGGGAGAGGTGTGAGAGAGATAGACGTATGGGGTAGAGGGGTTAGAACAAGCCAAAGTCAACCAACCCTTGCAAACAAGCTGCTAGTTTCATTTTATAGACAAAACAATTGTAACCGAAATTATATTTCGGTTACAAATACATCAAATCAGAAATGATGATTTGCAGGGATAAGGTCAGAAAATTTGACAGAAAACCTTAGAACCTTATCCTTAGAACCAAAAGGGGAGAACTTAGACTGTAGGGTCTTCTCTCAATAATGAAAAAGGACTCAAAAACCACATCATGAAACCCTAGAAGTTACTTTCAGGCTTCTGAATCCAGATCTATCATATTGATCATGACGGATCTAGGATCTTAGCCTAATATCACAAAAATCACGAAAACAGTGCTGTAGGCGCAAAAGTGGTGAAAATCCAATTTTTAGGAAAAAGTGGGGATCTCATGCTATAAACATCATAGATTCATAGGATTCATTCAGATTCAACATAAAAACAATTAAAATATGATTAGGATATTCAAAGCAGCCACATCTCACAGATTAGAGCACATGGGGGTCTACCCTACGGATCCACCTGTTCTCTTTTCCCCTAGCTCTCTCTTCACGTTTTACGGCTAGAGAGGATTCTTGAGGTACTTGGAGATAGGTTTGGTGATACGAACACAATCAAAGGCCTTATTCTAGAAAAAAAATGAGAAAAACAGATTATGGGGTTCTATTCTAGGAATCCATCTGTTCCCTTTCCCCTACTCTCTCTTCACGTTTTACGGCTAGAGAGACTCTTGAGGTACTTAGAGACAAGTTTAGGAATACAGAATAAAAAATGGCCTTATTCTACAGCAATGGAAAAGATCCTATTACTTCTAGAATTGAAGACAGAAAATAAAAGGGAAAAGAGACTTACCTAGATTGAGCAAGCAGAGCAGCAGGGATTCCTCTCTTCTCTTGGAGCTCCTTGGACTTCAAAATTTCGTGGCCTTTTGCTTGAGGAGGGGCCCTCTATTTATAAGCAAACTCAAGGGCATGGTTGGTCCAGGGTTTGGCAAGATAGAGTTTCATATTGAATTAAATACAAGGATAATGCCCATCCATGGCCAACAAGGATAATCCGAACGAATAAAAGATATAATTCGCTCATTTAAAGAGATATTAGACTGAAGGCAAAGCTCAGAAATCGAGAAAGGATAAAATTCACACAAATCTAATGCGCCCGTAAATGTATTACGGGCAAGTGGTGTCCGTATTTGTATTAAGGGTGCTGCGTGCCCATATACATTTTTCGGGCGAGGCTAGCCCGTAGGTACAATACGGGCAACACTTAAATGATTGATTTTTATGCATTTTGGGCCTGTTTTAAATCCCAATTATATGTTTTCATTATTTTCTCATTTTGTAGTGCAATTTGGGGTGTCTACAGGAATAGAGCTAAGATTCATTTTTTTGGATGATCTATGGGTGGGGGAATATCGATTAAAATATGGATTTCCTAATATATACAACATCTTTAGGCACCAAAGTGCATCTGATAGTGATTATATATCCAATTTAGTGGCTGGGAGCATGTGGAATATTGAGTTGAGAAGAAGCTTGTTTGATTGGGACGTAAATAACTATGAAGAGCTATTACAAGCACTATATAGTATCCAGCTGAGTTATGAAGAAGACAACCGAATTTGGACTAACAAGAAATTAGGTATTTTCTCGATGAAGTCAGCATTTGAAGTCTTGAACACAACATGAGCGTCGTTCTCAGCCTCCAAGGTAATCTGGAATAGCTGTATTCCAAGCAAAGTAGCCTTCTTTTTCTGGGCAACGACCTTTGATAGAATTTTAACAATGGACTAGTTGAGGAGACGCGGGTTGGCAAACCCCAAACAGATGCATCATGTGTAGAGCTATAAGTTTTGCTCAGACTGCTCGAAGCTTGCCTAGTCCAACCCAAATAACAGCCCAATTTAAGGTTTAAGTTTGGGTTTGGGTTGGGCTCAATTTTAGGACCGAACTTGAGTTAGGGTTGGGCTCGGGCTCACATGTCACAACCCGAAAAGCCCAAACTATTTTATAATAACATGTTAAAACCTAGATTGTCTATCAACTCTTCCCCTCTGATCCTCTTACACCAGTGAACATTGAAGATAAGAATAGGTTCTTCAATAAAATTCTCTCAACTTCAATTTACAAAATGATTTGTGTTTCATGTGTTAATGTCAAAAAAAGCATAGCATCTAACATCGATGGTATATCGTCATTTTTTGAAGAAACTAAAGTGTTAAAACATACAATCTTCAATTATAAAGCTTTTTAACTACAATCTCTGGGATTTTCCCCATACATGTATATGAACACCAAAGTTAGAGGTATCCAACTTTAATTTGTCCTGCCAAAACTTTTAAATAATAGTTCGTATAAATGAATTATTATATAGTACTATTGCATCCTAACTAGTATTTTATTTTATGAAGTCTAATATAGTTCATAAAAGGATTGAGCATGTCATTATTCTATTGAGTATATTTAGTTTGGGTTGGCTCGAACCCAGCTTGAACTCAAGGAATTGAGTTTGGGTTGGGTTTGTGTAACGCCCCAAACCGGGGTAAGTGCAAACCCGCACCCAACCCGAACCCGGTTCGCTACTGTAACAACCCAAGTCCGGTTCAACAACCAAACCTGAGGTGTTATCACGAAGCTAGGGTCAGATACGAACTAAGATTCACAATAATTTTAAAACTAATTAATTACATCAGAGTTCTGGTGGAAAATAAAACAATTCTTTATTCCATTTAATCAATTCAATTTATAATAACATTTGTCTAATCAACATGTGACATTAATACCAATTACAATTCTACCCCTCAAATTAAAACCCTATCTTCGCGATCTTTCCAAGCAACCTGAAAAATAAGGGAAAACGGAGTGAGATTTACATTTCAACAAGTAGCAGGTGCATGCAATTGGAAACAGTCTAATGTAAGCAAATAGTTATGAGGTATGCGATTAATCAACGATAAGACGGTGAGTTCAAATTATCGATAGCAATCCAAATAAAGCGATAAAATAGATAATCATGCATAAGTACCAGCAATAAGATGTTATCGAGGTAAAACCAACCAAAGCGATAAAACACGTGCCATTGCAGAACTCACAAAGATGATAAGTATTTGAGATGACACTCAACTAAATGCTATACCACCGTGTGACTTAAGGGCGAAGCTACTAAGACACTCAAACCCGTGAAGATCACCTTAGATAGGAGTCGTAGTCATCGACTTATTGCGCACGAACTCAACAGAGTTGGCATGTACCACCAGCATGCAGCACCCGGAATCAATACATAGAGATGGTCGCTTATCCACATGTACAGGGAATCACCAGCGGAGCACCGGGGTGTCCCTCCAGACATAGTACCTTCCAGAGCAAACTAACTTGCAAAGGAACCACGCTCGCACATAGGAATAACTCAACCCAAATAAAATACCACTTAGCTAACCAACCAAACTATAGATCCATATACAGCTAAGCCCATTGACACAAACCACAATAAAACAACATACGAGAGGACACGCTACTGTGGGAGGCATACACACTTTTACCTGTAAAGGATTACACATCTCTACATTGAGGATTACCCATCTCTGCCGTAAAAGCTAGTATCAACTCAACCACAGAAGCCGTATTACCCAACCGTAAAAGAAAAGCGAATAACATCATACCACATACCAATCCATACCAAAGTATTCAATTCCAAGAGAAAACTACGATTCAATCCTTAAAAATCCAAATAAAGCCTTTTTTGGAATAACATATGCAATTTCCCAATTATATTCAAAATAAAACTCATGTATCCTAAATTCGATAAAAATCTGAGTTTATGCAATTCCAGAAACCAATATTCATATTTAAAGTACAACCCAAAAGTAATTCAAGTCTTGCTTAGAGTTTTTCTCATTAATCCCTTTATTAGAATCCAATTTCCCATCTTAACACCTAAGATAGTTTCTATTTAAATTTTTTGTATTTTTATTCTCCAGCATATCCTACAGACTTAAAATAAAGTTTAAAAGATGTTTATAATCTATAAATACCAGTTGTATTATTCCTAACATTATTCCCCATCGTTTAGGCCTTTTCATACACCATCTTACCATTAAGACTCTAAATATTTGGATGTCATCAAATTTAATTTTTATAATTTCTATACCTCAATTAGGCCTTTATAAAGATATTATAATAGTTAAGATACTAGAAAAATTATTAGAAATTTATTCTGATTCCAAAAATACCTTAAATCTAAATTTTCTACATAGAGCACCTACCTCTACTGTCTAGGCAGTCTTGGGCGGTCCTAGGCACTTGTGCAAATTTTCAACAGTAATTTCCAGATTTACCAAGTTCAGATTTTTTTGCTCTTGCTTGGTGTTTCATTGGTCTAAATCAATCTACTAACATTCTAAATCATACCTAAAGCCCTCTAGATTAATTTGTTTCAATTAAATACCATCCTACAATTATTTACATATTCAAACCAAGATTTCTCTATTAATTTAACAAATTCTTCAAGAATACAAAATCCTATAATATAAAACATTTGATTCCATGAAAAATCCAGTTCTGACTAATCCATTCAAACCATATTAAATCATAGAAAACAAAACCATGCAGTTCTTCCAGTTTTCAAGGGTTACTACTTGCCTCATACGCTAAAAATCCATCTTCCTTTGAAGTTTCTAATTCTGGACCCAACTTTTGCTCCAAAACGTACCAACCTAGAATTCTCCAATTCCAATCTCCATCGTTCACATTGTAGTTCTATCAGTGAAGATCAAAACCTCCAAATTTGAAGTCGATGTACCGTATGGATTTTCCCCGATCGCGATTTGATGGAGACTGGTCGGACAACTCCATCAACAGCCTTTTTCCTTTCTCTCCTTCTTTTCTCTCAATATTTAATCCATGAAAATTCTTTCTTTTCTCCTCTTTCTTTTCTATTTATACTAGGCTATAAGAGTCCTAAACCAAGCCTAATAGGTTCTGTGACATCCTGACTGCCTATGTGGACAGGTGAATGGGTAATCTCCCTAGGAGCTACCAGGCGAGGATGTGTGTATGGTTGGGATCCCACAATGCTCAGGGATGCTATAAGTAGTCTTAAGACCCAAATAAGTAAGATGTCTTTTAAGGAGCAACACGGGACTAAATCCCCTGGGAACCCTAAAGTTAAGCGTACTCGGGTGGGAGCACTGCTAGGATGGGTGACCCATGGGAAGTTTTCTCGTGTTATCCTTGAGAACAAATCCGTGAGGGCCTGTGGGCCCAGAGCGGACAATATCTTACTGGTTATGGGTCTGGGACGTTATAGGTTCCTTTAATTGGGCTAACCCAACCCCATGATGGTCTAGTTAAAGTCTAACACCTTCTGATTAATTTCTACTTTTTCTCCACCTTCTATTTTTCTACTAAAAAAATACTAATCAAATCTCTTATTATCTAAACACTCTTTACAGCCTAATTTCGTGCCTAACACTCTATTAACTCCTAAATATCACCTAAAACCCAAATTAGTTACTTTTATCCTAATTAAGACTTGAAATCTCCTAATTACCTTTTTCCTCATTTAGGCTTTTATTACTCCCTTTTAATTCTTAACTTGTCTAATTAAATTATTTTCTTCTATTTTTTAATCCTAGTTATTATTTAATGATCTATTTATTAATTACCCTTTTTTGAAAATTAACAAAATACCCCTTTTTACCCTTTTAGGCTAATTTTCTTAAAATTCTTTCTTTATTTACAACTTATTACTTATTCGAATTACTTATCCTCTAATTCTTCACTTTTTATTTTAACTAAGACTTAAACTCATAGTTTCTTTTATTTATTATTTATTTATTTATTATGTGAAAATTTGGGGTTTTACAGTTTGGGTTCACCAAGTTTGGGTTTAGGGCGGGCTGAAGAGAGTTTGGGCCAACTAATTTTAGTTTGGGTTGAGCTCAAACTCATCAAAACCCAGCCCAATCTACCCTACTTATAGCTCTAATCATGTGTAAACAGGAAGAAGAATCAGTGACTCATCTTTTCATCCATTGTTGCTGTGCTAACAAATTATGAAGGATGATGCAAAGTAGGTTGGAAACTACTTTTGGGCCTAGGTTGCAGAGTTTAGAATGTTGATGGAAACACAGGGATGGAAGAAGAGCAAATCAGCTAGGTACCTGATCTGGAACATCACTTTGACAGCGATATCTTTGGTACTTTGGGGAGAAAGGAATCGAAGAATATTCAAGGAAATGGAAAGACAAGAAGGATATATTGAGCGGGCAGTTTTGAAATTAGTATTCAAATGGTTAGTAATGTATCCCTTGATGAGTAACATCCCCTTGAAACATTTTTGATGTGTAACAAGTTTTCTGACTTAGAAGATGTTAAAGTATATTGGCATTTGATGATGTGGAAGCATCTGATGACATGGAATTTTTAAATCTGTATTTTTCTAGTTGTCACTATCTAATCAGATAGTTTGTTAACAGAGATTTGAATTAACTTTTATCTCATAGAGATTTGATATGCATCTCTTAGAATCTTATCTTTTAGAATCTTATCTCTTAAAGATTTGATATGCATCTCTTAGGATTAACTTGAATTCTGATTTCTCAGATCTGATATGTATCTCTTAGAATCTGATATGCCTTATCTAATTAAGAGATTATCTTTCTAGATTGAAATTTTCGAATCTGGAAAAATAGTTAAGAGAATATCTTATCTGTTCCTTATCAGTCAGTTGTAACAAAGTTACAACAAGTTAACTGTTTTGTTGAGTGATGTTTCAGGTTATAAATACTTATGTAAGTTTGATAGAAAACTCAACTCCTTGAGCATTAAACAAATTTATCAGAAGTATTTGAAGCTCATCGTTCTTCGGGAGAAGAACTTGAAGCCTTCGGGAGAAGGCAACTTATGATTGAAGGGAGTTCAATCATGGATGCATAAGTCGAGGGGGAGCCTTGCTGCACACAGAAGATTGAATGGAGTTCAATCTTGTCTAAGTCGAGGGGAGCTCGCTGAACAACACACTGAAGAGTCTTCTACACATTGGCGACGAAAAAGAGGGAGTCTTTTGTATGTGTAAGTCCACATTGGTGTATGTAAGATTTTGTTTAACTTTAGTGGATTGTTCATCATCTGGACGTGGTCCCGAGGATTAGGTTAATACCGAACCTCGTTAAAAAGTCTCCTGTGTTCATGTGTTACAATACAGTAGTTTAACACTAACAGATCTAACAGAAGAATTATAGGACACATCCTCATAATGCCCCACTTTCTAATGTATTCTGCCTATTGATTTTGGATAGGGGTTTCTAAGGGTACACAATTTTGTGTGCCTTGTAATCAGCTATTTTAATCAATGAAGATTACTTACTGGTCAAAAAAAAAAAAAAAAAAAGAAAGATGAGGAGAAATGATCTCACGTAAGACGGGCCTAATTTTATTAATCAGAATTTTTGAGATAATCTTATAAAAAAAATTGCGTAAGCTTATAGGCAGAAAATCATTCAAAGTTCTTGGGTGGGGGAGTCTTGGGGATCTGGGGTATGTACGTGATTCAAAGCCAAAGGCAAGGTGCCATATATACTTGAAAAAATCTTTGATAGTCTTCGCCACCTCTAGGCCAATGACATTCCAATTTGATTAGGCCAATGACATTCCAATTTGATAGTCTTTACCACCACTAGGCCTATGACATTCCAATAGGGAGTTCGTAGAAAATTCCTTGGAACGCATAGTGACCGGGGAATTTAAGCGTCCCCGTAGTTTGCACTACACTCCAAATTTCGAGTGGGCATGGAACTTGAGCCCTCAAGAAGACCCACACTGTAAAAATAGCTGAAATTCAGGCATATGGGCTAATTTTTACCTTTTTAATTTTTTTCACCAGCCTCTCAGCTCTTGGCGCATTTTAGCATAATATTTGGCTACAAAATTACAGGTTTGATTCCTGAAACCTCTCAAAGGAATTCTTGTGTGGAGATCCAGGAACTCTCATCAATGCTCGATTTCTTCCATTTCAGTGATGAGTTTCTCTTTACAAAATAAAATTATCCTTTCGTCATTGCTGAATAGAAATTCATTCCAGATCTCAAATCTCGTTATTTAGATCGATCGCTACTCCTTTCTCTTCCGCTCAATTGCGGATCACGTCTCTCTGAAATTCCGGTAATAGTTCATTTCGTCAGCTTTAGGGTTTTTAATTTGTGCCCTTCTCATATAGTATTCTAACAAACTTCCGTGAATTTCATTGGATCAAGTGATTTCCGTAAAAGAAACCAGTTCGAAGGGGTCGAGACCACTTCCAGTTCATGGTCTTTTGATCGTAAAGATGGATAAACTGCCTTCCCAATCGGGAAGGTTTGCGACGGATGGTAGTTTCAGTAGTAGCAAAGATTCGAGTATCGGTCGAAGCAGTTCGTTGCCGAAGAAGTCTCTTTCCGAGCATGATTCGCCATCTTTCGGTGGTAGCCAGAGTTTGGCTTCGATTCTGAACAATCCTCATGTTGGGAAGTCAGGTGTTTATGGCTCTGAAACCTCATGGATAGGATGGTGGTCTTCATCTTCTGGTAATACAGCCGAATTGGCTCCATTGATAGTAAACAAGACATTTCCGGAAGTTAGTCGATCCGACTTCCAGCCCTACTTGGCTTCGATCTCAGAGTCATATGGGAGATTTGAGGATATCAGGCACCATACGAGTAAAGAAAACAGTGATTTGGAGGGCAATTCGGGTTCAACCTTGAGTATTGGCGGTGAGGGAGAAGTTCGAGGTCAAGGGGAAGCTCTTGTTGCGTGCTTGAGAGAAGTACCGTCCTTGTATTTTAAGGAGGATTTCGCCCTGGAAGATGGGGCAACTTTCCGGGTAGCTTGCCCGTTCTCGACAATCTCTGAGAATGTAATGTTGCAGGAGAAGCTGTCTCATTACTTGGATATAGTTGAGCTTCACTTGGTCAAAGAGATATCATTGCGTTCGGATTCGTTCTTCGAAGCTCAGGGGCAGCTTCAAGATTTGAATGTCAAGATTGTGGAAGCGTGTGGTAGGATCCGCGAACTGAAGGAAACTATAAGGCTCTTGGATGTGGATTTGGTAGATTCAGCCAGACAGATTCAAAACTTGAATGAAACAAGGAGCAATCTGTTGGCGCTTCAACAAAAATTGAGGCTCATATTATATGTTAATCAAGCACTTTCAGCTCTCAAACTGGTAACTAAATTTTTATAATGTTTGGTTCTTGCTCAATTGTCATTTTTTATCTCCTTTGGTTCTGCATTCATGGTTAAGGACAGTAGGCCCTGAATGGTGATTGGCTTCTGGTGCGCAATGCAACAGCTTTTATCTTGTAAACTCTATAGCATTTGTTTGTTTCAACTTAGCAAATTTCTTTCTTGTGAGCCAAGTTTCATGGTAATGTTTTCTCTGCTGGCTGCATTATTGTCTTTTTACTTTGTACTTGACGGACAATGGCATCCCTGGTTGACCTATCCTTCATTTATGGTTGCGTGAGAACACTATTGTGGGCCTATGCTTTTAGACCTGCAGAGATACAGATTTATAATTTATTCTACAAACTCAAAAGGTTCACTAGATGCATGGTTCCTAAATGCGTAGGTGAGCCCAGGTGTGAAATAATGATTTATAATTGTATCACAGGTTAAAAATGACTGGTAAACTCATAAGGATAACATCTAAGAAAAAAAAACTAATTTGTAAATATAGATTAGGTAAATGAAAGCCAGTATACTTGCATAATTTATTACTTGCCTTCATGGTCATGTATTTAATGATACTTATATAATTTTAGTAATATAACTAATAAGTAGATTTTAATTATAAATAATTATTGCTTTAGCTTCATATTTTATATTTTTATTAATAGAGTGTGTAAATAATTATGTTATCAGTGATGTACTTGAGTAGTTATTTATAAATTAGTGTGAATAGTACGAATAATGATTTAATATCAATTGCTGATAATAAGAAATTAATTATCTCTAGATTTAATATGAGTGAAGGAAGGTTATAGTAATTAATATTCCTTGTATTCTAGGGAATTGAGGAACTTGGGATGGAATTTGCAATGCAAAGAGAATGAGCTAAAGGGATTGAATGGAGAGTGGTACTTTCAGTAGTGATCAATTAGTTTTTTAGTGGGAATATCAGAGGGATCAAATGAAAAGAGAATTCATGGATTTTTTTGATGATCATTACTTTGAGACAAAGATCCATGAATGCTGCCTAATATCATGGATGTCAAAGCAATGGAGAGAAAAGTATTTGAAGCTAGATTGATTGAGACTGGGTTGCTTGTAACAGAATATGGGCCTTTCTCCCTTTGTATGTTGCCCAGGGTAGCATCCTAATTTTATGAGACTCAGATTTTGGGTAGGAATCTGATGTGAGAATTTTGGGGTGGGGAGGCCAGGATGTGGTTTAGCGTTTATTAAATTCAAGAATGTTGATGTCCATTCTGAGTAGAAGATTACTACTTTTTAGGAGTTTTTATGTGATTTCTTGAGTGGGGAGCCCAATGGTTTCTACTAGTTATGTTTAATATTGTCAGATTCTTGTATGAGAATTGGGGTGGGCGTGTAGGCGCCGGAAGAGGGGGGGGGGGGGGGGGGGGGGGGTGTGTGTGGAGGAAGAAATCATGAGAAGCATGTGCAATCTTTCCTTCATAATTAGTGATCTTATTCTTGAATTTGTATACGGGTGGGGTGTGTGGAGGAAGAAATCATGAGAAGCATGTGCAATCTTTCCTTCATAATTAGTGATCTTATTCTTGAATTTGTATACAATTTTTTGATAGAAGTGGCATTTCACCTTGTAATGCTTTGTGTTACATGTGATATGTGCATTGCTTCGGCTTAGTTGAATGCACCTTTCTTATTGTGTCCTAATTGGTTCATCCTAGATTCACATTAGATCACTATCTTATCTTTTTATCCTTAAATGTGATTTATCATGGCCTTCCCATTTTTTTTCTTTGTTTTGGAAAATATTTGGTTTACTCATCCATCTTTTGAAGAATTTGTAGAAGAAGGATCCAGGTAGGCATCCTTTAGTATGATTATAGTTTATAGAAACTCTGAAGTTTTCAAAAAATAGGATTAAAGGCTGGATTGGAAACAACTTTAGAGACTTGCTTATTTGTAAGAAAACCGCTTTAGGGATATTGATGGGTTATGAAAAGTAGAGACAAGATACAGCTTCATCTAGAAAGGAGATGAGATGAGGACATAGAGAAGTGACTTAGATATATGCTTATGTCAAGAAAATATTAGTTAAAGACTCAAATTCGGGTCGCTACAAAGTTTTTCTTTAAGTTAGCTAATGGGAGGTCTAAATCTAATTTAGTTCTTGCCAATTAATTGATTGGAGATCACTAAGGTTATTATTTACTAGTTGAGGGCCTAGCTTCTTGTTATATATGATCTTGCAAATCAAAATAGGAGTTAAGGTTCATGGCAAAAAATTTGGTAGGTATAATTTATCTCAAGTAGTGGTTAAAATTTTGGTGGCATTCCACTATATGTTGGTGAAATTTTTCCACTTCCACCTCTGTGTTATGATAGTTGAGGAGAAATGATAATATGATGAATGTTCGTTCATATTGTTGAAATTTTAGTACCATGTCATGAAATTTCACCCCATTCTAACAAAATTTCGATGATACGAAGAAATCTTGCACATGTTGGCCAAAATTATGTCTTTCAAGGACAACTTCGAGGGAAATTTTGCCTCATTTTGCTTACATTCCCCCATTGTTCTTCTTCTTTTCCATTTCTCAAGCTCAAAAAAGGTATAAGGACCCTTTTTTGCCTCAATAACTTAGTGTTTGGGGCTGATTAGAGTTGCTAGATCCTTAGCGCGTGGTTTGAATGTCTCATTCAAACACGTATTGAGGGATGATAATGATATAGCTAATAGTCTAGCAAAGGCCGGGGCTAGGAGTCAATCTCTAGTATTTGGGGATATGGGTGTTTGTATGAACAGTTAGTAGTTTTTACTTTGAGGGGTGCCCTTTCTCTTGGCACCCTTGTATTGCTTTTAGATTTGTATTCTTCCTTTTCTTTCTATAAAATTTCATCATTTATAAAAAACAAAAAAAAATTTAAAAAACAGTCATTTATAAAATTTTGTGAATCTAAAACACTCTTATACGCATTTCTTGAGCATTTGAAGCATCTTAAGGGTTTTAGGTAAATGTGGATAGCTGGTCTCATAGAGTTATTTAATTTCTATTCTTATATAGCTGGTCTCATCGAGTTATCCACATTTTTGGTAAATGTGGATAACTGGTCTCATGGAGTTATTTAATTTCTATATCAAGGTTTGCTGTGCCAACGAAATTTCGTTGGTGTCGACCAGAAGCGGCATGGAAATCAGGTGGTTGGGTGGTCCGCTAAAACTTCACTTGTTTTGACTTCGCCTGTGCCGGTGAAAGATAAAGCGTTTCAATGGGGCAATCATATGTGCCGTTGAAATTGTCATATTTCGCACTGCATCCACGTCGTGCCGTGTGAAACCTGTAAAAAATGTCACAAAACGACAAAAGAAAGATGAGAGTAGAGGGAGGAGGGTGCGTACTGTCACCCATCTCACTGTTCAAATCAGAAGAAAAAATCATTGCTCAGATGAGAAGAAAAAAAAAAAAAGACAGAAAGAAGAGAGAGGGGGTGGGGGAGGGAGAGAGGGAGGGAGGGAGGGAGGAAGGAAGGAATAAAGAGAGCTGGTGGCGAGTGTACCTGGTTTGCCACCATCTTCTTGTGCTCCTACCTTGGTTGCTGGAGAGAACGACTCAATGAAGGGCATAACCCCTTCATTTTTAAAATTAAAAGAAAGGCTTACGGTCTCCCTTGTTTTTAAAATTACACCCTTATTTCATAAATATGTAATATATATATATATATTGTAAAAAATTATTTTTATGGACTATAAAAATTGTACATCTTAAATTGTAAAAACTGTAAGAAATTATTATTTATATAAATAATAAAATAATAATATTACGTTGATATTATTATATCTAATAATATAGTTAGTATACATATATATAGTTATTATCAGTAATACTATATCATTATCATTACTTTAATAACAAAATTTTAATTTTTATAATATTTTTATAACTTGTTCGAGTATTTTTTTGACATTTTGATATTTTTGGCATAGCAGTGTGAAAAATGTGGTGGCATGAGCAGAGTGCTGGTGAAATTCCGGCAAAATGGCACTCAAGGAACCCATTGAAACAGCATTCGAAATGACATGATGAACCTTGGATTAGATATATTCTATATGCATCTGTTTTTTTCTTTTTCTTGGGGGTGCAGTATAAGTATATTGATAGATTCAAGAATGTAGAAGATATAGGATGTCACATGCCAAAACAGGGATGGCTTTTGCCTTACTACCTCAATCAAAAAAATTAATACAAGAAACAGCCTTTCAAAAACCCAAGGAACATAAACCAACCGAGAGGCCTGAAGCCGGCCAACCTGGATACAGCTCTAGTGCGGCTTTCGGGTGATCACATCAAATAAAGTAGCTCCCATTACATTTGATCTCCAGAAAAGGTTCCGATTTCTTTTTGATAAATAATGAAGTGAGTATATATATTATCCAGAAAAGGTTCCGATTGTCAACAATTTTCCTATTGAGGGCTGTATCCTTGATCACTTCTGTCATGTCTGAAAATCTCGCTTGAACGTCCAAGACGACATGGATAATCACAATCTATTCCGGCAAATAACTATTAGTGAAAATTCCTCTATTCCATTCTCTCCACAGATGATACACCACCACATCAAAAGCTACTTTCTGAAGTTTCTTGATTGGAGAGGAATCTGCAAATTTTTTCACAGCCCAAACAATTCTATCCTTCTAACTCATTGCACTGAAGGCAAACAGTTAAGTCTTAGGATTGCTTTCAACACTTTCCTGCTATGGTGGCAGTCAAAAAACAAATGCTCATGATTTTCATCATTTTTTCTGCAAAATATGCACTTTGTTTGTTGAAGAATCTTTTATTTAACCAGTTTATCTTTTGTAAGAATTCTGAAATTTATAGCTAACCATAGAACGAAAGAATGACGAGGAATTTGGTATGGAAACCAGATCGAATGCTATCAGTTCACCTTCAACTGTTGCTCATCTAGTGCCTTGTCTATACTAGCTATATCAAACTCATCAGAATTAGATAAAGTCCACACTGTCTTACCAGGAAGGTTGCTCACAGGTTTTGGTAAAGCATCAAGTTTCTGCCATATCTCCATGAAGATGGATGACATTGTGTAAACACTATCCCATTCATCATCTTTACACTAGCCACCAATGCTAAGCAATGTAACCCAGAATCATGGATAATTCTATGTCCAAACCTTTGATAAAGAATACAGAGGGGATGCTAGTTATCAAACCATAGAGAAGAACCATTGCCACTAAATTTTCTTCTTAATAAATGGTATTGTGTTGCTTGTAGACTTCAAGATTTTCTTCCATGCCCAAGAGCAGCACATGGGAGTTATCATGGGCCAAAAGTTCAATCCTTAATGAGTTAGTTTGAACCAGTGTTTACAGTTTCTCGAAATTTCGTTTTTTTGAAGTAGCGACGCGTTTTTGAGGAGGAAAATCGCTTAATTGCATCGCTGGAGATTTTGGCGGTGGTGTGCCGAGCAAAATGGGGCGAAAAAGGGGAGGGAAATGAAAATTTGTTCATTTTTTATTAGGGAAACGGGGCGGCGTGTCGACGAAATTTCCCCAAAATCCAAAAAATCCAGTTTTTGTCCTTTTTTTTGCCATTTTTTATTTTTCCACCGTTTCGTGCGATGGGCGGCACTGAAACAGTAAACCTTGGTTTGAATCCACTGACGCCAATGATTTTGAACCTTGCAAATTGGTATCAACATTTAACAAAGAGTAGCACTTTGATTCCAATTCTGGAGATTAAAGAGCCTCCCCTTTTTGCTTTGGAGCAAACTATCCACTTGATTGGATTATCTTCTTATTTAGCTCAGTACCAGACCAAAGAAAATCTGCAAATTCTTTCCAATTTTCCTGTAACACTTTTTAGGCAAGATAAAAAACAGATAGACAATTAACCTTGACAGATAATAGAACTGATTTTACAAGAAGGAAGCGACCTGCATAAGAAAACGCTCTTCAACCTTGACAGATAATAGAACTGATTTTACAAGAAGGAACCAACCTGCATAAGAGAACACTCTTCCTTTCAAAGCTTGTGTCTTAGCTTTAATATGTAGGATAAGAGGTTCACAATCTTCACCGTGAGTTTTGTGCTTATCAAAGAAGCCCAAGATACCTTATTGGTATTCACATGGGAAAACTAGCAATCTGAATCATTTCTTGCTTTGTAATCTCATCCACGCCACAGAAAAATATAGCACTTTTGTCCTTTTAACCTGCAAACCTGTAAACTTTTCGATACAGTCCAGAGCTTTTAGCAAGCAGTTTAGAGATTCAGTGCCACCCTAAGAGAAGCGAAGGAGGTCATCAGCAAAGCTAAGAATTTTGAAATTAGGACCTGAAAACCGTTGGTGATACTTGAAACCCCTTGTTTTACATTCTTCTAGTGCCATGTAAAGAGTTCCACTATGTGAACAAAAACGTAAGCAGACATGGGATCTCATTGCCTACATCATCTCTTTCCTTGAAAGAGTCCAACAGAGTTGCAGTTGATGGACAGAGAGCAAAGGAGAAGACACACATTCCATAATGCAAGATGTAAGGGGGAAATACATCCTCGAAGGGTGTAAACAATACTCTTTCAACTAACTGTATTGTTGGCCTTTCTAAGATCCATTTTTAATTTAAGCATAATTTTTCTGTATTTTTTGGACACAATATGCGATCATACAGCCTATATTATCTATGTGACTAGATATGCATATTTCTTTTGATTTTTTGGGATTTTGGGTGTTTATTAGCCTGGTATAAACCTCATAAATAATTTACTTGAAAATTCAAAGAATTTAACAGAAGTCTCCTATAATATCCACATGTCATAAAAATTTTGCTGAAATTTTTTTTGCATGCCAGTAAAATTTTGTCTAGTGTGTCCTACAACAACCGTCAAGGCCTTGATGGATTTATGATTGAATTTCTTTCTGGATTCTTGCGGTGTAATCAAGAAGGATTGTTTAGAGGTTTCAAATGGACTCTTTTGTTGTGGGTAACTTATAGAATTTATAATGCTTCCATCTCGGTGTTAATTCTCGAGAAAAATGGTGCAAGGGATATCAAAGACTTTGGGTTGCTCAGCCTTATTACCATTTTGTACAATGTAATAACCAAGTTTTACATTAATGTGTATTTTTATGTATGTGTACTTATATGTATATATAAAATTGTTTTTATACATGTTTATATATACATATATATATATATGTGTGTGCATATGTGTGTGTGTATGTGTAATGAAGGTGGGAGCAGATCTTACAGAAGTGGTAGTCCATAGTTTATGGTCTACCAGATGCACACCACAGGATAAAAAGACCTCTTATGTTTGCATGATATCAAATAAAGTTCACATTCCCAACATTAGAAAGCATAAAAGCATGAAAATAACCTATTAAATATTGCTATGAGCAAGCAAACTCATCATTGTCTGTGTTAATAATGTTATACTGGGGTTTCGTATGCTTGACTAAGCTTGGCAAATCTTTTAGTGGGCCTTAAAAGTCTTACGCTAGGTACGGCGGCCTGCCGTACTTCACTCCCATTATATTAACTATGGTTGTTGTTGTTGTAACTAGCCATTTTCTTGTGAGAGTTGAGACATGGATTTGACTTTTGGGATTTAATTTAGGTAGGGATTCTATTTTTATATCTCACCTTAAATTTATTGATGACTTTATGCTGTGCGTATATGTTGTCCAAATCTTTGTGAAAATTATATCTTTAAAATTTTTTGAAATGGTATTGTGCTTAAAAGTTTATTTGTCAAGAGCAGTCCGATAGGGATTCGTGTGAGCTTGGTTAGATTGGATACCATTTTTGATGTGCAACGGTGTAGAAATAGTTTCTGCGTTCCCAGTTCTTTTTTTTATTTGGGTTTTGCCTTGGAAGTTAGTCCTTTGGGATTGAATTTTTGATTGAGAAAATTTAGAGTGACTTCTTATGGAAGGGTGGAGGATTTAGGAAAGACCACTTGGACGAGTGGGAAATCATAAGATAAAGGGTCTAAAACTGGGAAGTGTCTTGCCTTTGATGTTTTTTTTGCATTTTCTGCCATATGGGAACTCCTTGGCGCAGGCCCCTAGATGAAGGAAAAAAACCCAGCAACTGACCCATTGAAAATAAAGGACAAGTGAACATTTTTTAGACAACCCGACATCAAAGTTCTCCACATCTCCCAGAAACACTTCAATTCAATGGCAGAATCAAGAAATCCTCATTCTATCCTATCGTAGGCATTTTCTAGGTCTATCTTACAAACGATTCCACACTCATCGACTTCCTCCTAACCAATACGCATCCATTAGCAGTGAGCATGCCATCCAAAATGTCTCTTCCATTGATGCTGTTTTGCATTTTCTGCCACCTTTCTTGGACAGTAAAGATTTGTTTGTCTATCATTTGTATTATGTCTTACAATGTATATGTATACACACAATTTGTAAAAAATACAATTTATTTTTTGTAATTCTGGTTCGTAAAAAATATGTTTCAATTGATTTTGAGGTCAAAGAGAAATTTGTTAATGTAAATAATATACCTGTAATAGTAATATCTAGTGACTTACGAGTTATATATAAAATATAAGACATAAATAGGAAATGTAAATGATATATAACATGTAAGATATAAACTGGAAACAAGTATTGAAATCCAATTAGAATTTAGGTGCTTGCTTGGGGCCATGATCCTGGCCTAAGTGGAAACTTGGTTCTACTTTACCTAGGCTAGTAGTGCCTGCACTGTTAAAAACTGCCAATCTCCTACGTGGTGGCCTAGGTGCCTGGGAAGTAATCTTTAACAACATTGGTGGCTATTTGGTCATGGAATCTTGGAAGCAAGCTTTTTGAGACTGAGCCCAAGTCGCTTTTGTGCTTATGTAAACTGCCATGTCACATGCATTAATCATTCCTCTCTTATTTCTGTGCACGTCCAATATGGGTTTTATTTTTATAAAGAATTTCAAAATGTTTTTGACTTCATAGTGTTTTGGAACCATTTTGGAGTACTCAGACTAAAAATTTTTACTAATTTCAATTATATTTTATATGAATTTCTAATGCTTTAGTGATTTTGATTTTGCTCATCTTTATTGTAAAAGAAATTGACATTGAAAATGAGATTTATGACCTTCCTGCCAATTGCTGACACCAGGTTCAGAGAAGTTATATTAAGCTGAATATAATAAAATATTTTTTTGTGGTTTACATAGATTAACTTAATACCAACATTATTCAGATGTTTATGCAATAAATAAATATTGGTGTAGGTTTAGGATATTAATATGTTCTGAACTTTATTCTTTTATAATTTTATTAATTTCCAAATGCTTTGTATAAATTTGGAAAAGAGGTAAACTTATTGAGACAGATATGTTTTGTAGCTCGAGTCTGTAGTACATGCTGGCTATCCATTAAAAAGTTAAAATTACCATTCTGATTACGAGTTTCTGGATTTTATTTTAGATAACATCTCTGTTAACGATAAATTTATTTATTTGTTTTCATACAGCTTATTGCAGCAGCTGACTGTGCTGGGGCTTTGGATGTTACTGATGATTTGCAGCATTTGCTGGTAAAATATCTAAGAGAGAAGTGTTACCTATTTTGAAGTTATGTTTGTTTAAAATTATTGCAAAATGTCTTAAAAAAATTTTAATTGTACTGAGTACTTTTCTTGTATATGGGAAAGGGTCTTTTTGAAATCAGAGTTAGCTGACACGACATTGTTTTTTCTGTTTTATCCATGAGAGTTATCAAGGATGACGCAGTTTACATTTAGTGCATCCTATATTGACTATCCAAAAAACTTTGGCCTTCTCTGGTAGGTGGTATATTTTGTATGACTTGAGATCTCCTTGTCTGGCCACATGGAATCAAACTTGCCTTTAGCTGTCAGTTTCCATTCTTCAAAGAAATAGAGCATTGAAACTTTCGTCTCAGTATAGAAGGGCACATCTGGATATTTATTTCTTTGTTCATCTTATTGCAATCCTCTTTTCATGTTTGACAGGATGGTGATGAGCTTACAGGACTCCATTGCTTCCGTCACCTTCGAGATCAATTAGCAACATCAATTAACACCATTAACAGGTGTGTCTATGGAATTATGTTATAGTACTGTTGTTATTTTGAAATTTTATTTATCCATTTCTGAGATAAGCATGACATTTCTATTTGCATGGTATTTTTTGTTTAATTCTTTCAGATTTTGATTTATTATATCTGAGGGTCTGATTGGTTTGATAAATTGGAATTGAAGTTCAGAATTCCAATTCATCAAGAACCGAAATTATAAACAATTGAGATTCGAATAATTGGATGGCAAGATAAATTAGAATAGGAACTATAATTCTGTGAGAATTAGCCTGTTTGCATCATAGAAGAAGTTAAAAAAAAGGACAAGGGGAGAGAGAAGTTCCTAATCCTGGAAGAAAACCAAAAAAAAAAAAAAAAAAAAAGAGAAAGAGAGAGAGAGAGAGGAGTCGTTGCAAAGCTGTAGAATAAGAAGAAGAAAACATTGGAGAAAGTAAGGGAGAGAGATAGATGGAGCTACGAATTTTTTGAAGAAGAAGACAATAGGGAAGGGGGCAGGGAGGGGGAGGAGGGGGAGAGAGAGAGAGAGAGAGGCTGCTGCAAATCTGTAGATGATGAAAAGGAAGATGTACATGCAGAAATTGAATTGGGTGGGGAGAGAGGGAGAGGGGGAGAGAGAGAGAGAGAGAGGGGGGGGGGGGGAGGGAGGGAGATGGTTGCAAATGTTTGATAGAAGGAGAGAGAGAGAGAGAGAGAGAGAGAGAGAGAGAGAGAGAGAGAGAGAGGAGATGGCATTATGGGTTTTTTTTTTAATCAGGCTTGGTCTTTACTGAATTCTTGAGCAAAAAGATTTTGAATTATCATCGATATCCATGTGAAATCAGTTTGATTAAAAATAGCTTAAGAATGAATTCAGTAGAATTAGGCCTGAATTAGAATTCCAATTCTCCAATGTGCTACCAGACGTAAGACTTGGATTGGTAGCCCCAGTTCCAATCCCATAATGAATTCTCACTCCAATTTTGTGAACCAGTTGAGGCCTGAGTCTTGGACAGAGTTCAGTTGTCAAGTAATGTGATTTGTTCTCAAAGACATGAAGAACAGATTTATGCACTACTGAAAAGTGCACAAATGCCTGCAAATTACAGGATTATATAATCTTCATGTTGCAGTGGATCTAAATTAACGCATTCTGTTAACTGGATATCTTGATAGAATCTTGTGTGAGATATGTCACAGACACTTTATAAGAAAATGATAGCGTTTTGATCAAAAGAAAAATAGACTAAGAAGTCATGGTAGAGTTTCGGTCATGAACGAGCAGCATAATTTAAAGTGCTAGTAATATCTTTACTGCACTGCTTCCAAAAGGAAGTTTATATATTTTAAAGTAAGCTTATTGGTAGTAAACAGAAAATCAAAAAGCTTCTTGAATCAAAATTTTAAACCGGTGACAATGTTATAATCTGTTTCACTGGAGAGCATTTGTTCATGTTAGCCAAAGATTTTTTGTTCTAGGCATAGAAGTGGTAATCCAAGAGTAGTTTGCTTGTTTGAAATGAAGAATGCGTAAGGACCACAAGAGGTCAATTGGAGAAGTCCTTAATTATGTACAGGCCAGAAATTTCCTCAAATTTGGCATGTTGATGATATATTGCTGGCATTGATTGTTGGCATGTGTCACGCACTGCTGAAACGTTAGGCATTTTCCCCTCCTTGCCTCGGTATATTACTCCATGCCTTAGTTACCAGAGCGCAGAGCGAAAGCAAGAGTGAGAGCGTGAAAGAGTTAATTTCAAAAATCACCTATAGTCTAGAGCTTCTTTAGAGCGTGCACACACACACACACACCCACACATATATATAGACACACATGCATGCATAAATAATGTAAATAAAGCTCAAAAAATGGTAATAGAACAAATGTCAACTAATTATCATCTGAATTGTTCAAAAAGAAAAAAGAATAGAGTACTAATTAACCCGTGGCCTTTTACCAAGTGTAATCTCCTCACGCCTTTTTGCTTGTGATGAACTAGTTGACTCTTGAGTTGTTCCTTTAGGAATCAAGCTAGAAGATGAAGGCTGTAAAAGATCAATCTCATCACCAAAAAGCAACCCATATTCTTTATCTTCAATTGCTCTCATGTCAACATCTATAGCATCTTCGTCTTCAAAACTATTCCAATTCTTATATGCTGTCTCATGGTCTTCTTTGTATCGTGTCAAAAGTCGATAATTATAATGAACATATACTAAAGACTCTGCACGATCTGATCTCAAGCGGTTCCTTTTAGCATTATGGATATATCTATAAGTGCTCCATGCTCTTTCTGCACAAGAAGTGTTAACACTTTGAGACAAAACTTTGACTGCCAAACCATACAACTCAGGAATAGCTGGTCCATGCAAATTCCACCATTCTATTGCAGACATTATTTTTCTATCTTGGATTGTTTGAGGATGAGCAAAGACACCGGTGTTTCCAACAAAGTCACTAAGCTGTCTACGCACTAAAGAAGTTTCACCAATATTTTTAACAAGCCGATCTACCACATCTAAATAGATTTTTTGAACACCAGGATCAAATTGATGTCTCTCTTTTTTCTCTCCCTTGGGACCCAAGCTTGTTAACCAAGAATCAGAATAGTAATATGGAGTAAGAACATATGCAAGTAAATGTAAAGGAAGATTCATCTTCATCCACCTTTCATAAACAAGGTTCCGTACAACTTGACACATCTTAATATTATCAACCAATGCTACTTCAATGTATCCCAACATGTCATTCATTCTTTGATAAACTTCTCCAATGATAGCTTTATCATAGTCACAAAAGCGAATCATTCGCCAAATTGGCTTTGTGAATGCCAATATATTTTTTTACCTTACTCCAAAAATTATCATCTAATACAAGTTTTCGAACCCCATCATGATCTTCATTTGACTTAGATGAGCCCTTTTTAATTGCCTCCCATTCATCACTTAAAACCATGCTAATCAAAGCATTTGTAAATCGAAAAAGACGTTCCAAAACAATATAGGGATGACCAAATCTTGTCTTCTGAACCTGTATAACATCCAATGTTGAAAATGCTCAGAATATAAATAAAGCAAAACTATGGATTTTAATGTAGTTCACAATTCCCTTTGCTTGCTCATATGTAGCTTCAACAAAAATCAAACTTGGATGCTTTGATTTCGCAATATCTTTCATCAAAAGGCTTAGTGTATGAGCCATGCAATCAGACCAAAAAATATGAGGATATCTAGCCATAATAATTTCTCCAGCTACCTTACATGCAGATGCATTATCAGTAACACTTGAACAACATTATATGTGCCCACTGTTTCAATGGCTTTTAGTAGTATTTTTGATATATACACACCTGACTTTTTATCACCTGAACAATCAACACCACTAAGGAACATAGCTCGACCTCCAGATACTGCCATCACATTAATTAAAGGTTTGTTCTTGATGTTTGTCCAACCATCTGAGACAATTGAAACACCAAATGTTGGCCATTGTTGTTTTAGGTCCATTAATGCACGGTCAATTCTACTCTTCCCCTTGTCAAGTAAAATTATTCTTATCTTTTCTTAACTAGGAGGGTTATTCCCTTTGGGTCCTTCATTTATGCCTCTAACCATGTCAACAAAAAGAGGAGATCTAGCCACATAAAAGGTATTCCATTCCTATAAAAAAATCTTGCAATTAACGAATCTACATCATCTTTACAAGACATCTTAAACATCTCATGGATTGGCATCATACCTTTGGTATTCTTGTTTATTGGTGGAATACTTGGAATGCTTGGGATTGAAATCTTACATGCATCTCCAAAATTTCTTTTAGCTTCTTCTTCTTCCCTTTTCATCTTTTCTCTTATTTCTTTTGTCACTTTTGAACATAAGGCAATTCCTTGTGATTTTTGTCCCGGTAACAACCCAATCAAGTGGGCTCTCACATGAGAGTATGTACCTGCATAAGGTTCGGCCTGGCATCCAAAGCTACAAATCCACTTGATATCCTTTTTCTCTCTAATTGACTTTATATATTTCTTAAGCGGAGTAGCAGTTAACTGTCCAACATTGTTCTCATTATCTTTAACTTCAATAACAGGTGGTGAAGCTGCTCTGTTGCTTTCATCCACTTTAAACCTAAAGCATAATAATACAATAAATTAGTTTTGCAATTATGTGTACATGACAAAACAAGTAATCACGATTTTTGCAGATATGTGTGTATGAAAAAATAAGTAATATTGAAGCAGAAACATCAAAGCGTAGATGAAGGATAAATTTATTTATTTTTAAATGTTAAAACATGAAGCAAAAGCTTGAAAGATTAAAATAAGTAATCATGAGGTCAAAATAAAAAAAAAAGAAAATTAAAACATGTGCAATTTGCAATCAAAGAACAAATGATATTAAAATAAAATAAAAAAACGTTATGTTAAAACAAGTAATCATAGGGTTAAAAACATTAAAACAAGTAACTAGCTAAAACTATTAAAAAATTAAAAGCATTGAACCGTTTTTTGCAAAAACGTATGTTAAACTATTTTTTCAAATATGTTAAAAAAGTATTTTTTTAACATTAACTAGTTAAAACAATAAATGTATTAATGTTAAACAAGTAACTAGTTAAAACTATCATAGGGCCAAAAACCGTATTAATGTTTTTTGGCCCTATTTTAACAAATAAAACGTTTTAATATTGAGAAAACGTTAAAATATCATGGATTGGAAAAATAACGTTTAATATTGAAAAAACGTTAAATGGAGAGTTTTCCCAATCCATGATTGCAGATAAATAGAGAAAAATAGATAACGAAGAGGAAAAAATGATTGCAGATAGAGTGTCACTGTCAAATAAGGAAGAAAAATAGATAACAAAGAGAAAAAAAATGATTGCAGATAAGCATAGAAGAAGAGTCTTACCAGTATCCGATTGCTGAAGAAAAAGATAATGGTCCGGAAGAAGATGAATCGATGAGGTAGAAGAAGCCCTTTTAACCAAGTCTTACCAGTATCCAATTCTTATTTCTATTATCTTCTAATTAATATTAAATTATTAAATATCTATAATCTCCCTAATTTTAGAGTTAAAATAGGGACAATTAAGTCAAATTATGGTTTAGATAAGCTAAATCATAATTTCAATTTGAGAGTGCGTTCCTAAAATTTGTAATCCGCGAATTTAGAATGAATTAAAATGAAGAATGTCAATTCGCGTTTTGAATGCGGGAGCGGGATTAGATTCACATGAATTAGGTAACTAAGCTCCATGCTACCAAAATATCTATCCTCACTGTCAACTCATGCACCAGAGGCTCTGGTGGGGCATGCTGGTGATATTGTAAACCATGCTCCTAAGAACCATCATATGATACAAATTAAGTGAAATTGCCTCTCTCAAGCCATAAAACGGTTAAAGGATCTCAGCTGCTGAAGAATCACCAGAGCATATCAGTCCACTTTATTCATGTATGAATGGTGATAGATCAATGGCCATCATGATCATGAAAGACACCACCTGTAGCAGACAGACCTGAGTTTCTAATATGTGATATATCAAAATTCAATTGGATGAATAGTGCAAGTGGGGGACCCTTAGGTCCTGCCCCCAACAATCCCACTCCCATCAACAAGCACAGACCCCAAGTAGATGAAAGTGCCAGTATAGCCTGGACTTGCATAATATAATGGGAGAAAGTGTGATCTAGTGATTTTTTATTTTAAATTAGACCTGTTCTTCTAGTTATATTATTTTTGCTAAGGTATTCCCTTCTTCTTTCATATTTTAATTTATGCTCATTCTTTCAGTTGTAGTTTGTTAAATGAGAATAAACTTCCTGAAGGTTTCATATGCTGGTTCAGTTGTCTGTTTCATTTCTTTCATAACATATTTTTGAAAATTTAAGAAGGTAGTATATCCATTGAATTCTTTTCTATCTGGATAAAAATATTGAAAGCCGTATTTGCTACGATGTAGAAATATGATATTTGTTAATTATGCATAGTTGAGTTTGTAACTTGTGAAATTCATTGTTGTAGCATTCTTTCAGCAGAGTTCATGCGGGCATCTCTACGTGATGCCAGAGATCTTGATTTAAAAATTTTATCAAAAGCGAAAGCAAGGGATGTCAGTCAGACAAATGGAATAGCTGATGAAGTATGCATTATTTTTTTAATTTGTAATTGTTGGTGTCCATCATGAATTTGCTATCTTTTGCCCCCCTTTTGGAACTTTCTTGTGGTTTATTTATTCGACCAAATGCAAATTGCATAATATTCCTTTCAGTGGACAATCTGCTGTGTTGTTTTAGTATTTTTTACCATCTCTTAGGTCCTAGATTTACTTTGGTTCCAAAAGTGATGGGTTTAAAGTTTTATGAACTTTGAGTTATAAACTTCAGTTGCATAAAATTTGTGAAAAGAAAGTAATTGACAGAAAAAACAGCCAGTGGTAGTTTTGAAAAATTATAAATGCTTATAGAAGTTAAAATAAAAACAGATAGTATGAATATCAATACATGCTCATTATAATTTTTTTTACGTAACGAAAAGAAAATGATTCAAAATAGGATATATGAAATTAAGAACAAGGACAGAAACACATAAGTAGAACTATAAAAGTTGGAGCTACGCATCAGCACATAATCACGTCTAATTAAAGGAAGGACTATAGCTCGTTGTATAAGAAGCAAGGTCTTGGGAGGGGTAAATTAGCATTGGTGCTTAACTTCAGACATTTTTTCGTGTATAGGTTTGGAATTTTTTGTATGATCTAAAATTTTTAACTATATTGTTGTAAATTCAAAAGTTTCAGTTTATTACTTCGATGGTTTTTTTTTTAATTTCCGATGAAATTATTAGATGCATAACATATGATTGTTCCATTAATTAACACGGCTCTTAAGTAGTTAAAATTGTGAAATTTATGAGTAATAGTACTTCAAGAAATGAAGAATAATCTATTAAAGTCATAGATCGAGGAAAGTGTCTGTAAATAAAAATTTGGTCATTATTTTTTGTCTATGGTTCATATTTAGCTGAGATTTTATTTTGTTTAAAATTTTACTAAACATGAGAACTTCCACAAGTGAAAGACAAAGAAGCATGTTGTAGTGTGGGGAATCTTAGAAAATAGATAACTTTTTCTGCCTAACAGATGAATTATTTAAGTGAAATTGTTTTCTTCAATTTACCATAATCATATCTAAGATTATCAATTTGTGAGCTTGTTATTAAATTTGTTAAATAGTTGGATGAATTTTAAAAAGGACATTACATAATTAGGTAATACCATGCCAATTATTTAATTTGATAAAACTCTATTCCATGCTCTTTTTCCAGTTTCATCTTATGTAAATTATGGCTTAATTTTAGAAGTAATTTTACGATGGATTATTGGAATAATGACAAGAGCTTGTAACTTGGCAGCTTAAGTTGGGTGAAGAAGAGACATCCAATTTTCGTGATCGTCTTCTCCCTTTAGTTGTTGGATTGCTGAGAACGGTAAGTCTTTTCTCCAATTTTGTGAATAGAAGTCTCTGTTGCACCAAATATAAGATTAAATCTGAGAATATCTGCATGCGGAGGCAATTGCTTAGATCTCTTGGTTCTTAGAACTACTCATATAATGATAATGTGATATGTGTAGTCAGTAAACCCTTTTTGAAAGGCCTTTCATTGTCACCCAAATGCTCTGGAGATGTTGCAAATTCTTGGCGCTTGAATTGTTTAAACTTTCCTGAAGTGTCACTGACCTCAAGTGGTGAGGTCTTCAACTGATTTTCATGTCTTGGTGGGAGTTTTACCATAATGGAAGGGTATCCAATTTTTCTCAGTGTTTCTATCTCTGGAATCTTTGAGCCAAGGTTGCGGCCATGTCGTTTTTTGGCCACTTGAGTAGTTACTTGGCTTATTGGTCTGGCATCTTTCATAATTGACTCTCAAACACCTTTTATTCTAGGATTTTGATACGGTTACTTCTGAAGTAATGTTCCAGAAAATTTACTTGTTGCAGCAGGTGACTACTACATTGAATCTTATTTGGACATCCTCCCATCTCAACATCTACAACAAAATGAATCTTGGTCTCATGCCAAATTTTATTCTGAAAAACTTTTCAACTTCGCATCAAGGGCTCACCTAAAAACAAATTTTTGCTCTTTACAAACTTAAGAAACATTAAAACATTGGGCAGCTATTACTTACTTGACAAAATCTAATACAAATATATTATTGAGGCTTATATTGGTTAAGTTTTATAGATGGTGAATCCAGAGTGTCCCCTGTCAAATGCTAGGTCTGGAATATTCAGATCATTATCTACCTGGAAAAAAAATGGTCTTTTAAAAAATCATTGGCTCAAGAAGATCTTAGAGCACAGCCAAATTTAAGTTTGAGTTGTTGGTATTAGAGGCATAACTTCCTTCTTTCTTTTTTTTTTTTGGAAGTTATTAGAGGCATAACTTGGTCTTACCTATTTGGGTTAGGTAGATCACATTTATGACATGGCTTTGGATAGAATCATAGAACACACTTTAATCTACCTGATGTGGCTTGATTATAACACAGTTTGATCTCTATCAAAGGTTGAGAGCACTCAGCTTTCCAAGTTTTGGAGCAAATAGTTGGAAATTGAGTTTGAGTTGGTCTAGTGAGTCTAACAAGAGAACTATGGTACGAAATAGACCTGACCCCATGAAAATATGATGTTGACCAAGATTTCCTTTCCTACCAAAATTAACAAGAAAATAAAGATTAGTATTTGTTCCTGTCTTTCTCTCTCTCAAGCTTGTGATCATCTATAGAAGGTAAAATTTGTTAAACATTGAGATAGCAAGAGGCAAGAGGATTACTTGATGTAGGTGAAGCTGTGCTGTGAATTATTCTACTATCAACAACAGTGACAAAATGCCTCATCCCCAAACTTGTTGGGGTTTGAAACATAAATTTTTTTTCTTAGCATCTTGGTAGATCACTTCTTGTTTGGCATTGTGATTTTTAACCTCTAAGAGCACCCACCTCTTTTTTGGTTTTTTGGAATTTTCAGAAAGAATGGAATATAATTTGGGTGATGGAGGACTCTATATCAGTGTTAAGTAATCAGTTATTGGGGCTTGGTATTAGAGGGAGAGGTCAAATCTTGTATCAATTCCTCTTCCATGCCACTCTGTGGCATATTTAGTTGGAGAGGAATGGAAGGATTTTCTAGGATAGGAGAGCCTACTCACAGGCTATTAGCGAATCATTTTTTCAGCAACTGCATTGTGGGTTGTAGGAGATAAGGAATTCGGGGGTATATCAGCATTTGAAGTGGTTAGGAATTGGAAGGTAATTTCTGCTTCTTTGTCTGTATGGAACATATCAGAGCCTTATGGATCCTTCTAGGTGAAGGCACCTTCAAACTGAATTTTGATGGATATTCCTTGGGAAATGCAGGGCCTTCTAGAGAGTGTTGTTTGTTTTTTTTTTGGGGGTGGGGGTGGGTGCACGGTTTTTTTAGGTATCACGTAGGTGCAATTATCCATTCAGAGTTGATGATCTTACTTGTAGGTTCACACAGGCAAAGAAGGAGGGTGTAGGAATAATGTGGTGGAAGGAGATGTAGCAGCTATTGTTCGATGGACGAAAGGGGCATCGACTTGACCTTGGCGACTCATACACCTTATTCGGCAAGCCAAATCCATGGCACGTGAGTTGAATACTTCATTTAATCAGGTGCCTAGACTACAAAATGCGGTGGCAGACAAGTTGGCTAGGATTGGAGCTAGGGCACACGACTTTTGCTATGACACACCATTGATGAAGGAGCTGTAATGGGAGGGGTTGGTCTCTTTTGTATATCTCTAGAGCAGGCTGGATTTCAGCTTTGTTTTGGAAGTGCTATGTTTCAGGATCTGGCAATGTCTTTGTATTTCTATTGTAATGCCCCGAAATCTAGACATATAATACCCCTATAGTAATTATAAATAATAAGGGCAATGGAGTAATAGGGATCTCAGGAGTCAGGACGCGACTGCAGTCTTCACACACCCATATGTGAAAACCTAAGCAGATAACCCAAACTCACAAGTTCATGATGTGTAAAATATCACGTAATAAAATTCCAAATAAAACAGTAAATTAAATTGTCAAGGTCTTGCACATGTATGACAATATAGAACTAACTCATATTAATAGGAAACTGGTATCAGAGTGCACATGATATTAATCAGTGTAAACTGGTGTTTCTTGAACTCAGCTGCTTAGGACGGCATGGGTCAAGCGCCATACCCAGACACAAAAAAAGCAATGTCGTTTATTTGTCACTGGAGCCTATCTCTTGTGTGAACTCTCACGCTTGGGTTTGGGATGAGTGTGAGACGATCGACAAACAAACTTTGGTATGAAGGGTTCTTCGCTTGAGCCAAGGTCAAGTCAGAAGTCTCGCGCAAAACAAATACTTTGCTTGGTTGAGTACCACACTCCCGCTGGTTGAGCATGAGCTCTCAGGTTGCAGAAAATTAAATAAAAACATAAAACAATGCATGTCTGATGCTCATGCTAGATCGCGTCACACGTTTCGCATTCGAGCGACGTACCTAGATTTCTAAATTTTGATTTTTCTGAACAATTTTATCTCGATTTTCTCAATTCTAAAGCCCTAAACAAGTTTCTAAACACCCAATAGTGAATTACTAACCTTCAAGTTGCACTGAATTCACCCAAATACAAATATACTTATCTTCCCATTGAAATCTCCTAAATTTCTAAGTTAGGTTTGCATGCAATAATTCATGTTTTCATAATATCAATCAACAAACACATAAATCATCTTATTGGCATGTTGTTAAGCATTCTTAGAGCAAAACCAAAAACTAGAAACATGGTTTAGATCATGGTAAACAAACAAAATTGATACTAAGCATGTGATACCCGAATTCAGATGAGCATGTGATTAATCAATTAAAACAAAACTTTCATCATCAAATCATTATTTTCATCATGAAATCATGTATTTACATCAGTCCTAACACATCAAAATCCTTCAGAACATGTTTAGATATGATTTCCACAGATTAGGGTTCTACCTATAACTCAAAACTATATATCCACCTACCTCAATTCATAATAACCCTCTACACAATGAGAACCTCTTGATTTCCTTAGATTTGATCACCAAATATCCTCTCTTCCTCCTCTAGATGCAGACATCCAGAAATCTCTAGGGCTTCTCCAAGAGTTTCACACTTCCAAGCCTAAGCGATAATGATGAAAAGAGTCCTAGGTTAGGCTTAAGTTAGTATTTATAGCAAGATACTAGTTTAGGTTAATTTACCATCGTATCCAAATTTGTTGAGAATTTGGGCTAGGTTAACCCTTTTTAAATTAATAAAATAGGCTTAACCCAATCTAGCCTCTTTATTATTTAGTTTTAAATTTAATTTATTATTATTAGATTAATATTTTACCCTTTTTATTTTTCTAGGTTGTTACATCTATTCTTTACAATATCATCTTCATTATTGAAAAAAGAAAAGAAAAGAAGGAAAGAGTGGAATAGAAGGATCTATGAGGACCCTTCCTCTTGTGAAGCTGTGACTATAAAGATTATGGACACTAAAATGCCCAAGTTCAATGCATTGAATGGCATTGGTTTGATGGTTTTGTTTATTAAGAGCTGTGAGACCCTTCCAAGGAGGGACTAAGCTTTCGTGCTTCTGTATATTTTAGCCTTTTCAGCATTTTTTCCTTCTTGGTTTTTTTGTGGAATCTCTCTCTTTTTCTCTCATATCATCATGTGTACTTTTGGAGAATGTTCAAAATAGAGCTCTATCACGTGTCCCTAATATTTTCAAGATGGCTTAATGTGCCCCTTTGAGGTGGATGTGATTTGTGAAAGGCTATTACGGACATGAAAGAAAAAGATGAGTTCATCGAGTTTCATAACATTATTAATTCAATTGTTGTACCAGGTTAAACAATATTTTTCTTAAGCCTTAAAGGATGCAATCATTGCAAACATTTTGGTGACTTTCTTGGTCAGATTTTTATGACTAGAGATACTCTGTGCAGAAGACCCTCATTCCAAATTATTTGAACATATTACTTATGGTGCATCCTTTTATAGTTTACTAAGTAAAGACTGGTAATTTCTTCTTATTCTTCTAATTTTCTTTTTTTACTTTCTGGGTTCTTCTGGGTCGCAAAAGATGCTAGATTGAGTTATTTGTGCGTAGTAGCACATAAATTTGCTTGTTGCACATTAATGTGGGTGAAGATCTGGGTTGGAAGTTGTGTGAAGGTGTAAGGCAAACTCATTGAAAGATCTAAGAGGATGGGAGAAAGACCAAGAAGAACCAGGATGGAGTCTAGTCAGAAAGGAATTATACTCATAATCTGGTTGAAGATATGGTGTTTGACAAACGGGAATGGAGGATTAAGATTCTTATTGTGGACCCCAACTATTTGGGATAAGGCATTTTGTTTTTGTTGTTTTTTATTCAACTGGGAGCTGAATTTGATACCTATGTATTATTTTTAATCCATCTTGCAAAGATTGGTGAATGTCAAGTTGTCAACATTTTCATGCCCATTGAAATTTTGTTGCAATTTGTTCCAAACAATTATGTCATGTTTATGGGGAGATAGAATTGCTGTCTTCCTTATTGGTTTATGTGAAGTCTCTCATTGACTTTCATCTTTCATTAGTCATGCCTCTTTATGTCGTGGTGATGCTCTCTTCTCGAGTTTGTAAATCTGTTTGCTCAGGATAGGCATTGCTATTTGTGGTGATTTTGTAAGCATAAGCTCTTTCCTTTTTGTTCCATTGGTTAGTGATTAAAGATATCTCTTTATTCAATTTTTTTTTAAATAGCTGTAATACTTTTTGTATATAGGTCTTAAGTTGTCTGGACGAGGCCTTAATTTTGTTGCATTGTCTGGATTGATATACTGTTACATTGGGCAGGAGAATTATTCATCATCTTTTTGATATATATTGCTCTTTGTTGATAATATACGGATTTTCTTTTTCATTGAAATTATATGATTGAACCACCTAAATATCCAAATGAAAAACAAATTCTAAAAGAAAAATTTTCTACAAATGTTTTTAAATGTGATTTTAATAATTAATGGCAGACCTAAAATCTCAAATTGGAGTTTTATCAATAATATGGTCATTACCTCAATAATTATTTGAAAGATGTCCCATTAGATCCTGGCTCAGTCATGTAGGTACGTAGCTATTGAAGTAGGTAGGTGTGTTTGTTTGTTTTTCTTTTTAATTGTTTCAAAGTGTCTCTGAAACCATGAACCAAATCGAATTAATTACAAAGAATTTAATTTTTAATTGTTGATTGTAAGATTTATAATAATTTAGTAGTATGGTTGAACCATAGATGGTAAGATTCAACGTGTCGGTCATAATGAGACATGTCAATCATAATAAGATTCAAATGTAAACCAACTTTCCTCTGATTTACATTGACCTGGGGTCAAATCTCGAATAATGAGATTCATACAATTAATCATGAGATTTTAATGGAGGACATGGGCACCTGAAGAGGTAGAAGTGTTTATTTAGGTTCTTTTTTTTTTGATAAATATCTTTATTTAGGTGTTTTTCTCAGCTTTACTTCTGATAACAATTTAACTCTTTCTTGCAAAATTCAATTTATTAATGTACCTTTATTTCATGTTTCTGCTATGCTCTTAATTTGGATTTTGATGCCTCCAGTACCTGTCCATACCTGCTTCCATGCTTTCCATTCTTAAGTTGTGCTGTCTAACTTTTATAAGGCAGGCATTATTGTTGTTTATGGCTTCTTTCAGGCAAAACTTCCCTCTGTGTTGAGGATATACCGTGATACTCTTGTTACTAATATGAAAACTGCTATTAAGACCACAGTTGCGGAGTTGCTTCCAGTTCTGGTTGCACGAAGTATGGAGTCTGATTTGACACCAGGAGAACAAACTGTGGATGCAGATGGTGAGATAGTAAATTATTTTACTGTTTTGTTATGTCTTCGTTGTTACAGCCTCATGACATTATTCTTACTGATAGAATAAGTAGTGTTTTAGTTTGATTTCTTTTTCTTTTTAAAAACTAATGTTGTGATCCAGGTGGTGGTTCATCACTTGCAAGCAAGTTGCGAAGCCTTTCATCAGAAAGCTTTGTTCAACTTTTGATTGCCATTTTTAAGGTTGTTCAGGTAAGGTTATGCTTAATTGGGTATCTGTTCTTCTCTAGGCGCATGGTTTTTTTTTTTTTTTTTGAATATCATGGAAAAATAGGTCAGATTAATTTTCAAAGGGATGTCTATTGGAGATATGTGAAGGTGAAGGTCCTGAAATGGTCTTTCTTTTATCTCCTACCTTGCCATTTTCCCTGTCAAGCTGATTCTAATGGATAGCATGTCTAAGTTGGAACATTTTTGAAAACAGTAGATGACTTGGCAAAGAAAAGGATTTAAGCTCTCATTAACTTCTGCGTTGTGCCTTCTTGAATTACACTTTCAGTTGGTCTTGATTATTTTTGAACTGGATATTGTATTGTGTTTGATGATTTGCATAATTTACATCAAGATATTGTCTGTAAGAATTCATAAATTTCAAATTATGATGGTTCAATCTAAGTGTTGAATGATATTTCTCATTTTTTCTTGTAGTTTCTTGATTACATGAGTCTGTCTGCAGTTTAGTTTGCTTTGAATGAAAAGGAAAGGTACCTCATTGTTTACCAAAAACCACACAATATCATACTTGATGATAACTGGCATTTTTGGTGCTATATATGTATAATGCTGTGGTTAAAAATTCAGTTAGGTCATTTTAGATCTGTTTACGTTGAGAGAGAACAGAAGAAAAAAAATCTGTTTCCATTCTTTGGGTTAGGAATGAAATGTAGGGGAGAAAAGAAAACAAGATCTGAAATTTCCCATATTTTCCTGTTCAAGGGTCAAAATTTAGATTCCAAATTAATATATTATGCCAACATTTTAAAGCCCATTCATTGAATTGCATCTTCTCCTTCATTAAAACCTTTTGGAAAACCATTTAAGCCATCAGTTATCATCTAAACACCTAAAATCATTGTTCTGAGTTTCAAACCTATAATTTGAAGATTAAAGAGGTATTTTCTTTCCTTAAAGATTTGCAAGGTATAAATATTTAGTGTTATTTTTGATTTCAAATCATATTATATGATTTCATGAACCCATTTAAGAGTTGAAATGTAGATCTCGAGATCCACAGATCTATCTCCATTTTTTTCAAGAAACCTATAGTCTTTGTTTGTTTAACCAAAAATTAATTTTTATCCTTAAATGACTTTTAAAATGTAAATTTGTGATTAGTTTTCCAATTCTAAATCCGGGGCTAATATATATTTTTTATTCTATTCCTCCCTCTATGCAATACTTACAGTTGCACGTGTTAGGATAACCCTTGACTAAATTCTGCTTTTATTAACTTATTTCACATCCATGGACATAATTTGCACCCAAAAAAAAAAAAAAATCCTCATAAATTTCAAATGACCGTACTGTTATCTAATTTCAGGTGGTGCCCTCCTTCCATTTTGAGAAATGATTTAAAGTTAGTGTAATGACAAGTATGATAACAAAATACGACAATAACATTAGCAACAACAAAATGTCTCATTATGTGTATCCATCCCAATACTTCAGTAAGATTATGAGTATCCAAATCCTTACTTACTTAACTTGGTACGTTTTGGTCTTCTCTTGCCTTCTAGATCCTTCACTGACTACTCCCTTGCACCTTCTCACAGCTACCTTCTGAAGTTTTTGCTTTACATGCTCAAATCATCTTAAAATACTTTCTTTTATCTGATCTAATTGTTGGATGCTGCCTAGAAACTCTCATCAATGCTCATTCGTTGTTTTATTTTTCCCAGTGCTTCCATACTTCCATCTCAACCATTCATCATCTCAATAGCACTCATCGTATGGATATATTGCCTTTTTATTGCCCAACATTTTGATCTATATGTCATAGCAGGCATAATAGCTATCTTGTAAAATTTCCTTGTGGTTTTGGTAGAATATATTGATCAAATAATCACTCTAGAAGCACTTCTCCACTTGCTGATCATAACAATTAAGAAGCGCCTATTCACTCAAGCACTGATTAATTAAGCATAAAATAGAGTTACCATCTTTGAGATTTCTTTAATATTCTATTGATGTGTTTTAAAAGTATTTTCATCTATAAACTTTGTTTTCAAATATAACTATACTTATATGACCTAATTATTTTTTCTATTTTTGATTAGAAATCTGTAATTACATTTTCATATTTAGTCAAATAATATCCTTTGACTTCAAAGTAAAATTTCAACTAATGCATGGATTAACTTTTCATTTGGCACAATTAATCCATGACTTAATGATATGTATCTGGTTTGAGAATCCAAAAATTCTGTTGGTTTTGGGACTTTAATTCCCAAAAATGATTAAAATTGATGAGATGCATGCCATTCAACCACCCAGACTTGTTGGCTCCCACCATGTACTACGACCCATCAATTCCTGCCGATATTGCCACTACTACCGCCATCTATTGCCTGAAAATGGTACCTCAGATGTCGTTGCAGACCCTTGTTGCCACCTTTGTTGGCCACATCTTACCATTGCTACCACCAACGATCATCACTTTCACCACCACTACTGCCACCACCATCACCTACATGAATCACAACCACCCACTCTCACCTTTGTGAATCACCACCACCATTTCCACTACAATAACCATGCACGTGTTCCTTCTTGTGCGATTATTGCTGCCATCATTTCCAACTATTACTTACCAAGATTTTCCATCCATGCTGATGGAGAGTTCCCTAGGGGGATGCGACAAAATTTTGATGGCATTTTGGAATATTTTGCTATGTTTCCCTGAAAGTGGGAAAAAATAGTGAAGTTCATTAAATTGATGGAGGAAGAAGAGTTCTGTAGAAAAACTCACAAATGAGTTTTTTTAGGAGCTTTCACAAATATTTCAAAGTAAAAACTAAAAAATGGATAGAAGAGGAGTTTTTGTTCAAATATCGCCAGCTGTCAATGACGTTTTGACCAAAATCAACGAATGATATTTTTCAGAATTTAGCCATGATGCTGGTATACTTTCGAGACCTTGGGGAATAGGATAAATTTGAATTCTCTCTCCCTCCCCCTCGCCGAAATTTCAATGCCATGCCATTGAAATTTTATTTGCTTTAGCCAACTCTATTTTCTGCCATCTCAACTAACATCATTTATCATTGTGATGGCTTATTTATTTATTTTTTTTGTTTTTGTTTTTGATGGATAATGAAGAATGTTATATATAAAAACATAGAGAAAAACGATATAGGCAAGTGGACCCATTAGATATGGGGACCGCATAGGAACCTACAACTTCTCAGAATATACACCTCAAATAAGAAAGAACCCTTCCCTAATCACCATGGTAAAACACGTAAAGGATGCCCCAATATCTAACCAAAAGAAATAGCAAAATGGGGGGATGATAAGCAACACTGGTGTCAACCCCCTTGATAATCTCTGATACACATATCCCATTGAACTCTGATCGTACTGACACCCATGACACGACCGCGGCTAGGATAAACTCATCACATGCTCACTACTTCCTTTTCTGTCCTGGAATAATCTGCTATCCCTCTCTAGCCAAATATGCCACACATCTGAACAGAATCCTAAATTGTACATGATGTGCCCTCTCCTTCCTGAGCCTCTAAACTGCCACTAATCAAACAACTGTATTACAGATTCCAGCATAACCTATGAAACCCCAATCATCATAAGTAGTCTCGCCTAGATGGCTCAAGCAAACTAGCACTCTAAAAAAATTTGGTCAATGCTTTCCCTTGTCTCCATTCATAATACACAAGCATGTGGGGATAAAGCCATTTTCTTCTTCCTCCTCTGAACTCGATTAGCCATGTTAATCATATAAAGGATAGCAGTCCACGAAAATGACTTAATCTTAGGAGGTAGTTTGGGCTTCCATAGTCAATACACAGAAAGAGGAGGAGGAGGATCAAGCCCTCTTGGATGAAGACTATTGAATATGGATTTACAAGAAAAGGACCCAGAAGGGGAAGGCAACCAAACCACTATATTGGGGCTAGACTGGTCAATGAAGACCTCTTTTATGACATCAAGAAGAGAAGCTAGCTCCTCTAGTTCAGTCAACCTTGGATCTCTGTGAAACTGTAAGTTCCATGATCTGAGGACCATGACAAAATATCGGAAACAAAAGCATTGGGATTTCAGGCAATGGAAAAGATACGTGGGCATGCGAGTGATACAGGCTCGCTTCCCAACAAAGATTGAACCAAAATCAGATGGAAGAACCAGAACCCACTGATAGACGAATATGTGAAAAGAAGGACGATGCAATAGTGACAACGGATTTCCAAGGGCTGATTCCCATCGGGCGATCCCTCATGTTAATAGACCATTCATTAATACCCGCACCATATTTGCTAATAATCACTTGATGCACATAACAAGCTTGTTATGTGCTGAATTACCTGACACATCAAAAACTAGCTTGTTATGTGCTGAATTGCTAAAGCCACTTAGCCAATAATGATGAGTTACAGGTAGCTAGATTGCCGATCCCCCTTTCTCCCTCGCCTTACACAATTGTTTCTACTCCGTGGGTTGTGTCTTCTTAGTCCCACCTCCCTCCCACAAGAAGTCCCTCTGAACTTTTTCTAGGATATCGACTACTCTCTTAGGCATACAAAATAGTGACATAAAATAGATAGAAAGGTTGGCAAGAACTGACTTATTAAGGTAATCCTACCCCCAGACGACAAAATATTTTTTGTTTATTAAGGTTTGCAAGAACTGACTTCATTAATGGCTTACTACATACACAATACTTTTTTGTTTCTTATATATTCATATACTTTTAAACAAATTGGAGAACAATTGTTGGTACCATTTCTTTTTCTTTTTTGTTTTTATTTTCTTTTTATCTAAATGAACTGCATCTTTCTTATTATGCGTGTTTGTTAAATTTCCATTCCTTTAACTGTTCTAGGGAAATCTATATGGCCATTAATGAGGAGAGTGATAATTTTTTTTTACTTTTTTAAGTAACATATTTCATGTAATTCTTGCTTATATGACTGGTTTCATGTTGTTATAAATTTTTTTTAATCATGATAGATTTCTAAGCCTCTTGTGGAAACTGAAATTACATTGATTCAGTCCTTCAATAGCTTAAAATGTTGAAAACAATTAATTCTAAATGGCTCTTGGTCACACACTTGTCTAGATTGTAGGTGCAACATGTTATTAAAAAAGATACTCTATCGAGATCCTAAAAGCTGTTGATTTGTTTTAAAGATAAACAGTAAAAGGTTGGGTAAGAAATGGATTTGAGAGAGATATCTACTGGAATTGAGCTTTGGAGGTAGAAAGACCTAAATTTTGATGAATGTTCTTTTGTTAGGAAATAAGTACCGGAAAGTTTTGTGAAGCTATGGTCTGGTTCGGTAGTTCCCAAGAAATACGTAGAATTTGGTTTTGAAGGCTTGGAAATAGGTATTAGTTGAGGAATTTTTGTGTATTGATGACCTTGTATAGAATATATGATTCAGAAAGAGGTTGTGGTAGTGTTCCCAACTTCTAAGTAATAGAGTATTTCTGTAATGGTTGCATCCTGTTAGAGAACTTTCAAAAGAAGAGTGAAGAGTTCATGTTATTTACAAAGTAAACAACAAAATTCTTGATCTCATCTAATTGGGGTTAGCAATATGAGTGCACTTCATTCCAATTTTTTTATGAACAATATATTCAATCGGATCAGAAGTATTCAGTTCCTTCTTGGCTAACTCCATCGAGGTTTTTTATTTTTTTTGGTCTTCTTTTTGCCCTTTCAGATCCTTTAATGAGTATCCTCACGCACCTTTTAGAGCTGCCCTCCTATGTCTTCACTCTACATGCCTGAACCATCTTAACCTACTTTCATCTATTTTATCTCGCTTTTTGGATAATACTTAGATACTATTGGATTTGTTCACTCCATTTTTTTTTCTTATTTTTCCAGCACATTCATATCAAAATTTTTATCATGGAAATGTTTATTCTATGCATTTCTTGCTTCTTTGTTGCCCAATATCCGGGTACGTCATAGCAAGCCTAATTATCATATTGTAAAATTTAGTTTGAATAGGCCGTGTTGATTTCATAGGATTACAGAAGCCCCTCTAAACTTAATCCATTCAGCTCTGATTCTATGTGCAATATCGTTTTTGATACCCTCCTCTTTGTGGATAAATGATCTAATATAATGAAATTGATTGCTTTTAGGAATCTGTTGATTCTTAGTTCTTACCTTTGCTTCACCTTGAATAGTGTTTTTTGTTAAAGTTATATTAACCTATTTTAAAAAATTGTTGGTTCAAGGTATATTCCTCATAGCTTTAGTTCTGCTGTTACTCCCTCTTTAGTTGGTCCATCAAAATCTTATCACATACTAATAGCATAAACTAAGGCACTTTTTCTTGAGTGTGGGTACTTGATGCATACATAATGAAATCAAAAAGATATGCAGTCATAGCTGACCCTTGACGTAAACCTGTCATTACTAGGAATTCATTTGAATTGCTGTCTACTCGCTCTCACCTTAGTTTGCTCTCTCTCTCTCACATATTTAGGCTGTGTTTGGAACCTTGGATTTTGAAAGGGAAAAAAAAAAAACTAAAAAAGAAAGGGTAGGAAAAGAAGAAAATAGTGGTGTTTTCTTTTCTAGTGTTTGGATAAGATGCGAAATAGGAAGAAAAGAAATAGATTTTAATAAGAGGGTGAGTGTGGGGGCGTGGTGATGGGTGGTGGGGTGCTGGTGGTGGTGTTTGGGTGCTAGGGACGTTGGTTGTGGTGGTGGTGTTGTTGAGTGGTGGCAGGGTGGGTGGGTGGTGTTGGTAGTGGTGGGCGTGTTGGTGGTGAGTGTTGCGGGGTGGTGGTGAGGGTGATGGTGGTGAGTGGTAGTGGTGGTGGTGGTGGTGGGTGGTTGTTATGTGATGGTGGTTGTGGACTTTCTTTTCTTTTCTTTCAAAATCTTTACCTTTTTGGAGCGAGAATTTTTGACCTCGAAAGAGGGCAAGAGAATATATTTTGATAAATTCTCTTCAAATCACTTTCCTTAGTTCCAACCAAACAGTGCATTTTATTTTGTTTTCTCTCGAAATCCAGATTTCCAAACACAGCTTTACTAGTCCAATGTATTTGATTAGTACTATTTTCCTGCACAAAATCCACCAGAAACTCTTTGGAGGCTCTATCATATGATTTCTTTAAAACAATAAAAACCATGTGAAATCTCTCCTTTTTTTTCTAAATTTCTGAACTATTTGGGTAGGTCGAAACCTTCTCAACATTGAACTTACCTTGAAGAAAGCCAAATTGATTTTTTGACTCTTGGGTTATTCTTCTTAACCTTTACTCTCATCACTCTTTTCCATAAATTCATGATAAAACTTATAAGCTTTACATGATAATTTGTATTTTTGATCAACCTTCTTTATCCTTATATATTGGCATTATCATGCTATTCGCTGAGCATTTAACATTATTCATGAGCAATGTACTTTCATACTTCAATTAGAATAGCCTTTAGTTCTAAAGCAATTTCTGTTTTCATTGTGGCCAAAGCTCCATTGACTTCAGGAATTTGTGTCATAAGAGCGTAACCGTGTTCCCTTGACTCTAACAACAGCATCAACGCTTGAAGCAAAGCTCTCTATAGCCTTATCAATTATATTGTTTTTGGAAATATTTTTCCCTCTTTGTTTAGTCTCATCATTTTTTTCTAAGACTGAAACCTTCATCTCATTGCATCTTCCTTGATCTAGATCTCTTATTTTCTTTTCAATATCGCTTTAAATTTTGTAGATATACTCACCATCCTTTTCTGTTTTACTCAGCTTACTATGTATATAGGTTATCATGTACTTGTTCTCTTAGCCTCATTAAATTTTCTTAGTTTCTTGTTTTTTTTGGGATGAAAATTTCTTTTTTATTACTTATATATTGTTATAAGTTTTCTTTGTCTTCTCTTCTGCAGCCTTTTTGAACTTTTCAATCCATGACTGAATTTCTTTTTTGGATTAAAATTTACCACCAGATTCACCCAAGAACCTATCCCTACTATTTTAATGCAATTGGCTATATTACCACACATATGTAATTTGTATGGCCTTCTCTAGATCAGGTGTTCCTTGTGTTATTAGTTTATCTATTGAAAAAACATTAATTTTTTGTATTTGGGCTCCACATTTTTTTTATAACTTTTGATATGTTTTTTTCGCTCTTCAAACTACTAATATAAACATCGATAACTATCAACCTGCATTATTAAGAAAGACTTTTGCTGGAATAATTTTTGGAATCTTTTCAAGTTGTTTACTCATTTCTATTAAGAAGGAAATGCCAATTTGACTCCAATTTGTTACACTTTCGAATATTAATAGCTGTTCAACTCTCCTTTAATTTGGATTTTCTTGTTGAGTTGTTTTCCATCTAAAAGATATACTCTGATGGCTAATATATCTGCTTTAAAAAACTTCATTGAATCTGTATTTGTTGGCCATAATTACCTATTTCAATTTTTAAGTATGATGTAGTTGTAATTTCTTTCCTTTTAGTGAATGCAGGTACATTTAATGCAGGCTGCTGAAGTTAAAAGGGCCATTGAATGGATTTTGTGCAATGTTGATGGATGCTATGCTGCTGATTCTGTTTCTGCAGAAGCTGTAGATGGAGTTCAAGAGAGTGCTGGCCACCTGAGTTCTTATCTTCCATTTTCTCTTCACAAGAATTTAACCAAGTTCCCATCATTTGAGGCAAAGACAAATGACACCTCAAGTCCATCAAATATGTCAAGAAATTTCCGGTGATGACTTGCTGCTTGTGCTTTTGATTAACCTTGTTAATGTTGCCTGTAAGATCATGAGTTCTTGTGTCTTACTGAAAGTAACAGTAGCCAGATTTATTTATTTCAATATTTCATCCTATGCTTTCTTCTGTTTATCTTGGACATTTTATTGGAATAAAACATGCATGGCATATATTCATCAGTTGTTGCGGCCATAAAAAGATTAATCTATGAAAGAGTTTGGTTGAAAGAGGCTGTACTTGTGGAAGGGAGGATAAGAAAAACGTTGTGTGTTTTTATAGTAGATCTATCAGGCAAGAATAGAGTGATAGTCATCACAGAAGAATGGAAATGTGAAGTAATTGGATAAAAGATGGAGATTTTGAGCCAAACACTTAAATATACAGATAAAACTCAATTATGCATCCATGGAATCTGTACTTAACATCCATAAAAATAGCTTTACTGGCCTTTTTTGAAGGCACTGATGAAACAATCAATCTATCCCCAAATTTCATTTTATATAATCCCTTCCTCTACATTGAGTATCTCATCGTTGGTTCCCTCGAGCATGTCATATTGCTGCTCAGATACTTCATCATCTTTGTCATTCCATGCATATCTAATTAAATTTTTAGTTGAGTTTGGTCTATAGTCTGAGGGATCTTAGGTTTTTACTTGGCAAGGGTAGCTTAAACATTTTGGGATTTTCTTATATTTTACTAGATTTTTAGTAACACGTTCGATTGCTTAAAAGCAGATAATTTAGAAACTACATATCATTCAGTTTGTAAATCAAAATTACTATATTGTTTTGTAAAAATGTAAATGTTACAACTTGTTATCATATGAGAGACAATGATAAATTATTGTAATTGAAAGCATGATGATATCTGAGACTCACATATAGTTTGTTGTGGAAATGTGGACTCTTAACATAATTGAAGCACACATCATATTATATTAGTTAATTTGATATGGATGCTTCATTTAAACATAACTTGCTTTGAAGCCTTTCGATTCTAAATCAATATTATATCAGACCAAGGTCATTACTTATAGTTGTTTGACTACTTTTTTTCTTTCCTTTAGTTAAGAAATTTTATTGATTATTGTTATAGGAAGTTCACGTGGAAATTGTTGTCAAGAGAGTGGATATGTAGTGACTTTAGATGTTAAGGAGATACAAGTTCAAATTCAACTCAGGTAGCTGTTGACTGGCATAATGTATTGATTGAAACTTTGATCGTGTAGAATATAAATTTATTTGATCCATTTTTGGAGGTAAAAATGGATTCTAGTGATGAAAGTTGATCAAATTCCGGACATGGGACAATTTTCAGTTCAAAAGAAATTCTTGGAATGAAGTTTAGGACTTCGGACTTCGGGCCCAATCTTGGAAACAATTGCAATCTTTGTGATTGAAGAAGATAGCAACAGTAACTATATTTCTTAGGTATTCAATAAATTAGTAAAAGTTGTATGATGTTGTGGATGTTGACAAAAACAGGATGATATATTTTTTGTTAGATGCTCCATGTGGCAATTTTATCAAGATGAGGTTTCTTATATTCACTCTGATCAATGTTGCTTATGGAATGTTACTGCATTCTGTTAGGACTTAGGAAGGCCATGGTTAGAGTATAGAGGAGCTATATACAACCATGAGAAGCCCATCTATTCATTGCTAAAGGATGGCCATGAAAATCAAATTTGGAAGGGAAGCATATATAGACTTTCTGTCAATAAGGATGTACTGAAGGGGTGTCCCAATTGTTCAATACACCTTGCAAATCTATAATCTAAGGAAACAAGAAAAAAAATATGTGATCTCTAGTGCACTACAAAAGGTTAAGGTTTGGCAATTTATCATCAGAAGCAAGGTGTACCACGCTGCTGCTCATGCCGTTCCAAATTTTGTGCCGCTGTATTGAGAAATTCCGAAAAACTTAAAAAACAAAATCAGAAAATTTATAACAAAGCCCAAAAAAATTGTTAAAAAAAATAAATCCAAATAGACTTTAAACCTTTAAAAGCTTCTATGACCTTTTTTTTTCTAAATTTTTTTCATAATTATTTTTATTTTCGTAATATTTAATAATAAGTTATTATTTAATTACTTATTTATCCAAATCATATTTAGTCAAGAAAACTCACATTATAAGCCTGCATGGCATTTTTCTAATTTTTATAGATTTTAAAATATTTTATTAGTTTTTAATATTAAAATATTATTAAATAATAGTGCATATGACATCTACTTCAATGAGTGAATAGCTCTTTGTAGATTTATATTATGTTTTCCCAATTTTTACTGTGTTTAATTTTGTAATTAAATTATTAATTTAACACTTATTGACTACATACTTGTACCAATTTTATAGATTAAATATGGTATATAAATGTTGATCAGGCATTTTTATACAATGCATATTACTGTATAAGATGACATGGATGATTTAAAGCTCCTACTGTTAAGACAGTTTTTTAACAACATGGGTGAAAATTTGGCCTGTGTTGTTAGAAAACTAATCAAAATGCGTAAACTGCCCATGATGTTTAAAAACTAATTGAAATATGTGAAATGGGTGGCATGGATGGAACGTGCCTCCCATTTCATGAGAGAAATGGACAAAACTTCAAAATTCTCTCATTTTGTAAGTGAAATGGGCATCCTATGCTGCCCATTTTTTTTTAACCTGAAACTGGCATTTACTGAAACCAAGTGATTTTAGTGCCGATTTCCACCGGAACGGGTAAACTTCTTGCCGAAGTTGCATTCCTTGATCAGAAGGCGAAGGGTTGAAAAATATGCAACTACAAATACAATTAGTGAACAGTTAGTGGTGGTGGATTTCGAAATGCTAACTCAAATTTTCATGCATGCTTTATTAGGGAGCATCTTTTCTTGAGTTTTGAGATCAAATATCTTGTCAAAGGTTGGATATCTTTCTTTATATTAGAATGTTGAAGTGGAAAGACAGTGAAAGAGGTAAGTTTAATGGATGTGATAAGTTCGTAATAGAGTCAGAGTTTAATTAGAAAGTATGTTTGTTGGAACCACTGCTCATACAAAAAATTGGGGGACATATTTTCTTCAACCAGGAGAGTATGATACAGTAATCGTCTGAGATCCATGACCTTGTGTTTGTATGCCCATTTTGGTTTCTTATTGTGTTATTGAAAGGATCTCTTTGAGATCTGCAATAACTATTTCTACTTAAGATTGTAATGCTTAGACCTCAGTGTAATGTTTTATCATTGAAAGAAGAAATCAAAAAGATTATTTTGACAGTTATTTTTGTTATTTTGCTTTAAGTATTACTTTACATTCTATCATGGACGTGGTTGATTCTGTCATTGGCTTATGTATCGGCTTGCTGACAGTAGATATAAAGTATTTTATATTTTGAGAATTTTGGCTGTTTCTTCTGAAAGGGATTTTAACTTAGAACCAAAAAGGGAAAAATAAAAAGGTGTTTTACTGAGTATTTAAAGGGTTAAAATATATTAAATAAGATCCTCTTAACCCTATTAAGGATTGGGAGGTCGTTGAGCATAAAGCTTGACATGTTCCAGTTCCCATATCACTACAATGGAGTTTTCCTGCAAGATTTTAAAGAGTTTTCAAGATGGGACACTTGTTTTGGCTAATTTGGTGCATATATCTTATTATGAGAGGAACTCTATTTTTTTCCCCTTTTTTCAACAACTTTAGGTGAGGTATTTCTTGGTCTTTTTTTTTGGTTTTGTTTTGTTTAGTCTACTTGGGAAGTTATAAGGTTACTTCGTATATGAGAAATCCTTTTTGTTTTTATTTCAGTTTCTGTTTACTATTCTGCTTTTGGTGTAATGCACTATAAATAGGTTCTGTTTAAATAATTTTGCTTTTTAGTACATATTTTTGTTCCTGGCTGTAGGTTTTGTTGAAGCAGGGTCCCTGGAGGGGTCTTTTGGTAATTGCCCAACTTTTGGCATTTCTGTGCTAATTGTGTTTCCTCAAATTCCAACTTGAACTTGACATATATCGCCATTATAAATTATTTACCATATATCATGATTACCATTTTAGGTTTTTTGCTTATATAATATGAGCAATGAAAAAGTATAAAAAACACAATCAATTTATCGTTATATTGATAACATACGTACATCCATACATAATCAATTTATTGTTATATTTTTGACATACATGCTTACATGTGTGTAAGTTATGTTATGTCATCTTTACACATTTAAACACTTGAAAAAGATTAATTACTCTATTTTTGATTGCTGACTTTTTGTTGCTATTGAAAAATATAAAGCTTGCAATAAATCTTGAGACAAATGATCATCTATGGAGTGATGCATGAATGGATTATATATATTTATTACTTTTGAAATATATTTAAAGGCAAATGACAATAAATTTTTTCCCTTCTAAATATTTAGCAAAACTTCCATGGATTTCAATCACTTGCTCAATAGATTAAATAATTATGGAGTGATGCATGAATGGATTATATATATTTATTACTTTTGAAATATATTTAAAGGCAAATGACAATAAATTTTTTCCCTTCTAAATATTTAGCAAAACTTCCATGGATTTCAATCACTTGCTCAATAGATTAAATAATTTCAACCACTTTGTTGGGAAATGGGTTATGTTGATGATGAATTGGCAATAGATAGATGTAGTAACAAAAAAAGAAGGAAATTTGTTGATCCACCTTGCATCAGCACATTTCCTTCATTATTTTCCGTTACAAATATGGCATGAGAGCAGAAATAAAGAGATTGAAATTTAATATCTTTGAAAGAGGATTGATTTGTATTTTAAGCTAAACTATGAGTTTAAGAAAATTCAGTTTCTGAGTAATTTTGTATCAAAACCTAAAAAATGGATCATATTGAAAATTTAAATGTGACCACTGTGGAATTTCAATCCCGGTGTCTGCCATGATCCTAGAGAAGTCTTGGTTGAGATGCATGTGTCAAAGTAGCAATGTGATGGCTCATACACTGTAGAATAAGCCATGGAAATGGTATTTTTCTACTTTATTCGCAATTCATTCTTTGCACTTCAATGTGCTGATATGGTCATTCTAATTGTCATTGGCTCAGGAAGAAAGTTGGAATTTCCTGGACAGGTTTATACTTGTTAGCCTGCTATAGAAGTTCACAGTGATTGATAAGGTTCTATTGGATGTAGCTTTCTAGGTGTCTATTAGTTCGGAATTCCGAGGTTGGAGTTGCTCTCAAGTTATGAGAGATTGGATGGCGTGTTGTTTTTCTTCACTTGGGACAAGGGCAAGGAGTGGGGTTTCTTGGAAAGTGCCTATGACTGGTACTATGAAGATAAATGTTGATGGGAGTTCTTTCGGAAATCCTGGACCTTCAGGTATTGGACGAGTTGGGAGGGATATTACGGGTCTGATTTCCTTCATTTTTAGTGGTCTGGTGGGTGATGGTGATGCTACCCGGGCGGAGATGTTGGCCCTTCTGTTTGGTCTATTGTAAGCCAAAAAAAAAGGGTTTTACACATTGCATTATCGAAGAAGACTCAGTCACGATCATGAGATGGATGCGAAACGAGGTCTTAGGGTCATGGAGGTTATCACATATCATCAGTTGCGCAAGATTCTTGGCACGTGATCTGAATGCCTCGTTCAGTCATGTACCAAGAGAGGCAAATGTAATAGCTGATTGGCTAGCTAAGTAGGGAGTTCGGAGATCGAATTTCTATTGTGGCCAAGTTATAGATGACTTTTTTGGGATGTGTTCAGTATAGTATGATGTTTCTTTTGTTGTCATATTTGTACATGGGTTGCATTTTTTAGCTTTTTGGTTTTGTTTGTGGATAGCTTCAGGGATAAGTAGTTCTAAGCCCTTTTCGATTTTTTTTGTTTTGGAAATGGGATCCTCATACACACTTGTATTTTCACACTTGGTGGTACTATGTACTGCTTTTCTCTTAATCAAATATCATTACTTATCAACAAAAAAAAAAGAAAAAAAAAGAAGAAGTTCACAGTGTCTATTAAATGTGGTGACTCATTCGTTCAAACTGTATCCCTTATTTTTGCTGCTTGGTTTTCAATCAGTTTATTATTGGAGGTTATTCTAAAATCTCCTTCCCTTGAAAGTGAAAAAAATTATTCCCTTACTCTGTTGTTATTTTTATAATATTAAGGAATACACTGTATTACTTTCTTTTATAGTTGATAAGACATTTGATGGCTGCATTTTTTGTGTAGTTCGTAAGTCTTTTTGGGGTGCTAAGTTGGATGCGAAGTTACCTCCTTTCTCAGTGCTTCTTTGTTACTGTGTGGATTTCCTTGTCCCAAATCATTTGTGAAAGACCAAAAATTGAACTTTATTTTCCTTCCAATTAGTTGGATATGGGGCATTGTTTGGTAGGGATTAAATTATATGTCAAGTCTGGATTTTACGTGGAGAAATTGTTTTCTGAGTTATATTTTCAGAGATTCTGACCAGACACGATCATTGACAGAGCTGATGTATTGCGGGAAAATACAGAAGCTGTATTTGCAGCTTGTGATTCTGCTCATGGAAGGTGGGCAAAGCTCCTTGGTGTTCGCAGTATCCTTCACCCTAAACTTAGACTGCAAGAATTTTTAAGCATATACAACATAACTCAGGATTTTATAACTGCTACTGAGAAGGTATTGAATACTTAATTTCCCCTATTTTTTTTTCTTTTTTTTGGAGGGACATTTTGATTTGATTGCTCTTTTGATGCTAAAATATGTTGACTTTAATAGATTGGTGGAAGACTGGGCTATAGCATTCGTGGAACACTTCAATCACAGTCCAAGGCCTTTGTTGAAGTTCAACATCAGTCCCGAGTTAGTCTTCTAGTACTATTGAAGTATGTGTAGTTTTCTAAGGGACCATGCATGTTGATTCTATTAATTGTTCAACTGTTTTTTTGCAGATAAATAAAATTAAGGCAGTTCTTGATCAAGAAACTTGGGTTGCAGTTGATGTCCCTGATGAATTTCAAGCCATTGTTAGTTCACTGCTTTGTTATGAACCTTTGATTAATGGGAACCAGGTTGATGCTCCTTCTACCTTGGATAGAAGCTCTACTGATGTAGTCTCAAGCAATGAGGTTTCGCACATTGTAGGGGCTGGGGAATCTCCTAGTAAAAAACATATTGGGCAAGTTGATTCTGTTGAAACCACTGAAACTAATTCCAAAGCAAACCAACCCTCATCCTTGACTAGGGATACTGAAGAAAGCAGAGCTGATGTTTTAACATCTTCTGCTCAAACTGAGGATAGTACTATGATGGAACACAGAAGATCTACCTCTCAAACCCTCATGTACAGAGGTGCTAGTTATCACATGGTAAACTGGTTAGTTGTCTTTTTTCCTTCCTGGAAAGTTTGTATTTTTTAGGTCTGCTTTTATGTTGGAATTTGTTGTAAGATTCTTGTATAAAAGTATTAATTTGTACTGTTTGTTTACATATTCTGGTTAATTTTCTCTAATCCATGTTCTGATGTTTGTATTTTTGTGGATCTTTCATGGTGCATTTCATGTGTTGTACTATTACTTGGTTTTGTTCTCATTATACACTAGTATTTTTCATACCAAGTTGTATCATGTGGATCTTTACTTTTCATATGGTGTCTAACCAGCGTTCTGTGATTTTTTTCCTTAATATTTCAGTGGTTTAATATTGCTGAAGATGTTGTCGGAGTACATTGATATGAGTAACTTTTTGCCAGCAATGTCCTCCGAAGTTGTGCACCGTGTTGTGGAGCTTTTAAAGCTTTTTAACACGAGGAGTTGCCAGCTTGTTCTTGGAGCTGGTGCCATGCAGGTAGGTTTCATTTGTCACTTTGTGATCTTCTCTGTAACTGTACCATTGATGTAATAACAGAAATAATAGAAGAAATTGATTAGCCCCGTGAGATATCAAAGTCTCAATACATGCATCCATGTATTTTTATTGCCTTGTTTCTGGTACTAGATTTAAAAATTCTTCATTATGTTGAAATCATTAAAGCAATTTTAAGTTTTTTCTAAATTGATTTTTTTAACCTGTGCAGTATTTCATATTTCCACACTATTCTGAAAGTATTTAGTTCTGCAAACTGTTGTATTTATGTGTGCTAATATATGTAAACTATTCCTTAGTTGTTCCAGTTCTGACCTCGTCTGATTGCATCATATTGGATTTCAGGTGTCTGGTTTGAAGTCAATCACTTCCAAACACTTGGCTTTAGCAAGTCAGGTTATCAGTTTCGTATATGCTATCACTCCGGGTAGGTTATATCAAATTAATGTAATGATTGTACTAAAATTGTGATGTTGCACATTTCATGGTTGAAATGTTCAGAAAAGTATTATTTAAGTACTATATTATTGACTATGGATTTTTTAGCTTGTCTTAAGGTTGTTTCTTTTTAGTTAACAATTAATTGATTACAGAACTTAGTGATCGATTCATGATTTTTTATTTCTTTTTTGTGGCAACTAGAAGTTTTATTATTTACATAAATGAAGATGTACAAGATAAAGGCTACAGACATAAAGCATGAAGAAATTGGTCTTTGATGTGATCTCATCCCATTACTAAAAGGATACATGGATTTATCACCATCAAAATCCTCAAATCCTATTGAACCAGTGCTGACAGCTGTATCACTATTAAAATTCATCTGAACTTGACTCATTGCACATATATAGACTGAGCTGAACATTTTATATGAGTTGTGCTCAAGGAATGCAGCTTCTGCAAAATTTCATCTGTGCTGGTGGAAAGCGGCACCGAAACCACTTGGTTTTAGTGAACTGCCAATTTTGGGTAAAAGTGGGTGGCATGGGCGGAACATGCCACCTGTGCTGTCTATTTTGTGAGCGAAATGGGAGAAATTTTGAACTTTAGCCCATTTCGCTCATGAAATGGGAGGCACATTATGCATGTGCCGCCCATTTATTTCCTAAAATTGTAGAAATTTTGAAATTTCTCCCATTTCGGTTAGTTTTTTTACCATAAACGATCCAAATTGTGCCCGTGACTTTAAGAAATTAATTGTTTAACGGCATAGGCTTTAAATTAACTGTGTCGCCTTGCACGATAATACATATTGTATGTTAATTGTTTTAATGGCATAGGCTCCAAATTAACTGTGTCGCCTTGCAAAATGATACATATTGTATGCGAATAATCTACCTATCGTTGTCCTCGATTTTAATTTTTGATTAAAAATAGTTTTTTTTCTTTGTTTCTAGAACTACTTTCTTCTTAAATTATTAAAAATAATTTATTTGCTTAATCTACATATTGTATATGAATGCTTAATCTGTTCTATATTTTGTTTGGAAATCGTTGCTTGCATAAAAATATTGACTTCGATAATCAGATATTGTTTTCTTTGTTTCTGGAAGTATTTTCCTTTCAAATGCTTGATGACAACACCCACCTGCACCCTCCCTTTTTCTACTGTGACTTTCATAATTTTGTAAACTGTGCCATATTGGTAACATGTCACGCGTAAACTTCTATTCTGACATTATTACATTGTTTCTTTTGCCACTGGAACAAAGAAATCAAACGGGTTCTCTTTTTGAAAGTTCCTGAGTCTCGAAAAGCACTGTTGTTGTCAGAGATTGATCGAGTTGCTCAGGTATTATCTTCAACAGTAAACATTTATGTGGCTTCTATTTCTGCTGTATCTACATCTTGTTATGCTTGTTAGATGAGACTCAAGAAGTAAAACCTGGACATACCTGCCCACAGCACACACACACGCATATTGTGTTTTTACTCTTTGGGTAAAGACATTTCCAAGACAGGCTTTCTATGATTAGAACTTTGATTTAAACCAAGAAGCAACTATGTTACTTGGACACTTTGCATTACCTTGAAGTACCTGTATGACACAACACAACATTGGAATGGGTACTGTTGGATCTTTCACACCTTCTTTTCAACATGCAGTCGATAATCAAAAGGAAAAAGATATAAAAGAAATAGAAAATAATCAGCTTGCAATTAATGTATTGATAAAGGAGATAGTTCTATAAAGAGAGAGTAGAAGAACCAACTCTGCAGGCAATGAATCAAAAAGAAAAATATGGACAAAAAACATAAACAGAAACAATAAAGAGAGAGATTGGCTTTTGATCCACCTTACTGACTTTATTTAGAGACTTTTCAGCCGAATCCTAGCATCTGTATGCAAAATTTGGACACATCTCAACTGAGTCCCCATATCCGAAGTATTGGGGGTTAGATGGATCTGACTCATAGACGCACACCCCACAACTGACACTTCTGGCTGAGTCCATGACTCCATGTAACATAGACAAGCAAAAACAACCAAATAATAAGAATAAAATTGCAAAGAGAATAAGTGCACCATATTGATAATTATCATGATGATGTAATGCTCCACCTAAATTCACTAATGCGGTTGGTGTCTTCATAGTGGGGTAAGTACCTTTCTAATAGACTTGGTTTGCCTACTTTTCTGAAAACATGACTATGTCAAGTACCACTGGATGTACTGGAAGGAACCCAATTTTAAGCTTATTGTATATTTCCAAAGGGATCAACTTCGTCACATCCTGTATCAAATGTTCAAAATTTTGATCATTGACCAGGGACTCTACCAACTCCCCAAAACAATGAAAACCCAATTTAGATTGTTACTTTTAGAATTGCAATTCAGCTACTTGACAACTAATCACAGCTATGCTAAAATTTGGTTCTGCATTAATGATCAAAACTAAGATGTAATTAGTTAAGGTTGTTGCTATAAATGTTGTTACAGTGGCTTCCAAACTTCTACTTGGTCTGCTGTGTGCCTCCTTTTGTTTTTCTGCTTCTTTGGTTTACCAATATTTCTTACCTTTTGATTTAGATCAAGCCCCTCTTTTGTTATTTTAGCTTTTTCCCATCAAATTGTGTTGAACCTTACATATTTACTTTTGATTATTTCTGTTACATATTGAACCTCTCAAGACGTGTATTTTGTTGCAGCCCTTTTTTTTTCCTTCCCCATTCAAGTTAAGTGGCATATAGGACTCGTTGATAATTGATATATTGAGAGTTGTAATTGATACAAATTTTGGTTCCATTATTTTGGTCACTGTTTTCAAACATGCAACATATTTCTATCTTTAACAAGTCTCATTTGATGATTGAGTCCCTAATATTTCTATCTTGATCTCTTAGTCATAGTCCATGTAAGTCAGAAATTAAATAGGGATTCTATAACATGGTATGCAATCAAACAAATAAGCAATCAGGTCAAGAAGAAAGCAGAAGAAAAGTGAGGAGATGGTTGTTCATGATTTTCATAATGTTATGGTAGTCTGAAAGATCTAATCATACCAGAGCATTTCTTTTGCTTGAAAATCTTGTTATTGATTTTCTACTCAAAACATGATAAGTTTCATACATAAGCTTTACTATATGAAACGTGCTCCATTCAGAATCAAACCTAGAATTTTCCAATTTGAACTGAGTTCTAGTCATAATATTTATTTCCGTGTGGGTCATTATGGTCAATTCTCAGTTCAATTGGCTATGACTCGAGCATTGACTGGAGATGTTTTGTTGATATTCCTAATAATTAAGAAACAATGACCTATTTGCAATCATATTTGCACTTGTTTATTTGATTTCAATATTTATACACCTACTTTAGTTGATGAATAATGGGAAATTCTTTAAACATAGAAAAGAGGGGTGCAATAGCTATTAACCTAAAAAAAACAACTTATTTCCAGAAAATTAACAATAGAAAGTAAGAAATTATACAGGGGGCAAACAACCATGTCATCTATTCTAGAGTCTAGACGCTTGAAAGAACAAGGTATTTGTCTCATTAGCTAGAGAAATTGCCAATCATGCTAGATTGGTTAGTCTTGGCATGAACTTTTGGGTTCTCAAAAGCTGTGAGATGACATATGAAGAGTATCTATTCAGCTCCACAGAAGTAAAATGTCTAGCTGGAATCCCATTCCCTTCACATAATAGGCCAGAAAAAATGTGATCGTTTTGATTTTTATCAGAAAACCTTTCCATAGCACTACATATTGGGATTCCTCAAGGAAACTGCCTTCTAATCCAGATTGATAACCCTTTGGAGGCCTCCAAGCCGAACATATTTTCTCAAAGGAGGGAGATCATTATGAAACTTTAACATCTGAGAGTGTAACTTGTAATCAGACCTCTACTCACTCAGGATAATTAACCAACATAGACATCATTGGATTTCTAAGCTTTTGCTTCTTTAGCACACTGCCATTCCTAGGGATTTGATTTACACTAAAATCTGGTCTTTGGTGCGATCAGTTTATAATGTTGGACTTCATTTCAATTTCTTGCTATCCTATGGGCACCGTGGTTGGGAATGTGGTTTTGAGGGTGAATTATGATACATAAAAACTAGAAGTCATTTACAAAATATGTGAAAAAAAAGGGAAATGCTTGGGATTTTTAGATATTGGACACAGATTGGCATGAAAATTTTTGAATAATTTGACACAACATAATGCATATTCATATTGGAATGCAACAATATGGCAGAAAATGGCTAAATTCTGGACATTGTGCATTAACACCATTCTAGTTAGTTGATCCATAATTTGAATGCTCATATGGGTTTATATAAAGTGACATCAGATTAAATTTAAGATCTAAAATTTTCATAAATTTAAGAATAAAACTGTTTATCAATGTTATAAATAGTTGAATTTTATTTTGTATATGTGTAATCTAATTTTTAGGTCTTAATTGCTGATGCATGTTTACATGGCCTTAACATTAGATTAGTGCAAACTAAGATTGTAACCAATCAGTAATGGAATTTGGACCTAGTTATTTGTTTATTTATTTTTTTAAATCATAGGCTTTGTTAGGTAATGCTATTTAAAGGTACTTTTTCTTGTGGAAAGAAAAAAATGTACTTTCAAAAAGCAAAAGAAACGTTTGGTTAGTCATTTGTAAAGGTCTTTTTTTTGCTTCTTAATTGAAGAAGAACAGCAGTTTTTTTTTCTTGGCTTTTGAGGAGAAGCAACAAATCATTGCTTCTCAACAAAAGAAAAAAAAACAGTTTTTTTTTTTGGCGTTTTACTTTCAATAGCAACTTTTTTGAAAGCAAATCCTAATCGTGCCTTAACCTTCAATGAAATTTTACACGGTTATTGAGATGCAAATAAATATAATTTAAGATTTGAACAGATGAAAAATAGTGATAGTTCTTTTCTGTTATTGTTTGTTAAACAGGTGTTGTATAATTTGAATTGTTGATGCTCATTGTCTCTTATGTTTTTAAGAATGAGATTTAAACTATTGATGAGTAATTACCTCTTAATTTCCTTCTGAAAATAACTAAAGTTTTTAAGTCAAAGTCAGTTTCTTTGACCAAAAGTTGTTAGAATATAATTTTTTTTTTCACATTATTTAGGTACTATGCTTTTTATTTTAAGCAAGAGCTTGAGTAGACAAAGTTGGAAAACTTATTCCTGTATGTGTTTTTAAATATAATAATCTCTTGTTTTGCCACCGAAACCCAACACCACTAAGTTTTGGTTGTTATGTCTGATAACTATTTAGTTGTTTCAACTGAGAACTCATTCAATCAACTAAGGCCAAACGCCTTATCCTAACTAGTTGTAGTCAACAAAATGGATCGTATTCCTCCAATTTGGGTGTTTCCCTTGTTAACTTAGATCTTTCAATGAATATCCTTTCACACATTCTCACAGTTGTCTTCTTAGATCTTAGCTTTACGCATCCAACTATCTTAATCTACTTTCTTTATTTTTTCACTTTATTTAGGCAATATCCAACCACTCCGTAATGTGATTATTCCTTTTATTATTTTACCTAGTCTCCTGACATATACATCTTAGCATTCGCATCTCATCAATGCTCATCCTATACGTATGTTCCTTTTTTGTTTTTCAACATTTTGATCCATACATCAAAACAGACATAATGATTGTCTGATAATTTTTCCCTTTTTAGTTTATGTGAGACACATTGATCACATAAGACCATAGATGCACCTCTGTACTTAAGCCATCTAGCCCTAAATTTATGTTCAAGATTCTAATCAATATCTCCTTCCATGTGGATAATTGATACAAGATTATGAAATTGATTACTTTTAGGAATCTCTTGGTTCTCAATTATTATTGTTGCGTCATCTTGACCATTATTTGTTTTAGACTACGCTCCATATACTCGGTCTTAGTTCATATTATTTTAATACTAGTTGATTCTATACTCCCATAGCTCCAATTTCATGCTACCTTCCTAGTTTGGTCCACCAAAAGCATATCATCTGTAAAATTTATCACATGCTTGTTTTCTTCTTTGCCTCACTTATTATCTTTTTAGTTTGTTTCATCTTTTCAACAATTCTACATCTTTCTTGGCCTTGTCAGTTATTATTACTTTGATGAGCTATAAAAAAAAAGCCTTTTCTCTTCAATAGCCTTTTGACAATTATCACTTTACTACTGTCTCTTTATGGGATTCAGCTTTATTGCTAGCCTAAGATCTCTTTTCCTACTTTTTAATGCAAAAGGCCATTCCATCTCACATTGGTATAGGGTTTGTTTCTAGATCACATGTTCCCCTTTTCACTATTTTATCTTTTAAACCTACTAATTTTGATCCTTTTATCCTCCTTCCACAAGATTATTTTTTGAAATATTTCTCTACATTATCCGCTCTTTGAACTCTTTATCGTGAATCCATTACCATCAACATATATTATAATGCAAGACTCTCCTGGAATAATTTTGCAGTCGTTGCAAGTTCCTAGCTTACTTCTAAGAAAGACAAAGTCATTTATCTGCAATTTGTTCCACTCTTGAAGGTTACTAGTTGTTCAACTCTCTTTTGAATTCATTTCATAGTAGATTACCAAAGGTTTGCACTGGATACCAACTTGACGCAGCCCTCCTTTATCTGGGCTTAGGACTGGGGATTGACAATGCCCAAAAGATATAGAAATACAAGACAACATTTGAGGAGAATTTGAGAACTATCTTTTGATTTTTCAATTTATTTTATTTTTATCACTGTTCCAATTTTTGAGAATGAGTTTGATTTGTTCTTAGTGCTGAATTTTTTTATATGTTTATTCGAATAAATGTTGGTTTTTAATTTTCATAATCTTTGAGGACGAGTGTCACTTTTGCTTATGCTATAATTTTAACCTCATGTGCTCTTCTATTCTGAACCTAGATATTTCTCATCTTTTCTTTACTTTTTCCTCTCAATTGTTGCCTTACGGTCCCAGTCATCAGCTCAAAGGATTCGGAGGTTTTTTTTTTCTGTGCAAATAATTATAAGAATAATGAACTCTATATAGTTTTTTTGTTCTATCAGTTGATCAAGTTTAGCTTAGAATTCAATTATCAATATGATTTTTGGCTTTTATAAAAATAGCTACCTTGGTTATGACTTTTAGGCCTCTGAGTCTCAACCTGTTTGGTTATTTCAGTTTTGCACCATTTTAAATTGCCTTTGCATGTTCAGACTTGAAAGAACATATATATTATAAATTTACTTTGTCTGTTTAAAACTATGAACATCTATCTAGAATCAAATTATATTTCTTTTGTCTTAACCCTGTTAGGCCTTCATCTTTCCACAATTATAGATTGTTTTCGCATGCCATGGAAAGTGTCATATTAAAACTTTATAGCCATTTTACTCTTTCATACATATATGTCCAACAGGAATTTTTATTAAAACTCTGTAATACGAAAATTTTAAATGATTTTCTTTAATACTTATCATTTTCTGCCTATTATGTTTTTTTAATCTTTGGTTCTGCATAATTCTTTAAATTCAGGATTATAAGATCCATCGAGATGAGATACATACAAAATTAGTGCAGATCATGAGAGAAAGATTGTTGGTTCATCTACGTGGTTTACCTCAGATTGCTGAGAGTTGGAATCGACAAGAGGATAATGATTTACAGCCCAGTCAATTTGCTCGATCTCTTACCAAGGTGTTCTACTTTCTAATATATTTGGCTTTATTTGTGTGTTTTTTTTCTTAATTTGAAGGCCAAATTTTATAATAAATAAAGCATCATATTTGGAAGACAGATGCATACAATTATATATGAACCAATGTTGTTAGCTGGATATGATGGGTACTTATCTGGTTAGTAAAGTTGGGGATAGAAAAGAATCATTCCTTGAATTTTAGAGAATTCTTCAGAAGTAGAGTTAGAGCGCAATGGTAAATATTTCACCATAAAAGATATGAACATCAAAAAGTCTGTGATAGCTATATTTTTTCTTTGGTACCTAAGTCAAAAGTTGGTGACAAATACTTCAGATATATTGAACTCAATTTTGTGTTTTATTTTTATGAAATAAATAATCTTCCAAATGAAGAAACAAGCATGCAGATAGAGACTATTGAAAGGAATTTGAGAAAATCATAATAAAATTGAAGAAGCAATAGATTTCTTTTATAGAAAAGAACAATGCAGACAGAGACTATAGATATCTTCAATAAGAAATTATAGATTATGTAGAAGAAAATTGATGGAGAGAAAGAGTACATTACAATAATTTAGTTAAGCTTCATTTCTTTGCAATATTTGACCTAAAAACATCTATAAAGCTTTAAAATTATGGAAACATTTACTTGAGGGAAATTTTGGTACCCTTCATGATTGAAAATTTTTTTTTCTTATCCTAGTACAATTTATAAGCATATATGTTATTGTGTCACTTGGTGAATGTCTACATCAAATGATATGTGATAGAATTGAGGTCTTTGGTAACAATGCTATCACCTGCTTATGCGAAGAGAGGAAAATAAAAAAATTATGTAAAGTAAATGCTCACAAACTCTAGAGAATATGAGAAACAAGAACTTTAAAAGTACAAAGTTTTTAGGTTAAAATAGTTACGTTTTAATATTTTTCGTTTTAAAAATTAATTAGTTTTGTATTTTAATTTACTGTGTTCGTTTCATACTTATTTTTATGAATTATATTACAATTTTCCTTAAAGTTGGGTCACACAGAGCATCCAGAAGTTATTCTTAAAACAGACTATTTTTGGGTTGGGGGGAGTTAGATATGTATAACATACTGGTTTGCTAACTAAAAGTCCTCAATCCACAATAGGGTGGACACACTTTAGAAAGGTATCAATTGTATTATTTCATCAGTACAGAGCTTGAAGACAGCAAAAGTCTGGGGGATTGTCTCCCAGTGGGTGAATTACCCTGTAAGATGACAAACCTCTGTCTTAAGAATCTGATGAATTTGACAAGTTTTACTTGTTACTGATGTTTCTACTGGCTGTCTGATAAGCTAAATGGTGATTTCATGATATTCCCATTAACTTTATAGCACATTAGTTTATATTTGTTACTTATTTTTCTGTATGATGACGTTTGAACTTCTTAAATAAGTGAAACATGCATATTGAGAGGTTCATTGTATAATCAAGTGTCGGAAGATAAACCTAACAAAATTTTTTTTTCATACTGTTGGCCTCATATTTGATCTTATAAAATCCATGAACTCTTGAAAAGGTTTGTTGATTGGGAATTCATTAAAATGTTTCAATTGTGTGTAGGTAAAATAATACCAGAAGAAGTTATCAATTTTTAGGATGTGTTTGGTTTGGTAGAAAATTATGGAAAGGAAAGAAAAAGAGTGTTTTGGTTTAGTTTTCATTATCTAATAGTACATTTTTGGAGAACATAATAATAAACAAAGTCATCTAGTGTTAGGCTGGGCTTGGTTGGGTACAAAATGATTTGAAGGGAAGTAAATGAGTGCTTTCCTTTTCTTTCCATTGTTTCCCCTTCATTTAACAGGAAAAAAATTGAGGGGCTTCTAATGGAAAAATGAGGCTCTCTTGCAAAAGTATTTTCTAGGGGGGCCTCCATTCTCCTTCGAGTGAAATGCTCAAATTTTATTGAAAGGTTCATTTTCTTTTCTTTTCCTTTACATTTTGACTAATCAAATGCAATCTTGGTCTCTTATTCCTTTTTCTTACTAATTTTTTGAGTACGTAGAGAAATAGTTTTATGAAAACAAAGTTTATATGAGCATGGAACACCTACATAAATTTCTTATATAGATCATGAACTTATGTAATGGTACAAGATTTCTTAACATTATCCTCATTCAATTCCTAAGGCATGATCATCTCAGAAGTACAGTTGCTTCGTCTTCCACAGGCTGAAAACTAGAGCAAAGCAACCCATCCTTAGGTTTTTCTGCACGTGATGCTGTATAAGTTGGTCAAGCTTGAGCAGGCTGTTTGGTTTGTTCTAATTTCTAATGATCTGAAGAAAAGCATAGTTTGATTCTAAAACCTTACTACAAAGGCACAATCTGAATAGTTATCATCTACTTTTATCCATCTTCTTGTACACTATGTAGGACATCTGAATTCTGTCTTCTGCTAATTAACCTTTTCATTATAAATTCTTGTCAAAATAGGATGACGAAATGAAAAGTTATGGGCCTACTTGGCACAAAAGAAATTGAGACAATAAAAGATGAGGAGAAGAAACAGGAAAAAGGAAAGTAAAATCTGTCAATGTTTGATTGCATGAAATATTAAGCAATGAAAATACTTCGGTCGAGCGATGATTGATCGTGTTGATGGACAGGATTTGTGGTAGGCGATAGGCAAATTAGGTGTTGGGTAGTGTTAGTAGTAACAGCAATGATGGTAAGTGGTGTTTGTTCTCTGTGGGTGGTGGAATGCAGTGGCTCATCATCCTTAAGAAGCACGAATTGAGGAACAGCTAATATCATCAGCCATAAATCCATGGGATTCTGGATTAGATGACGCACTTGGCCGTCCTAAAGCCATTAGAGTCTGGCTTGGATGATGCATTACCAGTCCAGTGGAGAGTTTATGAGTTTCCTGTGGGCAGAAATACTGCAAACATCTGGCCTTTTCACCATTTTTCTTTTTATATTTCTTTGGTTTTGCTAGCAAACTTTTCTGTTATGGAGATGTCTTTCAGAAACAGACCCATAGAAACCTGCTTTTGGAGCCAATTCCATCGAAGTCCTTGATTCATCAGATTAATTCAATGAGTGCCTAGGACCAGTGTTTGCGTGCTGCTCAAATTTCGCTTGAATACACCCCAGCGATGCATTTCATGGGGTTATTTCGCTTTTTAACAAATCGAGCGAAATTTTAAGCGGCATGGGAATTTTTATTTGCCATTTAAATTGGCGAAATATAACGAAATTTCACCCAACTCACTCCCCTCATATTCAGAAAACACCCTTTTTTTTGTCTTTTCGATTTTACAGCGTTTTGGCCGAAATTTCGTTTCGCGCCTTGGGCAGCATGCCCAGTGGCACCGAAACGGTAAACCTTGCCTAGAACTGCCTTTGGTTTCTAACAGAAAGTCATTTTCCACCTGGGTGCCAGCTGTATTTGTTTTATTTCTACTTCTTATTTTGACCTCTTTGCTTTGAAGCTTGGATTTTAATAAGGGGAAAGAATGGCTGGAAATCCCATAAAGAACTGTGGATGGATATGTTCTATGGTGCCTTATCCCAACCAGTTGGAGCCTACAACATAAATCTTGTTCCACCATCTCTATATGTTACAATATCTTAAGTTGGATTGTGCCTGAAATAATTTCTTGTCCAACTCTGTTTACGTCTCTTTGGATCTTTAATGTGCACAGTCTTGCACATGTTCACGGGCGTCACCGTAAATTTGTTTTACATGCCCAGCCATTTATCTTGAATTTCCTTTATTTTATCTTCTATTGAGGCTATTCGTGGACACTTTGGGATGAGCAACATACTCTTCTCTCACCTCGTCTTTCTTATTATTTCAATGCATCCAAAAAACCTGGAGCATTAGAACTGTGGCTTGCTTTAAGAGGAAGATTGACACAAGAAGCGGAGCAATGTAAAACAACTCCTAACTCTATTTAGTTATCATCATTCGTACGATGATTTGTCTTTTCATGAGGCTAATTATTACATCTAATTCTGGCTGCAAACAATGAAATGCATCCTGTCATTCAAGCTTCAAATGAATCATGAAATGTAAAAGCTGTAAAGAAAAAGCAATCTGAAAAATATCTAGAGCACAAAACTCCTCATTGCTTTGATATATTTCCAGTGAGACATATTTGTCTCAGAAAATAAAATTGTGAAACTCTACTAAGATATGGAAAGCCTACTAAAGTATGAAATGCCTTGTCTATTGATTGAGTTTTGACTGTTGGTTACTATTGTTTTAACTTTCCGGTAATAAAGTGAAATTTTCTTTTCCAATGGGCACTTCCTTATATTGATATTCCTATAGCTTGTGATATTTCTATATTTTTTTAATGGGAAAAATTTGAAATAGTGAAACTTCTCTTATTGTTGAATTAATTTATTTTTGACTTGTTTTTGTGCTTCGTATCATTGTCAATGATCACTTGAAGGAAAGGAAATTGCTTACACCATTTGATTCGAAGGTTTACCACTTTGGGTTGCATCATTCTGAAAAAGAGTTGACAGTGTTTCGGGAGTTGTTTGAAGAACATAATTCACTATCATGCATTTAGATTCCGAAAGAGTATACTGAATTGGTCCTACTTGTGCTTATGCTTGAGTACATTGGGATAAGTGATCCAATAGGAGAACTTTTTCGTAACAGCAATAAATTCAGTGGTAAAAAAAAGAAGGCAATTTAAAGTTTTAATTATGTATTTGTGGGTAAAGGTTTCATTTCAAATTGTTAATAATGTTTAGGAAACAGCTTTTGCATAAGTGATGGATTCCTATGCTGCTTATAGGTAAGAAGTTACCCATTTAAATTTATCAAACATACTTAGAAAAGGCGCTTTAATATGTTAATAGTAAAACAAGCCATTTATTAAGCAGTGCCACTGGTAGCCTTGAACTCTTAACTTGAACATCAGTTAGAAGACACATAAGATATGATCTTGTTCCTGGTGTAAGATTTCATTCCATAGCTGAATATACTGCTTCTTTGTTACTTTTCGAGGATTGTTACTCATAATGTGTGCATAATTTGACTATTTCTTCAATATATATTTCTTGTTCATCACAATTTCATGACGAGTTTCCTGAACAAACTGTCTTATATATTAGAGGATATCTGATTTCTTATTGAGTATTTCTGTGAGTCTGCACAAATGAAGGCTTCTTATGTATTTAATATATATCCAATATTCATTCACCTATCTGATATTATTTTCTGTTTAATCTCTTAAATGTCTCCAGGAAGTTGGGTACCTTCAACGTGTTCTATCTCGAACTCTACATGAAGTGGATGTTCAAGCAATTTTCAAGTAAGGCATTTGACTAGTGTGCTAAAGACACTATCGTTTCATTGAGCATATTGCATTTTTTGGCATTATATGCAATTATCCGTCTCAATTTTTTCCAAGGTAGACGGTAGCTTTTTTTAAGTGATATTCCTTCTCTTTGATAATATATGTGCTGAAATAATGAATGTCTTTGGATGTATGAAACCTTTATTAAAGACAAATCAATGCTTCTCTCTCTCTCTCTCTCTCTCTCTCTCTCTCTTTGATTTCTATGCCCATTTGTTATCTTAATCTAGAAACCATTATTCCAATGTAAGCCAGGTCACCGTTATCTTGAATGGACCTACTGGCATTTGGCCACAAGACTCCTGAAACACATTGAGATGTGTTATTTACCTATGAGCGCAAATCACAGATGTTGAAACAAAACAGCCTCAGGCATTTATCGTGGATGATTAAGAGGATGCAAATATTTTGACTGCTATCATCTTCAACAAACCATCTAACGAACATATGTCATTAAGAGACTACCCGAATATACTGGGAGATGTGTTGTTTACCCCGTAAGGGCCAATTTCAGATAGTGAGACAGGAGCTTTGTGCTCTATGCGAGGATTTATGTTTCTCATTTTGCCGGCATGCCATTGGTGACTTCTGGAGAAATTTCTCTGGCATGTCACCTGTATGTTGGCGAAATCTGGGAAAATTTTCCCAAAGTATAAGGAAACTGTTTTTTTTTGTTTAATTCATTTATAATTCATATATGGGTGTGAAATAAATCTCAAAAATTGAAGGAAAAGCATAGAAAACATAAGATACAAGTTATTTCATGGATATTGCATATAGAAAATTGAGGGAAATCCACTAGCATCATCATATCCACTAATATTGATCAAGCCAACACATACAAAAGACTATGAGAGTACAATACATTCATATACGAAAAACATCACATCCATAAATGACTAAATGTCAAATAAAAATACATCTACATTCCATGTTAATGTGTGATTTTCCTTAGCTGTCGTGGTGTGTTGTTGGCATATCGCCAATATTTCACGGCAGCATGCCACGAAATCTAGGGAATATGGGAGATCGAGATTTTCTCATATATTTTGTGCTGCCATCACAGCGAAGAAATTTTGCCGATATATTGACGAAATTTCATGACACAATAAACCATGGCTCTATGTCCCTGTTTAGTAAGAGTATTAAATGATTGATAATATGGCTTATTTGATGGTCCAGATAGTCAAGGGTGTTTGAGATTCTCTGAATCCACCTGAAGCAACACACACACACACACACACACAAAAAGAATTCTGGATAAAAGAAATTTGCATTCATCCATTTACCCTCTGCTACTCAAATTATGGAAGTTATCTGGAAAAGACATCACTTATCTCACTGGAGATTTAGGCAATGAGTTTCTTAATGATTTTTTTCCCCTAGGTGAGGATTTAGAGCTTTGATAAATGAGGTCTTAACCCTGCTTTCCAATTGTGTCCTGGAAGATCATGCAAAGTCAAATTTTAAACCTTCAAAATTTGAACCATGGATTAAAGTCTTGTTCCAGTTATACAGGTTCTGGTCAGTCCAGAACATTCTTATTTAAACCAAAAAATTCTTAGAAAATATAATAAAATTTGAAAAGTTTTTAGATGTGCAATTTTTTAAGTTTGATTTATAGCTATAACTTATGGATGAATCAGTTTTATAAATGTAGGATTTTCTGACGCTGCAATAATATTACTATTATTCAGACCTATCAAAAGAAATATTACATACAATATTTGCAATAATTTGTTGCATGATAGTAATGAATTTTAGAACACAATAGGGACAATTAGAAAATTGTAATTCATGGATATCATCCAAGTCCATGCATTTATGAAATTTGGGGACAATCAAATTCCAGTTGATGACATACACCATCTCAAAATGGCACTCTATCATTGATTTATATGCCTTCTCTAAAACTGATTAGTGCAAACTTTAAACCAATTTTGTTGCATTTCGAAATTTCAAACCATTTATGCATATTAGAAAAAAGAAATTACTCAATTGGTAAAATATTGAAATAATTGAAAAAATAAATCCAAATTCATGGAAGATTCAGATCATGTTTCAGATGGAAGAGATAAATTCAAACTTTTTTAATGAAACGTCAATCCAAAATCCATAAATTTCAAATAATGTGATTTGCTTATTTCTTTATTTATTTTTCTTAAACTTCTTACTTCTACCATCATTTCACTAGTAATTGACAGATCTAGGCTTAAATCTAAAGAAAATTTCAATCCAGCCTTGTCAAGCTTCTTTGCATTCAAATTGTTAGATCTAAAAACGGTGGGAAACCAATAATGCCTGCAAATTTGGTTTGATTTTGAGCTATGATGAGTGAGATAAGTGGACTTTCAGTTTGAGTCTGACCCTTATGTATGTCAGATATTGAGAGGTACATGTTGACTGTACTGCCCAGCTCTCTCTCTCTCTCTCTCTCTCCCTCTCCCTCTCCCTCTCCCTCTCCCTCTCCCTCTCCCTCTCCTCTCTCTCTCTCTCTCTCTCTCTCTCTCTCCCTCCCTCTCCCTCTCCCTCTCCCTCTCCCTCTCTCTCTCTCTCTCTCTCTCTCTCTCCCTCCCTCTCCCTCTCCCTCTCCCTCTCCCTCTCTCTCTCCCTCTCTCTCTCTCTCTCTCTCTCTCTCTCTCTCTCTCTCTCTTTGATTGCAGATATTGGATAAGGAGCTCAACAGTTTGTACATATATCACCGTTTGATACCAATAATTATCACTTGAACTTCCAAAACTTGTATATGGAAAAGACTCGATTTCATGGTACCTATATATTGTGTTAACTCCATTCTGATTGTTTCAGTTCACAGGATTATTATATTCTTGTGCAAGTGTCATTCATCTAATATCTGATTGCATCTTCTGATAAGCTGGTTCACTGTTCTGCCTATCATCCGTTTTTCATGGACTTACTATCTATTTTCATGTTGACAACCCTTAATGGAAGTTCCCTGAGCTTATCTACTGTCATCTCATAAACATGGTGATGACAGGTTCTTATGTACCTTCATTTTTCATTTATTTATGTTTGTTATTACATGACAAAGAGGGAAGTTTTGCATGATAATTGCTGTTGTATATTCCTACTTGCAGGCAAGTAGTTCAAATCTTCCACTTCCAAATTTCAGAGGCATATTCACATTTAGATATCAGAAGTCCTCAAGCAAAGAAGAGGTACTGAATTCTCTACTAGTGCATATATGGAGTTATATATATACTATATGTGTTCCTATTTTTCCACTGAAATTCTTTCATTGTATGCCAGGCTATGCCAGGACATTCAGCATGTTCTAATGTGTATACGTTCTTTGCCATCTAATGTTTCAAGTAAGGATGGTGTGCAGAATTTTGGCCTACTTGATGAGTTCTTAGTGCAAAGATTTGGGTCTGAAGCTGGTCAGTGACTGTGTATAATAGCGAAGTGGATGTATCTATACTGGAAGACTAACACATTTTAAAGCAAAATTTTGAGTTTGTCCGGCAATTCTTCAACATGTTCTTACCTTGTACGATCAAGGTAATAGATGCAGGAAGACATTTTGTGCTCATTTATCTGTCAAAATAGTCTATAACTGGTTTATGCTGTTTTTCCTCTATGCACGTCACTTGGAATTTTTGTAGTTCCTTTAGATATTCTTGTGGTATATCTTCTGTCAGACGGTCTTTTCATTTATTAAAGTTATTTTATCTTTATTTGCATCTAGTTATGTCATCTTTTATGCTGAATAATTGATGCTTAAGTTGCTTCCTAGAATGGCATTTCTTAACGTGATTATGCTCTTGATTTATTGGTGATGTGTCCTCTTATCAACCTGCTATTATGTATGAACATATTTTCTCTGAGCAATGATTTTAGAAGTTATTTGTGACGCCTCTCTCTCACAATGAATTTTTGAAGCTATCTTGTTTTAATTTCTTATTTTCATTATTCAAATTTTTTTGCAGTAAATAACAAAAGTATTGTGATGCCAGAGCTTTTCCTTTAAGGTCAAAATCAGGATACAAGTACAGATCCAAACTGATGTGAACTTGTTTAACAGTCAAGCAGAAATTAATTTGGCTAGAAATTTTAGGGCTTTCCAGTTTATGATACATTTATAGGCTGGTATAACGGTTGGGTGATTTATTTTATCTTGTGTGTTTATTAGGATTCTCTTTCTATAAAATGCATTCAATTAAGCTACATTTTCTACTTGTGCTAACTTTTGGGCTCTTCCAGGTTCTTGGCATGTGGACAGGTCATTGAAGTCCCATATCTCATCCAAATCTTGCCATGAGAAGGACCTATAACCAGAATTTGGTTTGGCAGCTTTAGTCATAAAATTAACATAGTACTACATACAATATTTGCAATGAGGAGAGCCGATATTCACCTTTTGTCTCTATCATTGTAGTTTTGGTAGTGGGGGATTCATTGTTGAGTTGAATGTAGAATTTGTGTCAGTTTCAAGTTCTTCAATTAAAAATTTCTTTTTTGAGCTGAATAAACTCTGCGTGTCTAATGGTTGCTGTATCATCATTGCTTTTATAATGAAATTTTGTTTCTGCGCATAAGAATATGCTTTTCGCCCAGACTGAATGATTTAACGATTTGTTTCATATTATATTGGCAATATATAATGCAAGGGATTATAGTTTTGTGTTTCATTTCAGATTCTGCCTACTGCAATGAGGTACCTGTTGCATTGCAGAAGATGAGTCCCAAATAATTTTTTATACCTGATGCAATGATTTGATTGTAACCGAACTGAAGCTGTATGGTTATTCTCTGCTCATACAGAGACAAAGATGTGTGGTCTCTTTGTGTTTCTCCTTGAATCTTGCTGCAATCAAACTGTCCTTCAAAATCTCAATCTTGGTATCGATGAAATGATTCATAGTTAGCTTTAATATTTCCAGCAAAGATGGTTGATGGTATGACCTTGGAATGATGTCAAGTGATTATGTGCTCTGTCCCATTTGATGCTGAGATCTTAGGCACTCATATTTGAAGGGAAAAGTAGAGGCAACATGTTACGTGACAACTTCCACGATGGCTCACTCTATCGAAACTGACCTGGTGGTAGTCCTTTCCCTCTTGGTGGCTTTACTTATCTATCAATATTAAATGACTTAGCAATAGGTCGTCCCTCCGAGACTCGAACTTGGGACTTGGTGGAACCTAGTTTTGATACCATTTGTTATGTGTTTAACTATTGCTCCAAAAACTCCGAGGCCTATGGAGACTTCATTAGTTAAGCATTTAACATTTGGGACCGTAACACATGTGATCTCAACAGAGGAGAGAAAAATAGATAAAATTGGAACTTTTAGTGTTGACCTTTGACATGCTCGTGTTCAACATTTCAAATATATGACTTGAGGTAGTAATTGAAGATATCAAGGCTTGATCTCTAGAAAAAATCTAGCTTTGAAAATCTTCACAATTACCATTAATAAACACGGATATTGCAAATCATATAAATACGATTGGTGACATGAAATGAATCTATGATGACAACAAAATTACTCGTAACTCCAAAAATGTCATATATAATATTGGCAATACCTAAGAGAAACACCTAAAGTTTCACACTTCCAACCATCAAAATTAGCAATTTATCCAGATCCCAGCAAAATGTATCCACCGTTAATCAAAGCAAACACATTATATTCAATAACGAGTCATTGTACTCCCCTTTACTTGGCGCGAATGAAAGAGTGTTTGGCTGTAGAAACGAGTACCTGATCAAATCGTTGATGCTATCGATTCAATAAGTAATTATCATGTAAAATAAATTAGATACTAAGAGGCCGTTTGGTAACGTGTTCAGAAACCGTTTTTCAGTTTTTAAACATAGAAAACCAAAAACATGTTTGGTTGAAAATAATTTCAAACCGTTTTTTTAAAAAACGGTTGAAAAATAATCGGATTTTCAGAAACCGAAAATTTTCGTTTTTAAAAACGATGAACCGTTTTTTTTATTAAATGGCATTTTTGTAATAAATTTTTTTTTCTCTTCGATACAAAACCTCTCCTCTCTCTCGTCGAGCGCGCAAGGAGGAAGACATGAAAGAGATTACTCCTTCAAAGCGTCGCATTCCTCAAACGAATCTCTCTCTCTCTCTCTGTCCCTCATTTTCTTTGTCTGGGTCTTCAACAGACCATCTATTCTTCAAGTTCTTTTCGCCTTTTTGCTCTGTGTAAATTGATTGCGGAGGCCGAAGTAAGCGATGAAGGAAATAAAGGGAAGATTCCTGAAGAAACTGAAATCGATTCGACCGATAGCGCTTTTGAAACAAAGTCGAGTTCTTCGCGTGAATGTCTCAGACGAATTTCTGGATCCTAATGTAATGCTTGAGAGCCCGTCTGTTTGCAAAGACCAAAATCAGAAAAACATTTTCAGTAATCGCCCTGTACAGGAGCCCGACATCATCGACGTATCTGATTTCTTGATTTTTTTGTTGCCGGATTCAAAGGGATAGAGACGACAGTCACAATTACCAACGGATAGTCAAATGCTCCAAGATTAACAAACTAGTCCCAATCCTTGCTATACCTCAGCAGAATCGCAGCACCGTGAAGCACCAAGGCAATTGGCGTCAATCCGCCGTAATTCACGGAATCCGCCTTACCAACGACATTAACGTTATCGGCAACTCTAAAGGTCTCGACCGCTTGGATTGAGATAGCGAGATCCTCTCTCTGCTGTTGCGAAGCACGGTGATCAAGGTGCAATAAGTACTGATTTCTAGTATGATAGACTGCGTGAATAAGCCTAAAAATACGAGGCCCGTCACCGTTCGATCCTGTAATGAAGTATGCGATCCTCGGCGGAGGAGGAAAGGCGTTCTGGAGATCGGCCACGGCAGAGAAACTTGGAGGACAGCGAGGTGAGGGTCTCCAAGGGAATAAAAGAACGTGAGTTAAGAATGAGACAGACAACAAAGCGCAGAAGAGCTTTCGTGTGAGTTTCTCCATGGCAACGATTTCGAGCTCTCCCTCTCTTCGACATGGGAGTTTTTTCTAGGGTTTTCACAGGGGTTTTTATCGAGAGTGGGAGAAACAGAGAGTGCCGTGATGGGTTTTTGTCGTCATTTTTTTTCCTCTATTTTGACGATTGAAATTACAATGTTACCCACAAGATGTAAAATAGTTTCACTTTCTAATAGAGTTGGTATTGGTTTAACATACATAATAAAACCCAAAAAACAATAATTGTTACCAAACAGGTTTTTTGTCACTTGTTTTCAAAATCCCAAAAAACAGCAATGGTTACCAAACGGGTTTCCTGTCACCTATTTTTAAAAACTCAAAAACAGTTGAAACCGTTTTTAGTTTTCAAACTGTTTTTAAAAAAAACGTTACCAAACGGTCTCTAAGATAATGACTGAGACAAAGGATGTCTAATAGTCCAAGGCACAACGCGAATAACCCCTTGGCTAAACCATGACGTATGAATAGGGATAGCAATATGCCCCTAATGGTTAGGATTTGGTATGATTAAAATCAGGTTAAGAATGGGTTCGGGTTTAGCCTGATCTCGCTCCGAACCCGACCTTCATATATAAAAATATTGTTTTTAATGCTATTTCCATATATAGTATATATAAGATATACATATTTTATAAATAAATATATTATTAATGTATATATTTTATGTAAAAAATAAATTTTTTTTTGCATTTAAACACTAATTGGGGCATACCCACTCCGACTGTTACCAACCTGATAGGGGCAGGTTAGAGTTTGGTTAAAATCCTATCGAAAGGCAGCCCCAAACCTCCACCCCGTCGTGATACCTAAGTATGAGCCAAAACTAAGAAGATGATTTAACGAAGGTACGGTCCCCCCAAGGTTTTTTTAATTTTTTTCCAGAAAAATTAAAAAAAAACAGAAAACGAAACGGGTTACAGAATCAAGACGAGCTGTATGACCGATTAAGGAAAGACGTTTAGTTGTTCAATTTATTAACATAGAATTGGCATTTAACATTTTGTATATGCTCTGGTCAATGTTATCATCCCAAAGGGTTAAATGAGTGAAGGATTAAATTTTAAATGACACTGCCATGACATTTAATATTTTGTATATTAGACATTGCCGTGGCAAATGAGTGTTAATTAATGTTTAGTAAAAGAAAAAAAATGGAAATTATAAAAACAAACAAACAACATCCCAAGGATTTATCACCAGTGTCCGGCAATCAAACACACTGTCTATGCCTTCTTCTGGATTCCTGAGCTGATTCTTTATTCGGCGCTATCTTTTAAAACGACCGCATCAATAGCATCTCTTGGCTACTACATATCCTCCCTACTTTTGCAAGTCTTCTTCGTTTCAATGGTCTTGTTGAAGTCTGAATAAGGCATGGAAAAGCAATCTACCACTTCTGCGCTTCTCTTTCTCCTTATCTTTGCGAATTTTGGTGAGTAATCCTCTATCCCCTCCCACTGTATTCCTCTGGTATGTTTTTAGGTTAATCAACCTCCCTTCTCAGGATCCAATATAGTGGCTTATAAACACCAATAAGATAGCTAATTAAGACCACCAAAGGCATCTATCTAACCATGTATGTTAGTATGAAATTAATTTGGTATGTGGCCAACTCCCATGTCTTCTCATCTTTTCTTCTAGTTCCGTTTATCTATATTTATACTTTTATATATGATCGTCTGCAAGTCCATACGTTAACACATAGTGGCTACTTAATCTGTCTATCTCCTCAAGATCAGTGGATGATAACCACAACCTGTTCCGTATATTCTTCCTCCCCTTCTCTCTCTCTCTCTCTCTCTCTCGCTCCCGTTTGAGATTGAGACAAAGGGAGAGAGAGATTTAAGGCCATACATTTATGAAACCAATCTGTTTCCATTCACAACAATAGACTTGTAAACTCATTTCTATGTTAGTTTATCTTTTTTTTCTTATTATGTTTTGGGTAGAAATAATATATATATAAGTTTAAAGGGCTTAAGGCTTACTTGCAATTTCAGATGTAAAGCTGATACTTCTTTCATTTTTGTTGCTTGTAGCAAGGGTAACAATGGAAATAACATTATGCAAGAAACGGCGTATATCGCGTTTTTATTGCACAAGGGACTACTGTAAAAAAGAATGCCTGAAGCTGAAGGAGGGAGTAATTGGCTCATTTTGCGGAGGGGCATTTAGTCTTTCATGCGTTTGCGACTTGGGATGTAAAAAGTAAGATATTGGCCATTGCGAAAGACGTCATTTTCTGGTGTTCTAATCCTCAATCTGTCGAATGTTATATATAGATAAAAACTGCAATAACTGATCTCTTCTTCCTTCTCTGGTTTAATCTGTGTGATTCAGATGGCGATTCAGATGGCCGTGAGCTTTGTTGAGTTATTTGCTGCTGCGTGTCGCTGCCTGCTGCATTCTTCTATCTGAAGCGCATCTGCACTTGTGTTTGTGGTTCATCAAAAAGAGTGTTTGATTTGATATTGTGTACGTTATTTCGTTTTTTTTCAAGACCAAATTGCGGTGATGGAGTTAGAAATGCTTTGTAATAGTTTGTCTGCGTTTGTGTTTATGGTTCATCAAAGAGAGTGTTTGATTTTATATTCATGATAGTTATAGTTTATTTTCAAGATCAAATTGCAGTCAGGGAGTTATGAAACGTTAATCCTCTTCTACTTGAGCATCTATTGAGGCGTCGTGGAACTTACACCATGACGAAGAAATCATCTTCAATATGAAGCATGCAACCTCTCCAGCGATTTGCGATATGTTGGTAACAATGCAATGACATGTTTTTATTGTCACTGGTGCCGCTGCTGTCTCAAGTACAATTGGATTGTGCCTGCAGTCAATGGGTCGGTTTGTGTTGTGCCTATTTTTCAAAGGAGCTGGCCAGCACGACACGGCCCATGGCAAATGGGGCAGAATGGGCTGTGTCATGCCGTGGAAGCCTTGCATGTTATCTGGCCCGCTAGATTAATGAAATAATAAAAATTAAAAAATTCATTTCACAAAAGAAGCAATAAAATTTCCCTTCTTTCTTAACATTTTTATTTACACAAATTATGCTAAAAAAACTCGTATTAAGAATAATGATAACTTTATGGTTATACAAAATGAAAATTTTGTTATATTTTATATTGCATCACAATAATATGAGGAGTAGGGATGGCAACGGTTCGGTTTGTAAAAAACCAAAACCGAACCGACAAGTTTACAATTGAAACTGTAACCGTTATGGTTTATTAATTTTAAAACCAAAACTGTTTAACTTTCATATTCTTAAAATTGTGACCGAACCGAACCATTTCACCTTTTTTGGAAGTTCAAATAGATTAAATTTATATTATTTTTTATTCGTGTCTACACCGGGATGTGTTAATGAAACACTATATCAAAAGAATTTCCATAGAAGTAGAATGAAAAGGAAAAACTCAAGTGAAGTTTTTTGTTTCAATAACTATTCAATACCATTCAACTCTACAAGGGATATGCCATCCCTAATGGGCTAATCAGTTAAGGGGTTGTGCAATTGTGCAACTCCATCCCTAATGGGCTAATCAGTTAAGGGGTTTTGCAATTGTGCAACTCAAAGCTTGTACATATAATACATAGTTGGTTCGGTTTCACCTAAAAACCGTAACCAAACCATAACCGCATCGGATTTTAAAATTTAAAACCAAAACCGAACCGAAACCGTTTATTAAAGACTCAAAACCGACCCTAATAGGTTTGTTTTGGTTTGGTTTGGTTTGGTTTGTCAGTTTTAACCGCACCGTTGCCATCCCTAATGAGGAGATCCCAACAGACATATTGACCATGATTTTGCGTTCAATAGGCCAAAACAAAAAATTCATCCATTGCTTCTTTACCTAATAATTCTAGTTGGGGGCATTTCAATGTACATAACCAATTCTGATGATGCACTACTATATAGCTGCCAATTGTTACCTCTCCCTAATTTATTAAATTCCATATGAAATCCTTTGGTAGTGGTGCATTTCTTTGGCTAATTTCTCAACTTCTAGACATTTTATTAGCGTATTCTTTAAAAAATGTCTGCAATAGATTTTTAACTTTTTCCATATCTTTTGAGCAAAAAGTGATCATATTTTCATTTATAGCATCTGTTAAACATTCTACCACTATTAATTTAATCTTGGATCCATTATGATTTTTTTGGGTATTACTCCATAATTTTCACAAGAAACCTTTAAATTCTTTAAAGATTTAGAAACTCTTAAAAATCTTATATTATTTTCTATTATTTTTTTTTACCATAGTGTACCATTAAATTTTTGATGTAATATGCACATTGAGTATGAAACGAACTTTTGCTTAAGCTTAGTTGAGATTTTTCAACATTGTTTACACTTGAAGTATCAAGTGCTAATGCTACCAATAAAAAACACGTCAATAAAAGGTCATCACAAATTAACAGGTCTCAAATCAAAATCGATTTAACCAACAGCCAGCCACACAAATTGTGATAATGAAATGAATATAAAAGCAGATAATTAAGAGATATCAACAAGGTAATTTGGTGACGAAAGAAAAAACTCATATATAACTTTTTAAGAGAAAAGCCCTTTGGGCTTATAGATAGTTGCAGACTGTTCAAGAGTAGAGTTTAATATAAACCCATTGAAAATGATTCTATGTATCGACACTCTAGAAAACTTATACATATCATATACCAATCAAATAACTCTAGGATGAAGAGAGAGAGAGCGTAAAATATAAGTCCTCTAGAGTCCAAATCAGCAACACCATTCAAAGGTGCTGCACCAATACTTAACTTAAGCAAACCCTAATTTTACACGTGTTTAAATATAAAACAAATAATTATAATATATACACCAAAAATTAGCATAATAATAATTTAAAATAATCTAATACTTTTCCCCTAATAAAATATCAAATTAGTCCCTAAATTAGTAACCAGATGCATAATTGCACAAATTAACAGATAAAAGCCTAGAAATCAAATTAGCTTCAATAAATCACCAAATAGATCTATAGTAATTAATGAAAAATCACCACAACAAAATATAAATACTCTTGCATCTAAAACATGTGAAATAAATTAATGCCAATTAGTCTATTTAATAAAATATAAAATAGTCGCAATTAGTTCAATAAATCCACAATAATTAGCATAAAATTTTCAAAACAGTTCTAATGTATCTCAACACATCAAACAGTGGAATTGCGATGTTACAGAAATAACTTTATAAAAGTTATTTTTGAAATTTAAATTTTTTTATATCACACATTGCCGTGGCAGAAGTTATGATCCCAAAGGAACATTGAAAAAGGATAAACGAGTGTTAAACGTTTGATAAAAGGAGGAAAAAAAATGAAAAAATAAACGAACAACATCCCAAGAATTCATCACCAGTTATCAGCAGCAATCAAACACACTTTGCCTTTGTCTGGATTCCTGACCTGATTCTTTGTTCATCGCTATCTAAGGTCGAAGGCACAATATTCTAAATACCTCTTCGGCTAATCATACCAGAAGCCATAAAGTATGAGTCAAAACTAACTAATTAAGGAGCTGATTTAACCAAGGTACGATCTCCCCAAAGCTTTATTTATACATTTTTTAGAAAAAACAAAAAACGAGAAGGAACGGGTTATAGAATCAGGACTTGTAAGTTGGACAAGGAAAAGCATTTAGTCTGTTCAGTTTATTAACTAGAATTGAAACTTAACTTTGTTATATCAGACATTGCTTTGGCAATAGTCATCATCCTAAAGAAAAAAACACTGGGAAAGAATAAACGAGTATTAAATGTTTAACACAATTAAAAAAAAAAAAAAAAAAAACAAGAACAATACACAATTCCCAAAGGATTTATCAACAGAGACCAGCAAAGGCTGATTCTTTGTTCAGCGCTATAAATATCCTCCCCTACTTGTGCAAGTATTCTTCATTCCAATTGTTTTGCCCAAGACAAAAGCACTGCGCATAAGGCATGGCCAAGCTTGTTACCACTTCTGCCCTTCTCTTCCTCCTTATCTTTGCAACTTTTGGTGAGTACTCTCTATCCCCTACCTTGGTATTCCTCTGGTATGTTTTTAGGTTAATCGACCTCCCTACTCAGGATCCATATTGGCTTATAGAGGTTACTATGCTCATATATTCCCACACTTACACCAAGAAGACAGATAAGACCATCAAAGACATCTGCTTATCCATGTAAGTCTGAAATTAATTTGGTATGTTGCCGACTTCTTTACATGAATTTCATGTTTTCTCATCGTTTCTTCTGTTTCCGTTTATCTATCTTTATACCTATAAGATCACCTTCAATCTGTCAATCCCCTAAGGAGTGGATGATGAATGATAGTCACCCGGGACATGTTTCGTGGATTTCTTCTTCCGTTTCCTCTGTCTCTCTCTTGAGAGCGAGAAAGGGGAGAAAAAGATTTAAGGCCACACATTTACTGATTTACGGAGCGAAGCTGTTTTCATTCACAGCAATAGACTTGGAAACTCACTTCTATCTATCTATATATATATATATATATATGATTCTCTTTGATCTTTTTTGTTTTTGATGCTTGTAGCAACGGTAATGATAGAAGCAAAACCATGCAAGTCGACGTTTTTGGGCAACTTCTTCAAAGCGGGAAAATGTAGGAGTCGATGCCAGGATGTGAAGCAAGAACATTATGGAGGGGAAGAAGTTTTCTTTAGCTCGTCTAGCACATCGTTTAGATGCGTTTGCCACTTCGCATGTAGGAGCACTACCCAAAAAAAAAAAAAGGAACCTCTCACGTAAGAGAGGTACCTAGTGTTGTAGTCTTCTGTGGATTGTTACTCTATACAAAAATTACTATCACTGGGGTTTGTATGTGTTTGGTTGCCAGAATAATGAAGCACATACCATGGGCTAAAACCTAGTCTGTTGTGTATTTGTGTTGTTACCGTGGTCATTAGCATTTTTCCTCATATATTATGGTTTGTAATAGTTTGTTTTTACTTGTGTTTGTTGTTCATCAAATAAGAGAGTGTTTGATTTGATAGTAGTTCATGTTTCTTACTTCCGAAGGCCAAATTATGATAATGGAGTTATGGTTTGTAATAATTTGTGTGTATTTGTGTTTGTGGTTCGTCAAAGACAGTATTTGATTTGATATTCATGCTTCTTGGTTTCTTTTCAAGGCCAAATTGTGATGGAGTTATGAGACGTTTATCACCTTCCATTTGAGCATTTGGCAAGCTGTCATGGAACTTAATGGCTCATGGGGAAGAAATCCTCTTCGACATGAAGTATGAAATGTCTCCTGTGATGTGAGAGATAATTTATACCATTACATAAAGCCAAGACCTTAGACATCTATACTATTATATAAAGCCAAGATCCTCTTTTCTAGCTGACATTTCATACCTAAAATACCCTTAATTTTTTTTTCAACTATACTTGTTTTTTAACGCGACGTGTATGAATTACTAATTTCCTAATATTGTATACCAAAAACGCCCTTTTTTTTAAAAATTTGCTCTGCGTATAGCGCATGCACTTCCCTAATACTAGAAAAAAATGACCTGTTCTGGTGCCGCTGGAATTACCCCGTCACAACCCCACCAAACCACATGTTGGCATGTGTTTAACTAGTGACATGAAAGACAGCTTACTAGTTATCTGCATCACTGGAAACATTAATTTTAAGCTCACATCACAAATTATGTGAAATCATGTCATTCTTCCATTGATATTTTGATGTCTTCCTTGTATGATTTGGCAAAGAGGACCGCGGTACCTTCTAGCTATCGTGCTAAAAGAAGTGTTAATACATTAAAAAATGGACTTCCAATTACTTCATCGTGTGAAAGTATGTTAGAATAATTCATCTATAACGAGATCAGGTGGAAAACCCATGGAAACAAAGTTTAAATTGTTCCCAGTTCACTCAATTCCGATGATTAGTAGTGCCTTAGACCTTGTTTGACGGACTTCTAAGGACCATGAAGTCCATCTCTGGACCCCGAAGGGCTTCCCACCTAACAATTGGGTGTTTGGTGAAAATTTTTAAAGTTGCTTTGAATATAATTCCTTCTTCAAGAAGCCCACTTTGATTAAGGGTAAGCCGCTTCTAATATAAAGTGTGCGAGAAATAGTTAACATTGTTTCAAAGTTAAATGAAACTTTTGAAATGACAAAATTACAGCCTTTTTTTTCCTTCCTATTATACACTAATTAATGATACAAACACATCCTTCTAGCCTAAAATAAATTATAAATATATCCTTTTAATTACAACATTTCTTACCAAAAACAACTTTTACAAGACCGTTTCAAAGAATCTCTATCCAATGAATCCTCAATATATTATACAATGAAACCTATTGACTTGATAATTAAGAGAATGAGCTTTTAGGGTAAGGTTATCCTCCAACATGGAATGAATATGGAAGCCATATCAAATAGGGTTTGAGCTCGAATAAAATAAAACAAATCATTGATATTCAATATAATACAATTCACTAGATTTAGTACAATACTTTCTGTGGTTCTTTGCAATTTCAGCTCCCAAGAGCTTGCCAATGGATCAACTAAGTTTGTTGGACTTTGCATCTTAGTGGCCGTTTGGTAACATATATTTTTTTAAACAATTTGAAAACAAAAAACATTTCAAATTGTTTTTGTGTTTTTGGAAACAATTGAAAAGAAACCTGTTTCGTAACAATTAAATCAAAATCCACTAGTTCAAGGGAAAATTAATTTTTAGTATTCTTTTGAAAATAATTAAAATTTAGTTAGCAAAGTTTTGACTTTTAACTTTTAGGGAACCTTTATCAGAGTAATTAATTTTTAATTATATTTCACTATTGCAAACCAATGCCCTTACATCGCTCACTCAAATGGCTTGTACAAGTCAATAAAATGACTTGTACACAATGTTAATAGAAGGTAGGTAAAAGTCATTTTATTAACTTGTACAAGCCATTTATTTTCTTGATTTGTACAAATCATTTTATTGCTTGTATAAGTCATGTGAGTGACTAGTCTAAGGGCATTCTTGGATGAATTTGTCCATAATAGTGAAATGTCACTAAAATTTAATTATTTTGATAAAGGTTTTTAAAAAGTTAAATTTCAAAACTTTTCTGAATGAATTTTAATTTTTTTTGAAATGTATCACTAAGAGGCCGTTTGGTAACGTTTTTTTTAAAAACAGTTTGAAAACTAAAAACGTTTTAAACTGTTTTTTGGTTTTTGAAAACAATTAACAAAAAACCCGTTTGGTAACAATTATTGTTTTTTGGGTTTTTAAAAACAGATAACAAAAAACCCGTTTGGTAACAATTAATAAAAACCAATTTTAGTTTTAAAATTACAAAAATGTGTTTGATACAAAAAACAAGTTAAAGTTAAATGCCCCAAAATAATGTCCTTTCTTTCATATTGAGTAATAAAAAATGAACATGATTAAATAATTTAACTTACTTAAGAATAGTAATTTTAAATTTAGTTTTATTAACATTAATTAGTTTAAGTAATTTTACATTTATTTATGTATAAATAAAATGACTGATTGGTATAAGGGCAATCTTGGAATAACAAGTGCTTCGAATAACAAAATGTCACTATAATTTAATTATGTTGACAAATATTTCTTAAATGTTTGAACCTACAATATTTCAGACTAGATTTTAATTGTTTTAAAAACATATCACTAAAATTTAATTTTCGTTTTCTTCTCAATTGAAACCCTCGATTGATTCCTAGAACCAGACTACTATTTGACTATTCAATAGTTGACTGTCAAATCCCCCTTGCTTTCGCTCTCTCTCTCTCTCTCTTTACTTGCCGACGAAATTCATGGATTGGAAATTAGAAACAACCCATTTTTAAGATAATAAATAAATGGAGAAAGTTTTTTTCGAACCGGAGGTTAGCAAGAGTGATTGTTCCCCTTTCAACGGATCCCCTCGAGGGCTTCGCAGCTGAAGCGAACTTGCTCCTAGAAGGGCTTTGAACTTTGAAGAAGATCGAGAGATGAAGAGGTCGAGAGAGAAAAAGAACGAAACCGTTTTGTGCAGAGAGAGAGATAGAGAGAGAGAGGGAGACGAGAGATAGAGACAGAAGAAGAACGAAAGAACGGAAGGCAAAATCGTGACGAGCTGGCTTCGTGTTGACACCCCTCTCTCTCTCTCTCACCCTTGCTGTCTCTCTCTCCTTTCTTTGTCTCTCATTCTCTGTATCATTTCTGGACGGCAAGATCAGAATCGACTAATAGAATAGGGGGTTTTCATACCTGATATTTAGTGACCTAAGGATGATGCCGATAAAGGTGAGGCCGGCGAAATCAGAGGGGGTTTTCCTGATCGAAAGATATTGGATTTTGAAACCTTTAGATTTCGTTTCAACATCCAACGGAACCGATGAATAGCTGCAAAAATGGAGGGGGCGCTGAACTGGAAGTGGAAGTTGAAGATTGAGAAAGACGATAGGAGTCGGGGAAAATTCGAATAAAAATATTACAAAATTGCCATCGTCAAAAACCAAAAAAACGGTTTTGCGTTTTTAAAAACCTATATTTTCGGTTTTTAAAAACCGGGATGATTTTGAACCGTTTTTTTTAAAAACAATTTGAAAACGAACGCTACCAAACACGTTTTTGGTTTTCTGTGTTTAAAAACCGAAAAACGGTTTCTGAACACGTTACCAAACACCCTCTAAAAGTTAATTTCCCCTTAATTAAAAACTGATTTTGTTTTGAAATTATCCCAAACTTCTAAAAGCTTCGTTAGGTCACGCTCGCAATCATCCCAACAGTATATCATCATCCCAACAGGCAACAGTATATGCAGTCTACCATCTTCAAAGCTTCTTTAAAGTAAATAAATCAACACGAGTACATCTCTTTGCTTACATGTCCTACTTCTAATGGCTGTCACAAGTGTGAAAGATACGTGAATCTGTAGCAAAAACTCTTTGCCAGAGCTATTCAATCCTGTTTAGCTCCCTGTTTACACGTCCCTTTTCATTGTCCAACTTAGGGCCGTCAACGAGGCTCGTGAGCCGAGCTTCAGCCTCATTAATTTAATGAGCATGAGCCGATCTTGGGTGGGCTCGGCTCGTTGAGTAATTTTATTATTCTATATCATTAGGAAATATTAACTCAACAAAATATTATTCTAGTTAACTAGACAAAAAGTTGTCAAATTAAAAATAAACCTAAAATTGTAATTTTAAAGATTTTCTCGATTCTTTAGAATGGAGGACGGCACATGTGATATTCGTGGGGAGGAATTTGAAAAATTTATTGATAGTGCTGATAAGAGTGGTGATTGCAAGTCTAAGTTGGTGTAGGACCATGGAAATCACCTAGATGACCTTCTAAACACCACATAGGATTCACACAAACATGGAGTCGCCACCATCCAGGAGTCTAGGTGTGGATGGATCATAAAGTGTGCAAAATATGTAAAAATTGAGTCAAAGTAACTCAACTCATAGTCTACCTACATATATTGGGTAAGGGGGTTAGGTTATGTGTAAAGAAAGGTGTTAGGCACTCTTAATTATCCATACAAGATGGTTGCCATATGCATATTTATGCTACACGCTTGCATACTAAAATCACTCAAAAAAACATGTAAAAATAAACAAACATATGTGTGATTTTTTTTTATATGAGTAGTCTAATGGATTCTGAACTCTCTTTGTGGATATATTACCTTCAGTACTTCATGATCAAAGTAAAAATCAAAACAAAAATGAAGAAAAAGGATATCAAATCAAATCTGGAGAAAAATTGATAAAACTTAAGCTATTTGAGTTATACAACTTCAATTAACCATAAGTCATTCAATTCAAACTCTAATTGAGTGAAACCTAAGCCATTTGAAAGGTTATATGGAATATAAGATACAATAAAAATTTCATTCAAATTCGATTTAAAACAAGAGAGTTATACTTGTTCAAAGTTACTGATGTAATACAATAAAAGTGATGAGCAGCCAACTTTGAGAGCCTATTCGTAGAAATTGGCTCCATATAAATCCTTCAAAATTAGTATGGATGAAATATGAGGCACCATATTTCAAATGTCATAAGCTTCATTCAAAACTTAATCTATTTGTGACTTGTGTGCTCTTTCAAACATGCTTAAATGATCACAGATTGATTTTGTAATATGCTAATGAGGAGCAAAGAGTCAATCAAGCACACATAGCTCAATATTGGTTAAAAAAATGATGAAACCAAATGGATTTGAAATTAGACTCATAAGAAAGACTCAGAAATCAAAATCACTTAAAATGGAGTTGAAATGAGCCTTTGGTGTTCAATCAAAGTGACAAGTATAGCAACCTATGCTGATTTGACTCATCATATTCAATCAAATGGTATGAGCAATTGGCTTCATATATATTGCTCAAATTTTATAGGATTGAACTAGACTTATTTACCTTTCAAATTCCTCTTGAATCATTCAAAAATTCATCCATATGATGAAGTTATGAATAATTCAATATAGGGCACAGGTTCTGCCTAGATCTATACAAATTGAGTGAAAATAAACTAAAACCATGAGTGTGTGCACATTGTTCTTATAAATTTGATTTGGAATCACTTGAAATGATATGAAAATAATCTAAAAACATTTAGGGCATGGATTTGGATCAGATCTCTCATTATTTGGAGAGTAAGAGCTAAATCTACCCATATTGCTTGAGATTTGCTCAAATTGACAGAGATTAGACCTTGAGGTCTTCTTTAAAGGATTAAAACAATTAAAATCAATATCAAAAGGTCTTGAGATGTTGATCTAAGGCTTCTAATCCCAGACCTATCATATGGATCATAGTAGATCTAAGATCTATGCCTAATTTGATAAAATCAAGTGATTGTGTGCATAGAAGTGTGTAGGAAATCAAATTTAAGGAGAAAATTGAAATCTAATGCTATTAAACAGCATAGATCTATGTAATTCTTCCAAAATTAAAGCAAAATCACACACAAGCAACAAACAACACCAAAACATGGCAATTAAGGTTCTAAGCCTAAGGATCCATCCCATAACTTGTTTCCCCTAGCCCTCTCTCTTAACGTTTCACGGCTAGAGAGGTGGCTTAAGGTAATTTAAGCTTGGTTTGGGATTTTAAACACAATCAAGGCCTTACACTACAGAAAGGTAGAAGATGAGAGAGTGCTTGAATTGAAAGAAAATGTAAAGAGATAAGTTAGATCATTACCTTGAGTGCTTGGAGACTTGAGAAGAGAATTGGGTAGAGTTTCCCTTCTTCTTCAAGAGTTCTAGGCCACTAAAATTCCAACCCTTTGATAGAGGAGAGACCATTTATTTATAGGCAAGAGGAGGGGCAAGAAAGTCCAAAGGGTAGACACAAAAGAATGTTTAGGTTTTTCTAATTTAAACCAAAGGCATGAATTGAAGGAATTCAGGGATTTCGGAGGTTAAATGAGGTACATCAAGCCTCTTAGAGAGGTATAAAGAGTAAATAAACTCAGATCTCGAGCTTTTCGGAAATGTCAAAACAGGCCTCAACCGTGCATACCATATGGTTTTGCCCAAACCGTAGTCTATATACGGTCTACACAAAAATTAAAGTAAACCGTATGAATACTACGGTCTAAATTTAGTTACCTTCCCATGTGCGTTGCTGACATGGCACAACTGCCGAAGCTTCCAGATGCCATGTGGTAGCCAACTGCACTTTACGTACAAAACATGAATCAAACCGTATTACCAATATGGTCCCAACCGTATTGCCAATACGGTTGAGACAAAACCAATTCCAACCGTATAGCATATACGGTTGCTTTCTGTTTTTGAGAATTTAAAGTTTAAATACATGTTTGGTAACATGTATTCAACTTTCAATATATTTTTATTATTTCCTCTAATTTTAGTGCAATTTGGGGTGTCTACAATTACTTAAATACTTAGAGAAAAATGTCACTAGACTTGAAGGTCAAGAATTCAATGTTTTGGCATGGTGAAAATGCTAAATTAGTTGCAAAGTAGTTCACCACTTTGTGTTGAAAACGATTTATTGGGGTAACCTATATACATATATTTCTTTTTATTAATTGAGAAAATTATTATATATTATTCTTTCCTCAAAAATTTGATATCTCACATTACCATATGGATTTTAGGTTCCCAAGGTATGACGCACCTTCACTTACTAACAGGAAATTAGGAGTCATACATTTATAAATGATAACATACGATTGTTATTATGATTGTATGAGTAAAGTTTTCTTCTAAATGCAAGTTTTGGGTTCTATTAATTCTTAATATTTGATAGAGAAAGAGTACAATGACTAGAGATAAGAAGCCTTAGATTATTTTATTTTTACTTTTTAGTTATTGTCTATTGAATCTATTGTTTTCAGTCATCCATTTATTTCAAATTTTGAATTTCTTTGCCTCCACATGATGTATTAAGACTTGGCACTGTCTACATATGACCAATTTTGAGGTTTATTTTTTTGATAATTTTTTTTAGAATTAATATTTGTTGATCATAAAATGAAGATCGATATTATTTTCCTTTAGATATATATATATATATATATATATATATATATATATATATATATATATATATAAAGAAAGCACATGTTAAAGGTAAATTTAGTGAGACAAGGATTTTGTGAGTGTAGCTTTGTAGACACCCCAAATTGCACAGTAAAAATGATCAATAATCAGTAAAAACCACTATCTCCTTGAAAACCAGTACAAAATTTGAGAAAATGAGTTTTTTCCTTGTATCCGGCAACTCAGGTCGGATACAAACGTATTTTTTCGTATCCGATGGAAAATGCCGGATACAAGTCGCCCTTAATGTATCCGGCAACATATGCCGGATACACATAGGTGCTTGTGTATCCGACCTGACATATCGGATACATGCTTTTTGCTCAAAATTAGGGTTTTCTGAGAGTTTTCACTTTTTACCATCATATCCTTCATTAAAGCAATGGAAATCTCGAAAATAGCCTTAGGGTTAAGGTTGGTGGGCTCTAGACATTAGTTTATGTCTACCATCCCACCAACCCTAACCTTAGCCTTTGCCTATAAATAGGAGGCTCCTCTTTAAGCAAATGACCATTAATTCTTGCCAAGAACTTTTGCCAAGAAGAGCTCCGAGTAAAGAGGGAAACCGCTGCAGAACTGCTTCCAGAACCCAGGTAAGCCTCAAACCTATCTTTAATTTTCTGTTTTTACATTTTAGATCTAGATCTCTTCTTCTACCTTTCTGTAGAATAAGGCCTTTGATGTGTGTATGAAAACCCTTCCCCGGCTCAAAGTATCTCAAGACTCCCTCTAGCCATAAAACGTGAAGGCGGGATCTAGGAGAAACGAGACTGGGGATTAATCCTAGTGCTAGAACCTTTATTTGAATAAGCCTTTTGAATCTGTGAAGACCGTTCTATATTCAAAGTACCCCAAGATTATCTTGAAGAACTGTGTTTAATGGGGAGAGAGAACTAAGGGAAACGATAATGGAACGGAACCCTAGGTTGTTTTTAGAACCCTATTTTGATTGATATGAATGCATACTATCTTTGCTATGTTGTTGGAATGATTTTTACACTTACACGTACATAGCACGTGATTTTGGCGGGATAGGCTCATATTTCAGATTTATTGCATTTATTGTGATAAATCTGAAATAAATAGCCCCAAGCAATTCTGGAATGTCTTTAAATGATTTTCAAAGGATTTTGATCTATCTTGCACGGATCACACACCTCTTATCACTGTTTTGAGTTATTTTTATTCAAAATGGCTTAACTTGACAGCAACTGTACCCCAACTTCGGACATTCATAACTTCATCGTCCGGATGAATTTTGGAGTGATTCTAGAACCATGGGAAAGGTGAGGCTGTCTAGTTTATATCTACCAAATTTCATGAATTTCTATCAAGCGGATTTTTGACACCTCTCTGTCGAAATTGATAGGTCAGTTCTGATTTGAATACAGAACTTGTCACTTCGACTGAGCGCCATGTGTTCGTTTTAAGTCCGATTCGAGTGATTCTTGTTTTTGAGTTTTCCTTTGGAAGTCTAGTTTCAAATCCAGTTAGTTTCATAATTTTTTGACTCCATTTGTGTTGTTGGTAACAGATTTACTCAGAACTGCTCAACAGTACTTTTCTGGGTAAATCTGTGATCTTCGGGGCCTGTTCCGGAGACCACCCAAGGCACATCCGAATGAATTTTAGTATGAGGCTAGTTTCATTTGAAAGATGACCATACAGACTTTAATCACACAAAATTTCATGAATTTATATGGAGCCGATTTTGCTAGGTGATTTTCCAAACTTGCCTACTTGCTACTTTTAATTATCTCCAGCAGCAATTTTAAAGGAGCATAACTCCTAGGATTTCAACTGGATTCAATCGAAATTTTGCATGAATCTCTTATTTACCATAATCTTTCAAATGGATTTGGTTTGATTCAATTTAAAATTGGATTTGAATGATTTCAAGACAAATGGCATTATATTTTACCGAATTTTCCGGATTTAACTCAACTTGGTTTTGTGCAACTTTTGCTTTGATTTCCATCTTTTGGTGATATTCCAGAAGTGATATTGACATAAAAGAAGATCGGGAATTCATTTAGATTTTCATGTGAAGATATCATACATTTGTCCTTTTTCAAGGTTTTTAATGATTTTTAGCAAGCTTTCCTATTTTATTTCTAGCATGAACAACACTTGGCAACCACCTTGTGTGGGTGAATGGGGGTGCCTAACACTTTGCCCCATTCATAATCTAATCTCCTTACCCATTTCTGGATTTGATTTTCAAGTAGAGTTATTTTTATTCTAGAATTTGCCTTTTAGCTCTTTTTGCTTATTTTTTTGAATCTTTTGGTGTCCATTCACACCCCAAAATCTGAATGTTGGCGAGTCTCTCATTTTTCGTTGAGCTCGTGTGTTGACGGAGGGGGAATCATCCCGGTGATTTTTCCCATGTCTCACAAGCTCATAATGAGCCAAGCCTAAGCTCAAGATTTTTTAATGAGCTTGAGCCTAAAACTTTTCAATGAGCTTGAGCTGAGCTTGAGCCTTGCCTAAGTTTTGTGAGCCTGAGCTGAGCTGTACAAAGCTCGGCTCGGCTTGTTTACAGCCCTAGTCCAACTGTCTGCTCTCTATTTACACATCCCTTTCACCGATTTGCATCTCCTACAGCATAACGATGTATACACCCTTCACATTCATTGGGGGGCCCACCATTCATTTGGGTCCCACCATTAAATTTTGGGGGTCCCACACATACCATGTGAGGGGTGTATACATCATATGCTGTAGAAATAGCAATTTCTCCTTGGTTTATTTTGATTCTTTACATGAGGAATTAGGGCTTTAGAGGGGAAGTATTTTCACTTGGGGTTTTTGTTTTGTTGATGGGGCTAGGTCTGTCTGGATATGCAGCAGAGAATAATAAAGGAGAACCTCCATTGAAGCCTGGGCTCGGGTGATATTCCGGAGAGTTGTGTTGCTTCAGTTCTCATGCACCTAGATCCCCCGGAGATTTGTAATGTGGTGAGGGTGAATCCAGCTTTCCGTGGTGCTTTGTTGGCGGACTTCGTCTGGGGATCGAAGCTTTCCATACATAGGAATGGCGAATCCAAATAGCTGCTAATGATGGGGATGTGTAGAGAAGCAGAGAAGAAAACACTCCACTTGAGTTTTGTGATAGCTTACTAAGGACGGGGATTTCTGAAGCAGCTGCTTAGTCGGATTTCTGCAACAGCGAGAAATTGGCCACCGGAGATTCGGCACTAGTCCCTACTTTGTCGTTGCTGTCACTTCGTTACCAAACCAGAGAGTTTTACCATGTATCGTCGTTGTTGTCACTACTCCGATTGCCTTAGCCGGCTTCTGAGTAGCACAAGGAAGAAGATGATCGAAAGGTGTCGAAGAAATAAATTAAAAATAATTACAAAAATGCTGTCCAAACAGAAATCGTAGCTTTGAAATTAATACATCCTATATATATATATAGATATATATATATATATATTTGTGGGGAACTTAATATATATTAATTAGGAAATACGCCTATTATACAATCTACCTCTGACATCATCATATAATAGAGTGATGATAGGAGATGGTGGGTGCTTAACCTAGCAAAATGAAAAACAATCTAACCCATGATTTGCTAGAGAGTTGGCCACTTGATTGGTATCTTTGAAGATATGCGCAAGTTGCATCTCTAAAAGTAAAGATCTCGTGGCTTTGATTTCCAAAATATGACCCCTAATACTCCAAGGGAGTAAAACATCGTCTCTGTTGAGAAAGGAAATAACCAATTGCATGCAAGTCCCCTTCAATGATTAAATGAGAAAACTTGAAGATGTTTAACAATTTTGAAACACTTAAAAGCCGCCATAGCTTCAGTTTGGATAACAAACATTGTACCCACTTTGATAGAGAAACCTACCAAGAATTTTTGCAGCAAAATCCATGCACACTCCTCCAATAGCATCTCGATTTGATCCACTCCTCGTAGTTCCATCGAAATTAAATTTAACAAATGGTGGCAGAGGGGCTTCCCATCATTTTTGAATCCATTTGTGAGTCCTAATGGTCATCTTGCTGCAAACTCTAATGATAAAGGAATCCTCTTGTCATTTCTGAAATAGGTTAGTAACCCTCTGTATGGCTGGTTGTTTATCTTTGGAGACACTCTCATTCCTTACTTGCCATATGCTCCAAGCCAGGTTCGCTACCCCTGAAACGAAATTTATGTTGTAACCATCTACATCCTGTTAAGATCAATTTGGTTGTTAAGCAACAATTGAAGTTATTACTTACATCAAGACCAATCACAAAAAATTGATTATTAAATGAAAGAGTAATTACAATTACCTCCCTTCTAGTTTTTTTGAAAACTGCAGGAACCTCCTCTTAGGTTTTTAGAATAGCACTTACTTCCTTTGTCAGACTTATAGGATGAAATTTGACTCTTATATCCCTCATCAAATTTTATTTGAAGTATTAAAAATTTTAAAAAATTTAAACAATAAGATATTGCCCATGATTTCAAATTCATTATTAAGACTTTTCAATCCCAAAATATTATTTTTTATTATAAAAAATCTCAACATCTTACACTTTTTTACTTAAAAGAAGGGTACATTCGTTAAAGCATATTTAAATTTTAATAACGTTTGTACGAAAAGGAAGGAATATGAAGTAGACAACAAAAGAGGAGGGATGTAACTGTCATTTCAGAGACCTCAAGGGAGGTATCTATAGTTGTCATAAACCAAAGGAGGCAAGTGTAAACATCTATAAATGAAAATATCAGATATTCCTTTCCTTAACTGTTTCTTTAGTCTTGATCTCTAGATTTTCTGAAACTTTTCTTCGTAGGTTCTCCTCTTTCTTTACTAATATTTAATTCTAGAAAGAGTCCCAAGTTTAGTGTTCTCACCATATAAATATATCATTTCAATCATACTAGATGATCCAACCTATCACCCATATAGATAATATCTACCTAGCCATAAATAAGATAAAATTTAATAACAATAAGATACCATCCGCCAATAGAAATTTATCCTTACTAGAATAACATAAATAGACATTTACTTGAATTACCAACTTTCTAAAAAGAAACCTTCAAAATAGCCATCTTCAACACTAATCATGCTTGATCAGCAATTTCCAAGATTCATAAACACTTAGATTAGAAATTAAATCTCTCTAAAAATAAATCAAATAAGGATCATTGTATTACATGGCCTTATCCAACCTCAAAATTGTGGACAACAAGTCTGGAGCCTATCTATCATAGGATGTAGAAATCATGCTTGAATGTCTATCAGTTGGAGTGGCTCCATGTTTCATTAGTTATTTTGATTGTGAAGCATGTGTGCATGTGAGCTTCATAGACAAACAATGGCCATCTAAACAACCATTGAAATATGCAGTTACATCAGCCAATATTTAAGTATCTTGCTTGGCTCAAAACTAACATGTTTTTATTAGTTGTAAAATACCATCAACAAAAAGCATAATATTGGTAGTAACATTTTACCACTAGTAGGCGAACTTGTACTAGGAGTGAACCTTCTACTGCTGGTATTGTTGGTAAAGGTCTGGTGCATCCTAACAGGGTTTTTTTCTTGCTTTAAACAACCTTTCGCTGGTGGTAGCAGTGTTTCTTTTCAACTCTCTCTAATTCTTTTTCTATCTTTTTGTTGGGTTATTCCAAATTGATTGTGGAAGGGGCTAGTGGTCATTTTATAGGTGTGAGGGAAAACTTCATCCAATAAGCTAGCTTTTGGGGTTGAGAGAGGCCCAAGACCATCCAACATGAGTATCAGAGCCCAGGTTTCAACAAGTCTTGGCCCCAACAGTCCAAGGGAGAAACGAGTTGTCACTTCTCAAACCCAAGGCCCGATCTATGAGGGGAAGATTGTTGGGTTATCCCACATTGATTGTGGAAGGGGTTAGTAGTCACTTTATAGGTGTGAGGTAAAGCCTCATTAGTTGTGAAAGGGGCTGGTGTTCACTTTATAGATGTGAAGGGAAGCCTCATCTCATGAGCTAGATTTTTGGGGTTGAGAGAGGCCCAAGACTACCCAACAAAATTATCAGAGCCAAGGTTTCAACAAGTTTTTTGCCCCAACAATCCACGGGAGAAACATGTTGTTGCCTCTTCGACCTAAGGGCCGATTTGTGAAAGGAAGATTTTTGGGTTATCCCACATTGGTGTGGAAGGGGCTAGTGGTCACTTTATAGGTGTTAGGGAAAGCCTCACTCCACAAGCTAGTTTTTGGGGGTTGAGAGAGGCTCAAGACCATTGAACACATTTTGGGATGAGAGAGGCCTAAGATCACCCAGCACTGGTATCAGAGCCCAGGTTTCAACAAGTCTTGGCCCCAACAATTGGCTCTCCAACCCAAGGCTCAATGTGTGAGGAGAAGATTGTTGGGTTATCCCACATCGGTTGTGGAAGGGGTTGGTGGTCACTTTATAGGTGCGAGGGAAAGCTTCATCCCATGAGCTAGCTTTTGGGGTTGAGAGAGAACCACGCCATCCAGGTTTCAACAAGTCTCTGGCCCCAACAGTCCATAGGAGAAACGGGTTGTCACCTCTTCGACCTAAGGCCCGATATGTGAGGGAGAGATTGTTGGGTTATCCCACATCGGTTATGGAAGGGGGCTGGTGGTCACTTTATAGGTTTGAGGGAAAGCTCATCCCATGAGCTAGCTTTTGGGGTTGAGAGATGCCCAAGACTAAACATTGGTATTAGTGTTAGGAATCCGACCTGATTCCTAGAGATCGTGAGAAGCAAAGAAAACGACAGAAAGAACCAAACAAGAAGAAGACACAGAGATTTTACGTGGTTTACCCCAGAATAGGACTAAGTCCATGGTCGCTGGTTTTGTTTCACTATCTTTTGTGAATAGTAGAACTTTATAAGGATAAAACAATGCAAAGGGAAATATAACCCTAATATAAAGGAAATGCCTGAAATACCCTCTTGCGAATTTTCGCCTCGGAGGCTCCACCACCGAACCCCACTTAACGAGCAAGGGGTATCGCCCCCTGCAAGCTCACCGCGAAGCTTGACCTACAACAGCTGTGGCTGGGTGTCCAGTATGATCAGGATCCACATAACTCAACAATCTCCCACTTGGAGACCGATCTCATCCAAGTTCCCAAGCTTCAAATCCTCAAAGAAACATAGCCAAAAAAAAAAAAAAAAAAACAGACTAGTGACAATGATCCCAATCATCAAGTGCCCAAACCAACTGAAGCTCTACATAGCTTCAGTTTGTCAGAAGTGACTATTTTGGTTAACATATCAACTGGATTTTTATTTCCTGAAATCTTCTCAAGAGACAATACTTTATCTTCGAATAGAGACCGAATGAAATGGTACCTCAATTGTATGTGCTTGGTTCTTGATTGAAATATTGGATTTTTAACAAGATGGATGGTACTTTGACTGTCACAGTACGTAACACTATTCTCCTGCCTCTTTCCTAATTCAGTTAAGAAACCTTGTAACCAAATCATCTCTTTGCTAGCTTCCGTAACTGCAACATACTCTGCTTCTGTTGTAGAAAGAGCTAAAATTTTCTGCGATTGAGAGATTCAACTAACTCTAGTACCATTCAAGGTATAAATATACCTTGTAGTACTCTTCCTATTATCAACATCTCTAGCTAGATTAGAGTCAACATAACCCTGCAATTTCAAGCCTCTTCCTTTAAAGCACAATGTTGTATTTGTGGTACCCTGTAAATATCGAAAGATCCATTTCATTGCCTCCCAATGTTGCCTTCCTGGATTACTCATGTACCTACTCATTACTCCCACTGCATGTACTATGTCTGATCTAGTACACACCATTACATACATAATGTGAACACGTTGGCCCGCGAGGTGCACGTGATGCAAGGGGAGAGGGGGATTAGGAGTCGCCACTGCCTGATGGGGTGCAGGCAGACACTTGGGTACCTAGGTTTGTTTATCTTGGTGGTCTGTGGCTTTGAAATTTTGGTTACGGTCTCGGTTACAGTCCGGGGAAGTCCAAAGGCAGCCCGATCTGCCCTGTTGGTTGACGGGTCCCACGGGTTTCCCTGGTTTGAGTCAAGTTTGTTTTTGGTCCAACTCACCCAATTCCTAAGCCAAAACATACACACTTTATTTTAAGTTTGGCAGGGACCGCTTGAAAGGTGTGGGTCCCCTTTCTTTTATTTGATTTATCTTTTTATTCAAGTGGTGTTAGCCTGGGTGGGCCCCGTTGGAAGGCCTACGGGATGCCAAAGTGGGCTTTAAGTCAAGCCCAAGTCCCATCTGGGGTTATGTTGGGTAACCCCTTTTATTGGGTTGGTTCATTTTGGTTTGGAAATTAATTAAACATACAAGATAATAAGTGGGTTCAGATTTTTTAACGGGTCCATTGGGCTTGGAAGTGGACCAAGAGATTATCCAAATTGCTCTTGAACCCATCTTTGGAATGGGCCCGGGGTTGGGCTAGTCGGGTGTGGGCCCCGTTGGAAGGCCCACAAAGTCTTATTGGGCCCTGGGTGGGCTCAAGTCTCGAAAGGGGCCTGGGCTTGGAAGTGACCCAACGGTTCAGTTAAGCTTGATTAAGTTAGGATTGGGTGGGCTTAAGCGTAAGAGAACAAGTTTGGAAGCTTATCGGGTGCTGATCGCAGATCTTGTGCGGTTAGGCCTTGTCCGCACAATATGTGCGGGTAGGCCTGAACCGCTCTGTGTTTGCGGACGCGACCCGAAACACTCGAAACTCCAAGACCCGAGAGGGGTCCAGGATCTCTTCACCTCCACTAGTTCGCACACCTCTGTGGGTCACTGTAGACACCCCAAATTGCACTGTCAAATGAGAAAATAATAAAAACATGTAATTAGAGCTTAAAACAGGACAAAAAAGCCTAAAAATAGAATGAACAGGCTTTGCCCGTATTTTCTTCACGGGCCGATCTTGCCCGCAAAATATCTACGGGCAGGCGCGCCCGTAGTATCTATACGGTCCCCGTTGGACCGTAGTGTATTTACGGGCATTAAAGACACGTGCAAGTTTGTCCTCCTCTCGATTTCCGAGCTTTATTTGAAGTCCAATATATCTTTAAACGAGCGGATTATGTCTTTTATTCGCTGAAGTCACCTTGGATGGCTATGGATGGGCATCATCTCTATATTTCACTCTATCCTGAGAATCAGGATATATCCTTCTGGACCAACCATGCCCCTGGGTGTGTCTATAAAAAGAGGCTCATTCCTCTAGCTAAAGGCCACGAAATTTTGAAGTCAAGGAATTCTAAGAAGCTCCAAGAGAAGGAAAGGAATCCCTGCTGCTCTGCCTGCTCAATCCAGGTAAGTCCCCTATCCTTTTTTTATTTTCTGTCTTCAATTCTAGAAGTAATAGGATCATCTCTATTGCTGTAGAATAAGGCCATATTTATTTTGTATCCCTAAACTTGTCTCCAAGTACCTCAAGGGTCTCTCTAGCCGTAAAACGTGAAGAGAGAACTAGGGGAAAAGAGAACAGGTGGATCCCTAGAATAGAATCCCATATCTGTTTTTTTCCTTTTTTTCATAGAATAAGGCCTTTGATTGTGTTTGTGTAACCAAACCTATCTCTAAGTACCTCAAGAGTCTCTCTAGCCGTAAAACGTGAAGAGAGAACTAGGGGAAAAGAGAACATGTGGATCCGTAGGGTAGACCCCCATGTGCTCTAATTTGTGAGATGTGACTATTTTGAATATCTTGATCATGTTTTAATGCTTTTATGATGAATCTGAATGAATAACATGAATCTATGATGTTTATAGCATGAGATCCCCTATTTTTGATAAAAATTGGATTTTTGCCACTTTTGCACCTACAGCACTGTTTTCGTGATTTTTGTGGTTTTAGGCTAAGATCTTGGATTTATCATGATCAATATGATAGATCTGGATCCAGAAGCCTGAAAGTAAATTCTAGGGTTTCATGATATGGTTTTTAAATTGTTTTTCATTATTGAGAGAAGACCATACGGTCTAAATTCTCCCCTTTTGATGTTCTTCATCAACGTGGGTATTTTTGGTTTTTATTTTCTGATTTAATGTGAAATTTGGGCTTTATCTATATCCTGGACTGTTCAAGTTCAATTTTGAAATATTTTATAAAAATCATATTTTTCTAGATTTCTAGAATTTTGATTTGAAGCCAGATTTTTGGATTTTTCACTTTAAATTGATTTTCTTTGATTTTATCTCAATTTTATTTTGATCATGAAACCCTAGGAATGGTATGATCATATTTGATAGTTCTGGATCAATCAGACTATTCACATGAAAAAAAACCATATATTTTTGCCTTTTTTGTGATTTTCCTGATTTTTATAGCAAGTTTTTTCCTTAATTTTAACATGAACCAATACCTGGCAACCACCTTGTGTGGATGAATGGGGGTGCCTAACACCTTCCCCTGTTCATAACTTAATCCCCTTACCCATCTCTGGTTGTTTTTTTTAGGAGGGATATTTGGCCCTAAAATTTGCCTTTTGTGCTTATTTGATATTTTGGTGTCCATTCACACCTAAATTGAATGGTGGCGACTCTTTGTTTTATATAATCCCGTGTGATGATTGAGGAGATCATTAGTTTGATTTTTTCCCATGTCTCACAACTGGCGACTCTGCTGGGGATTTTTGGATTTGAGCCTTTTGGTGTTTGTTCATGTTTTTGACTTTTTGATTTGCTTGCTATTTTGTGTTTTTAGCATGTCTTTGATTTGCTTGCTATGTTGTGTTCTTAAGCATGATGAGTATATTTTAAATCTGAATTATTGCTTAAGAATTCATGGGGGTAGAAACATGCTTAATTTTGATTTATAGGATTGTTTCTACAAACATGCGTAGGGGAGGTCCGTTTTGATGAACTATGCTTATTTTTGGCTATATTTTTATGATAGCATGTTTTAAATTTCAGCATGATCTCCATGATGATTTTGGGTGTATAACATGATCATATGTTTGCATGATAGATGATTTTTTTTATGAGCATGTTTTAGGTGCTATAGGATTGCTTTATTTACTTGTTTGTTTTAAATATGCTTTCCTATTATGCCTTGGTTTGATTATGCATGGCTGCGAAAAGAGTGGCAAGGGTTTGGGACGTTGTGAATGCACCCTATTTTTACAATGCACTGTGCACCTTTTTTTTTTTACACGGCCTACCCTTAACCTATAGGAAGTTGAACCCGAATGTGTGTAGCTTGGCGCAACGAGGTCGATACTTCGGAAAGCGAAAGTGAAAACATTCACCTTAGAACTTTGAGCTAATGATGTGATGATAATGTGGATCTAGGATTCTGGTCATCACTAGGCTTGAGTGCTAAGTTGCCATTAAGCCAAAACCCAAAACCCTTACGCTTGAAGGTGGAGTTACACGTTTTTGGCTAAATTACACAATTACGTGGGAATAAAGGGTTTGTATGATTGTGGGAAGGCCGTATGCATGGCTTACAAACCAGGGCATAATGCGGATGCCATATTGAAGGTAAACAAGTTAACAAGGTAATCCTATTGTTTTGCATTATTTTCATGTCATAGGGGTGTCATGGTGCCCATTGGTTCGGGATAAAATTGGTCCCAAAATATGCATATTTTCTAAAGTTGGTGCAGCCCATAGGAAGAGTCTCTAAATCTGTTTAGAATCAATCCTACCCTATGTTCATACAAGAGGCAACAAAAGGGTACCAAATTCTTGAGTATGGTGTCAATTTGGAGGGTGCATGTGCCTTCCTAAACATGTGTTCTAGCAAAAAGGTCAAGGTCCACTTTGGGACAGTGTAGAAGCTCTGCAATGGGTGAACCGTATGTTTGGATGAGCAATGAAGGTGATCAAACCATGTAAAAACTGGAAAAATATAATAGAGTTCCGTAAAACCGCATTTAGTACACGGGCTGGGCTTGCCCGTATTGGTTATACGGGCTAGGCTCGCCCGTGTTTTCCATACGGTCACGGCTTGCTCGTAATTTGAATACGGGCAGGGCTGGACCGTACTGTGTATACGGTTTTCTCGGAATATTCAACTTTAATCAGTTTTTCCCACTAAAATCTTCCTTTAACCTTTAAATAATGATAAAGGGAAACAAGTTTGAATAAAATGCTTCAAAAAAAAAAAAAACAAACAAACAAAATAATTGAATAAAAAAAATGTGAAAGAAAGGTTCCTTGGGCTTCTGAAAGCCTTTGAATTTCAAACTTTTTCAAAACTCTAGGGCTTCTGAAAGCCTTTGAATTTCAGACTTTTCCAAAACTCTAGGGCTTCTGAAAGCCTTTGAATTTCAGACTTTTCCAAAACTCCTGGGCTTCTGAAAGCCTTTGAATTTTAGACTTTTTCAAAACTCCTGGGCCTCTGAAAGCCTTTGAATTTCAGACTTTTTCTCAAAAACTCCTCGGGCCTCTGAAAGCCTTTGAATTTCAGACTTTTTCTCAAAAATCCCTGGGCCTCTGAAAGCCTTTGAATTTCAGACTTTTTTCAAAAATATCCCTGGGCCTCTGAAAGCCTTTGAATTTCAGACTTTTTCCAAAAATTTCTTTGGACCCCTGAAAGCCTTTGAATTTCAGATCCTTTTTCCTTTTCGGGATCTGTTGGAAGCCCTAGAATATTCCAACAAACCTTTTTTGGGCCGTCTATAAGCCTCTGAATTATAGACACATATCCTTTGGGCCGTCTAAAAGCCTCTGAATTTTAGACAAATCATTTCTTTGGGCCGTCTAAAAGCCTCTGAATTTTAGACAAATCATTTCTTTGGGCCATCTAAAAGCCTCTGAATTTTAGACACAACTCCTTTGGGCCGTCTAAAAGCCTCTGAATTTTAGACAAATCATTTCTTTGGGCCATCTAAAAGCCTCTGAATTTTAGACAAATCACTCCTTTGGGCCGTCTAAAAGCCTCTGAATTTTAGACAAATCATTTCTTTGGGCCGTCTATAAGCCTCTGAATTATAGACACATATCCTTTGGGCTGTCTAAAAGCCTCTGAATTTTAGACACAACTCCTTTGGGCCGTCTAAAAGCCTCTGAATTTTAGACAAATCATTTCTTTGGGCCGTCTAAAAGCCTCTGAATTTTAGACAATTGATTTCTTTGGGCCGTCTATAAGCCTCTGAATTATAGACACATATCCTTTGGGTCTCTGAAAGCCTTTGAATTTCAGACTTTTTTTAAAAATATCCTCGGGCCTCTGAAAGCCTTTGAATTTCAGACTTTTTTCAAAAATATCCTCGGGCCTCTGAAAGCCTTTGAATTTCAGACTTTTTTCGAAAATACCCCTGGGCCTCTGAAAGCCTTTGAATTTCAGACTTTTTTCAAAAATATCCCTGGGCCTCTGAAAGCCTTTGAATTTCAGACTTTTTCCAAAAATATCCCTGGGCCTCTAAAAGCCTTTGAATTTCAGATCTTTTTCTCTTTTTGTGGGACCTGTTGGAAGCCCTAGAATATTCCAACAATTCAATTCAAAAAAAAAAAAAAAAGAAGCAAATAAAGAAAGAAACAAATCCAAACTCGTGTTCACCCAGCTTGCACATAGGCATACGTAGGTATGTGAATGAGATTAAATTGGCATTGATATTTCTTTCCTTTATTTCCAGGTACTAATACACTCGCAATCATAGCTCCTGTAACCAGATCAAGAGCTCGAGCCATGAATCCCATTGAAGATGAAGTTGATGCTCCTCATCCAGATGTCGTTCTACTCCAAGAACAAGTGGCAGGACTAGCCCGAATGCTAGAGAACATACTGTCAGTACAGGCCCAACAAGTGCAGGCCCAACAAATGCAGGCCCAGAACCAGGCATCCACATCCAACCCTGCACCTCCACCCCAAGTCAACGTTCCACCTCCAGTGCAACCAACTCCTGAACCCGTCTATGAACCCACCCCTGAACCTATACTGACCAGGGATGAGACAGCTGAATCAAACAAGGCTAAGGAAAAGGAAAAGATAAGGGAAGAGGTTGAAAGAAAGTTCATGCAAAAGCTAGAAATGATCCAAGATGAACTTAGGGAAGTCAAAGGGGTAAACAACTTTGGAGGCACCAATTTTGAAGACCTGTGCCTATACCCCAATGTTAACCTGCCGGCCAAGTTTAAGTGCCCAGACTTGGACAAGTATGATGGCACTGGTTGCCCCATGAGCCACCTAAAGTTATACTGTGGTGCCCTATGCCAGTTCGGGCAGGATGAGGGTATCTTGATCCAACTTTTCCAAAGGAGCCTGACTGGAACCGCATTAAGATGGTTCGCCACTCTGGACCATGGTAAGATCAAAAGATGGAAGGACCTAGCCGATGCCTTCCTGGCTCAATACCGGTTCAATTCAGAGATCATGCCAGATAGGTACGACGTCATGAGAATGAGCAAAGGAAGGGAGGAGACTGTAAGGCAATATGCCAAGAGATGGAGGGAGACGGCCTCCCAGGTCAGGCCACCCATGCTAGAACAGGAAATGATTTCTACCTTCATAAGCACTTTGGGTCAACCATTCTACAGCCACTTGGTGGGTCAGACCACCACTAATTTTGCAGCTTTGGTTCAGGTGGCTGACCGAATTGAGGATGGAATAAGGTCAGGTAAGATAATTGACCACTCTGCCATGGTTAGCCAGCAGGACCCCAACCTAAAGAAAGGAAGCGGGACAAAAAAGAATGGGAACAAGAAGGAGGGTGAGGTAAACATGGTACAGCCACCATCTGGCCCTAACAAGCCCATACAAATCAACGTACCTGCTCATTTTCCTACTCCATCTCCACCTACCCAGGCCCCTATGAGGGTTAATGTTCCAACAGCACCTTCAGACCAAAAAAGGGTTTTTACCAAAGAGGAAAAGGACGCCTATTTTGCAGCAAGGAGAAATAGGGTTTTTACCCCTATTCCAATGACTCCCTCTCAATTGCTGCCCACTTTGTTGCAAGGAGGGTATATCACCTTAAGAGAACCTAATCCGAATGCATCTAAGGGGAGAAATTTTGACCCCTCCACCACTTGTGATTACCATATGGGTGCACCTGGGCACCCTACAGACAAGTGCTGGCCTTTGAAACATGCCATTCAGGACTTATTGGACCAGAATACCCTGTCTTTCAATACAGGGGCTCCTAGTCCTCCAAGAACCGATATTGGACAAAACCCACTGCCCCAGCATCACGGGGCAGGCCCATCTAATGTCATAGGAGTCATCTCTTCTGACAAAATAACCTTTGACCCATCTCAATTAATTGCTCCCATAGGGACAACGGTCAAAGTATATTTTGACAGGAGAAGTGAAGGCAAAGAAATAAACATGATTTCAAAGGGGAATGATAGTGCTGCAAAGAACATTAGCTCATCTTTGGACCGGGTCTCATCCCTCATGGCCCAGATGAACATCACCAAGCCACCCTTGGACATTAATCCATCCACTTTCACTCCACCCATTCAGTCTAAGCCACCATTGGTCATAAATTGTGCATCAGTCCCTTTTGCAACCCCTCAACCAAAACAACTACCTCCATTGGTTGTTAATGTTCCTATTACTCAGACTTCCATCGCCAAGCCCAAACTTCCCCCATTAGTGGTGAATGTCCCCAAGCCTTCCTACTCTGAATCGGCTGTACCATGGAACTACAGTGAGGCATTTACCACTACATGCCCTGCAGTTGAAAGCAAGGAAGAAGTAAATCTCATGATGAGGTCAGGAAAGTGTGTAGGGGTGGAAGAAAAACAGAAAGAAACAGAGAAGGATAAAGAAGAAGAAAGAAATAAAGGCAAGGCCAAAGTAGGGGAAGAGGCCCCTCAGGTAACTAACAGTGAGGCTGCTGACCTCATTAAGGTAATAAAAAAGAGTGAGTTCAATGTCATTGAGCAGTTGAACAAGGTCCCTGCCCAGATCTCAATTCTGGGATTATTGTTAAATTCAGAAAAACATAGGGACTCCTTGTTAAGGATACTTCAGGGGGCCCATGTGCCTAAAAACATTGAACCAGACCAACTAGGCCGGATGGTTGGTCAAATATTATCCCATAATGTCATAACCTTTTCTGAAACTGAAATTAGTCCAGCAGGATACCATCATGTGGATCCTTTGCATATTGCTGTGCTCAGTAAGGGCTGCATGATAGCCCGGGTCTTGATTGATAATGGGTCAGCCCTCAATGTCTGCCCATTAGTAACCTTTGTTAAGCTCAATCTGGAGCGAAACAAAATAAAACAAAACGGAAGAATTATAAGAGCATTTGACAGCTCTAAAACACACTCCCTAGGGGAGGTTGAACTGCCGGTCACAATTGGACCGTATATTTTCAACATCACATTTGAAGTGATGGATATACCTGCGGCTTTCAACCTACTCCTAGGAAGGCCGTGGATTCATACGGCTAGGGCCATACCATCTACCCTCCACCAAAGAGTCAAGTACATTAGAGGGCAAAAGGTGATTACCGTCCTGGCCGAAAACTTGGTTCCCCCCATGTGGTCCCCTGATGTACCCTGTATTAACACGGAAATGACAGCAGATAAAATGGCGTTTCACTCTTTTCAATTTGAAGCTGTGAATTATATACCTGGGGGGTATCAGGAAAAAGAAGGAAAATTGACCTGTGCTGAAAAAATGGTCAAAAATGTATTAGAAAAGTACCATTTTCATCCTGGAAAAGGTCTGGGGGTTAACCTACAAGGAAGGATAGAACCAATACAGGTCAAGAAGATGGTTCACAGAGCAGGATTGGGGTCTAAGCCAAGGAAATGGAAAAGTCAGGGGCAGATAGAAGCTATGAAATTCCCGCACATCAGGGAAACTTTTCCTAAGCTGTCTCACATGATTCAGCTGTCTCCTCCTGAGGATCAGTCTAAACCTCCATACTACAATGTCAACCCATTCCAGAAACCCAAACCCTCCACAATACAACCATATGTTCCACCTCCACCTCCACAAGCATCTGGTGGGCCTGGGCCACAGACAGAACAGAGGCAGGATTTTTCTGAGGACATAGGGGCATTCTTTGCCATGACAGAAGGCAACCAAGAAAAAGTAGCAGAGGAGCTACCTTTTATTGATTGGGCTGCAGTAGAAGTTCCATCTGGAACTGGCCCTACAGAAGAAGCAGGCGATGCAACTCACCCAGTACTGGTGATCTCAGATGCAGACCCTGAGCTTGAGGAGCAGGCTTGTATCCCTGCCCCAGATTCTTTCATTCTGAATAATTGGGAGGAAACTCCCCTTACTTTTGAAGCCGCATTTGTTTGGCAAACAGACATGGCTTCCAAAAAAAAAACTCCATTAGTGGAATGCCCTTTTCCTGAAGGTTTTAATGAGCCTTCGTCTTCAGGGAAAGATTTTGTAGAAGGCTCTCAAATAACACAAAAAGATTTTTCAGTTTTTTCTAGAAAAGATAAAATTTTCAAAAAGGTCCAAACCATTTATGAACCATATAAGCAAACGGAATTGGATCAGGATGAGTATGACTTCGACCTTGAGCTCGACTTTGACCTAATGGGGGTGGAAGAAGAGACCGAGGACGAAGAAAACGACGTTCCAAAAGAAATCACATATCAATTAGAGCGTCATGAAAAGGGGGTCCAACCCAATATTGAAGAGACCATATCTATCAACCTAGGGACCGAAGATGACCCAAAAATAGTGAAGATTGGGGTATGTCTATCTGAGGTACAGCAGGATGAAATGATACGATTTTTGGCTGATTATGAAGATGTGTTTGCATGGTCGTATCGGGATATGCCGGGGTTAGACACAGATATGGTGGTGCACAGGCTACCCATTCTACCAGACTCTAAGCCAGTTAAGCAGAAACTGAGAAGGTTAAAACCTGAATGGACATTGAAGGTTAAAGATGAAGTGGTTAAGCAATTCCAAGCTGGATTCTTAGCAGTGTCCACATACCCCGAATGGCTTGCAAATATAGTGCCAGTACCAAAGAAGGATGGAAAGGTCAGAATGTGCGTAGATTATAGAGATTTGAATAAGGCAAGTCCAAAGGATGATTTTCCACTTCCACACATAGACATCTTGGTGGATAACACCGCTGTACATAGTCTATTCTCATTCATGGATGGGTTTTCTGGGTATAATCAGATTAAGATGGCTAAGGAAGACCAAGAGAAGACGGCCTTTATCACCCCTTGGGGTACCTTCCACTACAATGTCATGCCATTTGGACTTAAGAATGCTGGGGCAACCTACCAGAGGGCCATGACAGCCTTATTCCATGATATGATCCATAAGGAGATGGAGGTTTATGTGGATGATATGATAGCCAAATCATGTGAGGAAGAAGACCACTTGATCAACTTGAAGAAGGTATTTGACCGACTTAGGAAATACAGTCTAAGGCTTAACCCTGCTAAGTGTGTCTTTGGGGCTACAACAGGAAAATTATTGGGTTTTATAGTAAGCAGAAGAGGAATTGAGATTGACCCAGCTAAAGCTAAAGCCATCATTGAAATGCCATCACCTAGAACCGAGAGGGAAGTTCGGGGTTTTCTTGGGAGGATTCAGTACATAAGCCGGTTCATAGCACAGCTCACCGCTATCTGTGAACCAATTTTCAAACTTTTAAGAAAGAATAACCCGACAGTCTGGAATGATGAGTGCCAAGAAGCCTTTGACACAATAAAGGAATACTTATTAAACCCACCCGTGCTAGTACCACCAACTCCAGGAAGGCCACTAATCCTATACTTGTCTGTTTTGGAGACATCAATGGGGTGTGTCTTAGGACAGCATGACGACACAGGCAGAAAGGAGAGGGCGATTTACTACCTGAGTAAGAAATTTACAGAATATGAAGCCAAGTATTCCCCTTTGGAAAAGACTTGTTGTGCTTTAGTATGGGCAACTCAGAGACTAAGGCACTATTTCCTTAGTCATTCCACCTTATTGATATCCCGCATGGACCCTTTGAAGTATCTATTTGAGAAACCAGCTTTAACTGGCAGAACAGCAAAGTGGCAGTTGTTGCTCTCTGAATTTGACCTCACCTATATCACACAAAAGGCCATTAAGGGTCAAGCCATTGCAGATCACTTGGCTGCACACCCTTTACCAGAATACCAACCCTTAAAGACCAACTTCCCTGATGAGGCAATCCTGTTTGCTGAAGAGGAAGAAGGTGAAAGCTCATGGCAAATGTTTTTTGATGGGGCCGCCAATATGAATGGAAATGGAATAGGGGCTGTATTGATCAAGCCAGATGGGGCACATATCCCGATCGCAGTGAAGTTAAGGTTCCAATGCACGAACAATATAGCAGAGTATGAAGCATGCATAATTGGGTTACAAGCAGCCTTAGATCATGAAGTAGAGGAACTTGACGTATATGGGGATTCGAGTCTTATCATCTTCCAAACAACTGGTGAATGGAAAACCAAGGATCACAAATTGATCCCCTATCACCAGTATTTGGAAGAAATAAGCAATAAATTTACTCGAATTTCCTTCAATTATATGCCAAGGGCCAAAAACCAGTTTGCAGATGCTTTAGCAACATTGGCTTCAATGGTCAGTATGCCAGAAGGGGTTGATATTAGACCATTGGAAATTGAAGTCAGGGATGAACCAGCCTATTGCCTTGTTCTAGAAGAAACCCCAGAAGAAGAAGTACCATGGTTTCAAGACATTAAGAACTTCCTAAATGATCGGAGCTTACCAGAAAATGTCACCTCTACAGAGAAAAGAACAATACAGAGGCTGGCAGGACAGTTCTTACTAAATGGTGGGCAGTTGTACAAAAGATCACACAATGATATACTACTTAGATGTGTGGCAAAAACCGAATCAGAAAGGATAGTGGAAACGGTACATGGAGGAGTGTGTGGACCCCATATGAATGGGCATATGCTTGCCAAGAAGATCCTGCGATTGGGATATTGCTGGTCAACTATGGAGCATGATTGCTATATACACGTTAAAAGGTGTCATTTATGCCAAGTGTACGCAGATAACAAGAATGCACCCCCAAGTGAATTACACAGTATGACATCTCCGTGGCCTTTTTCTATGTGGGGTATAGATGTCATTGGAATGATCTCTCCAAAGGCATCAAATGGACACAGGTTTATACTTGTAGCAATCGATTATTTTACCAAGTGGGTAGAAGCGGCTTCTTATGCAAACATTACGAGTAGCCATGTTCTTAAGTTTTTGAAGCACAACATCATTTGCCGCTATGGTTTGCCAAGTGCCATAGTAACAGACAATGCTTCAAACCTTAAGAACAAAGACATGAGGAAGATGTGTGAACAATTTCAGATTACCCACCACAAGTCAGCGCCTTACAGACCAAAGATGAATGGGGCAGTGGAAGCAGCGAATAAGAATATAAAGAAGATTATTCAAAAGATGGTGGTGAGTTTTAAAGATTGGCATGAAATGCTGCCACTTGCTCTACATGCTTACAGAACTTCAATTCGGACTTCTACAGGGGCAACCCCATACTCCTTAGTCTATGGAATGGAAGCAGTTTTACCAGTGGAAGTGGAAATACCTTCACTAAGAGTACTAATGGAAGCAGAATTAGAAGAAGCTGAATGGATACAGTCTAGACATGATCAACTCCATTTAATTGAAGAAAAGCGTTTGAAGGCACTTAGTCATGGCCAATTATATCGGAAGAGGATGGCCAGGGCTTACAATAAAAAGGTGAAGCCCAGAACTTTCCAAGAAGGAAATTTGGTATTAAAGAAGATTTTACCCTTTTTGGAAGATCCTCGTGGAAAGTTTAAACCAAATTGGGAAGGACCTTATGTGGTCAAGAAGGTCCTATCAGGGGGTGCTCTCATCTTAACAGAAATGGATGGGAAGGATTTTCCTGAGCCAATTAACTCTGATGCAGTAAAAAGATATTTTCCATGAATGAATATTACTAGGAAATGATCTGAGGCCATTGTTCTTTATATCCCAAAATTTGAATCCCTAGTCAAACCAATTTGAGCCTGTTCGTATTTTTTGTTAAACCCAAACTGGACTTACAGCCTTCTACTGGGGCAAGGCCAATAAGGGCAAGGCCAATAGGGGCAAAAAAAAAAAAAAAAAAAAAAAAAAAAAAAAAAAAAAAAAAAAAAAATATATATATATATATATATATATATATATATATATATATATATATATATATATATATATATATATATATAGGGGCAAATAAATGCCAAATACAAAAGAAGGGGAATGGGATTGAATCCACCATGACTGTAAGTCCAGTTGACCCATTTTCACACTTAGAAAATTTTGAGCCTTTAATACCTTTTCTTTCATAAACCGAACCTAGCCTTTGTTTCGTCCTATTATTAAGACCTCGGTGATTTTAGTATATTCATTCAACTTTCAGAGTAAGATTGGTGATGACGGAATGCAGAGGCCAACCCTAGTGAAAACCGTAATTGGCACTAGGGGCAAGAAGGGCAAAAAGAAAAAAAAGAAAAAAAAAAAAGAAAAAAAAAAGAGAAAAAAAAAAAGAATCAAGGGTTGAGTTGATCATGGGGTCTAAGTTTCAAATCAGCATGAGCACTGGAAACTGAGAAGATTAGCAAGGCCAATCATGAAGGAAAAATCATTAGGGGATGATTCTAAGGGTCACGGGGTAGACAAATTTGGTCTCTCCCTATTGCTTGGACTACCCTTTTCATTATTCAACCTGATTTTAATTCCTTTAATTATATGTGATTAAGTGTTTTGGATCAGCTTTCAAAAAAAAAAAAAAAAAAAAAAAAAAAAAAAAAAAAAAACTATACTTTGGCCAATGATGAGAAATCAAATACTTTTTCATAAAACTTCTGTTTTTATAAGCATCTGAGAATTCTGAGGCCAATAATATAAAACCTATTTTTGAATTAAATCTAATATCTTTCCACTAATGGAGTTTGCTTTTGTAAAAAAGTATGGAAAAAAAATGAAAGAAAAAAAAAATGATGAAAGAATCTAATCCCTATTCCCTAACTGCTCCTCAAGCTCCCTAATCCTAGCTGCCTGAGTTGCAATGATTCCAGAAGCACCCTCTGCATCAGGATCACTCAAAAAGGAGATGACCTCATCTGAAAAAGAAAGCTTGCTCTTCAACGCCCTAAGGTCAGCCAAGGAATCCTGATACTTCTTCCGCATCACACGGACTTCAAAGCGACGAGCCTGCCTTTGTTCTTCAAGTTTCTTCTCTATGGCAATGCGGCCAGACTTCTGCTCTTCAAGCTTCCTCTCCAGAACAAGGACTTTTATCCTAAGTTCTTGAGCCTCCCGTACCCATATTTGTTGAAGCCGCTTATGAGTTGCCCTTTCTGACTCCAGAATGTCCTCATAAGTAGGAGGAAGAACTGCAGGAGGATCCTCTGGTACTGGGGCATGACTCTGCACCTGTTCCTTGATCCAGAAGTGGTAGTCCTTCACATGGGACTCAGAAAAGACTGGACCCCGTAGAAAGCAAACATAGGACCACTCTTTCATTAATTGAGCATTTAGCCCCATGGTGGCTGAAGTAAGTGGCCCTATAAAGCTCTCATAACCTGTGGGAATCATAATTCCCTGGGTCGCTCCAAATTGCCGAAGAACCCTCAAAGGAAGATAGAGAACAGCAGATTTCAAGCCTGCTAGGGCCAGAAAGTTTCTATCTCTAAAGCTGATCACTGTCTCTGGAGTGGGTTGATAAGTGCCAGGCCATCTCACTTGATCATCCTGGAGAGTACCCAAGAAAGTGAACCAGCCTTGCTTGCCACCTTGGATGTTAGGACATCCCCTATTGCTCATCAAAACAGGAACTTTCAATCTTGGAAAGAAGCGGCGAGTTATTTCTTCAACCTGGCTAAGATGGTCAAGCAACCAAAGCTGCAGAAAAAGGGAGTATTTCAATTTATTTCCAAAAAGAAAAAAAAAGAAAAAAAAGAAAAAAGAAAAAAAAGAAGAAGAAGGAAGAAAAAAAAAAGAGAGAGAGAGAAAAAGAAAAAAAAAAAAAAAGAGAGAAGAAAGAAAAAAGAAGAAAAAAAAAAAGAAGAAAAAAAAAAAAGAAAGGAAAGGAAAAAAAAAAATAAAAAAAAAATAAATACATGCATATTTTACCTGTAGGATAGGGGCGCAGGCAAGGAAGCGTTTCTTCTTCCTGAAATAACAATCAGTAAGAGCCTGATATATCTCTGCTAGGATCATAGGGGCCAACCTCTCGCGTTCCCTAACCTGACAGATAACTGAGATAAGAGCCAAGTCAACCTGGTCATCACCCCGGGGAAAAAGCAGCTGATTGACCACTATCAGGGTCAATGCATTAAACCTAGAGTCCTTGTCATTACTCCTCAGAAGTTTTTCAGTCAAAAAGGTCTTGGACAAGGTCAATAGTGCATCAGAATTTCCTAAGTCCTTCTTCCCTATACCCAAGAAAGTGGAAGCCTCCTTTTTATAACTAAGCTTTAGGGGTGGGTTCACAACTTTTTCAGAAAATCTAAGGCCAAGGATGGTTTCAATCTCTTCTATGGTAGGAGTCATCTCTTTATCATCAAAACGGAAGAGATTCAGCTCAGGTACCCAATGGCCTATCAAAGCTTCAATGATTTCCCACTTAAAGGGAATTTTAGGGAGGTGTAGGATGTGCCCTAAGTGGATGGAATCCCAACGAATCTCCTCATCAAGGGTCATGGAGTTAACCCATCTATCATAAAAGGAATCCACAATATTGTACCTGGTAAGATTAGGAGGTTTTGATCTAACAGGTTGTCTTGCAGGAGGAGATTCAACGGCAGGAGAAAGCGGCGTAGGGGAAGCCATGGAAGCGCCAAAGAAGCCAAGGAAAGCGAGAAAAGACGTGCTCAGGGAGTTTTCCAATCAATAAAAGTGTCACAATGACGTTCCCTAGGAGTTTATATAGAAAAAATCGCAAGGCAGTAAATTCCGTAATTATATTACGGGCAAGGCGCGCCCGTATAGGCATTACGGACACGCCTGACCGTGAAAACTTCACGGGCAAGGTACGCCCGTAGCAATTTTACGGGCACCGCTTGCTCGTAGTATAAATACGGTTCCTTCGAAAAAATGCAAAAAAATGGGAATTTTTAATTTCCTTTGTTTCCCTAAGCTTCACCTGTCCCTGTTTAACATTCATGAGGTAATAAATACTATAAATAAAGAAGAAAGAACACAAATGGAAATAAATCAAACTTCTTTTATATACATGAATGTTTACATCACTTTTACCAAAAAAATACAAGTGTATATGAATAATCCTAATCTAATGACCATGCAGGTCCGACCCTACTGCCACGGCCTCGTCCTCTGCTTCGTCCTCGGCCTGAAGATCGCCTGCGCTCAAAGACATGCCGCACCACATTGCGGGCTGTGCTACGCGGCATCCTGCTCAAAACAGACTGAACATCATGCCACATATATAAAGGTACAAGGCCAGCAGTAGGATGATCAGGAGGGACATACCCTGAAGTATCTACATCAGAATCAGTACGGGAAGACTCCTCTGACGTATCCACAGCAGCATGCGTCTCCTCGATATCCTCCATAGTAGGACTAGCAGGGGCAGAGGTCTCAGGTACATCAGCATCAACCCCAGGCTCTACAGGATCAGCTGTAGCCTCCGCCATCACCCCAGTCTCCACGGTAGGCTCTACCACAGCGGCGTCCACAGCCGAATCCATATCAACATCAGCAGATGTAGCAGGAGCCGTCTCAGCTACTGGGGCAGACTCTGGCACGTCCTCAGTAGCAGGTACAATATCAGCCTCGACCTCGGGCTCTGCTGCAGGAACCTCCACTGGACTAGGAGACGTCACGAACTCCACCCGTGCCACAGAAAACACCTCATCCCGGAAATGCATAGGCACGGGTGAAGCAGGTGAAGAAGGGCCAGCTGTGTACTCCTGAAACTAAGAAAAAAAAAATTCAGTCAGAACAAGATAGGCTAATACAAAAGCAGGAATGGAAATAAAAAAAAAGAAATTAACCTGAGTATCAGACGGACCCGCCTGGTCCTGTGCATCAGATGGACCCTCCTGGCCCTGGGCTCTGGCTAGCTGCCCCCGGAGATCGGAAATAGTGATATAGAGGGCGTCCCGCTCAGCGATCGCTGCATCACGCTGGCGCTCTAAATCAGCATAGCGAGACCTGATCTCTGCCAACTGAGCCTCCTGAAATAGCAGAGAAAGAAGTCAGAAAAAATGCTAATGAAATGGAAATAGAAGATCAGAGAAGGAAGAAGGCATACCGTGGTGTCGTAGGCCCTAATCACTACCCCTCCTATCTCCGTGACTCCGCCACGGACAGGCATGGGTGACATGAGGCATCCAACAGAAGCTCGCCTGAACCAGGCATCATAGTCACCCTCCTCTAATAATGTCTCTGCCTCAGTCCAATCTAAGAACTGGGCAGGATCAACAGGCATGGGAGGATAGGAAGGAGTGGTATCTGGCGGGATGGCAGGAATCCGTGGCTCTCCCACATGCTGAAAAAAGAAGCGCTCGCCGCAATACCAGATGCTGCCCAGCTGACCAATAAAGAACTGGTATCTCTGTCGTCTCTGGTCAGGGACAAATGCATCATCTCTGGCTGCCTGCAGGGCTAGCACCTCATGAATGTCCTCCATCCTGGGGACAAATAGCTGAAAAACAGAACAAGACATCAGATATGTGATCCAGGAAGAAAAGAAAAGAAGAAATAGAGGAATTAAAGAAGATTACCTCAGACCGGTACAACCTGTCCAAGTGGGCCCGGGCGGACCTGGGACGACTCTTTTCAGAGTCGTGCTCTACATGACACCATCTAAGTGCCATAGGATACGTCTCCTCAGGCATCGTAGAGGTAGGGCGGAAATAGGGTATATAAACCCTAGCAAAAAACTACAAGAAAGAAGAAAATAGTCAGAAGAATAGAAAAAGAGAGATAAGGAAAAGGGAAAGAGTGAAAAAGAAAGAAAATAAACATTTCACCTGCAGAAAAGGCCAGAAGAACCGGCATCCAACTCCAGCCCCTCTAGATGTAGAGAGGCCACTCACTGATCGGCGCAGGCCAGCCAGAATAGTACCAAATATGAGCGGGCCCCAGGCATACCTCCTCGCCCGCTGCAAATCTCCCAGAAGACTCAAGAAGTGAGGACTAACTGAAGTCGTGTCCTCTGGGAAGAAGCAGGATCCCATCATATACAGAAAAAGAAATCTGAAGGCGAAAGGAAACACATGGTCACCGGTAGCAAGCTGGCCAAAATGCCTCCTCCCGAAAGTCTCTCTCAGCCATGTCAGAGACAATCTAGCTCTCCCCCGATCCCATGCCTCAGGAGGCAGCACAATATATCCAAGATAAGCTGCAATCTCATCAGCCTCTGGCATAGTCATCTCAGTGATAACATCACCGATCATCCTAATCCCGGTGATGAGCGTGAAATCGGAAGGCCGGATCCCAATCTCAATATCTGGAAAGTGGAAGCTCAGTGTCTCTGGGAAAAACCTCTCCAACAATGCGGCAATGAGGGCCCGATCTAAGCGTACGTCCGGGATAGTGATAAACATGCCGAAACCATACAATCCTAGCTCCCGACGATAGGCCGAACTGCAAGCTCTCAAGAATCTAGTAAAGCTGGCCCAGCTCCCTCTATAATGGGACATCGGATACTCCAAAGGGATATCCGCCCTAACGCACGCTGAGGGATGAGTCCTCAAACCATGCAGAAGATCGGTGTCCCTAATCTGGGCAGCCACCTCCTCAGGGATCTCAACCCTGGTCCTGGCCTCATCTCTGCCACGGCCCCCTCTGCGGCCTCCTCTATGGCCCTCATCATGGCCTCCATCTCTGCCTCCAGCTCTGCGTCTGCTACGGCTCCTATCTCTGCCAGAAGCCTCAACAGCCGGCTAAAAGAAAATAATTGAAGAATCAGGAAGATGCATTTTGGGAAAGGATAGGAAATTGCAGAAAGGTTAGAGTATACCTCTGGGGTCGCCTCACGCGAATCCTCAGAAGGGAAATCTGGGATATCAGAATCAGAATCCCTCTTAGTCCTCGAAGACGAGGCCACATCAGCAGGATCTCGCGTAACCCTCGAGGAGGAAGGCTCATCTGCAGGATCTCGGGAAGCCGATCTAAGGCGGGCCATATACGGTTCAAATCAGGGAGATGATTAATTATTTAAATTTTTAGTTGCTTGATTAATTATTCTAACCGGGTTTAATTGATTGACTGAAAAAAAGAAAAAATGGAGAATAGAAAGGACTTCAGAAACTCCCAACCAAATCATGAATCCCTTGAAGAAGTTTATTTTAAGAAATTTTATTGTCTTATTTGGACTATTTTTGCTTTAACCAGGAAATTATAGGAAGTGCAAACTTTTACTTTAGGTTTCTTGATGTATTCCTAAAACATTAAAACTTTAGTGCATTGATGTTTAACCATGAATTTTGTGTTATTGCAGGTGTCCAATATAAGAGAAGTAAGCATACCAAGTGTTTACTCCAGAACTAGAAAAATTGCGGAAAGATAGTCATGTGTCCAACATAAATGTGATTCCACATATCACTTTCAAGAAAAGTATTTAAAAGAGATATCAGTATCCCAATTGCAGGCAGAAGGTTTGTCTCAATCGATAAGTGGGGAATCATGATCTTGTTGTTCATACAGAAGATATTATCAAATGGAATTAGCATGATAAAGGCCAAAGAGCAAAGAATCAAAAGTTAATCATAGAAGCTACATGGGGTTTTGGCAGAAGTAAGCCATAGAGCTGTCACAAAGCAGCTAGTTATAAGTCCTATGCTTGGTACAAAGCTTGCCAATGGTCAGATACAGAAATTCAGAGTTAACATGGGACAGCTTCCTACTTCAAGATAATGACCAAGTCTCGGCCACACAAGTAGACAGAATTAATTTTGGTTGAACATGAGAACCAACACAAACAGAAAATCATGCGAGAAGTAACTCAAGCCAAGCAAAGGATCAAGGTAGAAACACAAATCAGAAAAAAATTCTGGTCGAATAGACAAGAAGCATATGGTAAACATGGAAATTAGAAACAATAGAGAAAATTCGTATGGATGCTATCAATATATTGCTTGAAAAAAGGGAGTGATGATTCGGACACTTACCTGTCTCGGTCGAAATTGAAGAAACCTGACAAGAAAATGGAGAGGCCTTACTGCAGAGAATGTCCACAGTCGATTGATCACGGCCACGACAATACTCAAGTTCAGAGACAGTCGATGGTTGCTAAAGGAACAGTGGTAGTCCGAAATAAGAAGTCACCGGAGATAGCAAAATGCTGCCGGAGAAGAATAATAGTCGCCGGAAAATCAGAAGCTCGTCGGCGAGCTTGGGTACTATTGTTGAAGGAGAAGATGAGAAATGACCGTAAGAGAAGATACGGGCAGTAGAGAATTAGGGCAAATGCGAGCAGAGGAGAAATGGTCGCGTTCGCAAGCTTAAGAAGGAGTTCAAAATCCGTAAGATCAGTACGGGCATCAGACGCCCGTGAAAGTACTACGGTACCAGTCGCCCGTGAACCCTCTACGGGCAGGGTCAGTCCGTAAGCACAATACGGGCAAAGCCAAATATTGCGTATTTTATCATTTTCTCACAATTTTTAGGAGATTAATGTTTGTATTAGTTGCAAGTTGCAAGGATTGCCATCTTACCCACTTTTGTTTAAAAATTTTGTCTCAAATCTCACATCATAGCCCACAAGTGCTCAGTGAGAAGAGAGAGGAAGATTTGGCCCTTAAGCTGAGGGATTTCTTAGCAAATCTTCCACAATCAATTCTTTTTTCAAAAATCATCCATTTAATCCTTGCAAAGTGCAATTGATTATACAAAAATCTCAGAAAGTGCAATTGGCGGGTCTTTTTGCTCTCTGTTTGTAATTGATTCCAATTACCAGCAAAGAGGGGGCAGCTGTAGACACCCCAAATTGCACTGTCAAATGAGAAAATAATAAAAACATGTAATTAGAGCTTAAAACAGGACAAAAAAGCCTAAAAATAGAATGAACAGGCTTTGCCCGTATTTTCTTCACGGGCCGATCTTGCCCGCAAAATATCTACGGGCAGGCGCGCCCGTAGTATCTATACGGTCCCCGTTGGACCGTAGTGTATTTACGGGCATTAAAGACACGTGCAAGTTTGTCCTCCTCTCGATTTCCGAGCTTTATTTGAAGTCCAATATATCTTTAAACGAGCGGATTATGTCTTTTATTCGCTGAAGTCACCTTGGATGGCTATGGATGGGCATCATCTCTATATTTCACTCTATCCTGAGAATCAGGATATATCCTTCTGGACCAACCATGCCCCTGGGTGTGTCTATAAAAAGAGGCTCATTCCTCTAGCTAAAGGCCACGAAATTTTGAAGTCAAGGAATTCTAAGAAGCTCCAAGAGAAGGAAAGGAATCCCTGCTGCTCTGCCTGCTCAATCCAGGTAAGTCCCCTATCCTTTTTTTATTTTCTGTCTTCAATTCTAGAAGTAATAGGATCATCTCTATTGCTGTAGAATAAGGCCATATTTATTTTGTATCCCTAAACTTGTCTCCAAGTACCTCAAGGGTCTCTCTAGCCGTAAAACGTGAAGAGAGAACTAGGGGAAAAGAGAACAGGTGGATCCCTAGAATAGAATCCCATATCTGTTTTTTTCCTTTTTTTCATAGAATAAGGCCTTTGATTGTGTTTGTGTAACCAAACCTATCTCTAAGTACCTCAAGAGTCTCTCTAGCCGTAAAACGTGAAGAGAGAACTAGGGGAAAAGAGAACATGTGGATCCGTAGGGTAGACCCCCATGTGCTCTAATTTGTGAGATGTGACTATTTTGAATATCTTGATCATGTTTTAATGCTTTTATGATGAATCTGAATGAATAACATGAATCTATGATGTTTATAGCATGAGATCCCCTATTTTTGATAAAAATTGGATTTTTGCCACTTTTGCACCTACAGCACTGTTTTCGTGATTTTTGTGGTTTTAGGCTAAGATCTTGGATTTATCATGATCAATATGATAGATCTGGATCCAGAAGCCTGAAAGTAAATTCTAGGGTTTCATGATATGGTTTTTAAATTGTTTTTCATTATTGAGAGAAGACCATACGGTCTAAATTCTCCCCTTTTGATGTTCTTCATCAACGTGGGTATTTTTGGTTTTTATTTTCTGATTTAATGTGAAATTTGGGCTTTATCTATATCCTGGACTGTTCAAGTTCAATTTTGAAATATTTTATAAAAATCATATTTTTCTAGATTTCTAGAATTTTGATTTGAAGCCAGATTTTTGGATTTTTCACTTTAAATTGATTTTCTTTGATTTTATCTCAATTTTATTTTGATCATGAAACCCTAGGAATGGTATGATCATATTTGATAGTTCTGGATCAATCAGACTATTCACATGAAAAAAAACCATATATTTTTGCCTTTTTTGTGATTTTCCTGATTTTTATAGCAAGTTTTTTCCTTAATTTTAACATGAACCAATACCTGGCAACCACCTTGTGTGGATGAATGGGGGTGCCTAACACCTTCCCCTGTTCATAACTTAATCCCCTTACCCATCTCTGGTTGTTTTTTTTTAGGAGGGATATTTGGCCCTAAAATTTGCCTTTTGTGCTTATTTGATATTTTGGTGTCCATTCACACCTAAATTGAATGGTGGCGACTCTTTGTTTTATATAATCCCGTGTGATGATTGAGGAGATCATTAGTTTGATTTTTTCCCATGTCTCACAGTCACTGAGTAGACCAACTGTAGCTTCAGAATTTCATCTTTTAGCTAAAAAAAAAACATCATTTTTCATGAGACTTTCCAAAGGGGAAGAAGGGAGGAAGCTTGGGGCTTCTCCCTCCTCCTGGAACAGACATTCCAAGCCTTGGATAGGGACCTTGGAAATCCTTGTTTTAGGTGTTGATAGTGACCTCCATTCCCCTCCATGAGAAGAGGAGAAGGACAGCCCGAGAGGCCGAGGTCATGGTCCATTCGACCAAGCCATCCATGCACACATTCAACCATTAGAAAGACAAACACGTAAAAGCAAATAATCAGCAATGAACATGCATGAAAATAGTAATTTGAAACACATGAAAACAGTGAGTGGATGGGGGAATACTAAGGGGATTAATCATGCTTTCTACAGTGATCTTGGTGTGTGTGAAAGTGACATGAACAGTGGGCTAAGTGTGCTAAATAGGGGGGGGGGGGGGTATCTACAGATGCTCACGACGGTGAAAAGATATGGCAAAATAGGCCCTAAACATGCTCTCTAGGTGCTGCATGTGTGTGCTTGTGGAAGCCCCTAATCCATGCTCCTAAAATACACCAAAACAGTGGGTAAAAGAGGGAGGAGTATGTGTAAAGTATCACCTATTATGCATCTGAAGCCATGACAGAGAATGAGTGCCTCATGAAGCAAATAACCATGCAAATAGACAAAAAAAGACATGTTGTAAAAGAAGGCAAATAGGGGGTTTAAGGGTACATCAGATGTATAAAGAATAGGGGAACATGCTCCCCTAATATAAATGCACAAAACAACCCCATAAAAATGACATTCAGACCATCCAAACGGTGCTCCTCTCCTCCCATATGAAATGACAACCTCCCCTCTACCATGGGAGCCTTAAAAATATGAAGAAATGAAGATGAGATGGTGGTGAAACAGCAAGGACGACATGCTCACAATAGTAGAAATAAAAGATGCTCACCATACTTTCATTTTCATATATATTAAACTAGACACATCAACAAAGCTTACCTTGGTGTTGTTTCTTTCTCTTTGGAGGTGTAGTGGTCCTCTTAAGACTGGGGCAGCAGTTTGAGTGTCCTCCTTCCACTTCACAAGACTTTCCCAAACTTCCCTTGTGCTTGGGTTGAAGAAACAAAGGTTAGAAGAGTGTTTGATGAGGTGGGAAGGGATTTGAGGGCTTGAGAATGGAGGAAGATGGTGATTCGGAGGTTCAGGTAATGGAGAAGATGGAGAAGAATCAGTTAATAATGACCAACCTCACTTCTGTACTCGGGTTTGCTATTTATAGAAAACAGATAAGAATCCACACATATTGTGCGGTTTGGTCAAAACTGCACAGTATGTGCAGTTTTAATGTACTCGCACATGCTATGCGGACGCGCGATGTCATTTCAGCATTAATCAGGGGACAAACTCATTTGCGCGTAGTTTGACGATCAGGGCGCGAAAAGTGTCCGTACATACAGTGCGGGCACTTTTCGTCCACCGCAAGTTGTGATTGGCTGCGCAAACGGTGGCAGCAAAAATCGACCGCACACTATATGTCTCTCCCTTTTTGGTTTGAGTTGACGGTTGAGGTGACTCAGCCACCCACTCGGGACGGCCAAATTTTCTCTTTTTGCATTTATCATACTTATTTTAATTAAGACATTTTAAATTTTGACTGATATGCCCTTTGTTCTGTTCTTGCCCTATTTTTGCCTTTTAGCCTTTAAATTTGCCGTTTATCAGGTGAGGCCCGCGCACTTGCCAAGCGACGGATCCTTCTGTGCTTAATTACCATTTTGCCTTTGAGGTTGTTTTGCTTATATCTTCTCCATCCGAACTTCAATTCTTGCAAACTTAATTGTGTTGGAACCGTGTTGGGATTCTATACCCATTGGGATAGGGTATGGCAATCAATTTGGGCTCAGGCAGAAAGTCACCTTCTGTTTCTTAGGGTTTTGACCTGTCTTTTAGGGTTTTGCTTTTTAGCATTTTAGAGGGGTGCAAAAATGAGGCGCTTACACTAAGATTGCCAATTGCTGAAGCATAGGGGGTTCTTTCCATGTAGGCACGCTTCACCTCGGTTGTAGGTGGCTGTTCTTTAGTTAATCTGAAATGACTAGCTAAAGGACTGTCTACTGACTTCGCATTCTGCATATTGAATTTGCTTAAGACTTTTCTAACATAGTCAGCCTGTGACAGCTTCAAGGTACTAGTCACTTTGTCTCTTATAATCTGCATTTCAAGAATTTGATTTGCAGCTCCCAAATCCTTCATTGCAAATTGCTCAGACAACAGTTTCTTTACGTTATTTACCTCTTGAATGCAAGACCCTGCAATCAACATATCATCCACATACAGAAGTAAAATAATGAAACTATTGTCAGACCTGTTCACATAACAGCAATGATCTTGACATCACAAGAAGCTAATCTTGTGTATGAATCCATCAAATTTCTTGTAACACTGTCTTGGGGCCTGTTTCAAACCATATAAGCTCTTTCGCAGCTTACACACAAGCTCATTTTTGCTTTCAACTATGAAACCCTGTGGTTGCTTCATGTAAATCTCTTCCTCCAGATTACCATGGAGGAACACCGTCTTTACATCCATCTACTCCAGATACAAATTCTTAGTAGCCACAATTCCTAGAACCAATCTGATAGTAGTTAACTTCACCACAGGTGAGAAGATTTCTGTGTAATCAACACCTTCCTTTCGTTGAAAACCTTTCACAACTAACCTAGCCTTAAACCATTTGCTGTCATCAATCTCTTCTTTTATCCTATAAACCCGCTTGTTATGTAAGGCCTTTCTGCTTTTAGGAAGCTTTGTCAATTCCCATGTCCTGTTTAACATTAGAGAATCCATTTCATCTTGCATTGCCAACTCCAACTTGCTTGCATCCTTTGTCTACAAAGCTTCGTCATAACTTTCAGGTTCACCACCATCTATTAACAGCAGATAATGAAGTGATGGTGAATGTCTTTGTGGAATTCTGTGTTGTCTGGTTGACCTTCTAGGCTCAGTAACTGGTGTGCTGGATTCTGCTTGTGGACTTGCTACATCTTGATTGTTTTGAGCACTCCCCTTTGTATAAGAGTCAGTAATATCTTCTAACTCTACATACTCAGAGTCTTTAACCTGGGCACCGGCATTGTCCGAATCTACTACTCCAAATCTATCTTTGTACATAACCTTTTCATTGAATATAACATCTTTATTTCAAATTATCTTTCGATTTTGTTTATCCCAAAATTGATACCGAATTCATCACCACCATACCCAATGAAGGTGCATTTCACAGACTTAGCATCAAGCTTATTTCTAGCAGTAGAATCTATATGCACATAAGAAACACAACCAAAGGCTTTTAGAAAAGAAAGATTTAGCTCCTTTCCGCTCCAAACCTCCTTTGGTATACGTTCATCCAAAGGTATAGAAGGTCCTTTAATTAGAAAGGCTGCAGTGTTAACTGCATCAGCCCAAAACATCTGAGGTAACCGGGAATGAATCCTCAAACATCTAGCCCTCTCATTAAGAGTTTTGTTCATACATTCTGCAACTCCATTTTGCTGAGGCGTTCCCTTGATGTTTTCTCCATCCTAATTACATTGACAGCACAGTTTTCCTTGAATTCTGTAAGATTGTACTATCCTCCATTATCAGATCGCAAGAACTTCAGCTTCAAACCTGTTTCATTTTCTATCAAGGATTTCCATTTCTTGAAACCAACAAAAGCATCAGATTTATTTTTCAGAAAATAAACCCATACCTTCCTTGTAGAATCATCAATGAAGGTAATATAATAAAATGAGCCACCAAGGGATGAAACCGGAGCAGGCCCCCATAAATCAGTGTAAACAAGCTTTAACTTTTTTGTCTTCAGTGTTCTGCCACTCTTTGAGAATCCCACCTTTTTTTGTTTACCATAAATACTGTTTTCACAGAGACAGATATCGTTTGATTTAAGTCCCAACAGTTTTCCTTTTGAATAGAGTACCTTCATTCCTTTCTCGCTAATGTGGCTAGGTCTGCAATGCCACAGATCTGAATCTGCTTCTTTGTTTGCAACTACAATAGTATCTCGGATAGTGGTAGTCATATAGAGTATGCCCGTCTTTCTCCCGCGAGTCACTACCATGGCACCTTTGGTGATTTTCCACAATCCACCCATGAAGGATATTGCATACCATTCAACATCAAGTTGCCCAACAGAAATTAGATTTCTTTTCAAACCCGGAATGTGTCTCACATTCTGCAGTAACCGTACACCTCCGCCAGTGGTCTTGATCCAAAGATCTCTCTTTCCCACAACACTCAAAGGTTCATCATCAGCCAATTAAACCTTTTTGAAATCACCACTAACATAGTTTTCCATGATTTCCTTATGTAAGCAAGAATGAAACGATGCTCTTGAATCCAATACCCATGATTCAAACGGACTGTCCACACTAAGAATAAGAGAATCACTGATCTCTTCGGTAACATTCACAGATTGCTTGTCTTCACCTTTGTCAACCTTCTTCTTGGGTGCCTGACACTCATGTTTGAAATGTCCTTGTTTTCCACAATTACAACACCCTAATGAACTCCTGGATTTTGACTTGCTTCTGTATTTGGATTTTGATCTAGCACGACCATTTTTTCTATCTGCCATCCTACCTCTGGTCTCTGTGTTCAAAGTTGATCCTAATGTTTGATTCAATTCTCTTCTGGGAACATCGTCACTTTGAATTAGATTCCGCACATCGTTAAAACTTAATTTCGTTTTTCCTACAGAACTGCTCACTGCTGTCATAGTGCCATTCCAACTTTTTGGTAGATATGAAAGGAGAATCAAAGCCTTGATTTCATCTTCGAAATCAACATCCACAGAACTTAACTGAGTTGTGACAGTGTTGAACTCGTTTAAATGTTCTGTTATAAAGGCATCTTCTTCCATTCCCAGATTGAATAGACGTATCAGATATACCTTATTACAGGCAGAGGGTTTCTCATACATATCTGATAAGGTTTTCATGAAAGATGTTGTACTTGTCTCTTTCGCAATGTTGAACGAAATTTTGCGAGTTAGTTATAAATGAATAACCCCTAAGGCTTTTCTATCCAGAATTGCCCAATCTGTATCACTCATCTCTTTCGGTTTATCTCTTGTGAGAGGTAGATACAGATCCTTGCCATACAAGTAATCTTCAATCTGCATCTTCCAGAACCTGAAGTCTATACCATCAAACTTCTCGATCCTGATCTTCCCAGCTTCTATGGCCATTGTTCCCACTCAAATCAAAGCTTAGATACCAGTTGTTAGGAATCCGATCTGATTCCTAGAGATTGTGAGAAGCAAAGAAAACGACAGAAAGAATCAAACAAGAAGAAGACAGAGATTTTACGTGGTTCACCCCAGAATAGGGCTATGTCCACAGCCGTTGGTTCTGTTTCACTATCTTTTGTGAATAGTAGAAGCTTAAAAGGATAAAACAATATAATGGGAAATATAACCCTAATACAATGGATATGCCTGAAATAACCTCTTGCGAAGGGTTACTGCTAGAAGATCTAACCAACCCGTCGGTGTTTATCGGGGGTGATCCGCATTGATGGTTGACGGAGGAAATGGAAGTGACTGTATTTGCGGGCTCCATTTATCATATAAGTCGTGAGGTGGCGACAATGGAGGCAGGAATATCTTATTAAATGGTTTCAGATCATGAGTCCTGTCATGTCACATATGTTTGGTTTGTTAGTTGCTTTATATATGTTATTATCGTTTCACCTCATGACTATATTTTGTAAAAATTATGGACTATTTTACTTCATGCACATTGCTACTTGTTGAGATTTATTTTAACTCTAGTTTTCCCCATTTTTTTTTCAGGTATATCTTGGAGAGGTCGACAAGCTTGGGGATATTTGTAAATGGTAGTCTGTAGATGTGAACCGATCTTGAAAAAAAAATTTACTTGTAACTTTTGAGTTTATTATAACTGAATTGGATTCTGCATAATAACTCTGATAATAAAAGAAAGAAAGAGTTTTAAATTATTTGGGTTTTAGATGCTTTTGCTTTCATTCACTAACACCTTGGGTTTGGGGAAATTGAACTGGAACCGAGGCGTTACATGAATCTTACATATTTGACATGGATGATGGAATGGAGTTTACCTTGATGAAGGAGAAATCTCACTGGTGCTTTGAAGCCCTCTTGAGACCTTGGACAGCAAGTGACCTCCCTTTGTTTAGTCACATCATGGTTCCTTGAAGTTTTCTTTACTAAAAGTGAAGGAAATGTTGGCTTTGAGGTGGTTTTTGAAAGTATTAGAGGGGGTTTGAATGCTTAGTGAGTGTGAAGAGAGGTTAGGGGAGAGGGGTCTTGGAGAGTGTAGTGGGAGGTGGAGAGGGGCCTTAGGGAGTCTTGAGAGAGGTTGGGGGAGAGGGGTCTTGGAGAGTCTTGAGAGAGGGGTCTTGGAGAGGGGGACCTATGTCTCTGTAGTGGGAGGTGAAGAGGGAGGCCTATTTATAAGTGAGGTTAGGGGAGAGGGATTTCGTGAGAGTAATTTCCATTTGATTCTCTCATGATCTCTCGTTAATGAGAGAAATCTCATTAATTAGTTAAGATATTTTAAGAAATAATATTATTTTAATCAAGATATTTTTCTTTTATGTTTTGTACTTTCCCTATTTTGTCTTTTAGCACTTTAATTTGCCACTTGGCAAGCATGGTTTGCACACTTGTCATGTGGCCATTTTTCTACATTTAATTACAGTTTTGACCTTGAGAGTATTTTGATCATAACTTCTTATCCGGACTCTAATTTATGTAAACTCAGTTGGGTTGGAACTGTATCGAGATTTCCTACCCATTGGCATAGGGTATAATGATCAATTCAAGCTCAGAAAAAAAAGACATTTCTTGTTCCTTAGGGATTAGCCTGTTTTGGGGTTTTGCTGTTTTTAACGCATTTTGGTTTGATCAAAATTTGAGTACTTACAGCTTCAGGACCTTACTCATGGAGCACAATCGGTCTAGCTAAAATGGAAAGTGGCTTTTATATTATCCTCCTAGAATTCTCTAAGAATATTGTCAAACAACAACTCAGCGTTCCTTCCATCAAACAGCAGCTTAGTCTTCCTTCCAAGCCTCAATCCAACAATGTTGTAGCTGAAGCATCTTTCAAGCTATGGCACTCTAGACTAAAACACATGTCTAAATAAATATTGTCATTGATTCAGTCACAGTCACAACATGTAAAGGGAACAATTCTACTCAATGTGCAATCTGCCATTTGGCAAAGCAAAAGAGAAAACAGTTCCCCTTAAACTCCATTTCTTCATCTCATCCTTTTAATCTCATATATTGTGATATATGGGCCCTTATACCGATCTTAGAATACAAGGATTCCACTATTTTCTGGTCATTGTGGTTGACTTTAGTTGTGTAACAAGGATAATCTTAATGAGGACAAAATCAGTAGTAAAATCCATCTTGCAAGGTTTCATTCACATGTTGTCTACCCAATTTGAAACCAAAGTGGAAGAAATCAGGACTGTTAATGGGACCAGTTTAATATGGCCGAATTTTACAGTTCCCTAGGCATCCTACATCAAAGATCTTGTCCATACATGTCACAACAAAATTGGGTGGTGGAAAGAAAACATCAACATCTTCTTTCCACTGCAAGAGCTCTCATGTTTTAGGCATCAATGCCTTTTGAGTTTTAGGGAGATGATATTCTAATAGCAGCATATATCATCAATAGGGTCCCATCTCCAGTTTTCCAAAGCATAACACCCTATGAAGTCCTGCTCTCCAAAACACCATCCTATGAGGACGTAAAGGGATTTGGGTGCTTGTGTTTTGCTGCCATTGTTAAAGCCATTAGGTCAAAGTTTGATCCTCGGCCTAGAAAGTGTGTTCATTGGGTACGTATCCTACAAGTTTCAAGGGATACAATTTGTTTGACCTTGAGAGCAAGGATCTTTGTCTCGAGGGATGTGGTTTTCTATGAGTCATGTTTTCCTTTTCAAAAATCTTATTCTTCCAATACTTCTAATGTCTCTAATGTCAGTGACCTCGTCATAACTTAGCCCTTCCCAGACTCAGAATTCAATCTTGGCAATTGTTTGTGTATGTGACTTGAATTAAGTCAATATTATGATACGGGCCATACTGTACACTCAGCCCACGACCTCGCTGGTCAATATTATTTTCGAGTGTATCTTGTATAAAACCCAAGAGTTAGGGTTTTCTGATCGTTGTTGAGATTACATTGTATTTTTGGCTAGGAGAGGGTTAGGCATCTTGTAACCCTATTCTCGCAGATCAAGGAAAGAACCCCATCATCCGTGAACGTAGGCATTCTTGTCTATTTTGTTTTCTGTTTCGTTTATTGTTGTTCATCGTTTTCTAACAATAATAATCAAAAGAATTTTGAAAGCTCTGAAAATTTGAGTAATCCCTCGCCTCAAAAACCACCACTCTTATGCAGTACATGACCAATTACAATAAAATTATCATCCTCATACACCTCCGCATGAGCCCGCCCCTGTTTCCTACTCATAATCTTAGGAGGTTCGAAAGAGTCGGAAACCCCCCAAGATACCTCCTAGATTACCTATGTCAATTGGTTAATGCTAAGAACATTGATCATAATCCTACATTGCCTACTGCCCATCCTCTGTCACAATACACCTCTGTCACAATACATGAGCTATAATAAGATTTCATCATCGCATAAAGCTTTCACGCTTTTTTTGTCTCTCATTCATGAACCTAAGAAAATAGGTGCCTCTTGGAAAGAGCACCATGGGATGTAAATAGGTGTTCAAGGTCAAGCTGACATCGTAAGAAAATATCGACAGACATAAGGCAAGATTGGTTGCCAAAGGTTATATTCAAAGGGAGGGGTTCGACTATCAAGAAACATTCAGCCCAGTTATAAAGTTTTCTATAGTTATAAAGTTTTCTAGCAGTTGCTGCAATATATGGGTGGCACCTATGTCAGGTGGACGTGCACAATGCATTTTTGCATCGCACTCTAGATTAAGAAATATACATGGATTTGCCATAGGGGAATAAACCTAAGGGGGATTCAAAACAAAAGCAAGGCTGGTCTACGGGTTGCACAAATCCTGGTATGGCCTCAAGTATGCCTTACGGCAGTGGTATGCAAAATTATCCTTCAGTGGTCATTATCAGATTATTCATTATTTACTAAGTTAGATGGTTGTGGATGATATTATATTGGGAGGGAATGATTTGAAGGACATTAACACTATAAAGGCATAAATAAATTCTCACTTCAAGATCAAGGATATTGGAACCTTGAAATACTTCCTGGGATTAGAGTTGGCAAGGAGCTCTAAGGGGATACATTAATGTCAAAGGAAGTATACAACCAAAATACTTGAAGATGTAGACCTCATTGGCTTTAAAACAATCAAGACACCTATTAAATAGAACCATAGGTTGTCACATTCATCAGAAAATTTTCTAACAGATGCCATGGAATACAGAAGGCTAATCGGGAGGCTCATTTATCTTAAGATTTCAAGGCTTGATATCACATATTCAGTGAATATCCTGAGTCAGTTTATGTACAGGCCTTCCGAAGTTCATTTGAATGGGGCCTATAGAATTTTGAAGTACTTAAAAGGCTCTATTGGCAAGGGGCTGTTCTTTGTTGCAAAATCCAAGTTACAGTTGAAGGCCTACACTGATTCAAACTAGGTTGCCTGTCTAGAGATCAGAAAATCAATTATAGTCTACTATGTTTTCATTGGAGATTTTGTGGTGAGCTGGAAGTCCAAAAAGCAAGCTATCGTGTTCAGGTCATCAGCAGAGGTTGAGTATTGAGCACTAGCTTTCGCAAGTTGCGAAATCATTAAACAGCTTACTGAAGGACTTTAAGTTCAACCTAAAACAACCAGCTCTTCTATTTTGTGACAACCAGTTATCAATTCATTTAACCAAGAATCCCATCTTCCATGAAAGGACAAAACACATTGGATTAGATTGCCACTTTTTGTAAGGGAGAAGGTCCTACAAGGAATTCTCATGCCTATACATGCCCCACACAAAGTTTTAATTGGCTGATGTGTTCACAAAGGCAATGCCCTATGCTACTTTTAGCTTTCTAACATCTAAGATGGGCATGATGAATATTTATGCCCATCCTGAGGGGTAATGTCAAAATAAGTAAGGAGAGAATCTGAATATACAAGAGAAAAGCTAGAATATGCATAAGAATTGTCGAGAAGGAAAGAATGCTGATTTGGACATCTAGAAGGATATTCCAACAGAAAGCATAGCAGAATTATCTTCTAGATTTTTTTTTAGCTGAGGTTCTTCTCTACAGCTAGGTCGGTTAGAAATTTGTTTCGATATATGGAGATTATGTATACATATAGAATTGTAAAGTTTTTGATATAAACAAAGACACGAATTCTCCTCATTACTGTCCTTCTCCTCTCTATTCTTTAATTCCTCACTGAACCTTCATATTTTATCATTAGTTGTTTAGTTTATTAACTAGATTTGAATAACACTGGAGAAGGATATACGTGTGTATAACATTTAATAAAAGAAAAAAAAAACGGAAAAAAGCAAACAACATTGCAAGGATTTATCACTAGTGATCACCAATGCCACTTTGTCTTGTTCTGGGCTTGGCTTCATGCTTGAGCTGTTCCTAAGTTCACCAGTATCTTTTAGAACGAATATCACCTAGTCCATCAGCAATGTCTCTTTGTTACACCCTATAAATACCTGCCTGACTTCTATCGTCTCCTGCTTCTGCAAGTCTTCTCCATTCCAGTGGTCTTGTCGTCAAAAGCACGGCGTAAGGTATATATGGTAAAGCCTGTTACCACTTCTGCCCTTCTCTTCCTCCTTATCTTTGCCACTTTTGGTGAATAGTCCTCTGTTCCCTCCCCTTATAGTCCTCAGGTATGTTTCTAGGTTAATCAATCTCCCTACTCAGGATCCAATATTAGCTTATAGATATTAATTTCCACACTTGCACCAACAAAATAGAGAAGACCAATTAAGGCATCTATCTATCCACGTGTGTAAGTTTGAAGTTGATTTGGTATATGGCCAACTCGTTTTCATGGGATGTTCATGTTTTCTCATCTTTTCTTCTGTTTCTAATTATAATATCACCTTGAAAAAAATCCATCTGTTAACACTTAGTCCCTCGTCAATTTGTCAATCTCCACAGGAGTGGATGATGAATGAGGACCACTAGGGATCTGTTCCGTAGATTTCTCGGTCCTTTTGTCCTGTCTCTTGAGAGTGGGACAAAGGGAGAGAAAGATTTAAGGAGAAAGTGACAATTGGTTTTAACTTTTAAGTGATATTTTTTCAAAAGAATTAAGATTTAGTGGCACAATTCTTGGTAATTATGGACTAGTATCTTCCGAAAATTCCTTCAAAAGTCTTTGAAAAGATTTTCTTACAAGGTTTGCGTCTTCTGAGGGTATTTTTGGAAGATATTTTTTATGAACAATAAAATAACACTGAAACTTAATTATTTCAGAACATATTACTAACTCTCAATTACCAAGAATTAGACAATTGAATCTGAATTATTTAGGAAAATATCACTTAAAACCGATTTTCCCAAGATTTTTAATGCCACAGATGCACAAAATCCAGTTGTTTTCATTCTAAGCCATTAATTTTTTTTTTTGGATAAAGACGTTATAATAATATTACTTTCTAATGATTCTTACATGAGAGCCTCCGGTATAATCAGAACTAAGGAGAGGGGAAATCAGGAAACTTGGATAACCAAAACCAAGGGTAGGCATCCAAGGCATAATTTGTTAGAGCATCCGCAACACTACTCGCTTCCCTAAAACTACGAGAGACCGGAAAAAAATCAAACTGATTTTTTTTGTTTGAGGAAAAAAAGAAAAATGAAAAAATCAAACTGATTAGAAAGGAATTTTGCTTCATCAATAATGTTCGCTGGGAGTTTATTGGTGGGACCGTTCAATCTATTGAATCAGAGGTCAAGTTTTTCTATGGCATCCGAAGCAATCCTAAACCCACTAGGCAATGTTCCAGTGAAATTATTATGACTGAGATTGAGGGTTTGTAATCTTGTATATTGAATTGACATTATGGGTGTCAAAATCAATGAGGGATTTCTGAAGGAAAAGAGATGAAAAAAATGAAACATGACAGATGAAATAGAGAAGGCTTTAATAGTTCTTGCCAATCCACGTTGCCATGAGATGAAGAAAACTAGAGGTGGCGGGTCGGGATGGGTTTTGACGGGTTAAGCCTTAAATGGATTGGGTTTTTACCAACGGGTTTGGAAATTATAGAACCGAACCCAAATTGCAAATAAATGGGTTGAACCCGATCCAACCCGTTTAATTTTAACTTACCTTCTTAAATTTTTTTTTTAAATTAATGTTTATAGAGAAATTAGAAATCATGGAAACATGGACTATCATTTTTATAGGTGATATTAATAATCAATATCGTAGGTGATATTAACACTATTATTAAAACTAATCATGCATTAGCCATATGTTTTTCATAATACAAAATTACTAATACCTAATAGAAAGTCCAAAAGATTAAAAAAAAAGGAACAAATTAATAACTAGTAAAGAACCTAAAAAAAAAAGCTAGTGACAATGAGAAAACCATAAATTGTCAAATTACGTTTCTCAAAAATAAAAAAAATACAAGATGTTAATTATGTCCCAAATTCCATATAAAAATCTAATGTCTTATGAACTAAAAGGAAAATATAAATCCTATACACAAAAACATTGGTATATTATCGGGTACACAATGGGTTGACGGGTTCGGTTTGGGTTGACCCTCTTTTGGACGGGTTGGGGAAATCTCAACCCAAACCCAACCCAACTAATAAATGGGTCAACCTGTATGAAGTTGGTTTGGGTATTCAGTCTTTCCACCACACAATGCAGGGGTTGAAAGCAAAGAGAATATGGACCTTAATTCAGAAGAATTCGCTATGAGCAGATGTTGTGAGTCACAAGTACCATGTCAAACTAGGGGAGATGAGCTTATGTAGGCCTAATGGAATAGTGGGCTGGAAGAACCTTGTTGTCCTGTATCCAGAGGAGAAGCATTGTTATTGGTTAATTGGCAAAGGTAACCTATCTTTTTGGCATCTGAAATGGAATTCCTTGGGGTTCATGGTTGAGTGGCAATCTCCAGATGAGCCTCACCATGACTTGACGGTTAACCAGATTGTTAACGACCAAGGAGAATGGGACATATCGAAGCTTCAAAACCTTATTCCAGTTGATACATTAGCCCGTCTTACCAGGGAACCGATTGTTACATCTAATGAGGATGATAAGCTGATCTAGTCCTTTGAAGCATCTGGTAAATTCTACACGTACTCTACCTATCATGTCTTGTGTCCCCAACATGATTGAGTTGCTGCCCTTAGATGGTTATGGAGAAAAGAAATTCCCCCGAAAATCAGCGTATTCAAGTGGAAGCTTCTCAATAATGATCTACCGACAGATGATTCCATCAAGCGCCTCGGTATCCCAGTAGTATCTCGTTGTTCTTGCTGTACAAACTCATAAGGAGGACAATAAAAACCACCTCTTTTCGACAGGTATGTTAGCTTCTGGAATTTGGGAATTTTTTTAACATCTTGGATGTCCCATTCAGTTCATCCCAATCGGCATATGCACGAATCATGCTATGGCCCAATGCTGCAAAATTGGCTATACCGAGCACATTCTTGATAGGGGTGCTGCCTTCTTTCATCTATTGGGAAATTTGGAATTCTAGGAACAAGGCTGTTTATGAAAATGAGTCTCCAAGTTTGCTGAATGTCATTCATCACATCAAGAGATGGGTGAAAGAGATCTCAGGAGTGGCACCATCACGGGAACGTAGTAGTTGGGTTGAGAAGCTTACTTGTAGGTGTTGGGTTTTCAAGTAAACATTGCACCATTGAAACAAGTGAGACTTATTCGATGGTTGAAACCATTGAATGGAGCAGTGAAACTCAACACAGATGGGGCTTGTTGGGAAATCCAGGCCCAGTGTCAGGAGGTGGTATCATACAAAACGATAAAGGCAAGATGATCTTTGCTTTTGCTCACTTTCATGGCGAGAGCGACAGCTTGAAGGTGGAGGCAAGGGTGATGTGGGACGAAATTAACAGGCTCAACCTTGACGCCAGCTACCAGATTCTTGTTGAAAGTGACTCTGAGGTCTTGATAAACGCAATTAATAGTAGGATTGAATGTCCATGGAGCATCTAATATTGGGTTTCTCAAATCAGACAGTACATCAACGGGATGTCCTTCTGCCATACTCTTTGCCAAGGCAATTAGGTGGCGGATGCATTGGCACAGGAGGCCATCAAAACTTGGTTGGATGGATACGTGTGAGACATGGAAAAAATCAATCTAGTGACTTTCCTATCATTGCATGGGATTCGTAAAAGGGAGGAGTCACCACCATTCAATTTTTAAGGTGTGAATGGACACCAAAATCATCAAAATAAGCACAAAAAGCAAATCGAGATTAAAAATAATTCTACTTTAAAATAAAAATCTAGAGATGAGTAAGGGGATTAGATTATGAATAGGAGAAGGTGTTAGGCACCCCTATTCATCCACGCAAAGTGGTTGCCAAGTGTTGTTCATGCTATAAAAATGCTTGTTAATAAAAATCATAACAAAGTAAAAGGAAAAAAGAATGTATGACTTGTTTCCATGTGAATGATCCCATTAATTCTGGATCCTTCTTTATGAAAACAGAAGCCATTTCTTGGGCTTCATGATTGACTAAAATCAAAAGAAAACAAATCTAAAAAAACCCTTCAAAAATCGGGCTTTAAATTAAATCCTTGAAATCTAGGAATAAATAAAAAAAATATTATTTTTACAAAAAATTGCAGAACTGAATCTGAGCAATCCTTGACATAGATCTAGCCCACATTTCTCATTAAATCAAAAAATCTAAACCAAATATACCCACGTTGATAAAAAACATCAAAAAGGGAAAGCTTAGACCGTAGGGTCTTCTCTCAAAAACCAAAAAATGACTCAAAAACCACCTCATGAAACCCTAAAGATTACTGGAAGGCTTCTTATCCCAGATCTACCATATGGATAATGGTGGATCCAAGATTTTAGCCCAAATGATTAAAAACATTAAAAAACATAAAAAGGGAGAAAACAATGTGAAAAATCGAAATATATGAGAAAAATGAGATCTAGTGCTGTGAACAGCATAGATCTATAGTATTCCTCCATATTTCATCAATAAATCATCACACAACCTAAACAAAATACTACAACTACACATTTCTAAGATTATCACATATGGGGGTTTGCCCTACGGATCCACTAGTCTCCCTTTCCCCTAGTTCTCTCTTCACGTTTTACGGCTAGAGAGTAGTCTTGAGGTACTTGGAAGTAGATTTGGGTAACAAACACGCACATAGGCCTTATTCTACAGAAGAAAGTAGAATACAGAATAATCCTAGAAATTAAAACTAGAAAAGAAAAGGGTTCAAGGCTTACCTGGAGTTCTGAAAGCAGAGAGGCAGGGGTTCCCTTCTTTACTTGGAGCTCTTCAATCTCCACTTTTTCTTGGTCATTTGCTTGAGGGGAGACCCTCTATTTATAGGCAAGGATTAGGGCAAACTTAAAGGAATGCAGCCCTAATGGTAGACACAAACATGTGTCTAGAATCCTCCAACTTAACTCTAAAGTATGGACATGGAAGAATAGGGTTAATTCTAGAGGCTAAATTTGGGAATCCTCACTTCTCAAACAGTAAAAACGAGTGAAAACTCATGGGATTTCTAATTTGGAGCAAAACATTAGTATCCGACAAAACAGGTTGGATACAAACATACGTCTTTGTATCCGAAATTATATTTCGGGTACAAATAGATAAGTGTGTATCCGAAATCTATTTTCGGATACCATGAGATTAACCTTTATCCAAAATTTGATTTCGGATACAAAAGAAAGACTTGTTCTTTATGATTTTGGCCAATTATTCATTCTCTTATGCAGTGTAATTTGGGGTGTCTACAATTGCCCCTCTTTGCTGAAATTGCAAAACAATGAGCAACAAAGATTAGACCAACCCAAATTGCACTTTCTCAACATCTGCCTTGTTCAATTCAATTTTGCAAAACAATTTTGGGTGAAGATTTGTCAAAAGCCCTAACTTTAAGGGGGGCATTTCTCCAAGCTGCCTTAAATTCCACTGAGCTCTCGTGGCTATGAGGTGGATTTTAAGACCAAAATATAGGATTTTTGAAAAAACTAATTTTACAGCAAACCATGTTAGATTAAAAATTGACTGAATATTTTGACCAAAATATAAGATCCTCTTTTTTTTTTTTTTTCTCTTTCCTTTTTTTTTTCTTTTTTTTTTTCCTGTATCTGAAATATGTGTTCAGATATGCCAACTTCTATTTGTATCCAAAATCATTTGTTGGATACACAAAGTTATATACTCGCACGCGCGACTACGACTTGCATTCTGTCTTCCTCTTCTCCGAACGACAAGGGCGGATACATACTCCTCCTTCTCCAACGAACATCATCCTCATTCCCTCTCTGGTGAGTTCCCCTTAGCTCCGGCGGCTCCTTGCTAACTCCGGCAACTCTCCTCAACCCCGGTGTTTGCTTATTGCCAAGCCCTAGTTCGGTTTCCCTCAAACCTTTTTCTTTCTCTATTTTCTGGTGATTCAACCGCCCGACGCCGTTGTGCACGCTCCAGTGGCTTCTTCGGCGACTTAGGCAACACTCTCTGCTCCATGATTGCAATCGGTCGCCCACTATTCTTGCCAATCAAACAGTATCGGTAAGAACTAATTTTTTTCTTGTTGTGTTGAATCCCTCAATGTTTGATCGACCGCATACTTTAGAAATAAAGCTTGTAGCTTTGATAATCTCTGAAACCTATTTGCAAACCTATGTCCTCAACTTGATAGTAACTGATAACATTGGATCGCCTGCCAGTGATGATTTCCAACTGAATTGCATGATTTTCAGTTGAATTGTATGACTTTTAAATCTTGCATTTCAAATATTTCTGATCACTTCTAAATTGCCGATGGTGGAATTTTCAAGTGCTCATTTTTAGATTTAATTCCCAATACCATGCTATTTCTTTTTCTTTTTCTCTTTTTTCTGCAATCTGTTTTGACTTTCCAATCCAATTTAGCATACTTCTGATCGAGGTGGTGCTTCAACTGCCAAGATCTTTGCATGACTTGCTCTTGGGTAATCCTTGCCCTATGGATTCCATGTTAATTCCCCAGTTTGCATGACCACCCAAAATTACCATACTTTGGTATCTTGATAGTCTTTGAAGTAGGCTTACAATTCCTGATTTGTATCCTAAAACTAATTGTATGCAATTCTTGCTTTAATCATTGATCAAATAAGATCTTTTTGTGCAATGTTGCTCTTCTTACTCTGCTTTTGTATTGCATATTTGTTCTGCCTCCCTGAGTACATCCTGAAATCACAAAAAATTAGGAGAGATTGAGCTTTGTAGAGATCCTCAGGATTAGATGGAATTAAACACAAAATTGTAGTTAAACAACAATATAAACACTTCCCTGTTGCCTGTAGATGGTTAGAGGTCATTCCCGTGTGCGAGAGGAGGTTGATCTAGCTGATCGGCCTTCTTCCTCACGAGCTAGGATTGATTCTGATCAAAGTGCCACCCTATCTGAGCCATTGGATGATTCAAGAGAGAGTTCTGGAGAGGGTTCTGCTGAGGTAAGCCACTTTTATTTTTCTTTTTCTTTCCCTTCCTCTTCTTTCTCATTAAACAAACTTTCACGCTTCTCTTTTGACTTTTAGCCCATTGCGGCTCTTGGTCGAGGTCGGGGTCGCGGCCGAGAGAGAGGCCGTGGTAGAGAGAGAGAGGCCGCGGTAGAGCTTCAGATCAGGCTCAGGAGGCCATTGCTCCAGTCTTCTACTTAGAGTTCTCCGAGGAGTTGAGGGCGTCTGTTCAGGACACAGAGTTCCTTGGGTGCTTGGATCGCCATCCATTCATGTGTGTCAGGGCTGATCTTCCTCTTCCATATCCTCATTCTCACCTACGAGGCAGTTGGGGGAGATTCAGTGAGTTGGTTCAGACGCTTTCTTCGGCGCTTAAATGTGAGTTCAGTCGGTGCCGCTTCGATCACTTCCTCCTCATTCCTTTGTTCCGAGCTAACCGCCCTCTCATCTATGCCATGATGGAGCGATACTTCCCCGATACACAGTCCTTCAATTTGCCCGATGTTGAGCTGGGGATTCATCCTTCTGATTTTGTCATGATTAATGGCATCCCTCTGGTGGGGCGTACGATAGTGATGGATCAGCCTTCCTATGCGGACATTAGCTCCTTCCTGGGATATGCAGCCTTACCTAATGATGCTTGGGACGGGAGGAGCGGCCAACTCTCTATTAGCTGGCTGCATCGTAGCCTTTTTGATCACTTTGATGGGCGGCATATGACCATCTCTGCAGAGGATGAGGCCTTTGCTCCTATATTTCGGCACATCTTCTTGCTCATGCTTGGGAGCTGCTTCCAAGCATGAGCAATTTTCGCCCATCCCCTGTGCCTGACGCTGATGAGTTTCCTATAGCCATACGGTGGTCTGTGCTTGATAGGGATGCAGATAGGAGCAGCCCCATTCAGCTCGGGTTCATCTAGATCGTGCCTAATGATCCGAGGTAAAATTCCTTAACCCTTTATTTCATGTCTCTTTCTTATATGCCTTATTTTATCCTGACATTCTTTTTCTTCTTTGCAGCTATTGTTGGCTTGCTTCGAGGATGTGGATGACGGGGTGGCTCGTGAGCTTATAGTACAAGACGCTTGCTTCAATTTCATTTCTTTAATTGATCATGTGTTTCAGCTTCTGACTTTACTTCTATTAAACCAGATATCCCTGTTCTAGCTACTGCTAAGGCTTCTGGGGCTGCGGGAGCTGAGTGTAAGACCCTGAAATTTTAACTACGAGTAAATAAAGACTTAATAAGTTAATTTGATTAATTGAAAAAAAAAACATAATAAATAATATAATAATAATAGTAAGGCCAATTGGGTTTAATATATTAAATGGGTTATTGGTTTAATGGTTATGAGTTTAATGGGGTGGTTAGTTTAGTGGGTTAAGGAGGATTGGTTCAATTTAAGTGAACCGGTTCATGGTTCATGGTTCATGGTTCTTTGGTTTAAAAGAAAAGAAAAAAAAAAAAAACAAAAACAAAAAAAACAAATGACGATTTGAGCAATTGGGGTTTGGTCGTTGGGTTGGAAGAGAAACAAAGAAAAAAAAAACTAAGGGAAGAAGAAGAGGGACGAAGGAGAAGGGAAATCGCAGAGAGAGAAGGGGAGGTCGCGGAGAAGAGGAAGCATAGAGGGGTCGGCTACTTGAGGTAAGAAAAAAAACTGCAGAAGAAAAGAGCGATTGGGGTTTTGGGGTGTTGGGTCGTCGGGGATTTGCGGCAAAGCAGAAATCGCAGAAGAAAGAAGCCGTGGAGAGGAGGAGGAAGAAGGGAAAAGGAGAGAAGAGAAAAGAGAGGAAGAGAGGAGAGGTGGTCGTTCGTTGAGGGTTAACAGCACAAGGGAAAAACGTGGGAAGAAAGAAAGGAAGAAGAAGAAAGAAGAAAAGGGAGAAGAGAAGGGGGTTTTGGGCGATTGGAGTTGGGATTCGTTCATAGGTAAGTAGCATGTTTTCTTCTGTTTAATCGATCGTATGGATTTTCTTTCTAGTTATTTCTGTTTGTCAATTCTTTAGTGTCGGCTGATTTGGAAATTTGTCTGATTGCTGTGCTGTTGGTAGATTGAGCATGGGTATGACTGTCTACTGTTTGGGTTTTCTGCTCTTTGGGTTTCTATCGATTGACTAGCATGTTTTTTTGTTTTGCTGTAAAGTATTATTTGATTTCAAAAGGGGTTAGGCCGTTTGGCCTAAGAGACCAAAAGCATCAGTTGCTTTGTGTCTGGGATTTCCTTGGTTGAGAAACCAGTCGATGAACATTCTGATTTGGCATGAGAAAATATCGATCCAGGCTCTAATTGGGGGTTCTGTTAGAGTCAACTGATTTTAGATTTTTCTATGGATTCTTACTTGCGATGAGAGTTGTAAAGTAAGTTCAGATGGTAACCTAAGTTTACATCTTTCTTTTAAAAATTATGAATCTTACTGCTGGAAACATTTAGTTGTTCTATAGGTAAAGAATTGTCTTATTGTTATTGAGATTCAGGGTGTTTAAAGTATGGTTAGGCATGGTTAGGAAATCTGATTTTAGTGCTCTAATGCTGCTGTATATGAAGTATTCTTATGGTTATATAAATCAGAAAATTCGGTTATGAAAAGGGTACACAATTTGACAGTTACAGAGGTTCTATCTCGATTGGGTGTTTGAAGGTTTGAATGGATATCTAATGGTTACATGGAAAGAACAATTAGTTGTAAAACTTTAGTGAAATTGTTAGCTTGATAAGAGGGCTTAGGAAGAGGTTATTGGTGGCAAGAATGACATGGAATGGCTGGAAGAAGATCAAGTAACAATTTGAAATTAAAGGTAAACTCATTCTGTTATTTGGGCTTAAATTTGTATAAGAATTCGGTGGCTTGCGAAGGCTAGAAATATTCACCTAAAAATTCATATTAGCATTCTAAAATTTAGTTGAGGGTAATTGTAGTTGAATGGAATTGGTTTTGGACCAATCGGAACTCGAGGTATTGCAAAAAAAATCATGAGAATTTGATGATTTCCGTCCATTTAATTTCGCGGCTGTTTTAAACCACCTGTAGAGAAACAGCCATAATTCCCTGTAGGAAACTCCGAATTACGAACCGTTTGTTGCGTTAGAAGCTAGACTCGTAGGGCTTTCCAACGATGTATAGCATGCGTACCAATTCCTTATAGCTTAAATCAGGTTTAGCATATAAGTCACTAGTTATAATTCAATCTGCAGAGTAAACGACAATTTCAAACCAACTGTGGATATTTTATAAAATTGGTTTATAACATTATTTTATACCTTTAGTCGGTAATGACTTGGGTTGATAAAGTGATTCGCGAGTTGTAATTGGCAATTGAAGCTGAGGCTTCTTGTTAGATGAGAAAGGCAAATAAGCCTATGGCATCCCGAAGGGCAGAATGGCCTAGGGATTTGCGGTAAGTGAACAACAAGGTTCATTTGGTTTGAGTTATACTTTGGGCAGTTAATTTTTCAGGTTTTGTTTGGTAAAAAAATAATTGCATGGGTAATTCTTATACGAGTCTAGGCCGCATAAAAAGTCGTGGATCCACAGTCCGTCTGGATCGTGCGTTAGTGTTGGCTTGTTGTGTTAATACCCCGGGCCATTTGCGTACCACCGTGTGGGATCGGTGAGGCCTTCGTGTGGGATCGATGAGCTGCAGCGTGCCAGCCCATGCGTGGGTGCTCCACTCGTACGATGACCGTGCGCGGCTTCGAAGGCGAGTAGTGAGGTGGCAAACCGGCTAAGGGTGGTTAACTCGATTTATAGACACGCTAATTCATGAATCTTGCACCCACTTTATTCTCTGAAATTATATTGTTATGGGAATTGTTTTTGATATATGTGAATTACTCTTTGCATGATTTGCTGGAATTAATCGTATTATGTGTAACATGTTAATTTATTTATTGAAACTGCATAAACTGTTTATCACATGCACTGTGCTACTTACTGAGACATTAGTCTCACACGAGTTTTCGTTTTTACCGGTTTTGTTTTCAGATCCAGCGGGTGAGAAGCGTAGCGGGGCTGAAGTAGACGATTATCCCGAGTATAGGCCGGAGGACTACTTCTATCCGAGCTAGTGATAGAAAAGGCAAATTTTTGATAATTGTATATGTCTTTTTGAAACTGTACATATTGTAAATGAAGAGAGAGAGAGAGTGTGGGAACTTAGTGGACCTTACTTTTACCTGTGCATATGTGATGGTTTAGGTTTCTTTGAATGGATATATATATAAACTGCGTTTATCAGGTGTTGATTTTGTGGTTTGAGGGCTTAGCCCATTCTCGTATTTACAGACGTTATATAGCAGTTTTTCCGAAAATTTTAGGATTAGATTATATTTGCTTTGGTTAGTTTCTTAAGTTAGTTTTCATCACAATTTGGGCCCTAAAAATGGCGCTCGGGAGCCAGTATAAAACCGACACGTGTTGACCTGGTTTCGGGGTGCTACACTGAGGCTGCTTTGACTGAGGATCTAGAGGTGTCCGTTCCTCCGACTGAGCCTACTCCTAAGGCCTCTACATCAGATTCTGTTCCTACGGTCCCATTCCCTAACAACTTGGCTTACAACTACACGTATCAGATTCAGTCCATTCTAGGCCGGGGGGAGCGCTGCGCTGCTACTCGTATTCTGACACATGTCTTTGGGCACTGGCGACCTCGAGGCAGAGGTCGTAGCGGAGGACGTGGCAGAGGACATGGGGATGATCCTGCAGAGGAACAGTAGATTAGGATTTCTTGTACATTGACAGTATCTTTGTAAAGATGAAATTTATATATAAAAGAAACTTTACGTTCATTGCTTCTTATTGTTTTGTTCTTTTCTTTTCATTTTTTACAGATATGAAATGTACACAATTAATACAGGGAATTTTTTCGAATTTTTCATGCTTTTCCCATTTTTTTTCTCTTTTTCTTTATGTATTTGAAATATCAGGTCGGCAAATACAACAACTATTTGTATCTGAAATAACATTTTAGATACATATAATGATGCTTGTATCCAAAATAAGATTTCAGATACACATAATACCATTTGTATCCAAAATATCTTGTCGGATATGAAGGACATTGTTTGTATCCAAAATGTTAGTTCGGATACACTTAAGCAGTATCTCGGGATGTGTGTCATTGTGACGACTTTTTGAGTTTAGAAAACTTCCTCTCTCCATTTTTCATCCCTCAACTTACTTCTAACAAGTTCCATTCATCCCCAATGGCCTTCGGATCATCTTCCTCCTTGTTTTCTTCTGCCACGGTCACCTCCCCTTCAAAACAACCGTTCAGATCAAAGCCCCCTAATCTCACTAAATACAACATTGTAGATTCATTCTACAATAGATGGGTTAACTCCATGACCCTTGAAGAGGGCATCAAGTGGGATTCTACCAACTTGGGTCACATCCTGCTCATCCCCATCCCCTTCAAATGGGAAATCATTGAGGCCTTGATTGTGTAACGCCCCGAACCCGAGTCAATAAAAAGCCAACATCCGACCCGAACCCAGTTCGCTACTGTAACAACCCGAATTCGGTTCATCAACCAAATCCGAGATGTTACTGGCCCATATCAAATAAACATAAAGAATATACCAGACTAAGATATAAATGATCCATTCATTAATTAACTATCAGAGTGCGGAACATGTATGTGCGGAAGTATAGTCTAATATCCTCAAGAAACTAAGATATAATTAACCACCAAAATCAATATTGAAGTCTAGTAAAATAAAAGGATCACTAATCTCTCATCTCTCTAGTACATCGAACCAAAATGAATAATAATCTAATCAAAATAACTAAATCCATATCAATCCACAACCTCAGACAAAATCCGGATAATAGTACTTGTGAGACATGGGAAAAATCACCGGGGTGATTTCCCCTCCGTCAACACACGGGCTCGACACAAAAAGTGGGAGAGTCGCCACCATTCAGATTTTGGGTGCGAATGGACACCAAAAGATTCAATCAATAAGCAAAAATAGCTAAAAGACAAATTCTAGGATAAAAATAACCCTAATTGAAAATCAAATCCAGAGATGGATAAGGGGATTAGATTATGAACGGGGGAAGGTGTTAGGCACCCCCATTCATCCACACAAGGTGGTTGCCAAGTGTTTGTTCATGCAAAAAAGAAATAAGAAAGCTTGCTAAAAATTATCAAAAACCTTGAAAAAGGCTAAATATATGATATCTCCACATGAAAATCCAAATGAATTTCAGATCCTCTTTTATGTCAATATCATTTATGGAATATCAACAAAAATGGAAATCCAAAGCAAAAGTTGCACAAAACCAAGTTGAGTTAAATCCGGAAAATTCAGTGAAAAGTAATGCCATTTGTCTTGAAATCATTCAAAATCAATTTTAAATTGAATCAAACCAAATCCATTTGAAAGATCATGATAAATAAGAGACTCATGCAAAATTTCAAGTAGATCCGGTTGAAATCCTAGGAGTTATGCTCCTTTAAAGTTGCTACTGGGGAAAATCAAAAGTGATAAGCATGCAAGTTTGGAAAATCACCTAGAACAATCCACTTCATAAAAATCCATGAAATTTGGTGTGATTGAAGTCTGTATGGCCATATTTCAAACGAAACTAGCCTCATGCAAAAATTCATTCGGATGTGCCTTGGGTGGTCTCCCGAACAGGCCCCGAAGATCACAGATTTACCCAGAAAAGTATTGATGAGCAGTTCTGAGTAAATCTGTTACCAATAATACAAATGGAGTAAAAAAATTATGAAACCAACTGGATTTGAAAATAGACTCATAAAGGAGAGCCCACAAACAAAAATCACTTGGATCGGATTTAAAACGAAGACATGGCGCTCTGTCGAAGTGACAAGTTCCGTATTTAAACCTGAACTGTCCAATCAACTTCGACAGAGAGGTGTCAAAAATCCGCTTGATAGAAATTAATGAAATTTGGTAGGCATAAACTAGACAGCTTCACCTTTCCCATGGTTCTGTAATCGCTCCAAATTTGATCCGGACGATGAAGTTATGAGTGTCCGAAGTAGGGGTATAGTTGCTGTCATGTTAAGCCTTTTTTGAACAAAACCAACTCAAAACTGTGATAAAGTGTGTGTGATTCGTGCAAGATGAATCCAAATCTTTTAAAAACCTTTTAAGAACATTCCAGCATTGATTGAGGCCATTTATTTTAGATTTATCACAATAAATGTAATAAACCCAAAATATGAGCCTATCTTGCCAAAATGGGTGCAATGTATGTGTAAGTGAAATTCATTCAAGAACAATATAACAACATAGCATGCATTCTCATTCATTTAAAATAGGGTTCTAAAAGCAACCTAGGGTTCCGTTCCATTATCGTTTCCCTTAGTTCTCTCTCCCCGTTAAACACGGTTCTTCAAGATAATCTTGGGGTACTTTGAATATGAAACGGGCTTCAAAGATTCAAAAGGCTTTATTCTAAATAGGTTCTAGTACTAGGGTCAATCCCCAGTCTCGTTTCTCCTAGATCCCGCCTTCACGTTTTACGGCTAGGGGGAGTCTTGAGATACTTTTGAGCCGGGGAAGGATTTTCATACACACAAAAGGCCTTATTCTATAGAAAGGTAGAAGAAGAGATCTAGATCTAAAAATGTAAAATAGAAAATAAAAGATAAGTTTGAGGCTTACCTGAGTTCTGGAAGCAATTCCGCAGCGGTTTCCCTCTTCACTCGGAGCTCTTCTTGGCAAGAATTATTGGCAAGAGAATTAATGGCCATTTGCTTAAGGAGGAGCCTCCTATTTATAGGCAAAGGTTAGGGTTAGGGTTGGTGAGAATGGTAGACACAACATAATGTCTATAGCCCACCAACCTTAACCCTAAGGTTATTTTTGAGATTTCCACTCATTTAATGAGGGATATGATGGTAAAAGGTGAAAGCTCTCGGAAAACCCTAATTTTGAGCAAAACTAGTGTATCCGGTATGTCAGACCGAATACACAAGTGCCTTAATGTATCCGGCCAATGATGCCGGATACACTGAGGTCTACCTGTATCCAGTATGTTCTATCGGATACAAAGAAAAACACTTGTATTCGGCCTGAGTTGCCGGATACAAGGAAAAAACTCATTTTCTCAAATTCTGTGCTGGCCTTCAAGGAGATAATGATTTTTGATGATTATTGATCATTTTGACAGTGCAATTTGGGGTGTCTACAACTACCCCTCTTTGCGGGAGTTGCGAAGCAATGAGCTGCAAAGATTAGACAAGCCCAAATTGCACTCCCTTAACCTTGATTTGCTTGGTTCAATTCAATTTTGTAAAAATAATTTTTAGGTGAAGATTTGCCAAAAAGCCCTAACTTTAAGGGGGGCATTTCTCTAAGAATTCTTAAATTCCACTGAGCTCTTATGGCTATGAAGTGGATTTTAAGCCCAAAAATAGGATTTTTGAAAACTGATTTTTTTATCAAACCAAGTTAAAAATTGAGTGAATATCTTCCTTTTTGACCAACACATTTCCCAAAGTTGTCCTAAATTCCACTGAGCTATCGTGGCTGTGAAGTGGATTTTAAGGCAAAAATATGATTTTGTGAGAAAATAGCTAACTTTGCGGCGCATTTTTGCTCTATTTTTATTTTTTATTTTTTTTATTTTTTTTATTTTTTTTCTTTTCTCCTTTTTTCCCTTTTTTCCTTTCTTTTTCTCTTTTTTCCTTTTTTTTTTCTCTTTTTTTTTTGTTTTTTTCTTTTGTATTCGGTATAGCATACCGGATACGAATGGCCTATCTGGCCTGATTCACCGGATACTCACGGTTTTATAAGTCGCGCGCGACTGCGACTTTCCCCATTCTTTTCTTCCTTCTCCGATTACTCAGACCGGACACACCTCTCTTCTCCTTCGTCCCCGACGGCTCCCCTTTCTTCTCCGACGGCTTCCGGCGACTCTTGCTGCTTCCGGCGAACCTCCATTGACTCCGGCAACTTGGATTGACTCCGGCGATACTATTTACCGCTGCAACCGAGCCCTAGAATCGTTGTGGAGTTTTCGTTCTTGCTCCCAAGTGACTGTTTAGTCGTCATTACCTAGGCTTCGGTGACCTTCTTCAATTTTCGGCATCCTTCCTGCTACCAACCTTTCAATCCATTGTTCGGCACTATTGGTAAGCAAAAAATATATTTTTTCTTGGCCGATTGCACATTTGCAGCAAACTTAGATTATGGCTTTGACAAATTTTGCATATTTCTGTCCTCAAATTGACAGTAACTTTGAATTACCCACCATTGGTAATTTCCTACTGATTTTTGGTTTGTGTATGAACTGAATTGTTGTATGGATTGAGATTGATTATGCTTGGTTTGCTTGAGTCTTGATGGTTGATTTTCTGATTGCATGCTTTGATCCCTTGGACTGCTGATTGCTAGATTTCCTGGTTGCATGTTAGAACAAGCTTTGGTCTCTAATTTGCTGTGATTCTTTAAGATTGTCCTACTGGAGATATATATATATTTTTTCCTATCCATGATCAATTATTCCACAAGATTGATCACTTAATAGCGGCTTCTATTTTGAATGGCATTATCTGATACCATCGGATGGTTTACTGCTGATATTGCTGATTATGACTTTTAGATTTTGCCAATTATTGATGGTGAACTGCCCATCCCCATACCTTGACTTTCCGACCTGGCTTGCCAATTCTGTTTTTTCGATACTCACCTTTGCTTTTTATTCTGCCTCCATGAGTATATCCTGAAATCACAACAGATTAGGAAATGTTAAGCATTGTAAGAATCTTTTAGGATTAGAAAAAATGTTTTAGAATTAGAAACAGAAAATATCTCTCACTCCCCAAAACTTTGTAGATAACACAAATGAGATAAAATTCCTTCGAGACATAATTCACGATAATTTTGAAAAATAATCCCGTGAACCTAGACCAAAAGCAAGGTAAAATTTCTGATAAATTCATAAAACACTTCCCTGTGTAGATGGCTAGGAGTCGCTCCCGTGTGCGAGAGGAGGTTGACCCAGCTGATCGACCTTCTTCGTCTCGAGCTCGGATTGAGACGAGTTCTAGTGCTGCCCTTTCGGAGCCTCTAGAGGATTCCAGAGAGAGCTCTGCTGAGGTAGGCTTTCAAGGTCTTCTTTTCCTCCTTCTATTCTCTTCCCATACCAATCTTCACACTTTTCCTTTGGATTTTAGCCCGTTGTTGCTCCTGCTCGGGGTCGGGGCAGAGGCCGAGGCAGAGTTCAAGATCAGGCCCTTGAGGGTGAGGGAGGCCGTGGCAGAGGCCGAGGCCGAGGCAGAGCCAGAGGTGCGGCTCAGGATGGTGCTGCTGTAGCTTTGTCAGGGGTCTCTGCGGAGCTGAGAGCATCTGTTCATGATACAGAGCTCCTCAGTGGCTTGGATAGCCACCCCTCCATGTGCATTCGGGCCGATGTGCCCCTTCCATATCATTCTTCCCATTTGCGAGGCAGTTGGGGGAGATTCAGCGAGTTGGCTTAGTCGCTTTCTCCGACACTCAGGCGTGAGTTTGGGAGGTGCCACTTGGATCATTTCCTCAGCATCCCCTTGTTCCGAGCCGATCGCCCACTCATTTTTGCCATGATGGAGAGATATTTTCCGGAGACTCAGTCATTCCATCTGTCGGACGTGGAGCTGGGGATCCGCCCCTCCGACTTTGTGATGATTACTGGTATTCCTTTGACGGGGCGGACCATCATCTTGGATCGGCCTTCTGCGGAGGACATCGGCCTCCTTCTGGGATATCAGGACCTGCCACCTACTGCTTGGGATGGGCGGAGTGGTTGTCTTTCCATTAGTTGGTTGCGGGAGAGCCTGGCTCGTCATTACGGGGGGAGACATGCGACCGTCGCTGTGGAGGACGCAGCCTTTGTACCTATCTTCTGGCATGTTTTCCTGCTGATGCTCAGGAGTTGCTTCTTCCCAGAGGATACGACCAGCGTCAGCCCGCTTTTCTTGGATGCTCTGCGAGATTTTCATCAGACCCGCCAGCTAGCATGGGGTCGACTCATCTATGGGACCATCCTGGACGGGTTGTGCCGAGTGGTTCGAGGCCTGGCATCCCCGAGAGGTGATGGAGTCAGCTGCCGGTTCTTCTGGCAGATCCTGCAGGTATTAAGTTTTCTTGTCTCATTCCTTGGGCTTTATCTTCCTTTATTTCTGACTGATTTTTCTTTTGCCAGGTGTTTATGTACACCTATATGACCTACTTCCGCCCATCCCCTGTACCTGGCATTGCGGAGTTCCCTGTGGCTCTGCGGTGGTCGTCCTAGGTCCGAGATGCTGATAGGAGTCAGCCTCGCACTGCTCGGGTTCACTTGGACCGTGCCCGACGATCTGATGTAAATTCTTTGCCATTTTTCCTTTTATTCTTCTGCACCTTGACTGTATCTGACCATTTCTCTTCTTTGCAGCTCATCCTGGCCCGCTTTGATGACGTGGATGTTGGAGTGGCCTATGAGATGGTAGTGTAGGACGCCTTTGATAGAGATCGGCGACGTCAGCCCTACCAGTGCTTCCTTGGGAGGCTTGGTAGGGTGATGTATTTGGGAGAGTGCCTGTACTACCAGCACACAGGCACACTTCGTATCCCCGTTCCCCCTCCTCCTGTGGGTCCCGACACGCTCCTGCTGGGCTTTGATGTTGATCAGTTTGATCATTTCCAGGATGCGGAGCGGCTCACAGTAGTTGGGGATTACGACGAGTGGATCCAGAGAGTATCCATTGGGTGCTTGATGGATCGGCCTACTCGTGCCGGGGTGACCGAGATTGGCGGGTTCTTTATCCAGATCCATGACGACACGGTGAGTCTGGTGCTCTTCATTTTTCATCCTCTTTCCTTCAATCCTGTATTTCTGATTCTAATTTTGTGCTTATTGGCAGGTACACGAGCTGAATGCTGTGCGGGACCGGTTCCTAAGCCAGCGGGCCGCGATCGAGGATATGATTGCTGAACATGATGCTGTCGTGGCCCAGCGGGATGCTAGGATCAGAGAGATGGAGGCTCTAGTTGCTGAGCTCCAGGCTAGACAGGTATCTGGTTTTCTTATAATTTCATTTCTTTCATTTCTCTGATTCTGCTATTCTGATATGCCTGCTTGACTTTTGCAGGGCCCGGTCCCAGATCTGGAGCCTGATTTCCCTGTACCTGGTCCATCTCTGGCTTGGGCTGCTGATCCCGAGGATGCCCCAGTTGCTGATCCTGGTGATGCCCCGGCTGCTCCTTCATCTCCAGTGACGGTTCCTGAGCCGGAGGACATCCCTGCTGCTGACCCAGTTGAGCCAGATCCCCCAGTTCCTGCCACAGATATCCCTGGTATGTTTTCTTTAATTTTCCCTCTTTGGTTCATCTTAATATCTCAATTCCTGATTTTTCTCCATTTGGCACAGATATTTCTGCTCCTGGCCCTTCTTCTGCTGCTGCTGGGCCTTCTGGAGCTGCGGGAGCGGATACCACTACGGCTGAGGGTCCAGTTGAGCCCGTTCCTACCGAGCCCGGGGCTTCCTCTCCAGATTCTGCTCCTGATCCGCCTCCCGACATTTCAGAGTATTGCTTGGAGTATCAGATCCAGCAAGTTGTGGGTCGGCTTCCTCGCCATGCTGCCGAGCGTATTCTGGCATACTCTAGGCGCCGATCACCTCGAGGGAGAGACCGTAGAGGAGGACGCGGCCGAGGACGCCGAGGAGATCCTGCACAGGAGTAGTATATTAGGATTTCTGTATTTTCCATCATCATTGTGCAAAGAGACATATATATATATATATAAATTTTATTCATTCTCTTTTGTATTGCCTTCCTTTCTATGCAAATATAACTTGTATACAGGTGAAACAGGTTAAAAAATTCGGATTTTCCTCCCTTTCTTCTTTTTTTTGCACTTTTTCTTTGTATCCGGCATATCAGACCGGATACATTGAGTTTTCTTTGTATCCGGCCTAATATGCCGGATACGCTTAAAACTCTTTGTATCCGGCATTGTTCACTGGATTTGAATAAGCCTCTTTGTATCCGGTCTGATATGCCGGGTACATTAAAACATGCTATAAATGCAACCAGCCTCGGGATTTGCGCATTTTTACTAGTTTTTGAGTTTAGAAAACCCCTTTTTAGCCTTTTTCTTCCTCCCCTTGAGTTCTAGCTTGCTCCCATCATCTCTAATGGAATCCGAATCATCTTCTGCCTTGCCATTGTCTGTCCACACAGCCTCCCCTGCAAAACACCCTTTTAGATCAAAACCACCTAATCTTACTAGGTACAATCCCATGGACTCTTTTTATAATAGATGGGTTAATTCTATGACCCTGGATGAAGAGGGGAGATGGGATTCCAACCATCTAGGCCACATTCTGCTCATCTCGAAGATTCCTTTCAAATGGGAGATTATTGAAGCCATGATTGGCCATTGGGTACTCGACCTCAACCTTTTTCGTTTTGGGGACCATGAGATGAGCCCAACCATTGAGAAGGTTGAAACCATCCTGGGCTTGAGGTTTGCAGAGAAGGTAATGAACCCACCCCTTAGGCCCAGCTACAAGAAGGAGGCTTCTACTTTCCTGGGCATAGGGAAGAAGGATTTAGGGGATTCTGACACCCTTTTGACTCTGTCTAAGTCCTTTCTGACTGAGAAGCTCTTGATGGGGGAGAATAAAGAGGCTAGGTTCAATGCCTTGACCATGATAGTGGTCAACTAGCTACTTTTCCCTCGGGATGACGATGAGGTGGACTTGGCCTTGATCTAAGTGGTGTGCCTGGTTAGGGAGTGGGAGAGATTGGCTCCTATGATTTTGGCAGAGATGTATCAGGCTTTGACTGACTGCTACAACAGGAAGTCGAAACGCTTCTTATCATGTGCCCTTGTCTTGCAGGTAATTCTTTTGCACCTCTTTTTTTTGCTTTTTTGCTTTTTTGCTTTTTTTTTTACAATATACTGAAATATCCTTCCTCCTTTGCAGCTTTGGCTACTTGATCATCTGAGTCAGATTGAGGAGATTAATCGACACTTCTTCCCAAGTTTGAAGGTTCCTATATTGATGAGCAACCGGGGGTGTCCTGACATTCCAGGGGGTAAACAGGGCTGGTTCTCTTTCTTGGGTTCACTCCAGGATGACCAGGTGAGGTGGCCTGGTACCTATCAGCCCAATGCAGAGACCGTGATCAGCTTTCGAGACCGTAATTTTCTGATTCTGGCTGGCTTGAGACATGCGGTGCTCTACCTTCCTTTGCAGGTCCTTCGTCAGTTCAGAGCGACCCAGGGGATTATAATCTCAAGTGGGTATGAGGATCATCTTGGGCCACTTTCTCCAGCTACCATGAAGCTGAATGCCTGGTCGATGAGGGAGTGGTCTTATGTTCGCTTTATGCGGGGCCCCGTCTTCTCAGAGTCCCATGTGAAGGACTATCTCTTCTGGATTAGGGAGCAGATACAGAGTCAGGCTTCAGTACCTGAAGATCCTCCTGCAGTCTTGGCTCCTACTTATGAGGACATTCTGGAGTCTGAGAGAGCTTCTCACAAGCGACTTCAGCAGATATGGGTACGAGAGGCCCAGGAGCTCAGGATACGGGGCCTTGACATGGAAAGACAACTTGCAGAGCAGGTGTCTCGCCGTCTTGCTATGGAAAAGCAACTTGAGGAGCAGAGGCATGCCCGCCGCTTTGAGGTTCGGATGATACGGCAGAAGCACCAGGATACTTTAGCCAGCCTTAGGAGCATGCGGATTAGACAGACCCTTTCAGATGGGGTAATTTCCTTCTTGAGTGATCCCGCTGCAGAGGGGGCTTCTGGGGTTATTGCAGCTCAGGCCGCTCGGATTCGGGAGCTTGAGGAGCAGCTAGGAGACAAAGACTAGCTTTATTTCCTGCACATTTTTTTTTCATACCTTTGTACGAAAGCAAACTCCAATAGTGGGAAAGCCAAAGTATTTAATTCAAAAATAATTTTTTATATTATTGGCCTCAGAATGCTCATATGCTTGTAAAAACAAAGGTTTTATGAAAGTATTTGATTTCTCATCACTGGCCAAAGTATAGTTTTTCTTTTTTTCTTTTTTTTATTTAATTCTTTTTTAAAATTTGGTCCATGCACTTAATCCTCCATAATTAAAGGAATTAAAACCAGGTTAAATAATGAAGAGGGTAGTCCAAGTAATAATAAGGGATCAAAACCGTCCATCTTAGGACCTTTAAAGTCATCCCCAAATGCCTTTCCTTCCAGAATTGACTGTATTACCCAATCTGCTTAGTCTCAGTACTTGTGCTGATTTCTCCTCAAGCTCGGATCACATGATCAACTCAACCTTTGATTTTTCTTCTTTTTTTTTCTTTTTTTTTCTTACCAATATTGCCCCTAGCGTCAGTTACGGTTTTCACTAGGGCCAGCTTCTGCATTCCGTTATCACCAATTTCACTCTAAAATTTGAATGAACCTACTAAGATCACCGAGGACTTAGAAATAGGATGAAACAAGGCTAGGCTCGATTTATGAAAGAAAAGGTATTAAAGGCTCAAAATTTTTCAAATGTGGAAATAGGTCGACCGGACTTACAGTCATGATGAATTTAACCCTTTTTCCCCAAATTGCATTCTTTTCTTCTCTTTTCACACTTGGCTTTGATTTGCCATTTTTCTTTGCTTTTTTTTATTTTTTTTTATTTTTTTTATTTTTTTTATTTTGCCCCAATTGGCCTTGCCCCAATTTGTTTTGCCCCAATATAAGACTGCAAGTCCGGTTTAGGTTTATCAAAGAAACGAACCGGCTCAACTTGGCTAGACTAGGGATTAAAATTTTGAAGGAAAGAAAGAAAAATGGCCTCAGATCATTTCCTAGTAATGTTTATTCAAGGAGAATACCTTTTTACTGCATCAGAGTTAATTGGCTTAGGGAAATCTGTCCCATCCATTTCTGTTAAGATGAGTGCACCCCCTGACAGGACCTTCTTGATGACATACGGCCCTTCCCAATTCGGCTTGAACTTACCATGAGGATCTTCAAAAAATGGTAGAATTTTCTTTAGAACTAGGTTTCCTTCTTGGAAAGTTCTGGGCCTCACTTTCTTATTGTAGGCCCGGGCCATTCTTCGTTGGTACAACTGGCCATGACATAGCGCTTTCAATCGCTTCTCTTCTATTAGGTTGAGTTGATCACTTCTTGACTGTATCCATTCAGCTTCTTCCAATTCAGCCTCCATGAGTACTCTGAGTGATGGGATTTCTACTTCCACTGGCAGAACTGCTTCCATTCCATAGACCAGGGAATACGGGTTGCCCTAGTTGAAGTCCGGATTGAGGTTTTGTAGAGCAAGTGGCAGCATTTCATGCCAATCCTTGTAGCTCACTACCATCTTTTGAATGATTTTCTTTATGTTCTTGTTTGCTGCTTCCACTGCCCCATTCATCTTTGGCCTGTACGGAGCTGACTTGTGGTGGGTGATCTGAAACTACTCACACATCTTCTTCATGTCCTTGTTCTTAATATTTGAAGCGTTGTCTGATACTATGGCACTTGGCAGTCCATAGCGACAAATAATATTGTGCTTCAAAAACTTAATAACATAGTTGCTCGTGATATTCGTATATGAGGTTGCTTCCACCCACTTAGTGAAATAATCAATTGCTACCAAGATAAATCTGTGCCCGTTCGATGCCTTAGGTGAAATCATGCTGATGACATCTATGCCCCACATGGAGAAGGGCCATGGGGATGTCATGTTGTGCAACTCAATTGGGGGTGCATGCTTATTATCTGCATATATCTGACATTGGTGACACCTCCTGACATGTATACAGCAATCGTGCTCCATGGTCGACCAATAGTATCCCAACCTCAGAATCTTCTTTGCAAGCATGTGTCCATTCATATGGGGTCCACAGACTCCTCCATGTACAGTCTCAATCAACCTTTCCGATTCAGCCTTAGCAACACACCTGAGCAGAATGTCATTATGTGACCTCTTGTACAAATGTCCACCACTTAGCAGGAACTGACCAGCCAACCTCTGTATTGTCCTTTTCTCAGTAGACGTGGCATTTTTTGGCAAACTTCTATTATTTAAGAAATTTTTTATGTCTTGAAACCATGGTGCTTCTTCTTCGGGCGCCCCCTCCAGAACGAGACAATAAGCCGGCTCATCCCTGACCTCGATTTCTAGTGGTTTGATGTCTACCCCTTTTGGCATGCTGACCATTGAAGCCAATGTTGCTAGAGCATCCGCGAACTGATTCTTGGCCCTTGGCATATAGTTGAAGGAAATTCGAGTAAAATTTATGCTTATTTCTTCCAAATATTGGTGATAGGGGATCAATTTGTGATCCTTGGTTTTCCATTCACCAGTTGTTTGGAAGATGATAAGACTCGAATCTCTGTATACGTCAAGTTCCTCCACCTCATAATCTATGGCGGCTTGCAACCCAATTATACATGCTTCATACTTTGTGATATTATTAGTGCACTGGAATCTTAGCTTCACTGCAATCGGGATGTGTGAACCATCTGGTTTGACCAGCACTGCCCCAATTCCATTTCCATTAATGTTAGCGGCCCCATCGAAGAAAATCTGCCAAGAACTTTCACTTTCCTCTTTTTCAGTGAACAGAATTGCCTCATCGAGAAAGTTGGTCTTCAACGGTTGGTATTCTGGCAAAGGATGTGCAGCCAGGTAATCAGCAATGGCTTGCCCCTTGATCGCCTTCTGAGTGATGTACGTGAGGTCAAACTCGGATAGTAGTAACTGCCACTTTGCTGTTCTACTAGTTAATGCTGGTTTCTCAAACAAATACTTCCGAGGGTCCATCCGGGATATCAATAATGTGGAGTGACTAAGGAAGTAATGCCTTAGCCTCTGAGTTGCCCACACTAGAGCACAACAAGTCTTTTCCAATGGTGAGTACTTAGCCTCATATTCTGTGAATTTTTTTCTCAGATAGTAAATTGCCCTTTCTTTTCTACCAGTCTCATCATGCTGCCCCAAGACACATCCCATCGATGTTTCCAACACTGACAAGTACAGGATCAGTGGTCTTCCCGGAGTTGGTGGCACTAGCACAGATGGATTCAGCAAGTATTTCTTTATTGTATCAAAGGCCTGTTGGCAGTCGTCATTCCAGACCGTTGGGTTATCTTTCCTTAGAAGCTTGAAAATAGGTTCACAAATAGCTGTGAGTTGTGCTATGAACCGGCTTATGTATTGAATTCTTCCAAGAAAGCCCCTGACCTCCTTCTCTGTTCTGGGTGATGGCATTTCAATTATGGCCTTGGCTTTAGCCGGGTCAATTTCAATTCCTCTTCGGCTCACAATAAATCCCAGGAACTTCCCTGATGTAGCCCCAAAGACGCATTTAGCTGGGTTAAGCCGTAGGCTGTACTTCCTGAAACGATCAAACACCTTCTTTAGATTGATCAAGTGGTCCTCCTCTTTGCATGATTTGGCAATCATATCATCCACGTAGACCTCCATCTCCTTGTGGATCATGTCATGGAATAGTGCTGTCATGGCCCACTGGTATGTTGCCCCAGCGTTTTTAAGCCCAAATGGCATGACTGTGTAGTGGAATGTACCCCAAGGTGTGATAAACGTTGTTTTCTCTTGATCTTCCTTAGCCATCTTGATCTGATTATACCCTGAGAAACCATCCATGAAAGAGAATAGGCTATGTATTGCAGTATTATCGACCAGAATGTCGATGTGTGGAAGCGGAAAATCATCCTTTGGGCTTGCCTTATTCAGATCTCTGTAGTCAACGTACATCCTGACTTTCCCGTCCTTCTTTGGTATCGGCACTATGTTTGCAAGCCACTCGGGGTATGTGGAGACTGCCAGAAATCCTGCTTGGAATTGCTTGACCACTTCGTCCTTGACCTTCAAGGTCCATTCAGGTTTCAATCTTCTCAGCATCTGCTTAATTGGCTTAACTCGTGGCAAAATTGGCAACTTGTGCACCATCATGTCAGTGTCCAACCCCGGCATGTCCCGATACGACCAAGCGAACACGTCCTTGTAATCTGCCAAAAACCGTGACATTTCATTTTGCTGCACATCAGATAAGCATGCCTCGATTTTCACTATTTTTGGGTCATCTTCGGTCCCAAGATTAATTGAAATGGTCTCCTCAATATTAGGTCGGACCCCCTTTTCATGACTTTCCAATTGATATTCAATTTCTTTTGGAACGTCTTCTTCTTCGACCTCGGTCTCTTCTTCGATCCCCATGAGATCAAAGTCAAGCTCGAAGTCGAAGTCATATTCAACCTGATCCAATTCGGTCTGATTATATGGTTCATAAGTGGTTTGGACCTTTTTGAAAAAATTAAATTTTCTAGAAAAAATAGAAAAATTTTTTTGGGTTTTTTGTGAGCCTTCTAAATATAATTCCCCTGAAGACGAAGGCTCATTAGGACCTTCAGGGAAATGGCATTCCACTATTGGAGTTTTTTTTTGGAAGTCGCGTTAGTTTGCCGAACAAATGCTGCTTCAAAGGTAAGGGGAGTTTCCTCCCAATTATTAAATACAAAATTTTGGGGAGCAGGGGATATTGTGCAAGCCTGCTCCTCAAACCCAGAATCCGATGCCATCATCACCGGGTGGGTACTGCCCTTTTCTGCTACGGGGCCCAGTCCAGATATAACCTCATCTGGAATCTTCACTGCTGCCCAATCAATAAAAGGCAGGTCCATATTTGCTCTTGTCTTATCGCTCTCAGTCATGGCGAAGAAAGCCCCAACATCTTCAGAGAAGTCTGCCTGCTGCTCTGACTGTGGCCCAGGCCCGCCCATCATTTCAACTGTAGGAGATGGTTTATAGGGTTGCAGGGTCGGAACAGAGGGCCTTTGGTAAGGATTGATATTGTGGTATGGAGGCTTGTTTTGGTCCATTGGAGGAGATAGTTGGATTATGCACGAGGGTTTTGGAAAATTCTCCCTTAGATGAGGGAGTTTTCCTTTGCTTATGTTCTCTCCTTCTTCATACTTCATCCTTCTCCATCCTCTGGGCTTGAAGCCCAACCCTACTTTAGGGATCAGTTTCTTGGCCGTGATTGGCTCCACCATTCCCTGAAAATTGATTCCCAGGCCTTTCCCCGAGTGAAAGTGGTATTTTTCCATCACTTTATTTACCATTTCTTCTGCAGTAGTTTGTTTCTTTTCTTTTTTCTCACACCCCCAGGTATGAAATTGACCGTTTCAAACTGAAATGAGTGAAACGCAATCTTGTCAACAGTCAGGTCTACATTTATCAAGGGTACATCAGGTGACACAATGGGAGGCACCAAATTCTCAGCTAGGACTGTTATCACCCTTTGCACTCTAATGTATTTCACCCTTTGGTGGAGCATGGATGGTATTGCCCTAGCCGAGTGTATCCACGGCCTCCCTAGGAGCAGATTGAAGGCCGCGGGTATATCCATCACCTCAAATGTGACGTTGAAGATATTCGGCCCAATTGTGACCGGCAGTTCAATCTCCCATAGGGAGTGGGTCTTGGAGCTATCAAAAGCCCTCACTATCCTCCCATTTTGTTTGATCTTTAACTGATCTAGACCCAGCTTGACAAAAGTGATTAACGGGCAGACGTTTAACGCCGACCCGTTGTCAATTAAAACCCGTGCCACCATGCAGCCCTTACAAAGCACTGTGATGTGCAAAGGGTCAACGTGATAGCACCCCACCTGGGCTGATCTCACCCTCAGAGAAACTTATCACATTATGTGACAAGATTTGACCAACCATTTTGCCAAGCTGGTCTGGATCAATGGTCTAGGATACATGTACACTCTGTAGCACCCTTAACAATGCGTCCCTATGCTTTTCCGAATTCAGCAAAAAGCCCAGTATTGAAATCTGGGTGGGGACCTTGTTCAGCTGATCCACAAGATTGAATTAACTTTTTGTTATAATTTTTATGAGGTCTGATGCCTCATTTTCTGTACCCTGGGGGTGTCTTCTCCTACTTTTGTCTTTCCTTTTTGTTTTCTTTTTTCTTCATTTTCTTTTTTCTCTTTCTCTGCCTCTGTCTCATTTTCTTTCTCCTCACCCCCTGCACATCTCCCCGACCTTGTCATGAGGTTCACCTCCTCCTGGTTTTGGTTTTTAACCACAGGAACCGTAGCCGTGACTCCCTCGCTGTAATTCCATGGTATAGCGGCCTCAGAATAGGCTAGTTTAGGGACATTAACCACCAATGGCTGGAGTTTGGACCGGGATGTATAGGCCGGTTTAGGGATATTGCAGGATGGCTGAACATTTACAACCAAGGGTTGGAGCTTGGATTTTGTGGGGACAGAAGAGGTGATGGAAGCAGTGGTGGGGTCGAGATTGAAGACCAATGGAGCCTTTGATGGCTTGGCTGGAGTATAGGTGGGTGGACTGCAATTGAAGTGTAGCGCCCCGGATCCGGGTCTGCCCTATCACAGCACCAACCCGTACCCGAGACCTACCTATGGACCCAATAGAACCTGATAAACACAATTTCCTGGGCAATTACAATGTAATTATCAGAGTGCATAACTAAAGAAGCATGGAATAAAATTTTTTTCCATCCAACAAAAGATTTCCTGTATTATAATCTCCAAAACATAATATCTGTGCACACAAAATACAACTAAGGCATCTAATTGCTCACAAGCTCTTTCCCAATATACAAACATATACAAAAGATATCTCCCAAAAGGGTAAGTCCAAAAATATTATTTACATCCCCTTTACAAATTTCCCCAAACCAAAATACATCATCATAAAGAGGATCCTACTGTGGGTAGTAGTAGTAGTCCTCGGGTCTATAGTCTGGATCTCCTTCTATGCGTGGCTCACCAGGAGGATCTGAAAACAAATCCGGTAAAACAAAACACGCGTGAGACTTAAAGTCCCAGTAAGCAGCAAACATGCATGAATAGAAACAGTTTATGCAGTTTTATAACATCATGATCACATTCACAAATATAAAATGTAAATCTCAAGTCAAAGCATCTCAATCAAATAATATATGAAATCAATTCAACAATTACAATCGAATACTGCAAGTATGTCTTGTTAGGACTCGTGAGTTGGCGTGTCTCTAAATTAGGTTAATGTCCACTGTCCATTTGCCACCTACACGACTTACAGAGAGAAGCCTAGCTAGGGACATCTCAGCAAGCGGAGCACCCACGTATGGGTTGGCAAGTGACAACCAAAGTAATAATCAAGGCTAGTGGAATGCCCCATCCACTGCCGAACCAAAGCGTATGAATCACAAGAACTCCCGCCGGTTCCCCGCGACGGGTGGTTGCCGCAGCACCTCTGTTCCCCGAGAGGGCCTCACTGATTCCCCACAGTGGAAAGCTACATGGACAAGGAAGATTAACGCTAACAAGCCAACACCAGCACACTACTAGACTCACTGTGGATCCACACTAAGAACCATGTCCAATTAAACGACTCACAAAACAAACCAATCAAATCAAATCCATGAGTAAAAATGGTGCTCAATACAAGGCCAAGTGGAATACCCCATCCACCGCCAAATCACAACATAAGCCAAGTGGAATTCCCCATCCACTACCAATCCATACCAAGGGCAAGTGGAATTCCCCATCCACTGCCAATAAGTCCATAGGCCAAAGCCTTGTCAAATCCTATAAGAGTCTTTCAACATCGCTTTCATAAATCCAAACCAATCAAAAAGAAGGTCATAAAATCTTCAAAATGCATTTTTGATGAATGGGTTGATCTTACAAATCCCAAATAAGTCACCATACCAAAATTCAATGGATTCCGAGACAAAAAGTTTTGGACCTCAAAAATATTCTAAGTATGGTTGAAAACGTTGACTTTTCGGTGTCGAATTTTTCTAGACAAATCTATAAGGAGTTTGGGGCTCAAATTCTGGTTGTAGTCTATTAGAGGGTATACAAATCATCTAGAATTTTCTGGGTTTCGGAATCACTCATTTGGATATCAAACTCAAAAAGTGGCCATTTTTGAAAATCGGGAAATCTGGAAATTTAGGCACAAACTGGAAAGTTGACTTTTTATTGGTTGGGAATTGGGCCCTGGGAGTATTTTTATTGGTTTCAAAAGGGGGGTAAAACCTTATTTACATGTAAAGACTTAAGTAAATGGAGCAATAAATACACAGGACATTTACTTAAATGTCTTTCATGTAATAAGGGAGCTATGCGAGAAGCTTGGGTTGTTTGACAAAGGGTTGGAGAGAAAAAGGATGAACAACTCAAGAAACAGGGTCCACGATTAGCCCCTGGATTAATCGCCCATGGGCGATTAGCTTAAAGTTCGGGCGTTCAGGTTATAGGTTCGCGCGCCCAGGTTAAAAACAGGTTCAGCGCGCGCACGGTAAGGTTTAACGTTCGCGCGCTAAGGTCGCGATTAGCCCTGGGCGATTAATCCTGTTTCGCGATTTATTTTAACAGAACCTGATTTTTGGGGGTCTTGGCTCAGGATTAATCGCCAATCTGCAGGATTAATCGCCGGCTCGGGTTCTTACAAAATTTTGGCCATTTTCAACACACAACTCATAGAAATCGTTTCCAACCCTTTCAATATCAAAGTGGGTGATCACAAAACATCCCAACACACTTAAAAACATCTTCTGAAACGAAAATTGATCTCAAATCTACATGAACATAAATCAAATACATGAAACCTCATTCAAGACACAAATCTCAAACCCTAATATAAAATAGGATCAATAGAGTTGTAAATCCATGGCAAATCATTAGGAAACTAAGCAAGAGCATTATACAATCAAAACCTACGAATTTTAGAAGTGAATAGCAACATGCAAGATCATTCCTTCAAATAAATCAAACCCTAGAGAGAGAATACGAATTTTGTAATTCATTTTGTTTTGAAAGGGTTTGCTACTTACTTGTTAATGGAGAAGCAACCTCCTCTCCAAGCTCTCCTCTTCTTCTCCTTCTTCTTGAAGCTTTGAAGCAAGCTCCCACAACACTCTCTCTTGTTCTATACGATCAAGACAAGAGGAAGTATTTTCAAACACTTAATTAGAAATTAGGGTATCCTTTTATATGCCCAAGCTTTTGGTCTTTCAAATCTGCCCCTAAACAAAGCTTTTATTCAACTAAACCCTAGGGTGTACCTAAGGCATATCAGGGGTACCTTAGTGTCATTCGAGTGGGGTACCTTAGTGTTAAGTGGGGTACCTTAGTGTTAAGTGGGGTACCTTAGTGTTAAGTGGGGTGTTTGCCTTAGCCACTTCAAAAGGCATGCTTTAGGAATGCTTGGGAGGTGTACCTCAGTTAACATAGGAGGGTACCTCAGTTATATGAGGGGTACTTTAGTTATTTGAGGAGGTACCTTTAGGAAATACAAGGAGGTGTACCCTTGGTAACATGAGGGGTGTACCTTAATAATATAAGAGGGTTACTTAAGTTATAGAATGGGTGTACCTTAGCTACAAGAGGGGGTACCTTAGCTACATAAGGGGCTATACCTTAGGGAAAATAGTGGGGGGTTACCTTACTTATATATGGGTTACTTTAGTGAGACAAAGGGGGTACTTTGGCTATATAGGGGGTGTACCCTAGGTAAAACAGTGGGGGTACCTTGCTTATATGAGTGGAGTACCTCTAGGAAATTCAAGGGGTGTACCCTAGGTAATATAGGGGATGTACCTCAGGTATGTTGGAGGTACTTTAGGTATTCGAATGTGGTACCTTAGGCAAAACAGTGGGGTACCTTAGCCAATATGAGTGAGGTGCCTTAGGTAATATAAGGGGGTACTTTAGGTATACATGTGAGGTACCTTAGGCAATGCAAGGGGATACCTTAGGTAAACACAGGGGTACCTATAGGCAAACACAAGGGGATACCTTAGATGAACACAGGGGTACCTTAGGTAAACACAAGGGGATATCTTAGGCAAACACAGGGGTACCTTAGGCAATTAAAGTAGGATACCTTAGGTGAAACAGTGGGGTACCTTGGGTAATATTTGGGTGTACTTTGGGTAATACTTTGGGGTACTTGGGGCATACAATGGGGGTACCTTGGGTAATACTTAGGTGTACTTGGGGCATACAATGGGGGTACCTTAAGTATAAAAGTGAGGTACCTTGAGTACACTTAAGAGGTTATTTGGGTATTCTTGGGAGACACTTAAAGTACACTTGAGAGGTACCTTGGGTATTCTTAAGAGTTACTTTAGGTACTCTTAGGGGATAATTTGGGTACACTTGGGAGGTACCTTGGGGTAATGTATAGGTGTACTTCTAATGTTATTCGGGAGGGTACCTTAGCCAATTGAAATTGAGAAATAACATTATCTAAGCTTACCTTAATAACCTTCAATAGAGATCAATTTGATTTCCCCTAATTCCTTAAGCTTGATCCACATCCACCTCACCTTCATAACACAAGTACTTAATTAGCCTAATAATCTCACTTTAAGTAATTAAACTGAATAATTAAAGTAAAATCCGGGTTGGGGTTTTACATGAAGACCAGAGGAGCCCTTGCAGTGTTTATCTAGGTCATAAGGGAGGAGATCCGGTTCAAAGAGAAGCTAATGTCCTCAGCAGCATGGTTGTTTTTCTAGGAGACCATATTGATATCCTCTTCTTCCTTTTCTTGGAAAAAATGGACCTTGACCGTGGTCCCTATGGGAGCTATGAGCTGAGATGGGTCAAAGGCCCTTCTTGTGGTGGATATGGCAGTGATAGAGTTGGATGGGCCTGCCCCATTGTGGTAAGGCAGAGGGTTTTGCCCAATATCATTTCCCGACGGGGCGGGTGCAGCAGTATTGAAAACCAAGGCCTTTTGGTCCAACAGATCCTGGACCGCGTGCTTCAGAACCCAGCAATTATCTGTAGAGTGCCCTGGTGCACCCATGTGGAAGTCACAGGTGACCGCCGGATCGAAGTTCCTCCCCTTTGTGGCATTTGGGCTAGGCTCCTTCAGAGTCACATATTCCCCTTTCAGCAGAGTTGGCAGTAGTTGGGAAAGAGATACGGGAAGGGGAGTAAAGACTCGGTTCCTCCTTGCTGCCAACCAGGCCTCCCTCTCTTCCTTGGTAAAAGTCCTCCTTGGGTTGGCAGGCACGGAAGGGGAGAAATTGACATTGTACGGGGTCTGATAAGTGTGCTGGGCCTGTTGGGGTGCAGAGATGTTCACATGAAGCGGTTTCTTGGCAGGAGGAGCCTGGACCAGGTTCACTTCTCTTTCTTTTCCGGCCCCTGTCTTCTTGAACCCAGTTCCCTTCTTCTGTGCCAAGGAAGTGGAGGAATCAGACTACCTAGTCAGAGTAGAGTAGTCAATAAGTCTTCCTGACCAGATCCCTTCCTCGATCTGGTCTGCCACCTGGACCAGGGCTGCAAAATTGGTGGTAATCTGCCCCACCAAGTGGTTGTAGAAAGGCTGCCCCAGTGTGCCCATAAATGTTGATATCATTTCTGGTTCCAGCATGGGCGGCCTGACCTGGGAGGCGGCCTCCCTCCACCTCTTAGCGTACTGCTTTACAGACTCATTTTTCCCTTTGCTCATTCTCATCATGTCGTACCGGTCTGGCACGATCTCAGCATTGAACTTGTATTGATCTAAGAAGGCGTCGGCCAAGTCCTTCCACCTCCTGATCTTTCCATGGTCCACTGTGGCAAACCACCTCAAAGCTAACCCTGTCAAACTTCTCTGGAAAAGTTGGATCAGTATGCCGTCATCCCGGCCAAATTGGCATAGGGCCCCGCAGTATAGTTTCAAGTGGCTCATAGGGCAGCCTGTGCTATCAAATTTGCCGAAGTCCGGGCATTTGAACTTGGCCGGTAGACATACATCCGGGTACATGCAGAGATCATCGAAGGTGGTACCTCCGTAGCTGTTCCCCCCTTCACTTCTTTCAGTTCTTCCTGGATTCTTTCGATCTTGTGCAGGAGTTTCCTTTCCATCTCTTCCCTGGCCTTTTTCCTTTTCAATTTCTTTCTCAGATTCTCCAGTGTTTTCCCTGATCAGGATGGGCTCAGGGACCGGTTCAGAAATGGGCTCAGGCATGGGTTGAACCGGAGGCGGAATGTAGGCCTGATGTGGTGGTGTCTGATGGGAAGTCGAGGCTTGGTTTTGGGCCTGGGCCTGTTGGGCCTGAGCCGCCAGTAAGTCTCCCAGCATTTTGGCAAGACCAGCCACTTGCTCCTGCAGCTGAGCAAAGTCTTGAGCGGGTACGGCGGCTTGAACTTGGTTCTCTTCAGTATTCATGGCTCTGGCTTTGGATCTGGTCATGGGAGCAATGATTGCAAGTAAGTGTACCTAAGAAGGAAAATCAAAGAAACATGTCAACTTCCATTTAATCCTGAGTCACACCCCTATAGATGTAGACAAGTAGGTCAGGTGAACACCAGTCCAGATTTTTTCTGTTTGCTTTTATTATTATATTTTTTTATTATTTATTATTTTTTTATTTTTTTTGTGTGTTGGAATATTTTAGGGCTTCCAAAGGTCCCACAAATTTTTTGATTTGATTGGTACGAAAAAGACCAACCAAGGGTTTTATGGAATATTTTAGGGCTTCCAAAGGTCCCACAAAATTTTGGTTTGATTGATAAAAATAACCAACCAAAGGTTTCTTGGAATATTCTAGGGCTTCCAAGTGTCCCACAAATGTTTTGATTTGATTGATAAAAATAATCAACCAAAGGTTTCTTGGAATATTCTAGGGCTTCCAAGTGTCCCACAAATGTTTTGATTTGATTGATAAAAATAATCAACCAAAGGTTTCTTGGAATATTCTAGGGCTTCCAAGTGTCCCACAAATGTTTTGATTTGATTGTTAAAAATAATCAACCAAAGGTTTCTTTCTTTCTTTTTTTTGAAATTTGCTGAGTTTTCTTGGTTTTCAAGTTTAAGAGCTTGATTGAAACATGTTTGAATTGATATCAAAAAATATGACACCTTAGCTTGTTCTTTGAGTTTCAAAAATTAGGTTAAATCCTAAAAGAATATTATTTATTTATTTATTTATTTTTTATTTTTTTGCAACATTTTTATATTCTCTTTGGAGTGCTTAAGGATTATCCACAGTGTTTTAGGCATTTTATTCTGAAAATTTGGGCTGAAAAGCCAATTTGTGCATTTTTTGAATGTATCCGGCATAGGATAAGGCTATGGCTTATTGTATCCGGCATAATTAGCCGGATACACGCATAGGTCTTTGTAACTGGCAATATATGCCGGATATGAATAAAAGTCTTTTTAACCGACCTGAGTTGCCGGTTATTGCCGAAATGGCCCTTTTTGACTCATTTTTTCACCAGATTGTGTTATTTTCATTCCCACTTGATGTTCACCTTGACTTGGCCTTTAAAACTTGCCCCAAATTGGGCTTTGACATCATTCTTGCTAAAATGCCCAAATTTATGAGGGTACTTGTACCCTCCAAAGTTTCATGCCAATTGTTGGACTTTGTACACTTGGTTGCCTCCTACATAGACTTTGGGTAGGATGACTATTAAATTGAGTTGGAAACTCATCCTATAGGTTACACCAACCTTAGGTTATGAACATTTTTGGGAAAAATTTCATCCCAAGCATATGGACACCATAGCTTTTAATTCACATGAAGATGATAAAAAGAATACATAGCTTTACCTTGCCACCTTGTGTTACCTTCAATATGGTATTATACCTTGGCCTGTGAAACATGCAAACGGCCTTCCCACATTTACACCCAATTCCCCAAACGCAATTGTGTACTTTTAGCTGAAAACGTGTTTCTCCACCTTCAAGCATATGGTTTTTGGGTTTTGGCTTAATTGGCAACTTAGAACTCAAGTCTAGTGATGCCCGGAATCGAATCACAGATCCCATTGTCATCACATCATTGACTCAAATTCTACGGTGAATGTTTTCACTTTCGCTTTCCGAAGTCACGACCTCGGTGCGCCAAGCTACCCACATTCATGGTTCAACTTCCTATAGGTAATGGGTAGGCTGTGCAAAGTGTTTAAAGTGCTCAAGTGCATTTAAAATTGAGGTACATTCACAACGTCCCAGCCCCTTGCCACTCTTTTTCGTAGCCATGCATACAATTCCAAGCCAAGGCATGTACAATTATCATATTAAAAGCAACATACAAGCCAATCAAGATGGTAAACACCCAAACATGCTCATGACCAAAATGACACCCAAAACATGTTGTTGTACAAACCAATTAAAACATGGAAGGCATGCTTGAAACCCCAAAAGTATTACCCCAAATTTCTAGATTTTCATGCTCTTTTTCATGCTCAAAGTGTATCATTTACCCTCCAAATTAAAGGCCTAAAAATACAGCACCCACATGCATTGTACAAGAAGCTTTTAACCGTGAAACATGCTTGAAAAGCCCCTCAAAAACCTCTACCAAATTCTGGGTTTTAGGGTCTCATTTTCATGCTTAAAGTGTCTTGTTTATGCCCAAATTGAAGCCTAAAATTTCAGCAACTACTTGACATGGTATAAGAAGGGTTTTGATGGTGAAAGCATGCTTGAAAACCCTCAAATTGGCTACTAAATTTTCAGATTTCTTTTTCTTTTTGCTCATTGTTTTCATGCTCAAATCAAGTCCTCCTATACCCCAAATCAAAGGCATGGCATAAAAAAACATTAAGCACAAGCAAGCATTGTTCATAGGAATCATGTTTGAATACCCAAAAAAATCCTGAACTACTAGATTTCATGCTCCAAATTTTTATGTTCAAACCATGACATTAAAAATTCAAATTAGAGCATGTTATCACCAAATGCATCAAAATCATGCTTCAAGATAGGCTTCTCTTAAATCAATCTCTAGGCAACATCAAGTAACGCATACATGTCTTGATCCATATAAATTTCAAAGCATCCCAATCTGATTTGAAATACAACAATATGTACAAATAAAGTAAGTAAAATAGCAAGCATTCAAAAGTAGAGAAAAGCATGAACAAATGCACAAAATGGCTTAAATCCACAAGTCCCCAGCAGAGTCGCCAGTTGTGAGACATGGGAAAATCACCGGGGTGATTTCCCCTCTGTCAACACACAGGCTCGACGCAAAAAGTGGGAGAGTCGCCACCATTCAGATTTTGGGTGTGAATGGACACCAAAAGATTCAATCAATAAGCAAAAATAGCTAAAAGACAAATTCTAGGGTAAAAATAACCCTACTTGAAAATCAAATCCAGAGATGGATAAGGGGATTAGATTATGAACGGGGGAAGGTATTAGGCACCCCCATTCATCCACACAAGGTGGTTGCCAAGTGTTTGTTCATGCAAAAAAGAAATAAGAAAGCTTGCTAAAAATTATCAAAAACCTTGAAAAAGGCAAAATATATGATATCTCCACATGAAGATCCAAATGAATTTCAGATCCTCTTTTATGTCAATATCATTTCTGGAATATCAACAAAAATGGAAATCCAAAGCAAAAGTTGCACAAAACCAAGTTGAGTTAAATCCGGAAAATTCGGTGAAAAGTAATGCCATTTGTCTTGAAATCATTCAAAATCAATTTTAAATTGAATCAAACCAAATCAATTTGAAAGATCATGGTAAATAAGAGACTCATGCAAAATTTCAAGTAGATCCGGTTGAAATCCTGGGAGTTATGCTCCTTTAAAGTTGCTGCTGAGGAAAATCAAAAGTGATAAGCACGCAAGTTTGGAAAATCACCTAGAACAATCCACTTCATAAAAATCCATGAAATTTGGTGTGATTGAAGTCTGTATGGCTATCTTTCAAACGAAACTAGCCTCATGCAAAAATTCATTCGGATGTGCGTTGGGTGGTCTCCCGAACAGGCCCCGAAGATCACAGATTTACCCAGAAAAGTACTGATGAGCAGTTCTGAGTAAATCTGTTACCAATAATACAAATGGAGTAAAAAATTTATGAAACCAACTGGATTTGAAAATAGACTCATAAAGGAGAGCCCAAAAACAAAAATCACTCGGATCGGATTTAAAATGAACACATGGCGCTCCGTCGAAGTGACAAGTTCCGTATTTAAACCTGAACTGTCCAATCAACTTCGACAGAGAGGTGTCAAAAATCCGCTTGATAGAAATTAATGAAATTTGGTAGCATAAACTAGGCAGCTTCACCTTTCCCATGGTTCTATAATCGCTCCAAATTTCATCCGGACGATGAAGTTATGAGTGTCCGAAGTAGGGGTACAGTTGCTGTCATGTTAAGCCTTTTTTGAACAAAACCAACTCAAAATTGTGATAAAGTGTGTGTGATTCGTGCAAGATGAGTCCAAATCTTTTAAAAACCTTTTAAAAACATTCCAGAATTGATTGAGGCCATTTATTTTAGATTTATCACAATAAATGTAATAAACCCAAAATATGAGCCTATCTCGCCAAAACGGGTGCAATGTATGTGTAAACGAAAATCATTCAAGAACAATATAACAACATAGCATGCATTCTCATTCATTTAAAATAGGGTTCTAAAAGCAACCTAGGGTTCCGTTCCATTATCGTTTCCCTTAGTTCTCTCTCCCCGTTAAACACGGTTCTTCAAGATAATCTTGGGGTACTTTGAATATGAAACGGGCATCAAAGATTCAAAAGGCTTTATTCTAAATAGGTTCTAGTATTAGGGTCAATCCCCAGTCTCGTTTCTCCTAGATCCTGCCTTCACGTTTTACGGCTAGGGGGAGTCTTGAGATACTTTTGAGCAGGGGAAGGATTTTCATACACACAAAAAGGCCTTATTCTACAGAAAGGTAGAAGAAGAGATCTAGATCTAGAAATGTAAAATAGAAAATAAAAGATAAGTTTGAAGCTTACCTGAGTTCTGGAAGCAATTCCGCAGCGGTTTCCCTTTTCACTCGGAGCTCTTCTTGGCAGAGATTCTTGGCAAGAATTATTGGCAAGAGAATTAATGGCCATTTGCTTAAGGAGGAGCTTCCTATTTATAGGCAAAGGTTAGGGTTAGGGTTGGTGAGAATGGTAGACACAACATAATGTCTATAGCCCACCAACCTTAACCCTAAGGTTATTTTTGAGATTTCCACTCATTTAATGAGGGATATGATGGAAAAGGTGAAAGCTCTTGGAAAACCATAATTTTGAGCAAAACTAGTGTATCCGGTATGTTAGACAGGATACACAAGTGCCTTAATGTATCCAGCCAATGATGCTGGATACACTGAGGTCTGCTTGTATCCGGTATGTTCCATCGGATACAAAGAAAAACACTTGTATTCGGCCTGAGTTGCCGGATACAAGGAAAAAACTCATTTTCTTAAATTCTGTGTTGGCCTTCAAGGAGATAATGATTTTTGATGATTATTGATCATTTTGACAGTGCAATTTGGGGTGTCTACAGTACTTCTCCGGCAAATAATCAGCTAGCTTTCCTTGGAAATCACTACTATGATTCCCCTCTCGCGTATCAGCTGAAAAATGAGACAAAGGTAGGGTGAGATACGAATATCCCAGTAGGTAACACATGCATGTTTAAACAGTTCATATAAATAAAATAACAGTTCATGCACAATTAAGCAATCTCGACTAAACAGGCTCGTATAACCATTCGTATCGATCATGAATACAAAGTAGTATAATAAACAGTTCTAAATATAAATTTCAGCAGGTTCCATGATAGGAATCCAATATCATAAATCAATAGCATAATCCATACATTACTAGGATGCACTAAACAGTCACATCCAACCAATATACCAATTACATGCCTCCAGCATGTATGCAACGGTAACAATAAGTGTTTGTGATTTTAGTGTCATTGTAGGACTCACAAAGATAGATAAACCTTTTGAGATGACTCTTGACCAATCACTATACCACCGCTACTAATGATACTCAAGCCCCATGCAGCACAGCTTAGACAAGAGCCGTAGTCACTGACTTATTGCATACGTACTCATCAAAGTTGGCATGTACCACCAGCATGTAGCACCAGAATCAATACATGGAGATGGTCGCTTATCCACATGTACAAGGAATCCCCAGCGGCTTACCGGGGTGTCCCTCTAGACATAGGACCTTCCCAAACAAACCAACTTGCAAAGGAAGCGCGCTCGCACAAGGGAGAAACTCAACCCAACTGAAATATCTCTTAGCTATCTAGCTACAACTATGGATCCATAACCAGCTATGCCCACTAGACTCCAAAAATCTCTAAAGTCTAATAATTCTATAAGTGCCCGATTGGTTCGCGGAATCAGGGGTTGGAATTGGGGTAAGAATTGGAATTGGGTTCTCAATTCCAATTCTTTTGATTGGTTAAATATTTGGAATTTGGAATTGGAATTAAGGCCCAATTCCATAGAATTAGCTTATAGGCTATTTTTGAAGTTACCTAATTCCCTACTAAATCGAGAAGAATTGGGGATACGAGGTAGAGAATTAGAAGCACGATATATGCTCGACAAATAGAGCTAGCAAAATGTGACCCGACCCGAGTTAAACGGGTTTGGGTTGACCCGTTTATTAATTGGGTTGGGGTTTCCCCAACCCGCCAGTAATTGGGTCAACCCGATTATGACCCGGCAACCCGAAGAGTAACCCAATTTTTAAAAAAAATCGACAAAAGTGTCATGTCCCGACCCGATTAACCCCCCAACCCGACCCAAACACGGTACAACTCGATCCAATTAACCCCCAACCCTATTTTAATCATATTTTTTGAAAAATAAAAAATAATAATAAACGGATTGGCGAGTTGAACCCGTTTATTGGCGGGTTGGGGGGTTTTCCAACCCGCCTTAATTTAGTTTAACCCGAACCCGACCCAATTAACCTCCAACCCGATTATGACCCGACCTTGAACCTGACCCAAACCGACCCTTCGCCAGCTCTACCGATAAAGAAACTACTAAATCTCATTCTCCTCTTTCTCGCTGGTGTTGCGAAGCTACCAAATCTCGTTCTCCTCTTCCTCGCTGGTGTTGCAGGGACTAGTACGTATTTTCTCCCTTCTTCTTCTTCTTCTTCTCTCTCTCTATCTCTTTTGTTTCCTCTCTCTCCTTCTATATTTCTCTCTCTTCTGTTTCCACTTGCTTTGACCTATCGAGTTGATCATAATCATATGGTCTTACACATGGAGGACCTGATTAAGACAAAAATATTATTAAAACCCAGTAGTGTTGTTTTGGTTTTGGTTGCAGAGAATGGATTATTGGAATTCATATGTCATGATAATCAGTCATTTGTGTTATTATTAACATGGGAATGATACAAATCAATTCTTCATAAGTTCATCCAATCAGTGGAATTGGATTTTAAATCAATTCTTCATGGAATTGTAATTACAAATTTCAATTCTCTTGCCATCCAATCACAATAATTTCAATTCTACCCAATTCCAATTCTTGATGAATTAGAATTGGAATTATAATTTTTAATTCCAATTCCAATTCATTGAACCAATCGGGGCTTAAGGGTTGGTGCCTAGCGGCATATAAAGGGTAAATTTGACATTTCCTTCAATATTCGAGTTAACTGAGTTGAACTTATGATCTGAAATCTTTTTATGTAATTATCTGGTTTATAGTGTAAAATAAAGATGTTCTGATATCAAATGATAGGTCAAATTCTCCAAAGACTAGATTTCACAGTTACGTTCAAAGTTTGGCAACTAGTGTCCTAAATATCTCCCTAATTTGTTTTTCTGTAAAACAGGAAATTTGATAAATTATTTTGGTCTTAAAACATCTTAATTAATGATTACAATTGACTAAAAATAGTTTGAAATTGAATCAGGATTTAAAAATACGAAATTATGCAATTTTTGCACAGAGCGCCTAGGATCGCTCCGGCGGTCTAAGGTAGGCGGTAGTTCAATTTAGGTCACCGACGATAAGTCGTCTTTCGGTCTCGAATTTTGTACTAGAGCCTAAGAGCGCTGAGGATCGCCGAGTACAGTCAAGTCGGCGGTCACTCAAAAACAAGCAGAAACAGTTTAAAAACTTGATTTTTCACGTCCAAGATTATTCTAACATACATATAATATTGTTATCAAACTAAATACATGATTATATCATATAAAAACATGCAATGAAGATTAATCAATCGTGAATACAAAAATGAACAGAAAACGGTGTCACCTACCTCTGTTTACGATGTTTCTCCTTCTTTTCTTGAACAACGACGACCACTATCACCCAGCAATGTTTATAAGATCAAAATCAACTTACTTTCTCCCTTTTCCTTCTTCTTCTTCTCCTTCCAGTCGCCTGTCGCTCTCAGTCGCGCGACTTCTCCTTGCAGCTGTTCTATACCCACTTTATACGGTAAGTATTCCAAACGTATTCCTTTAGGTTATTTTAGTGTGTGTGTGTGTGTATATATATATATATATAGATATATATACCTACGATTCCATGTAACTCACCTGCATAAGACTCCACACACACGTCCAATCAAAATACATCCAACTTAAACTATTGATCAGACCTCTATATCTCGCCATCAGACGGTCAGATCTGCGCCCAACTCTGGATCTCCACTATTTATATTATCCCTTACATTAATAAAATATTTCCATCAATCAAAATCCTCAAGAATATTAATTATTAAATTTACTTTTATATTTAGGAAAATTCGAGGTCTTACAGATTGGACACTGGGAACCTCAGTTAATTTTAGATTTGGTGATAAAGAGATGACCCCTACAGTTGAGGAGATTGAAACGATCCTTAGCTTGAGGTTCTCAGAAAAAGTGGTGAACCCGCCCCTTAAGCCTAGCTACAAAAAGGAAGCTTCTACTCTTTTGGGCATAGGGAAGAAGGACCTAGGGGACTCTGACACACTGCTGACCCTATCCAAGAATTTTTTGACTGAAAAACTCTTAAGGGGTGAAGATTGGCAGGCCCGATTCAATGCTTTGACTCTAATAGTGGTCAACCAGCTACTCTTTCCATGGGGTGATGACGAGGTTGGCTTGGCTCTCATTTCAGTCATATACCAGGTTAAGGAATGGGAGAGGTTGGCCCCTATGATTTTGGCAGAGATGTATCAAGCCTTGACTAACTGCTATTTCAGGAAGAAGAAGCGCTTTCTCGCTTGTGCCCCTATCCTACAGGTAAAATCTCTTTTTTTTTTTTTTTTTTTTACAGCTTTGTGAAACTGAAATAAAATGAAATGCTCCCTCTTTTTGCAGCTTTGGTTGCTTGACCATCTGAGTTAGATCGAGATGACTGATCGAAGCTTTTCCACAATATTAAAAGTTCTTGTTTTGATGAGTAACAAAAGATGTCCTAATATCCAAGGCAGCAAATAGGGTTGGTTCACTTTCTTCAGCACTCTCCAGGATGACTAGGTGAGATGACCTATCACTTATCAACCAAACGCTGAGATAGTGATCAGCTTCAGAGATAGGAACTTCATGGATCTTCTTGGGACCACTTACACTAGCCACCATGGGGCTATGTGCTCGGCTGATGAAGGAATGGTCCTACGTGTGCTTCATGAGGGGCCCAGTCTTTTCTGAGTCACATGTGAAGGATTATCTTTTATGGATCAGAGAGCAGGTTCAGAGTTGTGCCCCAGTACCAGAGGATCCTCCTGCTGTTCTTGCACCCACTTACAAAGATATACTGGTTTCTGAGAGAGCATCTCACAAACAGATTTAACAAATTTGGGTACGAGAGGCCCAAGAACTTAGGATACTAGTCCTTGATCTGGAGAGGCAAATTGAAGAGCAGGTGCCTCGCCACATTGCTCTGGAAAAGCAACTTGAGGAGTAGAGGCTGGCTCGCCGTTTTGAAGTCCGAGTGATACGGCAGAAGTACAAGGATGCTTTAGCCGACCTTAGAGGCATGAGGATCAAGCATGCACTTTCAGATGAGGTTATCTCCTTTTTGAGTGATCCGGATGCAGAGGAAGCTTCTAAGATTATTGCGGTTCAGGCAGATCGGATTCGGGAGCTTGAGGAGCGGCTAGGGAATAGGGACTAGCTCCTTTTATTGCATTTTTTTTCCATACCTTTGTTCAAAAGCAAACTCCAATAGTGGAAATACAAAGGATTTAATAAAAAATATTTTTTTATACTATTGGCCTCAGAATTCTCAGATGCTTGTAAAAACATAGGTTTTATGAAAAGTATTTGATTTCTCATCACTGGCCAGAATATAATTTTTTTTCTTTTTTTTTAAGTTTGGTCCAAAACACTTAATTGCACATAATTAAAGGAATTAAATCAAGTTGAATAATGAAAGGATAATTCAAGCAATAAGGAGAGATCAGGTCTGTTTATCCTAGGACCTTTAGAGTCATCCCCAAATGTCTTTTCTTCCAGAATTGACCCCGTTATTCCCAGTCTGTTCCATCTTCAGCGCTCATATTGCTTTCACTTCAAGCTTGGATAACATGATCAACTCAACCTCTGATTCTATCTTTCTTTCTTTTTTTCTTTTTCTTGCCAATATTGCCCCTAGTGCTAGTTACGGTTTTCACTAGGGCCAGCTTTTGCATTCCGTCATCACCAATATTTACTCTGATCATTGAAAGAATACACTAAAATCACCGAGGGCTTATAAAAAGGACGAAATGAAGGCTAGGCTCAGTTTATGAAAGAAAGGGTGCTAAAGGCTCAAAATTTTCTAACCATGAAAATAGGTCAACTGGACTTATAGTCATGATGTATATAACCCTGATTCCCCAAACTTTGTTCATTTTTTCTTTTTTCACTTGGCTTTCATTTGCCACTATTCCTTGCTTTTTTTTCATTTCTTTTTTTCATTTTCTTTCCTTTTTTCTTTTGTTTTTTGCCCCAATTATCTTTGCCCCAATATAAAACTGTAAGTTTAGGTTTATCAAAGAAACGAACAGGCCGACTTGGCTAGACTAGGAATCAAAATTTTGGGAAATAAAGAAAGATGGCCTCGAGTCATTTCCTAGTAATAATCAATCAAGGAAAATACCTTTTTACTGCATCAGAGTTAATTGGCTTAGGAAAATCTCTTCCATCCATTTCTATTAAGATGAATGCACCCCCTGATAGGACCTTCTTGACAACATAAGGCCCTTCCCAATTTGGCTTAAACTTCCCACGAAGATTTTCCAAAAATGGTAAAATTTTCTTCAAAACCAAATTTCCTTCTTGGAAAGTTTTGGGCTTCACCTTCTTATTGTAAGCCCAGGACATTCTCTTCTGATACAATTGGCCGTGACCAAGCGCCTTCAAACACTTTTCCTCTATCAGATTGAGTTGATCATGTCTTGACTGTATCCATTCAGCCTCTTCCAATTCTGCTTCAATTAGCACTCTCAGTGATGGGTGTAAAACCCCGAATTTTCCTCAAATAATAAATTAAATTAATAAATAATATTATTGAGAGTTATAATTGATGGAAATATTTTATTATTGTAGGGGATGATTTAATTAGTGGAGATCCAGAATTAGATGCAGATCTGACCGTCCGATCATGAGATATCGAGGTATGTATTCTGATTGGGCAGTGTGAATAGGGAAGTTATAGGTGAGATGCATGTGATCAAAGAGTATAAATACCTATTAAAATAACCTAAACACATACGCGTTACTATTTTCGTTCGTATGCTTCAGCCACAAGCGACAAGCAAAGTTTGAACGACCGAGCGACTGAGGAAGAAGGAGGAGGAAGAAAGGACTGGGTTTTGGTGTTCTTCATCGTCCAGGGATTATCTCACGTCTGTGAGTGTAGTCTGTTGGAGAAGAAGGAGAAGCACGCACGTTCAAGAGGTAGGTGACACTATTTTGTTCGATGGATTTGTGTTTACGTTCGTTTAATTGCAAAAGCATGTTTTTATGATATGTAATGATGTATATAGTTAAATAATCATGTTATAAATATGTTAGAATGAGTTTAGACGAGAAAAATCATGTTTTGGAACTGATTATGTTCGTTTTCGAACGACCGCCGACCTCGACTGTGCTCGGCGATCCTCGGCGCTAGTTATAAACTGAAGACCACCGAAGACCGCTGGAAGACGTATCGTCGGCGTTAGATTTTGAACTACCGCCGACCACAGACCGCGGGGGCGATCCTGAGCGATCCTAGGCGCTCTGTTCAGATTTTGCAGATTTTCGTAATTTCACACCCTGATTCAATTCCAAACTATTTTTAGACAATTTTAATGATTAAATAAGATGTTTTAAGACTAAAATGAATTATCTAATTCCCTGTTTTACAGAAAAATAAATTAGGAAGGTATTTAGGATATTAGTTGCCAAACTTTGAAAGAAATGGAGAAACCTAGTTTTTGGAATACCTAACTAGTATTTAATTACTAGAACATCTTTTAAATGACACTATAAACCAGAAAACTTTATAAAGAGAATTCAGAACTTAGATGACCAAATATTGAAGTAATTGACAGATTTAACCTTTATATGCCGTTAGGCACCAACCCTTATAGAAATATTATATTTTAGGGAATTTTGGAGTCTAGTGGGCATAGCTGGTTATGGATCCATAGTTGTTGCTAAATAGCTGAGGTATATGTCATTTGGGTTGAGTTACTCCTATATGCAACGCGCTTCCTTTGCGAGTTAGTTTGTCTGAGAAGGTCCTATGTCTGGAGGGACACCCCGGTGAGCCGCTGGTGATTCCCTGTACATGTGGATAAGCTACCATCTCCATGTATTGATTCTGGTGCTGCATGCTGGTGGTACATGCCAACTCTGATGGGTACGTGTGCAATAAGTCGGTGACTACGGCTCTTGTCTAAGCTGCGCTGCATGGGACTTGAGTATCATTAGTAGCATTGCTCCTAAGCTGCACGGTGGCATAGCAATTGGTTGAGAATCATCTCAAAAGGTTTATCTATCTTTGTGAGTCTTACAAATGACACTGAAATCACAACACTTGTTATTATTATTGTATACATGCTGGAGGCATGTGTTTGAGATATTGGCTGGATGTGATTGCTTAGTGCATCCTAGCAAAGTATGAATTATGTTATCAATCTTGATATGGGATTCTTATATTTGAACTTGCTGAAATTCATTTCTAGAACTGTTTATCAAGCTGTTTTATATTCATGAATGATACGAATGATTATACGAGCCTGATTAGTCGATATTGCTTAATCGTGCATGAACTGTTACTTTACTTATATTAACTGTTTAATCATGCATGTGTTACCTACTGGGATATTTGTATCTCACCCTACTTTTATTTCATTTTTCAACTGATACACAAGAGGGGGATCTTAGTGATTTCCAGGGAGAGGTAGCTGAATATACACCGGAGGATTACTATTATCCGGATCTTGTTTGAGGTGGATGATTGATTTAGACTTAGTCATATTTTATAGACTATTTGTCATTTGGATTTGATGTACTAGAGAGATGAGAGAGATAGTAACCATTTTATTTTACCAGACTTTAATATTAATGATTGATGATCAACTTAAATGTTTATTTAAGGATTTTAGACTACACTTCCACACATACTTGTTTCCGCAACTCTGATAGTATAATAAAGTGAATGGATTTTAATTCTTTGGTGTGGTATATTATTGATGATGTATTTGATATGGGCCAGTAACACCTCGGATTTGGTTTTTGAACTAAATTCGGGTTGTTACAGTAGCGAACCGGGTTCGAGTCGGGTGCCGGTTTGCACTGACCCGGGTTCGGGGCGTTACAATGGGATTCCAACTTCAACGGGTAAAACTGCTTTCATTCCATAGACTAGGGAATACGGGGTTGCCCCAGTAGAAGTCCAGATTGAGGTTCTGTAAGCATGTAGAGCAAGTGGTAGAATTTCATGCCAATCTCTGTAATTTACTACCATTTTCTGAATTATCTTCTTTATAATCTTGTTTGCTGCTTCTACTGCCCCATTCATCTTTGGTCTGTACAGAGCTGATTTGTGATGGATGACCTGAAACTGCTCACACATCTTCTTCATATCCTTGTTTTTAATATTTGAAGCGTTGTCTGACACTATGGCATTTGGCAAACCATAGCGACAAATAGTGTTGTGCTTAAAAAACTTAAGAACATGGTTACTTGTGATGTTTGCATACGAAGCTGCCTCTACCCACTTGGTGAAATAATCAATTGCTACCAGAATAAATCTATGCCCATTTGATGCTTTTGGGGAGACCATGCCAATGACATCTATGCCGTACATGGAGAAAGGACATGGTGAGGTCATGTTGTGCAGCTCACTTGGAGGTGCATGCTTGTTATCCGCATATATTTAGCACAAATGACACCTCTTAACATGTACACGTAATCATGCTCCATCGTTGACCAATAGTATCCTAATCGTAGAATCTTCTTTGAAAGCATGTCCCCGTTCATATGGGGTCCACAAACTCCTCCATGTACAATCTCAATCAACCTTCCTGACTCAGCTTTGGCAACACATCTGAGTAGAATATCATGGTGTGATCTCTTGTATAGCTGCCGACCACTTAGTAAGAATTGTCCTGATAATCTCTGTATTACCCTTTTCTCAGTAGAGGTAGCATTTTCTGGAAGACTCCGATCATTCAAAAATTTCTGAATATCATGGAACCATGGCACTTCTTCTCCTGGTGCTCCTTCTAGAACAATACAATAAGCCGGTTCATCTCTGATTTCAATTTCTAGTGGTTTGATATCTACTTCTTCTGGAATACTGATCATTGAAGCCAATGTCGCCAAAGCATCTGCAAACTGATTCTTGGCCCTTAGCATATAGCTGAAAGAAATTCGAGTAAATTTAGTGCTTATTTCTTCCAAATACTGGTGATATGGGATCAACTTGTGATATTTGGTTTTCCATTCACCAGTTGTTTAGAAGATGATAAGATTCGAATCTCTGTATACATCAAGTTCCTCTACTTCATGGTCTAGAACAGCTTGCAATCCAATTATACATGCTTCATACTCTGCTATGTTGTTTGTGCATTGAAATCTCAGCTTTACTGCGATTGGGATATGTGACCCATCCGGCTTGACCAAAACTATCCCAATTCCATTTCCATTCTTGGTCGCGACCTCGTCGAAGAACATCTGCCAGGAGCTTTCACTTTCCTCCTCTTCAGTAAACAACACTGCCTCATCCGGAAAGTTAGTCTTTAAAGGTTGGTAGTTTGGCAGGGGATGTTCAGTTAAGTGATCAGCAATTGCTTGACCCTTAATTGCCTTTTGAGTGATATACTTGAGGTCAAATTCAGAAAGCAAGAGCTGCCACTTTGCCGTTCTACCTGTTAATGCCGGTTTCTCAAATAGGTACTTTAGAGGTCCATTCAGGATATCAATAATGTGGAATGACTGAGAAAGTAATGCCTTAGCCTTTGAGTGGCCCACACTAAAGTACAACAAGTCTTTTTCAAAGGCGAATACTTGGCTTCATATTCTGTGAACTTCTTACTCAGATATTAGATCGCCCTTTCCTTTCTGCCCATCTCATCATGCTATCCCAAAACACACCCCATTGATGTATCCAAAACTGACAAATACATAATCAGTGGTCTTCCAGGAGTTGGTGGCACTAGCACCGGTGGATTCAGCAAATATTCTTTTATCTTGTCAAAGGCCTGTTGGCAATCATCATTCCAGACTGTCGAGTTGTTCTTTCTTAGCAACTTGAAAATTGGTTCACAGGTGGCAGTGAGCTGTGCTATGAACCTACTGATGTACTGAATTCTTCCAAGAAAACCCCTAACTTCCTTCTCTGTTCTGGGTGATGGCATTTCAATAATTGCCTTTGCTTTAGCAAGATCAATCTCAATTCCTCTTTTGCTTACTATAAAACCCAACAATTTTCCCGATGTAGCCCCAAAGACACATTTTGCTGGGTTAAGCCGTAAACTGTACTTCCTGAGTCGGTCAAACACCTTCTTCAAGTTGGTCAAATGGTCCTCTTCTTCGCATGATTTGGCAATCATATCATCCACATAAACCTCCATCTCTTTATGGATCATATCATGGAACAGTGCTGTCATGGCCCGCTGGTAGGTTGCCTCGGTATTTTTGAGCCCAAATGGCATGACAGTGTAGTGGGAAGTACCCCAAGGTGTGATGAAAGCTGTATTTTCTTGGTCTACCTTTGTCATCTTGATTTGATTATACCTCGAGAAACCGTCCATGAATGAAAATAAGCTATGTGCAGCAGTATTATCGACCAGAATGTCGATATGTGGAAGTGGAAAATCATCCTTTGGGCTTGCCTTGTTCAGATCTCAATAGTCCACGCACATTTTGACTTTCCCATCTTTCTTTGGTACTGGCACTATATTTGCGAGCCACTCGGGGTACGTGGATACTGCCAAAAATCTTACTTGGAATTGCTTGACCACTTCATCTTTGACCTTCAGTGTCCATTCCGGTTTCAACCTTCTCAACTTTTGCTTGACCGGCTTAACCCCTGGCAGAATTGGTAGTCTATGCACAACCATGTCAGTATCTAGCCCTGACATGTCCCGGTATGTCCATGCAAACACGTCTTCATAATCTGCCAAGAATCGTGACATTTCATCATGTTGCACATCAAATAGGCATGCCCCAACCTTCACTATTTTTGGGTCATCTTTGGTCCCTAGATTTATTGAAATGGTATCTTCAATATTAGGTTGAACACCCTTTTCATGATGCTCCAATTGATATGCAATTTCTTTAGGAGGGTCGTCTTCTTCGACCTTGGTCTCTTCTTCGATCCTCATTAGGTCAAAGTCGAGCTCAAGATTGAAGTCATATTCAGCCTGATTTAATTCCGTTTGCTTATATGGTTCATAAATGGTTTGGACCTTTTTGAAAAATTTAAATTTTCTAGAAAAAATAGAAAAATCTTTTTGGGTTTTTGTGAGCCTTCTAAAAAAGCTTTTCCTGAAGACGAAGGCTCATTAAAACCTTTAGGAAAATGTCATTCCACTAATGGAGTTTTTTTTTTTGGAAGCTATGCCTGTTTGCCAATCAAACGCTGCTTCAAAGGTAAGGGGAGTTTCCTCCCAATTGTTCATAATAAATTTTTTTGGAGCAGGGGAAATAGTGCAAGCCTACTTATCAAGCTCAGAATCTGATGCCATCATCACCGGATGAAGTATACCGCCCTTTTCTACCGTGGGGCCCAATCCAGATATGACCTCATCTGGAATCCTCATTGCAGCCCAATCAATAAAAGGCAACTTATTTGTTTCTTCAGTTTTTTTGCCTTCAATCATGGCAAAGAAAGCCCCAATGTCTTTAGTGAAATCCTGTTGCTTTTCGGGCTGTGGCCCAGGCTCACGCATTGTCTCAAATGCAAGAGGTGGGTTGTAAAGTTGCAGGGTTGGAACATATGGCTTTTGAAAGGGGTTGAGGTTACAGTATGGAGGCTTGGACTGATCCATGGGAGGAGACAGTTGGATCGTGCAAGAGGGTTTCGAAAAAGTTTCCCTTAAATGAGGGAATTTCCTTTCTTCGTTTCCTTCTTTTGTCTGCTTCTGCCTTCTCCATTTCCCTGGCTTTATTCCCAGTCCTGCCTTAGGGACTAGTTTCTTTGCCCTTGTTGGCTCCAACATTCCTTGCAAATTAATTCCCAAACCCTTCCCTGGGTGGATGTGATATTTTTTAACACTTTTTCTACCATTCTTTCAGCACATGTCATCTTACCTTTCTTATCCTCATATCCCCCAGGTATGAAATTGACCGTTTTGAACTGGAAAGAGTGAAAAGCCATTTTGTCTGCAGTCATTTCAATGTTAATATAGGGTACATCAGGGGACACCATGGGAGGAACCAAATTCTCGGCTAGGAATGTTATCACCTTTTGCCTTCGGATGCATTTCACTCTCTGGTGGAGTGTAGATGGTATGGCCCTCGCCGTATGAATCCGCGGCCTTCCTAGGAGTAGGTTGAAGGCCGCTGGTATATCCATAACTTCAAATGTGATATTGAATATATACGGTCCAATAGTGACCGGCAGTTCAACCTCCCCTAGGAAGTGTGTTTTGGAGCTATCAAAAGCTCTTATAATCCTCCCATTTTGCTTGATTTTATTATGTTCCAAACCGATTTTAACAAATGTTATCAATGGGCAGACATTCAGAGCCAACCTGTTATCTATTAAAACCCGCGCCACCATGCAACCCTTGCAAAGCACAGCTATGTGCAAAAGATCAACATGGTGGTATTCAGCTGGGCTAATCTCAGTTTCTGAAAATGATATGACATTATGAGACAAAATTTGCCCAACCATCTTGCCTAGTTGGTCTGGTTCAATATTTTTAGGCACATGTGCACCCTAAAGTACCCTTAACAAAGAATCCCTATGCTTTTCTGAATTCAGCAGCAATCCCAGTATTGAAATCTGGGCTGGGACTTTGTTTAGTTGCTCAGCAACATTGAATTCAGTCTTTCGAATTATCTTGATGAGGTCAGCAGCCTCACCATCAATTACCTGAGGGGTGTCTTCCCCCACCTTCGCCTTACCCTTCACTTTCTCTTTCTCAACTGCTTCCCTCTCCTTCTTAGTTTCCTTTTGCTTCTCTCCCTCTCCTACACATTTCCCTGACCTCATCATGAGGTTCACTTCTTTCTTGTTTTCTCCCTCAACTGCTGGAATTGTGGTTGTGAAGCCTACACTGTAGTTCCACGGTACAGCTGATTCAGAGTAAGAAGGCTTCGAGACATTTATCACAAGCGGGGGAAGTTTGGACTTGGAGGAAAAAGCATGGGTAGAAGGCACATTTACAACCAAGGGTGGCTTTGATGGAATGGGTGAAGAAACAGTGGGTGGATTGCAATTGATAATCAATGGAGGTTTTGTAATATTTATCTGGGCTATGAGGGAGGAGACCCAGTTCAAAGAGGAGTTAATATACCTAGCAGCACGGTTGCTCCTTTTTGAAATCATGTTTATTTCCTCTTCCCCACTTTCTTAAGTAAAATAAACCTTGACCGAGGTCCCTATGGGAGCAATTAATTGAGATGGGTCAAAGGTTATTTCCCTGGAGAAAGTGGCCTCTATAACATTAGATGGGCTTACCCCATGATGTTGGGGCAAAGGGTTCTGGCCAATGTCAGTTCTAGGAGGAGCAAGAGCTCCCGTATTGAAAAACAGGGTATTCTGATCTAACAAATCCTGAATGGCGTGCTTCAATGGCCAACACTTGTCAGTAGGGTGCCCAGGTGCACCCATGTGGAAATCATAAGTGGTAGAGGGGTCAAAATTTCTCCTTTTAGAGGCATTCCGATTCGGTTCTCTTAAGGTAACATACCCTACTTGCAATAGAGTTGGTAGCAATTGGGACGGGGTCATTGGGATAGGGGTAAAAACCCTATTCCTCCTCGATGCTATCCAGGCATCCTTTTCCTCCCAAGTAAATACTCTTTTCTGGTTTGACTGTGCTGCAGGAACATTAAATTTTATAGGTGCTTGTTGGGTGGACTGGGCCGATGACATCGAAGTGTGAAGAGGGTTGGAAACATTGATCTGGATAGGATTCTTGGGGATGGATGGTTGTTGTACCATGTTCACCTCCCCCTCTTTTTGTTCCCATTTTTCTTAACCCCGTTTCCTTTCTTCATGTTGGGGTCTTGCTAATTGACCATGGACGAATGATCCATTATCTTGTCGGATCTGATCCCATCTTCAATCCGGTCCGCCACTTGTACTAGGGCAACAAAGTTGGTGGTAGTCTAACTCACCAAGTGACTGTAAAGTGGTTGCCCCAGTGTGCTAATGAATGTTGAAATCATTTCTGGCTCCAACATAAGTGGCCTGACCTGAGAAGCTGTCTCCCTCCATCTCTTGGCATATTGCCTCATTGACTTATCCTTACTTTTACTCATTCTCATCACATCGTACCTATCTGGCATGATCTCAGAATTAAACTTGTATTGTGCTAGAAAGGCATCTGCCAAGTCCTTCCATCTCCTTATTCTTCCATGATCCATAGTGGCAAACTACAAAGTTGCTCCCGTCAAACTTCTCTGGAATAGCTGGATCAGAATGCCGTCATCCCGGCCAAATTGGCATAGGGCCTCACAATAGAGTTTCAGATGACTCATTGGGCAGCCAGTACCATCGTACTTGTCAAAGTCTGGGCACTTGAATTTGGCCGGTAAGCAGATATCGGGGTACATGCACAAGTCTTCGAAATTAGTACCTCCGAAATTGTTCAGCCCCTTTACTTCCCTCAGTTCCTCCTGGATGCTCTCCAGCCTGTGCAAGAATTTTCATTCCATTTCCTCCCTCAATCTTTCTTTTTCCTTCTCCTTCTTAGATTCAACACTGTCCTCCCTGATCAGTATAGGTTCAGGAATGGGTTGGTGAAATTCAGGTTGAGGTTGTGGCTGAGGTGAAATGGGTATTTGAGGTTCTGGTGGTGGTGCTTGGTGAGAAGTAGAGGCTTGGTTCTGGGCCTGGGCTTGGGTTGCCAGCAAGTTTTCTAGCATTTGGGCGATCCCTGCTACTGGCTCTTGCAGTTGAGCAAAGTCTTGGGCAGGCTCATTGGTTTGATTCTTTGCTGGATTTATTGCACAAGCCCTTGATCTAGTCACAGGAGCAATGGTTGCAAGTATCTTAGTACCTGGAGTAAGAAAGAAAAAGAAAGAAATATATCAGCACCAATCCATAGCTTATTCACACACCCATGAATGCATGTATGCAAATTAGGTGGCCATGAATTTGTATTTTATTTTTTTATGTTTTTATTTTATATATATATATATATATATATATATATATATATATATATATTTACCTTGTTAAAAGAATTTTTGGAATATTCTAGGGCTTCCAACATGTCCCACTGAATATGAAATATCCAAAATAAAAGCTCTTAGATAAATCACAGGGTGTCTTGGAATTACTCAAGCTTCCAAGGGCTTATGAATTGGTTGGTGTGAAAAAGACCATCCAAAGAGGTGTTGGAATATTCTAGGCCTTCCAAGATGTCCTACAAAATGTGAATTGGAATTAAGGCTTCCAAAGCCTCCTGAAATTATGCAGGCTTTCAGGAGCCTTTGAAGGGTTCTAGAATTACGCAAGCTTCTAGAGGCTTATGAAGAAAAAGTTCTGAAATTTCAAGCTTTAAGAGATCCTATGAGTTAGGGAATTGCTCAAGCTTCCTTAAGGCTTATGAGAATTCAAAGGCTACTGGTGGCCCATGAAATCTGAAGTTTTTGAAGGCCTTCAGTTGTCCTATGAGTTGATTTTCCGAAATTCCAAAGCTTTCAGATGCCTATGAAAGGTTAAAAAAAATCTGAAATTCAAAGGCTTTCAGAGGCCCGCGGGTTATTTGAAGAAAATCTGAAATTCAAAGGCTTTCAGAGGCCCATGGAATTTTTGAAAAAGATATGAAATTCAAAGGCTTTTAGAGGCCTATGGAAATTTTGAAAAAGATCTAAAATTCAAAAGCTTTTAGAGGCCCATAGAAATTTTGACAAAGATCTGAAATTCAAAGGCTTTTAGAGGCCCATGGAAATTTTGACTCTTCTTTAAGACTTTTGAGTTGAAAAAAAAAAAAACTCAAGTTGATTTTTAAATCCTTTATTTTTGATTTTTCTTCTGTTTTTGTCTTTTTTTTTATTTGCTTGGAATTTAATGGCTTCCAAGTGCCCCACAAAGATGTCCCAAAGTTAGAAGTTTGACCCTATTTGAAAATTTTCATTTGTTTTCAAGTTCAAAAGTTTAATCGAAACATGTTTGAGATGAATTGATATTAAGAAATATGACAACTTGATTCCCTTTTGATGTATCTTCTTTAAGCTTGAAGGAAATGATGGATTTGTGTTCCAAGATTAGGTTGAATCCTTTGTTAAATCATTTGAACCCTTAAATTATCTTTCCATACTCCCATTGAGGTGAGCACAGGTTATTTATAATGTTTTGGGCATTTTATATTAAAAAAAGTTGGGATAAAAAATCAATTTGGAAGTTTCTGGATTGTATCCGGCATATCAGGTAGGATAAAGGCATGCTTTACTATATTCGAAATAAGTGTTCGGATACACACATAAAACCATCTTACCGAAACTAAATGTCGGATACAAAGACTATGTAGTTTTTTCGACATGAGTTTTCGGTTAATGCCGTAATGGCCCTTTTTTGATTCAATTGTTCCCCAGATTTTTACATATTATGTTTCTTTATTCCCACTTAATGTACACCTAAATTTGGCCTCTAAATACAGTCCCAAAATAGGATTTTGACACTATAATTGCACGAATGCATGAATGCTCATGAGGGTACATGTTCCCTCCAAAGTTAGACACCATGTTCATGGACCTTGTACTTTTGGTTGCCTCTTACATGGATTTTGGGTAGGATGACTTCTGAGAAGAGTAACAAAACTCTTCCTATAGGCTACACCAAACTTAGGATACAAACCTCTTTGGGAAAAATTCCATCCCAAACATATGGACACCATGGCATTTACTTTACATGATATGAAGGTAACTAAAAAAATAAAATTGATATTACCTTGTTACCTTGTGTTTACCTTCAATATAGTATCCATATCATACCTTGGCTAGCAAAACATGCAAACGGCCTTGCCTCAATTACAAACCCATTTCCCCATTGTAATTGTTTACTTTAGCTAAAAAGTGTTTCTCCACCTTCAAGCGTAGTGTTTTTGGGTTTTGGTTGATTGGTAACTTAGATCTCAAGCCTAGTGATGACCAGAATCCAAGATCCACAATGTCATCACATCATTAGCTCAAAGTTCTAAGGTGAATGTTTTCACTTTCGCTTTCCGAAGTAATGACCTCGTTGCTCCAAGCTATATACATTCGGGTTCAACTTCCTATAGGTAATGGGTAGGCTGTGTACAAGGTTTAAAGTGCTCAAGTGCATTTGAATTTTAAGGTGCATTCACAACGTCCCAGCCTCTTGCCACTCTTTTTCGCAGCCATGCATATATACAAGCTCAAACAAAGGCAGATATGACATCATATTGGAAATAAATAAGCACAAGCAAAAAGATAATAAAAACACCTAAATATAATCATTACCATTATATACCCCAAAAAATATCACCCAAGCATGTTATCATATTGTACAAACAACAATTAACCATGAAAAGCATGCTTGAAATACTCAAAACGTCCACTAAATTCCTGGATTTCATGCTCTTCATTTTCATGCTCAAAATACATCCTTCATACCCAAATCAAAGCCTAAAAATACAGCAACAAATCATATGGTACAAGAAGTGTTTTTGTGCGCACCTAAAAATGACTAGATCGCACACGCGGGGCACGTGAGAGTGCATGCCTTGGGACTTTCGGAGTTGCCACTGCCTGAGAGGTGCAGGCAGACACGGTGATTGCCTTATCTGGGTCTAAGTATGGTCTGCAGCTTTTCAGAGTTCTAGCTACGTCCTCGGTTACGTCTGGGGAAGTCCGAAGACACCCTGGTCCGCCCCATCGGTTTGATGGGTCCCTTGGGTCTCCCTGGTTTTTGAGTCAGTCTCACCCTTCCTGGATTAGCATGCCACTTTTTTTGGTCCGGAGGGACCCTCTGGTGGTGTAGGCCACTTTTTATTTTATTTTATCTTTTTATTAGGTGAAATGAGTCAGGTACGGGTCCCGTTGGAAGACCCGTGGGTTGCCAAGGTTGGGCTTGGGGCGCAGTAGGGTTATTGGGTAACCCCTTTTGGTTTATTTATTTAACTAAAATATTTACACACACATGGGCTTGATGGGCTTGGATTTGGCCCATGAGCCAGGGGTCAAGTGGCCTGGAGCCCATTTGTTGAAAATGGGCCCGGTTTGGGCCGGTCAAAGGTGGGCCCCATAAGTGGGCCCAAGAGGTCTTGGTGGGCCCATCTAGGCCCACAGTCCACAAATGGGCTAAAAATAGCCCAAATAAATTATTGAGTCGGGTCGAGCCGGTTCGGGTCGGACCGGATCCAACCGGGCCGGAAAGATTGGTTTTTAAAGTTATTTTTAAATCTGCCCGCATTTACTATACAGGTTGGCATTACCCGCAAATTCATTACGGGTCAGGCCTACCCGTATAGTAAATACGGGCACACTTAGCCCGCATTAAAAACACAGGCACACCTGAACTTTGAGTTTTTTCAAAAATTCTGGTTGGGATCAACTTGGACGTCTTCTTGGGGATTCCAGTGACTTCTGCCGGCGTTTTCGGTGTCTTCACAATGTTAAATTGGCTTCTTTTGCTCCAAATGTCCTTCTTTTGAAGTATTTGCCAATGGGATGAAGCCTCTTCTTTTCCTCATTTGATCAAGCCACTTTTCAGCTCACCTCATAGCATTTAAGGGGAAGGATAGGGGAGAAGAAAGTGGGAATTACAAGGGAGGATCTAAGGAGGAAAAACTCCTTTTGTATTTGCAAGCAACATTAATACATTCATCTTTGTTATTTTTGTTTTGCTTTATGCATTCACTTCCTCTTTTCTTTGTTTAGAGACATCCATTTTCATGGAGTTTCTCTTAATGTGCCAACATAAACCAAATGAGTTAGTGATCATAATCAAGAAGAAGGAGATTGGCTAAATATGAAAACTCACATGTATATTAGAAAAGAAATAATTAGAAAAACACCTTTAACATTACCTTCTTCTTGTTAATGTGTAGTGATGCTCTGAGGATTTTTGCAGCGCTTCCGCGCCTCCTTGAATTTCTCAAGTTGGTTTTGAAAGGGGTTTAATGGGTTGTTTATGCTCATAGGGTGAAATGGGAAGGTTATGCAGTGATTCAAGGGTAACTTGGGTATTTTTGTGTTTGGTATTGGGGTGGCAGAACCTGGGCAAGGATTGGCCGTGGAAACAGCAAGGAAGAAGAGGGGGAAGAGGCCTTGGGGTTGGCTTGTTCAAATGGGGGGCTGGCCTCTCTATTTATCGGCAAAAAAGTAGTGCCCGTATTTGAAATGCGGGCATGCCTTGCCTGTAAATCAAATGCGGGCATGCCTTGCCCGTATTTCAAATGCGGGCGAGCCACCCATGTGCTAAAATCTCGACTAATCGCTGTACAGGACGCGTGTCCCGCCGTACAACGACGCGTGTCCTCTTCTGAAAGGCTCGCCCGTATTTGAAATACGGGCACGCCCTGCTCGCATTTCAAATACGGGCGAGCATGTTTTAAATTTGCTGGATTTCAAACCATTATTCAATTTGGCTTAAAATAAATATTTTATTCGATTTTTTCGATTATTTTATTAAAAAACGAGATTCTTTTATTTAAAATATTATGAAAATATTTAATATATTAACAAATACATTTATTTTATTGGTTTATTCTGTTTTCTACTGCCCTTTTGCCACATGGGCAGTTTTTCTGAAAGTTCAACTGCCCATAACTTCTTCGTCCGGTGTCCGATTTCCGCAAACTTAGTGTCGTTGGAATTGGCTTGGAACCCCCTATTCACTGGGATCAATTTGGCTAGTTGGATTGGGGTCAAGCAAAAAGTCAATTTTTCGCTCCCCAAAAGTTTGACCGATTCATAACTTTCTCATCTGAACTCCGATTCTAGCAAACTTAGTTGCGTTGGAACTGTGTCGAAGTGCTTTTTTTAATGAGATGAAGTTTGATCGCCAAATTCACTTGAATCAAAAAGTCAATTTTTGACCCCCCTCAAGGTTTGACTTTTAGTTTGACATTTCATTTTTCTCCATTTTAGGGGTGCAAAAATCAGGTGTCTATAGCTGCCCCTCTTTGCCGGAGTCACCTTGGGGGGATGAATGGCAAAGAAGAAAAAGAACCTTATTTTTGCACATTGCATTCCTGTCGACGAGCTCAATCCTTGAATTGTTTTTAAATGAAAGGGAAGTGTTAGATATCTGGTATCACTTCCTGGCTTTGGAATCCCTATACCCTTTTTCGGGTTTGAATAGGGTAGCTCTTTAACCTTTTAATTTTGGAAAGAGATATAAGATTAGATCTGAGCTCATCAGCCTGTTTCGGCATTGATGCAAGGCACTCAACAATATTCTTTTCTCCTTCTTTGTTCCATTAAAGCTTTTAGTGACTTTTACTTTTTTTTTAAAATAAAGTGTTTTATTTATTTATTTAAGGAGTGGTTGTTAGGCCTAGGTAGGGGACTGGGAGTGAAGGTGGGAGAACAGGAGGAGGCTTTTGCGCTGCTGTCCATCATCTTGGAGACCACACACACCTACTCTAGACTATTTACAAAAGTGGGAAATCAAAATTTACAAGAGGGGGCGAATCGGACCATTATTGCTTTTGCTTTTCTTGAAAAGCTTAATGCTTCTTTTTGCTTGGTTCTTTCTTTGTCGAGGCATTAGAGCGTCATTTCCCGCTTAAAAGTTACTCCACTGGGGATTTGGTGGGAATATGACCTGTCAAGACGACTCCCTGGGAATTATTGTGATGTCTCCCTCTGCTTTTGAAGTTCTGTTGGAGGGTTTGAGGATTTTGACGGTCTTCTTTCTTCTGAGCTCCGCTGGGGATGAAAGGGTGATGCCTTTGCTGTGGAATTTTGGAGGGAGACCTGTCCATTACCTCCCTCAAGATGCCCTTTCTGTGTTTGTCCTGTGTCTGGTTGTTTCTTTGCTTGATCCTGTAAGTTAAGCAAAATATTAGTAGCTGATCTGCTAGAGACTATGTACAAGGTTTATTACTTTTTTCTCTAGACTCTTTACCCATTACAACTAGAAGTGGTTGTTAATCAAGGTAATAAAACTTTCTTCAAAGGTTAGTAGCACTACTGGGGAAATTTCAATAGTAGTTAAGTAGAATAATTATAGAAAAACACAGATGTGGTAGTGTGTTTGTGCTTGCAATTATCACAAAAGTCAATCCTTAAGTTAGACACGGATTAGTGTGTCTGGTATTTCCAGCCTTGTCATCATGGGCCTTTGTGAAGCATTGAATCAAGCACAGTCTACAAATCTGGGCCCTTCAGATCACTTGTCTGCCCCATTTAGTGCATTGCCCATTCTGTTTTTGTTTTTACTGTAGCCCCCCTTTGCTTCTAATCAAGGTGTGACCAGCTTCTTCTTCTTTTTTTTTTTTTTACCACGACTGACCCTTTTTGCACACAGCGCCCTTTTCGGGTTTTCACCATGTTTGGCCTTTTCAAGGAAGATTTAATTCAGTCATTACCAGAAAACGTAGATTTGACTATTTTGCTCAAGATCATTCACTTTAGGATCCGAGAGGTCTTCAAGATAGGACGAAATGTAGGTTGGATTAGGGATTTGAAAGAAAGATAAGTGGCTCAAAAAGGTTTTAATATTTTGAGGCTCATATAGTGCTCCATTTATTGTTGGGACTTACATCCTGGATTATTTCTTTGAGGTGGGGTTTATATTTTTCCCGCCTTACTTTGTACAACTCTTTTCTTTCTTTATTTTCTTCGCAATTGCTTTCTTTTTTTTTTTTTTCCAGGGCCAGGAATGCCCATCTTGGTGTGAGGGAACACATGTAATGGGTTTGAAAAGAAATATTAAGGCCCAAAAGTGTTTGACTAGGGGAGAACTTTTTAGGGTGTTTGAAAGGATTCATAGGCTTGGGAGAGTTAATGATGGCCTCTCTTCATTTCCCAATTGGAATGATCTCAAGTGTGATACAGTTTGACCGCATCTGCATTTATTGGCTCAGGAAAAAGAGTTCCATCCATCTCTTGTAGGATTAGTGCTCCTCTGGACTGAACTTTGTGAACTATATATGGCCCTTCATAGTTCAGCTTGAACTTCCCTCTATTGTCTTCTTGGTGGGGGAATATCTTTTTCATAACAATGTTCCCTGCCTTGAAATGTCGTGGTATCATTTTCTTATTGTAAGCTCGTGCTATTCTTTGTTGATAGAGCTGTCCATGGCACAGAGCCTTGATTCTTTTTTTATCAAGCAACTGTAACTGGTCAAATCTAGATTCTTCCCATTCAATGTCATCAATTTTTGTTTCCTTCATGATTCTGAGCGAGGGGATTTGTACTTCTACAGGAAGAACTGCCTCCATTCCGTATACAAGAGAGAAAGGAGTTGCTCCGGTTGACGTTCTGATTGAGGTCTGGTATGCATGCAAGGCATAGGACAACTTATTATGCTAGTCTCTGTAGGTTACCACCATTTTTTCAAGTATCTTCTTTAGATTCTTGTTGGTAGCCTCTACGGCTCCATTCATCTTGGGTCGATATGCTGTGGAATTTAGATGTCTTATTTTCAAATCTTCGCACATTTTTCCCATGTCTTTGTTGTTCAAATTCTTGGCATTATCTGTGATAAGTGCCTTAGGTACACCATAGCGGCAGACGATGTTGTTCTTGATGAATTTCAGCACATGTGACCCTTTCACATCTACAAAGGACATAGCCTCTACCCACTTCGTAAAGTAGTCAATTGCAACCAGGATGAATCGATGCCCATTTGACGCTTTTGGATGAATCTCTCCAATCATGTCAATTCCCCATATGGCAAAGGGCCAGGGAGAAGTCATCGAATACAGAGTATTGGGCGGTGCATGAATGTTATCAGCATAAATTTAACATAACTAGCATTGCTTGACATGGATGTAACAATCAGATTCCATGGTCAACCAGTAGTAGCCCATTCTTAAAATTTTCCTAGCTAGCATGTGCCCACTCATATGTGCGCCACATTGTCCCCCATGGACTTCATCAATCAGCTGGTGTGCTTCTTCTTCTGTTATGCACAATAGTAATGAGTCATTATATGACTTCTTGTATAATTTGCCCCCACTGAGGAAGAATTGTCCTGCCAACTTCTGGATCGTGTGCTTCTCAGCTGCTGTGGCATTTTCTGGCAAAATTCTGTCTTTCAGATATCTCATTATATCTGCTGTGCGCACCTAAAACCTGGATCCTAGATCGCACACCGGGCGCACTTTCAGTGCATGCCTCAGGACTTTTCGGAGTCGCCACTGCCTGAGAGGTGCAGGCAGACACGATGTTTGCCCTATCTGGGTCTAAGTCTGGTCTGCGGCTTTTCAGAGTTCTAGCTAAGTCCTCGGTTACGTCCGGGGAAGTCCTAAAGACACCCCGGTCCGCCCCGTCGGTCTGACGGGTCCCTCTGGTCTCCCTGGTTTTTGAGTCAATTTCACCCTTTTCCTAGACCAGAATGCTGCCTTGTTAGGTCTGTCGGGGCCTTCTGGAGGTGTGGGTCCCTTTTAGTTTGATTTTATCTTTTTATTTAATGGAGTGGGTCGGACCCGGGTCCTGTTGGAAGACCCGCAGGTTGCCATGGTTGGGCCTGGGGCCCAGTTGGGTTATTGGGTAACCCATTTGGTTATTTATTAAACTTTATTTACATTTTTATTTGGGCTTGATGGGCTTGGATTTGGTCCATTAGCCAAGGGTCAAGGGGCCTGGGCCTGTTTATTGAAAACAGGCCTGGTATAGGCCAATCTAAGGTGGACCACTCATGTGGGCCAAAAAGGGGGTCTTGGTGGGCCCATTTGGGCCCACGGTCCAAAATATGGGCTTAAGATAGCCCAAATTGTTTAAGGGACTGGTTCAGGCCGGTTCAGGTCGAATCAGGTTCAACCGGGCCAAAAAAATTACATTTTAATGTTACTTTTACATCTGCCCGTATTTTCTATACGGTCCACCCTTGCCTGTGAACTAATTCCGGTTTGGGCTTGCCCGTGAAGCAAACACGGTCCAGCCCGGACCGCTCTGAGTTTACGGGCACATCCAGTTTTGCATTTTTGGTTGCCGATTCTTTTCGGTATCTGTTCCGTGGCCTTCTCAGGTGTTCTGGTAACGTCAGTTGGTTTTCTCAGCTCCTCCAGATGCTATATTTCCTTCTTTTGGCCTAAAAGGCCATTTTTCTCCTTCCTTTTGTTCTTCTTGAAGCAACTAGAACCCCTCTTGATTGTTAGTAACCAAATTCAAGAATGGGAAAAGGGGAGTTTACAGGGGAAGGTTTAAGGAGGACAAACTCCTTTTGTATTTGCAAGCATCATTAACCAAAATACTATATTTTTTTTATTGTTCTATGAGTCCATCCTTTATTACATGGAATATTGCTCATTTGCATAGAGGATTCGATCAAAACAAAACAAATTGATTAGTAAGCAGGTAATAAAATAAAAAGGAATCCAAAATCACTCAAATGAAGGAATTCACATGTATATTAAAAGAAAAGAGCCATTAAGGTCATTACCACACTATTACTCCTGGATTTGTTGATGTCTGGATTCTCCGAGAAATCCGGCAGCGCTTCTAGATTGGTTTTGAAAAGAGTTTGGTAGAAAGCTATGCTCAAGGGAAGGTTAGGGAAGGCTTGGACATGGTTTTGGTAAGACAGGGGTAATTTGGGCACAAAAAAGGTTTGGGATTAAGGGTGGCAGTAATTTGGCAGGGGTTTGTCATGGGAACGTTAGGGGAGGAAGGGAGGGTCGGCCAAGGGATCAGGCTTGTTGAAATGAGGGGGGGCCTCTCTATTTATAGGCAAAAAGGGGCGTGCCCGTAATTCAAATACGGGCGAAAAACGCACATTTCCAAATCTCGCGAATCGGTCGTACGGGACGTGTGTCCCGCCGTACAGCGACGCGTGTCTTCTTCCAGAAGCTTGCCCGTATTTCAAATACGGGTATGCCCTGCTCGTAATGAAAATACGGTCCAGCACGTGTTTAAAATGTCTGGATTTCAAACCTTTATTCAATTTGGTTTTTTGCAAGATTTTTATTCGATTTTTCCGATTATTTTATTAAAAAACGAGATTCCCTTTATTAAAATATTAATAAACACATTTATCTTATTTATTTTATTGGTTTAGTCCATTTTCTGCTGCCTTTTTGCCACATGGGCAGTTTTTCTGAAACTTCAACTGCTCATAACTTCTTCATCCGGTGTCCGATTTCAGCAAACTTAGTGTCGTTGGAACCGGCTCGGAACCACCTATCCATTGGGATCAAGTTTGGCAGCTGAATTGGGGACGAGCAAAAAGTCAACTTTTCGCTCCCCAAAAGTTTGACCAACTCATATTTTTCTCATCTGGACTCCGATTCCAACAAACTTAGTTGCGTTAAAACCGTGTCGAAATGCTCTTTTCAATAAGATGAAGTTTGATGGCCAAATTTACTTGAATCAAAAAGTCAATTTTTTGACCCCTTCAGGGTTTGACTTTTCATTTTTCTTTATTTCGAGGGTGCAAAAATGAGGTGCTAACATCTGCATACCAGGGTTCCCCTCTTGGCGTGCTCTTCTCAACACGAAAGTAGTAGATAGGAGAACTCCACACCTCTATCTCCAACGGTTGTACCCAAGTGCCACTAGTGATGGTTGCCATGGATGCCAGTGTTGCCAGGGCATTTGCAAACTGATTCTTGTCTCGTGGCATGTAATTGAATGTCATGCTTTGAACTGTTCTTCCAATTCTTTAATCAGTTCTTGATATGGCACCAAATTTATATCCCTAGTCCTCCAATCTCCCATTATTTGGTAAATGATTAGACTAGAGTCCCCATACACTTTCAACTCTTGCACATTCATTTCGATTGCGGCTCGCAAGCCTAACACACATGTTTCGTACTTTGCCATGTTGTTAGTGCAATCGAATAAGAGTTTTGCTGCTATTGGGTGATGGACTCCTTCTGGGGAAATGATCACTGCTGCAATTCCTTTTCCATTGATGTTGACGGCCCCATCAAAGAACATTTGCCATCCGGTTTCCTCTTATATTGACTCGGCAAACATTATTTCATCATTCAGTAATCCGATGAGAAGAGGCTAATAGTCGGGCACAGGGTGTTCTGCCAGGTGATCTACTACTGCTTGTCCCTTTATTGCCTTTCTCGTGGTGTAGATAATATCGTACTGAGACAAAATGACTTGCCACTTGGCTACCTTTTCAGTGGAGATTGGTTTCTCAAAAATATACTTCAAGGGATCTGTATTTGAAATCAAAAGACAGTGTGACTGAGCAGATAATGCCGGAGCTTTTGAGCTGCCCAGACCAATGCACCACAGGTCTTCTCAATCAATGTATATCTTACTTCATAATTGGTAAATTTCTTGCTCAGATAATAAATTGCTTGTTCCTTCCTTCCTGTATCATCATGCTGCCCTAGGACACATCCGGCCGCTGTTTTTGTGACTGATAAGTGCATGATTAGAGGTCGTCCTGGTACAGGGGGAACCAAAGTCGGTGGATTCATCAAATAGGCTTTGATCTTATCAAATGATTCTTGGCAGTCCTCATTCCAGATCACTGGGTTATCCTTCTTTAGCAATTTGAATATTGGTTCGCACATGGGAGTCATCTTTGCTATGAATCGACTGATGTACTGTAATCTACCAAGGAAACCTCTTACTTCTTTCTCTGTGGATGGGGGAGGCATCTCTAGAATTGCCTTTACTTTGACAGGGTCAACTTCAATCCCTCGTTTCCCAAAGATAAATCCGAGCAGCTTCCCTAAAGTAACTCCGAATACACACTTATTCGGGTTCAACCTGAGTTTGCATTCTCTGAGTCTGTCAAATACCTTTCCGAGGTTCACCAAATGACTTTCCTCTTCTTTTGACTTTGCAATCATGTCATCCACGTATACTTTCATTTCTTTATGTATCATGTCGTGGAAAAGCAAAATCGTTTCCCATTGGTATGTGGTGCCTGCATTCTTCAACCCAAATGGCATCACTTTGTAGCAGTACGTGCCCCAATGTGTGATGAAGGAAGTCTTCTCCATGTCTTCAGGTGCCATTCGTATTTGATTGTATCCGGAGAATCCATCCATAAAAGAGAAAATGGAATGAGTTGCAGTATTGTCAACCAATATATCAATGTGTGGCAACGGAAAGTCATTTTTCGGGCTTGCCTTGTTCAGATCCCTGTAATCAACACACATCCTGACCTTTCCATCTTTCTTGGGGATTGGCACGATGTTTGCTAACCATTCTGGGTATTCTGTAACTTTCGAAAACCCGTCTTTTAACTATTTGGTGACCTCTTCTTTGATCTTTAGGGCCCATTATGGTTTCATGCGTCTGAGTTTTTGCTTTACTGGTGTGGCCTCAGACTTTTTAGGTAACCGGTGCACAACTAAATCCGTATCTAACCCAGGCATATCTTTGTATAACCATGCAAACACATCAGTGTAATATTTTAGAAAATTAGTTATGTGTGTTTTCTGTAATAAGGACAGCTTTTTACCAACTTGAAGAATCCTTGGTTGTACTGTTTCACCTATATTGATAGGTTCAGTTTCCTCAATATTAGCCTGGAGACCCTTTTCATGCCTGTCCAAGGCAAATTGGATTTCAGGCGGGGTCTCCCATGATTCATCATTATCCTCAAGTTCCAAAGACTTATTGGGGATAATTTCTGAATCTTCAGGTTGTGATGAGTAAGTGACTTTGTCTGATTCTTGCTCGACACTATGTATTTCTTTTTGTTCTTTATGATCTTTTTGTTCTTTTTATTGTTTTTGGTAGCCTGATTATCTATCTCGTGCTTCAGATTCTTCGGATGTGTGTCGAGATTGATACTAAGGTTGCAAGATTGAGTTTGTTTGTTTGTACAATTATTAACAGAAGCAGGCAAGTACTCAAAAGACTTCATGCATTTATTGAAAAGTGCAGAGATATCTACAAGGGAAATTTCAGAAGTGAAAGAAACTCCCTTTGGCAATTTGGCCTTGCTGATGGCAAGAGGCGTCGAACTCCAGTTTTGTAATGCATGTTTTTCATCGCTGATAGCAGTCACTTCCTGTGCCTTTCCGCTTTGTATCATGCTGATGCTGCTGTCGGACAAGATGCAGATGGGATTGTTTGCCTTACCCATCTCTGTCTTGTTCTTTGATTTTGACGACAAACTTATCCATACACCGCGATGAGGGACTGACCTGGGTACTTTGATAGTGACTTCATTGGGTATATTTATCCTTGATAATGCCCTTGCTACGGGTATCTCTGCAAGTATCTCCCTCCTGTTGGAAGAGTGCTCATCTGGGGCCCAGTTTCCCATATGTCTCATGATACACCATTTCAGGGGTTAGCCCTAGCACTTGTGGCATATACTGGAACATCTAATTCAAACAATTTGCATTGCAGGGTGCAGCACGCGGGGAGGAGGTGGAGGAGATCTTCTTCTTGGCGTAGGCTCTCCTGAACTGTCCTGACTCTCCATAATACAGATGTACATGGCCGGATCTTCTTCATCCTCTGTTGGCGGTGCTTCAAGAACAGCAGACGGGCAGACAGGTATTTCTTCAGGAATGATTAGTTCATCATCAGCTAGTTCCAAAGCAACCAAGGCAGGTAAGTCTTCTACTGGTTTATTAGAGGCCAATGGGTCTGCTTCCACCTTATCTGTAATTGTTTTCAGGAGCAGAGGAGGTTCTTCCCACAATCCTTGCAGATAATCCACTTATGTTGGATCATTAAATTCATAACCCCACCCTTGGGGAATTATATTCTGAATAGCTTGAGCAGCTTCCCGCTCCATATTGGTGAAGTGATGATATAATTGGCCATGCACACAAATGGGCCAGTGTGGGTCCCTTCCTTCAAACTGAGCTCTCTTTCGTTCTGCCTTCATGCCGAAAAGTCTGGCATAATCCTCAGGTTCTGGGATGAACCCCAACCCAAATCCGACATCTATGTCATAAGGCTGAATTGCTGTCTTGATGCCTTGCTTGTATTTTCCCAGCCCTTCACCTACTCGGAGGCCCCAGTCGACGCAATCAGCAGCGCCGAACATGCTCTTTATTTTCCTTTTACGGGACTGTTCTGTTTGTAGAGGAGTAGGGACACGATTGACCTGTACCATTTCCACTATTTGGAAGTTGAGCGATGTAGGTAGCTCATAATCCACAAAAGGTACTTAGACCTTTTCAAATTCTTGGTGGTCCTCTGCATGGACCGTGATTAATTCATTCCCCGAGATAAACCAAATCATCCGGTGCAAAGTAGATGGGACTGCTCCTGTTTGATGCAGCCAAGGTCTTCCAATTAGCAGATTAAATGAGGCATTTATGTCCATCAACTCGAAAGTCATGGTGAATGACATCCGTTCAGCAATCACGATGTCCAAGGTGACTTCTCTAAGGGAATCGTTTTTGGCATTATCAAACTCGCGGACATTATGAGAACTCGGTTTGATCAAGTCAGAGCTTAGCTGCAGGCTGTGAAAGGTCTTGACTAGGCAGATGTTTAGGGCCGACCCATTGTCGATCATGACCCTTTGCACTACAAGGTCAAAGCACCTTATTGTAATGTACAGTGGTTCCGTGTGGTCACAGCCTTCTGGGGGCAGATCTGCCGAAGAGAAGGAAACAGCCTCGGGTGCGGCGATTACTGACATGACCACTTCCAACTGTTCTGGGCTGATATCGTCAAGCACATGGATATCACCAAGTACTTTCATCAATATATCCTTATGCTAGTCTGAGTCAAACATCAGTCGCATGGTGGAGATCTGGGCAGGTGTCTTGTTTAGTTGCTGAACTAGATCATACTCCGGAGTGAAAACACTATTATGGAGTTTTGTGATCTCTTCCTCAAGGGCTTTCCCCTTCTTCTTATGGGTCTGTGGCACTTCAGTAGCCACATCCTTCCCTTTTTCTCTCCTTCTCTTCTCTTCATCAGTCTCTCCCTCTGGTGCGAGCGGAGGGTCTGTGTTCATGTATCGACCAGATCGGGTGATCCAATTGACTTCTCTTTCAGTAGAAGTGATGGTGGATTCATGGTACATCGGTAGGAACTGGTAGGGTGGAGGTACGGCACAATAAGCTGGAGGTCCGAGATGTAGTTGTGATAGGTTAAGAGTGGGTGGTTCAAATGAGAAGTCCATTGGGTCATTGAAAGGGTTGTTCATTATGTCAAAGATGTTTAAGGGAAGTAAATCCGGGACAGGTGGAAGATAGCAAGGCTCTGGTTCTAGAAAGTGGAAGTGCACCAGAGGGAATCCCAAGAAGGTTTCTTCGTCATCATTTTCATTGATGACATATACTTGCTGATGTACTATCTCTTCTTGGGGGTATATTCTGACAATTTGCCTCGGTCATCCAATCAACAAAGAGGGGTCAAACTGTACTTCATTGCTCTAGTCACTAATGACCTGAATCACAGCTCCACTAGTAGAAGCCTTGTAGTGGTCTGGGAGAGGATTGGTAGTTGTGCCAGTAGGTGGAGTCGGTGCTGCTGGTGCTGGGGGATCTATAGAGATCTTCTTACTGTCTATCAGATCTTGTATGCCATGCCTCAAATCCCAGCATCGATTAGTGGAATGCCCGGGAGCTCCAGAATGGTACTCACATCTTTCTGCTGCATTATAGTTTTGTGAGTTAACCATTCGAGGATTGGGAGGACTGATCTGTAAGTACCCCTTCTTCAGTAGTGTGGCCAACAGTTCTGCAGGTGCATAAGGCAATGGGGTAAACACTCTCTTCATCCTTGCTTTTGATTCTTCTCTAGTTCTTCTTATAGGTTGCCCCTGGCCTTCAGGCCTCTGAGAAATGTGGTAAGGCTGCGCAGGCTGTACATAATTAATTGTCTAGGCTTCTTGTCTTCTGGGCTCTTGCCCCTGGTTTCTATTACTTTGTCCTACTACTGCCCTTCTCTGTGTAGGGCCCTGACCACTGCCATCTATCTTGCCAGCTCTTACAGCATCTTCAATCCTGTCTGCTGTCAGAATCAGGTCATTGAAATTGAACGTACTCTGCCCTAGTAGTAAAGAGAAGAATGGCTGCCCCAGGGAAGCGATGAACAGAGAAGTCATCTCTTATTCAAGTAATGGTTGTTGGACTAGAGTCGCCAATTCCTTCCAACGTTTGGCATATTCTCTAACCGACTCCTGATTCTTCTTTGTTAGCCTTTGCAGCTCTACCTTGGTTTGTAAAATCTAATTGTTCAAACGGTACTGCTGGATGAATTGCCTGCCAAATGATTCCAGGTTTTAATCTTGGTTTTGTCCAGACTCAAAAACCAAGTGTATACTGCCCCAATCAGCGATCTCTGGAAAAACTGTACCATTATTTTCTCATCTTTAGCATACTGGCACATATCTCCATAGTAGGATCGCAAATGATTCAACGGGCATCCAGTGCCATCAAATTGGTACAAATCTGGGCACTTGAATTTAGGAGGGTGCTGAACATCGGAGAAGAAGCATAGGCTGTCCAGAGTAGCTTCAGTAGAAACAGTGCTAGGACGTAACTGCTTTACTTCCTCTAGCAAGGCTTCTACTTCTGTTTTGTTTGCCACCATCTTCTCTTCAAATTGGGCCTGTTGAGTTTTGTACCAATCCTCTTCCTCTTGTCCCAGTTGGATAGGTGCAATAGTTTGGGGAAGGGGTACTGCTTGTGGAGGCGGTGGTGGTACTAATGGAGCTGGATATACCAGGTATGGCGGTGGAGCTTTTGCCTGTGGTGGTTGCTGCTGGATAACTGGCGCAGAGGACGGAGTCATCCTTAATTCTTTTAATTCTGCCATTAATTCTTGAATAATGGTACCCATGCTATCATCCTCTGTTGTAAATCGGATACTGTCTGTGCCTGGCTAGATTCTGCTTGTTCATGTCTTGACGGTGTTTATTCTCTTGACTGCTCCATCTCGAGCCTTTTTTTGGATCTTAAGAGGTACGGGCTTCAGAAAGCTATTTTGATACTTGTTTGAAACAACGATTAATTAGTGCAATTTTTACATGGTTTATGCAGTCAAATCATCAATTCTGAATGATTACAGATCTATTTTAACTATCTTAAGATAGTTGGGAAAGAGAACCCAAGTGAATTTAAAGACTGATTTATTTGAGTTACTTTGAGAATGACTGGAAATCTAGAACCTGATCTATTTTAGCCAATAGGTTGGGATAGAGAACCCATAGACTGATCTTTTTTAGCCAAACGGCTGGGGAAGAGAATCCTTAGTTTAAATTGGTCTGTTTTAGCCAAACGGCTGGGAAAGGGAACCCTAAACTGATCTATTTTAGCCAAACGGCTGGGAAAGAGAACCCGGGGTTAAACTGGTCTATTTAGCCAAACGGCTGGGAGAGGGAACCCAAAGACTGACCTATTTTAGCCAAACGGCTGGAAAAGGGAACCTTATGTTAAGTTGGTTTGTTTTAGCCAAACGGCTGGGAGAGGGAACCCGAGGTTAAAAGGTTGGTTTGAGCTCAGTATCACAAGGTTGGACCATGTAAAGTCTCTGCAGGGGTGAGCTGAAAAGCAACACCCAGGCGTACCTTAGCCAATCATCAGTTTAATCCCTGGTGGCGTTGGTGCCTAAGTTCGGCTAGTAGTTCCTGGGAGTACCATAGCTAGTCGTTGACTTAATTACCATTGACTTTGGCGCCTCTTAACAGGGAAGGCTATGCCAGGACGATCCTCCACCAATTTTCTAGCTTAATTACCAGTGGTTTTAGTGCCCTAAATTTCGGCTAGAGATACCCGAGCGTAATTTAGCTAGTCATTGGCTTTATTACCTTTGACTTTGGCGCTTCTCAACGGGGTATGCTATGCCAGGATGATCCTCCACCAACTTTCTAGCTTAATTACCAGTGGCTTCAGTGTCCTAAAAGGTTAACCGAATGTTCTTGAAAAAGACACAAACGGGTGTGACCTGAGCTCAATGGGTTGGAGGGTTCTTTATTTAGAACACTTACTAGGTTTCACGACTTTGAGGTGATTGATTGAGACTTAAAGATGGTGGCCGTTTGGGGCCAAATTGCCTATGGAGGACTTCAATCAATTTTCTTTGACTTATTTGACCTTTGCCTTTGCAGATTAAATTCAATATAAGACAATGAATCTAACAGAAACTTCATATTTGAAAATTACAATACCAAAGTTCAAGTACATAACATCAAGCAAATTAAAGGATCAAATTCAGAATTACAACAAACCCAGAGTCTAGCTAGGTAGGTCATCATGATGAGAGGATATGTCTCGCCTTTTCAAGGCATGCAGAAGTTTATTCCGCAGACGTCGGTCCTCTTTTGCACGTCTGCGCATGGTGTCAAGCTGCTGTTGAAGGGCCTCATTGGCTTGCTTGTTTTTACGCTCGGAATCCACGTATGCACGTTGGATTCGAGAATGAGATTCCCGTAGTTCGGCCACCCTATCCCTGTATGTGTCAGGGGGTGGAACTGGGATATCGTCAGAGGTGACGATATGGAGAAGAGGTGGGCTGTCAAGGCCAGTTTCTCGAGCAATCCATTGTTTGTAATCACGAACATCGGATGCAGTGAAAATGTCATCTTGGAGTATGTGCACGTGTTGCCATTCCTTCACCAATTGTTTCTTCAATTCCCATCTAAGTGGGCCAGTTAATCCCTCTGCCTCATCCTTGATCGGTATTCCCTGAGACTTCCCAAACTGTCTCAGAACTCGAACCGGATAATACGGCATGGCATGGGTCAGGCCTATCAAGGCTAGGCAATGTCTTTTCCTAAAAGCTATGACGGGGGTATATGTCTGGTCAAATGTGCCTCCCCATCTTATATTAGTTTTCCCGCTTAGTTGGAGAAAGTGGTCAAACCAGTCCTCTCTGGAGGGTAAGTCTGGTCTAATCTCTCTTCGGGCTATCAAGGTGACATTGTCACAAACATACCCATAATGTGGGCTGACAGGTTCAGCAACCATCAGGTGATCTTGAAGCCAAATGTGTAGGAGAGGAGCGCATCCCTGAAACCTCCTAGTTCCATTCTTAGTCATGGTCAAGACATGGTATAGCCAAGCAAGAATTAGTGGCATGATTCGAAATTTCACTTGGAGTTGGTCTACAATTTCCATGAGGGTCAAACTAATGGTGTCTCCCCCAGTAGGAAAGAAGAGTTGTGACAGAACCACGAGGGTGAAGGTGTCTCACCATACACGGGGTCTTTCCTGCTTTTTGTACCTTATCTTTTCAGCGAGGAAGGTTTTAGAGACCCTTGTGAATGTCTTGTCACCTCCTAAGGTATGGAATTCTCCTCTGGGTAGGCCAAAGAAAGTACAAACTTCATTCTTGTAGCTATCTTTGAGACTTGGCCTTGCTAGTTCTCCATGGTCACGAAATTGGAGGAATAGTTCAAATTCCTCAATTGTAGGGGCCAACTCATTAGTCCCAAATATGAAAAGGGAAAGTTGGGGATCCCAGAAAAGCAGGGCTGCTTGGATCATGTCCCAGTTAATTGGCACATTTAATAGGGATAGAGTTTGCCTTATGTGGTATTTTTGTTCCCATTTAATTTGCTCATCTCCTTGCAATTTCCTTGTCCAAGAACGGATCCAAGGGGTATCAAAGGCACACTTCTCTATCCTGGGGAAGCGAATTCTCTCAGTTGAGGATGAAGATGCCATGCCGACTATCCGATTGAAATTCCAAATCAATTTAGGGTTTTCCACCAAAAACTCTAAATTAGTCTAAGGCATGCAATAGAATATGCAAAAATTAAATTAACGTCTAAGAAGTTCATGCAATTATTAATTACAGAAATTAAATCCAAGTGCTCAAGGTGTGGTCCTAAAGGTTGTGTCTTTTAAAAGTTCGGAAAGCATATCTAGGTCTTAGTCGGCCTTTTCTTTCATCTGTTCTTTCATCTGCCCCTGATGTTGGACCAAAGCAAAAGATATTTACAACTTGCCATTGAGGGCGAAATTTACAAGAATGAATCTGCAAAAAGAATCACCTTTAAGGTTGTTAGAAACCCAAAAGGAGGGTACAAGTTTGCTGCATGGCAAATGGGCTGAAATCCTAATCTCTAGGGGTTTTCTACCTCTATTTTGACCCATTTTGTTTGATTTGGCTAGCTTTCATCTGAACCAAGACCGACTGTGCTTATGGTTTGCAGAACTCGGATGCATGGACCAAATTGGGTTGATTTCCTTAAATTAGGGCTAAGGTAGCCCTTGGGCTAAATCTCACTCAATTTAACGCAAACAAAGGTGGGGGTTAATGCCCCTGATTGATTTTACCCATATTTGGTCATTTGCATTCATATTCACATTCACAGCATCAGGTTTATCAGAAGTAATAGGTGGGGAAGGATACCCAGCCTGAGGCACATGCCCACAAGGGTCTGAGCCAAGTACTAGACCCCTCGCGTACCATGGCAAGAAACCAATGGCGCTTGACGAGTCCAGAAACCTGGGGAGATGGGTTTACCCTGCTTTTCCCAGCAAGGCACGGGAGCATAGGGCTAACACCATCCCAAACGTAAGTTTCTCGATTGAAGAAGGGTGGCTGCTAGAGAGATCTAGGTTTTGGTTAAGAAGAGCATTCACAGAGGCATTCCATTCGGATCATCCATGCAAACTCCCTCGTGCATGTCACCCCACGCAGTTAAAAAAAATTCATTCACAGTGTAGTGAGGTGCTTGTATGTGCAATGGGATCAAGTGCTGTGTTTGCTCGAGTGATTCTTGGATAAGGGCCAACAAAGGGTTCCTTAATGTCACATTTATAGTAAAAGCAAAGAACAACAAGTAATACAATGTCTGGGTGGATCCCCAGGTAAGTGGAAGGTCACAGGGAACCGCCTAAATTCTACTTTCCTTAGGCAATTATCTCGTCCCTTTGACAGGATCCCCCAATATCATGTAATTACAGGTGTTCCATATCTTACTAAGGTTAGACAGAAAGTACTTTCTAAGTTAACTTATATACTCCTAGTTGACTCATTTGATAACCAGGGTCCAGTTGGGTTGAGGGATCCCCAGCGGAGTCGCCAAGCTATGCGCACCTAAAAATGACTAGATCGTACACGGGGCGCACGTGAGAGTGCGTGCCTCGGGACTTTCGAAGTCGCCACTGCCTGAGAGATGCAGGCAGACACAGTGATTGCCCTATCCGGGTGTAAGTCTAGTCTACGGCTTTTCAGAGTTCTAGCTACGTCCGGGGAAGTCCGAAGACACCCCGGTCCGCCCCGTCGGTTTGACGGGTCCCTCGGGTCTCCCTGGTTTTTGAGTCAGTCTCACCCTTCCTGGATCAGCATGCCACTTTGTTTGGTCCGGCGGGACCCTCTAGTGGTGTGGGCCCCTTTTTATTTTATTTTATCTTTTTATTAGGTGAAATGAGTTAGGTACGGGTCCCGTTGGAAGACCCGTGGGTTGCCAAGGTTGGGCTTGGGGCCCAGTAGGGTTATTGGGTAACCCCTTTTGGTTTATTTATTTAACTAAATTATTTATACACACTTGGGCCTGATGGGCTTGGATTTGGCCCATGAGCCAGGGGTCAAGTGGCCTGGAGCCCATTTGTTGAAAATGGGCCTGGTTTGGGTTGGTCAAAGGTGGGCCCCATAAGTGGGCCCAAGAGGTCTTGGTGGGCCCATCTAGGCCAACAGTCCACAAATGGGCTAAAAATAGCCCAAATAAATTATTGAGTCGAGTCGAGCCGGTTCGGGTTGGACCGGATCCAACCGGGCCGAAAAGATTGGTTTTTAAAGTTATTTTTAAATCTGCCCGCATTTACTATATAGGTTGGCATTACCCGCAAATTCATTACGGGTTAGGCCTACCCATATAGTAAATAGGGGCACATTCAGCCCACATTAAAAACACAACCACACCTGAACTTTGAGTTTTTTCAAAAATTCCGGTTGTGATCAACTTGGACGTCTTCTTGGGGATTCTAGTGACTTCTGCCGGCGTTTCCGGTGTCTTCACAATGTTAAATTGGCTTCTTTCGCTCCAAATGTCCTTCTTTTGAAGTATTTGCCAATGGGATGAAGCCTCTTCTTTTCCTCATTTGATCAAGCCACTTTTCAGCTCACCTCATAGCATTTAAGGGGAAGGATAGGGGAGAAGAAAGTGGGAATTACAGGGGAGGATCTAAGGAGGACAAACTCCTTTTGTATTTGCAAGCAACATTAATACATTCATCTTTGTTATTTTTGTTTTTCTTTATGCATTCACTTCCTCTTTTCTTTGTTTAGAGACATCCATTTTCATGGAGTTTCTCTTGATGTGCCAACATAAACCAAATGAGTTAGTGATCATAATCAAGAAGAAGGAGATTGGCTAAATATGAAAACTCACATGTATATTAGAAAAGAAATAATTAGAAAAACACCTTCAACATTACCTTCTTCTTGTTAATGTGTAGTGATGCTCTGAGGATTTTGGCAGCGCTTCCGCACCTCCTTGAATTTTTCAAGTTGGTTTTGAAAGGGGTTTAATGGGTTGTTTATGCTCACAGGGTGAAATGGGAAGGTTATGCAGTGATTCAAGGGTAACTTGGGTATTTTTGTGTTTGGTATTGGGGTGGCAGAACCTGGGCAAGGATTGGCCGTGGAAATAGTAAGGGGGAAGAGGGGGAAGAGGCCTTGGGGTTGGCTTGTTCGAATGGGGGGCTGACTTCTCTATTTATCGGCAAAAAAGTCGTGCCCGTATTTGAAATGCGGGCATGCCTTGCCCGTAAATCAAATGTGGGCATGCCTTGCCCGTATTTCAAATGCGGGCGAGCCGCCCATGTGCTAAAATCTAGCCGAATCGCCGTACAGGACCCGTGTCCTACCGTACAGCGACGCGTGTCCTCTTCTGAAAGGCTTGCCCGTATTTGAAATACGGGCACGCCCTGCCTGCATTTCAAATACGGGCGAGCATGTTTTAAATTTGCTGGATTTCAAATCATTATTCAATTTGGCTTAAAATAAAGATTTTATTCGATTTTTTCGATTATTTTATTAAAAAACGAGATTTTTTATTTAAAATATTATGAAAATATTTAATATATTGACTAAAACATTTAGTTTATTGACTTATTGTTCTTTTTGCTACCTTTTTGCCACACATGCAGTTTTTCTGAAACTTCAATTACCTATAACTTCTTCGTCTGGTGTCTGATTTTAGCAAACTTAGTGTCGCTGGAATCGGTTCGGAACCCTCTATCCACTGGGTTTAATTTGGGCAGTTGAATTGGGGTCGAGCAAAAAGTCAACTTTTCGCTCCCCAAAAGTTTGACCGGTTCATAACTTCCTCATCTGGACTCCGATTCCAGTAAACTCAATTGCGTTGGAACCATGTTGAAGTGAGCTTTTCAATGAGATGAAGTTTGATGGCCAAATTTACTTGAATCAAAAAGCCAATTTTTGACCCCCTCAGGGTTTGACTTTTAGTTTGACTTTTCATTTTTCTTCATTTTAGGGGTGCAAAAATTAGGTGTCTACAGTTTTAATTAAGGAAAACATGCTTGAAAACCCCCAAAAATCCCTACTAAATTTACTAAATCCCTAGGTTTCATGCTCTTCATTTTCATGCTCAAAATACATCCTTCATAACCAAATCAAAGCCTAAAAATACAGCAACTAATCATATGGTAGAATAAGTGTTTTAATTAGGGAAAACATGCTTGAAAACCCCCAAAAATCCCTACTAAATTTATTGAATTCATGCTTATCATTTTCATCATATAACATTCAATCCCCAAAGCCAAGCATGTTATCATAAAAAATACAACAAGTAAGCATGTGTGACAAGATAAAGCCCCTAAACATGATTTTAGATATAACCAAGCAATACATTCATGCACTTATCCTTATGAACTTCTAATCATACAAATCAGATCTAAAATACATCAACATGCTCAAAGAAAATACACAAAACAGCAAGCATTCAAAAAATAAAAATAAAAGCATGAACAAATACACCAATCATGGCTTAAATCCACAAGTCCCCAGTAGAGTCGCCAGTTGTGAGACATGGAAAAAATCAATCTAGTGATTTCCTATCATCACATGGGATTTGAAAAAGGGAAGAGTCGCCACCATTCAATTTTTAAGGTGTGAATGGACACCAAAATCATCAAAATAAGCACAAAAAACAAATCTAGATTAAAAATAATTCTACTTTAAAATAAAAATCCAGAGATGGGTAAAGGGATTAGATTATGAATAGGGGAAGGTGTTATGCACCCCTATTCATCCACGCAAAGTGGTTGCAAAGTTTTGTTCATGCTATAAAAATGCTTGCTAATAAAAATCAAAACAAAGTAAAAGGAAAAAAGAATGTATAGCTTGTTTCCATGTGAATGATCCCATTAATTCTGGATCCTTCTTTATGAAAACAAAAGCCATTTCTTGGGCTTCATGATTGACTGAAATCAAAAGAAAACAAATCTAAAAAAAACCTTCCAAAATCGGGCTTTAAATTAAATCCTTGAAATCTAGGAATAAATAAATAAAATATTATTTTTACAAAAAATTGCAGAACTGAATCTGAGCAATCCAGGACATAGATCTAGCCCACATTTCTCATTAAATAAAAAAATCTAAACCAAATATACCCACGTTCATGAAAAACATCAAAAGGGGAGAGCTTAGACCGTAGGGTCTTCTTTCAAAAAACCAAAAAATGACTAAAAACCCACCTCATGAAACCCTAGAGATTACTGAAAGGCTTCTAATCCCAGATCTACCATATGGACAATGGTGGATCCAAGATTTTAGCCCAAATGATTAAAAACATGAAAAAACATAGAAAGGGAGAAAACAATGTGAAAAATCGAAATATATGAGAAAAATGAGATCTAGTGCTGTGAACAGCGTAGATCTATAGTATTCCTCCATATTTCATCAATAAATCATCACACAACCTAAACAAAATACTAAAATTACACATTTCTAAGATTATCACATATGATCACATATGGGGGTCTGCCCTACGGATCCACCAGTCTCCCTTTCCCCTAGCTCTCTCTTCACGTTTTACGGTTTGAGAGTAGTCTTGAGGTACTTGGAAGTAGATTTGGGTAACAAACACACACATAGGCCTTATTCTACAGAAGAAAGTAGAATACAGAATAATCCTAGAAATTAAAACTAGAAAAGAAAAGGGTTCAAGGCTTACCTGGAGTTCTGAAAGCAGAGAGGCAGGAGTTCCCTTCTTCACTTGGAGCTCTTGAATCTCTACTTTTTTTTGGCCATTTTCTTAAGGAGAGACCCTCTATTTATAGGCAAGGATTAGGGCAAACTTAAAGGAATGCAGCCCTAATGGTAAACACAAACATATGTCTAGAACCCTCCAACTTAACCCTAAAGTATGGACATGGAAGAATAGGGTTAATTCCGGAGGCTAAATTTGGGAATCCCTACTTCTCAAACAGTAAAAACAAGTGAAAACTCGTGGGATTTCTAATTTGGAGCAAAACATTAGTATCTGACAAAACAAGTCGAATACAAACAGATAAGTGTGTATCCGAAATCTATTTTCGGATACCAAGAGATTAACCTTTATCCGAAATTTGATTTCAGATACAAAAGAAAGACTTATTCTTTATAATTTCGGCCAATTATTCATTCTCTTATGCAGTGTAATTTGGGGTGTCTACAATACGTCATACTTAGTTAAAAGGGATCTGCTACAGCAGGTACATGGATGCCTTACAATAGACAGATGTGGGATTTGTTATTTAAGATAAGAACTCATGTTTTTCTGGAGTTCTAAGGGGTTCACCCCATGTTTGATTTGATCAATCTACAGGTTTGGAGGTCATGCTTTAACCTCCCTCTCCTTTGATAGAGGGCTCCCATTCCCCAGTTTTGGGGAATTGGTCATTAAAAAAAAGATTAACTAGGGCAATTAGTCATCATCTTTCGCGATTAATCATCAAAATACTTTATTAATTGACAAATTCCCAAAAATTTTGGAGAACACTTTTATCGGATGTTTTAAATTGCCCCTAAAGGTCAAAATTAGGGGAAAAAAAAGAATTTGAAATAGCGATTAGTTGACCACTCCTACGATTAATCAAAAAATCATGATAAAACCCTAAGGATAGTTCCAAAATTTAATTTTTCACTTTCAAATTAAATTTCCTTCAACCTAAACCATTTCAAATCATTTAAAAGCATGAAAGGCTACTTTTAGCCGGAGGTTATACATGGAAACTCATAAACATGAACTAAAATCTTCCTACACTCTCCAAATTCAATTGATAGAATCAAAATTCAAAAGTGAGTTCAATAGGTTTAAAACTTAGAGAAACCACAAAGAAGTCTTTCTGAATGCTCTTACCACACAATATACATATCTAGTTCATACAATAGGGACCTCAAAACAAATTAGAATGATGACTTACTTGATTTCGTGCAAATCCAAGAACAACAACTTCCACTGCGACCCAAAACTCTACCCTGCATTAGAACTCTCTTCTCTGAACCTTAAAGCTTCAACGGCCATACAGATAACTCGACAGCAATCTCTATCACTTAATCCTAGATACAGAAGGGAGGAGAAGGACGAGGTGGTAAACCAAGAGGAAGAGGGGAAGATAGTTAGCTATCTATCAACTGATTTCAAACCCTTTTTAACAAACATGATCCTATACAGCTACAGCCCAAACAACACACCCTACAGCTTACCTAATACCTAATCAGAACTCAACACCTAGGCTAAGGGAGTTTCTAAGGTATAACTCCTAAATCACGGGACCATCCTTAACACCCGTAGACCAATCAAATAAAATAGGAATTATTAAAACCTATATAAATCTGGAATAATTTATATAAATTTCAATAAATCATCAAAATTAATAGAAAATATCACACTTAATACAAAACACCAAATTCATAAAATTAGGGATGTTACAATTTTAGACAATATGTGGTACTTAGATACGTATAAGTGATTAATTAATAAACGGGTGATAAAAGTGAATGGAATCAAAAGTGGATGGCAATTTGAGTAGCAAATCTTAGTCGATAAGCTTAAGAGTTCCCTCTATAATAACATATTATATATATACATATAGAAAGTGTTTTAGCCATAACATCGGCTCTAGCGCAAGGTTCTACGTGCTGTTACAAAAAGTTACACTGTAACATGTTATTCGTTGTTTCCCCTTTCATTTACTATTTTATGGAAGTTCTAACCCTTCAAACTTCTATCTCTATGATTCGCAAGAATACCATTATTGCAACTGAGTACAACTTGAAGAACTGAAGAAAGAATATTATATAGGGCTGCTTTTGGATAACCGGATTCATCCAGATTTTATAAGAAAACAAGCTTTCTGGTAAAATCCGTGCATTTGGTTAGCCGGAAAGTGTAGGCCCCACTGAAAATAAAATCAGTCAAACCCCTTTCAACACTCAAAACGCCCGATTTTGTTTTCCGACTAAAAAGGTCGGATTTTGCCGGAAAGTGAATTAAGTAAAAGTTATTCCTTATGTACCCTCTTCATCAAAACTACTCATTTGTGTAATAAAGGGTAAAAGAGGTAAATGTATCACTTTTCACATTCAATCTGATTAACCAAAGAGCATTATTAGGATTTTCCATCATTATTCATATATTTTCTAGGTGCATCCAAACATCTTTCAAGAAAGTTAATTTTTATTTTCCGGAATATTACTTTCTGGCATATCACTTTCCCAACTGACTTTCCAACTTAATCTGGTTATCCAAATGCAGCCTAGGGGAAGAGAGAATAAAAAGCTCAAATAGGTAGAGATTCGACAGTGAATAGAAGATGAAATGCTAAGATACAACGGATTTGTTTTTAGAATCAAAGATTCTTAATAATTCATTCTTCACCGTGAAGTGGCTTTTTATGTGTAGAACAGGTACACTCCGTACACTTCCACGGTGAGACTATATATCCTTGTAGCTTGAAAATTTCAGCACAAAAGCCATGATAATTAAATCTCAACCAAGAGTTGTACATTCTAAAATCTATGTTGGAACTCTTAGGAAGATGTGAAAATTGTAAATACTGAGATCATGTTTCACCATTTTACATATACAGCTTACATGACTCGAAAGGGATTGATTGTCCACTTACACTTGCCTACAAAAAAGGAAAAAAAAAAGGAAGGGCTCTTGGAGACTTGAGTTTCACATTTTTTTTTTGTTTTTTGACTTGAGTTTCACATGCACCAATGGAGTCAATGATACTGGCATATAATTGGTCTAGAAAAGGGCAAAAAAAACTATTTTATACAAAGGGGTAGTAAAATAAGACAAGGGGCTATTTGGGAATAAAATTTCTGTAGCTTCTGACAATCTCTAGGAAACCTAGTTCACATAAGCGTACGAGAAGGAATCCGAAATGCTGTGGTCTTAATGGTTTGATGTGGTTGATTTCAATTCACACGTCCTGAAAAATTCCTTGCGAGGGCTAAAGAAGACATCATCATTACGGTACTTTGACAAGGAAAAAGCTGCAACTTGAGGTACTTTTCCATGACTCCATTACAACCGAGCAACAGAAGGAATATACAACAGTACTATCAAACTCAAGCTCGCGATCTGATCTCTTTCAGGCCTCCCTTCCCTCTTTAAATCTTTGGGAAAGAAGTAATGTGGATGATCACAACAAAGAAGACATAAAAAAGGAAAAAGAGCATGTGACATTACTGTAAGGAAAATGATTTGAATGCAAGACCTGTACTTACTCACAGCTCAGTTATTTTGAGTTTATCCAGGTTACAACTTTGTCGGTTTGATTACCAAAAGACAGATTTAAATCAAGTGAAATGTTTTTTCTAGAGATAGACTATTTTTTTTTTCTTTTCTTCTAAGCCTAAAATAATTATAATAATTTATTTTTAAGTAAATCAAAATTTTTATTTTTATTTTATTTTATTGGAAGCATGAAATGCCGATGAAAAGAAAATAAAATTAAAGCTAGCTAGATTTGAAATCAAATAAACCTTTTGAAAGACTTTTGACAAAATTAAATATTAAAAGAGAGTTCTATTAAAAAAAAAATTGAGAAGCTTAACCCAAAAAGAAAAAAAAAGACATTGAAAATATGAGAACTTCATACTTATTAAAGTACATGCATACATGAGGCGATTTACAGATCACTGAGGCAATTTAAATCAGAATACATGAGTCTAGTCTTGTTTTCAGGATTTAAAACACTAGTTTGGGGTTAAGTAAAACTGCTATCAGTAAGATCAAAAGGTAAAGGTAAAGTTAAATAAAGTCGGTAGGATAGAGATGGAATCATCCACAGTGAACCTTGACCATGTTTCGTCGTAGTGAAAAAGAAAAGCAGCTTTTATATGAGTTATCACCACATCGCCATTAGAAGTTCATGAGGCATGCACGTGAGCTACGACCTAATGTGGTGACACCTCGTTGACTCAAAGTCTTGTTATTTTCTTATCACCATGGAAACACACGATCAAGATTCTTTTCAGTCTCTTATGTACATTCTATAAAGGCATTACATGTTTAAAAAAATGAAAAAAAAAATACTCAATTTTGTCATGGAATGAATCGGAATCCCTCTGATGCATACTTGTAAATATAGAATACTACATCAATGACATGTGTGTTGTGTGTGTAGAGAGAGAGTGAAGGAGAGAGAGAGAGAGAGAGAGAGAGATCAGAAAGAGAGAGTTGGGGAGCTGTGTGTAGACATAAACATGTGTATTAATTATAAAACAAATCAGGAGAGAAGATAGAGGATGAGAATTAGAAAGATAACAACGTTCATCTCTTTCCCATATCAATATTTTAAACAAAACTTTACTAATGGAGTGATACAGATACACAGCATCAAGAGGAACCACAACAGAAGAGATGCACATGGAGTATATATGGATAAAGATCATGAAAATATGAAAGAATAATAGACAAAGAGCATGTTAATTAGTTGAACGAAACACACAGATATCAAACACATGTATATTGAGAGAGAGAGAGAGAGAGAGAGAGAGAGAGAGAGAGAGAGGGTATGCTTGGCTCCTCGCACGCCACCCGCAATAGACAATCACAAATGAGATTGGTATGTCCGTGTGGCATACAGGGAGCCAGGCACAGCCCATTTCACCTTTTGTTCGTTCTTTCAGCCTTCTTCTTCTTTCTTTCGTGAAATTAAACTAAACCCACATCCTTAAAACAGGAGTAAGTCTACTCCTCCATATTTCTCCACCTATAGAGAGAGAGAGGGGTGGGGAAGAAGGGAAGAGATTTGTGTCTCGGCATGAAGTGGTAGTGGAGATATATATAGAGCTACAGAGGATCTTCTTACCAAAAAAATACTAATCCCACAAACCTTCCTCAAAAGGGCATTAAAATTTGAAAAAAAAAAATTTGGAAAAAATGAAAAAATCAACACATCACCACCACCACCCTCACCGCCCCACCCACCACCATCTTTAGCTCCTCTCTTCTCTGCAGCTCATACTATCAAGTATCAAGTGATTTTATTTCACTTCATGACTCTGGCTATAAAGGACCTTCCACTGTTATCACCCCATAAAAAGAAATCTCTACCGTGCAGTATGAGATTCGAGATAGGGATGGTCTTCAAACAAAGAATCCTGGCCCCTCTCTTTCATTACCCCCATATTCCAAGCTTGCAGATTTGAATGCTTTGGCATTTTCTTCCACTCTCAAATAGGGGCAATAGCTTTCCCTTCTGGGGTGAGATTTGTCGGGTCTGTTTGGAAGAGTTCGGATTCTTTTTGCCAACCAAGGCCACCAATCAGATTATCCCAAAACACCACTTTCCTTTTTCTCATTTGCCTTTTTTTTTTTTTTATCTTCTTTTTCTTTTCCACTTTTCTTTTACTTGAATATTCTTTTACTTTTTTCTTTATCCTTTTTATCACTTATTATATCCATAGAAAAAGTATATGACATTTTTTTTTAAAGGACCCACTAACTCACTAAGGTGATATCAAACTGTGATCTCCTGAATATTTTCTTTTGGTTCAAACTGACAAGTGTTTTTAGGTTCTTCAGTCCATGTAGTTGAAAATCCTTGTTGTTGCTTTCCCAGACTCTCTTTTAAAGACATAATTATTGCCACGTGGTAGACATGAATGGGTGTACTGATCATTGCAATTAGTCACATACCCATGCTATAGTTAATGTATAATTCATATTCGAAGACCCAAGATCTGACCTAACAAAAATTGATTTTATTTGGATACTATATAGATAATTGGAAAGACAGTAAAGTCATTAAAATATTAAACCTATAAGATCTGATAAATTTCAAAATAGGGAACAATAATCAGAAGGAAATCTGGAGGAGATTTTTAATGGTTATTACTGGTGTTTTCTTTCTTTATTTGTATTTTTTTTCCCCTTCCAATAACCATACACAATCACCTTTCTTTTCTCTTTTTGAGATTCCAACCAAGGGTTGGCTTATATAGAACTAAGCACGCCTTCCTAACTATCAACATATAAAAATTCAGGGAATTAAGATTGCCTTACCAAGGATAATATATACTCCATTTAGGTTCTATATTTTGAAGATCTTCCAAAAATAAATTGTCTAGGTTCCCTTGTTTAAAAGGATTCTCCATTCATAATTAATGAACAAGCTATAAAAGGTTAGGATTCAAATATTTTAACATGTTAGAATTAGAATTGTTTTTCTTTCTTTGATTGGCTCACAAAATTTGATAAAAGATGTCAATGCACGATGCCCTAAGAATCAAAATTCTATGATAACTTGAGACTTTGATTTTGTAAAATTAAGAGAAGGGGGCATTAAAATGAAGAAAAAGTGGAGTTTTTTTTTTGGAAAACGTAAGATGTATATATAAGAGTATAGAGTAATTACAAGGGGGGGGGGGGGGAGATGGGGAGTCATGCGAACATGAACATGAAGTTGAACGTGGTCATAGCTATACATGGCTGTAGCTACGGCCAAGAAAAGGAACAACAGTTAGTTGTTGTCAATACACAACCATACATCAGATATAGAGCTAGAGGCAATTTCTGCTGGAGTCGATTGTTTACTTTTGAAAATTCTTCTGTTTCTTTTGTGCCAAATATGGTAGACTACTGACGCCAAGGACAGCTTGGTGGTAATGGCATGGCTACCATTTCCAGCCCCAAAATTGAAAAGTCATGAGACCTCTTGATGCCTAGAAAAGTGGAGTTATATAGTTTAAAAACGTTTTAGCTAAGCGATCGCTTTCATAAATATTAAATACACTATTAGTTATTCTGATTTGTATTAGTTTATTCTTTGGAATTTTTTATATATGTGCACACACATATGCACACTTAATATTTAATTATTTAGTGGTAAAAACTCAAAAAAAAAAAAATTATCAGTAAAACCCTTTTAACTTATGTGAGCCTACTTGAATTACCTTTGCAATTATATTTCATTGGACTACTAGTCTTGTTTTCTAAAATATTTACCTGCGATTATCTGTACTCAAGAATGTTAATAATATTGATTTTAGAAACAGTTTTTATCTTATTTTTTTCTTAGTTGAAATGGCAAAGTTATATTTTCATCTTGGAGTGGAAAAATAATAATACTCTTTTCTTCAGAACAAAGAATTGCCAAAAAAAAAAAAGAATGTCTTAACAAACCTAGCAATATAGAGTCACTAAAAAATTTATATGGAACATTTTTTGAGAAGAGTAACATAGTATCTTTCCTTCTTGTTCTACAAATATCAATGAAAAAGCTACAAAATATGGTATCAAAGTCGTGATAATGAACCCTTCAAACATGCTCAACAAATTTAGATTAGAAACCAATGCCATATTGTCATATTTATAGTAGTAGATAGCAGTAGAGCTATTCATGATATATGCTCATTAAATGTCAATTCACCTGATAGAACGAAAAAGGTATTTGTTATATGCAATATATGAAAAAAGTCAATTAATCAAGTAATTCAATGATTAATTGATACTTCGTAGGATACTAACATGTTTTTCATGGGATACTATTGTTGTCATTGTTGGATATAAGACAAGGATATCAGTCCAATCATCATAGGATACTAACACGTTCTTTGTGCTATCCATTCTTCTTCCTTATTGTATTTCATATTAGAATACTAGTATTACCATCATGGGCTACAAGCCAAGTTCTAGTTTTCTTAGGACATTAGTCCAATCACAATAGGATACTAATACGTTCTTCATGGGATACTATTACTATCATCCTTGGCTATTAGTCCAATCATCGTAGGATACTAGCATGTTCTTCATGGAATACAACCATATTCTTTGTGGGATACTAGTTGATTTAATATTGGGATATATTTAAGTGTTATTTGTGGACACTATTATTATCATCGTTTGGATAAAAGTCAAGGATATCAGTCAAATCATCATAGGATACCATCTGTGAAATGCACGGTTACATGCCCTGAGCACCCACACCCCAAACAAAATCCTAGCCAATGGTTCCACTGTACCACTGGCTTTTAGCACTAAAGAAACACATTCCCTACTTTATCCAACTAAAGATGTTGAAGTCTAAAAGTAGTAATAAAGTTTTTTTTTTTTCCGGAAGAAGAAAAGTATCGTATTTCTATTACTAACATCATTTACATGACCTTTGTACAAACAAGAAAATATTTTTACTATTCTCGAGCTATAACTCTAGGGGGACAACACAACAAAACAGTTGCTAATCTACAAATAACTACTGGAAACAGGGCTATCTTCTAGCACTCAACTAAAGCTAATCAAATAACACAAAAGATGACGCTAATCAGACAACACAAAAGATGACGCTAAACAGAATAATCTTACTCAGGAATCCATTGAACTTGTTGTAATTGCCAACTATTAAGTGACCTGTGACAAGCCTATGCTGATCAAGTGGCTGTTGACGTGGAGTTAGTTGTAACAGCCACTTCTTGGAATCTTTCTTGTTAAGTTAGAGTGCTTGAGATCTCTATATAAGGGGGGGTTTCTTGTGCACAGGGAGTAATTAATAGAGAGAGAGAGAGAGAGTTTCTTGTAAACAGAAATATAGAACCACTTCTGGTGATTAGAGAGAGGAAGTGACAGAGTATAGTTTCTGGTTTGATGATTGTAATTTCTCTATTCTTGGTTCTAAAGAAATAACAGAAAAGGCTTCTGGTTCTTACCGTGTTCTTGGTGTGTGATTGAATATCACAACAATTGGTATCAGAGCTTCGGGTTCAATGGGGACAGCCAAGTTCGATGTTGAGAAGTTCACTGGAAGGAATGATTTCGGGTTATGGAGGATGAAAATGAGGGCTTTGTTGGTACAACAGGGTCTCCAAGATGCTTTACTTGGCGACAAGGATCTGCCCAGTTCTTTGTCTGCAAAAGAAAAATCTTATCTCTTGCAGAAAGCTCACAGTGCAATAATTCTTTCTTTGGGAGATAAGGTTCTAAGGGAAGTGGCAAAAGAAAAGACAGCAGCAGCTCTTTGGCTCAAGTTGGAGAGTCTCTACATGACCAAGTCTTTAGCAAATAGACTCCACAAGAAGATCAAGCTTTACACCTTCAAGATGACCCCTGGTATGTCAATGGAAGAGCATCTTGATCAGTTCAATAAAATAATATTGGACTTAGAAATATTGACATCACTGTAGAAGATGAAGACCAAGCTATTCTGTTATTGACTTCTCTAGATGCATCGTACAATAATCTAAAGGAAATCATCATGTATGGGAGAGAAAGCTTGACTTTAGAAGAAGTACAGTCAATTCTACATTCTAGAGAATTACAACAGAAGGAAGAGTCCAAGGATGAATCTGGTGAGATCTTGAACATAAGGGGAAGAACTGAAAAGCGTGAGAAGAAGGGACAGAACAGTAGAGCTAGATCAAAATCAAAGAACAAGAAATTCAAGTGCTTCCTTTGTCACAAGGAAGGACACTTCAAGAAGGACTGTCCTGACAAGAGACAGCATTCTGGCAAGAAACAGAATGAAGAAGGTGATGCTGCAGTCATCTTGGATGGTTATGACAGTGCTGAAGTGTTGAATGTGACAGATGTGGATTCGGGAAAAGAATGGATTCTTGATTCAGGGTGTTCTTTTCACATGTGCCCTGTTAAGTCTTGGTTTGAAGATTTTAAGGACAGTGATGGAGGGCAAGTACTTCTTGGTAACAATAAGTGTTGCAAGATTCAAGGTATTGGGTCCATTAGAATCAAGCACTTTGATGGCATTGAAAGATCATTACACGAAGTCAGGTATATACCCGAACTGAAAAGGAATCTAATTTCTCTTGGAATGTTAGATAAATCTGGCTATACTTTTAAGTCAGAGCCTAACTATCTAAGGGTAGCAAGAGGGTCACAAACTGTGATGAAAGGGATGATTAAGAATGGCCTGTACACACTCATAGGCAAAACAGTGGCTGGTGAAGCTTCTGCAGTGTTAAAAGATGATGAGGAGACTACCAAGTTATGGCACAAAAGACTTGCTCATATCAGTCACAGGGGGCTTCAAGAATTGGAAAGGCAAGGGGTGCTAGGCAACTGTAAGCTGACAGATCTACCCTTCTGTGAGCATTGTATTTTTGGAAAGGCTACAAGAGTGAAGTTTGGAAATACAGTGCATCAAACACACAACCACTTGGACTATATTCACTCAGATCTATGGGGGCCCTCACGAGTACCTTCTCTAGGTGGACAAGGTATTTCCTAACTCTCATTGATGATTATTCTAGGAAAGTTTGGATTTATTTTCTTAGAAATAAAAGTGAGACATTCTCAAAGTTTAAAGAATGGAAAGCTTTGGTTGAAAATCAAGTGGGCAGGAAAGTCAAGAAGCTAAGAACTGATAACGGGCTTGAATTTTTGTCAAATGAATTTAACTCGTTTTGTCAAAAGGAGGGCATAGCAAGGCACAAAACTGTCAGACATACCCCTCAACAAAATGGCCTAGCTGAGCGTATGAACAGGACCATTTTGGAAAGGGTTAGATGCTTGCTATCAAACTTAGGATTGACAAAAGGGTTCTGGGCTGAGGCTGCCGAAACAGCAGTCTATTTGATTAACAGGAGCCCATCTTCAGCAATAGAGTTCAAGACCCCACAAGAGAAATGGACAGGAAAGCTTGCTGATTATAAGCATTTGAGAAGTTTTGGTTGCACAGCCTATGTTCACACCAAAACAGATAAGCTAGAACCTCGAGCAATCAAATGCATTTTTGTGGGATATCCAAAGGGAGTTAAAGGTTATAAACTTTGGGTCGACACACCAGGGAAACAAAAATGTTTGATCAGCAGGGATGTCATTTTTAATGAACAGGAAATGGCAAGACAGTCCTCGTGTACAAGTGAAGATTGCTTAGATCAACTACAGTTTGAGGTGGAGCAAAAGCCCTTACAATTTGACAAGTCAGAAGAGGCTACACCTGACAGTATGCAAGAAGAGATTACACAAGAAGCACAAAATGATTTAACAGAAGGGCTTGACTCATACAATCTGGTAAGGGATAGACAGAGGAGACAGATAAAACCTCCTAAGAGATATGGTCAGGCTGAAATGACAGCTTTTGCATTGACTGTGGCTCGAGAAATAGTGGATATGGAACCCAAGACATACCAAGAAGCCACTAATAGCAAAGATGCAGATCAGTGGATTAAAGCAATACAAGAGGAGATGGACTCTTTAAAGAAAAATGAAACTTGGGAACTAGTCTCTTTACCTAAAGATTGGAAGCTGGTAGGATCCAAGTGGATTTTCAAAAGGAAAGAAGGAATACCAGGAAGAGAGGGTCCAAGGTATAAAGCAAGATTAGTGGCTAAGGGTTTTTCACAAAGAGAGGGTGTTGACTACAATGAGATTTTTTCTCCCGTAGTTAGGCACAGTTCCATCAGACTAATGCTATCCTATGTTGCTTTTGAAGACCTGGAATTAGATCAGCTCGATGTGAAAACAGCTTTCTTACATGGAGAGCTTGATGAATCAATCTACATGCAGCCACCTGAAGGACTCATGGAAGAAACAACTAAAGGACAGGTCTGTTTTCTTAAGAAATCCCTATATGGCCTAAAACAATCACCTAGGCAATGGTATAAAAGATTTGATAAATACATGTTACACATTGGCTTCAATCGGAGCAACTATGATGGGTGTGTTTACTTCAAGCAAGATGAAGGATGCATGGTGTATCTTCTGTTATATGTGGATGACATGTTAGTGGCTTGTAAAGAAAGAAGGCTGATGGAACAAGTGAAAGAAATGCTCAAGTCAGAATTTGAAATGAAAGATCTCGGATCTGCCAAAAGAATACTTGGTATGGAAATTGAAAGAGACAGAAATAAGAGGATCCTGTACTTATCTCAAAAATCTTACATTTCTAAAGTCCTGAGTAGATTTGAGATGGACAATTTGAAGAAAGTCAATACTCCTATGGGTCAACAATTCAAACTTTCCATAACCCAAGCACCTGGAACAGCAGAAGAGCAAAAGTTTATGGAGAGAATACCATATGCTAGCATGGTTGGTAGTGTTATGTATGCCATGGTGTGTTCACGGCCAGATTTGGCATATGCAGTTAGTATGGTCAGTAGGTACATAAGCAACCCAGGCAAAACCCACTGGCAAGCCATAAAGTGGCTCTTCCAATACTTAGCTGGTTCAGAGAGTTTGGGATTGATTTTTGGAGGCAGTGATCAGTTGGGAAGAGATCTTCAAGGATTTGTGGACTCTGACTATGCTGGGAATATAGACACCAGAAAATCTCTAACCGGATATGTTTTCACAGCTTTTGGAGGAGCAATAAGTTGGAAAGCCAACCTTCAGTCGGTTGTGGCTCTATCAACAACTGAGGCAGAATATATGGCTATGACAGAAGCTATAAAAGAAGCAATGTGGCTTAAAGGCATGACACAAGAGCTGAGCATGTATGAAGGGAAAGTTTCAGTATACTGTGATAATCAAAGTGCAATACATCTAATCAAGAATCAAGCATACCATGAAAGATCTAAACATATTGATATCAGACTACATTTTGTGAGGGATGTCATTTCAGCAGGAGAAATTGGAGTTGGAAAAGTTCCCACTGAAGATAATCCTTCTGATATGTTGACAAAGGCTTTGAATGCTGGTAAGTTCAGACATTGTTTGAACTTAATCAATATGGGAGATTGCTAAAGACACATCAATGGAACAAGTGTGACCAGAAGGGAAGAAAGACACTTTTACAACTTAATTGGTTGTCAAGGTGGAGTTTTGTTGTAATTGCCAACTATTAAGTGACCTGTGACAAGCCTATGCTGATCAAGTGGCTGCTGACGTGGAGTTAGTTGTAACAGCCACTTCTTGGAATCTTTCTTGTTAAGTTGGAGGGCTTGAGATCTCTATATAAGGGGGGGTTTCTTGTGCACAGGGAGTAATTAATAGAGAGAGAGAGAGAGTTTCTTGTAAACAGAAATATAGAACCACTTCTGGTGATTAGAGAGAGGAAGTGACAGAGTATAGTTTCTGGTTTGATGATTGTAATTTCTCTATTCTTGGTTCTAAAGAAATAACAGAAAAGGCTTCTGGTTCTTACCGTGTTCTTGGTGTGTGATTGAATATCACAACAGAACTGAGATCCCCCATTCATCCATGAGTTTTTTGTTTTGGTTGTTGTATTTTAGAGACCACTTGGTAGCCTTAATTCTGTTCACCACCTCCAGTAATATCTTATGATGAATCACTTGCCTAGGAGTGTTTGTTTTTCAATACTCTGTTATTCCTTTCAATCCATATATTATAAATGACAGCAACAAACACCAACTTTCTCAAGGATAGTGTAGACACCTGATTTTTGCACCCCTAAAATGGCAAAAAATGAAAAGTCAAACTTTTAGTCAAACCCTGAGGGGGTCAAAAAATTGACTTTTTAATTCAAGATGATTTGGCCATCAAACTTTACATCATTGAAAAGAGCATTTCGACACGGTTCTAACGCAACTGAGTTTGCTGGAATCGGAGTCCAGGTGAGAAAAATATGGCCCGGTCAAACTTCCAAAAAGCAAAAAGTTGACTTTTTGCTCGGCCCCAATCCAACTGCCAAAATTGATCTCAATAGATAACTGGTTCCGAGCTGATTCCAACGACACTAAGTTTGTTGAAATCGGACACCGGACGAAGAAGTTATGAGCAGTTGAAGTTTCAGAAAAACTGCCCATGTGGCAAAAAGGCAGCAAAAATGGACTAAACCAATAAAATAAATAAGATAAAAGTGTTTAATAATATTTTAATAAAGAGAATCTCGTTTTCTAATAAAATAATCGGAAAAATCGGATAAAAATCCTGCAATAAGCCAAATTGAATAAAGTTTTGAAATCCACACATTTTTAAAACGTGCGGGACCGTATTTACATTACGGGCAAGGCATGCCCGTATTTAAAATACGGGCACGCTTCTAGAAGGAGGACACGCGTCGCCGTACGGCGGAACACGCGTCCCGTACGGCCGAATCTGCGATAATTGCAAATATTCGTTTTTCGCCCGTATTTGAATTACGGGCAAGGCACGCCCGTACTTGAAGTACGGGCAAGGCACGCCCGTAATTCAAGTACGGGCACGGGATTTTTGCCTATAAATAGAGAGGCCACCCCCCTTCATTTGGACAAGCTTTCCTCCTTGCTGGCTCCCTTCTCCCTCTCGGTGCACTCCACGGCCAAACCCTGTTCAACCTCCACCACTCCTAACCTAAACCTATTTTAATTCCCAAATTACCCCTACATTTCTAAACTACCTCAAAGCCATGCCCATATTCTCTTTAGTTTGGTTTTAAAACCATCCACCTTAGCCAAGCCCTTCCCAATTCATCCTAGCAAACCTTGGAGGATGCGGAAGCGCTGCAGAAATCATTAGGGAACCACCAAGCACAATTGATCAACAAGAAGGCTACATTGTAAGTATGTTTATAGTTTTTTTAAGAAAATTATAATTACTTTTAGTTTCTCTTCATTTCTTATTTTTATCTCAATGCTCCTAACCAGTTTGTTGCTTGTTTAAGGCCATGATGAGACTAAAATTAAAGTGGTTATTTCGTTAAAAAGAAAGAGGCTATCCATTAATTAACATGGATATTTTAAACTAATTCATTTTTGTTATAATGTTTTTAAGAACTATTCTACCCCTGTAATTTCCCCTTTCCCTCATGAAAAATGACTGTGATTGACCAAGAGAAAGAAGAAAAAAGAGAAGAAGTGAGCTCAAGACTACAAGGAACATGAAAAAGGAAAAAATGGCTTTATAAGCCAAATAAAGCAAATGTGGAACTTGGAAGGAAAGCAGAAGACCAGTGAATGTTACCAGAAGACCCAAGAAAGCCGCCGGAATGATCCCAGAAAGAATCGGCAGCAAACATGCAAGTTGAGTCGTGCCCGTAAACTCAGGCCGGTCCAGCCGGGACCGTGTCTGATTCACGGGCGAAGGGGACCGGAATCCATTCACGGTCAGGCTGGACCGTAGAGCAAACACGGGCGAAATATGAAATAATGTAAAATTTGTCATTTCTTGGTTCGGTTGGACCTGATCCGGTCTAAGCCGGCTTGAACCATCCTTTTAAAACATTTGGGCTACCTTAAGCCCATTTCTGACTTTGGGCCCATACGGGCCCATCAAGATTCCCTTTGGGCCCACTTGAGGGCCCACTTCTGACCGGTCCAAACCCGGCCCGTTTTCAATAAAACAGGCCCAGGCCACTAGACTTTGGCTAATGGGCCCATTCCAAGCCCACTAAGCCCAAACTAAAATTGTAAATATATAAAACTTAATAAAATAACTAAACGGGTTACCCAATAACCCAACTGGGCCCAAGGCCCAACCATGGCAACCCACGGGTCTTCCAACGGGACCCGGGTACCGACCCACTTCACTTAAATAAATAAAAAGATAAAATCAAATAAAAAGGGACCCACACCTCCAAAGGGCCCCGCCAGACCTAACAAGTCAGCATGCTGGTCTAGAAATGGTGAATTTGACTCAAAAACCAGGAAGACCCGAGGGACCCGTCAAACCGACGGGGCGGACCGGGGTGTCTTTAGGACTTCCCCGGATCGTAACCGAGGACTTAGCTAGAACTCTGAAAAGCCGCAGACCAGACTTAGACCCGATTAGGGCAAAACCGTGTCTGCCTGCACTCTCAGGCAGTGGCGACTCCGAATGTCCCGAGGCACGCACCAAAGGTGTGCCCGGTGTGCGATCTAGGCCAGGTTTAGGTGCGCACAGCTTGGCGACTCCACTGGGGACTCCCTCAACCCAATCGGACTCTGGTTATCAAATGAGTCAACTAGGTGGATATAAGCAAATTTAGGAAGTACTTTTTGTCCAACTTTAGTAAAGTATGGAACTCATGTAATTACATGATATTGGGGGATCCTGTCAAACGGACATGATAATCGCCTAAGGCAAGTGGTTTTTAACAGGGACCAATGTGACCCGCCCACTTACCTGGGGATCCACCCATATCTTGTATTACATGCTGTTCTACACTTTTACTATAAATGTGGCATTAAGGAACCCTTTATTGGCCCTTATCCCAGAATCACCCGAACAGACACAGCACTTGGCTCCATTGCACATACAAGCACTTCACTACACCGTGAATGAATTTTTTAACTGCATAGGGTGACATGCACGAGGGAGTCTGCATGGATAATCTGAACTGAATGCTGTCTACAACATGTGAATGCTCTTCTTAACCAAAACCTAGATCTCTCTAGCAGGCACCATTCTTCAATCGAGAAACTTACTTTTGGGATGGTATTAGCCCTACGCTCCCGTGGCTTGCCGGGGAAAGCAGGGTAAACCCATCTCCCCAGGTCTCTGGATTCTTCAAGCGCCATTGGTTTCTTGCCATGGTACGCGAAGGGTCTAGTACTTGGCTCAGACCCTTGAAGGCAGGTGCCTTGGGCTGGGTATCCTTCCCCACCTATTACTTCTGATAAACCTTGATATGAGCATGGACATGAATGAACAAATAGGGGTTAAAGTAATCTGGGGCCTTAACCCCCGCCTGTGTCGGTCTTAACCCTAATATAAGGAAATTAACTCGATTTAATCTGTGCATTCAAGTCGGTCTGGGTTCAGTCGAAAGCCGGCCAGATCAGACAGAAATGGGTCAGAACAGGGGCAGAAAAACCCTCAAGATAGGATTTCAGCCCACCTGCCGAATGGCAAATTTGTACCCTCCTTTTGGGTTCTCAACAACCCTAAAGGTGATTCTCTTTCCAGATTTATTTTTGTAAATTTCGCCTTCAAAGGCAAGTTGTAAATATTGTTTTCAGTTCGTCACTAAGGGCAGATGAAAGAACAGATGAAAGAGCAGATGAAAGAACAGATAACTTGAGTGCTTGGATTTGATTTCTGTGATTGATAATTGCATGAATTGCTTAGGCATTGATTTAATTTTTGCATATCTTGTTGCATGCCTTAGACTAATTTAGAGTTTTTGGTGGAAAACCCTAAATTGACTTGGAATTTCAATCAGATAGTCGGCATGGCATCTTCATCCTCGACTGAAAGAATTCGCTTCTCTAGGATAGAGAAGTGTGCCTTTGATACCCCTTGGATCCGTTCTTGGACAAGGCACTTGCAAGGAGATGAGCAAATTCAATGGGAACAGAAATACCACATGGGACAAACTTTGTCCCTGTTAAATGTGCCTATTAATTGGGACATGATCCAAGCAGCCCTGCTTTTCTGGGATCCCCAACTTTCACTCTTCAGGTTTGGGACTAATGAGTTGACTCCCACAATTGAGGAATTCGAACTATTCCTCCGATTTCGTGACCATGGAGAACCAGCTAGGCCAAGTCTCAAAGATAGCTACAAGAATGAAGCTTGTACTTTCTTTGGCCTACCAAGAGGAGAATTCCAGACCTTAGGAGGTGACCAAGCATTCACGCGGGTCTCTAAAACCTTCCTTGCTGAAAAGATAAGGGACAAAAAGCAGGAAAGACCCCGTGTTTGGTGGGACACCTTCACCCTCGTGGTTCTGTCACAACTCTTCTTTCCTACTGGGGGAGACACCATTAATTTGGCCCTCATGGAAATTGTGGACCAACTCCAAGTGAAATTCCGGATTGCACCATTAATCCTTGCTCAGCTATATCATGCCTTGACCATGACCAAGAACGGAACTAGGAGGTTTCAAGGATGCGCTCCTCTCCTACACATCTGGCTTCAAGATCACCTGATGGTTGCTGAACCTGTCAGCCCACGTTATGGGTACGTCCGTGACAATGTCACATTGATGGCCCGAAGAGAGATTAGACCAGACTTACCCTCCAGAGAGGATTGGTTTGACCACTTTCTCCAACTAAAAGGAGAAACGGATATAAGATGGGGAGGCACATTTGACCAAACATATACCCCCGTCATAGCTTTCAGGAAAAGACATTGCCTAGCCTTGATAGGCTTAACCCATGCCATGCCATACTATCCGGTTCGAATTTTGAGACAGTTTGGGAAGTCTCAGGGAATACCGATCAAGGATGAGGCGGAAGGATTAACTGGCCCACTTACATGGGAATTGAAGAAAAAATTGGTGAAGGAATGGCAACACGTGCACATACTCCAAGAGGACATTTTCACTGCATCCGATGTTCGTAATTACGAACAATGGATTGCTCGAGAAACTGGCCTAGACAGCCCACCTCCTCTCCATATCGTCACCTCTGACGATATCCCAGTTCCGCCCCCTGACACATACAGGGATAGGGTGGCCGAACTGCGGGAATCTCATTCTCGGATCCACCGTACATACGTGGATTCCGAGCGTAAAAACAAGCAGGCCAATGAGGCCCTTCAACAGCAGCTTGACACCATGCGCAGACGCGCAAAAGAGGACCGACGTCTGCGGAATAAACTTCTGCGTGCCTTGAAAAGGCGAGACGTGTCCTTTCATTTTGATGATGACCAACCTAGCTAGACTCTGGGTTTGTTTGTTTTGTTTAATTTTGAAATCACTTGTCCTGAATTTTGGCATTGTACCTCTTTTTCATGAAGAATTTTGTGCTAGATTTAATAAAGTCAATTAAGACATCCTCAAATTCCTTTTTCAAACAATCCAGCCCTAATCCTTCAACTTCAAAACTTTCAGGCGATCTGAATAAAGAACTCGCCAAATCCTTTAACCCAAGGGTTCTGAATAAAGAACACCCAATGCTTACCAACTTCCCCATATTCAGAAACTATCAATTTCAAATTCGAGTCTTAAATCTTTAAGGGTTCTGAATAAAGAACACCCAATTCAAAATTTTCAGGCGATCTAAGTAAAGAACTCGCCAAATTGTTTAAACTTTTAAAAGCAAAGGGTTCTAAAAAAGAACACCCCATTTTCTTTACCAACTTTAAAACTTTCAGGCAATCTGAGTAAAGAACTTGCCAAAGGAATTTTTAAACCCATAGGGGTTCTGAGTAAAAAACACCCCATCCTTATCAACTCTCAAGCTTTCAAGTTTCAAGCTTAAACCTTAAAACCCCAGGGTTCTGAATAAAGAACACCCTCTCCCTTGAGCTCAGATCACACCCGTCTGATTTAAAAAGATCACACGGTCAGCCTATGGGGCACTGAAGCCACTGGTGTTTAAACCAGAAAATTGGCGGAGGATCGTCCTGGCATAGCATACCCCGTTGTGTGGCACCAAGGTCAAGTAATTAAGCTAACGACTAAGGTACGCTCGGGTATCCCTAGCCGAACTCTTAGGGCACTAAAGCCACTGGTGTTTAAACCAGAAAATTGGCAAAGGATCGTCCTGGCATAGCCTTCCTCGTTGTGAGGCGTCAAAGTCAATGGTGATTAAACCAACGACTAGCTAAGACACGCCCGGGAACTACTAGCCGAAGTTAGGTGCTAAAACCATCAGAGATTAAACTGAAAACTGGTTAAGGTACACCTGGATGTTGCTGTTGAGCTCATCCCCTGCGGAGACTTAACATGGTCCAACCTCGTAATACTGAGCTCAAACCAACCTTTTAAATCGGGTTCTCTTCCCCAGCCGTTTGGCTAAAATAGACCAGTCTAAACCGGGTTCTCTTCCCCAGCCGTTTGGCTAAAATAGACCAGTCTAAACCGGGTTCTCTTCCCCAGCCGTTTGGCTAAAACAGACCAGTCTAAACCGGGTTCTCTTCCCCAGCCGTTTGGCTAAAATAGACCAGTCTAAACCGGGTTCTCTTCCCCAGCCGTTTGGCTAAAATAGACCAGTCTAAACCGGGTTCTCTTTCCCAGCCGTTTGGCTAAAACAGACCAGTCTAAACCGGGTTCTCTTTCCCAACCATTTGGTTGAAACAGATCAGCTTAGGGTTCTCTCCCCCAGCCGTTTGGTTAAAACAGACCAGTCTAAACCGAGTTCTCTCTCCCAACCAGTTGGTTAAAATAGATCAGGTTCTAGATTCCCAGTCATTCTCAAAATAATTCAAGTAAATTCATTTGGGTTCTCTTTCCCAACTATCTTGGGATAGTTAAAATAGATCTGTAATCATAAAAATTGATAATTTGACTGCATATATCATGTAAAAATTGCACTAATTAATGGTTGTTTCAAGCAGGTACCAAAATTGCTTTCCGAAGCCCGTACCTGTTAAGATCAAGGAAAAGACTTGAAATGGAACAGTCAAGGGAACAGACCTCGCCAGGACAGGACCAGGCAGAGTCCAGCCAGGCATAGACAGTAACTGATCTACAACAGAGGATTGATAGCATGGGTACCATCATTCAGGAACTAATGACAGAATTAAGAGAACTCAGGATGACTCCCCCAGCTGCACCAGTAACTCTGCAGCAACCAATTGTTCCACCGCAGATGGATGCTCCACCACCATACCCTGCGTACCCAGCTCCGTTGGTACCACCTCCACCTCCGCAAGCTGTCCCTCTTCCACAGATTATCGCGCCTGCCCAACTGGGGCAAGAAGAGGAAGATTGGTATAGAACACAGCAGGCCCAGTTTGATGAAAAGATGGCAACCACTAAGTCAGAGGTAGATGCTTTGCGTGAAGAACTGAAAAGCCTACGACCTAGTGCGGTCCCCATGGAGGCTACTTTAGACAGCCTCTGTTTCTTCTCTGATGTCCAACTTCCACCAAAATTCAAGTGCCCTGACTTGCATCAGTTTGATGGCACCGGGTGCCCATTAAACCACCTCAGGTCATACTCTGGAGATATGTGTCAATATGCTAAAGATGAAAAGATAATGATACAGTTCTTTCAGAGGTCGTTGACAGGGGCAGCATACACTTGGTTTTTGAGTCTGGACAAAACCAAGATTAAGACTTGGAATGATTTGGCTGCAGCATTCATTCAGCAGTACCGTTTGAACAGTCAGATTGTACAAACCAGGGCAGAACTGCAGAGGCTAACAAAGAAGAATCAAGAGTCAGTGCGAGAATATGCCAAGAGATGGAAAGAATTGGCAACCCTAGTCCAACCTCCATTACTTGAACAGGAAATGACCTCCTTGTTCATTGCATCACTTGGACAGCCATTCTTTTCCCTGCTACTGGGGCAGAGTACTTCTAACTTCAATGACTTAATTCTGACGGCAGATAGAATTGAAGATGCTGTACGAGCTGGCAAGATAGATGGTGGTGGCCAGGGCCCTACACAGAGAAGGGCTGCGGCAGGACAGAGTAACAGAAATCAGGGGCAAGAGCCTAGGAGGCAGGAAACTCAGGCTGTTAATTATGTACAGCCAACGCAGCCTTACCACATTTCTCAGAGGCCTGAAGGCCAAGGGCAACCCATGAGAAGAACTAGAGAAGAGGCGGAGGCAAGGATGAAGAGGGTGTTTACCCCGTTGCCTTATGCACCTGCAGAATTGTTGGCCACCCTGCTGAAGAAGGGGTACTTACAGATCAAGCCTCCAAATCCTCGAATGGTAAATTCACGAAACTATAATGTGGCAGAGAGATGTGAATACCATTCTGGAGCTCCCGGGCATTCCACTAATCGATGCTGGGACTTGAGGCATGATATACAGGATCTGATAGACAGCAAGAAAATCTCTGTAGATCCCCCAGCACCAGCAGCACCTACTCCTCCTACTGGTACATCCACTAACCCCCTCCCAAACCATAATAAGGCTTCTGGCAGCGGAACAGTACACCAGGTCATCAGTGACCAGGGCAATGAAGTACAGTTTGACCCCTCTTTGTTGATTGGGCGACCGGGGCAAATTGTCAGAATATACCTCCAAGAAGAGATAGTAAAGCAGCAAGTATGCGTCATCAACGGAGATGATGACGAAGAAACCTTCTTGGGGTTCCCTCTGGTGCATTTCAACTTGCCCGAGCCAGAGCCTTTCTATCCTCCACCTGTCCCAAACTCACCCCCATTAAACATCTTCGACATGATGAACCCATTCAATGAACCCGTGGACTTCCTACTAGAACCACCCACCCTTAACTTACACCACCTTCACCTTGACCCAACCTACTCTGTCGTACCTCCACCTTACCAATTCTTACCCATGTACCATGATTCTACCATCACTTCCACTGAAAGAGAAGTTGATCGAATCACCCGTTCGGGTCGATATATCAACCCTAACCCTCCATCTGCACCAGAGGGAGAGACTAGTGAAGAAAGGACAAGGAAAGAGAAAGGGAAGGATGCGGCTTCTGAATTGCCACAGCCCCATAAGAAGAAAGGGAAGGCCCCAGAAGAAGAGATTGAAAAACTCCACTACAGTGCCTTCACTCCGGAGTATGATCTAGTGCAGCAGTTGAATAAGACACCGGCCCAGATATCCATTATGCGTCTCTTATTGGATTCAGACAAACATAAGGACGTACTTACAAAAATACTGGGTGATACTCATGTGCCTGACGATATCAGCCCTGAACAGCTGGAGACAGTAATGTCTATAATTGCTACGCCAGAAGCAATATCCTTTTCCTCAGCAGACTTGCCCCCTGAAGGTCACAATCACACAGATCCTCTGTTTATCACTGTAAGGTGCTCCGACTTGATGGTAAGACGGGTCATGATCGATAACGGGTCAGCTCTGAATATCTGCCCAGTCAGGACCTTCCACAGTCTGCAGCTGAACGTTGATTTGATCAAGCCTAGCTCCAATAATGTCCGTGGATTTGACAATGCTAAGAAGGATTCCCTTGGGGAAGTTACTTTGGAAGTTATAATCGCTGAAAGGGCCTTCTTCATTACTTTTGAGTTGATGGACATCAATGCCTCCTTTAATCTGCTGATTGGAAGACCTTGGTTACATCAAGCAGGGGCAGTCCCGTCCACCTTACATCGAATGATCCGATTTATTTCGGGAAATCAATTGATTACGGTGCACGCAGAAAATCACAGAGAATTTGAACAAGGAGGGGTACCTGTGATTGACTATGAGTTGCCTACTTCCCTGAATTTCCAAGCCATTGAAATGGTGCAGATAAACAGCATTCCTACTCCTCTGCAATCAGACTTGTCCCGCAGAAGGAAAAGGAAGAGCATGTTCGGTGCCGCTGAATGCGCCGACTGGGGCCTCCGAGTAGGAGAGGGACTGGGCAAATACAAGCAAGGCATCAAGTCTGCAATCCAACCATATGACAAATCTGTGGGCTTTGGATTGGGGTTTGTTCCTGAACCTGAAGACTATGCCAGGCTATTTGGCAGGAAAGCTGAACGGAAGAGGGCACGAGCAGAAGGAAGGGACCCAAATTGGCCCATCTGTGTACAGGGCCAGTTATACCATCACTTTGCCAATATGGAGAAGGAAGCTGCACAGGCCATTCAGAACATAGTCCCCAGGGATGGGGTGATGAGTTCAATGATCCAGTTGAGCAAGCGGAAGCTGAGTATCTACAAAGGATATGGGATGAACCTCCCTTGCCCCAGGAGACAGTTACAGAAGAAAACTCAGAGGCTCTCAGTGGGATGATGGAAGAACTGTCTGCTCTATTCTCTTGGCAGTCAGTTGACACTGAAAAACCAGCTATCCCAGAAGAAGCATTTGCCTACCCTTCAGATGAGGTTGAGACACCACCAACTGAGGCTGAAGAAGAAGAGCCAGCTCAGTACATCTACATGATGGAAAGCCAAGACAGTTCAGGAGAACCCACTCCAAGACAAAGGTCTCCCCCACCTCCCATCTGCATTATACACCCAAGTACCAAGGATGGTTTGGGTCAGATGTTCCAGAATATGCCCCAAGTACTGGGACTGCCCACTGAGCTGGCTTATCATGAAACTTATGGTAACTGGGCTCCTGACGAACATTCTTCCTGCAGAAAGGATGAATCATCAAAATCTGCAACCAAGACAATGCCTAAGGTGGAACCACCCCACGAAGTCACTATTCTGGTACCAGGGACTGTCATCCGCCGCGGGGTATGGATCAGTGTATCATCAGAGGATTCAAGTCAGAATCAACCGAAGAAGGGCACAGCTAATGACCCCATCTGCATCTCCTCTGACAGCAGCATCAGCATGATACAGACTGGGAAGGTGAATGCGGTGACCGCTGTAACCAAAGACAAGCACGCACTGCAGAACTGGAGTTCGACGCCACTTGCCACTCGCAAAGCCGAACTACCACAGGGAGTTTCTTCCACTTCTGAAATTCCCCCTGTAGATATTGCTGCACTTTTTAACAAATGCGTGAAGTCTTTTGATTATTTTTTTGCTTCTGTGAATAATTCTGCAAGTAAGCAAACTCAAAATTGCAACCTTAGTATCAATCTCGGCGCACACCCGAAAAATTCGGAGCACGAGATAGATAATCAGGCTGCCAAAATCAAACAAAAATGTCAAAAAGAACAAAAAGAAACCCACGGTGTCGAACAAGAATCAGGTAACGATGTTTGCTCATCACAACCCAATGATTCAGAAATTATCCCCAGTGATTCTTTTGAACTTGAGGATAATGATGAATCATGGGAGACCCCACCTGAAATCCAATTTGCCTTGGACAGACATGAAAAGGGTCTCCAGGCTAACATTGAGGAAACTGAACCTATCAACATAGGTGACACAAAACAACCAAGGATTCTGCAAGTTGGTAAAAAGCTGACATTATTACAGAAAACACAGATAACTGATTTTCTAAAATCCTACACTGATGTGTTTGCATGGTCATACGAGGATATGCCTGGGTTAGACACAGATTTAGTTGTGCATCGGTTACCTATAAAATCTGAGGCCACACCAGTGAAGCAAAAACTCAGACGCATGAAACCAGAATGGGCCCTGAAGATCAAGGAGGAAGTCACCAAGCAGTTAAAAGCTGGGTTCTTGAAAGTTACAGATTACCCAGAATGGTTAGCAAACATTGTGCCAGTCCCCAAGAAAGATGGAAGGGTCAGGATGTGTGTTGACTACAGGGATCTGAACAAGGCAAGCCCAAAAGATGACTTCCCGCTGCCACACATTGACATATTGGTTGACAATACAGCAACCCATTCCATGTTCTCCTTCATGGATGGATTCTCCGGGTACAATCAGATAAGGATGGCACCTGAAGACATGGAAAAGACATCTTTTATCACACACTGGGGCACGTACTGCTACAAAGTGATGCCATTCGGATTGAAAAATGCAGGCGCCACATACCAGCGAGCAATGACTTTGCTATTCCATGATCTAATGCACAAAGAAATGGAAGTATATGTGGATGATATGATTGCAAAGTCAAAAGAAGAGGAAAACCATTTGGTGAACCTTGGAAAGGTGTTTGACAGGCTCAGGGAATGCAAGCTCAGGCTGAACCCGAATAAGTGTGTATTCGGAGTTACTTCAGGGAAGCTACTTGGATTCATCGTTGGGAAACGAGGAATTGAAGTGGACCCAGTCAAAGTAAAAGCAATTCTGGAGATGCCTTCCCCATCCACAGAGAAAGAAGTGAGAGGTTTCCTTGGCAGGTTACAGTACATCAGTCGGTTCATAGCACAAATGACTCCTGTGTGCGAACCCATATTTAAATTACTGAAGAAGGATAACCCAGTGGTTTGGAATGAGGATTGCCAAGAAGCATTTGACAAAATCAAGGCTTATTTGATGAGTCCACCAACTTTGGTTCCCCCTGTACCAGGACAACCGTTAATCATGTACTTATCAGTTACAGAAACGGCAGCCGGATGTGTCCTAGGGCAGCGTGACGATACAGGAAAAAAGGAACAAGCAATTTACTATCTGAGCAAGAAATTTACCAATTATGAAGTAAGATACACATTGCTTGAGAAGACCTGTGGCGCGTTGGTATGGGCAGCTCAGAAGCTCCGGCACTACCTCCTCAGTCATACTATCTTTTTGATCTCAGATGCAGATCCCTTGAAGTACATTTTTGAAAAGCCAATCTCTACTGGAAGGATAGCCAAGTGGCAGGTCATCTTATCTCAGTATGACATTGTCTACACTACGAGAAAGGCAATAAAGGGACAGGCAGTAGCGGATCACTTGGCAGAACACCCTGTGCCTGATTATCAACCACTTCTCACCGGGTTGCCGAATGATGAAATTATGTGTGCCGAATCAGTAGAAAAGGAAACCGGATGGCAGATTTTTTTGATGGAGCCTTCAACATTAATGGGAAAGGGATTGGTGCAGTAATCATTTCCCCAGAAAGAGTCCATCATCCAATAGCAGCAAAACTCTTGCACTAACAACATGGCAGAATACGAAGCATGTGTGTTAGGCTTGCGAGCCGCAATCGAAATGAATATTCAAGAGTTAAAAGTTTATGGTGATTCCTGTCTAATCATCTACCAAGTAATGGGGGATTGGAGGACTAAGGACCCAAAATTGGTGCCATATCAGGAACTGATTAAGGAATTGGAAGAACAGTTCAAAAACGTGACATTTGATTATATGCCACGAGACAGGAATCAGTTTGCAGATGCCCTGGCAACACTGGCAACACTGGCATCTATGGCAAGCATCACTGGTGATACTTGGGTACAACCATTGGAGATAGAAGTGCGGCGCTCTCCTGTCTATTGCTTTCATGTTGAGAAGAGCACACCAAAAGGGGAACCATGGTATGCAGACATAATGAGGTACCTGAGAAACAGGACTTTGCCAGAGAATGCTACAGCATCTGAAAGGCGCACGATTCAGAGACTGGCAGGACAGTTCTTCCTCAGTGGAGACAAGCTATACAAAAAGTCCTATAATGATTCACTGCTGCTATGTGTAACGGAAGAAGAGGCACAACAACTGGTTGATGAAGTCCATGGGGGACAGTGTGGCGCACATATGAATGGGCACATGCTAGCCAGGAAAATATTGAGAATGGGTTATTACTGGTTGACTATGGAACGTGATTGCCACATCCACGTAAGGAAGTGCCGGTTATGCAAAGTTTATGTTGACAACATTCATGCACCGCCCAACACTTTGTACTCAATGACTTCTCCTTGGCCCTTCGCCATTTGGGGAATTGATATGATTGGAGAAATCCATCCAAAGGCGTCGAATGGGCACCGATTCATCTTGGTTGCAATAGATTATTTTACCAAGTGGGTAGAGGCCGTGTCCTTTACAGAGGTCAAAGGGTCCCATGTACTGAAATTCATCAGAAATAATATTGTTTGTCGCTACGGTGTGCCTGAAGCACTTATCACAGACAATGCCAAGAATTTGAATAACAAGGACATGGACAAAATGTGTGAAGATTTGAAGATCAGACATCTGAATTCTACGGCATATAGGCCCAAGATGAATGGAGCAGTAGAAGCTGCCAACAAAAATCTGAAGAAGATATTGGAAAAAATGGTAGTCACCTACAGAGACTGGCATGAGAAGTTGCCATATGCTTTGCATGCATACCGAACCTCAATCAGGGTTTCAACAGGAGCAACTCCTTTCTCCCTTGTATATGGAATGGAAGCAGTCCTTCCCGTGGAAGTGCAGATCCCTTCACTCAGAATCCTGAAAGAAGCAGAGGTTGATGACATTGAATGGAAAGAATCAAGGTTTGACCAGTTGCAGTTGCTTGATGAGACAAGGATTAAGGCTTTATGCCACGGACAGCTCTACCAGCAAAGAATAGCACGAGCTTACAACAAGAAAATAATACCACGACACTTCAAGGTGGGCAACATTGTTATGAAGAAGATATTCCCCCACCAAGAAGACAATAGAGGGAAATTCAAACCAAACTATGAAGGACCATTCATAGTACACAAAGTTCTATCCAGAGGAGCACTAATCCTACAAGAGATGGACGGAACTATTTTTCCTGAGCCAATAAATGCAGATGCAGTCAAACTGTATTATCCTTGAGATCATTCCAATTGGGAAATGAAGAGAGGCCATCTTTGACTCTCCCCCAAACCTGTAAATCCTTTCAAGCACCCAAAAATTCTCCCCTAGTTAGATACTTTTGGGCCTGAAAATCTCTTTTTCAAACCTAGTACAGGTGTTCCTTCGCATCAAAATGGGCATTCCTGGCCCTAACTCAAAAAAAAAAAAAAAAAAAGCAATTGCGAAGAAAATCAAGAAAAAGAAGAGAAGAAAAGCAAGTACAAAGTAAGATGTGGAAAATATGACCCCACACCAAAGAAATAAGCCAGGATGTAAGCCCCAACAATAAAAAAGGCACTGTACAGACCCATAAAATCACAGCCTTCTTGTGCCACTTATCTTTCTTTCAAAACCCCGGCCTAGCCTACATTTCGTCCTATCTTGAAGACCTCTCGGATCCCAAAGTGAATGATCTTGAGCAAAACAGTCAAATCTGCATTTTCTGGCAATGACAGAATTGAATTCTCCCTAAAAGGACCAGACATGGTGAAAACCCAAAAAGGGCGCTATGTGCAAAAAGGGTCAGTCGTGGTCAAAAAAAAAAAAAAAAAAAAAAAAAAACTGGTCTTACCTTGATTAGAAGGGAGCTACAGCAAAAACAGAAACAAGATGAACAATGCATTGAGTGGGGACAGCCAAATGACCTGAAGGGCTCAGATTGGCAGACTGTGTTTGAGTCAACGCTCCAAGGCCTATGATGACAAGACTAAAAATACCAAGCACTCTAATCTATGTCTGGCTTAAGGATTGACTTTTGTGATAATTGCAGGCACAAACACACACTGCCACATCTGTGTTTTTCCGTAATTATTCTGCTTAACTACTCTTGGAATTTCCCCACCTGTGTTGCTAACCCGTGAAGAAGGGTTCATTGCCTTGATCAATAGCCATTTTGATTATGATAAATTAAAGGCTTAGAATAAACCAACCCTGCATATCTGACATTTTGTTCCTTGTACAGGTTCAAAGAAGGGAGAAAGAGGCAAGATGAACATAAGAAGGATACTTTATTCCTTCATTCCCCAACAGAGGCTTCTTCCCTTTCATCTCCAGCAGAGCTCAGAAGAAAGAAGATCAACAATAATCCCTAGAGAGTCATCTAGACAGATCATACTCTCACCAAATCTCCAGTGGAGTAACTCTTGAATGGAAAAGAAGCTCTAATGCCTCGACAAGAGAAAGAACCTGGCAAGAAGAAGCAACAAGGAAGAGCAATAAGGGGCCAATTCGCCCCCTCTTGTAAATTTTGATTTCCCACTTTTGTAAATAGCATAGGATAGAATAGGTGTGTGGTCTCCGAGATGATGGACAGCAGCGCAGAAGCTTCCTCCCGTCCTCCCACCTGCACTCCCAAACCTATACCATGGCCTCCTATAAAAAAAAAAAAAAAAAAACTGAAGTCACTAAAAGCTTTAATGGAAAACATTGTAAAGTGCCTTGCATCAACGCCGAAACAGGCTGATGAGCTCAGATTTAATCCTATCTTTCTCAAAAATAAAGAACTAAGGAACAACCCTATTCAAACCCGACAGAGGGTATAGGGATTCCAAAACCAGGAAGTGATACCAGACATCTGACACTTCCCTTTCTCTAAAAACAAATTTTTGAGCTCGTCGACCATGTCGACAGAAATGCACAGAAATGCAAGGTGCAAAAATAAGGTTCTTTTTCTTCTTTGCCGTTCATCCCCTAAGGTGACTCCAGCAAAGAGGGGCAGCTGTAGACACCTGATTTTTGCACCCCTAAAATGGCAAAAAATGAAAAGTCAAACTTTTAGTCAAACCCTGAGGGGGTCAAAAAATTGACTTTTTAATTCAAGATGATTTGGCCATCAAACTTTACATCATTGAAAAGAGCATTTCGACACGGTTCTAATGCAACTGAGTTTGCTGGAATCGGAGTCCAGGTGAGAAAAATATGGCCCGGTCAAACTTCCAAAAAGCAAAAAGTTGACTTTTTGCTCGGCCCCAATCCAACTGCCAAAATTGATCTCAATAGATAACTGGTTCCGAGCTGATTCCAACGACACTAAGTTTGTTGAAATCGGACACCGGACGAAGAAGTTATGAGCAGTTGAAGTTTCAGAAAAACTGCCCATGTGGCAAAAAGGCAGCAAAAATGGACTAAACCAATAAAATAAATAAGATAAAAGTGTTTAATAATATTTTAATAAAGAGAATCTCGTTTTCTAATAAAATAATCGGAAAAATCGGATAAAAATCCTGCAATAAGCCAAATTGAATAAAGTTTTGAAATCCACATATTTTTAAAACGTGCGGGACCGTATTTACATTACGGGCAAGGCATGCCCGTATTTAAAATACGGGCACGCTTCTAGAAGGAGGACACGCGTCGCCGTACGGCGGAACACGCGTCCCGTACGGCCGAATCTGCGATAATTGCAAATATTCATTTTTCGCCCGTATTTGAATTACGGGCAAGGCACGCCCGTACTTGAAGTACGGGCAAGGCACGCCCGTAATTCAAGTACGGGCACGGGATTTTTGCCTATAAATAGAGAGGCCACCCCCCTTCATTTGGACAAGCTTTCCTCCTTGCTGGCTCCCTTCTCCCTCTCGGTGCACTCCACGGCCAAACCCTGTTCAACCTCCACCACTCCTAACCTAAACCTATTTTAATTCCCAAATTACCCCTACATTTCTAAACTACCTCAAAGCCATGCCCATATTCTCTTTAGTTTGGTTTTAAAACCATCCACCTTAGCCAAGCCCTTCCCAATTCATCCTAGCAAACCTTGGAGGATGCGGAAGCGCTGCAGAAATCATTAGGGAACCACCAAGCACAATTGATCAACAAGAAGGCTACATTGTAAGTATGTTTATAGTTTTTTTAAGAAAAGTATAATTACTTTTAGTTTCTCTTCATTTCTTATTTTTATCTCAATGCTCCTAACCGGTTTGTTGCTTGTTTAAGGCCATGATGAGACTAAAATTAAAGTGGTTATTTCGTTAAAAAGAAAGAGGCTATCCATTAATTAACATGGATATTTTAAACTAATTCATTTTTGTTATAATGTTTTTAAGAACTATTCTACCCCTGTAATTTCCCCTTTCCCTCATGAAAAATGACTGTGATTGACCAAGAGAAAGAAGAAAAAAGAGAAGAAGTGAGCTCAAGACTACAAGGAACATGAAAAAGGAAAAAATGGCTTTATAAGCCAAATAAAGCAAATGTGGAACTTGGAAGGAAAGCAGAAGACCAGTGAATGTTACCAGAAGACCCAAGAAAGCCGCCGGAATGATCCCAGAAAGAATCGGCAGCAAACATGCAAGTTGAGTCGTGCCCGTAAACTCAGGCCGGTCCAGCCGGGACCGTGTCTGATTCACGGGCGAAGGGGACCGGAATCCATTCACGGTCAGGCTGGACCGTAGAGCAAACACGGGCGAAATGTGAAATAATGTAAAATTTGTCATTTCTTGGTTCGGTTGGACCTGATCCGGTCTAAGCCGGCTTGAACCATCCTTTTAAAACATTTGGGCTACCTTAAGCCCATTTCTGACTTTGGGCCCATACGGGCCCATCAAGATTCCCTTTGGGCCCACTTGAGGGCCCACTTCTGACCGGTCCAAACCCGGCCCGTTTTCAATAAAACAGGCCCAGGCCACTAGACTTTGGCTAATGGGCCCATTCCAAGCCCACTAAGCCCAAACTAAAATTGTAAATATATAAAACTTAATAAAATAACTAAACGGGTTACCCAATAACCCAACTGGGCCCAAGGCCCAACCATGGCAACCCACGGGTCTTCCAACGGGACCCGGGTGTGCGCACCCCGATTTCGGGCCGCACGACGAGGTGCAAGCGAAGTGATGCTCGCCTCGGGACTGGTTTGGAGTCGCCACTGCCTGAGAGGTGCAGGCAGACACAAAAGGGGTACCTATCCGGGCCTAACTATTCTGGTCTGCGGCTTTATTAGAGATCTGAGCAAGTTCTCGGTTACGTCTAGGGAAGTCCGAAGACACCCTAGCCCGCCTCGTCAATTGACAGGTCCCGTGGGTCTCCTTGGTCTTGAGTCAACTTAGTTCTCACCCTTCCTAGACCAGCATGCACACTTATTTGGTCTGAGTGGGGACCATTGATGGTGTGGGTCCCTTTTTATTTGATTTTATCTTTCTTATTTATTTAGATGAAGTGGGTCGGACCCGGGTCTCGTTGGAAGACCCGTGGGTTGCCAAGGTTGGGCCTTGGGCCCAGTTGGGTTATTGGGTAACCCTTTTTTGGTTTATTTATCAGATTTATTTATTTACATTTGTTTGGGCTTGGATTTGGCCCACTAGCCTATGAGTTAGGTGGCCTTGGGCCCGTTTTAAGGAAACGGGCCTGGTGTAGACCAGTCTAATGTGGGCCCACAAGTGGGCCCATGGGGGTCTTGATGGGCCCGTCTAGGCCCATGGTCTATTTATGGGCTGGGAATAGCCCAAATTTCCTAAGAGACTGGTTCAAGCCAGTTTGAGTCGGGTTAAATCCCACTAAACCGAAGAAAACAATTTTTAAACCAATTTCTTAATTTGACCGCACTTATTGTGCGGTTCTGCCCAAACCGCTCTGTAAGTGCGGTTGTCTCCCGAACTTGCAGTTTTGTTCCGATTTCGCTCTGAGTCAGTTTGATTGATCTCCTGGGGATTCCGGCAGCTTCTGTTGGAGTTTCAGCACTTTTAAATGGTTCAAAGCTCTTATTCTTGGCTTAAATGTCTTCTTTTTCGGTGTTCCGCCGAAAGAAAAGATTTCATTTCTTCATTGCACTTTCAGTCTGTTGATGAATCTGCATATGTGGGGAATCGAGAAGGGAGAGAGGGGAATAATTACGGGGTACAAAAGATGATTAAAGGAGGACAAATCCCTCCTTAAATTAGTTGATCAAATTAACACCAAAAGAAAAAGGTTAGTGCACAAATGTTTGACTAAGACCCTTCTCTCAATGAGAAATCTCTCTTCTCCCGTCTTTTTCGTGTAAGGGAGCTCCCCTCCCGGGGAGTCCCATTTGTATGCACAAAATAAACAAACAGGTTAGAAATAAACACGGTAAATGATAGCCTTTTAAATAGCCAGAAAGATAACTTGTTTAGAATACTTTGATAACAATGAATGCTACAAACAAAGCAATGGAAAAACTTACAGTGTTATTATTACCTTGCTCTTAGGTGTAGAGGTTCTCTGATTGATTTTGGCAGCGCTTCCGCACTCCCGTTGATTTTCAAAAGTGGATTTGAAAAGGGGTTCTCTTGCCTTTGGGTTGAAAGGATGAGAGGAGAAGAGAACGGGTAGAGTCTAGGGGCAATTTGGGTATTTCGGGTTTTGGTATTGGGAGAGACAGAGGTTGGGCAAGGTTCGGACGAAGAAAAAAGAGGAGAAAGAGAGGGGGAACAGTCAAAGGGGGCCTCTTCCTCAAATGGGGGGCTGGCCCTCTATTTATAGGCAAAAAAGTGCCGGAACCGTACTTGAAGTGCGGTTTGGTCACAACCGTACTTGAAGTGCGGTTGTGACAAAATTACACTAAAAAAACAAAAACCGCACTTTAAGTGCGGTTGGCATTCAACACGTGTAAATTTGCGCGAATCTGCCAGTTGTCGCCGTACAGGACACGCGTCCACTTTCTAGAAGATCGAAACCGTATTTGAAGTGCGGTTCAGACTAAACCGTACTTCAAGTGCGGTTGCGCACGTTTTTTAAATGCCGGATTTCAAACATTTTATCAAATTTGATTTTTAGAAGGATTCTCATCCGATTTATTATTATTTAATTATAAATATCTTTAGATATTTATTAAAATATTCTTAAAATATTAAGATATTTTCAATAAACACTTATTTTATTTATTTTGTCCATTTATTCTGCTTTCTGCTGCGGTTTTTGCCACACTGGCAGTTTTCTTGAAATTTCAACTGCCCATAACTTCTTCGTCCGACGTCCGATTTCCGCAAACTTAGTGTCGTTGGAATCAGGTCGGAACGCTCTATCCAAGGGGATCAATTTGGGCAGTTGAATTGGGGTCGAGCAAAAAGTCAACTTTCGCTTCCCCAAAAGTTTGACCGGCTCATAACTTCCTCATCTGGACTCCGATTCTGGCAAACTCAGTTGCGTTAGAACCATGTCGAAATGCTCTTTTCAATGAGAGGAAGTTTGATGGCCAATTCTCTTTGGATCAAAAAGTCAAATTTTGGCCCCCTCAGGGTTTGACTTTTTTAATTGAAATTTCATTTTTTGCATTTTCGGGGGTGCAAAAATCAGGTGTCTACAGCGGGTACCGACCCACTTCACTTAAATAAATAAAAAGATAAAATCAAATAAAAAGGGACCCACACCTCCAAAGGGCCCCGCCAGACCTAACAAGTCAGCATGCTGGTCTAGAAAGGGTGAATTTGACTCAAAAACCAGGAAGACCCGAGGGACCCGTCAAACCGACGGGGCGGACCGGGGTGTCTTTAGGACTTCCCCGGATCGTAACCGAGGACTTAGCTAGAACTCTGAAAAGCCGCAGACCAGACTTAGACCCGATTAGGGCAAAACCGTGTCTGCCTGCACTCTCAGGCAGTGGCGACTCCGAATGTCCCGAGGCACGCACCAAAGGTGCGCCCGGTGTGCGATCTAGGCCAGGTTTAGGTGCGCACAGATAGAATGACACCCATACCTTCAAATCTGCACTGAATCCAATTAATTTCATTATCCCAATTGTTGACCGTATGCACCATCCCAAATTTTCTGATGAAGGACTCCCAAATGATTCTTGTCCAAGAGCACTTGAAGAGCAAGTTTTGAGTTTCCAGGATATGTCCACAAAACAAACATTTACTATGATGATTCATACCAAGTGCTTCAATCTATCAATTGTAGCTAACCTACCCATCAATAACCAAACTGATTTATTACTGCCCATCTGAAGTAATAAAGTTCGTTAGGCTAATTTTTTATTTTATTATTTGTGATCATTCATTTTAAACTTCTATAGGCATCATTTAAATATTATTATGATTTATGTTCAGATTGGTTCAAATAAAATTTTTTAGATTTTAGTTTTCATTTAATCAATTAATTGACTTCTAATGATATGTTTGATTCTAAAAGATTGCATACTAGACTATGCTACAAAGAACAAGTCATTATAAAGATGTCTTTATAAGGGCAAGTGAGCTTTTTCCCCAAGATTAGATTATCCATAAACGAACATTGTATTAGTAAATAGTAATTAAGTCATGTAAATAGCCTTTCAATTAGGCATTGAAAACATTTTTCTCACCAAATTTTGTCCTTTTTATAAGCATCTGCATACAGCATACGCTAGATCAATCAAAACATGAAATATCATATTTTATCCTATTTATGGTAGGGGAATGCGTAGCGCGTAGCAAAGAGGTAGAAACAAAGAGCATTACATGAACAGTTAGTTATTGATACACGTGGCTTAATTAACCGAGGCGTTAGAGTAAATTTGAAAAAATATGGAGGGCATTTTGGGTATAGAATTTCAGGAATAAAACAGGGGTTGGCTTTATATAATAGTACAAATATGGTTATTTGCACATTATTCTATATAAGTCAAAAAAATATTAATAATAACGGGACCATTTGAGATGCTCAATTCGCTATAAAATTTGAGATGCACATTGGAAGGTGAAGAATGAGTCTAAGTAAATTAACCGAGACAGCCCTTTTAGCAGAGAAGCTATTTCAAGGAAAGCAGCCGATAAAAAAGCATCACTGTGTCCCTTACCACGATAAGGCAAAAGAGAGTCAAACGATGCTAGTTAAAGTTGGAACAGCGTACATAATTCTGTCAGATGAAAGGGAACATTAGATAGCTCCATGGAAACTGGGTGGACCCCCTAAGCCCCGAGAGACTTACACCTTGTTTGATAAGCTTAACTTGACCAAACCCACTACCGCTTCCTTTTCCTTCTCACTTTATATCCCATTACGTGTCTGGCGAAAGAGTTTAAAACAAAGAAGGGGTACGTACACACACGTGGGATTAACAGATTTGGGTGATAAAGTAAATTTGAAAAAAATTAGAGAGCGTTTTTGGTATAGAATGTCAGGCAGAAAACCGGGGGTTGACTTCATGTAATAGTGTAGATGAATTATTTGCATCTATTTTTCCCTTTTTCTCCTTTCCTTTCTAATGGTTTCTCCCCCCGGGAATTCTATCTCCAGTATACGATCACCTTCCATCTCATAGTCAGAAGGCAATAGACCAAATTAAAACCTAACTAAATAATGATCGAAAAAGAATGCAAAATAGAGAAGAGAAATCCATTATTATTATCTTGCATGAAATGTATACAATTGGTAGACAATCTTTTCGTTGTATAATGAAAGCATAATAGAGATAAAGAAGAAAAATCCTACAGTTTTAGGAAAGAATACCTTAATAAATCTGAATCAATATGGAAAAGAAAAAATAGTTAAAAATATGTGGCATGAAAATTGAAGAAAAAGGGACAAGAAGAATAGTAAAGGAGGTAATTTCAAGTAGCTTGGGTCATCAAATTTGAGCTAGTTAAGGAGCCTCACTAGCTATCTCTTATCCTAATAATTTAGGTTGATATACTTTAGATCCTAGACAATTATAATCAATATACTATATACGAATACAGGTTTCACAGTGCTTGTTATAAATATAGGATTCTGCAGGGAACCAATGTCTGTCTCGAAGAAAATGCCACCAATGTGTCCTTTAATGTACGGATTTCGGGTTGCAACAATGCCCAATGGGATTTGATGTCATACTAAAGAAATGTTGAAAAGGAATACCCAATCAAGTCATATAGGTCCCCAAGAACAAGCACGTCAATAGATGATACTGATTGCAGAAAGTTAATTGAACAAAAAGATTGAACAAAGTTATATCGCAAGATAAACATCATAATGGTTACTTTAACATGAAAAGTTCATCCGTAATGCAACCCACTTAATGGAGTTGTTAATTTCTCAACTGGGCTGGAACTTAGTGGGATATTTGTATTGTTGCAGTTGGTGAGGTAATACTATATTCTTTTTATCGTACTTGTAACTTAAGTTTTATGTAAAAGGTTAGAAAGATCTACTTGTATTATTTCTTATTTGAGAAAGTGGAATATTTGCTCGGATTGCTCCGTGGTTTTTTCTTTCTTATTAAAGGATTTTGCATGTAAATCTTGGTGTATCTCTCTATTATCTTCCATGTGTTTAATTATTTGCATCTTATAACTACTAGTGTATTATACTCGTATATTAGCTTAGTTTTTGTTTGCAATTCCCTATTTGTATTATCTACTTTACTCACATACCATCCCAACAAACCATGTATTGACTACATCACTTTACCAAAAGAAAATAAAAAATGTACTGACTACATAACCAATATAGGATTAGATGCATTTTCTTTTTATTATCTTGAATAATTCTTGAACATAAAGTCTAAAAATTCTATGCATGAATGAATTTAGTTGCTCTCACTCAACTATGAGAAGAAAGGAGTGGGAAAAAGAAACAACTTTTGTGCTTTGAGTAATTCTCTCTTATGAGATCTCTATGCCCAAAGCTATGAGAAGTATGGTCCTAATTTTAGCAATTTTAACTCAAGTAAAAACCCATTACGTTGTTAGCCTAATTTTAATAAAACTTATGTTAGGTGATAGGCATCTATATAGGAGCCTCGTTAGTTCAATCTGTCCAAATCCAATAGTCTTGGTGAATCAATCGATCAATTCTCACTTTAATTATCTATCTCTTTAGGCTAACCAAGGAAAAAAAATTGAAGAATAAGAAGGAAACTAAGCTATTCATTCTTCTTGAGTCTATCTAATGCATAGAGAACAACACTTAACTACACTCAATTAACTATATATACACATTGGTTATTTTAAGTTCTTATAGCTATCATGACTCATGAGTTGTCAATTGTATCAAAACATAAAAGAAGAGGATGAACGACAGAAACCGAAATCCAATAAGCATAGGGGAGGATCAATTGTTACATGAGGTTCTAGACCAAAAAAAAAAAATTAGAAAAACTTTAAAATTTAATGGTAGAAGTGTTTTTTTTTAACCCTTTTTTCTTTACCCTAACAAAATATTGTACTTTCTCCCTTTTATTAATGAAAATTTTCTTTCAAAATTTAAGGAGAGCCACTTAAAGGATAGTAAGAGTAGGGAAGGAATTGAAACTCAAAAATAAATTAAAGTAAAATAAAAAAATGGGGGAAGGAAAGTCTGGGGGTACTCTTATAGTTAGGACGCCATCATGACAAAAAAGCATATATACGACTTTGTGTCAAGATTTTGGAAAGCAAAGAGTTGATGACTTGACAATCTTCTACAATTTCTTTTTTTCACTTTTTTTTGCTTGCTTACACATCCCATTCTTCCTTTTCATTTGAAATGATATTTTGTCTTCCCTTTGGGCATAGTTATATCCAATTACATAAGAGCTTTTATATTAGGAGAAGTGAAGTGAACAACCAAGATTATTATATTAATAGGGATTTAAAGGAGTGAAATCATTTGGGATATGCTTGCCGTACTGTAGTCACCCCAAATTGCACAAAAAAAATGAGGAAATAATAAAAATATGTTCAAAATATATTACTTGAGATTTAATATATGTTAAAACCTCAAAATCTCTAAAAAATGTGCTTCCTATATTTACCATATGGTTTTAACTACTCTTGTTCTGTCCGTATATATAATACGGATGGATTCATGCATTACTTGTAAGCGCAAGTGGCTGCCATGTGTCGACTGAAAGCTTCGGCTGTTATGCCACGTTGGCAGCGCACATGGGAGCGTAACTAAATTTCAACCGTAGCTTGCTTACAGATTTCATTAATTTTGCCATGTTCGTATGTATCATACGGTTTGGTCAAAACCGTATGATATATACGGACAAGGCCATTTTAAGCATTTTCGTAAAGGCTCAGGATCTGAGCTTTATTTACCCTTTGTACCTCTCTCTAGGAGACTCGATCTACCTTATTTGCCCTCTGAAACTTTTAGATTTACTTCAATTCATGCCTTAGGCTTGAATTAGAAGAATTTAGAAGGGTATGTTGGCCTACCCTTGGGACTTTCCTACCCTTGTTCTTGCCTATAAATAGAGGGCCTCTCCTCTAACAAAGGGTTGATAATCTGAAGGTTGAAAGCTCTTGAAGAAGAAGGGAACCTTTGCCCAATTCTCCACTCAAGCACTAAAGCAACCAAGGTGAGCTCCTACACTCTTCTTCTTCTTCATTTTATTTCAATTCAAGCACACTCTCATCTTCTACCTTTCTGTGGATAAAGCCTTGTGTGTGTTTGTAACCCCAAACCATGCTTAAAGTACCTTAAGCGCGCACCCTCTCTAGCCGTAAAACATGAAGAGAGTGCTAGGGGAAACAAGTATTGGAATAGATCCTTTAGGTTTAGAATCATTTGTGATGAGATAATTGTGTGATTTGTGTAAATTCGTGTGTGCTTGCTGTTTGTATTTGATTTTGTTTCAAATATGGAGAAATTACATAGATCTATACTCTCTATAGCATTATATCTCAATTCGCTCCTTCAATTGGATTATCAACACACTTTAATGCACACATCCACTTAATTTTGTCAAAATAGGCATAGATCTTAGATCTACTATGCTCAATATAGTAGATCTGAAATTAGAGGCCTTAGAGCAATCTCTCAGGACTTTTTTAAGTTGATTTTAATTGTTTTTAGTTCTAGAGAAGACCTCATGGTCTAATCTCTCTGATTTGATCAAATCTCCTTTAACTTGGCTAGATTTGGCTCTTCCTCTCCAAATGATGAGCAATTTGAGCCAAATCCATGCACTACATCTTTTTGAGTGCTTTTCAACTCATTTCAAGTGATTTCAAATCTGATCATATGGATCAAGCACACATTCACACTGTTTTGGCTTGATTTTACTTAAATTTTACAGACCTGTACCCTTTGTGGGATCATTCATAACTTCATTGTATGGATGAATTTTTGAATGATTTCAAAGACATATAAAAGGTGAAGAAGTCTAGTTTAATCCTATAAAATTTGAGCAATTTATATGAAGCCGATTTTTCAAACCATCTGATTGAAGTTGATGAGTCAGATCAAAGCAGATTGTTGTACATGTCACTTTTGTTGAACACCAAATGCTCATTTCAACTTCGATTTGAGTGATTTCAATTTCCTAGTCTTCCTTTATGAGTCTACTTTCAAATTCAATCAGTTCATAAGTTTTTACTTTAATTTGAGTCATGTGTGCTTGATTGACCCTGTACTACTTAGTAGCATATTACAAAGTCAATCTGTAATCTTCTAAGCATGTTTGGGAGAGCACACAAACTACAAATGGATGAAGTTTTGAGTAAGGCCTATTCCATTCGAAAGATGGTATCTCATACTTCGGCTCCGTTTGTTTTGATGTAAAATCTAATACGGAAAATGTTTTCCGAGTAAAATGGGGTTTTTCACGTGTTTGTTTCAATGTAAAATACAATACGATGTAAAACGATTTTCTTAAAAGATAGCTATTTTCCGGAAAATGACATATCACTAAAAATGTCGTATGTCATTTTCCGGAAAATGGATCACGCATGATATCTAGCAGAAGTGTAACTCGGGTCAGTTCGATTCAGGTTGAGGTTAACCCAAAACCAAACCGAAATATTTGCAATCAATCCAAAATGAACCGAACAGCATTCAAAAACCAAAAATATAAAACCGAAAATCGAACAAAAAATAAATAAAAAAACCGAACCAAACCAAATTATAAGTGATCAACTCAGTTCGGTTTTGGCAAATAATGAATTCAGTTCAGTTTAATTGAGTATCCAACCCAAAACCTATAAAATCCCAAATTTTAATGAAATTAAAATTTATTATTTTAGTAGTTAATTAATGCTAAATTGGAAAATTTTACAGAGTTGGAGATCGAAAGGGTTTGATCGGATTCTCGAGTGAACCGGATGGAGATAATTATAATTAATTATGTATGAGAAATTTCCAGAATTTTTATTTAGTTGATTTTTGCTAGGATGAGGTGACAAATAAATAATATTAATGTTAAAGAGCTGCTAGTATAGGAAAATGCGGTAGTGTGGCATCGCAGCAAATTAGGAGTTAAAATGGGTTGGGCGGCAAGTATAAAATGAGGGGAAATGTTGCTGGTTTGGTCGGAGCTCTTGAATAAATTGATTGGGATCTCAGAGGAAAGAGGAGAGTAGCACCATTGCATGGGAGCTGAGTTGGAGAAATTCCAGTAGGTGGAGAGCTCGAGTGGTATGAGTAACCTCGGTTAGTAAGAGGTGAAGCAACCTTGCTGTTTGCAACCAAAAGTCCAGATCAGAATTGGAGTTCTCGTCCAATCTGAGTGTGAATTTCAGGTTAGATAACCTACACTAAGATCCAAACAGTAGAAAGTAATTTGAATTGAATGAAGGATCAGATCGAATGGAATCTGATCCAGTGTTGGTGGAAAAAAAAAACTTCAGATCGGTGCTAAGCGTGGGGAAATTGGAACTGCAAATCTAGAAGGCTGGCTGTGCAAATTGAAGGCTTAGCAAAATTGATTCAGTAGCTAGGTAACTATCATATTATGATTTCAGAATTTGTCATTTTCAAATCTGGACACAGAGTTGTTTTAAATCTGAGATTATGGTTCTGAGAAATACTGAATTGGCGTTGCATACCTGAGTAATCATTAATTCCTTGATTCAATGAATGCTGGAAATGTAGATCTGAATGAGCATGAGTAATTGAATTTCCTGTTCTTGTTTAGTCATGGCCGAATGGGCATGGATGGTGCTGTAATTAGTTTCAAACAAAAAAAAAGAAAATAAAAGAAATTATGATTGCTGAATGAGCAAGTATATTAAATAGTATTGTAGATGTTGAACAGGAGAAGCATGGACTGATTCAATTGGGAAATTGATATAGTACAGATGTAGAAGAATTTTTAGAGGGAATTCTATGAGTGGCTGATGTTTGTAATAGGGCCTGAATGACTTAAATAAATTAAAAGGGAGTAGCCGAATCCTGTTTTGCTGTTTTGAATCCAAATCTGTGTAAATTTTATACTTGTTCCAAATAAATTCTCAGGCCAAAGCTGTAGGTTAGTAGGAGTAATATGGTTATGATTTTTAGTAATAATATCATGAAGGTACAGGTTATAAGTAGGAGGCATATTGCTGTACCTGAACTGAGTTCAGAGAAATGGCATGCCCAACTAATGAGAGTGTTATGGATTGATGACTACAGAATTTTGAATGAGTGTAAGGTATATATATAGTGATTAGATGAGCCTTGGTATAGCTGAATTTACCAATCTATATTTAGTCCTTGCTGTGGTGGTTTGGTTGTGACTAAGTTAGAGAGGAAAGTACCTGGAACTGAGCACAAGGGCCTGGGCGTGAGCTGTTGGGACCTGGTGTTGAGTGTTGGTTATAGGCTCATACTTCCTTGGGTTTCAGCTCCAGTTTTGTTTTCTTCTCCACCAGCTGTTGTCTTGAGCAGAATTGGTTCCATATAGTTAAAAATATGTGGTAGTTATCAATGTTGTTAATGGAGTTACTCTTGGGAAATTTCAATACATGAGATCAATGCACATTTGAGGAAAGGTAAAGGCTGGAAATCTGGAGATATAACAGTGGAGAATAAATGAAAACCTGAAATGTTTAGTGAAGTAAATTTCTGTTAGGAAAGTAAATTCTGGTGTTAGAATGTTATACTTAAGTTGTAAATTCTAGTGTTAGCATGTTATGCTTAAGTTGTAAATTCTAGTGTTAGCATGTTATGCTAAGGTTGTAAATTCTGGTGTTAGCAGGTTATACTTAAGTTGTAAATTCTGGTGTTAGAATGTATACTTAAGCTATAAATTCTGGGGTTAAAGTTATACTACTTCAGGATTTAAAATGTTATACTTAAGGTTATAAATTCTGTTGTTAAGGTTATATTACTCCATTCCCAGCAGTAGGTTATACCTCTGTTATTTTACAGGTGGTGCTGAACCAATCTAGAACAGTAACTAGAATGTTATATCTGAGATTTTACTAAAGAATCTCTGTAATGTGTAAATGCAGGAAAATGGTAACTGTTAGTGCATATAAAAATTACAGCAATCTCTGTAGTATATGACCAATCTGTAAGCAGCCACAATTCTTGATTGGTTGTGGATTGGTGTTGACTTTAATTAATATTTAGATGAGTTGTATGGTAAAAGGGCATGATAGATAAATGAGATACAGTTTTCCATGGACTATTTACCTATTCAGGGATTATTATACATTGGAATGGTTTTAGTGGAGATTGCCAACTAATGAGGGATGGACGAATGGAGTTGCTGTATATTTTCTCGAAAAGGGGCGCTCAGCACTTTTCAGATTTATCATGCCAAATGCATAACTGTTTCTGATATGGCAATTAGGGATTTCTTTTGGGTAATTTAAATAGGTGTAATGGCAATATTTTGGGTGGCATATAGATGCTGGAACTGAATACATTAAGGTGTAAACAATGTATGCAAAAAGGGTTATTAGTTAATAAATTATGAGTTATTATGGAATCAGATTTTTGTCTAGCTATTCTACTTTGTAAATTGGTAAACCTTAGGTGTTGGTTTTTGCCTATAGAATCAAATAGCAGTAATTGAAAGGGAAGGGAGTAAACAGAAGTTAAAAAGAGAAAAGGGAAACAGATCGGTAATTAATTACTGATTTTTTTAAGGTAAACCTGAGTAGGAAAATTGTAGGATTTCATAGGTGAGTTAAAAGTATTAATAGAAAGCATTAAGAGGAATGATAAATGGTGTAAACTAATGGAAATATTCTGCATGAAAGTTACTGTTTGGGATTGGAACAAGTAAAACGAGTTTAAGTGTTAATATGAAGTTAAATTTTGGTTTGAACATTCGAATTTGCCGGTTTAGCTGAAATTGAGCAATTACACCACATTTTGACTACGAAAAGGAAATTTTGTGCAATAATTTGAAAAATAGCTTGGAATCAAATTATTTTTGGTTAATGTGATTAATTGTTTTCTCTCTACACTTGGGCAATGTTTTGGATTTTATTGCATTTGATGAAATGATAGTTATTTTCCTCCATGTATCTCGGAGATGCCCCGTGTAGCGCGGGATGGTATGATCAAGAGTGAGATGAGTTGTGCTTATTGGTTTTCACTATTGGTTTTGGTTATAGAGTCTAGTGGGCATAGCTCGTTATGGATCCATGTTAGGAGCTAGATAGTGGAAAAGATCGTTTCTTTGCTAGTGGTAACACTTTGTTCACGTACGCGTTCCATCGTGTACCTCGATGAGGCCTTCTCTGTATCTGGTTGGCTGCGGCTATGTTAGGATAGTACATGCCAACTCATCCTGTATCTGGTTGGGTTCTCCCGCAATAAGTCGATGACCGTGTAGCTCGGCTTCGCACATAAGCCGGGAGGTGGCATAGTGAGCTTGGTTTTACACTAGTTAAAGGCGATTTATTCCATGAGTCCAACATGGACTTACCTCCAATGAGTGCACAGTATTGTTTTCGGTTACACGGTGATTGTTAATATATTTCTTTATCAGTATATGTTGTTACCGGTTTATTCGGGTTAACCAGCAAGCTTGGTGATTGTTATTAATGCATGGTTATTCTAGGAGCATGTTTGAGGACTGTTGTTAAATGTTTTATACATGCATTTGATACTTGCTGAGATATTCGTATTTCATTCCGTTTGTTTTGTTTTGTTTTCAGATCTTAGTGAGGATGATACTCGCGGGGTTGAGCCAATTGCGGGTTACCCTGGGTATAGGGAGAGGACTATTTGGTCGAGTGACCCCTGAGATTCATTTAGCGGTTATTTTCATTTGAGATAGTGAGTAGTTTTGAATTGTAATTCTTTCAATTCATGGTGATTGAGTGATTGGGATATTCTAGCGAACTCTGATATTTTGTTGGTAATAATAAATCGAATGTCATGTTTTCTTACACTCTGATATGGATCCTGCGGGTTGTTTATCTAACCCTCGGGTACGAGTTACGGTTCCATTACGTAACCCGGATCTGGGGCGTTACAAAACCGAACCGACTTAGTTTGGTTTAAGGATTTTTGGACCAATATTGAACCGAAAAACTAAACAACCAAACCAAATCAAAGTCGATTGGTTTGACTTCTTTTTATCTGGACCAAGTTGCACCCCTAATATCTAGCATAAGAAAATGAAAAATTCTCATTTTCTAACTCTATTTTCCAGTGTCCATCCAAACAGTTGAAAAACTTTGATTTTCTTGAAAATATTTTCTGATGTAAATCGTTTTACATCAAAACAAACGGAGCCTTCATTCATATCAATTTTCAAGGATTCATATGGAGCCAATCTCCACGAATAGGCTTTCAAAGTTGGCTACTCCCTGCTTTTACTGTTTTACAATAACAATTTTGAACAAGTGTATTTTCTTTTATTTAAATTGGATTTAATTAAAATTTTTACTAAACCCTTTACTTCATATAATCTTTCAAATGGCTTTGGTTTCACTCAATTTGAGTTTGAATTGAATGATTTATGATTGATTGAGTTTTCCAAGTTTAAATGGCTTAAACTTGAGTTAATTTTTCCAGATTTGTTTTAGTTTGCTTTTCTTCAATTTTTACTTGATCATGAAGTCCTAGAAGTGATATATCCATAGAAAGAGTCTAGGATCACACATCTATTTGTTTACTTTACATGTTTCTTTGAATGATCTTTGCTTGCAAGCAACATTAAGCATGAGTAGCATATGGCAACCACCTTTTGTGAATGAGTAGGGGTGCTTAACACTTTCCCCTATTTATAACCTAACCCCCTTATCCAATCTCTGGATTAGACCATAAATTAGAGCTACTTAAGCTCTATTTTGTCCTTTTTATGCACATTTTGGTATCCATTTGTGAGACATGGGAAAATCACCGGAATGATCATCCCTCCGTCAACACACGGGCTCATTGCGAAAATGGGAGAGTCGCCACCATTCATGATTTTGAGGTGAGAATGGACATCAAAGGAATTAAAAACAAGCAAAAAAGAGACAAAAGAAACATTATAGGGTAAAAATAACCCTACTTGAAAATCAAATCCAGAGATGGGTAAGGGGATTAGATTATGAACGGGGGAAGGTGTTAGGCACCCCCATTCATCCACACGAAGTGGTTGCCAAGTGTATGTTCATGCAAAAATAGAAATCTTGCTAAAATCATAGAAAACCTTGAAAAATGACCAATGTATGATATTTTCACATGAAGATCTAAATGGGTTTTAGATCCTCTCTTATGTCAATATCATTTCTGGAATATCTCAAAAGATGGAAATCAAAGCACAAGTTGCTCAAAAACCAAGTTAAATCAAATCCGGAAAATTCGGTAAAAAGTATGCCATTTGTCTTGAAATCATTCAAATCCAATTCTAAATTGAACCAAACCAAATTCATTTGAAAGATTAGGGTAAATAAGAGTCTCATGCAAAATTTCACTTCATTCCGATAAAAATCCTAGGAGTTATGCTCCTTTGAAGTTGCTGCTGGGGATTTTTAAAAGTGATAAGTGGGCAACTTTGGAAAATTGCATAGAAAAAACCACTTCATAAAAAGCCACGAAATTTGGTGTGATTGAAGTCTGTATGGCCATCTTTCAAAAAAAACTAGCCTCATACCAAAATCCCTTCGGATGTGCCTTGGGTGGTCTCCCGAACAGGCCCCGAAGATCATAGATTTACCCAGAAAAGTACAAATGAACAGTTCTGAGTAAATCGGCTACCAATAATTCAAATGGAATCCAAAAATTATGAAACCAACTGGATTTGAAAATAGACTCATAAAGGAATACTCAGAAACAAAAATCACTCAAATCGGACTTAAAACGAACACATGGCGCTTCGTCGAAGTGACAAGTTCTTTTTTTGAACCTGAACTGTCCACTTAACTTCGACAGAGAGGTGTCAAAAATCCGTTCAATGGAACTTTATGAAATTTGGTGGACATAAACTAGACAGCCTCACCTTTCCCATGGTTCTAAAATCGCTCCAAAATTCATCCGGACAATGAAGTTATGAGCGTCCGAAGTAAGGGTACAGGTGCTGTCCAGTTAGGCCATTTTTGAAGAAAACCAAATCCGAAAAAGTGATAAAGTGTGTGAGATTCGTGTGAGATGAATCCAAAAATTTTGAAAATCACTTGAAAACACTCCAGAATTGATTGAGGCCATTTATTTGAGATTTATCACAATAAATGTAATAAACCCCAAATATGAGCCTATCCCGCCAAAAGAGTGTAATATGTGTGCAAGAGTGAAAAACCAAGCAAGATTAATACAACAACATATCATGCATATAGATTCAACCAGATAGGTTCTAGCATAGCCTAGGGTTCCGTTCCATTATCGTTTCCCTCTGTTCTCTCTCCCCGTTAAACACGGTTCTTCGAGATAATCAAGGGTACTTTGATTATGGAACGGTTTTCAATCATTCAAAAGCCTTATGCTACATGGGTTCTAGCACTAGGGTCAATCCCCAGTCTCGTTTCTCCTAGATCCCGCCTTCACGTTTTACGGCTAGGGGGAGTCTTGAGATACTTTGAGCCAGGGAAGGATTTCCACACACAAAAAGAGGCTTTATTCTACAGAAAGGTAGAAGAAGAGATCTAGATCTAATAAATTAAATACAGAAAATAAATGAGGGTTGAGGCTTACCTGGGGTTCTGGAAGCAATCCGGCAGCGGTTCCCTTCTTCACTCGGAGTTCTTCGATCTCCAAAAACTTGACCCTTTGCTTGAGGAGGAGCCTCCTATTTATAGGCAAAGGCTAGGGTTGTTGGTAGATACAACTTAATGTCTAGAACCCCCCAACCTTAACCCTAAGGCTGTTTCCGAGATTTCCCCTCATTTAATGAGGGACATGATGGTAAAAAGTGATTTCTCTCGGAAAACCCTAATTTTGAGCAAAACTAATGTATCCGGCATATCAGGCCGGATACACTAGAGCTTTAATGTATCCGGTATATAATGCCGAATACACTAAAGTTCCTTGTATCCGGCACTTTCCACCGGATACAAAGGGAAGCACTTGTATCCGGCCTGAGTTGCCGGATACAGGGAAAAAAGCCTTTTTTCCAAATTTTAACACAGGCAATACTTGTTTACATGTAATATCGTTTAAGTAAATGTCCTCGTATTTTTTAATCTCCATTTACTTAAGATATTACATGTAAATAAGCAAACACCCCCCCATTTGAATCCATTAAAAATAGTTCCAGACCTAAATTCCAAGTGAATAAAAAGTCAACTTTCCAGTTCTAGGCAAAATTCCGATTTTTCAGGTCTGGAAAAAAGGTTCAATATGTTAAAACCAAGGTATTCGTCAAGATTTAAAATCTCAAAAAATTCTTTTATGCAATAACATGGCTAAAAACCTGATTACCGGGAAAAATTATCTTGAAATCTGGCTTTAAAAAATATTTCATTTTCTGGGGTCAAAAGTCAACAAAATTCAACAGGAAAAAGCTCGACTTTGCACAAAAGATTGAATTCGGGCATTTTCCTCTTCCGTTTTGGATTCAAATGGGTTAAGTATCTCAAACCCAATGCAAAGAATTGAAAATTCCAATAAAATATTTCTCTCCTTCAAGATTTATCAAAAATCGTGCAATTTTGGGGTGTCTACAACTGCCCCTCTTTGCTGGAGTTGTAGCACAATGAACAGCAAAGAATAGACACAACTCAAAATTGCATGGTTGAAAGACACCTCATTAATTGAACTTGCTTTGGTCAAACAAATGAGTGATAAAAACATGGATTTGAAGATAGCCAATGAAACCCCTGCTGTGTATAGTCTGACGGGGTGGCGTCTCTTCCTTATCTCAGATTTCTTTGAGCTCTCGTGGCTATGAAAAGAAATCTGAGACAAGCAAATTTTGAAAAGAATGTGGATTTAAAATTGACCTCTGCAAACTCAATTGCTTTTGATGTTTTTCAACAATAACGAAGGAAATATTTTATTGAATTTTCCTGATTCATTTTCTTATTTGATTTACCTGGGTGCATTTGATGCCCAAACCTGTGCTTGAATATTCTGCAACTTGCTTTTGCTTCTTCCTCTTCTTGCTCTCTCAATAAGGATGTATGTGCCATTGCTGCCCATAGCCTGCCTTTATGCTTCTCAACTGCCCAAGTGACTGCCTCTTCTTGATTGATGGATTTGAAAATCATGATCTGTTGATCTAACCTCATGCCCTTACCACCCATGACCTCTCATTCATGCCATCTTACTGCTCCAGTAAAATCCTTCTTCAGAATTAGAAACCTTTGTTTAAAGGAGAAAACATGCAACTACTTCGAAGTTTCTGTTTTTTTTTTTTTCAAATCCAAAGACTAAGGCCTGACTACTTCTTCTAGATGCTGTAATTTATTCCAATGAAAACCCAGAGGGAAAGGCGCTGAGCGCCCCAGTTTTGATTGCTTGAAGTAGTATTTGCCCCTCAGCAGAGATGATCCTATTTTTTCCCTTTTTTTTCTTTTCTTTTTTCTTTCTTTTTTTTTTCTTCTTTTTCTCTTTCTTCTTTTTTTTTTTCTTTTTTTAACATTTGCAAAAAGAAACCCTTATAAAGGAATGCAAATACAAAAATAGGTTTTATACTAGTGGCCTCAGAATTCTCTAATGCTTGCAAAACCAATGTTTTTATGAAAAGACATAGATGCTCATCATAGGCCAAAAATATATTTTTTGCTTTTTTTGTGCTTTTCTTTTTTTTTTGAAAAATGATCCAATCACTTATTAGCATATAGTCCAAAAGAATTAAAATCAAGTTGAATAATGAGAAGATTATTTCAGAAAATGAAGAAAGACCAAAATAAGCCTTCAGAACCTTTAGAATCATTCACTTGACCATCGGCTTGTCAATTGATGCTCCAGATATGCCGACTCTTTCAATCTAACTATTTTGCCCCAGTCTAGAAAGACATTTTCCTTCATCCAATTGAAGAGCAATTGTTTCTCCATTGTATCCATGATATGAGAATTTATGACTTCAACTTCAGCAATAATTTCCTAATGGCAATTTTGATGGCCATCAACTTGTTCACAAATGCTTTATACCATAGCTCTGATTATGTTTGCTTCAATCTTGAAAAGAAGACTTTCCTCAATCACTTGAAGAGTGAAAAATAACCACCAACCTGAGGATTTCACCTGGATCTATGCCAATTCTGGATTTTTCTCTCTGACAATTTCCTTCTTGTAGATAGCTGATTATTTGCCATGTAGCGCCCTTCTAGTTTTTCACTACATTTTCTCCATTTTTCTCTTTTTGTTTTTTTTTTGTTTTTTGTTTTTAATCCTTCATCATCAGCAGCTATGTAGTTAAAACCGCCTTAATTCAAAATTTCTTAATCAAAGAGGACTTATGGATGGGACGAAACGAAGGCTTGGTGTTTGTTTAGAAAGAAAAGGAATAAAAGGCTCAAATACCATATTATCTAATGGGTTAACTGAAATTGCAATTTTTAAGGCATTTCTTCCCTTGGAATGAATACAAAATTGCCCCCAGTAATGAAGTTCTTCACCCACTTTGATTTCTTCATTTAAAACTTATTTCCCATTATTGAACTTCTTTTCTCATTCTTCCCTTTACAATTTTGAAGATATAGCATTTGTTGATATGTTTTTCTTCTTTATTCCCTCTTTTTTTTTTCATTTCTTTGCCCCCTTTTCTGAAAACATCTTCAAAATCCCTTTTGAACTTCAATAATGCCCCCCTTATCTTGTCCCTTCATTCTTTTTTTTTTATGCCTTATAAATTTGCCCCAGTGTGGGGTTGCAATGCTCAGTTTAGGTTACTTGGAAAAATTTATCAAGCTCAAAGAGTCTAACTAGGGATTTCAAAAAATTTTGGGGATATAAGAAAGAAAGGCCTCTTATCATTTTAAGAAAAGTTTGAATTTTCAGACTTGACAGAGTTGTACTACATGACTGGCTCAGGATTTTTCTTTTTCTTTTTTTTTTTTTTTTTTGATCACCGCCACCTGGGAAGATAAAATTTCAACCATAAAACATCCTTCTCATCGGATCAGCCTCTTAAATCGCAATCCAAATCTTTCCATATTTTCCGATGGAGAGTACAAACTAGGAGTCATCTTCAAATGCAAAAATTTCATCTTTCAGTTTCTTCTCCATCTGCTTTTCCTTGATGAGCAAGTGATGCGATCCTCTCTGTATTTTTATGAAATAAATCTTTGTACTTGCTGCTTTCAAGTGAAAACTTCGGGTCATCTTTGGTTCTAAAGTCCATAAGATTGGTCACTTCAAAATTTTGCAGAAATATTCTTCTCATGACACTTAAAAAGATTTGAATTTTCATATAAAATGTCTTTTTCTTCGATTTCGGTCTCAAAATTGAGCCCAATGTCGAAGTCATATTCAACTTAATGAAATTCAATGAGAGATATGACTCATAAGTAAAACAGGACCTTGTTGAAAACCTTTTTTTTTTTTTTTTTAGAAAAATGTTAAAGGGGAAAATCTTTTTTTTTTTTTTATAACAAAAATCTTAAAGGAAAACTCTCTTTTTTTTTTTGAAAGAGCCTTTATTGAAATCACTTCCTGAGAACAAGGCTCCTTAGGATCCTCAGGAAATGTGCATTCTTCTTAAGGGGGTTTCTTTCCAGAGAACAAGGGAATTTGAAAATTGCCACTGTTCTCAAAGGCAAAAGCTAGCTTTTCTTTCTTTTTCAGAAAATTTCTTTCTGCTGCTGAGTGAGGCAAGTTTCTCTTTTCATGAATGGGGATGATCCCCTTCTCTGGGGTATTGTGCTCAGTTTCTGAAAGAAGTGACATTCCTTTATACGGAATCTGGATAGCAGCCCAGTCAATCCATGGAAGCTTAAACTTGGCCTCAATCTTTTCTTTTAAATCTTCTTCTTTCTTTTCTTGGGATTCTTCCTCTTCAATTACCTTTGCTTCATTTCCTTCTTGTATGAAGAGTGATTCCATACCCTTCAGACAATCCAATTTGTCCATACTGAACTCTTGTTCAACATCCAATGCTATGCCATTTGTTTGCTCAAACTGCTCAAATGGAATTGTTTGCACTTCCTTTGCCCTTTCACCTGTCATTTCATTTTCTTTCACCTTCGGCTTAAAATCTGCCCCTGTGTGAGTCTCTTTCTCCACATGGCCCCCTTCATCTTCTTTTTCAAAATAAACCTGGACTGTGGTACCAACCGGAGCAATAAGTTGAGAAGGATCAAATCTTCTTTTTCCAGAGAAAATTGCCCCTATTGCATTTGAGCTGCCTGCCCCATTGTTGTTGGTGGGAGGAGGAGTGGGTGTAACTGAATTGAATGATAAAGAGTTATTATCCAGCAAATCCTGAATTGCATGCTTTAGGGCCAAGCAACGATCTGTGGTATGCCCTGGACTACTCATATGATACTCACAAATTGCAGATGGATCATAACCCTTTCCCTTGCTTGCATGAGGATTTGGCAACCTCAAAGTCACATAACCCTTTTGAAGTAGTGTAGGCAAAAGTTCAGATGGTCTCATAGGCAGTTTTGAAAACTCCCTTCTCTTCCTTACTTCTGTTTCCTCCTTCACAGGCTGTGCAGAGGGGACATTAATTTGGATAGGCAGCAAAGGAACTGGATGGGCATTGATTTGAACGGGTCCCTTGGGAAGCTGCACCATATTCACTTCTGCTTCTCTCCTTTCCTCAGATTTTTTCTTTCCATTTCCATTTCCCTTGTTATGAATGGAGTCTTGTTGACTGACCAAGGCGGAATAATCAATTATCTTGCCAGATTTGATCCCATCCTCAATCCGGTCTGCCACCTGCACCAGGGCTGCAAAATTGGTGGTGATCTGACCCACCAGGTGATTGTAGAAGGGCTGCCCCAGCGTACCCATGAATGTTGAGATCATTTCAGGTTCCAGCATAGGCGGCTTGACCTGGGAGGCAGCTTCTCTCCACCTCTTGGCATATTGCCGCACAGATTCATCTTTGCCCTTGCTCATCCTCATAATGTCGTACCGGTCTGGCACGATCTCCGAGTTAAATTTGTATTGGTCTAAGAAGGTGTCTGCCAGGTCCTTCCATCCTCTAATCTTCCCATGATCAACTGTGGCGAACCACCTAAGAGCTGACCCGGTCAAACTCCTCTGAAAGAGTTGGATCAGTATGCCGTCATCCCGGCCAAACTGGCATAGGGCCCCGCAGTATAATTTTAAGTGGCTCATAGGGCAGCCTGTGCCGTCGAATTTGTCGAAGTCCGAGCACTTGAACTTGGCCGGTAGGCATACATCCGGGTACATACATAACTCCTTGAAGGTGGTACCTCCGTAGTTGTTTCCCCCCTTTACCTCCTTCAATTCTTCCTGGATCCTCTCTATCTTGAGCAGCATTTTTCTTTCCATTTCCTCCCTAGCCTTCTCTTTCTCTATCTCCTTTTCAGATTCCACGGTGTTTTCCCGGATCAAGATAGGTTCAGGGACTGGCTCAGAGATGGGTTCAGGCATGGGTTGAGCCGGAGGCGGAACGTAGGCTTGGGGTGGCGATGCTTGATGGGAAGTAGAAGCTTGGGTTTGGGCCTGGGCCTGTTGGGCCTGAGCTTCCAGTAAATCCCCCAACATTTTAGCCAGACCGGCCACTTGCTCTTGCAGCTGAGCGAAGTCCTAAGCAGGTACGGTAGCTTGAGCTTGATTCTCTTCGGTATTCATGGCTCAAGCTTTGGATCTAGTCACGGGAGCAATGATGGCAAATATGTGTACCTGGGTAAGGAAAAGCAAAGAAACATGTCAGCTCCCATTTAATTTGAGTCATACACTTATAAATGTAGATAAGTGGGTTGGGTGAACACAAGTCCGGATTTATTTGTTTCTTTTTTTTATATTTTTCCATTTTTTTGTTTTTTTTATTGTTGGAATATTTTAGGGCTTCCAAAGGTCCCAAAGAATGAAAAATGTCTAAAATTCAGAGGCTTTTAGACGGCCCAAAGGATACGTGTCTATCATTCAGAGGCTTATAGACGGCCCAAAAAAGTTGTGTCTAAAATTCAGAGGCTTTTAGATGGCCCAAAGGATATATGTCTATAATTCAGAGGCTTATAGACGGCCCAAAGAGATTGATGTTTGAAATTCAGAGGCTTTCAAACGGCCCAAAAAGGTTGTTTCTAAAATTCAGAGGCTTTTAGATGGCCCAAAAAGGTTTGTCTAAAATTTAGAGGCTTTTAGATGGCCCAAAGGATATATGTCTATAATTCAGAGGCTTATAGACGGCCCAAAAAGGTTGTGTCTAAAATTCAGAGGCTTTTAGATGGCCCAAAAAGGTTTGTCTAAAATTCAGAGGCTTTTAGACGGCCAAAAGAGGTTTGTCTAAAATTCAAAGGCTTTTAGACGGCCAAAAGGATATGTGTCTATAATTCAGAGGCTTATAGACGGCCCAAAGGATTGATGTTTGAAATTCAGAGGCTTTCAAATGGCCCAAAAAGGTTGTGTCTAAAATTCAGAGGCTTTTAGATGGTCCAAAAACGTTTGTCTAAAATTTAGAGGCTTTTAGATGGCCCAAAGGATATATGTCTATAATTCAGAGGCTTATAGACGGCCCAAAAAAGGTTGATGTTTGAAATTCAGAGGCTTTCAAATGACCCAAAAAGGTTGTGTCTAAAATTCAGAGGCTTTTAGACGGCCCAAAAATGATATGTGTCTAAAATTCAAAGGCTTTTAGACGGCCCAAAAAGTTGATGTTTGAAATTCAGAGGCTTTCAAATGGCCCAAAAAGGTTGTGTCTAAAATTCAGAGGCTTTTAGACGGCCCAAAAAGGATATGTGTCTAAAATTCAAAGGCTTTAGACGGCCCAAAAAAATCAATTGATTGGTACGAAAAAGATCAACCAAGGGTTTTGATGGAATATTCTAGGGCTTCCAAAGGTCCCACAATTTTTGATTTGATTGGTAAAAAGGAGACCAACCAAGGGTTCATGGAATATTTTAGGGCTTTTAGAGGTCCCACTTTTTTTTGACTTGATTGGTAAAAAGAAGACCAACCAAGGTTTTTTTATGGAATATTTTAGGGCTTCCAAAGGTCCCACAATTTTTTGATTTGATTGGTAAAAAGAAGACCAACCAAGGGTTCATGGAATATTTTAGGGCTTCCAGAGGTCCCACTTTTTTTTTTGACTTGATTGGTACGAAGAAGACCAACCAAGGGTTCATGGAATATTTTAGGGCTTCCAGAGGTCCCATTTTTTTTTTTTGACTTGATTGGTAAAAAGAAGACCAACCAAGGGTTCATGGAATATTTTAGGGCTTCCAGAGGTCCCACAATTTTTGGACTTGATTGGTAAAAAGAAGACCAACCAAGGGTTCATGGAATATTTTAGGGCTTCCAGAGGTCCCACTTTTTTTTTTGACTTGATTGGTACGAAGAAGACCAACCAAGGGTTCATGGAATATTTTAGGGCTTCCAGAGGTCCCATTTTTTTTTTTGACTTGATTGGTAAAAAGAAGACCAACCAAGGGTTCATGGAATATTTTAGGGCTTCCAGAGGTCCCACAATTTTTGGACTTGATTGGTAAAAAGAAGACCAACCAAGGGTTCATGGAATATTTTAGGGCTTCCAGAGGTCCCACAATTTTGGACTTGATTGGTAAAAAGAAGACCAACCAAGGGTTCATGGAATATTTTAGGGCTTCCAGAGGTCCCACTTTTTTTGGATTTGATTGATAAAAATAACCAACCAAAGGTTTCTTGGAATATTCTAGGGCTTCCAAGTGTCCCACAAATGTTTTGATTTGATTGATAAAAATAACCAACCAAAGGTTTCTTGGAATATTCTAGGGCTTCCAAGCATCCCACAAATGTTTTGATTTGATTGATAAAAATAACCAACCAAAGGTTTCTTGGAATATTCTAGGGCTTCCAAGTGCCCCACAAATGTTTTGATTTGATTGGTAAAAATAACCAACCAAAGGTTTCTTGGAATATTCTAGGGCTTCCAAGTGTCCCACAAATGTTTTGATTTGATTGATAAAAATAACCAACCAAAGGTTTCTTGGAATATTTTAGGGCTTCCAAGTGTCCCACAAATGTTTTGATTTGATTGATAAAAATAACCAACCAAAGGTTTCTTTTTTTTATTTATTTTTTTTCAAATTTGCTGAATTTTCTCAGTTTTCAAGTTCAAAAGTTTGACTGACACATGTTTGAGTTGAGTTGGTGTCAAAAAATATGACACCCTCGTTCCTTCTTTGAGTTTCGAAATTAGGTTAAATCTTGAAAGAATATTTTATTTTATTTTATTTATTATGTTTTTTTTGTTTTTGATTTTGTATTTTTGGGACATTTTTATGTTCTTTTTGGGGTGCCTAAGGATTATCCACAGTGTTTTAGGCATTTTATTTTAAAATTCGGGCTGAAAAGCAAATTTGTGCATTTTTTGAATGTATCCGGCCTGAAGTACCGGATAAGGCTATGGCTTATTGTATCCGGTAACAATAACCGGATACACGCATAAGCCTTTGTATCCGGTACTTCATACCGGATATGAAGAGAACTGTTCTTAACCGGCCTGAGTTACCGGTTATTGCCGAAATGGCCCTTTTTCTCTCATTTTTTCACCAGATTAGGTTTTTTTCCATTTCCACTTGATGTTCACCCTAATTTGACCTTCAAAACTTGCCCCAAATTGGGCTTGGACACCATACTTGCAAAATCCCCACATTTACACCCAATTCCCCAAACGCAATGTGTACTTTTAGCTGAAAACGTGTTTCTCCACCTTCAAGCGTATGGTTTTTGGGTTTTGGCTTAATTGGAAACTTAGAACTCAAGTCTAGTGATGCCCGGAATCGAATCACAGATCCCATTGTCATCACATCATTGACTCAAATTCTAAGGTAAATGTTTTCACTTTTGCTTTCCGAAGTCACGACCTCGGTGCGCCAAGCTACACACATTCATGGTTCAACTTCCTAATAGGTAATGGGTAGGCTGTGCAAATTGTTTCAAGTGCTCAAGTGCAATTTAAAATTGTGGTAACATTCACAACGTCCCAGCCCCTTGCCACTCTTTTTCGTAGCCATGCATTCAATTTCAAGCCAAGGTACATATGACAAAAATAATGAAGCTAAATACAAGCAAGCAAGCACCAAAACAACTAAATATGCACAAAAAATATTACATGCCCAAAAAGTGGTATACAAAACATGTTATTTGTACAAACAACAATTAAATCATGTAAGCATGCTTGAAACCCACAAGCATTCCTAACATTCCAGATTTCATGCTCTTTTTCATGCTCAAAGTGTACCATTTCTACCCAAATTGGAGCCTAAACTTTTAGCACTACTTGACATGGTTCAAAAGTGTTTCAATGAGGTAAAACATGCTTGAAATCCCCCAAATATACACTGAAATTCTCAGAATTTTCATGCTCAAAAGTGCTTCCCTTATACCCCAAATTAATGCCTAAAAATTTAGCAACTACTTGACATGGTACAAAAGTGTTTCCATGAGGTAAAACATGCTTGAAAACCATCCTAATGGCTACTGTATTTACAGATTTTTGCTCATTGTTGTCATGCTCAAATCATGTCATCATATACCCCCAAAATCCCAAGCATGGCATAAAGCAAACATTGAGCACAAAAAAAAACTTTATTCATGGGAAACATGCTTGAATACCCAAGACAAACTTGAAATTTCCAGATTTCTAACATTGTATAATTTTCATGGCATTCTAACCCCAAAACCAATGCTAACACATAATATGGCAAAGTCATATAACAATGTGGGTTTTTCCCTTAAACCAAATCAAGCAACATGACCATGCCTTTATCCATGAAAAATTTTAAACATCCCATTCAGATTTAAGATACAACAATATTCACAAAAAAAAAATAAGCAAAATAGCAAGCATTCAAAAGTGAAGAAAAAGCATGAATATACACAAAATGTCTTAAATCCACAAGTCCCCAGTAGAGTCGCCAGTTGTGAGACATGGGAAAATCACCGGAATGATCATCCCTCCGTCAACACACGGGCTCATCGCAAAAATGGGAGAGTCGCCACCATTCATGATTTTGGGGTGAGAATGGACACCAAAGGAATTAAAAACAAGCAAAAAAGAGACAAAAGAAACATTCTAGGGTAAAAATAACCCTACTTGAAAATCAAATCCAGAGATGGGTAAGGGGATTAGATTATGAACGGGGGAAGGTGTTAGGCACCCCCATTCATCCACACGAAGTGGTTGCCAAGTGTATGTTCATGCAAAAATAGAAAGCTTGCTAAAATCATAGAAAACCTTGAAAAAGGACCAATGTATGATATTTTCACATGAAGATCTAAATGGGTTTTAGATCCTCTCTTATGTCAATATCATTTCTGGAATATCTCAAAAGATGGAAATCAAAGCACAAGTTGCTCAAAAACCAAGTTAAATCAAATCCGGAAAATTCGGTAAAAAGTATGCCATTTGTCTTGAAATCATTCACATCCAATTCTAAATTGAACCAAACCAAATTCATTTGAAAGATTAGGGTAAATAAGAGTCTCATGCAAAATTTCACTTCATTCCGATAAAAATCCTAGGAGTTATGCTCCTTTGAAGTTGCTGCTGGGGATTTTTAAAAGTGATAAGTGGGCAACTTTGGAAAATTGCATAGAAAAAACCACTTCATAAAAAGCCACGAAATTTGGTGTGATTGAAGTCTGTATGGCCATCTTTCAAAAAAAACTAGCCTCATACCAAAATCCCTTCGGATGTGCCTTGGGTGGTCTCCCGAACAGGCCTCGAAGATCATAGATTTACTTAGAAAAGTACAAATGAACAGTTCTGAGTAAATCGGCTACCAATAATTCAAATGGAATCCAACAATTATGAAACCAACTGGATTTAAAAATATACTCATAAAGGAATACTCAGAAACAAAAATCACTCGAATCGGACTTAAAACGAACACATGGCGCTTCGTCGAAGTGACAAGTACTGTTTTTGAACCTGAACTGTCCACTTAACTTCGACAGAGAGGTGTCAATAATCCGTTCAATGGAACTTTATGAAATTTGGTGGACATAAACTAGACAGCCTCACCTTTCCCATGGTTCTAAAATCGCTCCAAAATTCATCCGGACGATGAAGTTATGAGCGTCCGAAGTAAGGGTACAGGTGCTGTCCAGTTAGGCCCTTTTTGAAGAAAACCAAATCCGAAAAAGTGATAAAGTGTGTGAGATTCGTGTGAGATGAATCCAAAAATTTTGAAAATCACTTGAAAACACTCCAGAATTGATTGAGGCCATTTATTTGAGATTTATCACAATAAATGTAATAAACCCCAAATATTAGCCTATCCCGCCAAAAGAGTGTAATATGTGTGCAAGAGTGAAAAACCAAGCAAGATTAATACAACAACATATCATGCATATAGATTCAACCAGATAGGTTCTAGCATAGCCTAGGGTTCCGTTCCATTATCGTTTCCCTCTGTTCTCTCTCCCCGTTAAACACGGTTCTTCGAGATAATCAAGGGTACTTTGATTATGGAACGGTTTTCAATCATTCAAAAGCCTTATGCTACATGGGTTCTAGCACTAGGGTCAATCCCCAGTCTCGTTTCTCCTAGATCCCGCCTTCACGTTTTACGGCTAGGGGGAGTCTTGAGATACTTTGAGCCAGGGAAGGATTTCCACACACAAAAAGAGGCTTTATTCTACAGAAAGGTAGAAGAAGAGATCTAGATCTAATAAATTAAATACAGAAAATAAATGAGGGTTGAGGCTTACCTGGGGTTCTGGAAGCAATCCGGCAGCGGTTCCCTTCTTCACTCGGAGTTCTTCGATCTCCAAAAACTTGACCCTTTGCTTGAGGAGGAGCCTCCTATTTATAGGCAAAGGCTAGGGTTGTTGGTAGATACAACTTAATGTCTAGAACCCCCCAACCTTAACCCTAAGGCTGTTTCCGAGATTTCCCCTCATTTAATGAGGGACATGATGGTAAAAAGTGATTTCTCTCGGAAAACCCTAATTTTGAGCAAAACTAATGTATCCGGCATATCAGGCCGGATACACTAGAGCTTTAATGTATCCGGTATATAATGCCGAATACACTAAAGTTCCTTGTATCCGGCACTTTCCACCGGATACAAAGGGAAGCACTTGTATCCGGCCTGAGTTGCCGGATACAGGGAAAAAAGCCTTTTTTCCAAATTTTAACACAGGCAATACTTGTTTACATGTAATATCGTTTGAGTAAATGTCCTCGTATTTTTTAATCTCCATTTACTTAAGATATTACATGTAAATAAGCAAACACCCCCCCATTTGAATCCATTAAAAATAGTTCCAGACCTAAATTCCAAGTGAATAAAAAGTCAACTTTCCAGTTCTAGGCAAAATTCCGATTTTTCAGGTCTGGAAAAAAGGTTCAATATGTTAAAACCAAGGTATTCGTCAAGATTTAAAATCTCAAAAAATTCTTTTATGCAATAACATGGCTAAAAACCTGATTACCGGGAAAAATTATCTTGAAATCTGGCTTTAAAAAATATTTCATTTTCTGGGGTCAAAAGTCAACAAAATCAACCGGAAAAAGCTCGACTTTGCACAAAAGATTGAATTCGGGCATTTTCCTTTTCCGTTTTGGATTCAAATGGGTTAAGTATCTCAAACCCAATGCAAAGAATTGGAAATTCCAATAAAATATTTCTCTCCTTCAAGATTTATCAAAAATCGTGCAATTTTGGGGTGTCTACACCATTCACACCTTAACTTGAATGGTGGCAACTCCTTATTTTATGAATTTCCTTGTGATGATTAGGAAGTCATCTAGGTGATTTTTCATGTCGCACACGTACACAGATTAGACCACCATATATTCATTTCTAAGAGGTCTTGATGTATCTTTGGTTTAAGATCAGTTTTAGGTCTACACTGATTAAAGTTTTTAGATAAATTTAAAACTTATATTCATAAAGTTGGATCATGTATATTGTGTGCACATCGGAAACGCCGCACCGCAGGGTGCACAGATTTGCGTGCCTCCGGATGGGTAAAACGGGAAGGTTGGAGTTGTCACCGCCTGATGGGGTGCAGGCGAACACCTGGGTGCTTAGGTTCGTCTATTTAGGCTGGTCTGCAGCTTGAGATTCTAAGTAGGGTCTCAGTTGCGGTCCGGGGAAGTCCGTAGACACCCCGGTCCACCCCGTCGGATGACGGGTCCCATGGGTTTCCTGGTTTGAGTCAACTCAGCTTTCACTCACCCAATTCCTAAGACATACATAATTTGGTTAAGTATGGCGGGACCACCTAAGTGGTGTGGGTCCCTTTATCTGATTTTATCTTGTTTAATTAGGTGATCTGAGTTTGATTGGGTGGGTCCAGTTGAAAGACCCACAACTCCCTTGGTGGACCAAGCATGGCCCACATGTCCCTTGGTGGGCCTCAGTCTAAGCCTATGAGGCCCTTTGGGCCCTTTGGGCTTTGGTTTAGTTTGATTGGTTTTATTTATGGTTTAAGTAAAGCATTAAGTTAGGATTCATTCTTGTAGGGCAACATGGTTTGTGGGCCGCACAGTCATGGGCTTGGGCTTGGGGCCCATGTCATAGTGTGAGACATGGAAAATCAATTTAATGACTTCCTAATTATCACACAGGATTCGTTAAAGCAAGGAGTCGCCACCATTTGGTTTAGGTGTGAATGGACACCAAAAATATCAAATCAAATAAAAAAAGACAGAAATTAGAGTAAAAATAACTCAAAGTAAAAAAAAAACCAAAGATGGGTAAGGAGATTAGGTTATGAACAGGGGAAAGTGTTAGGTACCCCTATTCATCCACAAAAGGTGGTTGCCAAGTATTGTTCCTGTTAAAAACGAAGAAAGCTTGCTTAAATAAAAAAAAAAAAAGTAAAAGTGTATGGTTTTTTTCATATGAATATCCTGATTAATTTAGAACTTTCAATGTGATCACACCATTCCTAGGGTTTCATGACTGAAATAAAATTGAGATAAAATCAAAGAAACTAATCTAAAGTGAAACCTGAAAAACTATATTTAGGTTAAACCATTAAAAGGTTGAAAAACTAAATTGGAATCTCTTGATTAAAACATTGAAGAATAAAGTTCTTGGGAGTACAGATCTGATCCAGATCTCTCATTAGTAAAGATATAGAACCCCCATCAACCCATGTTGATGAAAAAAACATCAAAAGGGAGAGTTTAGACCATAGGATCCTTTCTCCAAGATTAAAACAACCAAAATCATATCATAAAACCCTATAGGTTACTTTCAGGCTTTTTGTTTCAGATTTACCATATAGATCATGGTAGATCTAGAATCCTAGCCAAATATAACCAAAATCAAGAAAACGGTGATGTAGGTGCAATGGTTTGAAAAATCCAAACTGTGGGAGGAAGTGGGAATCTCATGCTATAAACATCATGGATCCCTATAATCCCTCCAGATTCAGAATAAAACCCTTACATCACATCAAAAGAGTAATAAAAACCACATATCACAGATTATAGCACATAGGGGTCTATCCTACGGATCCACCTATTCTCTTTTCCCTTAGCTCTCTCTTCACGTTTTACGGCTAGAAAGGAGTCTTGAGGTACTTGGAGGTAGGTTTGGGGATACAAATACAAACAGGAGGCCTTATTCTACAAAAAAGAGAAGAACAGATTATAGGGTTCTATTCTAAGAATCTACCTGTTCCCCTTTCCCCTAGCTCTCTTTTCACGTTTTACGGCTAGAGAGGAGTCTTGAGGTACTTGGAGATAGGTTTGGGAATACAAGTATAAACTAGGCCTTATTCTACAGCAATGGAGAAGATTAGACTATTTCTAGAATTAAAAACAGAAAATAAAAGAGAAAAGGGACTTACCTAGATTGAGAAAGCAGAGAAGCAGGAGTTTCCTTCTTCACTTGGAGCTCTTTAGGCTTTAGATTCTTGGCCATTTGCTTGAGGAGAGGCCCTCTATTTATAGGCAAACCCAGGGGTATGGTTGGTCCAAGGAATATGCCAAAATCTTCCAATTGAGTTAAAAAAGGATTTAATTTAAATCCATTAAACCACAGAAGATAAACAAGAGGATTCAAATCTCGTAGAGAGAGATTTGAGTGCAGATAAGGCTCAAAAATCGAAAAATGACAAATTCGCTCAAAAAAACCGAAAACCATATATATAATGCGGTCGTGCCTTGCCTGTATTGTTAATATGGTCACGGAATGACCGTATATCAATTGCGGGCACGACCAGACCGCAGATAAAATGCGGGCATTGCATGTTTGACCAAATTTTATACTTTTTTGACCTGTTTCTAATCCCAATTACATATTTTCAATTGTTTTCTCATTTTGTAGTGAACTTTGGGGTGTCTACAACTGCCCCCTCTTTGCTGATAATTGGAACCAATTACCAGCAGAGAGCAACAAGACCCACAAACTGTACTTTTTGAGATTTGTCCAATAATTGCAATTTGCAAGGATTAAAAGGATAATTTTGGAAAAAGTATTTGTGTGGAGGATTTGTTGAAAAGTCTTTAACCTTAAGGGGCAAATCCTCTTCTCTAGTCTCACTGAGCACTCGTGGCTATGAAGTGAGATTTGAAACAAATTTTAAAACAAAAGTAGATAAAGTGGCAATTCTTGCAATTTGCAATTAATATGGACATTAATCTCCTGAAAAGTATGGAGAAAGTCATTAAAAATGAAATTTTCTAGGTTGCCCGCATTTGCATTGCGGGCGAGTCATGACCGCAATTGAAACAAGATCATGCCATGACCGCATTAGATTTACGGGCATGACTTGCCCGCGTTTCTTCTGCAGGTTTTAAGGGCTTACTTACTTGCGACCACAAATGCCCTTGTCCATTTTCTGCTCACATTTCTTCTCCAAACCCTCTGCGACCTCATCTTTTCTTCGGTCTTTATCCTTTTTATTGACAGCACCTGTCTTCTTCCGTGGCAACTCTCGTCTTCTCCGGCAATGGTCATTCCGATTTATCTGGCGACTCCGCAACTCAGGCGGCTCGAATTCAGGAGCTTGAGGAGCGGCTAGGGGATAGGGATTAGCTCCTTTTTATTGCATTTTTTCTTTCTTTTCTTTTCTTTTTTTTTCTTATCTTTTTTTTTCATACCTTTGTACAAAAGCAAACTCCAATAGTGGAAAGACAAAGGATTTAATTCAAAAATAGGTTTTATATTATTGGCCTCAGAACTCTCATATGCTTGTAAAAACAAAGGTTTTATGAAAAGTATTTGATTTCTCGTCACTGGCCAAAGTATTGTTTTTTTTTTTTTTTTAAATTTGATCCAAAACACTTAATCACATATAATTAAAGGAATTAAAATCAGGTTGAATAATGAAAAGGGTAATCCAAGCAATAGGGAGAGAACAAATCCGTCTATACTGTGACCTTTAGAATCATCCCCAAATGACTTTTCCTCCATGACTAACTTTGCTATTCCCAATCTGCTCAGTTTCTAGTGCTCATGCTGATTTCAAACTTGGACAACATGATCAACTCAAACTTTGTTTTTTCTCTTTTTTCCTTTTTTGTTTCTTTTGCCAATATTGCCCCTAGCGCCAATTACAGTTTACACTAAGGCCGGCTTATGTATTCCATTATCACCAATCTTACTCTGAAATTTGAATGAATATACTAAAATCACTGAGGGCTTAAAAATAGGACGAAACAAAGGCTGAGCTCGGTTTATGAAAGAAAAGGTATTAAAGGCTCAAGATTTTTCAAATGTACAAATAGGTCAACCGGACTTACAGTCGTAATGAATTTGACCCCATTCCCCAAAGTGTATTCTTTTCTTTCCTTTTTGTATTTGGCTTTCATTTACTACATTCTTTGCTTTTTTGCTCTTCTTTTCTTTTTCTTTTTTCTTTTCTTTCTTTTTTTTTCTTTGCCCCTATTGGCTTTGGCCCAATTTGTTTTGCCCCCATATAAGACTGTAAGTCCAGTTTAGGTTTATCAAAAAGACGAACAGGCTCGAATTGGCTAGACTAAGGACTAAAATTTTGGGAAATAAAGAAAAATGGCCTCGGATCATTCCTAGTAATATTCAATCAAGGAAAATACTTCTTTACTGCATCAGAGTTAATTGGCTCAGGAAAATCTTTCCCATCCATTTCTGTTAAGATGAAAGCACCCCCTGAAAAGACCTTTTTGACAACATAAGGCCCTTCCCAATTTGGTTTGAATTTTCCACGAGGGTCTTCCAAAAAGGGTAGGATTTTCTTTAATACTAAATTTCCTTCTTGGAAAGTTTTAGGCTTCACCTTCTTATTGTAAGCCCTAGCCATTCTCTTCTGATACAATTGGCCATGACAAAGTGCTTTCAAACGCTTTTCCTCTATCAAATTGAGTTGATCATGTATTGACTGTATCCATTCAGCTTCTTCTAATTCAGCTTCCATTAGCACTCTCAGTGAAGGGATTTCCACTTCCACTGGTAAAATTGCTTCCATCCCATAGACTAAGGAATACGAGGTTGCCCCAGTAGAAGTCTGGATTGAAGTTCTGTAGGCATGTAGAGCAAGTGGCAGCATTTCATGCCAGTCTCTGAAACTCACTACCATCTTCTGAATGATTTTCTTTATATTCTTATTCGCTACTTCTACTACCCCATTCATCTTTGGTCTGTACGGAGCTGACTTGTGATGGGTAATCTGAAACTGCTCACACATCTTCCTCATATCTTTGTTCTTAATATTCGAAGCATTCTCTGATACTATGGCACTTGGCAAACCCATAGCAACAAATGATGTTGTGCTTCAAAAACTTAAGAACATGGCTACTTATGATATTTGCATACGAAGCTGCTTCTACCCACTTGGTGAAATAATCGATTGCTACAAGTATAAACCTATGTCCATTCAATGCCTTTGGAGAGATCATTTCAACGACGTCTATGCCCCACATAGAGAAGGGCCACGGTGATGTCATATTGTGCAACTCACTTAGAGGTGCATTCTTGTTATCAGCATATACTTGGCACAGATGACACCTTTTGACATGTGTATAGCAATCGTGCTCCATCGTTGACTAATAGTATCATAAATCGCAGAATCTTCTTTGCAAGCATATGCCCGTTCATATGGGGCCCACAGACTCCTCCATGTACAGTTTCAATTAATCTTTCTGACTCAGTCTTAGCAACACATCAGAGTAGAATATCATTATGTGATCTCTTGTACAACTGTCCACCACTTAATAGGAACTGTCCTGCTAATCTCTGTAATGTCCTTTTCTCAGTAGAAGTGACATGTTTTGGCAGACTCCGATCATTCAAGAAATTTTTTATGTCTTGAAACCACGGTACTTCCTCTTCTGGTGCTCCCTCTAGAACAAGAAAATATGCAGGCTCATCTCTGACTTCAATTTCTAGTGGCTTGATATCTACCCCTTCTGGCATGCTGACCATTGAAGCCAATGTTGCTAGAGCATTTGCAAACTGATTTTTGGCCCTTGGCATATAGTTGAAGGAAATTCAAGTAAATTTAGTGCTTATTTCTTCCAAATACTGGTGATAGGGGATCAGTTTGTGATCCTTGGTTTTCCATTCACCAGTTGTTTGGAAGATGATAAGACTCGAATCTCCGTATACGTCAAGTTCCTCCACTTCATGGTCTAAGGCCGCTTGCAACCCAATTATGCATGCTTCATACTCTACTATATTGTTTGTGCATTGAAATCTCAACTTCACTACGATTGGGATGTGTGACTCGTCCGGCTTGACCAAAACTGCCCCAATTCCATTTCCATTCATGTTGGCGGCCCCATCGAAGAACATTTGCCAAGAGCTTTCACTTTCCTCTTCTTCAGTAAATAGTATTACCTCATCAGGGAAATTTGTCTTAAGAGGTTGGTATTCTGGTAAAGGATGTGCAGCTAGGTGATTGGCAATGGCTTGACCTTTAATTGCCTTCTGAGTGATGTATGTGAGGTCAAATTCAGAAAGCAACAGCTACCACTTTGCCGTTCTGCCAGTTAGTGCTGGTTTCTCAAATAAATACTTCAAAGGATCCATTCGGAATATCAATAAGGTGGAATGACTAAGGAAATAATGCCTCAGTCTTTGAGTTGTCCACACTAAAGCCCAACAGGTCTTTTCCAAGGGGGAATAATTTGCTTCATATTCCGTAAACTTTTTACTTAGATAGTAAATCGCCCTTTCCTTTCTACCTGTCTCATCATGCTGCCCCAAGACACACCCCATTGATGTCTCTAAAACTAACAAGTAAAGAATCAGTGGTCTTCCTGGAGTTGGTGGCACTAGCACTAATGGATTCAATAAATATTCTTTTATTGTGTCAAAGGCCTGTTGGCAATCGTTATTCCAGACCGTCGGGTTATTCTTTCTCAAAAGCTTGAAAATCGGTTCACAGATAGCAGTGAGCTGTGCTATGAACCGGCTTATGTACTGAATCCTTCCAAGAAAACCACGAACCTCCTTCTCCGTTCTAGGTGATGGCATTTCAATGATTGCTTTGACTTTAGCTGGGTCGATCTCAATTCCTCTTCTGCTCACTATAAATCCCAGCAATTTCCCTGATGTAGCCCCAAAAACGCATTTTGCTGGTTTAAGCCGTAGACTGTATTTCCTGAGTCTGTCAAACACCTTCTTTAAGTTGATCAAGTGGTCTTCTTCTTCACATGATTTGGCTATCATATCATCCACATAGACCTCCATCTCCTTATGGATCATATCATGGAATAATGCTGTCATGGCCCGCTGGTATGTTGCCCTAGCATTCTTAAGCCCAAATGGCATGACAGTGTAATGGAAGGTACCCTAAGGTGTAATGAAGGCCGTTTTCTCTTGATCTTCCTTAGTCATTTTAATCTGATTGTACCCAGAGAAGCCATCCATGAACGAGAACAGGCTATGTACAGCAGTATTGTCAACCAAGATGCCGATGTGTGGAAGCGGAAAATCATCTTTTGGGCTTGCCTTATTCAGGTCTCTGTAGTCTACGCACATTCTGACCTTTCCATCCTTCTTTGGTACTAGCACTATATTGGCGAGCCATTCAGGGTATGTGGAGACTACCAAAAATCCTGTTTGGAATTGTTTGACCACTTCATCGTTGACCTTTAATGTCCATTCAGGTTTCAACCTTCTCAAATTTCTGCTTAACTGGCTTAACCTCTGGCAAAATTGGTAGCTTGTGCACAACCATGTCAGTGTCCAATCTTGGCATATCTCGATACGACCATGCGAACACATCTTTGTAGTTTGCCAAGAACTGTGACATTTCATCGCGTTACACCTCAAATAGGCATGCTCCAATCTTCACTATTTTTGGGTCATCTTTGGTCCCTAGATTTATTGAGATGGTCTCCTCAATATTAGGTTGAACACCCTTTTCATGACGCTCCAATTGATATGTGATTTCTTTTGGAGAGTCTTCTTCTTCGACCTCGGTCTCTTCTTCAACCCCCATTAGGTCAAAGTCGAGCTCAAGGTCGAAGTCATAATCAACCTAATCCAATTCCGTTTGCTTATACGGTTCACAAATGGTTTGGACCTTTTTGAAAAATTTAAATTTTCTAGAAAAACTGGGAAAATTTTTTTCTGTTTTTTGAGAGCCTTCAAAGAAATCTTCAAGAAAAAGGCATTTCACAAATGGAGTTTTTTTTTGGATGCCATGTCTGTATGCCAAACAAACGCAGCTTCAAAAGTAAGGAGAGTTTCCTCCCAATTGTTCAAAAAAAAAAATTCTGGAGCAGGGGTAATAACACAAGCCTGCTCCTCAAATTCAGAGTCCGCATCCGAGACCACCATTACTAGGTGAGTTGTATCATCCGTCTCTGCTGTAAGGCTCGACCCAGATATGACTTCATCCGGAACTTTTATTGCAGCCCAGTCAATGAAGGGTATCTCTTCTGCTCCTTCTCTTTTGCCTTCAGTCATGGCAAAGAAGGCTCCAACATCCTTAGAAAAATCCTGCTTCTGTTTTGACCACGGCCTGGGCTCACCCAATCCTGGGAAGGTGAAGGTGGGACATATGGTTACAAGGTTGGGATATGGGGTTTTTGGAACGAGTTAATGTTATAGTATGGAGGTTTGGACTGATCCTGAGAAGGAGACAGTTGGATCATATGAGAAAGCTTCGGGAAAGTTTCCCTTAAATGAGGGAATTTCTTGTGAGCTTTTCTTTTTCCATCGTCTTCTTCCATCTGCTTCTGTTTTTTCCAACATCCTGGTTTAGACCCCAATCCTGCTCTAGGAGTAACTTCTTAACCTTTATTGGCTCCAATCTCCCTTGCAGGTTAACCCCCAGACCTTTTCCTGGATGGAAATTATACTTTTTCAGCACTTTCTTCACCATCCTCTCAGCACTGGTCATTTTCTCTTCTTTTTCCTGATACCCCTCAGGTTTGAAATTAACAGTTTCAAACTGGAAAGTGTGAAATGCAATCTTGTCTGCAGTCATCTCAATGTTTATGTAGAGTACATCAGGGGACACCATGGGAGGAACCAAATTCTCAGCTAGAACCGTAATCACCTTTTGCCCTCGGATGTATTTCACTCTTTGGTGGAGGGTAGATGGTATGGCCCTAGCCGTATGAATCCACGGCCTTCCTAGAAGTAGATTGAAGGCCGCCGGTATATCTATCACCTCAAATGTGATATTAAAGATATACAGTCCAATAGTGACAAGCAGTTCAACTTCCCCCAGGGAGTGTGTCTTAGAGCTATCAAAAGCTCTTATTATTCTCCCATTTTGCTTGATTTTATTTTGCTCCAGACCGAGCTTTGCAAATGTTATTAATGGGCAGACATTCAAAGCCGACCCGTTATCTATTAAAACCCGGGCTATCATGCATCCCTTACAAAGCACAGCTATGTGCAAAGGATCAACATGATGGTACCCTGTTGGACTAATTTCATTCTCTGAAAAAGATATGATATTGTGAGATAAAATTTGCCCAACCATCCTACCAAGTTGGTCTGGTTCAATGCTTTTAGGCACATGTGCACCCTTAACAGAGAGTCCCTATGCTTTTCTGAATTCAACAATAATCCCAGTATTGAAAGCTGGGCAGGGACTTTATTTAACTAATCAACAACATTGAACTCACTCTTTTTAATTATTTTGATGAGGTCAGCAGCCTCATTGTTAATTACCTGAGGGGTATCATCCCCTACCTTGGCCTTTCCTTTGTTTTTCTCTTCTTCACCTTCCTTCTTCTCTTTCCCAGTTTCCTTCTGTTTCTCTCCTTCTCCTACACATTTCCCTGACTTCATCATGAGGTTTACTTCTTCCTTGTTTTCTCCCTCAACTGCCGGAATTGTAGTTGTGAAGGCTTCACTGTAATTCCATGGTACAGCTGATTCAGAATAAGAAGGCTTTGGGACATTTATCACGATGGGAGGAAGCTTGGACCTAGATGAGGAAGTCTGAGTAGGAGGAACATCCACAACCAAGGGTTGAAATTTCTTTGGTTGAGGGAATGAAGAAGTAACTGACGCAGTGAGATGGTCACAGTTAATGACCAATGGCAGTTTGGACGGAATAGTTGAAGAAAAGGTGGATGGACTGCAATTGATAACCAAAGGTGGTTTGGCTATATTCATTTGGGCCATGAGAGATGAGACCCGGTCCAAAGAAAAGCTAATGTTCTCAGCAGCACGATCATTCTTTTTTGAAATCACATTTACTTCTTTGTCCCTATTTCCTTTGTCAAAATAAACTTTGACCATTGTCCCTATGGGAGCAATTAACTGAGATGGGCCAAAGGTTATTTCATCAGAGAAAATGGCCCCTATAACATTAGACTGGCTTGCCCCATGATACTGAGGCAAAGGGTTTTGACCAATGTCTGTTCTGGGAGGATTAGGAGCCCCTGTATTGAAAGACAAGGTATTTTGATTAATGAAATCCTAAATGGCATGTTTCAATGGCCAACACTTATCAATAGGGTGCCCTGGTGCACCCATGTGGTAGTCACAAGTGGTAATGGGATCAAAATTTCTTCCCATTGATGCATTCGGATTCGGCTCTCTCAAAGTGACATACCTTGCTTGCAACAAGGTGGGTAGCAGTTGAGAAGGGGACATTGGAAAGGTAAAAACCCTATTCCTTCTTGCTACCATCCAGACATCCCTTTCTTCCTTATTAAAAGCCTTCTTTTGGTCTAAGGGTGTTGTTGGAACATTAACCCTCATGGGGGTTTGTTGGGCAGGTGGAGTAGATTGTACTAGAGTATGAAAAGGAGTGGGCATATTGATTTGTATGGACTTGTTGGGGACAGATGGTTGCTGTATCATATTCACCTCCCCTTCTTTTTTGTTTCCATTCTTTTTTATCTCACTTCCCTTCTTCAAATTGGGGTCCTGTTGACTGACCATGGCAGAATGGTCAATTATTTTACCCGATCTAATCCCGTCCTCGATTCAGTCGGCCACTTGTACCAAGGCAGCAAAATTGGTGGTCTGACCCACCAAGTGGCTGTAGAATGGTTGGCCCAATGTATTGATGAAAGTGGAGATCATTTCTAGCTCCAGCATAGGTGGCCTGACCTGTGAGGCAGCCTCCCTCCATCTTTTGGCATACTGCCTTACAGATTCGTCCCTTCCTTTGCTCATCCTCATTACATCGTACCTATCTAGCACGATCTTTGAATTGAACTTGTATTGGGCTAAAAAGGCATCTGCTAGGTCTTTCCATCTTCTGATCCTTCCAAGGTCTAAGGTGACAAACCACCTCAAAGCAGTTCCAGTCAAGCTCCTTTGGAAGAGCTGAATCAGTATGCCATCATCCCGACCAAACTGGCATAGGGCCCCACAGTACAACTTCAAGTGGCTCATGGGGCAGCTAGTGCCATCATATTGGTCTTGTGAGACATGGGAAAAAATCAATCCAGTGACTTTCCAGTCATCACATGGGATTCGAAAAAATGGGAGAGTCGCCACCATTCCTTTTAGGTGTGAATGGACACCAAAATCATCACAATAAGCAAAAAGGCAAAACTAGACTAAAAATAACTCTACTTGAAAATAAAATCCAGAGATGGGTAAGGGGATTAGATTATGAATAGGGAAAGGTGTTAGGCACCCCCATTCACCCACACAAGGTGGTTGCCAAGTGTTGTTCATGCTCAAAATAAAGAAAGCTTGCTAATAATCAAAAAGGGCTTAAAAGGATTAAACACATGTATGATCCCTCCACATGAGAAGTCCAATGACTCTTAGACTTTCTTTTATGGAAGTATAATTTCTGGGGACATCACAATTGAATAGAAATCAAAGCAAAACTTGAACACAACCAAGTTAAGACAAATCCGGAAAATTCGGTAAAATATGGAGCCATTTGACCATAAATCATTCAAATCAAATTCAAATTGAATCAAACCAAATCCATTTGAAAGATTATGTTAAATAGAAGACTCATGAAAATTTTCAATTAAATCCGGTTAAAACCCTAAGAGTTATGCTCCTTTGAAATCTGCTTTTGGAAATCGACAAAAGGAACAAGTGAGCAACTTTGGAAATTCATTTGGAGAGATTGGCTTCATATAAATCCTTGAAAATTTGCATGAATGAAGTATGAAGTACCATCTTTCAAATGAAATAGGCCTCACACCAAACTCTATTCGGATGTGACTTGTGTGACCTCACGAACATGCCCAGAGGATCACAGATCAGCACAGAATTGTGTTATAGGGCAGTTCTGAGTAAATCAGTCACACAAGTCACAAATGAAATCAAAAAAATGTGAAACCAATTGGATTTGAAAGTATACTCCCAAAGGAAAACACCAAAACCAAAATCACTCAAATCGGACTTAAATCAAGCAGATGGTGCTCATTCAAAGTGACAGGTTCAGCAATCTGGCCTGAACTGACCTCTCGAGTTTGATCGAATGGTATCAAAAATCCACTCCATAAAAATGGCTGAAAGTTTACAGACATTAACTAGACATCCTCACCTTTCATATGTCTTTAGAATCACTCCAAAATTCATCCGGATGATGAAGTTATGAGTGTCCAAATTTAGGGTACAGATGCTGTCCAGTTTTGCCATTTTTAAGTAAAATCAACTCAAAACAGTGATCAAGTGTGTGTAATCCGTGCAATCTAAACCAAAATTGTTTGAAAAAACATTGAAAAACCTCCAAGAGGAAATAGGGCACAACTTTGGCTCACCATTCTCTTCGATTGGAGAGAATATGCCAAAAACCCTAAAATGGAGCAAAAATGCCCAAAACCGAGAGGTTAGACGATGAGGTCTTCAATACTCAAAGATAAACTTGCTTGAAAATCATTAAGAAATATCCCAGAAATGCTTGGGGCTATTTATTTCAAATCTATCATAATGAATACGATAAATCCAAAGTACAAGCCGATTCCGACAAAACGAGTGCGATGCGTGCATGTGTAAAAATCATCTCTTCAATCATCACAACATATAGCATTAAAAGCACATTAATCCAAAGGGGGTTCTATGTCTAAGGTTCCATCCCCATTCTCGTTTCCCCTAGTTCTCTCTCCACGTTTTACGGTTTCGAGATAGTCTTGAAGTACTTTGAGTATGGAAAGGGTTTTCACACAACAATAGGCCATTCAAAAGGGTTCTATGACTAAAGATCAATTCCCAGTCTCGTTTCCCCTAGATCCTCCTTTACGTTTTACGACTAAAGGGAGTCTCGAGGTACTTTTGTAAAACCCCGAATTTTCACTTAATAAATAAATAAATAATAAATAAAAGAAAATATGAGTTAAGTGAAGATTTAGAGGTAAGTAATTCAAATAGGTCATAAATTGTAAATAAAGAAAGAATTTTAATGAAATTAACCTAAAAGAGTAAAAAGGGTATTTTGGTAATTTTCAGAAAAGGGTAATTAATAATTAGATCATTAAATAATAACTAGAATTAGAAAATAGAAGGAAATAATTTATTTTGACAATCTAGAAATTAAAAGAAATTAATAAAAAGCCTAAAAGTGGGAAAAAGGGTAATTAGGAGATTTCACGTCTTAATTTGGGGAAAATAAGGTTTTAGGTGATAATAATGTTTAACTAAATGTTTTGCACGAAAATAGGTTATAAATAGGAGTTTAGATAATAAGAAACTTAATTAGGATTGTTTAAGTAGAAAAATAGAAGGTGGAGAAAAAGTAGGAATTAAATTAGAAGGATTAGACTTTAACTAGACCATGGTTGGGTTAGTCCAAATTAAATTAGCCAATTAGGGTTGGTTTAGGATTTCTAAAGCTTAGTATAAATAGGAAACTAAGGTTAGACAAGAGGGAATTTTCGTGGGGTTTCTTATGGAGAGAAAGGAAGGAGGTTCCTAATGGAGGTGTCTGACTAGCCACCATCAAAATATGATCGGGGAAAATCCGTATGGTGGATTGCCTTCAAATTTGGAGGTTTTGTTCTTCACTGATGGAACTACATTTTGTACGGTGGAGATTTGAATTGGAAGAGTCTAGCTTGGTGCGTTTGGGAGCAAAAATCAGGTCCAGAATTAGAAGTTTCAATGGAAGAAGGATTTAGCGTATAAGGCAAGTAGTAACCCTTGGAAAACGTGAGGAATTGCATGATTTCGTTTTCTGTGATTTAATATTGATTGAACGGATTAGCCGGAACAGTATTTACATGGAATCAAATGGGTTATATGTTATTGATTGGTATTCTTGAAGGATTTGTTGAAATAAAGAAGAAAACTTGGTTTAATCATGAAAATAATTATAGGATGGTATTCAATTAAGAAGAATTAATCTAAAGGGCTTTAGGAATGTTATAGAATGTTATTAGATTAATTTAGACCAAAGAAACATATGGCAAAGACATAAAAATCCGAACTTTAGAAATTTGGAAATTTCTGTTTAATTTTGCACGAGCGCCTAGGATCGCCCAGCCCTGTAGAGGTAGGCGCTCTGTTAAGATTTTGCAGATTTTGGGAATTTTGTAATAGGAATAATTATCCAATAAATTTTCTGATTAGTTAAGCATGTTAGCATCTTTATAAGGACCTAATTAGGCTATAAAAATTATAAAATTAATTTGGAAATATTAAGCAATAAATTGAAGGTTATAATGAAAGGATTGTTTATAAAAGAGTCAAAGGGTATGGATATTGCTAGAAATAATACTACTGAAATTTATAGCTTATAAACATCTTTTAAACTTCATTCTAGGTCTGTAGAACATGCTGGAAAAATAAAATACTGGAAATTCAAATAGGAGCTAGCTTAGGTGCTAAGGTAGGAAATTGGATTCTAATAAAAGAGATTAATAAAGAAAACTCTAAGTAAGATTGGATTTACTTTATTTTGAGCTTTAAATAGGAATATTGGCTACTGGAATTGCATAAACTCAGATTTTATCAGATTTATGATACTTGAGTTTTATTTTGAATACAATTGGAAGAATTGCATATGTTATTCTGAAAATGCCTATAATTGGATTTGTTATGATTGAATCATGATTTTCACATGGAATGGAATACTTGGGTATGGATTGATATGTGGTATGATGTTGTTCTCTTTAATTTTACGGTTGGGTGATACGGCTTCTGTGGTTGAGTTGATACCAACTTTTACGGCAGAGATGGGTAATCCTATGTGTAGAGATGTGTAATCCTTTACGGGTAAAAGTGTGTATGCCTCCTACATTAGCGTGTCCTTCCGTATGTGGTTTTATCGTGGTTTGTGTCAGTGGGCTTAGCTGTATATGGATCCATAGTTTTGGCTGGTTAGTTGAGTGGTATTTAGTTTGGGTTGAGTTACTCCTATATGCGAGCGCGCTTCCCTTTGCAAGTTAGTTTGCTCTGAGAAGGTCCTATGTCTGGAGGAACACCCCGGTGAGCCGCTGGTGATTCCCTGTACATGTGGATAAGCGACCACACTCCATGTATTGATTCTGGTACTACATGCTGGTGGTACGTCCAACTCTGCGGGGTTTGTGTGCAATAAGTCGGTGACTACGGCTCTTGCCTAAGCTGCGCTGCATGGGGCTTGAGTATCATTAAGTAGCACTGCCCCTAAGCCGCACGGTGGAATAGCAGTTAGTTGAGTGTCATCTCAAATACTTATCATCTTTGTGAGTCCTGCAACGGCACGTGTTTTATCGCTTTTATCTGTTTTACCCCGTTAACATCAAGTTACTGGTATTTATACATGATCGTTTGATTTATCGCTTTATTTGGAATTGTGATGGATAACTTGGATTTCTCATCTTATCGTTGATTAATCGAATACCTCATGACTATTTGATTACATTGGACTGTTTCTTATTGCATGCACCTGCTACTTGATGAGATGTAAATCTCACTCCGTTTTCCCCTATTTTTCAGGTTGCTTGGAGAGATCACGAAGATGGGGTTTTAATTTGATGGGTAGAATTGTAATTGGTATTAAGGTCACATGTTGATTAAATAAACTTTATTGTAAACTGAATTGATATTATTGAATAAAGAATTGTTTTTATTGGCCACAATAACTCTGATGTAATTAATTAGTAGTTTTTAAAATTATTGTGAATCTTGGTTTGTATCTGACCCCAGCTTCGTGGTAACACCTCGAGTTTGGTTGTTGAACCGGACTTGGGTTGTTACAGTAGCGAACCGGGTTCGAGTTGGGTGCCGGATTGCACTAACCAGGGTTCGGGGCGTTACAACTTTGAGTAGGGAAAGGCATTTCAAGCACAAAGAGTAGGCCATTATTCTACAGAAAGGTAGAAGAAAGATCTAACCCTAGAGTGTAAAAATGGAAAAATAAAGAAGTTCCAGGCTTACTTGGGTTCTGGACGCAATGGGGCAGAGGTTTTCCTTCTTCACTTGGAGCTTTTCAATCTCCAACTCTTGGCCATTTGCTTGAAGAGAAGCCTCCTATTTATAGGCAGAGGCTAAGGTAAGGGGTGCCCTAATGCTAGACACAAAATTATGTCTAGAATCCACTAACTTAAACCCTAAGGCTATTTCCGGGAATTCCCACTCTTAGAATATGGATAAGACAGTAAAAAGTGAAAACTTTCGGAATTTTCAAATTTCTGCAGCAAAACATTAGTATCCGGCAATTCAGGTCAGATACAAACAAAACTCTTTGTATCCAACATTATCTGTCGGATACAATAAAGACCTTTTGTATCCAACATTATCTGTCGGATACAATAAAGATGTTTTGTATCCGACATTATCTGTCGGATACAAGGAAAGAAGCTTTTATCTGAATTTTAACACAGGCAATACTTATTTACATGTAATATCATTTAAGTAAATGTCCTCGTATTTTTTAATCTCCATTTACTTAAGATATTACATGTAAATAAGCAAACACCCCCCCCCCCCCATTTGAATCCATTAAAAATAGTTCCAGACCCAAATTCCAAGTGAATAAAAAGTCAACTTTCCAGTTCCAGGCTAAATTCTGGTTTTTCAGGTCCGGTAAAAAGATTCAACATGTTAAAACCAAGGTATTCGTCAAGATTTAAAATCTCAAAAATTCTTTTATGCAATAACATGGCTAAAAACCTGATTACCGGGAAAAATTATCTTGAAATCTTGCTTTAAAAAATATTTCATTTTCTGGGGTCAAAAGTCAACAAAATTCAACCGGAAAAAGTTTGACTATGCACAAAATATTGAATTCGGGTCTTTTCCTTTGCGGTTTTGGATTCTAATGGGTTAAGGATCTCAAACCTAATGTAAAGAATTGAAAATTCCAATAAAATATTTCTCTCCTTCAAGATTTATCAAAAATCGTGCAATTTTGGGGTGTCTACAGGTCTGGGCACTTGAACTTGGCCAGTAGATTAACATTTGGGTATAGGCATAAGTCTTCAAAGTTGGTGCCCCCAAAGTTATTTACCCCTTTCACCTCCCTTGGTTCATCCTGGATCATCTCCAGCCTATGCATGAATTTCCTTTCTATCTCATCCCTCATCCTCTCTTTTTCTTTTTCTTTTTCAGATTCAACCATCTCCTTCCTGATCAATATAGGTTCCAGGGTGGGTTCAGAAATGGGTTCAGGAATAGGTTGAACCAGAGGTGGAATATTGATTTGAGGTGGAGGTGCTTGGTTGGAAGTGGAGGCTTGGTTCTGGGCTTGGACTTGTTGGGCCTGCACCGCCAGTAAGTTTTCTAGCATTCGGGCAAGTCCTGCCACTTGCTCTTGCAGCAGGGCAATGTCTTGACTAGGACCATCGGCTTCATTCTCAGCGGGATTTATGGTGCGAGCTCTTGATCTGGTCACAGGAGCTATGGTTGCAAATATATTGGTACTTGGCAAAATAAAAATAAAGAGAAATATCAGTACCAATTTAATCTCAGTCACATACCTATAGATGCATGTACGCAGGTTAGGTGAACACGAGTTTGGATTTTTTTTTTTTTAACAATTGTTGGAATATTTTATGGCTTCCAACAGGTCCCACAAGGATATGAATTAATTGGTACGAAAAAGACCAATCAAAGGGTATTGGAATATTTTAGGGCTTCCAAAGTTCCCACAAAAAGGATTGATTGGTACGAAAAAGACCAATCAAAGGGGTATTGGAATATTTTAGGGCTTCCAACATGTCCCAAAAAAGATTTGATTGGTACGAAAAAGACCAACCAAAGAGGTGTTGGAATATTCTAGGGCTTCCAATAGGTCCGACAGGGAAATGAAATATCTAAAAATAAAAGTTTTTAGATAAATCAAGGAATGTCTTGGAATTACTCAAGCTTCCAAGGGCTTATGCGGTTGAAAAAGGTTTGAAATTCAAAGGCTTTCAGAGGCCCAAGGATTTTTTGAAAAAGATCTGAAATTCAAAGGCTTTCAGAGGTCCAGGGATATTTTTGAAAAAGGTCTGAAATTCAAAGACTCTCAGAGGCCCAAAAATATTTTGAAAAAGATCTGAAATTCAAAGGCTTTCAGAGGCCCAGGGATTTTTTTTTTCAATCTTCAAGAAATTTGTTTCACATTTTTATTTTATTTTATTGTTTTTTGAAACATTTTATTCAAACTCATTTTCCATTATCATCTATTGGGTTAAGTTACATGTTCAGATTAGGTCTAATTTCCTAAAATGAGCTTAACCTTTTGATTTGAATGAGTTTAAAAGAATTTGAATGCCCCTTACCCTTATTGAAGTGTTTATTAATTGTTTGTATCACTTAAAGGTTAAAGGAACAAGATTTGGTGGAAAAAAACTATTAAAATTGAATTTTCCGCGAAAACCGCATATATAGTGTGGTCTAGCCTTGCCCGTACTTAAATTGCGGGCAAGCTTTGATTGTATAACAAATACGGTCAAGTCCAGTCCGCATAGTAAATACGGTTTTTGGAGCTTTTTTCATTTTTTTTCCGTTTTCATATGATTTGATCACTTTGATTGCTCATCCAAACATACGGTTCACCCTTGCAAGGCTTCTAAACTGTCCCAAAGTGGACTTTGCCCCTACTTGCAAAAATACATGCTCAAGAGGGCACATGTTCCCTCCAAATTAGACACCGTATTCAGGGATTTTGTACCTTTGGTTGCCTCTTATATGAACTTTGGGTAGGATTACTTCTGATAAAAGTTGAAAACTCTTCCTAGGGGCTACACCAATTTAAAGATACATACCTATTGGGAACAATTTCATCCCAAATAGATGGACACCATGACACTTACATGACATGAAAATAATGCTAAATTTAAGGTTACCTTGTTACCTTGTTTACCTTCAATATGGCATCCACATTATGCCTTAGCTTGTGAACCATTCAAACGGCCTTCCCTCAATTACAAACCCATTTTCCCACGTAATTGTGTACTTTAGCTAAAAACGTGTATCTCCACCTTCAAGCGTAGGGGTTTTGGGTTTTGGCTTAATGGCAACTTAGAACTCAAGCCTAATGATGACCAGAATCGAATCACAGATCCACATTGTCATCACATCATTAGCCCAGAGTTCTAAGGTGAATGTTTTCACTTTCGTTTTCCGAAGTAACGACCTCATTGCGCCAAGCTACACACATTCGGGTTCAACTTCCTATAGGTTATGGGTAGGCTGTGTAAACAAATAAAATGTGCACAGTGCATTTGTAAGAATTGGGTGCATTCACAACGTCCCAGCCCCTTTGCCACTCTTTTTCGTAGCCATGCATTATACAAACCAAAGCATAATAAGAAGCATATTTGAAGCAAATAAATATAAGTAAACAAAGCAATCCTATAGCACCTAAACATGCTCACAAAAATCACCCAAACATACCAACATATGCTCATTGTGCGCGCGTCGGAAATGCGGCATGGGAAAATTTGGAGTCGCCACCGCCTGATGGGGTGCAGGCGGACACCTGGGTGCCTAATCTTGTCTATTGGACTGGTCTGTGGCTTGAGATTCTGAGAAAGGGTCTCGGTTGTGGTCTGGGGAAGTCGGTAGACACCCCGGACCACCCCGTCAAATGACGGGTCCCGTGGGTTCCCTGGTGTGAGTCAGCTTACTTTGGTCTCATCCAATTCCTAATCCGGCATGCCATTGGGTTAAGTCTGGCAGGACCACCTGGGTGGTGTGGGTCCCTTTAATTGATTTTATCTTGCTTAATTAGGTGATCTAAGTCTGATCGGGTGGGCCCTGTTGGAAGGCCCACGGTGTCCTTGGTGGGCTTGGCTAAGCCCACATGCCTCTGGTGGGCCTCTGTCTAGTCCTAAGAGGCCCTTTGGGCTTTAGTTGAATGAATTGATTTTACTTGATTGTTTAATTTGAAGTTTAAGTATTTTTCATGTAAAAGGTTGGTCTGCCTTGGTTTGTGGGCCCCCATGATGGTTGCCAAAAATACTTTCAATTTATTTTATTTAAATCTACCAAGATGACTTGGTCATTGGGCTTGGGGCCCGTAGTCCAAATTTGGGTTTGAAAGCCCAGTTCTTTGAGGTTCAGGGTTTGCACCCTTCCTTGGTTCATTTAGTGGGCTTTGGCGGGCCCAATAAGCCCTAGCCCGAGGTCTTGGCCAAACCACGCAATTTAAGCATCATTCCACAAAACAAGGTTCGGGTGGGCCGCATTGGGTTTGGCCCCCCCAGTTCGATTAGTTAATTTTACTTAACTTGCTTATTTGCATGCTTTTGGGTTTATCGGGCTTGGTGGGCCCTGTTGGAAGGCCCACTAGTGTACCAAATTGGACCGGTGGTCCAGGTCCCATGTTGGGTTTCCGGGTCGGAAACCCTGTTGGTTCACTTGGTTTTGTTGAAAATATCATGAAAATTCAACAAGGGATAAAGAAAGCAAAAATGACACTTTTGTCATGTATCCGGCCTTAGTTGCCGGATACGCACAAGCTGTAGGTGATCCGGCCTGAGTTGCCGAATCACCTCAAAACTGCTCTTTTCGGGGTTCAGGCAATTAGGGTGATTTCCAGGGGGTTCTTAGGAGGCCTTCTAAGGTTGGTGGGCCCCTGGGTGGCTCACATTGGTTTGGGTATGGGTGGTGCATCCCTTGGATCCCCTTTAGGATTCTCAACAAAGGCAAGGGTGTAGGTGATGGTGCATGGAGGTGCTAGCCTTCACTTCCTTCCATCCACATATGGCAATGAGACGGGGGTCTTGGCAGCCCCACCGGGATGCTTGCATTTCACCAATCAATGAAAGATTAAAAACTCACGATAGGACACATCACATGGTATCAATGCAAGCTATCAAGAGATACACATAAAGAAACATTGCGTTAGGTACAGTGGGACAACAACAACTAAGTAGCTAGGCCTGCTGGGTAGAGATTGGGCCTTGCTTACAGGCTGGGTGGGGGATGGCATACACATTTAGTGTCTCATGGGTTGGGCTTGGGGGTGGCTGCTGTGTGGGCCAACCTGCTGCTGGGAACAGCAGTAGCACCAAGGCCTACTGCTGTCCCCAGCAGCAGCCTATGTACATCATGACAAGAAGATTGTAGGAGGTGAAGGGTGCATGCTTGGCATGTAAAGGGGTGTAGGGCTAGGGGTGGATGCACATGTGCTTCGAGTGGCCTGTGGGAAGGTGTGGGACAGCAGCCAACAACCTGAACTAGGGTGGGCTTGAAGTGTAAAATACAAGGATGGAGAGGCATGCCAAAAGAAACCAAAAAAACATCAGAACACATGTGCATGTGTGTGCTTATGTTTGCCGAACATGCTCATGTATATATAAAGAAAATGGGTGGCAAGGACCTGCTGTGCCACGGAGGCACAGCAACCACCCAAGTAACCTAGCTTATGCCAAGGGGTCAAGGCATTATCAAGAGAAAAAAAAAGGGGGGACTGTGGAGCCATTGGGACAGCAAGCATTACAAAAGGTCTGGAAGGGTACGACCATGACTCACAACAGCATACTCATAGGGAAAGAGGTCATGCTCACATGCATTCCAAGAGTAAAATAGAAAACCATGCACAACAGATTAGAGGAACATGCTTAAGTATCCAAAGGAAACAATAGCTTTGAGGGGAAAGGGGTGCATGCTTGATCATGGTGATCATAAGAATATACCAAATGAAACATGTTAGTGAGGTTAGGGAGTGGGATGCCATTAAAGCCACGAATAGAGAGATAGCAAGCCACAAAGGGGGTTACGGCCAGCCAAAACCTGGAACCATGGGGGCTGCTGCTGCTGCCAGCAGCAGCCCCAAAAGATCTCTCATGCTTATCAATTTGTCATAAAAAAAAGGTAAAAAAAAATCTGTAACATGCTCATGGGAAGTAAACCAAAGCTCACTATAAACAGGTGGACAGCAACCATTAAGTTGAGTTTTGATTAGGCTTGATATGCTACCAAGAAAGGAGGTGCTGCTGCTGTCGCCAGCAGCAACTCAGATGGGCCATCATAGGTTTTAAGGGGCAAGGGGAGCATGGTGTATATAGAAGAAATACAGCAAGTTCATGGGAGGGAAAGGATCGTGTGTTCATACTCGATAATAGCAACAAACCAGGTGAGAAAGACACTAATAAGCAAAGGTTGCATGCATGGAAGAAGACAAGAAGAAAAGTGGACCTGTACCTTAACACTTGTAGCCTAAAAAAAACAGATTTGTACCTAAGAACAGCAAGCAAAAGCCACCCATGAAAAGTCATGAAAAGTGAAGGAAGAGAGAAAAGGAAAATAGAGATCAAGAAAGGAAATAGGGGATTACTTTGGGGGTACATTAGATGAATGAGAGAGGAAACAAGCTTCCTTCTTTCCATTCGTAGAAATGCTAAAAAAAAACCTGCTGTAAACTAAAATCCAGCAACTTTCCATGGCAATTTGACCTACTTCTACCGGCTAGGAAACCTTCTTTCTCCTACACCAAACCACCGGAGGCCTACCTTCCTTACCTTGGGAAGGCCACCACCCATAGAAGGCACGGAGAGGCAATGAACAAGACAGAAAACACATGCTTTGTGCAAAACATAATGCCACAACAGTAGAAAAACTTGCATGCTTCAATCAAACCGATATTTGTATATGTTAAAGAAAACACCATTAGGAAACTCACCTTGTGCTTACAAATGATTTTTGGAGATGTGTTTAGCCTCCCTTGGGCTTGGATGGATCTGGAGCACTCCTTTTGCAACACCAACAGCACTTAGTCACCTTGGTCTTTGGTAGAAAGATGGAGAAGAAGGAGAATGCAAGAGGTTTTTATGCTCTTGAGGTGGGGTGGGGTTGGAAAGCTTCCTTGGGGGTTGTAAGCACCTCCTTGAAGCTTGGACAAGAGCTGGAGGCTTCTTCTCCAGCAACCCCAGCAAATGTCCTTCTTCTTGTTGGAGTGAGAGACCAAGCAATGATGGAGGACTAGAGGTTCAATGGTATAGGAGTTGTATGTGATGGGGGTGGGAGCAAAGGAGTCTGGAGAGGAGTGTATTCGGATGGGGACAAGTGGTGGAAGGAGGCCAAAGAGGAGCAAAAGAAGCCAACCAATAAAATGGGCTTGTTGGTGGCTTTTAAAGACTTTTTTAATGTATCTGGCCATGTTGGTCGGATACACTAAATCCTTAGTGTATCCGACCAATATGGCCGGATACACTAAGTGCCACTTGTATCCGATATTAAATATCAAATACAAAACATAATAGTTCCAAAATTTAATGCCGCCGCAAATTTGTCGGGCGTCCGGCGCGAATCTTGCTGATTGATCTTCTTGTACCCGATGAATAGTGTCGGATATACACAAGGGTGTGTGTATCCGACATACTTGGTCGGATACATATCAAAAAATTACGGATTTGCCCCTGGATATTCGCAGATTCATCCGATACTCTTAGTTATTCACAGATTTGATCCCTGCGAAAATTTGCTTTAAACCCTGGGATATTTGGCATGTTTGGATATTTACGGATTACCCCTCGAGATATTTTCTTGCCCCACTCGCCACGTGTGCGGCTTTTTGCCACGTGTGCAGCTTTCTGGGTTTTGCTGCTCAGAAACTTGGACAGCTCATATCTCCTTCATCCGGACTCCGATTTGAGTAAACTCAGTTGCGTTGGACTCGTATCGGAGCCCTCTATCTAATGATATGGAGCTAAGCACCTGGCACGGGGTTCGAAAAAAGTCAACTTTCGGCTCACCCTCAAGTTTGACCGGCCCACAGAACCTTCATCCGGACTCCGCTTCCAGCGAATTTAGTTGCATTGGAACTGTGTCAAGATTCTCTATCCATTGAGATAAAGCAAGGTGGCCAATTTTCACTTGATCAAAAAGTCAATTTTCCACCCCTTAGGGTTTGACTTTCTATCTAGGGTTTGCATTTCCGGCTCTTCCGGGAGCGCAAAAATGAGGTGCTTACACTTACACAATGAAAAAATACATCATGGAGAACATGCTGAAAATTAAAACATGCTATTATTAAAATACAGCAAGAAATAAGCATCGTTTATCAAAGCAAACCCCCCTACACATGCATCTAGAAACAATCCTATAAATCAAAATTAAGCATGTTTCTACCCCCATGAACTTTTAAACAATAATTCAGATTTAAAACATATTAAACATGCTTAAGAACATAAAATAGCAAGCAAAACAAAAACATCAAAAACATGAACAAATACACCAAAAGGCTGAAATCCACAAGTCCCCAGTGGAGTCGCTAGTTGTGAGACATGGAAAATCAATTTAATGACTTCCTAATCATCACACGGGATTCATTAAAACAAAGAGTCGCCACCATTCGGTTTAGGTGTGAATGGACACCAAAAACATCAAATCAAATAAAAAAGACAGAAATTAGAGTAAAAATAACTCAAAGCAAAAAAACAACCAGAGATGGGTAAGGGGATTAGGTTATGAACAGGGGAAGGTGTTAGGCACCCCTATTCATCCACACAAGGTGGTTGCCAGGTATTGTTCATGTTAAAAACGAAGAAAGCATGCTTAAATAAAAAAAATAAAAGTAAAAGTGTATTGTTTTTTTCATATGAATATCCTGATTAATTCAGAACTTTCAATGTGATCACACCATTCCTAGGGTTTCATTACTGAAATAAAATTGAAATAGAATCAAAGAAAACCAATCTAAAGTGAAACCTGAAAAACTATCTTTAGGTTAAACCATTAAAAGGTTAAAAAACTAAATTGGAATCTCTTGATTAAAACATTGAAGAATAAAGTTCTTGGGAGTACAGATCTGATCCAGATCTCTCATTAGTGGAGAGATAGAACCCCCATCAACCCATGTTGATGAAAAAAACATCAAAAGGGAGAGTTTAGACCATAGGATCCTTTCTCTAGGATTAAAACAACCAAAATCATATCATGAACCCCTATAGGTTACTTTCAGGCTTTTGGTTTCAGATTTACCATATAGATCATGGTAGATCCAAAATCCTAGGCAAATATAACCAAAATCAAGAAAACAATGATGTAGATGCAATGGTTTGAGGTACTTGGAGGTAGGTTTGGGGATACAAATACAAATAGGAGGCCTTATTCTACAAAAAAGAGAAGAACAGATTATAGGGTTCTATTCTAAGAATCCACCTGTTCCCCTTTCCCCTAGCTCTCTCTTCACGTTTTACGGCTAGAGAGGAGTCTTGAGGTACTTGGAGATAGGTTTGGGAATACAAGTATAAACTAGGCCTTATTCTACAGCAATGGAGAAGATTAAACTATTTCTAGAATTAAAAACATAAAATAAAAGAGAAAATGGACTTACCTGGATTGAGAAAGCAGAGAAGCAGGGGTTTTCTTCTTCACTTGGAGCTCTTCAGGCTTTAGATTCTTGGCCATTTGCTTGAGGAGAGGCCCTCTATTTATAGGCAAACCCAGGGGCATGGTTGGTCCAAGGGATATGCCAAAATCTTCCAATTGAGTTAAAAAAGGATTTAATGTAAATCCATTAAACCACAGAAGATAAACAAGAGGATTCAAATCTCCCAGAGAGAGATTTGAGTGCAGATAAGGCTCAGAAATCGAAAAATGACAATTTCGTTCAAAAAAACCGAAAACCATATATATAATGCGGTCGTGCCTTGCCCGTATTGTTAATACGGTCACGACATGATCGTATATCAATTGCGGGCACGACTAGAACACAAATAAAATGCGGGCATTGCCTGTTTGACAAAAATTTACACTTTTTTGACCTGTTTCTAATCCCAATTACATATTTTCAATTGTTTTCTCATTTTGTAGTGCAATTTGGGGTGTCTACACATAGGTTTGGGCTTGAAAGCCCAAGGCATTAGGGTTAGGGCCAATGGATCCCCTCCTTTGGTTTTTGGGCTTCCCTTAAAGGGAGCTGGGCCCGATAGGCCCAAGCCCATGGTCACGGCCAAACCATCTAGCCAAGCCAACATGTTTCAAATTGGGCTTTTGGTGGGCCTCGAATGGTGTGGCCCACTTGACTTATTTAATTATCTTTCTTAAATTCAAATGAGTTAGTTGGACTTGGTGGGCCCCCTTGGAAGGCCCACGGCTAATCAAGTTGGACCAGGAAGGCCCATGGCCTATATTGGGTTTCCGGTTGACCCGAAAACCCTACTGGTTTTATATGGTTCAATTGAAATGGGTTGAAAAATTGGCAAAGGGCTGAAAATCTGTATTTTCGGAAATTACTGTATGTATCTGTGAGACACGGGAAAAATCACCGGGATGATTTCCCCTCCGTCAGGACACGGGCTCAACGCAAAATTGGGAGAGTTGCCACCATTCAGAATTTTGAGGTGTGAATGGACACCAAAAAGTTCAAGATAAGCAAAAATAGCTAAAAGGCAAATTCTAGATTAAAAATAACTCTACTTGAAAATCAAATCCAGAGATGGGTAAGGGGATTAGATTATGAACGGGGGAAGGTGTTAGGCACCCCCATTCACCCACATAAGGTGGTTGCCAAGTGTTTGTTCATGCAAAAAAGATAAGAAAGCTTGCTAAAAATCATTAAAAACATTGGAAAAGAATTAAGCCAATGTGTGATATTTTTACATGAGGAATCCAAATGGATTCTAGATCCTCTTTTATGTCAATATCACTTCTGGAATATTAACAAAAATGGAAATCCAAAGCAAAAGTTGCACAAAACCAAGTTGAGTTAAATCCGGAAAATTCGGTGAAAAGTAATGCCATTTGTCTTGAAATCATTCAAAATCAATTTTAAATTGAATCAAACCAAATCCATTTGAAAGATCATGGTAAATAAGAGACTCATGCAAAATTTCAAGTAAATCCGGTTGAAATCCTAGGAGTTATGCTCCTTTAAAGTTGCTGCTGGGGAAAATCAAAAGTGATAAGCATGCAAGTTTGGAAAATCACCTAGAAAAATCCACGAAATTTGGTATGATTGAATTTTGTATGGCCATATTTCGAATGAAACTAGCCTCATACAAAAATTCATTCGGATATGCCTTGGGTGGTCTCCCGAACAGGCCCCGAAGATCACAGATTTACCCAGAAAAGTACTGATGAGCAGCCCTGGGTAAATCTGTTACCAATGATACAAATGGAGTCAAACAATTATGAAACAAATTGGATTTGAAAATAGACTCATAGAGGAGTGCCCAAAAGCAAAAATCACTCGAATCGGATTTAAAACAAACACATGGCGCTCAGTCGAAGTGACAAGTTCTGTATTTAAACCTAAACTGACCAATCAACGTCGACAGAGAGGTGTCAAAAATATGTTTGATAGAAATTAATGAAATTTGGTAGGCATAACCTAGACAGCCTCACCTTTCCCATGGTTCTGAAATCACTCCAAAATTCATCCGGACGATGAAGTTATGAGTGTCCAAAGTAGGGGTACAGTTGCTGTCAAGTTAAGCCTTTTTTGAACAAAACCAACTCAAAACTGTGATAAAGTGTGTGTGATTCGTGCAAGATGAATCCAAATCTTTTATAAACCTTTTAAAAACATTCCAGAATTGATTGAGGCTATTTATTTCAGATTTATCACAATAAATGTAATAAACCCAAAATATGAGCCTATCCCGCCAAAACAGGTGCAATGTATGTGTAAGTGTTAAAATCATTCAAGAACAATATAACAACATAGAATGCATTCATCTTCATCAAAATAAGGTTCTAAAACAACCTAGGGTTCCGCTCCATTATCGTTTCCCTTAGTTCTCTCTCCCCGTTAAACACGGTTCTTCAAGATAATCTTGGGATACTTTGAATATGAAACGGTTTTCAATCATTCAAAAGACTTATGCAAGATAGGTTCTAGCATTAGGATCAATCCCCAGTCTCGTTTCTCCTAGATCCCGCCTTCACGTTTTACGGCTAGGGGGAGTCTTGAGATACTTTGAGCCAGGGAAGGGTTTTCATACACATAGAAGGCCTTATTCTACAGAAAGGTAGAAGAAGAGATCTAGATCTAGGAATGTAAATATAGAAAATAAAGAAGAGGTTTGAGGCTTACCTGGGGTTCTGGAAGCAATCCGGCGGCGGTTCCCTTCTTCACTCGAAGCTCTTGGATCTCCAACTTATTGGCCATTTGCTTAAGGAGGAGCCTCCTATTTATAGGCAAAGGTTAGGGTTAGGGTTGGTGAGAATGGTAGACACAACATAATGTCTAGAGCCCACTAACCTTAACCCTAAGGCTGTTTCCGATATTTCCCCTCATTTAATGAGGGACATGATGGTAAAAAGTGAAATCTCTAGGAAAACCCTAATTTTGAGCAAAACTAATGTATCCGGCATATCAGGCCGGATACACAAGGGCCTTAAGGTATCCGGTATATAATTCCGGATACACTAAAGCTTTCTTGTATCCGGTACTTTCCATCAGATACAAAGAGAGGTACTTGTATCCGGCCTGAGTTACCGGATACAAGTAAAAAACAATTTTTCTCAAATTTTGTACTGGATTTCAAGGAGATAATGATTTTTGATGATTATTGATCATTTTGACAGTGCAATTTGGGGTGTCTACAACTGCCCCTCTTTGCGGGAGTTGCGAAGCAATGAGCTGCAAAGATTAGACAAGACCAAATTGCACTCCCTTAACCTTGATTTGCTTGGTTCAATTCAATTTTGTAAAAATAATTTTTAGGTGAAGATTTGCCAAAAAGCCCTAACTTTAAGGGGGGCATTTCTCCAAGAATTCTTAAATTCCACTGAGCTCTCGTGGCTATGAAGTGGATTTTAAGCCCAAAAATAGGATTTTTTTTTAAAACTGATTTTTTATCAAATCAAGTTAAAAATTGAGTGGATATCCTCCTTTTTGGCCAACACATTTCCCAAAGTTGTCCTAAATTCCACTGAGCTCTCGTGGCTGTGAGGTGGATTTTAAGGCAAAAATAGGATTTTTGTGAAAATAGTTAACTTTGCAGCGCATTTTTTGCTCTCTTTTTTTTTCTTCGTTTCTCCTTTTTTTTCTTTTATTTTTTTTCTTTTTCCTTTTTTCCTTTTCTTTTTTCCTTTTTTCATTTATTTTTTCCTTTTTTCATTTCTTTTTCTCTTTTTTCCTTTTTTTTTTCTCTTTTTTCCCTTTTTTTTTCTTTTGTATCCGGTATAGCATACCGGATACGAATGGCCTTGTTTGTATCCGGCCTGATTTACCGGATACACAAGGTTTTATAAAGTCGCGCGCGACCGCGACTTTCCCTATTCTTTCTTCCTTCTCCGATTACTCAGACCGGCTACATCTCCTCTCTTCTTCATCTCCGACGACTCTTCCTCCTTCTCTGGCAATCTCCAGCAGCTCCGGTGCCCTCTATTGCTGCCGGTGACGGCCTGGAACTCCGGCGACTTCGATTGTTGCCCATTCTTGGCCGTGGTCGAGCCCTAGCTCGATTTCCTTGGATTTTTTGCAATTTCTCAGCTTGGAATTGGAGATTTTGCTCCGGCGACCTGTCCCTTGATTCCCACTTGCAATCAGGCACTTGATTTCTCCACTGCTCATCAAGGTTTGTGAGATTTAAATTTTTCTTCGCAATCCAATTCATACCCAATTGGACGAATGATCTTGAAATTTATGTGCTATTTTCCTTGCAACATGCTTCACCTAATTTGCCATGTCCAAGCAATTTTGTCATGCCTTGATTGTTGTTGTTTGACCATTGTAATCAGCTGCCCATTTCCCTAATGTCCATGCCGAAATTGTCATTGAGTGATTATCCATGCTGGTTCCTTATTTCGAGCCACTTTGTTCCTGAAAGCTTGAGCTAGATATCTTGATTCATTGCAATGCTTCAATTTTTGTGACACTTTTTACTTGCATCGGTTGTAATTTCTGCCGATGAGAAATTCTGACGGGATTGATTACCATGCTGTTCTTTTGACTTCTACATTGATCCTGTCAATTTTTTGAGTTGTCTGTCAGTGGAATTGCATGGTCCTTCGAATGATGTTAATTTCACGCTGTAATTTTTCTTGAATTTGGATTTTCATGCCATGCTGCAATTGAACCATGCTGCACTTTTCCTTGACTGGAATTCTGCTTTTTATTTTTATTTTTATACCACGCTGTAATTGAGTGCTGCAAATGCTATAATCTTTTCCTTGACTGGAATTCTGCCTTTTGAACCATGCTGTGATTTTCCTTTGACTGGAATTTCGATTCTGGTATTTCACAATTTCCAATGATCCCCTTCACAAGCTGTGACTTGTTCCTTTCCCTCAATTTGCTTTGGTGGTAGTACACTTCTGATCAATGTGTCGCTCCACTTGTCGGAACCCTTCCATGATTGGCTATTGGGACTTCATCCCTCTTCCGCTTGCGTGTAGGAGCCCTGAAATAGGTTAGCAGATATTAGGCTCTGTACATAGACCTTGAACAAAAAACATAGAACAAATGCCGATTCCCTTAGGACACAATTAAAAATTCTATAAGATTCCCGATGAACCGAAACCTAGGCTAAAAGCAAGGTAATTTGAACTGAAATCTAGATTACGAGCAAGGTAAGATTCTTGATAAACAAACAAGGTAATTTTTCTGATAAATTTGAAATGAAATTCATAAAACACTTCCCTGTGTAGATGGCTAGGAGTCGCTCCCGTGTGCGAGAGGAGGTTGATCCAGCTGATCGGCCTTCTTCGTCTCGAGCTCGGATCGAGACGAGTTCTAGTGCTACCCTTTCAGAGCCTCTAGATGATTCCAGAGAGAGCTCTGCTGAGGGTTCTGCTGAGGTAGGCTTCTAAATCCTTCTTTTCTTCATTCCATTCTCTTTCCCACCCAACCTTCACACTTCTCTTTTGGATTTTAGCCCGCTGTTGCTCCTGCTCGAGGTCGAGGCAGAGGTCGAGGCAGAGTTCAGGGTCAGGCCCCTGAGGGTGAGGGAGGCCGTGGCAGAGGCCAAGGCCGAGGTAGAGCCAGAGGTGCAGCTCAGGATGGTGCTGCTATAGCTTTGCTAGGGGTCTCTGCGGAGCTGAGAGCATCTGTTCATAATACAGAGCTCCTCAGTGGCTTGGATAGCCACCCCTCTATGTGTATCCGGGCCGATGTGCCGCTTCCATATCATTCTTCCCATCTGCGGGGTAGTTGGGGGAGATTTAGTGAGTTAGCTCAGTCGCTTTCCCCGGCACTCAGGCGGGAGTTTGGAAGGTGCCACTTGTATCATTTTCTCAGCATCCCGTCGTTTAAAGCCGACCGCCCACTCATCTTTGCCATGATGGAGAGATATTTTCCGGAGACGCAGTCATTCCATCTACCGGACATGGAGCTAGGGATCCGCCCCTCTGATTTTGTGATGATTACTGGTATTCCTTTGACGGGGCGGACCATCATATTGGATCGGCCTTCTGCAGAGGACATCGGCCTCCTTCTGGGATATCAGGATCTGCCTCATGCTGCTTGGGATGGGCGGAGTGGTTGCCTTTCTATCAGTTGGCTGCGGGAGAGCTTGGATCGACATTATGAGGGGAGACATGCGACCGTCTCTGTGGAGGATGCAGCTTTTATTCCTATCTTCCGACACGTATTCCTGCTGATGCTCGGGAGTTGCTTCTTCCCGGAGGATACTACCAGTGTCAGCCCGCTCTTCTTGGATGCTCTGCGAGATTTTCATCAGACTCGCCAGCTAGCATGGGGTCGACTCATCTATGGGACCATCCTGGCTGGGTTGTGCCGAGCGGTTCAAGGCCTAGCATCCCCGAGAGGTGATGGAGTCAGCTGCAGGTTTTTCTGGCAGATCTTGCAGGTATTAAGTTGTCTTGTCTCATTCCTTGGGCTTTATCTTCCTATATTTCTGACTGATTTTTCTTTTGCCAGGTGTTTATGTACACCTATATGACCTTCTTCCGCCCATCCCCGGTACCTGAGGTCGCGGATTTCCCTGTTGCTTTACGCTGTTCGGCCCAGGTCCGAGATGCTGATAGGAGTCAACCTCGCACTGCTCGGGTGCACTTGGACCGTGCCCGCCGATCTGATGTAAACCCCCTCTCCTTTTTCCTTTTATTTCTTTTCCTGCATCTTGACTGTATTTGACCATTTCTCTTCTTTGTAGCTTATCCTGGCCCGCTTTGATGACGTGGATGTCGGAGTGGCCCGTGAGATGGCAGTACAGGACGCCTTTGATAGAGATCGGCGACGTCAGCCCTACCAGTGCTTCCTTGGGAGAGCGCCTGTACTATCAGCACATCGGTGCACTTTGTATCCCCGTTCCCCCTCCTCCCGTGGGTCCCGACACACTCCTACCGGGCTTTGATGTGGATCAGTTCGATCATTTCCTGGATGCAGAGGGGCTCACAGTAGCTGGGGATTACGACGAGTGGATCCAGAGAGTATCTATTGGGTGCTTGATGGATCGACCCACTCGTGCCGGGGTGATCGAGATTGGCGGGATCTGTATCCGGATCCATGAGGACACGGTGAGTCTTGTAATCTTTATATTTTCCTCCACTTTTCTTCCCTTCTGTATTTCTGACCCCAATTATGTTCTTGTTGGCAGGTACACGAGCTGAATACTATCTGGGACTGGTTCGAGAGCCAGCGGGCCGCGATTGATGATATGATCGCAGAGCATGATGCGGTCGTGGCCCAGCGGGATGCCCGTATCAGGGAGCTGGAGGCCCTGGTTGCTGAGCTCTAGGCTAGACAGGTATCTAGTCTTCTCATAATTTCATTTCTTTCATGTTTCTACTATTCTGATATGCCGGTTTGACTTTTGCAGGGCCCGGTTCCAGATCCGGATGCTGCTTTCGAGCCTGATTTCCTTGTATCTGATCCGTCTTCGGCTTGGGCTGCTGATCCAGAGGATGCCCCTGTTGCTGATCCTGGTGATGCCCCAGCTACTGATGCCCTAGCTGCTCCTGCGGATGCCCCGGCTGCTCCTTCATCTCCAGTGATAGTTCCTGAGCCGGAGGACATTCCTGCTGCTGACCCAGTGGAGCCGGATCCCCCAGTCCCTGCTGTAGATATCCTTGGTATGTTTTCTTTAATTTTCCCTTTTTGGTTCATTTTGACGTTTTTATTTCTGACTTTATCTCCATTTGGCACAGATATTTCTGCTCCTGGCCCTTCCTCTGATGCTGCTAGGCCTTCTGGATCTGCGGGTCCAGTCGAGCCTGCTCGTGCTGAGCCCGAGGCATCCTCTCCAGATTATGCTCCTGAACCACCTTCGGATCTATCGGATTATTGCTTGGAGTATCAGATCCAGCAAGTGGTGGGTTGGCTTCCTCATCACGCTGCCGAGCGTATTCTGGCATACTCTAGGGGCCGATCACTTCGAGGGAGAGGCCGTAGAGGAGGACACGGGGATGATCCTGCACAGTAGTAGGAGATTAGGATTTTTATGTATTTTTACCCCTTTGTACAGAAAACTTGCATATATATAAGAAAACATTTTTTATTCATTCTCTCTTGTATTGCCCATATTTTGTTTTTAATTTCTTGCAAATATAACATATAAGTAGGTAAAACAAGTAAAAAATTCGGATTTTCCTCCCTTTACTCTTTTTTTGCATTTTTTCTTTGTATCCGGCATATCAGACCGGATACAATGATTTTTCTTTGTATCCGGCATAATATGCCGGATACGCTTAAAGCTCTTTGTATCCGGCATTGTTCACCGGATATGAAGAAATACCTTTGTATCCGGTCTGATATACCGGATAATTTAAAACATGCTATAAATGCAACCAGCCTCGGGATTTGAGCATTTTTTACGAGTTTTTGAGTTTAGAAACCCCCTTTTTCGCCTTTTTCTTCCTCCCCTTGAGTTCTAGCTTGCTCCCATCATATCTAATGGAATCCGGATCATCTTTTGCCTTGCCATTGCCTGTCCACACAGCCTCTCCTGCAAAACACCCTTTTAGATCAAAACCACCTAATCTTACTAGGTACAATCCCATAGACTCTTTTTATAATAGGTGGGTTAATTCTATGACCCTGGATGAGGAGAGGAGATGGGATTCCAACCATCTAGGCCACATTCTGCTTATCCCGAAGGTTCCCTTCAAGTGGGAGATTATTGAAGCCATGATTGGCCATTGGGTACCCGACCTCAACCTTTTCCGTTTTGGGACCCATGAGATGACCCCAACCATTGAGGAGGTTGAAACTATCTTGGGCTTGAGGTTTGATGAGAAGGTAGTGAATCCACCCCTTAGGCCCAGCTACAACAATGAGGCTTCTACTTTCTTGGGCATAGGGAAGAAGGACTTAGGGGACTCTGACACCCTTTTGACATTGTCTAAGACTTTTTTGACTGAGAAGCTCTTGAGAGGGGAAAATAAGGAAGCTAGGTTTAATGCCTTGACTTTGATAGTGGTCAACCAGCTACTTTTCCCACGAGATGATGATGACGTAGACCTGGCTCTAATCTCAGTGATATGCCAGGTTAGGGAGCGGGAGAGTTTGGCCCCTATGGTTTTGGCTGGGATGTATCAGGCACTAACTGACCGCTACAATAGGAAGTCGAAACACTTCTTAGCATGTGCCCAGATCCTGCAGGTAATCTTCTCTCTTTCTTTTTTTTTTCTTTTTTTTGGCTTTCTTTTTGCCTTTTTTGCTTTTTTGCTTTCATTTTGCTTTTTTTTTTTTTTTTTGCTTTTTACTTTTACAATGAGCTGATATATCTCTCTTCCTTTGCAGCTTTGGCTACTTGATCATCTGAGTCAGATTGAGGAAATCAATCGACACTTCTTCCCAAGCTTAAAAGTCCCCATCTTGATGAGCAACCGGGGGTGTCCCGACATTCCAGGAGGCAAACAGGGCTGGTTCACTTTCTTGTGTTCACTCCAGGATGACAAGGTGAGATGGCCTAGTACTTATCAACCCAATGCAGAGACCATGATTAGCTTCCGAGACCGCAACTTTCTGGTTCTGGCTGGCCTCAGACATGCAGTGCTTTATCTTCCTTTGCGGGTCCTTCGTCAGTTCAGAGCGACCCAGGGGATTATAATCCCAGGTGGGTATGAGGATCATCTTGGGCCCCTCTCTCCAGCTACCATGAAGCTAAATGCCTGGTTGATGAGGGAGTGGTCATATGTTCGCTTCATGCGTAGCCCCGTCTTCTCAGAAGCCCATGTGAAGGACTATCTCTTTTGAATCAGGGAGCAGATACAGAGTCAGGCTCTAGTACCTAAAGATCCTCCTGCAGTCTTGGCTCCTACTTATGAGGATATTTTAGAGTCTGAGAGAGCTGCCCACAAGCGACTTCAGCAAATATGGGTACGAGAGGCCCAGGAGCTTAGGATACGGGGCCTTGACATGGAAAGGCAACTTGCAGAGCAGGTATCTCGCCGTCTGGCTATGGAGAAGCAACTTGAGGAGCATAGGCAGGCCCGCTGTTTTGAAGTCCGAGCACTGAGGCAGAAGCACCAGGATGCTTTAGCCGACCTTAGGAGCATGCGAATTAGGCAGACTCTTTCAGATGAGGTCATTTCCTTCTTGAGTGATCCCGCTGCAAAGGGGGCTTCTGGAGTTATTGCAGCTCAGGCAGCTCGGATTCGGGAGCTTGAGGAGCGGCTAGGAGACAGAGATTAGCCTTATTTCTTGCACACATTTTTTTTCTTTTTTCCTACCTTTGTACAAAAGCAAACTCCAATAGTGGAAAGACAAAGGATTTAATTCAAAATAAAATTTTTATATTATTGGCCTCAGAATGCTCAGATGCTTGTAAAAACAAAGGTTTTATGAAAAGTATTTGATTTATCATCACTGGCCAAAGTAAAGTTTTTCCTTTTTATATTTTTTTAATTTTTTTGAAATTTGGTCCATGCCCTTAATCACCTATAATTAAAGGAATTAAATCCAGGTTAAATAATGAAAAGGGTAGTCCAAAAATAATGAGGGATCAGAACCGTCCATCTTAGGACTTTTAGAGCCATCCCCAAATGCCAAAACTACCCCATTCTGCTCATGCCAATTTTGTTTAAAGCTTAGATCTCTATGATCAACTCAACCTTTGATTTTTTTTTAATTCTTTCTTGCCAATATTGCCCCTAGCGCCAGTTACAGTTTTCACTAGGGCTGGCTTCTGCATTCTGTCATCACCAATTTTACTCTAAAATTTGAATGAACATACTAAGATCCCCAAGGGCTTAGAAATAGGACGAAACAAAGGCTAGGCTCGGTTTATGAAAGAAAAGGTATTAAAGGCTCAAAAATTTTCAAATTTTGAAATAGGTCAACCAGACTTACAGTCATGATGAATTTAACCCTTTTTCCCCAAATTGCCTTCTTTGCGTCTTTTTTCACACTTGGCTTTCATTTGCCATTTTTCATTGCTTTTCCTTTTTTTTTTTTCTCAACTTTGCCCCAATTGATTTTGGCCCAATTTGACTGTAAATCCGGTTTGGGTTTATCAAAGAAACGAACCGGCTCAATTTGGCTAGACTAGGGATTCAAATTTTGAAGGAAATAAAGAAAAATGGCCTCAGATCATTTCCTAGAAATATTCACTCAAGGAAAATACCTTTTTACTGCATCGGAATTAATTGGCTCAGGAAAATCTGTCCCATCCATTTCTGTCAAGATGAGTGCACCCCCTGACAGGACCTTCTTGACGACATACGGCCCCTCCCAATTCGGCTTGAACTTACCACGAGGGTCTTCCAAAAATGGTAAGATTTTCTTTAGCACCAAGTTTCCTTCCTGGAAAGTTCTGGGTCTCACTTTCTTATTGTTGGCCCGGGCCATTCTCCTCTGGTACAATTGGCCATGACATAGTGCTTTCAATAGCTTCTCTTCTATTAGGTTGAGTTGATCATGTCTTGACTGTACCCATTCGGCTTCTTCCAGTTCTGCTTCCATGAGCACTCTGAGTGATGGGATTTCTACTTCCACTGGCAAGACTGCTTCCATTCCATAGGCTAGGGAATACGGGGTTGCCCCAGTTGAAGTCCGGATTGAGGTTCTATAGGCATGTAGAGCAAGTGGCAGCATTTCGTGCCAATCCTTGTAGCTTACTACCATCTTTTGAATGATTTTCTTTATATTCTTATTTGCTGCTTCCACTTCCCCATTCATCTTTGGCCTGTATGGAGCTGACTTGTGGTGGGTGATCTGAAATTGCTCACACATTTTCTTCATGTCCTTGTTCTTAATATTTGAAGCGTTGTCTGATACTATGGCACTTGGCAGTCCATAGCGACAAATAATATTGTGCTTAAAAAGTTTAATAACATGGTTACTTGTGATATTTGCATATGAGGCTGCTTCTACCCACTTAGTGAAATAATAAATTGCCACTACGATGAATCTGTGCCCGTTCGATGCCTTAGGTGAAATCATACCAATGACGTCTATGCCCCACATAGAGAAGGGCCATGGTGATGTCATGTTGTGCAACTTAGCTGGGGGTGCATGTTTGTTATCCGCATATATCTGACATTGGTGGCATCTCCTGACATGTACACAGCAATCATGTTCCATGGTCGACCAGTAATAGCCCAACCTCAAGATCTTCTTTGCCAGCATGTGCCCGCTCATGTGGGGCCCACAAACTCCTTCATGTACAGTTTCAATCAATCTTTCTGATTCAGTCTTGGCTACACATCTGAGCAGAATATCGTTATGTGACCTCTTGTACAAATGTCCACCACTTAGCAGAAACTGACCCGCCAACCTCTGTATTGTCCTCTTCTCAGTAGACGTGGCATTTTCTGGTAAACTCTGATTGTTCAAGAAATTTTTGATATCTTGAAACTATGGTGTTTCTTCTTCTGGTGCTCCCTCTAGAACGAGACAATAAGCTGGCTCATCTCGGACCTCAATTTTCAGTGGTCTGATGTCTACCCCTTCTGGTATGCTGACCATTGAAGCCAATGTTGCTAGAGCATCCGCAAACTGATTCTTGGCCCTTGGCATATAATTGAAGGAAATTCGAGTAAAATTTGTGCTTATTTCTTCCAAATACTGGTGATAGGGGATCAATTTGTGATCCTTGGTTTTCCATTCACCAGTTGTTTGGAAGATGATAAGACTCGAATCCCCGTATACGTCAAGTTCCTCTACTTCATGATCCATGGCGGCTTGCAACCCAATTATGCATGCCTCATATTCTGAAATATTATTGGTGCACTGGAATCTCAGCTTTACTGCAATAGGGATGTGTGACCCATCTGGCTTGACCAAAACTGCCCCTATTCCATTTCCGTTCATGTTGGCGGCCCCATCGAAGAACATCTGCCAAGAACTCTCACTTTCCTCCTCTTCAGTGTACAGAATTGCCTCATCTAGAAAGTTGGTCTTCAAGGGTTGGTATTCTGGCAGAGGATGTGCAGCCAGGTGATCAGCTATGGCTTGACCCTTGATCGCCTTCTGGGTGATTTATGTGAGGTCAAACTCGGATAGTAGCAGTTGCCACTTTGCCATCCTGCCAGTCAATGCCAGTTTCTCAAATAAATACTTCAGCGGGTCCATCCGGGATATCAATAGTGTCGAGTGACTAAGGAAGTAATGCCTTAGCCTCTGAGTGGCCCACACTAGAGCACAGCAAGTCTTTTCCAATGGTGAGTACTTGGCCTCATATTCTGTGAATTTTTTACTCAGATAGTAAATGGCCCTTTCTTTTCTACCAGTCTCATCATGCTGCCCCAAGACACATCCCATCGACGTTTCCAACACTGACAAGTACAGGATCAGTGGTCTTCCTGGGGTTGGTGGCACTAGTACAGGTGGGTTCAGTAAATATTCCATGATCATATCGAAGGCCTGTTGGCAATCCTCATTCCAGACCATCGGGTTATCCTTCCTCAGAAGCTTGAAAATTGGTTCACAGATAGTAGTGAGCTGCGCTATGAACTGGCTTATGTACTGAATCCTCCCAAGAAAACCACGAACCTCCTTCTCGGTTCTGGGTGCTGGCATTTCAATTATGGCCTTGGCTTTAGCCGAGTCAATTTCAATTCCTCTTCGGCTTACTATAAACCCCAGTAACTTCCCTGATGTAGCCCCAAAGACGCACTTAGCCGGGTTAAGCCGTAGACTGTACTTCCTGAGCCGATCAAACACTTTCTTCAGATTGATCAAGTGGTCCTCTTCTTTGCACGACTTGGCAATCATATCATCCACGTAGACCTCCATTTCCTTATGGATCATGTCATGGAATAGTGCTGTCATGGCCCGTTGATATGTTGCCCCGGCATTTTTGAGCCCAAACGGCATGACCGTGTAGTGGAATGTGCCCCAAGGTGTGATAAATGTTGTTTTCTCTTGATCTTCCTTAGCCATCTTGATCTGATTATATCTAGAGAACCCATCCATGAACGAGAACAGGCTATGAACCGCAGTATTATCGACCAGAATGTCGATGTGTGGAAGCGGAAAATCGTCCTTTGGGCTTGCCTTGTTCAGGTCTCTATAGTCCACGCACATTCGGACTTTCCCATCCTTCTTTGGGACCGGCACTATGTTTGCGAGCCACTCAGGGTACGTAGAGACTGCCAAAAATCCGGCTTGAAATTATTTGACCACTTCATCCTTGACCTTCAGGGTCCATTCAGGTTTTAATCTTCTCAGCTTCTGCTTAATTGGCTTAACCCCTGGCCAAATTGGCAACTTGTGCACTACCATGTCAGTGTCCAGCCCCAGCATGTCCCGATATGACCAAGCAAATACATCCTTGTAATCTGCCAAAAACTATGCCATTTCACCACGCTGTACATTAGATAGACATGCCCCGATTTTGACTATTTTCGGGTCCTCTTCGGTCCCAAGATTTATGGATATGGTCTCCTCAATATTAGGTTGGACCCCCTTTTCATGATGTTCCAATTGGTATTCAATTTCTTTTGGAACGTCTTCTTCTTCGACCTCGGTCTCTTCTTCGATCCCCATGAGGTCAAAGTCGAGCTCGAAGTCGAAGTCATATTCAACCTGGTCCAATTCAGTTTGATTATAGGGTTCATAAGTGGTTTGGACCCTTTTGAAAAAATTAAATTTCCTAGAAAAAATAGAAAAATCTTTTTGGGTTTTTTGTGAGCCTTCTAAATATAATTCCCCTGAAGACGAAGGCTCATTAGGACCTTTAGGGAAATGGCAATCCACTATTGGAGTTTTTTTTTGGAAGCCACGTTAGTTTTTCGAACAAACGCCGCTTCAAAAGTAAGGGGAGTTTCCTCCCAATTGTTCATTACAAAATTCTTGGGAGCAGGGGAAATAGGGAAATCCTGATCCTCAAGCTCGGAATCCGATGCCATCATAACCGGGTGGGTACTGCCCTTTTCTGCTACGGGGCCCAGTCCAGAAATGACCTCCGGAATCTTCACTGCGGCCCAATCAATAAATGGTAGCTCGTTGTCACTACCAGTTTTTTCGCCTTCAGTCATGGCGAAGAAAGTCCCCACATCTTCAGAGTAGTCTGTCTGCTGCTCTGGCTGTGACTCAGGCCCATTTGCTGCTTCCAGTATTGGAGATGGGTTGTATGGTTGCAAGGCCGAAACAAAAGGCTTTTGAAATGGGTTGATGTTTCGGTAAGGAGGTTTGGATTGGTCCATAGGAGGAGACAGTTGGATTATACATGAGGGTCTTGGAAAACTTTCCCTTAAGTGAGGGAATTTTCCTTTACTTCTTTCCTCTCCTTCTTCATGCTTCATCCTCCTCCAGCCTCGGGGTTTAAACCCCAGTCCCACTTTAGGAACCAGTTTCTTAGCTGTGATTGGCTCCACCATTCCCTGCAAATTGACTCCCAGGCCTTTCCCTGGTGAAAGTGGTATTTCTCCATCACTTTCTTCACCATTTTTTCTGTAGTGGTCCCCTTATTTTCTTTTTTCTCACACCCCCCAGGTATGAAATTAACCGTTTCGAATTGAAACGAGTGAAACGCAATCTTGTCAACAGTCAAGTCTACATTTATTAAGGGTACATCAGGTGACACAATGGGAGGCACCAAGTTTTCGGCTAGGACTGTTATCACCCTTTGCCCTGTTATGTATTTCACCCTCTGGTGGAGCGTGGATGGTATTGCCCTAGCTGAATGTATCCACGGCCTCCCTAGGAGCAGATTGAAGGCTGCGGGTATATCCATCACCTCAAATGTGATGTTGAAGATATTTGGCCCAATTGTGACCGGTAGTTCAATCTCCCCTAGGGAGTGGGTCTTGGAGCTATCAAAAGCCCTCACTATCCTCCCATTCTGTTTAATTTTTGACTGGTCCAGACCCAGCTTGACAAAAGTGATTAACGGGCAGACATTTAATGCCGACCCGTTGTCAATCAAAACCCATGCAATCATGCTGCCCTTACAAAGCACTATGATGTGCAAAGGGTCAACGTGATAGCACCCACCTGGGCTGATCTCACCCTCTGAGAAACTTATCACATTATGTGACAAGATTTGACCAACCATTTTGCCAAGTTGGTCCGGATCAATGGTCTGGGATACATGTGCACTCTATAGCACCCTTAACAATGCATCCCTATGCTTTTCCGAATTCAGCAAAAGGCCCAGTATTGAAATCTAGGCCGGGACCTTGTTCAGCTGATCCACAAGATTAAATTTACTTTTTTTTATGATTTTTATGAGGTCTGCTGCCTCATTTTTTGCACCCTGGAGGGTGTCTTCTCCTATTTTTGTCTTTCCTTTTTGTTTTATTTTTTCTTCATTTTCTTTTTTCTCTTTCTCTACCTCTGTCTCCTTTTCTTTCTCCTCACCCCCTGCACATCTCCCTGACCTCGTCATGAGGTTCACCTCCTCCTGGTTTTAGTTCCTAACCACTGGAACCGTAGCCGTGATTCCCTTGCTGTAATTCCATGGTACAGCGGCCTCAGAATAGGCTAATTTAGGGACGTTAACCACCAACGGCTGGAGTTTAGACCGGGATGTATGTGCCGGTTTAGGGATACTGTGGGATGGCTGAATATTTACAACCAAGGGCTGGATCTTGGATTTTGTAGGGATAGAAGAAGTGATGGAAGCAGTGGTGGGGTCAAGGTTGATGACCAGTGGAGCCTTTGATGGCTTGGATGGTGAATAAGTGGGTGGACTGCAATTAAAGACCAATGGAGGCCTTGCAGTGTTTATTTGGGCCATGAGGGAGGAGACCCGGTTCAAAGAGGAACTGATGTCCTCAGCAGCATGATTATTTTTCTGGGAGACCATGTTGATCTCCTCTTCTTCCTTTTCTTGGAAAAATCGGACCTGGACCGTGGTCCCTTCTGGAGCTATGAGCTGAGATGGGTCAAAGGCCCTTCTGGTAGTGGATATGGCAGTGATGGATGTGGATGGGCCTGCCCCATTGTGGTAAGGCAGAGGGTTCTGCCCAATATCATTCCCGGACGGGGTGGGTGCAGCAGTGTTGAACACCAAGGCCTTCTAGTCCAACAAGTTCTGGACCGCGTGCTTCAACACCCAGCAAGCATCTGTAGAGTGTCCTGGTGCACCCATGTGGAAGTCACAGGTGACCGCTGGGTCAAAATTCCTTCCCTTGGTGGCATTTGGGCTAGGCTCTTTCAGAGTCACATATTCCCCTTTTAGCAGGGTTGGCAGCAGTTGGGAAAGAGATACGGGAAGGGGAGTAAAGACTCGGTTCCTTCTTGCTGCCATCCAGGCCTCCCTCTCTTCCTTGGTAAAAGTCCTCCTTGGGTTGGCTGGCACGGAGGGAGAGAAATTGACATTCAGCGGGGTCTGGTATGACTGCTGGGCCTGCTAGGCCTGTTGGGGTGCAGAGAAATTCACATGAAACGGCTTCTTGGCCGAAGGAGCCTAGACCAGGTTCACTTCTCCTTCTTTTCGGGCCCCGGCCTTTTTGAACCCGGCCCCCTTCTTCTGGGCCATGGAGGCAAAAGAATCAGACTGCCTAGTCAGAGTAGAGTAGTCAATAAGCCTTCCTGACCTAATCCCTTCCTCGATCCGGTCTGCCACCTGGACCAGGGCTGCAAAATTGGTGGTGATCTGCCCCACCAAGTGGTTGTAGAAAGGCTGTCCCAGTGTGCCCATAAACGTTGATATCATTTCTGGTTCCAGCATGGGCGGCCTGACCTGGGAGGCGGCCTCTCTCCACCTCTTGGCATACTGTCGTACAAACTCATCCTTCCCCTTACTCATCCTCATCATGTCGTACTGGTCTAGCACGATCTCAGCGTTGAACTTGTATTGATCTAAGAAGGCGTCGGCCAAGTCCTTCCATCTCCTAATTCTGCCGTGGTCCACTGTGGCAAACCACATAAGAGCCGACCCGGTCAAACTCCTTTGGAAGAGTTGGATCAGTATGCCGTCATCCCGGCCAAATTGGCATAGGGCCCCACAGTATAGTTTCAAGTGGCTCATAGGGCAGCCTGTGCCGTCAAATTTGTCAAAGTTCGGACACTTGAATTTGGCCGGTAAACATACATCAGGGTACATGCAGAGCTCATCAAAAGTGGTGCCTCCATAGCTGTTTCCCCCTTTTACCGCTTTCAGTTCTTCCTGGATTCTCTCTATCCTGAGTAACATTTTCCTTTCAGTTTCTTCCCTGGCTTTTTCCTTCTCCAGTTCTTTCTCGGATTCTGCTGTATTTTCCCTTATCAGAATGGGTTCAGGGACCGGTTCAGAAATGGGCTCAGGCATGGGTTGAGCCGAAGGCGGAATGTAGGCCTGAGGTGGTGGTGCCTGATGGGAAGTCGATGCTTGATTTTGGGCTTGGGCCTGTTGGGCCTGAGCCGCCAGTAAGTCTCCCAGCATCTTGGCCAGACCAGCCACTTGCTCCTATAGCTGAGCAAAGTCTTGAGCGGGTACGGTAGCTTGGGCTTGGTTCTCTTCAATGTTCATGGCTCTGGCTTTGGATCTGGTCACGGGAGCAATGATTGCAAATAAGTGTACCTGGGGTAGGAAAAAGCAAAGAAACTTATCAGCTTCCATTTAATTTGAGACACACCCCTATAAATGTAGACAAGTGGGTTAGGTGAACACAAGTCTGAATTTTTTATTTTTATTTTTATTTTGCTTGGAATATTTTGGGGGCTTCCAGGTGTCCCACAAATTTTTGGTTTTGATTGGTTCTCGTGACCAAACAAAGGTTTTTGGAATATTCTGAGGCTTCCAAATGTCCAAAAAATTTTTGACTTTGAGTGGTTCTCGTGACCAAACAAAGGTTTTTGGAATATTCTGAGGCTTCCAAATGTCCTGAAAATTTTTGACTTTGAGTGGTTCTCGTGACCAAACAAAGGTTTTTGGAATATTCTGAGGCTTCCAAATGTCCTGAAAATTTTTGACTTTGAGTGGTTCTCGTGACCAAACAAAGGTTTTTGGATTATTCTGAGGCTTCCAAATGTCCTGAAAATGTTTGACTTTGAGTGGTTCTCGTGACCAAACAAAGGTTTTTGGAATATTCTGAGGCTTCCAAATGTCCTGAAAATTTTTGACTTTGAGTGGTTCTCGTGACCAAACAAAGGTTTTTGGAATATTCTGAGGCTTCCAAATGTCCTGAAAATTTTTGACTTTGAGTGGTTCTTGTGACCAAACAAAGGTTTTTGGAATATTCTGAGGCTTCCAAATGTCCTAAAAATGTTTTGACTTTGAGTGGTTCTCGTGACCAAACAAAGGTTTTTGGAATATTCTGAGGCTTCCAAATGTCCTAAAAATTTTTGACTTTGATTGTTTCTCGTGACCAAACAAAGGTTTTTGGAATATTCTGAGGCTTCCAAATGTCCTAAAACTTTTTGACTTTGAGTGGTTCTCGTGACCAAACAAAGGTTTTTGGAATATTCTGAGGCTTCCAAATGTCCTAAAAATTTTTGACTTTGATTGATAAAAATAACCAACCAAAGGTTTCCTTCTTTTCTGAATTTTCTCAGTTTTCAAGTTCAAAACCTTGATTGAAACATGTTCTAATTGAATTGGTATCAAAAAATATGACACCTTAGCTTGCTCTTTGAGTTTTAAAATTAGGTTTAATCCTAACAGAATATTTATTTTTTTGTTGTTTTTTTTTAATATTTTTTAAAACATTTTTATATTCTCTTTGGGGTGCCTAAGGATTAACCACATTGTTTAGGCATTTTATTCTGGAAATTCGGGCTAAAAAAGCCAATTTACCCATTTTCTGCATGTATCCAGCATTAAGGGCCGGATAAGGATATGTCTTATTGTATCCGGCAATAATGACCGGATACACGCATACACCTTTGTAACCGGCAATTTATACCGGATATGAATAAAAGTATTCTTAACCGACCTGAGTTGCCGGTTATTGCCGAAATGGCCCTTTTTGACTCATTTTTTCACCAGATTAGGTTATTTTCATTCCCACTTGATGTTCACCTTGACTTGGCCTTTAAAACTTGCCCCAAATTGGGCTTTGACATCATTCTTGCTACAATTCATACATTCATGAGGGTGCTTGTACCCTCCAAAGTTATGCACCCATTGTTGGACTTGATACACTTGGTTGCCCCTTGATTGGTCTTTGGGTAGGATGACCATTAAATTGAGTTGGAAGCTCATCCTATAGGTTACACCAACCTTAGGTTATAAACATTTTTGGGAAAAATTTCATCCCAAGCATATGGACACCATGGCTTTTAATTCACATGAAGATGTTAAAATGAATACATGGCTTTACCTTGCCACCTTGTGTTACCTTCAATATGGTACTATACCTTGGCCTGTGAACATGCAAACGGCCTTCCCACATTTACACCAAATTCCCCAAACGCAATTGTGTACTTTTAGCCGAAAACGTGTTTCTCCACCTTCAAGCGTACGGTTTTTGGGTTTTGGGCTTAATTGTCAACTTAGAACTCAAGTCTAGTGATGCCCGGAATCGAATCACAGATCTCATTGTCATCACATCATTGACTCAAATTCTAAGGTGAATGTTTTCACTTTCGCTTTCCGAAGTCACGACCTCGGTGCGCCAAGCTACCCACATTCATGGTTCAACTTCCTATAGGTAATGGGTAGGCTGTGCAAAGTGTTTAAAGTGCTCAAGTGCATTTAAAATTGAGGTACATTCACCACGTCCCAGCCCCTTGCCACTCTTTTCCGTAGCCATGCATACAATTTCAAGCCAAGGCATATACAATCATATTGAAAGCAACATACAAGCCAATGAAGATGGTAAACACCCAAACATGCTCATCACCAAAAATAACACCCAAAACATGTTATTGTACAAACCAACTAAAACATGGAAGGCATGCTTGAAACCCCCAAAAGTATTACCCCAAATTTCCAGATTTTCATGCTTTTTCTCATGCTCAAAGTGTACCATTTCTACCCAAATTGAAGCCTAAAAATTCAGCACTACTTGGCATGATATAAAAAAGGGTTTGATAGTTGAAACATGCTTGAAAACCCCCAACATATACACTGAAATTTCCAGATTTGTTTTTCATTTTTGGTGCTCAACATGCATTGTTCCTACTCAAATTGAAGCCTAAAATTTAGCAACCAACAATATGAAACAATAGGTGTTTTAATTAGGGAGAACATGCTTGAAAAGTTCCAAAATAGCTACTGAATTTCCAGATTTTTTCTCATTGCTTTCATGCTCAAATCAAGTCCCCCTATACCCCAAATCAAAGGCATGGCATAAAAAAACATTAAGCACAAGAAGGCATTGTTTATGGGAATCATGTTTGAATGCCCCAAAAATTCTGAACTCCTAGATTTCGTGCTCCAAATTTTTATGTTCAAACCATGGCATCAAAAATCCAAATTAGAGCATGTTATCATCAAATGCATCAAAATCATGCTTCAAGATAGGCTTCTCTTAAACACATTTCTAACCAACATCAAACAACACATACATGCTTTTAACTATGTAAATTTCAAAGCATCCCAATCAAATTTAAAATAAACAATATGCACAAATAAAGTAAGCTGAAAGAGTAGAGGACTACTCTAAAGGTCCACGATCTACAACAATTAAAAACTTAACAATGCGGAAACAACACACAGAGATTATACGAGGAAACCTGAATCCAGATCCAGGAAAAACCTCGAGTCTATATGAGGCGACTAACCCTTAAAAACTCCACTATTGAATGAAAGTCAATTACAAAGGGAAAACACACTTAACCTTTACAATTGAACTCACTCAACAGCAATCCACAGCCTGGATCCACGAACTGTAGCACAACCTGAATCCACAGGCTGCAATTCACGATCTATCCAGATCCACAGCTCGAATCCACGAACTGCAACACAGCTTGAATCCACAAGCTGCAAGAGACGATCAATCCAGATCCACAGTTCGAATCCACGAACTGCAACACAGCTTGAATCCAGAAGCTGCAATTCACGATCAATCCAGATCGTGACAATCACCTCAGAGTCCACTGAGATGATCCAATGCAATAGGAATCCACCTATGCATCAAACAAGGTCGATCACCAATCCAGGAGATCTCACGATCAAGTGAAGTTCCGAACTGAAGAAGAATCCTCAATCTTCAATTCCAGGTGATCTCTCTCAGATCTCCCCCTCACTCGATCACCGACTCTCTAAAGATCAATTGAATGAATCTCGAACACCTCAAGATCCAAAACGAATTAATCAAAAGAAAAAAGTCACTTCAAAAAGAATACAGCTCGTCAATTTAAAGAAGAAATCTCAGATCGCGTCGAGCGCTGGTGGCGTCGTGATGCGATCGGGGTAGACGGCTGGAAGCGAACACAAATCCCGCTCAAATCCAAAAGACTCAGTTAAGAGCGCGCTGCCAGCTCGCTACTAGCGGGAGGGAATGTGGCATGTGCACAGCTGATTTGTAGACTCTTCACTCTTGCTCTGCGCTGCCAGCGGCGTGTCGGCGTCGCCTTACGAAGCCGGTACGCGTGCTTTACTTTCAAAGTGCTATATCACTTATGCACTGCCAGCGGAGTGGTAGCGGCGTTCTTCATTGCAAGTGCCTTTACGAAATGTTCTTCTTTTAGAAGTCTTTACATTTCATTGAGCTACCAGCGGCGTGGTAGCTGTGTGGCAGCCTCACTTTCCTCTTTACTAAATTCATAGAATTTATATTTGGATTCTTCACATCTTGAAGATAATTAAAGGATATAATTTGTCAAACATTTGCCATATAAGGAGTGTGAGTTTTCACACTTACAATCTCCCCCTTGGCAAATGCCTGACAACAAACTTACAATATTGCTTATTATCAAATTCAGATATTGAATTCCATTTAAACATTCAAAACACAATGATAAGAGGGAACACAGATTTTCATTCATTTCAAGAGACAATATACAGTATTCAGACGAAATATACAGTGTTCAGCAAATATATACACATTCAGCCAAACAAAACACTCCCACGTAAACCTACGTCCAGAAACCCCAAAGACCAACCAAAAAAAAAAAACACAGACCAACAGAACAAACAACAAAAAACAACTTGATGATCCTCAACCAGCAACCATCAACCAGCAACCAGCACCAGCAGCAACATCATCAAAAAGACTCCCCCTTTCTGGAAGGAGGTTTCGGATCCCAAGTTCTGGAGTAATGCCGATAAGCATCTTGGGACCAGGAGTGCAACCAACAAAGCTTGTGATCCATCTCCAGCTGAGTTCTTCGAATGCTGCTCAGAAAATGATCAGCTTCGTTTTGCATTCGTTGCTGAGCAGCAACATCCCTTTGCACCTCGCCACAAGCAAAGTCAACATCCTTTGCAAGCTTCTCCAGCTTCTCCTGGGTCTCTGATTTGAACATGCTCATCATGAGCATGTGAGCCCTGACCTCAGAATTGAAAGCCTCCTGGGAGGCTTGCATGGAATTCAATTTGTCCAAGATTGCCGTAGCATCAGAACTGGACAAAGAGGAGGGAGAAGAAGAAGCCAACCGAAAAGGATTTGCTCGTTTGCTTCGGGTGAGGGTGGAGGCATCAAAGGGAGGTTTGGGATGAATGAGAAATTCAACAGGATCAGGTAAGATCTCCTGGTGAATGCACATGAAAGAGATGAAAATCCCAAATGGAAGAGCAGCAGTCTTGGATTTTAAATTCCGAGACTGAAGGATTTGATTGAAAATGATTGACGGAAGACAGACACTATCTCTGTTCCAGATAGCATGAATGAGTCTAGCTCTAAAGTGAGAAATCTCAGAATGATGATCTGAGGGAACCAAAGAAGCACAGATAAACAGATTCAAGATCCGGAGAAGATCTTGAAGAGAACCATGAGGAAGATAGTTGGGCTTATTTTTTATGGAGGTGGGAGCACCCTGAACAATAAGAGAAGGAATGATTGACTCCATGGGAGGATCAGAGTGAGAATCAAAGAAATCAAAGGAGGGAGAATCAACAAGGGGCAGTTCTAGAAGAGATGAGATAAGCTCTTTCGAGAAGTCGAAAGAGATGCCCCTGACATATGCTTTGACAAAGCCTTGATTGGCCAGATGAAGATGGTGGAGGTTCGAATAGAATTCTCGAACCAGGTCAGGATATGCAAAACCACTTATCAAAGCAAATTTTTTCCAATCATTTTCCGAAAACAATGAGAAGAGAGGAGATTCAGAAAAGGAATCAAGCTTAATGGCCCTTTCCAAAAGGAGTGGCCTGTGCTTGAAGAACTCATTAAAATCAGATAAACCATTTCCAATGAATGGTTCAGAGGAATAAGAAGGGGAAGGGGTCCTCATCGGTGGAGAAGAGACAACCGGTGAGGTTCTTACTAGTGGAGAAGAGGTGGAAGGAGAATCAGTTCTAGACTTCTTGGGAGGCATGATGAAACAAAAACAGAAAAAAAATAGACGAGAGAGAAGAACACAAGCAAAGCTCGACAATGCCCTAATGGCAGAACAATCTTCCAAACCCTAACTAAGAAGAACGAGAGAAGAACACTGTAATAGGAAGAAAAAAATGAAGAAGCAAGACGAAGACAGTAAAAAAAATTTTACCTGAACAGTGGACACGGTGAAGGAAGGTAAGCACGAAGGCAAAGAATGACCACGACGCGAGGAGCAAGAAGCACCACAGACAAGAAAAAAACAAAGGTAAAAAGTGAAACAAATTTTCACTTTTTATAGACAAACAGAACACGCTGCCAGCGTGCATCCAGCGACGCTTAACAGGGCAGGTGCCAAAGCATGAAGAAAGGAGAAGGCTACCGGCATGCTTCTAGCGACGTAGAAGGTGCACATGCACAAACAAGAAAAAACACACTCACAAGGCAAAAATTTATAAAAAGAGTTTGAACTATCCTTCATGAAAAACTCATACCTCTAAACACAAAGCTAAGATTTTAACTAAACTAAAAATCATCCAGATAATCAACTTTTATTCAATCTAAGAAGTACTTATCACAAAACTGATCTTGAAGAACCTATCAAGGTTAATTCAGATGTGACACATTTCATATCTATGACCAAAATTTCCTTCATGGTTTCTCATACTATAAATTTTTTTCAAGATATTGAGCACACACGCATATTAATGAAACATTGCTTGTGTAGTGTGTGAAATATTTTTGACTTTTACACTTTATTCATATGGAAGACTATTTTAGTGTAATTATACTTGGAAAGTATAGACATACCCCAAACTTCATTTTGGTGGCTTTCGCACATCAGAGATAGGTAGCCTTTTCTGATCTCTTTTTCTTTTCTTTTTGTAGAAGGCATTGACCCTTAAAAAACCTGAGTTTACAGTTCATTCCAAGAATATACCTTCTTTCTCTTTTTCTTTTTGAGAATTACAGTGGCTTTCACTTTAATCTCTATGGCAGCCATTTCCAAAACTTTTCTTTTCATAAAGGTGATAGCCTATAGATCCCAAGCTTCAACACACAATAAACTTCAATACACAAAGGTGTTTAAGACAAAAGTGATAGTTGAGAACACAACATTTCAGTCAATATGCATAGACTCAAGCTTCCTGAATTAAGATTTTAGTATCAAGAACACATAAATTCATTTTGAACAGACATTTAAATCATTTTACATCTAAATTAACTCAAAACAGAACCTGATTTTCAGTTTTGAGAGCATACTCCTAGGGATTTCCTAAGAGTTTCAAATCTGTTCTGATCTAAAGGTTTAGTGAAAATATCAGCTAACTGTTTTTCAGTAGATATATATTCAATCATAACAGTTTTGTCTTCAATTAACTCTCTTATAAAGTGATGCCTGATGTCTATATGTTTAGTCCTTGACTGTTGAACAGGATTTTTGGAAATATTTATGGCACTTTGATTGTCACAGAAGAGAATCATTTGGTCCTGATCTAAACCATAATCAGATAGCATTTGTTTCATCCAAATTAGTTGAGTACAACTGCTTCCTACAGCAATGTACTCTGCTTCAGCTGTACTCAATGAAACTGAGTTTTGCTTTTTGCTTAACCAAGCAATGAGGTTATTACCCATATAAAAGCAACCACCAGAGGTGCTTTTTCTATCATCCATACACCCAGCCCAATCAACATCAGTGTATCCAGTAAGATATGGGTTTGTTTCTTTGGAGAACCAGATTCCCAGATCAACAGTTCCATTTACATACTTTATAATCCTTTTCACAGCATTTAGATGAGATTCTTTAGGATTAGCCTGATATCTTGCACAAACTCCAACACTAAAGCTTATATCAGGTCTACTTGCTGTTAAGTATAGAAGACTTCCAATCATCCCTTTGTACAAGGTAGGGTCGATATCCTTTCCAGATTCATCTTTTCCAAGCTTTAAGCTAGTACTCATAGGAGTCCTAGCATGTTTTGCATGAATTAAACTGAATCTCTTGACTAGATTTCTAGTATATTTTGCTTGAGAGAAAAAAATCCCTTGTTGAGATTGATAAATCTGAAGTCCTAAGAAAAAATTCAGTTCACCCATCATACTCATCTCAAATTCACTCTTCATTAAGTCTCCAAAGGAATGAGCATGATTTTAAGAAGTAGATCCAAACACTATATCATCCACATATATTTGAGCAATCAAAATATGCTTGGACTCTCTTTGAATAAAGAGAGTTTTATCTACATTTCCTCTCATAAATCCAGATTCAAGTAAGAAAGAGGTGAGTTTCTCATACCAAGCTCTAGGAGCTTGTTTGAGTCCATACAAAGGCCTTGTTCAGCTTATAAACATGTTTAGGATGATTTGAGACCTCAAATCCTTTAGGTTGTTCTACATAAACCTCTTCATTCAGATATTCATTCAAGAATGCACTCTTAACATCCATTTGAAACAGTTTAAACTTCAAATAACATGCAATAGACAAAAGCAATATGATTGACTCTAACCTAGCTACAGGAGCAAAGGTTTCATCAAAATCTATTCCTTCTACTTGAGTGTATCCCTGAGCAACAAGCCTAGCTTTATTTCTGGTTACAACCCCATTTTCATCAGATTTGTTCTTAAAAATCCATTTGGTTCCTATCACATTCAGATTAGAGGGTCTTTCAACCAATTCCCATACATTATTTCTAGTAAATTGGTTTAGTTCTTCATGCATAGCATTTAACCAAGATTCATCCAACAAGGCATCTTTATAAGATTTTGGCTCAAATTGAGATAGATAAGAAGAAAATTTTACCTCATTATGTAATTGATGTCTTGTTCTTACTCCATCTGAAATATTTCCAACAATTTGCTCAGTTGGGTGATCTTTGAGAGTTTTTGTCAGAGGAACAATTTCATTGCTTGAGGAAGCATCTCTGATTTCATCCTCTTCATCTACAACCTGCAAAAATTCACAGTCAATTCCTTCATCATCTATTAATACATTAATAGACTCCATTACAACAGATTTTTGCAAGTTAAAAACTCTGTGTGCTCTACTTGAAGAAGAATATCCTAGAAAAATTCCTTCATCACTTCTAGAATCAAATTTTCCTAAATTTTCTCTGTCCCTTAAGATATAGCATTTACTTCCAAAAACTCTAAAATATTTCAAGTTTGGCTGTTTTCCTTTCCAAATTTCATAAGGAGTTTGTTTCCATCCAGATCTGACATATACTCTATTACTTATATAACAGGCAGTATTTATAGCTTCAGCCCAGAATTTTGTTGACACTTTCTTGGCTATCATCATGGTTCTAGCCATTTCTTGTAGAACTCTATTCTTCCTTTCCACAACTCCATTTTGCTGTGGAGTCTTAGGAGCAGAAAATTCATGTTTAATTCCTTGTTCTTCACAGAATTTGGAAAACATCTGATTTTCAAATTCTGTCCCATGATCAGATCTTATTCTAACAATCCTCCCTATTTGCAAGTTCTTTTCAACTTGAATTTGACAGCACAATTGTTTAAAGCAATCAAAACATTCAGATTTTTCTCTTAGAAAATTTACCCAGGTGTATCTACTGTAGTCATCTACAGCAACAAAGATATACCTCTTTCCTCCTAGACTTTCAGTCTTTATAGGTCCCATCAAGTCCATATGAATCAGTTCTAATGGTCTAGATGTTCCTACAATGTTGGTTTTCTTGTGTGTGGCTTTGATTTGCTTTCCTTGATTGCAAGGACCACACATTCCTTTCTTTATATTGTTCCAAAACTTGGGAATTCCTCTAACCAATTCAGATTTAGAGATTTTTGACAAATCTCTATAGTTAATGTGACCAAGTCTTCTATGCCACAAATCAATTTCATTGCATATAGAAGATTTTAAAGATTTTTCATTGTTTCCAATGATTCCATAACAATTGTCACTTGTTCTTACACCTATAAGAACAGTTCTACCAGAATTATCCAAAATTTTACATTCTTTTCTGGTAAAGTTGACAAACAATCTTGAATCACATAACTGGCTAATACTAATTAAGTTTGCCTTCAAACCAGATACAAATAAAACATTTTTTAGACAAACTCCATTAGGACCAGTAACTGTTCCTCTACCTTTGACTTGAGAAGTGCTTCCATCACCAAATGTTACACTTCCACCAAAATATTCTTCAAAGGTACTAAACATAGACTTATGTCCACACATATGTCTTGAACAACCACTATCCAAGTACCACATGTTGACATCATGAACTTTCAAAGCTATATGAACCACATTTGCAACTAAGGAATCTTTTCTAACCCAAATCTGTTTTTCATGAGTTTTCTGATAAGTCCCTTCATCAACAACTTGAGATTTTGAAGGAAGTTTCTTTGACAGATTTGTAACTTCCTTATTTAATGATTCAGTCAATTTCAACAAGGAATCAAATCTGTTATATAAATCCAAGGACTGACTTTGATTGACTTTCCTCTTACTGTCAAAATCTCCCTTAGGAAAACCATGCAAAACATAACACTTTGGTCTTATATGACCTCTTTTATTACAATGATGGCACACAGGTATGAACCTATATTCAGAAGAATCAAAATTTCCAGATTTAACAGTCTTTCTAACCTGTACAGATTTAGATTTTTCAGATTTTGAAGATTTACCTGTTGAGCTTACTTCTCCAGCAGAAATTTTCTGTGAAAATTCCTTATTTTGATTACTTACACTCATTCTCTTTTCAGCAGAATTTGAGCTTTCAGGAACTTCCTTTGAAGTTGATTCCTCATCAATTTGATGATTTCCTACAGAAAAATTTGAAGCATTAGATTTAATTGAATTTGACAATTTCTCAAGTTCAATAACTTTACCTTGAAGTGCAGAAATCTAAGCTTCCTTTTCTTTTAATTTTTCAGTTTTTTCAGTCAGAGAAGTTACCAGAAAATTTTCTTTGGCATGTTTTTCAAGTAACTTTTTGTTTATTGAATCTATTTCTGCAAAAGCTTTATTTTTCTCTGTTTCTGACTCCTTCAATTTTTTACTCAGTTTTTTGACTTTCTTCTGAGCTCTATTGAATTCCTTATAGAGCTGATTGTAGGCTTCTTGTAATTCTTCTTCATCATCTGATAAAGTCTCTTTATTATCTCCTGCAATGCCAGAGATTGAACTACCAGAAGAAGATGAGTAAAAGGAATTGAAAGCAGTAAAATTAGCAGAAATATCCTCATCTGATTGTGAAGAATTATCAGTATTACTGCCATCCCAAGTAACCTGATAATTTGTCTTTTTCTTTTTATCCTTTGAGGGACAATCAGAAGCAACATGTCCAAATCCTCTACATTTATAACATTGAACTTCATCATTCTGAGAAAATTTCTTCTCCTTTCTTAGATCAGAAATTTTCTTATCAGATCTCCTATTAGATCTGTCCATGGATGATAAAGGATTAGATTGTCTCTTTTTAAACATTCTCTTGAACTTTTTAGCTAAGAGAACTAATTCATCCATATCTACTTCAGAATTATCTGATTCTTCATTATTTACAGATTTTAAAGCTATTCCTTTACTCCTTTTAGGAATATTCAGATCTAGCTCATAAGTCTGTAAAAATCCTACCAGATCTTCAATTCTCATGGTATCCACATCTTTTGCCTCTTGAATGGCAGTAACTTTTGGTCTGAATTTTTCAGGCAAAGATCTCAAGATTTTTCTAACAACCTTAGATGTAGAGATCTTTTCTCCAAGGTTAAAACTCGAATTAACAATATCTGACAGTCTAGCATAAAATTCATCAAAAGACTCATCATCTTTAATGTATAGAGTTTCGAAAGGTGTTGTAAGTCTTTGAAGTCTAGACAGCTTGACAGCTTAGGTTCCTTCATGAGTGACCTCAAGAATGTCCCAAGCTTCCTTACCGACTTCACATGAGGAAATTCTCCTGAATTCCTCAACACTCACAGCACAAAATAAGGCATTCATTGCTTTGTTGTTCCATCCACATAGATCAGATTCAGCTTTACTCCACTGATCATGAGGTTTAGGCATCACAACACCTCCTTTTGTTGTGATTTCTGGTGGATGATAACCATTACATACCGAGAGCCAGACACGCTCATCGATAGATTTCAGGTAAGCTCTCATTCTTGCTTTCCAGTAAGAATAATTGTTACCTTCAAATAATGGAGGTCTAGAGGCAGATCCTCCTTCTTTTCCAAAGTGAATAGGCTCTGATACCAATTGAAAGAGTAGAGGACTACTCTAAAGGTCCACGATCTACAACAATTAAAAACTTAACAATGCGGAAACAACACACAGAGATTATACGAGGAAACCTGAATCCAGATCCAGGAAAAACCTCAAGTCTATATGAGGCGACTAACCCTTAGAAACTCCACTATTGAATGAAAGTCAATTACAAAGGGAAAACACACTTAACCTTTACAATTGAACTCACTCAACAACAATCCACAACTCGAATCCACGAACTGTAGCACAACCTGAATCCACAGGCTGCAATTCACGATCTATCCAGATCCACAGCTCGAATCCACGAACTGCAACACAGCTTGAATCCACAAGCTGCAAGAGACGATCAATCCAGATCCACAGTTTGAATCCACGAACTGCAACACAGCTTGAATCCACAAGCTGCAATTCAAGATCAATCCAGATCGTGACAATCACCTCAGAGTCCACTGAGATGATCCAATGCAATAGGAATCCACCTATGCATCAAACAAGGTCGATCACCAATCCAGGAGATCTCACGATCAAGTGAAGTTCCGAACTGAAGAAGAATCCTCAATCTTCAATTCCAGGTGATCTCTCTCAGATCTCCCCCTCACTCGATCACCGACTCTCTAAAGATCAATTGAATGAATCTCGAACACCTCAAGATCCAAAACGAATTAATCAAAAGAAAAAAGTCACTTCAAAAAGAATACAGCTCGTCAATTTAAAGAAGAAATCTCAGATCGCGTCGAGCGCTGGTGGCGTCGTGATGCGATCGGGGTAGACGGCTGGAAGCGACCACAAATCCCGCTCAAATCCAAAAGACTCAGTTAAGAGCGCGCTGCCAGCTCGCTGCTAGCGGGAGGGAATGTGGCATGTGCACAGCTGATTTGTAGACTCTTCACTCTTGCTCTGCGCTGCCAGCGGCGTGTCGGCGTCGCTTTACGAAGCCGGTACGCGTGCTTTACTTTCAAAGTGCTATATCACTTATGCGCTGCCAGCGGAGTGGTAGCGGCGTTCTTCATTGCAAGTGCCTTTACGAAATGTTCTTCTTTTAGAAGTCTTTACATTTCCTTGAGCTACCAGCGGCGTGGTAGCTATGTGGCAGCCTCACTTTCCTCTTTACTAAATTCATAGAATTTATATTTGGATTCTGCACATCTTGAAGATTATTAGAGGATATAATTTGTCAAACATTTGCCATTTAAGGAGTGTGAGTTTTCACACTTACATAAGCAAAATAGCAAGCATTCAAAAGTAGAGAAAAGCATGAACAAATACACAAAACGGCTTAAATCCACAAGTCCCCAGCAGAGTCGCCAGTTGTGAGACACGGGAAAAATCACCAGGATAATTTCCCCTCCGTCAGCGCACGGGCTCAACGCAAAATTGGGAGAGTCGCCACCATTCAGAATTTTGAGGTGTGAATGGACACCAAAAAGTTCAAGATAAGCAAAAATAGCTAAAAGGCAAATTCTAGAGTAAAAATAACTCTACTTGAAAATCAAATCCAGAGATGGGTAAGGGGATTAGATTATGAACGGGGGAAGGTGTTAGGCACCTCCATTCACCCACACAAGGTGATTGCCAAGTGTTTGTTCATGCAAAAAAGATAAGAAAGCTTGCTAAAAATCATTAAAAACATTGGAAAAGAATTAAGCCAATGTGTGATATTTTTACATGAGGAATCCAAATGGATTCTAGATCCTCTTTTATGTCAATATCACTTCTGGAATATCAACAAAAATGGAAATTCAAAGCAAAAGTTGTACAAAACCAAGTTGAGTTAAATCCGGAAAATTCGGTGAAAAGGAATGCCATTTGTCTTGAAATCATTCAAAATCAATTTTAAATTGAATCAAACCAAATCCATTTGAAATATCATGGTAAATAAGAGACTCATGCAAAATTTCAAGTAAATCCGGTTGAAATCCTAGGAGTTATGCTCCTTTAAAGTTGCTGCTGGGGAAAATCAAAATTGATAAGCATGCAAGTTTGGAAAATCACCTAGAAACATCCACTCCATAAAAATCCACGAAATTTGGTGTGATTGAAGTCTGTATGGCCATCTTTCGAACGAAACTACCCTCATACAAAAATTCATTCGGATATGCCTTGGGTGGTCTCCCGAACAGGCCCCGAAGATCACAGATTTACCCAGAAAAGTACTGATGAGCATCCCTGGGTAAATCTGTTACCAATAATACAAATGGAATCAAACAAATTATGAAACCAACTGGATTTGACAATATACTCATATAGGAGTGCCCAGAAACAAAAATCACTCGAATCGGATTTAAAACGAACACATGGCGCTCAGTCGAAGTGACAAGTTCCGTATTTAAACCTGAACTGACCAATCAACGTCGACAGAGAGGTGTCAAAAATATGTTTGATAGAAATTAATGAAATTTGGTAGGCATAACCTAGATAGCCTCACCTTTCCCATGGTTCTGGAATCACTCCAAAATTCATCCGGACGATGAAGTTATGAGTGTCCAAAGTAGGGGTACAGTTGCTGTCAAGTTAAGCCTTTTTTGAACAAAACCAACTCAAAACTGTGATAAAGTGTGTGTGATTCGTGCAAGATGAATCCAAATCTTTTAAAAACCTTTTAAAAACATTCCAGAATTGATTGAGGCCATTTATTTCAGATTTATCACAATAAATGTAATAAACCCAAAATATGAGCCTATCCCGCCAAAACGGGTGCAATGTATGTGTAAGTGTTAAAATCATTCAAGAACAATATAACAACATAGCATGCATTCATCTTCATCAAAATAAGGTTCTAAAACAACCTAGGGTTCCGTTCCATTATCGTTTTCCTTAGTTCTCTCTCCCCGTTAAACACGGTTCTTCAAGATAATCTTGGGATACTTTGAATATGAAACGGTTTTCAATCATTCAAAAGGCTTATGCAAGATAGGTTCTAGCATTAGGATCAATCCCCAGTCTCGTTTCTCCTAGATCCCGCTTTCACGTTTTACGGCTAGGGGGAGTCTTGAGATACTTTGAGCTAGGGAAGGGTTTTCATACACATAGAAGGCCTTATTTTACAGAAAGGTAGAAGAAGAGATCTAGATCTAGATCTAGGAATGTAAATATAGAAAATAAAGAAGAGGTTTGAGGCTTACCTGGGGTTTTGGAAGCAATCCGGTGGCGGTTCCCTTCTTCACTCGGAGCTCTTGGATCTCCAACTTATTGGCCATTTGCTTAAGGAGGAGCCTCCTATTTATAGGCAAAGGTTAGGGTTAGGGTTGGTGAGAATGGTAGACACAACATAATGTCTAGAGCCCACTAACCTTAACCCTAAGGCTGTTTCCGATATTTCCCCTCATTTAATGAAGGACATGATGGTAAAAAGTAAAATCTCTCGGAAAACCCTCATTTTGAGCAAAACTAATGTATCCGGCATATCAAGCCGGATACACAAGGGCCTTAAGGTATCCAGTATATAATGTCGGATACACTAAAGCTTTCTTGTATCTAGTACTTTCCATCGGCTACAAAGAGAGGTACTTGTATCCGGCCTGAGTTACCGGATACAAGTAAAAAACACTTTTTCTCAAATTTTGTGCTGGCTTTCAAGGAGATAATGATTTTTGATGATTTTTGATCATTTTGACAGTGCAATTTGGGGTGTCTACAGTATCCGAAATATATTTTCGGATACAAGCAATAAAGGGCTTATCCGACCTAGTTTCTTGTGCTTTCTAAGGCTTGTGTGGGCCCCTGTGTGGGCCCACAATGGTTCAAGGGAAGGGTGAGAGCCTCATTTGGCTCTCTTTTGGCTTCTTTTGGAACAAGAAGAGGGAGACCAAGGCTTGGGGCCTTGCCTCTCCTCTTGGAGCTGGAACTCATGGGATAACAGGGACCAAGAGTGTCCCTGTTTTGGTAGTGAAGTCCTCCCACCCCTCTTTCATGCAAGAAGGTGAGGAAGCGGCCCGATAGGCCATGGACTTGGTCTTTTCGGCCACACCAAGCATTCCACACACATGCACTCAGTGAAACAAGCCTAAAGCAAGTAGACTTAAACAACATGCTTAAAACAGTGATCCAAACATGTGGGTGTGTGCTCATACTAACAACCGTGCTTGTGGAGTGAAACTAACGAACATGAACATGTATTGTGTGTGTGTGCTAAAAGCATGTGAGAATAGGGAGGGAATGTGCAAGACTTTCCAGAACGTTAGCTAAAGTGAAGGGGGGATCATGGCATGGTAGGTGTGGACCAAACAACATAAAACGGTGGCCATATAATGGGATCAAGCAAAGGGGATTGGGAGCATGCTGTATACAAGCCTCACCTCATGGCATAAGCATGCCTTCATGGAAACAAAATAAAAAAACATGATAGCACATGTGTAAGCACCTCATTTTTGCGCTCCCGGAAAAGCCAGAAATGCAAACCCTGGACGGAAAGTCAAACCCTAAGGGGTGAAAAGTTGACCTTTTGATGAAGTGATAGTTGGTCACCTCACTTTATGTCATTGGATATTAAATCCTGACACGGTTCCAACGCAACTGAGTTTGTAGGAATCGGAGTCCGGATGAGGGTTCTGCAGGCCGGTCAAACTTGAGGGGAGCCGAAAGTTGACTTTCTGCTAAAATCCAATCCAGACGCTTACCTCTATGTCATTGGATAGAGAATCCCGACACGAGTCCAATGCAACTGAGTTTGCTAGAATCGGAGTCTGGATGAAGGTTCTGCAGGCCGGTCAAACTTGAAGGGAGCCGAAAGTTGACTTTCTGCTAAAATCCGATCCAGATGCTTACCCCTATGTCATTGGATAGAGGGCTCCGATAAAATTCTAACGCAACTGAGTTTGCCCAGATCGAAGTCCGGATGGAGAAAATATGAGCTGACGAAGTTTCCGAGCAGCAAAACCAGCAAACTGCGCACGTGGCAAAAAGCTACGCACGTGGCAAGTTGCGTAGGAAAATATCTCGGGGATCAAATCCGTGAATATCCAAACGTACGAAATATCCCAGGGACTAAATCTGTAAAAATCCAAGAATATCGGATTAAATCGAAAATATCCAGGGACTAAATCCAAAAAATCAGATTTTCTGACCAATTAGCGGCCGCATTTATTGTTTTTTCATCATGTTGCCTCTCGTGCGAACAGTGCAAGAGCGAAACACGCTCGGCGCAAGCTCAGCGGATACCCTTCTTCCCATTCTATAAAAGCCGCGCGACTCTTCGTGCAAAGGGTTGAAAATTTTCTCGGTTGGCTCCTTTCGGGTTTGGGACTTTTTCTTTGGGGTTTTCTCTGGTTGGCCTTCTGTTTCCCTTCCCTCCCTTGTCCGAGCTCCCTCTCCGGTAGTCTCCTTAGACACCAAACATCCCACCTTGCACGCTCGCCTTCCCTTCTCTTCCTTTTCTTCACCTTCCCACCAACAAGAGGAAAGCCCTTGCTGCTGCTGGTGCAAAAGGAAGAGACCTCCAGTGCTCGTGCCACCTCAAGGAGAAGCCACCGCCTTGCACAAGAACGTAGGAACCTCAGGTATTATTTCTCACTCGTTTTTACATACATAAAAATGGGAGTCGTATAAGCATGTCATCGAACCTGTTTTTTTTTCTTTCCTTGTTACGCATTTTTGCTCTTCCATTTTGGGTAACATGGAGGTCTCCAAGGGTAAGGGAGACCCCATGAGGCCCCATGAGAAGCTCATTTGCTTCACCTTAGGCCACCAAGGTTGCCGTTCATGGAGCTTTCAGATTAACCAATAAGGGGAGCATGTTCCCTCACTTCAAGCACGTCTTTTGTATCCCTGTAAACCCCCCTCTCTTTCCTTTCCCTGACAGTTATTTGACATGCTCGAAGGTCCGGTCTAGTCCAGGCGTAGGTGAAAGTTTGCTTTTTTTCTTCCTCATGCAATCTCTGTCTGTTATTGTCTTTTTTTAATTTTTACTAGACATGCCAACATGCTCCCCCAACCCCCCTGCCCGTGTGCCTGTAAGCATGCTCCCATCACCCCTATTATCCCCTGGAGCTTTTAGTTTGTAGCTGTCTGTAGTTGTTTGATAATAGTCCAGCTTGTTTCTTGTTTAAGAGATTTGGAGTTGTGTCCTGAAGTAGTTAGATTAATTTCAGTATGAGTTTAAAGGCCTTCTGGGAGTCTGAGGAACACCGGGGAGGTGTTACAGAGCTCCAAAATCAAGCCAGTCTCTGAGAAATAGAAAGAAAGCAGAGAATAGGGTTTCAGCAGGGTGTCCGCCGAGCTGGTGTTGAGCTCGCACTCAGTGCTTCCGCTCGCGCCTAGCTCGCGCAAGGCTTGCGTGAGGCGCTTTTCGCTCGTGCCTAGCTCGCGCGAGGCTCGCACTCAGTGCGTTTTTGTGCCCGCCTTTTGTTGATTTTCGCTTCCGCCTAGCTTGCGCTAACCTCACGCCTAGCGCCTGAGGTCAGCGCACCCTCTTAAAAAAATGCTGAATTGCTTATATTTTTTGGAAACCCGAAATTGCCCTTTACCATACCGCAGGGGGCTTTGCCCCCCACACCCCCCAACCCCCTTTGTTCACCGCGTGCCCAAGTCCCTCCCCTTGGACCGAATATAGTGAGCCAATCTCCTCTGATGAATGTCATTTTTTTGTATTCCCTGTGATTTTTGCTGGATGTAGGTGGCATTTCCAAACCGAACCAAATGAACCAATAGGGTTTCCGGAAACCCAACATAGGACTTGGACCCCCGGTCCAACTTAATTTCCAGTGGGCCTTCCAACTGGGCCCACCAAGCCCAATGAACACAATGGAATACATACATGTCACTTAATCAAGACAAATAAATTAACTGATCAACCCGGGCGGGCCAAACCCAAAAGCGGCCCACCCGAACCAAACTTGGTGAATTGATATATGAAATGTGTGGTTTGGCAAAGACTAAAGGCAAGGGCCTATCGGGCCCGCCAAAGCCCACAAACCAACCAAGTAAAGGTTCAAAACCCTAACTTCACATAACTTGGGTTTTCAAAGCCCTAATCAGGACTATGGGCCCCAAGCCCAGTGTCCAATCCATTTTCTGGAAACTTAAAAAGATAAATCCAATAAATTACTTGGCTACCATGTGGGCCCATCTATGGGGACCACAAACCAATCCGGCCCACCTTTACATGAAAACCACTTAAATCCAATTTGAAACCAAAAGTAAAATCAATTGAGCTAACCAAAGCCCAAAGGGCCTCTAGGCTAGACGGAGGCCCACAAGGGTAAATGGGCTGGACTAAGCCCACCAAGGACACCGTGGGCCTTCCAACAAGGCCCATCCAACCAGACTCAGATTACCTAATTAATCAAGATAAAAACAATTAAAGGGACCCACACCACTCAGGTGGTCCCGCTAGACTTAACCAAGCTGCATATCGAATTAGGAATCGGGTGAGACCAAATTAAGCTGACTCAAACCAGGATAAACCTAAGGGACCCGTTACCCGACGGGGTGGACCGGGGTGTCTACGGACTTCCCCGAACCACAACCGAGACCCTACTTAGAATCTCAAAAGCCGCAGACCAAAGCCCAATAGACTAACTTAGGCACCCAGGTGTCCGCCTGCACCCCATCAGGCGGTGGAGACTCCGAATTTTCCCGTGCCACGTTTCCGACACGCGCACAACATGATCACACACACAAGAAAAGCAATAAAGAACATGAGCAAGCAAACATGGCAACACCTAGGAGAGCATTGAAGAAAGGATTCATGGGGGTTTAAAGAGTACAATGGATCAAGAGGGGAAGGAGGGGAACATGCTCCCCTATATTAAAATAAAAGAGAAAAGAAAGAAACTAAGGAGCACCCAAGAGCATACATCTTAGAGATCCCTTTAAAACATATTAAAAAGAAACACTCATCCTCTCTTCTTGTTGACTGAACCTCCTCCCCTCACCATGGGAATCTAATATTTTTGTGGTGACATGAGAAGGAGAAAAGAAGAAGAAAAATATTAGAACATGCACCAAGAAAGATGTGAAGAACATGCTAGGACAAAACATGCTCCAAATGTACTCATTCTTATATATGTCAAACAAGATTTAGTGGAGAGTCTTACCTTGGGGCTTTAAGGCTTCCTTGAGGTGTTGTTGAGCTCCTTAGTGTGAAAGACAGCAGCCATACACCCCCTTGCTCCAAGTCAACAGCACCTTCAACTCTTTTCAAAGTGGAAAAAGGAGGAGGAAGAGGAAGAAAGAGGCTTGGGAGGTTTTTGGTGTGATCTTGAAGGGTTCTTGAGAGGAAAGGTTGAAGGAATTCCAAGTGTGGGAGAGGTGTGAATGGGAGAGATGTAAAATCCCAAATTTTTAATGAAATTAAAAATTATTGGTTTAGTAATTAAGTTATGGTTAATTAGTAATTTTGCGGAGGAAGGAGACCAAGAAGTTAACCGGGGACTTTTGATCAAAACCGGAAAGGAAAATTTCAATTAAAGAGGTATGAGAAATTTTTGGGAAAATTTCAATTGTTAGGATTAATTAATTTAATTAATTGATGGAAAAATTCAGAAATGGAGGAAAAGCGGTCAAACCGGGGATTTTGTTGAACCAGATGGAGAAATTTAATTTAATAGGTAAGGAGTGTTGGTTAACTTTAATTGGCTGGTTTGGGATGGTCAGATGATGTGGTAGATGGGGAAATTAGGGCCATTTATCTTTGCAGGTATAGGAAAAATTGTGGAGTGCCAAAGCATGGCATCATGCTTTAAACTATATTTCTGGCAACTATATAAACATAAGTGGATTTCAGTCGCTGTTTTGGGCATTTTGAACGAACTGAACCTTGGAGCTCTCTGGAAGAAGAAGAGGTTGAGCTACGGTTGCTGGTTCTGATTTGGAGGATTTTATGGAGATCAAAGGATTGTGTTGTGGCCGTTTGGATTACTGTTAGAGAAAGGTGTCTATCAAATTTCGGCAGTTACCAATTCTGATTGAGAGCCGAAATCTGAGTTGTGGTGAAACGAAATTCAGGTAAGGTTATCTAAATAAGGTTTTAATTTGTGGAATTCTCTTTCAATTTGAAGAAGGAATGCTGATCTGAATGGATCTGATCTGTAACTAAAATGTTGGAAGAATCAGTGAGCTCGTTTGGTTTTGGAGTGAGGAATCAGAGAATGAATTGTGCATTAAGGTTCCAGCAATTGAAATGCCAAATTCAGAGGTAAGTAGCACTCTTGTTTTCAATTTATAATGATTAAATTGAAGTGTAATTTCATATGAGTACAATCTGCAGATTTCCCTGTTTTTATTTGTTTTGGTGTCTAAACTTAGTCAACAATGAGTTTTGGATTAATGAAATTTCAGAGTATGTTTACTATTTAACTGGTTTGTCATTGAGTTTCTGGAGATGAATTAATGAAGAAAACCAGATCAGAATATATACATACATATATATATATAATTCGTATCTACATGTGTTTTTGTTGAAATCTCTATTAGAAAAACCTCATGAGCAGCTAATTGTTTGATGAATTGAATCATGTCTTAAATAAATTCGAAGTGGTGTAGAATCATTATTCAAAGGGTTAAAGTCATGCTGGAAAAGAGTTGGAGGAAGAATATTAGGTCAGACCTGGTCAAAAGAGGTTAGCCGCACTTGAGTTTGGGAGAAAAGGAGTGGCGCCAACGTTTGTAGAGGTTAGCGCCCAGTTGTTTTTCCACAGCCATGCGTGGCTGTTCTAGTAAATAATGTATCTATATTTCAATTCAAAAATATATCAGTTCAGATGTTTTAAATTAGAGTTGTGTTGATGTATGAAAAAATTGGAGTTAATACTTGATCGAGCCAAGTGCTGCTGGGTTGGCGCTCAGCCAATCCAATTAGAGTATTGTTATTTATAAAGGCTGTAAGACTTTATTTGGGGATGCATAGAGGACTTAACTAGGGGTATTTGAAATACCTGGGTGAATTGAAGATGCTGGAATTGGGAGTACACTTAAGGTATTAAGTATTGGGAAACAGAAATCTGAACTAGTTTAAAAGTTGAGTGTTCTTAAGAGTATTGAAATCTGTCCAGCACCCTTGTCTTGGTGCTAATTATTCTTGTGGGGGTTTAGTTAGAAGGAGTTTAATGAGAAGTTATTAAAAGACTTTGGGGGATTAGGAAATACTGGTATTAGGGGCATATGTTGTTATCAAGTAAGCAAATTAGAAACCTATTCTAGTTAAGAATTTGGGTACTAGTAGAGTGCAGCAACTTCTCCAGCACATACACTCTTACTTTGTAAAACTAAACTTCGGAAATCACATAAGGGGTTATTTGGAGACAACCAAAGAGAATGTTGGTGAATAATAAGTTGCTGGTCTGATATATTAAATGAGGTGTTTCAGCACTAATAGATCAGATGTTCATCTTATAGATGATATATGTGTTTAGAGCATTTCTATTTTGAAGTAGGGTGTATATGAAGGTCTTTTGATAAGTTCTGATCTTAGCTGGGTTTGGTCGGGAAAATGTTAAAGAAAATTTGCAGAAATTAAAATAACCTAGAAGAAGAAATTAATAAGTTGCTTTTAAATGAATTGGGAATACTAAAGGAAGACCTTAAGGATTTATGTTAATTGAGAGTGAAATAAGGTTAATCTTCATAAAAATTAAGGATAATCATACTAGTAGAAATCTACTATTTAAGCTTAATATGACTAAAACCAATCTGAGTTATTTAGAGAGCTGAATTATGATTTTGGTATTTGGAGTTATCGGCTGAGTTGAGAAATACACTTTTTACATAAATTTGATATTAAAAAGGGATTTTGTGCAAGTTAATGGAATGAGCTAGTAAAACTAAATATATAATGGTTAAACCTTGACTATTAGCATTGGTTTTCACTTTGGTTTAGACGAGATTGTCATGATTATGGAATCTTTACATCGAACTGGTTTTATGTGGATTATACAGAAAGAGGATTTTAACTGATTATGAAGGATTGTTTTTTTGGTTTCGAATTGGTTTTCCTCCATGTATTGGGAGCGACAGTTTGAGATGCCCGTGTATCTCGGAGATGCCCCGTGTATCTCGGGATGATGTGATTTAGATAAAGATGAGTTGTGCTTACTGGCTTTCACGGTTGGTTTTGGTTTTAGAGTCTAGTGGGCATAGCTCGATATGGATCCATGTTAGGATCTAGATAGTGGAAAGGATTGTTCTTTTCTAGTCGTAACACTTTGTTCACGCACGCGTTTCCATCATGTACCTTGGTGAGGCCTTCTCTGTATCTGGTTGGCTGCGACTATGATAGGATAGTACATGCCAACCCATTACTGTATCTGGATGGGTTCTCCCGCAATAAGTCGATGACCGTGTAGCTCGGCTTCGCTCATAAGCCGGGAAGTGGCATAGTGAGCAGGGTCTTACACTAGTTAAAGGCAGTCTTATTTCATGAGTCCTGCGGTGACTTATCGACTGTTGTTTTAATGATACATATATGTTTGTTACTGGATTATTCTTGTTATCTCGTACGGATCCATGGTTTATTGTTGGATTATTCGGAATTGATGTATTATTGCTACTGTCGCATGATTTACAACTGTATCATGTTTTAGAACTGATAAACTGTATTTTAGCATGCATGTGCTGCTTACTAGGATATTCATATCTCATTACGTTCTGTTTTGTTTTGTTTTCAGTTTCTGGTAAGGATGACACCAGCGGGTATATACTTGGTTCATGTGAGTTAGCATTGGTTATAGTATTTTTATTGTTGAGCTTGGGTTATAGTGCACTCTAATTATCTAGTTATTGTTTTATTCATGTTTTCCTTCACTCTGATATTGCTATCCTGGGTTATATATTAATCTTCAGAGATGAGCTACGGTTTCACTACGTAACTCGGATCCGGGGCATTACAAGAGAAATTAGAGAGGAGAGGAGTTGGGAGAGATGGGAGCAAAAGTGAGCTCTCTCCCCATACGTATGGTTCCATGGGGGGTTTTAAATGGGGATGATGCATGCATGGTGGTGAGAGAGAAAGAGAGAGAGAGAGAGAGAGAGAGAGAGAGAGAGAGAGATGCATGAGGAATGTGCATGCATGGGTGCTCATGGGGGAGAGAGAGAGAGAGAGAGAGAGGTGTATGCATGATGCATGGGGGGATGCATAGGGAACATGAATTTATGAAGGAGAGAGAGAGGGAAAAAGATGTGGTGGGGAATTAAGCATGTAGGGGATGAGTTATGGAGGAGAGAAAGGAAGAGAAAGATATGGTGGGGAATTAAGCATGTGGGGGATGAGTCATAAGAGAGAGAGAGAGAGCACATGGGGGTGATTTTCTTGATAATTGCAAATTGGTCCCTGAGACATTTTTAGATCTTTTGATATTTACAGATTCATCCCCAGATAATTACAGCTTTGCCCTTAGATATTTTATGATCTTTTGATATTTACAGACTCATCCTTAAGCAATTACAGATATGCCCTTAGATATTTTTGAATGTCTTGATATTTACGGATTTGCCCCCAGACACCTTTTTCTGCTATTTTTGCCACGTGGGAAGTTTTTAAGGTTTCTTGTTTTGCTCAAAACTTATTATCCGGGACTCCAATTCGAGCAAACTCAATTGCATTAGAACGGTATCGGAGTCCTCTATTCATTTGGGTAAGGTTAAGTAACTAATATAGGGTTTAGCAGAAAGTGAATTTCTGCTCCCCCTCAAGTTTGACTGGCTTGTAATTCCTTCATCTGGACTCCGATTCCAGCAAACTCAATTGCATTGGAACCGTGTCGGAATTCTCTATCCATTGAGATAAAGCAATGTGGCCAATTATCACTTGATCAAAAAGTCAAATTTTGTCCCCTTAGGGTTTGACTTTCCAGCTAGGGTTTGCATTTCCGGCACTTCCGGGGCCGTAAAAATGAGGTGCTTACATATATCATTATTGTGCGCACCCGATTTCGATCGCACGATGAGGCGCACACAAAATGATGCGTGCCTTGGGATTTGTTTGGAGTCGCCACTGCCTGATGAGGTGCAGGCAGACACCTGGGTGCCTAAGTTCTTCTATTAAGGCTTGGTCTGCGGCTTGAGATTCTAAGTAGGTTCTCGGTTGCGATCTGGAGAAGTCCATAGACACCCCAGTCCACCCCGTCAAGTGACGGGTCCCATAGATTTCCTTGGTTTGAGTCAACTTTTGGTCTCTTACTCACCCGATTCCTAATCCAGCATTCAATTTTGGTTTAAGTCTGGCGGGACCGCCAAAGTGGTGTGGGTCCCTTTACTTGATTTTATCTTTCTTAGCTTAAAGTGATGTGAGTCGGATTAGGCAGGCCCCATTGGAAGGCCTGCGGATCCCTCGGTGGGCTTGGTTAAGCCCACGTATCCTCTGGTGGGCCTCAGTCTAGCCTGGGAGGCCCTTTGGGCTTGGTTCAAATGAATTAATTTTATTTGGATTTCAAGCTTGATTATTTAAGTGGATTTCCATGCCAAAGTGGGCCGGGATTGCTTTGTGGGCCCCTGAGTGGGCCACACAATTGGTTGCCAAGTAGTTTTGATTATCTTTCTTAATCTATACCAAAGTGGGCCAGGATTTGGGCTTGGGGCCCTTTACCTGGGCTTGGGCTTGAAAGCCCAAGTCTTCATGAGTTAGGGTTTGGAAATCCTAAAATTGGTTCGATTTAATGGGCTTTAGCGGGCCCGATCGGCCCTACCCGCAGTCTCGGCCAAACCAAACCTAGGTCTAAACCTGCATGTTGCCCCAGTTGGGCTTTGGTGGGCCTCCAAGGGTCTGGCCCACCCAACTCTCTTATTTATCTTATTTAAGCACAATAGGTTTGTCGAGCTTGGTGGGCCCCGTTGGAAGGCCCACCAGGAAGAAATTCGGATCGGGTCGGTCCATGGTTCATCTTGGGTTTCCGGGTGACCCGGAAACCCTACTGGTTCGCTCGGATTGATCAAACAGACCAAAAATATAGCACAAGATCAGAAAACGGCTCAAAATGGTATACTGGCAGTGTAGCCGGCCTGAGATGCCGGTTACACACATAGCTCAGTGTATCCGGCATCTTTTGCCGGCTACGAGTGGGGCTCTGTTGATCCGGCCTGAGTTGCCGGATCAACACACAGAAGCCTTTTTTCCGGATTTTTGCATTGGGGTTGGGTTCCTAGGCTTCTCAGGGGTTCCAGGAATTGTGTGGGCCTCTGTGTGGGCCTACGGTGGGCAGTGGAGAACCATCTTGCTTCTTCTTTTGGGTTCTTCAAACCAAACTATGAGGGATGGGAGGGGGGTTTCCCTCTTCCTTCTCTCGGATAAAGTCCAGCAAAGGAACAGAGGCCATGCACCTCTGTTCAGGTAACTTGTAACCTAAGGGAACAGCAATAAACTTGAACAATAAAATGAGGCATTCAATAAAAAAGATGCTCCACTTGAGGCCTATCTTTCGTGGAGAGGTGCATGCATGTGCTTATTGTGTTCGAGGACCAAAATAAGAAATGATCTATGATCATGCAAGATCAGCACACATGATAAGACACTTGAAACATCTCAAGGCATTCCTAATAAGCAAATGCACAAACATGCACCTAGAATCCATGTCTAAACCAAGTGAGGTAATCTTGTATAACCAAAACAGCAGTAGGGGTGGGGCAAAAGTCATGCTAAACCACCTGAAAACAATAACGGAAGATGCATTCCACAAGGGGGTAACCTAGCATGCAATCATACAAATATACTAGAGAGTGTTAGCATGTATTACCAAAAGAAAGCTTCACATGGAAGAATCCATGCGACCCATTTTGTAGCCTTAGAAACACCATGAGAAGGGAGGAGAAGGGGGGTTACTCATGGGGTACAAAAGATCAACGTAAAGGAGAACATGCCCCCTTGTTAAATACGGAGGAAGTAACAATAAAAAGAAGAGAAAACAATGACAAAACAGTAGTTGTAGAATCCTTAAAACCAAACAAGAAAAGTCTCTCTTCCTTTCTTTATACTACCGGAGACTTTTCTTCTTACCATGGGGTTGTAGTAACCCTTAGAGAAATCCAAAAAGAGAGTATAAGAGAGAGGAACATGCACATATCATAAAACAAAAACATCACCACACACACAAAATTTCATAAGCTTTAAATTAACTCATATTCACATATGTGTAATAAAAAGGCTACAAGAGGCTCACCTTAGGTTCAAATACTTGTTTTAAAGTATTCCTACACCTCTTCTAGACCATGGCAGCACCTGGACAACATCTCCCCTTCTCTAAGAGCACTTTCAAGACCTCTTTTGGGCTTGAGATGAAGAGAGAAAGGTGGGAAATTGATTGGGTGGAGTTTGGGTAAGTGTTGGTGTTTAGAAAAGAAGAAAAGAGGGTAAGAGAAGGGAGTGGAATGGAGAAGGGAGAAGAAAGGAGGAAGTGAGAGAGGTGAGAGAGCTCAAAAAATCTGCCGACCACTTCAAAATGGGCTAAGGTGGCCTTTTATATTGCATGACTAAAATGCAATTACTTTTGCACTTCATGCCCACAACTTTAATCTTTTCATTTCATGCCCTTTTTTTTAAGAAAACCAATGATGGCTTTAAAACTTAACCTCCAAGTAAACTTAGCCTCCAAGCTTGCTTGAACGAATTCTCCACATGGGAGAATTCGTTCAATCATATTTTTTTTTTATTTTTTTTATTTAATTCATTAGATATTTTACTTTTGTTATTATTTTATTAAGATTTTTGTTTTGGGTTTTGGATGCACATGCATCTTTTAATTTTTATTTTCTTTTTCTTTTATTTTAAATACTTCAAGTAGATTTTTAGCAAAAATATTATTTTTTAATTCAAAACTTTTTACTTTGCTGCTCTTTCTTCACTGTTTGCCACGTGTGCAGATTTTCAGAAACTTCAACTGCCCACAACTCACTCGTCTGATATCCGATTTTAGCAAACTTAGTGGCGTTGGAATCAGTGCGACATTCCTTATCCACTGAACTTCAGTTTAGCAGCAAATTCGAGTTTTTTAGCAGAAGTGCCGGATCACGTCCCGGAGCCAATTTTGCTCATATTTCCTCATCCGGGACTCCGATTCCAACATACTCAGTTGCGTTGGAATCGTGTTGAGATGCTCTTTCTGCTGGTATCAAATGGGATAGCTGATCTGGGGTTTAGCAGAAAGTCAATTTCTGCTTTTCTCAGATTTGACCAGTCCATAACTTCTTCATTTGGACTCCGATTTGAACAAACTCTGTTCCATTAGAATCGTATCGGAATCCTCTTTCCAATGGTGGGAAGCATGGTGACTGATTTGCACCAGATAAAAAAGGTCAACTTTTTGACTTTCTCAAGTTTGACTTTTCAATTAAAATATCATTTTCTGCATTTTGGGAGGTGCAAAAATGAGGTGCTTACAATTATCAATACTTAAAAATTTATATGAGATCGATAGTTACAAATTTAGGTAAGATAACATACTTTGGTGGACTTTTTTTTATAAATATTGAATATAAACTGAAAATATACCTTTAGACTCCAATACACCTGGGAGGGTGAATTGATGTAAAAATTCTGAATTAAATTTTTATTAATCAAAGGCACGTTAATGATCAATAGACATGAATAGATGACTTGCAAATTGTGATTCAGATGACTTGCAAATTGTGACTTCCAAGAGAAAAATCCTTCGAGCTATCAAGTGCCACATAAAAATTTAACTATGAATAGATGACTTGCAAATTGTGATTCAGACTACTCAACATAAACTCTATCTGTGAAACCCCAGATTCCAATACCACTAGCACACCCTAATCGGTGAAGTTTTGTTGTATAGGTGAAGTTGGAGAAGCCAGTCAAAGTGAAAAAATCCCAGCTCCTTAGTAACATATGAAGGTGAGCAACCTCTAGTTGTTGAATAAGATTTGATATTAAATGAGAAAAATGGCTAAGTGTTGGTATTGCGCAATATAGGAGGAGAGAATGGCAAACTTGTAGTTCTTGAGTCTTGTGAGAGGAGTAGTTTAAGTGAGGAGAAAAGGGGGTTTAGCCCATTCGACCAAAACACACACACCCGACCCCTCTTTCTCTCATTCTCTTCTTCATTTCCCTATTCTCTTCTCCCACTCTCATTTCTTCTTCCCTTGGATTTCTTCTCTTCATTTTCTTCCCCTCTTCACTTCCATTTACTTTTAAAAGCCCATTTGGAGAGTCCTTGCAAGAAAAGAAGGAAGGAGAAGCCATTCTCGTTTGGGTTTAGCTTGGAGATTTGTGGAGAAAGCACCCGAAGAGCCAAGAGGTGCTGTTCATGGCTTGGATTATGAGCTAAAAAGTTTGCTTGGTTGATTGCTAGAGGTAAGCAACACCACCCTCACCTATCTTTAAATTTTCAGCCATTTTCGTATGTAAATGTGGAAGTTAGGGTTTGAGATGTGAAAACCTTTATTAGTGCAAATAGGAAGGATTTCTTTTAGGGGTTTTGTAAGAGATGGATAACCACACATGTTAGGAGCAATTTAGAGTCCAAAAACACCAAAAACAAATGAGATTTGAGAAAACCTAGAAATCCCAAAAGTTCAGATTTCGCGAATTGTCGAGAAGCCCAGTCGCTTGAACTACCGCTCGAGTGCGGTATCGGGCGGCCCTTTTTAGGAAATAACTTAGAGCATGGCCGCTCGAGCGACTGATCGAGCGACCTACCTGAACTAGAAGAACCCGAGAGCTAATTTTTCAACCACTAGAAGCAAGCTCGAACACCCTATTCAGATTTTCCAAAAATGTGATTTTTAGCCCAAATCAAACCACCAATTGTTTTTATTCAAATCTAACCTATGTATAAGTGAGAGTTAGGTGTCTAGGAAGTGTTCCAACTGGAAGTATCTCAAAATTCCAAATAACAAGGATTTTAGGCACGTTTTACCAAAGAAGGTCTTATAGAGAGTTTCTATCCCAGATTTCTCTAGAAGTAGGATAACTTTATTCTACCATTTCAAACACCTTCCAAACAACCCTTGGAAGTAGAAATTAAGAACCAAAAACCAAGTTGTACAAGTATCAAAAGAATTGAGGCATAGGTTGCCCAAATGAGTCATGAAAAGTAGAATTTCCCGACAAGCTATTCTTTTATTATTGAGCTTCATTGTGAGTACAACACACATGATATGAAGGGCTTCAGCCCAGAATTTGGCATATAGTATGAAGGGCATTGGCCCATATTAAATTGCATGATATTAAGGGCATTGGCCCATTGCTTGTTAATATTAGATGAAAGGGCAGTGGCCCATTGATATTGATATATTGAATGGAGGGCAATGGCCCAGAATCCATGAGAAATGAAAGAGGGCTTGGCCCAAGAATTGACTCGGGTAATGCCATGGACTACCCTTGAGATGCTATGTATCTAATACACTTGTTGTGAAATTGATGAATGGACACATTAACATAGTAAACCCTTAAGTTATGGATCCATAAACTTAAACAGGATTGTTTGTATAAAAATGCCTTGACCAAGTTATTGTTGTTCTTGTTACTATTGCTATATCATTCCGGCACTAGCAACATCGGTGGCCAATGTCCATTTGCTACGAGTAATCAGCAATGGATACCTATACGTCAAGGGTAATCGGCGTATTAGATGCCTACATCAAGGGTAATCGGCATAGATGCCTAGCCACCTTGTGGAATCGGTGAAGCTAGATGAGGTCATGGGCATTATATACTAAACAACCTAGATAACCAAGTGATAAGATTGAATAAGGATTGTTATTAAATGGATTACTTGTACACCGACGCACAAGCATGCACCAACTTGTATGGCACTGAACTGTGATATCTTATTTATGATTTCAATTAACCGCATGCCATGATTTAACCAATTGAAATATGCCTAAATTGTGTTTTCCCGTGCATACATGTGTTGCTTACTAAGACAATCGTCTTATAAGTTGTTTTATATTGTTTTTCAGATCCGTCAACGTCCGGTGTGAAGGACCTGGCTCGGGATAGAGGCAAGGAGAAAGTTATTGGGTATAGAGAGGAAGACTATTATAGGCTTTAGGATTTTATCTTTCTGTACATGTATAGAATCTTTTGGACTTGTAAATCTAACACTTGAGAGGAGTGATTAGTTACCCACATTTTGTAATCCCCAAATAGTTATATAAATTGTTTTGTAGTCCACCACAACACTGTTTCTTGTACACTGTTATTATGCACATGTATGAACTATTTAGCGCTTCCACTCACAATAAAAAAATTTTTAAATATTCCGCATTTCATTAGGTCGAAAGACCAACCCGTCACAACCTGGAACAGGGGGATGCCTTGGAGAGGCATACCTGGTTCTGGGGTGTGACACTATCAAATCACAGACTTAAGTATCAATATAACTCTTTAGATTTGCTCCATAGCAACACTCCAAAAGTCTGAAGATCTTCTTCATGATCACCCAGATAAACTTGTCTGATATCGTAGGAACTCTCACATGTAATCTTCCCAACCCTAAACTCCAAGGCAAAAGAAGAAAAAAAAAGAACAAAGGATTGATGGGCTCAAAATAGAAAAAACAATGAAGGAGTTTTTTTTACAAGAGAATTGGACTCTAGAGGGCTTCAAAAGTATCTCCAATATGAGTTAGAACAAAACCTAACGTTATTTATAAGTTCCCCAATAACTTAATGACAAATGAAAAATTGAATTGTTTAAGTTTTTCAGAGTTGACCACTTGAGCTCAGGTCGAGCGGTCAGAGTAAACTCACAAACAACTCTCCGAATGAAGCACCGGATGAACCAAGGGTCATGCGTCATGCTATATTATCTTCACTGCTCAAGCGACCATCTAGCAATCATCTCGAACTCCTTCCAGGTTGCAGAAAACTAACAAACAGTGTTTAATGCTAGAGCTTCCTTGGAGAGACTGCCTAATGTTGGTCAACTACTTCATTGCTCGAGCTAGCGTCTCAAGATCCTCGACCACTAACCTCGGGTTTCAAGTCTATTAACATGTAATATACTAAGGGGCTGCACATAGAAAACGTGGGCCCACTTAGATAAACAGCCCGAGGTAGTTACAACATGTTTAAAATAGTAAGAATTGTTTTGTTTGGGGAAGGTAATTGTAACGCCCTGGATCCGGGTTACGTAGCAAAACTGTAACTTGCACTTGAGGTGTTAGTTAAACAATCCACAGGATCTATATCAGAGTGTAAGAAGACATGAAATTGCATTTATTAACATCAATTCACCAATATCAGAGTCTAATATTAAACCCAATCACCAATTCCACAAATGAAATGAATCAATTACAATCTGAAAGTTTACTCAAAATATCAAAAGTAACAACAAGTCTAAAAATCACACTAAAATCACTCTACAAAGTAATCCCCCTCCCTATACTCAGGGAAGTCAGCAACTGGATCAACCCGCTCAATATCGTCCTCACTAGGATTTGAAAACAAAACAAAATGTAATGAGATACGAATATCCCAGCAAGTAGCACATGCATGCAACAAAACATTTATAACAATTCTAAAACATGATTCAATTTTAAAACATGCAACAGTCGCAATAACCAACATTTACGAGTAATCCATGTAATCCAATTTTAACCATGTATCATGAATAAGGAAAATACCATAACCATCATATAACATAAATCCATAGCGTGCAAGCAACATAAATAAATCCCAAGTGGACTCATGAAATAAGACTGCCTTTAACTAGGATAATGCCAATGTCAATTATGCCACCTCTCGACTTAGGTGCAAGCCGAGTACACAATCATCATCTTATTGCGGGAGAACCCACCCAGTACAATGATGGGTCGGCATGTACTAATCCAGTCATAGTCCGAGTACAAGATAAAATGAGGGACAACCGCAGCCCTCCGAGTACACGATAAGGCCTTACTGAGTACACAGTGGAAACACGTGCGTGAACAAAGTATTACGACTAGCAAAGAACAATCTATTCCACTATCTAGCTCTTAACATGACAAATGTGGATCCACACCGAGCTATGCCATCTAAACTCAAGCCAAAGCCAAAACTGAAAATTCAGTAATCTCAACTCGTTACAATCTCATACACATCATCCTGAGTACACGGGGTATCTCTAAGTACACAGAGGAAACAACATCCCAAGTACACGGGGCATCCCCGAGTACACGGAGGTAAAGTATCCATCAATTCATCAAAAACAATAAAACCCTCCTCCAAGTACATGGAGGGATCCGAATAATCAGCTTAAACCAAAATAATTTGTTTAAAAGTCCTTTTCCATAATATTGCATGAAAACCCCTTTATAGTTCAAAATTTAGTAAAACTGTCAATCTCGGTTAAACCAAGAACTTCGAATACAAAATATCAAAATTCAATCCTATATATATAAGATTTCAGCTTGTATTACTTATTTTATGTTCAAACAGTAAATTTTTCCTATGATTATTATCCTTAGTTCACTCTCTTTAAAATAAACCATTTATGCTTTCTACTAACACTTCTAATTCACTTTTATAAAACCTACTTCTTAGTTAACTTAATTTTTGCAATTATTCTTTAATACTTCTCCCAACAATCTCAGATATGATCTGAATCTAAAAAGTGACATTTATATAGCCTTTACTTGGGAATTTCAATGCACTAAGATCACAAATATCATGTCCAATATATATTCACCAATTCTTGTTATATTAAAACACTTCATTTATACTCCTATTCTAGCATCTCATTATTCACTCCAATTCCCTGTACTCATCTCTAATTAATCCCTTAAGTAATTCCCTAATTGAGTTTAACCAACAAACAACAAATTAAGTTGTGTATATGCTGGACACTAACCCCAAGGCCTAGGCTGCCCTGAGTGCCCAGTTAAAATAACCTGATTTCTATAATGGGCGCCAACCCTGGGAGGGTAGGCGCCCCTGAGCCTTCCTGAGCACCCAATCAAAAGTGAAATACATCATTGCGGTAATCCACTTTCCACTATGATTAGTCTGGTATTCTTCTCCCATTCCACTTCTAACACACACATATCAATATAAACTACTAATTTATACACATTTGGATTTAATCAACACATGAAACCATTCTATGTTGAATCAACCGCCCATTATCCTTTCAAAATAGAATTTCAACAAATAAACTCTTAATCTACAATTTAGCTCTTCCATAATTTAATGGTATGAATTCCTTAGCTCACAATTACATCAACCTATTGCTAATCATCTAATTAAAACTCCTAGAACAAGGTTTAGTCATTTAAACAATAAAATATATCTTCTGCTAAATCAGCTGCACTTGGCTGTGAGAAGTATGCTGGGCGCCTACCTCTTGTTAGTAGGCAAAGGTTGGTGCCACTAGGCCTTCTCCAAACATACACTAAGGCCTACCAGCGCCTACTTCATGTCAGTAGGCACTGGTTAGCGCCCATACCAATTTGATACTAAGTATTGCAGCTAATCAAATTCAACTAGGACTGATTTAAATTTTTTTCATCCAAACTAATTCCAGCATACTTTAGACTATCTAAACAAACAATTCTTATACAATTGAATTTAATTGAATCATAAATTCCTTCTACTCAAGGCTAGACGCTGTTAACAGTCAAACAGAGGTTCTGCAGGTTATTCACTCAAAACTTTTCAACACTTCGAATTAGTTGCCGCCATCGGCAACTTAAATCATGATCACCTACTGCTACACTCCACCAAAACTCCCTACACCAGCACCCTCTTTTGTTTAATATCTCATGGATGCCACGTCATCAAACCATCTTAAACCACCCAATCAAAATTAAATAATTTTTCTTACCTTCATAAATAAAATTTCCAAGCTGGTTCACCCGAGAACTCCGATCGAACCCTTTTTGATCTTAAATCTGCATAATTTTGCCAATTAACCTTAATTAATTACTAAAATAAATTATTTTAATTCCATTAAAATTAGGGATTTTACAGTAATATTTGGAAAAAGAAAAGGGGGGCCAGAATCTAAAGGGAATATTCCCCCTCTTCTCTTTATTAATAGTATAGACATAGCATCGCTTGAGTGCTCATTAGCGATGGTAGAGTGTTGCTTATATTTAAGATGCACAACCACCTTTCAACTCTTGCTGTTTAAGGACCTGGGCCACAATTGATGTCCCCTTCAATCTAAATCTCTTAGAATATATCGTTTCTAGTGACAAAACAATAACTTCTATTGTAGTCAAGGCCATAAGACCCTCAAGAAATATGTTACAACCTCTAATAAAAAAAACCAGCAAAGTTCGAATAAGAAACAAGTAACATCTAGCCCAGCCTAGAGAAGAAGCCTGAGGCTGCATGCGTATAAAAATGATGAAATAAGTCATAAGTAGAAATTAAGTACTTAATTAAGCAATCCCAAACGCAGTATAAGTTTTAGGGCTACCAAAAGGCAGATCATTAGACCTAAAAGCTTAAGTAATGGGTGGAGTTGTAACCATGTATGTGAAAGGGCTCAATATATACAGCAACCCAAGAACCTAGCTTAGGCCCGGGCTCAACTTGCACAAGCAAAGCTTGAGGTCAAAATTGGGCTCATAAATCAATTAACCCTAAGTTTTAGAAAAATTAAGTTTATTTAAAGACGAACCTAAGCCAAGCTTGAGTAGGCTTGCATCAATTATAGCTGTTCTTGCTTAACTTATTATATAATATATTTAACATTTATATTATTTATAAAAGTAAAATAGTATTATTAAGTTCTAAGAATTAAATCATATAGTTTGTAATGTTTAGGCATTTTCTTTTAGACGACAATATGTGGATTTAAATCGTTAAATAACTTAGATATATTAGACCTTTATAATCGTTTGTGATCTTTAATATCCATATTTCTGTTTTCTTTACTTTATTTTCAAAGTTGATTCTTACTGTTTAGATGAATAAGGGATCATCAACTACCAATAAATAAAGAAACCCCGTCCAATGTAATCCAAAGTCCACCCCTAAATGAAGAGAAAGCAAAAGCCCATACATGGAGAAACATATGGCATCGGTGATTATTTGGGACATTAAAGGCTTTGAAGAATGGTAAGGTGTTGAAAGATTAAAAAATAAAAAGTCCAACTTCATCTTACAAAAATATGTTGTAACACGTACTAAAGGTGCTTTTGGAAAAATATATATTGATTTTGGCATGCTTTCTAGGAGGCCCTCTCCCATTATATATAATTAGGGGAATGCACGCGCTATGTGCATAGCAAAAGAATAAACAAAAAAAAGTGGGTAATTGGTTATGATACCCATGAAACCTAGATGTTGGAATAAATTTGAAAAACAGTGGTTGGTGTTTTCGGTATAGAATGTTAGCGGAGTTTGGCTGTATATATAGTAGGGGATCCGCACGTGCGACGCCTCGCAGTAAACTTTCAATCATAAAAATGTTTACAATCTTTAAAATCTCTCGGGTGGATGCCTTCAAAATGGTCTCATCATTGGATCATGATTGGACTATGTGATCCATGGTTTAGTTGGATTTATAATCCTCCATTAAAAACAGTGATCCTATAATAGGATTAGTGTCTAGTTCAGTGTGTCCAGTTCGATCTTTTAATTTGGCCTAGTGAAGTTTTATCTTTAATCATGTCTCTTGAAATGCTAAGGAGAAGGTAAATTATATATACAAACCATTTAGACGGTAGACAATACATAATCTATATATAATAAGAATATGCCCCTTGGGCAGCGTGCCAACAACTATAAACGACTTCCAAAAAATCCCTTGCCGTTCGTTGCCAAGGCACAATCAATATAGTGTTAAAATATTCTAACTCTATGTAACGCCCCGAACCCGGGTCTATGCAAAATTGGCACCAAACCCGAATCTGAAGTGCTACTAGGCCCAAAGCTACTAATTACCAGACATTTAAATGCAAAGAATTCCATTAATTATCAAAGTGTGGAGAGTTAAAACATTAAATTCATCAATAAGCGTGGTTAAATATAACCATCAAACTAACTCATCAATATAAATTCATACGTCTGGTAAATGGGTTTTCTAACACACTTTCTCTTATAATCAATTAAATCATAAAATATCTATCAAGGTACATCTATATCAACCTCTAAAAGAAAAACTAAGCAAGATAAGAATGATCCTCAGTACATAAATTTGCAACTCCTCCTACCAACCCCAAGGACGCTCTCACGTGGAACCGCTAAAAACAAAACAAAACACGGGTGAGATGTGACCTCTTGTGGGGGAGATGCAATCACATCGTGTGATTGCATCCCACAGGAGAGATGTGTGTGTTACCACCTGCGGGTGAGATGTGTTAACTCTTGCGGGAGGGACCTCATGTAAGGAAGATGTGATTACTACGTGATTGCATCCTACATGGGAGAATGTTACTATCGGATTGTGAGATTGGATATTAATTATGCATGACATGATTTCATTTAAATAAGAAGAGTTTGATTAAACGGTTTAGCTGTGATTTGATTAGAATGACTCAAAAATAGAATATTAATGAGACATGAATATCAGAGTATGGTATATCAATTATGTAGAATTGATATTCTAGCTATGACTTGATTACTATGGTTTTGCATTTAAATATTGTGATATCCCGATCCCACATTAGAAACGGATGAATACCCAGTATGATATAAGAGTCAAGGAGAACACTTAACCAAGCGAAACGCCTTTTGAGGACAAAACCGTGCGGGTTTAGGCCCAAAGCAGACAATACCTCGCTGGGTTGGGTCATTACACTCTAACTATTCATTTAAAATCTAGACAGTTCCAAAACCATTCCCTCCCTCTACGTGCAGTATTGCACATGCAACCTATTAGTTAAGATAACTGTAAATGGTGCAACACTTGGGTGCACATGATAGCCTATCTTGTTAGGTAGCAAGTCAAAGAGAGCCAATCAAAGAAAAAATTTCAAAGCAAACAACACAAGGAGATACAATATGGGTTTGATTTTGGGTGCTATTTACACCTACCGTAACCCAGTAGAGATAAGGCTTCCACATGGCGGTAGAAAGCCCATGTTATATGGAAATGATACATATAATTTACACATGGCCGAAAAAATAGAGCATTCAAATCGTGCAAACGTGGGATTGGTGGCCAAAACAGACCCCGTGGTTCAACCATCAGCAAGGTCGTGTTCAAGTGGTGGAACTTACAATGACCAGATGAAAGCAAATATAAATATGATAGTGACTAAGAGAACCAAGACCCGCTCCACACAACATATTTTAGTATTATTGTTTTTATGGGATCATCCGTGATCGATAGCCTTCATTCATGCTACTCGCTCTACCATCGCAAAGAAGTAATTTAGGATCTCCCCTTCACTGCTCCATGTCGTAGTGATGTGTGAAGATACGATTTGTCCTAGACCAAGTGAAAAACCTGCCACCGGAAAACTTGTTGTGACCGCCCCAGATCTCTTGTCTCCACCGACTCTACGGTGCAAGAAGAGCAGCCAGTACCTAGGTAAGTATTGTTCAAACCAAGAGAGTAATTGAGGCTATTGCCGGGTAGTACAACTAGCACAAACCTCCAATCTACACTATCAACAGACAACCCCTTTAACTCTTCTCTGTCCACCAATACCACGGCAATAGAGAGGGGAGGTTGGTACTGTTAGTACCGTAGGTTTTCTTCTACATTTTCTCTTTATGTAGTTTAGAGCACCTGACTTCAACCGCTGTCAAAGGCCGTCGTTTTCCTACGACCAATGTCCATTGTAACGACACTCGATATAATAGAGAAAATACCTTGACAATCTTTTAGCGGTTGGGGCTTTGACTAAAATAGTCTTTTTAATTCCATTCCCATTTACCGTAATTACTTTCAAGAACCTTAACCGAAGGACGAACCTTAACCTTCGTCTCTATTTTCTAATTGCAATTTCTTACGAGGGTGGCTTGCAATATGACAGAACCGATTCCAACTATTTCTTATAGGTGGCTTGCAATATGACCAAACCGATTTCGACAAGGATTGGAATAGACATGATAAGTAACCAAGTCACATGCATGGAAGGGATGTATTGGATTCCAATAGTTTATCAATTAGTAGTGATTATATTGTTTTAAGTAGGTTGAATTGAATAAGTTTAAGGGATAAGTTTGTAGGAAGGGATTGAGTTAGTATTCTTAGCACTTATCATTTGACAGATGTACTCTATTTAAACCAAATCATTTATGAATAAGGCATCAGAGATTTGAGGATTCAATTCACGTTGTTTCAAGGAGGCTTTGGGGTACCTCGAATCACCCCAGCAGTATCTTTATTATTTCAAAATAGGTAGGAAACGCAAAAACGGTCCTGATTCTTTACCTATTCAAAAGCCTATTACGTAGTCTCAATCAAGATCACGTAAAAATTTGGTATTGGAGCCAGGCATGTCCGACCACCATTGGGAGCGTTTGGAGAATGAGATTGGCTCACTTAGTGCCGGTCAACAAGCCTTATGCCTAGAGTTACAAAGGGAGATCCAACAGGAAGTCCAAGCAGGTAATGATCAGGTGCTAAAACAAATGGCGGAAATCATCCAATCTCTCTCAGCAAAGGTTGACCATTCAGCCAGTATTGGAGGTAGTGGGCATGATGAGGCATCAATATCAAGAAACAGAGGAAAGGGAATCATGGGTCACGTGGAAATCAGTGGCACTATTAGCTTACCACGGCTTGATTTTCCTCGATATGGTGGTGGTGAGGACCCAACAGCATGGATTTGCAAGGCCAAGCAATATTTCGAATTCCAATAGACTGCAGAAGAGGAGAAAGCTACTTATGCAGCCTATCACTTAGATGGGGACACTCAAATCTGGTACCAGATTTTCAAGGATGAAAGTGCTACCATAAATTGGGATAGACTTAAGAGAGAACTTCATCTACAATATGGTCCCACGAAATTTCAAATTTTTTTGGGGACTTAACCAAGTTGAAACAAGTTGGTACTGTATGAGATTATCATACTGAGTTTACCCGTTTGCTTAATCGAACTGGTAAGATGGATACCAAGCAACAAGTGGGATGCTTCATTAGTGGGTTGAAGGGTGAATTGCGTGTGGATGTTCAAGCTGCTAGACCAACCACTCTTTCTGAAGCTATTGGGTTGGCAAGATTATATGAGTCCCGTACCAGTGAAGTTCGACGACCAGCGTACACCGAGCCAAGACGAAATCTAATACCACCTGATGCAACGCCTTTGTAAAACCCCAGAATTTTAGGAAATTAAATAATAAAATAAAATAATTTGTGGTGTTGTTAATTTATACAGAGAATGGGAATAAGAGGCAAACTGGAGATGTTACAATTGACCAAATGCAAGTGGAGACTTAAACCAAAGGTAAGCTAGAGTTTTTGGTGAATTTAATTAATAATCTTCTATTAATTTAAATGATGCAATTAATTTTAAAAGGTGTGCAAAAGTTTCAAATTAAGTAAAATAAGAGAATTGGTTGGCTGAACCCAACTTTTAATTGGGTGGCTAGAGTTGGTTGCGTATTGGAGTCAGAGTTAAACCTTTGGCTAAGGGGATTTAATCTAGGGTCTAAGAATGGAGGGCTACTTGGTAATTAGAGTCGTAGGTTTAGGGTTATTTGCTTTTCACGTTCAAAACCAAAATAAAGAAAAGAGAAGTAGCAACCGCACACCCTATCCTTCCCCTCTACGTGTGTTTCAACCCTAATCTCCTAGTCTCTTGGAGCAGATCAGAAGAAGAAGGAGAAAGAGAGAGATCTCGTTTGGATTTAAGGTAAGCAATGGTAGATTTCTGGTTCTGTTTAGCTTTAAGATTGATTCAAAGTTCTAAACCTGTAATCATTTGGATTTAAGGAGTTTCTAAGTTCATTTGGATCTACTTGGGGGTGATTCCAGTGCTGTTAGAGAAGGATTTAATCTTAGGAAATGTAAGTAGTCCCTTTAAAATTTTATAAACAGAATTTCGGATTATTCGAGAACAGTGGTTATTCGTATTCTTTGATGATCTGTTTGCATGTTATATGGTGTTTTATTTGTTCGAAACTATTCTAACATGTTTATTAAGTATTCTTTGATGATTTAGAATGGATTTGATGCATTGGTTTTTGAGTTTTCGATTTTTAATGGATTTACGCAACTTTTCGGAAGTTGTAGAAAATCTGATTTGCGACAGGCTGCTCGAACCGTCGCTCGAGCGCCCATGTGTGTTTCGAGAGTAGTTCGAGGACGCCCGAAAGCCGCTTGAGCGATATTTCAAGCGCCCCACCTTTGTTTTTTAATTTCATAAAAACCCGAAAGTAATCAAAACCCAGAAGGCGAACGCCCAAAGTGTCACTTGAGCGACTTCTCGAGAGACCACCCCTGAAACAACCTGATTTTACTCAGCCGTTCGAGCGCCTTTTTTGCCACTCGAGCACCCTTCTGTCAAATTTTTGGATTTCTCCAACTAACCTAGTTTTTTGCCATGAAATTGTTTTTATTCAATTTAAACCTATGTACCACTAAGTTTAGAGTATTTAGAGATAGTTTGCATTGGCGGATGTTAAAAATTAATTTTTATAAAGACTTTGGGTACGTTTTGCTAAAGAGGCTTTTTAACTTAGTGTCGTTGTTCCAAGCAATTCTCTTTTAAACCAAACTTGATTTTAAGAGTTCCTACACCTGTATTTGGGATATTTGAGTGTGTTTTGTGCATCGAACGATTCGATACACATCCGGGACATAGTTATCTGTTGAAACCTGGCGTTTGGACATATGACTTGGTGCCACTTGTGTGGATCTTTAGGTCACAGTTGTGACAAGGCAAATACTTGGTTTGTTTATTCCACAGTTACGGATTTGGTTATTGACATAGTTGTGTTTCCGCATGTACGGGTGTTATTGGGAAATATGTCCATCCCTGGTTTGGTTTTCCACTGTTGAGTGGGCTTAGTAATTACTTGGATCTATAGAATAGCTAGCAAGTGAAATGTCTTCTTGAGGGGTTTGAATTCTGTGTCGTAGGCATTCCATAATTTCGAGGATGGTACTGCTCCTGGATAGGTCGGTCGCTACATTACCCACTCCTGGATAGGTTGGGCCGTACATGCTAACTCATTCCGGTCGTTGGTTGGGTTCTTTCGTTGGGTGTCGAATAACCAGTCTGAATAGTTGTGTCTGGTCCACCTGTAATTCGGTTAGGTAGCATATTGGCACATGGCTACTTTCTTTCTCTGGTTTTCTATTTCATGAGTCCCGTGAGGTTAAATGGTTTGGGGTTGTTTTATTTTCATCTAATTATTATTGTTCTGTATTTTTGTATTGTGACTAGGCCATTGCCTATTTTATTTATTCTACTGTTGCGGCTGTCTCATTGTTTTATCCTCAGTCCGTTTACTCAGTGGGATACTTCCTCAATCCGTGTACTCGGTGGGAAGCGTATTATTTCTTTTATCCTCAGTCCGTGTACTCGATGGGATACTTCCTCAATCTGTGTACTTGGTGGGAAGTGTATTATTTCTTTTATCCTCAGTCTGTGTACTCGGCAGGATACTTCCTCAATCCGTGTACTCGGTGGAAAGCGTATTATTTCTTTTATCCTCAATCCGTGTACTCGGTGGGAAGTGTGTTGTTTCATGGCAGTTGCCTCATATTATTTTATGGTAGTTGCCTTTTATCCTCAGTCTGTGTATTCAGCGGGATACTTCACTATGTTGTGTTTACAGTAAATATTGGGACCACCACCTGGTTCACATAAGACAAGTACTGGAATTGTTAAGCAAAAACCAATTCTTTTTTAAACGTGAAAAATGATCATTTGGGCAAACAAAAGTGAATTATTTGGGCCATGTTATTACTGGGGTGGTGTAGCAATGGACCCTAAAAAGATCTCGGCTATGGTTGCTTGGCCCAAGCCCATGACCATCAAGGGTCTTCGTGGATTTCTCAACTTGACTGGATACTACCAAAAGTTTATTCGTGGTTATGGAGAAATAGCTTAGCCCTTAACAAGCATGTTAAACAAGGAGTCCTTCCAATTCCCGAAGCTGAAGCGGCATTTGAAACATTAAAGCAAGCCATGACTTCCGGCCCAGTATTGGCTTTGCCAGACTTTTCAAAGGTTTTGGTGGTGGAATGTGACACCTCCGGCATTGGGATTGGAGCTGTGCTTATGCAAGATGAAAGGCCCATTGCATTTTTCAGTCAAGCCTTGCATGGTAAGAATTTAAATTTATCAACATATGAGAAGGAAAGGCTTGCTTTGGTTTGTGCAGTGCAAAGATGGAGACCGTATCTATTAGGCAATCGTTTCATAGTTCGGACTGATAAAAAAAGTCTTCAATATTTATTGGATTAGACTATCACCACTCCAGCCCAACAGAAGTGGATTGCCAAGCTCATGGGTTATAACTTTAAAATTGAATAAAAAAAGGCAAGGAGAATTCTGTGGCTTATGCTTTCTCTAGGAAATTTGAAGGGGGTGAACTCAAGGCAATATCCCAACCTATACCAAGTTGGACTTAAGCTATCAAGGAGGAAATGCACGCATCACGTGAGCTACAAGCATTGATCAAACGTATTAAAGAAGGGGAAGCTATTGGACCTTGGGAGTATAGGGAAGGCTTAATTTTTTTTTAAGGATTGGTTATATTTGTTGAGCCAATCAAAATTAATTCCCTCCATCATTGAAGCTTTCCATGAGCCTACACATGAGGGCTTACATAAGGCACTGCATCGGATCAGATTTGCATTTTATTGGAACGGGATGAAGCACCAGGTTCGTTCCTTCATACGAAATTGTGATACTTGACAATGCCACAAAATAGAGCATACTAAACCAGCCGGATTACTCAAGCCATTGCCAATACCTCGCCATGTTTGGACTAACATTTCTATGGACTTTATTGAAGGGTTGCCAAGCTCGAAGGGAAGGACTATAATCTTTGTGGTTGTGGATTGTTTATCAAAGTACAGGCACTTCATACCTCTTAGTCACCCCTACACAGCCACGACTATAGCCCATGCAATTTTTTTTATATCAGATTTTCAAGCTCTATGGGATGCTAGAGACCATCATATGTGATAGAGATCCTCTTTTCACTAGCCTTTTTTGGAAGAGATTATTTCAACTCAATGGAGACAAATTTAATTTTAGCTCTGCATACCATCCACAAACGGATGGACAAACGGAGGTGGTGAATATAACACTTGAAATGTATCTGCGATGTTTTACCAGCTCAAGACCCAAGTGTAAGACCCCGAATTTTTACATAATAAATAAATAAGCAAATAAATAACTAAAATATGATTTAAGTAGTGATTAAAATAAAAAGTAAAAATTTAGAGGATAAGTAATTCAAATAAATAATAAATTGTAAATAAAAAGAATTTTTAAGGAAATTAGCCTAGAAGGGTAAAAAAGGGTATTTTGGTAATTTTCAAAAGAGGGTAATTATGAAATAAATCATTAAATAATAATTAGGATTAGAAAATAGAAGAAAATAATTTATTTAGTCAAGTTAGAAATTAAATAGAAGTAATAAAAGCCTAAAAGATAGAAAACGGGTAATTAGGTAATTTCGGGTCTTAATTGGGAGAAAAAGTAACTAATTTGGGTTTTAGGTGATATTTAGGATTTAAGAGAGTGTTAGACACGAAATTAGGCTGTAAGGAGTGTTTAGATAATAAGAAATTTAATTAGTATGGTTTTGGTAGAAAAATAGAAGGTAGAGAAAAAGTATGAATTAATTAGGAATTAGACTTTAACTAGACCACTCTTGGGTTAGCCCAATTAAAAATGGGTTATTAGGGTTAGTTTTAGGACTCTTACTAACTTAGTATAAATAGGATAGCAAGAGAGGAATTAGGGAATTTTCGTGTGAAAAATATAATGAGAGAAAAGAGAGGGAGAAGAGAAGAAGAAGGTTGCTCAATATGTCCGACCAGTCCCCATCAAATCACAATCGGGGAAAATCTGGACGGTGGATCGATTTCAAATTTGGAGTTTTTGATCTTGACTAATGGAAATACAATGTGAACGGTCGAGATGTGAATTGGAGGACTCTAGGTTGGTGCGATTGGGAGCAGAAGTTGGGTCCAGAATTAGAAACTTTAAAGGAAGATGGATTTTAGCGTATGAGGCAAGTAGTAACCCTTGAAAACTGGAGGAATTGCATGGTTTTTATTTCTGTGATTTATTAAGGTTTAGTTTGATTAGCCGGAAAGGATTTTACATGGAATCGTATGGTTTATATTTTAGAGTTTTGTGTTCTTGAAGGATTTGCTAAAGTAATGAAGAAATCTTGGTTTGATTATGTAAACAATCATGGAATGGTATTTATTTGACACTAATTAATCTAGAGGGCTTTAGTTATGATTTATAATGTTAGGGGATTAATTTAGACCAATGAAACTCAAAGCAAAAGCCAAAAAATCCAAAATTTGTAAATCTGGAAATTTATAGCAGAAATTGTACGAGCACCTAGGATTGCCCAGGATCACCTAGCTTACCAGGGTAGGTGCTCTATGCAGAAAATTCAGACTTAGAGGATTTTTGTAATCCAAATAAACTTCTAATAATTTTTCTAGTAACTTAATTATTCTAACATTTGAGGTATAGAAATTAAAAAAATTAAACTTGGTAAATAATTAATTAATTGGAAGTCCTAATGATAGGTTAGAGTATGAAAATGACTAAATTGGAGGCAACAACAATAAGAATAATATTAGCCTGTATTATGGATTAAAATTACTTTCTAAACTATATTTTAGGTTTGTAGAATATGGTGGAATTTAAAAATACAGAAAATTGGATTAGTGGTTATCTTAGGCATTAATATGGAAACTTGGATTATAATAAGGGGATTAATAAGGAAAACTCTAAGAAAGACTTGAATTACTTTTGTTTGTGCTTTTAATATGAATATTGGTTTCTGGAATTGTATAAACTCTGGTTTTCATTGAATTTACGATTCATGAGTTTTATTTTGAATATAATTGAGAAATTTTATATGTTATCTTGCAAAAGGCTTTATTCGCGTTTTTAAGGATTGAGTCATGGTTTTCTCTTGGAATTGGATATTTTGGTTAATATGATTCTTGGTATGGTTTGGAATGTGGTATGATGTTTAATCATTTCTCTTTTACAGCTGAGTGATACGACTCCTGTGGTTGAGTTGATACTAGCTTTTACAACAGAGATGGGTAATCCTCTGTTGGAGGGATGTGTAATCCTCTACGTAAAGATGTGTAATCCTTTACGATAAAGGTGTGTATTCCTCCTACAGTAGCGTGTCCTCCCGTATGTTGTTTTATCGTGGTTTGTGTCAGTAGACTTAGCTGTATATGGATCTCTAGTTTTGGCTGGTTAGCTAAGTGATATTCTTTTGGGTTGAATTACTCCTATGTGCGATCGTGTTTCCTTTGCAAGTTAGTTTGCTCTTGAAGGTCCTATGTCTGGAGGGACACCCCGGTGTGCCGCTGGTGATTCCCTATGCATGTGGATAAGCAGCCATCTCCGTGTATTGGTTTCGGGGCTGCATGCTGGTGGTACATGCCAACTCTGTTGAGTTTGTGAGCAATAAGTCGATGACTACGGCTCTTGTCTTAGGAGATGTCTCAGGTTTGAGTATCATTAGTAGCTTCGCCCATAAGTCACACAGTGGTATTGCTTGTGGTTGAGTGTCATCTCAAAAACTTATCATTTTTGTAAGTCCTGCAGTGACCTTTATCGCTTTCGTTGGTTTTATTTATCGATAACATCTTTTTGCTGGTATTTACGAGTGAATACATGTTTTATCGCTTTTGTGCGCACCTGATTTCGGTCGCACGATGAGGCGCATGCAAAATGATACGTGCCTCGGGATTGGTTTGGAGTCGCCATTGCCTGATGGGGTGCAGGCAAACACCTGGGTGCCTAAGTTTCTCTATTATGGCTTGATCTGCGGCTTGAGATTCGAAGTAAGTTCTCGGTTGCGGTCTGGGGAAGTCCGTAGACACCCCAGTCCACTCCGTCGAATGACGAGTCCCATGGTTTCCCTGGTTTAAGTCAACTTTTGGCCTCTCACTCACCCGATTCCTATTCCAGCATGCACATTTGGTTAAGTCTGGCAGGACCGCCCAAGTGGTGTGGGTCCCTTTACTTGGTTTTATCTTTTTAGTTAAAGATGGGATGAGTTTGATTGGGCGGGCCCCGTTGGAAGGCCCGCAGATTCCTTGGTGGGCTGGATGAGCCCACGTGTCCCCTGGTGGGCCTCAGTCTAGCCTGAGAGGCCCTTTGGGCTTGGTTCAAATGAATTGATTTTATTTAAAGGTTCAAATTGAAAGGTATAAGTGATTTCTATGCACAAGTGAGCCGGGACTGCTTTGTGGGCCCTTGAGTGGGCCACACATTTGGTTCCTAAATGATTTAAGTTTATCTTGCTTTAATTTGTGCCAAAACGGGCCAAGCCTTGGGCTTGGGGCCCTTTACCTGAGCTTGGGTTTGAAAGCCCAAGTCTTCATGAGTTGGGGTTTGGAAACCCTAAAATTGGTTCGATTTAATGGGCTTTAGCGGGCCCAATCGGTCCTACCCGTGGTCTCGGCCAAACCATGCCTAAATCTAAGCAACATGCTACTGAAACTAGGCTTGGGTGGGCCTCCAATGGTCCAGCCCACTCAATTAATTTGATTGTCTTCATTTAGCAAAAATGGGTTTGTCGGGCTTGGTGGGCCCCGTTGGAAGGCCCACCGGAAATCAATTTGAACCGGTTCGGTCCAAGGCCCACCTTGGGTTTCCGGGTCACCGGAAACCCTACTGGTTCGCCCGGATTGATCAAACAAACCAAAAAAAAAAAACAGCACAAGATCAGAAAATGCCAAGAAAAAGCAATCTGGCAGTGTAGCCAGCCTAAGATGCCGGTTACACACAGGTCTCAGTGTATCCGTGTGAGACATGGAAAAAATCAAATCCAATGACTTCCTCAATCATCACACGGGATTAAATAAAACAAAGAGTCGCCACCATTCAATTTAGGTGTGAATGGACACCAAAATATTAAATAAGCACAAAAGGCAATTTTAGGGTAAAAATAACCATCCTAAAAAAAACAACCAGAGATGGTTAAGGGGATTAGTTTATGAACAGGGGAAGGTTTTAAGCACCCCTATTCACCCACACAAGGTGGTTGCCAAGTATTGTTCATGTTAAAATAAATGAAAAAAGGCTTGCTATAAAAATCATGAAAATTCACAAAAGACAAAAACTGTATAGGTTTTTCATACGAATAGCCTGATTGATCCAGAACTCTCAAATATGATCATACCATTCCTAGGGTTTCATGATCAAAATAAAATTGAGATAAAATCAATTTAAAGTGAAAAATCCAAAAATCTGGCTTCAAGTTAAATTCTAGAGATCTAGAAAAATATGATTTTTATAAAATATTTCAAAATTGAACTTGAATAGTCCAGGATATAGATATAGCCCATATTTCACATTAAATTAAGAAATCAAATCCAAAAATACCCACGTTGATGAAGAACATCAAAAGGGGAGAATTTAGACCGTAGGGTCTTCTCTCAATAATGAAAAAGGACTCAAAAACCACATCATGAAACCCTAGAATTTATTTTTAGGCTTCAGAATCCAGATCTACCATATTGATCATGATAAATCCAAGATCTTAGCCTAAAACCACAAAAATCACGAAAACAGTGCTGTAGGTGCAAATATGTGGAAAATCAAAATTTTATAAAAAAAAAGTGGGGATCTCATGCTATAAACATCATGGATTCATGTTATTCATTCAGATTCATCATAAAAACCATTAAAACATGATCAGGATATTCAAAGCAGCCATATCTCACAGATTAGAGCACATGGCGTTCTACCCTACAGATCCACCTGTTCTCTTTTCCCCTAGCTCTCTCTTCACGTTTTACGGCTAGAGAGGATTCTTGAGGTACTTGGAGATAGGTTTGGTTATACAAACACAATCAAAGGCTTTATTCTATAAAAAAAAGGAGAAAAACAGATATGGGGTTCTATTCTAGGGATCCACTTGTTCTCTTTTCCCCTAGCTCTCTCTTCACGTTTTATGGCTAGAGAGACTCTTGAGGTACTTAGAGACAAGTTTAGGAATACAAGATAAAAGATGGCCTTATTCTACAGCAATTGAGAAGATCCTATTATTTCTAGAATTGAAGACAAAAAATAAAAGGGAAAAGGGACTTGCCTGGATTGAGCAAGCAGGGCAACAGGGATTCCTCTCTTCTATTGGAGCTTCTTAGACTTCAAATTTTCGTGGCCTTTTGCTTGAGGAAAGGCCCTCTATTTATAGGCAAACACAGGGGTATGGTTGGTCCAAGGTTTGGCAAGATAGAGTTTCAGTTTGAGTTAAACACAAGATCATGCCCATCCTTTATCCACAAAGATATTTCGCACGAATAAAATATATAATTCGCTCATTTAAAGGGATATTGGACTAAAAATAAGGCTTAAAAATTGAGAGAAGAACAGAACTCGCACGAGTCTGATGTGCCCGTAAATGATTTACAGTCCAAAGATGCCCGTATATGTATTACGGGCGCTGCGTGCCCATATATAAACTTCGGGCGTGCTTAGCCCATAGATACAATACGGGCAAGGCTTAAATTATTCATTTTCATGCATTTTTGGCCTGTTTTAAATTTCAATTAATGTTTTCATTATTTTCTCATTTTGTAGTGCAATTTGGGGTGTCTACAACTGCCCCCTCTTTGCTGGTAATTGGAACCAATTACAAGCAGAGAGCAAAAAGACCCGCCAATTGCACTTTTTGAGATCTTTGTCTAACTAATTGCATTTTGCAAGGATTAAATGGATGATTTTAGGAAAAAAGAATTGATTGTGGAAGATTTGCTAAAAGTCCCTCATCTTATGGGCCAAATCCTCCTCTCTCCTCTCACTGAGCACTCGTGGCTATGAAGTGAGATTTGAGACAAAATTTTTAAACAAAAGTGGGTAAGGTGGCAATCCTTGCAACTTACAACTAATATAAACATTAATCTCCTAAAAAGTGTGGAGAAAATAATAAAATATGCAATTTTCTGGTTCGCCCGTATTTGTATTACGGACAGGTGTTGCCCGTAATTTAAACACGGGCGAAGTGGACCGTATTACCTTTACGGGTGCCTATAGCCCGTACTGTTTTTACGGATTTTGACCTCCTTCTCAATCGTGGCCGCGAACATTCCTTCATTTCTGTCCGCACTTTGCCCTAACTTCTCTTGCGCCCGCACTCTTCTCTCCGGTTTTCTTCTTCTTCTTCCAATCTCCGACGACTCACACGACTTCGCCGGTGACCATTGTTCATTCCGGCGATTCTCCATTGAATCCGGCGACTTCATTCTCTCCGGCGACTTGCTTTCCTGATCATTGGGCGATCGATCCAACTTCTCCGGTGACTTTCATCCCCCATTGCCGAGACTAGTACACCTTCCCATTTCTTGGGATTTTGTTCAAAGCTTCCACACACATCAAATACCATCCGTGAGTGAGCTCAGAGCTTCAACTTTTCTTTGCCCATTCCTTATTTCAACATAAACAGGTATGCCGAAAATTCATTTTTCTTGACGGAATGCTTTGCAATGCATCTTGAATGCATGATTTTCTGCTTTCGAATGATGAGAATTCCTCCAAATTGTATGCTTTGCAATTTCTGTTCTTGAATGAGCAACTGAATTTCTGCTTATTTCGTGTATTGAAATTTTGATTCCCTTTTGACATTTGGCCATTTATGAACACAAATACTGATAATCCTCCATACGGCTTCTATTGCTGATGATGATTTTATTGCCTTAGCCTTCTGCAATCTATATTTGAATGGACTTTGCTTCTGAAGATTTTTTTTTGGATGTCTACTGTTAAATGCCCACATGTTCTGGTTTTTCCTCTTTGAAGGTTTATAATTCTTTGTTGGATATTTTCCTGGTTATTCCGACTTTTGCATGCCTAGGCTTTTAGAGCTTTTGTACACTTTTTACACCAGTTCGGGCATACCTTTCTTACCAACTGATTGCTCTTAGTTTGACATGTTGAGCTGCTGATTTTGCATAATCCTGTGATATCTCAGATTCTAAAAACACCTTCTTCCTCTTATTGCTTTTACCGAGATGATTTAGGACCTAATCCATATTGAACTATCTCATCCAACTTTTTAGAGCTGCATACAATAAATCTTTGAAAGCTGAATTCCTCCTGCCTTTTTCTTGTTACCACCTGCCTTGGCCGTCTTGAAAGCAGGTAAAATCCATGGTCAGACATCTTTAGGAAATACAAAGAAAATTTAAAACATACACACATTTTTTTTAATATAAAGAGAACCTACAAGAAGCATGTACTTCTTATATAGTTTCTCTATATAATTTTTAAAGTAAAGAAAAATAAAATATAAACTCCTTCAGTTGATTCTTGATTTGATCGGGAGTATCTGAAGCACTTTCTTCCATTCTCCATTTTTTCCTTTTTCCTGCCAATCAATTAATCTTGGTTAGAATAAAAATCAAGCAATAAAATTTTAACAAGAATAATTAAACATCTCCCTGGTTTGAACTGTAGATGGCCCGCCTTCGATCAGCTTCCAGGGATCCTACAGATGAGCCTTCTTCTTCGAGGGTTAGGCGTGATCATGCTGATGTGGCCTCGTCTTCGAGGGCCGAGAGGGATTCTGATTCGGATGTCCCAGATCTCCCTTCTGGGGATTCGCGTGAGGTGACCCCAAAGGTATACCCTAACCTTTCTAAATTCAATATTCTTTCACAAAATGTATCACCCTGATTCCTTCTTCCTTCCAATTGTTTCTTTAGCCGGCAGTTGAGGCTTCGGGCAGAGACAGGAGCCGTAGCAAGCACCGAGGTGGAGGCAGAGATTTAGGCCATGATGAGGGCCGTAGAGGAGGCCGTAGAGGGGGCCGTGGCAGAGATGAGGCCCGGACCAGAGTTGAGGTCCCTGAGGCGATTGCTGCCCAGATTAGGGATACTGATCCTTTACATGGCTTGAGGACTCATCCGTCAGCGTGTATTAGGGCAGATATCCCTTTGGAGTATCCCATGTCTCATTATCATGGGAGCTGGGCTAGCCTTATCACATTCATTGGAGCTTGCAGTTCGGCTAACCGTCGGGAGCTAGGCTTGTATGGCTTTGGCCTATTCATCACCATCCCAGATGTTCGCCTAGATCGAGCCCTTATTGCGGCGCCGCTTGAGAGGTTCTTCCCCGAGACATTGAGCTTCCATTTTTCGGATGTTGAGATTAGGATCAGGCCGTTTGACTTCACGCTCATCACCGGGATTAGGATGATCGGTGATGTTATTCCTAAGATGGGGATGCCAGATGCTTATGAGATCGCCTCCTATCTTGGATATATTGTGCTGCCTCCTGAGGCATGGGATAGAGGGAGAGCGAGATTGTCTCTGACTTGGTTGAGAGAGACTTTCAGGGGGAGGCAGTTTGGCCAGCTTGATGCCAGTGACCCAGTTTTTCCGTATGCCTTCCGATTCCTTTTTCTGTACATGATGGGCTCCTGCTTCTTCCCAGAGGACACGACTTCAGTTAGTCCTCACTTTTTGAGTTTATTGGGAGACTTGCAGCGAGCTAGGAGGTATGCATGGGGCCCGCTCATTTTTGGTACTATTCTGGCCGGCCTGCGTCGATCAGTGAGCGGCCTCTCTACTTCCAGAGGAGCTGGGGTTGGGTGCAGATTCTTTTGGCCCTTCCTGCAGGTGAAACAATTATTTCTCCTCTCTTTCTTTCTTTTCTATTCTTTTTTAACCCTTTTTCTTCTTTTTACAGTTCTTTGCTAGGGTGTATATCCCCTATTTCCGCCCTACCTCTACGATGCCAGAGGAGACATATCCCATGGCTCGTAGATGGTGACATGTGGAGCACGACTCTGAAAAGAGTCGTCCTAGGTCTGCCCGGGCCCACCTGGACAGGCTCTACCGATCTGAGGTAATCTTCTTTAATTCCTCTTCTCTTCCTCTCTTTTTTCTTCTGGATCACATGTCTAATATCCCTTCTGTTTTCTCAGCTGTTCGTCCCCAGGATGGAGGACATTCATGAGGTGCTGGCCCTGCATGCGACCAGAGATGATGCTTTTGCCCCTGACCAGAGACGTCAGAGATATCAGTTCTTCATTGGTCAGTTAGGGAGCATCTGGTATTGCGGCGAGCGCTTCTTCTATCAGCATGTTGGAGAGCCCCAGATTCCTGTCATCCCGCCAGATACTACCCCCTCTTTTCCTCCTATGTCTGTTGATCCTGCCCAGTTCTTGGATTGGACTGAGGCAGAGACATTATTAGAGGAGGGTGACTATGATGCCTGGTTCAGGCGAGCTTCAGTTGGGTGCCTTATGCCACCTATGCCTGTCCGTGGCGGAGTCACGGAGATTGGAGGGGTAGTGATTAGGGCCTATGATACGACGGTATGTCTTCTTCTTTTTTGATCTTCAATTCATATATTCTATTTGAACTTGGCTTTTTTTGACACTTTCTTTTCTATTACAGGAGGCTCAGTTGGCAGAGATCCGATCTCGGTATGCTGATATAGAGCGCCAGCGAGATGCTGCTATCACCGAGCGGCATGCCCTCTACATTACCATTTCTGATCTCCGGGGACAGCTTGCCCGGGCACAGGGCCAGACGGGCCCTTCTGGTGCACAGGACAAAGCGGGTCCATCTCATGCCCGGGTTAATTCTTTCACCTCTTTCCATATCTGCTTTTATCTCTGTTTATCCTGTTCTGATTAAAATTTCCTTTCTTACTTTCAGGATGACACAGCCGGCCCTTCTTCACCTACTTCACCTGTGCCTATGCATCTTAGAGGTGAGGTATTTTCTGTGGCACGGGTGGAGTTCGTGACTTCTCCCAGATCAGTAGAGGCTCCTGCAGCAGAGCCCGAGGTCGAGGCTGAGGTTGCACCTGCTGTGGTGGATGTGCCAGAGTCTACTCCAGCACCTGAGTCTGCTCCTAATGCTTCTGTGGATATGGACATGGAGCCGGCCAAGGATGCCGCTGTGGTGGAGCCTACCGAGGAGGCTGTGGTGATGGAGGAGGCTACTGTTGATGCTACTGGGCTGTCCATTCTTGCTGATCCCGCTTCTGATGATTCTATGTTTGTTTATACGGATTCTGATATCGAGTCTACGGGATATGTAGATACTTCGGGGTACGTTCCTCCTGATCATCCCACTGCTGGCCTTGTGCCTTTATATATGTGGCATGATATTCAGTCTGTTTTGAGCAGGATGACCCGTAGTACAGCCCGTAACATAGTGCGATATGTTTTTGAGCCCCGGCGATCTTCAGGCCATGGTCGAGGCAGAGGACGTGGCCATGGCCGTGGCCGTGGCCGTAGGGGTGGACCTGCACAGACAGTAGATTAGGATTTTCCTTGTATATGTATTTTGACAAACTGATGTATCCATTCATATATATAAAAGAAGTTGGATTCATTTTTATTCATTTGTGCTCTTTTTTTCCTTTTATTTCAAGCTTTTCTTGCCTGATATATGTTAAAACAGGGACAGGTGAAACTTAGGAAACCAATGAAATCAAAATTCCCCACCTTTTGGCATTTTCTCGAAGGAACTGTAATTAGGTTACGAGCAAGCTGTGCCCGTAATATTAATACGGGTGCCCTCTGCCCGTAAATATTTCACGGTCACAGTGTGTCTATATTCTTTATATGGGCAATGCATGCTCGTATTCTAATTACGAATTTTACTGCCTTTTCGAATTTTCTATATAAACTCAAGGGGGACGTCATTGTGACACTTTTAAAAGTTTGAAAACTCCCTGAGCCTTCCGTTTTCTGCTTTACTTGGCTTCTTTGGTGCTTCCATGGCTTCCCTCGCCCCTTTCGCTTCTGTAGATGAATCTCCTCCTGCAAGACAACCTGTTAGATCAAAACCTCCTACTCTCACCAGGTACAATGTTGTGGACTCCTTCTATGATAGGTGGGTTAACTCCATGACCCTTGATGAAGAAATTCGCTGGGATTCTATCCACTTAGGGCATATCCTACACATCCTTAAAATTCCCTTTAAGTGGGAAATCATTGAAGCTTTGATTGGGCACTGGGTTCCTGAATTGAATCTCTTCCGCTTTGATGACAAAGAGATAACTCCTACCATAGAAGAAATTGAAACCATCCTTGGCCTAAGATTTTCTAAAAAAGTTGTGAACCCTCCCCTAAAACCTAGCTACAAAAAGGAGGCCTCCACATTCTTGGGTATAGGGAAGAAAGACTTGGGAAATTCTGGTACCCTATTGACCTTGTCCAAAACCTTTTTGACTGAAAAACTTCTAAGGAGTGGGGACAAGGATTCTAGGTTTAATGCTTTGACTCTAATAGTGGTCAAACAGTTGCTCTTTCCACGGGGTGACGACCAGGTTGACTTGGCTCTCATCTCAGTTATCTGCCAGGTTAGGGAACGTGAGAGATTGACTCCTATGATCTTGGCAGAGATATACTAGGCTTTAACTGACTGCTATTTCAGAAAGAAGAAACGCTTCCTTGCCTGCGCCCCTATCCTACAGGTAAGAAATAATAATTTTTTTCTTTTTTTCTTTTTTCTTTCTTTCTTTTTTTTTTCTTTTCTTCTTCTTCTTCTCTTTTTCTTTTCCTTCTTCTCTCTTTTTTTTTCTTTTTTTTTTCTTCTTTTTCTTTTCTTTTTCTTTTTTTTTCTTTTTTTTTTCTTTTGAAATAAATTGAAATTATCCTCTTTTCTGCAGCTTTGGTTGCTTGACCACCTGAGTCAAGTTGAAGAGATAACTCGCCGCTTCTTTCCAAGGTTGAAAGTTCCTATTCTGATGAGCCACAGGGGTTGTCCTAATATCCAAGGCGGCAAGCAGGGATGGTTCACTTTCTTGGGTACTCTCCAGGATGATCAAGTGAGATGGCCTGGCACTTATCAGCCCAATTTAGAGACAGTGATCAGCTTTAGAGATAGGAACTTTTTGGTCCTGGCAGGCTTGAAATCTGCTATTCTCTATCTTCCTTTGGGGGTTCTTCGGCAGTTTGGAGCGACCCAGGGAATTATGATCTCAACTGGCTATGAGAGCCTTGTAGGGCCACTTACATCAGCCACCATGGGGCTAAATGCTCAATTAATGAATGAGTGGTCCTATGTTCGCTTTCTGCGGGGTCCAGTCTTTTCTGAGTCCCATGTGAAGGACTATCACTTTTGGATCAAAGAGCATGTGCAGAGTCATGCCCCAATACCAGAGGATCCTCCTGCAGTTCTTCCCCCTACTTATGAGGACATTCTGGAGTCTGAAAGGGCAACCGGCTTCAACAAATTTGGGTACGAGAAGCACAAGAGCTTAGGATAAAGGGTATTGATCTGGAGAGGCAACTTGAAGAGCAGAGGTCTTGCCGCGTTGCCATGGAGAAGAAACTTGAAGAACAAAGGTAAGCTCGTCGCTTTGAAGTCCGAGCGATGCGGAAGAAATATCAGGATTCCTTGGCTACCCTTAGGGCGTTGAAGATCAAGCATTCTTTTTCAAATGAGATCATCTCCTTTTTGAGTGATCCTGATGCAGAAGGAGCTTCTGGAATCATTGCAACTCAGGCAGCTAGGATTAGGGAGCTTGAGGAGCAGTTGGGGAGTAGGGATTAGATTCTTTTATTTTTTTTTTCTTTTTTTTTTCTTGTTTTTTTTTCATACTTTTATACAAAAGCAAACTCCATTAGTGGAAAGACAATAGATTTAATTCAAAAATAGGTTTTATATTATTGGCCTCAAAATTCTCAGATGCTTGTAAAAACAGAAGTTTTATGAAAAAGTATTTGATTTCTCATCACTGGCCAAAGTATAGTTTTTTTTTTGTTCTTTTTTTTTTTTTGAAAGCTGATCCAAAACACTTAATCACATATAATCAAAGGAATTAAAATTAGGTTGAATAATAAAAAGGGTAATCCAAGCAATAGGGAGGGATCAAATCTGTCTACCCCGTGGCCTTTAGAATCATCCCCTAATAGTTTTTTATTCATGACTGATCCTGCTAATCTGCTCAGTTTCCAGTACTCATGTTGACTTCAGACTTGGACCACATGATCAACTCAACCTTTGATTCTTCTTTTTTTTTCTTTTCTTTTTTTTTCTTTTTGCCCCTATTGCCCCTAGCGCCAATTACGGTTTTCACTAGGGCCGACTTCTGCGTTCCGTCATCACCAATCTTACTTTGAAAGTTGAATGAATATACTAAAATCACCGAGGGCTTAATAATAGGATGAAACAAAGGCTAAGCTTGGTTTATGAAAGAAAAGGTATTAAAGGCTCAAAATTTTCTAAGTGTGAAAATGGGTCAACCGGACTTACAATCATAATGAATTCAATCCCATTCCCCTTCTTTTGTATTTGGCTTTCATTTGCCCCTATTTTTTTCTCTTTTTTTTTTCTTTCTGCCCCTATTGGCTTTGCCCCTATTGGCCTTGCCCCAGTATAAGATTGTAAGTCCAATTTAGGTTTGTCAAAGAAGATGAACAGGTTCAAATTGGCTTGACTAGGGATGAACATTTTGGGAAATATAGAAAAATGGTCTCAGATCATTTCCTAGTAATATTCATTCAAGGAAAATATCTCTTTACTGCATCAGAGTTAATTGGCTCAGGAAAATCCTTTCCATCCATCTCTGTTAAGATATGAGCACCCCCTGACAGGACCTTTTTGACAACATAAGGCCCTTCCCAATTTGGTTTGAATTTTCCACGAGGGTCTACCAAAAAGGGTAAAATTTTCTTCAATATTAAATTTCCTTCTTGGAAAGTTCTGGGCTTTACCTTCTTATTGTAAGCCCTGGCCATTCTCTTCTGATACAATTGGCCATGACAAAGCGCTTTCAAACGCTTTTCCTCTATTAAATTGAGTTGATCATGTCTTGACTGTATCCATTCAGCTTCTTCTAATTTAGCTTCCATTAGCACTCTTAATGAAGGGATTTCTACTTCCACTGGTAAAACGGCTTCTATCCCATATACTAAGGAATACGGGGTTGCCCCTGTAGAAGTCCGAATTGAGGTTCTGTAAGCATGTAGAGCAAGTGGCAGCATTTCATGCCAATCTTTGAAACTCACTACCATCTTCTGAATGATCTTCTTTATGTTCTTATTTGCTGCTTCCACTGCCCCATTCATCTATGGTCTGTATGGAGCTGACTTGTGGTGGGTGATCTGAAACTGTTCACACATCTTCCTCATGTCCTTGTTCTTAAGGTTTGAAGCATTGTCTGATACTATGGAACTTGGCAAACCGTAGCGACAAATGATGTTGTGCTTCAAAAACTTAAGAACGTGGCTACTTGTAATGTTTGCATATGAAGCTGCCTCTACCCGCTTGGTGAAGTAATCAATTGCTACAAGTATAAACCTGTGTCCATTTGATGCCTTTGGAGAGATCATTCCAATGACGTCTATACCCCACATGGAGAAGGGCCATGGAGATGTCATGTTGTGCAATTCACTTGGAGGTGCATTCTTGTTATCAGCATACACTTGGCATAAATGACACCTTTTGACATGTATATAGCAATCGTGCTCCATTGTCGACCAGTAATATCCCAATCGCAGAATCTTCTTGGCAAGCATGTGCCCGTTCATATGGGGTCCACAAACTCCTCCATGTACAATTTCAACTAACTTTTCTGACTCAGTCTTGGCAACACATCTAAGTAGGATATCGTTGTGTGATCTTTTGTACAACTGCCCATCACTTAATAAGAACTGTCCTGCCAACCTCTGTATTGTTCTTTTCTCTGTAGAAGTGACATTTTCTGGCAGACTCCGATCATTTAGGAAGTTCTTAATATCTTGAAACCATGGTACTTCTTCTTCTGGGGTTTCTTCTAGAACAAGGCAATAAGCTGGTTCATCTCTGACTTCAATTTCCAGTGGTCTAATATCAACACCTTCTGGCATACTGACCATTGAAGCCAATGTTGCTAGAGCATTTGCAAACTGATTTTTGGCCCTTGGCATATAATTGAAGGAAATTCGAGTGAATTTGGCGCTTATTTCTTCCAAATACTGGTGATAGGAGATCAATTTGTGATCCTTTGTTTTCCATTCACCAGTTGTTTGGAAGATGATAAGACTTGAATCCCCATATACGTCAAGTTCCTCTACTTCGTGGTCTAAGGCAGCTTGCAACCCAATTATGCATGCTTCATATTCTGCTATATTGTTTGTGCATTGGAACCTTAACTTCACTGCGATTGGGATGTGTGCCCCATCTGGCTTGATCAAAATAGCCCCTATTCCATTTCCATTCATATTGGCAGCTCCATCAAAGAACATTTGCCATGAGCTTTCCCCTTCTTCTTCTCCAGTAAACAAAATTGCCTCATCAGGGAAATTAGTCTTCAAAGGTTGATATTCTGGTAAAGGGTGTGCAGCTAAGTGATCAGCAATGGCTTGAACCTTAATGGCTTTCTGTGTGATATAGGTGAGGTCAAATTCAGAGAGTAATAACTGCCACTTTGCTGTTCTGCCAGTTAAAGCCGGTTTTTCAAATAGATACTTCAAAGGGTCCATTCGGGATATCAATAAGGTGGAATGACTAAGGAAATAATGCCTTAGCCTCTGAGTTGCCCACACTAAAGCACAACAAGTCTTTTCCAAAGGAGAATACTTTGCTTCATATTCTATAAATTTCTTGCTTAGGTAGTAAATCGCCCTTTCCTTTCTGCCTGTATCGTCATGCTGTCCCAAGACACACCCCATTGACGTCTCCAAAACTGACAAGTATAAGATCAATGGTCTTCCTGGAGTTGGTGGCACTAGCACAGGTGGGTTCAATAAATACTCCTTTATTGTGTCAAAGGCTTCTTGGCAATCGTCATTCCAGACTGTCGGGTTATTCTTTCTTAGATGCTTGAAAATTGGTTCACAGATAGCAGTGAGCTGTGCTATGAACCGGCTTATGTACTGAATCCTTCCAAGAAAGCCACAAACTTCCTTCTTCGTTCTAGGTGATGGCATTTCAATGATTGCTTTAGCTTTAGCTGGGTCAATCTCAATTCCCTTCCTGCTTACTATAAAGCCCAATAATTTTCCTGATGTAGCCCCAAAGACACATTTCGCAGGGTTAAGCCTTAGACTATATTTCCTAAACCGGTCAAACACCTTCTTTAAGTTCATCAAATGGTCTTCTTCTTCACATGATTTGGCTATCATATCGTCCACATAGACCTCCATTTCCTTATGGATCATATCATGGAATAAGGCTGCCATGGCCCGTTGGTAGGTTGCCACAGCATTTTTAAGCCCAAATGGCATGACAGTATAGTGAAAGGTACCCCAAGGTGTAATGAAGGCTGTTTTTTCTTGGTCCTCCTTAGCCATCTTAATTTGATTATACCTAGAAAAACCATCCATGAATGAGAACAGGCTATGTACAGCAGTGTTGTCCACCAATATATCGATGTGTGGGAGTGGAAAATCATCCTTTGGGCTTGCTTTATTCAAGTCTCTGTAGTCTACACACATTCGGACCTTTCCATCCTTTTTTGGTACTGGCATTATATTTGCAAGCCATTCAGGGTAAGTAGAGACCGCTAAGAACCCAGCTTGAAATTGATTAACCACTTCATCTTTGACCTTCAATGTCCATTCAGGTTTCAACCTTCTCAGTTTCTGTTTAACTGGCTTAACATCTGGTAGAATTGGTAGCCTATGCACAACCATGTCTGTGTCTAACCCTGGCATATCCCGATACGATCATGCAAACACATCTTCATAATCAGCCAAGAACCGTATCATTTCATCACGCTGTACCTCAAATAGGCATACCCCAATCTTTACTATTTTTGGGTCATCTTCGGTCCCTAGGTTTATTGATATGGTCTCTTCGATATTGGGTTGGACCCCCTTTTCATGACGCTCCAATTGATATGTGATTTCTTTTGGAGGGTCGTCTTCTTCGTCCTCGATCTCTTCCTCAACCACCATTAGGTCAAAGTCGAGCTCGAGGTCGAAGTCATACTCAATCTGATCCAATTCCATTTGCTTATATGGTTCATAAGTAGTTTGGACCTTTTTGAAAAATTTATCTTTTCTATAAAAAATTGAAAAATCTTTTTGTGTTTTTTGAGAGCCTTCTACAAAATCTTTCCCTGAAGACGAAGGCTCGTTAAAACCTTTAGGAAAAGGGCATTCCACTAATGGAGTTTTTTTTTGGAAGCCATGTTTGTTTGCCAAACAAACGCGGCTTCAGAAGTAAGGGGAGTTTCCTCCCAATTGTTTAGAATAAAAGAATCTGGGGCAGGGATACAAGCCTGCTCCACGAGTTCAGGGTCCGCATCCAAAATCACCAATACTGGGTGAGTTGCATCGCATGTTTCTTTTGTAGGGCTGGTCCCAGATGGAACTTCTACTACAGCCCAATCAATAAAAGGTAGCTCCTCTGCTACTTCTTCTTGATTGCCTTCTGTCATGGCAAAAAAGGCTCCAATGTCCTGAGAGAAATCCTGCTCCTGTTCTGCCTGTGGCCCAGGCCCACCCAATGCTTGTGGAGGTGAAGATGGAACATATGGTTGCACGGTTGATGTCTTGGGTTTCTGGAATGGATTGATGTTATAGTATGGAGGTTTGGACTGATCCTCAAGAGGAGACAGCTGAATCATGTGAGAAAGCTTTGGAAAAGTTTCCCTGATGTGAGGGAATTTCATGTCTTCCATTTCCTTCTGTCTTCTCCAGTTCCTTGGCTTGGACCCCAATCCTGCTCTGTGGACCATCTTCTTAACCTTTACCGGTTCTATCCTTCCTTGCAGGTTAACCCCCAGACCTTTTCCAGGGTGAAAATTGTACTTTTCTAGCACATTTTTGACCATCTTCTCAACACAGGTCAACTTTCCTTCTTTTTCCTGATACCCCCCCAGGTATAAAATTCACAGTTTCAAACTGGAAAGAGTGAAATGCCATCTTGTCAGCAGTCATTTCCATGTTTATGTAGGGTACATTAGGGGACCACATGGGAGGAACCAAATTTTCAGCTAGGACAGTAATCACCTTTTGCCCTCTAATATATTTGACTCTTTGGTAGAGGGTAGATGATATAGCCCTAGCTGTATGAATCCACGGCCTTCCTAGGTGTAGGTTGAAGGCTACAGGTATATCCATCACTTCAAATGTGATGTTAAAAATATACGGTCCAATTGTGACCGGTAGTTCAACCTCCCCTAGGGAGTATGTTTTAGAGCTGTCAAATGCTCTTATGATTCTTCCATTTTGCTTGATTTTGTTTTGCTCCAGACTGAGCTTAACAAATGTTATTAACAGTCAGACATTCAACGCCGACCCATTATCAATCAAGACCCGGGCTATCATGCAACCCTTACTGAGCACAGCTATGTGCAAAGGGTCAACATGATGGTACCCTGCCGGGCTGATTTCAGTCTCAGAAAAAGTTATAACATTGTGGGATAAAATTTGCCCAACCATCCAACCTAGTTGGTCTGGTTCAATATTTTTAGGCACATGGGCCCCCTGAAGTATCCTTAACAAGGAGTCTCTATGTTTTTCAGAATTTAACAATAGTCCCAGAATCGAGATCTGGGCAGGGACTTTGTTCAACTGCTCGACAATGTTGAACTCGCTCTTTTTAATTATTTTAATGAGGTTAGCAGCCTCGCTGTTAGTTACCTGAGGGGCATCTTCCCCTACCATGGCCTTTCCTTTATTTTTCTCTTCTTCCTTTTCTTTCTCTGTCTCCTTTTGTTTTTCTTCCACCCTTACACATTTTCCTGACCTCATCATAAGGTTCACTTCTTTCTTGCTTTCTGCCTTAGCTGCAAGGAATGTAGTGGTGTAGACTTCACTGTAGTTCCATGGTACAGCCGATTCAAAGTAGGAAGGCTTAGGGACATTTATCACCAAGGGAGGAAGTTTGGACTTGGATGATGAAATTTGAGTGAGAGGGATATCAACAACCAATGGTGGAAGTTGTTTTGGTTGAGGGGTTGCAGAAGTGACTGATGCATTAAAGTGGTCATAATTTATGACCAATGGTGGTTTTGACTGAGCGGGTGAAAAATGGGTGGATGGACTGCAATTGATAACCAAAGGCGGCTTAGCTATATTCATTTGGGCCATGAGAGATGAAACCCGGTCCAGAGAGGAGCTAATGCTCTCAGCAGCACGATCATTTCCTTTTGAAACCATATTTATTTCTGTTTCCTTATTTATTCTGCCAAAATAAACCTTGACCGTTGTCCCTATAGGACCAATTAACTGGGATGGGTCAAAAGTTATTTTATCAGAGGAAATTACCCCTATGACATTAGAGGGGCCTGCCCCATTATGCTGAGGCAACGGGTTTTGGCCAATGTCTGTTCTTGGAGGATTGGGAGCCCCTGTATTGAAAGACAGGGTATTCTGGTCCAGTAAATCCTGAATGGCATGTTTCAAAGGCCAGCACTTGTTAGTAGGGTGCCTAGGTGCACTCATGTGGTAATCACAAGTGGTGGAGGGGTCAAAATTTCTCCCCTTGGATGCATTCGGATTGGGTTCTCTTAAAGTGATATACCCTACTTTCAATAAAGTGGGCAGCAACTGAGAAGGAGTCATTGGAATAGAGGTGAAAACCCTATTTCTCCTTGCCGCGAAATAGGCATCCTTTTCCTCTTTAGTAAAAACCCTCTTTTGGTCTAAGGGTGCTGCTGGAACATTAACCCTCATGGGGGCCTGGGTAGATGGAGCAGATGGAGTAGGAAAATGAGCAGGTATATTGATTTGTATGGGCTTGCTAGGGCCCGATTGTGGCCGCACCATGTTCACCTCCCCTTCTTTCTTGTTCACATTCTTTTTCAGCCCACTTCCTTTCTTTAGGTTGGGGTCTTGCTGATTGACCATAGCAGAGTGGTCAATTATTTTTCCCGACCTTATCCCATCTTCGATTCGATCGACCACTTGTACTAAAGCCGCAAAATTAGTGGTGGTCTGACCCACCAGGTGGCTATAGAATGGTTGACCCAGCGTACTAATGAAAGTGGAAATCATTTCCTGCTCTAGCATGGGTGGCCTGACCTGGGAGGCCTTCTCCCTCCATCTTTTGGCATACTGTCTCACGGATTCATCCCTTCCCTTACTCATCCTCATTACATCGTACCTGTCTGGTACGATTTCTGAATTAAACCGGTACTGAGCTAGGAAGGCATCTGCCAGGTCCTTCCATCTTTTGATCTTTCCGTGGTCTAAAGTGGCGAACCATCTCAATGCAGTTCCAATTAGGCTCCTTTGAAAGAGCTGAATCAAGACGCCATCATCCTGCCCGAACTGGCATAGGGCACTGCAGTACAACTTCAGATGACTCATGGGGTAGCCAGTGCCATCATATTTGTCTAGGTCTGGGCACTTGAACTTACCCGGCAGGTTAACATTAGGGTACAGGCATAAGTCCTCAAAATTGATGCCCCCAAAGTTGTTCACCCCCTTTTACTTCTCTCAGTTCGTCTTGGATCATTTCAAGTCTATGCATGAACTTCCTTTCAACATCTTCCCTCTTCTGTTCCTTTTCCTTAGCTTTCTCTGACTCCACTATCTCATCCCTGATCAGTATAGGTTCAGGGGTGGGTTCATAGATGGGTTCAGGAATAGGTTGAACCGGAGGTGGAATGTTGATTTGTGGTGGTGGTGCTGGGTTGGAAGTGGATGCTTGATTTTGGGCTTGCACTTGTTGGGCCTGCACCGACAGGATGTTTTCTAGCATTCGGGCCAGTCCTGCCACTTGCTCCTGAAGCAAGAGAATATCTGGGTGAGGAGCATCAGCTTCAGCCTCAATGGGATTCATGGCGCGAGCTCTTGATTTGGTTACAGGAGCTATGATTGCAAGTGTATTAGTACCTGGTAAAAATAAAGAAAAAAATCAGTGCCCAATTAATCTCATTCACATGCCTAGGAATGCCTATGTGCAAGCTGGGTGAACACGAGTTTGGATTTTGTTTCTTTATTTGCTTCTTCTTTTTTTTTTTAGAATTGTTGGAATATTCTAGGGCTTCCAACAGGTCCCACAATAAAGAGAAAATGATCTGAAATTCAAAGGCTTCCAGAGGCCCGGGGGTATTTTTGAAAAAGGTCTGAAATTCAAAAGCTTTCAGAGGCCCAGGGATATTTTTGGAAAAGGTCTGAAATTCAAAGGCTTTCAGAGGCCCAAGGAGTTTTTGAGAAAAAGTCTGAAATTCAAAGGCTTTCAGAGGCCCAAAGATCTGAAATTCAAAGGCTTTCAGAGGCCCAAAAGATCTGAAATTCAAAGGCTTTCAGAGGCCCAAAAGATCTGAAATTCAAAGGCTTTCAGAGGCCCAAAAGATCTGAAATTCAAAGGCTTTCAGAGGCCCAAAGGAAAAAGATCTGAAATTCAAAGGCTTTTAGAGGCCCAAAAGATCTAAAATTCAAAGGCTTTCAGAGGCCCAAAGGAAAAAGGCCTGAAATTTGAAGGCTTTCAGAGGCCCAAAAGATCTGAAATTCAAAGGCTTTCAGAGGCCCAAAGGAAAAAGATCTGAAATTCAAAGGCTTTCAGAGGCCCAAAGGACATTTTTGAGAAAAGGTCTGAAATTCAAAGGCTTTCAGAGGCCCAAGGAGTTTTTGAGAAAAAGTCTAAAATTCAAAGGTTTTCAGAGGCCCAAGGAGTTTTTGAGAAAAAGTCTGAAATTCAAAGGCTTTCAGAGGCCCAAAGGATTTTCTCTCACATTTCTTTTTTTTTTGTTGTTTTTTGTTTTGAAGCATTTTATTCAAACTCATTTCCCTTTATCATTATTTAAAGGTTAAAGGAATAAGATTTAGTGGGAAAAATTGATTAAAATTGAATTTTCCGTGAAAACCGTATACACAGTACGGTCCAGCCCTGCTCGTATTCAAATTACGAACGAGCCGTGACCGTATGGAAAACATGGGCGAACCCAGCCCGTATAACTAATACGGACGAGCCCAGCCCGTGTATCAAATGCGGTTTTACGGAGCTCTTTTATGTTTTCTCAGTTTTTACATGGTTTGATCACTTTAATTGCTCATCCAAACATACGGTTCACCCATTGCAAAGCTTCTAAACTGTCCCAAAGTGGACCTTGGCCTATTTGTAAAAACACATGTTTAGGAGGGCACATGTACCCTCCAAATTGACACCATACTCAAGAATTTGGTACCCTTTGGTTGCCTCTCGTATGAACATTGGGTAGGATTGATTCTAAACAGAGTTAAAACTTTTCCTATGGGCTACACTAATTTTAGGAAACATGCATATTCTGTGGACCAATTTTATCCCGAACCAATGGGCACCATGACACCCCTATGACATGAAAATAATGCAAAACAATAGGATTACCTGGTTACCTTGTTTACCTTCAATATGGCATCCGCATTATGCCCTGGTTTGTAAGCCATGCAAATGGCCTTCCCACAATTACAAGCCCATATCCCTGTGAGACATGGAAAAAATCACCCGAAGATGATCATCCCTCCGTCAACACACGGGCTCAACACAAAAATGGGAGAGTCGCCACCATTCATAATGTTGGGGTGGGAATGGACACCAAAATCATCAAAAATAAGCAAAAAGGGTTAAAAAGCAAATTCTTGGGTAAACATAACCCTACTTGAAAATCAAATCCAGAGATGGGTAAGGGGATTAGATTATGAACGGGGGAAGGTGTTAGGCACCCCCATTCACCCACACAAGGTGGTTGCCAAGTGTTATTCATGCTAAAAGAAAATAGAAAGCTTGCTAAAAAATCATGAAAACCTTGAAAAAGGACAAATATATGATATCTTCACATGAAAATCCAAATGAATTCCAAATCTTCTTTTATGTTAATATCACTTCTGGAATATCACAAAAAGATGGAAATCAAAGCAAAAGTTGTTCAAAACCAAGTTGAGGCAAATCCGGGAAATTTGGTAAAAAGTAATGCCATTTGTCTTGAAATCAGTCAAATCCAATTTTAAATTGAACCAAACCAAATCCATTTGAAATATCTTAGTAAATAAGGGACTCATGCAAAATTTCAATTAATTCCGGTTGAAATCCTAAGAGTTATGGCTCTTTTAAAGTTGCTGCCGGAGAAAATCAAAAGTAGCAAGTTGGAAACTTTGGAAAATCACCTAGAAACAGCTACTCCATAGAAATCTTTGAAATTTGGTGTCAATGAAGTCTGTATGGCCATATTTCAAAAGAAACTAGCCTCATACAAAAACTCATTCGGATGTGCCTTGGGTGGTCTCCCGAACAGGCCCCGAAGATCACAAATTTACCCAGAAAAGTACTGATGAACAGTTCTGAGTAAATCCGTTACCAATAATTCAAATGGAGTCAAAAAATTATGAAACCAATTGGATTTTAAAATAGACTCATAAAGGAGTGCCCAGAAACAAAAATCATTCGAATCGGACTTAAAACGAACACATGGCGCTCCGTCGAAGTGAGTTCCGTATTTAAACCTGAACTGTCCAATCAACTTCGACAGAGAGGTGTCAAAAATCTGCTTGATAGAAATTAATGAAATTTGGTGCACATAAACTAGACCGCCTCACCTTTCCCATGGTTCTAGAATCACTCCAAAATTCATCCGGACGATGAAGTTATGAGTGTCCGAAGTCGGGGTACAGTTGCTGTCAAGTTAAGCCCTTTTTGAGTAAAACCAATGCAAAAATGTGACAAAGTGTGTGCAATTCGTGCAAGATGAACACAAAACCTTTAAAAAATCATCCAAAGACATTCCAGAATTGATTGAGGCCATTTATTTGAGATTTATCACAATGAATGTAATAAATCCCCAAATGTGAGCCTATCCCGCCAAAATAGTGATATGTATGTGCAAGTGTGAAAAACCATACAAGATCAATAGCATGCATACATATTCATCAACATAAGGTTCTAAAACAACCTAGGGTTCCGTTCCATTATCGTTTCCCTTTGTTCTCTCTCCCCGTTAAACACAGTTCTTCAAGATAATCAAGGGTACTTTGAATATGAAACGGTTTACAATCAATCAAAAGGCTTTATGTTACATAGGTTCTAGCACTAGGGTCAATCCCCAGTCTCGGTTCTCCTAGATCCCGCCTCCACATTTTACGGCTAGGGGAAGTCTCGAGATACTTTGAGCCGGGGAAGGATTTTCACACACATAGAAGGCCTTATTCTACAGAAAGGTAGAAGAAGAGATCTAGATCTAGAAATGTAAAGACAAAAATTAAAAAGAGGCTTGAGGCTTACCTGGGTTTTGGAAGCACTTCCGCAGCAGTCTCCCTCTTCTCTTGGAGTTCTTCTTGGCGAGAATTCAAAACAAGAGTTAATGGCCATTTGATTAAGGAGGAGCCTCCTATTTATAGGCAAAGGCTAGGGTTAGGGTTGGTGAGAATGGTAGACACAACATAATGTCTATAGCCCACCAACCTTAACCCTAAGGCTATTTCCGAGATTTCCCCTCATTTAATGAGGGATATGATGGTAAAAGTGAAAAGCTCTCGGAAAACCCTAATTTTGAGCAAAACTTGTGTATCCGGTATATCAGGCCGGATACACAAGGGCCTTAAGGTATCCGGTATATAATACCGAATACACTAAAACTCTCTTGTATCCGGTATGTTCCACCAGATACACAGAAGAGTACTTGTATCCGGCCTGAGTTGCCGGATACAGGTAAAAATTCATTTTCTTCAATTTCTATGCTGGCTTTCAAGGAGATAATGATTTTTTATGATTGTTTGTGCAATTTGGGGTGTCTACAATCCCCACATAATTGTGTACTTATAGCCAAAAACGTGTAACACCACCTTCAAGAGTAGGGGTTTTGGGTTTTGGCTTAACGGCAACTTAGCACTCAAGCCTAGTGATGACCAGAATCACAGATCCACGTTATCATCACATCATTAGCCCAAAGTTCTAAGGTGAATGTTTTCACTTTCGCTTTCCGAAGTATCGACCTCGTTCCGCCAAGCTACACACATTCAGGTTCAACTTCCTATAAGTTAAGGGTAGGCTATGTAAAAAGTAAAATGTGCACAGTGCATTGTAAAAATAGGGCGCATTCACAACGTCCCAAACCCTTGCCACTCTTTTCGTAGCCATGCATATACAAACCAAGGCATAATAGGGAAGCATATATAAAGTAAACAAATATACAAAGCAGTCCTTATAGCACCTAAAACATGCTCCTAAAAAATCATCCAATCATGTACACATATGATCATGTTATACACCAAAAAATCATCATGGAGATCATGCTGAAAATTAAAACATGCTATTATAAAAATATAGCAAGAAATAAACATGGTTCAGCAAAACAAACCTCCCTACGCATGTTTTTAGAAACAATCCTATAAATCAAAATTAGGCATGTTTCTACCCCCATGAATTCTTAAGCAATAATTCAGATTTAAAACATACTCAACATGCTTAAGAACACAAAATAGCAAGCAAATCAAAAACATGAACAAACACCTAAAAGGCTGAAATCCTCAAGTCCCCAGTGGAGTCGCCAGTTGTGAAACATGGAAAAAATCAAATCCAATGACTTCCTCAATCATCACATGGGATTAAATAAAACAAAGAGTCATCATCATTCAATTTAGGTGTGAATGGACACCAAAATATTAAATAAGCACAAAAGGCAATTTTAGGGTAAAAATAACCCTCCTAAAAAAAAAACCAGAGATGGGTAAGGGGATTAGGTTATGAACAGGGAAAGGTGTTAGGCACCCCTATTCATCCACACAAGGTGGTTGCCAGGTATTGTTCATGTTAAAATAAAGGAAAAAAGGCTTGCTATAAAAATCATGAAAAATCACAAAAGACAAAAACTGTATGGTTTTTTCATACGAATAGCCTGATTGATCCAGAACTCTCAAATATGATCATACCATTCCTAGGGTTTCATGATCAAAATAAAATTGAGATAAAATCAATTTAAAGTGAAAAATCCAAAAATCTGGCTTCAAGTTAAATTCTAGAGATCTAGAAAAATATGATTTTTATAAAATATTTCAAAATTGAACTTGAATAGTCCAGGATATAGATATAGCTCATATTTCACATTAAATTCAGAAATTAAATCCAAAAATACCCACGTTGATGAAGAACATCAAAAGGGGAGAACTTAGACCGTAGGGTCTTCTCTCAATAATGAAAAAGGACTCAAAAACCACATCATGAAACCCTAGAATTTATTTGCAGGCTTCAGAATCCAGATCTACCATATTGATCATGATAAATCCAAGATCTTAGCCTAAAACCACAAAAATCACGAAAACAGTGCTGTAGGTGCAAATATGTGGAAAATCCAAATTTTATAAAAAAAAAAAAGTGGGGATCTCATGCTATAAACATCATGGATTCATGTTATTCATTCAGATTCATCATAAAAACCATTAAAACATGATCAGGATATTCAAAGCAGTCATATCTCACAGATTAGAGCACATGGGGGGTCTACCCTACGGATCCACCTGTTCTCTTTTCCCCTAGCTCTCTCTTCACGTTTTACAGCTAGAGAGGATTCTTGAGGTACTTGGAGATAGGTTTGGTTATACAAACACAATCAAAGGCTTTATTCTATAAAAAAAGGAGAAAAACAGATATGGGGTTCTATTCTAGGGATCTACCTGTTCTCTTTTCCCCTAGCTCTCTCTTCACGTTTTACGGCTAGAGAGACTCTTGAGGTACTTAGAGACAAGTTTAGGAATACAAGATAAAAGATGGCCTTATTCTACAGCAATGGAGAAGATCCTATTATTTCTAGAATTGAAGACAGAAAATAAAAGGGAAAAGGGACTTACTTAGATTGAGCAAGCAGGGCAGCAGGGATTCCTCTCTTCTCTTGGAGCTTCTTAGACTTCAAATTTTCGTGGCCTTTTGCTTAAGGAAAGGCCCTCTATTTATAGGCAAACACAGGGGTATGGTTGGTCCAAGGTTCAGCAAGATAAAGTTTCAGTTTGAGTTAAACATAAGATCATGCCCATCCTTTATCCACAAAGATATTTCGCACGAATAAAATATATAATTCACTCATTTAAAGGGATATTGGACTAAAGATAAGGCTCAGAAATCGAGAGAAGAACAGAACTCGCACGAGTTTGATGTGCCTGTAAATGATTTACGGTCCAAAGATGCCCGTATATGTATTACGGGCGCTGCGTGCCTATATATAAAATTCGGGCGTGCTTAGCCCGTAGACACAATACGGGCAAGGCTTAAATTATTCATTTTCATGCATTTTTGGCCTGTTTTAAATTTCAATTAATGTTTTCATTATTTTCTCATTTTGTAGTGCAATTTGGGCTGTCTACAATCCGGCATCTTTTGCTAGCTATGAATACAGCTCTGTTGATCCGACCTGAGTTGCCGGATCAACATACAGAAGCTGTTTTTTGTGATTTTTGCATTGGGGTTGGGTTTTTAGGCTTCTTGGGGAGTTCCAGTGATTGTGTGGGCTCCTGTGTGAGCCCACATTGGTTATGGAGATGAGGAATCACCTCATCTCTCGGTCTCCTTTGGGGTTTCTACAGCAAGGAATCATGGGGGTAGGAGAGCATGCATGTTGAAACCATCAAGTCAGCAAGCTAAAAAGGAGAGGGGCTCATGGCCATTCAAGCATGCAAGAACCTATCATACTATCTAAGCATGTTTCATGGCAGTGAACCAAGATCGTAAGCATACTTAATAACCAACAAAAAAACAGCAAAGAAAGGATGAGAAGGGGGTTAAAATGGGGGATACATTAGACTAAAAATGGGAGGAACAGGCTCCTCTAAAAATTTGCTGAAGAGATACCCAAAACCGCAACCCATGAACACTAAAACTGTGTAAAAAAAAAGGACTCTCATGCTCCCATGGGACTATACACGGATCTCTTACCTTCAAAGGTCTCCATGACATGGAAAAGAGAGCCAATACATGCCATATAGTCACTTGAATAGACTCACAGTAAGAGAGAAAACCATGCCCATTAACATGCTTAAAAACAGCCCATTTCATATATGTGAAACAAAAGTTGGTGAGAAACAATACCTGAGGGCTCTTGAGCCCTTGTGCAAGGTGGAGCCTCCTCTTGGAGGCAAGATAGCAGCTGGAGCAGCAGCTCCTCCCACCAACAGTAGCCTCTTCTCCTTCTTCAAGTTCTTGAGTGAGGGAGAGAAGGGAATAGGAAGGGGTAAAATGGTCAAGCAAGGAGGTTGTTGGGTTTGGGGAGCAAGGAGGGGCAAAGGTTGGAGGTTTCGAACTAGGTATAATGGGGAAGAAGGGGTGGAAAAAACCTAAGCAAAGCCAACCACCGAAATGGGGCCGCTGTTGCCTTTTTATAGCAAACTCTTTGTATCCGACATTTAATGTCGAATACACTACACTTCCCTTGTATCCGGCATTTAATGTCGGATACACTAAGCTTCCTTTGTATCCGACATTTTATGTCGGATACAAGACATAATAATTTTGAAAATTAAATGCCGCCGCGAATTTGTCGGGGAATCGGCGCGAATCTCGCTGTAGACACCTCAAATTGCACAATAAAAATGGTCAATAATTAGCAAAAATCATTATCTCCTTTGAAGCCAGCACAGAATTTGAGAAAACAAGCTTTTTCCTTGTATCCGACAACTCAGGTCGGATACAAACACTCCTCTTCGTATCCGACATAAGTTGTCGGATACAAGTAGCCTTTAATGTATCCGACATCATATACCGGATACATTAAGGTGCTCATGTATCTGACCTGACATGTCGGATACATGCTTTTTGCTCAAAATTAGGGTTTTCCGAGAGATTTCACCTTTTACCATCATATCCCTCATTAAATGAATGGAAATCTCGGAAATAGCCTTAGGGTTAAGGTTGGTGGGCTATAGACCTTATGTTATGTCTACCATCTCACCAACCCTAACCCTAGCCTTTGCCTATAAATAGGAGGCTCCTCCTTAAGCAAATGGCCATTAATTCTTGTCATTAACTCTTGAGATCAAAGAGCTTCGAGTGAAGAAGGAAACCGCTGCAGTCTTGCTCCCAGAAGCCCAGGTAAGCCTCAAACCTCTCTTTATTTTTCTGTTTTTACATTCTAGATCTAGATCTCTTCTTCTACCTTTTTGTAGAATAAGGCCTCTTCTATGTGTGTGAAAACCCTTTCCCTACTCAAAGTACCTCGAGACTCCCCCTAGCCGTAAAACGTGAAGGCGGGATCTAGGGGAAATGAGACTAGGGATTGATCCTAGTATTAGAACCTATTGGAATAAGCCTTGTGATTCTATGAAAACCGTTCCATATTCAAAGTACCCCAAGATTATCTTGAAGAACCGTGTTTAATGGGGAGAGAGAACTAAGGGAAACGATAATGGAACGGAACCCTAGGTTGTTCTAGAACCCTTTTTATTGATCTAAATGCATGCTATTATGTTGAAATAAGCCTTGTGATTCTATGAAAACCGTTTCATATTCAAAGTACCCCAAGATTATCTTGAAGAACCGTGTTTAACGGGGAGATAGAACTAAGGGAAACGATAATGGAACGGAACCCTAGGTTATTTTTAGCACCCTATTTTGATTAATATGAATGCATGTTATCTTTGCTATGTTGTTGGAATGACTTTTACACTTACACACACATAGCACGGGCTTTTGGCGGGATAGGCTCATATTTCTGATTTATTGCATTTGTTGTGATAAAATCTGAAATAAATAGCCCCAAGCAATTCTGGGATGTTTTTAAATGATTTTCAAAGGATTTTGATCTATCTTGCACGGATCACACATCTCTTATCACTGTTTTGAGTTATTTTTATTCAAAAAAGGCTTAACTTGACAGCAACTGTACCCCAACTTTGGACACTCGTAACTTCATCGTCCGGATGAATTTTGGAGTAATTCCAGATCCATGGGAAAGGTGGGGCTGTCTAGTTTATTCCTGTAAAATTTCATGAATTTCTATCAAGCGGATTTTTGACACCTCTCTGTCGAAGTTGATAGGTCAGTTCTGATCTGAATACAGAACTTGTCACTTCGACTAAGTGCCATGTGTTCGTTTTAAGTTCGATTCGAGTGATTCTTGTTTCTGAGTTTTCATTTCAAAGTCTAGTTTCAGATCCAGTTGGTTTCATAATTTTTTGACTCCATTTGTGTTGTTGGTAACAGATTTACTCAGAGCTGTTCAACAGCACTTTGCTGGGTAAATCTGTGATCTTCAGAGCCTGTTCGGGAGATCACCCAAGGCACATCCGAATGAATTTTTGTATGAGGCTAGTTTCATTCGAAAGCTAGCCATACAGACTTCACTCACACCAAATTTCATGGATTTATATGGAGCCAAGTTTTTTAAATGATTTTCCAAAGTTGCCCACTTGTCATGTTTAATCATCTCCAGCAACAGATTTTAAAGGAGTATAACTCCTAGGATTTCAACCGGATTTAGTTGAAATTTTGCATGAGCCTCTTATTTACCATAATCTTTCAAATGGATTTGGTTTGATTCAATTTAAATTGGATTTGAATGATTTCAAGACAAATGGTTCTTGCTTTTACCGAATTCTACGGATTTAACTCAACTTGGTTTTATGCAACTTTTGCTTTGATTTCCATCTTTTGGTGATATTCCAGAAGTGATATTGACATAAAAGAGGATCTGGAATTCATTTGGATTTTCATGTGAAGATATCATACATTTGTCCCTTTTCAAGGTTTTTTATGATTTTTAGCAAGCTTTCTTATTTTTAGCATGAACAACACTTGGCAACCACCTTGTGTGGGTGAATGGGGGTGCATAACACCTTCCCCCGTTCATAATCTAATCCCCTTACCTATCTCTGGATTTGATTTTCAAGTATAGTTATTTTTACTCTAGTATTTGCCTTTTAGCTCTTTTTGTTTATTTTTGATGATTTCGGTGTCCATTCACACCTTAAAATCTGAAGTGGCGACTCTCCCATATTTTCATTGAGCCCGTGTGTTGACGGAGGGGAAATCATCCCGGTGATTTTTCCCATGTCTCACAACTGGCGACTCCGCTGGGGACTTGTGGATTTAAGCCATTTTGTGTATTTGTTCATGCTTTTTCTTTACTTTTGAATGCTTGCTATTTTCTTACTTTACTTGGGTATATTGAATCTCAAATCTGATTTGCATGATTAGAAAATTCACATGGATAAAGGCATGGGCATGTTGCTTTATTTTGTCTAGAAGCTTGTTTAAAGGAAAACCCATATTGTGATATGATTTGGCTATATTATGTGATAGCATGTGTTATTTTGGGGTTTCAATGCCATGAGTTGAACAAAAAAAAATATTTGAAATCTGGAAATTTAGTGTTAATTTTGGGCATTCAAGCATGTTTCCCATGAATAATGTTTTTTTAGTGCTTAATGTTTGTTTATGCCATGCTTTTGATTTGGGAGTATAGGATGACATGATTTGAGCATGAAAACAATGAGCAATGAAATCTGGAAATTTAGTAGCTATTTTGAGGGTTTTCAAGCATGTTTTCACCAACAAAACCTTTCTTGAACCATATTGTTAGTTACTGAATTTTTAAGCATCAATTTGGAGTATAAACCATGCACTTTGAGCACAAAATTGAGAGCCCGGAAACCCAGAATTCAGTAGAGGTTTTGAGGTTTTTTTCAAGCATGTTTCCCCAACAAAACACCCGTTGTACAAAGGGCCTAGTTGCTGAATTTTTAGGCTTCAATTTGGGTAGAAATAATGCACTTTGAGCATGAGGAAAAGAGCATGAAATCTGGAAATTTATGGGATGTTTTGAATTTTACAAGCATGCTTTTCATGATCTAATGGTGATTTGTGCAATATAATGCCATGCTTGTATGCTATTTTTTGGGCATGTAATACTTGTGTGCATATTTAGTTGCTTTGGCTCTCTTGCTTGCTTATGTTTTGCTTTCAATATAATGTCATATGCCTTGGCTTGAAATTGTATGCATGGCTACGAAAAAGAGTGGCAAGGGGCTGGGACATTATGAATGCACCTTGAATTTCAAATGCACTTGAGCGCTTTAAACTATTTGCACAGCCTACCCATTACCTATAGGAAGTTGAACCATGAATGTGGGTAGCTTGGCGCACCGAGGTCGATTACTTTGGAAAGCAAAAGTGAAAACATTCACCTTAGAATTTGAGTCAATGATGTGATGACAATGGGATCTGTGATTCGATTCTGGGCATCACTAGACTTGAGTTCTAAGTTGCCAATTAAGCCAAAACCCAAAAACCATACGCTTGAAGGTGGAGAAACACGTTTTCAGCTAAAAGTACACAATTGCGTTTGGGGAATTGGGTGTAAATGTGGGAAGGCTGTTTGCATGTTCACAGGCCAAGGTATAATATGAATACCATATTGAAGGTAACACAAGGTGGCAAGGTAAAGCCATGTATTCTTTTATCTTCATGTAAATTAAAAACCATGGTGTCCATATGCTTGGGATGAAAGTTTTCCCAAAAATGTTTGTAGCCTAAGATTGGTGTAACCCATAGGATGAGTTTCCAACTCAATAAAGGTCATCATACCCAAAGTCCAAGCAAGAGGCAACCAAGTGTACAAAGTCCAACAATTGGTGTGTAACTTTGGAGGGTACAAGTACCCTCATGAATTTGTGAATTTTAACAAGAATGATGTCAAAGCCCAATTTGGGGCAAGGTTTGAAGGCCAAGTCAAGGTGAACATCAAGTGGGAATGAAAATAACACAATCTGGAGAAAAAATGAGTCAAAAAGGGCCATTTCGGCCTTAACCAACAACTCAGGTCGGATAAGAAGAGTCTTATTCGTATCCGGCATACTTTATCGGTTACAAAGACCTATGCATGTATCCGATCATTCATATCGGATACAATAAGACATAGCTTTAGCCGATATTTCATGTCGGATACATGCAGAAAATGTCCAAATTGGCTTTTCAGCCCAAATTTTCAGAATAAAATGCCTAAAACACTGTGGATAATCCTTAGGCACCCCAAAAAAGAACATAAAAATGTTCCAACAAAAAAATAAAATAAAATATTCTTTCAGGATTTAACCTAATTTTGAAATTCATGAAGGCAAACTAGGTGTCATATTTTTTTATACCAATTCAATTCAAACATGTTTCAATCCAGCTTTTGAACTTGAAAACTGAGAAAATTCAGAAGAAAAAGAAACCTTCGGTTGGTTATTTTTATCAATCAAATCAAAACATTTGTAGGACATTTGGAAGCCCCAGAATATTCCAAAAACCCTTTTTTGGTCACGAGAACCAATCAAGTCAAAACATTTGTGGGACATTTGGAAGCCCCAGAATATTCCAAAAACCCTTGTTTGGTCACGAGAACCAATCAAGTCAAAAAAATTTATGGGACATTTGGAAGCCCCGGAATATTCCAAAAACCTTTGTTTGGTCACGAGAACCATTCAAAATCAAAAAAATTTGTGAGACATTTGGAAGCCCCAGAATATTCCAAAAACCCTTGTTTGGTCACGAGAACCAATCAAATCAAAAAATTTGTGGGACATTTGGAAGCCCCAGAATATTCCAAAAACCCTTGTTTGGTCATGAGAACCAATCAAGTCAAAAAATTTGTGGGACATTTGGAAGCCCCAGAATATTCCAAAAACCCTTGTTTGGTCACGAGAACCAATCAAGTCAAAAAATTTGTGGGACATTTGGAAGCCCCAGAATATTCCAAAAACCTTTGTTTGGTCACGAGAACCATTCAAAATCAAAAAATTTGTGGGACATTTGGAAGCCCAGAATATTCCAAAAACCTTTGTTGGGTCATGAGAACCATTCAAAATCAAAAAATTTATGGGACATTTGGAAGCCCCAGAATATTCCAAAAACCTTTGTTTGATCACGAGAACCATTCAAAATCAAAAAATTTATGGGACATTTGGAAGCCCCAGAATATTCCAAAAACCTTTGTTTGGTCACGAGAACCAATCAAAATCAAAAAAAAACAAAAAACAAAAAATGGAAAATAAAAAAAAACAAATAAATTGGGGCTTGTGTTCACCTAACCTACTTGTCTACATTTATAGGGGTGTGACTCAAGTTAAATGGAAGCTGACATGTTTCTTTGCTTTTTCTTCTCCAGGTACAATCAATTGCCATCATTGCTCCCGTGACTAGATCCAAAGCCTTAGCCATGAATACTGAAGAAAATCAAGCTCAAGCTACCGTACTTGCTCAAGACTTCGCTCAGCTGCAAGAGCAAGTGGTCAGTCTGGCCAAAATGTTGGGGGACTTACTGGCGGCTCAGGCCCAACAGGCCCAGGCCCAAAATCAGGCGTCAACTTCACATCAAGCACTGCCACCTCAAGCCTACGTTCCACCTCTGGCTCAACCCATGCCTGAGCCCGTTTCTGAACCCGTCCCTGAACCTATCCTAATCAGGGAAAACTATGGAATCTGAGAAAGAAATGGAGAGGGAAAGAGCTAGGGACGAGATGGAAAGAAAAATGCTAAACAGGATAGAGAGGATCCAGGAAGAACTGAAGGAGGTAAAGAGGGGAAACAGCTACGGAGGTACCACCTTCGAGGACTTATGCATGTACCCAGATGCGTGCCTACCGGCCAAGTTCAAGTGTTCGGACTTCAGTAAATACGATGGCACAAGCTGCCCAATGAGCCACTTGAAACTATACTGCGGGGCCCTATGCCAATTTGGCCGGGATGATAGCATTCTGATCCAACTCTTCCAGAGGAGTTTGACAGGGTCAGCTCTTAGGTGGTTTGCCACAGTGGACCATGGAAGGATTAGGAGGTGGAAGGACTTGGCCGACGCCTTCTTGGATCAGTATAAATTCAACTCTGAGATTGTGCCAGACCGGTACGACATGATGAGGATGAGCAAAGGGAAAGATGAGTCTATACGGCAGTATGCCAAGAGGTGGAGAGAGGCTGCCTCCCAGGTCAGGCCGCCCATGCTGGAACCCGAAATGATCTCAACTTTTGTAGGCACACTGGGGCAGCCCTTCTACAACCATCTGGTGGGGCAAATCACCACCAATTTGGCAACCCTGGTACAGGTAGCAGATCGGATCGAGGAGGGGGTCAGGTCAGGAAGGCTCATTGACTATTCTACTTTGACTGGGCAATCTGATTCCTCCGCTTCCCTGGCACAGAAGAAGGGAACTGGGTTTAAGAAGAACGGGGCCAGAAAAGAAGGAGAAGTGAACCTGGTACAAGCTCCTCCCGCCAAGAAACCGCTCCATGTCAACATATCCGCACCTCAACAAGCCCAGCAGGCCCAGCCAGCCCAGCAGTTGTACCAGACCCCGCACAATGTCAATTTCTCCCCCTCCGTGCCAGTAAATCAGAAGAGGGCCTTTACTAAGGAAGAGAAGGATGCCTGGATGGCAGCAAGGAGGAACAGAGTTTTTACCCCCCTTCCCGTGTCTCTTTCCCAACTATTACCAACCCTGTTGAAAGGGGAGTATGTAACCCTAAAAGAGCCCAACCCAAATGCCTCGAAGGGGAGGAATTTTGATCCAGCAATCACTTGTGACTATCACATGGGTGCACCGGGGCACTCTACTGACACTTGCTGGATGCTGAAGCATGCGGTCCAGGACCTGTTGGACCAGAAGGCCCTGGTTTTCAATACTGCTGCACCTGCCACATCAGGAAATGATATTGGGCAGAACCCTCTGCCTTAACACAATGGGGCAGGCCCGTCCAACTCCATCACTGCTATATCCACCACGAGAAGGGCCTTTGACCCATCTCAACTTATAGCTCCCGTGGGGACCTCGGTCAAGGTCCATTTTTTTCCAAGGGGATGAAGAAGAGGAGGTCAATATGGTCTCCCAGAAAAATGATAATACTGCTGAATCTCTGAACAGGGTCTCCTCTCTTATGGCCCAAATAAATATTGCAAGGCCTCCTCTGGTCTTCAATTGCAGTCCACCCACCTATACTCCAGCCAAGCCATCAAAGGCTCCATTGGTCGTCAACCTCGACCCCACTACCACATCCGTCACCTCTTCAGTTCCACCAACCACATATGGGTCCAAACTCCAACCCATGGTTGTAAACATTCCTGCTTCATACAGTATCCCTAGACCGGCCCATACATCCTGGTCCAAACTCCAGCCGTTGGTAGTAAATGTCCCGAAACTAGCCTATTCTGAGGCTGCTGTACCATGGAATTACAGTGAGGGGATCACGGCTACGGTTCCAGTGGTCAAGAACCAGAACCAGGAGGAGGTGAACCTCATGACGAGGTCGGGGAAATGTGTGGAAGGAGTAAAGAAAGAAAAAGAGACAGAAGTAGAGAGAGAGAAAAAAGAAACCGAAGAAAAAAGAAAGATGAAAGGAAAGACAAAAGTGGGAGAAGACACCCCCCAAGGTACAGAAAATGAGGCATCAGACCTCATAAAAATTATAAAAAAAAGTGAATTCAATCTTGTGGATCAATTGAACAAAGTCCCGACCCAGATTTCAATACTAGGTCTTTTGCTGAATTCTGAAAAGCATAGGGACGCATTGTTAAGGGTGCTACAGAGTGCACATGTATCCCAGACCATCGATCCAGACCAACTAGGCAAAATGGTTGGTCAAATCTTGTCACATAATGTGATAAGTTTCTCCGAAGGTGAGATAAGCTCAGGTGGGTGTTATCATGTTGACCCTTTGCACATCACAGTGCTTTGTAAGGGCAGTATGATCGCACGGGTATTAATTGACAACGGGTCGGCGTTAAATGTCTGCCCGCTAATCACGTTTGTCAAGCTTGGTCTGGATCAGTCAAAGATCAAGCAGAATGGGAGGATAGTGAGGGCTTTTGACAACTCTAAGACACACTCCCTAGGGGAGATTGAACTGCCGGTCACAATTGGACCGAATATCTTCAACATTACATTTGAGGTGATGGATATACCCGCAGCCTTCAATCTGCTCCTAGGAAGGCCGTGGATACACTCGGCTAGGGCAATACCATCCACGCTCCACCAAAGGGTGAAATACATAAGAGGGCAAAGGGTGATAACAGTCCTAGCTGAGAATTTGGTGCCTCCCATTGTGTCACCTGATGTACCCTTGATAAATGTAGACTTGACTGTTGACAAGATTGCGTTTCACTCGTTTCAATTTGAAACGGTCAATTTCATACCTGGGGGGTGTGAGAAAAAAGGAAAAAAGAAAGGAACAACTGCAGAGAACATGATAAAGAAAGTGATGGAGAAATACCACTTTCACCCGGGGAAAGGCCTGGGAATTAATTTGCAGGGAATGGTGTAGCCCATCAGGGCCAAGAAGCTGGTTCCCAAAGTAGGGTTCGGATTTAAACCCAGAGGCTGGAGGAGGATAAAGCATGAAGAAGGAGAGAAAAGAAGTAAAGGAAAATTCCCTCATTTAAGGGAAAGTTTTCCAAAACCCTCTTGCATCATCCAATTGTCTCCCCCACAGACCAATCCAAACCTCCCTACCGAAATGTCAATCCTTATCAAAAGCCTTCTGTTCCAACCCTGCAACCCTATAACCCATCTCCTACAGTTGAAATGGTGGGCGGGCCTAGGCCACAGCCAGAGCTGCAGGCGGACTTCTCCGAAGAGGTTGGTGCATTCTTCGCCATGACTAAAGGCGATAAGACAGGAGCAGACATGGACCTGCCTTTCATTGACTGGGCAACAGTGAAGATCCCAGATGAGGTTATATCTGGACTGGGCCCTGTAGCAGAAAAAGGCAGTACCCACCCGGTGATGATGGCATCGGATTCTGGGCTTGAGGAGCAGGATTTCCCTATTTCCCCTACTCCCAAAAATTTTATATTGAACAATTAGGAAGAAACTCCCCTTACCTTTGAAGCAGCGTTTGTTTGGCAAACTGATGCGGCTTCCAAAAAAAAACTCCAATAGTAAAATGCCATTTCCCTGAAGGTTCTAATGAGCCTTCATCTTCAGGGGAATTATGTTTAGAAGACTTACAAAAAACCCAAAAAGATTTTTCTATTTTTCTAGAAAACTTAATTTTTTTCAAAAAGGTCCAAACCACTTATGAACCATATAATCAAACCGAATTGGACCAGGTTGAATATGACTTCGACTTTTAACTCAACTTTGATCTCATGGGGATCGAAGAAGAAGACGTTCCAAAAGAAATTGAATATCAATTGGAACGTCATGAAAAGGGGGTCCAACCTAATATTGAGGAGACCATTTCAATAAATCTTGGGACCGAAGATGACCCAAAAATAGTAAAAATCGGGCATGTCTATCTAATGTGCAGCGTGTTGAAATGACACAGTTCTTGGCAGACTACAAAAATGTATTCGCTTGGTCATATCGGGACATGCCAGGGTTGGACACTGACATGGTGGTGCACAAGTTGAAAGTGAAAACATTAATGATAATGTCATCTTATAAAATCTAACATAGTTACAATATGGTTTTTGCTAGTAATGATTTCCTCGGTCAATTCGGCAGCGCTTCCGCGTCCTCCACAAAAACTCTTAAGTTGGGTTGAAAGGGATTCAGTAAGTGGTTATGTTCAAAGGAAGATTAGAGAAGGTTTGGACATGGTTGTGATGAGACAGGGGTATTTTGGGAACAAAAAAGGTTTGGGTTTGGGGGTGGCAACAATTGGGCAGAGGTTTGTCATGGGAACATCAGGGGAGGAAGGGGGGATCGGCCAAGAGATCAGGCTTGTTGAAATGAGGGGGGGTGGCCTCTCTATTTATAGGCAAAAAGGGGCGTGCCCGTATTTGAAGTACGGTCAAGCCTTGCCCGTACTTCAAGTACGGGCGTGCCTTGCCCGTAATTCAAATACGAGCGAAAAACGCACATTTGTAATCTCGCAGAATCGGCCGTACGGGACGCGTGTCCCGCCGTACAGCGACGCGTGTCTTCTTCCAGAAGCTTGCCCGTATTTCAAATACGGGCATGCCCTGCCCGTAATTGAAATATGGTCCAGCACGTTTTTAAAATGTTTGGATTTCAAACTTTTATTCAATTTGGTTTTTTTGCAAGATTTCGTTCGATTTCTTTGATTATTTTATTGAAAAGCGAGATTCCTTTTATTAAAATATTATTAAACACATTTATCTTATTTATTTTATTGGTTTATTCCATTTTTTGCTGCCTTTTTGCCACATGGGCAGTTTTTCTGAAACTTCAACTGCTCATAACTTCTTCATCCGGTGTCCGATTTCGGCAAACTTAGTGTTGTTGGAACCGGCTCGGAACCACCTATCCATTGGGATCAAGTTTGGCAGTTGAATTGGGGTGGAGTAAAAAGTCAACTTTTCGCTCCCCAAAAGTTTGACCAACTCGTAACTTTCTCATCCGGACTCCGATTCCAGCAAACCTAGTTGCGTTGGAACCGTGTCAAAATGCTCTTTTTAATGAGATGAAGTTTGATGGTCAAATTCACTTGAATCAAAAGTCAATTTTTTGGCCCCCTCAGGGTTTGACTTTTAGTTTGACTTTTCATTTTTCTTCATTTTGGGGGTGCAAAAATCAGGTGCTAACAGCTGCCCCTCTTTGCTGGAGTCACCTTGGGGGATGAACGGCAAAGAAGAAAAAAGAACCTTATTTTTGCACCTTGCATTCTTGTCGACATGGTTGACGAGCTCAATCATTGAATTTTTTAGTGAAAGGGAAGTGTCAGATGTCTAGTATCACTTCCTGACTTTGGAATCCCTATACCCTCTTTCGGGTTTGAATAGGGCTGTTCCTTAGTTCTTTGTTTTTTGTTTTTTTTTTTGAAAAAGAAAGATAGGATTAAATCTGAGCTCATTAGCCTGTTTCGGCGTTGATGCAAGGCACTTAACAATGTTCTTTTCTTCTTGTTTGTTTCGTTAAAGCTTTTAGTGACTTCAATTTTGATTTCTTCTTGATTTTTTTTTTTTTTTGAAATAGGCCAAGGTATGGGTTTGGGAGTGCAGGTGGGAGGACAGGAGGAAGCTTTCGCGCTGATGTTCATCATCTTGGAGACCACACACCTACTCTAGCCTATGCTTTTTACAAAAGTGAGAATCAAAATTTTACAAGAAGGGGCGAATTGGCCCATTATTGCTCTTTCTTGTTGCATCTTCTTTCCAGGTTCTTGCTCTTGTCGAGGCATTAAATCTTCTCTTCCCACTCATGAGCTACTCCATTGGGGGTCTGGTGGGAATATGATTTGCCTAGACGACTTCTTGGGCATTATTGTGATGTCTCCCTCTGTTTTTGAAATTCTGTTGGAGGGTCTGAGGATCTTGACGGTCTTCTTTCTTCTGAGCTCTGCTGGGGGATGAAAGGGAAGGAGCCTCTGCTGGGAAATGAAGGACCAAAGTATCCTCCTCATGGTCATTTTTGTATCTTTCTTCCTTCTTTGGACCTGTACAAGGAACACAACATCAGTGTTTGCTCCATTGGGGATATGCAGAGTTGGTTTATTCTAAGCCTTTTACTCATCACAATCAAAAATGGCTATTGATTATGGCAATGAATCCTTCTTCAAGGGTTAGCAGCACAGCTGGGGAAATTCCAAGAATAGTTAAGCAGAATAATTACGGAAAAACACAAATGTGGTAGTGTGTGTTTGTGCCTGCAATTATCACAAAAGTCAATCCTTAAGTTAGACACAGATTAGAGTGCTTGGTATTTTTAGCTTTGACATCATAGGCCTTGGAGCGCTAACTCAAACACAGTCTACCAATTTGGGCCCCTCAGATCACTTAGCTGTCCTCATTCAGCGCACTGTGTTCAACCTGCTTCTGTTTTTACTGCATTCCCCTTTCTAATCAAGGTATGACCAGTTTTTTTTTTACCCTTTTTGCACATAGCGCCCCTTTTTTGGGTTTTCACTATGTCTGGTCCTTTCAGGGAGAATCCAATTTCATCATTACCAGAAAATGCGGATTTGACTGTTTTGCTTATGATCATTCATTTTAGGATCCGAGAGGTCTTCAAGATAGGACGAAATGTAGGCTAGGCTGGGGTTTTGAAAGAAAGACAAGTGGCTCAAAAAAACTGTAGCTTTATAGGTTTGTATAGTGCTCCTTTTATTGTTTGGGGCTTACATCCTGGCTTATTTTTGTGGTGTGGGGTTCCCATTTTATTTTGCTTTTCACAACTCTTTTCTTTCTTTTTCTTCTTTATTTTCTTCGCAATTGCTCTCTCTCTCTCTCTTTTTTTTTTTTTTTTTTGGGCCAGGAATGCCCATTTTGATGTGAAGGAACATCTGTACTAGGTTTAGAAAAGAAATTGTCAGGCCCAAAAGTGTCTTACTAGGAGAAACTTTTTTAGGGTGCTTAGGAGGATTTACAGGCTTGGGGGAGAGTCAAGGATGGCCTTTCTTCATTTCCCAATTGGAATGATCTCAAGGGTAATACAGTTTGACTGCATCTGCATTTATTGGTTCAGGAAAAATAGTTCCGTCCATCTCTTGTAGGATTAGTGCTCCTCTGGACAGAACTTTGTGCACTATGAATGGTCCTTCATAGTTTGGCTTGAATTTCCCTTTATTGTCTTCTTGGTGGGGGAATATCTTCTTCATAACAATGTTGCCCACCTTAAAGTGTCGTGGTATTACTTTCTTATTATAAGTCCGGGCTGCTCTCTGCTGATAGAGTTGCCCGTGGCATAAAGCCTTAATTCTTTTCTCATCAAACAACTGCAACTGGTCAAACCTCGATTCTTCCCACTCAATGTCATCAATTTCTGCTTCCTTCAGGATTCTAAGCGAAGGGATCTGCACTTCCACGGGAAGGACTGCCTCCATTCCATATACAAGAGAGAAAGGAGTTGCTCCGATTGATGCCCTGATTGAGGTCCGGTATGCATGCAAAGCATATGGCAGTTTCTCATGCCAGTCTCTGTAGGTAACTATCATCTTTTCCAATATCTTCTTCAGATTTTTGTTGGCAGCTTCTACTGCTCCATTCATCTTGGGTCTATATGCTGTGGAATTTAAATGTCTGATCTTCAAATCTTCACACATTTTGTCCATGTCCTTGTTATTCAAATTCTTGGCATTGTCTGTGATAAGTGCTTCAGGTACACCGTAATGACAGACAATGTTGTTTCTGATGAATTTCAGCACATGAGACCCCTTGACATCTGCAAAGTACACGGCCTCTACCCACTTGGTAAAATAGTCTATTGCAACCAAGATGAATCGATGCCCATTTGATGCCTTCGGATGGATCTCTCCAATCATATCAATTCCCCAGATGGCGAAGGGCCAAGGAGAAGTCATTGAGTACAAAGTGTTGGGCGGTGCATGAATGTTGTCAGCATAAACTTGGCATAACCGGCATTTCCTTATATGGATATGGCAATCATGTTCCATAGTTAACTAGTAATAACCCATTCTCAAGATTTTTCTGGCTAGCATGTGCCCGCTCATATGTGCGCCACATTGTCCCCCATGGACTTCATCAACCAGCTGTTGTGCTTCTTCTTCTGTTACACATAGCAGCAATGAATCATTGTAGGATTTCTTGTATAGCTTACCTCCACTGAGGAAGAACTGTCCTGCCAGTTTCTGAATCGTACGCCTCTCAGATGCTGTGGCGTTCTCTGGCAAAATCCTGTCTTTCAGGTACCTCATTATGTCTGTATACCAGGGTTCCCCTCTTGGTGTGCTCTTCTCAACACGAAAGCAGTAGACAGGATGACGTCGCGCTTCTATCTCCAGTGGCTGTATTCCTCTGTCATCTGTGATGGTGGCCATTGATGCTAGTGTTGCCAGAGCATCTGCGAACTGATTTCTATCTCGCGGCATGTAATCAAATGTCACCTTCTGGAACTGTCCTTCCAATTCCTTAATCAGTTCCTGATATGGCACCAACTTTGGATCCTTAGTCCGCCAATCCCCCATTACTTGGTAGATGATTAGACAGGAATCACCATAAACTTTCAACTCTTGTATATTCATTTCGTTTGCGGCTCGCAAGCCTAACACACATGCTTCGTATTCTGCCATGTTGTTAGTACAATCGAACAAGAGTTTTGCTGCTATTGGATGATGGATTCCTTCTCGGGAAATGATTACTGCTCCAATCCCTTTTCCATTGATGTTGACGGCTCCATCAAAGAACATTTGCCATCCGGTTTCCTTTTCTACTGACTCGGCACACATTATTTCATCATTTGGCAGTCCGGTGAGAAGGGGCTGATAGTCGGACACAGGGTGTTCTGCTAAGTGATCTGCTACTACCTGTCCCTTTATTGCCTTTCTTGTGGTGTAAACAATGTCATACTGAGATAAGATAACCTGCCACTTGGCTATCCTTCCAGTAGAGATTGGCTTTTCAAAAATGTACTTCAGGGGATCTGTATCCGAAATCAAAAAGACAGTATGACTGAGCAGATAATGCCGGAGCTTTTGAGTTGCCCATACCAATGCGCCACAGGTCTTCTCAAGCAATGTGTATCTTGCTTCATAATTGGTAAATTTTTTGCTCAGATAATAAATTTCTTGTTCCTTTCTTCCTGTATCATCATGCTGTCCTAAAACACATCCAGCGGCTGTTTCTGTGACTGATAAGTACATGATTAGGGGTCGTCCTAGTACATGGGGAACCAAAGTTGGTGGACTCATTAAATAGGCCTTGATTTTGTCAAATGCTTCTTAGCAATCCTCATTCCAGACTACTGAGTTATCCTTCTTTAGTAATTTGAATATTGGTTCGCACACGGGAGTCATCTGTGCTATGAACCGACTGATATACTGTAATCTGCCAAGGAAACCTCTCACTTCTTTCTCTGTGGATGGGGGAGGCATCTCCAATATGGCCTTTACTTTGACTGGGTCAACTTCAATTCCTCGTTTTCCAACGATGAATCCGAGTAGCTTCCCTGAAGTAACACCGAACACGCACTTGTTCGGGTTCAATCTGAGCTTGCATTCCCTGAGCCTGTCAAACACCCTTCCAAGGTTCACCAAATGATTTTCCTCTTTTTTTGACTTTGCAATCATATCATCCACGTATACTTCCATTTCTTTGTGCATCAGGTCGTGGAATAGCAAAGTCATTGCTCGCTGGTATGTGGCGCCTGCATTCTTCAACCCGAATGGCATTACTTTGTAGCAGTATGTGCCCCAGTGCGTGATGAAGGATGTCTTTTCCATGTCTTCAAGCGCCATCTTTATTTGATTGTACCCAGATAATCCATCCATAAAGGAGAACATGGAATGAGTTGCAGTATTATCAACCAATATATCAATGTGCGGCAGCGGGAAGTCATCTTTTGGGCTTGCCTTGTTCAGATCCCTGTAGTCAACACACATCCTGACCCTTCCATCTTTCTTGGGGATTGACACGATGTTTGCTAACCACTCTGGGTAATCTGTTACTTTCAAGAACCCAACTTTTAACTGCTTGGTGACCTCCTCTTCTTTGATCTTCAGGGCCCATTCTGGTTTCATGCGTCTAAGTTTTTGCTTCACTGGTGTGGCCTCAGACTTTATAGGTAACCGATGCACAACTAAATCCGTGTCTAACCCAAGCATATCCTCATATGACCATGCAAACACATCAGTGTAGGTTTTTAGAAAATCAGTTATCTGTGTTTTCTGTAATAATGTTAGCTTTTTACCAACTTGAAGAATCCTTGGATGTGATGTGTCACCTATGTTGATATGTTCAGTTTCCTCAATATTAGCCTGGAGACCCTTTTCATGCCTGTCCAAGGCAAATTGGATTTCAGGTGGGGTCTCCCATGGTTCATCATTATCCTCAAGTTCGAAAGAAACACTGGGGATAATTTCTGAATCATCGGGTTGTGATGAGTAAGTGACATTGTCATATTCTTGCTGGACACTATGAATTTCTTTTTGTTCTTTTTGACCTTTTTGTTTTTGTTTGATTTTGGCAGCCTGATTATCTATCTCGTGCTCCGAATTCTTTGGGTGTGCGTCGAGATTGATATTAAGGTTGCGATTTTGGGTTTGCTTATTTGTAGAATTATTCACAAAAGCAGAAAAATAATCAAAAGACTTCACGCATTTATTAAAAAGTGCAGCAATATTGTGAAACATGGAAAAAAAATCAATTTAATGATTTCCTCAATCATCACACGGGATTAAATAAAACAAAGAGTCGCCACCATTCAATTTAGGTGTGAATGGACACCAAAATATTAAATAAGCACAAAAGGCAAATTTTAGGGCAAAATATCCCTCCTAAAAAAACAACCAGAGATGGGTAAGGGGATTAGGTTATGAACAGGGGAAGGTGTTAGGCACCCCTATTCATCCACACAAGGTGGTTGCCAGGCATTGTTCATGTTTTACAAATAAAAAAGGCTTGCTATAAAATCAGGAAAAATCACAAAAAGACAAAAATTGTATGGTTTTTTCATATGAATAGCCTGATTGATCCAGAACTTTCAAATATGATCATACCATTCCTAGGGTTTCATGATCAAAACAAAATTGAGATAAAATCAAATAAAATTAATTTAAAGTGAAAAATCCAAAAATCTGGTTTCAAGTCAAATTCTAGAAATCTAGAAAAATATGATTTTTATAAAATATTTCAAAATTGAACTTGAATAGTCCAGGACATAGATAAAGCCCAAATTTCACATTAAATCAGAAAATCAAAACCGAAAATACCCACATTGATGAAAAACATCAAAAGGGGAGAATTTAGACCGTAGGGTCTTCTCTCAATAATTAAAAACGATTCAAAAATCATCTCATGAAACCCTAGAATTTATTTTCAGGCTTCTAGATTCAGATCTACCATATTGATCATGATAGATCCAAGATCTTAGCCTAAAACCACAAAAATCACGAAAACAGTGCTGTAGGTGCAAATATGTGGAAAATCCAAATTTTATCAAAAAGTGGGGATCTCATGCTATAAACATCATAGATTCATGTGATTCATTCAGATTCATCATAAAAACAATTAAACATGATCAGGATATTCAAAATAGCCACATCTCACAGATTTGAGCACATGGGGGTCTACCCTACGGATCCACCTGTTCTCTTTTCCCCTAGTTCTCTCTTCACGTTTTACGGCTAGAGAGACTCTTGAGGTACTTGTAGATAGGTTTGGTTACACAAACACAATCACAGGCCTTATTCTATGAAAAAGACAAAAAACAGATATGGGGTTCAATTCTAGGGATCCACCTGTTCCCTTTTCCCCTAGTTCTCTCTTCACGTTTTACGGCTAGAGAGACTCTTGAGGTACTTAGAGACAAGTTTAGGAATACAAAAACAGATATGGCCTTATTCTACAGCAATAGAGATGATCCTATTACATCTAGAATTGAAGACAGAAAATAAAAAGGGATAGGGGACTTACCTGGATTGAGCAGGCAGGCAGCAGGAGTTCTTCTCTTCTCTTGGAGCTTCTCAGAATTCCTTGGACTCAAAATTTCGTGGCCTTTTGCTTGAGGAAAGGCCCTCTATTTATAGGCAAACACAGGGGTATGGTTGGTCCAAGGTTTGGCAAGATAAAGTTTCAGTTTGAGTTAAACACAAGATCATGCCAATCCTTTATCCACAAGGATAAATGAGATAATTCGAACAGATAAATAAGAGAATTCGCTTATCCAAGAGAGATATTTGGGTGCAGATAAGGCTCAAAAATTAAAAAGGTAAAATTCGCACAAAGACCCCCGTGCCTGTATATATATTACGGTCGCGCCCTGCCCGTATTATTAATACGGGCACGCCGTGACCGTATATCAACTGCAGGTATGACCAGTCCGTAAACAAAATACGGTTATGACCAGTTTGGCCAGATTTTACACTTTTTTGACCTGTTTCAAATCCCAATTAATATTTTCAATTATTTTCTCATTTTTTAGTGCAATTTGGGGTGTCTACAAATATCTACAGGGGGAATTTCAGAAGTGGAAGAAACTCCCTGTGGTAGTTAGGCTTTGCGAGTGGCAAGTGGCGTCGAACTCTAGTTCTGCAATGCGTGCTTGTCCTTGTTTACAACAGTCACTGCATTCACCTTTCCGGTTTGTATCATGCTGATGCTGCTGTCGGAAGAGATGCAAATGGGTCATTAGCCGTGCCCTTCTTTGGTTGATTCTGAATTGAATCTTCTGATGATATACTGATCCATACCCCACGGCAGATGACAGTCCCTGGTACCCGAATAGTGACTTCGTTGGGTGGTTCCACCTTAGGCAATGCCTTGGTTACAGATTTTACTGATGATTCATCCCTTCTGCTGGAAGAATGTTCGTCAGGGGCCCAGTTACCATAAGTTTCATGATAAGCCAGCTCAGTAGGAAGTCCCAGTACTTGGGGCATATTCTGGAACATCTGACCCAGACGATCCCTTGTACTTGGGTGTACAATGCAGATAGGAGGTGGGGGAGACCTTTGCCTTGAAGCGGGTTCTCCTGAACTATCTTGGCTTTCCATCATGTAAATGTACTGAGCTGGCTCTTCTTCTTCAGCCTCAGTTGGCGGTGCCTCGAACTCATCTAATGGGTAGGCAAATGCTTCTTCCGGGATAGCCGGTTTTCGGTGTCAACTGACTGCCAAGAGAATAAAGCAGACAATTCTTCCATCAACCCACTGAGGGCTTCTGATTTTTCTTCTGTAACTGTCTCCTGGGGCAAGGGAGGTTCATCCCATAACCTTTGCAGATAATTAGCTTCCGCTTGTTCAGTTGGATCATTGAATTTATCGCCCCATCCCTGGGGGACTATGTTCTGAATGGCCTGTGCAGCTTCCCTTTCCATATTGGTAAAATGATGATATAACTGGCCATGTACACAGATGGGCCAATGTGGGTCCCTTCCTTCTGCTCGTGCCCTCTTTCGTTCAGCTTTCATGCCAAATAGCCTGGCATAGTCTTCAGGTTCAGGAACAAACCCCAATCCAAAGCCCACAGATTTGTCACATGGCTGGATTGCAGACTTGATGCCTTGCTTGTATTTGCCCAAACCATCTCCTACTTGGAGGCCTCAGTCGGCGCATTCAGCAGCACCGAACATGCTCTTTCTTTTCCTTCTGCGGGACAAGTCTGATTGCAGAGGAGTAGGAATGCGGTTTACTTGCACCATTTCAATATCTTGAAAGTTTAGGGAAGTAGGCAGCTCATAATCAATCATAGGTACCCCTCCTTGTTCAAATTCTCTGTGATTTTCTGCGTGCACCGTGATCAATTGCTTTCCCGAGATAAATCGAATCATTCGATGTAAGGTGGATGGGACTGCCCCTGCTTGATGTAGCCAAGGTCTTCCAATCAGCAAATTAAAGGAGGCATTGATGTCCATCAACTCGAAGGTGACGAAGAAGGCCCTTTCAGCAATTGTAACTTCCAGAGTAACTTCCCCAAGGGAATCCTTCTTGGCATTGTCAAACCCGCGGACATTATTGGAGCTAGGTTTGATCAAATCGGCGTTCAGCTGCAGACTGTGGAAGGTCCTGACTGGGCAGATATTCAGAGCTGACCCGTTATCGATCATGACCCGTCTCACTATTAAGTCGGAGCACCTTACAGTGATAAACAGAGGCTCCGTGTGATTATAACCTTCAGGGGGCAAGTCTGCTGAGGAAAAAGAGATTGCTTCTGGCGTAGCAATTATAGACATTATTGTCTCCAGCTACTCAGGGCTGATGTCATCAGGCACATGAGTATCACCCAGTATTTTCATAAGTACGTCTTTATTTTTGTCTGAATCCAATAAGAGATGCATAATGGATATCTGAGCTGGTGTCTTATTCAACTGCTGCACTAGATCATACTCCGGAGTGAAGGCACTATAGTGGAGTTTTTCAATCTCTTCTTCTGGGGCCTTCCCTTTCTTTTTGTGGGTCTGTGGCAATTCAGTGGCCACATCCTTCCCTTTTTCTTTCCTTGTTGTTTCTTCACTAGTCTCTCCCTCTGGTGCAGGTGGAGGGTTAGGGTTTATGTATCGACCAGAACGGGTGATCCGATCGACTTCTCTTTCCGTGGAAGTGATGGTAGAATCATGGTATATGGGTAGAAATTGGTAAGGTGGAGGCACAGCGGAGTAGGTTGGGTCAAGATGAAGTTGGTGTAAATTGAGGGTGGGTGGTTCTAGTAGGAAGTCCACAGGCTCATTGAATGGGTTGTTCATCATGTCAAAGATGTTTAATAGGGGTGAGTTTGGGACAGGTGGAGGATAGAAAGGCTCTGGTTCGGGAAAGTTGAAATGCACTAGAGGGAACCCCATGAAGGTTTCTTCATTCTCCTCTCCACTAATGACATGTATCTGTTGATAAATGGCCCCTTCTTGGAGATAAATCTTGACAACTTGCCCTGGTCGTCCAATCAGTAAAGACGGGTCAACCTGTAGTTTACTGCCTTGATCACTGATGATCTGATGTACTGTTCCGCTGCCAGAAGCCTTATTATGGTCTAGCAGAGGGTTAGTGGCTGTACCAGTAGGAGGAGTAGGTGCTGCTGGTTCTGGGGGATCTACAGAGATCTTTTTACTGTTTATCAGATCCTGTATGTCATGCCTCAAGTCCCAGCATCGATTTGTTGAATGCCCGGAGCTCCAGAATGATACTCACATCTCTCTGCTGCATTATAACTTCGTGAGTTGATCATTCTGGGGTTGGGAGGCTTGATTTGAAGGTACCCCTTCTTCAGCAGTGTTGCCAACAATTCTGCAGGTGCATAAAGCAGCGGGGTAAAAACCCTCTTCATTCTTGCCTCTGCTTCCTCTCTCGTCCTTCTCAGAGGTTGCCCCTGACTTTCATTCCTCTGGGCAATGTGATAGGGCTGTGTTGGCTGTACATAATTAACAGCCTGGGCTTCTTGCCTTCTGGGCTCTTGCCCCTGGCTTCTACTATTCTGTCCTGCCGCTGGCCTCCTCTGTGTCGGACCATGGCCACTTCCATCTATCTTTCCAGCCCTTACAGCATCTTCAATCCTGTCTGCCGTCAGAATCAAGTCATTGAAGTTAGAAGTACTTTGCCCCAGTAGCAGGGAAAAGAATGGCTGTCCAAGTGATGTGATGAACAAGGAGGTCATCTCCTGTTCAAGTAGTGGGGGTTGGACTAGGGTCGCCAATTCTTTCCATCTCTTGGCATATTCTCGCACTGACTCTTGATTCTTCTTGGAGAGCCTTTGTAACTCTGCCCTGGTCTGAACTATCTGACTGTTCAATCGGTATTGCTGGATGAACTTGGCAGCTAAATCATTCCAACTCTTGATCTTAGTCTTATCCAAACCCAAAAACCAATTGTATGTTGCTCCTGTCAGCGACCTCTGAAAGAACTGTATCATAATTTTTTCATCTTTGGCATATTGACACATATCTCCAGAGTATGACCTTAGATGATTTAACGGACACCCAATGCCGTCAAATTGATGCAAGTCAGGGCACTTGAATTTTGGTGGAAGTTGAACATCGGAGAAGAAGCAGAGGCTGTCTAGAGTAGCCTCCATGGGGACCGCACTGGGTTGTAGGCTTTTCAGCTCTTCACGCAAAGCATCTACCTCTGCCTTAGTGGCTGCCATCTTTTCATCAAATTGGGCCTGCTGTGTTCTATACCAATCTTCCTCTTCTTGCCCCAGTTGGGCAGGTGCAATAATCTGTGGAAGAGGCACGGCTTACAGAGGTGGAGGTGGTACCAACGGAGCTGGGTACACAGGGTGTGGTGGTGGAGCATCCGGTTGCTGCAGGGTTACTGGTGCAGCAGGGGGAGCCATCCTGAGTTCTCTTAATTCTGCCATTAACTCTTGAATAATAGTCCCCATACTGTCAATCCTCTGTTGTAGATCAGTCACTGTCTGTGTCTGGCTGGACTTTGCCTGGTCCTGTCCTGACGAGGCCTGTCCCCTTGGCTGCTCCATCTAAAGTCTTCTTCTGGATCTTAACAAGTAAGGGCTTCGAGAAGCAATTTTGGTACCTGGGAAGGGCAACCAGCGGATATTAGTGCAACTTATATGCATGATTATTGATGTATTCTAACTGTAAAGAAGGGTCAAGGATTAATTTATTTGAATTATTTTTAAAATGATAGGGACTCTTAAGCTTGATCTATTTTAGCCAAACGGCTGGGAAAGAGAACCCGGTTTAGACTGATCTATTTTAACCAAATGGCTGGGAAAGAGAACCCAGTTTAGACTGGTCTGTTTTAGCCAAACGGCTGGGAAAGAAAACCCGGTTTAGACTGGTCTGTTTTAGCCAAACGACTGGGGGAGAGAACCCAATTTAGACTGGTTTGTTTTAGCCAAACAGCTGGGGGAGAGAACCCTAAGCTGATCTGTTTTAACCAAACGGTTGGGGGAGAGAACCCGGTTTAGACTGGTCTGTTTTAGCCAAACGGCTGGGAAAGAGAACCCTAAGCTGATCTGTTTTAACCAAACGGTTGGGGGAGAGAACTCGATTTAAGCTGGTCTGTTTTAGCCAAACGGCTGGGAAAGAGAACCCGAAATTTAAAAGGTTGGTTTGAGCTCAGTATCTCGAGGTTGGACTATGTTAAGTCTCCGCAGGGGATGAGCTAAACAGCAACATCCAGGTGTACCTTAACCAATTTTCAATTTAATCTCTGATGGTTTTAGCACCTAACTTCGGCTAGTAGTTCCCGAGCGTGTCTTAGCTAGTCGTTGGTTTAATCACCATTGACTTTGACGCCTCACAACAGGGAAGGCTATGCCAGGACGATCTTCCACCAATTTTCTGGTTTAATTACCAGTGGCTTCAGTGCCCTAAACTTCGGCTAGGGATACCCGAGCGTACCTTAGTCGTTAGTATAATTGCTTGACCTTGGTGCCATACAACGGGGTATGCTATGCCAAGACGATCCTCTGCCAATTTTCTGGTTTAAACACCAGTGGCATCAGTGCCCCAAGAGTTCGGCTAGGGATACCCGAGCGTACCTTAGTCGTTAGCTTAATTGCTTGACTTTGGTGCCACTCAGCGGGGTATGCTATGCTAGGACGATCCTTTGCCAATTTTCTGGTTTAATTACCAGTGACATCAATGCCCCATAGGCTGACCGTATGATCTTTTAAATCAGACGGGTGTGATCTGAGCTCAAGGGTTTGGGTGTTCTTTATTCAGAACCCTGGGGTTTTGAGACTTAAGCTTGAAACTTGAAAGCTTAAGAGTTGATAAGGATGGGGTGTTCTTTATTCAGAATCCCCTGGGTTTAAATATTCCTTTGGCAAGTTCTCTATTCAGATCGCCTGAAAATTTTAGGGTTGGTTGCAAAAATGGGGAGTTCTTTATATAGAATCCTTTAGTCTAAAGATTTAAATAATTTGGCGAGTTCTTTACTCAGATCGCCTGAAAATTTTAAATTGGGTGTTCTTTATTCCGAACCCTTAAAGATTTAGGACTCAAATTTGAAATTTAAACAATTTGGCGAGTTCTTTACTCAGATCGCCTGAAAATTTTGAATTGGGTGTTCTTTATTCCGAACCCTTAAAGGTTTGAGATTAAATTTGAAATTGATAATATCTGAAGATTTGAAAGTTGGTAAGAATTGGGTGTTCTTTATTCAGAACCCATGGGCTCAAAGATTTTTAAAAATTTTGGCGAGTTCTTTATTCAGATCGCCTGAAAGTTTTGAAGTTGATGGATTGGGGCCAGATTGTTTGAAAAAGGAATTCGGGGATGTCTTAATTGACTTTATTAAATCTAACACAAAATTCTTCATGGAAAAAAGAAGTACAATGCCAAAATTTAGAACAAGCAATTACATGATTAAAAAAAAACAAACAAACCCAGAGTCTAGCTAGGTTGGTCATCATCATAATGAGAGGACACGTCTCGCCTTTTCAAGGCACGCAGAAGTTTATTCCGCAGACGTCGGTCCTCTTTTGTGCATCTGCGCATGGTGTCAAGCTGCTGCTGAAGGGCCTCATTGGCCTACTTGTTTTTACGCTCGGAATCCACGTATGCACGGTGGATCCGAGAATGAGATTCCCGCAGTTCGGCCACCCTATCCCTGTATGTGTCAGGGGGCGGAACTGGGATATCGTCAGAGGTGACGATATGGAGGGGAGGTGGGTTTTCTAGGCCAGTTTCTCGAGCAATCCATTGTTCGTAATTACGAACGTCGGATGCAGTGAAAATGTCCTCTTGGAGTATGTGCACGTGTTGCCATTCCTTCACCAATTTTTTCTTCAATTCCCATGTAAGTGAGCCAGTTAATCCTTCCGCCTCATCCTTGATCGGTATTCCCTGAGACTTCCCAAACTGTCTCAGAATTCAAACCAGATAGTATGGCATGGCATGAGTCAGGCCTATCAAGGCTAGGCAATGTCTTTTCCTGAAGGCTATGACGGGGGTATATGTCTGGTCAAATGTGCCTCCCCATCTTATACCTGTTTCTCCTTTCAACTGAAGAAAGTGGTCAAACCAGTCCTCTCTGGAGGGTAAGTCTAGTCTAATCTCTCTTCAGGCCATCAATGTGACATTGTCACAGACGTACCCATAACGTGGGCTGACAGGTTCAGCAACCATCAGGTGATCTTGAAGCCAAATGTGTAGGAGAAGAGCGCATCCTTGAAACCTCCTAGTTCCGTTCTTGGTCATGGTCAAGGCATGGTATAGTTGAGCAAGAATCAGTGGCGCAATTCGGAATTTTACTTGGAGTTGGTCTACAATTTCCATGATGGCCAAATTAATGGTGTCTCCCCCAGTAGGAAAGAAGAGTTGCGACAGAACCACGAGGGTGAAGGTGTCCCACCAGACACGGGGTCTTTTCTGCTTTTTGTCTCTTATCTTTTCAGCAAGGAAGGTTCTAGAGACCCGCGTGAATGCTTGGTCACCCCCTAAAGTCTGGAATTCTCCTCTGGGTAGGCTAAAGAAAGTACAAGCTTCATTCTTGTAGCTATCTTTGAGGTTTGGCCTAGCTGGTTCTCCATGGTCACGTAATCGGAGGAATAGTTTAAATTCCTCAATTGTGGGAGTCAACTCATTAGTTCCAAACCTAAAGAGTGAAAGTTGGGGATCCCAGAAAGGTAGGGCCGCCTGAATCATGTCCCAATTAATAGGCACATTTAATAGGGACAGAGTTTGTCCCATGTGGTATTTCTGTTCCCATTGAATTTGCTCGTCTCCTTGCAATTGCCTTGTCCAAGAACGGATCCAAGGGGTGTCAAAGGCACACTTTTCTATCCTGGGAAAGCGAACTCTCTCAGTCGAGGATGAAGAGGCCATGCCAACTATCCGATTGAAATTCCAAGTCAATTTAGGGTTTTCCACCAAAAACCCTAAATTAGTCTAAGGCATGCAACAGAATATGCAAAAATCAAATCAATGCCTAAGCAGTTTATGCAATTATTAATCACAGGAATTAAACCCAAGCACTCAAGTTATGGGGTCTTAAGGGTTGTGTTTGGAAAACGCATTCAGGTCTTAGTCGGCCTTTTCTTTCATCTATCCTTTCATCTGCTCTTTCATCTGCTCTTTCATCTGCCCCTAGTGTCGGACTGAAAACAATATTTACAACTTGCCTTCGAGGGCGAAATTTTACAAAAATAAATCTGCAAAGAGAATCATCTTTAGGGTTGTTGAGAACCCAAAAGGAGGGTACACATTTGCTGCTCAGCAGGTGGGCTGAAATCCTATCTCTAGGGTTTTTTTCTGCCTCTGTTCTGGCCCATTTCTATCTGATCTGGCCGGCTTTCATCTGAACCAAGACCGACTTGGATGCACGGATTAAATTGAGTTAATTTCCTTAAATTAGGGTTAAGACCAACAAAGGCGGGGGTTAATGCCCCGTATTGATTTTACCCCTATTTGTTTATTCATGTTCATTGCTCACATCAGGGTTTATCAGAAGTAATAGGTGGGGAAGGATACCCAGCCCAAGGCACCTGCCTTCAAGGGTCTGAGCCAAGTACTATACCCTTCGCGTACCATGGCAAGAAACCAATGGCGCTTGAAGAATCCAGAAACCTGAGGAGATGGGTTTACCCTGCTTTCCCCGGCAAGCCACGGGAGTGTAGGGCTAATACCATCCCAAAAGTAAGTTTCTCGATTGAAAAAGGGTGGCTGCTAGAGAGATCTAGGTTTTGGTTAAGAAGAGAATTCAGATATTTAGACAGCATTCAGTTCGGATCATCCAGGCAGACTCCCTCATGCCCGTCACCCCACGCAGTTAAAAAATTCATTCACGGTGTAGTGAGGTGCTTGTATGTGTAGTGGGGTCAAGTGCTGTGTCTGCTCGGGTGATTCTCGGACATTGGGCTGATTAAGGGTTCCTTAATGTCACTTTTATAGTGAGAATACAGAACAGTATGCAATACAATGTCTGGGTGGATCCCCAGGTAAGTGGAGGGTCACAGGGAACCGCTTAAATTCCACTTTCCTTAGGCAATTATCTCGTCCTTATGACAGGATCCCCCAATACCATGTAATTGCATAAGTTCCATAAACCACTAAGGTTGGACAAGAAGTACTTCCTAAATCTGCTTATATCCACCTAAGTTGATTCATTTGATAACCAGGGTCCGACTGGGTTAAGGGATCCCCAGTGGAGTCACCAAGCTGTGCGCACCTAAACCTGGCCTAGATCGCACACGGGGCGCACGTTCAGTGCGTGCCTCGGGACATTCGGAGTCGCCACTGCCTAAAAGGTGCAGGCAGACACGGTGTTTGCCCTATCCGAGTCTAAGTCTGGTCAGCGGCTTTTCAGAGTTCTAGCTAAGTCTTCGGTTACGTCCGGGGAAGCCCTAAGATGCCCCAGCCTGCCCCGTCGGTTCGACGGGTCCCTCGGGTCTCCCTGGTTTTTGAGCCAAGTTCACCCTTCCTAGATCAGCATGCTACTTTATTTGGTCTGGTGGGGCCCTCTGAAGGTGTGGGTCCCTTTTACTTTAATTTTATCTTCTTATTTAATGAAGTGGGTCGGACCCGGGTCCCATTGGAAGACCCGTGGGTTGCCAAGGTTGGGCCTGGGGCCCAGTTGGGTTATTGGGTAACCCATTTGGTTATTTTATTTATTTACAACTTTTTTTGGGCTTAATGGACTCGGAATGGGCCCATGAGCCAAAATCAATGGGCCTTGGGCCCGTTTATTAAAAACGGGCCCGGTTTGGGCCGGTCAAAAGTGTGGGCCACTCAAGTGGGCCCAGGGTGGTCTTGATGGGCCCATGGTCCATGGAGGGCTAAGAATAGCCCAACCAACTTCTTGGGTCGGTTTAAACTGGCTTAGGTCGGAATAGATCCAACCGGGCCGAAAAATTACATTTTTTTATGTTACTTTTACATCTGCCCGTATTTTCTATATGGTCCACCCTTGCCCGTGAATGAAATCCGGTTTGGCTTGCCCATGAAGCAAACACGGTCCTGACCGGACCGCTCTGAGTTTACGGGCGCAGCTTATTCTGCACTTTTGTTGCCGACTCTTCTTGGGATTACTCCGGCGGCCTTCTCAGGTGTTCCGGCAACTTCAGTTGAGATTCCAGATTCTTCAAATGCTACATTTTCTTCATTTGGCCTAAAAGGCCTTCTTCTTCTTTCTTTCTCTTTTAACATGAAAACCAGCATCTTTTGGATGATTCATGATCATCTTTTGGAGGGGGAAATGGGGAATTACCAGGAACTCATTTAATCTCAAGAAGGGTTCAATCTTTCCGTGTCAAAGAATTAAAAAGGATTACTTGATTAGTTAATCAAAGTGTTCTTTAAACACTTTCTTTTTTCTCCTTTCTTGTAATGCTCAACCTCTTAATGCCATCTTCTCATGGCACTCAAAACAGCAACTTAGTTAGTAATATCAAAAGAATTTAAAAGAGACTAGAAAAGAAGTTGAAAGTGAAAACATTAATGATAATGTCATCTTATAAAATCTAACATACTTACAATATGGTTTTTGCTAGTGATGATTTCCCCGATGAATTCGGCAGCGCTTCCGCGTCCTCCACAAAAACTCTTAAGTTGGGTTGAAAGGGATTCAGTAAGTGGTTATGTTCAAAGGAAGATTAGAGAAGGTTTGGACATGGTTTTGATGAGACAGGGGTATTTTGGGAACAAAAAAGGTTTGGGTTTGGGGGTGGCAACAATTGGGCAAAGGTTTGTCATGGGAACATCAGGGGAGGAAGGGGGGATCGGCCAAGGGATCAGGCTTGTTGAAATGAGGGGGGTGGCCTCTCTATTTATAGGCAAAAAGGGGCGTGCCCATATTTGAAGTACGGTCATGCCTTGCCCGTACTTCAAGTACGGGCGTGCCTTGCCCGTAATTCAAATACGAGCGAAAAATGCACATTTGTAAATCTCGCAGAATCGGCCGTACGGGACGCGTGTCCCGCCGTACAGAGACGCGTGTCTTCTTCCAGAAGCTTGCCCGTATTTCAAATACGGGCATGCCCTGCCCGTAATTGAAATATGGTCCAGCACGTTTTTAAAATGTTTGGATTTCAAACTTTTATTCAATTTGGTTTTTTTGCAAGATTTCGTTCGATTTCTTTGATTATTTTATTGAAAAGCGAGATTCCTTTTATTAAAATATTATTAAACACATTTATCTTATTTATTTTATTGGTTTATTCCATTTTTTGCTGCCTTTTTGCCACATGGGCAGTTTTTCTGAAACTTCAACTGCTCATAACTTCTTCATCCGGTGTCCGATTTCGGCAAACTTAGTGTCGTTGGAACCGGCTCGGAACCACCTATCCATTGGGATCAAGTTTGGCAGTTGAATTGGGGTGGAGTAAAAAGTCAACTTTTCGCTCCCCAAAAGTTTGACCAACTCGTAACTTTCTCATCCGGACTCCGATTCCAGCAAACCTAGTTGCGTTGGAACCGTGTCAAAATGCTCTTTTTAATGAGATGAAGTTTGATGATCAAATTCACTTGAATCAAAAGTCAATTTTTTGGCCCCCTCAGGGTTTGACTTTTAGTTTGACTTTTCATTTTTCTTCATTTTGGGGGTGCAAAAATCAGGTGCTAACACTCGGGATACAATCAGATCAAAATGGCTAAGGAAGACCAAGAGAAAACAGCGTTTATCACACCTTGGGGCACCTTCCACTATACAGGCATGCCATTTGGGCTTAAGAACGCTGGGGCAACATACTAGTGGGCCATGACCGCACTATTCCATGACATGATCCTTAAGGAGATGGAGGTCTACGTGGATGATATGATTGCCAAATCGTGCAAAGAAGAGGACCACTTGATCAATCTGAAGAAAGTGTTTGACTGTCTCAGAAAGTACAGTCTACGGCTTAACCCGGCTAAATGCATCTTTGGGGCTACATCAGGGAAGTTGCTGTGATTTATTGTGAGCCGAAGAGGAACTGAAATTGACCCGGCTAAAGCCAAGGCCATAATTGAAATGCCATCACCCAGAACAGAGAAGGAGGTTAGAGGTTTTCTTGGAAGAATTCAATATATAAGCCGGTTCATAGCACAACTCATTGCAATCTGTGAACCTATTTTCAAAGTTCTGAGGAAGGATAACCCGTCGGTCTGGAATGAGGATTGCCAAGAAGCCTTTGACACAATCAAGGAATATTTACTGAACCCACTTGTGCTAGTGCCACCAACTCCAGGAAGACCACTGATCTTGTACTTGTCAGTGTTGGAAACATCGATGGGATGTGTCTTGGGGCAGCATGATGAGACGGGTAAAAAGGAAAGGGCAATTTACTATCTGAGTAAAAAATTCACAGAATATGAAGCCAAGTACTCACCATTGGAAAAGACTTGCTGTGCTTTAGTGTAGGCAACTCAGAGGCTAAGGCATTACTTCTTTAGTCACTCCACATTATTGATATCCCGGATGGACCCTTTGAAATATTTATTTGAGAAACCAGCATTAACTGGCAGAACGGCAAAATGGCAGCTACTACTATCCGAGTTTGACCTCACGTACATCACTCAGAAGGCGATTAAGGGTCAAGCTATTTCTGATCACCTGGCTGCACATCCTTTGCCAGAATACCAACCGTTGAAGACCAACTTTCCTGACGAGGCAATTCTATTTACTGAAGAAGAGGAAAGTGAAAGTTCTTGGCAGATGTTCTTCGATGGGGCTGCCAACATGAATGGAAATGGAATAGGGGCAGTCTTGGTCAAACTAGATGGTTCACACATTCCGATTGCAATAAAGCTGAGATTCCAGTGCACCAATAATATTGCAGAATATGAAGCATGTATAATTGGGTTGCAAGCCGCCATAGATCACGAAGTGGAGGAACTTGACGTATACGGAGATTCGAGTCTTATCATTTTCCAAACAACTGGTGAATGGAAAACCAAGGATCACAAACTGATCCCCTATCACCAGTATTTGGAAGAAATAAGCACAAATTTTACTCGAATTTCCTTTAACTATATGCCAAGGGCCATGTGCGCGCGTGGGAAACGCGGTACGGGGTAATTCGGAGTCGCCACCGCCTGATGGGGTGCAGGCGGACACCTGGGTGCCTAATCCTGTCTAATTAGGGCTCTTTGGTCTGCGGCTTGAGATTCTAAGTCTTGGTTCTCGGTTGTGGGCTGGGGAAGTCCGTAGACACCCCAATCCACCCCGTCGGATGACGCGTCCCGTGGGTTCCCTAACTTGAGTCAGCTTTTCTTTGGTTTCTCACCCGATTCCCAATCCAGCATGCATTTTTGTTGGGTCTTGGTGGGACCACCTGAGTGGTGTGGGTCCCTTTAGTTGATTTTATCTTTGCTTATCTTTGGCTTTCTGAGTCTGATTGGGTGGGCCCCGTTGGAAGGCCCGACCAATGTCCTGGATGGGCTTGAGTTGGCCCGTGTGCCCTTAGTGGGCCTCTGTCTAACCCTAGGAGGCCCTGTGGGCTTTGGTTAGTGAATTGATTTGGCTTTAGGTTTAGATTTGAATTATTAAGTTGTTTTCATGCAAAGGTGGGCCGGACGGATCTGTGGGCCCCTTTGGTGGGCCCACATGGTGGCCAAGGGTATTTTAGACTTATCTTGTTTATATTTGAGCCAAAGTGGGCCGGTAATTGGGCTTGGGGCCCATGATCCCGGCTTTGGGCTTTGAAAGCCCAGTTCCTTGGAAATTAGGGCTTGCACCCTAACTTGGTTCACTTGGTGGGCTTTAGCAGGCCCGACAGGCCCTGGGCCATGGTCTCGGCCAAACCAGGCATTTTATGCATTCCATACATTCACATCAAGGTATGGGTGGGCCACATTGGGCTTGGCCTGCCCGGTTCAATCGGTTCATTTCACTTAGGTTGTTTAATTAACATGCATTTGGTTCATTGGGCTTGGTGGGCCCCGTCGGAAGGCCCACAAGTGTGCCTGGTTGGACCGGTTGGTCCAAGTCCCATTTTGGGTTTCCGGGCCACCCGGAAACCCTGCTGGTTTACTGGTTTTGGTTCAGATCATCCCCAAATTCGGCTAGGGATCAATAATGCACAAAATTGGGCTTCTGTGTGTATCCGGCCAGTGTGTCCGGATACACAGGGGCCATAGGTGATCCGGACAGTGTATCCGGATATACAGAGGCCATAGGCGATCCGGCCTGAGTATCCGGATCACCCTGGAATTGGCCTTTTTGGGTTCTGGCCTTTCGGGATTGATCCCAGGGGCCCCTTAGGGCATTTTAAAGGTCTGGTGGGCCCTCGGATGGGCCCACGTAGGTTCAGATTTGGGAGAAGCCACACTTGGCTTCTCTCCTTGGGTTTACAGCAAGGTGAAGGGGCCTTGGGGAAGGGGATCATGCTTTCATGCCTGCATACTTCACCCAAACAGTGACCTACTCATATCAACTAAGCATGCTTCTAGCAAATGAAAATCCATGCAAGCATATATGCAACAAAACTTGAAGGAAGGGAAGAGAAGGGGGGATTATCATGGGGATACATTGGAGTGTAAAATAGGAAGGAACATGCTCCTTCTAAAAAACTTAGTCTGAACCTATGGACAGCAACCAACTAGGCTGATTAAAAATATGCTAACATAAGCTTCCATGCTTCCTACAAAAAACCCTACGTAGACTCCTTCCTGAAAGTAACTCTCATGCCATGAAAGAGACAACAAATACATGCTTAAAATGATGCTAACATGAACCCATGCAAAGAAGGAAGCTAATACAGAAATATTTTCAGAAAAATACGGATTTAATATATGATGAACACAATGTACTAGGGAACCTTACCTGAGGGTTCTTGATCTCTTGTGCAAGGTCGAGACCCCTCCTTGAGGCCAAGATGTAGCTAGAAACTCCTTCTTTGGCACAGCAACTCTCCTTCTCCTTCTTGTTGGGTTGTAGGTGAGGATGAAGAAGGAAAGAGGAAGGTGAGAATGGCTTAGGTGGTTTGTAGATGGGGTGGAGGGCCAAAGGGAGCTAAGGGAGGAGGGTTTCGGATGAGAAAAAATGGGAGAGGAAAGTTGGAAAACAGCCAAGAAAGCCAGCCCCCGGAAATGAGCTGCTGTTTGCTATTTATAAGCAAACTTAATGTATCCGGACTTCAAGTCCGGATACACTAAGGCTCCTTTGTATCCGGTCTTCAAGTCCGGATACAAACACAATCATTCGAAAATTAAATGCCACTGCGGATATGTCGGCCAAGTGGCCTAAATTCCGCGCAAATATCTTCATATATCCGGCCTTCATGTCCGGATATGAAGGAGAGGCAGTGTATCCGGTATACACGTCTGGATACAAATAAAAAAATTACGGATTTGCCCTTCGACTTGACCGATTCGACCGATTTGACCCTCTTTGATATCTACGGATCGGCCGTACGACTTTTTTATATTTAAGATTTAGTCCCTAAGATATTTTGCTGCGTTGGCTGCCACGTGTGCAGTTCCTGCGCAATGTGTGCAGTTTCCGGTTTTTGCTGCTCGGAAACTTCGACAGATCATATCTCACTCATCTGAACTCCGATTTGAGCAAACTCAATTGCGTTGAACTCGTATTGGAGCCCTCTATTTAATGACATAGGGCTAAACACTTGGCACGGGGTTTGAGGAAAAGTCAGCTTTTGGCCCTTCCTTAAGTTTGACTGCCCTCCGAAGCTTCATCCGGACTCCGATTCCTACAAACCCAGTTGCGTTGGAACCATGTCGAGATCCTTTATCCAATGGTATAGATCAAGGTATTTGGCACGGAAATCGAGGAAAATTCAACTTTTGACTTTTCCTCAAGTTTGACCGCCCGCAGAACCTTCATCCGGACTCCGATTCCTGCAAATCCAGTTGCGCTGGAACCGTGTCGGGATTCTTTATCCAACGGGATAGATCAAGGTTAACCAGATTTTATTTGATTTAAAGGTCCACCTTTCACCCCTTAGGGTTTGACTTTCTGGCCGGGTTTTGCATTTCTGGCTTTTCGGGAGCGCAAAAATGAGGTGCTTACAGCTGCCCCTCTTTGCCGGAGTCACCTTGCGGATGAACGGCAAAGAGAAAAAAGAACCTTGTTTTTGCGCCTGGCACTTCTGTCGACATGGTCGACGAGCTTTAGTCCTTTGAAATTTTCACTTGGAGAGGGAAGCGGCCAAATCATGTGGCGTCACTTCCCGGCTTCTGAGTTTCCTTACCCTTTTCTTTCGGGTTTTTGTAGGGCAACTCTTTAGCCTTTGGTTTAAGTTTGAAAGAGATGAGATTGGACTTCAGCTCGCCAACCTGCTTCGGCGTTGATGCCAGACACTTGACAATATTCTTTCCTTCTTGTTTGTTCCATTAAAGCTTTTAGGTGATTTCTGACTTTTGATCCATTTTACGTCTTTCACCTGAAGCTTATCTTTCTTTTGACGGCCAAGGGTTTGGTTAGGCTGCGGACCGAATGGAGGAAAAAGTGGAGGAGGAGCTGCTGTTGGTGGGGAGGTGCTTCCAGCGCTGTCCAGTGCCTCAGAGGGGCTCACACACCTGCTCTAATCTATTTACAAAAGTGTGAATTCAAAAATTACAAAAGGGCCATCTTGCCCGATGATATCTTCATTTATGCTCATTCTTCTTCATGTCTTGATTCTCTGTCGTTTCCAGAAATGGGGAACAACTTGTTCCACCTTGCGGAGACGCTTTGTTCTGGGGACTCCGTGTCCTTCAGCATTGGGAGATGCTTTACTCCTTGGGGACACATTCTTGTGTCATTTAGATGTGGGAGGTGCCTTGTTCCTTAGTATTTCAAATGGTGGGAGACGCCCTGCTCCTGAGGGACACATTTCCGTGTCATTCAAATGGTGGGAGACATCTTGCTCCTTAGGGATTTCAAAAGTGGGAGTCGCTTCGCTCCTGAGGGACACATTTCCATGTCATTCAAATGGTGGGAGACATCTTGCTCCTTAGGGATTTCAAAAGTGGGAGTCGCTTCGCTCCTGAGGGACACATTTCCGTGTCATTCGAATGGTGGGAGACATCTGGCTCCTGGTGGTTCGGAGTTGCCTTGCTCCTTTAGTCTTTTGCTCATTCTTTTCTTTGTCTCGGTTGTCTCTGAAGCTGCCTCTGCCTATCTCTGACTCATCTGTCAGCGGCTTTGGTTTCACAAGATTCTGCCAAACAATGTGTGAATACAATGTGATGGCTCCTTTGGCGTCCCACGTGTGAATACACGGTGACGTTTTCTAGCATCAGCGTGTGAATACGCAGTGATGACTTTTCCGCGTCCCATGTGTGAATACACGGTGACGGTTTTCTTTGCGCATCAGCATGTGAATACGCAGTGATGACTTTTTCGGCGTCCCATGTGTGAATACACGGTGACGATTGTCTTGGAGATGCCTTGCTCCTTTTGCTTTTAAGCCTTGGAGGCTCTTTGCTCAATTCTGTCTTCAAATTCAATTTTTTGGGAGACGCCTTGCTCCTTAATTCTTCAATCAATTTTTCAGTTGGAGGCTCCTCGCTCCATTCTGTCTTCAAATTCCGGAGGCTTCTTGCTCCATTCTGTCTTTGCCCATTACTTATCCTGACTTGGTTTCATTTTCTTTCTTGATTGCATTCAAAGTTGCCTTCCCCACTCTCTGACTCATTCGCCAGCGGCTTTGGCTTCATAAACTTGGTCAACCGAGGTGTGAATACACGGTGATGACTCTTTCTGCGTCCCATGTGTGAGTACACGGTGACGGTTTTCTGCGCATCAGCGTGTGAATACGCAGTGATGGCTTTTCTTCGTCCCATGTGTGAATACACGGTGACGGTTTTCTTTGCGCATCAGCGTGTGAATACGCCCTGATGGCTTTTCTTCGTCCCATGTGTGAATACACGGTGACGGTTCTTTTGCGCATCAGCGTGTGAATACGCCGTGATGGCTTTTCTTCGACCCATGTGTGAATACACGGTGACGGTTCTTTTGCGCATCAGCGTGTGAATACGCAGTGATGGCTTTTCTTCGTCCCATGTGTGAATACACGGTGACGGTTCTTTTGCGCATCAGCGTGTGAATACGTCGTGATGGATTTTCTTCGTCCCATGTGTGAATACACGGTGACGGTTCTTTTGCGCATCAACGTGTGAATACGCGGTGATGGCTTTTTGCGTCCTGTGTGTGAATACACGGTGACGGTTCTTTTGCGCATCAGAGTGTGAATACGCCGTGATGGCTTTTCTTCGTCCCATGTGTGAGTACACGGTGACGGTTCTTTTGCGCATTAGCGTGTGAATACGCCGTGATGGCTTTTCTTCGTCCCATGTGTGAATACATGGTGACGGTTCTTTTGCGCATCAACGTGTGAATATGCCGTGATGGCTTTTCGCGTCCTGTGTGTGAATACACGGTGACGGTTCTTTTGCGCATCAGCGTGTGAATACGCCATGATGGCTTTTCTGCCTGTTGTGTGCGCGTGGGAAACACGGCACGGGGTAATTCGGAGTCGCCACCGCCTGATGGGGTGCAGGCGGACACCTGGGTGCCTAATCCTGTCTATTAGGGCTTTTGGTCTGCGGCTTGAGATTCTAAGTCTGTTCTCGGTTGTGGTCCGGGGAAGTCCGTAGACACCCCGGTCCACCCCGTCGGATGACGGGTCCCGTGGGTTCCCTGGTTTGAGTCAGCTTCCATTGGTTTGACCCGATTCCTAATCTGATATGCAGTTTGGTTAAGTCTGGCGGGACCACCTGAGTGGTGTGGGTCCCTTTAGTTGCTTTTATCTTGATTACTTAGGTGATCTGAGTCTGGTTGGGTGGGCCCCGTTGGAAGGCCCACGGTATCCTTGGTGGGCTTAGTGAAGCCCGTGTACCCTTGTGGACCTCAGTTTAGCCTGAGAGGTCCTTTGGCTTTGGTTAGTTCAACATATTTTACTTTAAGTTCAGATTTGAAGATTAAGTGTTTTTCATGCACAAGTGGGCCGGACTGGTTTGTGGGCCCCTAAGGTGGGCCCACATGGTGGCCAAGTATTTTTATTAGATTTATCTTTTTAATCTACCAAAGTGAGCTGGACACTGGGCTTGGGGCCCGCAGTCCAAATCTGGGCTTGTAAGCCCCAGTTACCGGAAGTTAGGGTTTGCACCCTTCCTTGGTTCGGTTGGTGGGCTTTGGCGGGCCCGGTCGGGCCCGGTAGGCCCTTGCCCTTGGTCTCGGCCAAACCACGCAATTCATGCATCAATTTCACATAACAAGGCTCGGGTGGGCCGCATTGGGTTTGGCCCGCCCGGTTCAAATTGTTCATTTTGCTTAAGTTATTCTAACGGCATGCTTTTGGTGTTTATTGGGCTTGGTGGGCCCCGTTGGAAGGACCACTGGAAGTCAAGTTGGACCGGGAGTCCAAGTCCCATGTCGGGTTTCCGGGTGACCCAGAAACCCTATTGGTTTATCTGGTTCGGTTCAGAAATATCATTCACATCTAGCAATAATCACACAAAAAGACACAAGATAGACACTCTGTCAGAAAAAAAACCGGCTCATTGTGCTGGGTCCAAGGGGAGGTACCCGGGGGCCCTGTGGGCGAAGCGAAGCGGAGCCCACAGGGTGGGGTACCTCCCCATACCAAGGTACGAGTTGGATGCGCAGCGAACCAAGGGGTGGGGGGTGCGGGGGGGGGGGGGGGGGGGGGCGAAGCCCCCCGCGGTATGGTAAGGGGTATTTTTGGAATTTTCAAAAAAAAATAACAATTCGGCCTGTTTTGGACCTGGCGCTCACCTCCTGAGGTGAGCGCCAGGTGGGCGCCAGATGGGCGCCAGAATCGGGCGAAATTTTTACCTGGCGCTCACCCGATACCAGGTGAGCGTGAGCTGGGCAGGAGGTGAGCGCGAGATGGGCGGGAGGTGAGCGCGAGATGGGCGCGAGAATTTCACTTGGTTTTAGGTGGGCGCGAGCTGAGCGCCAGGTGGGCGCCAGCTCAGCGGGAAGTGAGATGAAAGGGGCGCCCACCTCCTAGGTGAGCGCCAGGTGGGCGCCAGGTGGGCGGCAGGTCACTGCAATTTTCAACTCCCTGTTTTTTTGAGATCTCCAACTCTGGCCGATTTTTTAAGGTCTGTAACTGTTCCACTAGCCTCCTAACATGCTCAGAACACCTCCCAACTAATCTTGGATTTAATCTAACTACATTTTATTTCAAGGTTTTGAAAACCCAGAAAACTTACAATACAAACATGCATTCAAAATACTCCCCGAATAATATGCCCAGGACACTTCCCCGGGCTTCGACCACTCCCCCAGAAGGCACTTAAACTTATTAAAACTAGTCTAAGCATGATTCATGCTTCATCCCACAACCCAAAATCTCTCAAAAAGAAAAAAAACAAACCTGATAAAAAAACAAACAGGTACAGACTCATAAATAGCTTAAAAAGGGGGGGTGATGGGAGCATGCTCAAGGGTGCACAAGTAGAAAACGGCATGTTTGCAAGTCCAGCCACGTAAAAACAACAAAAAACCACATGCAGACATTATATGCACTTTCCTCCACCCGACTGGACCTCGAACATGCACACTAATACCCGAAGAAGGGAAGGAGGAGGGGGGGTTTACAGGGGTACATTAGATGGCGGGCACTTGGGGAACATGCTCCCTTCTCGACGTGAATAGCACATGCATCTTCCTCGCCCTTGCTGGGTGGTATTTATCGGATGGAAGTGAACAGAAAAAAAAAACACAGCAAGCTTTCATGGCAGTGGATTCATACCACTGAATAAGACCGGCTTACTAAAGAAAACATGCATACTCATATATGTATAACCCAATGTAACAGGGATGTTTACCTGGTGGTTCTTGAGTTCTGGAGCTGAGTGGGGGAGCCTCCTCGAAGTCGGACAGCGGCCGGAGCCTCCTCTTTACCGCACCAACAGTAGCAAGCTTCCACTTGCTTGGGTGGAAATGGAGAAGAACCAAAGGGGGTGATGCACTTGGGGTTTTCTGGGAAGCAAGCAGGGGTGAAGAGAGGGGCTTCGGGTGAAGGAAGAAGAAAATCAAACAAAAAAGCCCTTCGAACCCTCCAACACTTAGTTTTTTTTTCCAAAAATCTTCCAACCCCCTGCGCGAAAAGTCGCGCGGGTTATATAGACCAAGAAAAAAAGGTGCCGCCCACCTTGGCGCCCAGCTCAAGGTGGGCGAAAGCCCGCTCGCCACGTCTGTGCGAGCGGCATAATGATGAAAATCATTTAATGCCGCCGCTCGCCGGACGTAAAAATCTTTAAAATTCAGATTTAGTCCCTGACAATTTTTGGTAAAGTCCGATATTCTCGGATTTTTACAGATTTAGTCCCTGGGATATTTCGAATGTTCGGATATTTACGGATTTGATCCCCGAGATATTTTCTTGCGCAACTTGCCACGTGTGCAGCTTTTTGCCACGTGCGCAGATTGCCGGTTTTGCTGCTCGGGAATTTCGTCAGCTCATATTTTCTTCATCCGGACTCCGATTTGGGCAAACTTAGTTTCATTAGAATCGTATCGGAGCCCTCCATCCCATGACCTAGGGGTAGGCCTCCGGATCGGATTTTAGCAGAAAGTCAACTTTTGGCTCTGCTCAAGTTTGACCACCCGCAGAACCTTCATCCGGACCCCGATTCCTGCAAACTCAGTTGCGTTGGAACCGTGTCGAGATTCTCTATCCAATGACCTAGGGGAAGGCCTCTGGATCGGATTTTAGCAGAGAGTCAACTTTTGGCTCTGCTCAAGTTTGACCACCCGCAGAACCTTCATCCGGACCCCGATTCCTGCAAACTCAGTTGCGTTGGAACCGTGTCGAGATTCTCTATCCAATGACCTAGGGGTAGGCCTCTGGATCGGATTTTAGCAGAAAGTCAACTTTTGGCTCTGCTCAAGTTTGACCACCCGCAAAACCTTCATCCAGACCCCGATTCCTGCAAACTCAGTTGCGTTGGAACCGTGTCGAGATTCTCTATCCAATGACCTAGGGGTAGGCCTCTGGATCGGATTTTAGCAGAAAGTCAACTTTTGGCTCTGCTCAAGTTTGACCACCCGCAGAACCTTCATCCGGACCCCGATTCCTGCAAACTCAGTTGCGTTGGAACCGTGTCGAGATTCTCTATCCAATGGTATAAAGCTAGGTACTTGGCACGGAATTCGAGGAAAAGTCAACTCTTGGCTTTTCCTTAAGTTTGACCGCCCGCCGAACCTTCATCCAGACCCCGATTCCTGCCAACTCAGTTGCGTTGGAACCGTGTCGAGATTCTCTATCCAATGGCATAAAGCGAGGTGGCCAATTTTCACTTGATCAAAAAGTCAACTTTTCACCCCTTAGGGTTTGACTTTCTGTCCAGGGTTTGTATTTTTGGTTTTTCTGGGAGCGCAAAAATGAGGTGCTTACACCTGCCCCTCTTTGCCGGAGTCACCTTGCGGATGAACGGCAAAGAAAAAAAGAATCTCGTTTTTGCGCTTGGCATTTCTGTCGACATGGTCGACGAGCTTAGTCCTTTGAAGTTTTCATTTTGAAAGGGAAGCGGCCAAATCATGTGGCGCCACTTCCTGGCTTCAGAGTTTCCTTACCCTTTGCTTTTTGGGTTTTTGTAGGGCAACTCTTCAGCTTTTTAGTTTAAGTTGGAAAGAGATTGGATTGGACTTGAGCTCGCCAACCCGTTTCAGCGTCGATGCCAGACACTTGACAATATTCTTTTCTTCTTGTTTGTTCCATTAAAGCTTTTAGGTGACTTCAGACTTCTGATCCATTTTGTGTCTTTTACTTGAAGCTTGCTTGCATTTTTTTTTTTTTGTTGTTTTTTTTTTTTTATAGGATTTGATGGCCAAGGGTTGGGTTGGGATGTGGACCGAATGGAGAAAGGAGGAAGGAAGAGTGGAGGAGGAGCTGCTGTTGGTGAGGAGGTGCTTCCAGCGCTGTCCAGTGCCTCAAGGAGCCCACACACCTGCTCTACTCTATTTACAAAAGTGTGAAATCAAAATTACAAAAGGGGCCATCTTGCCCGATGATATCTTCATTTATGCTCATTCTTCTTCATATCTTGTCATTCCTTCTTCTGCAGTGCTTTCTGATTGGCTTTCCCTCTTGTAGAGGCTCCCTAGCTTGGAGTGACTGTTGCTGGGGATTGGGCAGGAACCTTTTTTCTCATCGCCTCTTCTTTCGGGTCGAGCCTTGTTAGTGACAAGCGTGGGAGCTCCCCGGGGAATGATGCTCCGCTGGGGATAAGTGGGGATTCCTCCCGCTGTCATTTTCCTTCATAAGGCCTTCTCCCTCTGCTTGGGTACGAATTCTTCATGTTCGTTCAAGCTCTTGTTGAGTGCGAGAGGCTCCACCAGGGATTGATGCGAGCTTACTTGCCTTCTTTCCGCTCTTCTTCGCAAAGCCGGCCTCTTCAGACTGGGCGAGGCTTGAGAAGTCTACATCATCAGGCATCACTCTCTTATTGCTTGAGAGGACTCTACTGGGGGTGTAAGGGTGTCGTCCCTTGTTTGCTGACGGCTTTCCACTGGGGATTTTTGGAGGTTGTTATTCTCCGTTTACTGAAGGAACTCCGCTGGGGATTTTGGAGAAGATGTCCGTTATCCCACTTTTTCTGTACCTGTGAAGGCAGGAAAAGACAACATGTTAGCCGTGGAATAGCTGGGGAATGCAAAACACTTCTTTTATTCTCTTCTTGCTCTGAGCCTTTTGCCCACCGCAACCAGAAGCGGCCTTTGCCAAGGTTAAGAAATTATCAACTCAGGTTAGTAGCCCAATGTGGAGCTCAAAACAGTTAAGCAGAACAATTATAGAGAAAAACAGGTGTGTCAGTGTGTGCCTGTGTTTGCAATATCAAAGAAATTTCCCAAGGTCAGACGGGACTTGGAGTGCTTGGTATTTTCAGAAGCATTGTCATCACAGGCCATTGTGAAGTCTTTGACTCGGGCGCAACCTGCCAGTCTGGACCTCTCAAATCTGTTCAACTTTCTCATTTTACTATCTGCCACTATCACTGCTCTCCTCTGTATCTTGCTCTGCTCAAACCAGATGTGACCATTTTTTTTTTGACTAACCACGCAACGCCCTTTTTTCGGGTTTTCGCTGTGTCCAGCCTTTCTAGGAAACTCTGAATTCCGTCATTGCTGATGAACGCAGACCTAACTGTTTGCCCTGATCATTCCTTTTGGGATTTGAGAGGTCTTAGAGATAGGACGAAACATAGGCTGGGTCTCGGTTATGAAAGAAAGGATAGATGGCTCAAAAAAGCTTAATTATTTGGGTTTGCAAGGTGTGCTACTTTTATTGTTGGTGGGACTTACATCCTGGCTTATTTGGATCTCTATATTTTTGGGCGGGGCAAACATTTCCCCATTTCCTTTGTTTCTTTTCTTTTTTCTTTCTTTCTTCTTGTTGCATTTTCTCTTCTTTTTGAGGTTTTTCTGGGCAAGAGTGCCCGGTTTCTTTTTGCTTTGCCAGGAATGCCCCATTTGGTGTGTAGAACACTTGCAATGGGTTGAAAGAATTTTAAGGCTCAAAATTGTCTAACTAGGGGAGAATTTAAGGTATTTGGAAGGATTTATAGTTTAAAGGAGAGCCAAGGATGGCCTCTCTTCATTTCCCAATCAGAATGATCTCAGGCATAGTACAGTTTGACTGTGTCTGCATTTATTGGCTCAGGAAAAATTGCCCCATCCATTTCTTGTAGGATAAGTGCTCCTCGGGACAGAACCTTGTGGACTACGAATGGCCCTTCGTAGTTTGGCTTGAATTTCCCTCTGTTGTCTTCTTGATGAGGGAAGATTCTCTTCAGTACCAGATCTCCCTCTTCGAAATGCCGTGGCTTTACCTTCTTGTTGTAGGCTCGCGCCACTCTCTGTTGATAAAGCTGGCCATGGCACAAAGCCTTGATCCTCTTTTCATCCAATAATTGCAACTGGTCAAATCTGGATTCTTCCCATTCGACGTCACTGATATCAGCTTCCTTCAGAATTCTGAGTGATGGAATCTGTGCTTCCACGGGGAGGACTGCTTCCATTCCGTATACTAGGGAGAACGGGGTTGCCCCGGTCGATGTCCTAATCGACGTCCGATAGGCGTGCAGTGCATACGGCAGCTTCTCATGCCAGTCTCTGTAGGTGACCACCATTTTCTCGAGTATCTTCTTCAGATTCTTGTTGGCAGCCTCTACTGCTCCATTCATCTTGGGCCGGTATGCCGTGGAGTTCAGATGTCTGATTTTCAAGTCTTCGCACATCTTTTCCATGTCCTTATTATTCAAATTCTTTGCATTGTCAGTGATGATCGCTTCTGGAACTCCGTAGCGACAGACTATATTGTTTCTGATAAACTTGAGCACATGAGATTTCTTCACATCCACAAAGGACATGGCCTCTACCCACTTGGTAAAATAGTCAATTGCCACTAAGATGAACCGATGCCCGTTTGAAGCCATTGGATGAACTTGGCCTATCATGTCGATTCCCCAGATGGCAAACGGCCAAGGTGATGTCATGGAATACAGTGTGTTCGGCGGTGCATGGATGTTGTCGACATAAATCTGGCATAACTGGCATTTTCTGACATGGGCGTAGCAGTCTGCCTCCATGGTCATCCAGTAATAGCCCATCCTTAGAATTTTCCTTGCTAGCATATGCCCATTCATGTGTGCGCCGCACAACCCTCCATGGATTTCCTCGATCAATTTCTGCGCCTCGGCTTCTCTGACACATAGCAGTAGAGAGTCATTGTATGACTTCTTGTACAGTCTACCTCCACTGTAGAAGTATTGCCCTGCCAACCTCTGTATAGTTCGCTTCTCTGCAGCTGAGGCACCTTCTGGCAGAATTCTGTTTCTTATGTATCTCTCAATGTCTGCGTACCAAGGCTCTTCTTCGGGCGTGCTTTTCTCGACACTGAAGCAGTAAACAGGGTAACGCCGAATTTCTATCTCCAAAGTTTGCACCCAAGCATCATCCGTGATGGTGGCCATTGATGCTAGCGTAGCTAGTGCATCCGCAAACCGGTTCCCGTCTCGTGGCATGTAGTCGAATGTCACGCTCTCGAATTCTTCTTCTAATTCCTTGACCAGTTCCTAGTAGGGTACCAACTTCACATCTCTAGTCTTCCAGTCTCCCATCACTTGATAGATGATAAGACTTGAATCACCGAACACTTTCAGCTCTTGTATATGCATCTCAATTGCCGCTCGCAAGCCCAACACACACGCTTCATACTCGGCCATGTTGCTGGTGCAATCAAACAGAAGTTTTGCTGCTATTGGGTGATGAACACCGTCTGGGGAGATTAGCACTGCTCCGATCCCTTTTCCATTTACATTTACTGCCCCGTCAAAGAACATCTGCCACTTGGTTTCTTCTACTTCTTCTGTGGACTCGGTGCACATCACATCTTCATCCGGGAAGTGAGTCAGAAGTGGTTGGTAGTCAGGTAGTGGGTGCTCTGCCAAGTGATCCGCCACGGCTTGCCCTTTTATCGCCTTTCTAGTCATGTAGACAATGTCGTACTCAGACAAAAGGACCTGCCATCTGGCGACCCTGCCGGTGGAAATCGGCTTCTCAAAGATGTACTTCAATGGATCTAGATTGGAGATCAGCCAGACTGTGTGGCTGAGCAAATAGTGCCGGAGCTTCTGAGCTGCCCAGACCAAGGCGCAACACGTTTTTTCAAGCACTGTGTATCTGGCTTCAATGCTGGTAAATTTCTTGCTCAAGTAATAAATAGCTTGTTCTTTTCTTCCTTTTTCATCGTGTTGCCCTAACACACATCCCACGGCCGTCTCGGAGACTGTCAGATACATGATCAAGGGTCGTCCCGAGATAGGCGGGACCAGTGTCGGCGGACTCATCAGATAGGCCTTGATCTTATCAAACGCTACTTGACAGTCGTCATTCCAAACCACAGGGTTGTCCTTTTTTAGTAGCTTGAATATAGGCTCACACACAGGAGTCATCTGCGCAATGAACCTACTGATATACTGCAATCTGCCCAGGAACCCTCTCACTTCCTTTTCTGTAGATGGAGGAGGCATCTCCAGAATTGCCTTTGCTTTGGCGGGGTCGACCTCAATGCCTCGCTTGCCCACTATGAAGCCGAGCAGTTTTCCTGAAGTAACTCCAAACACGCACTTGTTTGGGTTGAGCCGGAGCTTGTACTCTCTGAGTCTGTCGAACACCTTTCCAAGGTTTACCAAGTGGTCTTCTTCTTCCTTGGCCTTCGCTATCATGTCATCCACATACACCTCCATCTCCTTGTGTATCATGTCGTGGAACAACAGAGTCATCGCACGCTGATATGTAGCGCCTGCATTCTTCAGTCCAAACGGCATCACGCGGTAGCAATAAGTGCCCCAGTGCGTGATAAAGGATGTCTTCTCCATATCCTCAGGTGCCATTCTTATCTGGTTGTAACCAGAGAAACCGTCCATGAAAGAGAACATCGAATGCGTTGCTGTATTGTCCACCAGTACATCAATGTGCGGCAAAGGGAAGTCGTCCTTCGGACTTGCTCTATTCAGATCTCTATAGTCGACACACATCCTGACTTTCCCGTCTTTCTTGGGAACTGGCACGATGTTGGCCAACCACTCTGGATAGTGAGTTACTTGCAGGAATCCGGCATCCAACTGCTTGGTGACCTCTTCCTTGATCTTCAGGGCCCATTCCGGCTTCGTGCGCCTGAGCTTCTGTTTCACAGGTACGGCCTCAGACTTTGTTGGTAACCGATGCACAACCAAGTCCGCGTCTAACCCGGGCATATCCTCGTATGACCATGCAAACACGTCAGAATAAGATTTAAGAAAATCAATCATCTGTTTTCTCAATAATGGTGACAGCTTTTTACCAATTTGGAGGATCCTTGGTTGTGCTATTTCACCTATGTTAATTGGCTTTGTTTCCTCAATGTTAGCCTGGAGACCCTTTTCGTGCCTTTCCAATGCAAGTTGGATTTCAAGCGGGGTTTCCCATGATTCATCGTCGTCCTCATGCTCGAAAGGCTCACAGGGGACGATGTTTGAATCTTCTTGCTGCGATGGGCGAGTGCCCCAACCTGACGTGTCGAGTTCTTGCTCGTTTTCAGGATTGGACACTGGCTCATGCATTTCATTTATTATTGCCATCTGGACTGGCTTTTCAATTTCTTTTTGTTCTTTTTGTTCACTTATGGCAATCTTATTACCTATCCCGTGCCCCAGATCTTCCAGGTGTGCGTCGGGATTGACACTAAGATTGCGATGCTCAAGTTGCTTATTTTTGTTATTTTCATTTTCAAACAGATGCAAGTAGTAGGAAGCATTGAGATATTCATTAAAAATTTCAGCAGTAGCTACAACAGAAATCTCAGAGGTGGTAGAAACCCCCTTTGGGATAGCAGCTTTGCTGATAGCAAAAGGCATGGCGCTCCAATTCTTCAGTGGTGCCCCGCCTTCCTTGTTGATGACAATCGTCTTCTCTGGTTCTCCAGCTAGTACCATGTTGGCGCTCTCGTCAGAAGAGATGTAGATAGGATCATGTGCTGCGCCTCCTGCCGGTTTGTTCTGGCTCCTCTCTGATCGGGGGCCAGACTCTGACGATACCCTTACCCATGATCCACTGAGGGCGATTGCCCATGGTATCTCATCCTCGGGTGGCGCGCATGCGATGGTGACTTCATTGGCTGGGTCAACTCTGGGGGGTGCAAACATTATGGGTATTCCAGTCGGTATCCCAGGCACCGTAGAAGAGTAAGCTGGGGGTGCCCATTTGCCATAAGCTGCATGGTACACCTCTTCCGGTACTGGCCCTAGCACTTGGGGCATGCTACGGAACATGCGGTTCAGACCGTCGCGAGTTCCGGGGTGCGGGATATGAGGAGGTGGAGGAGGCGACCTTGGCCTGCGAGTTGGCACTCCTGAGCTGTCTCGCCCTTCCATCATGCAAACATACATGATTGGGCCTTCTTCTTTGGATTCCTCAATGGGAGCAGGTGGTGGCGCTTCTATCACAATCGGAGAGTTGACCGGGATCCCGTCAGGGATGAACTGTTCATCTGATGGGGCGAAGGCCATGGTGACTTCGTCAACTGAGTCCAGGGCGACCAGTGCTGGCAGGCCATCCGGCGACCCCTCAGGAGCCAATGGGTCTACCTCTACTGCATCCCCAATCATTTCCATAGATGGTGGCTCCTCCCAGAGCATCTGAGCCAGTCCTTGCAAGTAGTCTTCTTCCATGGCAGGGGTATCCAGAAACTCATCTCCCCACCCTTGGGGGACTATGTTCTCGATAGCCTGGGCCGCTTCACGCTCCATGTTAGAGAAGCGGTGGTACAAGTTCTCGTGTACGCATATGGGCCAGTGGGGGTCTCTTCCTTCAGTTCTGGCTCTTTTCCTTTCGGCACGGTTCCCAAGGAGTCGGGAGTAGTCTTCTGGCTGCGGCCTAAACCCCAGTCCAAACCCAGTGGTCTGCTCATAAGGTTTGATGGCTACCCTGATGCCTTGCTTGTACTTGCCTAGTCCTTCGCCTGCTCTGAGACCCCAGTCTGCGCAGTCGGCAGCACTAAACATGTTCTTTCTTTGCCTCTTCGAGAGTCGTCGCCCCCTTTTAGACTCAGGGATATTATTCACCTGCACCATCTCCACAGCTTGGAAATTGAGTGTGGTGGGTAACTCATAATCCACATAGGGTACTCCAACCCTTTCGAACTCTCGGTGATCCTCAGCATGTACTGTTATGAGTTCGTTGCCTGATACGAACCGGACCATCCTGTGCAGTGTGGAAGATACTGCTCCTGCCTGATGCAGCCAAGGCCTCCCGATCAGCAAGTTAAATGAGGCATTGATATCCATGACCTCAAAGTCCATGGTAAAGGACCTGTCTGCAATTATGATCACCAAAGTGACCTCTCCCAGTGAGTCTCTTCTGGCATTGTCGAAGCCTCTGACATTATGAGCGCTTGGCTTGATCATTGAAGGGTCCAATTGCAAACTGTGAAATGTCCTCATCGGGCATATGTTCAAAGCTGACCCATTGTCAATCATGGCACATTTTACGATGAGATCAGTACATTTCACGGTTATGTAGAGCGGCTTGATGTGATTGCACCCTTCAGATGGTAGGTCTGCTGCAGAAAAGGAGATAGCCTGTGGTGCCATGATTACTGACACCACTGCTCCTAGTCGCTCAGGGTCAATGTCCGCCGGTACATGTGCGTCACCCAGGACCTTCATCAGCACTGCCCGGTGCTTCTCTGAATCAATCAAGAGCCTCATTATGGAAATTTGAGCGGGTATCTTGTTCAATTGCTGGAGGAGATCATATTCGGGAGTGTAGACGCTATGGTGCAAATCTGTGACTTCCTCTTCTGTGGCCCTTCCCTTTCTCTTGAGGGTCGGTGGCAATTCTGTAACCACTTCCCTTTTTCTTTCCTTTTTGCTTCTGCTTCGGCTCCCTCCTCTGGTGTGGGTGGGGGGTCGGTGTTTATGTATCGACCGGATCGGGTGATCCGATCGATTTCTGCTTCAGCGGTGGTGGTGGTGGCTTGGTGGTAGAAAGATTGGGTGAGGTAAGGTGGGGACACCGTGTTGTACGAGGGTGGTTCCAGGTTGAGTTGTGAGAGGTTGAGGGTGGGTGGTTCAAACGAAAGGGAGAATGGGTTTTGTGGGGGCGAGTCCATGATGTCATGGATGTTGAGGGCGGAGGGGTTGGGGAGAGGGGTGGGGTAGAAGAACTCTTGGTCTGTGGGTGGGTGGAAATGCACCAGAGGGAGATCCGTGGGGAAGTCATCGCCGCCTTCTTCAATGACGTTTATTGCCCTACTTTCCACTCGGGAGTTTGCTGCTGATTCGTCTTCCGAGTCTGTACCAGCGGATTCATCTGAGCTCTCATAAGGATCAGGTGGGCTTGCAAGTTCGGAAGCGGATGATGGCTCCCCTTCTACTGCGACATGGGGGAGGCCAGGCCACTCGGGCGTGCCATGGGAGAGGGATTCATAACTTGGTTCATCCGATAGGAGATCGGTGAGGGACTGCGAGTCTGGCTCTGACGTTGCAGACGTATACTCAGGCGGCCATCCAGTAGACATCTGCGGGGGTACCCTTGAACTTCCCACTGATGCATCGGTGTCCTGTGGCCCATCTCGAAACCAAAGTCCTTCAGAACTGCCCACTCCTTCCCTGCATGGAGGGGACGGGGAATCACTGATCCATCCGCACTGCATGGGGTTCCATGGCCCCGTGACTTCCTCACTGCTCTGAGGCTCATCCTCGATCATACAGATGTAGACATTTGTATTCTCCTTGACTGCAATTGCTGTCGAGTGGGTTTCTTCTTGAAGCTGCACCTTCACTGTCTGCCCTGGTTGGCCAATCAGTACAGACGGGTCAAACTGCCCAGTGCCCCGATCACAGCTCACCTGATTAGCTGACTTGCTAGTTGAGGCCTTAGAATGATCTGGGAGAGGATTGGTGGTGACGCCCGCTGCTGGGGTCTGAGCCTGTGGTGCTGGGGGGTCGACCGTGATGCGCCTGCTATCAATTAGGTCTTGGATATCGTGCCTCAGATCCCAGCACCGATTAGTGTGATGCCCCGGAGCACCAGAGTGGTACTCGCACCGTTCTGCCGCATTGTAGCTTCTGGCATTGACCAGTCTGGGATTCGGGGGTTTGATTTGCAAGTACCCTTTCTTCAGCAACGTAGGTAGCAACTCTGCTGGCGCATACGGTAGTGGGGTGAAAACCCATTTCATCCTGGCTTCGAATTCTTCTTTCGTCTTTCTTACCCCTTGGTAAGCTGTCTGCCCGGTCCCTTGGGGTGCCACTGCCTCTGGTCCTTGGGAGAAGTGATAAGGCTGTGCCGGGTGCACGTAGTTCACTGCCTGCTGTTCTTGCCTTCGGGGCTCTTGTCCCTGGTTTCTGCTAGCCTGTCCTGTCACTGGCCTCCTTGGCGCGGAGCTCTGTCCATTGCCATCTATTTTCCCAGCTCTTACTGCATCCTCAATCCGATCTGCAGTCAAAATTAGGTCGTTGAAATTCGAGGTACTTTGCCCCAGCAGCAAAGTGAAGAACGGCTGTCCCAGTGACGCGATGAATAGAGATGTCATCTCTTGTTCCAACAATGGCGGCTGTACCAGTGTGGCCAACTCCTTCCAGCGTTTGGCATATTCTCTCACCGACTCTTGGCTCTTTTTTGCTAGCCTCTGCAATTCTGCCCTTGTCTGCACTATCTGACTGTTGAGGCGGTACTGCTGGATGAAGACTGCTGCCAAGTCATTCCATGTCTTTATCTTAGCCTTGTCTAGACTCAGGAACCAAGAGTAAGCGGCCCCAGTCAATGACTTTTGGAAGAACTGCACCATGATTCGCTCTTCCTTGGCGTACTGGCACATGTCGCCTGAGTACGACCTTAAATGGTTCAATGGGCACCCGGTGCCGTCAAATTGGTGCAACTCAGGGCATTTGAACTTAGCCGGGAGTTGGATGTCTGAAAAGAAACAAAGGCTTTCCAGGGTAGCCTCACTTTGCACTGTGCTGGGTTGGAGCTGTTTGAGCTGCTCCTTCAGGGCGGCCATTTCTGTTCGGTTCTCCTCCCTTACTGTTGTCAGTTTCTCCTCAAACTGCAATTCCTGGGTTCTGTACCAGTCCTCATCACCCTGTCCCAGATGGATAGGCAGAAATTGATCTGGTTGTGCCACATGAAATGGTGCTGCCGGCGGTGGTGGTGGTGCCAGGGGAGGGGAATTAATGGACGTGGCGGTGGCGCCACTTCTGCTTGTGGTGGGAACTGTGGCTGCGGCTGCTGGGCAACTGGTGCTGCCGGTGGGGCCTGCCTCAATTCCCTCAGTTCTGTCATTAGTTCCTGGATGATGGAACCCATACTGTCCATCCTTTGCTGCATCTCATTGACCACTTGGGTATGACTGGACTCTGCCGGATGCTGCCCTGGTGGCGTCTGTTCTCCTTGCTGTTCCATATCGAGCCTTCTCCTCGATCTTAACAAGTACGGACTTCTGAAAGCAATTTTTGGTACCTGGTGGGACAATTTGCAGGCATTAGTGCAATTTTACACAAATTGATTACACAATTTTATCTGATTGAATTTATTCATTTATTTATTTATTTTTTTGTTTTATGATATGATTTGACTAACTGATCTATTTTAGCTACCCTAAGGCAACAAGGGAAGAGAACCTCAATGAATTTGAAGACTGATCTATTTTAGCTACACGCAGGTAACAAGGGAAGAGAACCTTAATGAATTAACTGATCTATTTTAGCTACCCATAGGTAACAAGGGAAGAGAACCTTAATGAATTAACTGATCTATTTTAGCTACCCATAGGTAACAAGGGAAGAGAACCTTTAATGAATCTTGAAGAATGATCTATTTTGGCTGTCCCAAGACGACCGAGGAAGAGAACCCTAAAGAATTTGGAAGACTGATTTTTTTTTTGATTGGATTTGGACTAACTGATCTATTTTAGCTACCCTAGGGCAACAAGGGAAGAGAACCTTATTTTTCTGAAAGCTGATCTATTTTAGTCGCTTGGAAGCGACTGGGAAAGAGAACCCTGGTGACTGAATCTATTTTAGCTACCCGCAAGTAACTGGGAGAGAGAACCCTAACGAATCTTGAAGACTGATCTATTTTGGTTGCCTTAAGACGACCGGGGAAGAGAACCCTAATGACCGAATCTATTTTAGCTGCCCGTAGGTAACTGGGAGAGAGAACCCTATTTTTTGAAAACGGATCTATTTTAGTCGCTCGGAAGCGACTGGGAAAGAGAACCCTTTTTTTGAAAACTGATCTATTTTAGTCGCTCGGAAGCAACTGGGAAAGAGAACCCTAAAAACCGGATCTATTTTAGCTACCCGCAGGTAACTGGGAGAGAGAACCCTATTTTTTGAAAACTGATCTATTTTAGTCGCTCGGAAGCGACTGGGAAAGAGAACCCAAATAAACGGATCTATTTTAGCTACCCGCAGGTAACTGGGAGAGAGAACCCTAAATGAATTAGCTGATCTATTTTAGCTACCCGTAGGTAACAAGGGAAGAGAACCTTTAATTTAAAGGGGTTTTGTTTGAGCTCAGAATCACGGGGTTGGACCAATGTAGGGTCTCCGCAGGGGGTGAGCTGAAAAGCAGCACCCAGGCGTACCTCAACCAATCTCCAGTTCATTCACTGGCGGCGTCGGCGCCTAAATTCGGCTAGTAGTTCCCGGGCGTGCCTTAGCTAGTCGTTGGTTTAATCACCATTGACTTCGGCGCCTCACAAGGGGAAGGCTATACTAGGACGTTCATCCACCAAACGGTTTAATCACCGGCGGCTTCAGTGCCCCAAAGTTTCGGCTAGTAGTTCCCGGGCGTGCCTTAGCTAGTCGTTGGCTTAATCACCATTGACTTCGGCGCCTCACAAAGGGGAAGGCTATACCAGGACGTTCATCCACCAAACGGTTTAATCACCGGCGGCTTCAGTGCCCCAAAGGTTTGACCGAATGATCTTGGGAAGATACAGACGGGTGTGATCTGAGCTCAAGGTCTTGGGTGTTTTTAAACACTTGCGGGGCTTTGCGATCTCAATGAAAGAGATGCGGTTAAAGGAAATTAGGTGGTTGCAGCGACCAGGAATATTGCAATTATCTGAGAAGAGGTGGTCTGTTGGAGACCGAGTTGCCCTATTGGAGGGAATTAATTCTTTCATTTCTTGTTCTTGTTTTGTTAAGTTTGAACAACATAGCATAGTAAAAATAAATTCATGCTTCAATCAAAAAAGTGCCGCCGCGGCACAAAGTACATCATCATGCTTATCAAAATACAACAAAGCCAAAGTCTAGCTAGGTTGGTCATCATCATAGTGGGAGGACACGTCTTGCCTCCTCAAGGCTCGCAGAAGCTTGTTCCGCAGACGTCGGTCCTCCTCAGCGCGCTTACGCACTAATTCCATTTCATGTTGCAAGGCCGTATTGGCCTGCCTACTCTCCCGTTCCGAATCCACATAAGCTGAATGGATACGGGAGTGGGTCTCCTGCAGTTTGGCCACCCTATCCCTATATGTGTTAGGGGGCGGAACTGGAATGTGGCCTGATGCGACAGGCCGAAGAGGTGGGGGGCCGTTGTGGCCAAATTCCCGAGCTATCCACTGCTTGTAATCTTGAAAGTGCGATTCGGTGAAAACGTCTTCTCGATATACGCAGACTGTCTTCCACTCTGTCAACAGTTGGGTCCTTAGTCCCTTGGTGAGTGGACCAATCAAGCTGCTCATGTCGTCCTTGACTGGGATTCCCTGCGGTTTCCCAAACTGTCTCAGAACCCGAATCGGATAGTACGGCACGGCATGGGTGAGGCCTATCAAGGCAAGTCCCTCTCTTTTCTTGAAAGCTATGGTGGGGGTGTAGGGGATGTTGTATGTACCCCACCATCTAATGTCTGTTTCTCCCTTCAGGTGGAGAAAGTGGTTAAACCAATCCTCACGAGTGGGTAGGTCTGGTTTGATCTCTCTTCGAGCCAACCAATAGATGTTGTCGCCAGTTGCCTTGTAATATGCACTGACTGGTGATGACACCATCAGGTGGTCTTGCAGCCAAAGGTGGAGGAGGGGAGCGCACCCTTGAAACCTCCGGGTTCCTTTTTTGGACAAAGTCAGGGAATGGAACAATTGAGCTAGGATCAGTGGCATGATTCGGTACCCTGCCCTGAGTTGATCCACAATTTCCATGAGGGCCAAATTAATGGTGTCTCCCCCAGTTGGAAAGAAGATTTGTGACAGAACCACAAGGGTGAAGGTGTCAAACCAAGCCCGGGGTCTTTCCTGCTTCTTGTTTCTTATCTTTTCAGCAAGGAATGTTTTGGAGACCCTAGTGAATGATTTGTCACCTCCTAAGGTCTGGAATTCTCCCCTTGAGAGGCCAAAGAAAGCGCAAGCTTCATTCTTGTAGCTTTCTTTGAGACTTGGCCTAGCGGGTTCTCCTAAGTCGCGAAATCGGAGGAACAGGTCAAGTTCCTCAATTGTGGGGGTCAACTCATTGATCCCGAATCGAAACACTGAAAGCTGGGGATCCCAGAAAAGCAAAGCTGCTTGGATCATATCCCAGTTAATCGGCACGTTTAACAGGGACAAAGTCTGTCCCATGTGGTATTTGTGCTCCCATTCAATCTGCTCACTCCCTTGGAGCTGCCTTGTCCAAGGACGGATCCAGGGGGTATCCCAGGCACACTTTTCTATCCTAGGGAAACGGGTTCTCTCAGGTGAGGATGAAGATGCCATGCCAACTATCCGATTGAAATTCCAAATCAGTTTGAGGTTCCACACCAAACTCTTAATCAGTCCTAAGACATGCACATTTTCAAGCAAAAGACTAATCCCTAGCAGTTCTATCATGCTTCACAAAATAAAGCAAGAAACAGTGCGGAATTTAACTCAGGCACACATGGTGTGCGGTCCTAAGGGTTGGCGCCAATGGAGGCGCGACTCCTAGACGTACTTGTGTAGAGGAGCACATTCAAGTCCTGATCAGTCTTTCTGTCTTTCATCTGTTCTTTCATCTGCTTCCGGTGTCGGACCACGGCAAAATTACAACTTGCCATCGAGGGCGAAGGTTTACAAGATATTTACCAAAAACTTCAAAGAACTCATCCTTAAGGCTGTTGGGAGCCAAAAGGGAGGATACAAATTGCTTTCCAAGCGGGTAGGCTAAAAATTCCTAGATCTAGGGTTTAGTGCCCATGTTCTGATCTGGCATGCTTTCATCTGCTTGTCTGATCTGGCCGGCTTTCGTCTGCTCTAAAAGACCGATCTGGACTTAAAGTGCTCCCAGCAGACTCTAATGGGTCAAGCCCCATAGCATACAGGACTCCATGCATGGATCTGGGGTGGTTCCCCTGATCATGGTTAGGTGAGCTTCCTAAGCTAGGGCCGAGGTAGCCCAGCATCTAGGGTTTACTCCATTTGATGCAAAAAGCGGGGGTTGCTGCCCCTGATGGACTCTGAGTTTTATTCCAATTTTATTCATCATTCACATCCTACTCACCCTCTCATGCTCAACGCAAGGTTCATTCAGAAACGTTAGGTGGGGAAGGATACCCAGCCCGAGACATAAGCCTACAAGGGTCTGGACCAGTACTGGATCCTCGCGTGCCACGGCAAGAAACCAGTGGTGCTAATGGACTCCAGAAAACTGGGGGGATGGGTTTACCCTGCTTTCCCCGGCAAGCCACGGGAGCGTAGGTGCTAATACCATCCCAAAGATCAGTTCATAGGAATCAGAAGGGTAGGCTGCTAGAGAGGTCTAGGTTTGGTAAAGAAGTAGCAATATCCGATTTCACTCATCTACCAAGGGTCGGATCATTCACGCAGCCTCCCTCGTGCGTGTCACCCCACGCAGTTTATCACACAAGCACGACAAATAAAAAATCCATCCACGGTGTGGTGGTGTGCCCGTGTGTGCAGTTGGGCTGCGTGTTGTGTCTACACAGGTGAGATTTGTCTAGATTTTGTTGGTAAAGGGATTGTTACTGTCTCGTATAATAAGGTGCAGAATTAGCACGCAATACGAGGTCCTGGGAGAGTCCCCAGGTAAGTGGGGGGTCACAAAGGACCGCTTAAATCCCACTTGCCTTAGGCAATTATCGCGTCCCTTTGACAGGACTCCCCAGAACGCGTAATTACGCGTATTCTGTATCTTACTAAACGAGGTAGTAAGAAACCCTAAACGTCAACAAAATCTCTCTTTATGCTGACTCATCTAACTAGGGTCCTACTGGGCTGAAACTTCCCCAGTGGAGTCGCCAGGCTGTGCGCGCGTGGGAAACGCGGCACGGGGTAATTCGGAGTCGCCACCGCCTGATGGGGTGCATGCGGACACCTGGGTGCCTAATCCTGTCTATTAGGGCTTTTGGTCTGCGGCTTGAGATTCTAAGTCTGTTCTCGGTTGTGGTCCGGGGAAGTCCGTAGACACCCCGGTCCACCCCGTCGGATGACGGGTCCCGTGGGTTCCCTGGTTTGAGTCAGCTTCCATTGGTCTGACCCGATTCCTAATCTGATATGCAGTTTGGTTAAGTCTGGCGGGACCACCTGAGTGGTGTGGGTCCCTTTAGTTGCTTTTATCTTGATTACTTAGGTGATCTGAGTCTGGTTGGGTGGGCCCCGTTGGAAGGCCCACGGTATCCTTGGTGGGCTTAGTGAAGCCCGTGTACCCTTGTGGACCTCAGTTTAGCCTGAGAGGTCCTTTGGCTTTGGTTAGTTCAACATATTTTACTTTAAGTTCAGATTTGAAGATTAAGTGTTTTTCATGCACAAGTGGGCCGGACTGGTTTGTGGGCCCCTAAGGTGGGCCCACATGGTGGCCAAGTATTTTTATTAGATTTATCTTTTTAATCTACCAAAGTGAGCTGGACACTGGGCTTGGGGCCCGCAGTCCAAATCTGGGCTTGTAAGCCCCAGTTACCGGAAGTTAGGGTTTGCACCCTTCCTTGGTTCGGTTGGTGGGCTTTGGCGGGCCCGGTAGGCCCTTGCCCTTGGTCTCGGCCAAACCACGCAATTCATGCATCAATTTCACATAACAAGGCTCGGGTGGGCCGCATTGGGTTTGGCCCGCCCGGTTCAAATTGTTCATTTTGCTTAAGTTATTCTAACGGCATGCTTTTGGTGTTTATTGGGCTTGGTGGGCCCCGTTGGAAGGACCACTGGAAGTCAAGTTGGACCGGGAGTCCAAGTCCCATGTCGGGTTTCCGGGTGACCCAGAAACCCTATTGGTTTATCTGGTTCGGTTCAGAAATATCATTCACATCTAGCAATAATCACACAAAAAGACACAAGATAGACACTCTGTCAGAAAAAAAACCGGCTCATTGTGCTGGGTCCAAGGGGAGGTACCCGGGGGCCCTGTGGGCGAAGCGAAGCGGAGCCCACAGGGTGGGGTACCTCCCCATACCAAGGTACGAGTTGGATGCGCAGCGAACCAAGGGGTGGGGGGTGCGGGGGGGGGGGGGGGGGGGGGGGGGGGGGGGGCGAAGCCCCCCGCGGTATGGTAAGGGGTATTTTTGGAATTTTCAAAAAAAAATAACAATTCGGCCTGTTTTGGACCTGGCGCTCACCTCCTGAGGTGAGCGCCAGGTGGGCGCCAGATGGGCGCCAGAATCGGGCGAAATTTTTACCTGGCGCTCACCCGATACCAGGTGAACGCGAGCTGGGCGGGAGGTGAGCGCGAGATGGGCGCGAGAATTTCACTTGGTTTTAGGTGGGCGCGAGCTGAGCGCCAGGTGGGCGCCAGCTCGGCTAGAAGTGAGATGAAAGGGGCGCCCACCTCCTAGGTGAGCGCCAGGTGGGCGCCAGGTGGGCGGCAGGTCACTGCAATTTTCAACTCTCTGTTTTTTTGAGATCTCCAACTCTAGCCGATTTTTTTAGGTCTGTAACTGTTCCACTAGCCTCCTAACATGCTCAGAACACCTCCCAACTAATCTTGGATTTAATCTAACTACATTTTATTTCAAGGTTTTGAAAACCCAGAAAACTTACAATACAAACATGCATTCAAAATACTCCCCGAATAATATGCCCAGGACACTTCCCCGGGCTTCGACCACTCCCCCAGAAGGTACTTAAACTTATTAAAACTAGTCTAAGCATGATTCATGCTTCATCCCACAACCCAAAATCTCTCAAAAAGAAAAAAAACAAACCTGATAAAAAAACAAACAGGTACAGACTCATAAATAGCTTAAAAAGGGGGGGTGATGGGAGCATGCTCAAGGGTGCACAAGTAGAAAACGGCATGTTTGCAAGTCCAGCCACGTAAAAACAACAAAAAACCACATGCAGACATTATATGCACTTTCCTCCACCCGACTGGACCTCGAACATGCACACTAATACCCGAAGAAGGGAAGGAGGAGGGGGGGTTTACAGGGGTACATTAGATGGCGGGCACTTGGGGAACATGCTCCCTTCTCGACGTGAATAGCACATGCATCTTCCTCGTCCTTGCTGGGTGGTATTTATCGGATGGAAGTGAACAGAAAAAAAAACACAGCAAGCTTTCATGGCAGTGGATTCATACCACTGAATAAGACCGGCTTACTAAAGAAAACATGCATACTCATATATGTATAACCCAATGTAACAGGGATGTTTACCTGGTGGTTCTTGAGTTCTGGAGCTGAGTGGGGGAGCCTCCTCGAAGTCGGACAGCGGCCGGAGCCTCCTCTTTACCGCACCAACAGTAGCAAGCTTCCACTTGCTTGGGTGGAAATGGAGAAGAACCAAAGGGGGTGATGCACTTGGGGTTTTCTGGGAAGCAAGCAGGGGTGAAGAGAGGGGCTTCGGGTGAAGGAAGAAGAAAATCAAACAAAAAAGCCCTTCGAACCCTCCAACACTTAGTTTTTTTTTCCAAAAATCTTCCAACCCCCTGCGCGAAAAGTCGCGCGGGTTATATAGACCAAGAAAAAAAGGTGCCGCCCACCTTGGCGCCCAGCTCAAGGTGGGCGCAAGCCCGCTCGCCACGTCCGCGCGAGCGGCATAATGATGAAAATCATTTAATGCCGCCGCTCGCCGGACGTAAAAATCTTTAAAATTCAGATTTATTCCCTGACAATTTTTGGTAAAATCCGATATTCTCGGATTTTTACAGATTTAGTCCCTGGGATATTTCGAATGTTCGGATATTTACGGATTTGATCCCCGAGATATTTTCCTGCGCAACTCGCCACGTGTGCAGCTTTTTGCCACGTGCGCAGATTGCCGGTTTTGCTGCTCGGGAATTTCGTCAGCTCATATTTTCTTCATCCGGACTCCGATTTGGGCAAACTTAGTTTCATTAGAATCGTATCGGAGCCCTCCATCCCATGACCTAGGGGTAGGCCTCCGGATCGGATTTTAGCAGAAAGTCAACTTTTGGCTCTGCTCAAGTTTGACCGCCCGCAGAACCTTCATCCGGACCCCGATTCCTGCAAACTCAGTTGCGTTGGAACCGTGTCGAGATTCTCTATCCAATGACCTCGGGGTTGGCCTCTGGATCGGATTTTAGCAGAAAGTCAACTTTTGGCTCTGCTCAAGTTTGACCACCCGCAAAACCTTCATCCGGACCCTGATTCCTGCAAACTCAGTTGCGTTGGAACCGTGTCGAGATTCTCTATCCAATGACCTAGGGGTAGGCCTCTGGATCGGATTTTAGCAGAAAGTCAACTTTTGGCTCTGCTCAAGTTTGACCACCCGCAGAACCTTCATCCAGACCCCGATTCCTGCAAACTCAGTTGCGTTGGAACCGTGTCGAGATTCTCTATCCAATGACCTAGGGGTAGGCCTCTGGATCGGATTTTAGCAGAAAGTCAACTTTTGGCTCTGCTCAAGTTTGACCACCCGCAGAACCTTCATCCGGACCCCGATTCCTGCAAACTCAGTTGCGTTGGAACCGTGTCGAGATTCTCTATCCGATGGTATAAAGCTAGGTACTTGGCACGGAATTCGAGGAAAAGTCAACTCTTGGCTTTTCCTTAAGTTTGACCGCCCGCCGAACCTTCATCCAGACCCCGATTCCTGCAAACTCAGTTGCGTTGGAACCGTGTCAAGATTCTCTATCCAATGGCATAAAGCGAGGTGGCCAATTTTCACTTGATCAAAAAGTCAACTTTTCACCCCTTAGGGTTTGACTTTCTGTCCAGGGTTTGTATTTTTGGTTTTTCTGGGAGCGCAAAAATGAGGTGCTTACACCTGTCTCAAATTTTGTTAGTACCTATAGAAGTTCAAGTGAAATCTAGTCAATTAGAATTTATTTGTTTTATGCAAAATTATGTGCAAATTCAAGTAATTTCTCCTTTGTTGAAACCTTTTGGGGATTCACCAAATGTTCGGATTTTTCTTCCAGAAGTGGGTCCATGGCGGGACCAGTAATCTTTGGGTCAGTCACCTGACACTCTCATTTAGACTTAGGAAAATGTGCCATCTGGCACTCCCTGTAAGTGTCTCAACATTTTGGCCTTTAATGGCATGCCCCTGTTGGAAATGAGGGGAGTTATTTCGGGTTCAGGGGGTTTCTTTGGTACTGCCCCGCCCTGGCTTTTCTTTGATTTTCTCTCTCTCTTTTTCTTTCTCCTTTTCCCTTACCCTTGGTTGGGGGTTGTGTAAGGGATTTTTTCTTTGATTGATTCTCTCATTTGGGTTTGGTGCCCCATCCCAGTTTTAGGGCCCTGACAATTTCCATGGATCATGACACACAATGATCAGAGAGGACTTATCCGTAGGACGAAATGTAGGCTTTGTTTCCAGTGTTTAGAAATGAAGGATAAACAGGCTCAAACCCTATACAGCTTCACTCTATGGGTAACCATTATGTCTAGCCAAAGTTCTTCTCTGTCTTTTATGGTTCTGTCATTGCCAGCTTGCCCAAGATTCGATGTTACATTCTCTGCAATCAAAAAGGACTTCATAGTAGGACGAAATGTAGGCTAGGCTCAAGGGTTCAAAAGAAAGGACATAAAGGCTCGAAATTGACGTATGGGTTAATAGCCATGTCTTGTCCACCACCTTTTTTGTTAGGGCTTGCTTCACCTTTGTTCCTGCAACTTAGCTTCTTCTCATTTTTTCCATTTTTGTTCTTTTCTTTCTTTCCCTTCTTTCTTGGGCATTCTGCCCCAATTCTTGATTCTTGCCCTCGGGGTTTGCCCCAGCTTTCGTTCCCTTCTCTCTTTTTTTCTTTTCTTTTCTTTTCTTTTCTTTTCTTTCGAGGGACTGCCCCCAGTTCTTTTTTGAAGTTCTTGCTTTCTGGGGGCTCTTTCCTTTCCTCATTTCTGTCCCCTTTGTTCTTAGGGTGCTTTTCGCTTTGCCCTATCTCCACCTTTCCCCTTTTTGCGCCTCCGACTGTATGAATCTTTATGCCCCAGTTTTGGAGACAAGACATGGTAGGTTAAATGAAGGAATTGTTAGGCTCAAAGTGTTTTGCTAGGGTTTCATCTTGTGTCAGATGATTTTGAGAGAGGATCAAGGATGGCCTTTCTTCCTTTCACAGAGAATGTAACACTTAATTACTTTTGCATGATTAGCTGGTTCGAGAACCATTCTTTTTCTTTGTTCATTATTTTTGCTTTTGCTTTTTGACTTTTTGACTTTACCCCAGTTTGGGGTGGTTAGACATAACGTGGGTTAGAAATGAGACGATCAAGCTCAACACGTTTAACTAGCGGAATTTATTTGAAGTATCTTAGCCAAAAGATGGCCTCTCATCACTTCATTGAGATCATTGATCCTGGATCATGTCAGTAACCCTTGACTGGTATGGGCACCTTGCCATTTCTTTTCTCTTTTCCTATATCACAATTTGCCCCTTTGTTTGGCACGGACGAGTTCAAATGCGGTGTTGGGGGATCCTTTTAGCTATGTTGAAACCTGCACAGTTCGTGCTGTATGGCACGTTTCCATTTGTTAAATTTTGATTGTTCAGGTTTGTCCCAAGATCACGGTCATGCCTGGGTGTCGCCGAACACTTCAGTGATTTCCCCCAAAAGATTTCATAATTTTGCAAAAAGAAATATGCTGTCTAGTTCAGAGTTTAAAAGAAAAAAAAGCATAAGCAAAACAGGAAATCAAACTATGCAAAAGGGTAGCCGATGTAATCGGCGTTCTTGGGATTCAATTGCATGCCACGGCCGAGAGCTTTCAAGTGCTCTTCTCATCATCATCCCCTCCTTCTTGTGGGGAGATGGGTGGTTCGGATATCCGAACCTGTGCTAGCATGTCAGAGATGTCTTGTCCTTCAATGGACCTTGGCTTCTCGAGCATTTCCTTCAAGAATCCTTGATCAATTAGATCTTGAATGTCATGCCGTAGGTCCCAGCACCGGCTTGTGTGGTGTCCGGGAGCACCAGAATGGTACTCGCACCGCTCCGCAGCATTGTAGCTTCTGGCATTAACCAATCGAGGGTTCGGGGGCTTAATCCGCACATACCCCTCCTTTAGCAGCATTGGTAGTAACCCAGCCGGTGTATATGGTAGTGGGGTGAAAACCCTCCTCAATCTGGCCTCCATTTCTTCTCTTGTCCTCCTTGGTGGGCCCTCTGAATGATCCATCCTTTTGTTGTGCTGCCCTTTGCTACGGTAGACAGCTGGCTTCTTCGGGGGCTGGGGAACATCTGCCGCTATGGCTTTTCCTTTCTCCTTTTGCCCTCAGCCATCTGCTATGGTTAGTGGATGGCTCGCTTCTTGGCGGCTTAAGGGTATCCTTTCCTTCATGCTTTCGATTTCTTCTTCAAGAACCCTTACTTTGACTCGCAGCTTGAAATCTTCTTCCCTCCATGCTTCCCAGCGTTTATTCCACGCTTCTTCTCTGTCCTGTATTATTTGCCATAATATACGGAAAAGGTCAACCATCTCGCGAACCATCAGAAGCATTCCTGAAGTGCTATCCATGTTGACTGTTGACACGGTTCCTGAGGGTAGAGATAAACATTAGAAGGCAGAATACATGATGTGAAATGCCAAGATGCATGATGATGCTGAGGACTTCAATTAATCTCTTTTTTTTTTTTTTTTCAATTTGGCGGAGGGTCGATCTTGAGCTCCCCAGCTTCCAGAAGATCTTGGACGGCATGACGAAGGCTCCAACATTCATTAGTGTCATGCCCTGGTGCTCCTCTATGGTAACCACATGCCTTGGCTGGGTCATACCCTTTACTCGCGGACGCCCTTCTACTTGGTGGAACCTGCTCCAGGTGTCCTTCTTGCAACAAGGTGGGCAGTATTTCTGCCAGGGTATATGGGAGCTGTGTAAACACACGGTTCTTTCTTCCTTCCTTGGTCAGAGGCTCCTTTAGCCGAGCCGGGGCGCTACTGGCATGGGGACGGTCACTTCCTCTCTTGCGCTTGGCAGATCGGACCTGGTTGATCGTTCCTTCATATCCTATGCCTTCTTTCCCCCCATGGGAGAATCCTGTCACCAAGCCTCCTATCTTTCCATCCCTAACCGCATCTTCGATCCTGCCTGCCGCCATGATTAGGTCGGTGAAGTTCGCGGCACACTGTCCTAACAACATGGTGAAGTATGGTTGCCCCAATGATGGGATGAATAGAGAAGTCTGTTCTTGTTCAAGGAGCGGGGGTTGCACCACACTTGCTAGTTTCATCCATCTTTTAGCGTAGTCTCTCACAGACTCGCTATTTTTCCTTGATAACCTTTGCAATTCTGCCCGGGTTTGAACCATTTGGCTATTCAAATGATACCGTTGGATGAACACAGTGGCCAAGTCATTTCACGCCTTAATTTTGATTTTATCCAGACTCAAAAACCAAGAGTAAGCTGCGTCAGTCAACGACCTCTGGAAGAACTGTACCATGATTTGTTCTTCCTTGGCATACTGGCACATGTCGCCAGAATATGCTCTTAGGTGGTTCAGTGGGCAACCCGTGCCATCGAATTGGTGTAGCTCAGGACATTTGAACTCAGCTGGGAGCTGGATGTCCGAAAAGAAGCAGAGGCTTTCGAGCGTAGCCTCGTTCTGCACTGTACTGGATTGGACCTGTTTGAGGAGTTCTCTCATGGTGGCCATTTCTGCCCTGTTTTCTTCTCTTACTGTTGCCAATTTTCCTTCAAACTGCACTTCCTGAGTTCTGTACCAGTCTTCGTCATCCTGCCCCAGTTGAGCCGGTGCGAACTGATCTTGCTGTATGATATGGGAAGGTGCTGCTAGTGGTGGCTGTAGTGGTGCCTCGGGAGGAGGATGCCCCGGGTATAGTGGTGGTGCCATCTCTGCTGGTGGTGGGAGATGTGGCTGTGGCGACTGGGTGGCCGGCACTGCGGGTGGAACTTGCTTCAGCTCTCTTAGTTCTGCCATTAGCTCCTGGATGACGGACCCCATGCCGTCAATTCGCTGTTGCATCTCATCCACTACTGGCCCATGGCTAGATTCTGCCGAGTGTTGCCCCGGCGGTGTCTGCTCTCCTTGTTGGTCCATATCGGGCCTTTTCCTTGATCTTAACAGGTATGGACTTCTGCAAGCACTTTCTTGGTACCTTGGGATAGTTAACAAGCATTAGTGCAATTTCACATAAATTGATTGTACAACTTTATCTGACTTATTTATTTTGTTTTCTGATATGTTTCGCCTAACTGATCTATTTTAGCTACCCGTAGGTAACAAGGGGAGAGAACTTGACTTTTGGAAACTGATCTATTTCAGACGCTCGGAGACGACTGGGAAAGAGAACCCTGGTGACCGAATCTGTTTTAGCTACCCGTAGGCAACTGGGAAAGAGAACCCTATTTTTTGAAAACTGATCTATTTTAGACGCTCGGAGGCGACTGGGAAAGAGAACCCTATATTAGACGCTCTGAGCTCTATGCCTTGGGTGTTTTTAAACACTTGCTGGGTTTTGTGATCTCCATGGGGGGATGCAAATAGAGGAAATTAGGTGGTCGCAGCGACCAGGAATATTGCAATTATTTAAGAAGAGGTGGTCTGTCTGAGACCGAGTTGCCCTATTGGAGGGAATTAATTTTTTTATTCCAAGTTTTTGTCTTGTTAAAATTTAAACAATATAGTAGCGTGAAAATGAAACCATGCTTCAATTAAGAGGTGCCGCCGCGGCGCCAAGTATATTATGTTGATCACAAATACGACAAACCATCGGTACACGCACACCCTCGTCCATTCTGCCAATAACTATGCCCTCAGTCCCTTAGTGAGTGGACCAGTCAGACTGCTTAGGTTGTCTTGGATCGGGACTCCCTGCGGTTTCCCAAACTGTCTCAGAACCCGAATCAGGTAGTACGGCACGGCATGGGTAAGGCCTTATCAAGGCAAGTCCCTCTCTCTTCTTGAAGGCTATAATGGGGGTGTAGGGGATGTTGTATGTGTCCCACCATCGAATGTCTGTTTCTCCCTTCAGGTGGAGAAAGTGGTTGTACCAATCCTCACGAGTGGGTAGGTCTGGTCGGATCTCTCTTTGAGCCAACCGATGTATGTTGTCACGGACTAGGCCGTAGTGTGCACTGACAGGTGATGACACCATCAGGTGGTCTTGCAGCCAAATGTGGAGAAGGGGAGTGCACCCTTGAAACCTCCGAGTTCCGTTTTTGGACAAAGTTAGGGAATGGAACAGTTGAGCTAGGATCAGTGGCATGATTCGGTACCCTGCCCTGAGTTGATCCACAATTTCCATGAGGGCCAAATTAATGGTGTCTCCCCCAGTTGGAAAGAAGATTTGTGACAGAATCACAAGGGTGAAGGTGTCAAACCAAGCGCGGGGTCTTTCTTGCTTTTTGTTTCTCATTTTCTCAGCTAAGAATGTTTTAGAGACCCGAGTAAATGATTTGTCACCTCCTAAGGTCTGAAATTCTCCCCTTGAGAGGCCAAAGAAAACACAAGCTTCATTCTTGTAACTTTCTTTGAGACTTGGCCTAGCGGGTTCTCCTAAGTCACGAAATCGGAGGAACAGGTCAAGTTCCTCAATCGTGGGAGTCAACTCGTTGACCCCGAATCGAAACACTGAAAGCTGGGGATCCCAGAAAAGCAGGGCTGCTTGGATCATGTCCCAGTTAATCGGCACATTTAACAGGGACAAAGTCTGTCCCATGTGGTATTTGTGCTCCCATTCAATCTGCTCACTCCCTTGGAGCTGCCTTGTCCAAGAACGGATCCAGGGGGTATCCCAGGCACACTTCTCTATCCTAGGGAAACGGGTTCTCTCAGATGAGGATGAAGATGCCATGCCAACTATCTGATCGAAATTCCGAATCAATTTAAGGTTCCACACCAAGACTCTAAGTCAGTCCTAAGACATGCATAATATTAAGCAAAAGAGATAACCACTAGCAGTTCTATCATGCTTCACCAAAATGAGCAAAAACAAAACAGTGCGGAATTTAACTCAGGCACACATGGTGTGTGGTCCTAGGGGTTAGCGCCAGTTAAGGCGCGACTCCTAGACATACTTGTGTAGAGGAGCACATTCAAGTCCCGATCAGTCTTTCTGTCTTTCATCTGTTCTTTCATCTGCTTTCAGTGTCTGACCATAGCAAAAATTACAACTTGCCATCGAGGGCGAAGGTTTACAGGATATTTACAAAAACTTCAAAGAATTCATCCTTAAGGCTGTCGGGAGCCAAAAGGGAGGATACAAATTGCTTTCAAAGTGGGGTAGGCTAAAAATCCCTAAATCTAGGGTTTAGTACCCTGGCATGCTTTCATCTGTCTGTCTGATCTGGCCGGCTTTCGTCTGCTCGAAAAGACCAATCTGGACTTAAAGTGCTCCCAGCGGACTCTAATGGGTTGGGGGCCCATAGCATACAGGACTCCATGCATGGATCTGGGGTGGTTCCCCTGATCATGGTTAGGTGAGCTTCCTAAGCTAGGGCCGAGGTAGCCCAGCATCTAGGGTTTACTCAATCTGGTGCAAAAAACGGGGGTTGCTGCCCCTGATGGACTCTGAATTTTATTCCAATTTTATTCATCATTCACATCCTACTCACCCTCTCATGCTCGACGCAAAGTTTGTTCAGAAACGTTAGGTGGGGGAGGATACCCAGCCCGAGACATAAGCCTACAAGGGTCTGGACCAATACTGGATCCCCGCGTGCCACGGCAAGAAACCAGTAGTGCTAGTGGACTCCAGAAACTGGGGGGATGGGTTTACCCTGCTTTCCCCGGCGAGCCACGGGAGCGTAGGTGCTAATACCATCCCAAAGATCAGTTTGTAGGAATCAGAAGGGTAGGCTGCTAGAGAGGTCTAGGTTTTGGCAAAGAAGTAGCAGCATCCGATTCACTCATCTATCAAAGATCGGATCATTCACGCATCCTCCCTCGTGCGTGTCACCCCACGCAGTTTTATCATATCAATGCGGGAATTTAAAATTGAGATTTACGCAGTCATCCATCCACGGTGTGGTGGTGTGCCCGTGTGTGCAGTTGGGTTGCGTGCTGTGCCTATACGGGTGAGTTTTGTCTGGATTTAGGTGATAAAGGAATCCCTACTGCCTCGTATAGTAAAGTGCAGAATTGGCACGTTTTACGATGTCCTAGGAGAATCCCCAGGTAAGTGGAGGGTCAAAGGGGACCACTTAAATTCCACTTGCCTTAGGCAATTATCGCGTCCTTGTGACAGGACTCCCCAGAACACGTGTCTACATGTATTCCGTACCTCGCTAAGCAGGGTAGCACGAGTTCCTAAAATATCGCCTAAGTCCCTCTTAAGCTGACTCGGTCCTAAACAGGGTCCTACTGGGCTGAGGGGTCCCCAGCAGAGTCGCCAGGCTGTGCGCGCGTGGGAAACGCGGCATGGGGAAATTCGGAGTCGCCACCGCCTGATGGGGTGCAGGCGGACACCTGGATGCCTAATCCTGTCTAATTAGGGCTCTTTGGTCTGCGGCTTGAGATTCTAAGTCTTGGTTCTCGGTTGTGGGCTGGGGAAGTCCGTAGACACCCCAATCCACCCCGTCGGATGACGCGTCCCGTGGGTTCCCTAACTTGAGTCAGCTTTTCTTTGGTTTCTCACCCGATTCCCAATCCAGCATGCATTTTTGTTGGGTCTTGGTGGGACCACCTGAGTGGTGTGGGTCCCTTTAGTTGATTTTATATTTGCTTATCTTTGGCTTTCTGAGTCTGATTGGGTGGGCCCCGTTGGAAGGCCCGACCGATGTCCTGGATGGGCTTGAGTTGGCCCGTGTGCCCTTAGTGGGCCTCTGTCTAACCCTAGGAGGCCCTGTGGGCTTTGGTTAGTGAATTGATTTGGCTTTAGGTTTAGATTTGAATTATTAGGTTGTTTTCATGCAAAGGTGGGCCGGACGGATCTGTGGGCCCCTTTGGTGGGCCCACATGGTGGCCAAGGGTATTTTAGACTTATCTTGTTTATATTTGAGCCAAATTGGGCCGGTCATTGGGCTTGGGGCCCATGATCCCGGCTTTGGGCTTTGAAAGGCCAGTTCCTTGGAAATTAGGGCTTGCACCCTAACTTGGTTCACTTGGTGGGCTTTAGCAGGCCCGACAGGCCCTGGCCCATGGTCTCGGCCAAACCAGGCATTTTATGCATTCCATACATTCACATCAAGGTATGGGTGGGCCACATTGGGCTTGGCCCGCCCGGTTCAATCGGTTCATTTCACTTAGGTTGTTTAATTAACATGCATTTGGTTCATTGGGCTTGGTGGGCCCCGTCGGAAGGCCCACAAGTGTGCCTGGTTGGACCGGTTGGTCCAAGTCCCATTTTGGGTTTCCGGGCCACCCGGAAACCCTGCTGGTTTACTGGTTTTGGTTCAGATCATCCCCAAATTCGGCTAGGGATCAATAATGCACAAAATTGGGCTTCTGTGTGTATCCGGCCAGTGTGTCCGGATACACAGGGGCCATAGGTGATCCGGACAGTGTATCCGGATATACAGAGGCCATAGGCGATCCGGCCTGAGTATCCGGATCACCCTGGAATTGGCCTTTTTGGGTTCTGGCCTTTCGGGATTGATCCCAGGGGCCCCTTAGGGCATTTTAAAGGTCTGGTGGGCCCTCGGATGGGCCCACGTAGGTTCAGATTTGGGAGAAGCCACACTTGGCTTCTCTCCTTGGGTTTACAGCAAGGTGAAGGGGCCTTGGGGAAGGGGATCATGCTTTCATGCCTGCATACTTCACCCAAACAGTGACCTACTCATATCAACTAAGCATGCTTCTAGCAAATGAAAATCCATGCAAGCATATATGCAACAAAACTTGAAGGAAGGGAAGAGAAGGGGGGATTATCATGGGGATACATTGGAGTGTAAAATAGGAAGGAACATGCTCCTTCTAAAAAACTTAGCCTGAACCTATGGACAGCAACCAACTAGGCTGATTAAAAATATGCTAACATAAGCTTCCATGCTTCCTACAAAAAACCCTACGTAGACTCCTTCCTGAAAGTAACTCTCATGCCATGAAAGAGACAACAAATACATGCTTAAAATGATGCTAACATGAACCCATGCAAAGAAGGAAGCTAATACAGAAATATTTTCAGAAAAATACGGATTTAATATATGATGAACACAATGTACTAGGGAACCTTACCTGAGGGTTCTTGATCTCTTGTGCAAGGTCGAGACCCCTCCTTGAGGCCAAGATGTAGCTGGAAACTCCTTCTTTGGCACAGCAACTCTCCTTCTCCTTCTTGTTGGGTTGTAGGTGAGGATGAAGAAGGAAAGAGGAAGGTGAGAATGGCTTAGGTGGTGTGTAGATGGGGTGGAGGGCCAAAGGGAGCTAAGGGAGGAGGGTTTCGGATGAGAAAAAATGGGAGAGGAAAGTTGGAAAACAGCCAAGAAAGCCAGCCCCCGGAAATGAGCTGCTGTTTGCTATTTATAAGCAAACTTAATGTATCCGGACTTCAAGTCCGGATACACTAAGGCTCCTTTGTATCCGGACTTGAAGTCCGGATACACTAAGGCTCCTTTGTATCCGGTCTTCAAGTCCGGATACAAACACAATCATTCGAAAATTAAATGCCGCTGCGGATATGTCGGCCAAGTGGCCTAAATTCCGCGCAAATATCTTCATATATCCGGCCTTCATGTCCGGATATGAAGGAGAGGCAGTGTATCCGGTATACACGTCCGGATACAAATCAAAAAATTACGGATTTGCCCTTCGACTTGACCGATTCGACCGATTTGACCCTCTTTGATATCTACGGATCGCCCGTACGACTTTTTTATATTTAAGATTTAGTCCCTAAGATATTTTGCTGCGTTGGCTGCCACGTGTGCAGTTCCTGCGCAATGTGTGCAGTTTCCGGTTTTTGCTGCTCGGAAACTTCGACAGATCATATCTCACTCATCTGAACTCCGATTTGAGCAAACTCAATTGCGTTGAACTCGTATTGGAGCCCTCTATTTAATGACATAGGGCTAAACACTTGGCACGGGGTTCGAGGAAAAGTCAACTTTTGGCCCTTCCTTAAGTTTGACTGCCCTCCGAAGCTTCATCCGGACTCCGATTCCTGCAAACCCAGTTGCGTTGGAACCATGTCGAGATCCTTTATCCAATGGTATAGATCAAGGTATTTGGCACGGAAATCGAGGAAAAGTCAACTTTTGACTTTTCCTCAAGTTTGACCGCCCGCAGAACCTTTATCCGGACTCCGATTCCTGCAAATCCAGTTGCGCTGGAACCGTGTCGGGATTCTTTATCCAAGGGGATAGATCAAGGTTAACCAGATTTTATTTGATTTAAAGGTCCACCTTTCACCCCTTAGGGTTTGACTTTCTGGCCGGGTTTTGCATTTCTGGCTTTTCGGGAGCGCAAAAATGAGGTGCTTACAGGCCAAGAATCAGTTCGCGGATGCTCTAGCAACATTGGCTTCAATGGTCAGCATGCCAGAAAGGGTAGACAACAAACCACTGGAAATTGAAGTCAGAGATGAACCGGCTTATTGTCTCGTTCTAGAGGGAGCACCCAAAGAAGAAGCACCATGGTTTCAAGACATCAAAAATTTCTTGAACAATCGGAGTTTGCCAGAAAATGCCACGTCTACTGAGAAAATGACAATACGGAGATTAGCCGGTCAATTCCTGCTAAGTGGGGGACATTTGTACAAGAGATCACACAACGATATCCTGCTCAGATGTGTTGCTAAGGCTGAGTCAGAAATGCTGATTGAAAATGTACATGGAGGAGTCTGTGGGCCCCATATGAACGGACACATGCTTGCAAAGAAGATCCTACGGTTGGGATACTACTGGTCGACCATGGAACATGATTGCTGTATAAATGTCGGGAGGTGTCACCAATGTCAGATATATGCAGATAACAAGCATGCACCCCCAAATGAGTTGTACAACATGACATCACCGTGGCCCTTTTCCATGTGGGGCATAGATGTCATTGGAATGATTTCCCCTAAGGCATCAAACGGAAACAGAGTTATCTTGGTGGCAATTGATTATTTTACTAAGTGGGTAGAAGCAGCCTCATATGCGAATATCACAAGCAACCATGTTATTAAATTTTTAAAGCACAATATTATTTGTCGCTATGGACTGCCAAATGCCATAGTATCAGACAACGCTTCAAATATTAAGAGCAAGGACATGAAGAAGATGTGTGAGCAGTTTCAGATCACCCACCATAAGTCAGCTCCATACAGGCCAAAGATGAATGGGGCAGTGGAAGCAGCAAATAAGAATATAAAGAAAATCATTCAGAAAATGGTAGTGAGTTACAAGGATTGGCACGAAATGCTTCCACTTGCTCTACATGCCTACAGAACCTCAATCCGGACTTCAACTGGGGCAACCCCGTATTCCCTGGTCTATGGGATGGAAGCAGTTCTGCCAGTGGAAGTAGAAATCCCATCACTCAGAGTGCTCATGGAGGCTAAATTAGCAGAAGCTGAATGGATACAGTCAAGAAGTAATCAACTCAACCTGATAGAAGAGAAGCGATTGAAAGCACTATATCATGGCCAATTGTGCCAGAGGAGAATGGCCCGGGCCTACAATAAGAAAGTGAAGCCCAGAACTTTCCAAGAAGGAAACTTGGTGCTACAGAAAATCTTACCATTTTTGGAAGATCCTCGTGGTAAGTTCAAGCCGAATTGGGAGGGGCCGTATGTCGTCAAGAAGGTCCTGTCAGGGGGTGCACTCATCTTGACAGAAATGGATGGGACAGATTTTCCTGAGCCAATTAACTCTGACGCAGTAAAAAGGTATTTTCCTTGATTGAACATCACTAGGAAATGATCCGAGGCCATCCTTCTTTATTTCCTTCAAAATTGTAATCCCTAGTCTAGCCAAGTTGAACCGGTTCGTTTCTTTGATAAACCTAAACCGAACTTACAGTCTTACACTGGGGCAAAACAAATTGGGGCAAGGCCAATTGAGGCAAAAAAAAAGAAAAAAAAAAGCAAAGAAAAATGGCAAATGAAAGCCAAGTGTGAAAAGAGAGGAAAGGGAGTCATTTTGGGAAATGGGGCAAAATTCATCATGACTGTAAGTCCGGTCGACCTATTTCCACATTTGAAAATTTTTGAGCCTTTAATACCTTTTCTTTCATAAACCGAGCCTAGCCTTTGTTTCGTCCTATTGCTAAGCCCTCGGTGATTTTAGTATGTTCATTCAAATTTCAGAGTGAAATTAGTGGTGACGGAATGCAGAAGCCGGCCCTAGTGAAAACCGTAACTGGCGCTAGGGGCAATATTGGCAAGGAGAAAAAAGGGAAAGAAAAAGATCAAAGGTTGAGTTGATCATGTGATCCAAGCTTAAAGAGAAATCAGCACAAGTACTGAGACTGAGCAGATTGGGTAACACGGTTAATTCTGAAAGAAAAGGGATTTGGGGATGACTCTAAAGGTCCTAAGATGGACGGTTTTGATCCCTTATTATTACTTGGACTACCCTCTTCATTATTTAACCTGGTTTTAATTCATTTAATTATGGGTGATTAAGTGCATGAACCAAATTTCAAAAAAATAATAATAATAAATAAAATAAAATAAAAAAAGAAAAACTATACTTTGGCCAGTGATGATAAATCAAATACTTTTCATAAAACCTTTGTTTTTACAAGCGTCTGAGCATTCTGAGGCCAATAATATAAAATTTTATTTTGAATTAAATCCTTTGTCTTTCCACTATTGGAGTTTGCTTTCGTACAAAGGTATGAAAAAAAAACGAAAAATGTGCAGGAAATAAGGTTAGTCTCTGTCTCCTAGCTGCTTCTCAAGTTCCCGAATCCGAGCTGCCTGAGCTGCAATCACTCCAGAAGCCCCCTCTGCATCGGGATCACTCAAGAAGGATATAACCTCATCTGAAAGGGTCTGACTGATCCTCATGTTCCTCAGGCTGGCTAAAGCATCCTGGTGCTTCTGCCGCAGTGCTCGGACTTCAAGACAGCGAGCCTGCCTATGCTCCTCAAGTTGCTTTTCCATAGCAAGACGGCGGGATACCTGCTCAGCAAGTTGCCTCTCCATGTCAAGGCCCCGTATTCTAAGCTCCTGGGCCTCTCGTACCCAAATCTACTGAAGGCGCTTGTGAGAAGCTCTCTCGGACTCCAGAATATCTTCATAGGTGGGAGCCAAAACTGCAGAAGGATCTTCGAGTACTGGAGCCTGACTCTGTATCTGATCCCTGATCTAGAAGAGATAGTCCTTCACATGGGACTCTGAGAAGACCGGACTCCGCATAAAACGGACATAGGACCACTCCCTCATCAACCAAGCATTCAGCTTCATGGTGGCTGGTGAAAGTGGCCCAAGGTGGTCCTCATATCCACTTGGGATTAATAATCCCCTGGGTCGCTCTGAACTGACGAAGAACCCGCAAGGGAAGGTAAAGCACAGCATGTCCCAAGCCAGCCAAGACCAAAAAGTTGCTGTCTCGAAAGCTGATCACCGTCTCTGCATTGGGCTGATAAGTATCAGGCCACCTCACCTGATCATCCTGGAGTGTAGCCAAGAAAGAAAACCAGCCCTGTTTACCCCCTGGAATGTCGGGACACCCCCGGTTGCTCATCAAAATGGGAACTTTCAAACTGGGGAAAAAGTGTCAATTGATCTCCTCAATCTGACTCAGGTGGTCAAGTAGCCAAAGCTGCAAAAGAGGGAGGATATTTAAAAAAAAAAAAAAAAGCTACCTGCAAGATAGGTGCACATGACAAGAAGCGCTTCTTCTTCCTGTAGTAACAATCAGTCCAAAGCCTGGTACATCCCTGCCAAAATCATAGGGGCCAATCGCTCCTGCTCCCTAACCTAGAATACAACTGAGATAAGGGTCAAGTCTACCTCATCGTCATCCCGGGGGAAAAGTAGTTGATTAATCACTATCAGGGTCAGAGCATTGAACCTGGCTTCCTTGTTCTCCCCCCTCAAGAGCTTCTCAGTTAAAAAAGACTTAGACAAAGTCAAAAGGGTGTCAGAATCCCCTAAATCCTTCTTACTATGCCTAGGAAAGTAGAAGCCTCTTTCTTGTAACTAGGCTTAAGGGGTGGGTTCACTACCTTCTCTGCAAACCTCAAACCCAAGATGGTCTCAACCTCCTCAATGGTTGGGGTCATCTCATGGTCGCCAAAATGAAAAAGGTTCAGGTCCGGTACCCAATGGCCAATCATGACTTCAATAATTTCCCACTTAAATGGGATGGAAGGGATGAGCAAAGTATGGCCTAAATGAATAGAACTCCATCTAATCTCTTCATCAAGGGTCATGGAGTTGACCCACCTAGTGTAGAATAAATCTGCAGGGCTGTACCTGGTGAGATTAGGGGGTTTTGCTCTAAAAGGTTGTTTTGCAGGGGAGGCTGCGTGGACAGACAATGGTAGGGCAGAAGATGATCCGGAATCCATTGGAGGCGATGGGAGCAAGCTAAGAATCAATGGGAGGAAGAAAAAGGCGAAAAAGGGGTTTTCTAAACTCAAAAACTCTTAAAAAAATACGCAAATCCCGAGGCTGGTTGCATTTATAGCATTTTTTAATGTATCCGACAACTCAAATCGGATACAAAAGAGTCTCTTCATATCCGATGAAATATGCCGGATACAAGGGGATGTTAATGTATCTGACATATCATATCGGATACAAAGAAATATCAATGTATCCGGTCTGATATGCCGGATACAAAGAAAAAATGCAAAAAAAAAGAGAAAATGGAGAAAAATCCGAATTTTTTTACCTGTTTCACCTGTGTACAAGCTATAATTGCACAAAATTGAAAAGAAAAAGAGCTGGAACAGAGAGAATAAATAAAAAGTTTTTTTTTCATATATAAACGAGTCCTTTTGTACAATGATAATGAAAAAATGAAAATCCTAATCTACTACTCCTGTGCAGGATCACCCCCGCGTCCTCTGCCACGCGCTCTGCGGCCTCTACCTCAAGGTGACAGACGCCTAGAATATGCAATGAGGCGCTCGGCCATGTAGCGCGGTCTCCGACCCACAATGGACTAAAGCTGGTACTCCCAGCAATAATCCTCGAGGTCAGGAGGCGGATCAGGAGCAGAATCTGGCGAAGAAGCCTCAGGCCCAGCAGGAGCAGGCTCGACAACAACAGAGGATGGACCAGGAACAGAAGTATCTGGGTTAACAGAAAGGGTCAGAAGCAGAAGTATCAAGATAAACCAAAGAGGGAAAATTAAAGAAAACTTACCAGGAATATCTACAGCGGGAACTGGGGGATCCAGCTCAACTGGATCAGTAGCAGAGATGTCCGCCGGCTCAGGAGCCACCACTGGAGATGAGGGGCCCACAGGGTACGCAGGAGCAGCAGCCTGACCGGAGATGGATCAGGAATAGCAGTTGGAGCATCCTCAGTAGCCCAAACCGGGGACAGATCAGGAGCCGGAGGATCTGGCCCAAAGGCAGCATCATGATCTGGAATGGGATCCTGCAAAAGTCAAATAGTCATATCAGAATAGCAGAAACATAGAAATGAAAGAGATGAAATTATAAAGAAACCAGATACCTGTCTGGCCTGAAGCTCAGCAAACAAAGCCTCCAGCTCTCTGATCCGAGCATCCCTCTGGGACACAACCGCGTCATGCTCTGCGACCATATCATCCACTGCGGCCCGCTGACTCAGGAACCGATCCCAGAGAGCATTCAACTCATGTACCTACCAATAAGCGCAGAATTAGAGTCAGAAATACAGGATTGAAGGAAAGGGGATGGAAAATGAAGATCACAAAACTCACCGTATCATCGTGGACCCGGATATAGATCCCGCCAATCTCGGTCACCCCGGCACAAGTGGGGCGATCCATCAAGCACCCAATGGATACTCTCTAGATCCACTCGTCGTAATCCCCAACTACTATGAGCCCCTCCGCATCCTGAAAATGATTAAACTGATCAATATCGAAACCCGACAGGAGCGTGTCAGGACCCACAGGAGGAGGGGGAACGGGGATACGAAATGTGCCTGTATGCTGATAGTACAGGCGCTCTCCCAAATACATCACCCTACCAAGCCTCCCAAGGAAGCACTGGTAGGGCTGACGTCGGAGATCTCTATCAAAGGCGTCCTGTACTACCATCTCACAAGCAACTCCAACATCCACGTCGTCAAAGCATGCCAGGATGAGCTGCAAAGAAGAAAAATGGTCAGAGACAGTCAAGGTGCAGGAAAAGAAACAAAAGGAAAAAGGGCAAAGAATTTACATCGGATCGTCGAGCACGGTCCAAGTGAACCCAAGCAGTGCGAGGCTGACTCCTATCAGCATCTCGAACCTGGGCCGACCACCGCAAAGCAACAGGGAACTCCGTGACACTAGGTACTGGGGATGGGCGGGAGAAAGTCATGTAGGTGTACATAAACACCTGGCAAAAGAAAAATCAGTCAAAGATAAAGAAGATAAAGCCTAAGGAATAAGACAAGACAGATGAATTTAATACCTGCAAAATCTGCCAGAAGAACCTGTAGCTAACTCCATCACCTCTCGGAGCAGCCAGGCCCTGAACTACTCGGCACAGCCCCGGCCAAGATAGTCCCATATATGAGCCGACCCCATGCTAGCTGGCGGGTCTGATGGAAATCTCGCAGAGCATCCAGGAAGAGAGGACTAACACTGGTCGTGTCCTCTTGGAAGAAGCAGCTCCCAAGCATCAGCAGAAACACGTGCCAGAAAATAGGGGCAAAGGCTGCATCCTCCACAGTGATGGTAGCGTGTCTCCCCTCATAATGTCAAGCAAGGCTCTCCCGCAGCCAACTGATGGAGATGCGACCACTCCGCCTGTCCCAAGCAGCAGGAGGCAGGTCTTGATATCCCAATAGAAGGCCGATATCCTCCGCTGAAGGCCAATCCAAAACGATAGTCCGCCCCATCAGACGAATGCCAGTGATCATCACAAAATCGGAGGGGCGGATCCCCAGCTCCACGTCCTGAAGATGGAAGGACTGCGTCTCCGGAAAATATCGCTCCATCATAGCGAAGATGAGGGGACGGTCGGCTCGGAATGAAGGGATGCTGAGGAAATAATCCAAGTGGCACCTCCCAAACTCACGCCTGAGGGCCGGAGAAAGCGTCTGCGCCAACTCACTAAATCTCTCCCAACTGCCTCGTAGATGAGAAGGAGGATAGGGAAGCACATCGGCCCGGATGCACATGGAGGGGTGGCTATCCAAACCACTAAGGAGCTCTGTATCATGAACAGATGCTCTCAGCTCCGCAGAGACCCCTAAGCGTAAAGCAGCACCCTCCTGGCATGAAGCTCCGGCCCGGCCTCGGCCCCTCTCACCAACTCGGCCTCCGCCTCTCGCTCGGCCTCTACCACGGCCTCGAACAGGATCAACAACAGGCTAAAAGCATAAATAAATGAGTGAAGTCGGTTCCAAGGAATCAGGGAAAGAAAGAAGAAAGGATTGGGAAGCCTACCTCAGTAGAGCCCTCAGCAGAGCTCACTCTGGAGACATCTAGCGGCTCCGACAAGGTGGCGCTAGAACTCGCCTCTATTCGAGCCCGCGAAGTGGAGGGCTGATCAGCAGGGTCAGCCTCCTCTCGAACACGGGAACGACTCCTAGCCATCTACAAACCACAGGGAAGTGTTTTAGGATTCCCATTCTAATTCATCAGAAATTTTACCTAGCTTTGGTCTAGGTTTCGATTCTAGTTCAGGAGGGAATTTTATTTTGTTCCATTTCAAAGTTTTCTAAAAAGTAATTGGTATTTCTATTTTGGTGAAATCCTGATTCTAAAGCTTTTTGGTCTGAGGACATCTATAAGGACTAATCTTTGCCAATTTACTACAGGATTCCCACATGAAAGCTGGACAATGATGCGGAGGCAAAAGGTCTTGGCTAATCAAAGATCAAAATAAACTGGGGAGCCCAAAGGCCAATCAAGGAAAAGTCCTAGCAGTCGAAGCACTTCCTTGGTCAAGGTCATGCTAAAATCAGATCATAGAAGAACAGATCATAGCATGGCATTTGGAAATATTTTTCTCCGCTGGCAATTCAAAGGCATACAATTCGGGAAAAAAATCTGAAGTTCTCATATACTGTCGAGGATGTCATTCTAAAAGGGTGGCTAATGTTCTAAAAAAATTACAGCTCGATATCAGCAATTCAGAGATCCGTACAACAAAAGCATGCAATCAATTTCAAAATCATGAGTGGAGAACCTACTTTGAAGGTATCAAGGTGATCATGCCAGAGATAGTAAAGAACAAGTCAGATGGAACACCACCTTACTAAAATAAAAAAATCAGAGCATGTTGAAGAACAAATCACATCTGGGAATTTGAAATCATTCAATATGAGACATATAAGTCAGTTCATCACTGGTAGAAAATCCAGTCACTACCGACTTCAGGATACTAGTGGACAAGTGTACTCCACTGAATTTTTTCAGTCAAGGATGCAGTCAATGGGGTATCCGGTGGAAGATCACCACCAACAGAATTCAAGTCAAAATTTTTGCAACATGGATTCGGCAATGCAAGGTTTCAGAAATTGTCACAAATGGGAAACAATGCGTCACAATAAAAAAACGAAACTTCACTACTCACTGATCTCAACCGGCAGAAGCTTGGATTCGAGCACTAAAGAGGAACAATTGTCTATGGAGAAGTCGGCCGAACTCAGAGGAAATCACCGGAGGTTGGCGCTCCAATGTCAAGATGAGGAATCGTCGGAAATCAGGAAAAATTAGAAGGAAATCGGGCTAGGGCTCGTGAATGGGCAATCACCGGGTGTCGATAGAGTTAATGTGAGTCGCCGGAAACAGTAGAAGTCGCCAAGGAGCCGCCGGAGAAGAAGGAGGAACAGTCGGGGACGAAGAGGAAACAAGGGTATCCGGTCGAGTGTTAGGAGGAGAAGAAAAGAAGAGGAAAAGTCGCGGTCGCGCGCGACTTATAAAAATGGGGGTATCCGACAAAGCATGTCGGATACAAAGAGATCTCTCCTTATCCGGCATGCTACGTCGGATACAAAAGAAAAAAATAGAAAAAAAGAAAAAAAAAGGAGAAAAGATAAAAAGAAAAGAAAAAAGGAAAAAAGAGAAAAAGAAAAGGAAAAAAGGAAAAAAGGAGAAAAGAAAAAAGAAATGTGCTACAAAGTCTACTATTTTCACAAAAAACTCTATTTTGCCTTAAAATCCACCTCACAGCCACGAGAGCTCAGTGGAATTTGGGACAACTTGGGGAAATATGTTGGTCAAAAAAGGAAGATATTCACTCAATTTTCAACTTGGTTTGATAAAAAAAATCAATTTTCAAAAATCTTATTTTTGGGCTTGAAATCCACTTCATAGCCACGAGAGCTCAGTGGAATTTAAGACCTCTTGGAGAAATGCCCCCCTTAAAGTTAGGGCTTTTTGGCAAATCTTCACCCAAAAATTATTTTGCAAAATTGAATTAAACCAAGCAAATCATGGTTAAGGGAGTGCAATTTGGGCTTATCTAATCTTTGCAGCTCATTGCTTCGCAACTCCCGCAAAGAGGGGCAGTTGTAGACACCCCAAATTGCACAGTAAAAATGGTCAATAATTAGCAAAAATCATTATCTCCTTTGAAGCCAGCACAGAATTTGAGAAAACAAGCTTTTTCCTTGTATCCGACAACTCAGGTCGGATACAAACACTCCTCTTCGTATCCGACATAAGTTGTCGGATACAAGCAGCTTTTAGTGTATCCGACATCATATGCCGGATACATTAAGGTGCTCATGTATCCGACCTGACATGTCGGATACATGCTTTTTGCTCAAAATTAGGGTTTTCTGAGAGATTTCACCTTTTACCATCATATCCCTCATTAAATGAATGGAAATCTCGGAAATAGCCTTAGGGTTAAGGTTGGTGGGCTATAGACCTTATGTTGTGTCTATGGTGGGCTATAGACCTTATGTTGTGTCTACCATCTCACCAACCCTAACCCTAGCCTTTGCCTATAAATAGGAGGCTCCTCCTTAAGCAAATGGCCATTAATTCTTGTCATTAACTCTTGAGATCAAAGAGCTCCGAGTGAAGAGGGAAACCGCTGTAGTCTTGCTCCCAGAAGCCCAGGTAAGCCTCAAACCTCTCTTTATTTTTCTGTTTTTACATTCTAGATCTAGATCTCTTTTTCTACCTTTCTGTAGAATAAAGCCTCTTCTATGTGTGTGAAAATCCTTCCCCTACTCAAAGTACCTCGAGACTCCCCCTAGCTGTAAAACGTGAAGGCGGGATCTAGGGGAAACGAAACTGGGGATTGATCCTAGTATTAGAACCTATTGGAATAAGCCTTGTGATTCTATGAAAACCGTTCCATATTCAAAGTACCCCAAGATTATCTTGAAGAACCTTGTTTAATGAGGAGAGAGAACTAAGGGGAAACGATAATGGAACGGAACCCTAGGTTGTTCTAAAACCCTTTTTTATTGATCTAAATGCATGCTATTATGTTGAAATAAGCCTTGTGATTCTATGAAAACCGTTTCATATTCAAAGTACCCCAAGATTATCTTGAAGAACCGTGTTTAACGGGAAGAGAGAACTAAGGGAAACGATAATGGAACGGAACCCTAGGTTGTTTTTAGAACCCTATTTTGATTGATATGAATGCATGTTATCTTTGCTATATTGTTGGAATGATTTTTACACTTACACACACATAGCACGGGCTTTTGGCGGAATAGGCTCATATTTCGGATTTATTGCATTTGTTGTGATAAAATCTCAAATAAATAGCCCCAAGCAATTCTGGGATGTTTTTAAATGATTTTCAAAGGATTTTGATCTATCTTGCACGGATCACAAATCTCTTATCACTGTTTTGAGTTATTTTTATTCAAAAAAGGCTTAACTTGACAGCAACTGTACCCCAACTTCGGATACTCGTACCTTCGTCGTCCGGATGAATTTTGGAGTGATTGTAGAGCCATGGGAAAGGTGGGGCTGTCTAGTTTATGCCTGTAACATTTCATGAATTTCTATCCAGCGGATTTTTGACACCTCTCTGTCGAAGTTGATAGGTCAGTTCTGATCTGAATACAGAACTTGTCACTTCGACTGAGCGCTATGTGTTCGTTTTAAGTTCGATTCGAGTGATTCTTATTTCTAAGTTTTTCTTTGGAAGTCTAGTTTCAAATTCAGTTGGTTTCATAATTTTTTGACTCCATTTGTGTTGTTGGTAACAGATTTACTCAGAGCTGTTCAACAGCACTTTGCTGGGTAAATCTGTGATCTTCGGGGCCTGTTCGGGAGATCACCCAAGGCACATCCGAATGAATTTTTGTATGAGGCTAGTTTCATTCGAAAGATAGCCATACAGACTTCACTCACACCAAATTTCATGGATTTATATGAAGCCGATTTTTTTAAATGATTTTCCAAAGTTGCCCACTTGTCACGTTTAATCATCTCCAGCAGCAGATTTTAAAGGAGTATAACTCCTAGGATTTCAACCGGATTTAGTTGAAATTTGGCATGAGCCTCTTATTTACCATAATCTTTCAAATGGATTTGGTTTGATTCAATTTAAATTGGATTTGAATGATTTCAAGACAAATGGTTCTTGCTTTTACCGAATTCTACGGATTTAACTCAACTTGGTTTTGTGCAACTTTTGCTTTGATTTCCATCTTTTGGTGATATTCCAGAAGTGATATTGACATAAAAGAAGATCTGGAATTCATTTGGATTTTCATGTGAAGATATCATATATTTGTCCCTTTTCAAGGTTTTTTATGATTTTTAGCAAGCTTTCTTATTTTTAGCATGAACAACACTTGGCAACCACCTTGTGTGGGTGAATGGGGGTGCCTAACACCTTCCCCTGTTCATAATCTAATCCCCTTACCCATCTTTGGATTTGATTTTCAAGTAGAGTTATTTTTACTCTAGTATTTGCCTTTTAGCTCTTTCTGCTTATTTTTGATGATTTTGGTGTCCATTCACACCTTAAAATCTGAATGGTGACAACTCTCCCATATTTTCGTCGAGCCCGTGTGTTGACGGAGGGGAAATCATCCCAGTGATTTTTCCATGTCTCACACTCACGGTCAGATCTCTTTGTATCCGATGAATAGTGTCGGTTATACACTGAGGAATATGTATCCGACATATTTGGTCGGATACAAATCGAAAAATTACGGATTTGCCCCTGGATATTCGCAGATTCATCCGATACTCTTAGATATTCACAGATTTAGTCCCTGCGAAATTTTGCTTTAAACCCTGGGATATTTTGCATGTTTGGATATTTACGGATTGCCCCTCGAGATATTTTCTTGTGCCACTCGCCACGTGTGTGGCTTTTTGCCACATGTGCTGCTTTCTGGGTTTTGCTGCTCGGAAACTTCGACAGCTCATAACTCCGATTTGAGCAAACTCAGTTGCGTTAGAACCGTATCGGAGCCCTCTATCCAATGGCATGGGGGTTAGCACCCGGATCGGGGTTTAGCAGAAAGTCAACTTTCAGCTCCCCCTCAAGTTTGACCGCCCGCAAAACCTTCATCCGGACTCCGATTCCTGCAAACTCAGTTGCGTTGGAACCGTGTCGGGATTCTCTATCCAATGAGATAAAGCAAGGTGGTCAACTATCACCTGATCAAAAAGTCAACTTTTTGTCCCCTTAGGGTTTGACTTTCTGCCAGGGTTTTCATTTTCAGCACTTCCAGGGGTGAAAAAATAAGGTGCTTACAGCTTTATTTGGAACTGCCATTGATAACTTGAATTCATCGCTTTATCGTTGATTAATTGCATACCTCATGAATATTTGTTTAGGATTAGACTATTTTAATTGCATGCACTAGCTACTTGTTGAAATGTAAATCTCACTCTATTTTCACCTATATTTCAGGTTTGCTTGGAGAGATCGCGAAGATGGGGTTTATTTGATGGGTAGAATTGTAATTGATACTATTGTCCACATTTTGATTAGACAAATTTTATTGTAAACTAATTTAATTAAATTGAATAAAGAATTGTTTTATTTCCCACCAGAACTCTGATGTAATTAACTAACTTTAAAATTTATTGTGAAACTTAGTTTGTATCTGACCCCAGCTTCGTGGTAACACCTCAGGTTTGGTTGTTGAACTGGACTTGGGTTGTTACAGTAGCGAACCGGATTTAGATTGAGTGCCGGTTTTGCACTGACCTGGGTTCGCGGCGTTACACCAAGGAGTGGCTAACATGGATACTGTGGGCCCAATATTGCTATAATACTATTCTCCATTCATCCACTAGGAAAACTCCCTATGAGATCCTCTATGGGAAAGAACCACCCTCCATTTTATCGTATGTTCACGGGTCTTGCAAAATAGAGTCTATAGAACAATTCTTACTGGAGAGAGATGCACTCTTACAGGAGGTCTAGGTCCACCTTAAGTTGGCATAAAATCGAATGAAAAAGGGTTTATGATGAGAAACATGTGGAAAGGAAGTTTGAAATTGGAGATAGAGTTTACCTCAAGCTACACCCTTATCGTCAACATTATGTGGCTAACAAAAGACATCAGAAAGTGGCTGCCAAGTTCTTTGGACCATTCAAGATTATTGAGAAAATTGGAGAGGTGGCATACAAATTAGAACTTCCTCCAGGTTCCAAGGTCCACCCTGTTTTTCACGTCTCCCTTCTCAAGAAGACAGTGGGCCATGCAACTCCAATCCAAGAAAACATTCTAGCTAAGTTTATACCTCAAGAGAAAGAAATTGTGTTGCCCCAAGCAATGCTAGATTCTCGGTTCCACAGTGGTAAATACCAAGTCCTTATACACTGGCAAACACTCACACCTGCACAAACAACATGGGAGGATAAAACTGACTTTGAATTAAGATTCCCTTATTTCAACCTTGGGGACAAGGTTGTTGCTAAGGGTGGGGAAGTTGATAAGTAACCAAGTCACATGCATGGAAGGGATGTATTGGATGCCAATAGTTTATCAATTAGTAGTGATTATCTTTGTTTTACGTAAGTTTGATTACCTTGTTTTAAATAGGTTGAATTGAATAAGTTTAAGGGATAAATTTATGGGAAGGGATAGAGTTAGTAGGAAGGGATAGAGGTAGTATTCTTAGCACTTATCATTTGAGAGTTGTACTCTATTTAAACCAAATCATTTATGAATAAGGCATAAGAGATTTGAGGATTCAACTCACGTTGTTTCAAGGAGGCTTTGGGGTACCTTGAGTCACCCTAGTAGTATCTTTATTATTTCAAAGTAGGTAGGAAACGCAAAGATGATCCTGGTCCTTTACCTATTCAAAAGCCTGTTACGCAGTCTCAATCGGGGTCACGTAACAAGGCGCCTAAGTTCGAACCCATTCTGATTAGTTGTATCCACGAAGTACTGACACGCCTACACATAAACACAACACGCTCATCACGTGCCGAGTCTAGTCAGATTGGGGAGGAACATATGCTATAGACATAATTGGGAATTTGCATATTGTAATATCAGTAAACCTATTTCTGCCGCTCTATGACCGCGAAAGATTTATTGGTTTTTTTTTTTCGGTTTCTTGTGAAGATACATGTAAATCTCAGGGGCCGGTTAACGAGGCCTAGGTTTTAAGTTCCTTTTACTAGACGGGACATTCAATGGTGAAACATGCGAATCGAGACTGGAAATAAACATTTGATTACAAAGCACATACAAAAATATATATTAAGTTATATTGATGAGGGAAGCCCAGGCATGTCCACAGACTATGCACTTCTTTCCTTGCCTATAAATAGGAAGGAGACTTTGAGTACCCAAAAGTCTTTAATACATTTAGGCTTTCTTTTTTTTTTTTTTTGGGCAATCTTTAGAATGACAACAATCATACAAACTAGAGAGCCTTTGAGTGGTATTTACAGAGAGAGCAAAAGATAGAGTTCACCATCTATTGACATATTTATATACACTCCATTACTATCTCTAACCACCTGGCACACTACATCTTAAAATGGGTTGGGTCAACCACACATAGGATACATGCCACCCACGGGTGGCACCCACAAGACAACAGCCACAAATTATTTCATTTCATTTTATCGTCTTAATCTATCGTCGTTAAATGTAAATATATTATTTATTTGTTGATAAATACCATGAGACGATAGAAATCATATGCGGTAATCCATTCCATGTCTCGTGTTTCAATATAGAATTCTAGATGGACTCTAAACGGTGCTAATTCTAACCGTCCGCAGGTATAACTAAAGGATGACATGAACATCCAATCCTTTCTGAAGGCTTGGACACACCGCACGCCAGTTTGATTTGGATCTCACATTTTGCTGGTCAATGTGTGTGAATCATATCCGTCGCATGCATCTTTTTTTTATTTTTTGATAGAAAGAAACATTAAAAAGGGAGGAAGCGGGCTACCAGCGCGGCCGACCTACCCTGGGCGTGACCATAGTAGCTTCCTCCCTGATTTGGAAAGTTCAGATTGAACCATAGCTACCACAATACCACGAGTATGCAATGATCCACAGGGAGACTTGGTTTGAAACCTTTATACTAACCCTGCATGCGGGAGATTTGAGATTTGATCCGCAGGTATACTTGGTTTCAGACCTTTAGACTAACCACCCACAGGACCATTGGGCCACCACACCCGTGGTTATATCCGCCGCATGCATCTGATATTATACATTATCGCGCTCACAGTACTAATCTTCCAGGTTTTAGGTAACTAGGGGAAGTAAATTAAAAACACTAATTTGTAAATGAATGGCATGGACTCTAGCCTTGTGACAGCAACAACATACAATAATAATGATAATAAGAATAATAATCTCTGTGCACAATACTAAGCTGCAAAGGAGAAACTGGTAATGTAGCAATGGGTCACCTTAATCATTCCACAGCTTGGATTAAAGATTTTAGGCACTTAGATCTAAAAATAATTGCGGAGTTAAGAAGTGTTGAATCATTAAAATGACGATTTGGATCCAAACTATGAGGAGCACACTTTGTACAGTGGCTTCAATAAAAGGCCACTTGAGATTATCATAATCCTTAGATAGAACAGACTGTTCTTGAGAAACATGTAGAGAGAGAAAGAGAGAGAGGATGAAACCATTATATTTCACCTGGGAGCCACAACAATTGCATTTAGCCAGGTATCCACAAAAATCTCTTCTGATATGGCTAACCCTGCTCCTTCACATGATAACCTTGCAAAACAGGCCCTTTATAAACAATAATTTAGAAAAAAGAAATAAATAAAGAACAATAAAAACACTAAGGAAGGAAAATGAAGGAAGAGCAAAGTTGAAAAATAAGAACACTAAAGAGGTTTTATGTAAATAAAAAGAAAAAAGAAAAGATGAAAAATAATTTACATGAAGAAACAAGCCTTACAAAACCCTTTAAGGAAAATGAAGGAAAAAATAAATTAATTGATTTCATGCCGGAGATATCAATTGCTCCGGTCATATAGTAAAGGTATTGGTGGCAAATGTTGTGGTGCTTCCTGATAGCAAAGATGAATTATCCATCTTATCCGAACCAGAAGATGCAGTGTATGATGTATTTTTCTTGTCAAGCTTATCTTTCTCTCCCCCTCGAACTTTTAGGTCCATGAAATCAGATATCAAGCCTGGCTTTGTTATCGTCTGGTCATCCACACTAATTTCACCTCTGAGCATCCTGACCACAGTTGACATAGATGGCCGGAGCTTTGGCGTGTCTTGGGTGCAGAGAAGGGCAATTTTTAAGAATCTACAAGCCTCATCAGCGTTGAAATCACCACCCAGTGCCGTGTCCACCAGTCCCACTAGCTCCCCTCGCTCATGTAGCAACCATGTCTGCAATAGGAGAGTCCCCAAGTATGGTTAGAGTAAGGCCATTAAATTGACAGTTTCAGGAACCTTTTCAACAAACAATCTAAGAGAATATGCACTATTCCTTCGGTGTCATACTTGTTTTACTGAGATTTTTCCAAGTAAAAAAAAAATTCTTCACCTTGTTAACTTATCAAGAATTTGAGGACCATATGCAGGTTTTGTAACCTATCTTAAAGACATTCCAGTTCAAATATGAATTTGATCTTATTATGATATCCTAAAATAATGGAAATAATGAATATAAGGGTATGCTTGGATCATAAGAATTCAAATGTGCATGAGAATTGCAATGTATATAAATAACAAATCATATGATTTCAGCTTATCTATATTGAAATTCTAATGTTTGGTTGGCATTATGGAATTCAGTGCTCGTGTTTAGTTTTTACATGATTCATACATGTACCAGACTATACCTAATTAGAATATCATAAGACAAGCACACGAGTCATATTGTACATGGCTTCTAACTTTTATGCACAATTTCTCTTTCTGTTTGATCCTACTTTCAGAAAATCTTATACTTGAAGCTTTTAACTACAAGTCTACAACTAGTCTGCAAAGAACATCATAGTAAGGTTGCATGCTGTTTGACGATTTACAAGCATTTACAAGAGCAAGTCTAGGTTCAACTTCATTTCGTGTTTCTGAAATCAAATACATGCCTTTTTCTACTTTCAAATACCTGTCATTTTTTAATATATATACCAATTATTTGAATCCAGAAAAAAAAAATACCATTGATTTCCTGGTCACCTGAATGATCTTTAAGTAATCAGACGAAGCCAGAATTTCCAGCAATCAAACAAGAATCATTAGAGGTTACAAATAATGTTTCCATTTTAAAATAAACTTTATTAAGGTGATTTTTCTTATTCTTTGTCCCCCAAAGAAGAAAAAGTAATAAGAAATAAAAGTAAATTTTGAAAACATCGTAGGGTCATTTGCATTATGCAATCTCTATTTTTTCAATCTTATGCAAAGTCTTGTAAATAGGATAAGTGCATCGACTAAATAAAATTAAGTAGAACACCGAATATAACATCATTTATTTCTTTGTTTTCACTGCCAAGGTGCAAATTCCTGGTTTATACAATACATAATTTGAGTCTCTTATTTTTTGTTCATACACTTAAAACACAACAAGAGTAATTTTGCTTTACATCTCAAATATTTATCATGATCTTTTTCTTAGATAACATGTCATACTTGATACATAACCAGTAACATTTTGTTTTCCATAATACAATTAAATATAAATCCATGTTATAGTTTTAACAAATTTAGTTTTTGATTATATAAGCATCTATGCTATTCAGAATCAGTCATCAATGGTTTTCATCACCAACTCCATCCCTGTCCTCCTCAGCCTTTGTCACTCCATCATAGAACCTCCACTTTCAAAACTCATACATACTGGTGCCATCCTTTCTTTGCTAAATATGCGCAAAAAATTTTGGTTAATTTTCCTTTATTTTATTTTCTTTTAAAGCTAGTCCCATGTATTAAGTGTTTAATAATTTTTTATATACTTAAATAGAAATCAGATTGTGTGCCCCAGAAAACCATGACATAAGATTCATGAGAAATTCACATTTAGAAGCTCAAAAAATATAAATCACAAATATAAAAATGTAGTTTGACTTTTGAAAAAAAGGTGGATAAGCAAGGACCAGGTGATTTGGGAAAGAAGCATTTGGAACTGGAAAATTCTACTAACTCACAAAAACCCATAAATCTTTTACAATAATCACACTAACACCAAGACTGATAATAACAGGATTCTGAGAAATAAAACAGAAAATCACAATTGTGGAGCAATAAATTTTTCTGCTTTCTGGATAGAGAATAAAATTATTCCAGAAAATGGCTTTGTTATAAAAAAGATGGGGGTGTTGTAACAATGATAGAGTATGACAAAATAAGAGAGGAGGAGAATGAGAAAGTGACAACAAAATGTACCCTATAACATAAAAGTTGGTCTTCAAAGAACATACTGATTTTAATTGTCAACCGCTAGATGTATGAACTTCAAGTAATGAGATACCAGTAACAGATGTCTCACACCATTAACTCTGTCAATGCTATGCTTTACACTGCATTCCCAGTCCTCACAATGAAGGAGAGCTAAGACAAGCCAAGCAACCAGCACATCCAACATGATGTCCCAAGTAATTCTTTGAAGCTCGTAATAGCTGTTCCCAGTGATGCTACCAAAAAAACATTGGCCGAAATGGGAGTGCCATAGCTAGGGCTTTGCTTAGATGAACAGAACCAATATCTGATATGAGTAGTTGCTATTCTTGTATAGGGACAAGTGTGCCATGAAAAAAGGTGTAGTTTACAATTGTAAGATGATTACTACCAGGAAGGTGGTGGCTTTGATAGGAAGTAGGGGGTAGATGAATTGACTGAAAAATATAATGATTGTGCAAGAGAAAAAGAGAGAAACAAGCAAATACTACTTATATTGATATTCATAAATCTTTGGGCCTTCAATACCTGTAACTTCTTCTCACTGTAAACGAAAGAAGATGAATAGATTAATGAGTATGATCTTTGGTATTAGAGAAAGGAAATGTTGGTAATCAGGTGGGAGTACTAGTAGACACATGCACACATAAAAGAGGTTACCCAGAGCCCAGGCCAAAAATCAACTTACATGATGATCATAAATCAAGCAAAACTGTAGAAGACATAAAGAATGGCAATATTGAATCAAGAAGTTGTAAATGAGGTTCATCAAACATAGGTCCTAGTGACCTACATGTGCTCCATGTGATTTCTGTTAACCAGCTCTAGTTACAGTATATAATATCAAGACTGCACTTTTATCCAAGATATGTAGTAAATTCACTTCAAGTTGAAATATTGAACATGAATCATGAATGTTAAAATTTCCTCACCCTTTCAAGAAGATATTGTTCTTCAACAGGTAAACGTGTATTTGTGTTGCATCTTCCACTGACTATTTCCAGTACTAGAACGCCAAAACTATAAATATCTGCTTTACGTGTCAACTGCCCACGTATTGCATATTCTGGTGCCAAATAACCTCTGAAAAACCAATATGAATTCAGATATAAAAATACTGCAAGTGGGAAAGATACTCCTTGAATTGCAAAGGATTCAGCCAAGCAATATATTGATATTGGTGACATGTCAAGAAGAATCTCAGAAATGTCATCAACCTAAGTGACAAGATGGAGAATTATCTCATGTCACGAAGTATCATAGACATGTCATCAACTGAGGGGTTGATGCAAAGAATCAACAAGGCAAATTGTTATACTGTTGATTTTCTCCCATATCTCTAATACTCCACAGGTATAGGGAAGTTTCCAACACATTAAGGGAAAAGACAGGAAATTACATTGTTCCTGCAACACGTGTGCTGACATGCGTCATGTTGGGTGGGATAAGCTTCGCAAGACCAAAATCCGCAATTTTAGCTGTCAGATCTTTGTCAAGGAGTATATTACTTGCTTTAATATCCCTATGGACAATGTGAGGTCGAACTTCCTCATGAAGAAAGGCAAGGCCCAGGGCAATGTCAAGGCAAATTTTAGTCCGTGTCTTCCAACTAAACTGAATGCTACTGTGGCCTGAACCTGAATAAAAAAGATAAAAATCACTAGAAAAACAGTTCACAAAAGAATTTCCCAAACCAAATAACAGAACATGATAATTACCAAGAAGAGTTTGAGCTAGGCTATTATTTTCAATATAAGGGTAGACCAAAATTCTATGGTTTCCTTCCACACAACAACCGTACAATTTAACTAGGTTTTCATGCTCTATATCGGAGATCACATCTATCTCTGTCAAGAACTCTTTCACCCCTTGCCTTGATTCAGCTGAAAGCACCTTTATAGCAGCAATTCTTCCATCTTTAAGCTTTCCCTGATCATTCAGAAGTATATTTAGAGAATTCAAAGGTCATTGGAGGGTCATTCTGAATATTAGTGATAACATAAATAATCCAAAATAAAGATATGAGGATACAAAATCAGTTTGTGTACTACCTTGTAGACAGAACCAAAACCACCCTCCCCAATTTTATTAGCTGGACTAAAATCTTCAGTGGCAATCCTCAATTCTTTGTAGGTATATAGATTAACATTCTGAATGCCTGAAACCTCTGTATATCAAATTTAACCTGATTAGAAACTTGCAATATTTGTAACATTTTGAGTTCAATAGTAATGCCATGTGCATAGACGCACACGTACATAAATAAAGTATAATCTTCAAAAAGATAGTTTAGATCGTTTTTGCACGTTGTTTAGTATTATTATAAATTTCGGGCAAGCCCGAGTAAAGGAGGAGGGCTGCATTAGGTTGGCAGCCTATATAAAACATTTCAGAAATCTCTAATGACACAATCCTACACCATTGTCCAACTATTTGGGATAAGGCATTATGTATTGTTACAGTTTAACAGTTTAGCAGCTTACCTTCATCAACTTCAACAGTGTGTTTCTTTGAGGAAGTTGCCCTCTTTCGAAATAAGAAAGGGAAACAAGTCATCACTCTTTGGTTCACCAATGATAAGATTTTGTTTGTGAAGCAAATTTTCCAAGGGAAACACACTCTATACCTGCCACAATTAACTACAGACAAGCACAAATTATAAATGAATCAGAATCTTCTCAGTACCACATAAACATCAAAAATATATCTCCTCAAAAATATAAAAATAAAAAGTCCAACTGACTCTACAGTTCTTTTTTGCCAACATACAATTCATGCTTCTAAGATCCAAAGCGAAGGGAGTATTTGAGTTGTCTAAATAATTGCTTTCTGTTCCATTTACATTTAGTGAATAGCACTTAATTCATTGAAAATATAATAAGAAACACTTACTCAAGTAACAACAAATTAATAAGTCAATTATTTGTTTATTTTTTCAATAGATGCCAAAATGGAACTGAGTGGTGGAAACTAATATTTAATATCAACAAACACGGAACCACTGGGCAGTTAAATGTCCAATAAAATTGAATCCTTCTGAAGAGTGAGCCTTCTCAAGTATAGAATGCATACCAAGAATGCATTTACCAGTAGATTTTATGTTTCTTCAGAAGCAGAGCATTGACAGGCCTAATGGCCGCAATATAATTATGTAAAATCTCTGAATTATTTTACCAGAAGCAACAAATTACTCCAAGTGCACTACCAGCAATAACAATACAAAACACCATACACTGCCCACTGCACCCTAACCCACCAATGAAAAAAATAAAAAAAAAAATTGAAATAATTCCTTATTTCCTTTGAATTTTTTGTCACAACCATCTTGAAATGTCCAACACTTGAACAAGTTGTAACTCTGAAAGCTAAAAATCGCATTATGAAAAACAATCATTGCTTCATTTCTTAGAATATTCTTATTCAATTATACGTACTTTTATAAAATGCAACACCAAATTAAATCTAACACGTTGAGGTCAGCAAAACCAACTTTGAAACTTGATGATTTGGTGTTTTGAACATGATTATTCACATACATACACAAACATAAAAAAACAAAAAACTTCCAAACTACCAACCCATAGCCTAGGTAACTCAGAGATTTAGGGAACTTTCAAATAACTTCAACAAGGAATATAACAAAAGCCATAGATTCTTATTTAACTAATATCTACATGTTATTCCACAAACCCAAGAAATCCCTTTCTAATTAAAGGTTCCAGTAGAAAACAAACACTAACATATATGTACTTGTTGAATCCCACCAGTTATCAAATCCTCATCAGTTTTTAAATCATCTGCACTTGTCAATATAAATCTCACAGCACTCCAAAAATGAAAACTCAAAAATTAAGAAAGCAAGAATAAGTCAAAAATGCATTTTTATCACGTATAATTTTCTTCGACTATAAAAGGAAAATAATTAGAATAAAAGCTTATTACCAAATCCCCATCTCGGTATTATTCGATTGAATCCTAGACTTAGTGTCTTCCTCTGAAGTTTTAAAAACACAAGGAAAAAGGAAAAAAGAAAATTAACAGCTACTGCATAACCCCAATCACGAAAAGAAAACAGAACGAAAAGGAATTATATTGATCCCTTTACAGGTTCAGAATAAGTAATTAATTAATTTACCAATTAATTACAGATGCTTGTGAGGAAACCCATTTAGAACATGAACTAATTATCAAACAATCACCTGGGTTTTTCTTCCATTTGAATCTAACCCAACCACTTCGCTTAATCTCTATCCATGCCATAAGCCAATCAAAGGAAGAAACACAAAATCAATAGTAAAAACAAGCAAATATTAAACTCAATTTAAGGATCTTCTCTCAATTAATCAAACTCCAGGTCTACCAACTTCAAAAAATCACAGCAAACACAATAACATACACAAACACACAAAAACAGATATACAAAAAGCTAAAACATAATCACGAAGATTACCTCAGACCCAGAAATTATATTCACCTCAGGATCTACGTGAAACAAGCAAAGATCGAGGAACCGATCTTTTGAGAGATTGAGAGATCAAATTAGAGGGGTTGCGCAGGTAAAATAATCAGAACGGCATTCGGGCGAAAACATATATGGAACAGTCCACCTAAAGTCCACGAAGGGACGCGCACGCCTTTGAAGTTGAATCTTCTCCTGCAGGATAATGTTATCCACAATCGCTCTCCAGCAAATCTACAATGTTGTCACTACATGATTTGCCAAATTCGTTCCAGGTCTCTTGTGGGTTCCATTACTGTCGACGCGATGTCTAACTGTTTAAGGCCACACGTAGATGCGAACGATGGTGCAGGAAGGAGTTCCCTGTTGGGTCATCTCTGTCTTTCGTTTGAGCTCGAGTGATCTGTCGTATAGTGGGAAATGGTGGCTTGGCTCAGTGCCTCGTGCTCGTCAAAACTTGCAGCGATGACCGAGTCCATGTGAACGTGTCGGGAAACGAGTTTTTCGGAAACTTCTTGCTAATGGCCATCTGTCAACAATTTTGATGAAATTACAAATACCTCTCTTTTGGCTTTTAAAATAACTGTAACCTACCCTAACCATTTGGTTTATTTTAATATTAAAATTAAAATAACTAAGTTCTCCCTCAACAATTGGTTGATTTTAATATTCAAATCACGTTTAGAAATGGCAACTAAACGAGAATATTATATTAAAAAAAAGTCCTTGAAGTCAACATTCCCTTACGCTTTAACACGGGTTGAAATCGTCTGCCGCGGCGTAACTGTGACAAAATGTAACTGCGATGCTGCACTAGTGGCAGATTTTTTTCATAAAAAAACAATGTTTCACGTTTTTCAATGTAAAAAAATATCTGCCATTAGATGTTATACGTGGCAGCATCTAAAACAGTTACTGGGTTTGCAACACTTAAGATGCAGCAGACGATTTCAACCCCTTTAACACCAACCAACTTTCATATTTGGTTATTTTGTTATTCACATCTCAGATTTAATAAGTGACAATTTGATAATAACATTGCCTATGCAAATACCCATTAAAAGAAATTAATCAATCTCTTTGTATTAGATTTTTATAGAATTTTTTTCTAATATTCACGAACCAGTGATAACCCCGTTGTAGAAGGCTGCAAGGTTTTCACTATAGAGGATGTGGGATGGAAATTAGGGTTTTGAGGTAAATATGTTGAATTTCATTATTTGGACCACCAATCCCATACTTTCCTTTAAGTTTGTATTAGGGGAATGCATATGCGCATAGCAAAAGAATTAGAAACAAAAAACCTTTTTTGGGAATAGAATGTAATGTGTACATTTAGTTATGATACTTATACACGTGGCGGTAACAAACCTTTATATTGGAGTAAATTGGGAGAAAATTGGAGGGCATTTTTGATATAAAATGTCAGGCAGAAAACAAGGGTTGGCTTTCTATAATAGTATAGATGTTAGGTAACTGACATTTTACCACTTTTAAAACAATTTCAAATTTATTAATTTTGACCCTTGTGTGAGTTTATAATTATTATTTCCCTTTCAGTCTTGTTTCAAGAGACAAAAAAAATGGCATTTTTTGAAGGCACAAAAAAAAAAAAAAAAGAAATTGGTGTTTATATGGATAATTATTATGAAGGTAAAACAGCTAGCTTCAATTAGTGAATTTTCAATAAATTAAATCCTTTATCTATTGCTTGATACAAGAATTGAACAACAAAATATGGAGGGAGGTAAATGTTAATTTGAAAATGAAAAGAAAAATATTTGTAACTTTTCCAACCCTAAAGGGAAATTTTTAAATTTTATTTTAAATAGTTTTCAAATTCTTAAATTTTCACAGATATAAATTAGAAATACAATCTAAATGCTGTTATTTATTTTCTTCAGTGAATAATTCCTGGCAAAAATAATAGAGTTTTAAGGTATAATCATCTGCTAAGAATTTTAAACTTCTTTAATTTAATTATACTTGAATTTTGGTTTGAACCTCCACAAACGAGTTTAACTCTCTAGGGAAAGGGCTCATCCCTTATGACTCATATGTAAGTACGAAATACACAAACAATAGGAATTAAGGACTATCTTATTAGGTTCTTGTATATCACCCTTTCAGTGTAACCCACATAATTACCTCATCACTAGGTTAGATGAGTTCAAATTAATTACGGCTTTTATCATGGTCATATTTCATGTATATATACAGCCTGGAGCACTTCATGCTTCATCGCCTGCTCTAAATGCTGAAACAAGTGTACACATTTGTGTATGAAGCTGATATATACATTCAGTTCATCGTATGAAATAGGTGATGAAACATGTAGCATTCCAGATGATATGCACTTTTCATATTGCCAATAACATTTGGATTTACCATACCAATCTTTATATATCTATAATATATATTAAAGTAAATTGTTTGGGGCTGACATGGGAGCCTCGGGTATCTGAACCTCTAATCATCCCTCTCCCTCTCTCTCCATCTCATGAACAAAATTTTTAAAATCCCAAAAACGTTAACTATTGAAAATTTTTAAGGAACATCTAATCGTTTTTTTCTCCTAAAACGATTGGAAAGTCGAATTTTTAGGGATTTTATCCTAAAACAGGAAAGTGAAATCATCAAAATTTTAAAATCCCTAAAATGTTATCTCCCAAAACTTTTTAAGGAAACTTTAATCTTTTTTTCTACTAAAATGATTAGAAAGTCGTTTTTTTTCATCAGATATATATAGAGCAAATCAGATCTATTCCTAAAACAAAAAGTGGAATCATCGAAGATAACGATGCTCCTTCCGGCGACACGTCTGATTGAAAGCGGAATAATCGGAGCTTATAATATTATAATTAATTTATAATATAATTAAATTTCAAATATAAAATTATTTATCTTTTTGCATATTAATTTGTAATTATGTTAGTAATTAATTATTCCACTAATCTTTTAAGAATTTTGCTACATGGCATAATGAATTCTATAGATGCACGAGCTGCCCACTAGTATATATATTATATATAAAGGGAAGCTCTCCCTTAGCATGACAACTATTTTGTTCAACTTCCCCAAAATACCCTTACACTTCATTGTCAAACTTCAATAAAAGAGTATAATAGTCATACCAAACTCAATTCATTTAAAACTTATGCAATTACAAAACAATTTCCTTCCACCTCTTTCCTTATCATTCCTCTGCATCCCCTCGCTTTCTACATACATGTCGTATTACACATGCACCTTGCTGGTTTATTAGTTAGTTAATCAATTTCTAGAACTATTCTCACCTATAATCTCAATTGAAATAAATTTATGCCTTTGACATTTCCTTAAACTTTTTTTTTTTGGTAGAAACATTTCTTTAAACTTGAATCATTTAGCTTTTCAGTTGATGTCTTAATTGATCAGGTACCCACTTGTCGAGCCTACCAAAAAAAAAAAGGTACCCACTTGTCGATGCCACTGGCCGTATGTACGTATTTCCACGTTCACATGGTTACCGCAATGAAAGATGTACGTCATTTTAGAAATGTTAATCAGTCGATGCTCGAGCCCACCTTGAATGAGCTAAACATGAATGAACTTAATAATGTGGCTCATGAGCCAACCTGGAGCTTTAAAAAAAGGCTCATTCAGGAATAATATTATTAAGTTTTAAATTAATTTCGACTTCATTTTTTAAACTTTATATGTGCAATTCCATAGATTTTTTTAGACTTTCAATTATTACATCTTGGGTTCATATGGCTCGATACAACTTTAAACTAATCAAGCCAAACTTAAGCCTCAGAAATGTTAGTAACCTTAACACACAAATTTTAACCAGTTGAAAGCTACCTTACATAACTTTTAAATGCCTAATCTGAAATCGGCAAACCTCAAGTCAAGTCAGCTCGCTTACAGCCAATAATTTCAAAATGCATTTCCTCTTGTCTCAGAATTGGGTGATATCGTGATACCACTGGTTGGGATGTGGTTTTGGGGATCTAGGGCCCCCTCTTGACACCTGCATGCATCCATCCATTTCACACTAGTACCATTAAGTGGTACCATATGAAACGGTCTCATAATTTCGTGCCACTTATTTCGACCATTTCTTCTATTACCACTCATTGATACCATCGTGAAATGGATGAAAGCTGCCCATGGAAATGGGGTCCACACCCCATAACACAATCCCAACGGGTGGTACCACTTACTGTAGCGTACCAGCTGAAATAAAGACACCCAAAAAAATCAAAGCTAGAATCAAAATTATTCAGCATGATTCCCTGACTAAATTTCTCACCAAGACCTGAATTATCAGCTTCATTAAAATAAATTTTTACCATTGGCAGGGATCTCCTTACAACAAAAAGTGGATGGGCACCTTTGTTGACGAACAAACAGCCAATGTAATTAATTAATAATAAGTGGATGAAATGATTTTTGAGTTGAAATATGCTCTATACCCTAATCAGAAAAGTTAAAAAGTGAGGAACATTTTAGTCTATCTAAACAACATTAGAAGTTGAAAGTATTGTAGGACAAAATGACCTTTTTGGATGTATTTTTGTCACTAAAAGATTTTTGGATATATAAATAATTTTTATTTTTTTTAATTTTAATTATTACTAAATGATCACGTCAACTTCTATTCCATGCATGAGAAGTAAGAGTTATTGACTGATTCTAAAGGGTGGTAGGGTTGAATTCAACAACATTGCAAGAATAAAGTCCATGTTGCAGGGTAGAAGAGCGACATATCTTCAAATGAAACTTAAATTTTTCCAAAAGATATGATCTAGATTTTGACATGCTAGTTTTACCCACTTTCTCTGGTTGAGGTGAGTCATTGCTTCCAATAATATGTAGTTAATCTAGGTCATCAGTCTTGTTGAAAATGAGATTCAAAAATCAGCTTCTTAAAATTTTTTTTATATTTATAAATTTGGTCAATCATCTAGTCATTTGTACTAGATTCCTTTTTTTAATGAGTGTAAAAATGCCTTAATTAACTAATGGTGGTACAGGTGTAATAATTAAAATATCTCTACCATCTTTTTGGGTATATTTTAATTTTTAAAAAAAATTATTCAAAATCTAGAGTATTTCAATCTATGCATAATACATTCACTTGCAATAAAATAGATTTGTTGAAATGCCATATATCTATATATATATATATATATATATATATATATATATATATATATATATACACTGAAACTCACCCATGGGATTTTGTTATTATTAAAAAAATAAAATATATTATAAAAAGGATTAAGAATAAGGGGAAATTAATTTCTAGTGATACTTTAGAAAATAATTAAAATTCAGTCATCTCAATGTTCTGAGTTTTAACTTATAGGAATAGGGGTGCTAATCGGGCCAACCCGGCACGGCATGGGCAAGTTTAGCCCATGTTGTACCTAGCCCATTATCCAAAACCCCCGACACAGCACGGCCCATGGCATGGTTACGGGTGGGTCAGGTCGGCCGTGGCACGTGGGCTAACGAGCCACCCACGGGCCACGTAATAAATAAAAAAGACCTTTTACATACCATCCATGTTCTACAAAACCTTCTTGGCTTTTCTCTTGCGGCCTTAAACAATCCTTGAAAATGCAACAATACTTATATATTGGGATACAATTTCATCATGAACCTCATGCACTTGTGTGTTAGCAAGGGGGAGAAGGTTTTGATATTTTGTCGCAATTTATTACAAAGATTGCGACAAAATATCAAAAACCTTCTCCCCCATATTGGCCTAGCCCAATAAGCATTCCTATCTTCAAAAAGGCTACCATCTAAATAAAGTTCAAAGGCTCCTTATTGAAGAGCCATTTTGAAGATAGAACCTATTACTATGAGACATGGAAAATCACCTACGTGATCTCCTAATCATCACATGGGATTCACAAAATTATGGAGTCACCACCATTCAAGTTAAGGTGTGAATGGACACCAAAATGTGCATAAAAAGAGCAAAATAGAGCTAAAATAACTCTACTATATGGTCTTGTCCAGAGATTTGGTAAGGGGGTTAGGTTTTGAGTAGGGGAAGGTGTTAGACACCCCTACCCATCCATACAAGATGGTTGCCACATGCTATTCATGCTTAACAATTGCTTGCAAACAAAAATCATTCAAAAGTACTTAAAAAGAGACAAACATATGTTTGATTTCTCCATATGAGTAATCCAATAGATCCTGGACTCTCTCTATGGATGTGCCACCTCTAGGATTTTATGATCAAATAAAAATCAAAGTAAAACTTGAAGAAAAGAAAACTTCAAACAAAACTAGAAAAATCAACTCAAGATTAAATCACTTAAGCTTGGAAAACTCAATCAACCATAAGTCATTCAATTTAAACTCAAATTGAGTGAAACAAAAGCCATTTGAAATTTTATATGAAGTATAAGACTCAGTGAAAATTTCAATTAAAGCCTATTGAAATCAAAGGAAATACACTTATTCAAAGTTGTTATAAAACAGTAAAAGCTATGAGTAGCCAACTTTGAAAGCCTATTCATGGAAATTGGCTTCATATAAATCCTTGAAAATTGGTGTGAATAAAGTATGAAGTGCCATCTTTCGAATAGAATAGGCCTCACACAAAACTTCATTTATTTGTGGCTTGTGTACTCTCTCAAATATGCTTAGAGGATCACAGATTGACTCTGTAATCTTCTATTGAGCAGTTCAGAGTCAATTAAACACAAAACTCAAATCTAAGTGAAAACTCTCGAAACCAATTGGATTCGGAAGTAAACTCATAAAGGAAGACTCAAAAACTGAAATTACCCAAATCAGAGTTAAAGTGAGCCTTTGGTGCTCAATCAAAATAACAAATACAGCAATCTGATCTGATCTGATCAAACTTATCAACTTTAATCAAATGGTTTGAAAAATCGGCTCCATATAAATTGCTCAAATTTTACAATATTAAACTATACATCTTCACCTATCACATGTCTTTGAAATCATTCAAAAATTCATCCATATGACGAAGTTATGAATGCATTAAGACAGGGTACAGGTTCAATCCAGATTTGTAAAATTTAAGCGAAAATCAAGCCAAAACAGTGTGTGTGTGTGTGCTTGACTCAAGTGATTTGAATTAAAAACTTTTAGAATGAGTTGAAAATCATCCAGAAACATTTAGGGCATGGATTTGGTTCAAACCTCTCATTAATTGGAGAGGAAGAACCAAATTGATGCAAAATGCTCAAATAAGAGAGATTAAACCATGAGGTCCTCTCTAGAAGATTAAAACCACTTAAAATCAACTCACAAAGTTGTGAGAAGTTGTTCTAAGGCCAATGATCCTAGATCTACTATATTGAGCATAGTAGATCTAAGATCTATGCCTATTTTGACAAAAACCAAGTGATGTATGCATAGAATCGTGTAGGAAATTAGATTTTTAAGGAGAGAATTGAGATCTATGCTATAGAGAGCATAGATCTATGTAATTCCTCTAGAATTAAACTCAAAATAATCACAAACAGCAATCACATATAAATATAAGCAAATCATGCAATTACCTTATCTAAAAGTGGTTCTAAGCCTAAGGTTCCATTCCAACACTTGTTTCCCCTAGCTTTCTCTTCACGTTTAACGGTTAAGGAGGGTGCTTAAGGTACTTTAAGCATGGTTTAGGGTTTCAAACACAGCCATGGCCTTATCTACAGAAAGGTAGAAGGAGAGAGTGCTTGAAAATTAAATAGAGATGAAGAAGAAAGCCTAGAAGCTCACCTTGATTGCTTGAGTGCTTGAGTAGAGAGTTGGGCAGAGTTTCCTTTCTTCTTCAAGAGCTCTCAATCTTCAGATTATCAGCCACTTGCAAGAGGAGAGGCCCTCTATTTATAGGCAAGGATGTGGGTATAAAAGACCTAAGGGTATGCCAAAATACCCTTCTAGATTCTTCCAATTTAAGCCTAAGGCATGAATTGGAGTAAATTTAAAAGTTTCGGAGGGCAAATAGGGTAGATTGAGTCTCTGAGAGAGAGGTATGAAGGGTAAATAAGGCTCAGATCCTAAGCCTTTGCGAAATTGCACAAATTAGCCATATCCGTATATATCATACGGTTTTGTCCAAACCGTATCATATATACGGTCAGGACCAATATACTTAAAATATGCACAATATCTATGGATGAGATTCTGTTACGCACCCATGTCTGTTGCCAACATGGCGTAACGGCCGAAACTTCCGGTCGACACACGGCACCCACTTGCGCGCATGAGAAAAGCATGAATCTGCCCGTATTTTGAATTCGGGCACGTCCGTATACTATATACGGACAAAACAAAAATAGAAAAATCCGTAGAATAAATACGGGCAGCACAATTGTTGTTGATTTTGAGGTTTTGACACCTGTCAAACCTCAATTAAGATGCTTTAAATATATTTTTATTATTCTCTCATATTTTAGTGCAATTTGGAGTGTCTACGATTACTAGGACAAAAGAAAAAAAAATTGATAACTTTGTAAGAGTCTTGTTCAAAGATTTGCCAACGGTGGGGCTCGAGGACACGCCCATGTGAGCACTCTACCACTTGCCGGCCATTGGCAAAATCTCTAACTAGACTCCAAGAAGAGATGAGAAGATTGGTGTGGTTTGGAGTTGGAAGGGTTAAGCATATTTATATAAAACCAAAAGTGGTTTTTTACCACCTCTACCCTCAAATATGACTGTTATTTGACTATTGGAATTAGGGTTGCAACTCAGTGCAGTTTGGTTCGGGTTGGCCTCAACCCAGGACCAAACCAAATTTATTGATGGTCGGTTCAGAACCGAATTGAACCAAACTACCCAAATCGAAACCGAACCGATTTTTTATATAAAACCCGATTTGCTCAAAATCCACGTTTAACATACACCTGTTTGAGTTTGAATATATTTTTATGCAACACATTAAAGCAAAATCCACGTTCTCTCTTCATTTCTAATTTCTGCATTGCTCAAAATCCACGTTCTCTCTTTATTGCTCAAAATCCACATTCTCTCTTCATTTCTAACTTCACGAATACATTCCAATTTGCTTCTTATCCATGAATGTCTTAATTTCTCTAGAAAACAAAACAACAAAAAAAAAAAAATAGACACTAAACCACCAATATCAACCAAGATACATGGAATGCAAATTAAGAAGAATCAAAAGTTGACATGCCAAACCTTCTCATACACCTGTAATCAAGAAAAAGTATCAAAGCAGAGAAAGAAATGTTAGACAGCAATATCAAAAGAAATAAGGAAAAAAAACTGCATCTAAAATGCATTAAAACACAGCACTAACTTACCATTACTGCAAGATGTCAACTCCAAATCAGAACAAATCATGACTGTAGACAACCAAAAATTCAAACGATGTCAAAAGCAAAGGACTAAATCCAGTCACAAAAAATAAATAAACCAATAACATATGTTCCAGTGAAAAACAGAGGGAACAGAATATAACCTGTGTAGAAGTTGTCCATCTATGCAAAAATTAAACCAAAAGGGTCATTAGATTCATTAGAATAGTGCAAAAGTGATCAAAGGAAACTGACAGTTGATAATTCAAAAGGAAGTGTTTTGAACAAAGACAACAATTATCAACGTTGATATATGAATGTGGCTAGATGGGATGAGCCATGGGATTAGCATCCTGGTGAATTTCCAAACAAAATTGAACTCAACAAGTGCACATTATTATCTAATAAAAAATTTAAAGAAACCAAAGTTCTCTATGAAATGATGAGTAATGTCAATAAACAATAGTAACATATCAATTCATTCTAAAAGGATCACATAAAACACATAAGAATCCTAATCCTCGTTATAATAGTTGCAAAATTTACACAAGAAACCAGAGCTATAGACATGCAAATACAAATAATCAGTAGTATAATATCTATCACTAGATACTCATGCTAATTTTCCAGCTGTCCTGGATACAAGATCTCTAGCACACAAAGTCTCTAAAGTCTAAGTAATTCTGACAACCAGTCAAGATAGAAACCTGTGGAAACTGATAATTTCTAACTCCTGCCAAAACAGCAAATTTAGAAGCTTAATTAAAGAAAATTTAGTAACAACTAATAAATATGTGGAACGAGATGTTACAGAACAGATGGGTTTAAAGCATCTATGAGAAGAGCTTATGGTGTACCTGATCCTGGAAGAAACTAAGATCTTCTAGTGTATAGTATACCATGAAATGATGAGCTAACATAATCATAGGGGAACTCATAATCCAGCAGGATTAATAGAGATGTCAAAGTTAAAAAAAACCACAAAAATCCAATGTTTTTAACAAATTACAAGAGGGAGAGAAAGAAAAACTAAAGATATTCTATTACAAAGCCAAATTACCCAAAAAGTCAATACATAAATAGTAACCATCAGTCAATAAAATCCTAAAAGATATAGGAAAAAAAAGCCCCCACTCCAAATCCAATAATCTTCAATGTACTTGACACCTGAAAAAATATTTAATAAAGATTAAAATTAAAACCATTAGCATAAATAGTAACCAATAAATACTAAAAAAAGACAAGAACCTTTAAGATCTATTTACCTCAAGAATAAATTATTGAGAAGCACCTACAATGGATTCACTAACAATGCTGGCTCCTCTGTTATAGCTGAAAAATATAGAGAATAAATTATAATACATAAAAATAACTATACTAAAATAACCAACAAGCATGCAATAGGTGGTATGAAAAATTTCACTTACCTGATTCAGCTTCTTCAAGCTGTTCTAAGCTTTCCTCAATCTCAATAGGGGTTGGAGAAGCCCTTAACCAGTCTTGCAAACAAATCAAGCATTCCACAACCTTTGGAGTCAATGAACTACGAAATTGGTCAAGTACACGACCTTCTGTACTAAATGCAGACTCTGAAGCTACTGTTGATACTGGAATTGCCAAAACATCACGTGCTATATAAGAAAGCACACGAAACTTCAAACTATTCATCTTCCACCAACATAAAATATCAAAGCCAGGATCATCTTTCTCAACACTCTCTTCCAAATATCAATCCAATTCAGATTTTGATTGAATGACCTCTTCTTCTTCCAAGTGTTTGTAAAACTCATTTTGAAGAGTTTTTATTTGGACAAATGCATCAGGAATAAGTTGTTCAACATCCATCACATCAACATCTTGGCTTGCATTGTTTGAAGGCACATCTGGTGGACTAGTTGAATCAAGTACTTGGTAATATTTAAACATACAATCCATTGCTTCTTTAACCTTTGCAATCAATTCTATAACCTTCTCAACTGGAGAAACTTTTGCATAACAAAACCTCACGTACTTCAACTTATATCTAGGGTCCAACACAACTGCAAACAATAGCATCATATTTACTTTGTCAGTGTTTCCCCAATACTTATCAAACTTTTCTTTCATCTCAATTGCCATATCAGATAAGAAAATATCATCACACTTTGCCCATTAAACCAAAAGATTTTCAATCCCACAAACTTCATGAAAATAAGAATTTGAAGTTACGTATAATGACCCCGACAGACACTTTGTAATACTGTAGAAACACTTGAGAAACTTACATAAGACATTTGCTTTTTCCCAATCATCTTCACTTAGAGGTCCATCCTTCAAATCATTCATAAAACGGAAATCATCTTCTTCAAAACACTCAAACATAAAAGGCTCTTGGATGTAATTTTTTCTTTTTCAACACACCTCTTGAATTGTTGTTGCCTTCCTGGTGAACTCCTTCTATATCTCACTGCCCTACAGATTCGAGAAATAGAGTTCTTCACTTCATTTATTCCATCTTTCACAATCAAATTCAATATATGAGCAGCACATCTCATATGAAAGAATTCCTCATCCAAAATTAAACCATTCTTTTTACAAAACCTTCTTTTCAAACTTCTAACCACCACGTCATTAGAGGAAGCATTGTCAACAGTAAGGGTGCATAGTCTTTCTATGTCCCACCCTATTAAACATGACTCTAAAGCCTTCCCAATATCTTCCCTGTTATGATTATCAATTACACAAAAGTTGATGATCATTTTCTACAACTTCCAATCCTTATCAATATAATGTACTGTAAGACACATATATGACAAATTTTGTATTGAAGTCCATAAATCTGTTGTCAAGCAAACCCTTTGCTTAGACGTCACCAAAAATTCCTTTAACTTTTGTTTCTCGCTAATATACAACTCCAAGCAATCTTTTATCACAGTAGTATGTGACACTAGATTGAACTTAGGTTGCAAAACATTACAAAATGCATGAAATCCTTCACGCTCAACAAATCTAAATGGTAGCTCATCAACAATTATCATATTAACAAGAGCCTTTCGACATTGCTCTTGATCAAATTTCCAATTAGTTAAGACACCCTCCCCTTCTTGTCCTAATGATGAAAATAATAAAAGCTTTTGATTCTTATTCTTCTGACTATACGGATACTTCGGGCATTTATCTAAATGTTTATGAAGGGTGCTAGTTCCATTAATACTTGAGCATGAGTATTCATTATGACAATAGTTGCATGTTGCCCTTTCAAATTTTCCCCCACTTAAACTTTTCCACTTAGAAAAATGCTCCCAAACTACTGATCTTCCTTTATATGGCCTTTTAGCACTCAATGACACCAAGGAAGCTACTGTAGTTTCATCATTTTCCTCACTAGTTTTAGTATCACCCATGCTTGACATCTAATTAAATAACAATGAAATAGACAATTCAGCATAATGATTAAGACCGCGAAAGTGATGCACATTTTACTCTCAAATCAATAAAATAAATGCTGAAGAAAAACTGAAAACGAGCACACCAATTCAAAGCATATGTAGAAAATCAGAAATCATAGTCAATTTTCTGTTGGACTTCACCATGTCAAATCAAGTAGCATAAAAAAAAAAATACAACATTTGATGAGCAAAAGAAGAGATGATCACAAAGAAAATTCAGCATAAGTTCTAATGTTCTGTACTTTATACTTAAGCTATTCCTAGTGGAGTCTTGATGCCATCGAAACTGGGTTTTAACTTGTTCAATTTAGCATGGATCTAAATTTAACAATTTTCTGGGAAAATATAGTCTTTCAAGCAAGATATATAGCAGCAATTTATGGTCAATGTCGAACCTGGATCCCAATTAAGCTTGAATGGGTGTGAGCCTGGTTCGACCTAACAAAAAATCACATGTGAGGACATCTAAGAGGTACAACCACAATCTAAAGCATTTACTAATTTGGAGAACTAATGATCATTTAAGTAAAGAAAACTTGCATATCACCCTATGAGCAAAATAAGAACGTTTCAAATATCAGCATATTTAAATAATTCGTGAATTAATGAGGTATCATGAAAAGATTGGTTATAGGTTTGTTCATGCGTGGTGTACAGTTAAGGCCCTAGCTAATATATGGTTAACCAACAAAAAATCACCTGGGAGGACATCAAAGAAGTACAACCAAAATTGAAAGCATTTAATAATTTTGCAGAATTAATGCTCATTTAATTAGACAAAACTTGCATAACACCTGTATGAGCAAACAAAGAAGGTTTCAAATATCAGCAAACTTAAGAAGATCATGCAAGTTCATAGTAAAAGAAATCCATATTTTCTGGACATAACTTTCGATATTTTTTACATAAAATCTAATGGCATTCAGACCTGCCAAAGGTTCCATAAGAAGCAACAGATAATTTAAAGTGCATATAAATTTATATCATTAAACTGTTGTGACTGAAGTTCTGATTATATTTTTGAGTAATCATCATTACATGACCAAATTGCGATTTCTTTTTCATTATTGCTTTGGAATCAAAAAATTATGGTAGAAGTTCAAGGGCACCAGCTATCATTGATTACACGGAGCAATCGAGATTAATTTGAACTTACAAAATTGAAATTTTCCCAACCATCGCTGGCTATAAATATCACTGGGTTCTTCACCATCTCAAACGCACACTAGCAAACTAAATCTCCCTCCCTACACTACTCGAGTATTCGGTATCTTATGATTTGATTTCCAAGATAAGATTAACGAAGAGAGAGAGAGAGAGAGAGAGAGAGAGAGAGAGAGAGAGAGAGAGAGAGAGAGAGAGAGAGAGAGAAAGAGAGGGAAAAAGAAGAAGAAGAAGAAGAATGACACTACTCGAGTATTCGGTATCTTATGATTTGATTTCCAAGATAAGATTAACGAAGAGAGAGAGAGAGAGAGAGAGAGAGAGAGAGAGAGAGAGAGAGAGAGAGAGAGAGAGAGAGGGAAAAAGAAGAAGAAGAAGAAGAATGAGAAGAGGAGATACCAAGATAAGATTCTAACCTCTCTATTTGTCAGACCGAAAAATCCGAAGAATAAGCTCAAGAGAATGGCGTCTTGAACACTGGCAATCCCGTCCGAAGAATAAGCTCGAGAGAAGAGAATGGCGTCTTGAACACTATCTTGAAAACTGCACAATCACAAAAAATTGACGAGGTCTAATAGAAATTAGAATCATCGTTGAAGAAAAAATTAAAGAAAAGAGATAGAGGGAAAAAGAAGAAGAAGAAGAAGAATGAGAAGAGGAGATACCAAGCTAATATTTTACCCTCTCTGTCTGCCAGACCAAAAAATCCGAAGAATAAGCTCGAGAGAATGGCAATGGCATCTTAAACACTGAGTAAATCGAGAAGGGAGCTTGAGGTCGACGGAAAGAAAGGAGGCGAGGTGATTGGGTTTAGGGTTAGTTTGTAATATATTAAAAGTTTAAGGGGTAAAGTTATATATATATATGAAAATATGTATTTTCGGTTCAGTTTGGTACAGTTTGGTTTATAGAAATGCATGAATTCGGTTCGGTTTTCGATTCGGTTCGGTTTACCCGACCATACAACCCAGAACCGAAATGATTTAATTCGATTTAAAGAATTTGAAACCAAAACCGAACCGAACCAAACCGAACCGAAGTCAATTTGGGTCGGTTCGGGTTTGGTTTTAACCAAACCAAGTTGCAGCCCTAGTTGGAATGATAGAAATGGTCATTTACATTTAATTACAAGTATACACCCCAGTATGGATGTTATATAGCTGTTGGGGGTAAAAAGGTTAAAAAAACCCCAAAAATGCAACTTTTTTAATGCCAAAAAGCTAGTCATTTGGTGTGCCTGCACATTCGGCACGATGGGCCTACAAGATGGGCCCCAATAGCAAGCATGCTTGCTTGCCATTGGGCAAGCCTGCTAGCCAACACGCAGTCATGGCTTGCCGGGCCATCGTGCCTAGTGGACTATGCCTTGCTGGGCCCAAGGCCCAAAATGGCTGGCACTGGTAGTGCGCTGTGCTGAGCATAGGCGCGCTTGAAGCCTGCTGGGCCGTACTGTGTCCGTGCCAACTTGGCCCGATTAACAACCCTATATAGGAGTACAAGCCATTTGAGTGAGTGGTACAAGGGCATTTTTGGAAGAGTTGGTTTGTAATAGTAAAATGTCACTAAATTTAATTATTTTGATAAAGGCTTCCTACAAGTTAAAGCTAAAGCTAACTGAATTTTAATATTTTCAAAAAGTTTCACTAAAAATTATTTTTCCCTAAGAATAAAGCAAGGAATCACCTCTAACTAGGGTTAAGCTATAAGTAGACACATTGGCTCACAAAAGGTCCAATGAAAATCGGGTAAGCAATTCCATAATTGTTCAAGGAAGACCATAGTCACCTTAAACCATCCATGTGTTTGGTTACCTGCCGTGCCTACGGTTAAGTTGTTGATAAACACCTATGGAATGAATTCATAAAAGGGTCTAACCAAAGCCAGGTAAGAGATTTGATTATGGTTTAAGGAAGACTATTGTCGCATTAAACCATCCAATTAACACTACATTACATTGTAAATCAACTGGAAGAATGCATGCACTATGTGCTTAGTAAACAAAGAAGTGGACAATTAGTTAAGATAATATATATGGCGTTAACAAACCTGGGTGTTGGATTAAATTTGAAAAAAAAAAATAAGAGGGCATTTTTGGAATAATATAAAACGTAAAACAAGGGGTTGGCTTTATATAATAATATAGATATGGCTCATTAATTGGTAATTAATTATTTTTTTACCGTAGAGTAAGTATGTATTGAATGATTATATATTCTATCTGAGCTAAATCAACTTTTGCAAATTAATTATGTCTTGGAATAATACCAGCCATTTCGATGAGATTGTTAGTTCATGATTTTTATATAACCATTTGGCAATGGTAGGTGATCAAATAGATCAAATTTATAATTTAAAAGAAACATAGGCATATTGAAATAATTAATAGCATAAAGTTTATGTTGAATAATTAAAAATTATATTTCATGTTAAAGATGACTAAAAAAAGTATTATGAGAAAAAAAATTTGAAAGAAAGGAAAAAACATACCTAGAAGAGCAATATCTCCTTAAAACTCTCCAAGCTCCTTAAAGCACCAAGTTATCCCATCTCTATCTATCAAAAGGTTGCAAAGAAGAAAGTCGTAAGGGTATACATTTCCAATAGTTAGATGTTACAAATGTCATATACTTTTCTAAGAAACAACAAGGTTATATGCTTTCTTGAAACAGATATATTGATTTCCCTTTGTTCCCCTTTTGTGTTTATTTTCTCTTGGATTAGAATAAAATTATGGGTATTAAGGGTGTATATGTTTATAATATTTTAACCTGTTTCCTTAACTATCTACTATCAAGACCCCTGCTAAATTTCAAATTAGAACATAAGTAGTTTTTTGGGATGTAGAAGGCTTTAAAATATATATATATTAATCTGAATTCTTTGGAATATAAAAAGTATCAAGCCAGAATCTACCCTGTTAATTTTATATAGTTGTAGACACCCCAAATTGCACCAAAATATGCGAAAATGATGAAAGTGTTTTAAAGATAAAATACATGTAGTTAAATTTCAAAATCTTTAAAATCATTTAGCACCATACATGGGATACAATTATTTTTATTTTTGGTGTCACCGTATTTGTAATACAGTGGTAATCGTACATTAAATATTATCCTTCATGTTTTTTTTAAGAACCATATTATAAGTACAGTTCTTTATGTTTACCTTAATTATTAAGCTTAATTATCTAAAGTGGGATTATTAGACTAATTAAGTACTTGTGTTATGAAGATGGGGTAAATATGGATTATAGTTAAGGATTTAAGGAAATCAAATTAAACTTTATTAAAGTTATTAAGGTAAGTTTAGTTAGTACCATGTCTTAATTACAATTAGCCAAGGTATCCTCCAATTAGATCTAGTGAATTGGAAATCAAATTTTGAAAAAATTAGAGTTAAGTGTACCTAAAGTACCCCATAAGAATACCGAAAGTAACCACCTAGGTGTACCCAAGGTACCTCTCAAGTATACCTAAAGTATCTCCTACGTGTATCCTAAGTACACATAATTATTATCCAAGGTACCACCAAAGTATACCTAGGATACACCCAAGTACTACCCAAAGTACCACCCAAGTATACCTAAGGTACACCCAAATACTACCCAAAGTACCACCCAAGTATACCTAAGGTACACCCAAGTACCACCAAATATACCTAGGGTACACCCAAGTACTACCCAAAGTACCACCGAAGTATACTTAGGGTGCACCCAAGTATTACCCAAGGTACCACCCAAGTACTACCTAAGGTACCCCACTTGAATACTTAAGGTACCCCTTTGTGTTACCTAAAGTACCCCACTATTTTATCTAAGGTACCCCATTATTTTACCCAAGGTACCCCACTATTTTACCTAAGGTACCACATTGTTTTACCTAAGGTACCCTACTTGTATTCCCCAAGGTACGCCATTTATATACCTAAGGTACCCGCTTGTATTGCCTAAGATACCTCACTTGTATATCTAAGGTACCCCACTTGTATTCCCCAAGGTACCCCTCCCCCCTCCCCTCCTTATATTCCTAAAGTACCCCATCATATTGCCTATGGTACCCCACTTGAATACCTAAGGTACCCCCTTGTTTCACCTAAGGTACACCCCTTTATATAGCTAAGATACCCCTTTTATATAACTAAGGTACCCCCTTTGTATAACTAGAGTAACCCCTCTTATATAACTAGGGTACTCCCTTGTATAACTAAAGTACCCCTCTTATATTACTAAGGTACACCCCTTACATTAGTAAGGTACCCCCTTCTATAACTAAGGTACCCCCTCTTGTGTTAACTAAGGTACACCCCAAGTTTACCTAAAATTATACCCCCTTGAGTAACAAAGGTAAACCCCCTTGAAACACCAAGGTACCCCCAACTTAATACCAAGGTACCCCCTCAAATAACACTAAGGTACCCCTGTAGACACCACAAATTGTACAGTAAAAATGAAGAATAATTGACAAAAAATCATTATTTCCTTTGAAACCAACACAGAATTTGAGAAATGTGCATTTCTTCTTGTATCCGACAACTCAGGTCGGATACAAGCATACCTCTTTATATCCGACATAAGTTGTCGGATACAAGTGGACCTTAACGTATCCGGCAACATATGCCGGATACGTATAGCTGCTCGTGTATCCGACCTGACATGTTGGATACATTATTTTTGCTCAAAATTAGGGTTTTCCAATAGTTTTCACTTTTTACCATCACATCCTTCATTAAAGGAATGGAAATCTCAGAAATAGCCTTAGGGTTAAGGTTGGTAGGCTCTAGACATTATGTTGTGTCTACCATCCCATCAACCCTAACCCTAGCCTTTGCCTATAAATAGGAGGCTCCTCCTTAAACAAATGGCCATTAACTCTTGCCAAGAACTTTTGCCAAGAAGTTGGAGATCAAAGGGCTCCGAGTGAAGAGGGGAACCACTGTAGTCTTGCTTCCAAAAGCCCAGGTAAGCCTCAAACCTCTCTTTAATTTTCTGTTTTTTACATTCTAGATCTAGATCTCTTCTTCTACCTTTCTGTAGAATAAGGCCTCTTCTATGTGTGTGAAAAACCTTCCCCTACTCAAAGTACCTCGAGACTCCCCCTAGCCGTAAAACGTGTAGGTGGGATCTAGGGGAAACGAGACTGGGGATCCTAGTATTAGAACCTATTTGAATAAGCCTTTTGGATCTATGAAAACCGTTTCATATTCAAAGTACCCCAAGATTATCTTGAAGAACCGTGTTTAACGAGGAGAGAGAACTAAGGGAAACAATAATGGAACGGAACCCTAGGTTGTTCTAGAACCCTTTTGATTGATCTAAATGCATGCTATATGTTGGAATAAGCCTTGTGATTCCATGAAAACCATTTCATATTCAAAGTACCCCAAGATTATCTTGAAGAACCGTGTTTAGCGTGGAAAGAGAACTAAGGGAAACGATAATGGAACGGAACCCTAGGTTGTTCTAGAACCCCTTTTCGATTGATATGACTACATGCTATATGTTGTTATATTGTTCTTGAATGGATTTTTATACACATACACACATAGCACTTGTTTTGTCGGATTCGGCTTGTATTTTGGATCTATTGCCGTCATTGTGGTAAATCTAGAATAAATAGCCCCAAACAATTCTGGAATATTGCCTATTGATTTTCAAATTGATTTCAAGCAAGTTTTGTTGAGTTTTGAAGGCCTCTAGGTCCAACCTCTCGGTTTTTTGGCACTTTTGCTCAATATTGGGTATTTTTGGCATATTCTCTCCAATCGGAGAGAATGGTGAGCCAAGCTTGTACCCTATTATTTCTAGAGGTTCTTCAACACTTTTTCAAGTGATTTTGATTCATCTTGCACGGGTTCCACACACTGGATCACTGTTTTAAATTGATTTTACTCAAAAAGGTCTTAACTTGACAGCAACTGTACCCCAACTTCGGACACTCGTAACTTCATCGTCCAGATGAATTTTGGAGTGATTCTAGAGCCATGGGAAATGTGAGGCTGTGTAGTTTATGCCTGTAAAATTTCATTAATTTCTATCAAGCGGATTTTTGACCCTTCTCTGTCGAAGTTGATAGGCAGTTCAGGTCTGAATACGGAACCTGTCACTTCGACTGAGCGCCATGTGTTCGTTTTAAGTCCGATTCAAATGATTTTTCTTTTTTTGTTTTTCTTTAGAAGTCTAGTTTCAAATCCAGTTGGTTTCATAACTTTTTGACTCCATTTGTGTTGTTGGTAACAGATTTACTCAGAACTGTTCAACAGCACTTTTCTGGGTAAATCTGTGATCTTCGGGGCCTATTCGGGAGATCACCCAAGGCACATCTGAATGAATTTTTGTATGAGGCTAGTTTCATTTGAAATATGGTCATACAGACTTCACTCACACCAAATTTCATGGATTTATATGGAGCCGATATTTCTAAATGATTTTCCAAAGTGGCCCACTTATCACTTTTAATTATCTCCAGCAGCAGATTTCAAAGGAGAATAACTCCTAGGATTTTAATCGGAATGGATTGAAAATTTGCATGAGTCTTCTATCTATCATAATCTTTTAAATGAATTTGGTTTGATTCAATTTAAATTGGATTTGAATGATTTCAAGACAAATGGTTCTTGCTTTTACCGAATTCTCCGGATTTAATTCAACTTGGTTTTGTGCAACTTTTGCTTTGATTTCCATCTTTTGGTGATATTCCAGAAGTGATATTGACATAAAAGAGGATCTGGAATTCATTTGGATTTTCATGTGAAGATATCATACATTTGGCCTTTTTCAAGGTTTTTGATGATTTTTAGCAAGCTTTCTTATTTTTTAGCATGAACAACACTTGGCAACCACTTTGTATGGGTGAATGGGAGTGCCTAACACCTTCCCCCGTTCATAATCTAATCCCCTTATCCATCTCTGGATTTGATTTTCAAGTAGAGTTATTTTTACTCTAGTATTTGCCTTTTAGCTTTTTTCGCTTATCTTGAATCTTTTGGTGTCCATTCACACCCCAAAAATTTGAATGGTGGTGACTCTCCCATTTTTACGTTGAGCCCGTGTGATGACGGAGGGGAATCATCCCGGTGATTTTCCCATGTCTCATAACTGGCGACTCTACTGGAGATTAGTGGATTTAAACCATTTTGTGTATTTGTTCATGCTTTTTCTTTACTTTTGAATGCTTGCTATTTTGCTTACTTTATTTGTGTATATTGAATCTCAAATTTGATTTGCATGATTAGAAAATTCACATGGATAAAAGCACGGGCATGTTGCTTGATTTTGTCTAGAAGCTTGGTTAAAGGAAAACCCATATTGTGATATGATTTGGCTATATTATGTGATAGCATGTGTTATGTTGGGGTTTCAATGCCATGAGTTGAACAAAAAAAATACATTTGAAATCTGGAAATTTAGTGTTAATTTTGGGCATTCAAGCATGTTTCCCATGAATAATGTTTTTTTAGTGCTTAATGTTTGTTTTATACCATGCTTTGGATTTGGGAGTATAGGATGACATGATTTGAGCATGAAACAATGAGCAATGAAATCTGGAAATTCAGTAGCTATTTGTAGGGTTTTCAAGCATGTTTTCACCAACAAAACCTTCCTTGGACCATATTGTTAGTTGCTGAATTTTTAAGCATCAATTTGGAATATAGACTATGCACTTTGAGCATAAAATTGAGAGCCCGGAAACCCAGAATTCAGTAGAGGTTTTGAGGTTTTTTTCAAGCATGTTTCCCCAACAAAACACCCCTTTGTACAAAGTGCCTAGTTGCTGAATTTTTAGGCTTCAATTTGGGTAGAAATAATGTACTTTGAACATGAGGAAAAGAGCATGAAATCTGGAAATTTAGGGGTATTTTGAATTTTACAAGCATGCTTTTCATGATCTAATGGTGATTTGTGCAATATAATGCCATGCTTGTATACTACTTTTTGGGCATGTAATACTTGTGTGCATATTTAGTTGCTTTGGCTCTTTTGCTTGCTTATGTTTTGCTTTCAATATAATGTCATATGCCTTGGCTTGAAATTGTATGCATGGCTACGGAAAAGAGCGGCAAGGGGCTGGAACGTTATGAATGCACCTTGAATTTCAAATGCACTGGAGCTCTTTAAACTATTTGCATAGCCTACCCATTACCTATAGGAAGTTGAACCATAAATGTGGGTAGCTTGGCGTACTGAGGTCGATTACTTCGAAAAGCGAAAGTGAAAACATTCACCTTAGAATTCGAGTCAATGATGTGATGACAATGGGATCTGTGATTCGATTCCGGGCATCACTAGACTTGAATTCTAAGTTGCCAATTAAGTCAAAACCCAAAAACTATACGCTTGAAGGTGGAGAAACACGTTTTCAGCTCAAAGTACACAATTGCGTATGGGGAATTGGATGTAAATGTGGGAAGGCCATTTGCATGTTCACAGGCCAAGGTATAATATGAATACCATATTGACGGTAACACAAGGTGGCAAGGTAAAGCCATGTATTCTTTTATCTTTATGTAAATTAAAAACCATGGTGTCCATGTGCTTGGGATGAAATTTTTCTCAAAAGTGTATATAGCCTAAGGTTGGTGTAACCTATAGGATGAGTTTCCAACTCAATTTAATAGTCATCCAACCCACAGTCCATGTAGGAGGCAACCAAGTGTACAATATCCAAGGATTGGTGCATAACTTTGGCGGGTACAAGTACCCTCATGAATTTGTGAATTTTAGCAAGAATGATGTCAAAGCCCAATTTGGGGCAAGGTTTAAAGGCCAAGTCAAGGTGAACATCAAGTGAGAATGAAAATAACACAATCTGGTGAAAAAATGAGTCAAAAAGGGCCATTTCGGCCTTAACCGACAACTCAGGTCGGATAAAAAGAGTCTTATTCGTATCTGGCATACTCTATCGGTTACAAATACCTATGCATGTATCCGATCATTCATATCGGATACACTGAGACATAGCTTTAGCCAATATTTCATGCCCGATACATGCAGAAAATGTCCAAATTGGTTTTTCAACCCAAATCTTTAGAATAAAATGCCTAAAACACTGTGGATAATCCTTAGGCACCCCAAAAAGAACATAAAAATGTTCCAAAAATAAAAAACAAAAAAAAATAAAAATAAAATAAAATATTCTTTCAGCATTTAACCTACTTTTGAAATTCATGAAGGCAAACTAAGGTGTCATATTTTTTATACCAATTCAATTCAAACATATTTCAATCAAGCTTTTGAACTTGAAAACTGAAAAAATCCAAAAAAAAAAAAAAAAAAACCTTTGGTTGGTTATTTTTTCCAATCAAATCAAAAATTGGTGGGACACTTGGAAGCCCTAGAATATCCCAAGAAACCTTTGGTTGGTTATTTTTATCAATCAAATCAAAATATTGGTGGGACATTTGGAAACCCTAGAATATTCCAAGAAACCTTTGGTTGGTTATTTTTATCAATCAAATCAAAACATTGGTGGGACACTTGGAAACCCTAGAATATTCCAAGAAACCTTTGGTTGGTTATTTTTATCAATCAAATCAAAACATTTGTGAGACACTTGGAAGCTCTAGAATATTCCAAGAAACCTTTGGTTGGTTATTTTTATCAATCAAATCAAAACATTTGTGGGACACTTAGAAGCCCTAGAATATTCCAAGAAACCTTTGGTTGGTTATTTTTATCAATCAAATCAAAACATTTGTGGAACACTTGGAAGCCCTAGAATATTCCAAGAAACCTTTGGTTGGTTATTTTTATCAATCAAATCAAAACATTTTTGGGACACTTGGAAGCCCTAAAATATTACAACAAAAACAAAAACAAAAATATATATATATATATATATATATATAAAAAACAAAAAAAAAATAAAGCCAAATAAATCTGGACTTGTATTCACCTAACCTACTTGTCTACATTTATGGGGTGGGGGGGGGGGGGGGTGTGACTCATGTTAAATGGAAGCTAACATGTTTCTTTGCTTTTCCTTCTTCAGGTACATTCAACTGCAATCATTGCTCCCGTGACCAGATCCAAAGCCCGCACCATGAATACTGTAAAGAACCAAGCTCAAGCCACCGTACCTGCTCAAGACTTTGCTCAGCTGCAAGAGCAAGTGGCTGGTCTGGCCAAGATGATGGGAGACTTACTGGCGGCTCAGGCCCAACAAGTCCAGGCCCAAAACCAAGCCTCTACTTCCCATCAAGCGCCGACACCTCAAGCTTACATTCCGCCTCCGGCTCAACCCATGCCTGAGCCCATTTCTGAACCGGTCCCTGAGCCTATCCTGATCAGGGAAAAAATTGTGGAATCTGAGAAAGAAATAGAGAAGGAAAAAGCCAGGGAGGAGATGGAAAGAAAACTCCTGCACAAAATAGAAAGAATCCAGGAAGAACTTAAGGAAGTAAAAGGGGGAAACAGCTACGGAGGTACCACCTTCGACGACCTGTGCATGTACCCGGATGTATGCTACCGGCCAAGTTCAAGTGCCCGAATTTCGACAAATATGATGGCACAGGCTACCCTATGAGCCACCTGAAACTATACTGCGGGGCCCTATGCCAGTTTGGCTGGGATGACGGCATACTGATCCAACTCTTCTAGAGGAGTTTTGACAGGGTCAGCTCTAAGGTGGTTCGCCACCGTGGACCATGGCAGGATTAGAAGATGGAAGGACTTGGCCGATGCATTTCAAGATCAATACAAGTTCAACTTAGAGATCGTGCCAGACCGGTACGACATGATGAGAATGAGCAAGGAGAAAGATGAGTCCGTACGGCAGTATGTCAAGAGGTGGAGAGAGGCCGCCTCCCAGGCCAGGCCGCCTATGCTGGAACCTGAAATGAACTCAACTTTTGTGGGCACACTGGGGCAGCCCTTCTACAACCATCTAGTGGGGCAGATCACCACCAATTTTGCAGCCCTGGTACAGGTGGCAAACCAGATCGAGGAAGGGGTCAGGTCAGGAAGGCTCATTGACTACTCTACTTTGACCGGGCAGTCTGATTCCTCCGCTTCCCTGGCATAGAAGAAGGGGGCTGAATTCAAGAAGAACGGAGCCAGAAAAGAAGGAGAAGTAAACCTGGTCCAGGCTCCTCCCGCCAAGAAACCGCTCCATGTGACCATCTCTGCACCACAACAGGCCCAACACTCTTATCAGACCCTGCTCAATGTCAATTTCTCCCCCTCCGTGCCTACAAACCCGAGGAGGACTTTTACCAAGGAAGAGAGGGAGGCCTGGTTAGCAGCAAGAAGGAACAGAGTTTTCACACCTGTCCCGGTATCTCTTTCCCAACTGCTGCCAACCCTGCTGAAAGGAGAATATGTGACTTTGAAGGAACCAAGCGCGAATGCCATAAAGGGGAGGAATTTCGATCCGGCAGTCACTTGTGACTTCCATATGGGTGCACCAAGGCACTCTATAGATCCTTGCTGGGTTCTGAAGCGCACTGTCCAAGATCTGTTGGATCAGAAGGCCTTGGTTTTCAACACTGCTGCCCCCGCCCGTCAGGGAATAATATTGGGCAAAACCCTCTGCCTTACCATAATGGGGCAGGCTTGTTCAATTCCATCACTGCGATATCCGCTACGAGAAGGGCCTTTGACCCATCTCAACTAATAGCTCCCGTGGGGACCTCAGTCAAGGTCTATTTATTCCAAGAGAAAGAAGAAAAGGAGGTCAATATGGTCTCCCAGAAAAATGATAATACTGCTGAGGACATTAGCTCCTCTCTAAACCGAGTCTCCTCCCTCATGGCCCAAATAAATATTGCAAGGCCTCCTCTGGTCTTTAATTGCAGTTCACCCACCTGCTCTCCAGCCAAGCCACCAAAAGCTCCCTTGGTCATCAACCTGGAACCCACCACTGCATCCATCACCTCTTTAACTCCATCAGCCACATCTAGGTCCAAACTCCAACCCATGGTTGTAAACATTCCTGCTTCATACAGTGTCCCAAGACCGGCCCATACTTCCCGGTCCAAACTCCAGCAGTTGGTGGTCAATGTCCCTAAACTAGCCTATTCTGAGGCTGCTGTATCATGGAATTACAGTGAGGGGGTCACGGCTACGATTCCGATGGCCAAGAACCAGAACCAGAAGGATGTGAACCTCATGACGAGGTCGGGAAAATGTGTGGAAGGAGCAAAGAAAGAAAAAGAAACAGAGGTGGAGAGGAAGAAAAAAGAAACAGAAGAAAAAAGAAGATTAAAAGGAAAAACAAAAGTGGGAGAAGACACCCCCCAGGGTGCAGAAAATGAGGCATCGGACCTCATAAAAATAAAAATAAAAAAGTGAATTCAATCTGGTGGATCAGCCGAACAAGGTCCCGGCCCAGATTTCAATTCTTGGCCTTTTTCTGAATTCTGAAAAGCACAGGGACGCATTGTTAAGGGTGCTACAAGGTGCACATGTATCCCAGACCATCGATCCAGACCAGCTAGGCAAAATGGTTGATCAAATCTTGTCACATAATGTGATAAGTTTCTCCGAAGGTGAGATAAGCCCAGGTGGGTGTTATCATGTTGACCCTTTGCACATCACAGTGCTTTGTAAGGGCAGTATGATTGCACGGGTATTAATTGACAACGGGTCGGCGTTAAACGTCTGCCTGTTGTGAGACATGGATTCGTCATCTCGGATGACTTCCGATTATCGTCACGCGGGGATCAATAAAAGTAAGAGTCGCCACCATCCATCTTAAGGTGTGAATGGACACCAAAGGGATCATAAATGTCAAATAGAGCTAAAATGGCTCTAAGATGAGGAAAAATCCAGAGATTGAGTAAGGGGAATTATTTATGAGCGGGGGAAGGTGTTAGGCACCCCCACTCATCCGTCTAAGACGGTTGCCACATGCTTGCTTATGCTAAGGATTGTTTGCTAATCAAAATAGACAAAGGTTGCTTAAAAGTAAGCAAAATGTAAGTGATTATTCCACATGAGTAGTCCAATAAATATGAACTCTCTTCATGGATATATCACCTCTTAGAACTTCATGAGTGAATAAAAACAAAGTGAAAATTGAAGCAAAACCAATTCAAGGTAAATTTGGAAAAATCTGGCTAAAAGGGCTTGAAAGCTTCGATTAACCATAACTCATTCAATTCAAATTCAAATCCATTGAAACCAATGCCATTTGAAAACTGGTATATAGTAGAGTATACAGTAAAAAATTCAGCTCAATCCGACTTAAAATGAGAGAGAAATCCACATCTGAAATCTGCTGTTATAACTCAGAAAAAGTGTCAAGTAGGCATTTTCCAAGCTCTATTCGTGGAGTTTGGCTCAATAAAAATCCATGAAAATTGGTATGGAGGAAGTATGTGATGCCATCTTTCCAAAGAAAAAACCTCACACCAATATCTATCCGGATGTGACTCGTGTGCTCTCTTGAACAGGCCTAGAAGACCACAGATGAGCTCTGGACTATGCCAGCGAGCACTTCTGAGTCAACTGAGCACCCAAGACACAAAACAGATTGAAATCTGCTGAAACCAGTTGGAAATGAAAATAGACTTCTCAAAGAAAACTCAGAAATTGGAATCATAGGAAACGGATTAAAACTGAATAAACGGTGCACCATCAAAGCGGCAAGTTCAGCAATCTGGGCTGAACTGACTTACAGACTTTGAACAGATGGTGTCAAATATTGGCTACATAAAAGTGGACGAAAATTTCCAGATATGAAGTAGACATGCTCATCTATCACATGTCTTTGGAATCACTGAAAAATTCATCCGGAGGATGAAGTTATAAGCATTTTAAGACAGGCCACAGATGCTGCCCTGTTTTGAAGTTTTTGAAGAGAACCAAAACTAGTGCATGTGTGCAAGTGGATTCGACCAAAACAATTTAAAATCATGAAAAACAACTCATGAAGTTCTAAAAGTTCATTCTAAGGCCTGGGATATCAGATTTTCCATATTGAACATGGAGAGTCCAAGATCTAGCCTATTTGATGAAAATAGTGAAAAGTGTGTGAAGAGGTGTGGAAAATCACATTTTCTAGGAGAAGGTTGGAATCCATTGCTATTGAGAGCATGGATTCGTGCATCTTCTCCATAGGCAAATCAAAATCACATCAAGCACAAAATTATCATAAGATCAACATGCCATTCAAAGTAGGTTCTAAGCCTAGAGGGTCCATTCCAACATCTTTTTCCCCAGGCTCTCTCTTCACGTTTTACGGCTAGAGAGGATTCCCAGGTACTTTGGATGTGGTTTGGGGCTACAAGCAATCACCAAGGCCTTACACTACAGAAAGGTAGAAGGAGAGATTGCTGGAAAAGTAAAGAGGAAGCTAGAAAACCAAATGGAGCATTACCTTTGGTAGCTTGAACAGTTGAGGCAGCAATCCAGCAGAGTTTTCCCTCTTCTTCCAGAGCCTCCAAGCTTCAAAATCTCAGCCATTTGCAAGAGGAGGACCTCTCTATTTATAGGCCATGCCAAGGGTAGAAGAGTCCCAAGGGTAGGCCTAAAAGGCTTTCTAGATTATTCCAATTCTCCTCCAAGGCATGAATTGGTGTAATTCAGCAAGTTTCGGAGGGTGAAATAGGGAGTTCAGGTCCCTGAGAGAGAGGTAATATGCGTAAATAAGGCTCAGAGATCGAGCCATTTCGCAAATCCCCGAAACAGCCAAAACTGTATACTCAGTGCGGTTTCAACAGAACCGTTACTCAAAGTGCGGTTTCTATGCAAATTCAACCAAACCGTATATACAGGACGGTTCAATTCAGTTATGCTTTAATTGATTGCTGTCCACGCGGCTCAACGGCCGAAGCTTCGCGAAGCCACGTGGCCGCCAGCGCAACAAGCATGGACCTGAACCGTGCTGTGTCTGCGGTTGCAACCGTACATGCAGTGCGGTTTAGACCAAATTCTCAAAAACCGCACATATACCACGGTCAGCACACTTTTGGTTGGTTTTCAGCCTTAGCTGCACAGGCCAGGCTTATTTACATGTAATATCATTTAAGTAAATGTCCTCGTATTTTTTAATCTCCATTTACTTAAGATATTACATGTAAATAAGCAAACACCCCCCCATTTGAATCCATTAAAAATATTTCCAGACCCAAATTCCAAGTGAATAAAAAGTCAACTTTCCAGTTCCAGGCTAAATTCCAATTTTTCAGGTCCGGTAAAAAGATTCAACATGTTAATACCAAGGTATTCGTCAAGATTAAAAATCTCAAAAAATTCATTTATGCAATAACATTGCTAAAAACCTGATTACCGGGAAAAATTATCTTCAAATCTTGCTTTAAAAAATATTTCATTTTTTGGGGTCAAAAGTCAACAAAATTCAACCCGAAAAAGTTTGACTTTGCATAAAAGATTGAATTCGGGCCTTTTCCTTTGTGGCCTTGGATTCAAACGGTTTAAGGATCTCAAACCCAATGCTAAGAATTGAAAATTCAATAAAATATTTCTCTCCTTCAAGATTTATTAAAAATCGTGCAACTTTTGGGTGTCTACAACTGCCCCTCTTTGCTGGAGTTGTAACACAATGAATAGCAAAGAATAGACACAACTGAAAATTGCACGTTTGAAAGACATCTCATCAGTTGAACTTGCTTTGGTCAAACAAATGAGTGATAAAAAACATGATTTTGAAGATAGCCAATGAAACCCCTGCTAGAAGTCTGATGGGGTGGCGTCTCTTCCTTATCTCAGATTTCTTGGAGCTCTCGTGGCTATGAAAAGAAATCTGAGACAAGCAAATTTTAAAAAAAGGTGGATTTAAAATTGACCTCTGCAAACTCAATTGCTGTTGATGTTTTTCACTTTACAGCTCAACAAAAGGAAGGAAATATTCCATTGAATTTTCTATGATTTGATTTTTATTGATTCACCTGGGTGCCATGTGCTACCCAAACCTGTGCTTGAATATTCTGCAATTTGCTTTTGCTTTTCCATCTTTTTGCTCTCTCACTAATGATGTATGTGCCCTTGCTGCCCATAACCTACCTTGATGCTTTTTAACTGCCCAAGTGAATGCTCTTTTCTTGATTGCTGGATTCGAGAATCATGATCTGTTGATCTAACCTCATACCCTTATTGCCCATGTCCTCTCTTTCATGCCTTTTTACTACCAAACTGAATGCCATCTTCATGATTGAAAGATAAGGGCTCTTGTTTGGAGGCATTGCCCAATCTTTAGGATGATACGATTCCTTTCATTGAGGATTTAGAAGCAAAGGAAATTTAGCATGCCCTAGCCTTGATGCTTTGGAAATGCACATACCTCACAGCAGAGATGAATTTTTTTCTCTCTTTTTTTTTTTCTTTTTTTTTTTTTGTCTTTTTTCTTTTTCTCTTTTTTTTTTGTTGCCTTTATAAAAAGAAATCCTTATAAAAAAATGCAAAAGTGCATATAAAAAAATAGGTTTTATACTAGTGGCCTCAGAATTCTCTAATGCTTGCAAAACCAATGTTTTATGAAAAGACATAGATGCTCATCATAGGCCAAAATATAATTTTTGCTTTTTTTGTTTTGTTTTTTCTTTTGTTTTTGAAAAAATGATCCAATCGCTTATTAGCATATAGTCCAAAAGAATTAAAATCAAGTTGAATAATGAGAAGATTATTTCAGAAAATGAAGAAAGACCAAAATAAGCCTTCGGAACCTTTAGAATCGTTCCCATGACCTTCGGCTTGTCAATTGATGCTCCATATATGATGGCTCTTTCAATCTGACCATTTTGCCCCGGTTTGAAAAGACCTGCAACTTGAAAAAGTTGTTTCTTGCATCCATGATATGAAACTCCCTCATATTTCATGACAATCATGGACTTCTCTTCTCATATGAAACCATTGGTTTTCTCCTTGCAGATGGTTGATCATTTGCCATGTAGCGCCCTTCCGGGTTTTCACTACATTTTCTCCATTTTTTTTTCTTTTTAATCCTTCATTACCAGAAGCTAATGTATTCATATTTGCCTTAATTCAAAATTTCTTAATCAAAGAGGACTTATGAATGGGACGAAATGTAGGCTTGGTTTTTGTTTAAGAAGAAAAGGGATAAAAGGCTCAAACATCATATGATCAAATGGGTTAACTGAGATTGTAATTCTTAAGGTATTTCTTTCCTTGGAATACAAAAATTGCCTCCAGTATTGAAGTTCTTCTTCTTTTAGAACTTTCACCCCGGTATTGAACTTCTTTTCTTCTCTTTGCAATTTTTTATTGCCCCTTTCGGAAGACATTCTCCAAATATCCCATGATATTTGATGATTTTTTTTTCATCTTTCTTCTTCTCTTTTTTTTTTTTTCATTTCTTTGCCCCCCTTTCTGAAGACATCTTCAAAATCAATTTTGAAATTCAATAATGCCCCTCCCTTTTTCTTCAAATTGTCCCTTCGTTCTTCCTTTTTATGCCTCAATAAATCTGCCCCAGTGTGGGGTTACAATTCCCAGTTTAGGTTATTTGGAAAAATTTATAAAGCTCAAAGGGTCTAACTAGGGATTTCAAAAATTTTGGGGATAAAGAAAGAAAGGCCTCTTATCATTTTAAGAAAAATCTGAATTTTCAGACTTGGTAGAGTTGCACTACATGACTGGTGTAGACACCCCAAATTGCACTGCCAAATGAGAAAATAATAAAAACATGTAATTAGAGCTTAAAACAGGTCAAAAAGGCCTAAAAATAGAATGAACAGGCTTTGCCCGTATTGACTTCACGGGCCGATCTTGCCCGCAAAATATCTACGGGCAGGCGCGCCCGTAGTATCTATACGGTCCCCGTTGGACCGTAGTGTATTTACGGGCATTAAAGACACGTGCAAGTTTTGTCATCCTCTCGATTTCCGAGCTTTATTTGAAGTCCAATATATCTTTAAACGAGCGGATTATGTCTTTTATTCGCTGAAGTCACCTTGGATGGCTATGGATGGGCATCATCTCTGTATTTCACTCTATCCTGAGAATCAGGATATATCCTTCTGGACCAGCCTTGCCCCTGGGTGTGTCTATAAATAGAGGCTCATTCCTCTAGCTTAGGGCCACGAAATTTTGAGTCCAAGGAATTCTAAGAAGCTCCAAGAGAAGAGAAAGAACTCCTGCTGCCTGCCTGCTCAATCCAGGTAAGTCCCCTATCCCTTTTTAATTTCTGTCTTCAATTCTAGAAGTAATAGGATCATCTCTATTGCTGTAGAATAAGGCCATATCTGTTTTTGTATTCCTAAACTTGTCTCTAAGTACCTCAAGGGTCTCTCTAGCCGTAAAACGTGAAGAGAGAACTAGGGGAAAGGGGAACAGGTGGATCCCTAGAATAGAACCTCATATCTGTTTTTTTTCTCTTTTTTCTAGAATAAAGCCTGTGATTGTGTTTGTGTACCCAAACCTATCTCTAAGTACCTCAAGAGTCTCTCTAGCCGTAAAACGTGAAGAGAGAACTAGGGGAAAAGAGACCAGGTGGATCCGTAGGGTAGACCCCCATGTGCTCTAATTTGTGAGATGTGGCTGTTTTGATATCATGATCATGTTTTAATGCTTTTTATGATATATCTGAATGAATAACATGAACCTATGATGTTTATAGCATGAGATCCCCGATTTTTGATAAAATTTGGATTTTTGCCACTTTTGCACCTACAGCACTGTTTTCGTGATTTTTGGCTAGGATCTTGGATCTATCATGATCAATATGGTAGATCTGAATCCAAAAGCCTGAAAATAAATTCTAGGGTTTCATGATGTGGTTTTTAAATTGTTTTTCCTTTTTGAGAGAAGACCCTACGGTCTAATTTCTCCCCTTTTGGTGTTTTTCATCAACGTGGGTATTTTTGGTTTTGATTTTCAGATTTAACGTGAAATTTTGGCTTTATCTATGTCCTGGACTGTTTAAATTCAATTTTGAAATATTTTATAAAAAAATCATATTTTTCTAGATTTCTAGAATTTGACTTGAAGCCAGATTTTTGGATTTTTCACTTTAAATTGATTTTATTTGATTTTATTTCAATTTTGTTTTGATCATGAAACCCTAGGAATGGTATGATCATGTTTGATAGTTCTGGATCAATCAGAATATTCATATGAAAAAACCATACAATTTTTGTCTTTTTTGTGATTTTTCATGGATTTTATAGCAAGCTTTTTTCCTTTAATTTAACATGAACAATACCTGGCAACCACCTTGTGTGGATGAATAGGGGTGCCTAACACCTTCCCCTGTTCATAACTTAATCCCCTTACCCATTTCTGGTTGTTTTTTTTAGGAGGGATATTTTGCCCTAAAATTTGCCTTTTGTGCTTATTTAATATTTTGGTGTTCATTCACACCTAAATTGAATGGTGGCGACTCTTTGTTTTATATGATCCCGTGTGATGATTAGGAAATCATTAATTTTGATTTTTTCCCATGTCTCACAACTGGCGACTCTGCTGGGGACTTGTGGATTTGAGCCTTTTTGGTGTTTGTTCATGTTTCTGACTTTTTGATTTGCTTGCTATTTTGTGTTTTTAGCATGTCTTTGTTTTGCTTGCTGTTTGGTGTTCTTAAGCATGTGGGATAGGTTGTAAATCTGATTTATTGCTTAAGAATTCATGGGGGTAGAAACATGCTTAATTCTGATTTATAGGATTGTTTCTAGAAACATGCGTAGGGGAGGTTTATTTTGATAAACCATGCTTATTTCTTGCTGTATTTTAATATGCATGTTCTAATTTTCAGCATGCTTTCTATGGTGTATTTTGGATATATAATATGAGCATATGTTGACATGATTTGGATGATTTTTATGAGCATGTTTAGGTGCTATAGGGTTGCTTGTTTACTTATGTTTACTTGCTTAAATATGCTTTCCTATTATGCCTTGGTTTGTTTATGCATGGCTGCGAAAAGAGTGGCAAGGGTTTGGGACGTTGTGAATGCACCCTATTTTTACAATGCACTGTGCACCTTTTGTTTTTACACGGCCTACCCTTAACCTATAGGAAGTTGAACCCGAATGTGTGTAGCTTGGCGCAACGAGGTCGATACTTCGGAAAGCGAAAGTGAAAACATTCACCTTAGAACTTTGAGCTAATGATGTGATGATAATGTGGATCTGGGATTCTGGTCATCACTAGGCTTGAGTGCTAAGTTGCCATTAAGCCAAAACCCAAAACCCCTACGCTTGAAGGTGGAGTTACACGTTTTTGGCTAAATTACACAATTACGTGGGAATATGGGTTTGTATGATTGTGGGAAGGCCGTATGCATGGCTTACAAACCAGGGCATAATGCGGATGCCATATTGAAGGTAAACAAGGTAACAAGGTAATCCTATTGTTTTGCATTATTTTCATGTCATAGGGGTGTCATGGTGCCCATTGGTTCGGGGTAAAATTGGTCCCAAAATATGCATGTTTCCTAAAATTGGTGTAGCCCATAGGAGGAGTTTCTAACTCTGTCTAGAATCAATCCTACCCAATGTTTGTACAAGAGGCAACAAAAGGGTACCAAAGTATAAGTATGGTGTCAATTTGGAGGGTACATGTGCCCTCCCAAACTTGTGTTTTACAAATAGGCCAAGGTCCACTTTGGGACAGTTTAGAAGCTCTGCACTGGGTGAACCATATGTTTGGACGAGCAATTAAAGTGATTAAACCACTAAAAACTGGAAAAATATAACAGGGTTCCGTAAAACCGTATTTAGTACACGGGCTGGGCTTGCCCGTATTAGTTATACGGGCTAGGCTCGCCCGTGTTTTGCATACGGTCACGGCAGGCTCGTAATTTAAATACGGGCAGGGCTGGACCGTACTGTGTATACGGTTTTCTCGGAATATTCAACTTTAATCAGTTTTTCCCACTAAAATATTCTTTTAACCTTTAAATAATGATAAAGGGAAACAAGTTTGAATAAAATGCTTCAAAAAAAAAAAAACAAACAAACAAACAAAATAATTAAAAGAAAAAAATGTGAGAGAAAGGTTCCTTGGGCTTCTGAAAGCCTTTGAATTTCAGACTTTTTCAAAACTCCTGGGCCTCTGAAAGCCTTTGAATTTCAAATTTTTCAAAAAAATCTTGGGCCTCTGAAAGCCTTTGAATTTCAGACTTTTTCTCAAAAAAACCCCGGGCCTCTGAAAGCCTTTGAATTTCAGACTTTTTCTCAAAAAAACTCCGGGCCTCTGAAAGCCTTTGAATTTCAGATCTTTTGGGCCTCTGAAAGCCTTTGAATTTCAGAACTTTTGGGCCTCTGAAAGCCTTTGAATTTCAGACCTTTTTCTTTTGGGCCTCTGAAAGCCTTTGAATTTCAGACCTTTTCTTTTGGGCCTCTGAAAGCCTTTGAATTTCAGAACTTTTGGGCCTCTGAAAGCCTTTGAATTTCAGACCTTTTTCTTTTGTGCCTCTGAAAGCCTTTGAATTTCAGAACTTTTGGGCCTCTGAAAGCCTTTGAATTTCAGACCTTTTTCTTTTGGGCCTCTGAAAGCCTTTGAATTTCAGAACTTTTGGGCCTCTGAAAGCCTTTGAATTTCAGACCTTTTCCTTTTGGGCCTCTGAAAGCCTTTGAATTTCAGACTTTCATCAAAACATCCCTGGGCCTCTGAAAGCCTTTGAATTTCAGACTTTCATAAAAAATTCCGGGCCTCTGAAAGCCTCTGAATTTCAGACCTTTTCCAAAAACATCCCTGGGCCTCTGAAAGCCTTTGAATTTCAGACCTTTTTCTCAAAAAACCCCGGGCCTCTGAAAGCCTTTGAATTTCAGACCTTTCTCTCTTTTGTGGGACCTGTTGGAAGCCCTAGAATATTCCAACAATTCAATTCAAAAAAAAAAAAAAAAAAAGAAGCAAATAAAGAAAAATCCAAACTCGTGTTCACCCAGCTTGCACATAGGCATACCTAGACATGTGAATGAGATTAAATTGGCACTGATATTTTCTCTTTATTTTTGCCAGGTACTAACACACTTGCAATCATAGCTCCTGTAACCAGATCAAGAGCTCGAGCCATGAATCCCATTGAAGATGAAGTTGATGCTCCTCATCCAGATGTTGTTCTACTCCAAGAACAAGTGGCAGGACTAACCCGAATGCTAGAGAACATACTGTCAGTACAAGCCCAACAAGTGCAGGCCCAACAAATGCAGGCCCAAAACCAGGCATCCACATCCAACCCTGCACCTCCACCCCAAGTCAATGTTCCACCTCCAGTGCAACCAACTCCTGAACCCGTCTATGAACCCACCCCTAAACCTATACTGACCAGGGATGAGACAGTTGAATCAAACAGGGCTAAGGAAAAGGAAAGGATAAGGGAAGAGGTTGAAAGAAAGTTCATGCATAAGTTAGAAATGATCCAAGATGAACTAAGGGAAGTCAAAGGGGTAAACAACTTTGGAGGCACCAATTTTGAAGACCTGTGCCTATACCCCAATGTTAACCTGCCGGCTAAGTTTAAGTGCCCAGACTTGGACAAGTATGATGGCACTGGGTGCCCTATGAGCCACCTAAAGTTATACTGTGGTGCCCTATGCCAGTTTGGGCAAGATGAAGGTGTTCTAATCCAACTTTTCCAAAGGAGCCTAACTGGAACCGCATTAAGATGGTTCGCCACTCTAGACCATGGAAAGATCAAAAGATGGAAGGACCTAGCTGATGCATTCCTAACTCAATACCGGTTCAATTCAGAGATCATGCCAGATAGGTACGACGTCATGAGAATGAGCAAAGGAAGGGAAGAGACTGTAAGGCAATATGCCAAGAGGTGGAGGGAGACGGCCTCCCAGGTCAGGCCACCCATGCTAGAACAGGAAATGATTTCTACCTTCATAAGCACTTTGGGTCAACCATTCTACAGCCACTTGGTGGGTCAGACCACCACTAATTTTGCAGCTTTGGTTCAGGTGGCTGACCGAATTGAGGATGGAATAAGGTCAGGTAAGATTTTTGACCACTCTACCATGGTTAGCCAGCAGGACCCCAACTTAAAGAAAGGAAGCGGGACAAAAAAGAATGGGAACAAGAAGGAGGGTGAGGTAAACATGGTACAGCCACCATCTGGCCCTAACAAGCCCATACAAATCAACGTACCCGCTCATTTTCCTACTCCATCTCCACCTACCCAGGCCCCTATGAGGGTTAATGTTCCAACAGCACCTTCAGACCAAAAAAGGGTTTTTACCAAAGAGGAAAAGGATGCCTATTTTGCAGCAAGGAGAAATAGGGTTTTCACCCCTATTCCAATGACTCCCTCTCAATTGCTGCCCACTTTATTGCAAGGAGGGTATATCACCTTAAGAGAACCTAATCCGAATGCATCTAAGGGGAGAAATTTTGACCCCTCCACCACTTGTGATTACCATATGGGTGCACCTGGGCACCCTACAGACAAGTGCTGGCCTCTGAAACATGCCATTCAGGATTTACTGGACCAGAATACCCTGTCTTTCAATACAGGGGCTCCCAATCCTCCAAGAACAGATATTGGACAAAACCCACTGCCCCAGCATCACGGGGCAGGCCCATCTAATGTCATAGGAGTCATCTCTTCTGACAAAATAACCTTTGACCCATCTCAATTAATTGCTCCCATAGGGACAACGGTCAAAGTATAATTTGACAGGAGAAGTGAAGGTAAAGAAATAAATATGATTTCAAAGGGGAATGATAGTGCTGCAAAGAACATTAGCTCATCTTTGGACCGGGTCTCATCCCTCATGGCCCAGATGAACATTTCCAACCCACCTTTGGTCATTAATTATAATCCATCCACTTTTACTCCACCCATTCAGTCTAAGCCACCATTGGTCATAAATTGTGACCCCCTTAGTGCATCAATCACTTCTGCAAACCCCCAACCAAAACAACTTCCTCCATTGGTTTTTAATGTTCCCATTACTCAGACTTCCATCGCCAAGTCCAAACTTCCCCCATTGGTGGTGAATGTCCCTAAGCCTTCCTACATTGAATCGGCGGTACCATGGAACTACAGTGAAGCATTTACCACTACATGCCCTGCAGTTGAAAGCAAGGAAGAAGTAAACCTTATGATGAGGTCAGGAAAGTGTGTAGGGGTGGAAGAAAAACAGAAAGAAACAGAGAAGGATAAAGAAGAAGAAAGAAATAAAGGCAAGGCCAAAGTAGGGGAAGAGGCCCCTCAGGTAACTAACAGTGAGGCTGCTGACCTCATGAAGGTAATAAAAAAGAGTGAGTTCAATGTCCTCGAGCAATTGAACAAAGTCCCTGCCCAGATTTCAATACTGGGCCTATTGTTAAATTCAGAAAAACATAGGGACTCCTTGTTAAGGATACTCCAGGGGGCCCATGTGCCTAAAAACATTGAACCAGACCAACTAGGCCGGATGGTTGGGCAAATATTATCTCATAATGTTATAACCTTTTCTGAAACGGAAATTAGTCCAGCAGGATACCATCATGTGGATCCATTGCACATTGCTGTGCTCAGTAAAGGTTGCATGATAGCCCGGGTCTTGATTGATAATGGGTCAGCCCTCAATGTCTGCCCTTTAGTAACCTTTGTTAAGCTCAATCTGGAGCGAAACAAAATAAAACAAAACGGAAGAATTATAAGAGCATTTGACAGCTCTAAAACGCACTCCCTAGGGGAGGTTGAACTGCCGGTCACAATTGGACCGTATATTTTCAACATCACATTTGAAGTGATGGATATACCTGCGGCTTTCAACCTACTCCTAGAAAGGCCGTGGATTCATACGGCTAGGGCCATACCATCTACCCTCCACCAGAGAGTCAAGTACATTAGAGGGCAAAAGGTGATTACCGTCCTGGCGGAAAACTTGGTTCCCCCCATGTGGTCCCCTGATGTACCCTGTATTAACACGGAAATGACAGCAGATAAAATGGCGTTTCACTCTTTTCAATTTGAAGCTGTGAATTATATACCTGGGGGGTATCAGCAAAAAGAAGGAAAATTGACCTGTGCTGAAAAAATGGTCAAAAATGTATTAGAAAAGTACCATTTTCACCCTGGAAAAGGTCTGGGGATTAACCTACAAGGAAGGATAGAACCAGTTCAGGTTAAGAAGATGGTTCACAGAGCAGGATTGGGGTCCAAGCCAAGGAAATGGAGAAGACAAGGGCAGATAGAAGCTATGAAATTCCCGCACATCAGGGAAACTTTTCCTAAGCTGTCTCACATGATTCAGCTGTCTCCTCCTGAGGATCAGTCTAAACCTCCATACTACAATGTCAACCCATTCCAGAAACCCAAACCCTCCACAATACAACCATGTGTTCCACCTCCTCAAGCATCTGGTGGGCCTGGGCCACAGACAGAACAAAAGCAGGATTTTTCTGAGGACGTAGGGGCATTCTTTGCCATGACAGAAGGCAACCAAGAAAAAGTAGCAGAGGAGCTATCTTTTATTGATTGGGTTGCAGTAGAAGTTCCATCTGGAACTGGCCCTACCAAAGAAGCAGGCAATGCAACTCACCCAGTACTGGTGATTTCTGATGCAGACCATGAGCTCGAGGAGCAGGCTTGTATCCCTGCCCCAGATTCTTTCATTCTGAATAATTGGGAGGAAACTCCCCTTACTTTTGAAGCCGGGTTTGTTTGGCAAACAGACATGGCTTCCAAAAAAAAACTCCATTAGTGGAATGCCCTTTTCCTGAAGGTTTTAACGAGCCTTCGTCTTCAGGGAAAGATTTTGTAGAAGGCTCTCAAATAACACAAAAAGATTTTTCAGTTTTTTCTAGAAAAGATAAATTTTTCAAAAAGGTCCAAACCATTTATGAACCATATAAGCAAACGGAATTGGATCAGGATGAGTATGACTTCGACCTTGAGCTCGACTTTGACCTAATGGGGGTTGAAGAAGAGACCGAGGACGAAGAAAACGACGTTCCAATAGAAATCACATATCAATTAGAGCGTCATGAAAAGGGGGTCCAACCCAATATCGAAGAGACCATATCTATCAACCTAGGGACCGAAGATGACCCAAAAATAGTGAAGATTGGGGTATGTCTATCTGAGGTACAGCGGGATGAAATGATACGATTTTTGGCTGATTATGAAGATGTGTTTGCATGGTCGTATCGGGATATGCCGGGGTTAGACACAGATATGGTGGTGCACAGGCTACCCATTCTACCAGACTCTAAGCCAGTTAAGCAGAAACTGAGAAGGTTAAAACCTGAATGGACATTGAAGGTTAAAGATGAAGTGGTTAAGCAATTCCAAGCTGGATTCTTAGCAGTGTCCACATACCCCGAATGGCTTGCAAATATAGTGCCAGTACCAAAGAAGGATGGAAAGGTCAGAATGTGCGTAGATTATAGAGATTTGAATAAGGCAAGTCCAAAGGATGATTTTCCACTTCCACACATAGACATCTTGGTGGATAACACCGCTGTACATAGCCTGTTCTCATTCATGGACGGGTTTTCTGGGTACAATCAGATTAAGATGGCTAAGGAAGACCAAGAGAAGACAGCCTTTATCACCCCTTGGGGTACCTTCCACTACACTGTCATGCCATTTGGACTTAAGAATGCTGGGGCAACCTACCAGAGGGCCATGACAGCCTTATTCCATGATATGATCCATAAGGAGATGGAGGTTTATGTGGATGATATGATAGCCAAATCATGTGAGGAAGAAGACCACTTGATCAACTTGAAGAAGGTATTTGACCGGCTCAGGAAATACAGTCTAAGGCTTAACCCTGCTAAGTGTGTCTTTGGGGCTACATCAGGAAAATTATTGGGTTTTATAGTAAGCAGAAGGGGAATTGAGATTGACCCAGCTAAAGCTAAAGCCATCATTGAAATGCCATCACCTAGAACCGAGAGGGAAGTTCGGGGTTTTCTTGGAAGGATCCAGTACATAAGCCGGTTCATAGCACAGCTCACCACTATCTGTGAACCAATTTTCAAACTTTTAAGAAAGAATAACCCGACAGTCTGGAATGATGATTGCCAAGAAGCCTTTGACACAATAAAGGAGTATTTATTGAACCCACCTGTGCTAGTACCACCCACTCCAGGAAGGCCATTAATCCTATACTTGTCAGTTTTGGAGACATCAATGGGGTGTGTCTTAGGACAGCATGACAATACAGGCAGAAAGGAGAGGGCGATTTACTACCTGAGTAAGAAATTTACAGAATATGAAGCAAAGTATTCCCCTTTGGAAAAGACTTGTTGTGCTTTAGTATGGGCAACTCAGAGACTAAGGCACTATTTCCTTAGTCATTCCACCTTATTGATATCCCGCATGGACCCTTTGAAGTATCTATTTGAGAAACCAGCTTTAACTGGCAGAACAGCAAAGTGGCAGTTGTTGCTCTCTGAATTTGACCTCACCTATATCACACAAAAGGCCATTAAGGGTCAAGCCATTGCAGATCACTTGGCTGCACACCCTTTACCAGAATACCAACCCTTAAAGACCAACTTCCCTGATGAGGCAATCCTGTTTGCTGAAGAGGAAGAAGGTGAAAGCTCATGGCAAATGTTTTTTGATGGGGCCGCCAATATGAATGGAAATGGAATAGGGGCTGTATTGATCAAGCCAGATGGGGCACATATCCCAATCGCAGTGAAGTTAAGGTTTCAATGCACGAACAATATAGCAGAGTATGAAGCATGCATAATTGGGTTACAAGCAGCCTTAGACCATGAAGTAGAGGAACTTGACGTATATGGGGATTCGAGTCTTATCATCTTCCAAACAACTGGTGAATGGAAAACCAAGGATCACAAATTGATCCCCTATCACCAGTATTTGGAAGAAATAAGCACCAAGTTTACTCGAATTTCCTTCAATTATATGCCAAGGGCCAAAAATCAGTTTGCAGATGCTCTAGCAACATTGGCTTCAATGGTCAGTATGCCAGAAGGTGTTGATATTAGACCATTAGAAATTGAAGTCAGAGATGAACCAGCCTACTGCCTTGTTCTAGAAGAAACCCCAGAAGAAGAAGTACCATGGTTTCAAGACATTAAGAATTTCCTAAATGATCGAAGTTTACCAGAAAATGTCACCTCTACAGAGAAAAGAACAATACAGAGGCTGGCAGGACAGTTCTTACTAAGTGGTGGGCAGTTGTACAAAAGATCACACAATGATATACTACTTAGATGTGTTGCAAAAACTGAGTCAGAAAGGATAGTTGAGACGGTACATGGAGGAGTGTGTGGACCCCATATGAATGGGCATATACTTGCCAAGAAGATTCTGCGATTGGGATATTACTGGTCGACTATGGAGCATGATTGCTATATGCACGTTAAAAGGTGTCATTTATGCCAAGTGTACGCAGATAACAAGAATGCACCCCCAAGTGAATTACACAGTATGACGTCTCCGTGGCCCTTTTCTATGTGGGGTATAGATGTCATTGGAATGATCTCTCCGAAGGCATCAAATGGACACAGGTTTATACTTGTAGCAATCGATTATTTTACCAAGTGGGTAGAAGCGGCTTCTTATGCAAACATTACGAGTAGCCATGTTATTAAGTTTTTGAAGCACAACATCATTTGCCGCTATGATTTGCCAAGTGCCATAGTAACAGACAATGCTTCAAACCTTAAGAACAAAGACATGAGGAAGATGTGTGAACAATTTCAGATTACCCACCACAAGTCAGCGCCTTACAGACCAAAGATGAATGGGGCAGTGGAAGCAGCGAATAAGAATATAAAGAAGATTATTCAAAAGATGGTGGTGAGTTTTAAAGATTGGCATGAAATGCTGCCACTTGCTCTACATGCTTACAGAACCTCAATCCGGACTTCTACAGGGGCAACCCCATACTCCTTAGTCTATGGAATGGAAGCAGTTTTACCAGTGGAAGTGGAAATACCTTCACTAAAAGTACTAATGGAAGCAGAATTAGAAGAAGCTGAATGGATACAGTCTAGACATGATCAACTCAATTTAATTGAAGAAAAGCGTTTGAAGGCACTTAGCCATGGCCAATTATATCGGAAGAGGATGGCCAGGGCTTACAATAAAAAGGTGAAGCCCAGAACCTTCCAAGAAGGAAATTTGGTATTAAAGAAGATTTTACCCTTTTTGGAAGATCCTCGTGGAAAGTTCAAACCAAATTGGGAAGGGCCTTATATAATCAAGAAGGTCCTATCAGGGGGTGCTCTCATCTTAACAGAAATGGATGGGAAGGATTTTCCTGAGCCAATCAACTCTGATGCAGTAAAGAGATATTTTCCATGAATGGATATTACTAGGAAATGATCTGAGGCCATTGTTCTTTATATCCCAAAGTTTGAATCCTTAGTCAAACCAATTTGAGCCTATTCGTTTTTTTTTTGTTAAACCTAAACTGGACTTACAGCCTTATACTGGGGCAAAGCCAATAAGGGCAAGGCCAATAGGGACAAAAAGAAAAATTTTGAAAAAAAAAAAAAAAGAAAAGAAAAAATAGGGGCAAATAAATGCCAAATACAAAAGAAGGGGAATGGGATTGAATTCACCATGACTGTAAGTCCAGTTGACCCATTTTCACACTTAGAAAATTTTGAGCCTTTAATACCTTTTCTTTCATAAACCGAACCTAGCCTTTGTTTCGTCCTATTATTAAGACCTCGGTGATTTTAGTATATTCATTCAACTTTCAGAGTAAGATTGGTGATGATGGAATGCAGAGGCCAACCCTAGTGAAAACCGTAATTGGCACTAGGGGCAGGAAGGGCAAAAAGAAAAAAAAAAGAAGAAAAAAGAAAAAAAAAAAAAAAGGAAAAGAATCAAGGGTTGAGTTGATCATGTGGTCTAAGGTTCAAATCAGCAGGAGCACTGGAAACTGAGCAGATTAGCAAGGCCAATCATGAAGGAAAAATCATTAGGGGATGATTCTAAAGGTCACGGGGTAGACAAATTTGGTCTCTCCCTATTGCTTGGACTACCCTTTTCATTATTCAACCTGATTTTAATTCCTTTAATTATATGTGATTAAGTGTTTTGGATCAGCTTTCAAAAAAAAAAAAAAACTATACTTTGGCCAATGATGAGAAATCAAATACTTTTTCATAAAACTTCTGTTTTTATAAGCATCTGAGAATTCTGAGGCCAATAATATAAAACCTATTTTTGAATTAAATCTAATATCTTTCCACTAATGGAGTTTGCTTTTGTAAAAAAATATGGAAAAAATGAAAGAAAAAAAAATGATGAAAGAATCTAATCCCTACTCCCTAACTGCTCCTCAAGCTCCCTAATCCTAGCTGCCTGAGTTGCAATGATTCCAGAAGCACCCTCTGCATCAGGATCACTCAAAAAGGAGATGACCTCATCTGAAAAAGAAAGCTTGATCTTCAACGCCCTAAGGTCAGCCAAGGAATCCTGATACTTCTTCCGCATCACACGGACTTCAAAGCGACGAGCCTGCCTTTGTTCTTCAAGTTTCTTCTCCATGGCAATGCGGCCAGACTTCTGCTCTTCAAGCTTCCTCTCCAGAACAAGGACTTTTATCCTAAGTTCTTGAGCCTCCCGTACCCATATTTGTTGAAGCCGCTTATGGGTTGCCCTTTCTGACTCCAGAATGTCCTCATAAGTAGGAGGAAGAACTGCAGGAGGATCCTCTGGTACTGGGGCATGACTCTGCACCTGTTCCTTGATCCAGAAGTGATAGTCCTTCACATGGGACTCAGAAAAGACTGGACCTCGCAGAAAGCAAACATAGGACCACTCTTTCATTAATTGAGCATTTAGCCCCATGGTGGCTGAGGTAAGTGGCCCTATAAAGCTCTCATAACCTGTGGGAATCATAATTCCTTGGGTCGTTCCAAATTGCCGAAGAACCCTCAAAGGAAGATAGAGAACAGCAGATTTCAAGCCTGCTAGGGCCAGAAAATTTTTATCCCTAAAGCTAATCACTGTCTCTGGAGTAGGCTGATAAGTGCCAGGCCATCTCACTTGATCATCCTGGAGAGTACCCAAGAAAGTGAACCAACCTTGCTTGCCACCTTGGAGGTTAGGACATCCCCTATTGCTCATTAAAACAGGAACTTTCAATCTTGGAAAGAAGCGGCGAGTTATTTCTTCTACCTGGCTAAGATGGTCAGCAACCAAAGCTGCAGAAAAAGGGAGTATTTTAATTTATTTCCAAAAAGAAAAAAAAGAAAAAGAAAAAAAAAAAGAGAAAAAAGGAAGAAGGAAGAAAAAAAAAAAGAGAAAAAAAAAAAGAGAAGAAGAAGAAAAAAAAAAAAGAGAAAAAAAAGAAAGGAAAGGAAGAATAGAAAAAAAAATACATGCATATTTTACCTGTAGGATAGGGGCGCAGGCAAGGAAGCGTTTCTTCTTCCTGAAATAACAATCAGTAAGAGCCTGATATATCTCTGCTAGGATCATAGGGGCCAACCTCTCGCGTTCCCTAACCTGACAGATAACTGAGATGAGAGCCAAGTCAACCTGGTCATCACCCCGTGGAAAAAGCAGCTGATTGACCACTATCAGGGTCAATGCATTAAACCTAGAGTCCTTGTCATTACTCCTCAGAAGTTTTTCAGTCAAAAAGGTCTTGGACAAGGTCAATAGTGCATCAGAATTTCCTAAGTCCTTCTTCCCTATACCCAAGAAAGTGGAAGCCTCCTTTTTATAACTAAGCTTTAGGGGTGGGTTCACAACTTTTTCAGAAAATCTAAGGCCAAGGATGGTTTCAATCTCTTCTATGGTAGGAGTCATCTCTTTATCATCAAAACGGAAGAGATTCAGCTCAGGTACCCAATGGCCTATCAAAGCTTCAATGATTTCCCACTTAAAGGGAATTTTAGGGAGGTGTAGGATGTGCCCTAAGTGAATGGAATCCCAACGAATCTCCTCATCAAGGGTCATGGAGTTAACCCATCTATCATAAAAGGAATCCACAATATTGTACCTGGTAAGATTAGGAGGTTTTGATCTAACAGGTTGTCTTGTAGGAGGAGATTCAACGGCAGGAGAAAGCGGCGTAGGGGAAGCCATGGAAGCACCAAAGAAGCCAAGGAAAGCGAGAAAAGACGTGCTCAGGGAGTTTTTCAATTAATAAAAGTGTCACAATGATGTTCCCTAGGAGTTTATATAGAAAAAATCGTAAGACAGTAAATTCCGTAATTATATTACGGGCAAGGACCGCCCGTATAGGAATTACGGACACGCCTGACCGTGAAAATTTCACGGGCAGCGCACGCCCGTAATAACTTTACGGGCACAGCCTGCTCGTAGTATAAGTACGGTTCCTTCGAAAAAATGCAAAAAAATGGGAATTTTTAATTTCTTTGGTTTCCCTAAGCTTCACCTGTCCCTGTTTTAACATTCATCAGATAATAAATACTGTAAATAAAGAAGAAAGAACACAAATGGAAATAAAACAAACTTCTTTTATATATATGAATGTTTACATCACTTTTGCAAAAAAATACAAAGGTACATGGAAGAATCCTAATCTAATGGCCATGCAGGTCCGCTCCTACGGCCATGGCCTCGTCCTCTGCCTCGACCACGGCCTGTAGATCGCCGGCGCTCAAAGACATGCCGCACAACATTGCGGGCCGTGCTATGCGTCATCCTGCTCAAAACAGACTGAATATCATGCCACATATATAAAGGCACAAGGCCAGCAGTGGGATGATCAGGAGGGACGTACCCTGAAGTATCTACATATCCCGTAGAATCGGGATCAGACTCTGTACGGGAAGAATCCGCAGAAGGATCAACAGCAGCATGTGTCACCTCCGCATCCTCCATATCAGGACTAACAGGACCAGCAGGAGCAGATGTCCCAGGTACATCAACCTCCGGCTCCACAGGCTCAGTAGCAGTCATCTCCACCTCGGGCTCTACAGGATCATCTGTAGCCTCCTCCATCATGGCAGTCTCCACGGTAGGCTCTACCCCAGCGGCGTCCATAGCCAAATCTATATCTATATCAGCAGATGCAGCAGGAGCAGTCTCAGCTACTGGGGCAGACTCTGGCACGTCCTCAGCAGCAGGTACAATATCAGCCTCGACCTCGGGCTCTGCTGCAGGAACCTCCACTGGACTGGGAGACGTCACGAACTCCACCCGTGCCACAGAAAACACCTCATCCCGGAAATGCATAGGCACGGGTGAAGCAGGAGAAGAAGGGCCAGCTGTGTACTCCTGAAACTAAGGAAAAAATTCAGTCAGAACAAGATAGGCTAATACAAAAGCAGGAATGGAAATAAAAAAAGAAATTAACCTGAGTATCAGACGGACCCGCCTGGTCCTGTGCATCAGATGGACCCTCCTGGCCCTGGGCTCTGGCTAGCTGCCCCCGGAGATCGGAAATAGTGATATAGAGGGCGTCCCGCTCAGCGATCGCTGCATCACGCTGGCACTCTAAATCAGCATAGCGAGACCTGATCTCTGCCAACTGAGCCTCCTGAAATAGCAAAGAAAGAAATCAGAAAAAATGCTAATGAAATGGAAATAGAAGATCAGAGAAGGAAGAAGGCATACCGTGGTGTCGTAGGCCCTAATCACTACCCCTCCTATCTCCGTGACTCCGCCACGGACAGGCATGGGTGACATGAGGCACCCAACAGAAGCTCGCCTGAACCAGGCATCATAGTCACCCTCCTCCAATAATGTCTCTGCCTCAGTCCAATCCAAGAACTGGGCAGGATCAACAGGCATAGGAGGATAGAAAGGAGTAGTATCTGGCGGGATGGCAGGAATCCGCGGCTCTCCCACATGCTGAAAGAAGAAGCGCTCGCCACAATACCAGATGCTGCCCAGCTGACCAATAAAGAACTGGTATCTCTGTCGTCTCTGGTCAGGGACAAATGCATCATCTCTCGCAGCCTGCAGGGCCAGCACCTCATGAATGTCCTCCATCCTGGGGACAAATAGCTGAAAAACAAAACAGGACATCAGATATGCGATCCAGGAAGAAAAGAAAAGAAAAAGTAGAGGAATTAAAAGAAGATTACCTCAGACCGGTATAACCTGTCTAAGTGGGCCCGGGCGGACCTGGGACGACTCTTTTCAGAGTCGTGCTCTACATGACACCATCTAAGTGCCATGGGATACGTCTCCTCAGGCATCGTAGAGGTAGGGCGGAAATAGGGAATATAAACCCTAGCAAAAAACTGCAAGAAAGAAGAAAATAGTCAGAAGAATAGAAAAGGAGAGATAAAAAGAAAGAGATAAAGAAAAAGAAAAGAAAAAGGTTCACCTGCAAGAAGGGCCAGAAGAACCTGCACCCAACTCCAGCCCCTCTGGAGGTAGAGAGGCCGCTCACTGATCGGCGCAGGCCAGCCAGAATAGTACCAAATATGAGCGGGCCCCAGGCATACCTCCTCGCCCGCTGCAGATCTCCCAGAAGACTCAAGAAGTGAGGACTAACTGAAGTCGTGTCCTCTGGGAAGAAGCAGGATCCCATCATATACAGAAAAAGAAATCTGAAGGCGAAAGGAAAAACATGGTCACCAGCAGCAAGCTGGCCAAACTGCCTCCTCCTAAAAGTCTCTCTCAACCATGTCAGAGACAATCTAGCTCTCCCCCGATCCCATGCCTCAGGAGGCAGCACAATGTATCCGAGATAACCAGCAATCTCATCGGCCTCTGGCATCGCCATCTCAGTAATAACATCACCGATCATCCTAATCCCGGTGATGAGCGTGAAATCAGAAGGCCGGATCCCAATCTCAATATCTGGAAAGTGGAAGCTCAGTGTCTCTGGAAAAAACCTCTCCAATAATGCTGCAATGAGGGCTCGATCCAAGCGAACGTCCGGGATGGTGATAAACATGCCGAAACCGTACAATCCAAGCTCCCGACGATAGGCCGAACTGCAAGCTCTCAAAAATTTAATAAAGCTAGCCCAGCTCCCTCTATAGTGGGACATCGGATACTCCAAAGGGATATCCGCCCTAACGCACGCTGAGGGATGAGTCCTCAAACCATGCAGAAGATCGGTGTCCCTAATCTGGGCAGCTACCTCCTCAGGGATCTCAACCCTGGTCCTGGCCTCATCTCTACCACGGCCCCCTCTGCGGCCTCCTCTATGGCCCTCATCATGGCCTCCATCTCTGCCTCCAGCTCTGCGTCTGCTACGGCTCCTATCCCTACCAGAAGCCTCAACAGCCGGCTAAAAGAAAATAATTGAAGAATCAGGAAGATGTATTTTGGGGAAAGGATATAAAATTGTAGAAAGGTTAGAGTATACCTCTGGGGTCGCCTCACGCGAATCCCCAGAAGGGAAATCTGGAATATCAGAATCAGAATCCCTCTCGGCCCTCGAAGACGAGGCCACATCAGCAGGATCTCGCCTAACCCTCGAGGAGGAAGGCTCATCTGCAGGATCCCTAGAAGTTGATCGAAGGCGGGCCATCTACGGTTCAAAACAGGGAGTTGGTTAATTATTCTTGTTAAAATTCTTAATTGCTTAATCTTTATTTTAACCAAGCTTATTTGATTTACAGGAAAAAGAAAATGGAAAATGGAAGAAAATGATTCAGAAACTCCCAATCAAATCAGAAGGAGTTTATTTTTATGTTTGGAGAAATTTTATTGTTTTATTTACTTGTCTTTGCTTTAATCAAGTAAATATAAAAATTATATGTAGGAAATTTAAGCCTCCTGTATATTCTATTTATATCACAAAAAAGATATGTGTGTTAAGGATTGATTTTAATCTTCTCTTTTGTATTTTTGTTTCAGGATGGAAATTCAAGCCTAATTGTGTTGTGATTGTGGTAAGAGAAGTGCTCATCAAGTTTAGGCTTATTCAGTTATAGATTCAAAAATATCATAGTTGTCAATTGGATTAAGGATCGGCTTGATGGAGTCAGAATCATTGGCCTAGCAGCTCCTAAAGTATAGATCCTAGTGAATCAAAATCAAGTTTCTGAAGATGCATGGGTGAGCAATTGGCCAAAGTAAAGTTTCAAGCAATAGCCCGGAAGTTGGACTTGATCATACAAAAGTCTGCTATCATGCAAAATACAGCACCAATAAAAACATGATTGCTCCATATCAGCATTTCATGGTAAGGCAGCACAACAGTCCTAAACACTGAAGAATGCAGAAAATTGAACATGAATTGAGCATTTGCAGAGGACAAACCAGAAAACATTATACATTCAGAGACAAAGAATCATTCAGTGTTATGTAATAGAAAAGTTTGAAAAATTATTCACCAAGGAACCCCGGATCAAAATGGATATCCTGGGAATAAGTATTGGCCAAAAAGAAAAACCAAAGGAAACAGGTTAAGCAAAGATTCATTTCTGGTTGCAGATACAGGTTTCCAGATACTAAATGAAGAATTGGAGATTATTTTCAAACCACAAACAGCAAGTCAAAGTTTGTACATAAACCGGATTCGTCTAGATTATATCAATGTTTTATATGAAATAAGGTTCGGTCACTTACCTGTTTCGATCGAAATAGGAAGTGTTGTTAAACCTCAAGGGATGATTACAGTCGATTGAGAGAAGAGGAAGCACTCCAATGACTTGGTCACAGCCACGGCAATGCTCAATCCAGGAACAGTTGCTGGAGATAGGAAGGCTCGTCGGAAAAATAGTAATCACCGGAGATGATAGGAGTTGCCGGAATGAACAGTGGTCGCCGGCGAAGTCACAGAAGCTCGTCAGAGAAGGAATCGAACCGTTGGAGAAGAAGGAAAGACCGCAGAGAGAAATACGGGCAGAAGAGGTTTAGGGCAAAGTGCGAGCAGAAGAGAAATGGTCGCGGTCGCGAGCTTAAGAAGAAGAGTAAAATCCGTAACATCAGTACGGGCATCGGACGCCCGTGAAAACACTACGGTCCCAGTCGCCCGTGAACCCTCTACGGGCAGAGTCTGTCCGTAAGCCAAATACGGGCGAAGCCAAAAAAGCATATTTTTATCATTTTCTCACAATTTTTAGGAGATTAATGTTTGTATTAATTGTAAGTTGCAAGGATTGTCACCTTACCCACTTTTGTTTAAAAATTTTGTCTCAAATCTCACTTCATAGCCCACAAGTGCTCAGTGAGAATAGAGAGGAAGATTTGGCCCTTAAGCTGAGGGATTTCTTAGCAAATCTTCCACAATCAATTCTTTTTTCAAAAATCATCCATCTAATCCTTGCAAAGTGCAATTGATTATACAAAAATCTCAGAAGGTGCAATTGGTGGGTCTTTTTGCTCTCTGCTTGTAATTGGTTCCAATTACCAGCAAAGAGGGGGCAGCTGTAGACACCCCAAATTGCACTGCCAAATGAGAAAATAATAAAAACATGTAATTAGAGCTTAAAACAGGTCAAAAAGGCCTAAAAATAGAATGAACAGGCTTTGCCCGTATTGACTTCACGGGCCGATCTTGCCCGCAAAATATCTACGGGCAGGCGCGCCCGTAGTATCTATACGGTCCCCGTTGGACCGTAGTGTATTTACGGGCATTAAAGACACGTGCAAGTTTTGTCATCCTCTCGATTTCCGAGCTTTATTTGAAGTCCAATATATCTTTAAACGAGCGGATTATGTCTTTTATTCGCTGAAGTCACCTTGGATGGCTATGGATGGGCATCATCTCTGTATTTCACTCTATTCTGAGAATCAGGATATATCCTTCTGGACCAGCCTTGCCCCTGGGTGTGTCTATAAATAGAGGCTCATTCCTCTAGCTTAGGGCCACGAAATTTTGAGTCCAAGGAATTCTAAGAAGCTCCAAGAGAAGAGAAAGAACTCCTGCTGCCTGCCTGCTCAATCCAGGTAAGTCCCCTATCCCTTTTTAATTTCTGTCTTCAATTCTAGAGGTAATAGGATCATCTCTATTGCTGTAGAATAAGGCCATATCTGTTTTTGTATTCCTAAACTTGTCTCTAAGTACCTCAAGGGTCTCTCTAGCCGTAAAACGTGAAGAGAGAACTAGGGGAAAGGGGAACAGGTGGATCCCTAGAATAGAACCTCATATCTGTTTTTTTTCTCTTTTTTCTAGAATAAAGCCTGTGATTGTGTTTGTGTACCCAAACCTATCTCTAAGTACCTCAAGAGTCTCTCTAGCCGTAAAACGTGAAGAGAGAACTAGGGGAAAAGAGACCAGGTGGATCCGTAGGGTAGACCCCCATGTGCTCTAATTTGTGAGATGTGGCTGTTTTGATATCATGATCATGTTTTAATGCTTTTTATGATATATCTGAATGAATAACATGAACCTATGATGTTTATAGCATGAGATCCCCGATTTTTGATAAAATTTGGATTTTTGCCACTTTTGCACCTACAGCACTGTTTTCGTGATTTTTGGCTAGGATCTTGGATCTATCATGATCAATATGGTAGATCTGAATCCAGAAGCCTTAAAATAAATTCTAGGGTTTCATGATGTGGTTTTTAAATTGTTTTTCCTTTTTGAGAGAAGACCCTACGGTCTAATTTCTCCCCTTTTGGTGTTTTTCATCAACGTGGGTATTTTTGGTTTTGATTTTCAGATTTAACGTGAAATTTTGGCTTTATCTATGTCCTGGACTGTTTAAATTCAATTTTGAAATATTTTATAAAAAAATCATATTTTTCTAGATTTCTAGAATTTGACTTGACGCCAGATTTTTGGATTTTTCACTTTAAATTGATTTTATTTGATTTTATTTCAATTTTGTTTTGATCATGAAACCCTAGGAATGGTATGATCATGTTTGATAGTTCTGGATCAATCAGAATATTCATATGAAAAAACCATACAATTTTTGTCTTTTTTGTGATTTTTCATGGATTTTATAGCAAGCTTTTTTCCTTTAATTTAACATGAACAATACCTGGCAACCACCTTGTGTGGATGAATAGGGGTGCCTAATACCTTCCCCTGTTCATAACTTAATCCCCTTACCCATCTCTGGTTGTTTTTTTTAGCAGGGATATTTTGCCCTAAAATTTGCCTTTTGTGCTTATTTAATATTTTGGTGTCCATTCACACCTAAATTGAATGGTGGCGACTCTTTGTTTTATATGATCCCGTGTGATGATTAGGAAATCATTAATTTTGATTTTTTCCCATGTCTCACAACTGGCTCAGGATTTTTTTTCTTTTTCTCTTTTCTTTTTTTTTCTTTTTTGTTCTTTTTTTTTTTCAAGACAAAATCTCAACCATAAAACATCCTTCTCACCAAATTAGCCTCTTGAATCAAGCTTCATTTTCATTAGACTTTGTAGCTGAATCGCACTTCATATCTCAACCAAGGAACTAAATCTTTCCATATTTTCCAATGCAGAGTGCAAAGTTGGATTCATCTTCAGAGTCAAAAATTTCTTCCTTTAGTTTCTTCTTCATTTGCTTTTTCTTGACGAGCAAATGATGCAGTCCTCTTTGAATCCATATGAAATAAATTTCCGCACTTGCTGCTTTCAAGTGAAAACTACGGGTCATCTTTGATTCCAAAGTCCATAAAATTGGTCATTTCAAAATTTTGCAAAATATTCTTCTCATGACACTTAAAAAGATTTGAATATCCATTTAGAGTGTCGTTTTCTTCGATTTTGGTCTCGAAATTGATCCCAATGTCGAAGTTATATTCAACTTCAAGAAATTTAATGGGAGATATGACTCATAAGTAAAAAGGACCCTGTTGAAAACTTTTATTTTCTTTTTACTTCTAAAAAAATGTTTAAGGGAAAAATCTTTTTTTTCTTTTCCAAGAGCCTTTATTGAAACCACTTCCTGAGAACAAGGCTCCCTAGGATCCTCAGGAAATGTGCATTCTTTTTATGGGGGTTTCTTTTCAGAGAACGTGGGAATTCGAAAATTGCCCCTGTTCTCAAAGGCAAAAGTTGATTTTTCTCCATTTTTGCAAAAATTTTCATCTTCTGCTGGTTGAGGCAAGAATTCTTTTCTTTGTTCAGCAATTTTCTTCATATTTAGGGCATCATGCTCAGCCCCTGGAAGAAGTGACGTTACTTGATCTGGGACTTGAATGACTGCCCAATCAATGAAAGGCATCTTTCTTTCTGCTTCTTCTTTTTCCTCATTCTCTGCCATTGCAAAGAATGCACCGGCTCCTTCTGTAAAATCCCGTTGCTCTCGTGGCAGTGGCTCAGGCTCACCCGTGGCTTTGGGCAAAGAAGGTGGTTTGGAGGCATTGATTTGGGCCATGAAGGATGCGACCCGGACTGGAGAGGAGTCAATGTCGTCAGCAATCTTGCCATTTCTTTTCCTTCCAGGAATGACACTGATCTGTTCCTCTACCTCTTCCTTGTCAAAATAGACCTTAACGGACGTCCCTATGGGTGCAATTAACTGCGAGGGATCAAAAGTCCTAGGTCTAGAAGAGATGGCCCCCACGAAATTGGAGGGGCCTGCCCCATTGTGTTGGGGCAGAGGATTCTGACCAATGTCAGTCCCGGAGGGAGAGGGAGCAACCGTGTTAAACTGCAGGGTCTTCTGATCGATCAAATCCTGGATGGCATGTTTTAAAGGCCAACACTTGTCTGTAGGGTGTCCTGGTGCACCCATATGGTAATCACAAGTGGTGGAGGGATCAAAATTCTTTCCCTTTGAAGCATTAGGATATGGTTCTTTCAGAGTAACATACCCTGCGTTTAACAGGGTTGGCAAAAGCTGGGATGGAGTCACAGGAAGAGGGGAAAAGACCCTGTTCCTTCTGGACGCCATCCAAGCGTCTCTCTCCTCTTTCGAGAATACCCTTTTTTGGTTGGGCATTGCTGCTTGAGGAACATTGACATTGAGAGGGTTTTGATATGTGGTTTGTGGTTGGATTGGCCTTGTTGGAGGAGCAGAAATGTTGATGTGGAGGGGTTGCTTTGCAGATTGGAGCTGTACCATATTCACATCCCCTTCTTTCATTCCTCCATTCCTTCTTGCCCCATTCCCCTTTTTCTGAGCAAAGGAGGCGGATGCATCTGATTGGCCGGTTGCGGCAGAGTAGTCGATGATTCTCCCTGATCTTACTCCATCTTCAATCCGATCGGCCACTTGCACTAAGGCGGCGAAACTGGTGGTAGTCTGACCCACCAGATGATTGTAAAATGGCTGCCCCAGTGTGCTGATAAAGGTGGAGGTCATTTCGGGCTCCATCATTGGTGGCCTTACTTGGGAGGCAGCTTCTCTCCACCTCTTGGCATACTGCCTAACTGTCTCTTCCCTTCCTTTGCTCATCTTCATCATATCGTACCGATCTGGCACGATGTCTGAGTTAAAGCGGTACTGAGCTAGGAAGGCATCGGCCAGATCTTTCCACCTCCCGATCTTGCCATGGTCTACAGTCGCAAACCACCTCAAGGCTGCCCCAGTCAGACTCCTTTGGAACAGTTGGATCAAAATGCCGTCATCCCGGCCAAATTGGCACAATGCCCCACAGTAGAGCTTCAGATGGCTCATTGGGCAGCCAGTGCCGTCGTATTTGTCAAAATCCGGGCACTTAAACTTGGTCGGTAGGCATACGCTGGGGTAGAGGCAAAGATCATCAAAATTTGTGCCTCCGAATGTGTTAACCCCCTTGACTTCCCTCAATTCCTCCTGGAGTGATTCCAGCCTCTCAAAAAATTTCTTCTCCGTTTCCATTCTCAGTCTTTCCTTCTCCTTCTCTTTCTCTTTCTCAGATTCAGACTCCTCTTCCCTGATCAAGATAGGCTCAGAGATAGGTTGGTGGAATTCGGGTTGAGATGGAATGGGTTGTGCTGGTGGTGGAGGTTGGATAGGTTGAGCTGGTAGTGGTGCATTGTGGGAAGAAGAGGCTTGGTGAACCTGAGCCTAAGCTTGGGCCTGTTGCGCCTGCATCTGGGCTTGGGCTGCTTGGTTAGCCAGTAGATTCTCCAGTAGTTTGGTCATCCCAGCCACTTGCTCTTGCAGTTGAGCAAAGGCTTCAGCAGACACAGTAGATTGTTCTTCAATAGGGTTCATGGTGGCAGATCTTAGTCTCTGAGAGCGCCTGGGAGCAATGGTTGCAGGTAGGAGCCGAAGACCTTAGTAAAAGAAAAAGACAAAGAAAAAATGTTAGTATCCCATTAAATCATGTTTACACACCTATGAATGCATGTATGTAGGCTTAGTGAACATGAGTTTGGAATTTTCATTCATTTTTTGCTTCTTTTTTTTTTTTTTTTTTTTTTTTTTTTTGGATTTTTTTTTTTGGATTTTGGTTAAAATAACCTTATTAAAAAGAAGGGTGATTTATACGAAAAAGATCAATCCAAAGAATCGTTGGAGTATTCTAGGGCACCCAACGTCCCACAGAAAGATGATGTGCCTACAGTAAAAGCCTGTAGACAAATCAATACTTGGAATCACGCAAGCTTCCAAGGGCTTATGAATTGGTTGGTACGAAAAAGACTAACCAATATTGGAAAATTCTAGGGCTTCCAACATATCCCACAAAAGATGATGTGCCTACAGTAAAAGCCTGTAGACAAATCAAGACTTGGAATCACGCAAGCTTCCAAGGGCTTATGAATTGGTTGGTACGAAAAAGACTAACCAATATTGGAAAATTCTAGGGCTTCCAACATATCCCACAAAAATGAGATGCCTAAGGTAAAAGCCTGTAGACAAATCAATACTTGGAATCACGCAAGCTTCCAAGGGCTTATGAATTGGTTGGTACGAAAAAGACTAACCAATATTGGAAAATTCTAGGGCTTCCAACATATCCCACAAAAGATGAGATGCCTAAGGTAAAAGTCCTTAGACAAATCCCAACTTGGAATTACGCAAGCTTCCAAGGGCTTATGCTTTGGAATTAAGGCTTCCACAGCCTCTTGAAATTACGCAGGCTTTCAAGGGCCTATGAGTTGGTTGGTACGAAAAAGACCGACCAAAGTTGGAATTGAGGCTTCCACAACCTCCTGAAATCACGCAGGCTTTCAGGGGCCTATGATTTTCTAAATTCAGGCTTTAGAAGGCCTATGAAGATTTTGAAAAATTCTGGAATTTCAGGCTTCCAGGAGGCCTATGAGTTTCTAAATTCAGGCTTTAGAAGGCCTATGAGATTTTGAAAAAAAATCTGGAATTTCAGGCTTCCAGGGTCCTATGATTTGATTTTCTGAAATTCCAAGGCTTTCAGATGCCTAAAATATTTTTGATTTCCCCTTAGGTGTTTTGAGTTAAAAAGAGACTCAATTTGTCTTTAAGGTGGTGATTTATTTGAAATTTTCTTTCATTGGATCTTTAAATGATCACTTGCTTGGAATTCAGAGGTTTCTCAGTGACCCAATGAGTTGAAAATCTTAAAAGTTTGAACTCTTTATGATTAAAGATTTCTTATTTTTTGGTTGGAATTTGTTCCATTTCAAAAGAGTTGAGCTTCTTTTCCTTTTACTCTTGGTTCAGATCCCACTTTAGGCTTAAAATATGCTTTGGGAGCTTATTGTGATTTCCAAGTTTAATTCTTGAGGTTGAAGTATGATTAGGTTGGTTATTTTTCTTTTAATCATTTACCTCACTTAAGATGGGTTAAGTGTTCAAATTAGGTAAAAAGAGCCTAACATGAGCTTAAACCGCAAAATTTGGTGCTTGACCCGACTTTTGGTTTGAGCCAACTTTATTTCATCATTTTCACCTTTGAGTTGGATTAATTTGCTCAATTTAGGTGAATATGTTCAAAATGACCTTAATCTCTTGATCTGGGTGGATTTGGAATGGTTTAAATGCCATTTATCTTATTTGGAGCCCCTGCCCATTTGCTTATATGACTTAGGGATGAAAGGACCCAGAAATGTTTAATTAGTATGGCAAGAATGGGATTTCGGCTTAAAACCGCACACTCAGGACGGTTTGGCTCAAACCGTATGATACATGCGGTTGCAGCGAAAATGCAGACAACCGCATACTCAGGACGGTTTTCAGCCGAAAATGAGATTTTTGATTTGTTCCTTTTTCCAATTGGTTTTATTAGCTTAGTTAGATGCCCAAACATCTTGTTCACCATTGGGTGGCTTCCAGACTGCCCCAAATTGGGCACTTGACACATCAAATGGCCTTAAAGGCCCGCTTAACCCTTGAATTTCATGAGATTGTATGGGGGTACCAAAAATATGCACAAACAGATTTCTTACGATAAAAGAAACATGTTACAATACAAATTGGCCTTCAAGGGCATAAATCAAAATAAAATTACAATTTTAGCCTCCTTGGGCTTGAGAATGAGGATTTTTAAACTAAAAAGGAAAAAACCCTTTGTACCAGCAGCTCCAAGGTGTTCTCCACACACAAATTTCCTGCAAAACAAAGGATTAGTAATATTCATACATAGGAGGGCCTAGGCTCCCTCCCCAAAATGGACACCCAATGCATGGATTTTGGGACTTTTGGGTGCCTCCTATGGGCATTTGGGTAGAATGACACCTAAGAAGAGTAAAAACTCTCTCTAAGGGCTACACCAATCCTAGGCTAACAGCAATTTTCTGGGAAAAACAAAATCCCAATAAATGGACACCATGAGCATGCTTTTTATAAAGTAAAAAGGCCATCATAGGGAATAAACTGAAAATACCCTGTTACCTCATGTTTACCTTCAAAATGGTGTCCATATCACGCCTTGGGTCACCTGAGCCATGCAAGGCGGCCTTCCCTCTTTACAAGCCCTTTCCCCATCGCATTTGGTTTATTTTGGCCAAAATTGTGTTTCTCCACCTTCAAGCGTGGGGGTTCTGGGTTTTGGCTTATTGGCAACTTAGAGCTCAAGCCTAGTGTATGACCAGAATTCTAGATCCACCATGTCATCACATCATTGGCTTGAAACTCTAAGGTAAATGTTTTCACTTTCGCTTTCCGAAGTAACGACCTCGGTGCGCCAAGCTACACACATTCATTGTTCAACTTCCTATAGGTGATAGGTAGGCTGTGTAAAAAATAAAAAAGTGCTCAAGTGCATTTGAAAAAGTGGGTCACATTCAACACAACGTCCCACCCTTGCCACTCTTTTTTTCGTGGCCATGCAAGCGCAATCATATTCACCAAGGCATGATATAAAAATCCTATTTGAAGCAAGCAAACATGAGTAAAACATGGCAATAAAAATAAAAAAAAACCTAGCATGCTCAATCTACCTATGCATTCACACAAGATATCATACAAGCATGGGAGCATGGTATTATGTTATACAAAAAAGCAATCAACCATGGTGAGCATACTTGACATATTCAAAACATCTCTCAAAAAAATTCAGATCTCATGCTCATGACATTTAATCACAAATCAAATCATGCTATCATGGAAACATAGTGATCTAGCATGGTAAGACTAATTAGGCCTTCCTAAACATGGTTCTAAACACAACCAAGCATACATCACATACCCTATTCTCATGGATCTTTATATTCTCTAAAACAGAAGCACAAAAATCTAGCATGCTCATTAAAATCAATCAAAACAATCAAACAATCAATAAAATCAAACAAAATACAAGCAAGCAAAACATGGCTCAATTCCACTAGATTTTCCCCAGCAGAGTCGCCAGTTGTAAGACATGGATTCATCATCTCGGATGACTTCCGATTATCGTCACGCGGGGATCAATAAAAGTAAGAGTCGCCACCATCCATCTTAAGGTGTGAATGGACACCAAAGGGATCATAAATGTCAAATAGAGCTAAAATGGCTCTAAGATGAGGAAAAATCCAGAGATTGAGTAAGGGGAATTATTTATGAGCGGGGGAAGGTGTTAGGCACCCCCACTCATCCGTCTAAGACGGTTGCCACATGCTTGCTTATGCTAAGGATTGTTTGCTAATCAAAATAGACAAAGGTTGCTTAAAAGTAAGCAAAATGTAAGTGATTATTCCACATGAGTAGTCCAATAAATATGAACTCTCTTCATGGATATATCACCTCTTAGAACTTCATGAGTGAATAAAAACAAAGTGAAAATTGAAGCAAAACCAATTCAAGGTAAATTTGGAAAAATCTGGCTAAAAGGGCTTGAAAGCTTCGATTAACCATAACTCATTCAATTCAAATTCAAATCCATTGAAACCAAAGCCATTTGAAAACTGGTATATAGTAGAGTATACAGTAAAAAATTCAGCTCAATCCGACTTAAAATGAGAGAGAAATCCACATCTGAAATCTGCTGTTATAACTCAGAAAAAGTGTCAAGTAGGCATTTTCCAAGCTCTATTCGTGGAGTTTGGCTCAATAAAAATCCATGAAAATTGGTATGGAGGAAGTATGTGGTGCCATCTTTCCAAAGAAAAAAACCTCACACCAATCTCTATCCGGATGTGACTCGTGTGCTCTCTTGAACAGGCCTAGAAGACCACAGATGAGCTCTGGACTATGCCAGCGAGCACTTCTGAGTCAACTGAGCACCCAAGACACAAAACAGATTGAAATCTGCTGAAACTAGTTGGAAATGAAAATAGACTTCTCAAAGAAAACTCAGAAACTGGAATCATAGGAAACGGATTAAAACTGAATAAACGGTGCACCATCAAAGCGGCAAGTTCAGCAATCTGGGCTGAACTGACTTACAGACTTTGAACAGATGGTGTCAAATATTGGCTACATAAAAGTGGACGAAAATTTCCAGATATGAAGTAGACATGCTCATCTATCACATGTCTTTGGAATCACTGAAAAATTCATCCGGAGGATGAAGTTATAAGCATTTTAAGACAGGCCACAGATGCTGCCCTGTTTTGAAGTTTTTGAAGAGAAAACCAAAACTAGTGCATGTGTGCAAGTGGATTCGACCAAAACAATTTAAAATCATGAAAAACAACTCATGAAGTTCTAAAAGTTCATTCTAAGGCCTGGGATATCAGATTTTCCATATTGAACATGGAGAGTCCAAGATCTAGCCTATTTGATGAAAATAGTGAAAAGTGTGTGAAGAGGTGTGGAAAATCACATTTTCTAGGAGAAGGTTGGAATCCATTGCTATTGAGAGCATGGATTCGTGCATCTTCTCCATAGGCAAATCAAAATCACATCAAGCACAAAATTATCATAAGATCAACATGCCATTCAAAGTAGGTTCTAAGCCTAGAGGGTCCATTCCAACATCTTTTTCCCCAGGCTCTCTCTTCACGTTTTACGGCTAGAGAGGATTCCCAGGTACTTTGGATGTGGTTTGGGGCTACAAGCAATCACCAAGGCCTTACACTACAGAAAGGTAGAAGGAGAGATTGCTGGAAAAGTAAAGAGGAAGCTAGAAAACCAAATGGAGCTTTACCTTTGGTAGCTTGAACAGTTGAGGCAGCAATCCAGCAGAGTTTTCCCTCTTCTTCCAGAGCCTCCAAGCTTCAAAATCTCAGCCATTTGCAAGAGGAGGACCTCTCTATTTATAGGCCAAGCCAAGGGTAGAAGAGTCCCAAGGGTAGGCCTAAAAGGCTTTCTAGATTATTCCAATTCTCGTCCAAGGCATGAATTGGTGTAATTCAGCAAGTTTCGGAGGGTGAAATAGGGAGTTCAGGTCCCTGAGAGAGAGGTAATATGCGTAAATAAGGCTCAGAGATCGAGCCATTTCGCAAATCCCCGAAACAGCCAAAACTGTATACTCAGTGCGGTTTCAACAGAACCGTTACTCAAAGTGCGGTTTCTATGCAAATTCAACCAAACCGTATATACAGGACGGTTCAATTCAGTTATGCTTTAATTGATTGCTGTCCACGCGGCTCAACGGCCGAAGCTTCGCGAAGCCACGTGGCCGCCAGCGCAACAAGCATGGACCTGAACCGTGCTGTGTCTGCGGTTGCAACCGTACATGCAGTGCGGTTTAGACCAAATTCTCAAAAACCGCACATATACCACGGTCAGCACACTTTTGGTTGGTTTTCAGCCTTAGCTGCACAGGCCAGGCTTATTTACATGTAATATCGTTTAAGTAAATGTCCTCGTATTTTTTAATCTCCATTTACTTAAGATATTACATGTAAATAAGCAAACACCCCCCCATTTGAATCCATTAAAAATATTTCCAGACCCAAATTCCAAGTGAATAAAAAGTCAACTTTCCAGTTCCAGGCTAAATTCCAATTTTTCAGGTCCGGTAAAAAGATTCAACATGTTAATACCAAGGTATTCGTCAAGATTAAAAATCTCAAAAAATTCATTTATGCAATAACATTGCTAAAAACCTGATTACCGGGAAAAATTATCTTCAAATCTTGCTTTAAAAAATATTTCATTTTCTGGGGTCAAAAGTCAACAAAATTCAACCCGAAAAAGTTTGACTTTGCATAAAAGATTGAATTCGGGCCTTTTCCTTTGCGGCCTTGGATTCAAACGGTTTAAGGATCTCAAACCCAATGCTAAGAATTGAAAATTCAATAAAATATTTCTCTCCTTCAAGATTTATTAAAAATCGTGCAACTTTTGGGTGTCTACAACTGCCCCTCTTTGCTGGAGTTGTAACACAATGAATAGCAAAGAATAGACACAACTGAAAATTGCACGTTTGAAAGACATCTCATCAGTTGAACTTGCTTTGGTCAAACAAATGAGTGATAAAAAACATGATTTTGAAGATAGCCAATGAAACCCCTGCTAGAAGTCTGATGGGGTGGCGTCTCTTCCTTATCTCAGATTTCTTGGAGCTCTCGTGGCTATGAAAAGAAATCTGAGACAAGCAAATTTTAAAAAAAGGTGGATTTAAAATTGACCTCTGCAAACTCAATTGCTGTTGATGTTTTTCACTTTACAGCTCAACAAAAGGAAGGAAATATTCCATTGAATTTTCTATGATTTGATTTTTATTGATTCACCTGGGTGCCATGTGCTACCCAAACCTGTGCTTGAATATTCTGCAATTTGCTTTTGCTTTTCCATCTTTTTGCTCTCTCACTAATGATGTATGTGCCCTTGCTGCCCATAACCTGCCTTGATGCTTTTTAACTGCCCAAGTGAATGCTCTTTTCTTGATTGCTGGATTCGAGAATCATGATCTGTTGATCTAACCTCATACCCTTATTGCCCATGTCCTCTCTTTCATGCCTTTTTACTACCAAACTGAATGCCATCTTCATGATTGAAAGATAAGGGCTCTTGTTTGGAGGCATTGCCCAATCTTTAGGATGATACGATTCCTTTCATTGAGGATTTAGAAGCAAAGGAAATTTAGCATGCCCTAGCCTTGATGCTTTGGAAATGCACATACCTCACAGCAGAGATGAATTTTTTTCTCTCTTTTTTTTTTTTCTTTTTTTTTTTGTCTTTTTTCTTTTTCTCTTTTTTTTTGTTGCCTTTATAAAAAGAAATCCTTATAAAAAAATGCAAAAGTGCATATAAAAAAATAGGTTTTATATGCTACCCCGTAGCATATAAAAGGGCAGTACCCACCCGGTGATGATGGCATCGGATTCTGGGTTTGAGGAGCAGGCTTGCACAATTTCCCCTGCTCCTGAAAATTTTATATTGAACAATTGGGAGGAAACTCCCCTTACCTTTGAAGCAGCGTTTGTTTGGCAAACTGATGCGGTTCCAAAAAAAAACTCCAATAGTGGAATGCCATTTCCCTGAAGGTCCTAATGAGCCTTCGTCTTCAGGGGAATTATGTTTAGAAGGCTCACAAAAAAAACCAAAAAGATTTTTCTATTTTTTCTAGAAAATTTAATTTTTTCAAAAAGGTTCAAACCACTTATGAACCATATAATCAAACCGAATTGGACCAGGTTGAATATGACTTCGACCTTGAGCTCGACTTTGATCTCATGGGGATCGAAGAAGAGACCGAGGTCGAAATGGGGATCGAAGAAGAGACCGAGGTCGAAGAAGAAGACGTTCAAAAAGAAATTGAATATCAATTGGAACATCATGAAAAGGGGGTCCAACCTAATATTGAGGAGACCATTTCAATAAATCTTGGGACCGAAGATGACCCAAAAATAGTGAAAATTGGGGCATGCCTATCTAATGTGCAGTGTGGTGAAATGACACGATTCTTGGCAGACTACAAAGATGTATTCGCTTGGTCATATCGGGACATGCCGGGGTTGGACACTGACATGGTGGTGCACAAGTTGCCAATTTTGCCAAGGGTTAAGCCAATCAAGCAGAAGCTGAGAAGATTGAAACCTGAATGGACTCTGAAGGTCAAGGACGAAGTAATCAAGCAATTCCAAACAGGATTTTTGGCAATCTCTACGTACCTTGAGTGGCTCGCAAACATAGTGCTTGTACCAAAGAAGGACGGAAAAGTCAGAATGTGCGTGGACTACAGAGATCTGAATAAGGCAAGCCCAAAGGTTGATTTTCTACTTCCACACATCGACATTCTAGTCGATAATACTGCGGTACATAGCCTATTTTCGTTCATGGATGGTTTCTCGGGGTACAATCAGATCAAAATGGCTAAGGAAGATCAAGAGAAAACAACGTTTATCACACCTTGGGGCATCTTCCACTATACAGTCATGCCATTTGGGCTTAAAAACGCTAGGGCAACATACCAGCGGGCCATGACCGCACTATTCTATGACATGATCCATAAAGAGATGGAGGTCTACGTGGATGATATGATTGCCAAATCGTGCAAAAAAGAGGACCACTTGATCAATCTGAAGAAAGTGTTTGATCGTCTCAGGAAGTACAGTCTACGGCTTAACCCAGCTAAATGCGTCTTTGGAGCTACATCAGGAAAGTTGCTGGGATTCATTGTAAGCAGGAGAGGAATTGAAATTGACCCAGCTAAAGCCAAGGCCATAATTGAAATGCCATCACCCAGAATAGAGAAGGAGGTTAGGGGCTTTCTTGGAAGAATTCAATATATAAGCCGGTTCATAGCACAAATCACTGCTATCTGTGAATCAATTTTCAAACTTCTAAGGAAGGATAACCCAACGGTCTGGAATGAGGATTGCCAGCAGGCATTTGATACAATAAAGAGGTATTTGCTAAACCCACCTGTACTAGTTCCACCAACTCTAGGAAGACCGCTGATCCTGTACTTGTTAGTGTTGGAAACATCGATGGGATGTGTCTTGGGGCAGCATGATGAGATTGGTAGAAAAGAAAGGGCAATTTACTATCTAAGTAAAAAATTCACAGAATATAAAGCCAAGTACTCACCGTTGGAAAAGACTTGCTATGCTTTAGTGTGGGCAACTCAGAGGCTAAGGCATTACTTCCTTAGTCACTCCACATTATTGATATCCCGAATGGACCCTCTGAAATATTTATTTGAGAAACCGGCACTAACTGGCAGGACGGCAAAGTGGCAGTTGTTACTTTCCGAGTTTGACCTCACTTACATCACTCAGAAGGCAATCAAGGGTCAAGCCATAGCTGATCACCTGGCTACACATCCTTTGCCAGAATACCAACCGTTGAAGACCAACTTTCCTGATGAGGCAATTCTGTTTACTGAAGAAGAGGAAAGTGAAAGTTCTTGGCAGATGTTCTTCGATGGGGCCACCAACATGAAAGGAAATAGAATAGGGGCAGTCTTGGTCAAACCAGATGGTTCACACATCCCGATTGTGGTGAAGCTGAGATTCCAGTGCACCAATAATATTGCAGAATATGAAGCATGTACAATTGGGTTGCAAGTGGAGGAACTTGACGTATACGGAGATTCGAGTCTTATCATCTTCCAAACAACTGGTGAATGGAAAACCAAGGATCACAAATTGATCCCCTATCACCAGTATTTGGAAGAAATAAGCACAAATTTTATTCAAATTTCTTTAACTATATGCTAAGGGCCAAGAATCAGTTCGCAGATGCTCTAGCAACATTGGCTTCCATGGTCAGCATACCAGAAGGGGTAGACATCAAACCATTGGAAATTGAGGTCAGGGATGAACCGACTTATTGTCTCGTTCTAGAGGGAGCACCCGAAGAAGAAGCACCATGGTTTCAAGACATCAAAAATTTCTTGAACAATCGGAGTATGCCAGAAAATGCCACTTCTGCTGAGAAAAGGACAATACAGAGATTAGCTGGTCAGTTCCTGCTAAGTGGTGGACATTTGTACAAGAGATCACACAACGATATTCTGCTCAGATGTGTTGCTAAGGCTGAGTCAGAAAGGTTAATCGAGACTGTACATGGAGGAGTCTATGGACCCCATATGGACGGACACATGCTTGCAAAGAAGATCCTGCGGTTGGGATATTATTGGTCGACGATGGAACATGATTGCTGTATACATGTCAGGAGATGCCATCAATGTCAGATATATGCAGATAACAAGCATGCACCCCCAAGTGAGTTGCACAACATGACATCCCCATGGCCCTTTTCCATGTGGGGCATAGATATCATCGGCATGATTTCCCCTAAGGCATCAAACAGACACAGATTCATCTTGATGGCAATTGGTTATTTCACTAAGTGGGTAGAAGCAGCCTCATACGCGAATATCACAAGCAACCATGTTATTAAATTTTTGAAGCACATTATTATTTGTCGCTATAGACTACCAAGTGCCATAGTATCAGACAACGCTTCAAATATTAAGAACAAGGACATGAAGAAGATGTGTGAGCAGTTTCAGATCACCCACCATAAGTCAACTCCATACAGGCCAAAGATGAATGGGGCAGTGAAAGCAGCAAATAAGAATATAAAGAAAATCATTCAGAAAATGGTAGTAAGTTACAAGGATTGGCATGAAATGATGCCACTTGCTCTACATGCTTGTAGAACCTCAATCCGGACTTCAACTGGGGCAACCCCGTATTCCCTGGTCTATGGGATGGAAGCAGTTCTGCCAGTGGAAGTAGAAATCCCATCACTCAGAGTGCTCATGGAGGCTGAATTAGAAGCAGCTGAATGGATACAGTCAAGAAGTGATCAACTCAACCTGACAGAAGAGAAACGATTGAAAGCACTATGTCATAGCCAATTGTACCAAATGAGAATGGCCCGGGCCTACAATAAGAAGGTGAAGCCCAGAACTTTCCAAGAAGGAAACTTGGTGCTAAAGAAAATCTTACCATTTTTGGAAGACCCTCATGGTAAGTTCAAGCCGAATTGGGAAGGGCCGTATGTCGTCGAGAAGGTCCTGTCAGAGGGTGCACTAATCTTAACAGAAATGGATGGGACAGATTTTCCTGAGCCAATTAACTCTGATGCGGTAAAAAGGTATTTTCCTTGATTGAATTTTACTAGGAAATGATCCAAGGCCATCCTTCTTTATTTCCCTCAAATTTTAATCCCTAGTCTAGCCAAGTTGAATCGGTTCGTTTCTTTGATAAACCTAAACTGGACTTACAGTCTGATATTGGGGCAAAACAAATTGGGGCAAGGCCAATTGGGGCAAAAATAAAAAGAAAAAGAAAAAAAAGAAAGAAAAAAAAAAAGCAAAGAAAGATGGCAAATGAAAGCCAAGTGTGAAAAGAGATGCAAAGAATGCAAATTGGAAAAAAGGGGTTAAATTCATCATGACTGTAAGTCCGGTCGACCTATTTCCACATTTGAAAATTGTTGAGCCTTTAATACCTTTTCTTTCATAAACCGAGCCTAGCCTTTTTTTCTTCCTATTTCTAAGCCCTCGATGATCTTAGTATGTTCATTCAAATTTCAGAGTGAAATTGGTGATGACGGAATGCAGAAGCCGGCCCTAGTGAAAACCGTAACTGGCGCTAGGGGCAATATTGGCAAGAAAGAAAAAAAAAGAAATAAAAATCAGAAGTTGAGTTGATCATGTGATCCAAGCTTGAAGAGAAATCAGCACGAGTACTGAGACTGAACAGATTGGGAATAATGGGTTCGATTCGGGAAGAAGAGGAATTTGGGGATGACTCTAAAGATCCTCAGATAAACAGATTTGATCCCTCCTTATTGTTTGGATTACCCTCTTCATTATTAAACCTGGTTTTAATTCCTTTAATTATGGGTGATTAAGTGCATGGACCAAATTTCAAAAAATAATAAATAAATAAAAACTATATTTTGGCCAGTGATGATAAATCAAATACTTTCATAAAACCTTTGTTTTACAAGCATCTGAGCATTCTGAGGCCAATAATATAAAAAAAATTATTTTTGAATTAAATCCTTTGTCTTTCCACTATTGGAGTTTGCTTTCGTACAAAGGTATGAAAAAAAAAATGTGTGCAGGAAATAAGGCTAGTCTCTATCTCCTAGCTGCTCCTCAAGCTCTCGAATCCAAGCTGCAATAACTCCAGAAGCCCCCTCTGCAGTGGGATCACTCAAGAAGGAAATGACCTCATCTGAAAGGGTCTGCCTGATCCTCATGCTCCTAAGGCTGGCTAAAGCATCCTGGTGCTTCTACCTCAATGCTCGGACTTCAAAGCAGCGAGCCTGCCTCTGCTCCTCAAGTTGCTTTTCCACAGCAAGACGGCGGGATACCTGCTCTGCAAGTTGCCTCTCCATGTCAAGGCCTCATATCCTAAGCTCCTGGGCCTCTCGTACCCATATCTGCTGAAGTCGCTTATGAGAAGCTCTCTCGGACTCCAGGATGTCTTCATAGGTAGAAGCCAAAACTGCAAGAGGATCTTCGGGTACTGGAGCCTAACTTTGTATCTGCTCCTTGATCTAAAAGAGATAGTCCTTCACGTGGGACTCTAAGAAGACTCGGCCCTGCATAAAACGAACATAGGACCACTCCCTCATCAACCAAACATTCAGCTTCATGGTGGTTGGTGAAAGTGGCCCAAGATGGTCCTCGTATCCACTTGGGATTATAATCCCCTGGGTTGCTCTGAACTAACGAAGAACCCGCAAAGGAAGGTAAAGCACAGCGTGTCCCAAGCCGGCTAGGACCAAAAAGTTGCGGTCTCGAAAACTAATCACTGTCTTTGCATTGGGCTGATAAGTACCAAGCCACCTCACCTGGTTATCCTGGAGTGTAACCAAGAAAGTAAACCAGCCCTGTTTACCTCCTGGAATGTCAATACATCCCCGGTTGCTCATCAAAATAGGAACCTTCAAGCTGGGGAAGAAGTGTCGATTGATCTCCTCAATCTGACTCAGGTGGTCAAGTAGCCAAAGCTGCAAAGGAGGAGGGATATTTCGGTATATTCTAAAAATAAAAAAAAAGAAAAGCAAAAAGCAAAAAGAAAAAAAGCAAAAAAGAAAAGAAAGAGAAAATTTTTACCTGCAGGATTGGGGCACATGAGAGGAAGCGCTTATTCTTCCTGTAGTAACAGTCGGTCAAAGCCTGGTACATCCCTGCCAAAATCATAGGGGCCAATCTCTCCCGCTCCCTAACCTAGCATACAACTGAGATAAGGACCAAGTCCACCTCATTGTCATCTCGGGGGAAAAGTAGCTGATTAACCACTATCAAGGTCAGGGCATTGAACCTGGCTTCCTTGTTCTCCCCCCTCAGGAGCTTCTCAGTTAGAAAAGACTTAGACAGAGTCAAAAGTGTGTCAAAATCCCCTAAATCCTTCTTCCCTATGCCCAAGAAATTAGAAGCCTCCTTTTTGTAACTGGGCTTAAGGGGTGGGTTCACTACCTTCTCTGCAAACCTCAAGCCCAAGATGGTCTCAACCTCTTCTATGGTGGGGGTCATCTCATGGTTTCCAAAATGAAAAAGGTTTAGGTCTGATACCCAATGGCCAATCATGGCTTCAATAATTTCCCACTTGAATGGGATGGAAGGGATGAGCAAAGTGTGGCCTAAATGAATAAAATCCCATCTGATCTCTTCCTCAAGGGTCATGGAGTTGACCCACCTAGTATAGAATGAATCTGCAGGGCTGTACCTAGTGATATTAGGAGGTTTTGCTCTAAAAGGTTGTTTTGCAGGGGAGGCTACGTGGACAGACAATGGTAGGGCAGAAGATGATCCAGAATCCATTGGAGGTGATGGGAGCAAGCTAAGAATCAATGGGAGGAAGAAAAAGGTGAAAAAGGGGTTTTCTAAACTCAAAAACTCGTAAAAAAAATACGCAAATCCCGAGGCTGGTTGCATTTATAGCATGTTTTAATGTATCCGACATATTAGATCGGATACAAAGGATTTTATTCATATCCGATGAATAATGCTGATTACAAAAGGTACCCTGTGTATCCGATAAAACATGCCGGATACAAAGAAGTTTTAGTGTATCCGGTCTGATATGCCGGATACAAAGAAAAAATGCAAAAAAAAAAAGAGAAAATGGAGAAAAATCCGAATTTTTTACCTGTTTCACCTGTGTGCAAGTTATAATTGCATGAAATTGAAAAGAAAAGAGAGCAAGACAGGAGAGAATGGATAAAAAAGTCTTTTCATATATATAAGCCTCTTTTGTACAGTGATAATGAAAAAGAATACATAAAGATCCTAATCTACTACTGCTGTGCAGGATCACCCCCGCGTCCTCTGCCACGCGCTCTGTGGCTTCTACCTCGAGGTGATCGGTGCCTAGAATATGCAAGGAGGCGCTTGGCCATATAACGTGGTCTCCGGCCCACAATGGACTAAAATTGGTACTCCCAGCAATAGTCCTCGAGGTCAGGAGGCAAATCAGGAGCAGAATCTGGCGAAGAAGCCTCAGGCCCAGCAGGAACAGGCTCGGCAGGCAGGGGAGCCACTTCAGTTGCAGCTGAATCCTCGGCCGCGGCAGTCTCAACTCCTGCAGCTCTAGAAGGCCCAGCAATAGCAGAAGAAGGGCCAGGAACAGAAATATCTGGGCCAACAGAATAAAAATCAGAAATTGAGGCATCCAAATGAACCAAGGAGAGGAAACTAAAGAAAACTTACCAGGAACCTCAGAAGCAGGATCAGGAGCCGCTACAGGAGATGAGGTATCAGCAAGGTTCGCCAGAGCCCTAGGATCCACAGGAATGGCGAGTACAGGAGATGCGACTGGATCAGGAACAGGGATGTCCTCTGTCTTAGGAACCACCACTGGAGAGGAGGGGCCCACGGGATCAGCTACAGCAGCAGCTACAACTGGGTCAGCAGCTGAGGTGTCCTCAGGATCAGCAGCCTGAACCGGAGATGGATCAGGAACAGGGAAATCGGGCTCAAAGGCAGCATCCTGATCTGGGACTGGGCCCTGCAAAAGCCAAAACAGTTTATATCAGAACAACAGAAACATAGAAATGAAAGAGATGAAATTATAAAGAAACCAGATACCTGTCTAGCCTGAAGCTCAGTGACCAGAGCCTCCAGCTCTCTGATCCGGGCATCCCTCTGGGCCACGACCGCATCATGCTCTGCGATCATATCATCCACTGCGGCCTGCTGACTCAGGAACTGATCCCGGAGAGCATTCAACTCATGTACCTGCCAATAAGAACAGAATTAGAGTCACAAGTACAGAATTGAGGGAAATGAGATAAAAAATAAGGATCATGAAACTCACAGTGTCATCATGCACTCGAATGTAAATCCCGCCAATCTCGGTCACCCCGGCACGAGTGGGTCGATCCATCAAGAACCCAATGGATACTCTTTGGATCCAGTCATCATAATCACCAGCCGCAGTAAGCAACTTCGCATCCTCCCACTGATCAAACTGTGTCACATCAAATCCGGGCAGGAGGATGGTAGGGCCAACGGGCGGTGGAGGAACCGGGATACGAGGAACGCCATTGTGCTGGAAGTACAGGCGCTCGCCAAGGTACACAATCCTACCAAGTCTCCCAATGAAACACTGGTAGGACTGGCGTTGCACATCCCGCTCAAAAGCATCCTGCACCATCTCCTGACAAGCAACCTCGTCATCCACATCTTCAAAGCGGGCCAGTATCAGCTGCAATCACAATAAAAAGGGTCAGATGCAAAGGCAATATAAAAGAGTGAAGAATATTGAAGGGAAAAGAAAATTTACATCAGAGCGGCGAGAGCGGTCTAAATGCGCCTGGGCCGACCGCGGCTGGCTCCTGTCTGCATCTCTGTCCAAGACAGACCACCATATAGCTACGGGGAACTCTGCGGCGCCACGCACAGGGGAAGGGCGGAAATAGGTCATGTATGAATACATGAATATCTGGCAAAGAAAGAAAACAAGTTAGAAGGAGATAAAAGAGTTTCAAGGAATTAAGTCAAAATATTCCTTACCTGCAAGATCTGCAAGAAAAATCGGCAGCTGATACCATCTCCCCTCAGAGCAACCAGACCTTGGATGACTCGGCTCAGACCGGCTAATATAGTCCCATATATCAACTGGCCCCAAGCTAGCCGCCTGGTCTGCGGAAGATCCCTCAAGGCATCTAAGAAGACAGGACTGACTGACGTCGTATCCTCCTGGAAAAAGCAACTGCCCAGCATCAACAGGAAGACCCGGCGAAATAGAGGGACGAAACCGTCATCAACCTCAGCAATAATAGCGTGCCTCCGGTTAGGATGATCAGCAATGCTGCCGCGCAACCCACTAATAGAAATCCGTCCACTCCTGCCATCCCAAGCAGTCTCAGGAAGATCCTCATACCCTAGCAGGGTGCCAATGTCCGTAGCAGAAGGACACTCCATCTCTATGGTCCTACCCGTCAAGGGGATGCCAGTGAGCATAACAAAATCTGACGGACGAATCCCTAGCTCGACATCTGGCAGATGGAAAGTCTGCATGTCGGGGAAGTGCCGCTCCAGCATGGCGAAGATGAGAGGGCGATTAGCTCGAAATGATGGAATAAGCAGGAAATGGTCGAAACGACATCTGCGGAACTCCTGTCTGAGTTCGGGAGATAGGGTCTGATACAGCTCGCAAAACCTCCCCCAACTACCTCTCAGATGAGAAGGGGGATACTGAAGGGGAAGATCTGCTCGGACACACATCGAAAGATGATGATCCAATCCACTAAGAAGCTTGGTGTCCTGAACAGATGCCCTCAAATCCGCAGGAAAAGCCAAACGGAATCCCCTAGCATCGCCTCCAAGGATCGGATCCTGAACCGCACCTCTGACTCTACCACGTCCTCGGCCTCTGCCACAGCCTCCCTCACCCTCAAGGGCCTGATCCTGAACTCTGCCTCGGCCTCTACCCTGACCTCGTGCAGGAGCAACAACGGGCTAAATTTCAAAGGAGAAGTGTGAAGGTTGGTGTATAAAGAGAATAGAAGGAAGGAAAGGAAAATCGGGAAAGCCCACCTCAGCAGAACCCTCTCCAGAGCTCTCTCTGGAAACACCTAACGGCTCTGACAGGGTGGCACTAGAACTCGCCTCTGTCCGAGCCCGCGAAGTGGAGGGCTGATCAGCGGGGTCAGCCTCCTCCCGAACACGAGAACGACTCCGAGCCATCTACAAGAAACAGGGAAGTGTTTTATGAATCTCAGTTCAAATTTATTAGAAATTTTACCTTGCTTTTGGTCTAGGTTTCAGTTCTAATCCATCAGGGATCTTAGCAGGTTTTTTTCAAAATTATCATGAATTGTGTCTTGAGGGAATTTTATCTCATTTGGGAAAGGACAGATATTTCTGTTTTCTAATTCTAAAACATTTCTTCCTAACCCTAAAAGATTCCTACAAAACTTAATATTTCCCAATGTTTTGTGATTTCAGGATATGGGAAAATTGGGGGCCAAAGGACCAGAAGCACGAATTGTGGGCAGAATTGTAGAAACTCAAATTGGCAAGCTATAGACACCCCAAATTGTACTACAAAATGAGAAAATAATGAAAACATATAATTGGGATTTAAAATAGGCCAAAAATGCATAAAAATCAATAATTCAAGCCTTGGCTGTATTGTGTCTATGGGCTGAGCGCCCCCGAATTTTGTATACGGGCACGTAGCACCCGTAATACATATACGGACACCACTAGACCGTAAATCATTTACGGGCACATTAGATTTGTACGAGTTTTATTCTTTCTCGATTTCTGAGCTTTATCTTTAGTCCAATATCCCTTTGAATGAGCGAATTATATCTTTTATTCGTTCAAAATATCTTTGTTGGCCATGGATGGGCATTATCCTTGTGTTTAACTCAATCTGAAACTCTATCTTGCCAAACCTTGGACCAACCATACCCCTGAGTTTGCTTATAAATAGAGGGCCTTTCCTCAAGCAAAAGACCACGAAAATTTGAAGTCCAAGGAGCTCCAAGAGAAGAGAGGAATCCCTGCTGCTCTGCCTACTCAATCCAGGTAAGTCCCTTTTCCCTTTTATTTTCTGTCTTCAATTCTAGAAGCAATAGGATCTTCTCCATTGCTGTAGAATAAGACCATCTTTTATTCTGTATTCCTAAACTTTTCTCTAAGTACCTCAAGAGTCTCTCTAGCCGTAAAACGTGAAGAGAGAGCTAGGGGAAAAGAGAACAGGTGGATCCCTAGAATAGAACCCCATATCTGTTTTTCTCCTTTTTATAGAATAAGGCATTTGATTGTGTTTGTATCACCAAACCTATCTCCAAGTACCTCAAGAATCCTCTCTAGCCGTAAAACGTGAAGAGAGAGCTAGGGGAAAAGAGAACAGGTGGATCCGTAGGGTAGACCTCCATGTGCTCTAATCTGTGAGATGTGGCTGCTTTGAATATCCTGATCATGTTGTAATGGTTTTTATGATGAATCTGAATGAATCACATGAATCCATGATGTTTATAGCATGAGATCCCCACTTTTTTCTAGAATTTGGATTTTCACCACTTTTGCACCTACAGCACTATTTTCGTGATTTTTGTGATATTAGGCTAAGATCTTGGATTTATCATGATCTATATGATAGATCTGGATCCAAAAGCCTGAAAATAACTTCTAGGGTTTCATGATATGGTTTTTGAGTCCTTTTTCACTTTTGAGAGAAGACCCTACGGTCTAAGTTCTCCCCTTTTGATGTTCTTCATCAACGTGGGTATTTTTGGTTTTGATTTTTTGATTTAATGTGAAATTTGGGCTATATCTATGTCCTGGACTATTCAAGTTCAATTCTGAAATATTTTATAAAAATCATATTTTTCTAGATTTCTAGAATTTAACTTGAAGCCAGATTTTTGGATTTTTCACTTTAGATTGGTTTTATTTGATTTTATCTCAATTTTGTTTTAATCATGAAACCCTAGGAATGGTATGATCATATTTGAAAGTTCTGAATCAATCAAGTTATTCGTATGAAAAAACCATACACTTTTGTCTTTTTTGTGATTTTTTATGATTTTTATAACAAGCCTTTTTCCTTTATTTTAACATGAACAATACCTGGCAACCACCTTGTGTGGATGAATAGGGGTGCCTAATACCTTCCCCTGTTCATAACCTAATCCCCTTACCCATCTCTGGTTTTTTTTAAGAGGGTTATTTTTACCCTAAAATTGCCTTTTTGTGCTTATTTGATATTTTGGTGTCCATTCACACCTAAACAGAATGGTGGTGACTCTTTGTTTTTAACCAATCCCGCGTGATGATTGAGGAAGTCATTGAATTTGATTTTTTTCCCATGTCTCACACAAGCCAATTAGAAAAATTTCACAGCAGAATATGTTGGTAAAATTGAAAGTGAGCAGTCCACCAGCAATAATCAGAAGCCTTCACTTCCGGCAATACCGAATCAAGAAAAAAAAACACGCAATCAACAATTTCAAGTGGCAGATCACCGCAAACAGGCGAATCAGGATTCAAGTCAAAGAAAAAATTTTGTAGCATGGTATCATTCGAAAAATCATGCAATGTAGCCTCCACTGGCAGACATCTCAAAGAAGTGCAGAAATTCAGAATAGGCAATACAGTCAACATAGAAAAAAAAAAAACAACAGCAACAGCATGGCATAATTCAGTGGCAGGAGAAATGGGCAATCCAGTCAGAAATTACTACTGTCAGAAAATCCAGGGGTCTTAGTAAGGATACCGGTTGGTAAGCATCATTCAGTCGATGCATTCCGGATTTGATCACAATAAGCAAAGAAAAATTACATATGATCATTCAAGACAAATCACTATTTTGAATGAGAAACATAGTGTCACAAGCATTGCAATTTTTTTAACTAGCGTGGAGAATTGATAATAGCTAACACATACTGTTAGGAGATCAATTGTTCATAACAAAAGAAAAAAAGTGATTCAAAGGCTTACCTGGAATGGGAAGTAGCTGCAGAAAGAAAGATTGCTGCCGAAGGGAGAAAGCCAATCACTGTGGCCTGCAAGCAGGAAATGAGGAGCAAGGATTGCTGCTCAGGTCACCGAGATCTGGAAGCAATCGCCGGAGAACAGTGCCCCACGCTGAGTTGAGAAAATCGCCGAAAATCGGAGGAGAAGGGGCTAGGGCTCGGCAATGACGATCGCAAAAATCAAGAGGTGGTCACCGGTGACAATAGGTGTCGCCGGAGCTCAAGGTGTCGCCGGAAGTGACTGGAGAAGAAAGGAGAGTCGTCGGGGACGAAGGAGAAGAAAGACGTACCCGGGGTTTGCAATCGGAGAAGAAGAAATTAAGAGGAAGAGTCGCGGTCGCGTGTGACTTATATAAACAGGTGTATCCGACGAAGTATGTCTGATACACAGGAGGCCTTTCTTATCCGACAAGCTACGTCGGATACAAAAGTGTAGACACCCCAAATTGCACAAACAATCATCAAAAATCATTATCTCCTTGAATTCCAGCACAGAAATTGAAGAAAATGAATTTTTACCTGTATCCGGTAACTCAAGCCGGATACAAGTAGTCCTCTTTGTATCCGGTGGAAAATACCGGATACACTAAGACCCTTGTGTATCCGGCCTGATATGCCGGATACATTAGTTTTGCTCAAAAATTAGGGTTTTCCGAGAGAAATCACTTTTTACCATCATATCCCTCATTAAATGAGGGGAAATCTCGGAAACAGCCCTAGGGTTAAGCTTGGTGGGTTCTAGACATTAAGTTGTGTCTACCAACAACCCTAACCTTTGCCTATAAATAGGAGGCCCCTCCTCAAGCAAATGGCCAAGAAGTTGGAGATCCAAGAGCTCCGAGTGAAGAAGGAAACCGCTGCCGGATTGCTTCCAGAACCCCAGGTAAGCCTCAACCCTCATTTATTTTTCTATATTTACTTTCCTAGATCTAGATCTCTTCTTCTACCTTTCTGTAGAATAAGGCCTTCTTTGTGTGTGAAAATCCTTCCCCGGCTCAAAGTATCTCGAGACTCCCCCTAGCCGTAAAACGTGGAGGCGGGATCTAGGAGAAACAATACTGGGGATTGACCCTAGTACTAGAACCCTAATTTGCATAAGCCTTTTGATTGATTGTAAACCGTTTCATATTCAAAGTACCCTTGATTATCTTGAAGAACCGTGTTTAACGGAGAGAGAGAACAAAGGGAAACGATAATGGAACGGAACCCTAGGCTGTTTTAGAACCTTATTTTGATGAATATGTATGCATGCTATTGATCTTGTATGGTTTTTCACACTTGCACATACATAGCACTATTTTGGCGGGATAGGCTCACATTTGGGGATTTATTACTTTCATTGTGATAAATCTCAAATAAATGGCCTCAATCAATTCTGGAATGTCTTTAAATGATTTTTAAAGGTTTTGTGTTCATCTTGCACGAATTGCACACACTTTGTCACAGTTTTGCATTGGTTTTACTCAAAAAGGGCTTTACTTGACAGCAACTGTACCCCAAATTCGGACACTCATAACTTCATCGTCCGGATGAATTTTGAGTGATTCTAGAACTATGGGAAAGGTGAGACTGTCTAGTTTATGTCCACCAAATGTCATTAATTTTTATCGAGCGGATTTTTGACACCTCTCTGTCGAAGTTGATTGGACAGTTCAGGTTCAAATACAGAACTTGTCACTTCGACGGAGCGCCATGTGTTCGTTTTAAATCCGATTCGAGTGATTTTTGTTTCTGGGCACTCCTTTATGAGTCTATTTTTAAATCCAATTGATTTCATAATTTTTTGATTTAAATTGTGTCGTGGAGAGCAGATTTACTCATAACTGCTCAACAGCACTTTTCTGGGTCAATCTGTGATCCTCGGAGCTTGTTCGGGAAGTCACCCAAGGCACATCCGAATGAGTTTTTGTATGTGGCTAGTTTCTTTTGAAATATGGCCATACAAACTTCATTGACACCAAATTTCACGGATTTATATGCAGTAGATATTTCTAGGTGATTTTCCAAAGTTGCCTACTTGCCACTTTTGATTTTCTCCGGCAGCAACTTTAAAAGAGCCATAACTCTTAGGATTTCAACCGGAATTAATTGAAATTTTGCATGAGACTATTGTTTACCCTAATCTTTCAAATGGATTTGGTTTGATTTAATTTAAAATTGGATTTGATTAATTTCAAGAGAAATGGCCTTATTTTTTACCAAATCTCCCGGATTTGCCTCAACTTGGTTTTGTTTTTTGTGCAACTTTTGCTGTGATTTCCATCTTTATGTGATATTCCAGAAGTGATATTAAGATAAAAGAAGATCTGGAATTCATTTGAATCTTCATGTGAAGATATCATATATTTGTCCTTTTTCAAGGTTTTCATGATTTTTTAGCAAGCTTTCTATTTTCTTTTAGCATGAATAACACTTGGCAACCACCTTGTGTGGGTGAATGGGGGTGCCTAACACCTTCCCCCGTTCATAATCTAATCCCCTTACCCATCTCTGGATTTGATTTTCAAGTAGGATTATTTTTACTCTAGAATTTGCCTTTTAGCACTTTTTATCTCTTTTTGCTTATCTTTAATCTTTTGGTGTCCATTCTCACCCCAAAATTCTGAATGGTGGCGACTCTCCCAATTTTGTGTTGAGCCCGTGTGCTGATGGAGGGATGATCATCTCCGGGTGATTTTTTCCCATGTCTCACAAAAAGACAAACAAAAAAAGAAAAAAAAGGAAAAAAGGAGAAAAGAAAAAAGGAAAAAAGAGAAAAAGAAAAGAAAAAACAAAGAAAAAAAAAAGGGAGCGCAAAAAAAAGGTGCTACAAAGCCTGCTATTTTCACAAAAAAACCTATTTTATCTTGAAATCCACTTCACAGCCACGAGAGCTCAGTAGAATTTGGGACAACTTGGGGGGAAATGTGCTGGTCAAAAGGAGGACATTCACTCAATTTTTAACTTGGTCTGATAAAAAATCAGTTTTCAAAAATATTTTTTTTGGGCTTGAAATCCACTTCATAGCCACGAGAGCTCAGTGGAATTTAAGACCTCTTGGAGAAATGACCCCCTTAAAGTTAGGGCTTTTTGGCAAATCTTCACCCAAAAATTATTTTACAAAATTGAATTGAACCAATCAAATCATGGTTAAGGGAGTGCAATTTGAGCATGTCTAATCTTTGCAGCTCATTGCTTCGCAACTCCCGCAAAGAGGGGCAGTTGTAGACACCCCAAATTGCACAGTAAAAATGAAGAATAATTGGCAAAAAATCATTTTTTCCTTTGAAACCAGCACAGAATTTGAGAAATGTGCATTTCTTCTTGTATCCGACAACTCAGGTCGGATACAAGCATACCTCTTTATATCCGACATAAGTTGTCGGATACAAGTGGACCTTAATGTATCCGGCAACATATGCCAGATACGTATAGGTGCTCGTGTATCCGACCTGACATGTCGGATACATTATTTTTGCTCAAAATTAGGGTTTTCCGAGAGTTTTCACTTTTTACCATCATATCCTTCATTAAAGGAATGGAAATCTCGGAAATAGCCTTAGGGTTCAGGTTGGTAGGCTCTAGACATTATGTTGTGTCTACCATCCCATCAACCCTAACCCTAGCCTTTGCCTATAAATAGGAGGCTCCTCCTTAAACAAATGGCCATTAACTCGTGCCAAGAATTTTTGCCAAGAAGTTGGAGATCAAAGAGCTCCGAGTGAAGAGGGGAACCGCTGTAGTCTTGCTTCCAGAATCCCAGGTAAGCCTCAAACCTCTCTTTAATTTTCTGTTTTTTACATTCTAGATCTAGATCTCTTCTTCTACCTTTCTGTAGAATAAGGCATCTTCTATGTGTGTGAAAAACCTTCCCCTACTCAAAGTACCTCAAGACTCCCCCTAGCCATAAAACGTGAAGGCGGGATCTAGGGAAAATGAGACTGGAGATTGATCCTAGTATTAGAACCTATTTGAATAAGCCTTTTGGATCTATGAAAACCGTTTCATATTCAAAGTACCCCAAGATTATCTTGAAGAACAGTGTTTAACGAGGAGAGAGACCTAAGGGAAACGATAATCGAACGGAACCCTAGGTTGTTCTAGAACCCTTTTGATTGATCTAAATGCATGCTATATGTTGGAATAAGCCTTGTGATTCCATGAAAACCGTTTCATATTCAAAGTACCCCAAGATTATCTTGAAGAACCGTGTTTAGCGGGGAGAGAGAACTAAGGGAAACGATAATGGAACGGAACCCTATGTTGTTCTAGAACCCCTTTTTGATTGATATGAATGCATGCTAAATGTTGTTATATTGTTCTTGAATGGATTTTTATACACACACACATAGCACTTGTTTTGTCGAATCCGGCTTGTATTTTGGATCTATTGCCGTCATTGTGGTAGATCTAGAATAAATAGCCCCAAACAATTCTGGAATATTTCCTATTGATTTTCAAATTGATTTCAAGCAAGTTTTGTTGAGTTTTGAAGGCCTCTAGGTCCAACCTCTCGGTTTTTTGGCACTTTTGCTCAATATTGGGTATTTTTGGCATATTCTCTCCAATCGGAGAGAATGGTGAGCCAAGCTTGTACCCTATTATTTCTAGAGGTTCTTCAACACTTTTTCAAGTGATTTTGATTCATCTTGCACGGGTTCCACACACTGGATCACTGTTTTAAATTGATTTTACTCAAAAAGGGCTTAACTTGACAGCAACTGTACCCCAACTTCGGACACTCGTAACTTTATCGTCCAGATGAATTTTGGAGTGATTCTAGAGCCATGGGAAAGGTGAGACTGTCTAGTTTATGCCTGTAAAATTTCATTAATTTCTATCAAGCGGAATTTTGACACCTCTCTGTCGAAGTTGATAGGTCAGTTCAGGTCTGAACTGACCTATCAATTTTGATCCATGGGAAAGGTGTTTGGCCTTTTTCAAGGTTTTTGATGATTTTTAGCAAGCTTTCTTATATTTTAGCATGAACAACACTTGGCAACCACCTTGTGTGGGTGAATGGGGGTGCCTAACACCTTCCCCTGTTCATAATCTAATCCCCTTACCCATCTCTGGATTTGATTTTCAAGTAGAGTTATTTTTACTCTAGTATTTGCCTTTTAGCTCTTTTCGCTTATCTTGAATCTTTTGGTGTCCATTCACACCCCAAAATTTTGAATGGTGGCGACTCTCCCATTTTTACGTTGAACCTGTGTGATGACAGAGGGGAATCATACCGGTGATTTTCCCATGTTTCACAACCCCCTGGCACACCTTGGGTACATCCTAGGGTTTTAGATGAGTAAAAGCTTTGTTTAGGGGCAGATTTGAAAGACCATAACTTAGGCACATAAAAGGATGCCCTAGTTAAAATATCTAGTGTTTTTTAGAACCCTTCTTTGTCTTGGACGTATAGAACAAGAGGAGAAAAGTGGGAACTTGCTTGAAGGCTTGAAGAAGGAGGAGAAGAAGAGGAGAGATTAAGAGAAGTTTGCTTCTCCAGTAACAAGTAAGTAGCAAACCCTTCAAACTAAAATGAATTTATTGGATTTTCGTATTTCTCTCTCCTAGGGTTTGGATAAATTGGAAGATCACTTGTATGTGGGGTTTTGCTTTCAAAAATTCGTAGGGTTTGGGTTTTATAACAATATTGTGTATTTTTCTATTGATTACCATGGATTTGCAACCTCTATTGATTATATTTTATATTAGGGTTTGAGTTTGTTATCTTGAATGATGTTTTATATGTTGGATTTATGTTCATGAGGATTTAGAATGGATTCCTGTGTTGGGAGGTGTTTTTGGGCATGTTGGGATGTTTTAGAATCATCCCATTTGGTATTAGAAAGGTTGGGTGTGGTTTGTATGGGTTTGGTGTTGGAAAATAGCCAAAATTTTGTAAGAACCCGAGTTGGTGATTAATCCTGGAAATGGGCGATTAATCCTAAGCAATAACACCCAAAAACCAATCACTGTAAAATCTAATCGTGAATTAGGATTAATCGCCGAGGCTAATCGCAACCTAAACGCGTGAACGTTGACCTGGGCGCGCGCACATCAACCCCAATTTTCACCTGGTCACACGAACGATCATGGGGAGGGCGCGTACGTAGGTCCTATGTTAAGCCTGGGCGTGGGTACATCTTTAAGGAACGCCCGAACGTAGGGCTAATTACCTCGGGCGATTAATCATGGACCAAATCGTGAGTGCTGTTTTGACAGTTCTTCATCCTTTTCTCCCCCAACCTTTTCCCAAACAACCCAAGCCTCTTGCACAGCACCCTTATTGTTGTTTTGACAGTTCTTCATCCTTTTCTCCCCCAACCCTTTCCCAAACAACCCAAGCCTCTTGCACAGCACCCTTATTACACGAAAGACATTTAAGTAAATGTCATGTGTATTCAATGCCCAATTCCCAACCAATAAAAAGTCAACTTTCTAGTTTATGCCTAAATTTCCAGTTTCCCCGATTTTCACCAAAGACCACTTTTTGAGTTTGATACCCAAATGAGTGATTCCGAAGCCCATAAAATTCTAGAAGAGATGTTTACCCTCAATTAGACTATAACCAGAAATTGAGCCCGAAACTCCTTGTAGATTTGTCTAGAAAAATTATATACCGAAAAGTCAACATTTTTAACCAGACTTAGAATATTTTGAGGTCCCAAACTTATTGTCTTAGAATTCGTTGATTTTTGGTATGGTGACCTTATTGGAGATCCTAAGACTATCCCACTTCTCAAATACGTAATTTATGGACTTTATGGTGTATGTATTCTACTGTGTATTGGCTTTGGATGTGAAGCGCTTATTAGTTATTTCTTACGCATTGTGGATATTGATTTGATTTTGGTAAAGATATGATGAGCTCTTTTTATGTGATTTGAAGTGATAGTGTAGATCTCACTTGGCCATGGTTGACTGGCAATGACGGTGTAGATCTCACTTGTCCTTTTGTTGAATGCCAGTAACCATGTAGATCTCGCTTGGCTTTGGTTTAAGCACTGGTTTTACTCATTAATTTGATTGGTTTGTTTTGAATTGTGAGTCTAGTCGGTGTGTTGGTGTTGGCTTAGTTTCTGCATTGAGTACTCTCTTGGTTTGTGGAATGAGGCATGGGTTCTAGTAACCGATGCGAAAGGTTTGTTTTACGTTATGAGTTCTACCAAGATGTACTTGTATTAAATGATTGGGTCTATCTAACTAATCTCATGTGTTATACTATTTAGATGCTTTGACTTGAGAATATTAATTGCATGAACTGCCTTTATTCATGAAGTTATATAAATTGCATAAACTGTCTTTGTTCATGATGTTATATGAATTACATCAACTGCTTCCATTCATGCATGTTTTCTACTTACTGGGACTTTAAGTCTCACGTATTTTGTTTTACCGGATTTGTTTTCAGATCCGCTTAGTGAGCCACGTACTAGGACAAATAGTGAGGGTGAGCTTGAGCACGAACCCGAGGACTTCTACTACCCGTAGTAGGGTTCTCTTCATGTTATTGTACTTAGTTCTTAGAAACTATAAATGAGATGTAATTATATTTTTTTGGATTTATAGATTTGGGAGTTATATTTAGATCATCACCTTTGTATATGAATGCTCATATGAGAGATAGTAATGGAGAGGTCTTAGCTGCCTTTTTGTACACACGGATATTATCTTTTGGAGTTATTACACAGGTGTCCTTCTTTAATATGGAAAATTTTAATTCCATGCTTCTTTCTGCTTATGCACTCTGATGATTACACTGTAATTTTCCACGTTAATTGTGTTTATCAGGTTCTTTTGGGCCCATAAGTAGGTCTCGGGAACAGGTTGGTGCTGTGATAGGGCAAACCTGGATCTGGGGCACTACATCTGTAGCCTATTTATAATCTCTACATCTCTCTAGAGGCCTTGGATTGGCAAATCTACCCTTTAAAATCTCTCTATTTCCCTCCAAAACATGTTTTGATCCTTGAATAGAAAATTTTAGAGAGAATTTTGTGTATGCCCTTGGACATGCATTGTCCCTCCTCGTACCTATAAATACAAGGCTTTTCCTCCATGAAAAAGGCTGAAAAATTGTGATTTGAAAGCTCTTGCTAGGGAAGAAGAGACTCTGCCCAACTGAATTCTCAAGCATCCAAGGCTTTCAAGGCTCATCCAAGGTATATTTCCTTTTATTTTCGGTTTTCTCTTTACATTTCAAGTATTCTCTCATCTTCTACCTTTTTCTAGAATAGAGCCAGAGTGTGTATGAAACCCCAAACTTAGTTCAAAGTACTTTAAGTCTCTTTTTAACCGTTAAACATGAAGAGAAGGCTAGGGGAAACGATCTAGGAATGGATCCTTAGGATTTATAACCTATTTGCTTTGATTTTGGTTCATCCTTTTTTATTGTGTTTGAATTTCATGGATCTAGGCCACCTCATGGCCTTAGATCTAAAATTCCTCCATATTATGGAGTTTTTGCACACTTTACAAGTTCAAACACTCACTAGTGTTTTTTTCTCAAGTATAGGCATGAATCTCTAGATCTACCATACTCAATAAGGTAAATCTAAGAATTTAGCCTCAAATTAATATCTCAGGACAATTTGATATGTTTCTAAATGATTTTGATCCCTTGGAGAAGGCTTCATGGTCAAATCTCCATAGATCCAGTGAAATCATAGTGAACTTGGGCTATTTTGTCTCTCACTCTCCAAAATAATGAGAGATCTGAGCCATCCTTTTCCCTAAGGGCCCGATTGGTTTGCGGAATTGGGGGTGGAATTGGGGTAAGAATTGGAATTGGATTCTCAATTCCAATTCTTTTGATTGGTTAAATATTTGGAATTTTGAATTTGAATTGGAACCCAATTCCATAGAATTAGCTTATAGGATAATTTAAAATTACCTAATTCCCTGCCAAATCGAGAAGAATCGGGGATTGTGATAGAGAATTAGAAGCTCGATACAAGCCTATCTCATTTTCCTCTTCTTCACAAGTCGGCAAGTGTTGCAGATAGCGGTATGTATCTTCTCCCTTATTCTCTCCCATCTCTCTATTCCATTTCCTCTCTCCTCTTCTGCTATATATATATCTCTCTCTCTCTCCCTCCCTCTCTCTCTCTCTCTCTCTCTCTCTCTCTCTCTCTCTCTCTCTCTCTCTCTCTCTCTCTCTCTCTCTCTCTCTCTCTCTCTCTCTTCCGGTACCACTCTCCCCTGCTCTTGCTCTAGACTTCTTTCTCCGTTGTTTTCTTTGCGGCATGTGGGAATGCTCGTGCAGCAGAGCTTTGAGCATCAGTTTGAAGATTGCAAATGCACTGCGAGGTTTAGGGTGGCCCAGTGAGGCCATCATCTTCGCCCTAGCTATGTTTCCCGTGCTCAAACTTCCTGGGGCTATTCTTGTTGGTTATTGGCTACAGCTCAACCCTGTGGTTCTAACCATCCTATCTGTTCTTGGAATCATGGTTCCTGTGCCCTTCGTTGTGCTCTACTTGAAGAGATTTGCATCATTTCTTGCTAAGAGAATTCCCCCTGCTTCAAGGCTCCTTGACCTATTGTTCAAGAGGGCCAAAGAAAAGGCCACAATTATGAAAGAGTTCCAATGGCTTGGTCTTATGTTGTTTGTGGCTGTGCCTTTTCTTGGTCTTATGAATCTTGGTCTCAAGTATGCTTTAGTAACTGGCATAATTCTTTTCTTTCTTTCTACAATCGTGTGATCTGTCTTGAGAAACCTTAGAAAGTCTCTAAACTCATGATAATTGATTTGATGCTTAGATGAGTTCTTGAATGCAATTTTTCCTTGGCATTGTTCATAAAAAAAATAAAAAAAAAATTTTTCTTCATGGTTCTTTTTTGTCATTACAATTATTTAGAAGAAATGTCAACAAGACCAGAAAGAGCAGTTTTCAAATATTTATAAACCTGAAAAGTTGTGAATTAAATGTTGAAAGTAAAATCAGGGCTATAAGCTTAGAAAGTTGAGGGGAAATAGGGGGTCTACATAGATTCAAATCCAGACCCAAGCTGCTAGCACTGTAAGAGAAACTTAGGGATGCAACTTGGGTTGGATGAACCCGAAACTACCCAACCCAAATCAACTTTTGGTTGGGTTTTAATATTTTTGGTTTGGTTTTAGTTCTAAAAGTATTAAGCCCAATTAATTTTGTACATTTTTCGTTGAAGGCTCAGTTTAACATGGGAACGATATAAATCAATTCTTCATAAGTTCATCCAATCAATGGAATTGGAATTTAAATCAATTCTTCATGGAATTTTAATTCCAAATTTCAATTCTTTTGCCATCCAATCACAATAATTTCAATTCTACCCAATTCAAATTTTTGATGAATTAGAATTGGAATTATAATTCTTAATTCCAATTCCAATTCATTGAACCAATCGGGGCCTAAATGTTTTTGGAGCCTTCTTAATTCATTTCAAATGATTTAGTTATGATTTTAAGAGCTATGACGACAGATCTAAGACTTTTATTGCAATTTTCACTCGATTCTGTCAAATCTGAACAATACATGTGCACAAGATTTTTCACTCATTACTTCGTCCTCTAGGTGAAATTTTGAGTGATCCCAAATGCATGTGAAAGGCATTAGAGTCTAATTTAATCCTGTAAATTTTGAGAAATTTCTATGGAGCCATTTAATCTGTCCATTTAATTGAAGTTCGACAGGTCTGTTTCACACAAATTGCAGAACCTGTTACTTCAACTGAGCACCAAAGGCTCATTTGAACTCTGATTTTGGTGATTCTTGTTTCTAAGTCTTATTTGATGAGCCAATTTTCAAAAAAAGTTGGTTTGGTGATTTTTAAGTTAATATTGAGTGATGTGTGATTGATTGACCTTGTACTGCTCAGTAACAACTTACAAGGTCAATCTGTGATGATTTTGGAATTTTTATGAGTGCACGCAGAACTCATATGGATGACTCTTTGGTCAAACCCTATGCTATTTGAAATAGGGCACGTCTTACTTTTTTCATATCATTTTTTATAAATAATATGGAGCAGATTTCCATGAATAGACTTCTGAAGTGGCATTGGTCATCACAGTTATTGTGATTGAACAACCAAAACTCTCTTGATTTTGATTAGGTTTAAATGAACTTTTTTAAAGTGTTTAGTATATCATATAAGCTTTCAAATGGCCTTGGTCTCATCAAATTTGGATTAAATTTGAGTAAGATATGATCAATTGAATATGCAAAGCTCAAGTAGCCTTCTATGCTCAAATTTTCAGAATTGTCTTAATCAGTTCTTTCTTTCATTTTTACTTTTATTTATGATTTAATCATAAAGTCCTAACAGTGATAAAGCCTTAAAGAGTGTCTGAAGTAATTGTATTATTCTCAAGGTGAATCACATATTTGTGATTGTTTTGCTTCTTTTCTTTTGAATGTTATATGTATGCAAGCAATCTAGCATATGATGAGACCTATTGCAACCACCTTGTGTGGATGAGTGTGGGTGTCTAACACCTTCCCTTACTCATAACCTAACCGCCTTATCCAATCTCTGATGTAGACCATAAATTTGAGTTTTATGTTCACTTTGGTGACCATCCACACCAAGACCCTTCGATGGTGGTGACTCATGATTTTTGTTAAGTCCCATGTAGGATGTTAGGAATCCTAGTAATTCCCATGGTGTTACAATATTAGTACAAATGTATGTGCAGTACTAGATGCACACACTAATTTAATATGAATGTAAAGAAGGCATAAATATGCATAAATGAGAATCGGAGCACGTAATCGTACAAGGATTATGATAACTTCACTCCAATCTATGCTCAATATTTAACAAACCTATTAGTGAAACTACACTATTGAGCAAAGACGAGAAAATATCTATTCCTTTTGGATGCCCAAGAAAAAATAAAATGAGTGTCAGTTTACTATTCCTAATGAGTTTCTTCCAAACCCGCTCTCAAAAGACTTTGTAAACCTTTTGTTATTTGGTTTGTTCCAAGTGAGGTTCACAAGTCTTTTAAGGGCAAATTTTTTTTGGGAAGAAACTCATTACGAGCTAAACTAACATTTATTCTCAATTATTTTAAAAAAGTATCATTATTTTTCAATTACCTAGAATTTGGTGACTAAATCTGAATTATTATGAAAATTATTGCTTAAAACCATTTTTTTTTTCCTTCCTGATGTCCTACTTTCTTCTTCTTCTTCTTCTTTTTTTTTTTTTTTTTTAATACTATGTTGGTTCTCTACTGGCTTGGTTTGGTATATCCTTTTAGCTGTAATGCTTCTTTATTTGACACCCATTTAAAGGTTTTCATTGGGCTATTCAACAGAAGAGATTTCAGGTTTAGGGTCCTTGTAGCATGTTATTCTTTCCTCATCTCTGATTTCAAATGGGGTAAATTACACTAACCTCCTTCAAGTTTTACAAAATTATATACCTCCCATAATGTTCTGAAAATAGCACTCATCTCCCTTCAAATTTTCTTGATTGTAACAATCTTACTGCCCTTCAATGGAGTGATAGCTAAAGGTTCTAATTTACTGAATTTTTACTAATTAAACGAATTTTTGCACTAATTGTAAAGCCTTGAATTATTCCCAAATTCTAGATTTCAAACTCTCCTTTTTTACTTTAAACTAACTAATTTTAAATAGGAAACAAGTTTGAAAGGGAGATAATAGTGTTTTTTCCTTTTTCTTTGTTTTTCCTTAAAAGGCTGTTTTGAAAATTATGCAAGATAAATAATAAATCCATCTATAAAATCATAACCGCATAAAATCTTGGAACTCTTTTGAGGTCTTATTAGAATAATTAATGTGGACGTGCTTAATAGCCATTTTTCAACAAAACAAAATTGACATGTTATTGTATCATATTGACCTAAGTCGATTACCTTAACTAAACAAAATTGACATCATGATTACTACTCGACCTTGAAAATTTTTTATTGAACGTAATAATAAGAGTAGAAAAGAAATTGAAAATATGAACAAGAGCTACAATTGTCTAAAGCAATAACAAAGTTATCTATTGAAAAAAGAAACTTGAGGTTAGCATATGGGCTGGTGTCAAAGTCTTGTGCTAGTCATGGCCAAGACTTGAAGATTTGGGTTCCACTCCCACCCTCATCAAAAGGGCAATAATGCTCGACAGCCCCACCTCCAACTAAGGCACAGGTAGTCATTTGACAAGAAACTTACATACAAAGCTTATTTAAAACGCCCCACTTTTGAATATATACTATAAAAAAAATATTCTAATAACTTAGCGATCACAATAGATAAGAAAACATTTTGCCAAAAGAATAAGAAGAAAAACCAAATATGCCCTATGTGTCAAAAAGACTAAGATAGTACAAAAATTAATCTAATTAATTAAACAATATAAGTGCTGCTTAATTTCTTGTATTTCTTAATTAAATTTCAATCAAAAAGTGAACATATTCCAGAACCTTTGGCCCTAGCCTAAATTATTGAATTCCTTATTCTTTAGTCTGAGCTACCTCTCTATAGAGTGAAAAACGTTTGACTTTGCTCACCAAAAGGATGAGCTAGAGGGTTCATTTTTCTTGAAGCCAAAATCGTCTGTTCGAGGACCTTGACATTGTGTTGTTAGGGACATGAGCCTTGGCAAGTCAAAAGACAGCGTCTGTTCAAAGACCTTGGCATTGTGTTGGTAGGGACATGAGCCTTGGCAAGTCAAAAGACTGCTTCATCACCTTTGAATTCTGTTTCTGTTCTCATTCTTTCTTTCTTTTGTTGGTTACGTTCATGATGGAACCATCATAATTCATGGCAGACAACGTGGAAACCCCAATTATCTGCATACATACAAGGAAGAAGAAGAATTTCCCTCTATTATCTGTTGCAAGTTCTCATCCTTCATCCCAGAGTCCCAGTCACTCAGAGACATTTGTTTATTACTAGCAATGACTTTTATAGTTTGTGATTTTTTCCGCAAATGAATTTTAATATTAATATGATGACAAGCACCACCATTCATGTATTGAAATATTTCTGGTTTTTGAAAAGAGATTCATAACCTCATTTATTGCGTAACAGTGTATACAAGCTTTGTCCATTTTATTTTTTAAAAAAATTTTGTTCCCGCCTTTATAATGAAACTTTTAAAGGAAGCGAAAGAGTCAGAATAATTTATAACATATATCACTTTAACTCCCAGTTGATGTTAATTTCCTTCCCCTCTGATCTAAATGCATATCTAATCATGTTTACAAGAAGAAATCTAATCATCATCATCATCTTTTCAACAAAATAACTTTTAATGAAATTGAATAAGATGCAATATGTTAAAGCAAATTTGTAATGATCAAGTAGTTTTTTCAATGAGACATTATAGTTTACTAAAATTGAATAAAATGTAATATTTTACATACCTTAATAAAATTGAAAAGGATAATCTCGTAGTGTAATTGAATTTGTAAAAAGAAAATAAATAAATATAAAAGAGAAAAATATTTGATTCAAAGATTAAGAAGTAAAGAATGAAATAAAAAATATGATTATGTTTACAGAAAGAAGAAAATAATGGGGTGGGTTCGTGTTGAACCATTGCATAAAAATGTATTCCTTAAATAGATTATTAATAAAATATGTATATATATATATATATGAAAGTTATATTTTAAGCATACAAAAATAATACTATAATATATTAAAAGTCAGGACCGGTGCAAGTTGGAATAATCCCAAACCCACCCCTAAACCCAATTCTTTGGCAGTACCAAACCCTAACTATTAGGGGCCTACCCAGGCTACCCACAGATGATGTTCCTTGTTGGTTTACATGCTCAGTTTCTGCAGTTACTTTTCTCTCTCTCTCTCTCTCTCTCTCTCTCTCTGGTCTTTAGAAATTTTATATGTAAATAACCATACTTTGCACTGGTGACAAATCCATTGACTTGCGTATAAACGGTGAAAGTACCTTGATCGCATACAAAAGCGACTTTTCAGTACCCACCTTCGGCGCCTCCATAGATTCTTGCAAGTTTATTGCCTGAACTCAATTGATTCAGGTTCTGTCGTCTTAGCACCCACAACGCATTTTCGATTTTCGAAAGATAAGGAGAAATATTAGAAGTCGATCCTCTGTACTTTTCCCAAAGAAAACACCATCTCGGAGTTAATGATGCCAGTACCAATTCTCTCCACATAATGTGACATAAACGACGCTGGGAGTTAAAAGACAATCACTAATCAGATATATTTCACCATTCGGATTTCCTCTACTAAAAAATATGGTGTAAGATCTCAGTTCGACATCCAGACTAGCGAAGATAAGCAATTATACAAGGATGAGATTCTGTGTGAAATCAATAGATCTGAAATGCATTACAAATAAGAGCCCTCTTTTCGGTATCAACATAGAACAATCACTTGCTCCTTTACTCTCTCTTTATATGATATAAATACTCACCTGCAGAATACCTTCTTCGCTTGCATCTACTAATTGATCTACAGTCATTATGACTTGGTATAGTAAGGTAGAACCAAAAATTATCAGCCCACCACAGCCTTCGGACAATGCTTTACATGACTGTTCCTTCTCAAGAAGTGGTTTTTCTGGGTAGCTGTAGCCATCTCCACACCTAAAACTGTAATGAGCCAAGTAGATAAAACAACAAAAACATCATCCACAGAAATGTTCAACATAAAAATGGCATTCAATGAACATTACCAATTATATTCCCTTTTTTTTTCACTTTCAGATAATATATGGCAAATATTTAAGGGATTACATTTCAACATTTTTTTTCTTCCCAAATGCAGTAGTACCTTCAAGGCTTCTCCTAATTGGTCCGTGGACAGTGGCTTCATGAGGATTGACAAATATTTATCCAGGGAAATGCCTTGACATTTCTCTTGTATCAAACAAACACATAAGCTGGTAGAGTAGCTAAAGTGCAGGGTTCGAGGAGTCACATATTTTTAGGTATCCTTCCCTTCGAAAGGTATCCTAGAGGCTAGTGACTAGAACACAAACTGTGGAAAAGCTTGAACCAAGCTTGCACCTCTTTTTTTTTTTTTGTTGACAAGAGTGAATAACATACGATTTTTGATGGAGCGGGATGAAGAGACAAAATTCATGCACCCAACATGAGGAAGTGCCGCTCTCGATACTTTTGGGTTCTCAATTCTCACCATGGATTCACCAATTTCTATTTGTACCAAAGTTCTACTCCTGTCTTGACTCAAATTATTTTGAAAGCTATGATTCCAAGCTACCCTTCTGTAATGTTAGCTTTACATTTACTAGCACTCCTATCTTGGTACAACAAAAATCAAGGCATCTCTGGAACGTAAGTCATCAATTCATCCACAATCAGTGCACTGCAATAAGTCCTCATAGCTAAGCCCTGATGTAGACCTATTACTGCTAGAAAAATATTCATATCACCACCAAATACTTTTAACACTAGTTACCCTCACTTCTATACGTCCTTACTGATGTCAATGTACATGCTTGGTACTCATTTCCCATCTAAAATGAAAGGGATTGACTCTTTAGGCTTTCATCATATCCTTCATGAAGCTGAATCTTGAAACGAGCTGAAAACAAATGTCACAAAAGGACCATTGAGTGTATCCATAATATATGAAAGTGCAAGCAACTCAATGAAGATGCTCAAAATGATTAACTGTCAAAAGCAAAAAATTTGGTTGCATCTCCTAAATAGAAGGTTGTTAGTGGATTTTCCCCCTTTGTCCAACACATTGATAGAAAAATTATTAATCAAGTATGATAAAGTTTCAACCCTTTCCTAGGATTCCTTAACTGTCTGCAGACAGCACATGCAAAACAGATCAGAAAAACTAAGCAGCAAAAGAACCACTGAATTTGTTCCATGAACATAAAATTAGGTGTACTGTCTCCTTGTTGTTGAAGCAGTTAACATGAAAATAAAAAATATATATATAAATGCAATTTTTTTAATTTATTCTTTTTATTGGGTTGATAAATTGGGTGATCTAGCCTTGTTCAACAGAAATGTGGAAAATTTTTACTAAAGGTGACAAAACCAAAAACTTTTCCACATTCCACAATCATATGTAAGACATCCATGATTAATGGAGCAGTATTTGAAAAAAAAAGCTAAAATTCAGACAAATAGAACACCATGAACAACTATGAATTAACATTTAAATTTCATTACGAAGTGGGCTATCTAGTACAGGAATTAGACGAAGATAATTCAACAAGAGTATAATGAATAAGAAAGTACATCTACTCATATAAAATGATCACATAGAACATGACAAATTAGACAAGATGCATAATGGAACACTTAAAAACATTTGGGCAACATCTGGCGAAAAAAATTCTCCAAAGGGAAATGGCACCATTAGATTTCCTCAGTCAGCTACCAGTTTTCCAAGAATTTTTTTTTTTTTTTTAACCCAATTGTTATACATTTGAAATTTGCATTTTCCCTCACTTTAAAAAATGTTGGAAGGACATTTAACATTTAATCTCACAGTTTCCCTCTGACAACAATGTAATATTTACTTGACACTTTGCTTTCTCCTTCACATTAAATGAAGGATACTTTAAGATTCAATAAGGGATAAAATTGTTATTAATTTGGCAAACCAAGCATCAGAAGTATATAAATCACAACTGTACTCAATACCAAAACCGAAGCCTTAAAAAAGTACAATAACACTGCTTTGATCCAGAGAGTGTCCCTAAATGGGACATAAAATAATTAGCTTCATATGAGGTTTCTAAACTGAACCCATCAAACAAGAAGTTTGATATATATATATATATATATATATATGAATGCATGCCAAAGCAAGCACAACCACTTTACAAACACATCAAGGCACTCCAATAAATACCAACCTAAAAAAGTTTGATAAATCAGTATAAAAGTTCTCAAGGGAATTCAAGAAGAAGCCACATTCTTACCATGTTTAGGATGATTCCATATAATAAGTTTCTTGTACTGATGACAACGGGATAGATCCACTTGGGGTTCAGGCTTAGATATACTCACTTCAGAATCATATCATGGCATGCAAGATATGTAATCAAGATTGTAGGACATACTATATAGAGTGTGGCTTGAACCATATGTTATTGTCTTTATTTACCATAAAATTAGGTGCACATACAGGCCCTAAGCCACTACAACTATTTCTAACCATCAATCATAAGGTTTAAATTTGACTTTGGTCTTTTTTGTTTTGGGTGGGTGGGTGGGTGGACTAATCCACCCTTTATAAATAGAATTACTGAGCACGGATTTATTGAAGTTAATGTAAGATTGCATATATTTATAGATGTTTTAAGGGAATGGTGGAATTTTTGGATTAAAATACAAAGGTATATTTACAATTTACCCCTTGATATTTCCAACAATTCCACTTGCCCCCGAGGTTTCTAAAATTACAATTTACCACCTTGAGGTTTTCTATGGGTAACAATCTCCCCTTTTAGATGTCTGACAGTTAAAATCATAATTGAAAGAAATGTTAATTGACAAATTTGCCCCTCTTATTCACATTTCAAAGTAAAACAGCTTTATTTACGCCTTTAGTACCAAGAATACCCTTAGGGCATGTGTGAATCAAGTCTGGTTTTTTTCATTTGAACCACTGTTGTAAACATTAAAAATAACCCACTGAAGGGTAATCTTGGTATTTAATTTTGAATAATCAGAATAATAAGGGTAAAATTATCAATACATGTTTTATGTCTTGCCACCTTATCAACACTGATAAAATTTTTAACGGCCAAACCTCTAAAAGACTTACACATAACAAACCTAAAGGTGATGAATTGGTATTTCAAAAACCTCAAGCGGAAAGTGAGATTGTCTAAAACCTCAACGCGATAAATTGTAAATATCCCAAATATCAAACATAACAAAAAATACAACAATATTAAATCACTTGAGAATTCGAGACATGAGACTGATAACATAGTCACTCCACAAATGTTTGTTTTTCTTGCTATATCTTTTATTCACTACTAATCCCAAGCTTGGATAAAGGACGGTTGCGTCAGGTTAACACAAGACTATAAAAACTTCTGTTAAATCTCAATATGACATTAATCTTGATTTAGAATTCGATATACATACTAGATCTTCTCTATTTAATGAAATTTTAAGGATTGGGAAAATGATAAATGCTTGAAGGCTTAGTATAGTATTACCACTATATAGGAACAAGGAAGATGTGCAAGGGTGTGCAGACTACTGTGGAATGTCAGACTATGTAACTATGAGGAGGAGAAATTAAATATAGATTAAGACTAGTAACTAGAGTGATAGAAAACCAATTTGGGCTTATGCCTAGAAGGCCCACTTCAGAATCTATATTTCTTACACAGTTAATATAAAAGCCTACAGAAAAGAAAAAAGACCTGCAAATGTTTTTCATTGATTTAGAAAAAGCATATGATATGTTCCCAAAAGAACTAATACAGTGGAATTTGTATAAAAAAGGTGTACCAACGAAACCTATTGATGCCATTTAGAATATGTATGAAGTAACCTTAACTAAAGAAAAGACCATTGGCAGTGAGACAACAAAGTTTTTAGTTAAGCTAGGGTTGCACCAACTGTCATCTATTAGCCCTTATCTATTCCTTTAGCTATGGATGAGTTGACGAGTCATATTCAAGATGAGGTACGTTCGTGTATGTTATTTACAGATAATGTCTTGATAGGTCGTAATAGAGGAAAATTAAATGTTAAATTAGAATTGCAGAAAGAAACTTTAGAATCAAAGGTTTCTACAATAATTTGTGCAAAGACTAAAGATATAAAATTCCATTTTAATACAAATAACAATATAAATAATGAAACTATCAGAATTGACAATCAAAATATCTGTTTAAGCAATAAATGCAAATACAAATATCTTGGATCACTAGTACAAAAAGATTGAGGAATTGATGAAGATGTAGCACATGGCAGTAGAGCCGGTTGGCTTAAATAGAGGGGTGCTTCTAACGTATTGTCTAATAAGCATTTTCTACTTAAATTAAAAGGTAAGTTTTATAAGATAGCAAGTAAACCAACTATGTTGTATAGTACATAATGTTTGATGGCAAAGAAACAACATTTTCAGGAGATGAATGCTACCAAGACGAGGATGCTAAGTTGGGCATGTGACAAAATTAGAAAAGCCAAAATAAGAAATGAAGACATTCGAAAGTGGTTAGGCATAGTATGCATTAAGGATAAAATTGAGGAGAGTAAATTACAATGGTTCGGACATTCGGACATGTACAGCAGAGACTTAGAGATGTTACGAGGATGCACACTGAAAGGCTTAAGAGATAGAGAGGAATACCTAAAAAGATATGAATAGAATCAATAAAACAAGACTTACATAAACATAAATTAACTAAAGATATGATTTTTTATAGAATGGGATGGAGAAATAGGATTCATGTCGCCAACCTCATTTTGGTAGGAACTAGCTTATGTTGATAATTGATGATGATGAGATTGATAACATAGTAGTGCACATACTTTAAACTCCAGAGTTACAAATTAGTGAATAGCAGCGGAGATGATAACCATACAAGTAAATGGTAATTGTTATGCGTAACAATTCATTACTTTCTTGATTTTCTTTACTGTTCTAGTATCCAATATATTTTAAAACAAGAAAATGATAACCTAAGTACATCAAATGAATTTAAAAGATTTTTAATTAGAAATGAATTTTTGCAATGGTGTTTAAAGTACTAGCCATTAGTTCCACAACAAATATGATGAACATTTCTTCTGACAGCATTTCTATAGATGAAAGGTCACATTAAAGAATTTACCTTTAATCAAGTCAAAACTTTTTACGACTCCAGCTATCAGCACTTCTATCGCCTCCAAAGCCGCTATTACGACCTGAACCGAAGGAGTCACTGAATCCACCAGAACGGCCAAACCCAGACCCACCAAAATTACCAGAGCGTTTGGTGCCAGATCCTCCAAATCCACCACCAGACCGACCAGAGCTAGGTTCATCAAAGGAACCAAAACGACCTGATGATGAACCACCAAAGCCACTAGAACGGCCAAACCCGGAACTGCCACTGGCCCCAGAACGACCAAAACCCGAACCACCAAGACGGTTCCCACCTCCATAAGACCCAAACCGACTTCCTCCTCCATAAGAACCAGGTCTGCCACCACCATCCATCATGCCAAACATGTCCTGGCTTCCACCCTCAACAGTGATCCTTGGAAGCTGATGATATAAAGCATAACCAATTAGGTGACAGTCCACCATGGAGTCTAAAATGCAACATCACATACACAGAGATTGAACAAAAGTAAAATTACCATATATAAACATTTTCATTACAGACATTCATTCAAGTCTTTGTCTCAACAAGCATCACTTTTAACTAGTTGCAGGTTGTCAATCATAACAATTCCAGATATGAAGCATCAAAGAGCTGAATATAGTGTAGATAACAATTCTTCACATGAGAATTGTTATCATTAACATGGAACAAAGTCATTTTTCATAAAATCATGTCACAGGTGGTGGAGAATCAAACGGCATCCACATTAGAATATTGACTTGCGTAATTTTGTATTTGAAAAGTTAAAGCATCCTAATAAAGGTTTGTTAATAACCATGATTTATGTTATTCATAACCAAGTATCACTTTTACAAGTTTCAGATTGCCAATCATCATAAATCAGACAGCGAGGAGGTTTAACATTACGTGTTTGATTACTGACAAGTCTAAAGAAAGGTCAACAAACCATTTTCCAGGAGCTTCATCTCCCACCAGGCAAATAACCCACTGCTTCAATAAAAGCTCCAAAAATGTATGTAGTTAAGAAATATTGTTTTTTCATGAACATAAGCATCAAGACATGTAAATAAGTTCAAACATGTGTACATGTGTGCTGCATATATGCACATCATATGGTAGCATATGGAGATGAGAGTTCAGCAATAACCTCATTAAACTTGGATCCAACATCCCTCTCAATGACCCTGACAGCTCTTTCCTGCCCTTCTGTATAAATGAGAATAGCACTTCCTTTCTTCCCTGCACGTCCTGTTCGGCCAGACCTATGAACAAATATCTCTGATGTTGATGGAAGCTCATAATGTACCACCTAATCACAATTAAGGCACAAATAAGCACATAAAACTATAAAAGACCATAAACATAACACTAAAGTGGAGAAAGCAAAAAAAAAAAAAGATTTCCACAAGTTGAAGGTAAGCAAAATCAATTTATTTGCTGCCAAAAAAAAAAAGAATGAATAGAAAATTATGCTATAGACACAGCAAACTCGCTTGATTTTTATTTGGGAGAACGACAAAAGGAAGAAGCTTTACAAGGAATACCAGAAGTGTTCTGAATGCTTTTCCTCCCTAAAATGAAAGATAGTGACACATGACTCCTTACAAAATGGTACTGTATTACAAAGCTTGAATATCATGATGAACTTTTTCAGACTAAATATAGTAACCTCTTACTCCTAGTCCAAACAATTGTGTATAGGAATTCAAACATGCACAAAATAAGTAAATGATTTAACCATGAAACAATTGAATGCCCAGTGAGTTCAGTAACCAGAGCACAAGGCAATTAACATTGTATTGTGTTTGACCAATGACGGAGGCAATTTTGGCAAATACAGCATACATATTCACTTTATTAAATAATTAATTAGCAGTATTATGGTAAATAAAAAGATGAATAAGCATAGGTTACCGCACACAAATTGTATAAGCAGCCTCAGAAGATAACCCAGCTGCACCTATACAGGGATATGTTTTTTTTACTCAAAGAATACATCAAGACTTTCATTCATTCCAAATTGCCCTCTATTATTGTATAAGAACCTAGCATTCATGTTTCTCTGTGTGTGTGTGTGTGCATGCATGAAAGAAAGAGAGAGAGAGTAGGGAATACAAGTAACACTAACTATAACTAGTGCAGAAGCTTGCATCTCCACTCCATCTCATAGATATGTAACAAACACCAACGAAACATTAGACACCAAAAAAGGGACAAGTGAAGATTAAAAAAAGGAGTAAAAGCAGAAGAAAGAAAAAACATAATACAAAGCAAAAGTTCACATAAAGAAATTGCAAGGAAAAATATCACTATATCATGCATGCGATGATAATTTCGCTACCAAGGAACATTAACATAACCCAATACATACCAGATCAACATTAGGTATATCAAGGCCACGAGCAGCAACATCAGTAGCAACTAAAATATTGAAGTTCCCAGCTCGGAAGCCTGAAAGGGTCCTTTCCCTTTGATTTTGGGAGATATCTCCATGCAAAGGCTCACACTTATAGCTGCGTCCCATAACATGTGCCAAACGATCCGCATCACGCTTTGTTTGAGTAAAAACAATACATTTACCTCCTTTTGCATGTTCCTAATAAGCAATTAATAAGAAAATTAAGAAAAAGCAATGGAAAGAACTAGTAACTTCATATTAAAAGTTTTCCTAGCAAATACAAAAAAATAATAAAATGAAGATTAGGAATTAAATCAGTCAAAATAATTGACATTAAGCCATAGAAGAAATATAAAGAGTCAAAGGATTCATGATCCATACAGTTACTAGAGGACCAATAATTGATGCCTTCCCATACATGTCGGATGCAATTGAGTATAGCGAAATTCCATCTGCCAACTTCTGATCAGAATCTCCCACCTAAATGCACACAAAAAAAAAAAAAAAAAAAAATCAATCAATCAATCCTAAATGAGTTAAAAAAACCATAACCAAATGATTCTATACAGAGCAAACTTAATAAATCCTCTTTATTTTTTTTGTCAGTGAAGGCCATCTTGCAATGACTATGTGCTCTCTCACAAAGTTTAAGGACCACGATCAAATTGACATTAGACTAAGATTTGGAAAAAAAAAATTTGAAGTTGACGTATTATAGAATCACCTAAAATAGACAATAAAGATTTGCGATGAAGATTCAAATAATAAATGTAAATACTGGTCAATTATGTAAGAGCCTTAAAGAAATACCATAATTACGGTATAATCCATGCCCATATAGACCATACCTTTGGCACGGTTTTAGTTATGACAACCAAAACAAATCACAAAGGCTTCCATGAAAACACTCCTAATAAATTTGTTTGTCACTAATTCTCGAAATAATCATGGAAGCCATATGTGAAGTCAAGGTATTCCATTTTAAGTAGGGATTGAGAATAAGCAAGTAAATCTCATTGCAAACACAACTGAAAGCCTGGTGTAGTATATGACGGTTAAGACTAAAATAATGCAGGTTTCCTAGATTCAGAGTTATGAGTGAACAGAGTATAATTTGAAAGGACGCCCATGCAGTGCACAATCAACTCCTTAATAAGTAATCACACAACTGTGAAATAATAAATGCATAAAATGGTATTGATGATTATGAGATAATGATGGCATATATGTAATACAGGTGTAGTTCAAGATGAACCAAATGAGTGTGCATACTCACTAGATCAATAGTTAATGGATCTTGTAGGTACTTCTGAGTAAGTTTTCTTATCCAATTTGGCATTGTGGCAGAGAACATCATGCTCTGACGCTTTTTAGGTAATCTTTGTAATATTACTTCCACATCTTCATCAAAACCAACATTAAGCATCTGATCAGCCTCATCCAAAACAACAAATTGAACTTCTGACAAATTTAAGGAACCTCTCTTAAGCAGATCAATAATACGACCAGGAGTCCCAACAACTATATCGACACCATAATCAAGAGCACTCATTTGTTGTGATATTGGCACACCCCCATAAACACATAGTGTATCCAAGTTTGGAGCAGATGCATTGAATTCCTTTTCAACCTGCCGAGCAAGTTCTCTGGTCGGAGCCAAAACCAAAGCCAGGGGGTTCCTTCCTCGTCTGCACGTATGAAAATTAACAAAGCATATTGTAAAAATCAAATAGCCATGAATCACATCAAGCACCTCAAGACCAGCTTGTGGATGCACCCAGTGAATAGCAAACCAAGGAATGCAAACTTCAGAACTCGAGAGCTGTTGAACCATTGTTGCTAAAGACGGGAATGTCAAACACAAGGCAAAAAGGGGGGAAAAAGACAACACAAGGGAAAGCTTTCACTAAAATGAAATGAAAAGCCAGAGAAAATTACAATAAATGCCAGTGGAAAGGTATGAATATTATGAATCAAAATCATAGAAAGTTTAGACATAAAAATCAAACATATGAAACACAAATTTCAGTGGGGAAAAGTGCTTTTCATATGTTTCTTTTTGTGTTCTTTAAGCGTGTCTGGTGAATGTCCTTATATGATACCATTTAGGGGAAAATATTTCACACTTTTTTCCAAAATGATTTCCAAGGAAAAGGCAATTCCACTGTGATATCCGTTTTCTAGTAATTGAAAATAAGTCAGGGTGGCAAAAACCAACAAACCCGTGCTTAGCATTGAACTGAATGATTTTATCCATGATGGGAATCCCAAATGCTAGAGTTTTCCCTGTTCCCGTTCTAGCTCTGCCAATCATGTCACGCCCCTTCATTGCTGGTTCCAGCACAGCTTTCTATACAAATATTAAATAAATAAGAAAAACAGCACCATTAGAATATCCAATAACTTAATATCAAAATTTTCCATCAGAAAATATAGATAAACGATTGATCCTAAATGGATAAGTAGTTAAGATAGTTTGGACTATTGTCAGGTATCACCCTCCAAAGCATGAAAGCTGCCTTTTGAAAGAGCATACACCATTACAGGATCCAAAATGTAGGTACTTTAGAATGCTTCATAAGGAATTAACATATAAGAAGCATATATATGACACCACAGCATAAAGTCATAAAAAGGTTTCCAGAGCCACAACATAAAAGTTGAGTTTTGATAGCTACACCAATACTTTAGTTGTCTATATGGTAGCACAAGGCCATATATGAAAAGTACCAATTAGATGTGTATTAAGATCTGATACTTTATCAATGGAGAATCTTATATATGCCCCATCAAGGTGCCCAACTAAATTGTCTATAATAGCTTCTCAAATTGTTCTTTATTAAGTAGAGAAAGAAACCATGTAGCTTCTCAATTCGATACTTTATCAAATTGTTCTCTACATGTTCTTTTTTCACTCATCTTTGCTCGGGTATTAATGTTGGTTCCCTAACATTTTCTCTATTCTTTCTTTGGCATGCTCCAGCTCCCTCCAAAGTTCTTACATTCCTTTAGATTGCTCTTCTTAATGGTACCAATACTCTTGATAACCTCCAAAGAAGAAGGAAGGGTCTAGCTATCTCACCTAATGTTTGTATACTATGCCACAAAGAAGAGGAATCTGTGGAACATATCTTTTTAAACTGTAAGCTGATTTCATCTCTTTGGTCTTACTTTTTGGGACTTCTAGGTGTTAGTTGGGTTCAGCCTAGAACCCTTCCAGAATTTTCATATCAATGGTGTTTTCCGTTCCTCGAGAGAAAGGGAAACTTAATGTACCAAGCAATTTTTTGTGCTACCATGTGGATGGTTTGGCTAGCCCGAAATTGGTGCATCTTTGATTGTGGTTATATACAAAAGCAAAGAATTCTGGAGGATATCTTTGTCATTGTAGCAGATTGGGTTAGTATCATGGAGGAGTTCAGATCTGTTCCAACCAGTGACATCTTACGGGATTGGGTTGCAGTCACATTATTGGATTAGATTATTCCAGCTTAAGTGTTTTATTGATGAGATACTTCTTGGTGTTGTATCTCTTGATAGATGGGTTTTTAGCTTATAGTTCTCTTCTAATTTTGTATCCCTAAATCTCATGGGTTTTTAGCTTATAGTTCTCTTCTAATTTTGTATCCCTAAATCTCATGGGTTCTTGTATTTTTTTTTTTGCTCACTCCATCAGTTTTTAATATATCCTTCATTATTCATCAAAAAAATTGTTCTTTATTAAGTCTCCTCTTAAAAGAGAATTTTAGAATGAAATTTTGGTAACTAGGATGGACACGTTTTATCACATCTTACATTCAGTATAATATCAAAATCGATAACAATGTCAATTTCTCCTATAACATCATACAAAAAGGCCGGTGGACCATAATAACTATAGGAAACCGTAGAGCGATTCAGCTCACCAAAAGATAAGTATTCTTACAGTCACCACAACAAAACTCTGACCACCACATAATTTATTTACTTAATGGAAATATATCAGCTCTATACTTGTTTTATCTTCTTACTGTTACAAATATCAGCACTAAAAGGTTAATACATCCAATAGATGGAAGACATCAAGCAATAAAACTGAAATTTAACTCGATTAGAAAAGGAAAAAAATAAGGAAAGAAAGAAAGGAAGAATGTACCTGTATAGGGAAGAGTCTAGTGATTCCCTTCTTTTCCAAAGCTGCCACAATCTCCGGTGCAATTCCAAGCTTGGAGATTTCAAGCCCCTCTTCACAATCTCCACCGACCCTCTTACTCGACGACTTCTCCTCGTCAGAAAACTCGTCTACCGCAAACGCCCCCTGGGATACCAAAGAAGCCCTAAAATCCAAATGACCATTCAAAGAATGAAAACCTCTAACTCCAACATCGAATCCAAGCTTCTCCGATGCCCTAGAAGCAGAAAAAGAACTTATATTGCCACTAAGAACACCATCTCTAGCGATTTCTGCCGCCGCGACTGAAGAAGCAACACGAAACGCGTCCACAGATATCAAAGCAGTTAGAGTCCGCTTCGAGGCCAAGGATGCCATCGAAGCTGAATTTCGAAAGATGAAATTCATCGTCACTCGAGCTCCTTCAGAGACTTTTCTCCTCGGTTTCTTCTTTCCAGTGGGAGAGATAGAAATGAGGGCTTGAAGAGCAGAACTTGGAGAAAGGATCACTCTCCACGGACACTGGAGAGAAATGGGAAGAAAAACCCTGGAGGAGAAATTAGGGTTTCTGAAAAAGAGAAAATGGAGAAAGGCCAATGGAGGCGGTGAAAGAGTCAAAAACCCCAGTAAGGGTTTTAGGAGAGAGGATACTTATGTTCGGACGAATGGTTCTTGCGGAGAGTAAAAATCAACAGGAGATATTTTGTGTTGGAGGCATATTTGGACCATTTCCATACTCGCCCACTCTCTTAATCGCGCTTGAAACAACGCTGGACTACACTTGGAACGAGGTAATTGGAAACCAGGTGAACTTTGTCATTTCGTCTCCTGCCACTCGGTGGTACGATCCGTGATACATTAAGAGAAATAGTGCTTTTGGTTTTCAGATTTCAAAATGAAGGAATTAATGATAATGATTTCAGCTAACACGATAGAAAATAAAACAATAAAGCATGTACAGGTGTGGAAGAACAGTTAACTATAAAGCAATCTCTTAATATATCACGGATCGTACCACCGAGTGGTAGGAGACGAAATGCTCTCAACTTTATCGCCTCGTAGGTTTGTAACAAAAAAATTACTTGTGACAGAAAAAGTCAAAAAACGAAAATACTAGACATATGTATTGCTTTTGGTTCCAGCAGCAAGTTAATTCTGAAAAATTTTTAAGTGTTCAGTACGGTTAAGGTACTTATATTAGCAAAATCTTAGTTGGTGTTTGGATAGATATTTTTAAAAAGCTGCTATTTAGAAGTGAGAAAGTTTTTTTTTTTAACCTCGTAGGTTTTAGACTATCCCACTTTCGACCACTTAAGGTTTTTGAAATATCAATTTATTAGCTTGAGATTTGGTGTGTATAACAGTCTCCCCTCTCTAAAGGTTTGACCATTAAAATTTTAATAATGTTGATGAGGTGGCAAGACGTTAAACATATATTGACAAATTTGCTCCTTATTCTAATTTTTTTAAATTAATTACTAAGGGGGCGTTTGGTGGCTATTATAGAATCTAGATTCTAGTAGAATCCAATTTTATAATCTAAAAGGTGTGTTTGGTTGGGATTATAAGGCCGGATTCTACCATCTCATTGAATAATCAAACCCATAATCAGAATCTACTTTTTTTTTTTTGTGATTATAGGGATTATGTGACATTGGTGCTTATATTTCCAAAATCTATGATTCTAGAGAGATTATGTATAACATATTATATAAAACATATGATAACAAATAATAAAATTATAAGTATAATAATATAATATATTATGTTATATGATATATAATTCATAATACAATATTACATTATATTACATGTAATATAAATATTATTATTATAATAATATTATATATTATTATACTATATATAATAATATATATTATATTATAAATTATAACATAATTTATATTATAATAATATAAGTTATATTATAATAATATAACTTATATTATAATTTAAAAATTACTATATATAATAAAATATATTATACTATAATTCATAATATAATTTATATTATGATTTATTATATTATATATTATTATAGTATTATTATAATAAACATATTATTCTATCACAAAAATATACATATTATAATATTATAATAATTTATTATGATATTATAATAAATTTAATATTATAATATATTATATTTTATTAAATTTAATATGACAATAAATTTATTATAATACTATTATAATAATGTGTATAATAAACATAAATTTATTGTAACATTCCAGTTTCGCTGTTTTACTATGTTGAAATGCATTAGCATTATTTTGGAAATTTTATGTTAATTATTGTAGAATTTATTGAATTAATCGTGACTAATGTATATTTATTAATTGGATTAATTTGTCTATTTGTAATTTATCTCACATGTTTTAGATGTAAGAGTATTTTTTATTTTGTTGTGGTGATTCTCCATTAATTATTATGGATTTAATTGGTGATTTATTGGAGTTAATTTGAATTCTATGTTTTATCTACTAATATGTGCAATAATGCATTTGGTTGCTAATTTAGGGACTAATTTGATATTTTATTGGGGGAAAAGTATGAAATTATTTTAAATTATTATTCCGCTAATTTTGGTGTGAATATTATAATTATTTGTTTTATATTTAAACAAGTGAAAAATTAGGGTTTGCTTAAGTATTGATGCAGCACCTTTGAATTGTGTTGCTGATTTAGACTGTAGAGGACTTATAAGCAAAACTAGTTTTACGCTCTCTCTCTTCTCATCCACTCTTTTACCTATTTGATTGCTATATGATATGTATAAGTTTTCTAGAATATTGATACATAGAATCACTTTCAATGGGTTTATCTTAAACTCTCTTGAACAGTCTATAGAATACGACTGTTCTCTCGAGTCTTCCGTGTTCTTCTCCTTTATTCTTCCTCTTTCTTCAGTCTTCTTTTTCTCCTTCTATTCTAGTTCATCTGTGGATAGAGTTTAGCAGAGATTTCAGTTGATTGCTATGTTATTGGTGGGGGGTTTCTACGACTAGAGTGATGGTTGGAATTGCGCACAAGTGCTGAGTTGAGCTGTCTTCTGTTGGGTATATGGGTTAATAATCAAATCAGAGGCTAATCAAATGGACTCAAGAAATCAAGAAGGGAAAATCTCAGAACACAAATTAAGTTAGATGCAACAACTAGGCAAATAAAAAATAGTAAAGGATGACGACGAAAACACTTATCTAACCAAGGCAAGACAAAGGATCTCCGTACTTAAAACCTTTAAACGCCCCCTTTTGGATGATCTCCTCAGTGCATAGGGTCACTGGCATCAGGTTTCCAGCATTCAACTGTCGAAACCTTCTTATTAGATTGCACAAATAATACTGAGAACAAGCAAACCTTCTTCAATACAACTTAGATCATATTTAAAGAAAGTGAAGAAAAATGGTGATTTAGACTTTGTGAGTAGTTTTTCTTTGATGAAAATTGATACTCACAACCAAGAAAAACACCTTTAAAGATGTGTGAACCATTACAAAGGTTCACGAAGAGATACCTTTTGAAAACATTTCAAAACGAATGAAAACGGTCAAAAACTGTTTTTCAGGCTCAAGCCTAGGTAAAGCGCGGGAATGGCCCCAAGGCAAAAACACTACCAACTGTTTTTCAGGCTTGAGCCTGGGTAAGGAGCGGAACTAGCCCCAAGACAAAAACACTAACAACTGATTTCAAGCTCAAGCTCGAGTAAGGCGCAAGACCAGCGCCAAGGCAAAACACATTGAATACTCGAATGCTGAATCAAACGTTGTCTAACACCACTCTCGGGTTTTAGAAATTAAAATCAGACAGACACTCAAGCGAGTCCACTCGAGCATAAGACTGGCCTGAAGGCTCAAAAAGCTTAATTTGAGTTCTAATCAAATCAAACTCAAAATCCACCTCAAGGAATATTGTAAATGACTTGAAAAGGACACGAAGGACTAAATAAACTTGTGGGAAAGATAGTTGTCTCAATTTTGAGACTTTTAATGAATATATATACAACAATTCCCCCACAAGTCTCAAAATATGAAAACAAAAGTTCTGATCTAAGTGATTAAAACTCTAATGCATATTCATACCAGTGTCTTTTGGACTTGAATAGGAAATATAGAAGAGAGTTTACAGAGTCCCGGTGGAATAAATTCTTGAACTTGAACTCTTGAGTGTAAATCATCTACTTCTATCACCAACACATTAGAATACCTCAAGTTAGTTCTAATCAGGGTGGCACTCATTCGGCCATGCACCAGCTAGTTTAGTGAATGCTCTAGAGACTTAGCCCAATTCTCAACAAAGGTGGCTCCACCTTTACATTCACATGGGTGATTTTCATCAAGTGTGTTAACCACAACTAAAACCCTATCTATAATGAATATGAAAATCATTAAGAGCTTATAACTTAACCTCACATCCGTTGTGGTTAGCATTACACACACCATGGGAATAAGCCTCTCAACATTTAAAATAATATTGTAGTGCTTTTACAAACAACTCAGGTGACTTGTTTTTCCCATTTAACCTACTTCCTAGGATCTCCATTCACATAGGTTGGGTTGCCATCATGGGTTGTTCATTTCTATGTGCTTTATACCCATTCCCCTCGATGTGCTAATAATGAGCTTCTTGCTCAGAGACTTTGTCAGAGGGTCGGCCAAATTCCCAACTAACCTCACATAAGTTAATGCAATTAATCTATCATTAAGTAATTATCTAATTATATTATGTCTCAATCTAATATGCCTTCTTTTCCCATTTTAGATTTTACTTTGGGCTTTAGCTATTGCAACTTAGCTACCACATAGTATAGTAATGGGAGGTACATGATTATTTTATAAAGGAATATCATGCATAAGGTTTATTAACCATTCTGCCTCTCCACTTGCAAGCTCTAGAGCAACAAATTCAGACTCCATGGTAGATTTTGCATTGCAAAACTATTTACATGACTTCCATGAAACAGCTCCACCTCCCAAGAAAAACACATAACCACTAATTGAGTTTGACTCATCATGTCCTGTTACCCAATTAGCATCACAATAGCCTTCTAAAACAGTAGGGTAACCTGAGAACTACAAACCATAAGACATAGTACCTCTCAGGTATCTCAGTACCCTAACTAAGGCATTCCAATGCTCATATTTAGAAGAATGAGTATATTTACTCAATCTTCCTACTGCATAGGCTATATCAAGTCTAGTGCAGTTCATTAAATACATCAAAGAACCAATCACTCTAGCATACTCTACTTGTCAGATACACTCACTGTAACGCCCCAGATCCAGGTTACGTAATAAAACCGTAACTCGGCTCCGGAGGTTAATTTTTCACACAAGATCGATATATCAGAGTGAAGGAAAAACATGAAATAAACAATAACTAGATAATTAGAGTGCGCTACAAACCCAAATTTAAATAATAAATACAACAATATAACTCTAAACTCACATAACCCGAGCAACTACCCTCAGATATCCTCCTCTCCATGAGCATATGAAAACAAAACAAAACAAACGGTATGAGATACAAATATCCCAGTGAACAGCACATGCATATGCAAAACCATTTAGTTCAGTTATAAAACATGTCACGGTAAAACACAAACGGTGTTAATAATATGTATAATCCGAATAATCCAACGGAATTCCAACAGTCCAAGTGATATAAACATGTAACTCCATCGTGTAAACCCAAGTAATAACATCGGTATCAAATCACGAATACAACCGTAAAATTTTGTATAACCAAGTAATAACACACCGATGAAATCATAATTCAAACAACTCAATAGATATCTCTGGTCTCAACAAGTATCATCAACAAAGTCACATCATAGCCATGTAAACGCCTCCAAATGTATATCCGGCCTACTCAGGGTTTTGGATATTGAAATGACGGCCTACTCAGAGTTTCGTCATCCAATGCCAGCCTACTCCCCGAGTTTCGGCATTGACAACACCAAACCACTCAGGGTCACGATGCTGCTCTACATCGGCAGGAGATACAAATACCAAATAACCGATAAAACTATATTCAGTGAATCATAAATACCAACAAACCAGCGGATAAAACATATCGTGTCAAATAAAGTCCAATCCCAACATTGTTCAATGTCATGTAGTTTCTTAAATTGGTTAATTGACATGCCAAGGCGGCATCCAAACCTCCATGTACACAGTTTTGACCTACTCAGGGTTTCGGAACTCTGAAATGACGGCCTACTCAGGGTTTCGTTATCCAATGCCGGCCTACTCCCCAGGTTTCGGCATTGATAACCTGGCCTACTCAAGGTTTCGGGCTGCTCTACACCGGTTGTGGCAACACTCAAGGCCATGCAATTACACCAATGAAACAATAACATTACATTACTAAGCTTAGACTAGGATCCGGGACAAGCTAAACCAAAACAAAATAACTCAACACATAAACCAACCTCTGATAGAAAATTATACCCACCTCTGGTATCACCATGACTAAAACACATCAACTTTATCATGGGTCACTCAGGACTAGAACAATAACTCATGGAACTTTAAATGAGATTCTAAACCAAAGAACAATAATCAAAACCTTTTGTATAAGCATTTACTCAAGAAAAGTCATTTTTATAAATTTTGCCCAGCACCTTATAATCTGATAAAACTCCGTTTAAAAAGTATCACAATCTGAAAATTAATATTAAAACATGAGATAAACAAAACCATGAACTCATCATACCAAACCAGCAACTAACCAACTAACCAACACCTTAAATCCTAACTTTAATCCTCATAAATCATCCCATTAATTTATGGGATAATCTCAGTAGGTTACAATCACATAGAAATATTTCTAGCATCTTAATCCAACTCCTAGATAGATGTTTGAACCATTAAATTTTAGAAAATCACTAAAAAAACACTCAGCCGCACTTAATCTGGAAATTGGGTAGGTGCTGACTTCATGTCAGTAGGCGACAGTACGCACATCCAAAATTTATAACGGCCGCTAAGTACCGCTAAGCCTTGTTAGTCAGCGACACTCAGCGCATACCCCCTGATTTCTCCGACACCAAATTTTAGTCACTGTTAGCTCGAATCCACTATGACTGACCTAAAATTAAAACTCTACAACCACTCTCTCATGCTCATAACACCTATAACAACCATTTAGAACCAATTCGAATTTAATCCTACTAAGATCATGCTCCAAATCCAAAAATCTACTCGTAAAGTCAATTTCAGTCGCTGATAACACATATAGCGTATAATCTCGATTAAACTCATGCATTTGGTTTCAATACACGGAGGAAATCTAGTGCTACTCACCTGATTCACAACTCCCCTATCTTAGCAATTCTAATTTCCTTTCAGATCACCAATGACAGCCAATCTGAATTTCTAGATCTCTGTTGCTCACGTTCAATCTGAAGTTCTCTGCTAAATATTTCAGATCTGATTAGATCTGAACAAAAAAAACCTACTTCCTATATCAATTTGTTAATGATTGATCAAACTAAATTGCTCTTACCTGATCTCTCCGATCGAAATGATTGAGTTCTGCAACTTCTTGCCACTACAACACCCAAACAGATCAACACTTAGCTCCGATCACACCAATTCTAATTCTCAGCTCACCTCCCTCTCTTCTCCTTGATCTGATTGAATTCCGGCAGCAATTCTCCTCTTCGAATAGTTTGTGCGAAACTGGAGAAATGAAACAGGTCGGATATTTATAACCTCCCTTTGGCGCTCGTAACCAAATCAATTCGTGATTTGCTGGTGCTCACCTATATAACTCCCTACATGAATAGCTCCCTTAGCCATTCGATCCAATGATTGCTTCTCCACTTAATCACCTACACTAGCATCCTACTAAATGAGAATAGTTTTTAAAACACATTGCTAATAAATTCTTTAGACCAGTATTATGATACTCACTTACATTTACTCCTTCCTCAATTAATTTGTAAAATCCCCAATTTACCCTTGCTCGCTACACCAATGAACCACCAACCCCAACTAATGAAACCTAAATAGCTAGTTTATCATTTTTAATAATTAATCATGTCTAAATTTTGAAATTTTACTCTAATTAATTTTCCTTTTCTCCATTTCTAGAATTTTCGACTAATTAAATAAATTAACAAACAGAAAATCCACTTTTTAATGTTATTAAAAATTCAGGATTTTACACTCACCATCATTTTTCTTTAGATGTATGCTAGTATCATAAGGTGTGGATAAAGGATTGGAATCTATATGTCCAAACTTTCTCAATATTTTCTCAATGTAGTGTGATTGGCTTAAAGTGATACTGCTCGACTCTCTAATTAGCTTTATGCCTAAGATGACATCAGCCTCTCCTAAATCCTTCAAGTCAAAGCTGGAGGATAGGAAATGCTTAGTCTTGGTCACTATTTCTAAACTAGTGCCCATGATGAGCATGTCATCAACATATAAGCAAATTATAACACCAACACCACTAGAAAATTTATAATATACACATCTATCAGAATCATTAATAAGAAAACCATTTTTAACTAGCACATTATCAAATTTCTCATGCCGTTGTTTAAGTGCTTGTTTCAAGCCATATAAGGATTTAACTAGCCTACATACTTTATTCTCTTTACCTTGTGCTATAAATCCTTCAGGTTGTTTCATATAAATCTCTTCTTCTAGTTCACCATTTAAAAATGTAGTTTTTACATCCATTTGGTGAATTATGAGATTATTAATTGAAGCTAATGCAATTAAAATCCTAATAGTTGTTATTCTGGCTAATGGTGCATAGGTATCAAAATATTCCACTTCCTTTTGTTGACTAAATCCTTTACCAACTAATCTAGCTTTATACTTATCTATAGATCCATTGGTTTTCAATTTCTTCTTAAAAATCCATTTACAACCTATGGGCTTGGCTCCATTTGGTAAATCTACCAACTCCCAAGTATGATTAGCCAAAATAGATTATAACTCACTATTTATGGCTTTCCTCCAAAATAAAGCATCTGGAGAAGACATAGCCTCACTATAGGTTTTGGATCATTGTCTATAGGACATGTATAAAAATCATTTCCTAAATTAGTTGCCTTTCTAGGTCTTACACTTCTTCTTAATTCAAGTTCAGGTTCATTACTATGTTCTAGTTCAATTCTAAAGTTTGGTTCAAGTTCAATCTCATTGTTTTGGCTTGTAGAAGCCACATTTGAACCAACAACAGCTTTATGTTTTAGTGGAAATATAGACTCAAAAAAGTCTGCATCTCTATACTCTATTATATAGTTAGTTGAAACCAAATTTTCATCCACAGATTTCAAAACAAGAAATCTATAGGCAATAGCCGCAACACTATGTTCAGCATAACCTATAAAGGCACAGTCAATGGTCTTAGGACCAATCCTCTTCCTTTTTATTTCAGGAAGACCCACTTTTGATGGACAACCCCAAAATCTCAAGAAATTCAGGTTTGGTGAATATATTTTCCATAGTTCATAGTGTGTCTTACCTGTTTCTTGTGGAGTACTCTATTAATAATAAAACATGCAAACAAAATTGCTTACCCCCACAAATTTGAGGGCGAGCCAAAACTTATGATCATGGAATTGATCATCTCTTTAAGAGTTCTATTTTTCCTTTTAGCAACTCCATTTAATTCAGGTGAGTACGGAGCTGTGACCTCATGGATTATACCATTATCTTCACAAAATTTCTGAAAGGGGTTTGAGTCATATTCTCCTCCCCTATCAATCTTAAGTGTGAAACCCCGCTCCAATATCCCTAGCACACCCTAACCAATGAGCTTGATGTGTAGGAAAAGATTTGTGGAGCACCAACTAAAGAGCAACCAAGGGTGCTGTTCGTGGGTTGATTTGGAAGCAAAAAAAAAGGCTTGCTTAAGTGTTTGCAAGAGGTAAGCAACATCACCCCTCCCTTGTTTTCAAATTTCGGCCAAGATTGCATGTTTAGATGAATGTTAGGGTTGAGTTGTGAAAATGAGTCCTAGGGAAAATGGGAGGGATTTCGTTGAGGGGTTTTGTGGGTAGCAGATTTCTACACATGCTAGGAGTGAGGCATAGATTGCCAAGTGGGTCATGAAACGTAGAATTGCTAGAAAACCAAACCTTTACATATGACCATCACTGTGAGTACACCACTCATGACCAAATGGGCTTCGGCCTGGTATCTTACACATAGAGTGAAGGGAAGTGGCCCGTATTACATTTACACCACAATAAGGGCTTGGGCCGTGGCTTGTACCACCATGAAACCAAAAAGGGCAGTGGCCCATGGTTATTGAAATTGACAGGAGGGTAGTGGCCCCAATGACATTGAGAGGAATTGATATGAGTAACTGACCAGTAAGTCTTGTTGTGTTGTGAGCAGTTCATCTCAGTTGGGGTAGTGGACCCTTATTCCTCCTAACTTGGAGATAGAGAACTAGTATCCTCCGCTCAAGCTTGGATACTTGAATGTTATATTTGTGTTCTTTATTGTTACATTTGTTGTGAATTGGATAATGAACACATCAGCATAATGAACCCTTAAGGTATGGATCCATAGACTTAAATGAGAATGTTTATATATATATATATATATATATATATATATATATGTATGCCATGGCCTATTGTTCTTGATACTATTGTCTCATTTTATGTTGATTCTATAGATTCCGGCTAGAGGCCGAGGTTTTATTGATTCCAGCTTGAGGCCGATGATTGTATTGAATTCCAGCACCAAGGGGAATCGGTGGCTAATGCCCAAGCTTCATCTGGATGCCCTACGCTAAGGGGAATTAGTGTTAGGATGCCCAATACCAAGGGGAATCGGGTTGGATGCCTAACCTATATGGGAAACCTATAGAGTTAGATGTGGCTATGGATATATATATATGTAAACATCCTAGATAATAAGTGATAATATTGATTACATGATTGCTATTATATGGATTATCTGTACTTCAAGGCACATGTAGGCACAAATTGTATGACATTAAGATGACGCGGATTTTGTATTATTAAGAACTACCCACATGCCAATGGTTTTATCGAGAGATATTTGCATAAGCTGCGTTTTATCGAATCATGCATGTGTTGCTTACTGAGACATTCGTCTCACAATTGCTTCTCATCTTATTTTTCAGATCCATCGATGTCTGGTGTGAAGCACTAGACTGGGGATAGAGGCAAAGGCAAAGCCTTTGGGTATTGAGAGGAATTCTGTAGGTCTTGGGTTTTATTCCTGTCCTATATATTTGAGAGGAGTGATATAGTCACCCGTCATTTGGTAACTAAGCTCATGTGTCTTATTACATCTCATATATATATATAGAACACACTTTTGATATGCACAGCATAAATTGTCTTAACACTTGCACTCGTTAGGAAAAAGTTTTAAAATTCTCCGCATTTTATCAAGTAATTGGCCCACTTGCCACGGTCTGGGACGGGTCGGGCCTTGGAGGGGCAGACTTAGTTCTGGGTCGTTACATTAAGCCTTTTAATTTTCCTATTAAATTGATTTTCTACTTCATTTTTATATTTAAGAAAAGACTCTTCTGCTTCATTTTTAGATCTTAGTAGATACACCTTGGTATACCTACTATAGTCATCTATAAAAGTGATAAAGTTTTTCCTGCCTCCTCTTGTTATTGTGTTTTTCATGTCACATAGATCACTATGTATAAGACTTAAAGGTTCAGATTCTCTAGCTATTGATTTATGAGGTTTTTTTTTGTGAGTTTTGCCTTAGAGCAACTTTCACACTTCTCAAAGCTTGAGTTGGATAATTTCTTAATTAATCCTAAATTTTCTACTCTCTTAATGTATCCAATATTAGTATGACCTAGTCTAGCATACCATAAATCAAGAGAATCAGAATAAGTAGAAGTAGAAATTTCATTTATTTCATCAGAAACAGATAATACATAAAGACCATGGTTACAATACCCTTTTCCCAAAAAGACACCATTCCTAGTTAGGACTAACTTGTTCCCCTCAAATACAAGCTTTATACCCACTTTGTTTAGTAGGTATCCAAAAATTAAGTTTCTCCTAATCCCTAGAATATGTAAGACATCTGTCAATACCAACTACTTCCCAGAAGTGAGCCTTATCTGCACTTTTGCATTCCCAGCTATTGGAGATGTGCGAGAATCAGCCAAATACACTTGTAGACACCCCAAATTGCACTATGAAAAATAATGAATAATTGGTCAAAAAGCATAAAAAAACAGTTTTTCTTTTGTAGCTGAAATTAGTATTTGAATAAAAGCTCATTTCTCTGTATCCGAAAATAGTTTTTGGATACAAACCATTTTCAATGTATTCGAAATATAATTTCGGATACAAAGATTATTGTTTGTATCCGACCTGAGTTGTCGGATACTAATGTTTTGTTTCACATGAAAAAATCCTGAGAGTTTTCACTTATTTACTTCTATGCCTCTACCTAAGAAGTGGGAATTCCCGAATTTGGCCTCCAAGATTAGCCAAATGCCTTTGAACTAATGCTTTAGGGTTAAGTTGGAAGGTTCTAGACATACTTTTGTGTCTACCCTTAGGACTTTATTACCCTTGAGTTTGCCTATAAATAGAGGGCCTCTCCTCAAGCAAAGGGCTAGAAGATTGGAGATTGAAAAGCTCCAAGTGAAGAAGGGAACCCCTGCATCTCTGCTTTAAGAAATCCATGTAAGCCTTTAACCCTTTTTCCTTTTTGTTTTTAAATTCTAGGGTTAGTCTGTTCTTTTACATTTTTGTAGTGTAAATCCTTTGTGTATTTGAAACCCCAAACCCATCTCAAAGTACCTAAAGACTCTCTCTAGCCATAAAATGTGAAGAGAGAGCTAGGGGAAACGAGAATGGGAATGGAACCCTAGGTATAGAACCCCTTTTGAATGATGTACATTAAGATTCATGTGTGTTTATTAATCTTGTGAGTTTGATTTCATTTTCTGGAGAGAATACCAAGATCCATGCTCTTTATAGTAGTGGATTTCTATTCTCCCCTAAAAATCTGATTTTTTACACAAACACAAATCTCACTTGTTTTGGTGTAATGTAGGCTTATATTTTGGATCTATCATGTTCACTATGAAAGATCTGAGATTAATAGCCTTAGATCAATCCTTTAGAATTCCTTGAATAGATTTCAAATGATCTCATCTTCGAGATGAGACTTTCATTGTCTAATCTCTCAAGTTGAGGTTTTTGTCTCAATACGGGTATATTCGGTTCATTCTCTTGAATCAATGAGATTTATGAACCGGATCCTTACCCTAAATCTTTTTTGAGTATTTTCTAACTATTTTGTTTAGAAGATTAATGATCTCATCTTCGAGAGGAGACTTTCACTGTCTAATCTCTCAAGTTGGGGTTTTTTGTCTCAATACGAGTGTATCCGATTCATTCTCTCGAATCAATGAGATTTATGAATCAGATCCTTACCCTAAATCTTTCTTGAGTATTTTCTAACTGTTTTATTTAGAAGATTAATGATCTCATCTTCGAGAGGAGACTTTCATTGTCTAATTTCTCTAGTTGGGGTTTTTGTCTCAATGCGAGTACATTCGGTTCATTTTTTTCTATCAATGAGATTTATGAACCGGATCCTTACCCTAAATCTTTCTTGAGTATTTTCTAATTGTCTTTAGAAGATTTTAATTCATATCTATTTAATCAAGTGCATATACTCACGGTTTAAGCTAGGTTTTGCTCTAGGTTTTCAAAATGGATTATCTTTAGGTTAAACTTTTCAGATTTGATTTAGTTGGATTTTACCGAAGTTTTCTTCTCATTTTTATCTGATTATTGAGTCTAGGAAGAGATGTATTCATAAGGAGAGCCTAATTGGGTTACCCACATGAAAAATCTCATATGTCTTTGTCCTCTTCTTCAAACACTTTTTGTGCATTTTATTAGCAAGCGTTTTTCAAGCGTGAGCAATACTTGGCAACCACCTTGTGTGGATGAATAGGGGTGCCTAACACCTTCCCCTATTCATAATCTAATCCCCTTACCCATCTCTGGTTATTATTTTAAAGTAGAGTTATTTTTACTCTAGTTTTGCCTTTTGTATTTTTATTTGATGATTTTGGTGTCCATTCACACCTAAAAATTGAATGGTGGCGACTCCTCTTTTTTATGAATCCCGTGCGATGATTAGAAAGTCATTGAATTGATTTTCCATGTCTCACAAAACTTGCTCGCCTTCTCCCACTTGCTGGTAGGCCGTGAACAAAGCACGATCTCCACAGATATGCCTGGTGGCCCCTGTGTCTACCACCCACTCCTTGGGATTGCTGATTAAGTTTACTTCTGAAATTACAGCAAAAATTGTATCAGATTCAGATAAGTTAGCTTGAGGTTTTACTTTGCCTTTCCTATTCCTGCATTGGATAGCATAGTGGCTTGGCTTGCCACATACAAAGCAATTCCCCTTCTTCCTCTTTGAATCCTTGTAATTTGATTTCCAAATTTCTTCTTTTCTTGGAATAATCCTCCACATTGTTGGCCTTGCTCACAGGGATACTAGAAGAAGGTTTTAAGACCTTCTCCCTATATTTTGCTTGCTCTTCTATCTGAATGTGAACAATTAGTTCTTCTAGTGTCTTTCCTTTTATGTTTCAAATTGGTCTTATAGACTTTCCAAGAAGGGGGTAACTTCTCAATCAAAGCTCCAGCTACAAAGTTTTCAGGTAACACAATCCTCTCATTCGTTAAGTCTTTCACAATCTTCAGATACTCATTTATTTGGTCTGAGATAACCTTTCCATCAGCCATCATAAAGTCAAGAAATTTGCTTATTGCAAACATCTTAACTCCTGCATCCTCAGTTACATATTTCTTGTGGAAGGCATCCCAAATGTCTCTAGCAGTCTCATACCCACAAAAACAGATCATACAAGCCATTGGACAGAGCATTCAACATGTAGTGTTTGCACATCCAGTCTGCCTTCAACCAAGCATGAAGTTCAGTAGAAACAGTTCCATCTGAAGGGGTTTCAGGTTTGGGTGCAATGAGAACAAACATAATTTCAAGTGTCTCAAACAACTTGGAGATTTTCTATTTCCATCTCTTGAAATTGTCTCCAATTAAGGGTTCAACTTTCGTGAGATCTACAGTGGATGGGATCGAGTTCTTGGTTGAATCCATTTGAAGAATTTAAAGGTTTCAAGATTGTTGGGTATATGGGTTAATAATCAAATCAAAGGCTAATCAAATGGATTCAGGAAATCAAGAAGGGAAAATCTCAGAACAAAAATTAAGTTGGATGCAACTACTAGGCAAATCACAAATCAAAAATAGTAAAGGATGACGACAAAAACACTTATCATGATTGAGGCAATAAAAAGGATCTCTGTATTTAAAACCTTTAAACGCCCCCTTTTGGATTATCACCTTAGTACATAGGGTCACTGGCGTCAGGTTTCCAGCATTCAATGGTTAAAACCTTCTTAGTAGATTGCACAAATAATACTGAGAACAGGCGAACCTTCTTCAGTACCACTCACATTAGATTTAAAGAGAGTGAAGAAAAATGGTGATTTAGACTTTGTGAGTAGTTTTTCTCTGATGAAAATTGATACTCACGACCAAGAAAAACACCTTTAAAAGATGTGTGAACCATTACAAAGGTTCACGAAGAGATACCTTTTGAAAACATTTCAAAACGAATGAAAACGATCAAAAACTGTTTTTCAAGCTCGAGCCTAGGTAAGGCTCGGGACTGGCCCCTAGGCAAAAACACTAACAACTAATTTCAGGCTCGAGCTCGGGTAAGGCGTGGGACTGGCGCCAAGGCAAAACACATTGAATGCTTGAATGCTGAATTAAACGTTGTCTAACACCACTCTTGGGTTTCAAAAATTAAAATCAGACAGACACTTAGGCGAGTCCGCTCGAGCCTAAGACTGGCTTGAAGGCTCAAAAAGCTTAATTTGAGATCTGATCAAGTCAAACTCAAAATCCACCTCAAGGAATATTGTAAATGGCTTGAAAAGGACACAAAGGACTAAATAAACTTGTGGGAAATATAGTAGTCTCAATTTTGAGACTTCTAATGAATATATATACAACATCTTCTAAGTTCGGTTGAGTTTGGAATCTGCCAGAATCTGTAAGTTATCATCTATTTGAGTTTAAGCAATGATTATTGTATGAATTATATCTATAATGGTGTTTTAAATTCATATTGGGTCTGCTGTTTATTGTTTTGTTGTGGTTTCAATGAAGAACAGGTTTTAGTCTAAATGGTTTCAAGAAGTTTTGGGGTGTTTGCAAAACTATGCAAACATCAATATAAATTTTATTTTAATAGCTCAAAATTAAGTTTAATAGGCGTAGATTGCATAAGAATTGGTTTCAGGTTGATAGGAGTCTTGGATTGATCTACAAAATTCGGCAAAGTATGACACTTAATCACGATAAATGATGATTAAGTTTTAAAAATAATTAGTTTTCAATACAGAATTCATATTTAATTATAAAACAGTTTATATTTAGGATATAATGAAATAATTTTTTGTAAATTAGTGTACAACACTTAAATAATTAAGCTTTAGTTTAGATTTAAAATAAATTCAAGAAATGAGTTCAAATCCTAATAAATAATTACATTTTAGTCAAAATTTGAAAGAAAAATCAAAATTCAATGAAAAAGTATTTAAAATTGCTTTTTATGTTCAATAAATTAATTTAAAAATTGGACAATGTCATTTCCATAACAGTAAAGGGAAAAGTAATTGTTGATATGCAATTTGGCATATTGCGTGAAAATAAGTTTTGAAAACTGGCCCAAAATAGGAAACTTTTTATATAAATGAGTAAGGTGATTCCAGTAATTCATTTAATTACATCAGAAAATCATAAATCGGGTTTTATCGATTATATATCTATAATAAGTTTCAAACAATGATGTCTATTCTTGTTATTAAATATTTCTTGTGAATTCCACTAGCTTGGTTTCTAAATTGCATTTATATCTTCTATATCTTAAATTTGGAAAAATATGCATATTTGAATAAGATGATACACACGTGAGTATTTCTAATTTTGAATTGTGTATATTGTACCCTTATTAAATTGATTTTACCCTGCGATAAGTTTGACTTATCAATAGTGGGTTAGCAATTTACTAGTTACTAAGGGAAAATGAATTTCATTATTTGATCTTAGGAGAGATCCTTATTATGTTTTGGATATCCAGTAGTTTGTGTGGATCCATAAAAAGATAATTAAAACTTGAGTGTGTGAGGGCTCTTCAATATGGGAGTAGAGGGAGTCGTACTGATTGTAGCGATGAAGCTGGTTGAGTTGAGGATTCCTAATAGCATGTTTTTATATAATTTGTGATGTGAGCCAGTTGAGACGTGTGATTCCTCCTGGCAGAGCCAGTCGAGATGTGTGATTCCTCCTGGCATTGTGAGCGATGTGATTGGTATTTCCCGGCAGAAGAGGATTTTCCTGAAATGTGTTGTGTGTGGTGATCTTATGATCCAAGGACTGTGCATCCTTGTCTGAATATTATAGTTGTAGTCAAGCCAATGTCTATAGTTTTGGCTGGACATTACATTGATTAACCTCGTGATATAATATGAATGGTTTATCGGATTAATCGAATTGGTTTTATTCAAAGTTATAAATTGATTTATATATTCCAGTTGATGATTATTGTAATTCTTCTGAACCTTGTTGTGAATTCACATTATTTAGTGGGATATGAGGTTGTTTCACTTGCACTTGATTACTTGTGATGTATTATGATTTGCGATATATCCGCATGTTTATTTAATTTATCATGTGATGACTTACTGGGATCTTCGATCTCATTTAGTTTATTATATATAGACTGTGCAGATTCCAGAGTGTTGGCAATTGGTTTCGGGTAGATCTAGATTTAGAGATATATCAGTTATCATTTTTATTCATTATACTTAATTGTATTTCATTTTAGTGATTTTACATTCTAAGATTATGATTTCCAGATAGATATTCTATTAAGTCTTCTGCTTTATCATCATTTGATTTATTGCAATCTGATATACTTGATGAGCATGGATTATTTGTTGGTATCAAATGACTGGTAGTGTTCATAGATAAGTGAATTTGGACTTATTGCCTCAAATTTTAATTAAGATCCGGATTTACTTGTCGCCTTATATACCAATTCTTGTAACTTTATGGTTTAGGCGATAAAATGCTAGAATTGAACCGGTGTATGTCACATATGGTATCAGAGTAGGTTGTGTAAGATCCTGAAATTTTAAGTAATTTCAATTAAGAGTAAATAGAGGTTAAATTATTTAATTTGATTAATTAAATCAAACTTAAAAGAAACCCTTTGGTTTGGTTTGGGTTGGTTTACTTTAAGTGAACCGGTTTAATTGATTTGGGTTTGGTTTGGTTAGGTCGGTTCATTTTAATTAAAACCGGTTTGATTGGTTTAAGTTAGTTATAAGTTTATCCGAGGAAGACACCTGAAGGTTCTGTTGTTCGTCGAAAGTCGGTGAAAGGAAAAAACAGAAGAGAAGAGCGGGAAGGAGAGCAGAGGAAGAAGAACGAGAAAAGGAGAAGCCGAATCTGTAATCTGCTGTAAGTAGCATCTTTTACTCTTAGATTGTATAGAAGTTTTGGTTTCAATGGAAGAATACTGTTTGTTTTGTTTTAGACGAGATTTCTGTAGTTCAGACGTTTTGATTTGGATCGAACGAATATTACTATGTAAATCAAGTTGTAGGTTGTTAGGTTTTACTTTTGGCATGCTTGTTAAGTGATTTAGACTGAATAAAATTGGTTTTGTAGTTTAAAATCAGAAAAACAGAGGCTCCATAAAATTGGGTTTTCTGGTCGCTTAACGACAAAGCCAAGCGACCAAAACTATAGGGGTTGCTCAACCCAATCGCTCAAAACTATTGGATATGTAACACTCTGGAATTTTGAGAAACTTTAATTAAGATTAGTTAAAATTATTAAAGAACAATAGAGGAAAAAAAATTCATTTGGTTTAACTAATTCATTGGTTATTGGTTTAATTGGGTTATTGATTAGTTTAGTGGGTTAAGGAGGAGTGGTTCAATTTAAGTGAACCGGTTCAATGGTTCATTGGTAAAAAAAAAAAAAAGCCACTCACGTTTTTTTCATTTGTGCATTTGGGGGGTTTGGGGTCGTTAAGGGTTAGGAGAAATTGAGAGAATGAAAACAAAAAGGGAAGGAGGGAAATCGCAGAAGAAGAAGAAGAAGAAAGGAGGAAAAGAAGGGGGAAAGGAGAAGAAGAAGAAGAGGGAAGGGGCGTCCTTGTTTGTTGCTGTTGGGGTTTAACAAGAAAAAGAAAAAGAAGGAAAAAAAAAACGAGTGGGAGAGGAAGAGAAGAGAGGAAGAGAACGTGGGGAAGAAGAGAAAAGAGAAGAAGGAAGAAGAAAGAAGAAAAGAGGAAGAAGAAGAAAGAAAAAGAAGGAAAAAGGAGACAGAGAAGAAAGGGTTTGGGCGTGGATCTGCGAAATCTGAGTAAGTAGCAGTTTTCTCGTTTCTTTTGATTTCTGTTTTGTCTCTTTCTTTTATTCTGGTTGCTTGATAGAAGATTTTTGAGGGTTCGATGAAGTTTGGCTTTGATCGATTGTTGCTGTTTGTTGATTTCCATTGATCGATGGATTTGATCGTTCTTTTGATTTCTGGTTGCTTGATAAATGATTGTTGGGATTTCCGTTGGTGGAGCATGAATTGATGTATATCAAATTCTGTTGCTTTCTGTCTGTCATTTCTCTGTTGCAAATGAAAAGTCCTCTAATCGAAGGATTACCAACTCAGGTTCATTTTAGTTTATAATAGTATCTAATCAGATTTTACCAGAAGGAAACCTGATAGCATGCTTTAAATATTTTTTTATAGGATCTACAGTTTTCTTAAGGCTAGTGTTCACTTTGGGTTCTATTAAAAAAACATCTGATTTTAGGTTCTAATTTGGGGTTCTGTTGGAGACAGATGATTAGGTTCTATTGGAGACAGCTGATTAGCTTCTGATTTGGGGTCCTGTTCTGTTCACTCACTGTGTTGGTGAATTCTCCATCTAGTGTAGCTAAGGACATGATGGGATAGACTGTATAATGGTTAGTGTGTACAGTAACTTGGGTCCCATGAGCAGACGAAGCCTTGGTATCTTGTGGGAGGAATTGGAAGAGGTGCAACAGTGAATTCCGTGGTGTTTCGATCAATGTCTATTAGTTTCTAATTTGAACTTATATATGTATCTCTTTGAGGAGCTTTTGATCATATAAATAGAAATGGGTTAGTGGACATTCCTCTGTATGGTGATAGTTTTATATGGTTTTAACAACTGTGACAGTCTGAAATCATTGTAACTGGATTATTCTTGATATATTCTTCTTGCAGGATGTGTTATCTAAGGTGTAAATCAGTGTTCTTTGGTGGATACTATTTGGTTGTATCCTGGTCTTGTTGACTTGTCACAATGAGTGCAAGAGGACATCCTTATTTATGTTAGAAAAATATAACTGGATGATTGTTATATTGTGTTTAAGCTGTGGAAATTGTAGTCATGTTTTCACTTTGTGGGTATCTTGAGTTCTCTGTTTAGCAATCAATTTAATGCCATTAGAGAGGACATTTAAATAAGCTCTTGTTGTAGAGAAGTTGGTGCATATTGAGATGTCGGAATTTCCAGTTGCACAACCTAGTGGATAAATTATTGGTTTTGTTGAGGAAAAACTGAGTTGTTGCATAGCAACAATTGGAAGGTTGTTCTAGCAGCCCCTTTGTTAGGCTGTCTTAAACCTGTGTAATGATTTCGGTGGCTTGCGAAGGCTAGGAATATTCGTATAAAAATTCATATTGGCATTCTAAAATTTAGTTTAAGGTATTTGTAGTTGAATGGAATTGGTTTGGGACCAATCGGAACTCATGGTATTCCAAGAAAAATCCGGAAAAATGGATGATTTCCATTTATTAGAATTTGCGGCTGTTTTAAACCACCTGTAGTAAAATGGCTGTAAGTTCCTGTAGGAAACTCTGAATGGTGTACCATTTGTTGCGTTGGAAGCTAGACTCATAGGGCTTTCCGATGATGTATAGCACACATTCAAATTCCTTATAGATTAAATCAGGTGAAATATTCAATTAACTAATTAAACTCAGTTCTGCTGAGTAAACAGCAACTACAAACCAACTGTGGATAATTGTATCAGTATTATCCGAACATGAAATTGATCTATTTCTAATTTGTGTTCGAAGGTGATTTATAAAAGGAATTGAGATTGTAACTGGAAATTGAAGCTGAGGTTTCTTGTTAGTTGAGAAAAGCAATGGGCCTATAGCAGCCTGGAAGGCAGAATGGCCTAGGGATTTAATGGTAAGTGAACAGCGAGGTTCACTTGGTTTTAGTTGTATCTGGGCGGTTGATTTTTATGGGTATTGTGTTGTGTATTGTGTTGGGATGAGGTAACACAGGCCCCATGTGGCTCCCTCATCGGGTGTGTTGTGTTGGGATGAGGTAACACAGGCCCGGTGTGGCTCCCTCATCGGGTGTGTTGTGTTGGGATGAGGTAACACAGGCCCCAGGTGGCTCCCTCATCGGGTATGTTGTGTTGGGATGAGGTAACACAGGCCCCATGTGGCTCCCTCATCGGGTATTGTGTTGTGTTGGGTCCCTCATCGGGTATTGTGTTGTGTTGGGATGAGGTAACACAGGCCCAGTGTGGCTCCCTCATCGGATATGGTTTTAGGATGAGGTACATAGACCCGGCGTGGTTCCCTCATCAAGTTTGACATGAGAGCGGTTTGGGAATGGTTTTATATTTGGTTGTACTTGCCAAACCAAGGAGGGGGGCTACTCAGTAAGGAGATTCATAGGCTTCCTTCTAGTAAATCATGAGGTGGCAACAACTAGATTTATTTTTAATCTAAATTATAGACTTGCCTTTTTATTTGGTTTGTGCATGGGAAAAATTGGTTTTGTATCGAAGATGTCCTTTTGGAATGTGGCACGAGGCATTGGTTCAAGTAACCGATACGCAAGGTTTGTTTTACGTTACAAATCCTAGTAGGATAATTGAACTGCTTCTTATAGTTGATTGTTTCGTCGCATGATTAGATGGAATTTAAATGTTGATATTTGTTGTGATTTTACTGATATAGTGCTTCGATTTACTTGACTTTATAGGCTTTTTATTTATGGCTCTGGAATGGTTAAATTTTATTTACTTAAGGATGAATCGACTTCTTATCATCAGTCTGTCAGAGTTTGGCTGTATGGTGTTCGAGCATATTATTTAATTATTGGAAAATTGCATAAATTGTTTTATAATATGCATGATGCTACTTACTGAGACAATTGTCTCAAGCGAGTTTTGTTTTATCGGTTTTGTTTTCAGATCCAGCAAGTGAGACGCGTAGAGGGGTAGAAGCTGAGGGTTATCCAGATTAGGCCAGAGGATTACTATTTTCATCCCGACTAGACTATAGAAGGCCACCTTTTGATGGTTATAGATATAATTTGTGGATAGTTGTAGATTACATTTTTGGATCTTGTATAAATTGTAAATGAGAAAGAGAGAAAGAAAGTGAGAACCTTAGTGAACTTTACTTTAAATCTGTAGATGTTGGATGGTTTAGTTTTTTTTAATGATGTAAATTGTCTATATATGTTGTGTCTATCAGGTCTTGGTTTGAGGACTTAGCCCATTCTTATACATACAGGCGTTATATAGCAGTTTTTTTTAAAAAATTTTAGGATTAGATTATAATTGCCTTGGTTAATTTCTTAAGTTATCGCATCACAATTTGGGATGCTACAGGATATGTATATACAGGTTTATATTTTGTCAACACTTACACCCACACTTTACTTATTTTATTTTGTTTTAAATTTTAGTGCACTCTAATGTTAACTGGTCAATCAGGTTTAAGAAGTGCTACTGGGACATTACCTGATGTCTAGGAACCGGCATATATCTTTAATGAACATGTCCGGGTCCGGGGTGTCACAAGTTGTCATTTGGAAATGACAACCTGAGTGCATAAGTTTTCATCTTGCTTTGTTTTATCATAATTTTTTCTATCTTCAGAGCAATGATCGGATATGATTCAATGCGCAATTTAATGATTTTCTATGATTCTTGAGATTTATTTGGAATTTGTTAGTAAAACTAATAGAAATAATTTTTTTTCATTTTAATATAATTCATTATATTTGGAATATCACTTGGTGACATTAAAATTACGATGTGATACCAGTGCAAGGTTGTCACAGAATGTGATAACTATTTTATTAATTAAAATTTTGAATTTTGCGTTTTAATTTTAAAGTATTGTCTTTCTCTTAATAAAGTTTGGGTTTGTGTTTTAATTTCAGAAATGTTGTTTTATTAATAAAGTTTTGAGTTTGTGTTTTATTTAAAATATTTTATACATGTTTCTAAAGTACTTTATAGTTTTGCATAGTGACATGCTTTGAAGATTTAATTTCTTCAAGAATTTTATGTTTTCAGAATAATGATGAAATAATATCTTACTCACTTTGCCAGATTTGTTTATGTAGCACTCTTTGTCTGATATATTATTTTGATGATTATATAATTCTGAAGATTGCAACCTAATTTATTTAATTGAGAGATTGATTTTATCGTACTCATAATTCTTTTTATATTTGTTTAAAGAATTTTAAGGTGATGTTTTGGTCTGAATTTTCAATTTAAACATCATTGTACTTTTAAATGTACTTTAAAGTTTATCTATAGTAGCCTGATTCGAAGATTGAATTTTACAAAAAGTTTTATATCTTGAAATACTTGTGAAATAATATTTTACACTATTTTGTTTTTCTAGGCATGCTTACATGAAGTTCTTTGTTTAATCTAGTATTTTAATATTTATAGAAGTTTGAAGATGGTTATTTAATTGATTTGATTGCAAGACTGATTTTTAAGTAATTGTACTTCTTTTGTTTACTAGTTTGATGAATTTTTAAAGTCCTATTTCAGTTTGAATTTTTTTTAAAGTCTTGTGGTATTTCTATAAGCCATTTAAGATTTGATATTATATCATTACTGTAAGTTAAAGGCTTTAAATATTTTGTGGCTCTATAGTCCACAAGCTTTAAGAAATTGTGATATTTAATATTGGATAACTTGTTTTCTCTGTAATGTCTTATTGGTAAAATTCATATTGTATTATTTGATTAATGATGTAGTTTTGAAGATCTGAATAAATTTGCTCGTTTCATTTGATTAAGAATTCGGATTTATGATGTTTAAATTTATTGTTTACTCTTGATAATTTTGGGGGCAAATCTTGGCAGAATGGTAAGGTTACTCTTTGTGACCCATGATCTTTAGGCTTGAGTCACAAGAAATAGCCTCTTCATTGTGAGGGTAAGGTTGCATACCTTAGACTTTCCCAGATCTAGCGGAATGGTGAAAGCCTTGTACACTGAGCTAACCCCTAATTATTTAATAACTTTCTAACAATGATATTTTAAGTGTTGGCTTTGAAATTCAAAGTTTTGACATTGTAATTTAAAAGAGTAGTCAATTTGAAGTATATTTCAATTGAAAGTTATGTGTCAATAATTTAAGCAAAGTATGATATACACATTTCCATCAGATTTCTCGAAGTTTTACCACATATTTTTTTGTTTAAGTTATGGTTTTAGTATTGTAATTTAATTGGTGAGATCCTTATTTGTTTTGATTTTGATGTAAATGCTTAAGTTTATTTTCTTCAAGTTTCATGTCTCCTATTATAATTTGAATTTTCATTTCTTAGGTAAATGGATACTGAATTTTCTTAAAAGTAATTCATTTTAAGTTTTACATAGCATCAGAAGTTTTGTGTTTTAAGTTTTAGGATTCAGAATATTTTATCTGTTTAATTTGACCAGAATTTGGCTTTATGATAATTATGTTTTGCAATTGCAATATATTTATGAAATTTTAAGGACAATTGATTTTAATATTTTCTGATTTTATTGTTAATTTCGTTAGAGATTATTATGATATTTGTAAGTAATTCCAATGGTTCTTCAATTAGTTTTGATTATTTTGTCACTATTTTATGAGGTTTTCTAATTTTAAATTTTGAGAGTGTTATAAAGATTTAAATTGTTCACAATTTGTGGCATGAGACAAAGAATAAGTAGTCTTTGATGAGTCCATAACTTATCCTAGATTGGTTATGTTCATTATTTTCTACTTTGCCCTATGTTTTCTAATGCTGTCATATTTGTTGATGTTTTATACCTTCTTACTGATGTATCAAATTATGAATATTCTTATGATTAGTAATTTTTTCATCAGCTCAAACTGCTTCAAGCTTTTCTAAGATACTTGTTTTCGATTTAATTGTTGTACTTACAATTTTATGAGATTAACTTTATACAATTTTAACTGATTAAAAAATTTTGGATTTATGTAGGTGTATTTAAGATCCAAATTATTTACATATTTTAGGCATAAGACAAAGGCAGATAGCACTTGATGAGTTTATGACCCATCTTTTGATACTCATATCCATTATTTTCTATTGTGCTTTGTTGTTTCTGTGCTGCCATACTTTGTTGGTGTTCTTGTATTTCCTCCTGATTTAATCTATATTGTGAGCATTCTTCATCGATTTAGTCAGATTTAATATTTCTCTAAGATGTTTTAGACTTAGTAGAATAAAATTAAATGCTTTTGTAATTTTAATTAACTGATTTACATTGTTGAACATTGTTATCATAATTTTGTGATTTCAAAGCCAATATTTCCAAATCTACAACATGATTCTGAACCTTATATTTATTTTGTAGTTCATTGAAATTTCATCTACCTCTTATGTTTCAATACCATTTAAGATTATGTTATTTCTCTGTACGATTCCATAAGACCTTTATAAACCATTTCATGTTTTGTTTTAATAATGAGCTTATATGCTTCGAACCTTGTATTCAGTTCTACAATTGATATCAAGTATCTTTTGCATTCTACTAATATTTAACATATTATATTATTCTTTTCTATAGTTTCACAAGATCTATAGAAACAATTGATACTTGACTTTAATAGTGAATTTTATAAAATTACTTAAGATACTTGACAATTTAAGATTTTATTGACTATTCTATGAGGATTAATTTTATACAGTCTTAACTCATTAATGATTTTGAGTAGGACTTAATTTACCTTGATTTACATGTGATTGTTAATGTATAGTAAAACAGTTTGGAATTTTACACAAAGGTTATATATATTAAGTTCTTGAGTTCTAAATATGTTTCACATGAAGTGTTAATTATGAATTTGATTATCTAAATGAGTTATGACCATTAGAATTTTTAAATTGTTTTATATCGTTTCTCTTAAACAATATAAAGCTATATTTGGTTTCACTTAATTTTATCATGTTTTAGATTGGATCTTTTATTAGTGTATCTTATTTTCTCTCATTTTAATTTTATTTCAAACTTTTGAGAAAATAATGTTTAATGCATTTTAGAATTTTCAATTGTAATTTTATGTTGCTATTTCATATCATAACGTAGACTCATAACTATGATTGAAGTTTGAATGTGATTTACATATTGTGTAAATTAAAATGAAGAGATTTTAATTAGTTTTGATGGCCCTATAAACCCACAGGTCCCAGGATCAGTTATGATCAGAGTTTGTTTGATCTTGGCCAGTTGTTAGGTGATATTGACACATGGAATCATGACTGATACAGGATTGAATTTAATTATTTACGGTTCCCGTTATTTAATTGCATTTCACAAGTAGTTTTGATCAAAATTGAATTATTTCATTCCTACCTAATTTTATAATTGCAGGGACGCAATTATTTTTAGGGTGGAGGTTTGTAACATTCCAGTTTCACTGTTTTGCTATGTTGAAATGCATTAGCATTATTTTGGAAATTTTTTGTTAATTATTGTAGAATTTATTGAATTAATTGTGATTAATTTATATTTATTAATTGGATGAATTTGTCTATTTGTAATTTATCTCACATGTTTTAGATGTAAGAGTATTTTATATTTTGTTGTGGTGATTCTCCATTAATTATTATGGATTTTGTGAAACCCCGCTCCAATATCCCTAACACACCCTAACTAGTGAGCTTGATGTGTAGGAGAAGTTGGAGGAGCCCAAGCGGGAAGCTAGTCAAAGTGGTTAAGCCGTGAGCGCCAGTGACCTGTGAAGGTGAGTAATCTCTATTTGGTTAAATAAAATTTGTTATTGTAAGAAAAAAATGACAAAGTGTTTGTTGGTATTGTGCAATAGGAGGTGGAGTGGCAAAGGTGAAATAACTTGGTGTTTGCAAAAGAGGTAAGCAACACCACCCCTCCCTTGTTTTCAAATTTCGGCCAAAATTGCATGTTTTGATGAATTTTAGGGTTGAGATGTGAAAATGAGTCCTAGGGCAAATGGGAGGGATTTCATTGAGGGGTTTTGTAGGTACGTTTTGCTAGAATAGGTCTTATAGAGAGTTTATGTTTCAGATCGTTATAGAAGTGGGGTAAAGTGATTCCACCACTTCAATTTCCTTCCAAATAACTTATGGAAGTTGAATACAAGGACAAAAATTCAAATTGCATAAATTCAATAGGATTGAGGCATAGATTGCCAAGTGGGTCATGAAACGTAGAATTGCTAGAAAACCAAACCTTTACCAATGACCATCAATGTGAGTACACCACTCATGACCAAATGGGCTTCGGCCTGGTATCTTACACATAGAGTGAAGGGTAGTGGCCTGTTTTACATTTACACCACAATAAGGGCTTTGGCCCGTGGCTTGTACCAACATGAAACCAAAAAGGGCAGTGGCCCATGGTTATTGAAATTGAAAGGAGGGCAGTGGCCCCAATGACATTGAGATGTATTGAGCAGAGGGCAATGGCCCAAGATTGACTCGGGTAAGGCCATGGGCTTACCTTGAGCATTTTCCATGCTAGTGGCATGAGGTATTGATATGAGTAACTGACCAGTAAGTCTTGTTGTGTTGTGAGCAGTTCATCTCAGTTGGGGTAGTGGACCCTTATTCCTCCCAACTTGGAGATAGAGAACTAGCATCCTCCACTCAAGCTTGGATACTTGAATGTTATATTTGTGTTCTTTATTGTTACACTTGTTGTGAATTGGATAATGAACACATCAGCATAATGAACCCTTATGGTATGGATCCATAAATTAAAATGAGAATGTTTATATATGTTAGGTTTAGTTTGTTTTGGGTTTATTCCGTGTCAAAAAGGTCTTTTAAATATGGTCAATGTATTTAGGATAGGTTATAGGCATTACGGTCCAAACGGGGTTTTGATCGGAGTCAAATTGACAAAGTTATGACCAACGTTCGCTGAACGTTAGCTGAACGTTCGACCGTTGGTGACATACAGAGAAACTCGAGAGCAGCGTGAGCTGAATGTTCGACCGTTGGTGACACACAGAGAAACCCGAGAGTAGCGTGAGCTGAACGTTCGCTGAACATTCGACCGTTGGTGACACCCAGAGAAACCCGAGAGCAGCGTGAGCTGAACGTTAGCTGAATGTTCGACCGGTGGTGACACTCAGAGAAACCAGAGAGCAGCGTTCGCTGAGCGTTTTCTGACCGTTCGAACGAGAAGAAGAAAAGTGAGTTTTTGCCTTGAACGTTCGAGCCGCGTTCGCTGAACGTTCGAACATTCATTAACAAACTTCAGTTTTAGAAGTCCGATCTTTTCCAATTTGTTTCCTTTTCTTCTTCTACCTTCTCCCAATCTATTTAAGGAGTGTCTAGGTTATTGTGAGGGTTACCCAAGACGTTTTAAAGAACCCTAAAAACGTGTGCAAGAGTGAGAGATCTTCTTCCTCTTTCCTCTTCTTCTTTGAGCCATCAAAACCAGTCTTCTTCTTTCTTTTCTACCTTGGAGTTCCGGGTTGAAGAGTTTGCTCGTGGGAGTTCCTACGGTTGCTGAGCGAGTTCGTTTGGCACTTCACTAAGGAGATATTCAGAGTTCTGAATCGTTGCAAGGATGCAAATCTGAAGAGTTCTTCAGATATTTACATTGTGAGTCAGAGTCATTGTTGGGTCGTCTGAACCACTATTGTAAGTCTTCTTCTTATAGTGATTTCCAGAGGTGGCACCTAGTAGCCCGGAGGGTTTTTCTCTTTGAGAGTTCTCTTAGAGTTTTCCCTTCGTCACCAAATTGCTTGTGTTGTCTCTTCTCTATTTTGCAATTATGTGTGATGAATTGATATTTGTTCAGACTTGTGCATGCCTATTAATTAAGAACTTGTTTTTAATTGATAGATATTTTATTCCGCAATCGGTTTCACCTATTCACCCCCTCTAGGTGATTTAGAGTCTAAACTGTGTTTTTCAATATATATATGTATGCCATGGCCTGTTGTTCTTGATACTATTGTCTCACTATATGTTGATTCTATTGATTCCGGCTAGAGGCCGAGGTTTTATTGATTCCGGCTTGAGGCTGATGATTGTATTGAATTCCAGCACCAAGGGGAATCGGTGGCTAATGCCCAAGCTTCATCTGGATGCCCTACGCTAAGGGGAATCGGCGTTAGGATGCCCAATACTAAGGGGAATCGGGTTGGATGCCTAACCTATATGGGAAACCTATAGAGTTAAATGTAACCATGAGTATATATGTAAACATCCTAGATAATAAGTGATAATATTGATTACATGATTGCTATTAAATAGATTATCTGTACATCAAGGCACATGTAGGCGCAAATTGTATGACACTAAGATGCCGTGGATTTTGTATTATTAAGAACTACCCGCATGCCATGGTTTTATCGAGAGATATTGGCATAAACTGCGTTTTATCGAATCATGCATGTGTTGCTTACTGAGACATTCGTCTCACAGTTGCTTCTCATCTTATTTTTTAGATCCATCGAAGTCCGGTGTGAAGCACCAGACTGGGGATAGAGGCAAAGATAAAGCCTTTGGGTATTGAGAGGAATTCTGTAGGTCTTGGGTTTTTGTAAGACCCTGAATTTTGTGAGTATTTATTTATTTATTTAGTTATTTATTCTGATGTATAAACTGTGTTTATCAGGTTATTTTGTGGTTTGAGGGCTTAGCCCATACTCATATGTACAGGCGTTATATAGCCATTTTTCCGAAAAATCGTAGTATTCTCATTGGTATTATTAAGGTGTAGTTATGTGATTTTAACGCGAATAGATGCTGAACAGGTAGTGTCTTCCGTAGGCGAGCATGCATAGGATCAAGGAAATGGGAGAGTATTCGAGTGAGTATGTAACAAGTAAGTGGACTAAAATGGAAAGTAGGGTTCGGGTTTATGAGAATGCGCTTAGCATAATTTCGGCAACATTTTCGTTAACTCTGGACATAAGGAGAATTGGCGATTTCGGCTGGAGGGCGACTAGGGCTTTCGTTCGTGAAGAACCATATATCGCAAGTGCTGGAAGAAGGAGTTCGGAGCTGAATTTCCTTGGGTTATTTCCCTCTGCTCGAGAAGATTAGTTTCGATAGGTTTTTCATTCGCGCGCGTGGCCGAGAAGTGATCGGCCGGGGTTTTATCATTCGGGAATAAGCACAGGTGAGTAGCACTGTTTTACAACAGGGTTTTATGTTTCTCGAGCTTATTATGATGCATATTTTGTATATTGAGTGATGGTATGATGTTTTCTGGTTTTTCGGAAAGTTACATGAACAGAGTCTCCGGATTGAAGTTTTAATTGAAAATGAAAGTGTTTAGATTAATTTCAAATCTGGTTGGGAAGTCTTCTGGGAGTATTAGGAGTGTACTGGAGTAGTTACAGACCTTCACAAACCGGCCAGTCATGTAGATCTCAAAATAACAGAGAAATGAAAACTACAGGGGGTATCCGCTCACCTCGCGCTCACCGGCGTTCACCTCGGAGGTAGGCGCCCTGTTAAAAATGACCTACCGCCGATCCCGCGCCCACCTCGCGCTCATCTCGCGCGAAGTAGAAAACAAGGCGCTCATCTCGCGCGAATCCCGCGCCCACCTCACGCCCATCTCACGCCCATCTCGCGCTCACCTAGCGTCGGGTGAGCGGCAGGTCGCTTTTGCCCATTTTCTTCACCGCCGACCGGCGCTCACCTCGCGCCCACCTCGATAGGTGAGCGGCAGACCTATTTTGCTTACCGAAATGGAATTTCTGATTTGACCAAGAGTATTTGCACTTCTTAGGGGTTAAACCACTTCACTATTCACTTGGTTAGGAACCTGGGAAACCATTTTGCCTATGAAATTAATAGAGGAAAATTTTGTGAACATCTTATGAGTTTCAAGTTGGGTTTAGGTTACTTATGAGTATTGTGCCGGACACCGAACTAGTAAGAGTTACCAGTTACTTTTCCTTATTCTATACACTGCTTTGATTGAGAAGTTCTTGTATTTCTGGTTTCACTTGTTGGAAACTTTATACGTATTGAATGGTTTTCTTTGGTATGAATGGATTGAGTTTTACTTTCATATGACTTGTGTTATGGAAATGAGAAAGTACTGAATGTACTTGAGGCACTGCTTGGTCCAGAGGGACAGGTGATGAATTGTGATGAGTAATTACATGATGTAGAAATGAATGGTTTGTTTTGATATTGAAATCGAGATTATACGATGTTTACTGTTTTGGTCTAGCTTGTCCTGGATCCAGATGTTTAAGCTTAGTAATGTGATGTTATTGTTGGTTTTGGAATTGCATGGCCTTGTGTGTTGCCACGACCGGTGTAGAGCAGCCAGAAACCCTGAGTAGGCCTGGTTGTCAATGCAGAAACCCGGGGAGTAGGCCTGCATTGGATGACGAAACCCTGAGTAGGCCGTCATTTCAGAGTATCCGAAACCCTGAGTAGGCCGGAACTGTGTACATGGAGGTGTGGAGTGTCTACTTGGCATGTTTAATTTATCAACCAAACGATAGTCATGACATTGACCAATCGATGTGTTATTGTATTTAACTAAGATGTGATTTGTTTGATTTGAACTTGGGAAATTGATGTTGGCTGTTTAAACGTATTGTAGTGTTGTCGATGCATAGTTTTAAAATGTGATTCAACTATTTCTGCATGCATGTGCTACTCGCTGGGATATTCGTATCTCACTATGTTGTTGTTCTATTTTTTCAGATACTCGTGGTGAGGCGATTACTGGGGTAGATCCTGCTGAGGCATATAGGGAGGAAGACTACTATTACCTTCCTTAGACTTGTAGGTTATCTGTTCTGAATTTGAGAACTTGAATTAATTGAGATGTATTAAAGTAATTGGGGATGAACCATATGATTTCAGTTTAGCTTAAATGTTACAATTTTGCATAAATGGAAATGTGCACTCTGTTAGGTTATAGATGTATGATTATCCAGCGATCATAAATTGATTAACGATCCTTGCCTAACCTCCGTGAGACGTGTTATATCTTTAATGAACAACACGGATCCGGGGCGTTACAGTTTTATTCCTGTCCTACATGTATAGTTTCTTTTTGGATTGTACACCTTCAATTTGAGAGGAGTGATGTAGTCACCTGTCATTTGTAACCAAGCTCATGTATCTTATTACATCTTATATATATATATAGAACACACTTTTGATATGCACAACATAAATTGTCTTAATACTTGCACTCGTTAGGAAAAAGTTTTAAAATTCTCCGCATTTTATCAAGTAATTGGCCCACTTGCCACGGTCTGAGACGGGTCGGGCCTTGGAGGGGCAGACTTGGTTCCGAGTCGTTACAGATTTAATTGGTGATTTATTAGAGTTAATTTGAATTTTATGTTTTATCTACTAATATGTGCAATTATGCAATTGGTTGCTAATTTAGGGACTAATTTGATATTTTATTGGTGGAAAAGTATTAAATTATTTTAAGTTATTATTCTGCTAATTTTGGTATAAACATTATAATTATTTGTTTATATTTAAACAAGTGAAAAATTAGGGTTTGGTTAAGTATTGGTGCAGCACCTTTGAATTGTGTTGCTGATTTGGACTGTAGAGGACTTATAAGCAAAACTAGTTTTACGCTCTCTCTCTCTCTCTCTCTCTCTCTCTCTCTCTCTCTCTCTCTCTCTCTCTCTCTCTCTCCTTATCCACTCTTTTACCTATTTGATTGCTATATGATATGTATAAGTTTTCTAGAGTGTTGATATATAGAATCACTTTCAATGGGTTTGTAAAACCCTAGAATTTTAGGAAATTAAATAATTAAATAAAAATAAAATAACTGTAGGTGTTGTTAATTTATGCAAAGAATGGGAACCAGGGCCAACTTGAAGATGTTTCGATTGACCCCAATGCAAGTGGAGACTTAAACATAAGATAAGCTAGGGTTTTATGAAAATAATTAATAATTTCTCATTAATTTAAATTATGCAATTAATTTTAAAAGGTGTGCAAAAGTTTTAAAAATAAAATAAAAGGTTCAGTGTCGCCGAACCCAACAAGGATGGCTTGGGCGGCTAAGTTGTTTGGTAAGGGTTTAATGTTTGGTTTAAGGAGTCTAACCATGGATTTAAGGGGAAGGTTATTTAGGTAAATAGGTTTCTTTAGGGTTAAGTGGGTTGGCTGAAAACTTAAACACAATCACAAGAGAGATGTTCACGTTAGAAGAAGAAGAAGGTTGAAAGAGGGGTTGCCGCATACATCTTCTTCTCCATTTCAGGTTTGCCAAAAGTATTGATCTTGCTGGTTGGATTGGTTTGTGATTAGATTTGGAAAGAGAGAGGGAAAGCTGGTCGTTGGAAGGAGGAGGAAGAGAGAAAAAAAAAAAGGAGGAAGAAGCCATAGCCAACTACCCTTCTTCCCCAATTAGAATCATTTTCAATCATTGATACCTTTCTGGATGATGCGTGCTGATTAGACCTGAGAAGACGAGAGTATTAGTCGTGTGATCTATTAGGTATGGAAAAAGAAAAAAAATCTCAGATCTGGTGTGGGTTAAACATCAACTTGGCTTGGGCAGAATTTTTCTGGTTGTGATATTTTCAAAGTATTTTGATGGAATTAATCCTTCTTGAATACAGTTTAGATCGGCTCCACTATCAACTAATGCTACTGTTTGGAATTTAAATTCTTTATTGACTACTAGATTGACTATAACTATCCTTTTTCGATAATTGATTTTTGATATTAAATCTAAAAACTGTTCTTTTTCTTCGACTTCTTCAACATCTTGAGATGTAGATGCTTCGTCATCTTTTTCTTCTGGAATTTTTCTCATTTGATTGCAAGTTAAATGATTATGAATATTAATTTGAGCTTGTAAATTATTCGTTATGTTTTTTAATTCTTTTATATCTGATCTGATTTGATTAACTTCATACTTCAAATCTTGAATTGTTAAATCTTCTTTGGAGTCTTTTTTTGAATCTTTCCATAATTTCTTTAAAATTATATGGATTTTTGGTTTTATCAGCTATTTGTTTTTCTAAGTAATTTGTATTTGGTTTATTGAGTGATTGTTTTAATTTTTGTAATAATAATTTCTTTTCTTCTGGGTTTTGAATTTCATCAGCTAAGTCTAATAATAGATTCTGTTCCTTGTTTAACATATTAATGCTTGGTTTGTTACAACAATTTCCTATACATGGTTTAGGTTTATCATTTTCAGATTCTGACTCAGTGTCCGAATCTTGATCAGATTCTGAATTGCAATCATGTTCTTGAATTTGATTTATATGTCCATCACTTGATTGTTCATAATTAGTTTTTGATTGTTCTGGATCTGAATTGATTATAAATATTTTTTGCAATTGCCTTTTCAATTCATCTGTTATTTCTAATTCATTTATTTTTTGTTTTACTCTACATTTGTTTGCGACATGTCCTATTTTTCCACATTTATAACAAGTTTTATCTTTATTAAAATTTTTCGTAAATGACCTTGAAGATTTCTTTGATGAACCTGGTTTATCTTTGTCATCATTTTTTATTTCTTTTTTATGATGTTTATTAAATTTTTTGTATTTAGATCTATATGGCTTTGTTTTGTATGACTTGTAAGTCTTTTTTGATTTTGTTGAAGGTGTTTGTATTTTTTCGAAACCAAATTGTTCACAGAAACTTCCTAATTCTTTTCTTGTTGTTAAACTATCTTTTTTGAGCTTATTTTTTAATTGTATTTCCGTACAGATTGCTAAGGCTTCAGAGTTAATTGTAGAGATTAAATCTCCATATGTTAGTTTGTCGTATGGAATTGATCCTTTATATTGTTCTGCTAATTTTGATTTGATTTTTGCAGATAGTGCCTGAGGCAGTCCGGATAAGAATTTCTCTTTCTAGAAGGCTTGGCTACAATCTCCCCTTAATAGAACTTTGGACAAGAACATATCTTTGTACCATTTGAAGTCTTGTAATTTTCTACACCTGAGATTTAATAAAATCTCAGAAAAATTATCCTTAAGTTTTGATGGATCTCCTATGTACATTTTCATGATTGTATATATTAAAGTTTCTACTGGATTGGGTATTTCTTGATCTTCTCCAGTCTTAATTGGTTCTTCATTTTCATCTATTTTGACAGAATTTAAAATATTGACTCTTTCTATATCAGTAAGATAATTATCCCACCAATGTTTGAATTGACCTGTAAAACCAGCTATCAAAGCTTGGTGTAGCGCCCCAGATCCAGGTCTGCCCTATCATAGCACCAACCCGTACCCGAGACCTACTTATGGGCCCAATAGAACCGAATTAACACAATTAATCCTGGGAAATTACAAAGTAATTATCAGAGTGCATGACTAAAGAAGCATGGAATAAAAATTTCCATCTAATCAAAATGTCATCTGTACTATAATCTTCAAAACATGATATATATGTGAATAAAATACAACTAAGGCAACTAACCATTTACAATGATCTCTCCAAAATATATAGACATGTACAAAAGATATCTCCCAAGAGTATAAGTCCAAAAATAATAATTACATCTCATTTGCAACTCCCTAACCAAATACAACATCATAAAAAAAAGAGGCCTACTATGGGTAATCGTAGTAGTCCTCGGGTCTATAGTTTGGGTCTTCCTCAAACTCACCCCCAATACGCGGCTCACCAGGAGGATCTGAAAACAAATCCGGTAAAACAAAGCACGCATGAGACTTAAAGTCCTAGTAAGCAGCAAACATGCATGCATAGAAACAGTTTATGCAATTTTATAACCTTATGACAATATTCGCAATAGAAAGTACTGAATGTAAACAAAGCAATTCCATCGGATAAAAAGTGTAGTTCAGAGTCAAATATCTCAATCAAATCACACATGAAATCAGTTCCATAAAACAATCAAATATTGCAGACATGACTTAGCAGGACTCGTGGATTAGCGTGTCTGTAAATCGGGTTAACACCCTTAGTCGGTTTGCCACCTCACTACCCGTTGTCGAAGCCGCGCACGGTCATCGTACGAGTGGAGCACCCACGCATGGGCTGGCACGCTGCAACTCATCGGTCCCACACGAAAGCCTCACCGATCCCACACGGTGGTACGCATATGTGGCTCGGGGTGTTAACTTGACAAACCATCACTAATACACTAACTAGATTGACCATGGATCCATAACTGTCTCTATGCCCATTGGACTTAATACAAACTCACGATAAACCAGTAAAACAGTTTATGTAAAACCAATCTCATAAAAGCACCATTTGTCTGAAGTACAAAAACCATACCAAGTGAACCTCTTGTTTACCTTCATTTAAATCCCTAGGCCTCACTGCCTTTCGGGTTACCATGTGCTCTCGGCCCCTTTTTCAAGTCCACAAGAAGCCTCAGCTTCATCATTCAAATCACAAAAGAGTTCTCAACCTTGTTTCCATAAATCCAAATAAATCAAAAAGAATATCGTAAAACCCTCAAAACCCATTTTGGCTGAGTGGAGTAGTCTTAGGATCCCTACATAAGTCACCATACCAAAATTCAATGGATTCCGAGACAAAAAAAGTTTTGGACCTCAGAAAATATTCCAAGTCTGGTTAAAAACGTTGACTTTTTGATGTGGAATTTTTCTAGACAAATCTACAAAGAGTTTGGGGCTCAAATTCTGGTTGTAGTCTAGTGGAGGGTATACAAATCATCTCGAATTTTCTGGGATTCTGAATCACTCGTTTGGATATCAAACTCAAAAAGTGGCCATTTTTGAAAATCGGGGAAACTGGAAATTTAGGCACAAACTGAAAAGTTGACTTTTTATTGGTTGGGAATTGGGCCTTGAGAGTATTTTTATTGGTTCCAAATGGGGGGTAAAACCTTATTTACATGTAAAGACTTAAGTAAATTGAACAATAAATACACAGGACATTTACTTAAATATCTTTCATGGAATTAAGGGTGTTGTACAAGAGGCTTGGGTTGTTTGGGAAAGGGTTGGAGAGAAAGAGGGTGAAGAGTGCTCAAAAACAAGGTTCAACGTTCGGGCGTTAAAGGCATAGTCAAGGCAACGTTCGGGCGTTGGGGTAAAGACTGGGGTTAACGTTCGCGCGTTGAAGTTTAGAGTTCGTGTGCTAAAGGGTAAATCAAAGCCAGCGCGCGCGCGGTAAGCTCAACGTTCGCGCGCTAAGGTCGCGATTAACCCTGGGCGATTAATCCTAATTCGCGATTTACTTTAACAGAATCTGATTTTTGGGGGGTCTTGGCTCAGGATTAATCGCCAATCTCCAGGATTAATCGCCGGCTCGGGTTCTTACGAAATTTTGGCTATTTTCAACACACAACTCGTAGAAATCATTTTCAACCTTTCCAACATCAAAGTAGGTGATCACAAAACATCCCAACACATTTAAAAACATCTTCTGAAACAAAGATTCATCTCAAATCTACATGAACACAAATCAAACACATGAAACCTCATTCAAGACACAAATCTTAAACCCTAATATAAAATAGGATCAATAGAGTTGGAAGTCCATGGCAAATCAATAGAAAAATAACCAAGATCATCATACAATCAAAACCCTACGAATTTTATAAATCAAAACCATCATGCAAGATCATTTCATCAAATAAACCAAACCCTAGAGAGAGAATACGAAAGTTGGTAATTCATTTTGTTTGGAAGGGTTTGCTACTTACTTGTTAATAGAGAAGCAACCTCCTCTCCTAGCTCTCCTCTTCTTCTCCTTCTTCTTAAAGCTTTGAAGCAAGCTCCCACAACTCTCTCTTTTGTTCTATACGATCAAGACAAGAGGAAGTGTTCTCAAAACACTTAATTAGAAATTAGGGCATCCTTTTATATGTCCAAGTTTTGGGTCTTTCAAATCTGCCCCTAAACAAGGCTTTTATTCAACTAAACCCTAGGGTGTACCTAAGGCATACCGGGGGTACCTTAGTGTTATTCGAGTGGGGTATCTTAGTGTTAAGTGGGGTGTTTGCCTTAGCTACTTCAAAAGGCATGCTTTAGAAATGCTTGAGAGATGTACCTCAGTTAACACAGAAGGGTACCTCAGTTATACGAGGGGTACTTTAGTTATTTGAGGAGGTACCTTGATGTTTCAAAGGATTTACCTTAGTTATATGAGAGGGGTACCTTAGCTATATAAGGGGTTATACCTTAGGCAAAACAATGGGGGTTACCTTACTTATATAGGGGTTACTTTAGTTATACAAAGGGGGTACTTTGGCTATATAGGGGGTGTAACCTAGGTAAAACAGTGGGAGTACCTTACTTATATGAGAGGAGTACCTCTAGGAAATACAAGGGGTGTACCCTAGGTAATATAGGGGATGTACCTTAGGTATGTTGGAGGTACTTTAGTTATATAAAGGGGGTACCTCTAGCTGTATAAGAGAATGTACCTTAGCTAAACGAGAGGGGGGGGGGGGTACTTCAAGTAAAACAGTAGGGTACCTTAGTTAAAATGAAGGGATACCTTAGGTAATACAAGTGAGGTACCTTAGGTACAATTAGGGGGGTACTTTAGGTATTCGAATGGGGTACCTTGAGCAAAACAGTGGGATACCTTAACCAATAGGAGTGAGGTGCCTTAGGTAATATAAGGGGGTATTTTAGCTATACATGTGGGGTACCTTAGGCAAACACAAAAGGATACCTTAGGCAAACACAGGGGTACCTTAGGCAAACACAAGGGGATACCTTAGGTAAACATAGGGGTACCTTAGGCAAACACAAGAGGATACCTTAGGTAAACACAGGGGTACCTTAGGCAATTAAAGTAGGGTACCCTAGGGATACAAGTGGGGTTATTTGGGTATTCTTGGGAGATACTTAAGGTACACTTGAGAGGTACCTTGGGCATTCTTAAGAGTTACTTTGAGTATTCTTAGGGGATAATTTGGGTACACTTGGGAGGTACCTTAGGTACTCTTAGGAGTTACTTTAAGTATTCTTGGGAGTATTTTGGGGTATACATGGGTATACACTAGTGTTATTCGGGAGGGTACCTGGGGTAAACTTTAGGGTACCATGGGTATACTTAGGAATTACTCTAGGTACACATAAGTCTAACTTTTCAGAATTTGATTTCCAATTCATTTAAGCTAATTGGAGGGTATCTTAGACAATTGGAATTGAGAACTAACATTGATTAAATTTTCCTTAATAACCTTCATACAGTTCAATTGATTTCTCTAAATCCTCAAGAATAATCCACATTTACCTCATCTTCATAACACAATTACTTAATTAATCTAATAATCACACTTTAGATAATTAATATTAATAATTAAGATATAATCCGGGTTGGGGTTTTACATTGGGCTATAGCTTGTTCAGGCACACCTTCTTGTTTGATTTTGTAAGCTGTACTAACCATTTTCATGTGTTGTAATGTTTCAATAATTAAATGTTCTGATTTACCGTCAATGTTCCATTCATAAATTGTGTTTGGATGGAATGAGGCTTGGGTAAATTGGTTCTTTTCTTCTAATTGCATGTCAGGAAAGCTTGGTCTAGGATAATAATTCCTAGTGTTTTTCCAGTTCATTTTATTGATTTCTAAATTATTGGATTTTTCTATCATAATACAATCCTTTTGCCTATCACTTATTTCTGGTCTATTTCTCAAAGATTGAGTTCTTGGAGATTCTTGAGTGTCTGGAATTATTGTATTTTCTACTAAAAGTTCTCTAAGTCTATTGTCTATTTCTTGGTCAAATTCTCTAATATCTAATTGCTTAGCTAATTGTTTTGGAATTTTACTTGTTTTAAAGATTGGTGTATCTTTTGACATTGAAGGTATTTTAATTTCCTGTTTTTGGACTATTGTTTCTATTCTATTAACTTGTTTGCCTATTGTTTGTAAACATTTATTTGTAAAGTTGTTTTGTTCTATTATTTTGTTTAAATTTTTATTTGTGATTTGTGGATCTTTTTCATTATTTCTAATTTTGTACGGTGCAGCTATAATTTCTGTTTTATCAATATTAAATTTAATTTGTTCATGTGGAGGATGTACAGAAGTGACACATTTGCCATCTGTACAATTCCATATTTTTGTTGGTTTTTCTAAGACTGATATATCAAAATTGAACCAGTCAAAGAAATACACGTTTGATTGTATAATATTTAAAAATTTATAGTATTTTGTTTTAATTTGTTTTCTTTGTTCTTTTGAGTAATTTTTGAAGAATTGATTTCTTTTTGATTTATTGTTTTCAGAATAAAAATCTTTTCTTAAAAATTCTTTATCAATTGTAAATTGTTTTCCATTACTACACAACTAGGATGAGGATCTTGCATTTGAGAGTAAGTGGGGGAAAGATTTTGTTCTTCTGATTCTTTATCTGTTTCCTCGGGTTCAGGTTCTTGAGTTTGTTTATAGATCGGTTTTACAATGTTTGCCCTATTCCTAATACTTGTTAAATCTATTGTTGAAGGAATTGATGAGCACGATCTTCTAGAACTAGAAAAATATGGATTTCTATTTCCTAAAGGATTTTGACTACTTTGTCCTATTTCTAAATTCCTAAGGTTTAACTTAGTTGTTCTATCTGAGAATTTGATTTCTACACTACCATCTTCATGTTGTATAATTTGTTCTAATTTTTTGTTTTCTTTCTTGGGAGGAGGAATTGCTAATTGAATATCCCATTCATTAGGTAGCCTAACTTCATTCCATTTAATTGTCTTTGGGACTATGACGTTGGAATGTTGGTGATTTGTTTGAAGGATAAGCGTTTCTCCTTTGGGGCTTGTGATCCTTACTAATGGATCAGCCATTGTGGACATTACTTTGTAATGTATTCTATATATCATAGCAAAAGGGAGTGATCCCGGTAGCATATCATATCCTGATGACTTAAGGTTTAAGACTAAAGATTGAAGAATTCCTGGATCTGTAAGAGATATAGAAAATTTGGGAAATAATTAAAGTAAATTGGACCATTATATAAGCTTGATTCTATTATTCCTAAGAGGGAATCATTGAATTGATTGTGTCTACAGTCTCTAAGACATAATAAGATTGTAGTGTTCAATCCTTGTCTTATTAGTGGTTTAATTGCAACTTGTACCATTCCTATGTGAATGTAATTGTATTTTTGTCTATGTTTCTCTAATGTTTGTTGACTTAAAGGATTGATTTTTTCGTGTTCATTAGTTAATGAGATTGTTTGTTCTACTGTTTTGATTGAATAATCTGAAATGAATTTAAAACTTCCTTTTTTGTAAACTTGATCTATGGGTACTCTGGGAATTGTCCAATTATTGAGATCTTTTTCTATATTTGTTAAGTTATTTTCTTCTACGTTTAAGGTTTGACCTAAATTAAGCGTTCTTTGAGACATTGTTCTCTTTAGATAATTCATAAGGGTATTTTGGTCATTTAACTTCTACCTTAGTTATCAGTATCCTTCCCATCAAACTGTCAACGTTTTACGCCGAAAATGGCCTTAACCACACAGAATGGCCTTAAATGGCCACGCGACTTGGGTCATGCAAGGAGTCCAGATACTTCAAACTAAAATATGATTAAATAATTTTTTATACCTTTACTTATTATCCTTGGGAAAAAAATGGCTCTAATACCAAGGATAATAAGTAAAGGTATATATATAAAGAAAATGATGTGAGAGAGGGTCTCAACAAAATGACTTGTACAATAGTGTATCTTGACTTGTATAGTTATAAAATAACCAGTACCATTCAATCAAATCATATATATATATATATATATATATTATATGTGCCTATAGAGAGACTGGTATATCTTTACGAAATGACTTGTACAATTTTATGTACGACCTAATCAAATGACTTGTACTTTCATTCAATTGACTTGTACATAAATATACCCTAACTTATATGCCAATATAACCTTATACTCCTTTATCAAATGACTTGTATAATGATATGTACTGACTTGTACCTTTATAAGAGTACATGTACCACTCAATTAAATGATTTGTACCTTCTATCAATTGACTTGTACAACTATATATACTAATTTGTATGCCTATACAGACTTATATCCCTCTATCAAATGACTTGTACAATGCTAAGTACTGACTTGTACATTTATAAGGGAACCTGCATTATTTTATCAAATGACTTGTACCTTCTACCAATTGACTTGTACAACAATATGTACTAACTTGTATGCCTAAATAGACTTATACCTCTCTATCAAATGACTTGTACGATACAACGTACTGACTTGTACAGATATAGGGCGACTTTTACCAATCAATCAAATGACTTGTACCTTTTATCGATTAACTTGTATAACAATATACACTAACTTGTATGCTTATATAGACTTATATCCCTCTATTAAATGACTTGTACAATGCTATGTACAGACTTGTACATTTATAGGTGGACCTTTAGCACTCAATTAAATGACTTGTATCTTTTATCAATTGACTTGTACAATAATATATACTAACTTGTATGCCTATATAGACTTAAACCCCTCTATCAAATGACTTATACAATGCTATGCATAGACTTATACATTTATAGGGAGACCTTTAGCACTCAATAAAATGACTTGTATCTTTTATCAATTGACTTGTAACACAATATACATTAAATTGTACATATATATAGATTTATACCCCTCTATCAAATGACTTGTACAATGCTAAGTATTGGCTTGGACATTTATAGGAGAACCTGTACAACTTAATCAAATGATTTGTACATTCTATCAATTGACTTATATAACAATATATACTAACTTGTATGACTAAATAAACTTATACATCTCTATCAAATGACTTGTATAATACAGTGTACCGACTTGTACCTTTATAGGGGTACCTAGACCACTCAATTACATGACTTGTATCTTCTATCAATTGACTTGTACAACAATATACACTAACTTATATGATTATATAGACTTACACCCCCTCTATTAAATGATTTGTACAATGCTAAGTACTGACTTATAAATTTATAGGAGGACCCGTACAATTCAATCAAATGACTTGTACCTTTTACCAATTGACTTGTACAATAATATATACTAACTTGTATACCTAAATAGACTTATACCTTTCTATCAAATTATTTGTACAATACAATGTACTAACTTGTATCTTTATAGGAGTACAGGTACCACTCAATTACATGACTTATACCTTTTATCGATTGACTTGTACAACAATATACACTAAATTGTATGCTTATTTAAACTTATACCTCTCTATCAAAACTTGTACAATATTATGTACAGACTTGTATCTTTATAAGGGGACCTGTACCACTCAATCAAATGTATTGTACCTTTTATCAATTAACGTGTACAATAATATATACTAACTTGTATGCCTGTATAAACTTATATCTTTCTATCAAATGACTTGTATAATACAATGTACCGACTTTTACTACTATAAGGCCACTTGCATGAATCAATCAAATGACTTGTACAACAATTATACGTTAACTTATATGCCTATATCTCCCTATTAAATGACTTTTACAATGCTATATACAGACATGTACACTTATAGGTGTAGACACTCCAAAATTGCACAATTTTTGATAAATCTTGAAGGAAAGAAATATTTTATTGGAATTTTCAATTCTTAGCATTGGGTTTGAAATCCTTAACCCATTTGAATCCAAAACCACAAAGGAAAAGGCCCAAATTCAATCTATTGCGCAAAGTCAAACTTTTCCGGTTGAATTTTGTTGACTTTTGACCTCAAAAAATGAAATATTTTTTAAGGCAAGATTTCAAGATAATTTTTCCCAGTAAGCAAGTTTTAGCAACGTTATTGCATAAATGAATTTTTTGAGCATTTAAATCTTGACAAATACCTTGGTATTAACATGTTGAATCTTTTTATCGGACCTGAAAAACCGGAATTTAGCCCTGAATTGGAAAGTTGACTTTTTATTCACTTGGAATTTGGGTCTTGAACTATTTTTAATGGATTCAAATTTTGGGGGGGGGGGGGGGGGGGGGAGGGTGTCTGCTTATTTACATGTAATATCTTAAGTAAATGGAGATTTAAAAATACGAGGACATTTACTTAAATAATATTATATGTAAATAAATATTGCTTGTGCAGGTAGGGGTCAAGGCTGTACAATGGTGTGCTGCCCGCACTTATATTGCGGTTTTATTTTGTCCGCATATTGTTTTCGGACGGAGCTTGTCCGCACTGTAAGTGCAGTTTGGTCTTGTCCGCATATATAGTGCCGACTAAACATGATCGCATTGTATATGCGGACATGTAACGCTCCAAACCTGGGTAATTGCAAACCGACACTTGACTCGAATCTGGTTCGCTACTATAACAACACGAATCCAGTTTAACAACTGAATTCGAGTTGCTACTGGGCCCATATAAAAAAATCATCATAATAAACCAGACTAGAACAATCAAATAATCCATTTATTAATAACTATCAGAGTGCGGAAACATAATGTGTGGAAGTGTAAACGTAACATCATAAATATGAAATAAAGTAAATAAAACCATCCAATCCAATAATCAAGTCTGGTATCAATCGATTACTAAATCTCTCAATCTCTCAGATACATCAAAACCAAATAAATAGAATAAACTATCAAATAATCTCATAAAAATCATCTCTCATCAACCTCAGATCAAATCTGGGTAATAAAACTCCTCCGACGAATAGTAAACAAGATCACCCTGGAAATCACCATTATGATCCCCCTCTCGTGTATCAGTTGAAAAATAAGAAAAGAAGTAGGGTGAGATACGAATATCTCAGTAGTTAACACATGCATGCTATAAACAGTTCATATAGATGAAAATAGATATTCATGCACGATTAAGCATTTACGGATAATTAGGCTCGATAAACATTCGTAACAAATATGAAATACAAAACAGCATGTAAACAATTTTTAAGAATCAGAGAATAGTATCATTTATATCAAGAAATAAGATCTAGAATACAACAGCATAATCCAAGTAAAACCGAGATGTACTAAACAGTCGCATCCAAACATAATATATCAACTACATGCTTCCAGCATGTGACAAGATAATAAGAACCAGTGATCATGATTTCAATGTCATTGTAGGACGCGCAAATAAAGATACACGTTTGAGATGACTTTCAACCATATGCTATACCACCGTGCGGCTTAAGGGTGACGCTAATAAGGAACTCAAACTCGAGACATCTCCTTAGATAAGAGCCATAGTCATCGACTTATTGCACACGACTCAACCGAGTTGGCATGAACCACCAGCATGCAGCACCGAAATCAATACATGGAAATGACCACTGATCTACATGTACAGGGAATCACTAGCGACGCATCGGGGTGTCCCTCCAGACATAGGACCCTCTAGTGTAACCTAACTTGCAAAGGAAGTGCGCTCGCACAAGGGAGTAACTCAACCCAAATGAAATATCCCTTAGCTATCTAGCCAAAACTATGGATCCATAACTAGCTATGCCCACTAGACACCAAAAATCCCTAAGGACTAATATTTCTGTAAGTAATAGTGCCTAGGGGCATATAAAGGTTAAATTTGTAATTTCTCTCAATATTGGGTTATCTGGGTTGAAATTCTGATCTGGAAATTCAGTATTTAAAAATCTAGTTTATATTATAAATTTAAATGTCTCATAGTTATTTATTCCAAATTTATAAGTCTATTCATCATAAACTTTGATTTTCTCATTAATTACAAAGCTCAGCAACTAATACCCTAAATAACTCCCTATTTTTATTTTTCTATAAAACAAGTATTTGGTAATTTATTTTGGTCTTAAAACACCTTATTTAATTATTAAAATTGATTAAAAATGGTTTGGAATTAAATTTGGAAAAATTGGATTTTTTTTCACTTTGCGCTCAGGGACGCTGTGAGACATGGGAAAAAATCAATCTAATGATTTCCTCTATCATCACACGGGATCATATAAAACAAAGAGTCGCCACCATTCAATTTAGGTGTGAATGGACACCAAAATATCAAATAAGCACAAAAGGCAATTTTAGGGCAAAATATCCCTCCTAAGAAAAACAACCAGAGATGGGTAAGGGGATTAAGTTATGAACAGGGGAAGGTGTTAGGCACCCCTATTCATCCACACAAGGTGGTTGCCAGGCATTGTTCATTTTAAAATAAAGGAAAAAGCTTGCTATAAAAAATCAGGAAAATCACAAAAAAGGCACACTTGTATGGTTTTTTTCATGTGAATAGTTTGATTGATCCAGAACTATCAAATATGATCATACCATTCCTAGGGTTTCATGATCAAAACAAAATTGAGATAAAATCAAATAAAATCAATTTAAAGTGAAAAATCCAAAAATCTGGCTTCAAGTCAAATTCTAGAAGTCTAGAAAAATATGATTTTTATAAAATATTTCAAAATTGAACTTGAATAATCCAGGACATAGATAAAGCCCAAATTTCACATTAAATCCAAAAATAAAAACCAAAAAGACCCACGTTGATGAAAAACACCAAAAGGGGAGAACTTAGACCGTAGGGCCTTCTCTCAATAATGAAAATAATTTAAAAACCATATCATGAAACCCTAGAATTTATTTTCAGGCTTCTGGATTCAGATCTACCATATTGATCATGATAGATCCAAGATCCTAGCCTAAAATCGCAAAAATCACGAAAACAGTGCTGTAGGTGCAAAAGTGACAAAAATCCAAATTTTATCAAAAAACGGGGATCTCATACTATAAACATCATGGATTCATGTTATTCATTTAGATATATCATAAAAAGCATTAAAACATGATCAGGATATTCAAAACAGCCACATCTCACAAATTAGAGCACATGGGGGTCTACCCTACGGATCCACCTGTTCCCCTTTCCCCTAGTTCTCTCTTCACGTTTTACGGCTAGAGAGACTCTTGAGGTACTTAGAGATAGGTTTGGTTACACAAACACAATCACAGGCTTTATTCTAGAAAAAAGAAAAAAAATAGATATGGGGTTCTATTCTAGGGATCCACCTGTTCCCCTTTCCCCTAGTTCTCTCTTCACGTTTTACGCTAGAGAGACCCTTGAGGTACTTGGAGACAAGTTTAGGGATACAAAATAAATATGGCCTTATTCTACAGCAATAGAGATGATCCTATTACTTCTAGAATTGAAGACAGAAAATAAAAAAAGATAGGGGACTTACCTGGATTGAGCAGGCAGGCAGCAGGAGTTCTTTCTCTTCTCTTGGAGCTTCTTAGAATTCCTTGGACTCAAAATTTCGTGGCCCTAAGCTAGAGGAATGAGCCTCTATTTATAGACACACTCAGGGGCATGGTTGGTCTAAAAGGATATAGCCTGATCCTCAGGATAGAGAGAAAGTTGGAGATAATGCCCATCCATAGCCAACCAAGGTGGCCTCAGCGAATAAAAGACATAATCCGCTCGTTTAAAGGTATATTGGACTTCAAATAAAGCTCGGAAATCGAGAGGAGGACAAAACTTGCACGTGTCTTTAATGCCCGTAAATACACTACGGTCCAATGGGGACCGTATAGATACTACGGACGCGCCTGTTCGTAGATAATTTGCGGGCGCGATGAGCCCGTGAAGGAAATACGGGCAAAGCCTGTTCATTCTATTTTTAGGCTTTTTTGACCTGTTTTAAGCTCTAATTACATGTTTTTAATATTTTCTCATTTGGCAGTGCAATTTGGGGTGTCTACAGCTGCCCCCTCTTTGCTGGTAATTGGAATCAATTACAAGCAGAGAGCAAAAAGACCCGCCAATTGCACTTTCTGAGATTTTTGTATAATCAATTGCACTTTGCAAGGATTAAAGGGATGATTTTTGAAAAAAAATTGATTGTGGAAGATTTGCTAAGAAATCCCTCAGCTTAAGGGCCAAATCCTCCTCTCTCTTCTCACTGAGCACTTGTGGGCTATGAAGTGAGATTTGAGACAAAATTTTTAAACAAAAGTGGGTAATGTGGCAATCCTTGCAACTTACAACTAATACAAACATTAATCTCCTAAAAATTGTGAGAAAATGATAAAATACGCAATTTATGGCTTTGCCCGTATTTGGCTTACGGACATACCTGCCCGTAGAAAGTTCACGGGCGACTGAGACCGTAGTACTTTCACGGGCGTTTGATGCCCGTACTGATTTTACGGATTTTGGACTCCTTCTTAAGCTTGCGAACGCGACCATTTCTCCTCTGCTCGCACTGTGCCCTAATTTCTTCTCGACCGTATCCTCTTCTACGGTTATTCCTCTTCTTCTTCACTAGTCCGATTCCTCCTGTTGTTCTTTGGCGACTTTCTCCCACCGGCGACGACTTGCTTACTCCGGCGATTTCTAAGTTCTCCGGCGACTGTTCCCATTTCTTCTTCTTCCATTGCCGTGACTGTGTCTTAGCTTCGGGTGTGCTTCGAATCATCCCAAACGACCGGGAATTATCCTTGAAGCTCTGGTGGAGTAAGATTTAACTTGCAAAACTTTCTCATTTCAATCGAGATAGGTAAGTGGCCGAACCTCACTTCATGTTTATGGTATTCTCTTTTTGGCCGAATGTGAATTCGTGATTTGTACAAACTCCTGGTTTCTGATTGAATGTATGATAAGTTCTTGAATATTCTCAACTGTTGATTTGATTAATGGTTCAGTATTGCTTTGATTTTTATGCTTCTGTTGCATCCGAAAACTGGTGCCTTAGGTGCTTGCATGTCCATGCATTTCTTCTAGCAGATTGAATGAGCAACTTCCCAAACGTCTGGATTTTATTCATGGATGTACCCAGCTGTCCGAACTGATATTTGCAGTTTTGCTTTGTTGTATGCTCTAGATTCCCTTGATCATCATGGAACAATTTATCTTTGTCATTAGCTCATCCTCATTTAGCATATTGTTTGCATCTGTTTATGCCTTCATCCTGGTGTTCTTATTATAGTAAATGCAAACCAATGCATGATTTTTGCTTTGAAAACCTTAGCTTGAGTCAAATACTCGTGGGTTTAATACGAACTGATTCTTGACTGGATTCGATGTTGATCATCTTGTTCAACTGTCTTGGCATGAATACAATAGACTTTTAACTTTGCCTTTCTTGTGTTACTTCAGTCTCAATACAAGTATGCTTGAACTTTTATCCTGAAACCAAGTAAATTTAGATGGTTAGGTTTCTTTAGAAAATCCAAAAGAGGAAATTAAGATCAACTCTTAACACATATTTTTTCTTTTTCATATAAAGAGAATATATAGGAAGCCTAAAACTTCCTATATATAATTTTTATATATTTTCCTGATTAAGATCACACTAAAATTTCCAAACAGAAAATTAAACTCCTTCAGTTGACTTCTGATTTTGATTGGGAGTTTTTGAAGCACTTTTTCCCTTCTCCATTTTTCTTTTTCCCTGTCAATCAATTAAACCCGGTTAGAATTTAAATAATTAATCATCTCCCTGATTTGAACCGTAGATGGCCCGCCTTAGATCGGCTTCTCGAGATCCTGCAGATGAGCCTTCCTCCTCGAGGGTTAGGCGAGATCCTGCTGATGTGGCCTCGTCTTCGAGGGCCGAGAGGGATTCTGATTCTGATATCCCAGATTTCCCTTCTGGGGATTCGCGTGAGGCAACCCCAGAGGTATACTCTAACCTTTCTGCAATTTCCTATCCTTTCCCAAAATACATCTTCCTGATACTTCCATTATTTTCTTTTAGCCGGCTGTTGAGGCTTCTGGCAGAGATAGGAGCCGTAGCAGACGCAGAGCTGGAGGCAGAGATGGAGGCCATGATGAGGGCCATAGAGGAGGCCGCAGAGGGAGCCGTGGCAGAGATGAGGCCAGGACCAGGGTTGAGATCCCTGAGGAGGTGGCTGCCCAGATTAGGGACACCGATCTTCTGCATGGTTTGAGGACTCATCCCTCAGCGTGCGTTAGGGCGGATATCCCTTTGGAGTATCCGATGTCCCACTATAGAGGGAGCTGGGCTAGCTTTACTAAATTTTTGAGAGCTTGCAGTTCGGCCTATCGTCGGGAGCTAGGATTGTACGGTTTTGGTATGTTTATCACCATCCCGGACGTTCGCTTGGATCGAGCCCTCATTGCAGCATTATTGGAGAGGTTTTTCCCAGAGACCTTGAGCTTCCACTTCCCAGATATTGAGATTGGGATCCGGCCTTCTGATTTCACGCTCATCACCGGGATTAGGATGATCGGTGATGTTATTCCTGAGATGACGATGCCAGAGGCTGATGAGATCGCTGGTTATCTTGGATATATTGTGCTGCCTCTAGAGGCCTGGGATCGGGGGAGAGCTAGATTGTCTCTGACATGGTTGAGAGAGACTTTCAGGAGGAGGCAGTTTGGCCAGCTTGCTGCCGGTGACCATGTTTTCCCATTTGCTTTCCGATTCCTCTTTCTATATATGATGGGATCCTGCTTCTTCCCAGAGGACACGACTTCAGTTAGTCCTCACTTCTTGAGTCTTCTGGGAGATCTGCAGCGGGCGAGGAGGTATGCCTGGGGCCCGCTCATATTTGGTACTATTCTGGCTGGCCTGCGCCGATCAGTGAGCGGCCTCTCTACCTCCAGAGGGGCTGGAGTTGGGTGCAGGTTCTTCTGGCCCTTTTTGCAGGTGAACCTTATTTCCCTTCTTTTTATTTATCTCTTTCTTTTTATCTCTCCTTTTATATTCTTCTGACTATTTTCTTCTTTCTTGCAGTTTTTTGCTAGGGTTTATATTCCCTATTTCCGCCCTACCTCTACGATGCCTGAGGAGACGTATCCCATGGCACTTAGATGGTGTCATGTAGAGCATGACTCTGAAAAGAGTCGTCCCAGGTCCGCCCGGGCCCACTTAGACAGGTTATACCGGTCTGAGGTAATCTTCTTTAATTCCTCTACTTCTTCTTTTCTTTTCTTCCTGGATCGCATATCTGATGTCCTGTTCTGTTTTTCAGCTATTTGTCCCCCGGATGGAGGACATTCATGAGGTGCTGGCCCTGCAGGCTGTGAGAGATGATGCATTTGTCCCTGACCAGAGACGACAGAGATACCAGTTCTTTATTGGTCAGCTGGGCAGCATCTGGTATTGCGGCGAGCGCTTCTTTTTTCAGCATGTGGGAGAGCCACGGATTCCTGCCATCCCGCCAGATACTACTCCTTTCTATCCTCATATGCCTGTTGATCCTGCCCAGTTCTTAGATTGGATTGAGGCAGAGACATTATTAGAGGAGGGTGACTATGATGCCTGGTTCAGGCGAGCTTCTGTTGGGTGCCTCATGTCACCCATGCCTGTCCGTGGCGGAGTCACGGAGATAGGAGGGGTAGTGATTAGGGCCTACGACACCACGGTATGCCTTCTTCCTTCTCTGATCTTTTATTTCCATTTCATTAGCATTTTTTCTGACTTCTTTCTTTGCTATTTCAGGAGGCTCAGTTGGCAGAGATCAGGTCTCGCTATGCTGATTTAGAGCGCCAGCGTGATGCAGCGATCGCTGAGCGGGACGCCCTCTATATCACTATTTCCGATCTCCGGGGCAGCTAGCCAGAGCCCAGGGCCAGGAGGGTCCATCTGATGCACAGGACCAGGCGGGTCCGTCTGATACTCAGGTTAATTTCTTCTTTTATTTCCATTCCTGCTTTTGTATTAGCCTATCTTGTTCTGACTGAATTTTTTTCTTAGTTTCAGGAGTACACAGCTGGCCCCTCTTCACCTGCTTCACCCATGCCTATGCATTTCCGGGATGAGGTGTTTTCTGTGGCACGGGTGGAGTTTGTGACGTCTCCCAGTCCAGTAGAGGTTCCTGCAGCAGAGCCCGAGGTCGAGGCTGATATTGTACCTGCTGCTGAGGACGTGCCAGAGTCTGCTCCAGTAGCTGAGACTGCTCCTGCTGCATCTGCTGATATAGATATAGATTCGGCTATGGACGCCGCTGGGGTAGAGCCTACCGTGGAGACTGCAGTGATGGAGGAGGCTACAGCTGATCCTGTAGAGCCCGAGGTGGAGATGACTGCTACTGAGCCTGTGGAGCCAGAGGTTGAGGTACCTGGGACATCTGCTCCTGCTGGTCCTGCTATGGAGGCTGTAGAGGAGACGCCTGCTGTTGTTGATCCCTCTGCGGATTCTTCCCGTACAGAGTCTGATCCCGATTCTACGGGATATGTAGATACTTCAGGGTACGTCCCTCCTGATCATCCCACTGCTGGCCTTGTGCCTTTATATATGTGGCATGATATTCAGTCTGTTTTGAGCAGGATGACGCGTAGCACAGCCCGTAATATTGTGCGGCATGTCTTTGAGCGCAGGCAATCTATAGGCCGTGGTCGAGGCAGAGGACGAGGCCGTGGCCGTAGGGGTGGACCTGCATGGCCATTAGATTAGGATTCTTCCATGTACCTTTGTATTTTTTGGCAAAAGTGATGTAAACATTCATATATATAAAAGAAGTTTGATTTATTTCCATTTGTGTTCTTTCTTCTTTATTTACAGTATTTATTACCTGATGAATGTTAAACAGGGACAGGTGCAGCTTAGGAAAACCAAGGAAATTAAAAATTCCCACTTTTTTGCATTTTTTTGAAGGAACCGTACTTATACTACGAGCAGGCTGTGCCCGTAAAGTTATTACGGGCGTGCTTTGCCCGTGAAGTTTTCACGGTCCGGCGTGTCCGTAATTCCTATACGGGCGAGCCTTGCCCGTAATATAATTACGGAATTTACTGCCTTACGATTTTTTCTATATAAACTCCTAGGGAACATCATTGTGACACTTTTATTAATTGAAAAACTCCCTGAGCACGTCTTTTCTCGCTTTCCTTGGCTTCTTTGGCGCTTCCATGGCTTCCCCTACGCCGCTTTCTCCTGCTGTTGAATCTCCTCCTGCAAGACAACCTGTTAGATCAAAACCTCCTAATCTTACCAGGTACAATATTGTGGATTCCTTTTATGATAGATGGGTTAACTCCATGACCCTTGATGAGGAGATTCGTTGGGATTCCATCCACTTAGGGCACATCCTACACCTCCCTAAAATTCCCTTTAAGTGGGAAATCATTGAAGCTTTGATAGGCCACTGGGTACCTGAGCTGAATCTCTTCCGTTTTGATGACAAAGAGATGACTCCCACCATAGAAGAGATTGAAACCATCCTTGGCCTTAGATTTTCTGAAAAAGTTGTGAACCCACCCCTAAAGCTTAGTTATAAAAAAGAGGCTTCCACTTTCTTGGGTATAGGGAAGAAGGACTTAGGAAATTCTGATGCATTATTGACCTTGTCCAAGACCTTTTTGACTGAAAAACTTCTGAGGAGTAATGACAAGGACTCTAGGTTTAATGCATTGACCCTGATAGTGGTCAATCAGCTGCTTTTTCCACGGGGTGATGACCAGGTTGACTTGGCTCTTATCTCAGTTATCTGTCAGGTTAGGGAATGCGAGAGGTTGGCCCCTATGATCCTAGCAGAGATATATCAAGCTCTTACTGATTGTTATTTCAGGAAGAAGAAACGCTTCCTTGCCTGCGCCCCTATCCTACAGGTAAAATATGCATGTATTTTTTTTTCTTCTATATTTTTTTTTCTTTCTATTCTTCCTTTCCTTTCTTTTTTTTCTCTTTTTTTTTTCTTCTTCTTCTCTTTTTTCTTTCTTCTCCTTTTTTTTCTTTTTCTCTCTCTTTTTCTTCCTTCTTTTTTTTTTCTTTTTTTTTCTTTTTGGAAATAAATTGAAATACTCCCTTTTTCTGCAGCTTTGGTTGCTTGACCATCTTAGCCAGGTTGAAGAAATAACTCGCCACTTCTTTCCAAGATTGAAAGTTCATGTTTTGATGAGCAATAGGGGATGTCCTAACATCCAAGGTGGCAAGCAAGGCTGGTTCACTTTCTTGGGTACTCTCCAGGATGATCAAGTGAGATGGCCTGGCACTTATCAGCCTACTCCAGAGACAGTGATTAGCTTTAGGGATAAAAACTTTCTGGCCCTAGCAGGCTTGAAATCTGCTGTTCTCTATCTTCCTTTGAGGGTTCTTCGGCAATTTGGAGCGACTCAGGGAATTATGATTCCCACAGGTTATGAGAGCTTTATAGGGCCACTTACATCAGCCACCATGGGGCTAAATGCTCAATTAATGAAAGAGTGGTCCTATGTTTGCTTTCTGCGGGGTCCCGTCTTTTCTGAGTCCCATGTGAAGGACTATCATTTCTGGATCAAAGAACAGGTGCAAAGTCATGCCCCAGTACCAGAGGATCCTCCTGCAGTTCTTCCTCCTACTTATGAGGACATTCTGGAGTCAGAAAGGGCAACCCATAGGCGGCTTCATCAAATATGGGTACGGGAGGCTCAAGAACTTAGGATAAAAGTCCTTGTTCTGGAGAGGAAGCTTGAAGAGCAGAAGTCTGGCCGCATTGCCATGGAGAAGAAACTTGAAGAACAAAGGCAAGCTCGCCGCTTTGAAGTCCGAATGATGCGGAAGAAGTATCAGGATTCCTTGGCTGACCTTAGGGCGTTGAAGATCAAGCTTTCTTTTTCAGATGAGGTCATCTCCTTTTTGAGTGATCCTGATGCAGAGGGTGCTTCTGGAATCATTGCAACTCAGGCAGCTAGGATTAGGGAGCTTGAGGAGCAGTTAGGGAGTAGGGGTTAGATTCTTTCATCATTTTTTTTCTTTCTTTCATTTTTTCCATACTTTTTTACAAAAGCAAACTCCATTAGTGGAAAGATATTAGATTTAATTCAAAAATAGGTTTTATATTATTGGCCTCAGAATTCTCAGATGCTTATAAAAACAGAAGTTTTATGAAAAAGTATTTGATTTCTCATCATTGGCCAAAGTATAGTTTTTTGTTTTTTTTTTGAAAGCTGATCCAAAACACTTAATCACATATAATTAAAGGAATTAAAATCAGGTTGAATAATGAAAAGGGTAGTCCAAGCAATAGGGAGAGACCAAATTTGTCTACCCCGTGACCTTTAGAATCATCCCCTAATGATTTTTCCTTCATGATTGGCCTTGCTAATCTGCTCAGTTTCCAGTGCTCATGCTGATTTGAAACTTAGACCCCATGATCAACTCAACGCTTGATTCTTTTCTTTTTTTTTTCTTTTTTTCTTTTTTTTTTTCTTTTTTTCTTTTTTTCTTTTTGCCCTTCTTGCCCCTAGTGCCAATTACGGTTTTCACTAGGGTTGGCCTCTGCATTCCGTCATCACCAATCTTACTCTGAAAGTTGAATGAATATACTAAAATCACCGAGGTCTTAATAATAGGATGAAACAAAGGCTAGGTTCGGTTTATGAAAGAAAGGTATTAAAGGCTCAAAATTTTCTAAGTGTGAAAATGGGTCAACTGGACTTACAGTCATGGTGAATTCAATCCCATTCCTCTTCTTTTGTATTTGGCATTTATTTGCCCCTATTTTTTTTTTTTTTTTCAAAATTTTCTTTTTGCCCCTATTGGCCTTGCCCCAGTATAAGGCTGTAAGTCCAGTTTGGGTTTAACAAAAAAAGACGAACAGGCTCAAATTGGTTTGACTAAGGATTCAAATTTTGGGATATAAAGAACAATGGTCTCAGATCATTTCCTAGTAATATTCATTCATGGAAAATATCTCTTTACTGCATCAGAGTTGATTGGCTCAGGAAAATCCTTCCCATCCATTTCTGTTAAGATGAGAGCACCCCCTGATAGGACTTTCTTGACCACATAAGGTCCTTCCCAATTTGGTTTGAACTTTCCACGAGGATCTTCCAAAAAGGGTAAAATCTTTTTTAATACCAAATTTCCTTCTTGGAAAGTTCTGGGCTTCACCTTTTTATTGTAAGCCCTAGCCATCCTCTTCCGATATAATTGGCCATGACTAAGTGCCTTCAAACGCTTTTCTTCAATTAAATTGAGTTGATCATGTCTAGACTGTATCTATTCAGCTTCTTCTAATTCTGCTTCCATTAGCACTCTTAGTGAAGGTATTTCCACTTCCACTGGTAAAACTGCTTCCATTCCATAGACTAAGGAGTATGGGGTTGCCCCTGTAGAAGTCTGGATTGAGGTTCTGTAAGCATGTAGAGCAAGTGGCAGCATTTCATGCCAATCTTTAAAACTCACCACCATCTTTTGAATAATCTTCTTTATATTCTTATTCGCTGCTTCCACTGCCCCATTCATCTTTGGTCTGTAAGGCGCTGACTTGTGGTGGGTAATCTGAAATTGTTCACACATCTTCCTCATGTCTTTGTTCTTAAGGTTTGAAGCATTGTCTGTTACTATGGCACTTGGCAAACCATAGCGGCAAATGATGTTGTGCTTCAAAAACTTAAGAACATGGCTACTCGTAATGTTTGCATAAGAAGCCGCTTCTACCCACTTGGTAAAATAATCGATTGCTACAAGTATAAACCTGTGTCCATTTGATGCCTTTGGAGAGATCATGCCAATGACATCTATACCCCACATAGAAAAAGGCCACGGAGATGTCATACTGTGTAATTCACTTGGGGGTGCATTCTTGTTATCTGCGTACACTTGGCATAAATGACACCTTTTAACGTGCATATAGCAATCATGCTCCATAGTTGACCAGTAATATCCCAATCGCAGGATCTTCTTGGCAAGCATATGCCCATTCATATGGGGTCCACACACTCCTCCATGTACCGTTTCAACTATCCTTTCTGACTCAGTCTTTGCAACACATCTAAGTAGTATATCATTGTGTGATCTTTTGTACAACTGACCACCACTTAGTAAGAACTGTCCTGCCAACCTCCGTATTGTTCTTTTTTCTGTAGAGGTGACATTTTCTGGCAAGCTCCGATCATTTAGGAAGTTCTTAATGTCTTGAAACCATGGTACTTCTTCTTCTGGGGTTTCTTCTAGAACAAGGCAGTAAGCTGGTTCATCCCTGACTTCAATTTCCAATGGTCTAATATCAACCCCTTCTGGCATACTGACCATTGAAGCCAATGTTGCCAGAGCATCTGCAAACTGGTTTTTGGCCCTTGGCATATAATTGAAGGAAATTCGAGTAAACCTGGTGCTTATTTCTTCCAAATACTGGTGATAGGGGATCAATTTGTGATCCTTGGTTTTCCATTCACCAGTTGTTTGGAAGATGATAAGACTCGAATCCCCATATACGTCAAGTTCCTCTACTTCATGATCTAAGGCTGCTTGCAACCCAATTATGCATGCTTCATACTCTGCTATATTGTTCGTGCATTGAAACCTTAACTTCACTGCGATTGGGATATGTGCCCCATCTGGCTTGATCAGAACAGCCCCTATTCCATTTCCATTCATATTGGCGGCCCCATCAAAAAACATTTGCCATGAGCTTTCACCTTCTTCCTCTTCAGCAAACAGGATTGCCTCATCAGGGAAGTTGGTCTTTAAGGGTTGGTATTCTGGTAAAGGGTGTGCGGCTAAGTGATCTGCAATAGCTTGACCCTTAATGGCCTTCTGTGTGATATAGGTGAGGTCAAATTCAGAGATTAACAACTGCCACTTTGCTGTTCTGCCAGTTAAAGCTGGTTTCTCAAATAGATACTTCAAAGGGTCCATGCGGGATATCAATAAGGTGGAATGACTAAGGAAATAGTGCCTTAGTCTTTGAGTTGCCCATACTAAAGCACAACAAGTCTTTTCCAAAGGGGAATACTTTGCTTCATATTCTGTAAATTTCTTACTCAGGTAGTAAATCGCCCTCTCCTTTCTGCCTGTATCGTCATGCTGTCCTAAGACACACCCCATTGATGTCTCCAAAACAGACAAGTATAGGATTAGTGGCCTTCCTGGAGTTGGTGGTACTAGCACAGGTGGGTTTAATAAGTATTCCTTTATTGTGTCAAAGGCTTCTTGGCACTCATCATTCCAGACTGTCGGGTTATTCTTTCTTAGAAGTTTGAAAATTGGTTCACAGATAGCGGTGAGCTGTGCTATGAACCGGCTTATGTACTGAATCCTCCCAAGAAAACCCCGAACTTCCCTCTCGGTTTTTAGGTGATGGCATTTCAATGATGGCTTTAGCTTTAGCTGGGTCAATCTCAATTCCCCTTCTGCTTATTATAAAACCCAATAATTTTCCTGATGTAGTCCCAAAGACACACTTAGCAGGGTTAAGCCTTAGACTGTATTTCCTAAGCCGGTCAAATACCTTCTTCAAGTTGATCAAGTGGTCTTCTTCCTCACATGATTTGGCTATCATATCATCCACATAAACCTCCATCTCCTTATGGATCATATCATGGAATAAGGCTGTCATGGCCCTCTGGTAGGTTGCCCCAGCATTCTTAAGTCCAAATGGCATGACAGTGTAGTGGAAGGTACCCCAAGGGGTGATAAAGGCTGTCTTATCTTGGTCTTCCTTAGCCATCTTAATCTGATTATACCCAGAAAACCCATCCATGAATGAGAATAGACTATGTACAGCGGTGTTATCCACCAAGATGTCTATGTGTGGAAGTGGAAAATCATCCTTTGGACTTGCCTTATTCAAATCTCTATAATCTACGCACATTCTGACCTTTCCATCCTTCTTTGGTACTGGCACTATATTTGCAAGCCATTCGGGGTATGTGGACACTGCTAAGAATCCAGCTTGGAATTGCTTAACCACTTCATCTTTAACCTTCAATGTCCATTCAGGTTTTAACCTTCTCAGTTTCTGATTAACTGGCTTAGAGTCTGGTAGAATGGGTAGCCTGTGCACCACCATATCTGTGTCTAACCCCGGCATATCCCGATACGACCATGCAAACACATCTTCATAATCAGCCAAAAATCGTATCATTTCATCTCGCTGTACCTCAGATAGACATACCCCAATCTTCACTATTTTTGGGTCATCTTCGGTCCCTAGGTTGATTGATATGGTCTCTTCGATATTGGGTTGGACCCCCTTTTCATGACGCTCTAATTGATATGTGATTTCTATTGGAACGTCGTTTTCTTCGTCCTCGGTCTCTTCTTCAACCCCCATTAGGTCAAAGTCGAGCTCAAGGTCGAAGTCATACTCATCCTGATTCAATTCCGTTTGCTTATATGGTTCATAAATGGTTTGGACCTTTTTGAAAACTTTATCTTTTCTAAAAAAAAATGAAAAATCTTTTTGTGTTATTTGAGAGCCTTCTACAAAATCTTTCCCTGAAGACGAAGGCTCATTAAAGCCTTCAGGAAAAGGGCATTCCACTAATGGAGTTTTTTTTTGGAAGCCATGTCTGTTTGCCAAACAAACGCGGCTTCAAAAGTAAGAGGAGTTTCCTCCCAATTATTCAGAATGAAAGAATCTGGAGTAGGGATACAAGCCTGCGCCTCAATCTCAGGATCTGCGTCAGAGATCACCAGTACTGGGTGAGTTGCATCGCCTGCTTCTGTAGGGCTAGTTCCAGATGGAACTTCTACTGCAGCCCAATCAATAAAAGGTAGCTCCTCTGCTACTTTTTCTTGCTTGCCTTCTGTCATGGCGAAGAATGCCCCTACGTCCTCAGAAAAGTCCTGCTCCTGTTCTGCCTGTAGCCCAGGCCCACCAGATGCTTGTGGAGGTGGAGGTGGAACATATGGTTGTATGGTGGAGGGTTTGGATTTCTGGAATGGGTTGATATTGTAGTATGGAGGTTTGGACTGATCCTCAGGAGGAGACAGCTGAATCATGTGAGACAGCTTAGGAAAAGTTTCCCTGATGTGCGGGAATTTTATAGCTTCTATCTGCCCCTGACTTTTCCATTTCCTTGGCTTGGACCCCAATCCTGCTCTGTGAACCATCTTCTTAACCTGTACTGGTTCTATCCTTCCTTGTAGGTTAACCCCCAGACCTTTTCCAGGGTGAAAGTTGTACTTTTCTAGCACATTTTTGACCATTCTCTCAGCACAGGTCAACTTTCCTTCTTTTTCCTGATACCCCCCAGGTATATAATTCACAGCTTCAAATTGAAAAGAGTGATATGTCAACTTATCTGCAGTCATTTCCATGCTAATACAGGGTACATCAGGGGACCACATGGGGGGAACCAAATTTTCCGCCAGGACGGTAATCACCTTTTGCCCTCTAATGTATTTGACTCTCTGGTGGAGGGTAGATGGTATGGCCCTAGCCGTATGAATCCACGGCCTTCCTAGGAGTAGGTTGAAAGCCGCAGGTATATCCATCACTTCAAATGTGATGTTGAAAATATACGGTCCAATTGTGACCGGCAGTTCAACCTCCCCTAGGGAGTGCGTTTTAGAGCTGTCAAATGCTCTTATAATTCTTCCGTTTTGTTTTATTTTGTTTCGCTCCAGATTGAGCTTAACAAAGGTTACTAAAGGGCAGACATTGAGGGCTGACCCATTATCAATCAAGACCCGGGCTATCATGCAACCCTTACTGAGCACAGCGATGTGCAAAGGATCCACATGATGGTACCCTGCTGGACTGATTTCAGTTTCAGAAAAGGTTATGACATTATGGGATAAAATTTGACCAACCATCCGGCCTAGTTGGTCTGGTTCAATGTTTTTAGGCACATGGGCCCCCTGGAGTATCCTTAACAAGGAGTCCCTATGTTTTTCAGAATTTAACAATAGGCCCAGTATTGAGATCTGGGCAGGGACTTTGTTCAATTGCTCGAGGACATTGAACTCACTCTTTTTTATTACCTTCATGAGGTCAGCAGCCTCACTGTTAGTTACCTGAGGGGCCTCTTCCCCTACTTTGGCCTTGCCTTTATTTCTTTCTTCTTCTTTATCCTTCTCTGTTTCTTTCTGTTTTTCTTCCACCCCTACACACTTTCCTGACCTCATCATAAGGTTTACTTCTTCCTTGCTTTCAACTGCAGGGCATGTAGTGGTAAATGCTTCACTGTAGTTCCATGGTACAGCCGATTCAATGTAGGAAGGCTTAGGGACATTCACCACCAATGGGGGAAGTTTGGACTTGGCGATGGAAGTCTGAGTAATAGGAACATTAACAACCAATGGAGGAAGTTGTTTTGGTTGGGGGTTTGCAGAAGTGACTGATGCACTAAGGGGGTCACAATTTATGACCAATGGTGGCTTAGACTGAATGGGCGGAGTAAAAGTGGATGGATTGCAATTAATGACCAAAGGTGGCTTGGTGATGTTCATCTGGGCCATGAGGGAGGAGACCCGGTCCAAAGATGAGCTAATGTTCTTTGCAGCACTATCATTCCCCTTTGAAATCATATTTATTTCTTTGCCTTCACTTTTTCTGTCAAAATATACTTTGACCGTTGTCCCTATGGGAGCAATTAATTGAGATGGGTCAAAGGTTATTTTGTCAGAAGAGATGACTCCTATGACATTAGATGGGCTTGCCCCGTGATGCTGGGGCAGTGGGTTTTGTCCAATATCTGTTCTTGGAGGATTGGAAGCCCCTGTATTGAAAGACAGGGTATTCTGGTCTAGTAAGTCCTGAATGGCATGTTTTAAAGGCCAGCACTTGTCTGTAGGGTGCCCAGGTGCACCCATATGGTAATCACAAGTGGTGGAGGGGTCAAAATTTCTCCCCTTAGATGCATTCGGATTAGGTTCTCTTAAGGTGATATACCCTCCTTGCAATAAAGTGGGTAGCAATTGAGAGGGAGTCATTGGAATAGGGGTGAAAACCCTATTTCTCCTTGCTGCAAAATATGCATCCTTTTCCTCTTTGGTAAAAACCCTTTTTTGGTCTGAAGGTGCTGTTGGAACATTAACCCTCATAGGGGCCTGGGTAGGTGGAGATGGAGTAGGAAAATGAGCAGGTACGTTGATTTGTATGGGCTTGTTAGGGCCAGATGGTGGCTGTACCATGTTTACCTCACCCTCCTTCTTGTTCCCATTCTTTTTTGTTCCGCTTCCTTTCTTTAGGTTGGGGTCCTGCTGGCTAACCATGGCAGAGTGGTCAATTATCTTACCTGACCTTATTCCATCCTCAATTCGGTCAGCCACCTGAACCAAAGCTGCAAAATTAGTGGTGGTCTGACCCACCAAGTGGCTGTAGAATGGTTGACCCAAAGTGCTTATGAAAGTAGAAATCATTTCCTGTTCTAGCATGGGTGGCCTGACCTGGGAGGCCGTCTCCCTCCATCTCTTGGCATATTGCCTTACAGTCTCTTCTCTTCCTTTGCTCATTCTCATGACGTCATACCTATCTGGCATGATCTCTGAATTGAACCGGTATTGAGTTAGGAATGCATCAGCTAGGTCCTTTCATCTTTTGATCTTTCCATGGTCTAGAGTAGCAAACCATCTTAATGCGGTTCCAGTCAGGCTCCTTTGGAAAAGTTGGATTAGAACACCTTCATCTTGCCCAAACTGGCATAGGGCACCACAGTATAACTTTAGGTGGCTCATAGGGCACCCAGTGCCATCATACTTGTCCAAGTCTGGGCACTTAAACTTTGCCGGCAGGTTAACATTGGGGTATAGGCACAGGTCTTCAAAATTGGTGCCTCCAAAGTTGTTTACCCCTTTGACTTCCCTAAGTTCATCTTGGATCATTTCTAGCTTATGCATGAACTTTCTTTCAACCTCTTCCCTTATCCTTTCCTTTTCCTTAGCCTTGTTTGATTCAGCTGTCTCATCCCTGGTCAGTATAGGTTCAGGGGTGGGTTCATAGACGGGTTCAGGAGTTGGTTGCACTGGAGGTGGAACGTTGACTTGGGGTGGAGGTGCAGGGTTGGATGTGGATGCCTGGTTCTGGGCCTGCATTTGTTGGGCCTGCACTTGTTGGGCCTGTACTGACAGTATGTTCTCTAGCATTCGGGCTAGTCTTGCCACTTGTTCTTGGAGTAGAACAACATCTGGATGAGGAGCATCAACTTCATCTTCAATGGGATTCATGGCTCGAGCTCTTGATCTGGTTACAGGAGCTATGATTGCGAGTGTATTAGTACCTGGATTCAAGATAAAGGAAAAGATATCAATGCTCAATTAATCTCATTTACATGCCTAAGAATGCCTATGTGCAAGCTGGGTGAACACGAGTTTGGATTTTTCTTTATTTGCTTCTTTTTTCTTTTTTTTTTATTTTATTTTATTTTTATTTTTTTATTTTTGTTTTATTTCTTTTTTTTTTTTTTTGAATTGAATTGTTGGAATATTCTAGGGCTTCCAACAGGTCCCACAAAAGAGAGAAAGATCTGAAATTCAAAGGCTTTCAGAGGCCCGGGGGGGTTTTTTGAAAAAAGGTCTGAAATTCAAAGGTTTCAGAAGCCCAGGGATATTTTTGGAAAAGGTCTGAAATTCAGAGGCTTTCAGAGGCCCAAGGATTTTTGATAAAAGTCTGAAATTCAAAGGCTTTCAGAGGCCCAGGGTTTTTTTTTTTTTTGATAAAAGTCTGAAATTCAAAGGCTTTCAGAGGCCCAAAAGTTCTGAAATTCAAAGGCTTTCAGAGGCCCAAAAGAAAAAGGTCTGAAATTCAAAGGCTTTCAAAGGCCCAAAAGTTCTGAAATTCAAAGGCTTTCAGAGGCCCAAAAGTTCTGAAATTCAAAGGCTTTCAGAGGCCCAAAAGAAAAAGGTTTGAAATTCAAAGGCTTTCAGAGGCCCAAAAGTTCTGAAATTCAAAGGCTTTCAGAGGCCCAAAAGAAAAAGGTCTGAAATTCAAAGGCTTTCAGAGGCCCAAAAGTTCTGAAATTCAAAGGCTTTCAGAGGCCCAAAAGTTCTGAAATTCAAAGGCTTTCAGAGGCCCAAAAGAAAAAGGTCTGAAATTCAAAGGCTTTCAGAGGCCCAAAAGATCTGAAATTCAAAGGCTTTCAGAGGCCCGGAGTTTTTTGAGAAAAAGTCTGAAATTCAAAGGCTTTCAGAGGCCCAGGGTTTTTTGAGAAAAAGTCTGAAATTCAAAGGCTTTCAGAGGCCCAGGGATTTTTTGAAAAATCTGAAATTCAAAGGCTTTCAGAGGCCCAGGATTTTTTTGAAAAATCTGAAATTCAAAGGCTTTCAGAGGCCCAAGAGTTTTGAAAAAGTCTGAAATTCAAAGGCTTTCAGAAGCCCAAGGAACCTTTCTCTATTTTTTTTTATATATATATATATTTTTTTGTTGTTCTTTTTTTTTTTGAAGCATTTTATTCAAACTTGTTTCCCTTTATCATTATTTAAAGGTTAAATGAACATTTTAGTGGGAAAAACTGATTAAAGTTGAATATTCCGAGAAAACCGTATACACAGTACGGTCCAGCCTTGCCCGTATTCAAATTACGAGCAAGCTGTGACCGTATGGAAAACACGGGCGAGCCTAGCCCGTATAACTAATACGGGCAAGCCCAGCCCGTGTACTAAATGCGGTTTTACGGAACTCTGTTATATTTTTCTTAGTTTTTACATGGTTTGGTCACTTTCATTGTTCATCCAAACGTACGGTTCACCCATTGCAGAGCTTCTAAACTGTCCCAAAGTGGACTTTGGCCTTTTTGTTAAAACACATGCCTAGGAGGGCACATGTACCCTCCAAATTAACATCATACTCAAGAATTTGATACCCTTTTGTTGCCTCTTGTGTGTACATAGGGTAGGATTGATTCTAAACAGAGTTTGAAACTCTTCCTATGGGCTGCACCAACTTTAGAAAATATGCATATTTTGGGACCAATTTTATCCCAAACCAAAGGGCACCATGACACCCCTATGACATGAAAATAATGCAAAACAATAGGATTACCTTGTTACCTTGTTTACCTTGAATATAGCATCCGCATTATGCCCTGGTTTGTAAGCCATGCACACGGCCTTCCCACAATCATACAAACCCATATTCCCACGTAATTGTATACTTTAGCCAAAAACGTGTAACTCCACCTTCAAGCGTAGGGGTTTTGGGTTTTGGCTTAATGACAACTTAGCACTCAAGCCTAGTGATGACCAGGATCCCAGATCCACATTATCATCACATCATTAGCTCAAAGTTCTAAGGTGAATGTTTTTACTTTCGCTTTCCGAAGTATCGACCTCGTTGCGCCAAGCTACACACATTCGGGTTCAACTTCCTATAGGTTAAGGGTAGGCTGTGTAAAAATAAAAGGTGCACAGTGCATTGTAAAAATTGGGTGCATTCACAGCGTCCCAAACCCTTGCCACTCTTTTCGTAGCCATGCATAAACAAACCAAGGCATAATAGGAAAGCATATTTTAAATAAACAAGTAAATAAAGCAATCCTATAGCACCCAAAACATGCTCATAAAAAAAATCATCTATCATGCAAACATATGATCATATTATACACCCCAAAATCATCATGGAGATCATGCTGAAAATTAAAACATGCTATCATAAAAATATAGCAAGAAATAAGCATAGTTCAGCAAAACGGACCTCCCCTACGCATGTTTGTAGAAACAATCATATATATCAAAATTAAGCATGTTTCTACCCCCATGAATTCTTAAGCAATAATTCAGATTTAAAATATACTCAACATGCTTAAGAACACCAAATAGCAAACAAATCCAAAAATATCAAAAACATGAACTAAAACACCAAAAGGCTCAAATCCACAAGTCCCCAGCAGAGTCGCCAGTTGTGAGACATGGGAAAAAATCAATCTAATGATTTCCTCTATCATCACACGGGATCATATAAAACAAAGAGTCGCCACCATTCAATTTAGGTGTGAATGGACACCAAAATATCAAATAAGCACAAAAGGCAATTTTAGGGCAAAATATCCCTCCTAAGAAAAACAACCAGAGATGGGTAAGGGGATTAAGTTATGAACAGGGGAAGGTGTTAGGCACCCCCATTCATCCACACAAGGTGGTTGCCAGGCATTGTTCATGTTAAAATAAAGGAAAAAGCTTGCTATAAAAAATCAGGAAAATCACAAAAAGGCACACTTGTATGGTTTTTTTCATGTGAATAGTCTGATTGATCCAGAACTATCAAATATGATCATACCATTCCTAGGGTTTCATGATCAAAACAAAATTGAGATAAAATCAAATAAAATCAATTTAAAGTGAAAAATCCAAAAATCTGGCTTCAAGTCAAATTCTAGAAGTCTAGAAAAATATGATTTTTATAAAATATTTCAAAATTGAATTTGAATAATCCAGGACATAGATAAAGCCCAAATTTCACATTAAATCCAAAAATAAAAACCAAAAAGACCCACGTTGATGAAAAACACCAAAAGGGGAGAACTTAGACCGTAGGGCCTTCTCTCAATAATGAAAATAATTTAAAAACCATATCATGAAACCCTAGAATTTATTTTCAGGCTTCTGGATTCAGATCTACCATATTGATCATGATAGATCCAAGATCCTAGCCTAAAATCGCAAAAATCACGAAAACAGTGCTGTAGGTGCAAAAGTGACAAAAATCCAAATTTTATCAAAAAACGGGGATCTCATACTATAAACATCATGGATTCATGTTATTCATTTAGATATATCATAAAAAGCATTAAAACATGATCAGGATATTCAAAACAGCCACATCTCACAAATTAGAGCACATGGGGGTCTACCCTACGGATCCACCTGTTCCCCTTTCCCCTAGTTCTCTCTTCACGTTTTACGGCTAGAGAGACTCTTGAGGTACTTAGAGATAGGTTTGGTTACACAAACACAATCACAGGCTTTATTCTAGAAAAAAGAAAAAAAAATAGATATGGGGTTCTATTCTAGGGATCCACCTGTTCCCCTTTCCCCTAGTTCTCTCTTCACGTTTTACGGCTAGAGAGACCCTTGAGGTACTTGGAGACAAGTTTAGGGATACAAAATAAATATGGCCTTATTCTACAGCAATAGAGATGATCCTATTACTTCTAGAATTGAAGACAGAAAATAAAAAAAGATAGGGGACTTACCTGGATTGAGCAGGCAGGCAGCAGGAGTTCTTTCTCTTCTCTTGGAGCTTCTTAGAATTCCTTGGACTCAAAATTTCGTGGCCCTAAGCTAGAGGAATGAGCCTCTATTTATAGACACACCCAGGGGCATGGTTGGTCCAAAAGGATATAGCCTGATCCTCAGGATAGAGAGAAAGTTGGAGATAATGCCCATCCATAGCCAACCAAGGTGGCCTCAGCGAATAAAAGACATAATCCGCTCGTTTAAAGGTATATTGGACTTCAAATAAAGCTCGGAAATCGAGAGGAGGACAAAACTTGCACGTGTCTTTAATGCCCGTAAATACACTACGGTCCAATGGGGACCGTATAGATACTACGGACGCGCCTGTCCGTAGATAATTTGCGGGCGCGATGAGCCCGTGAAGGAAATACGGGCAAAGCCTGTTCATTCTATTTTTAGGCTTTTTTGACCTGTTTTAAGCTCTAATTACATGTTTTTAATATTTTCTCATTTGGCAGTGCAATTTGGGGTGTCTACAGACGCCTGGGCGTTCTAGGTTGGCGGTAGTTAAAAATTCAATGCTAACCTCCGGTCAGTTAGTGGTCATGGGTGTTCAAAGTCTTATAACGAACGCCGACTGACGCTCAGGGGCGCTGAGCGCAGGCTAGGTTGGCACTCTACCGAAACGTTAAACCGATTGTATAATGTCAAAATTTGTGTTCTGGGCAGTTCTAAAATACATATAAGATGATTATCAAGCTAAATATATATAAATACACCATAAAAACATGCAAACGAATCGAGTCACCATGAAATACAAAAACGAGCGTTAAAAATCGTGCTACCTACCTCTTGAATGTGCGTTCCTCTAACCAGCAATATCACCATCGCGAAGACACTTCAAAGCATGAAGAATCCAACCAGAAACTCTCTCCTTTCCTCCTCTTCTCTTTTCCTTCTTCTCTGATCTCCCACAAACGCTCTTAGTGTGCGTTTTCTCACTTGCGGCTAAGGGATACGAACGAATACGATTAGAATACCCTCCGTATTCTATTAGGTTATTTTAGCTTATTTATATACCTTCTATCCCGTGCAACGCACGCACAACAAACTCAATGCACATCGCCCAATTAAAATACATCCAAATTAAAATATTGATCTTGCTGCGAGATCCCACGATCAGACGGTTCGATCTGCGCCAAACTCCTGATATCCACTAATAACGATATCACTTACAATAAGAAATTATTTCCTAGCAATAATAATCCTCAAAATATTAATTATTAATTTATTTTAATATTTAGGAAAATTTGGGGTCTTATAGGACACGTCTATTTTGCACAGTTTTGCAAAGGCTCGGGATCTGAGCCTTATTTACCCTTTTTACCTCTTTCTGGGAGACTTGATCTTCCTTATTTGCCCTTCGAATCCTTTGGATTCACTTCAACTCATGCCTTAAAATTAAGTTGGAAGAATCTAGAAGGAAACTTTGGCCTACCCTTGTGGCCTCCTATACCCTTGACTTTGCCTATAAATAGAGGGTCTTTCCTCAAGCAAATGTTAGGATAGTCTCATCTTCTACCTTTCTGTAGTGTAGTGACCTGATTGTACTTATAGCCCCAAACCTACCTCTGATTACCTTAAGCACCTTCTCTTGCCGTAAAACGTGAAGAGAGAGCTAGGGGAAACGAGAATAGGAATGGATCCTTAAGATAGAACCCCTTTTTTGTGATGATTCTTTGCATTTTAATATTCTGTATGCGGTTGTATTGTTATGATTTTATTTCAAACATGGAGGAATCACATAGATCTATGTTGTTCATAGCATTAGATCCTCTTTTTCTTCCTAAAATTCTGATTTCTCACACAACTTCATCCATTTTCACTAGTTTCTTTCTTTTGGTTAATATAGGCTTAGATTTTGGATTTACCATGATCAATATTGTAGATCTGAGATCAAAAGCTTTAGAATAATCTCAAGGGTCTTGAGAAATGGTTTCAAATGACTTTAATCTTTAAGAGAAGACCTTATGGTCTAATCTCTCTTATTTTGGTGTTTTTTTTTATCAATTTGGGTGGATTTGGCTTCCTCTCTCCAATCAATGAGAGATCTAAGTCAGATCTGTACCCTAAATGATTATGGATTTGTTTTCTAACATATTTCGAGTGATCCCAATCCATATTGCATGGTCATTCTTGGTCTCGATGATTTTAACAGGTAGCTTTCAACAAATGTATTTTCTTCGGTCTTTATCGGATTTGAATGGAATTTCTACCTTCATGAAAACCTTTAAATGACTTTGGTATTAGTCAGCTAGGGTTTGGATTGGAAGACTTTTAATTGAGTTTTAAAGTTTTAACCTTAAGTTGATTTTCCAAGTTTGGCTTTAAACTTAGTTTTTGTTGAGTTTCTTTTGATTTTTCATGAAACCATAGAAATGATGTATTCATATAGAGAGTCCAGAATCAATTGGACCACTCATATGGAGAAACCATACATATCCTTGTTTTTTTTTTATAAGTACTTTTATTTGATTTTCGTTTGCAAGCAACCATTTAAAGCATGAACGGCATTTGGCAACCACCTTGTGTGGATAGATAGGGGTGCCTAACACCTTCCCCTATTCATAACCTAATCTCTTTATCCAATCACTAGATTTAACCATAAAGTAGAGCTACTTTTTGTCTCTATTTTTAGTTTTTATGATCATTTTGGTGGCCATTGACACTTTAAATTGAATGGTAGCGACTCTTTCATTTTGTAAACATCGTGTGATGATGAGGAAGTCAATTAGCTGATTTTCCATGTCTCACAATAGGGGGACTTGTACCACTCAATTAAATGACGTGTACCTTTTATCGATTGACTTGTACAACAATATGCACTGACTTGTATGCTTATATAGATTTATCCCTCTTGATCAAATGACTTGTATAATGCTATGTACTGACTTGTACATTTACAAGAGTCTTGTACTACTCAATCAAATAACTTGTACCTTCTATCGATTGAATTGTATAACAATATATGCTAATTTGTATGCCTATATAGGCTTATACCTCTCTATCAAATGACTTGTGTATTGTTATGTACTGACTTGTATGCTTATATAGACGTATAGTTGATATTATAGGAAAAATGTACGCTTATATAGACTTATAGATAATATTATAAGAAAAATGAATGAGTCATTTTATTTAGTATATAGCAATACACAAGTCATTTGACAGAGAGGTATAAGCCTATATAGGCATACAAATTAGCATATATTGTTATACAAGTTAATCGATAGAAGGTACAAGTTATTTCATTGAGCAGTACAAGCATGCCGTAAATGTAGAAGTTAGTACATAGCATTATACAAATCATTTGATCGAGAGGGATAAGTCTATATAAGTGTACAAGTTAGTGTATGTTGTTGTACAAGTCAATCGATAAAAGGTACAAATCATTTAATTGAGTGGTACAAGTCCCCCTATAAGTGTACATGTCTGTATATAGCATTGTAAAAATCATTTAATAGAGAGATATAAGAATACAAGTTAACGTATAATTGTTGTACAAGTCAATCGATATAAGGTATAAGTCATTTGATTGATTCGTGCAATTGGTAGTAGTACAAGTCGGTACATTGTATTATACAAGTAATTTGATAGAAAGGTATAAGTTTATATATGCATACAAGTTAGTATATATTATTTACAAGTTAATCGATAAAAGGTACAAGACATTTGATTGAGTGGTACAGGTCCCGTTATAATGATACAAGTCTATACATAACATTGTACAAGTTTTGATAGAGAGGTATAAGTTTAATTAAGCGTATAAGTTAGTATATATTGTTGTACAAGTCAATCAATAAAAGGTACAAGTCATGTAATTGAGTGGTACCTGTACCCCTATAAAGGAACAAGTTAGTACATTGTATTGTACAAGTCATTTGATAGAGAGGTATAAGTTTATTTAGGCATACAAGTTAGTATATATTGTTGTACAAGTCAATTGGTAAAAGGTACAAGTCATTTATAGAATGGTACAGGTCCTCCTATAAATGTACAAGTCACTACTTAGCATTGTACAAGTTATTTAATAAAAGGGTATAAGTCTATATAATTGTATAAGTTAGTGTATATTGTCATACAAGTCAATCGATAAAAGGTACAAGTCATGTAATTGAGTGGTACAGGTACCCTTATAAAGGTGTACAAGTCATAACTTTGTATTATACAAGTCATTTGATAAAGAGATATAAGTCTATTTAGGCATACAAGTTAGTATATATTGTTGTATAAGTCAATTGGTAAAAGGTACAAGTCATTTGATAGAGTGGTACAGGTCCTCCTATAAATGTACAAATCAGTACCTAGCATTGTAGAAGTCATTTAATAGAAGGGTGTAAGTCTATATAATTGTATAAGTTAGTGTTTATTTGAAAAACCTTGAATTTTTGGATAATAATTAAGGCATAAATCAAGAAAAGAAAATAGGGTTTGATTATAGTGGAAATAAAAGAATGAAAATTTAGAGGATTAATAATTCAAATGAATAATAATTTTTAAATAAAAGAGAATTTTCAAAGGAAATCAATCTAGGAGGATAAAAGGGTATTTTAGTAAATTCCAAAAGGGCATTGATGAATTAAATCATTAAATAATTAATAGAATTGGAAAATAGAAGATTAAATCTTTTTGGATTAGTTTGAAGTTAAATAGTAATAATTATAGCATAAAAGAAGGGAAAATGGCAATTGGGTAATTACACTTGATTAGTGGCCTTAATTTGGAGAAAAAGTGACTAAATAGGGTGTTTAGGTAATATTTAGAAATAAGTATAAATTATGGACGAAAATTAGTTAAAAGGAGTTTAGTTAGTAATAGACTTAATAGGTAAAGTACTAAAAGAGAATTAGGAGGAGAGAAAGTAGGAATTAATTAGAAGGTTTCCTAATCATAATTGGACTCATCTAATATTAGTCTATTTAAGCAAGTCATTAAAGCAAGTTTAGGGTTTTTTTTAATCAAGTTACATAGAGGAAAAAAAGGAGCTAAGGTAGCTCCCACTTTTGGAATTTATAGCGAGAGAGAGAGAGAGAGAGAGAGAGAGAGAGAGAGAGAGAGAGAGAGAGAGAGAGAGAGAGAGAGAGAGAGAGAGGAAAATAGAAAGAACACAAGGAAAAGGAGTTGTTGCAGAAACCTTTGACCAGCAACTATCAAAATTAGATCAGGAGAGATCCAACCGTCAGATCGACCTCAAATTTAGATGTTTTGTTCATGATTGGTAGGACTACAATCTGAACGGTGGAGATCTTGTTTGGAGAACCTTAGGTTGGTGAGATAAAGAACAGAAAATCGGATTCAATTCGGGATACAAGAGAAGATGTTTTCTATGTTTTTGATTTACTTCTGATTGATTTGATTAGACGAGAACATGTTTCATGGATATGTTTGTTTTCATCGATGAGTTTTCATATTCTTGAAAGAAAGTATAAAAGTGTTGATGATTATAGGTTTGATTTTTATAGATGACCAAAGAATTGCAATTAATTGATACAAATAAGTCTAGGGTATTGTAGGTGTGATTTAGGTTCATAAGAAATAAATTTAGAACAATTAAAAATCAAGGAAATAACCCAAAATCAGAAAATATGAAAATCTAGGAATTTTGCCAAAATTGTACGGGCGCTCAACAGGTCGCCTGAGCGACCATGCTAAGCAACCTAACTAAATTTTAATAATTTGGGAATTTTTCGTATAATTTAATGGTTAATAATTTTTCTTAGTAATTTAATTATTGTAACACCTGTATAGGAATTAAATTGAGGTGTAGGAATTGACGGAATTTAATTTGGTATTAAAACTAATAAATTGGAGCAATGAATGCAATCGGGTGTCTTAAAGGACCAGGTTTTGGAAATAGGGTATTAGATTAAGTTAAACATAAATTTGGGGATTGAAACCAACTCTTAAGATTTAATTTGGGCCTGTGTGAATTGCTGGAAGTGAAAGATAACAGAAAATACAAAATGTTATACCTTAGGTTTTAAATATAGAAATGGAACACTAATAGGTAATTTAATTAGAGATGTTTTAGTCAAGACTTAGGAAACACATTAGTGCTTATGATTGTGAACTATATCAGGTCTAAACCTTTAATAATTATGTTTTGGGTGCGTCAATATTTATGGAATCTGGGTTGTAAATCTATTTGTGGTTTTAAATGTGTTTTACTCAAAAGGGTTTGATTTCGGGTTAATGAGATTGAGACATGTATATCACTTGAAATTGAGTTATGATAATTGCTTTTTGAATTATTATAATTGAGATCATGGGTTATGGAAATATGCATATGGAATGATAAATAAATTGAAATTGTGTGATTGGTGTCTAGCAGGCATAGCTGTATATGGATCCATAGGCTAAGCTAGATAGTGGAGGGGTACTTATTTTGGGTTGATCACTCCCATTTGAGCTCGCGCTTCCTTTGCAAGTTAGTTTGCATTGGGGGGTCTTCATGTCTATAAGGTCTCATTTCGAGCCTCGCTGGTGAGTACCCTGTATGTGCAGATAAGTGGCCATCTCCATGTATTGATTCAGGTGCTATATATTGGTGGTACATGCCGAACTTTGTAAGTTTCATGCGCAATAAGTCGATGACTACGCCTCTTGTCTCAGTGTTATATGAGTTTGAGGGTCTTAGTGGTTTCGTTCATAAGACACATGGTAGCATAGCAATGAAGAGTATCTGTTCAAAGACTTATCTTATTTTATGAGTCCTGTGATGTCACACGTGGTGTTTGTGTATATTTTATTGTTTACCTTGAAATATTTACATGAAATTGATATAATTGCCTTTGCCTTGTCTTATCGATATACCTCATGATTATTTCAGAAAATAGATTGTTTAATTGTAGGCACCTTGCTATTTGTTGAGATGTAAATTTCACTCCCGTTTTCACCTATTTTTCAGGTACGCACGGAGAGATTGTCAATATTGGGGTAGTGTGCTCATGGGTAGAATTGTAATCATGCTTAGGATTATTCCAGATTAAAAAACATGATATTGTAAATAAATTTGTATTAATCGAGATATTTATGATGTGAAACCCCGTTCCAATATCCCTAGCACATCCTAACTAATGAGCTTGACGTGTAGGTGAAGCTAGAGGATCTCAAGCCTAAAGCCAGCCAAAGTGGCTAAGCTCCGGGCTGTCAGCAGCCTGTGAAGGCGAGCATCTGTCATTTGGTTAAATAGGATTTCTTATGGTAAGACAAATGCTAAGTGTTGGTGTTATGTGCAAATAGGAGGAGGAATGGCAAAACTGTAAAAAATTGTGTTTGGTGGAGAAGTTACTTAAGTGGGAAGAATAGTCCAAAAGAGCCATACGACCAAACCCTTTCCTCTTCTCTTGCTCTCCTACTCTCCCATTTTCTCTTCACTTCTTCATCACCTTCTTTCCCATTTTCGTCCCCATTCGTTTCCAAACCCATTTGAAGAGTTAGTTGTAAGAAAACAAAGGAAGAAACCAAGAGAAGTGATTTTCGTGTGGGTGCTTTGGTAAAGGTTTTGTGAGAAATCAACCAAGAAGGAAGCAAGGAGCTGCTCGTGGCTTGCAATAGGAGTTATACAACTTGCTCAAGTGTTTGCAAGAGGTAAGCAACACCACCCCAACCTTGTTTTCAATTTTCTGCCAAAAAAAGCATGTTTAGATGAATGTAAGGGTTGAGAGGTGAAAACGAGTCCTAGGCCAAATAGGAGGGTTTTCTTGAGGGGTTTTGCTAGTAGTAGATTTCTACACATGCTAGGAGTGATTTCGAGCCCAAAAACACCAAGAACAATTGAGATTTGAGAAAATCCCCAAATCCCCGAAAGTTGGATTTCACGATCTGTTAAAAAGCCCAGCCACTTGAGCAGTCACTCCAGCGGGCATTGGGCGGTAGTTTTAAGTAGCTTTAGATAGAGATTTAAGGCATGGCCGCTTGAGCGTAGTGACTGTTTTAATGACTTGTTTTAACAGAGAACCCGAGAGCAAAAATTGTGGCCGTCAAAGCAGGCTCGAAATTCCAACTGGAATTTCCTAAATTTACACTTTTAGCCCAGATTGAACTACCCTTTATTTTTATTTAAATCCAATCTTTGTATAAGTGAAAGTTAGATGTCTAGGAGGTGTTCCAACTGGAAGTAACTCGAAATTCCAAGTAACAAAGATTTTGGGTACGTTTTGCCCAAGAAGGTCTTAGAAAGGTTTTCTGTCCCAGAATACTATAGAAATAGGATAACTTAACTCCATCACCTCAAATACTTTAAAATTAACCTTTAGAAGTAAAAATCAAGAACCAAGACCGAGATATACAAGTATCAAAAGAGTTGAGGCATAGGTTGCCCCAAAAGAGTCATGAGATGTAGAATTTGTAGAAAACCAACCCTTCACCATTGATTATCAATGTGAGTACACCACCCATGATCAGATGGGCTTCGGCCTGGTAACATACACATAGTAGGAAGGACATTGGAACCGTGTTACACTTGCCATGGGTTGCCTGATAATGAGGGCATAGGCCCGTACTACATATGCATGACAACTAGGGCTTTGGCCATTACTAGTACCATGAGATAAAAGGGCAGTGGCCTGCTGTGTTGATATTGAATGAAGGGCAGTGGCCCCAATGGCATTGAGTATTATTGAACAGAGGGCTTCGGCCCCACATTTGACATGAGATTTATTTAGGGCATTGGCTCATTTGTTGAGCATTCTATGTATTGTTCACCTCAATTGGGGGTAGTGAACTAGTGTTCACTTCAATTTGGGGGTAGTGAATTAGCTTCTTCACAAAGATTGATATTGGTTGGTAGTATGTATTGTTCACCTCAATTGGAGGTAGTGAACTAGTGTTTACCTCAATTTGGGGGTAGTGAATTACCTTCTTCACAAAGATTGATATTGGTTGGTAGTATGTATTGTTTACCTCAATTGGGGGTAGTGAACTAGTGTTCAGCTCAATTTGGGGGTAGTGAACTAGCTTCTTCACAAAGATTGATATTGGTTGGTAGTATGTATTGTTCATCTCAATTGGGAGTAGTGAACTAGTGTTCACCTCAATTTGGGGGTAGTGAACTAGCTTCTTCATAAAAGTGAGTATTGGTAGGTAATGTGTGCTGTTCACCTCAATTTGGGGGTAGTGAACTAGTCTTTTTACAACTGTAAGTATGAAGTGTTAGAGTGAGTGATTCACCGCAGTTGGAGGTAGTGAGCTACGGTTCACCCTGACTGGGGGTAGTGAACTAGCATCCCCCGTATAAGTTTAGAACTCTGAGAGGTCAAGTATGATAAACAAATGATATATGATTGTTGTGAATAGCTGACCTGTACACCTACGCATATGCATGCACTTGTTAATGACACTATGTTGCCGTTGTTTCCGCAATATTTCAATTAGCCACATGTCATGGTTTTATCGAGAGATATTTGCATAAACTATGTTTTCACTGAATCATGCATGTGTTGCTTACTGAGACATTCGTCTCATAGTTGCTTTCCATCTTGTTTTTTAGATCCATCGACATCCGGTGTGAAGGACCAGGCTGGGGATAGAGGCAAGGAAAAGGCCATCGGTTATAGAGAGAAGGATTTCTATAGGCCTTAGGATTCTGATTTTGTAATACATGTATAGTTTTGAGTTGTGAAACCTTTACCTTTGAGAGGAGTGATTAGTCACCTGTCTTTTTGTAACTAAATTCTTATGTTTTATTTCGCTTCAAAATGTATATAAGATCACGCTTTTGGATATGCTCATGTATAAACTCTTGCACTTGCACTTATATAGAAAAGGTTTTAAAATCTTTCGTGTTTTGTAAGTATAATGGCCCATTTGTCACGATCTGGGACGGGTCGTGCCTTGGAGGGGCAGGCTTGGTTCCGGGTCATGACATATGATATGCTGCCAAGTTCACTCTGATATAAATAAAAATTTTAAATTCTGCATAAATTTTAGTTTGATTTGACCTAGATTTTTAGTAACACTCCAAGTTTAGTTGTTGAGCCGGATCCGGGGCGTTATAATATTGTTGTACAAGTCAATCGATAAAAGGTATAAGTCATGTAATTGAGTGGTACAGGTACCCCTATAAAGGTACAAGTTAGGACATTGTATTGTACAAGTCATTCTATAGAAAGGTATAAGCCTATTTAGGTATACAAGTTAGTATATGTTGTTGTACAAGTCAATTGGTAGAAGGTACAAGTCATTTGATTGAGTTGTATAGGTCCTCCTATAAATATACAAGTTAGTACTTAGCATTGTACAAGTCATTTAATAGAGTGGTTATAAGTCTATATAATCATACAAGTTAATGTATATTGTTGTACAAGTCAATTGATAGAAAATACAAGTCATGTAATTGAGTGGTCCAGGTACCCCTATAAAGGTATAAGTCCGTACATTGTATTATACAAGTAATTTGATAGAGAGGTATAAGTCTATTTAGTCATATAAGTTAGTATATATTGTTGTATATGTCAATTGATAGAATGTACAAATCATTTGATTGAGTTGTACAGGTTCTCCTATAAATGTACAAGTCAGTACTTAGCATTGTACAAGTCATTTAATAGAGGGGTATAAGTCTGTATAGGCCAAATTAGTATATATTGTTGTACAAGTTAATTGATAGAAGGTAAAAATCATTTAATTGAGTAGTACATGTACCCCTATAAAGGTACAAGTCAGTACATAGCATTATATAAGTCATTTGATAGAGGAGTATAAGTTTATATTGGCATACAACACTACAAGAAATATGCCTTTTTGCAACGAAACTATTTGCAACGATTTAAAAGTCGTTGCCATAAAGCAGTTATTTGCCACAATTTTCCAGATCGTTGCGAATATATAACTATTTGCAACGATGTGTATAATCGTGGCAAATACACAATTATTTGCAACGAAATACCCTTTGTTGCAAATGTTCATTGCAAAAACTGTTAATTATGACCAATATATTTCCAACAACGTAGAAGTCGCTGCAAAAAAATAGTTATTTACAACAATTTATAGAATCGTGGCAAATACGTAACTATTTGCAACGCAATACTCATTGTTGCAAATGTTAGTTGCAAAAATTATTATTTGTGACCACTATATTTGTAACGACATAAAAAGCGTTGCAAACAAATAATTATTTACAACAATTTATAGGATCGTTACAAATACATAGCTATTTGCAACGACATACTCTTCGTTGCAAATGTTTGTCGTAAAACTGGATATTTGTTGCAAATTGGGTTTTGGTTTGGTTCAGTTTATTTGAGACATCAATCTGAAACCTAGGCAATTTATTTTGAGTTGGAGAATTTGGAACCAAAATTGAGTCAAAGGTATTGAAACCCAACCCATGATCAACCCAAAATCAGATTGGGTCAGTCGGTTCTAGGAATTAACCCACAAATTAATGTTAATTGTAAAACTAAAATAAATCTTGAATTACATTTTTTATCCATTCCGCGCGCTCGTCTATCTTCCCACTAAAGTGAGTAGATGGAAGAACGAAGTCGATTGACGGTTTCCCGAAAGCCCTCATACACTATACCCTATTTTCATTCGAATCTCTCCCTGAACAAAATCTAGTCTGGCAATGTGAGACATGGGAAAAAATCAATTTAATGATTTCCTCTATCATCACACGGGATCATATAAAACAAAGAGTCGCCACCATTCAATTTAGGTGTGAATGGACACCAAAATATCAAATAAGCACAAAAGGCAATTTTAGGGCAAAATATCCCTCCTAAGAAAAACAACCAGAGATGGGTAAGGGGATTAAGTTATGAACAGGGGAAGGTGTTAGGCACCCCCATTCATCCACACAAGGTGGTTGCCAGGCATTGTTCATGTTAAAATAAAGGAAAAAGCTTGCTATAAAAAATCAGGAAAATCACAAAAAAGGCACACTTGTATGGTTTTTTTCATGTGAATAGTCTGATTGATCCAGAACTATCAAATATGATCATACCATTCCTAGGGTTTCATGATCAAAACAAAATTGAGATAAAATCAAATAAAATCAATTTAAAGTGAAAAATCCAAAAATCTGGCTTCAAGTCAAATTCTAGAAGTCTAGAAAAATATGATTTTTATAAAATATTTCAAAATTGAACTTGAATAATCCAGGACATAGATAAAGCCCAAATTTCACATTAAATCCAAAAATAAAAACCAAAAAGACCCACGTTGATGAAAAACACCAAAAGGGGAGAACTGAGACCGTAGGGTCTTCTCTCAATAATGAAAAACAATTTAAAAACCATATCATGAAACCCTAGAATTTACTTTCAGGCTTTTGGATTCAGATCTACCATATTGATCATGATAGATCCAAGATCCTAGCCTAAAATCGCAAAAATCACGAAAACAGTGCTGTATGTGCAAATATGTGAAAAATCCAAATTTTGTCAAAAAGAGAGGATCTCATGCTATAAACATCATAGATTCATGTTATTCATTCAGATATATCATAAAAAGCATTAAAACATTATCAGGATATTTGAAACAACCACATCTCACAGATTAGAGCACATGGGGGTCTACCCTACGGATCCACCTGTTCCCCTTTCCCCTAGTTCTCTCTTCACGTTTTACGGCTAGAGAGACCCTTGAGGTACTTAGAGACAAGTTTAGGAATACAAAAACAGATATGGCCTTATTCTACAGCAATAGAGATGATCCTATTACTTCTAGAATTGAAGACAGAAAATAAAAAAGGATAGGGGACTTACCTGGATTGAGCAGGCAGAGCAGCAGGAATTCCTTTCCTTCTCTTGGAGCTTTTGATTATTCAAAATTTCGTGGCCTTTAGCTAGAGGAGAGAGCCTCTATTTATAGACAAGCACAGGGGCAAGGCTGGTCCAGAAGGATATATCCTGATTCTCAAGATAGAGTGAAAATTGGAGATAATGCCCATCCATATCCAACCAAGGATAAATGAGATAATTCGAACAGATAAATAAGAGAATTCAATTATCCAAGAGAGATATTTGGGTGCAGATAAGGCTCAAAAATTAAAAAGGGAAAATTCGCACAAAGACCCCCGTGCCCGTAAATATATTACGGTCGCGCCCTGCCCGTATTATTAATACGGGCACGCCGTGACCGTATATCAACTGCAGGTATGACCAGTCCGTAAACAAAATACGGTCATGACCAGTTTGGCCAGATTTTATACTTTTTTGACCTGTTTTAAATCCCAATTAATATTTTCAATTATTTTCTCATTTTTAGTGCAATTTGGGGTGTCTACAGGCAATAGCACCCTTCCCTTTGTTTAGTTTTTGTGGTTTCTTTGAATCTTTTTTTCAATGCCATTAAAGCTTGAGCGAAGCTAATTTGACAAGTCAGTATGATCGCCATGTCATTCCAGTTGCTTTAAATTAACTATTTGCGGCAACTTCTTTAACGCTTTCCTTTTGTCTGTCAGAGTATAAACGCAGATTTTTAGAGAGCGAGAGAGGGAGACAGAGAGATCGCAGAACTAGAAGTTTCCGCCATTGATGAGCGGTCGCAGCACGAAATGCTTCTGCGGACAGCGACCGAGATAGGTTGAAGAGTATGGAGAGAGAGAGAGAGAGAGAGAGAGAGAGAGAGAGAGAGAGAGAGAGAGAGACCGTGTTCTTTGTGGCGGAGAAAATTATTTCTGAGTCAATTTCATAGACCGTGAATCTGCCAAGCAGTTGCATAGTTCTATTTCACTCTCTTTTTATCTCTGTCTGACGATCATCCTCATCAGGTAGAAAAATTACGATGTGAATTTGAAATTCTATTTTGTGTTATTTGTTTTGTCTCTGACTCTCTATGTTTTGTGTTATTTCATTTTGTCTTGACTCTTTGTGGTTTATGCTATTTCAGCATTTCTACTCTCTTGGAGTTTGAAAGTGTTGTGTTATTTCGTTTTGTGAATTTGTTGTTTTGTTTTGTCGCATTGTGAGTGTTTGTGAAAATGCCCTGTTATTTCGTTTTTTGTCTCTAGCTGTTGTGGTTTGTGCTGTTTCTAAGAACAGCAACAATTTGGACGAATGGCTAGGCCGTCTTGCAATGGTTGGATTTTCTGTTGCTCTTAGTGCTGTTTCTAATAGTGTTGCTATTTTTTTTTTTGCTGTTTTCAATAACAACTTGGCTCTGTTGTGGTTTGTGTTGTTTTCAAGGCTGTAGCATCGACTGCCTTCAAGACACAAGTTAAATGCTGTACCGCATTTAGATCAATATTCTGTACAATGCTTTCAGTAAGTGTCACTATGGGACTGATATGAATGTACAGGACTTTGATATTTTAGGTACATATGGATTGAACCGATGCGATTGTGTGAATACTTCCTTGATATTCCTGAGGGTGATACCTCTGTTGTTGTTACTTTCATAAGAAATTGGTGTTGTAGAACACAAGTAGCAGACCTAAGTAGATGCTTACCGTGTCATAGAATTTCTTTTTCCTTAGCTTTTCCTTAGTCCTCCAATGTTTGATCCTTGCTACTGGTTTGATGGATTAAGGTTTAATGTTAAGTGATTATTAATCATGGTTAGTTCCCTTTTATCCTAAAAGAAGTATACTTGCTTAACTTATAAAATGGCAAAACACCTTGGGGTTTTCTTTTGTTATTGTCATTCAATCTGAGTTGTGTTTCATAGATTATCCTGCCAGAGAACTAGTATGGAATTTTTAGTGAAGATAAATGGTAGATTTGCTTCTGCAATATTGTTATATTATTTGACTACTGAATCTGACTTTTTTTTTCCCAATTCTTTTTAAACTTATTCTATTTTTTGTTTTGGAATACATGGCGTGAATTAGCCATTCATTGTAAGAATCTGGTGTTTCTGTGCAGCTTTCACCTGGATTATGCTGCATCCCTCCCATATTTTATGGAGAAGGTTTGTATCTGTTTGTTTGCTTGTTTGTTTTTTTTAAGTTTTAAAATTTTAATATATATGTCCTATATTGGTAATTAATTTTTACTTCCTCCTTTTAAACTAAAGTATCTGAACTGTTCTTCAGACTACCTTCAAAGGCCGTGTTTTTATGACCCATGCAACAAAGGCTATCTATAAGCTACTTTTGTCAGATTATGTAAAAGTAAGCAAAGTTTCTGTTGAAGATATCTGTATAATGAGCAAGATATTCTTCGATCCATGGATAAAATTGAGGTGTGGTAGCTTTTCTGCCAATTATTTATATGAGCATCTATCCATTTTCATAGTACTAGTGCTATACATTTGTGGACTACTTGTACTGTCTGTAACTAGGTGTCTTATGCTCAGGCTTCCATGTCATCCTTAATTTTTCTCCTTATCATTTATGGATTAGTTGCTTCTTATAAGTAGTTTAACTGATCTTGTAATACAAAATCATGTTATCTTGATTTGACGTATTTTAGGTGCTTATGTGAGAAGCTTAATATTTTGTTTATATACTTTTTCTTTCCTGAAGTTGTTACTAATATAGAAATAAGGGATTCAGGAGAATATATAAAGGGGTAGAGGATTGCCCAAGAGGAAAGAGAAAAGGAGATGAAAAGAAGTTTAAAAAAAAAAGGTTCTTTTGTATTGTGGAGTTATTATTTATTTACATTTTCTTTTTCTTTTCTTTTCTTTCTCCTTGTCATTTTGAGTCTATTTCCATCTTCATCTTCCTGTTTTTTAGGACTTTTCTGGTTATTTCCCTTGTTTTGTTTTGAAGGAGATGGATATCAGGAAGCAACTCGTGGCCTTGCAAAGGGACTCTAATAAAATTGTTGGATTTTAAATACTATGCATTGGTATTTCAAATTTTTTGTTTTTTTTTTGTTTTGTTTTGTTTTGTAGTTGATAATACAATGTGTTGGCTTTTAGCTTTAGTCTTTAACGAATAGAAAAGTGTATCATTCTCCATATCACACTTCTCTTCTTTGTAAGATCTTTTAAAAATGAACTAATTTTGAGATAAAAAGCTTGCTTTTTTGTTTGTCTACACAAAGAAATCCTGAACCCTCCCAAGTTGTGGTATCATAATTTGTAGTAAGAAGGCATTGTGTCTTTGATGGATGAAAATTGAAATGATATTTTGTGACTTCTATTTGGTAATCACTTATAGTGGTAACTTTATTTTGTCAAGCATTTATGGCCCTTCTGTAATAATTGGACTTTTTTTTGCTCTGGCCAATTTAAGTGCAGAAGACTCTGCTCCATAATCTAACATGTTATTGCCTCATCCTTATTTTGAGCGTAATTAAAGAAATAAAAATTACTATGGCTAAAAATAAAACCATAAGCTTTTTTGTTCTGTTGAAACATCAAATAGGAATTCACATATATCTTATCATTTCTGCATTGATATCCAGTACTGATTAGCATACATGTATCAAATTTTTTTACTTGTGATAGCAGTAATTGGAATTGAGTGGGGAGGGAGAGCAGCCCAAAATGGCTTCTCTATTCTATGTGTGTGTGTGTGTTTTTTTTTGCAGAAATTTTCTGAAGTCAAAGCACTTGAACCCCTTGATTATACTAGGCATGTTATTGCTCATTTTATATGTCATTTCCTTTACTTTCTTTAATGTATTTTCTGTTATTTTTTTCTGCTTATTTTCTTTGTTTCATTTTTTTTCTGCTCATTTTCTATTAATGTTCTCTTTTCACTAGACTAGCTTTGATATTTTCATCTTGTGCATATTATACTTGACATGTTGGCTGAATAAATTATTTCAACAAAACAAGATGCAAGTGTCCCTTTCTTTTTAAAATGAAAGTTAATCATACTGCAGGCTCACAGTCTTTTCTTGCTGCTTATGATAAGCTGGTAAGTAATTTTAATACTTGATCTTTGTTAGTTCGTATTATTACTATACCATTGTCTTTATCTATTTTTTATGTATAAATTTTCATTTTTGTAGAGAAAAGAAACACAAGCGGAGCCTACCTCTATAGATTTTTACTTGGCCAGCCATCTAAAAAAGAATGGAGATTTTGTTACGCCCAAGACAAAAGAGTATTATGTAAGTCATCTATAAATTTTCATTTTTCTCTTACCTTATAATGATTTATGTTAAATGTCTAAAATTTTTATTCATTTCTCTTTGTGTATTGTAACTTAATATTTTTTTGAATATTGTATCAACAAGCATATAATTTTCTTTTTCTTTTGGCTTAATAATGTTTTTAATTGGCAGAGTAAGATGCAAGAAAAGCTATCTAAGGCATCAAAGAGTGCCTCCTCTAGGCCAGAAGAGGAGATTGTTCGAGAGGTTTTAGGGCATAAGCCTAACTATGTCAAGGGGATGGGTAATTCATTCATTGCACCTAGATTTGAAAACTCTTCAGTACAACTTTATAAAACATTGTGGGACGAATCACAAGAAAAATTGGCTGAGCAAGGTGGAGAATTAGCTTTAAACAAGGAAAAGTTGGACTCAACAGTGGAACGAGTTGCATCACTTGAGAGCCAGCGCCAAATAGCAATCTTGATAGCTCGGGGATCTTTTTCTTGATTATTTTTTATCTTTTGTGGACACATTTAAACTTTGTAAACACTTTATTATGTGTTGCTACCATTTTGATAAACTACAATATATGGTTCTTTTTTCTTTTGCCTTTAATGTATGTTATAATTAATTTGTTTGATGGCATTTGATTGTAGTTATAACGTACAGGTGGATAAAGAACAATTAATAAGAGTAATGACGATATGAAAACGTTGCTATAAAGGGTAAGTTGTCTAATATGATTGCATTTGCGACGACTAGAAAGTAGTTTACTATCTACAACAACATTTGCAATGAAAAAAATTGTCGTTGCAAAAGAAAGTTACAATTGCAACGAGATATAGTTGTCGCAAATAAATTTACTATTGCAACGAGATATAGTTGCCGCAAATAAATTTACTATTGCAACGAGATATAGTCATTGTAAATAAATTAACTATTGCAACAAGATATAATCGTTGCAATTACAATTACAAGTGTGACGACTATAAAGTCGTTGCTAATAAGTTTACTATTAGCAACAAGCTCTTGTCGTTGCAATTGGAGGTACATTTGCCACTACTATTTGGCCACGTGATGTTATTGTTGCAATTACAAATGCATTAGCAACAAAACAAAATTTCGTTGCAAATAAGTATCTGTGACCACTTTTTGCCACGACTTTGCAACGATTTTTTTTCGTTGCAATTATGTTTTTGCCACGAAATATAGAGGATTAGCAACGACTATAGTCGTTGCAAAAAGGCATATTTCTTGTAGTGCAAGTTAGGGTATATTGATGTACAAATCAATTGAATGAAGGTACAAGTCATTTGATTGAGCCGTACAAGTCGGTACATAAAATTGTACAAGTCATTTGGTAAAGATATATCAGTTTCTCTATAGGCACATATTATATATATATATATATATGTGATTTGATTGAATGGTACTGGTTATTTTATAACTTTACAAGTCAAGATACACTATTGTACAGGTCATTTTGTTGATACCTCCCTCTCCTCCTTTTCTTTCTTTATTATTTTTGAAAAGAAATAAAGACAAAAAATAAGAAAGTTGGGGCAAAGGGCATTTTTGGAAATATACTTAATTCAATAAATTCCAAACGTAACAAGGGCAATCTTGGAAACATGTGTATTTAAATTTTATTTTATTTAAATGAGAAAAGGGCATTCTTGGAAGAAAACGGGTGCCACTGAATCTTAAATTTTTTGATAAAGGTGCTCTGAATCGCACAAGTCCAAACTTTGGGGGACTGAATCTTACTATTTTGATAAAGTATCACTAAAAATTAATTTTCTCAATTTTCATAGAAAAAATATTTTCTGTTGAAAATAATTTTATTTTCCATTGAAAGAAACATAGCCTTAGAATAATTTATAGCCTTGTGATCACTCACGTCCAAGGATCAAACTCAGATGTGAATCAAAGAAAGGGCCTGGTCCAGATGCTTTGCTTTGATCCCGACGTACTCCTTCCTTGTCAAAGAACGGTAATGAGGTTGGCAGCCTGGATCAACAAGCTTGGAGAAAGGTGATAACTCAACGTTATTTGGTGGCCCATAGAAGTACCCCACCGACATCCGGTGGTAAGTCCGGCCAACAACTACACGGTGCAGAGCCGTCCGGTAGCGAGCGTTAGAGAGGATATGGAGGAGGTCACCGGCATTGACAATGAATGCATCAGCCATAAGAGGCACTGTAATCCATCCAACCCCATCGCGGAATACTTGGAGACCACTTGTGTTGCATTGGTATAGAATGGTAAAGAGAGACGTATCAGTATGTGCAGCTAGCCCCATAGCTCGGTCTGGGTCAGGGCAGGATGGATATGAATTCAACTGCAAGGCAGTGCACGCACCTTCAGACTCCTTGGTTGAACTCCAACTAGCCCATGCCACATCTTCCCTTGCCATGCCCATGGAGCTCAAGATCAACTCCAACAGTTTCTCAGCGAGCACCTTCATGTGCTTTTGATACTCCTCCATTATATCACTATAGAGATACAAACATATTACTACTTGTTAATTACTTCAAAAAAAAAAAAAAAAAACCAGTGAACCTAATAGCTTAAGTTGATAGGTGAAGATGAAATTATTTATATCAAAGGGTCCAAATACAAAATCTCAATACTCCCCCGCACGTACGACTTCTAACTGTAACATAAATGGGGAGGATAAGCACAACCCTTGATACAAATAAATGCTAATGCAAACACGGCCTAAGAGTTGAACACAAGACCTTCTGCTCTGGTACAATATTAAACAATCAGCGCAGATAAAAGCTTAAGTTGATACGTGAAGGTGAAACTATATACCCTAGATACGAAATCTCAACATGAAGCCTGAATTAGTCTCTTAGCATAAGGGAAAAAAAAACAATAGCAAAGTGCAAACCAAATTATTCTTTTATCAGTATAGTTGTGTGCGTGGCATACCAAAAATGTGAGTAGTCAAGGGGCCAAAGCTGGCGAGCGTGATCAATGGGTGATCCTGAGATGGTGAAGCCTTCATGCCAGAAAGACTTGGGGAAGAAGGAGGAGATGATAGCTGCTCCATATCCGGTGGCCCCTTCTGGTGGACGCAGAGCCTTGAGCTTCTGTTGAGTCGGGAGAGAAAAGAGACGACAGGTCTCCGACTTGACATCCTCCAGAAGATGCAAAGGAATTCCATGGTTCTTGACCTGAAAGAGGCCCCATGTTTGGCATGCATGGCTAACAAGCTTTGCAGTTTCGGCATCGGCGAGGTCAATGACTGGTATGGCTTCTCCACTGCACATATCCCTAAATGGGTAATCGTTGTCAAGTTGAGGCCATGTATAAGAGTCAGGCAGCTCTTGCACTGACTCGAAGTCGAGAGGTATAATGTGGTCATGGTGGACAGGATGGTCTGCAGAGGCTTCTGGGAGTGAACTCATAGTCAAGTTCAGTATGTATGGAGAGAGAGATTTGCCTTTTTGAGTGTTAATCGAAACAATGGATATATTTTAGTAGGAAATATATTTTATAAGTCTAAAGACAAATAGTTTATAAGGAAATGAAGGTGGGTAAGGGTACCTGTTGGATGAAGGTCTGTCTCGTTGCGGTTTTAGGGGGTATCAATTAAGGATATCAATCCATCAATTAATTGATATTGCTCATGATCTTGTATAGATTAGTTCCTTGTATATTAGAAAGAATATTGCACACTGATCTTGTATAATTAGTTTCCTTGTATAGATTAGTTTCCTTGTATATTAAAAAGAATATTGCAAACTGATCTTGTATAATTAGTTTCCTTGTATATTAAAAAGAATATTGCACACTGATCTTGTATAATTAGTTTCCTTGTATTGATTAGTTTCCTTGTATATTAGAAAAAATATTGCATACTGATCTTTGTATAATTAGTTTCCTTGTATTGATTAGTTTTCCTTGTATATTAGAAAGAATATTGCACACTGATCTTGTATAATTAGTTTCCTTGTATAATGTACTTTGAATAGAAATTGCAAATTTAACAGCTATAAATATATGCACATTACCTCGATCACCACGTATTGTGGTTTGAAGGGATTTATTTCATCTTTCTCAAAGGTCTTTAGACCTTATCATAGTCCTCCTCTTTTGTCCTAAAACCTAGGGCGATAAGAAGATTATTAGTACTCTTGACTCATCTACTTTACCGGGTATTCATCCGTTTCCTATGTGGGATCAAGGAAAAGGGAGATATGTTATACACATCCTCCAAGCGCATTAAGATAATTGATCTTGTAGTTGTAAGCCTTAACTGGATAATGCCCATGGCATGTGAGACAAGTAATTCGTATAGACCATTACATGGAACTAAGAGTCATCACCATCCAATCTTATCTTGGGTTTTTGGTGTTTTACATGCTCCAAATATTTGAGCAAGAAGTTTATATGATAAGAACACAGAATAAAGTGCAGCTAGCCTAGAGGTATCAACGAATCCGGTTGGGTTGGGCTTGGGCGGGTTGTAAATGGGTTGAACCTTAAATTGGTTGTATCGGGTTGGAAAATCATGGTACCGAACCCAACCCGCGAATAAACGGGTTTAACCCCGACCCAACCCATTTAATTTTAACTTAATTTTTTTTAAAAATTTATCATTAAATTAAAGTTTATAGAGAAATTAGAAATCATGGAGACATGGACACTTGTTTTTATAGGTGATATTAATAATCAATATTATAGGTGATATTAACATCGTTAATAAAAATAATCATGTGTTAACCATATGTTTTTAATAATATTAATATGAATAGAAAGTCCAAAAGAAAAAAAAAATCAATTAATAACTATTAAGGAACCTAAAAAAAATGGCTAGCGACAAGATAACAATTAAATTCTCGTGGGTTTTGTTTTCTTTTAGGTTTCTTTTTATTCACATAGCTTCTATTCTTGTTTCCACAGTTCCAATCCTAAAAACTAATTGATATTTTTTTTTCGGGTTTCTATTCATGTACATGTTAGTTTGATACTTTGATTAATGGTTTGAAAGGCCATTACACAAAAACAATGATATATTGTCGGGTACCCAACAGGTTGATGGGTTCGGTTCGGGTTGAACCTTTTCTGGATGGGTTGGGAAAACCACAACCCAAACCCAACCCAACTAATAAATGGGTCAACCCGAACCCATTTATTACAGGTTGGGTTCGGGCGGGCTGATGGGTTGGTTCAAAAATTGCTGGCTCTAGTGCATCCCACATGGCTTGTGTCTTTTCACATTTTTCAATGTGAAGGCATTTTCACATTGAAAACACAGGCTGTGAGATGTTGCAACATCTCACGCAGCTGCAAATGTCTGCGGCAGATGATTTCAACCTGCAAGAACTCGAGATTTTATTGAAATACTTGTGTTTGGAGGCCATAGTATACTTTTTTTAATTGATCAAATGGATTTGAATCTCAAGCTTGGGTCAATTGGTACTTCTTAGAATTCTCCAAGATAAATTGAAAACTTGTATACACCTATGCCATCTTTACCATTGGAATTGCGAAGGCCCCGTGAAAAGCATTCTAGAATTTATGTGAAGCTACAAATCATTGTTAAACTTAATGTAGGATATAGTTGTCTTATACGGTTCAATGCAAATTAAACGACCCATCCCCACACAGAACCATTTCAGTTTCTTGATCTCTATCGTTTTCTGCACAAAATTTGTTCTGTAATTTTGGTTTCGATGAATCGGACAAGTTTTGGGACATTTGGTTCAACCATGTAACAAAATATGGAACATTTTTTTTTAAATTTGAATAATAAAACAGGCAACCATAAAATTCAAAATTTACAATCATGAAATTGATTGATGAACGCGGTCGCATGGAAATTACGAAGTCAATTGATTGTTTAATTTTGCCTTACAGCCTTAATGGAGAAGCTAGGCTATAGTAGATGAGGAAGAACCACAGTTAACTCTTCCTACAAACAAATCAATGAAATGAAAATAAAATCAAACATGCACTACGAAAATTTCACACTCCTCAAACAAGACCCAGAAGTACTCCAAACACACAAAAACCAATAGTAGAATAAAAGATACAGAGGGGGATGATGAGACACATATTACAGTCCTTATGCGCATTGGAAGCCGGATGGGACCTTCTTCCCACATTTGTTCAACACCAAACTCAAGGAGAGCGGCACATTCAGGTTAATGCCCAGGATATTAGCCTTAATGGCCGTGCAAAGGCAAGCAGCAGCTTCAAGATTAGCAAGACCTTGAATGAGCTAGAGGGCAACAAGGTGTCTCTGGTGAGCTTCCCACAAATTAATATAGGGCTTGCATCATGATCGGTTCTTCAAATTAATAGTTAATGATCTTCTATTCTTAGTTATTTCTATCACCTAGCAAACAAGAACAAGTTGTTAGAAATTTTATGACTCCCATGACATAAACCCGTATTTAATTAATTGTTGATATATATAATATGAGAAATTGAACCCTAAGCTTCTACTTAATTTGATGGAAAGTGAAGTGACCCGAACCGGTGCAAATCTTCACTAACCGGTACATGGGTGGTTATTGTTATGGGGATCCGGTTCTCTCTCTACTCTATATACAAGCATAAATCCATCAGTTATGTAACATATGAAAAGTCAAGGGTGAAGTAAGAGAAAAATTACATACCTAGGACTTTGAAAGAGATGCCACGACATGGATCATATGAGAAAAAGCCTCCAATAAATACAATTTTCTAACCTTTAGATGTTCCATTTGAGGGCAAACTTTGGGGCAAGAGTAAGGTTGCTCCATTAAGCCTAAAGGTCATGGATTTGAGTCACGGGAAACAAGCTCTCTGCTTGCAGGAACAAGGCTGCGTACATCAAATCCTCTTTAAAACCCTTGTATTTTCGGGTGCGTCGTGAATTGGGATAGCCCTTAGATGCTCCAATTGGCCTTATTTCTTTCAAAGTGCGGATGATAAGAAAAGTTCAAGGCATTTCAAACGATTATGGGAACACATACAAGGCGGGTTGGAATTTCTGCCATCCTGAAAGGATTAGCACTTTTGAAGAATTCTAGTTTTTTTTACATTACCTACTTAAACTCTCCCTAGTTTTAGGGCTAATTGACTAGCACAAGGACATATGTAAGTAATAGGCCGAGTTATCCCAGTTACTTGCGAGTTTTAAAACAATATTTTCAATCTTTTCTAAATTAAGAACCAACTCGAAAGGACTTCTCATCCATACAAAAGAAATTTATTTTGATGAGTCATTGAATCTTCATTAAGTTTCGCTCATAAACTAGCACTACTATCTAGTTGGATTAATTCACAGTTCAAACACTCTACTAGATCTCCACCTACTATCTGGTTCATATATTACAATATATACTTATTCAATTTGATTCAAATAGTGAAAAACCAATTAATAAGCAAGAGGCCACTTCGTGCAATCCAATTCCTTTTGTGCGCATCTAATTCATCAAATAAACGAAATTCTAAGATGCTGTCTGGTAATGTTTTTCTTTTTTTAAAAAAAACAGTTTGATAATTAAAAACATTTCCAACTGGTGGGCTTTTGGTTTTTGAAAATAGGTGACAAGAAACCCGTTTGGTAGTAATTGATAAAAAAATGATTAAAGTCTTCAAAATCAACAAAAATGCGTTTGGTAAGTTATAACTTAAAACCTAATTTTGATTAATACTATATTAATATATGTCATTCCATGAGGACTATAAGAAAGTTTTAATGGGCCTAAATATGCAATCATATAAAAAGACTCAAAACACAACTAATCCAACCAAGACAGATCTGTTGCAACTCCAACATTAGATGAAAGGAAATTAATAATCATGTCAACGAAGAAAACCACCGGCACCGGCTAAGATGATCAGCCTTGCTTGAGAGCTGTTAAATAATAAAATTATAGCAGAAACATAACCATATATATATATATATATATATATAAGAACTTCTTAATATAACATATTAGCCACTAATCTTTTAAAATATCAAAAGAAATTATAAATTAGGGTGAGAGTGTAATTTAAAACTTCTTTAACTTTAAATTTTTTAAATATCAAATATGCTTAAAACTATTTCAAATTTATAAAAGAAAACCCCCATATAAACACGATTAAAAACAGTCTCTCTCTTTCGTGAGTCTTCATATCTCCCAATCTTCTCCTTTTCTTCTTGTTATCAGTCACATGCATCAAATTTTGACTGATCTGTGTACTATCATCCTCTGATGTCTTCTCTTTGATCAGATCTCATCGGGAAAATTTGGCCGAAGCCATCGACAACGATGTGCTAGATCAATCAATCAATCAATTTGATAGGTTACCAGACTCTTTGCTGCTTATAGTCTTCAATATGATCAGAGTTTTGTTGTTTCAATACCCATGTTCACTCTTGTGATCTTTCAGATTTGAGGAATTCCTTCTTCATCTAGTGCTCTATAACTTAAACGATACATGGGCCTTTGCGGGTGGATCCAATTGAGACCCTAACTAGGTAGGTTCCCACATTAAAAAAAAAAAAAAAAGGATTGGCATGGTCAGCCATGTGGTTCAACAATTTAACAAAATTTGGAACATTTTTTCATGGGATTTGAAAAATAAGACCGGTAGGAAACCATAAAATTCAAAATTTACAATATTTCATAAGACTAGTGGAGGCACATGCTGTAACATCCCAAATTTTTTGTTAATTCTTAGATTAATTACTAAATTAATTGTGATATATTGGTATCTACTAACAGGATTCTATGGCTTAATTCTAAATTATTTTATGTGTTTTGGATATAGAAACACTTATATTTTAATTGTAATAATTTTATGTGGCATGGGCCTGGGTGAGCAGGCCCATCCTAAAATCATGCGCTGGATAGCAAAAGACCTGCTAGGATCCGTGCGGGTCTGAATAAGCCTCGTGAGGGTTTGCCGATTAATATATATATATTTTCAAATTAAAGCTTGCGGGGCGAGATACCCGTGCTAGATCGCGTGAGTTTGCGACTCTTGTGGACCCTTGGCACTCGGCCCCCTTATTTAAGTGCTGCAGGTCAGGCATAGATCCGCACACTACCCGCTAGCTCGTCTTTCCTTTCTCTTTTATTCCAAACCTTAATTCCTAATAGGGATTCATAATTTGGCATAATCAATTGAACAAATTCTATCACAAACTGTTAACTTGGCATCTATGGTTGTCAACTAATACAACAAAATTAAATAATTCAGCACAATCAAGTAATGCATAATCAATCAAACCAATGGGAGACAATTGAAATCTCATAGCTCTGTACATAAGATGCTTGTCAAACTTTTAAGCATAAAAATAATTACATCCCATCACAAATTTCTATTACAATGAATCTACTTTAAACAATTACAAGTGAAAAATAAGGTTTTGAAATTATACATAATCTCCCTCAATCTATAGCTTTAAACAAGATAGCAAATCAATAAATAGGATAACAAATTAATTATTGATCGCATAATTAAAACCCTATACCCATTAACTTCGAAAATATTAAAAAAAAAATCCTTGAAAAAACTTTAGAAGGATTTTTAATATTTTCTACAAACAACTACTAATCATAAGGGCAAAAGGCTAGCTTGGTACCAAGTGTAAAATATTTATATCAATTAAAATTGATGGTACATACCTCTGGCCATTAGGATTAAGTGTTGTTTGATGATGTTTGTTGGAAAAATCTGTGGAAGCCTTCTAGATCCAAAGTTCACCTTGCTCCCATGTCCAAGAGAGAATACAAGAGAGGAAAAGAAAATTAGAGGGAAAAGAGATGGGAAGTTTTTGATTAAGTGTTTACTGGATGATCTAGATTGATGGGATCTAGGCTTCTATTAATACTAAATCAGGATTAATCCTCATCATAACTGAAACTCCTAATTTGTCTATTCCTTCACAAATAGGATTAGACTTACGTTGCGTTTGTTATTGCTTTTTGTTTATTGCTTCAAAAAGTAAGAAAAGCAATTAGATTGCTTTTGCTTCTATGAAGATCTTTTTTTGAAGCAAAACTGTTTGGTTCACGTTTCCTTTCATTGAAAAAAGCAAAAAAGCATGTTTGTGTGAGACATGGAAAATCAATCTAGTGACTTCCTATCATCACACGGTCTCATTCAAAATCAAGGAGTCGCCACCATTCCTTTTTAAGGTGTGAATGGACACCCAAAATAACCAAATAAAAGAAATAATTGAAGAAAACAAATTAGAGTAAAAATAACTCTAAAAGAAAAAGTAAACCAGAGATGGGTAAGGAGTAGGGGCGGCTCAAAGGGGTAGGCCACTAAGGCCATCGCCTAAGGCCCCCAACCATGAAGGCCCCCCACTAAGACAAAATTTTCCCAATTTTTTTTTGGAAAAATTATGAAAAAGGGCCACTTTTTAAAAATATTTATAAAAACAGTCCACTAAGATGTCGAATTACAAAAAAAAGCCACTTTTCATTAATAATTATAAAAAAATCCATCAAAATTAAATTACAAAATCACTTTTAAAAAAAATTAAATTTGAGGATCACTTTACTTGGGACACAGGCACATTGTACATGAGATGGAACGCAAACTTCTTACATGGAACGCAAGTTCCTTTTACATGGGACACAAGCGCATTTTACGTGAGATACGAGCGCATCATATGTGAACACAAGCACGTTTTGGCTATAATAAAATGCCGTTATTTTTAATTATTTTTGAAAAGTGACCCTTTAGGTATTTACTTTTGAAAAGTGGCCCTTTTTGCAATTCGACATCTTAGTGGAATGTTTTTATAAATCTTTTAAAAAGTGACCATTTTTCATAATTTTCCCTTTTTTTTGTGGTCCCCACCCCTCGTAAGGCTACCACCTAACAAGTAAAGCCCCCCATTGCTTTCTCTCTCTCATTTTTATAGAAATTGATTATTTTCTCTCTAAATCTTTTTTAAAAAAGGGAAAAGGAGGCTTATGGTTTCTATCTTTTGTGAAAAACGAAAGACTCATCTTCTCATCTTATTTGCTTCTGAAATCAAAGAATGACATTGCTATTGAGTTTGCCTTTAGATTGATATTCGAGTGCACGTTACTAATTTACCGGAAGAGGTCTCCGATCGTTGAATGTTGGAAGCGAAGGTGTCATTACCCATGCATTGAGGCAAAGTACCGATAGGGGGCACTGATCGCTTTAACCGTTTAGCAATTTTATCTATCAAAAATGATTTATTGGCTAAACTTGAATACAAAAGTTTAATTATAAATTTTGTATCTAAAAAGACAAAACATAAATTTATAGTTTAATATTAAAAAATCTTTTATATTAAAAGGCCTCATTTTTATCACCTTGCCTAAGACCTCCAAAAAGTTTGAGCCGCCCTTGGTAAGGAGATTAGGTTATGAACAGGGGAAGGTGTTAGGCACCCCCATTCATCTACACAAGGTGGTTGCCAAGTATTGTTCATGCTATAAAAATGCTTGCTAATAAAAATCAAAACAAAAGAAAAAGAAAAAATAATATATGGCTTATTTCCATGTGAATGATCCAATTAATTCTGGATCCTTCTTATGAAAACAAAAGCCATTTCTTGGACTTCATGATTGACTGAAATCAAGACAAAGAAAATAATTCTAAAGTAAAAACTTCAAAATCTGGCTTTGAGTTAAATCCTTGAAATCTAGGAATAAATAGAAAAAATATTATTTTGACCAAATATTGAAAAATCGAATTTGAACAATCTAGGACATAGATATTGCCCATATTTCTCATTAGATAAAAAAAAACAAAGCCAAAAATACCCATGTTGATGAAAAAACATTAAAATGGGAGAACTTAGACCGTAGGGTCTTCTCTCAAAAATGAAAAATGACTCAAAAACCAACTCATGAAACCATAGAGATTACTGGAAGGCTTCTGAATCCAGATCTACCACATTAACCATGGCAGATCCAGGATCTTAGTCTAAACAACTAAAAACATCAAAAAAACATAAAAAGGGTGAAAACAATGTAAAAAATCAGAATATATGAAGAAAATAAGATCTAATGCTATGAATAGCATAGATCTATAGTATTCCTCCATATTTCATCACTAAAATCATCACACATCCTAAACAAAATATTATATCTACATATTTCTAAGATTACAACATATGGGGGTCTGCCCTACGGGTCAATTCTTGTCCTTCTTTCCCCTAGAACTCTCTTCACGTTTTACAGTTAGAGAAAATACTTGAGGTACTTGGATTAAGGTTTGGGGTTACAATCACACACAGGCCTTATACTACAAAAAGGGAGAAGATTAGAACTATCCTAGAAATTAAAACTATAAAGTAAAGAAGTTGAAAAGCTTACCTGGACTTGAGAAAGCAAAGAGGCAGGGGTTCTCTTCTTCACTTGGAATTCTCTTCTCAGCAATTCTTAGCCACAATTCCATAGCAATTTCACACTAATTTTTCTCTCTGATTTCCCAGTTACAATTCTCAGCCTTTTGCCTGATGAGAGACCTCCTATTTATAAGCAAGAGCAGGGGCAAGGGTGGTCCTAAGAGGCTCTAGAATGTTCCAATCCCATTTTAGAAACATGAATTAGGGCAAAAACGGCCGCACGAAACCCTAGAGAGAAGATCAAAATAATAACAAGGCTCAAAAATCGAGATTTTCGAAATTCACTCAAAACTACGCATGTCCGCATTTCATTTGCGGACACATCTTGTCCGCATACCTTATGCGGACAAAATAGGTTTGACCAAATTTTCATTTTTTTGACCTGTTTCAAATCCAATTAAATATTTTTCCTTATTTTCTCATTTTGTAGTGCAATTTGGGGTGTCTACAGTTTGGTAATATCAAAAGCGTAAAAATTGCTTCTTGGCTAATATTATGACAAAATGTACTATTATGGTAAGGATGGGTGGTGGTAGAAAATATATGGTGAGTAGTGGTGGTGGGTGAGTGGTGATAATGGTGGCTGATGTAAAACCCCGTCTCGGATTATACCTTAATTATTAAGCTTAATTATTTAAAGTAGAATTATTAGACTAATTAAATGCTTGTGTTATGAGGATGAGGTAAATATGGATTATACCTAAAGAGTTAGGGGAATCGAATTGAAGTTATTAAGGAAAGACTAAGTTAGTTTTATGTCTTAGTTACAATTGGCTAAGGTACCTCTCACATGTACCTCAAGTAACTCCTAAGAGTACCTAAAGAACCTCCTACGATTATTCAAGGTACCTCTCAAGGGTACTTAAAGTATCTTCTAATGTAAAACCCCTAATTTTCCCTAAATAATATAATAAATTAATAAATAATATCTTTGGGAATTTTAATTGATGGAAATATTTTATTAAAGTAGGGGATGATATAAATAGTGGAGATCCAGAGTTGGACACAGATCCGACCATCCGATCATGAGATATCAAGGTATGATTAACACTTTAATTTTAAGAGATATGATAGTTTAATAACCTAATTCTATTCGTTTAGAATACTTGCGCGTATTCTACAGCCGCAAGAGACAAAACTGAGAGAGAGAGTGACTGTGTGACTGAGGAAGAAGAAGAAGGAAGGACGTTGGCTTGTGTTCTTCATCATCCAGAGCATTGCTTGGTGTTAGAGTATTGTTGTTTAGTGAAGAGGAGAAGAAACAATCGTAAACAGAGGTAGGTGAAACCGGTTTTCGTTTGTTTTTGTATTTATATTCGTTTAATCTCCAAAGCATGTTTTTGTATGCTATATTCATGTATTTAGTTTGATAACAATATTATATGGATGTTAGAATGATGTTAGACGAGAAAAATCACATTTTTACACAGTTTCTGTACGTTTTTTAGGGACTGTTGACCTCGACTGTGCTCACGATCCTCGGCGCTCTTCGGTGCTAGTTAAAAATTTGAGACCGCCCGAGATCGCGAGAAGGCTTATCGTCGGCGATCTAATTTGCACTACCGCTGACCTTAGACCGCAGGGGCGATCCTAGGCGCTCTGTGCAAAAATTTCAGAATTTTGTAATTTCAAACCTTGATTCAATTCCAAACTATTTTTAGTAAATTTTAATGATTAATTAAGATGTTTTAAGACCAAAATAAATTATCTAATTCCCTGTTTTACGGAAAAATAAATTAGGGAGATATTTAGGACATTAGTTGCCAAACTTTGAACGTAATTGGGAAATCTAGTATTTGGCAAACTTGATTATTAATTGGTTATTAGAACATCTCTAAACTACATTATAATTCAGATAATTACATAAAGAGAATTCAGATCATAAGTTCAACTCAGTTAACCCGAATATTGAAGTAATTGACAGATTTAACCTTTATATGCCGCTAGGCACCAACCCTTATAGAAATATTATACTTTAGGGAATTTTGGGAGTCTAGTGGGCATAACTGGTTATGGATCCATAGTTATGGCTAGATAGCTAAGAGATATTTCAGTTGGGTTGAATTTCTCCCTTGTGCGAGCGCGCTTCCTTTGCAAGTTGGTTTGTTTGGGAAGGTCCTATGTCTGGAGGGACACCCCGGTGAGCCGCTGGTGATTCCCTGTACATGTGGATAATCGACCATCTCCATGCATTGATTCTGGTGCTACATGCTGGTGGTACATGCCAACTCTGATGGGTACGTGTGCAATAAGTCAGCAATAAGTCAGTGACTACAGCTCTTGTCTAAGCTGCGTTGCATGGGACTATAGTATCATTAGTAGCATTGCTCCTAAGACGCACGGTGGTATAGCGATTGGTCGAGAGTCATCTCAAAAGGTTTATCTATCTTTGTGAGTTCTACAATGACACTAAAATCACAAACACTTGTTATTATTATTGTATACATGCTGGAGGTATGTGATTGAGATATTAGTCGGATGTGACTGTTTAGTGCATCCTAGCAAAGTATGGATTATGTTATTGATTCTGATATTGGATTCTTATAATTTGCTGAAAATCATATTTAGAACTGTTTAACTATATTGTTTTGTATTCACGATTGATACGAATGATTATACGAGTTTGCTTAGTCGATATTGCTTAATCGTACATGACTGTTATTTTACTTATATGAACTGTTTAAACATGCATGTGTTACCTACTGGGATATTCGTATCTCACCCTACTTTTATTTCATTTTTCAGCTGATACGCAAGAAGGGGATCATAGTAGTGATTTCCAGGGAGAGCTAGTTGATTATTCGCCGGAGGATTTCTATTATCAGGATATTGTCTGAGGTTGTGGATTGAAATAGACTTAGTTATTTTGATTAGACTATTATTCATTTGGTTTGATGTATTAGAGAGATGAGAGAGATAGTAACCTTTTATCTTACCAGACTTTCATATTGAGATTGATGGTTGATTATATTAGTTCTTGAGGATTTTAGACTATACTTCGGCACATACTTGTTCCGGACTCTGATAGTTACTTAATTGAATGGATTACTTATTTCTTTAGTCTGGTATATTCTTGATGATTATTTGATATGGGCCAGTAACACCTCGGATTTCGTTGTTGAACTGAATTCGGGTTGTTACGGTAGCGAACCGGGTTTGGGTTGGGTGCTGGTTTGCACTGACCCGGGTTCGGGGCGTTACACCTAAGGATACCTAAAGTAACCCCTAAGTACCACCCAAGTATACATAGGGTACACCCAAGTATTATCCAAGGTACCACCAAAGTATACCCAAGTATTACTCAAAGTACCACCCAAGTATACCTAGAGTACATCAAAGTGTTACCCAAGGTACCACCAAAATATAGGGTACACCCATGTATTACCCGAAGTACCCCCATGTATTACTCAAAGTACATCCAAGTGTTACCCAAGGTACCACTCAAGTACACCTAAAGTATCCCACTGTTTTGCCTAAGTAACCCATTTGAATACCTAAAGTATCCCCTAATTATCCCTAAGGTACTCTCTTATATTGCCCAAGGTACCTCACTCACATTGCCTAAGGTACCCTACATGAGTACTTGAAATACCCCACTGTTTTGCCTAAGGTACCCCATTTGAATACCTAAAGTATCCCCTGATTATCCCTAAGGTACCCTCATATATTGCCCAAGGTACCTCACTCACATTGCCTAAGGTACCCTACATGCATGAGTACCTAAAGTACCCCACTGTTTTGCCAAAGGTACCCCATTTGAATACCTAAAGTACCCCCTAATTATACCTAAGATACCCTCTTATATTGCCTAAGGTACATCACTCACGTTGCTTAAGGTACCCCACATGAATACCTAAAGTACCCCACTGTTTTGCCTAAGGTACCCCACTTGAATACCTAAAGTACCCCCTTGATTTACCTAAAGTACCCCATGTGTTTGCCCAAGGTACTCCTTGTATTACCTAAAGGTACGCCTTTGTTTTGCCTAACGTACCCCACTTGAATACCTAAGGTACCCTACTGTTTTACTTAAAGTACCTCTTGTTTTATTTAAGGTACACCCTCTTATATAACTAGCGTACTCCCTTATATATCTTGGGTACCATCTTTGCAAAACTAAAGTACCCCTCTTATGTTACTAAGTTACACCCATTTCATAACCTAGGGTATACCCCTTGTATTACCTAGAGGTACCCCCTCATATAACTAAGGTACATCCCTCCTATAACTAAGGTACCTGTCTCATACAACTAAGGTACATCCCTTCTATAGCTAAGGTACCCCACTGTTTTAGCTAATGTATCCCCCTTGAATAACTAAGGTACACCCCTTTATACAGCTAGGGTACCCCCTTTGTACAACTAGAGTACCCTCTTATATTACTAAGGTACACCCCTTATATTACCTAGGGTACACCTTCTTTGTATTACTTAAAGGTACCCCCTCATATAAATAAGGTACATCCCTTCTATGGTTAAGTACCCCTCCTCAATATAACTAAGGTGCACCCCCTAAGCTTATCTTAAGTTTACCCCTTAGAATGGCTAAGGCAAACCCCTTGAAACACCAAAGTACCCCCACTTAATACTAAGGTACCCCTCCTTGTAACACTTAGGTACCCCCCTTGATAACCCTTAGGTACACCCAAGGGTTTAGTGAGAATAAAAGGCTTGTTGAGGGGCAACTTTGATGAACAAAAGTTGGGCATATAAAAAGGATGCCTTAACTAAATATCTAGTGTCTTAAGAACCTCTTTCTTTGTCTTGGACGCATAGAACAAGAGGAGAAAAGTGGGAGCTTGCTTGAAGGCTTGGAGAAGAAGAAGAAGGAGGAAGATTAAAGAGAACTTTGCTTCTCCATCATCATGTAAGTAGCAAACCCTTTAAACTAAAATAAATTTATTGGATTTTCGTATCTCTTTCTCCTAGGGTTTTGATAAACTGGAAAATCACTTGCATGTAGGGTTTTGCTTCTAAAATTCGTAGGGTTTGGTTTATCTAACTATCTTGTTTAGTTTTCTATCGATTTGCCATGGATTTGCAACCTCTATTGATTATATTTCTGGTTAGGGTTTGAGATGGGTATATTGAATGATATTTTATATGTTGGATTCATGTTCATGAGGATTTGGGATTGATTCTTGTGTTAGGAGGTGTTTTTGAGCATGTTGGGAGGTTTGGTAATAATCCCATTTAGTATTTGTGAGACATGGAAAAATCACCGGGATGATTCCCTCCGTTATCACACGGGCTCAACGAAAATGGGAGAGTTGCCACCATTCAGTTTTAGGTATGAATGGACACCAAAATTTATCAAAAAGAGCAAAAATGCAAAGATTAAAGTAAAAATAACCCTACTTGAAAATCAAGTCCAGAGATGGGTAAGGGGATTAGATTATGAATGGGGGAAGGTGTTAGGCACCCCCATTCACCCACAGAAGGTGGTTGCCAAGTGTTGTTCATGCTAAAAAGAAATGAGAAAGCTTACTAAAATAATAAAGAAAACCTTGAAAAAGGATTAAACAAATGTGTGATACCTTCACATGAGAAATCCAAATGAATTCCAGATCCTCTTTTATATCAATATCACTTCTGGAATATCACCAATAGATGGAAATCAAAGCAAAAATTGCACAAAACCAAGTTGAGTCAAATCCGGAAAATTCGGTAAAAGATAGAGCCATTTGTCTTGAAATCATTCAAATCTAATTTAAATTGAATCAAACCAAATCCATTTGAAAGATTGTGATAAATAGAAGACTTATGCAAATTTTCAATCAATTCCGGTTAAAATCTTAGGAGTTATTCTCCTTTGAAATTTGCTGCTGGAGATAGTTAAAAGTGACAAGTGGGCAAGTTTGGAAAATCATTTAGAAAAATCGGCTCCATATAGATCCATGAATTTGGTGTGAATGAATTATGTATGGCCATATTTCAGATGAAACTAGCCTCATACAAAAATTCATTCGGAGGTGCCTTGGGTGACCTCCTGAACAAGCCCCGAGGATCACAGATTAACCCAGGAAAGTGCTGTTGAGCAGTTCTGAGTAAATCTGTTACCCACGACACAAATGGAGTCAAAACATTATTAAACCAACTGGATTTGAAATTATACTTCCAAAGGAAAACTCAGAAACAAGAATCACTCAAATCGGACTTAAAACGAACACATGGCGCTCAGTCAAAGTGACGAGATCCGCAATCTGGCCTGAATTGACCTATCAATTTCGACTGAGAGGTGTCAAAAATCCACTTGATAAAAATTAATGAAATTTTGCAGGCATAAACTAGACAGAATCACCTTTCCCATGGCATTGTAATCACTCCAAAATTCATCCGGATGATGAAGTTATGAGTGTCCGAAGTTGGGGTACAGCTGCTGTCCAGTTTCAGCCTTTTTAAAGAAAATCAACTCAAAACAGTGATAAGGTGTGTGTGATCCGTGCATTATGAATTTAAACAAAGTTGAAGAACCTCGAGGAAGAAATAGGGGACAAGCTTGGCTCACCATTCTCTTCGATTGGAAAGAATATGCCAAAAACCCCAAAAGTGAGCAAAAATGCCCAAAACCGAGAGGTTAGACCTATAGGTCTTCAATACTCAAGATAAACTTGATTGAAATCAATTCGAAAATCATTGAAATATATTCCAGAATTGCTTGGGGCTATTTATTCCAGATCTATCACAATGAATGCAATAAATCCGGAATGCATTCATCTCAATCAAATGGGGTTATAAAACAACGTAGGATTCCGTTCCATTCACGTTTCCCTTAGTTCTCTCTCCCCGTTTTACGGTTCTTCGAGATAATTTTGGGGTACTTTGAATATGAAACGGTTTTCATAGATTCAAAAGGCTTTCAAAAGGTTCTAACACTAAGGATCAATCCTCAGTCTCATTTCCCCTAGATCCCGCCTTCACGTTTTACGGCTAGGGGGAGTCTTGAGGTACTTTGAGTAGAGGAAGGGTTTGCATACACAAAGAATAGGCCTTATTCTACAGAAAGGTAGAAGAAAATAAATAAACCTAGAATGTAAGACAGAAAAATAAATAAGGCTTTAGGCTTACTTGGGTTCTGGAAGCAGTGCGGCAGCAGTTCTCTTCTTCACTTGGAGCTCTTTAATCTCAAACTTATTGGCCATTTGCTTAAGGAGGAGCCTCCTATTTATAGGCAAAGGTTATGGTTAGGGTTTGCATGATGCTAGACACAAAATAATGTCTAGAGTCCACCAACCTTAACCCTAAGGCTATTTCCGAGATTTCCACTCCTTTAATGAAGGATATGATGGTAAAAAGTGAAAACTCTCGAAAAACCCTAATTTTGAGCAAAAAGCTTGTATCCGAAATAGCAGGTCGGATACAATAGCACATATATGTATCCAACATATGTCGTCAGATACATTAACATCTGCCGATAATTTATATCGGATATGAAAGGAAATGCTTGTATTCGACCTAAGTTGTCAGATACAAGAAAAAAATGCTTATTTTTCAAATTTTGTTCTAGTTTTAAAGGAAAGAATCAATCTTGCCAATTATTCATCATTTTACTGTGCAATTTGGAGTGTCTACAGTATTAAAAGGGTTGGATGTAGGTTGTATGAGTTTGGTGTCGGAAAATAGCAAAAATTTGGTAAGAACCCGAGCTGGCGATTAATCCTTGAAATGGGTGATTAATCCTAAGCAATAACAGCCAAAAACAGTCACTGTAATAGCTAATCGTGGGTCAGGATTAATCTCCAAGGCTAAACGTGACCTTAACGCACGAACGTTGACCTTAGCGCGCGCGCGTTAGCCTTGCTTTTCACCTTAACGCCTGAACCTTATGCTTCAACGCCCGAACGTTGGGCTAATCGCCGCTGGGCGATTAATCGTGGACCTTGTTTTGACAGTTCTTCATCCCTTTTTGCCCCAACCCTTTCCCAAATAGCCTAGGCCTCCCACACAACACCCTATTTACATGAAAGACATTTAAGTAAATGTCCTGTGTATTTATTGTTCAATTTACTTAAGTCTTTACATGTAAATAAGGTTTTACCCCCAATTTGGAACCAATAAAAATACTCCCAAGGCCCAATTCCCAACCAATAAAAAGTCAACTTTCCAGTTCATGCCTAAATTTCCAGTTTTCCCGATTTTTATCAAAAATCCCGTTTTGGGTTTGATACCCAAATGCGTGATTCAGAAGCCCAGAAAATTCTAGAAGATTTGTATACCCTTCAATAGACTACAACCAAAATTTGAGCCCGAAACTCCTTGTAGATTTGTCTAGAAAAATTATACACCGAAAAGTCAATGTTTTAAACCAGACTTAGAATATTTTTGAGGTCCTAAACTTTTTATCTCAGAATCCGTTGATTTTTTGCATGGTGTCCTTATTGGGGATCCTAAGACTATCCCACTTCTCAAATTCGTAAATTGTGGACTTTAGGGGGTATTTATTCTACTATGAATTGGCTTTGGAAGTGAAGTGCTTACTGGTTATTTCTTATGCATGGTGAATATTATTTGACATTAGTAAAGATATGATGAATTCTCTTATGTGAGATGACAAGGCACATGGCCTAGGGAATAATAGTGGACGAGTAGTCCCACTTGACACTTGGCATTTAATTGTGGACGAGTAGTCCCACTTGACACTTGGTATTTAATAGTGGACGAGTAGTCCCACTTCACACTTGGTTGTGCATTGAGTACTATATCTTGGTTTGTGCAAGGTGACATTGGTTCTAGTAACTATTGAAAAAGTTTTGTTCTACATTGTCAGTCCTACCAGGTTTGTTAGCAAATTTTTATGTGTTACATTGTTTAGATGCTTGACTTGAGAATATGAATTGCTTAAACTGCTTTTATACATGATGTTATATGAATTGCATAAACTGTTTCCATTCATGCATGTTTGCTGCTTACTGGGACTTTAAGTCTCACGCGTGTTTTGTTTTACCGGATTTGTTTTCAGATCCGCTTGGTGAGCCACGCACTGGGGTAGATAGTGAGGGTGAGCTTGAGCACGAGCCCGAGGACTTCTACTACCTGTAGTAGGGTTCTCTTTATGCTATTGTATTTAGTTTCTTTTGAAACTATAACTGAGATGTAATTATTCTTTTTGGATTTGTAGACTTGGGAGTTATCTTTAGATTATCACTTGTATATGAATGCTCATGTGAGATATAGAGATGGTGAGATCTTAGTTGCATTTTTTGTATACCCAGATGTTGTATTTTGGAGTTATTACACAGACGATCTTTTATTATATGGAAAATTTTAATTCCATGCTTTTTTTTGCTTATGCACTCTGATGATTACCTTGTAATTGCCCTCGTTAATTGTGTTCATCAGGTTCTTTTGGGCCCATAAGTAGGTCTCGGGTACGGGTTGGTGTCGTGAAAGGGCAGACTCGGATCTGGGGCGCTACAGCTGAAGTGTCCTAATGGATGGTAGGTGGGTATGTAGTGATGGCCGTAGTGGGGCTATGGGAGTGGTAGGTGGTGGTGGTATAGGTGGATGGTGGTTGTAATGATGGGGGTGATGGGTGGTGGTGGTGGATGGTGGTGATAGTGGTGGTGGGTGATAAGTGGGACTAGTGATGGATGATGGGTGTAATGCTAGGTGGATCTGTGGTGTTAGTAGTGGTGCCCATGGTGGGGAGTAAGGGTGGATGGTGGTGGGTGGGGTGTAGGTGGTGGTGGTGGATGGGGTGTAGGTGGTGGTTGGTAACGGTAGTGAGTGACAATGATGTGAGTAGATTGTTTGTATTCGATTCTTTACCAAAAAAAGGGTTGTTGGTACTAGATTAGTAACAATAAGCAAAAGAAGCAAACAATAAAAAATAAGAAGGAAAAAAATTTTGCTTCTCAAGAAAAACAACTACATTGCTTTTGCTTCATTGTGAAAAGTAAAAGCAAGTACTAAGCAAACATGCTTTTGCTTCAAAAAGCTTGATTTTGCTTAAATAAGCAAAAAAGCAAAAGCAAAAAGCAGTGCCAAACACAGCCTTAATTAGGATATAAACCACTTAACTATATTAGGGTATTATCCTTAACCCACTTCCCAACTTAAACGGGAAAAAAGAACAAGTAGTGTCCACATGGCATTGTGCCTCTTTAAGTCTCCATATTGGAGACATGCAAACTATTGAGAAGCGCATGCAACCATTTTGACTGGCAATATTACGTTAGAAACTAAAAGATGCTAGAATCCTCTAAACAAAATACTAACATAATCTAATTTTAAATTCTAAATTATAAATTTTATATATTGAAATATTTGAGATAAATAAAGCCAATATTAAGCAAATTTCCTAGTTAGCTTTTCAATATTTTTGTTAATATATATTATGCTATATACTCGTTATTTATTTAGTAAAATCTTTACAACCTTTTAATATTGTATGAAAATGGAGTAAACTCTACTCCATTCGATTTTCTCCTCTGGTTTCTAAGTAGAAAATACTGGTAGGTAATAACCCTTCACGTAGAGAAGATCTTACAACTTCCTCTTCCAGATAGGGTAATTGGAATCATTCATTTTACTAGTATTTGTCTCCATTGTTCACACAAGAAATTCAACAACAAGAACCTGGCTGTGATGCCACTTTTCTTGGGATTGGGAGGTAACGCCAAACAAACAATTACTGAACCATGGAATCAAATCTCACCTAATTTTGTAAACCTGTTAGGAGACAACCAAGTAGAGCCATATACCAAAAACGAAACAACAAAAGAGACAAAAGCAACACCACAATTTTTACATGAAAATCCTCCCTAATGTGGAGAGTAAAAACTATGAGACTAGAGTCCACCTAAAAGCTTCCATTATCAATAGATGATGGGTAATACAACTTATTCTCTCTAGCTAAGTATTGGGGGCATATATCAACACAGATAATCAAGAATAATAATCTTGATAAACATCAACAACATGAGAGAGAGAGTTGAGAAAATCTCACAACACATGATTCAAATTTTATCAAAAATTCAATGCTATAGAGGACTCCAAATATGATTTCCACCTTCAGATTGATGAGCAATGTCTCGCGAACTTCCTGTCCAAATTCGAGAATGATTGGACCATTTTTTTTTTTTTTTTGGGTAGACAACACAACAATGTATTGATTAGGAAACCATACGTACATAACTGAAACCTCTTGCATCATCAAAAAGAATATTAGTGAGAAATGAGGGAGAGGACATCCAAAGGCAAGAAAAATAGTCAAGAGCATGATTAGCTAACCTATTTGTGACATGGTTTCCTTTCCAAAACATATGGGCAAACTGGACACAACTGAAACTTACACAAAAGTCCCTGCACTAGTTGAGAACAGAACAAATTCTCCAAGGAAACTCCATCAATGGGGATGAAAGTAAGTCTTTAATCACCTTGGAATCCCCTTCAAGAATGAGATTGGTTTTGTTAGAGTGTTGAAGCTAATTTAGCTGAAGCTTTAACAAGGATAATAGAATCACAAACAATTTTTGAAGAAAACCCAGCTAAGAACTTGCCATTTCCATCTCTGATGACTCCACCCATAGATGCTTGAATCTCAGAACCTTTGAACGCCCCACCAAAGTTTGCTTTATAGAAGGGGGGGGGGGGCTGACGTATTTTCCATGAAACTTCCACCCAAGCAGAAACTCTCCTCGATAAAGCCTTTTTGTCCTCTGCAATAATCCACATATCTTGTAACGACTTTTCAAAGTTGAAACAGATTCTTTAAATAGAAGACCTTTTCCTGTCAAAAATTACTTCATTTCGTTCTTTCCATACCAACCAAGCAAAAGTTGCCACCTGAGACATTAGTTCAAATTTATCTTCATTTTCACTAGGAACAAGTGCATTCCACAGATGGTTGAGCCACTGAAAATATGAGTGTTGAGGACCATAGGATTGGGTGGCTCCTCCAATCAATTTGAGCCCAACTACTCTTGCGAATGGACACTGAATAAGCAGGTGTTCGATATCTTCATCATCTTCGTCACACAGGTAGCACTTGATTTCTTGGAGTCCAATTCTCTTGTTCAACATCTTCATCGTGGGCACCCCATTGGTCAAGCATTCCCAAATAAATAGCTTTATTTTGTTGGGACAGTAGAGATGCCAAACCTTGAGCCAAATAGGGTGAGTTTCAAGGAGGTTGATGTTTCGAATCATTCAGTAAGCGGAGGCAACCAAAAACTTTCTAGTAGAAGTACTTGCCCAATGGCGCTGATCTCTTCCAAGATTGGGCTCAGGCTGAACAGCAGTAATTAAAGTAACCATATGAGGTTCCCAGAAGGTATTGAGAATATGCAGTAATTAAAGATCTCACCATTTGGTTCATCTTATCCGTGGTTTCCTTGGGGAGATTAAAACAATTCATGAAGTGATATGGCTGGGCACTGAGAACCAATTGAACTAATATTAATCTTCCCATTTGAGATACGACCAGTGATTTCCATCCTGACAAATGGTCATTCATCCTTTTAAGCAACTCCTCGCAATCTCGAGCTTTTGGTTTTCTTCCAAGAATCAACAGACCTAGATAATTAGATACTTCATTTGATCTTGCCACAGTGAAACTGCGTCTAACTTGAACCTTACGATTAAATGAAGTGTTGTTGTTGAACCGAAGGGAGGATTTGGCTGCATTGATATGTTGGCCAGATTCCGACCAGTACTTGTAAAGCAGTCACACCATCGCATGAACCTCTCTTTCAGAAGAATATCCATATATCATCACATCGTTTGCATACATAAGATTGGAAATTAGAATGCCTCCGCGTTGCAGATGAATCCCATGGAACATGTTATCACATTCAGCACGGTTAATTGCAAATGATAATACTTGTTGGCACAAGATGAATAAATATGGGGATAGGGAATCCCCCTCACGAAGTCCTCTTTCAGCCACAAAGTTCCCAACAACAGAGCCATTGATGAGAATGCCAAAGGAAACAAAATTCATGCATGCCATGATCAACTTAATAACCACACTGCTAAAACCAAAAGCACCAAAAGTCTTTTACAGGAACTGCCAACTTTCCCTATCATATGCCTTGGAGAAATTTAACTTGAGGGCATACATTCCTTTGTCTTGCATCTTCTTTGATTTAGACTTGGTAACCTTCTTCTTTTTCTTGCGAAATAGATGCATTATCTCATGATTAACCATAATATTGTTCCTGATCGACCTGTTTGGGACAACAGCTGCTTGGAGAGGGGAGATTAACTCTTGTAGCATTGGGTGCAAGTGGTTAATCAGAATTTTTGCAATTATTTTGTAAACAAAATTGCAAAGGTTGATTGGGCAGAAGTCCTGAATTTTCCTCGGGTGTTGAGACTTAGGAAGTAAAGAAATAAGAGTGTGATTTAACCTAGGTGGCATCAAACCACTTCGGAAAAATTCTTGCACCGTATGAATCACATCTTGCCCCACAACATCCCAGAACAAGTGGAAGAATATGCCTTGAAATCCATCTGGCTTGGACACTTGAATGGGGCCATGCCTTGGACAGTAGACCATATTTCAAATGGAAGAGGGATCAAAGAAACCAAGTTGTTTTGAGTGTCAGTAATCATACTCTGGATCAGCCTAATCAGCTCACACTCACCCCAATGAGTCGTTTGATTAAAAGACTCCTTGAAATGATTTTCTATGAAACATTCCAACTACTTTTTGGTCTGATATCTCAACATTATCAGCATTTTTCAAGGAGTAGATATAGTTCTTCTGTCTCCTGAACAAAGATGATTGATGAAAGAATCTATTATTTGAGTCCCCGTACTTGAGCCAAGAAATTTTAGATTTTTGAAACCATAAGGTTTCAAGTTGGAGGAGCACTGTCAAGTACTCATTTTGAAGTTCCATTTCCCTTTGTTGTTTGGCATCTGAGTGATTGATAGCTAGTTCGTCTTGAATTTTCTGGATATGGTATAACAGTTCAGCTTTCCTGTTATGGATATTATCAACAACCTCCTTATTCCATTGTCTTAAATCACAGGCAAGGGCCGACATTTTTCTTGGAGGATAGACCTCATTCCACCAGATCTATGCCTTGTCCAGGAATTCAGGACTGTATCATGGCAAGATGCCTCCTGGATCCAGAAAGCTTCGAACCAAAAGGGTTGCATCCAACCTCTATTCTTGTGAGCCAAATCTAGCATCAACATACAATGATCTGAGGCAACGATCGAGTGAGAAAATACCACAGGCTGAGAATAAAGATTTAACATATCATGTGAAACAAAAACACGATCGATTTTCTTAGATATCCGCTTCATCCCTTGTTGTCCATTACTGTAAAATCTTGAAATTTTAATAATATAAAATTTTGGATTTTATTGATAAATTGATATAACTAGTGAATAATTTCAGGAAAAAGGAATAAAGAAGTAAATTTGGAGAGAGTTTCGGGAATTAAGTAATGTGGAAAATTTCAGAAGTGGTAAGTTATTTTAATTTTCTTTGGTTAAATTTATATGGTTTTGGAGACATGGCGAGCATATAATCTGATTATTTAGTAATGTTCATGCAGAGAACATTGTGGAATGGCATAATATCAGAAAATTTTTAATTAGATAGTATTGGTGGCAATTTTATAGCAACCGTATTTGTTAGTTAATTGTTTTAGTGAGATCTGAAACACCTAGAGGAGAGACTCTAGAAGGTTTTGAACTTGGATCTAGGGTTTGAAGAATAGAAGGGAGAAGTGAAGATAAGTATTGAGGTGTATTTTCGTCAGATCTGGAGTCAGCATCAAGAGAGGGATTCGGCTGCTGTTAATCGAATTGGAGTTGGAGAATCTTTGGTTTTTAGAGAAGGATTAGGTGAGTTATGATTCTAACCTGTAATTTCGTTGGAATTAAGAGTTGTTGGAAGTTAGAGATTAGAATTGGAGGAAGTTTTAGTGTTTTAATGTTTTATTGCAGAAAGTGACTAAGGTGATTGTAAGCACCTTATTTTTGCACCCCTGGAAGTGATGAAAATGAAAACCCTGGCAGAAAAGTCAAACCCTGAGGGGACAAAAATTGACTCTTTGATCAAGTGATGATTGGCCCCCTTGATTTATCTCAATGAATAGAGAATCCTGACACGGTTCCAACGTAACTGAGTTTGCTAGAATCGGAGTCCGGATAAAGGTTTTGCAAGCCGGTCAAACTTGAGGGGGAGATGAAAGTTGAATTTCTGCTAAACCCTGATCCAGGTGCTTACCCCATGCCATTGGATAGAGGACTCCGATACGGTTCTAATGCAACTGAGTTTGCCCAGATCGGAGTCCGGATGAAGAAGATATGAGTTGTCAAAATTTCCGCGCAGCAAAACCGGCAAACTGCACATGTGGCAAAGAGTTGCATACATAGCAAGTGGCGTAGGAAAATATCTCGGGGATCAAATCCGTAAATATCAAAACATTCAAAAGATCCCAAGGACCAATCTGAAAATGTCTGAAAATATCTAAATAAAAAAATATTTTCTCAAAATATCCCAAGGACTATATCTGTAAATACCAAATTTTTCAGACAAATCAGCGGCCGAATTAAATTTTCTAATCATTATGTCACTAGTGCTGAGCTCCAGCTATGCGGCGCCAGCTCGTCGCCAACTCGGCGGATACCCCATTTTTTCCTCTATAAATACCGCAGCCCCCCTCTTGCCGAGGGGTTCAGCTTTTTTCGGGGCCCTTGTTCGTGGTTGGCTTTTTTCCTTGGTTGGCTTTTCTCCGTTGTGGTGGGCTTCTTTCTAGGGTGGCTCTTCCTTTGCCGGTTCCTTGGTTGCTGGCGAGAACCCGTCTTTCCCCTCCTTGCTTGGTTCTAGTTACGAAACCCAGCTTCCTTCGCCACACCTCGTCTCCACGAACCCCCCACATCACTTTAAGCCCCTTGGACCCCTGGTTTCTCGCTTCCTCTTCTCCCTCATCAAACTCGAAGGAGGACTTGCTATTGGTGCAAGAAGAAGGAGGAGGTTCCAATTTTGATTTGCGTTAGGGAGGCCTCACGCATACTCTACAAGGGTTTAAAACCCCAAGGTGAGCTCTCCTTGTTCATTTGTTTAATATATATAACTCGGGGCTTCTCATTCCTTTCCCAATATGTTGTTTGCCGTTATTGGTTGTGTGATTCGAAGGGGGGAGCATGTTCCCCATGGCCATTTCATCTGTTGTACCCCGATGTAAACCCCCTCTTTCCTTCGTTAGTTGCGTTCCTTGTTTTGGTTTTCGGATTCGGAGGTTTGCGAAGAGATTTTGATTCGGGATATGGAGTAGGTTAGTTTAACTTCAAATTGAGTTTAGACGTCTTCTAAGAGTCTAAGGAGCACCGGGAAGGTGTTACAGAGACTGGAAATCAAGGTAATCTTTGAGTTTAAAAAAAAAACAGAGGTTCGTGTTTCGTCAAGGGTGTGCGCTAAGCTCGCGCCGAGCTCTCGCAGGGCAATTTTGCATCCGCCGAGCTCGTGCCGGGCGTCTTTTTGTGTTGTTTTTGGTTTCGCCAAGCTCGTGCTGACCTCGTGCCGAGCACCTGAGGTCAGCGCTCCCACTTAATTGCCGAATTGCTTGCGGCTGACCAACCCAGCTCCATTTTTGTTGCTTTGAGGCTCCAACCTCTTAGCTCAAGACTCGAAAATACCCTTTACCGTACCGCGGGGGGGCTTCGCCCCCCGCACCCCCCAACCCCACTGTTCACCGCGTGTCCAACTTGCCCCTTAGCGCGAGGAGGGACCTCGCCCCGTGGGCTCCGCTACGCTCCGCCCACAGGGGCCCCAAGTCCCTCCCCTTGGACCCAGAATATGAGCCATCATTTCTAACCCAATCGGAGATTGTCAGGTGAACCAAGCTCCCCTGAAAAATGTCATTTTTGTATATTCTCTGTGTTGTATTTTCTGTGATTTTTGCTGCATGTGGGTGACATTTTCAAACCAAACCAAGTGAACCAATAGGGTTTCTGGGTCATCCGGAAACCCAACATAGGACTCGGACCATCCGGTCTGATTTGATTTCCAGTGGGCCTTCCAACAGGGCCCACCTAGCCCGATAAACTTACTTTTTGCTCCAAAATAAGATTAATCAAGTTGATTGAGTGGGCCAGACCACTTGAGGCCCACCCAAGCCCTATGTGGGCCATGCATGTGTAGTTTAAAGTTGTGGTTTGGCCGAGACCAAGGGCGAGGCCTGTCGGGCCCACCAAGCCCGCTTACCAAATAAGATTAGGGCTTCCAAGCCCTAGCTCATGAAGTCTTGGGCTTTCAAGCCCAAGCCCAGGTAAAGGGCCCCAAGCCCAAAACCTGGCCCATTTTGGCATAACTAATCAAAATAATCTCAAATCATTTGGCAAACAAACTGTGGGGCCCACTCAAGGGCCCACAAAGCAATCCCGCCCACTTTGGCATGAAAATCCACTTAAATAATCAAACTTGAATTTCAAAATAAAATCAATTCATTGAACTAAAGCCCAAAGGGCCTTGCAGGCTTAGATCGAGGCCCGCTAAGGGGACATATGGACCATGCTTGGCCCACCAAGGGATCCGTGGGCCTTCCAACGAGGCCCACCCAATCAAACCCATCTCACCTTAAGCTGAAAAGATAAAATCAAGCAAAGGGACCCACACCACTTTGGCGGTCCCACCAGACTTAACCAAATTGAATGCTGGAATAGGAATCGGGTGAGTGAGAGACCAAAGTTGACTCAAACCAGGGAAACCTATGGGACCCGTCATTCGACGGGGCGGACCGAGGTGTCCACGGACTTCCCCGAACCGTAACCGAGAACTTGCTTAGAATCTCTAGCCGCAGACCTAGCCTTAATAGACAAACTTAGACACCCTGGTGTCTGCCTGCACCCCAATCAGGCAGTGGTGACTCCAAACAATCTCGAGGCACGCATCATTTTTCATGTGCCCCGTCGTGCGACCGAAATCGGGTGCGCACAGTGATCGAGCGATCAGTTGCTTGAGCTCAGATCTGTAATTCAGGAGAGAATTGTGCTCGAATTATGTTTTAGAGGTAAGTAGCACCCTTCAAACACTAATTTATTGCTTTAATTTCGTTGGATGATTCTTGATCATGAGTTTGAGAGAAAAACTCTGTTTCGGATGTTTATTCGAAGATGAAATTAGAAATTAATGTAATTTTGTTTTAATTAAATCTACGAATGTGTAAATGTGTTATTAAGTTGCTATAGAAGATAAATAAAGTGATTCGGAGGATTGAATTTAGGTCAAAGGTGTTGATCTTGAAGTTACAGAGAATTAAATTTTTATGAGTTTTGTGTTTCCAGGGATCGCTCAACATAGGCGCCTAAGCGCCTTGGTCAAGTGACCAATTCGTTTGGTTTGGATATAGCGATCCCTTCATTAGTTTATTAAGAGGGTTGCTCAACCCAGGCGCCTAAGCACCTATCAAGCGATCACTATATAAAATGGCCAATTGTTAATTTTTGAACAGATTTTTATTATGAAATTACCTTACATAAAATCTAGGGAGTGTACAAGTAAGGTTGAGTAGTTTAAAAGGTTTTTCCTCTGGAATTAATCTAAAATCCATTTTAATAAGGAATTTGTGCATATTTTACAAAAATAAGTTTATTAAAGATATTTGGTTTCAAATTTCAAAACAAAGTGATCTTATGGAAGAACTTGCAATGTCTTAAACCATGATGAGATGTATCCATGAATTTGGGATTTATAAGTTAACTTAAGATTGAGATTTGGTTTCTAATTCTGAATTCCTCTATTGTAAAACCCTGAAATTTTTGGTATTTATTTTGAGAAATAATTAAAATAAATTATTTATTTATGTGGTGGACTTTCAGGTGAACAATGCACAAGGGCAAGTTGGTAAATTTCTTAAAGGATGGATTTAGCTAAACTAAGGTAAGTCAAGTTAGGATACAATTTTTAATATTCAATAAGTAATATGTAATAATTTGTTAACTATTAGTGGTACTAATATTTCATTTAAAATTTGATAAATCAAAGTATTAAAAGAGAATAGGTTGTTGGTGTAGGTGATATGGTGGTAAGGCACCGCACTTGATAAAAAATAGCATGCAAACAGTTTTTAAAACGTATGGTTTTGTTTTGCTGTTTGCTGAAACGTAGCATATGCTTTATCTCCGGGCGTTACCAACGGTTACAGCTTTGGGAGAAGGCAAAACAAATGGATGCAACTCAGATCTAAGAATCTAGAGAGAGTGGAGAGATTTGTTGGAGAAGAAAGAGGTGGTCGCCCACTGCTGTTGGAGAAGAAAGAAGAAGAGAAAAACCCAGATTTTTAATCCAGTTCGTGAGGACTTCTGGGCGTGGGAAACATTGGGTTTCATTGCTGGTTTTTGCAGAAGTTGAACTCCAGCAATCAAGAGGCAAGTAGCCTTTCAAAATAGCATGATTTTCGTGTGAATTGTGAGCATCTAAATGCTTAGTTCTGAATGGAACGAATCTGATATATTTGGTTCATTTTTGGACGTCTATGATAGTAAGCTTAGTTCTGTTGTGGTGTTTAATCTTTTTGCTCTAATAAGGATGCTTAGAATAATTTTACAGTAGTTAAAGATGGCCATTTAGATGATGATTCTTGTGTTATGCAAGTAGCACCTTTAAGCATTTTGTTTTCTTATGGTTTTGGTGAATTTCTAATGAGTCAGATCTGAATTGAACACAATGGTTATTTCTGGTCATGTATGGACGGCTGAACTATAAATCTGGTTATTGTTAATTAGATTAATTCGAGTTAGCTTGAAGATGTTATTCAGAGGATGTTTAATATCTTAGACATGTTTAGGATGTAGTTATTTGTTCAGAATGGAAGTACCAAATTATGCTGCAAATTGGAGTATGAAATAACTCAACGCCAGCTCCATTTTAATAATAGTGCAGCTAGTTCAGTAGAGTTTAGTTTCTATTGTTTAATTGGCTAAACCATGTACTAAGATTTGAACTGGGAAGATTGCAACGAGGAAATTTATGAGGTAGCATTAGCATCAAAAGATCCTATTCTATTCTATGATGAGGTGGTTTTGTATGAAGAGGTATTGGCTGATAATGGAGTCTCTTTCTTAACTGTTAAAGTTAGAGTTATGCCGAATTATTGTTTTTTTTTCTGCTGTGTTTCTGGCTTAGAGTTGATGGGGTCCTTGTGAGATTGAGAGATACTAGAAGGTACTGTGATTTTTGTGAACAATGTCAAACCCACCATCCTTAAAGAGTGCTGCTGGAGAGAAGCCACGTTTCAAGCTTTATCAATAAAAGAATATCCTTCTGATTCCACTTCAAGTTCTATCATGATGAACAAGGCCCAAAAGCTGAATGTATCTGGAAATCTGTAACTATTCCTTGTTAAGAACTTGGTCATGTAAGCTCTGTTTGCATCATTTGACAGTACTCACATCAGCCCATGTTTTCTCTTCAGCACTAGCTAGTTATATATTATATTTTTTTTCTGGTCTAATTTGGTGCCCAGCACAAAGAAAACAGTAGGTGCGGCAGATGTGTTGTGTGAGCATAATGACACTTTTAGCTTCTTAAAGTTGTACTCATGAGTTTTAATAAGATCTAACTAACCTCTATGTATATTAGAATATTATGGAATAAGAGAATGGTTGAGAAGCATAATACTAGGATAGATTATAAAATTTCTGCTGCATATAGAGAATACTTCTTAAAGCAAATAAGTGTAGCAAGTCTATTCTCTCATTTCACCGGAATTATTCAGAAATTAAATAGAAGATCTCAGAACCGTTAGTAATCCATAAGAGTTAAATTTAACAATAAAAAAATGAGGGAACCATGAGTGGAAGTGTAAATGAGAAGAAGGTTAACAAAAGTAAGCTTGGTGATCTATAGTGGTTATCCGAATGTTTTTAATTTATTTTATTGAACTATAATTTAAGCTCTTGTTAAATACCTAATTTGCTCTACCTCTTGAATTATCTGAAATGCTGTTATGAACTAAAAAGTTTTGGATTGGATTCTTAGTTATTGCTGTTTGTTTTCCATTTTGAGTAAATTGTATAGTATGATACCGATTGTGCCGAATGTTGGAAATTTCCACTATTTGATGGTTTTGGTGAGTATTTGAAAACAGAATTTGGTGTTATTAACTGTAAAATGATTTCTTTCGCTATAAGCATGGGTACATGTTAAACTTGAACTTTATATGATAATTTTACTAAAGTTTAAAAGGGCGAGACTTAGTGTGGATCCATAGTCGAGTTATAAGTGGAATTTGTATATTTTGTCTGGATGTAAGTCTGGAGTTCCTTCATGCGTTTCCTCCATGATGGAGAGGCCTTCCATGAGGGAAGCGCTGCAGCAACTCCGTTTCCACCATGATGGTGAGGTCACTTGAGTAATTCCGCCATGAGGGCGATGATATTGGATGTTCGAACTGTTGCAGTGTTAGACTGGATTGTCTGGAACTCTAGTGCTTAGCCACACAAAATAGACAAACTTCATGAGTCCCAATATATAATGTTTTTCCGAAATTGTAATTGTCGATGTATTTCCGAGATTAGTCGGATTAACCGAGATTAATCGTAACTTAATTGATTATAACTTGTGCATGTTTAGAATTGTTATAACTGTATTTTTGTGCATGCATTGCTACTTGCTGAGATAGTCGTATCTCACTGCTTTGTTTTGTTTTCAGATTTCAGCGAGGACGATACCGTGGGGGTTGATATTCCGGTGGACTATCCGGAGTATCGTGAGGAGGATTATTTTATTGAGTAGATCTTAGTAGTTGGTTTTACTTACTCTAGTGAGTTTTATTATGAACATTTTATTACTTTTGAATAGTGTTTTGGGAAATTAGTGAACCTTGATTTCATGCATTTGAATCTTTATATTATTTTATTTCATGTTTTCCCTTACTCTGTTGATCCTGTGGATTTTTAATTAACCTTCGGGTACGAGTTACGGTTATTTTACGTAACCCGGATCCGGGGCGTTACATCTATCTACTCGGGGATGCCCATGTACTTGGGATGATGATACTTCTGTGTACTCAGGGATGCCTCGTGTACTCGGGATGAGATGATTATATTTGAGACGAGTTGTGCTTGCTAAATATTGTACTTAGTTTTGTGTTTTCAAGTCTAGTTGGCATAGCTCGATTTGGATCCATTTAGAAACTAGATGGTGGGAAGTATTGTTCTTTGCTAGACGTAATTCCTTGTTCGCGCACACGTTTCGATCGTGTACTTGATGATGCCTTCTCTGTACTGTGGGCTGCGGCTTTCCCTTATTTTATCGCGTATTCGGACTATGACTGGTTAGTACATGCCAACCCTTCACTGTACTGGTTGGGTTCTCCTGCAATAAGACGATGATTGTGTACTTGGCTTCGCACATAAGCTGAGAGGTGGCATAGTGAATATTGATTTTACTCTAGTTAAAGGCAGTCTTATTTCATGAGTCCTACTATGACTCAATGATTTAAAATGAATATTGTGGTTTGATTTTACATGATTGGATTACTAATTAAATTCTTAATTGAAATGGAAATTGTGGATGAATTATTCAGATTAATTGTATTATTGTTATCGTGATATGTTTTACAACTAAATCATGTTTTAGAACTGTATAGCTATATTTGAGCATGCATGTACTACTTGCTGGGATATTCGTATCTCATTACGTTTTGTTTTGTTTTCAGATCCCAGTGAGGATGATACTCTACTGGTAGATACTGCAGACAATTACCCTGAGTAGAGGGAGGAGGACTACTACATGATGTAGTAGTAGTTTTATTGATTTTAGATTTTACTGTTTGGACTTTATTTGGACATTGTGAGTAGTATATTGATTCATGATTTGGTTTCTTTTGGATTGGTGATTGGGATTAGTAAACTCTGATATTGATGGTTTTATATGCAATCATATTATCTTCATGTTTTCCTTTACTCTGGTATAGATCCTGTGGATTAACATTAAATAACTCAGATCCGGGGCGTTATTGTTCTGCTTTCTTGTCAATCTTTGAGCTAGCATAGACAAACAAAGCCATCCATGTCATTCCTTTGAACGAAATTTGGAATACAATAGCCCAATCAATGGATAAATGAACCATTAAATCTACTCCATGATTCCACAAAATTAAGAATCCTTCCTTTGAATCTCTTGATTGCCAGAAAAAAAAAATTCTTGAAAGACAACTTTCTCACAATTTTTGCCGCTTGACTTTCTTTGGCAAAAGTCTCCGAAAGGAGCACAACATCTGGCTTATTCTTCAAAATTTGGTCCTTAAGGTGGAGTTGGGTTATGGTTTGACCAATACCAATGAACCATCCTGCTCAGACCCAAAACGAAGAGGCCATAAGGCCTATCTGCATTTTTAGGAAAATTGGGTAGCTGGTCTTGGTTAACATGGATGGGGGAGCTTGACTCACTTAACCCTATTGAACTCACATTCGACGGCTTCTTACGACAAGCCGCATCTGCGGATCTCGGCTGACAATGACGGCAGCAAGGAACTCTGTTCAGATTTGAATACCTTGGGGGCTTGTCTTTTGTCAAGACATTAAGATTTTTCCCAAGAACAAGATTTGCACAATTGCTGAGGGAATGGTCGAGAAGGCCACAAGAGAAACAGAATTCAGGCAAGCCCTCATGCGCAAACGTGACCTAACACCTAATCGATTGAAGGTCTTTGACAAAAATTCCAGCAAGTATAAGGTTCAATAAGGGCAAGGACCACCTTATACATGCATAAAGGAAATCCGGTGAATCTGGAAGTTCAACTTCAATAGTCTTACCAAACTTATTGCCCAATCTTGAGATGACTTTCTCATCCTTGAGGGACGTGGCAAGATGTAGAAGTTGAGACCATAATATAATCTCAGAGAAAACAAAAGCGTCCGCCTCCTCCGGTTTCTTGATACTTTCCACAAGACAAAAGGAACTATTCAAAAACCATGGCCAGCCCCTCAAAATATGAACCAAATCGAATATGAACCAAATCCGAGTTAGAGCTAAGAGAGATTATAAAATAGGCTGGCCAAACCACCAATATCAATGGCAGCCTAGACAATCTCCATGCACGCTCCACAAATTTTTTTACAGCACTTAAAGATAGATTAGAGGCCGATTTGAGATTCAAGAATCACTAATGATTTCCATTTATCGCTCCATATGCTCTTTTCTTCAGGGCGAAGGGAGAACACTTTGTCAAGTCTGGAAGGAATCAGTACATCCTGGAACTACTCAGCCTTATCCTCCATTGAAACTTGCAAACGAGGAAGGATCATACAACCAAGGATTTCCTGACTTAGCCCATAACTAAACTTTGGTTATGCGCTCCACACCTCGAAAGGTCACTAACAAAAGATGAATGAACTAGGCTTGAACAGCCGAAAAGCCAACTGTCTTACAAAAAGCAAAGCTGCAACACTGCAAGACCAAGCGCCCAAGGGTGGAAAGCAACGAGAATGGGGTCACGAGAAACACACCAGGATAAGGTAGCAAAGATTCAGAGGAGAGAAGAAAAATTGTGGGAAACAGGAATCTGGAGGAGCTGACCAGATTGGAGGAGGCATAGGAGAACAAGACCAAGTGGAAAATTACTAGCAGAAATCAGGAATGATGGACAAACCAGAAGGTAGAGGGAGCAAACCACCTAGTAATTAGAGAACCGTCAAAAAAACCTTGAGACTAGAGCTTGCAGCACCTCGGGAAAACCGCCACACATGTCCTCAAAAGTGCCCACACCTACCCTCAAATCGCCTCATAACTAGAAGGCAGGTGGAGCAAACCCAAAAACTTTATTTTTGTTCTTTCTGCTCTCTCTATTTGGCGGATGCAACATCTCTCTCCCTTCGACTCTCACGTCACTCTTCCTATCACAAAAAGGCAACCAAAAGGATTTCTGAGTAAACCCTTATAGACATTGTAAAAGGTGAACACTCTTCTCCATGTCGGCCATCCTCCACATAGGAGGAGACCCGACACTTTGGACTCATATACCTTATTAATATAGTGATTGATACGCCACTTCATGGTATAACGTGACCCAAATTAAATCCACATAACTACTCCAAACCTGAGTTAATCAAGAGAATGAAACGTGGAATTATAGGGGAAGCATATCACTTGAAGCCACTCCATGCAAGATCTAGGCCCAACAATTGTATGTTTATGTGTAAATTTCAGCTTCATGCACACACGTGTGAATAGAAACCACCATCTGTTTACTACGGATCTGACATCTGTTGTTCCAGCTAATTTAACCTCAATTGTAGGCATAGTGGCCACGAATGGCTACTAAAGCCTGTTAGTGTCTACTAGGATCTTTACAAACAATAAAATTTGGATAAATGCTCAATTTTATGTAGGATTTCCCACAATAAAAGGAGGAAATAGGTTCTTAATGATACTTTTTAAAGATAACCCACATTCAGTCACCTAATTCTTGGTAATGAGAAAATATTTATACTTTTTTTAAAATAATTTGGAATGAGTTTCATTTTCTACCAAAAACACCCTAGAGATGTAAACAATTTGTTTGTTATCGTCTTTTAATGAGGTTAATAAGTCTTTTAAGGGTATTTCTTTGGAAAAAATTCTTCGAGGAAAAAGTCAATATTACTTTCCAATTACTAGAATTAGGTGACTAAATCTAGAATGTCTTTAAAAAGTATCACTAAAATCTATTTTCCCCTTAGGTTATGTTTGTTTCACAAAAAAATTGGGGGAAAATTTTATTTTTTTCCAGAACTTTAAAATTTTCAGAGTATTTGCTTTAGGGCTGTGTTTGGATAGCCGGAATAATCCGGAATTTGCAAAAAAATGAACTTTCTGCCAAAATGTGTGCGTTTGGATAGCCGGAAAGCGTGGGTCCCACAGAAAACGAAATCAGTCAAACCCCTTTCAACGGCCTTTTTGCTTGGTTTCATTTTCCGACCAAAATGGTCGGATTTTGTAGGAAAACAAAATATGACTTGCGTTTTTACCTATTTGTCCCCCCCCCCCCTTTTAAAAAACCCTCTTTCTTTAGTGTTTTGTATTTAAGTAAAAAAAAAAAAAAATAAGGATTGGGTTATTGTGTGTTCTTCATTTAAAATAAATAAATAAAATTAAAAAAAGGGGGTGAAGTATTGCATGTACTTTATTTAAAAAAATTAAGTAAAATAAATAGGGGTTGGGTTGGGTTGTTGCTTGTTTCCTATTAAAAAAATTTTTATGTAAAAAATTAGGGGATTAGGTTGCGTGTCCCTTATAAAAAAAGGATATATATATATATATATATATATGGGATTACTAATATATTATATATATTAAAAAGATTAAGTTTATTCATAAAAAGAGTTAGTGTTTACTGTATTTTTGTTTTCAATTTTATATGGACAAAATTAAAGGGTAAAATAGGAAAATGTAAAACACAATAGCATTTTCCACCAGTTTTCATAATTTTTCCGGATGCATCCAAACACCTTTCAGGAAAGTTAACTTTCAATTTCCGGAATATTACTTTCTGGCATATTACTTTCCCAATTGACTTTCAAACTTAATCCAGCTATCCAAACATAGCCTAGGGGAAAATAAAAAATACAGTAAAATATTTTCCTGAGTACACAAAAACTTGAGGAAAATAACTTCTGCCATTTTTTGGGGTAAGTTATTTTTTGGACGAAAAGAAGTAGGTTTCGCATGATCGAGCTAGACTATTTTTTTGGTGGGAAATATGCAGAAATTTTATTGCTTAATAATACTTCTTATATGGGTGGCCTCCTTGTAGATGTGGTTAATAGTGAAAAATTCCACTTGATTGGTAAGATTTTCCTCTATGATGATCCCAGCAATATTGGACCATGGAGCTTCTTCAGTTTGATCACTCATGAAAACAAAATTCCCTCTTGAATTTGTTTCCATCTCTATTCTTGATTTTCCCAAAGCTAACGCCATCTTGATTCCTTCAAGTAATCCATGTGCTTTTGAAACCAATGCAGATGCATGATCGAGCTAGACTAACAGGTCCCATTTCGTTCCAACTGATATTGAAGGCTTGAAGCCTCTTAAATTATAGGGAAAATTGGGTTTTAATGATATTTTTCAAATTAATTCAGATTCAGTCAATAAAATCTTGGTAATTGGCTTTTAGTGATACTTTCTTAAAATGATTGAGAATCGGTGTCATTTTACTGTTCATTAAGAGTTTCTTCCAAAAATGCCCTTAAAAGACTTGTAAATCTCACTTATAACAAAATCAGTGAAATGGTTTTTGAAGTCTTTTGAGGGCATTTTTGGAAGAAATTCTTAATAAACAGTGAAATGACACCGATTCTCAATTATTTTAACAAAGTATTGTGAGACATGGAAATGTCACCTAAGATGACTTCCTATATCGTCATGCGGGGATTGATAAAAGTGAAGAGTCGCCACCATCCAAGTTAAGGTGTGAATGGACACCAAAGGGATCATTTATGCCAAATAGAGCAAAAGTAGCTCTAACACAAGTAAAAATCCAGAGATTAGGTAAGGGGAATTATTTATGAGCGGGGGAAGGTGTTAGGCACCTCCACTCATTCGTCTAAGACAGTTGCCACATGCTTGCTTATGCTAAAAATTATTTGCTAATAATAGAGAAAACAAGAGATGCTTAAAATAAGCCCAATGTGTGTAATTATTCCACATGAGCAATCCAATGAAATGGAACTCTCTTCGTGGATATGTCACTTCAGAACTTCATGAGTGAAGAAAAATCTAAGTCAAATTTGAAGAAAATCAAGCCAAGGTAAATCTGGAAAAATCAGAGTAAAAGAGCTTGAAAGCTTCGATTAACCATAACTCACTCAATTTAAATCCAAATCCAATGAAACTAAGGCCATTTGAAAACTAGTATATAGTAGAGTATACAGTAAAAATTTCAGCTCAATCCGATTCAAAATGAGAGAGATATTCACATATGAAATCTGCTGTTATAACTTGAAAAAAGTGTTAAGTAGGCATTTTCAAAGTCCTATTCGTGGAGTTTGGCTCAATAAAAATCCATGAAAATTGGCATAGAGGAAGTATGTGGTGCCATCTTTCCAAAGAAATAAGCCTCACACCAAACTCCAGTCAGATGTGACTTGTGTGCTCTCTTGAACAGGCCTAGAAGACCATAGATTAGCTTTGGACTATGCCAGCGAGCACCTCTGAGTCAATTGAGCACCCAAGGCACAAATCAGATCAAAATTTGCTGAAACCAGTTGAAAATGAAAATAGACTTCTGAAGGAAAACTCCGGAATTGGAATCACTCAAAATGGATTAAAATTGAGCAAATAGTGCACCATCAAAGTGGCAAGTTCAGCAATCTGGGCTGAACTGACTTACAGACTTTGAACAGATGGTGTCGAAAATTGGCTTTATAAATTTGAATGAAAATTTCTAGATATAAAGTAGGCCATCTCATCTATCACATGTCTTTAGAATCTCTCAAAAATTCATCCGGAGGATGAAGTTATGAGCATTCCAAGACAGGCCACAGATGCTGCCCTGTTTTGAAATATTTTTGAATAGAAAGCCAAAGTGATGCATGTGTGCATGTGAATTCGACCAAAACACTTAGAAATCAATCAAAATCATCTCATGAAGTTCTAAAATTCATTTTAAAGCCAATAATCTCAGATTTCCCGTATTAAACACGGAAATCCTAGATCTAGCCTATTTGATGAAAATGGAGAAAAGTGTGTGAATAGATGGAAATCAGCTCTCTAGGAGAAGTTTGGAATCCATTGCTATTGAGAGCAAGAATTCACTCAACTTCTCCAGAAACACATGCATAAACATCAGAAAAACATCCATAGGCTCAAAATAACCAAGTAGTATGCTCATCATCACTTGTAGGTTCTAAGCCTAGAGGATCCATTTCTACTTCTTTTTCCCAAGGCTCTCTCTTCACGTTTTACGGCTAGAGAGGATTCCCAGGTACTTTGGAAGAGGTTTGGGGCTACAAAAATGCACAAAGGCCTTACACTACAGAAAGGTAGAAGATGAGAGGTTGCTGGAATGTAAAGAGGAAACCAGAAATCTAAAGAGAACTTTACCTTAGGTAGCTTGAGCCTTGAGTAGACAATCCAGCAGAGTTTCTCCTCTTCTTACAGAGCTTCTATGCTTCAAATTGCCAGCCATTTGCAAGAGGAGGACCCCTCTATTTATAGGGAAAGCCAAGGGTAGAAGAGTCCCAAGGGTATGCCAAAAAAGCCTTCTAGATTATTCCAATTCTCCTCCAAGGCTTGAATTGGAGTAATTCAGCAAGTTTCGGAGGGTGAAATAGGGAGTTCAAGTCCCTGAGAGAGAGGTAATATGCGTAAATAAGGCTCAGAGATCGAGCTATTTCGCAAATCCCCGAAATAGCCAAAACCGTATACTCAGTGCGGTTTCTACATAACCGTCACTATATGTGCGGTTTCTATGCAAATTCAACCCAACCGCACATACAGAGTGGTTCAATTCAGTTACGTTTGTCATGATTGCTGTCGACGTGTCCCAACGGCCAAAGCTTCCGGAAGCCACGTGGCCACCGGCGCGATAAGCATGAATATAAACCCTGCTGTGTATACGGTTACAACCGCACATACAGAGCGGTTGAGACCAAAATAACAAAAACCGCTCATTCAGTACGGTTAGCACCATTTTTGAGAGTTTTTGAGTTTTTGACAAATGTCAATGCTCAAATAAGGCATTTAAAGTTCTTTTTGAGAGTTCTCTTATATTGAGGTGCAATTTGGGGTATGTACAAGTATCACTAAGAGCATTAGCAGCAGATTCCCTAAAAAATTTCCTTAAATTTAAGGAAGTTTGCGACTTTTGTATTTTAGGGATCCTTCAACCTACATCAAATTCCCTAAAATAAAGGGTGAAAATATTAAAATATTACTTGCTTTTTAAACATCATTACTTTTAAGCATTTTTTATGGTTTTTTATTATAACGATTTGACATAAAGCATATCGATTTGACATAAAGTTAAAGTGGTTTGAGTTTAGGGAAGCTAAAGTGATTCCTCAAATTTGAGGAAGCACTGTAGCAATCTCTAAATATTTAGAGAATAATATAAAGATAAGGAAGCTGCTGCAGGTCAAATTTTGCCTTATCCCCTTTTTTTCTTTCTTATTTTTAAGATAGGGAGTAAGATAAGGAATCTGCTGCTAATGCTCTAAAATCAATTACCAAGATTTGACTGACTGAATTTGAATTAATTTGAAAAAGTATCACTAAAAACCAATTTCCCCTAAATTATATCCGATCATGGTCTCTTCGTTGCTGTTGAAGCGATTCAATTGGGATTGAGAAGGCAATCAATGGTTCAAAGAAGAGCAGCAATTGCTATGGGGAACAATCACGGACTCGGGAAGAGTCTTGGTGGAATTATTGGCGCATATATCCCTCTGTGAAATAGCTAAACTTAATCATTGAATCCAGGACATGGAACGACAGTTTTCTGTACAAGGAACATCGATTTTGAAACCATCACGAAATTGCATCTCTCTTGCAGATTATAATGGATTCTTGATTGATTTCGCTAGAGAAGAGGCAGATTTCAAAAAATGAGTTTGATATGGTGCCATGTTGCTGGAATCGAAGAGTGTGAAGGTGAAGGAGATGGTTTTTGAGCGAATTGCAAATTTGGTGAGTGACATAAAAGACGAGAAGATGAAACTGAAGACGAGAAAGCCAAACATTATTTGAGGAAAGGCTTGGAAGGCAAGACAAAAACACATACAATTTCTAGAAATCTTTTCTGGTTCACCTCATTTGAATCTAAGAGAGCTAGCTTGGATCAATTTTTGCAAATTTGATAAAGTTTTATGCCATTTTCAATGTATTGAAATTTAAAGAGATTAAAACTAAATACTAAATTTTCACCTTGTCCCTTAATGTTTAACCTTTCATTTCAATTTCCACTCTTCTCATTTCTTTTCATGTTACATAAGCTTCATTTGGTAACGCTTTGAAAGCAAGAAAGCAAAAAAGGTAATTTTCTGCTTTTCAGAAGATCTTTTGTTGAAGCAAAGTTGTTTTTGGTAAACTTTTGCTTTGTTACTAAGAAGCAAAAAAGCATGTTTGGTAACTACAGTAGCATATAAATTGCTAATTTTATGCTATCATATAAAACTACTGTAAATAGTTAATGCATTCTACTTAAAAATATACTTGACGTATATTGTAACGGGTTGAGCAATAATCGAGTCGATTCAAGTTAAATCTATTTATTGGTGGGTTAGGAAAACCCAAAACCAAAACCAACTCGCCAATAATCGGGTTCAACACACCAACCCGATTAAAATTTTTTATTTTTTAATTATAAAAAATACACTAATAGAAAATAACGTAAATGAGTAATACAATTTAGGGTTAAACGGGTCATTACCAAGTTAAACGGGCCATTATCGAATTAAATGGATCATTATTGGGTTAAGCAGGTCATTATCGAGTTAAACGAGTTATTATCAAGTTAAACAGGTCATTATCGTGTTAAATGAGTCATTATTGGGTTGAACGGATCATTGTTGGGTTAAGCAGGTCATTATCGGGTTAAATGGATCATTATCAGGCCAGATTCGAGTTAACCTGAATACGAATGAGTAACTAAATCCCCAACCCGAAGCCGACCCAACTATTACACGGGTCAACCCGAACCCGTTTATTCGGGTTGGATTGGACATGGTGGGTCAATTTTTTCCCGGTCTAGTTTTGTGTCGAGGGTTTTAGAAGCAAGAAATTAAATTTATGGTTAAAGTGAAAAGCAAAATTCTATGCTTCTTTTGAAAAGCAATGAAATTGCTTTTTTTTGCTTCTTATAATTTGCTTCATGTGTGTATAACCAAACAACACTTTTGCTTTTTGGTTTCAAAAGCAAAAAAAACACTTTTGAAAAGTGTTACCAAACGGTACCATAATCACTTGAAAAGAAAAAAATAAGAAAAAAAAATATTCTCTTACAAAATTTTCATAGGGAAAAATTTTTCTGTTGAAATTTTTTTTATTTTCCATTGAAACAAACAGGGCCTTGGAAGAATTTATAGCCTTGTGATCACTAACGTCCAAGTATCAAACTCAGTTGTTTCTACCAAAAAAAATCAAACTCAGATGCGAATCAAAGAAAGGGCCTTGTCCAGATGCTTTGCCTTGATCTCGACGTACTCCTTCCTTGTCAAAGAACGGTAGTGAGGTTGGTAGCCTGGATCAACAAGCTTGGAGAAAGGTGATAACTCAACGTCATTTGGTGGCCCATAGAAGTACGCCACCGACATCCGGTGGTAAGTCCGGCCGACAACTACACGGTGGAGAGCGTTCCGGTAGCGAGCGTTAGAGAGGATATGGAGGAGGTCACCGGCATTGACAATGAATGCGCCAGCCATAAGAGGCACTGTAATCCATCCAACCCCATCTCGGAATACTTGGAGACCACTTGTGTTGCATTGGTATAGAATGGTAAAGAGAGACGTGTCAGTATGTGCAGCTAGCCCCATAGCTCGGTCTGGGTCAGGGCAGGATGGATATGAATTCAATTGCAATGCAGTGCACTCACCTTCAGACTCCTTGGTTGAACTCCAACTAGCCCATGCCACGTCTTCCCTCGTCATGCCCATGGAGCTCAAGATCAACTCCAACAGTTTCTCAGCGAGCACCTTCATGCACTTTTGATACTCCTCCATTATATCACTATAGAGATACAAACAAATTACTACTTGTTAATTACTGTAGAACACCGTTCTTTCTAAAAGCTTAAGCTAATAGTAAGGGGTGAACTTTATATATTTAATATATTCCTTAACACTCCCCCTCACGTGTGAGCCGGACTCAAACCCTTTTTTTTTTTAGGGGACCCATTTTAGGAAGGCCCTACACGTGGAATATTTTTTTTTCTCAACGGGTGGAATGAAGGTTTGAACCCAGGACCTGACGTTTGCCTAAGGCTTTGATACCATGTAGAACACCGTTCTTTCTAAAAGCTTAAGCTAATAGTAAGGGGTGAACTTTATATATTTAATATATTCCTTAACAATTACTGAAAAAAAAAATCAGTAAACCTAATAGCTTAAGCTGATAGGTGAAGATGCAATTATTTATATCAAAGGGTCCAAATACGAAATCTCAATACTCCCCCGCATGTGCGACTTCTCACTGTAACATAAATGGGAAGGATAAACCCAACCCTTGATACAAATAAATGCTAAGGCAAACACGGTTTGAGAGTCAAACACAAGACCTTCTACTCTGATACAATATTAAACAATCAGCGCAGATAAAAGCTTAGGTTGATAGGTGAAAGTAAAACTATATAGCCTAGATACGAAATCTCAACATGAAGCCTGAATTAGTCTCTTACCATAAGGGAAAAAAAAATAAAACAATAGCAAAGTGCAAACCAAATTATTCTTTTATCAATATAGTTGTGTGCGTGGCATACCAAAAATGTGTGTAGTCAAGGGGCCAAAGCTGGCGAGCGTGATCAATGGGCGATCCTGAGATGGTGAAGCCTTCATGCCAGAAAGACTTGGGGAAGAAGGAGGAGATGATAGCTGCTCCATAGCCGGTGGCCCCTTCTGGGGGACGCAGAGCCTTGAGCTTCTGTTGAGTCGGGAGAGAAAAGAGACGACAGGTCTCCGACTTGACATCCTCCAGAAGATGCAAAGGAATTCCATGGTTCATGACCTGAAAGAGGCCCCATGTTTGGCATGCATGGCTAACAAGCTTTGCAGTTTCGGCATCGGCGAGGTCAATGACTGGTATGGCTTCTCCACTGCACATATCCCTAAATGGGTAATCGTTGTCGAGTTGAGGCCATGAATGGGAGTCAGGCAGTTCTTGCACTGAGTCGAAGTCGAGAGGTATGATGTGGTCATGGTGGACAGGATGATCTGCAGAGGTTTCTGTGAGTGAACTCATAGTCAAGTTCAGTATCTATGTAGAGAAAGAGATTTGCCTTTTTGAGTGTTAATTGAAACAATGGATATATTTTATATTTATATTAGTAGGAAAAATATTTTATAGGTCTAGACTGATATATTTTATTAGGAAATGAAGGTGGTTGAGGATGGGTGTTGGAAGAAGTGGTGTCTTATATAGCGGTTTTGGAGGTTTAATTCAAATTTTCAATTGTGTGAATAAGACAATAAAAGAAACAAAGTACACAAAGCAAGGCATATCAAACAGCATCTTACCTAGCTAGTGGTAGAAATATAAATTCCAAGTTTGTTGCACTCAAAATATTTAACAAAAAAATTTGATCCAACATAAAGCAAAAAGATGATGTTTAGGGCAATTACCATTAGAATGTCAAGTATAATTCTGAAATTACATACACAAGTAGAAACATCAGCACCATCATAATAGTGAGAGAAGTAGTAGTGAATATTAAGCAATAACAGCAATAGTGGTTTGGTAAATGAGCTCAATATAAAATATTTTCACAGTAAGAAGAAACACAAAAATTTAATATACTGTTAAGTGTGAAATCATACTCAGTTATTGCTCTGTCAGAACCAGACCTAGTTGAGCCCTTGTAACAAAAGAATCCAAGAGGACAAAAGATATGAATTGTAAGGAAAAAAAGATAAAAACAAAAAAATAAATAAATGCATACATACATATTTATTTAGTTATTTATATTAACTTACGGTGCCTGAATAGAAGTTTCAGGTCCAGGAGTTGGATTGGAAGTTGGTGCAGCTGAAGGTGCAGCTGCTAAAATACAGGTGCAGATGCCTATTAAGAAATATAACAATAAAAAATACTAAAAGAAATCGAATTGCAAAATCAATACCTGAGCAGATGAGGCTCCACTTGAGCCTAACGTTTTGCTCTGTAGATGCAATAAAATAATGAGAACCACAGTTTTTATAATAAATAGACAAAAGGAAAATTAATTAATTGACAAAACTTCACAGAAAGAATCTAATACGAAATGGACATTTTTTTTGGGACATTTTTTCCCCTTTTTTTAGGCCGTTTGGTTACATCAATCCACTTTCATGCATCGTAACTTATCAAACAAAAAATTTTGTCCAATTATTCGTCAAAAAATTCTATCAGTTATATTTTCCTAGGCTATTAGAGAAGAGGGAGAGTGTGATGGGTCTGGGTGGAGTGGAAACTGGGAGACAAGACTTCCAATGGAGTGGCAATTGTTAAAAGAGAGAATTTTGAAGCACACCCTTTACCAAAAAGACTATTTCTCAGATGTGATAATATCTACAAAGAACCCATGGAAGTACGCAGTTTTTCTTTTCCTTTTCTTGAGCTTAGAAACCAATTAAATTCTATTAAAAGATATCACAAGTTCAATTAAGTTATGACTTTAGAATAAAATGGACACTATTGATTGAATCTCAAAAAGCTATATATATATATATATATAATGCAATATTTCATTCCATATCATCATTCTCTTGTTAAAAAAAATGGATGCTTTCTCAGCAGTCTGGAACGAAATAAAAATGTCACTTTTACTGGATTTTCTAGCACAAAATGCCGAAGAGTTGGAAGAGAACGAAAAGACTGGTGAACAATGAAGTAAGGGCACGTAGCAATGAATAAAAACTTGAGGGCAATCATAATTGTCCACCTCAAATGACAAAAATAAGATGATGCAAGACTCATTTGGAAAAAATAACATTTCATATGTACTCATCATTGTGAGATTTGGAAAATCACCTAAATGACTTTCTAATTAACACACGGGGTTTACAAAAGGTTAGAGTCTCCACCATTTAAGTTAAGGTGTGAATGGACACCAAAGTTATCATAAAAAGGTAAAAATAGAGCTAAAGTAGCTCTAATTTATGGTCTATCCCAGAGATCAGGTAAGGGAATTAGGTTATGAATAAGGTAAGGTGGTTGTCATATGCTGCTCATGTTCAAATAATTGCTTGCTAACAAAAACATTCAAAAGTTCTTGAAAAGAGACAAACACATTTGAGATTTTTGAGTAGTCCAATTGATCCTAGGATTTCTCTATGGAGGTATCCCTTCTAGGACTTCATGATCAAGTTAAAAACCAAAGTAAAGCTTGAATAAAAGCAAGCTAAAACAAATTTAGAAAAATTAGTAAAAATGAAGCTAACCGAGCTTGAAAGCCTCAATCGATCATAAATCATTCAAATCAAGTTCAAATCGAATGAAACCAAAGCCATTTGAAAGCTGGGATGAGGTATAAGTGTGAGACATGGGAAAATCACCGGAATGATCATCCCTCCGTCAACACACGGGCTCAACGCAAAAATGGGAGAGTCGCCACCATTCATAATTTTGAGGTGAGAATGGACACCAAAATGTTCAAAATCATTAAAAAGTGCAAAAATGCCAATTCTAGGGTAAAAATAACCCTACTTGAAAATCAAATCCAGAGATGGGTAAGGGGATTAGATTATGAATGGGGGAAGGTGTTAGGCACCCCCATTCATCCACACGAAGTGGTAGCCAAGTGTATGTTCATGCAAAAATAAGAAAGCTTGCTAAAATCATAGAAAACCTTGAAAAAGGACCAATGTATGATATTTTCACATGAAGATCTAAATGGATTCTAGATCCTCTCTCATGTCAATATCATTTCTGGAATATCTCAAAAGATGGAAATCAAAGCTCAAGTTGCTCAAAACCAAGTTAAATCAAATCCGGAAAATTCGGTAAAAAGTATGCCATTTGCCTTGAAATCATTCAAATACCATTTTAAATTGAACCAAACCAAATCCATTTGAAAGATTAGGGTAAATAAGAGTCTCATGCAAAATTTCACTTCATTCCGATGAAAATCATAGGAGTTATGCTCCTTTGAAGTTGCTGCTGGGGATTTTTAAAAGTGACGAGTGGACAACTTTGGAAAATTGTCTAGAAAAATCCACTAAATAAAAATCCACGAAATTTGGTGTGATTGAAGTCTGTATAGCCATATTTCAAAAGAAACTAGCCTCATACAAAAATCCCTTCGGATGTGCCTTGGGTGGTCTCCGGAACACGCCCCGGAGATCACGGATTTACCCAGAAAAATGCCATTGAGCAGTTCTGAGTAAATCGGCTACCAATAACTCAAATGAAATCCAAAAATTATGAAATCAACTGGATTTAAAAATAGACTCATAAAGGAATACTCAGAAACAAAAATCACTCGAATCGGACTTAAAACGAACACATGGCGCTCCGTCGAAGTGACAAGTTCTGTATTTGAACCTGAACTGTCCACTTAACTTCGACAGAGAGGTGTCAAAAATCCGTTTGATAAAAATTCATGAAATTTGGTGGAAATAAACTAGACAGCCTCTCCTTTCCCATGGTTCTGGAATCGCTCCAAAATTCATCCGGACGATGAAGTTATGAGCATCCGAAGTAAGGGTACAGGTACTGTCCAGTTAGGCCATTTTTGAAGAAAATCAAATCCGAAAATTTATAAAGTGTGTGAGATTCGTGTGAGATGAATCCAAAACCTTTAAAAAACATTTAAAAACACTCCAGAATTTGATTGAGGCCATTTATTGGAGATTTATCACAATGAATGTAATAAATCCCCAAATGTGAGCCTATTCACCAAAAAAGTGTAATATGTGTGTAAGAGTGAAAAACCAAGTAAGATTAATACAACCACATATCATGCATATAGATTCAACAAGATAGGTTCTAGCATAGCCTAGGGTTCCGTTCCATTATCGTTTCCCTCTGTTCTCTCTCCCCGTTAAACACGGTTCTTCGAGATAATCAAGGGTACTTTGATTATAGAACGGTTTTCAATCATTCAAAAGCCTTATGCTACATGGGTTCTAGCACTAGGGTCAATCCCCAGTCTCGTTTCTCCTAGATCCGCCTTCACGTTTTACGGCTAGGGGAGTCTTGAGATACTTTGAGCCGGGGAAGGATTTCCACACACAAAGAAGGCTTTACACTACAGAAAGGTAGAAGAAGAGATCTAGATCTAGGAATGTAAAGACAGAAAATAAAATACAAGTTTGAGGCTTACCTGGATTCTGGAAGCCCTCCCGCAGCGATTTCCTTCTTCTCTTGGAGTTCTTCTTTGTTAGAATTCAAAACAAGAGTTCGTTTTTTTTTGCTTAAGGAGGAGTCTCCTATTTATAGGCAAAGGCTAAGGTCATTGGTAGACACAACTTAATGTCTAGAACCCCCCAACCTTAACCCTAAGGTTATTTCCGAGATTGCCCCTCATTTAATGAGGGACATGATGGTAACAAGTGATTTCTCTCGGAAAACCCTAATTTTGAGCAAACTTAATGTATCCGGTATATCAGACCGGATACATTAGGGCCTTAAGGTATCCGGTACACAGTACCGGATACACTAAGGCTCACATGTATCCGGTATGAGTAACCGGATACAAGAAGGAGTACTTGTATCCGGCCTGAGTAACCGGATACAGGTAAAAGTTCATTTTCTGTGCTGGCTTACAAGGAGATAATGATTTTTGATGATTGTTTGTGCAATTTGGGGTGTTTACAACTGCCCCTCTTTGCGGGAGCTGCGAAGCAGTGAGCTGCAAAGAGTAGACAAGCCCAAATTGCATTTCCCTTGAGCATGATTTGCTCGGTTCAATTCAATTTTGTAGAAAACAATTTTTGGGTGGAGATTTGCGAAAAAGCCCTAACTTTAAGGGGGGCATCTCTCCAAGAGTTCTTAAATTCCACTGAACTCTCGTGGCTATGAAGTGGATTTTAAGCCCAAAAATAGGATTTTTTTGAAAACTGATTTTTTATCAAACCAAGTTAAAAGTTGAGTGGATATCATCCTTTTGACCAGCACATTTCCCAAGGTTGCCCTAAATTCCACCGAGCTCTCGTGGCTGTGAGGTGGATTTTAAGGCAAAATAGGGATTTTGAGAAAATAGTAAGAATTATAGCACAAGTTTGCTCTTTTTCTTTTTTTTTTTTTCCTTTTTTCTTTTTTTCTTTTTCTTTTTCTCTTTTTTTTTTCTTCTTTTTTTTTCTTTTTTTTTTCTTTTTTTCTCTTTTTTTCTTTTTTTTTTTTCATTTCCTTTTCTTCTCTCTTTTTCTTTCTATTCTTTTCTCTTTTTTTTTCTGTTTTTTTTTCCTGCTTTTTTTTTTCTTTTTTTTCTTTGGTATCCGGTATGCATATCCGGATAATCAAGGGCCCGTGTGTATCCGGTCTGAGTATTCGGATACACCAGGTTTTATAAGTCGCGCGCGACCGCGACTTTTCCCCTTCTCTTCTTTCTTCCCCGATTACAAAGACCGGCTACTCTCTTCTTTGCTTCGACACCCGACGATCCTCCTTCCTTCTCCGACGAACCTCACCAGTTCCGGCGACCTCCGGCGAGTCTCTGAGCTCCGGCGACGCGCTGACTTCGGTTATTCCCCATTCACAGCAGTGGCCGAGCCCTAGCTCGGCATCTGATTTCCGACGAGCTCGGCGATTTTCGGATTCGAACCATCATCCTGTACCTCCGGCGACCAATTCGATTCCCTTACCTCCAATCAGGTTCCTTTTTTTCTTATTGCTAATCAAACAATGATTACAGCTTGGCATTCTTCAATCGACATGTTCTTATTTAGCCTAAGCACCGAATTACCACTTTCACAATTTATTTTTCATTTTGTGAATTGTTGTCAATTGCTCTTGATTGCTCAGTGATCATACTTGGAATGTTCATTTGCAATTGGATCCTTGGACTAATTTTCGGTCTGATTGCTCTGTTGAATCTGGAATTTTCGGACTTCATGCTATTTGTTGATTTCTGCTGCAATATCTGATCACCATGGTTTCCTCTGATGGTATCCTGCTGATTGCATGCCAATTTTCTTGATTGTATGCTGGATTTCCTGGTTGCATGCTCTGATCTTGGTCCCATTTGCTATAATTCGACTGCTAGTGTATGCTTGGATTTTTTTTCCGCAATCTATTCTGAATAATGTGATGCTCTGTCTGTCAATGACCTGTTCTTGACTTCTCTTTGCATGATCACCTTGATGTTTTTTCTGAATTGCTGACATTGTACTGCCATTGGCTCTTTTCGGCCTTGATGGCCAATTCTTGATCATGTGGTATTTCTTTTCTTGCAATTGATTTTTCCTTTCTTGGTAATCCTTGATGACTCTTGAGACTAGCTTGTGTCTGGAGAACCGCTTATTATAATCTATTGTATCTGTCTCAAATTTTTCCAGAAAAACTTGAACTGCAACAGACCACAAAATTGAGTTAGAATTCTTGACAATAGCTTTGAAGAAACCAAGGTCCTATTAAATACGGACTGAATCTGGACCCAAAAGCCAAGTATTATTCCTAACCAATGTGCAATGAATCTAGACCAAAACAGAGTAGGATTCCTAATAAATTTGAACTGAATTTAGATTCAAAGCAAAGTAGGACTAAATCTCATAGGACACTTCCCTGTTGTATGTAGATGGCTAGGAGTCGTTCCCGTGTTAGGGAGGAGGCTGACCCTGCTGATCAGCCCTCCACTTCGCGGGCTCGGGCAGAGGCGAGTTCCAGCGCCACCCTGTCGGAGCCAGTAGATGTCTCCCGGGAGAGCTCTGCTGAGGTAGGTTTTCAAATTTTTCTCTTCCCTCCTTCTATTTCCTTCCTACACAAGTCTTCACACTGCTCTTGGAATTTAGCCCGTGGTTGCACCGGTTCGAGGTCGAGGCCGAGGTAGAGGCAGAGTTCAGGATCAGGCCCTTGAGGGCGAGAGAGGCCGTGGTCGAGGCCGAGGCAGAGCCGGAGGTGTGGCTCAGGAGGGTACTGCCGTAGCTCTGGCAGGGGTCTCTGAGGAGTTGAGGGCCTCTGTTCATGATACAGAGCTCCTCCGTGGCTTGGATAGCCACCCCTCTATGTGCATCAGGGCAGATGTGCCGCTTCCCTATCATTCCTCCCACCTACGAGGTAGTTGGGGGAGATTCAGTGAGTTGGCCCAGTCGCTTTCTCCGGCCCTCAGGCGCGAGTTTGGAAGGTGCCACCTGGATCATTTCCTCACTATTCCATCGTTCAGAGCCGACCGTCCGCTCATTTTTGCCATGATGGAGAGATATTTCCCAGAGACGCAGTCATTTCATCTGCCGGACGTGGAGCTGGGGATCCGCCCCTCCGATTTTGTGATGATTACTGGCATTCCTCTGACGAGGCGGACCATCATCTTGGAGCGACCTTCTGTGGAGGACATCGGCCTCCTTCTGGGGTATCAGGCCCTGCCACCTGCTGCTTGGGATGGGCGGAGTGGCCGGCTCTCCATTAGTTGGCTGCGGGAGAGCCTGGCTCGTCATTTTGAGAGGAGGCGCGAGACCATCTCCGTGGAGGATGCAGCCTTTGTGCCTATCTTCCGGCACGTATTCTTGCTGATGCTTGGGAGCTGCTTTTTCCCGGAGGATACCACCGGTGTCAGCCCACTTTTTTTGGACGCTTTGAGAGATCTTCGTCAGACCCGTCAGCTGGCATGGGGCCGACTCATCTATGGGACCATTCTGGCCGGGCTGTGCCGAGCGGTTCGAGGCTTAGCATCTCCGAGAGGTGATGGAGTCAGCAGCCGGTTTTTCTGGCAGATTCTACAGGTATTGAATTCATCTGTCTGGGTTAATCCCTTATGCTTCATTTTTTTTGAGTGATTTTTCTTTTGCTAGGTGTTCATGTACACCTATATGACCTTCTTCCGCCCATCCCCGGTACCTGAGGTCGCGGATTTTCCTGTGGCTCTGCGGTGGTCGGCCCAGGTCCGAGATGCTGATAGGAGTAAGCCCCGCACCGCTCGGGTGCACTTGGACCGTGCCCGCCGACCTGATGTAAACCCTTTATCCTTTATCCTTTTTATTTCTTTTTCTGTTTCTTGACTGTACCTGATTATTTCTCTTTTTTGCAGCTCCTCCTGTCCCGATTTGATGACGTGGACGTCGGAGTGGCCCGTGAGATGGCGGTACAGGACGCATTCGATAGAGATCGACGACGTCAGCCCTACCAGTGCTTCCTTGGGAGGCTTGGTAGGGTGATGTACTTGGGAGAGCGCCTGTACTTCCAGCACACTGGCGCACTTCGCATCCCCATCCCTCCTCCTCCTGTGGGTCCCGACACACTCCTCCCAGGCTTTGATGTAGATCAGTTCGATCATTTCCTGGATGCAGAGGGGCTCACAGTAGCCAGAGATTATGACGAGTGGTTCCAGAGGGTATCTATTGGATGCTTGATGGATCGACCCACTCGTGCCGGGGTGACAGAGATCGGCGGGATCCGTATCCGGATTCATGAGGACACAGTAAGTCTTGTACTTTTCATATCTTCATCTTTTCTTCCTTTATGTATTTCTGACCCTACTTCTGTTCTTGTTGGCAGGTACACGAGCTGAACACCATTCGGGACCGGTTCGAGAGCCAGCGGGCTGCGATCGATGATATGATCGCTGAGCATGATGCGGTCGTGGCCCAGCGGGATGCCCGGATCAGGGAGCTGGAGGCCTTGGTTGCTGAGCTTCAGGCTAGACAGGTATCTAGCCTTCTTATATTTTTGTTTCTTTCATTTTCCTGTTTCTGCTATTCTGATATGCTTGTTTGCCTTGTGCAGGGCCCAGTCCCAGATCAGGATGCTGCTTTCGAGCCTGACTTCCTTGCCCCTGATCCATCCCCTGTTTGGGCTACTGCTCCTGTGGATGTCTCATCTGCTGATCCGGTGGTAGCTGCTCCTGCGGATCCCATGGCGGATACTCCTGGTGAGTATAGCTTTATTTCTTTGGTTTATCCTGATATTTCAATTTCTGACTTTTTCTGTTGACCAGATATTACAGCTCCTAGTCCTCCTGCTACTGCTGCCGAGCCTTCTGTGGCTGCAGGAGTTGAGGCTGTTGTGGTCGAGGATTCGGCTGTACCTGAGGCAGCCCCCTGCCTGCTGGCTCTTCATCTCCTATGGTGGTTCCTGACCTTGCTCCTGAGGTCCTTGGTAAGTTTCTTTAATTCTTCCCTCTTTGGGTTTATCCGGTTACTTCAATGTTCTAATTTTTCTATTGACCCAGATATTTCTGCCCCGGGTCCTTCCTCTGATGCTGCTGGGCCATCTGGATCTGCGGGAGTGGAGGATACTGTAGCTGCGGGCCCGGTCGAGCCGGTTGCTACGGAGCCAGAGGCTTCTTCTGATTCTGTCCCTGTCCCTTCCCCTGATACATCGGACTACTGCATCGAGTACCAGCTTCAGTCCTTCATAGGACGGAGACCACGCTACATGGCGGAGCGTCTACTGTCCTACTATAGGCGCCGATCATCTCGGGGGAGAGGTCGTAGAGGAGGACGAGGCAGAGGTCGCGGGGATGATCCTGCACAGTAGCAGTAGATTAGGATTCCTGTTTTTTTTTCATTATCACTTGTACAAATGAGACTTATATATAAAAGAATATTTTTATTCATTCTCTCTTGTCTTGTACATCTTTTGTTTTCAATTTCTTGCAAATATGACATGTAAGCAGGTAAAACAGGTAAAAAATTCGGATTTTTCATCCTTAGCTCTTTTTTTTGCATTTTTTCTTTGTATCCGGTCTGATATACCGGATACATTGATTGGTCTTTGTATCCGGTATGTCATACTGGATACTCATGGCATCCTTTGTATCCGGTATACTTATCCGGATATTAATAAAGCCTTTTGTATCCGGTTTGAGTTACCGGATACGTTAAAAGATGCTATAAATGCAACCAGCCTCGGGATTTGAGCATTTTTTACGAGTTTTTGAGTTTAGAAACCCCCTTTTTCGCATTTTTCCTCCTCCTCTTGAGTTCTAGCTTGCTCCCGTCAACTCCAATGGAATCCGGATCATCTTCTGCCCCATTATTGTCTGTCCACACTGCCTCCCCTGCAAAACAACCTTTTAGATCAAAACCCCCAAATCTCACTAGGTACAACCCTGTGGATTCCTTTTACACAAGGTGAGTTAACTCTATGACCCTAGATGAGGAGAGGAGATGGGATTCTACTAATCTAGGCCATACCCTGCTCATTCCCAAGGTTCCCTTCAGGTGGGAGATTATAGAGGCCATGATTGGTCATTGGGTTCCTGACCTCAACTTGTTCCGTTTTGGGAACCATGAGATGACCCCAACCATTGAGGAGGTGGAAACCATCCTGGGCTTGAGGTTTGATGAGAAGGTGGTGAATCCACCTCTTAGGCCCAGTTACAAAAAGGAAACTTCTACATTCTTGGGCATAGGGAAGAAGGACTTGGGGGATTCTGACACCCTTTTGACCCTATCTAAGGCCTTTTTGACTGAGAAGCTTTTGAGGGGGGAAGATAAGGAGGCCCGGTTCAACGCCTTGACCTTGATTGTGGTCAACCAGTTACTTTTCCCACGGGAGGATGACGAGGTGGACTTGGCCTTGATTTCAGTGATATGCCAGGTTAGGGAGAGGGAGAGGTTGGCCCCTATGATTTTAGCTGGGATGTATCAGGCCTTGACCGACTGCTACAATAGAAAGTCAAAACGCTTCCTAGCATGTGCCCAGATCCTGTAGGTAAAAAAATTTTTTTTTTTGCTTTTTTTTTTTTTTTTTTTTTGCTTTTTGGCTTTCTTTTTGCCTTTTTTGCTTTTTTCTTGCTTTTTTTTTTTTTTACAATGTGCTGACATATCTCTCTTCCTTTGCAGCTTTGGCTACTTGATCATTTGAGCCAGATTGAAGAGATCAATCGACACTTCTTCCCAAGTCTAAAAGTCCCCTTCTTGATGAGCAACAGGGGGTGCCCCGATATTCCAGGGGGCAAACAGGGCTGGTTCACTTTCTTGGGCTCGCTTCAGGAGGACCAGGTGAGATGGCCTGGCACTTATCAGCCCAATGCAGCGACAGTGATTAGCTTCCGTGACCGCAACTTTCTGATCCTAGCGGGCCTGAAGCATGCAGTGCTGTATCTTCCTCTGCGGGTCCTTCGTCAGTTCCGTGCGACCCAGGGGATTATCATCCCATGTGGATATGAGGATCGTCTTGGGCCCCTTTCTCCAGCTACTATGAAGTTGAACGCCTGGTTGATGAAGGAGTGGTCCTATGTCCGCTTCATGCATGGTCCAGTCTTCTCAGAAGCCCATGTCAAGGATTATCTCTTCTGGATCAAGGAACAGATACAGACTCAGGCCCCGGTACCCGAAGATCCTCCTGTAGTCTTGGCTCCCACCTATGAGGACATTCTAGAGTCTGAGCGGGCTTCTCATAAGCGGCTTCAGCAGATATGGGTACGGGAGGCCCAGGAGCTCAGGATACAGGGCACTTATCTGGAGAGGCAGCTTGAGGAGCAGATCTCACGCCGTATTGCCGTGGAAGAGAAGCTGGAGGAGCAGAGGCAGGCCCGTCGCTTCGAGGTCCGTATGATCCGGCAGAAGTACCAGGATACTTTGGCCAGCCTTAGGAGTATGCGGGTCAGGCAGGCCCTTTCAGATGAGGTCATTTCCTTCTTGAGTGATCCCGCTGCAGAGGGGGCTTCAGGAGTCATTGCAGCTCAGGCAGCTCAGATTCGGGAGCTTGAGGAGCGGCTAGGAGACAGAGACTAGCTTTATTTGCTGCATTATTTTTTTTTCTTCCTTTGTACCAAAGCAAACTCCAATAGTGGAAAGACAAAGGATTTAATTCAAAATAAAATTTTTATATTATTGGCCTCAGAATGCTCAGATGCTTGTAAAAACAAAGGTTTTATGAAAAGTATTTGATTTATCATCACTGGCCAAAGTATAATTTTTCCTTTTTATATTTTTTTATTTTTTGAAATTTGGTCCATGCACTTAATCACCTATAATTAAAGGAATTAAAACCAGGTTAAATAATGAAAAGGGTAGTCCACAAAATACTGAGGGATCAGAACCGTCCATCTTAGGACCTTTAGAGTCATTCCCAAATGCCAAAACTGCCCCATTCTGCTCATGCCAACTTTGCTTAAGGCTCAGATCCTCATGATCAACTCAACCTCTGTTTTTCTTTCATTTTTCTTATTTTTTTTCTTTTTGCCTTTTTGTCAATATTGCCCCTAGCGACAGTTACGGTTTTCACTAGGGCCGGCTTCTGAATTCCGTCATCACCCATCTTACTCTGATATTTGAATGAACAAACTAAGATCACCGAGGGCTTAACAATAGGACGAAATAAAGGCTAGGCTCAGTTTATGAAAGAAAGGGTATTAAAGGCCCAAAAATTCTCAAATGTGGAAATAGGTCAACCGGACTTACAGTCATGATGAATTTAATCCTTTTTCCCCAAATTGCCCTTTTTGCATCTTTTTCACACTTGGCTTTCATTTGCCATTTTCATTGTTTTTCCTCTCTTTTTCTTTTTCTTTCCTCACTTTTGCCCCAATTTGACTGTAAATCCGGTTTGGGTTTATCAAAGAAACGAACCGGCTCAATTTGGCTAGACTAGGGATTTGAATTTTGAAGGAAATAAAGAAAAATGGCCTCGGATCCTTTCCTAGAAATATTCACTCAAGGGAAATACCTTTTTACCGCATCAGAGTTAATGGGCTCAGGAAAATCTGACCCATCCATTTCTGCTAAGATGAGTGCTCCCCCTGATAGGACTTTCTTGACGACATATGGGCCTTCCCAATTGGGCTTGAACTTACCACGAGGATCTTCCAAAAATGGTAAGATTTTCTTTAGCACTAAGTTTCCTTCTTGGAAAGTTCTGGGCCTCACTTTCTTATTGTAGGCCCGGGCCATTCTCTTCTGGTACAATTGTCCATGGCAAAGCGCTTTCAACCGCTTTTCTTCTATCAGGTTAAGTTGATCATGTCTTGACTGTACCCATTCGGCTTCTTCTAGTTCTGCTTCCATGAGCACTCGGAGTGATGGGATCTCCACTTCCACGGGCAAGACCGCTTCCATCCCATAGACTAGGGAGTACGGGGTTGCCCCAGTTGAAGTCCGGATCGAAGTTCTGTAGGCATGTAGAGCAAGTGGTAGCATTTCATGCCAATCTTTGTAACTCACTACCATTTTCTGAATGATTTTCTTTATATTCTTGTTGGCTGCTTCTACTGCCCCATTCATCTTTGGTCTATACGGAGCTGACTTGTGGTGGGTGATCTGAAACTGTTTACACATTTTCTTCATGTCCTTGTTCTTAATATTTGAAGCGTTGTCTGATACTATGGCACTTGGCAGTCCATAGCGACAAATGATATTGTGCTTCAAAAATTTAATAACATGGTTGCTTGTGATATTTGCATATGATGCTGCTTCTACCCATTTAGTGAAGTAATCAATTGCCACCAAGATGAATCTGTGCCCGTTCGATGCCTTAGGGGAGATCATGCCGATGACATCTATGCCCCACATAGAGAAGGGCCAGGGTGATGTCATGTTGTGTAGCTCACCCGGGGGTGCATGCTTATTATCTGCATAGATTTGACATTGATGGCACCTCCTGACATGTATACAGCAATCATGCTCCATGGTCGTCCAGTAGTATCCCAGCCTCAGGATCTTCTTAGCCAGCATGTGCCCACTCATATGGGGCCCACAGACTCCTCCATGTACAGTCTCAATCAGCCTTTCCTATTCAGCCTTGGCTACACATCTTAGCAGAATGTCGTTATGTGACCTCTTGTACACATGTTCACCACTTAGCAGAAACTGACAAGCCAATCTCTGTATTGTCCTTTTCTCAGTAGCAGTGGCATTCTCTGGCAGACTCCGATTGTTCAAGAAATTTTTGATATCTTGAAACCACGGAGCTTCTTCTTCTGGTGCTCCCTCTAGAACGAGACAGTAAGCCGGTTCATCTCTAACCTCAATTTCCAGCGGTCTGATGTCTACTCCTTCTGGTATGCTGACCATTGAAGCCAAGGTTGCTAGAGCATCCGCAAACTGATTCTTGGCCCTTGGCATATAGTTGAAGGAAATTCGAATGAAATTTGTGCTTATTTCTTCCAAATACTGGTGATAGGGGATCAATTTGTGATCCTTGGTTTTCCACTCACCAGTTGTTTGGAACATGATAAGACTCGAATCCCCGTATACGTCAAGTTCCTCTACTCCATGATCCATGGCTGCTTGCAATCCAATTATGCATGCTTCATATTCTGCTATGTTATTGGTGCACTGGAATCTCAGCTTTACTGCAATCGGGATATGTGAACCATCTGGTTTAACCAAGAATGCCCCTATTCCATTACCATTCATGTTGGCGGCCCCATCAAAGAACATCTGCCAAGAACTCTCACTGTCCTCCTCTTCAGTGTACAGGATTGCCTCATCTGGGAAGTTGGTCTTCAAGGGTTGATATTCTGGCAGAGGATGTGCAGCCAGGTGATCAGCTATGGCTTGACCCTTGATCGCCTTCTGGGTGATGTATGTGAGATCAAATTCGGACAGTAGCAGTTGCCACTTTGCCGTCCTGCCAGTCAGTGCCGGTTTCTCAAATAAATACTTCAGCGGGTCCATCCGGGATATCAATAGTGTGGAGTGACTAAGGAAATAATGCCTTAGCCTCTGAGTGGCCCACACTAGAGCACAGCAAGTCTTTTCCAATGGTGAGTATTTGGCTTCATATTCCGTGAATTTTTTACTCAGATAGTAAATTGCCCTTTCTTTTCTACCAGTCTCATCATGCTGCCCCAAGACACATCCCATCGACGTTTCCAACACTGACAAGTACAGGATCAGTGGTCTTCCTGGAGTTGGTGGCACTAGTACCGGCGGGTTCAGTAAATACCTCTTTATTGTATCAAATGCTTACTGGCAGTCCTCATTCCAGACCGTCGGGTTATCCTTCCTTAGAAGTTTGAAAATTGGTTCACAGATAGCAGTGAGCTGTGCTATGAACCGGCTTATGTATTGAATCCTTCCAAGAAAACCCCTGACCTCCTTCTCGGTTCTGGGTGCTGGCATTTCAATTATGGCCTTGGCTTTTGCCGGGTCAATTTCAATTCCTCTTCGGCTCACTATAAACCCCAGTAGCTTCCCTGATGTAGCCCCAAAGACGCACTTAGCCGGGTTAAGCCGTAGACTGTACTTCCTGAGCCGATCAAACACTTTCTTCAGATTGATCAAGTGGTCCTCCTCTTTGCATGATTTGGCAATCATATCGTCCACATAGACCTCCATCTCCTTGTGGATCATGTCATGGAATAGTGCAGTCATGGCCCGCTGGTATGTTGCCCCAGCGTTCTTGAGCCCAAACGGCATGACCGTGTAGTGGAATGTGCCCCAAGGTGTGATAAATGCTGTTTTCTCTTGATCTTCCTTAGCTATCTTGATCTGATTATATCCTGAGAAGCCATCCATGAATGAAAATAGGCTATGGACCGCAGTATTATCGACCAGAATGTCGATGTGTGGAAGCGGAAAATCGTCCATTGGGCTTGCCTTATTTAAATCTCTATAATCCACGCACATTCGGACCTTCCCGTCCTTCTTTGGTACCGGCACTATGTTTGCGAGCCACTCAGGGTACGTAGAGACTGCCAAAAATCCGGCTTGAAATTGTTTGACCACTTCGTCCTTGACCTTTAAGGTCCATTCAGGCTTCAATCTTCTCAGCTTCTGCTTAATCGGCTTAATCCCTGGCAAAATTGGCAACTTGTGCACCACCATGTCAGTGTCCAACCCCGGCATGTCCCGATACGACCAAGCAAACACATCCTTGTAATCTGCCAAGAACTGTGACATTTCATTTTTCTGCACATCAGACAAACATGACCCGATTTTCACAATTTTTGGGTCTTCTTTGGTCCCAAGATTTATGGATATGGTCTCCTCAATATTAGGTTGGACCCCCTTTTCATGACGTTCCAATTGGTATTCAATTTCTTTTGGAACGTCTTCTCCTTCGACCTCGATCTCTTCTTCGATCCCCATAAGGTCAAAGTCGAGCTCGAAGTCGAAGTCATATTCAACCTGGTCCAATTCGGTCTGATTATATGGTTCATAAGTGGTTTAGACCTTTTTGAAAAATTTAAATTTTCTAGAAAAAATAGAAAAATTTTTTTGGGTTTTTTGTGGGCCTTCTAAACATAATTCCCTTGAAGACGAAGGCCCATTAGAACTTTCAGGGAAATGGCATTCCACTATTGGAGTTTTTTTTTGGAAGCCGCGTCAGTTTGCCGAAAAGACGCTGCTTCAAAGGTAAGGGGAGTTTCCTCCCAATTGTTCATTACAAAATTTTGGGGAGCAGGGGAAATAGGGAAAGTCTGCTCCTCAAGCCCAGCATCCGATGCCATCATCACCGGGTGGGTACTGCCCTTTTCTGCTACGGGGCTCAGTCCAGAAGTGACCTCCTCTGGAATCTTCACTGCGGCCCAGTCAATGAACGGCAGGTCCATGTGACCGTCAGTCTTTTCGCCTTCAGTCATGGCGAAGAAGGCCCCAACATCTTCAGAATAGTCCGACTGCTGCTCAGGCTGTGGCCCAGGCCCATCTGCTGCTCCCAGTATTGGAGAGGGGTTATAGGGTTGTAGGGCCAAAACAACTGGCTTCTGAAATGGGTTGATGTTGTAGTAGGGAGGCTTGGACTGGTCCATGGGAGGAGAAATTTGGATTGTATAGGAGGGTTTTGGAAAATTCTCCCTTAGATGAGGGAGTTTTCCTCTGCTTCTGCTCTCCCCTTCTTCATGTTTCATTCTTCTCCAGCCTCTGGGCTTGAAGCCCAACCCTACCTTGGGGATCAGTTTCTTAGCCGTGATTGGCTCCACCATCCCCTGCAGATTGATCCCCAGGCCTTTCCCCGGGTGAAAGTGGTATTTCTCCATCACTTTCTTGACCATTTTTTCTGCAGTGGTCCCCTTTTCCTTCTTTTTCTCACACCCCCAGGTATGTAATTGACCGCCTCAAACTGGAATGAGTGGAATGCAATCTTGTCGACAGTTAGGTCTACATTGATCAAGGGTACATCAGGTGATACGATGAGCGGCACCAAGTTTTCGGCTAGGACTGTTATCACCCTTTGCCCTCTTATGTACTTCACTCTTTGGTGGAGCGTGGATGATATTGCCCTAGCTGAATGTATCCACGGCCTTCCTAGGAGCAGATTGAAAGCTGCGGGTATATCCATCACCTCAAATGTGATGTTAAAGATATTCGGCCCAATTGTGACCGGCAGTTCAATCTCCCCTAGGGAGTGGGTCTTGGAGCTATCAAAAGCCCTCACTATCCGCCCATTTCGTTTGATCCTTGACTGGTCCAGACCCAGCTTGATAAAAGTGATTAACGGGCAAACGTTTAATGCCGACCCGTTGTCAATTAAAACCCGTGCAATCATGCAGCCCTTACAAAGCACAGTGATGTGCAAAGGGTCCACATGATAACACCCACCTGGGCTGATCTCACCCTCTGAGAAACTTATCACATTATGTGACAAGATTTGACCAACCATTTTACCAAGCTGGTCTGGATCAATGGTCTGGGATACGTGTGCACTCTGTAGCACCCTTAACAATGCATCCCTGTGCTTTTCAGAATTCAGCAAAAGGCCCAGTATTGAAATCTGGGCCGGGACCTTGTTCAGCTGATCCACAAGATTAAATTCACTCTTTTTTATTATTTTTATGAGGTCGGCTGCCTCATTTTCTGCACCCTGGGGGGTGTCTTCTCCCACTTTATTTTTCCCTTTTTGTTTTCTTTTTTCATTTTCTTTTTCTATTTTTTCTTTTTCTGCTTCTGTCTCATTTTCTTTCTCTTCACCCCCTGCACATCTCCCTGACCTTGTCATGAGGTTCACCTCCTCCTGGTTCTGGTTCCTGACCATTGGAACCGTAGCCGTGATCCCCTCGCTGTAGTTCCATGGTACAGCGGCCTCAGAATAGGCTAGTTTGGGGATGTTAACCACTAATGGCTGGAGTTTGGACCGGGATGTATGGGCCGGTTTAGGGATAGTTTGGGCTGGCTGCACATTTACAACCAGGGGTTGAAGTTTGGATTTTGTGGGGACAGAAGAAGTGATGGAAGCAGTGGTGGGGTCAAGGTTGATGACCAATGGAGCCTTGGACGGCTTGGATGGGGAATAAGTGGGTGGACTGCAATTGAAGACCAATTGAGGCCTTGCAGTATTTATCTAGGCCATGAGTGAAGAGACCCGGTTTAAGGAGGAGTTTATGTCCTCAGCAGCAAGATTATTTTTTTGGGAGACCATGTTGATCTCCTCCTCTTCCTCCTCTGGGAAAAATCGGACCTGGACCGTGGTCCCCACGGGAGCTATGAGTTGTGATGGGTCAAAGGCCCTTCTGGTGGTGGATATGGTTGTGATGGAGTTGGATGGGCCTGCCCCATTGTGGTACGGCAGAGGGTTCTGCCCAATATCATTTCCCGACGGGACGGGTGCAGCAGTGTTGAACACCAAGGCCTTCTGGTCCAACAGGTCTTGGACCGCATGCTTTAGCATCCAGCAAGTGTCAGTAGAGTGCCCCGGTGCACCCATGTGATAGTCGCATGTGATGGCTGGATCAAAATTTCTACCCTTCGGGGCATTTGGGTTAGGCTCCTTCAAAGTCAAGTATTCCCCTTTCAGCAGGGTTGGCAATAGTTGGGACAGAGATATCGGGAGAGGAGTGAAGACTCTATTTCTCCTTGCTGCCATCCAGGCATCCCGCTCCTCCTTAGTAAAGGCCCTCCTCTGGTTTGCAGGCGCGGAAGGGGAGAAATTGACATTGTGCGGGGTCTGGTACAACTGCTGGGCCTGCTGGGGTGCCGAGATGTTTACATGAAGTGGCTTCTTGGCTGGAGGAGCCTGGACCAGGTTCACCTCCCCTTCTTTTCGGGCCCCCGTCTTTTTAAATCCGGCCCCTTTCTTCTGGGCCATGGAGGCAGAGGAATCAGACTGCCCAGTCAGAGTAGAATAGTCTATCAGCCTTCCTGACCTGACCCCTTCCTCAATCCGGTCCGCCACTTGTACCAGGACAGCAAAGTTGGTGGTGATCTGGCCCACCAGATGGTTGTAAAAAGGCTGCCCCAGTGTGCTCATAAATGTGGAGATCATCTCCGGCTCTTGCATAGGTGGCCTGACCTGGGAGGCGGCCTCTCTCCACCTCTGGGCGTATTGCCGTACTGGCTCATCTTTGCCCTTGGTCATCCTCATCATGTCGTACCGGTCTGGCACAATCTCCGAGTTGAACTTGTACTGGTCCAGGAAAGCGTCGGCTAGGTCCTTCCACCTCCTGATCCTTCCATGGTCCACTGTAGCGAACCACCAAAGGGCTGACCCGGTCAGACTCCTCTGGAAGAGCTGGATCAGTATGCCATCATCCCGGCCAAATTGGCATAGGGCCCCGCAGAATAACTTTAAGTGGCTCAATGGGCAGCCCGTGCCATCAAACTTGTCAAAGTCTGGGCACCTGAACTTAGCCGGTAGACATACATTCGGGTACATGCACAGGTCTTCAAAGGTGGTGCCTCCATGGCTGCTTCCCCCTTTCACCTCCTTCAGCTCTGCCTGGATTCTTTCTATCCTCAGCAGCATTTTCTTTTCCATCTCATCCCTAGCCTTTTCTTTTTCCAGTTCTTTCTCAGATTCTGCTGTATTTTCCCTGATCAAAATGGGTTCAGGGACTGGTTCAGAAATGGGCTCAGGCATGGGCTGAGCCGGAAGCGGAATGTAGGCCTGAGGTGGTGGTGCCGGATGGGAAGTAGAGGCTTGATTTTGGGCCTGGGCCTGTTGGGCCTGAGCCGCCAGTAGGTCCCCCAGCATCTTGGCCAGACCGGCCACTTGTTCTTGCAGTTGAGTAAAGTCCTGAGCAGGGACAGTAGCTTGGGCTTGGTTCTCTTCAGTATTCATTGCTCTTGCTTTGGATCTGGTCACGGGAGCAATGACTGCAAATAAGTGCACCTGGGTTGAAAGTAAATGTACCTGGGGTAAGAAAAACAAAGACACAAGTCAGCTTCCATTTAATTTGAAACACACCCCTATAAATGTAGACAAATAGGTCAGGTGAACACCAGTCCAAAATTTTTTGTTTTTTTTAATTTATTTTTTTTTATTTTTTTGCTTGGAATATTCTGAGGCTTCCAAATGTCCTAAAAAGTTTTGACTTTGAGTGGTTCTCGTGACCAAACAAAGGTTTTTGGAATATTCTGAGGCTTCCAAAGGTCCTAAAAAAATTGACTTTGAGTGGTACTCGTGACCAAACAAAGGTTTTGGAATATTCTGAGGCTTCCAAAGGTCCTAAAAAAGATTTGACTTTGAGTGGTACTCGTGACCAAACAAAGGTTCTTGGAATATTCTGAGGCTTCCAAAGGTCCTAAATTGACTTTGAGTGGTTCTCGTGACCAAACAAAGGTTTTTGGAATATTCTGAGGCTTCCAAAGGTCCTAAACAAGATTTGACTTTGAGTGGTACTCGTGACCAAACAAAGGTTCTTGGAATATTCTGAGGCTTCCAAAGGTCCTAAAAAAGATTTGACTTTGAGTGGTACTCGTGACCAAACAAAGGTTTTTGGAATATTCTGAGGCTTCCAAAGGTCCTAAATTGACTTTGAGTGGTTCTCGTGACCAAACAAAGGTTTTGGAATATTCTGAGGCTTCCAAAGGTCCTAAAAAATTGACTTTGAGTGGTTCTCGTGACCAAACAAAGGTTTTTGGAATATTCTGAGGCTTCCAAAGGTCCTAAACAAGATTTGACTTTGAGTGGTACTCGTGACCAAACAAAGGTTCTTGGAATATTCTGAGGCTTCCAAAGGTCCTAAAAAAGATTTGACTTTGAGTGGTACTTGTGACCAAAAAAAGGTTCTTGGAATATTCTGAGGCTTCAAAAGGTCTTAAATTGACTTTGAGTGGTTCTCGTGACCAAACAAAGGTTTTGGAATATTCTGAGGCTTCCAAAGGTCCTAAAAAATTGACTTTGAGTGGTTCTCATGACCAAACAAAGGTTTTTGGAATATTCTGAGGCTTCCAAAGGTCCTAAAAAAGATTTGACTTTGAGTGGTACTCGTGACCAAACAAAGGTTCTTGGAATATTCTGAGGCTTCCAAAGGTCCTAAAAAAGATTTGACTTTGAGTGGTACTCGTGACCAAACAAAGGTTCTTGGAATATTCTGAGGCTTCCAAAGGTCTTAAAAATTTTGACTTTGAGTGGTACTCGTGACCAAACAAAGGCTTTTGGAATATTCTGAGGCTTCCAAAGGTCCTAAAAATTTTGACTTTGAGTGGTACTCTTGACCAAACAAAGGCTTTTGGAATATTCTGAGGCTTCCAAATGTCCTAAAAAGATTTGACTTTGATTGATAAAAATAACCAACCAAAGGTTTTTGGAATATTCTGAGGCTTCCAAAGGTCCTAAAAATTTGACTTTGAGTTATAAAAATAACCAACCAAAGGTTTGTTTTCTTCTAGATTTTCTCAGTTTTCAAATGCAAAAGCTTGATTGAAATATGTTTGAGTTGAATTGGTATCAAAAAATATGACACCTTGGTTCCCTCTTTGATTTTTAAAATTAGGTTAAATCCTGAAAGAATAATTTATTTTATTTTTATTTTTTTTGTATATTTTTTTGTTTTTGACTTTGTATTTTTGGAACATTTCTTATGTTCTTTTCAGGGTGCCTAAGGATTATCCACAGTGTTTTAGGCATTTTATTCTGAAAATTTGGGTTGAACAGCCAATTTGTGCATTTTTTGAACGTATCCGGTATAATATACCGGATAAGAATATGCCTTATTGTATCCGGTAACCCTAACCGGATACACGCATATGTCTTTGTATCCGGAAATATATACCGGATATGAAGGAAAGTGTTCTTAACCGGCCTGAGTTGCCGGTTAATGCCGAAATGGCCTTTTTTGACTCATTTTTTCACCAGATTAAGTTTTTTTCATTCCCACTTGATGTTCACCTTAACTTGACCCTCAAAACTTGCCCTAGATTGGGCTTGGACATCATACTATCCACAATTCATACATTCATGAAAAGAACATGGCTTTACCTTGCCACCTTGTACTACCTTCATTCAATATGGTATTCACATTATACCTTGGCCTGTAAAACATGCAAACGGCCTTCCCACATTTACACCCAATTCCCCAAACGCAATTGTGTGCTTTTAGCTGAAAACGTGTTTCTCCACCTTCAAGCGTATGGTTTTTGGGTTTTGGCTTAATTGACAACTTAGAACTCAAGTCTAGTGATGCCCGGAATCGAATCACAGATCCCATTGTCATCACATCATTGACCCAAATTTTAAGGTAAATGTTTTCACTTTCGCTTTCCGAAGTCACGACCTCGGTGCGCCAAGCTACACACGTTCATGGTTCAACTTCCTAATAGGTAAAGGGTAGGCTGTGCAAATTGTTTCAAGTGCTCAAGTGCAATTTTAAAATTGTGGTAACATTCATAACGTCCCAGCCCCTTGCCACGCTTTTTCGTAGCCATGCATTCATTCCAAGCTAAGGCATATATGACAAAATATGTACAAAAATGTGTACAAAAATATGTACATGTACAAAAATATGTACAAAAATACAAGCAAGCAAGCACCAAATATGTACAAAAATATTACATGCCCAAAAAGTGGTATACAAAACATGTTATTTATACAAACAACAATTAAACCATGGAAGCATGCTTGAAACCCAAAAGCATTCCCTAAAATCCCAAATTTTCATGCTCTTTTTCATGCTCAAAGTGTACCATTTACCCCAAATTGAAGCCTAAAATTTTAGCACTTACTTGGCATGGTTCAAAAGTGTTTCAATGAGGTAAAATATGCTTTAAAATCTCCAGAAATATGCACTAAAATTTTCAGATTTCTCATGCCCAAAAGTGCATCCTTTATACCCCAAATTAATGCCTAAAAGTTTAGCAACTACTTGACATGGTATATTGGTGAACATACTAAAAAAAACCACAATGTGCACTAAAATTCCAGATTTCATGCTCTTGGTTTTCATGCTCAAATTGAATTCCCCTATACCCCAAATCAAAGGCATGGCATAACAAAAAATTTTAAGCACAAAAAAGCATGCTTTATAGGAATCATGTTTGAATACCCAAAAATTCTGAACTCCTAGATTTCATGCTACTAATTCTCATATTCAAACCATGGTATTCAAAATTCAAATTAGAGCATGTTATCACCAAATACAACCAAATCATGCTTCAAGATAGGCTTTTCCTAAATCAACCTTTAGGCAACATCAAGCAAAACATACATGACTTGATTCATATAAAATTCAAAAGCATCCCAATCTGATTTGAAATACAAGAATATATACAAATGAATTAAACAAAGTAGCAAGCATTCAAAAATAAGTAAAAAGCATGAATATACACAAAAAGGCTTAAATCCACAAGTCCCCAGCAGAGTCGCCAGTTGTGAGACATGGGAAAATCACCGGAATGATCATCCCTCCGTCAACACACGGGCTCAATGCAAAAATGGGAGAGTCGCCACCATTCATAATTTTGAGGTGAGAATGGACACAAAAGGTTCAAAATCATTAAAAAGTGCAAAAATGCCAATTCTAGGGTAAAAATAACCCTAATTGAAAATCAAATCCAGAGATGGGTAAGGGGATTAGATTATGAATGGGGGAAGGTGTTAGGCACCCCCATTCATCCACACGAAGTGGTAGCCAAGTGTATGTTCATGCAAAAATAAGAAAGCTTGCTAAAATCATAGAAAACCTTGAAAAAGGACCAATGTATGATATTTTCACATGAAGATCTAAATGGATTCTAGATCCTCTCTCATGTCAATATCATTTCTGGAATATCTCAAAAGATGGAAATCAAAGCTCAAGTTGCTCAAAACCAAGTTAAATCAAATCCGGAAAATTCGGTAAAAAGTATGCCATTTGCCTTGAAATCATTCAAATACCATTTTAAATTGAACCAAACCAAATCCATTTGAAAGATTAGGGTAAATAAGAGTCTCATGCAAAATTTCACTTCATTCCGATGAAAATCATAGGAGTTATGCTCCTTTGAAGTTGCTGCTGGGGATTTTTAAAAGTGACGAGTGGACAACTTTGGAAAATTGTCTAGAAAAATCCACTAAATAAAAATCCACGAAATTTGGTGTGATTGAAGTCTGTATGGCCATCTTTCAAAAGAAACTAGCCTCATACAAAAATCCCTTCGGATGTGCCTTGGGTGGTCTCCCGAACACGCCCCGAAGATCACGGATTTACCCAGAAAAATGCCATTGAGCAGTTCTGAGTAAATCGGCTACCAATAACTCAAATGGAATCCAAAAATTATGAAATCAACTGGATTTAAAAATAGACTCATAAAGGAATACTCAGAAACAAAAATCACTCGAATCGGACTTAAAACGAACACATGGCGCTCCGTCGAAGTGACAAGTTCTGTATTTGAACCTGAACTGTCCACTTAACTTCGACAGAGAGGTGTCAAAAATCCATTCGATGAAAATTCATGAAATTTGGTGGACATAAACTAGACAGCCTCACCTTTCCCATGGTTCTGGAATCGCTCCAAAATTCATCTGGACGATGAAGTTATGAGCATCCGAAGTAAGGGTACAGGTACTGTCCAGTTAGGCCATTTTTGAAGAAAATCAAATCCGAAAATTTATAAAGTGTGTGAGATTCGTGTGAGATGAGTCCAAAACCTTTGAAAAACATTTAAAAACACTCCAGAATTTGATTGAGGCCATTTATTGGAGATTTATCACAATGAATGTAATAAATCCCCAAATGTGAGCCTATTCACCAAAAAAGTGTAATATGTGTGCAAGAGTGAAAAACCAAGTAAGATTAATACAACCACATATCATGCATATAGATTCAACAAGATAGGTTCTAGCATAGCCTAGGGTTCCGTTCCATTATCGTTTCCCTCTGTTCTCTCTCCCCGTTAAACACGGTTCTTCGAGATAATCAAGGGTACTTTGATTATAGAACGGTTTTCAATCATTCAAAAGCCTTATGCTACATGGGTTCTAGCACTAGGGTCAATCCCCAGTCTCGTTTCTCCTAGATCCGCCTTCACGTTTTACGGCTAGGGGAGTCTTGAGATACTTTGAGCCGGGGAAGGATTTCCACACACAAAGAAGGCTTTACACTACAGAAAGGTAGAAGAAGAGATCTAGATCTAGGAATGTAAAGACAGAAAATAAAATACAAGTTTGAGGCTTACCTGGATTCTGGAAGCCCTCCCGCAGCGATTTCCTTCTTCTCTTGGAGTTCTTCTTTGTTAGAATTCAAAACAAGAGTTCGTTTTTTTTTGCTTAAGGAGGAGTCTCCTATTTATAGGCAAAGGCTAAGGTCATTGGTAGACACAACTTAATGTCTAGAACCCCCCAACCTTAACCCTAAGGTTATTTCCGAGATTGCCCCTCATTTAATGAGGGACATGATGGTAACAAGTGATTTCTCTCGGAAAACCCTAATTTTGAGCAAACTTAATGTATCCGGTATATCAGACCGGATACATTAGGGCCTTAAGGTATCCGGTACACAGTACCGGATACACTAAGGCTCACATGTATCCGGTATGAGTAACCGGATACAAGAAGGAGTACTTGTATCCGGCCTGAGTAACCGGATACAGGTAAAAGTTCATTTTCTTCAATTTCTGTGCTGGCTTACAAGGAGATAATGATTTTTGATGATTGTTTGTGCAATTTGGGGTGTCTACAATAAGACTTAGTAAAAATTCCACTCCAATCCGATTAAAATCCAAGGAGATACACTTATTCAAATCTACTGTTGAAAATCGGTAAAAGGAATAGACAACTTTGAAAGCCTATTCGTGGAGATTGGCTGCATATAAATCCTTAAAATTTTGTATGAATGAAGTATAAGGTACCATCTTTCGAATGGAATAGACCTCACACAAAACTTCATCCATTTGTGGCTTGTGTGCCCCCTCAAACATACCTAGAGAATCACAGATTAACTCTGTTATCTTCTACTGAGCAGTTCAAAGTCAATTAAACACATAGAACTCAAATCAAAGTGAAAACTCTTGATACCAATTGGATTTGAAAGTAGACTTATAAAGGAAGACTTAGAGACTAAAATCATTCAAATCGGAGTTAAAATGAGCCTTTAGTGCTCAATCAAATTGAAAAGTTCAACAATATGACCTAAACTGATCTATCAACTTTGATCAAATGGTATCAAAAATCGGTTTCATATAAATTGCTCAAATTTTACAAGGTTAAGCTAGACCTCGTAACCTATCACATGTCTTTGGAATCACTCAAAAATTCATCCGAATGATGAAGTTATGAATAATTCAAGACAAGGTACATGTTCAGTCCAGATTTGTAAAATTTAAGTAAAAGTAAAACAAAACGGTGAGTGTGTGTGTGTATGTGTGTATTTGATTCAATTGAACTGGATTGAAAACACCTGAAATGAGTTGAAGAACATTCAAAATAGCTTTAGGGTAAGGATTTGGCTCAGATCTCTCATGAGTTGGAGAGGAGGAGCCAAATCTACTCAAATTGAGGCAAAAAGCTCAACATAAAGAGATTAGACCATGGGGTCTTCTCTTAAGGATAAAATCACTTGAAATTCACTCACAATGTCCTAAGAAATTGTTCTAAGGCCAGTAATCCCAGATCTACTATATTGAGCATAGTAAATCTTAGATCTAAGCCTATTTTGACAAAAAAAAAATCAATAAGTGATATGTGTGATTGTGTAGGAAATCAGATTTTGAGGAGGGCATTGAGATCTAATGCTATTGAGAGCATAGATCCATGTATTCTCTCTAGATTTAGAGCAAAATCACACCGAAACAGCAATCATACACAAAATCAACATGAATACACAAGTTATCATTCAAGAGTGGTTCAAAGCCTAAAGTTCCATTTTAACACTCGTTTCCCCTAGCTCTCTCTTCACGTTTTACAGATAGAGAGGATGCTTAAGGTACTTTGAGTGTGGTTTGGGGTTCCAAACACAAACATGGCCTTACACTACAGAAAGGTAGAAGGAGAGAGTGCTTAAATCTAAGTAAAATGAAGAGAAAAGTATTGAAATTTACCTTGGTAGCTTGAGAGAGTTGGGTGAAGAGTTGGGCAAAGTTTCCCTTCTTCTTCAACAGCTCTTCAAGCTTCAAATTATCAGCCCTTTGCAAGAGGAAAGCCCCTCTATTTATAGGCAAAGCCAAGGGTATAAAAGACCCAAGGGTATGCCAAAATATCCTTCTAGATTATTCCAATTCAAATCTAAGGCATGAATTGGAGTAAATCCAGAAGTTTCGGAGGGCAAAATAGGAAAATCGAGTCTCCCAGAGAGAGTTAAGAAGAGTAAATAAGGCTCAGATTTCGAGCCTTTACAAATTTGTGCAAAATGAAAGTGCCCGCATATACAGTGCAGTTTTGTCTAGTCCGCACTATATATGCGGGTAAGACCAAAACCTTTGAAGACCACACAATACCTGTGGATGAGATTCTATTACGCCCCATGTGCATTGCCGACGTGGCCTAACGGCCAAAGCTTCTAAATGCCACGTAGCAGCCCACTTGTGTGCATGAAGAAAGCATGACTACGCCCGCAATATATATACGGGCATGTCCACATACTATATGCGGACAAAACAAAATTGAAAATGTCTGCACTATAAGTGTGGGGCACACACCTTTGATTGGTTTTTGAGGTTTTGACACATGTCAAAGCTCAATTAAGGTATTTTAATATATTTTCATTATTTTCTCATATTGTAGTGCAATTTTTGGTGTCTACTGTCATTAATTAATTGGACTTCCAAACAATTTTTGCAACATATTAGTAGGCTCTTCCCACTCCTAACTAATAATGACAGCAAAAGTTCAAATGCATAAAATGAATAGTATCTGCATGACGTAAACTCTCAGTCAGAATTTGGACGAGATAACCGTAATAAATTAAACCACTTTGCAGGTTGAACCATTCAACATTCTTTGTCTACAATAAATTGCTGGCACTGTTGCTTTAAATTGCTATATTACAAATCTATAAAAACCATCAAGATTTAACAAAAAGCCTATAGATTCCTATACATTTCATTTCATATGTGCCATTATGATTAGCTATTTTAGTATGATTAGCTATTTTGAATCATGACTATCAAAATGTATTCAACTTAGACATGAAACTAACATATCCACAAGTAATTGAGAACTGTGGATTCAAATCCTCATGTTATAGCAGACAAAGTGAAACCAAACAAAAAGAAACAACTCACACAGCGACAAGCAAGCCGAGGATGACGATGATGATTCACGTCGGCAGCAAAAGGGCAACTAGGATGACAGTACGGAATAGGAGATCACGACGGCAAGGAATCACAGTGAGAACGACTGCCAATTTTTGTGTCGGTTGCAAAATACTCACAACGCACACTTAGACAGCCAAAACAGAAAATGCAACAACAACGATAGAGGGGGAAATGGCGTTAGTCGACAACGACGAAGACGCGGTAACAACGGCGAGGAAGGGGCGGTAACAACGGTGAGGTATCACAGCCAAAAGAGAAAATGCTACCACGACGACAGAGGAGGAAATGGTGTTAGTTGACAGAATTCTGGACAAATCACGGAGAAAAAAAATACATAAAAGAAAAAAAAATAAATACATAAATGAGTACACACATGCTAGGACGCATATATGTGCACACACACACACATACAATACACTTGTACACGTGTATAATTGGGAATTCCACTACAAAAAATTAATTTTTTAGTGACACAAATTTTTGTGGCAAACATAAATATATGTCGCGATATATATCATATGGCGACATATTTGAATATTTGTCGTTAAAGAAAAAAAATATTTGCATTAATAAAAAAATCCTAAATAGATATTTGTGGCATTCAATAAAATTCGCAGTTAATTAGGAAAATATTTCCGACAGAATGAAATCCTCTGCCATGTCCCCCTGAAATGCTCCTTAATGTGGCCATGAGATGCAGTCATGTCGACCATCTCACGGCCACTGTTTTTTCATATGTTATAAGTGTATCAAGTGGGCCCCACATGAAAAAACAGTGGCCATGAGATGATCAGGGAGCATTTCAGGGACATGGCAGACGATTCGAATTCATTTCCAACCCTCGTTCCGCCGCTGTGACGCTACAATACGCGCCTTCTGTAACCTACTCCTGCTGAGAAACTTAAAATCAGGAGAGTATAGACGATCAAAACAGAGGCGCTCTTTCCATTCTGATCAAAACGATTCGTCTTCAATTTCGTCTGAAACCTATCTGAACGAGCATCTTCCCTGTTAGTCGATTCGTCTTAGGGGATCGAGGCCATATCAGGTAAGTGTCTTCAGAATCTAGGCCAGAGACAATTGACTGCTCTTCTTGTTGTTAACGGCACTTTAGTTTTCTCTTTTGGTGGTTTCAGGCATAGCTTGACGTGGCAGTAGGGGTTGCACAAAGCTCCTACCAATCGGCTTCCTTGTTCCGCTATATTTAGTCGATCGGATTGCACAGAGCTCGTTCTGCTATAAATTCAGGCGATCGGATTGTATAGAGCTCGTTTCGCTATAAATTCAATCGATCGATCAAAAGGTGCGTTTGTGCCTTTTTTTTTTCCTAGTCTTTGTTATATCGATCAAATCTGAACTTACAGAGCAACTCATTCTATTAGAACAATAACGCCTGCTCTCGCTCTCTTTTTCTGCTCGCCTAAATTTCTCTTCCTTTTATTTGCCGCTCCTTGCTGCTTTGGTCTCTGATCTCCTCCTTGAATCAAGCATTTCCATTATTTTCTCCTTTCTCTTCAAAGCAACATTGATTTGAGTCTGTCTCAGACTTCATGAAATAGTTGACTGATCGAATTTTGTTTTTGAGGTGGTCTGGTCTCTGAACGTTTCTATTTCTAGGTAATTTTTTTTTTCTAGTTTGATTTAGGTTTTGTGGATTGATTTGGTTAAATATCTCTTTGTTTTAATCCGCTTTATCTCAAATTAGGTTTTGTATATAACATGTTTAATTGGATCAGATATGACAGATTTACTAGTATTATTTCCTTCACTTTGTCGATTTTCAGCCTCTGTTGAGACATTTCTAGGTATTCTATCTGAACCTCCATTGATTTTAAACTCGATTTCGTCTTTCTTAAATTTCTTTGTTTATCCAAATTAGAGAGACATTTTTCTCTCTCTTTTGAATTCGGTTTTGGATATTATTGCATATGGTCGCCCACAAAGTACTACAATAGGGATCTCTATAATTCTTTTCTTGCGGTTTGTATTACAGTCAGTTCGGCAGGTGATTTTTGGTGCAAAAGATGGTCCACCATCTTATGAACAAGGGCTAGCAGAGGATATTCTGTCAGTTGTAAGTTTATAACGTGCTTTACTGTCCTTTATTTGCTAACTGCAATTCTGTTCCTGTGTATGTCATATTAGTGTGTTAGGTTTCTTCTGTTTGTTTGGGGTATTTCACTGGCTTGTGTCTTACCTTTGCTAAATTTAGCTATGCAAGTGTCCTGATGTTGTTTTCTCTTCATTTTGCAATGCAACTTTTCCCTTTTAGTAGTAAAGGAAATAATTATTTTATGCTTTGCTGCTTCTTTGCACATTGGAGCTGCTGATGGTTGCTTTTACAGCTCTCAAAATTTAACCATCAGAAAATGGGTGTCTTGTAAGGTATAGTGAGGTTTGATTATGACTTCCTAATTGCCTTTTTAAGGTATAGTGAGGTTTGATTTGACTGAGTACATACAAAAGGGTGGACACAATTGGCCAATTTGATGGTACTTAGTAAATACTGTAAGTCTCTGGAACCCTGAGAGCCATGTGTTTCTAAGGGCATTTGTCTTGATGGAAGGGTCAGCTTTCTCTCCATTCTCCTTGGGACCTGTCTTTCAATGTAGCATGCCAGCTGTATAGAAACAAATGAACCCTCAATTTTTTGGAATAGGCAACAAGGTGACAGTGATGGGTCATAGCTTCTTGAGTTGAGAGTTCAGATCATTTCACTAATTAGAGCCCCTTATCTTATTCATCAAAAAATAAAAAAAAAAAAATAAAAAAAAAAAAATAAATAAATAAATAAATAGAGCCCCTTATCTTCACCTCAAAAAAATCCCATTTCAAGATGCCAAGACTTTTCTGATTTCATTAAGGTTTCGAAATTCTGATTGTTCTGATGAACTGCATCCTAACTGCAGTTCTTTGATTAAAGGTAGCAAAGCTAAACCTGATCTCTCGTCTCTCTCAATTCAAGTACCAAATGCATTAATGGTGGTGCAAAATTATTTTATGCAATGTGAAATGTAATATCATTGAAGTCTTCCTGTAGCTGTTTACTAGTAGCTTTACTGAATTTGGTTAAGCAATACTGGTAGCTGTTTACTAAATCTGATAGCTTCTCTGAATTGAATTATTAGTTTCAACATTTGTAATGTTGTTATCTATTACATGCGCAAGATAGGATCGACTAACAAGGGGAAAAAGCGGGCTTGAGAACTAACTTTTTTTTTTCTCTTGTTCATATAGGATTTGCACCTTTTTTCTTATACTTGTTTCTTCTTTTCGTATTGGACTTAGTAACTTTTCTTCTTTTTTCATTGTCTATCTTGATCAGTTTTTCTTGTTGAGCCCTGGACTGCCATTTGACCTTTCCAATTCTGAATCTGATTGGATTTATAGGATGTTGGCTATGGTTCTTCGGTGGTTATGTTTTTGTCATTAGCTTTTCAACTTGCTGATTTTCATATCTTTACAATGACTAGGTATCAAATTTGGCAGGCTATGCCTTTTTCACTTTGATTCTCTGTATTTGTTTAATTCTTTTTATCTGGTTGTTTGTTTCATGTAAAAATTTTTTATTTCTTTTCTTTGTATGCTTTTATGCATTTTTCATTGCTTGGTAGATTTACTTCTGCAACAAATTATTGGCTGGTTGCTCATTTTAAGCTGCCTGTATTGGTAATTGAAATTTTTAGGTGATTCAAAGGAAATTAGTTAATGTAGGCACACCATCAACCCCTATAGATGGTAACATTGGACCCGATGCTGTTCATCTTCTTGCTTTAAAGGAGGTTTGTACTGCTTTGTAATCTGCCTGCCATTTTGGTTTGCTAGAACAATCATTGTAAGTGAAGATGGTGACGTTGTATGAATCAACTGGATTTCTCTTACCTTGTGATTTCATTTTTTATGAATCAAGGAATTCTTGATTTCAATATATAAGTATGTTTGCAATTGTATCATCTGCACAATAACAATGAAATTTCCTTAAACCTTATTTTGACAAATTTTTTTTTTCTTGGCACCGTACTAGCAATCTGATTTTTACCAAAGTGAGGCTGCAAGAACTGGAGATTTTACTGAAATACTTGTGTCTGGAGGCCATAATATACTCTTTTTAATTGATCAAATGGATATTTGAATCTTAAGCTTGGGTCAATTGGTACTTCTTAGAATTTTCCAAGACAAATTGAAAACTTGTATACTCCCATGCCATCTTTACCATTGGAATTTCCAATAAATAAAAGGAAGCACCCCTTGGAAAGCATTCTAGAATTTTTGTGAACCTACAAATCATTGTTAAACTTAATGCAGGATATAGTTGTCTGATACAGTTCTATGCAAATTAAACGGGCCATCCCCACACAGAACCATTTCAGTTTGTTAATCTCTACCTTTTTCTGCACAAAATTTGTTCTTTGATTTTGGTTTGGATCAATTGGACAAGTTTTGGGTTAGAAAGCTGCGGTTCATGGGAAACCAACACATATGTAGATCCACCAGATTTAGATCGATTATGTTCAAATTATGATTTCTCCCAAAGCTTTCATCTAGTTCTCACATTTAAAACCCCAAATATGCGATTTCATATTAAGTAACACACAAAGATCATGTCAACACTACAAAAAAATGTGATATAGCAACACCTAATAAAATGGCACTTAATACAAAAATGCCGTTACAAATGCCTTAATACGACATTTTAATAAATTATTTTATAGTGACATTTTTCTATAAAATGTTGTAATAAATAATTTTATAGTGGTCTTTTTCTAAAAAATTCCATAATATATAGATTATTTTGTAGTGGCACTTTTCTCTAAAATACTGTAATAAGTATTTTAATAAAATTTTCTATAATGGCATTTGTCTATTAAATGCTATAATAACTTATTTATAGTGGCATTTTTCTATAAAATGCCATAACAATGCGTTTTATAGCGGCATTTCTTATAAAATGTTGTAATAAATTATTTTCTGTGGATGAAATGACGTATTAAGGCATTTGTAACGGTATAGACACCCCAAATTGCATTGCAGAAAACAATGAATGAATATACGCTAAAAAGAATTTATTCAAGATTGACTGAAATTAAATTTCAGATATTGAAATGTTAGTTGTAGCCAAAGAAGTATTTCGGTCATAAATTTTTATTTTGAATATTTCGGTCATAATAGATATGTGCATAGCCAAAATAATATTTCAATTCATACCTATGAGCTGGCATTTTGAATTTTTTACAGTTATGCCACATCAGCAATTGCAAGTGGGCTATAACTGAATTTGATCCGAAATAATATTTTGGATATACATATATTTTATGTGACCGAAATTATTTTTCGACTATAAAGAATATTTTTGTAGCCAACCTGAGTTTTCGGTCATGTAAAGTTTAGTTCAAATTGAAAATTCCTGCAAGCTTTCTCTTATTTACCTTTAAACCTCTATCTGGGAAGCCTGAATTCCCCAAATTGGCCTCCAAAATTGGCCAAAGTCTCCCAATTCATTCCTTACACTTTAATTGGAAGGATCTAGACCATTTTTGTGTTTACCCTCGGGACATCCTTGCCCTTGCTCTTGCCTATAAATAGAGGGTCTCTCCTCTAGCAAAGAGCTGGAATTTTGAAGATTGAGAGCTCTTGAAGAAAAAAGGAACCTCTCCCCAATTCTCCACTCAAGCCTCTCTGTAACGACCCAGAACCAAGTCTACCCAATCTGGTCCTTTGCTCCAGACGTTGACGACTTTGAAAACAAAACCGATAAAACAACTTATGAGACGAATGTCTCAGTAAGCAACACATGCATGATCGATAAAACGCAGTTCATGCTAATATCATTCGATATAAACCATGACATGTAGGTAGTTGAAATGCTAGTTAAATCATCAACAATTTAGTGTAATACAATTGGTGTAGTTCTGTGCTTACGTGTACAAGTCTTGCAACAAAGATCTCACACATCAAGTCATATGAAGTTATTACCTAAGTAGTTTAATACATATTGCACATGACCCCATCTAACTCCACCGATTCCTCATGGTGGGCTAGGCATCCAACAATGATTACTCTTGGTGTTAGGCATCCATACGCCGATTACCCTTGATGTAGGGCATCCATGTCGATTCCCCATAGCAATGGGCATCGGCCACCAATGTTCCTTGGTGTTGGGATGATACAAGATAATACAAAAGAACCACAGTAACTTGGTCATGGCATTATATACAAACGCACCCACTTAAGGTTTATGGATCCATAACTTAAAGTTGTTCATTATACAATTATTCGTTAGTTCATCATGTATAATATCTCAAGGGTGGGTCATAGCCTCACCCAAAATAACTTGGGCCACTGCCCTTCTTACAATAACTCATGGAACCAGGCCAGTGTCCTCCATACATATATCAATATCTGGGTCAATGCCCTTCATACTACGTATTATCAATTGGGCCAATACCCTTCACAATATATTATAAGCAATAGAACAATTTAGAACAAATAGTCATGCTCAAGGTAATAAACCAATACTTTTCATACATTATTTGGGCAACTTAGGCCCCAACTCATTAGAGACATACACAACCTTGTTTTGGCTTTGGTTTCTTACTTCTAAGGATCATTTGGAAGGTGCTCCAAGGGGTAGAATTAAATTATACTATTTCTATAGCAATCTGGGACAGAAACTTCCCATGAGACCCATTTCAATAGAACGTACCTAAACTCTTGGTTATTTGGAATTTTGAGGTAATTCCAGTGGGAACACTTCCTAGACACCTAAGTCCTATTTGTACATAGGTTGGATTCAAATTAAAACAATCCATAGTTGGATTTGCTCTAAAATCCCAAAATACTCAAAAACTACCCAGGGCGTCTGAGTACGCGCTTGAGTGTTGGCTTGGGCGCCCAGCTTAGCCAAAAATGTCAACTCTCGAGTTCTAAGTTTAAAAAAAAACATAGGTGGGGCGCTCGCAATCACACTCGAGCGCCCACGAGCAGCCACGCCTACAACTAGAAATTAAAAGGGGTGCTCGACATCACGCTTGAGCGCTTTGTCGAGCGCCCTAGTGATTTCCAGGTCGCGAATTTCCCAAATACGTGATTTTTTTTGGGTTTTCTTCAATCTCACTCATTTTCTATGGTTTTTGTAACGACCCGGAACCAGGCCTGCCCATCCAAGGCACTCACTTGTCCCTGGTTGGTACGGGTTGGTCTTTCGACCTAATGAAAATACGATAATTTAAAAACTTTTTCTAAAAAGTGAAAATGACAGAACAGTTCATGCTTGTGCATATTAAGAGTGTGTATATATATAAACAATAACAAGTCCCGTGGTGGACTTCAAAGTTAAATACAGAGCTATTATGGTTATTACAAAATATGGATATCTAGTCACTTCTCACAGTTAGAAGGTTTACAATCCAAAAAGGTGCAACTAGCATGTACAAGAAAGTAAAGTTCTATGTAGGTCGGTAGAAGTCCTCCTCTCTATACCCTGGTGCCTTGTCCTTTCCTCTGTCCCCAATCCGGTCCTTCACATCAGACATCGACGGCTCTGAAAACAAAACGATAAAACAACTTATAAGATGAATGTCTCAGTAAGCAACACATGTATGATCGATAAAACACAGTTTATGCTAATATCATTCGGTATAAACCATGACATGCGGGTAGTTGAAAGACTAGTTAAATCATCAACAATTCAGTGTAATACAATGGGAGTAGTTCTGTGCTTACATGTACAAGTCAAACCATTAATACACAATCACACATCAATTCTTATCACTTTATTTACTAGGTGATTTATTATATATTGCACATGACCCCATCTAGGTCTACCGATTCCTCATGGTGGGCTAGGCATCCAACACCGATTACCCTTGACGTTAGGCATTCATACGCCGATTACCCTTGACAGATGGGCATCCATGCCGATTCCTCATAGCAATGGACATCGACCACTGATGTTGCTTGGTGTCGGGATGATACAAACAATACAATAGAACAATGTAACTTGGTCATGGCATTATACATAAACACACCCACTTAAATTTATGGATCCATAATTTAAGGTTGTTCATTATGCAAGTTCCTTTAATCAATTCCATATGTCAAACCATACCATTCATGCATGTACAACTTGGCTTTGGCTTTCTACTTCCAAGGATCATTTGGAAGGTGTTCTAACTGGTGGAATTGGATTATCCCATTCCTATAAAAATCTGGAACATAAACTCTCTATAAAACCTATTTCAGTAGAATATACCCAAAATCTTGGTTATTTGGAATTTTGAAATGATTCAAATGGGAACACTTCTTAGACACCTAAACCCTATTTGTACATGGGCTGGATTCAAATAAAAACAATCCTTAGTTGGATTTACACTAAAATCCCAAAATAGTCAAATCTGGGCATGGGCGCCTGAGTGCGTGCTCGAGCGCTGGCTTGGGCGCCTGGCTTAGCCAAAATTGTCAACTCTCGGGTTCTGAGTTAAAAAAAAAAAAACACAAGCAGGGCACTCCCGATCGCACTCGAGTGCCAATGAGCGGCCTTGCCTACGACCAAAGATTACAATGGGCACTCGACATTGCGCTCGAGCGCTCTATCAAGCGCTATAGCAATTTCCCAGGTTGCGAATTTCCAAATTTCGTAATTTTGTAGGTTTTCTTCAATCTCACTCATTTCTATTGTTTTTGGTCTCTAAATTGTCTCTAGAATGTGTGTTTACCTATTAATCATCAAACCCCTAACATCTCCCTCTCCTATTTGCAAAGAAAATCAGATTTACACAAAACCCCCAAATGTTCACATTCCATCAAAAAACGAGAAAACAAAAGCTTTGGGTTGGGAAGGTGTTGCTTGCCTCTTAGAAAGCAAACCAACACATCTTCTAGCTCCTAAAGCAAGCCACGAATAGCACCTCTTGAGCTTCTTGGTTGGTTCTCCACAAATTCCTCCAAGCTTCCTCCAACGAGCAACCCACACCAAACGTAAATCCCAAGGTTCTACTCCTCCCTCACAATGACAACCACTCCAAAAGGAAATGGGAGAGAAGATAAGAGTGGAGAGGAGAAGAGAGTGTGGAGGAGAAGAGATTAGAGTGTGAAGAGAAATCAAGAGAAGAGAATGGGGTTGCCTTAGGTTTATACGTATGGGTAAAAAACCCCCCTCTTATTTCTCACAACTCACTCACACACCCACAAGGTCAAGTTTGCCCTTTCCTCATGAGATACACACATTTACCATCTTGCCACTCCTTTCATTGCACACAAAATTTACCATTTAGCCATTCTCTCACATTAATAAATTTACTTAATAATTTTAGGGATTGCTTAAATGAAAGATACTTTACCTAGGTGCACTTTTGGACAAGCCTTGGCTTAGCCACTTGATTGGCTTCAAATTTGCCCGTAATTATATAAGTAACCCTTATCTATACTACATATAACAAGAATAGGCCCCTTGGGAAGCATGCCAACAACTATGCACAACTTTCCAAAAAAACCCTTACCATTCATTGTAAAGGCATCATTAATATAAGGTTAAAATAGTTAAAATTCTGCCTTAAAATTTGGACAGTTCCAAAACTGTTTCGTCCCTCTATGTGCAATATTGCACATGCACCCGGCTAGTGTCATATAAATAGAGACTCTTGCTAAAGCACGTTAATTTGGCTAACCACACTCGAGCATTTTAATTTGATCAAAATTGGAATCCAATTCTCTCTTTCTCTCTCTCTATCTCTTTAATCGTTTCATAGTTCAAACAAGTCAAAGAAAAAACAATATCAGAAGATAAAACTTTAATCAAAATTGGAATCCAGCCATTAATACAAAATAAAAAATGGGAACAGAATGATAAAAACCTAGAATCAAATCAATGTCACTGGTGGTCAATCAAGAACCGAACTAGGCCGAATATGAGACCAGAACACATCACAGGAAAACAATTCAGCCAGTGGAACCTTCTATTGACCCACTTGAGGAGCAGGTCCATATCTTCTTATGCATCTATCCTGAGGGTATTTTAGGTACTCATGACATAAATAAAGTTTTTAAATTTAAATATAAATATGAGGGGCAAATTTGTCAATTAATGTTTTATCCATTATGATGTTAATGGTCAAACCATTGAAAAGGGGAAGATTATGACAAATAGAAAACCTCAAGGTGTTAAAGTGGTATTTTAGAAACCTTAGGAGTAAAATGGGATTCTTGGTTAACACAAGGGGTAAACTGTAAGTATACCCTTCTTTTATTTTTTATTTTTTTTAACAGTCATTTCACCATTAATTCAATATCATAAAGTCTGTATTTTCTTTGTTACTACTGTTGTATTTTTAATGGTTTTTTAAGGGCTCAAAATTTCCTCTTGGTGTTTTGTCTTTTAGTGTTTGTCTCTTGTGGGATGAATAGTCCCACATTGGAAGTTTATGAGAACTTCTAATGGTTTATATAGAATAGTGGGAACTAAAGGGGTGCAACCCCTAAAGTGAGACACTGTTCCTTGTTGTCGGGGTTTCTTTAAATCACACGCGCGCGCGCCGCCGTCCGGTCGGTCGGTCGTGTCGTGGTGTGATGATGCTATCTTTTTATGCTAAATATTAATCGTTTTTTCTTTTGCTTTCTAAAACGTTTTATTTTTCCTTTCTAAAACGTTTTCCAATCGTTTGGGTTTTATAACCGTTGGGTTAACGTTAATTAATTTTAATTAACGTTATTTGTGTGAATGTGTGCCTCTTAAGAGACACAAACGTTCGTTTCCTCTCTTATATATAGAAGAGAGAGATTAGGGTTTTGGAACACACGAAAATCAGAGAATACAGCCTCTGACGCCTGTGTTTTTCTTCTCTGTTCTGAAAGTAAGAGTGACACTGCTACGCGGTTCGATTTGTCCAGTATTTCTGTGCGGATTACTGGAGAGACATGTTTGTCGTTGAATGCTGGAAGTCATAGCGTCGAGCAACCCTTCGCACTGGAGATTCGTTCTACAGGGGACGCTTAAGGCTTTAAGCACAGAGATTTCTGAATCTCGCCTCGACTGATAAGTTTATTCCAATCCTGTTTACATTTGTTTCTGCTTAGATCTGTTGCTTCTTTCTGTCTTGACTGTTCTTCTCATATTCGTGCATCTATAATCTGATACTGTTTAATTGTTTACCCAATTCCATTCGTATTCTGATACCTGTTTGATAATACAGAACAGTATTTCCCCTAAATATTACAACAACTACTTCGTAGCTAATCACTTCAAACTTCATTTTGAAAACCAATTATTTTCATAGGCTGAAAAAACAAAAACTACCCATTTGGGTTCAGATTTCTATATTTTCTTCTTCTTCACATTCATTTTCTTGAATCTTTGATCCATTAAGGTACATGTTGTTCCTTTCTGTAGCACCTTTTGTGCTCCTTTTCTTCCTCAAATCCAGATCTTCATTCATAGGTGAGCTCAATGAACCAATGCAAAATCAGTCCTTTTTCTCCCCTTCTTTCTGCAGCACTTTCTGTGCTTCATTTCTCCCTCAATCAAGACTTGAATGAAGGTCTGAATTTCTTGAAGATGGTTTCTGCAAGAAGCCATTGTTCTCCATGCCAAGAGTAATCTGAAGATCAGTCTCGTCAACCAGTACCACCTTCTTCAACAACAAAATAATTATAATGGGTTGGGGTCTTTCATGCTTTCTTAGACTCTTGTTCAACAACATGAGACGGTTACTTTTTGACATGCAGGTTTACAACAGAAAGAGCACTCAAGAATCAAACTGAAACTGAAATGAATCAACCCAAAATTATGGATTGCAGCACATACCAACTTATAAAAACCACAGCATTTTCCCAACATCAAGTGGATTCCAACCAGCACTACAATGGATCCTTCAAACCATGTTCAAATGAGCAGCTAAAATCTTTCATAATCACAAATAAACTACAACTTAGAATATAAAGGATTGACTTAAGTCTCGTAAACGATTCCAGTAAAAGAGAAAATCCATTCAGATGTACATTTTGCTGCAAATTCATGTAAAAATCAGTGTATTGAAATAAAACATCTCAATGGGTTTAAAATTAAGTAAAGTTAAGGGGGGGCCATGTCTACTTCAACACATCTAGTGATCTTTCTCTTGCCAACTAAATAATAGGATCACCCTCCATTTCTTGTTTCAGTGTCATGCTCACAAGTTGGAAAAGAAAACATAGAAGAATAAGCAAATTGGATTAGGATTCTATATATCAACTCAAAAATGCATGCATAAAGCCACACATTTGAGTGCAGTCATTAAATTAATTAAATAACTGAAAAAAAAATTAAATTTCAGATCAGATTTCTATGGATCTGGCACAAGAAGAAAAGCAAAACAAGCCAATCCTTTGCATATAACTAACTATATGTTCACCTAAAGAATCAAATTGAAACTGAAATAACTGTGTATTATACCTATTCTTAGTGGTGGAGTCTTGTTTTGAACCAATAAAAGGGAACAAATGCTCATGATACGATCTATAAATGCTTAAATCAGGTTCATGAATGTCCTTCACAACTTCTTACATAGCACACACAATCCATTTGAAATAAAAAAAGACATTGAAATAGTACTCATATAATGTATAAATTTTTTACCTGAGGAAAAAAGACAATTTGGTAAATTTTGGCTCTGTTAATTCACAAGGATGTAGAAATGGTTATACGACGTATCCAAAAAATTATGTTAATAGTCTACAATTAGAATATACAGTTACAATTGCTGGGGATAAGTTACCTGAAGAATTTTGGTGAAGCCTTGACAATCCCTTTGGCCTGTCTTCTTCTGATTCAAATGATAAAGATCTTGATCCTATGATGAAGAAAGTGTTATAAGTTCATATAAGTAATCTAATAAGTCATATTACACTGTCTTATGAAACAGTATCAAAGATGGAAATTGAAAAGTACAACAAGCATTAAATTAGAGTGACGGCTGCTTCCTTGACTTATGCTAGAACTGTGATGATAATGAAGAGTTATATATGCTTTGAGATCCTTTTGTGACTTGAGATTGGTGATCCATTTATTATTGGAGTCTGTGGATGACTAAAAATCCCTAGATCAACATTAGAAGCACTCAAAGCTATCAACATCCATTAATGTTAAAGAAAACCATTACATTTATGAAGCTGTACTTGATAATACACATGTTTCCAGCCATGCATAAAAGGGTTCCTGCATGCAATCCATTGATGCAACGAATGAACTTGGATCAGATAGAGTGAGACTAACTTCTCTATTTTTTTCTGACTTCTTTTTGCCAATCTAGGGCTTTCAACAACATCTAGCTTGAGGCCATTTGAATTTGGGTCAGTTCTATTTCTCTTCAGCACTATTTGGCATGGGTTCAACTTCACACTGCATATTTCTCTTTCTCATTACAGCTTTTTGAAAAGCATTTTTAAAACTATGTAGACTGGTTCCTGCGTGACCACCTTTCACTTTCTGTTTTAGACCCCTCACTTTTGCAAGTATACCCACATCAGAAACATCTTTTTGTACATCCGCGTCATTGAAATCTTTGTTGTTAATGTGTATAATCAAACCTTGGCACACACTACCAACAGGTCTACTCCCAGTTCTTTCGCACAGAGCATATACATCCCTTATATTAGTGTTTTCAAATTCTCTACAATTACTCTGTGCCGATGACCCAACATTGGTAAGCTCCTCACTGATTGCATGCTTATGTGCTATACTTAATCGCTGATCCATTTGGTTTGCAAGATTGAATGCAATATCATAATCATTTTTTTCCTCTGCTGCTTGTTCAGCTATTTTAAGAAGTCTATGACTTAGAACTCTGTAGCGCTTCCCCACCTCTACTTTAGGATCACTTTCTAGATCAGTAGAACCATAAATTATTCCAGATTTAGCATCTTGTCTCCATCTATTCAAAATGTACCTACTAGGAATCCTTCTTATGCCATTAACAAAAAAAGCCCAAAGCGCATGAGCACAAAGAATTCCTGAAAATTCAAATTTCCTACAACTGCAGTTAACACTAGCATCTGAAGGATCGAAGGTGACATTGTAGGTACATTGTTTACGTGAACACAAGTTTGACACTTGATACTTGGTGGCTTCTTGGACCCTTTCATTGTTGTCAGATTGGCAATTCAAAGTATTCATTACTTCATCTTGGAAAATCTTTAATATTGGTGGTGTGTAAACATTCTTTACATGCTCCAAAATTAAAATTGGAGCCACAAGGGTAGGCACACATTAACTCATCTTAAAATCTGCTATTAACTCTTTATATCTTTGCTTGGCCACCAGTCCATCAAATTGCTTTAAAAATCGAGACAAATCTGTTGAAGTGTTAAGATACCATTTCAATGAGATTCCTTGGATCTAAGAGTCGTATAGAATTTAATTTTGGAAAGAAAATTTCTTCCTCTTGCCCTATAATTTCTTCCTCGTGCCCGGGAATAGAGGAAAGTGGAATTACAGAACAAAACAAAACACTACCCATAGAACGATGAAAAATAAAACTAAAATCAAAGTAGAAATCCCGCCAATACAAATTTTTTTCTTTTAAAAAAAAGGGAAATAAAGATCAATGGAGAGAGCAACAAAAACATGTAATTCGTATTTCATACCTTGGTTGGTATCGTACAAGTGTTGTATGGTGTTGTTTAGGTCACTGCTTATCTCATTAACTGGAGCTTCCTCTTCTTCTAGCTGTCATGTCCAAGAAAACACCCATTCGATGGCTTCAATAAAAATATAGAAATTTTAAAGAAACACTAAATTTAAGTGCATAAATTATGAATCTATATGCCAAAGGCCCAATTGTTACATTGGATTGTCCATCTTCACTTTCTTCACTTACTATAAAATGAAGCCCTCCTGCTAAAAATCAGACTGCAAAAAACATCTGTTGAGTGAGCAACATTGGAATGAATTATTTAATCAATAAATAAGAATGTAGAAACCAATATAAATCCCAATTTTTTGAGAAAAGAATCTTGAGTATCGATTTATAGTTCAAACGAATAAAATAAAGAGGAAAATGGAATTACAGAACAAAACAAAAGACTGCCCATAGAACAAAAAAAATAAAAAAATAAAAAAATAAAATCAAAGTAGAAATCATATTTCGTACCTTGATTGGTATTGCACAAGTTTTGTATGCTGTGGTTTAGATCTTCCTGCCATGGGGCTTGTGAGTAATCTTCACCATTGAGTTTGAGCAACTTTAGCTTTGGAGTGCTAGTAAGTCTGGAAGTGAAGGTCTTCATCTCATAACAATTTTCCATAATCAAAGTTTCCAAAGCTGGAAACTTGAAAAAAAACCTTCCCGAGCAGAAGCATCTAAGATTCCTTAGACGTAAGAGTTGTATAGAATTTAAATTTGGAAAGATAATATCATCCACCACCGTAATTTCTTCTTCTTGCCCGGTAATTATCTCCTCTAATTCTCGACAAAGGTCGATTTTGAGATCTTCAAGTTGTAGAAGCGTCTGAGATAGGGTGGGTGAGAAAATCTCCCTCAATTTCCCGCAACGCCATATATGTATGCGTTTTAGGTTGCGAAGGCAAAAAAGTCGAGTGGGACCCTTCCATATCTTCTGCAATCCCTTCATACTCTCCAATCTCAAGAACCTTAAAGTGGACATCAAGTGCATGTCTTCTTGGAGGAAACTAATCCTTTCATGGTTCGAGTCAAAAATTGCTTCCACTTGTGTACATGTTTCTACATGAAGATCTTCTAAATTCAGTAACTTTGTCAGTAGATTGAAGGTAACAACGGTCCGCAAATTATCACATCCAAGAACAAACAGCGAACTTAGTTTCCAAAAGCATCTTGTTTGAGGGAGTAGGCCGTGGCAAATGTCTTTCAGGTCTTTCAAGAACCAGATGTGTAATCTCTGTAAATTAGGAAAATAATCGATCACTTTCCTTGAACGTATGAGATATTCTACTCCGTCACATCCTATCACATCAAGATATTGCAAGCATTGCAAACTGTGACCAAGCTCGTCTAAGTCAAGAATAACATTCCTCCAACATTGTGAACCCAAGAATTGTAGAACTCTCGTTCTCTCCAATAACACCTTAATTGCACCCACAAGACAATCCTCCGCTGAAAGACACAAGGTTGTATCTGAAATTTCAAATCTTGCCATCGAGGGTAAAGAATTGGAATCCTTTAGAAATTCCATTATTTTAAGTGCATTAGCAAATATTGGCATGTAGCGTCGAGATGTGGTAGTAACTATGTGAAAATTTTTCAATCTTGCACACAACTCTTTAGGTAATACTTAAACATCATTTATTAGTGTATGTAAAATGTTTAGAAGTGATATGGATTTCCACTCAATATTTTTTACTTCATCCCATCTAAATAATTACAACTCCTCTAATTTGAATAGGCTTGATATAAAGTTGCACATACTATCACTGAACTGAGAACAATGGTTCAAATTCAGCATCCTTAGGTTACTCAACTGCCCAATTTCTGTTGGTCGTAACCGAGAAAGCACTAAACCTTCTAAATTAAGTATCTCAAGACTTTTCAACTCTCCAAAAATAGATATATCATCTAATTTCATACCTTTTGCCCGCAATGTCCGAAGGTTTCTCAATAGCTTGATTGATGTTGGAAATGCTGAAATTCCAGTCTCACTCAAATCTAAAACTTCAAGTGATTCCATTCCCTCAAAGAATGCATCTGGGATTTCCCTTAAATTTTCATTGCGTTGTAACAATAAAATCTTAAGCCTTGGACAATTCAACCCATGAGGGAGCTCCCGAATATCATTGTACATTAATGAGATTGACGTAAAATGTTCAAGCACCATACTTCTCGGCCAAGCCTTCAAATCCATAGAAGCTCTTACCATAGACTTACTCATTGCATTTGAAGACGCGATAAATATTCCTACATCCCTCACAACATCGTGTACTTTGATGTGATCTTCTTTCTTACTCTCCAATAGCAAACAAGAATCTTTAATATTCTGTATCACTTCATATGCTCTACTTCTTATCTCGTCCATGCTATTTGCTATAAGCCCCTGAAACAAGCGCTTTCCCACCGCATAATGCACCAATGTTTCGATCTCAATATCATAATCTTCCGGAAATAGACAACAAAGCAAGAACATTTCCCTGGACTCCTCACTTGGCAAAAAATCATAACTCAGTTTGAGAGAAGCATACACCCTTTTATCCACACCTTCAATATAAGTAGGTGAAGAACTTCTAAGTCCAACTGCTGCTTGTTTCCATTGTTGTAGGTCTCTGTTGTTTCTTAATGCCCTTCCAACTGTCACAAGGGCTATAGGTAGGCCACGACACTCAGTAGAAACTTCCCTTGCCACAACATTCAAAGTAGCAGAGTCAACAACGTCACTCGCATTTGTTTTGAACAAGTTCCAAGAGTCCGATTCGGATAACACTTCAAGTGCTACTTTTTTCTGGCACCCCATTACTGTGCACACTTGTTTCCGTCGAGTGGTGAGTACAATTTTGAGATTTTTATTGTTGCCACTAGAAGGAATGCCTATATCAGCTAACTCCAGTCTCGACCAAATATCATCCAAAATTACAAGAATCCTTTTCTCCTTCAGTAGTTCATTTAGTGTATGTAATAACCTTCCTGCCCTCGTAGTTTCACTAGTTTCAGTAAATTTGAGATCCAACATCTCTGCTAGTTGATCCTGAATCCCTTTGATGCTTGGTCTCTGAGATACAACTGCCATTAAAACCTCATCAAAATGTTTGTTCACTTTAACATGCTTCCCGATCTCTTTCACCAAGGTCGTCTTGCCCACACCGCCTACGCCATCTATCCCAATCATGTTGACATTATCATCTTGCAGTGATTTTACAACCTCATTAAAAGCCAAAATTGTAGATTGGAAGGCAAAATAATCACTGGCTGACATGGATTCTATGCTGGGAGGAGGTGGAGGATCAGAAACACGATCAAATCCTCCCCCATTTGTGAACCGAGTGACAACCTCCAGTTTTGTTTTTGCTTGCTTGCTCAATTTATAACGCGACCAACACCTCCTGCTCACTGTGACATCATTTTGCAAGAAAGAGTGTGCTTCTGCTGTGGTCACAGTAACATTGTCAAGCCAATTCTTGACTTCAAATCTGATTACTTCTCCCCTCCTCGTAGCAGCTTCAACAGATCTTTGGACACCATTTTTCACGTCCTCCAGACTTCCAACTTGGATTTTGAGATTCTCAATGTTTCTATAATAGTATAGTAAATAACCTAATGGACGCGCACTCGAAGTCACAATAGGAGCCACCAAGTACTCTGCAATTTTTGCAGCAACAGCAACAGAAACTTCCACAGCCATAATATATGGACTTGTTCCTTTTCTATGATCTTGCTGAAAAAGAAAAACAAAATACACTTAGAACATATATGTACGATTTTGAGTTACAAAAAAGAAGAGCCACAAGTAACAATATAAAGAGAGTTCTAAGTAGTTTCAAGTTTGGGTTTCAATTTATTCAAGGGAAAAGAAAAAAGGAAAAAAAAATGAAACTTCCATCTGTACCTGGTTTAGTATTGGTCATGAAGTCTTGGAGTAGATTTAGTGGAATTCCAAGAATATAGAGCTGAACAATTACTCCCTTCTACGATTTGCACTTCACTGAGAGAAAAGTAGCAATTGGTTGCAATGCATTACCATGTAAAACCCTCCACAGTCTCTATGGAAAATGATAAAATTTTTGCAATAAATTAGTATCAATCAGATGCAGTTATAAGAAGTTGAAAATACAGCTTATGTAAGAAGTTTGAAGCCTAATTTCCTACCGTTGACAAGTCCAATTCTTAGGATTTTGTTAAACAAATGCTAAGCAAAACAAAAAACTCTAAATTACCTTTTTCTTTTTTTTTTTTTACTTTTTTTTTTATCTTATCAAAATATAGGTAGGATAAATATAGGAGAAGAAGTGCCCATGAAAATTCTTTTTAATAAATTTAATATATGTGCTAATTAAATCACGTCATTAATAAAACAACACCTAATTTAACGGCAATTAAACTTCATAGTTTACTTTTATTAGACATCTTTTCATAATTTTCTGTTTTAATTAGGATTTTATTTTGATAATGGCTTAGTTACAATAATCTTACCTTGAATTTATTAGATAATCTTGTTTTGATTATTAAATTAAGATATTTTGATATTAGTCATATACTCTTATTAATTAGACATGTCATAATTATCAAAAATATTTTAATTTGATGTTTGCTTAATTAAATAATATTATTTCGTTTTTATTTTAATATTGTTTTAGTTATGATAATCTTATTTTTAAATTTATTAATTAAGAATTTGATAATATCTTATTAATTATATTTTTTGTTATTAACTAATAGTGTGAATAATCCCTTACTAATAATCTCATATATCTGCTAATTAAATCTCGGCATTAATAAAATTCTTGTAGGATTTTATAAGTAAAAAACTAAAACCTAATTATGTAATGGCCATTATACTTCATATTTTACTCTTATTAATTAGATATTTTATTCATAATTATTTTTATTAAATAATGTTATTTATTAGTAAATTAGGATATTTTTATATTGGTTTAATCAATATTCTTCTTACATTTTATTTTCATATTGTTTTAATCACGATAATCTTGATTTGAGTTAATTATTGGTAAAAAAATCATTTTACCAATAATTAATGACAGTTGAGTACACATGGTATATATATCGTTAATTAAAGATATATTTCTATTAATTATAAATATATCTTTAATTAGGATGATAATCATGGTTCTTATTAATTAGAAACTAGTGGTGGCACGTGTAGACTACACGTCCTCACTCTTAACAGTAGCATATAAGTAGGGATTTAAATTTGAATGTGGAGAGAGTAGTGGGGCAGTTATAGTTAAAGATTCCAATAAGGGTTATTTTAGGTATGTGAAAATGCAAAATACTTTGGTTTCTATAGTATTATAGATATAGATGTAAGATAATATTTTTATTTTTTATTTTGTCTTTATCTTATATCTTTCCTTTTTTTTTTTTAATTTCCAAGAGCAAAACAAATCTTAATGAAAAAATTATGTTATTAAAAAAATTTATATACATACTACTTAAAGGATTTTATTAGACCCAAGTCAATAATAAAAAAGAAGATAATCTTGAATAAAATTTAATATGCTATTTTTTATTGTTTTCATTCAATTTCTTCAGTTTTATTTATAAGATAAATTTGCTTATCTCGTATGATAATTATTTAAGAGTTTTTGTATTAACCTTTTATTTTGTTAATTTAAATATGATTAATATTTTATTTAGTTACAATCTTTATGATAAATATTTTATTTAGTTATAATCATTGAGTATTTTGATATAAATAATGGTTATTGTTATTTTTTTTTTGTTTGAACTTAGTATGATATTATCAGTAATTCCAAAATTCTTTTAGTTGGAAAATTGTTGGAGAAAAAAAACTAATTTAGTAGAATCACGGCAATACTAAAAAGAAGGTAATTTGAAAATATATATTCAAGAATTATAGGTAAATACATGAAATCATTCTTATTAAATCATTATTTAATTAATATTATATTAAACTATAGTTTTAGCTTGATGTAATTACCGTAATTATCAATTTTGGGACATATAACAAACTATACTCAAGGTTAATCATTAAAGTTTATATTATTTAATTAATAATTACAGTTTATATATTATTTAAATAAAGTTCTTTTTGTTAGATTTATTGTATATTAATATAGAATAACATGCTACAAGAATAATAGTGATCGTAAATTCATAATCTATTATTGTTAGAATTTAAAATAATTTATTAGTAATTCTAAAACTCTTAGTTAGATACATCTTAAGTAATGGAGAATAAGTGTAATTTAGTAGGACTAGTACAAATAATGGTGTCATTATCTATGGCGAAGGATTTTTTTTAATTAATTCAAAATTTTTTTTAGTTACATAAGTATTGAAGAAGAAGTTTAATTCAGTAGCAGTCCTAGCAATAATTAAAAAAAATTGGTTATAGAAAATGGTATTTTATATATGTAAAAATGAAAAACATATAAGATAGTTTGATAGTTTGTGCTTTTAATAGTGGTATAGATATAGATATAGATAGATAAAATATAAAATAAAAAAATCTCAGTTTTATATTTGTTTAAGCACAATACTCTTATTTTTATATTGGTTTGATTAAGATAATCTTATTTGATTTTAATTATTAGCAAGAAAAATAATTTCATATAAAAGAAATCTATAAACCTGAAAAATAGGAATAAGAGATTTTTTTTTCTAGTATGTTTTGATTCTTACTAATTAGAAATATGCTTTCATTTGTGTAATTATAACTAAGAGGATGCACATAAAGTATTGCACGTATGTAGAAAGAAAAGGGTGGGAACAGTTTTTCAATTGCCGAAGTTTTAAATGAATTATGATATTTATGACTATTATACCCCTTATATATTAAAGAATCATAATAATGATGCGTAAGGGCTTTTTTTGGGGGAAGCACATTTAGGGGTGGCAATTTTCATCCCAACACTCCCGACCTAGTTTTAATGGGGCTTGGGCGTGATTTTTTTAGACCCACCAGGCTGGTGTGGCCCGAATTTTAATAGCCCGTAATCTTTAGGGCCGGGCTTGGGTGAGTTTATTTTAGCTCGGATAGGCCCGACCCAGCCCTATTAATATTATGTTTACTAAAAAAACCGAATTTTAGTCTTTCCTCATCATTCTCTCCAAATGTTTTTTTTTTCTCTTTAGTGAACATGCGGCCTCATTGCATCTTTTGAGATTTAACCGAAGCCTCAAAATGCTTTGTTTTTAGTTTCATGATTAAAAATAATAATCATTTGTAAAATATCAAACCAAGTAGGGCCGGGCTTGGGCATGATTTTCAAGGCCGGAATCAAGGCCGGGCCGGGCTGCTTATATGTGCTCTTAAGCCCGGCCCAACCCACCAAATTACCACCCCTAGTCACATTATAGTTGACACACTTCCCAAGGGGTCTATTATCATTATATATATAAGGATAGATAATCTTATTTTGATTTTATTAGATAATCTAATTTTGATCGCTAAACTAGGATATTTTAATAGTGACGTAATATCAGAATATTACATTAATAGTAATGTAATATCAGAATATTACACTAATAAATAAGAACAGTTATTTATTCTTAGTTTTTTTGATAATTTTGTTTCTGTTTTATTAAAATTCTTAAGTATATAAGTATTAGAAAAGGAAAATATAACTTAGTTTTATATTTTTATGAAATCCTTTATGTAGATAAGGATAAATCTATATCTCTACTACCATTAAAAACACGAACTTCAACTACCTAAAGTGTTTTTCATTTTTACATACCTAAAATATCCTCTTTTATATCCTTTAATTTCAAAAGTACTAACTCTCTAATATATCTAAGTAAAAGATTTTTAATAATTTGAATTATGAAAAGTAATTAATATTGATGATAAGATATACATAAAAATATGCATATTTTTAATTAATATTGATGATAAATACACATGAAATTAAGCATATCCAATATATTTAAGATAAATTCATGTAGGGTCCTAATTAAGATGAATCCTCAATCTTTAAGAAAAACATATTTCTATTTAGAGCCCAACGGGATTCTCGAAAAAAAAAGTAACTTTATTTAGTGACCCAATTAAGTACAACGAATCATTAAAAAAAAGGAAAAATATTTTATTTTTAATAATTTATCTTAGAGAAAAAGGAAAACTGTTTTTTATTAATATGATTTTTATAAAAAATATAAAAGAAAAAGACATGCCTAAGAAAATTAGTCAATTAATCATATGATATATTTATTTTCATTATCATGATATTTATCTAATAAAACAATATGACGATGAAGAAAATAGGAGACTTTTTCTAGAATCCTATCAAATGTTTAATTTTACATTATTTTCATTTAAAACAACATTTATCTTTTTTTAATCATTATCAATAATAATGATTCGTTATTATTAAAAGCACTAACTATTTAAAAATAATAATAAGAAAATTTAAATGATTTGTATATTATTTTTATTTTGTAAAAAAATTATCCTTTTTAGAGTTGAGTTCAAAATATATCTATATCAATATATATGTTATTATTAAAAGGACTAACTATGCTTAAGAATTATTAATGTTTAATAATTCACAAATGAAGTATCGGGACATATCACAAGCTATACTTAAGGTTAATCATTAATGTTTATATTATTTAATTAATAATTACAGTTTATATAAATAGCGGACAAAAAGGTCTATATGCCTAATATAATTATGTATACATACATAGACAACCTTTATTTTATTTGTAAAAATTAAGTAAATAAGCACTGTAGAAAAGGGATGAGCACTAGCATGTATATTACATGGACATGGTACTAACTCGAAAACTAATTGCAAAAAAAGGAAGAAAACTACTACATAGATAAGTTACATATTCCAAGCTTTAGAGGCTGATAAGTAACGCTCTAAACCAAAACCTTTTAAATTATTTTTAGGTTTTTGGAAACAAGTAAAGGAGAGAAAAAAAAAACCTTTGGAAACATTTAGCTAAAATCAATTTTGATCTTAAAAATCGGTAAAAATGGGCTTGGTAAAGTTTTAAAAACACGATGTAATTATAATAGTTGTATTAGCCTGTTATATTAGATGGTGATATTGATGATGATGGTGATGGTTGTGGTTGTAATGATAAGGGGTGCAACTTGGGTCGGATAAAACCGAAAACCGGCTGGACCCAAACAAACTTTAGTCGGTTTGGTTTGGGTTCTATTACTTTTGGTTTAGTTTTGTTTCCAAAAATAATAAGCCAAATTAGTTCGGTTAGTTTGGATTGAAGGCTTGATTAAACTAAATCGAATCAAAACCCGACCTACATATATTAGATTCCAAAACGAACTGAATATATACTATACAATATAAATATATATGCAGTAGCTATATATTTATGTATTAATATTACCTATTATAAATTTATAATATATAATATAGGCCATATACATAGTACTAATGAACAAATGGCTGACAGTAAATGATAGTTACGATTTATTATTTTTATATTTATTGATAATGAAAATAGATGAAATTAGCCTAATCCCAACCAAACTGAACGGAATGAAAGTTAGGTTGGGTTGGTTGGTTTGGGTTTAGGGTTTAATTTTATACTTTTTTTTTTGGGGTTGGTGTTCGGGTTGGGATAGTCAGTTCTCAATTCAGGTTATTTCGGTTTTGGATTGGTAGACATACGCCTCAGTTTATTTGGATTGAGGTCAACCTGAACCAAACTTCCACTCCTACTAATGGTGGTGGTGGTGGTGATAAATGGGGTGGTGGTGTTGGCGACAGAAACGGTGGTGGTGGTGGTGGAGGTAATGTTGGTCGTGGAGGGTGTGATGGCGATGGTGGGGGCGAATGGTGGAGGAGGTGGTGGTGGTGATAGTGGTGGAGGTGATGGTGATGGTGGTGATGATGGTCATAGTAATGCTGATGGTGGTGGTGGTTGTTGTAGTTGGGATGGACAAGGAGGTGGTCATGGTCGTGATTGTGGTTGTGGTGGTGGAGTTAATGATGGTGGTTGGAGAGTTGGTGGTGAAGGAGGAGATGTTGGTGATGATGGTGGTGGTGGTGGTGGTGGTGGTTGTAATAGTGATGGTAGTGGATATGGACGAGGAAGTGGTTGTGGTTGTCATCCGCACCCTACTTTCGTGCCTCGGCTGACTCGATCTGACGCGGTTTATGGTTCTTTCAGAGTAGCCGCTGCCTATTGGTTTAAGGGTCCAGGCAGTCATCTTGTCTAAACTAGTCTATACAAAGATCGGCTAAGTGACCCACTTATGACCCGAGGAAGTCCGTGAACACCTCGAGTCATTCTGCATGGCAGGTTCCCATTTATGGATTGGATTTGACATCTAATGTGCTCTCTTATTTTTCCTTATCTCTCTTTTTTTTTTTCTTTTCTTTTTTTTTCATTTTTAACCATTTCATATGTACAAAGGAATCCGAGGAATGGGGGATTGCTATGCTACACCCTACATGCAATAACGTAAAAACAAAGTCAGCTGTACACATGATGAAACTTACAAAGATTTAGAAAAAATATACATATATATAAGATCCAAATTAAACAAGGTCCAATATAAATAAAAAGCTAGAAAACCAAAAGAGACAAAATAGTGACATGTTCGGCCACAAAATTCTATCATTTCAATCAAAAAAGTTTTTTTTTTTTTTAAATTTTGGTTTTACAATTTTTTTTTACTCCCTTTAATTCCAATTCCATTGTCTCATGCATTCTTGGTCCAAAACTTATCCCTTAACAATCAAAAGCATCCACTTTGCTGGCTCAATAGCAAGGACATCAAATGAAGAAACCGGAAATAAATTAACAAACTGAAGAAAAGAAAGTTGCCGCTGCTTTCTGCAACTCAGGTTCATAAATAAATGAATTAAGAAACTAAATTAGTTCAGGTAATCTCAAGAGAAGGGTTGCTGATGACGCCCAAAAAATTGACTCATAATGGTTGTTCTAAGGGTCTGATCTGTTTGAAACTCCCTAAAAATCATGCCTTGCAAGCAACTTAATAAGACAGAAATTAAATGTGGTGCTTGGCGTTAAATCACTAAGGACGTGTATAGGTTAATTCAACCAAGAATTCAGGATCTTAAGAATTTTCTTTTTTTCTTTTCAGATTATAAAAGAACCATTCTCATACTAAGGCTACACCTGAGAAGATATAAAATGCAAAAGAAAACAATTTTATAGCATTTGGATGAAAAGGAAATGACTCTAAACCACCTGGATTTGAAGCTCTTGCAGTGTGAACAATAGTCTTCCCTTTCTCACGCAGTTTTGGATGACCACTTGTGCTGCTATTTTCTCTTCAAACTCTTTTCTAACAAGGCGTCTCAATGGAGCTCCTCCTCGTCTATTCCTAAGAGTCTCCCCTTTCCCTCAATGTGCTTCTCTTTTTCTTAGAATTTGGTCTCTCTCTGGTCTTTTCACTCCTTGAAGGGGTTTTTGACCGTGCCTACCTTATCTGAAGGAACGCATTTATGCTGGATCCAAAAGCCGGTGGTTCAGTAAAACCACCGGCTGGGATGTATATTGGGTTGCGTTGATCTCCTGTTGAAAAGTGACATCTCACTGCTTTTGTGCGGTACGACTGAGTGTCATCAAATGAAACAGTCTCACTTTAAAGGTAATGGTGGGGGCTGTCGGCAATGGAAGCGATAGTAAATGAAGACATAAATAATTTGACGAATCAAACAAAAAGTTATAAAAATGCTATCAAAACATTTTGAAAACATTATCTATTCTAAAAATTGAAAAATTTTAGCCTAAAAAAACAAGGCGGATTTTGGATTTTTCTTTCCAAAACCAATCAAAATCGTCTGCTATGCTTCCTTGAATTGCTCCCTGATGTGGCCGTGAGATGCTGCCATGTGAAGAATCTCACAGCCCTGTTTTTTCATGTGGGGCCCACTTGATACATTTATAAGAACCAAAAAACACTGGCCGTTTGCAACTATAAGCCACTTTAGGCAAGCACGGCAAAAGATTTTAATCGGCTTTATCATATGTCCATGTACAGAAATATAAAGAGATTGCTTCCTCACTTTCTTCAGCAAGCTAAATACATTTCTTCCTCACGTGGGTTGTTGGTATCTTAGAAAGAAGCAAGCCATTTGCAACTATAAGCCCCAAGACAAGGAAGTTGAATGGAGACAAGGAAGTTCACTTGGGTTTCGGTGGAGAAGAAAGTGTTTGGAGATATCCACCAACCCCGCCACACCACTCCCATCACCGCACACCTACCCATTTCTCTTTTTCTGTCTTTGGTTAGAGGTATGAGTATGTTACACACGAAGTCAAGATCCGTATCACATATTTGTACGTAAATTTTATTTGTTTTTGCTTTTTTGTTAGCTTCTAGAGATCTAAATAGCTGTATCCTGATCTTAAATATTGATTAAATGACCAATTGTGTGTAATTAGCACCTATCCGCATAGTTTAATATTGGCAATCTTAGAATCTCTCTACAGCAAGGTTATCCAACTCTTAAATGGCATTCAACAAGAAAACTTTAGGACATCTTCTTTGCATTCCATAGGCAAACCATCAATACGGCTGATAAGATTTATAGAAGACCAAAATTAATTTAGCTTCCTCTTGGATCAAGCATCTCTTAGAATACGGGACAAATTATTCCCTTGGCAGTCATGGATTACCGTCCATCAAAGGGCAAATGCTGTGCAAGGTGATTTAAAAATCCTTAATAATCAAGGCCAATTTTCTATCTTGAAATGTTGCTAGACTTTCTGTATAACTTATCATATTTGCCTTTTGTGCCTGTTAATCATTGATTTCTTCTTCAATTTCATGCAAGAAAATGTTCACTTGATATGTAAGACCCCAAAATTTCTAGAATTTTTAAATTAATTAAAAATCTAAAATGAAATGTGATTTTTTGTTAAATCTATGATTGGGTTATATAAATGATCACGTGGAAGAAGGAGATCTAGAATAAGAAGCAGATCCAACCTTTAAAACCTTGGATTTTCCTAAAATAAAATAAATAAATAAATAGATAATTATGAATAAACTGGAGAGATTTAGAAGTGAAGATAAATTAGAAAGGAAAAAATTGGAAACAAGTGTAGAAAATCAAAATTTATATTACAAAGGAGAATGTAAAATCCTGAAATTTTGAATATAATAATAATATAATAAAATAAATTAGATAAGCCTAAACATATAGAGAAGTTAAGATTTAATTTAGGTATTGGAGGATTAACATTATAATCCAAAGAAATATTAGTAATTAAATAAATAAATGATAATTTTGAGTAATTAGGAATTTAAATAGTAACTTCAATTTAATTAGAAAAGAGGAGGATTGATTTAGATAAATTGGGAAAGCAAATTAAATATGAATGTTGGGAGAAGATAGGTATTAACCCAAGTGCATTTTATGGTTAAGAATGATATGAGGAATAAAGATGAGAATTTTTGGAAAAGATCCAAAGGTTAGATATGGAATTATAAGAAAAGAGTATTTTGGTCATTTCCAATTAGTCAAATTCATGCAAGGAATAAAATAATTAATTATTAAGTGAATAAACTAAACTAGATCAAATTTTATTTTAGTGAAATTTAAAATAAGGAATTTAAGGTTTAAAAGAAAGAAATAAGGACTTAATGGTAATTATACTATTTAGGGTACCGTCCTTAATTTTAGTAATATAGTAGAATATTAAATGTTTAGTTATAATTTAAATTTAAGGATAAGAATTAACGCGAAAATTTATTTAGAAAATTCTTTAAAAGAAAAGTTTAAGGGAAGTAATGAGGAAGAGGGGTAAAGGAGGAAAGTGTTTTAAAATTTTAAGTGGGGAGGACCTATTAGGGTTCTTAAGGAGGAGAGCCTGTAAAAAGGGGAAGTTTAGAGAAGTTTAGGGTTTTCAAATACATCAAAGAGAGAGGAAAATCATGCCCATAACTGAGGAAAAATAGGGAGGAGAATATAGAGAAGAAAGAGGGGATTTTTGGGAGGAGTTCTGCAGGTGGTTGATTAGTAGACTTCGAACGACAATCTACAAAGATCCAACCGTTGGATCAACCTGAAATTTTTGGGTTATGTTCTTCATTCATAGAAATTCAATTTGAACGGTGGATATTGGAATTGGAGGAGTCTAAGGTGGTGCGATCATGCACAAAAAATCGGTGGACAAACAGAGTTTTTGGAGGAATGAGATCACCTATTAAGGCAAGTAGCAAACCCTTTTGAAACTGGAGAAACTACATGAATTTCGTATGTTTTAGCTTTTCATCGTGGTTTATTTGGGTTCAGATGTCGTTTTGAAAAGTTGGGAGATTATAAGTTGGTTTTGGATTCATATTCTTTAAAGGAATCTAGAAAAGTGTTAATTATAAGAGGTGTAATTCAATAGGTTGGACTTAGATCAACTTTTAACTACTGAGATTAGGTTAGGATTATCTTAGAAGTAATTTAGAATGAAAATAAGGAGATTAGAAACAATTTAAAACCATTGAAAATTGTGAAAGTTCGGAAATCAGAAAAAGAACCAAGAAACAGTGAAATTGGCCGAGCGCTCAAGTGACCGCTCCAGCGCCAATACAGGAGCCCTGCCTATGTATTTTTAACAAATCTTAAACAGAAACCAATTCTCCAATGCCCAAGTGACCACTTGAGTGCCCATTCAAGCGGCTAAGTAAAAATGTACATAATAACGGACGCCCAGCAGGCCGCTCGAGCACCCATTCGAGTGACCTCTGTCAGAATTCTTAGATTTTGGGATTCTGTGCCCAAATCAAATTTTAATGATTTTTCTTGGAATTTTAAAGTTGTAACACCTGTAATTAGGATAATTTGAGATTCAGGAAGTGGCGGAATTAAATTTGGATAAAAGAATAATTATTTGGAATGATGAATGTAATCTAGAACCAAAATAGTCTAGTTAGGTGGAATGTGTGGACTTAGCTTAATTTTATTTGGAATTTAGGAATGAAACTTTGTCTAATATATCATTATAGACCTAAATGAACCTTTGGCAGGAATCAATAACATTGTTCATAAGTTTTGGAGTTTTATGGTATTAATGAGGTAATAGGGACATTAATGAATGAATTATTAGGATAAGTTGTGACCAAGGTGTTGAATTGAGTAAAACTTATAAGAGTGAATTACTAACTTGTCTATTGATTAAATAATGATGATTTAAGGATGCCTACATTGACAAAACACATTCTGAACCTTTCATTAAGGAATTGTACATGTTTTTATACTTATCTTGTTTTAAAGACCTTGAACTCTGTTTAAAACCTAATTTTGGTTATTTTAAATATCTGTTGGTTTGCAACTAAGATTTTGGTGATGATTGTGGACTCATTATTCGACACGTAGGTGTCTCCTTGTATGGTGGTTTGTTATTGACATGTATATGTCTCCTTGTATGGTGGTTTGTTATTGACATGTATATGTCTCCTCGTATGGGGGTTTGTTATTGATTTATGCATCATTAAGTTATCAAATGTTTTTTATTATGAGTTGTGTCTAGCAAGCTTAGCTCTTACATGGATCCATAGAGTAGCTCTTACATGGATCCATAGAGTAGCTAGTAAATGAAATTGTTTTCTGGAGTTCTTATTTTGTGTCATAGGCATTCCATCATCTAGTGGATGGTACTGCTCCTGTATTGGTCGGTCGCTACGTTACCCACTCCTATATTGGTTGGTCCGTACATGCTAACTCACTCCTATATTGGTTGAGTACTTCCGTTGGGTGTTGAATAGCTTGTCCGGTATCGGCTGGTCCACCTGTAATTCGGTTAGGTAGCATATTGGCACATGTTTGTAGAAACTCCATTTACAGTTTTTATTAGTCCTATGATGTCATAGGTGTGGTTTGCTATTTGTCGTGATTTATTATTTATCATTTCTATTATTGTTGTTTTGGTTTAATCGTATACCTTATGACTTATTTTATATAAACATGGACTGTTTTAATGCATGCATATTGCTACTTGCTGAGATTTTTATCTCACTCTAGTTTTCCCCATTTTTTTCAGGTATTCTTGGAGGGGTCGACGAGCATTGGGATATTATGTAAAGGGTAGTTAATAGATGTAGACTAGTTTCATGAGCTTAAGGAAATTGTAAAGGTTAAAGATTAATTGTTAGTGAATATTATTTCATGTTTCTGCGTATAACTCTGATAATAAAAGGAATAAAAAGTTTTAAATTATTCTGGATTTTAGATGTTTTTGCCCTCATTCACTAACACCTAGGGTTTGGGATATTTATCCGGATCCGGGGCGTTACACAACCGTTGGATCATAAGATAGTGAGGTAAGTACTAAGTTAAGAGCTATTTTTAAATCTGATTGGTTAGTGGTATAGAAGTTGGTAGAAGGGAGATGCATGGGATAACATGGATTAAAATAGGATTTTATACAACTAATCATATACCTATGCATACATCGTAGTCTCTAGTGGCTGAAGGGAAAGAGTAGAAACCAAGAGAGGATAAGGAGAAGCCATGGAGTCTTGCTGATCTTGAGGAGATCTACATCCCAAAAGGAGTTGGGTTGCTGAAAAGGAAGAGATTAGATCCTACACTAAGAAGAAAGAAGGGGAAGAAGGAGTTCTCGATCAAACAGAGGTAGGTAGCACACCCGTTTAGTCGATAGTAAGTTTTATTATAGTTTGATCTTTCTACATGATCTGGAAGTATTGTATATATGTTTTTGAAGATATTAGAGATGATTTCAATGTATAGAATGTTGTTTGTTGCATAAAAACTTGTTTCGTAAGTTGGATTTAGCCGATGTTTGTCGAGCGCCTGGCACAATCGCCTGAGCGATCTAGTCGAGTGTCTCGCCTATGTATTTTAGAAAGTTGGTCGCCCAACTGATTGCCTAAGCGATCAGGGTTCAACGATAGTTGATCTTTATTTTAGAAGGTTAGTCTCCCCACTGATCGCTTGAGCGACCAGGGTTGAGCGACCATTGAAAAGAGTATTTTTAGATATAACGCCGATCTGATCGCCTGAGCAACTTCGACAAGCAACCATTCAATTTTTCAGTTTTATTTAACGTATACGACCACCCAACCAGGTCGCCTAAGCGATGGGGTTGAGCGACCAACACATAATTCTGATTATTCTGAATTTTGGGAGAAAATTTAATATAAGATGACTTTTAATATTATTAACTAATTGAACCAACTAATATTAAGTATTTATGTACTGTTTCTATTGGTTGTCTGATTAAAAATAATTTGGGTACGCTCTACAAGAATAGGTCTTAAGTTGGTTTGAAAGAAAAACTCTTGCTCTAGATTCAGTTTAAAATTTATTGGTTGTCTTATACACATGTAACACATTGTTGTAGATATGATTCAAATTCTGGAATTGATAAAAAAAAAAAAAAACTTTTATAACCAACTGGTGTACATCGAGCCCATGTTTTGAAATATAATGAGCATTGGTAATAGGTTTTGGATTATCGATTGATCATGAACAAACTGTTTAATATATGAGATTTGAATTATGGATTTATACTCTGTTATGAATCAAAGAATGGATTAAATGCCATGATAACAATGGGAGAATTGTTTACCATCTGCGGATGAGATATGTGATTACCACCTGCGGGTGAGATGTGACCTTCTGTTGGGGGAGATGTAGTCCAGATTGGATTGCATCCCACAAGGGAGATATGTGATTACCTCCTGCTGGAGAGATGTGTTACCTCATGTGGGGGAAATGTGATTACTACGTGATTGCATCCTATATGGGAGATGAGTGTGTGAATTTCCACTTGAGGGTGAGGTCAGCTATCTCCTGCGAGGGAGGTGTAGGTACTACGTATTTACATCCTATAGTAGAGGTATGCTACCATCAGATGGTGGAATTTATATATTAATTATGAATGACATGATTTCATTTAAAAAGAAAAAATATATTGATTGATCGGTTTAGCCATATCTTGATAAGAACGGTTTTGAAAGGAAATATTAAAATGATATGATTAACATGAATGCATTGATCAGGGAAAAGACTATTTGTGTTGTTTGGGAACTTGTAGAATTGATTTATGCTGCATCGTCAACTTGTTTAATGTTTTGGGAGTTATTGTGAAATAAGTTACATGTGGTTGTAGTAAACAATGAGTAACTTTAAAAAGGCTTACTTTATTTCAGGCACTGATTTATTGTTCAATTTGTATCGTGATTATTCGTTTACTTTATCAAGCATGAAAGCATGATTATTTTCCTTATATATAAACTATTTATCTATGCATAGTGTTACCTATTGGTATATTCGTATCTCATTCGTGTTTTGTTTTGTTTTGTTTTCAGCTGATCCTCGTGAGAGTGTTATTGGGGTTGGCACAGGGGGAGTTGCTGATTACTGTCCTGAGCTTTATTCTTATTAGATTTCCATTTAGAGGTTGATATAGATGTTATTTTTATGGATACTCTATGATTTAATTGATTATGAGAGAAAGTATTAGAAAACCCATTTACCAAACTTATTGATTTATATTGATGAGATAGTTTGATGTCGACACTTAGCCACGCTTGTTGGTGAATTCGATGTTTCATTTTCTGCACTCTGATATTCAATAGAATTATTCGAAATTAAATGTCTGGTAATTAGTTGCTTTGGGCCCAGTAGCACTTCGGATTCAGGTTTAGTGCTTGTTTTTCATAGACCCGGGTTTGGGGCGTTACATGATATTTTATACTTGAGCAATTTTTCTAGCTGAAGTGTAAGGCTACGTTTTGCATTGCTTTTTGTTTTTGCTTTTTTGCTTATTTAAGCAAAATCAAGCTTTTTGAAGAAATAAGCATGTTTGGTTTGTGCTTGCTTTTCTTGAGAAGCAAATTTTTTTTGCTTTTTGTTTTTTATTTTTGCTTCTTTTGCTTATTGTTACTAAACTAATACCAACAACCTACTCACGCCACCACTGCTATTCACTACCATTACCAACCACCACTATAAAATCAGCCACCACCACCACCTCCACCCACCACTGCACCAACATCATCCACCCTTACTTCCCACAATGGGCACCACTACTAACACCATTGATCTACCCACCATTACACCTCATCCACCCTCACTAGTACCACTTATCACCCACCACCACTATCACCACCATCCACCACCACCACCCATCACCCCCACCACTAAAACCACCAACAACTCTCTCACCACTACCCACCACCATCCACCTATACCAACTCCACCTACCACCCCTGTAGCCCCACCATGAATATCACCACGCACCCACCACCCCTACCACCATCATCACTGCCACCCACCAGGACACCCCCGCCACCACCACCACCATTACCAATACCACTCACACTACCACCACCACCATTACTACGGCCACCCAATATATATCCACCACCGCCACCCACCCTTACCATAACAATAAATTTGTCATAATATTAGCCAAGAGAAGCAATTTTTATGGTTTTGATCTTACCAAACAATACATTTAGAAGTATCCATCCCACCTTTTTCAATATACTAAAAATTCTGTTTACCTTTTCTTATCTCAAATAGGTCCTATCACAACCCTTCTATTGTTTTGCCACAGGTTAATTTCTTGATTATGTTTTTAGCTATTAATTAATTTTATCAAAACCTCTTTTCTTCAATGTTACACCACATTGTATTTGAATTGGTACATGATGGTCGGAATACTAGATGTCTGTTCCATACATTGTTTATATGCTTATTGGCTTCAATTACTATTAATGGTAGATATTACAGCAAAATTGTCACTTATATTTAGTTTGCTTGCAAGCTAGGTGATTCTTATTATTCTTTCTTTCACAGTGTTCTTTGTTGAATTTAGCAACTAATAATACATGACAATCACACTTTCTTTGAAATTCGATAGATTATTCTAGGTCTTAGTCGATTTAGCTGTTCTGTGCGATCGTTATGTAGCTCAGTATAGATGCACAGTCATCACATATACAATTCAATATACCAGGTCGTCCACTTTTAAATAGAGAAGTGGACCTATTAATTAGTAAGATAATTATAAATTAATATGGAAAAGATAATTTTTTTTATTAGAAATTCAATATAAGTTGTAAGTATATAATAATATTATATAAAAAAAAGGCATTCGTTTTTGTAATCAAAAGGTATTTTTTTTTTCACAATGCCCGTGCATTGCATGGGCTGCCCGCTATTAAGCAAGACGGGATGTTTCATAGATCGAAATGTCATTTGTCTCACATTTAAATATTTATTAATACTCCTCATCACTACCGAAAGAGAAGAAAAAGCGATAGTACACATTTTCTTTTTCTTTTTTTTTCTTTTCTATTTTAGTCATCAACCCCTTGAAAGTCCTCTCTCTAGACTCATCATGACCCTTCCTATCCTTTCTGTCTCGAAACCTCTCTGGACTCAGACTCATCATGACCCTTCCTATCCTTTTTGTCTCAAAACCTCTCTGGACTCATCATGACCCTTCCTACCCTTTCTGTCTCAAAACCTCTTTGGACTCATCATGACCCTTCCTACCCTTTCCGTCTCAAAACCCTCTAGAACTCGAAAGATCTCTCTCTACCCCCACACTCACACCATAAAAAGCCCTGTAACGACCCAGAACCAGGTATGCCTCTTGTGCGCACCCGATTTCGGTCGCACGGCGAGGCGCACGCAAAACGACGCTTGCCTCGGGATTTGTTTGGAGTCGCCACTACCTGATGGGGTGCAGGCAGACACCTGGGTGCCTAAGTTCTTCTACTAAGGCTTTTGGTCTGCGGCTTTGAGATTCTAAGTATGGTTCTCGGTTGCGGTCTGGGGAAGTCCGTAGACACCCCAGTCCACCCCGTCAAGTGACGGGTCCCATAAGTTTCCCTGGTTTTGAGTCAACTCAGTTGGTCTCTCACTCACCCGATTTCTATTCCAGCATGTGATTTGATTAAGTCTAACGGGACTTCCCAAAGTGGTGTGGGTCCCTTTACTTGATTTTATCTTTTTAATTTAAAGTGATGTGAGCCTGATTGGGCGGGCCCCATTGGAAGGCCCGCGGATTCCTTGGTGGGCTTGGTTGAGCCCACATGTCCCTTGTGGGCCTCAGTCTAGCCTGAGAGGCCCTTTGGGCTTCGGTTCAAGTGAATTGATTTTATTTAAATTCCAGTATGATTATTTAAATGATTTCTATGCACGAGTGGGCCGGGACTGTTTGTGGGCCCTTGAGTGGGCCTCACCCTGGTTGCCAAATGATTTAATTTATCTTTTATTAAAATTCACCAAAGTGGGCCAGGTATTGGGCTTGGGGCCCTTTACCTGGGCTTGGGCTTTGAAAAACCCAAGACTTCTTGAATTAGGGTTTTGACACCCTAACCTTGGTTTAATGGGCTTAGTGGGCCCGACAGGCCCTGCCCGTGGTCTCGGCCAAACCACAATCTATTTTAAGCATGCATGGCCCGAATAGGGCTTGGGTGGGCCTCAATTGGTCCGGCCCACTTCTTATTTTAGGCATGAATGAGTTGGTCGGGCTTGGTGGGCCCCGTTGGAAGGCCCACCGGGAATCAATTCGGACCGGGTCGGTCCATGGCCCATCTTGGGTTTCCGGGTGACCCGGAAACCCTACCGGTTCGCCCGGATTTGACCAAACGATTCAAAATATTGCACAAAATCTCAAAATAGCAAAAAAATGAATTCTGGCAGTGTAGCCGGTCTGAGATACCGGTTACACACTGGTCTCTGTGTATCCGGTATCTATAGCCGGCTACACACAGGCTTATGTTGATCCGGCCTGAGTTGCCGGATCAAGGCACAGAAGCCTGTTTTCGGATTTTGGGCACTGGGGTTGGGTTTTCATGCTTCTTGGGATGTTCCAGGAGTTGTGTGGGCTCCTGTGTGAGCCCACGTTGGTTCAGGTGAGCCACTTGGCTCTCTTGAAGGGGCTTTCCAAGCCGGGAATCATGGGGAAGGGGAGCATGCTTGTTGAAACTATCAAAACAGCAAGCTAAACCAAGGGGGAAGGGATCATGGTCATTCAAGCATACACAAACCTATCATATTGTCTAAGCATGCTTCATGGCAGTAAACAGAGATCATAAGCATACTAGATAACTGATAAAAAGGATAGCAAAGACAGGATGAGGAGGGGGGTTACTTAGGGATACAAAGGATGAAATATGAGGAACATGCATCCTCTTAAAAGCAGCTCCAGTAAGCCCAAACAGTAGCTTGAGATGGCCAAAACTATGAGGGGCCATCTCTCATTCTCCCATAGAACCAAACGTGGAGTCTCTCTTACCCTTAGAGATCTCCACCTTACCAAAATAGAGAAGAAAACATGCACAGATAGACACTGAGACCGGATTTATGCTAGGGAAGAAAGCAAACGTAGTAAACTCTTTAGAAAATCCTCATTTTAATATATGTACAATGAAATGTGAGGAGGGACCTTACCTAGGGGTTCTTGAACCCTTGAGTAGTGTAGAGGACTCCCTTGAAGCCGGAGTAGTTGCTGGAACAGCGCCTCCACCCACCAACCGTAGCTTCTTCTCCTTCTTCAAGCTCTTGAGTGAGGATCAGAAGGGGGTGGGGGAAGGGTAAAATGGTCTTTAGTGAAGTGATTAGCTTTGGGGAGCAAGGAGGGGCCAAGGGAGGAGGTCTCGAACCAGTGGAGGTGGAGAAGAAAGGGTGGAAACCAAGCAAAATGAAGCCAACCCCCGAAATGAGCTGCTGTTTGCTATTTATAAGCAAACTTAATGTATCCGGACTTGAAGTCCGGATACACTAAGGTTCCTTTGTATCCGGACTTCAAGTCCGGATACACTAAGGCTCCTTTGTATCCGGACTTGAAGTCCGGATACAAAACATAATCATTTGAAAATTAAATGCCGCCGCGAATTTGTCGGGCGAGTGGCGCGAATGTCGCGCGGAAATCTTCTTGTATCCGGCCTTCAAGTCCGGTTATACACAAGGGTATGTGTATCCGGTATATTTGACCGGATACAAATCAAAAAATTACGGATTTGCCCTTCGACTTGACCGATTCGACCGATTTGACACTTTTGGATATCTACGGATTGCCCCCTGCGAATTTTGGTTTAGTCCCTGAGATATTTGATGATTTTTGGATATTTGAGATTTAGTCCCTGAGATATTTTGCTGCATTGGCTGCCACGTGGGCAGTTCCTGCGCCACGTGTGCAGTTTCTGGTTTTGCTGCTTGGAAACTTCGACAGCTCATATCTCCTTCATCTGAACTCCGATTTGAGCAAACTCAATTGCGTTGAACTCATATCGGAGCCCTCTATTTAATGACATAGGGCTAAGCACTTGACACGGGGTTTGAGGAAAAGTCAACTTTTGGCCTTCCCTCAAGTTTGACCGCCCACAGAACCTTCATCCGGACTCCGATTCCAGCAAACTCAGTTGCGTTGGACTCGTGTCAGGATTCCCTATCCAATGGTATAGGGCAAGGTAGTCAAATTTCACTTGATCAAAAAGTCAACTTCTTGTCCCCTTGGGGTTTGACTTTCTGCCAGGGTTTTTATTTTCAGCACCTCCAAGGGTGCAAAAATAAGGTGCTTACAGCAGTCCCTCTTTGCCGGAGTCACCTTTGGGGATGAACGGCAAAGAAAAAGAAGAACCTTGTTTTTGCGCCTTGCACTTCTGTCATCATGATTGACGAGCTTAAATCCTTTTGATTTTCAAAGTGGTGGAAACACGAAATGATTTCCACCAAGATTTCGGAGTTTGCTCACCCACTTCGGGCTTCTCGGAGCAACTTTTAATTTTGATTTAGATTAAAACGGATGGGGTTGGACTTAAGCTCATCAACCCATTTTGACGTTGATGCAAGGCACTCAACAGTTTCCTCTTTCCCTTGTTTGTTCCATTAAAGCTTGTAGGTGTTTTCAGACTTTTGACTTGGGATTCGGGACATGATTTCTGATTTCAGCTTTTAGGGTTTGGATTAGGGATTGGAAGGAACGAAGAAGGAGGAGATGCTCTTGGCGAGGAGGTGCTCTCAGCGCTGCTCGGTGCCTCAAGGGAGCTCACACACCTGTCTTATTCTATTTACAAAAGTGGGAAATGAAAAATTTACAAGTGAGGCCAACTTGCCCAAAAAGTTCTTCATTCTGCTCTTCTTTCTTCTGCCGCTTCTTTCTTTTGGCAGGGCCATCTGTCTGATTTTGATCAGACTTTTCTTTACGAGGTTCTTTTTTCCAGAGATTTTGACTTCTGCTCTTGTTCTTGCAGGGAGGAGGCCATCATTTAGGCCAATGCTGGTACTTCTTCAGAAGCGACTACCCCAATTGGGGCTTGTGGAAGCCTTCTTGGACTTTTCATTCTTGTGCAAAACTAGCCTCTTCAGACCGGGCACGGTCTTGACATGCTGCTTTAGGTTTTTTGAAAGCTCTGCTGGGAAAGGAAAGGAAGTCTTTGCCGGTTTTCTTGTCAGTATATTACTGCATTGGCTTCATTCTGTCTTGGCCTTTCTCCTGCTCTCGACTTCAAGGTGCTTCTGGACTTCTTTCTGATTCTTTTTCCTCACCTGGGTCTGCAAAATTCTCGCAGAGCAGTGAGGTATCTAAAGGTTAAAGTGCAGACACTTATGACTTATTGTGTGCAAGTGCCCATGACTGAGATGACACAATTTTCGAGAGTTTTTTTTTTTTTTTTTGAATATCTGTACAAGTGCTTTTAAGGGAAATGGCACGACCAATGACCATGGTAAGTTGCCTTGTCAACTCAAAGGGCTTTGGGACTGTGTGCTTGACACGGATTCCCATGAAATCCTCAACTTGTGCCGGCAGGAATTTAAAAGATGAAGGGTGTTCCACCCCTTCCCAGTTTTGGTTTTCTCTCACCTTGGCCCAATTTTCCAGGGTGGTTTCAGGATTTTGCAATTAAAGGGTTTTTTTTTTTTTTCTTTTCCCTTGGGTTAGTGCCAGTCCCAGTTTATGGGTTTTGGCCGACTTGCGCATCATGTCCCATAGATCCGAGAGGTCTTTACATTAGGACGAAACATTGGCTTGGTTTTAAATCTGAGAAATGAAGGGATATAAGGCCCAAATTCTTATCTTTTCCTCTTCAGGTTTTACTTTGTGTCTTGCCAAAGCTCGTTCTTCTTTTTAGATTCCTTCATCATTAACTTGCATGAATTCCATCATCACATTTTCTACAATCAGAAAGGACTTTTGACTAGGACAAAACGAAGGCTGAGGTTTTGGTTCATGAAAGAAAGGGAATACAGCTCAAAGTTTCTTTGTAAATGGGTTGAGTCATGTTCCACCATCTTCTTAACTGCTTGGGTTTTGCCAATACCTTTTTGCTTTCCTTCATTTTTCTTTGTGAGGTCTTTTGTGACCTTCGTTTTTTCCTCTGGCACTTTTGCCTTTCCTTTCCTTTGCTCTGGGATTATCTTAGCTTCTTGCTTTGATTAGCAAGTCCCAGTGTATTTTTTTTTTTTTTGCTTTCTTCTTCTCTTCTTTGTTTCTGCTCATTTGTGTCTTCTCCTCTTTACCCAGCACCAGGTTTAGGGCTCATGACTCAATGGGTTGGAAGAAAGAAAATTAGGCTCAAATGGTTTGACTAGAGATATGACTTTGAAAACTGGGGAAATAAAGCAAGGATGGCCTCTCATCCTTTTGTAGAAGTTGTGACGACTTGGAATGCTCATGCAAACTTATTCAAGAATCTATTTATCCTTATCATTTCCTTTTGTAGCTTTGCCCCAGTGTGGGGTGGCTAGACACAACGCGGGTATTCGAATAACACGTTCAAGCCCAAAGTGTTTTGACTAGCAGATCTAAAAATTCAAGGATGCATGAAGGATGGCCTCTCATCCTTTCTTAGAGACATGATGTTAAAGCCGGCCTTGGCCCTTAACTGGTTCTTGCACTTTCTCTTTCTTTCTTTCTTTTCTCTCAAGGATCGCCCTGCCCTATTGCAAAGGTAGGTTTTTTAGGAAGAAAACTATGGTCTGGATCAGGAAATGATTGCCTTTGGCTCATGCAAGGTTCTCATGGGACAGTGTACTGCACCCAGCTGAAGACACCTTTGAGCAACTCGGCATTCTTCCCATGATCATGGTCATTGCCAAAAGGGTGTGGTCTCAGAGCAGTGTCATCACCGACCACTCACTTGTATTTTTTCAAAAAAGTTTTTCTTTTCTTTTTGTGTTTTTCAAAAGGTTTTTTACAAAGCTTGCATGAAAGTAAAAAGCATTTAAAATATTTACAAACACGACCACTCCTACCAGGGATGTGTGGTGCAAAAAGTAAAGTTCAACTTATCCTGGTCAAGGTAGACTTGATGATTTTGGACTTCGGGATTGCTCCCTGCCTTGCAGTTTTACCACCTTGTTCAGCGGGTGCCACTTGAAGACGCCTGATTGTGGTCAGGGAGAGGGTTCGTGGTGGTGGCCGCGGGAGGAGTCGATACCGGGGGATCAACCGAGATACGCTTGTTGTCGATCAAATCCTGGACATCGTGCTTCAGTTCCCAGCAACGATTGGTATGATGTCCGGGGGCTCCCATGTGGTAGTCGCAATACTCATTGGGATTGTAGGAGCGACTGTTGGACGGTTGCTGAGTGGGCTGCTTCTTCTGTAAGTACCCTTTCTTTAATAGGGTTGGCAGCAATTCTGACAGGGGATAAGGTAGGGGTGTGAACACCCTGCTCAACCTCGCTTGGAATTCCTCCTTGGTCCACCTCGGCCGACCCGTGGATTGCGCTCCCTGACCACTGTTCTGATTCTCCCTCCTGTTAGGTGTTGAGAAGTGGAGAGGCCGATTCTGTTGGACGTAGTTGACAGCTTCGTCCTCTTTCTTTCTATCCATGCCCCTTCCACTGACTGGGGTCCTTCTCTGCTCAGTTGCAAAGCCAGCCACTCTGCCAGACTTAACGCCGTCCTCTATTCTATCTGCTACCACTACCAGATCCGCAAAGCTCGCGGCGAACTGCCCCAGTAGCAAAGTGTAGTACGGTTGCCCCAGCGTTGAGATGAACAATGTCACCATCTCTTTCTCCAACATGGGTGGTTGAACCATTCCGGCCATTTCTCGCCATCTCTTGGCATACTCACGCATGGATTCAGTACCCTTTTTGGTCATTTTCTGCAATTCCATTCGAGTGGGCAAGACCTCCGTGTTGAACTTGAAGTGTTCAAGGAATATGCTGGCCAGGTCGTCCCAAGTCCTGATCTGGCTCCTGTCCTGACTGGTGAACCATTTCTGCGCTGAGCCTATTAGGGAGCGTTGAAAGAATTGGATCATGATTCTCTCATCATAGGCGTATTGGCACATGTCCCCATAGTATGCCCTGAGGTGAGACAATGGGCACCCACTTCCATCAAATTTCACAAAGTCTGGGCACCTAAACTTCGGCGGAAGTTGCAGATTAGGGAAGAATCCTAGTCTGTCCAATGAGGCTTCCTTTGGTATAGGACCTTGGTTCACAATCCGCATTTGTTCTTTTAGCATTTCCACATCCGCTTGCACCTGGACTGAGATGCCTGGTGCTTCCCGTGCTCGGTACCATTCTTCTTCGTCGTGCCCCATTCCTTGTGGCATTACTTGCTGTGGTGGCATGGCCAGGGGTGCCGGAATTTGTAACGGCTGTTCTGGTTGAGCTGCCAAACGATGCGGGATCTGTGGTTCGGGTGGCTGTAGGTTCAACTGTGGGATCACTGGTGGTGGCTGCTCCAGCTGTGGCTGTTGTACAGGGGGTGCCGGCCGCTGTGGCGGAGGTACCGCTGGTGGTGGCTGTGCAAGCTGCTGTGGCGCTTGCATCCTCTCCATTTGCTGCATCATGGCCGTCATCATGTTGGTCATGTTGGCTATCTGCTGATTAAGGCCTGCGATCACAGGGTGGTCTTCCAAGTCCTCTTGCCCATGAGGCGGGAAAGGTGGCGCTTGCTCGAGCCCTTCAGCAGGATCCATCCGTAATCTTCTTCTTGAACGTAGGAGGTATGGGCTGCGAAACGCAATCTTGGTACCTAGGGTGAAAGTAGACAAGTTAGTATAAAGAATGCATATTATAATGAAATATAATGCATGTCTGTGCAGATTGACTGTGATGATTTTCCATCATTTATTCTTCTTTTTAACCGCCACTTCGGAGGTAAGGGAAGAGTCCCTGCTTTGACTACAAGAGTTGATTTCTGAAAATTTTGGAAACTGCAAGAGTTGATTTTCAAAGATTGGTACATGTCAATGGGACAGTCCCTGTATTTGACCTCTAGGAACTTCAAGAGTTGATTCCTGCGGGGTGAGTGATTCCTACCGAATTTGGGGAAATGCGAAATGATTTCCAAAGCAGCAGAAGTACGAAATGACTTCTACTAAGATTTGGGGAAGCGCGAAATGGCTTTGATTTGGATTTTGGAAACGCAAAATGGTTTCAGAGTAGTGGAAGCTCGAAATGGCTTCGATTTGGAAACACGAAGTGGTTTCAGATTTTGGTGAAGCACGAAATGGCTTCGGATTAGCGGAAGCATGAAATGGCTTCGACTAAGATTCTGGGAAACACAAAGTGGTTTCAGATTTGGAAACACGAAGTGGTTTCAGATTAGTGGAAGCACGAAATGGCCTCAATTTGGAAACACGAAATGGTTTCAAATTTTGGGGAAGCACAAAATGGCTTCGGATTAGGGAAACCCCACATGGTTTCAAATTTGGGGAAGCACGAAATGGCTTCGGGAGCAGCAGAAACACGAAATGGTTTCGGAGTAGCAGAAGCACGAAGTGGCTTCAGATTTGGAAACACGAAGTGGTTTCGGATTTTGGAAACACGAAGTGGTTTCAGATTTGGAAACACGAAGTGGTTTCGGATTTGGAAACACGAAGTGGCTTCGGATTTTGGAAACACGAAGTGGTTTCGGATTTTGGAAACACGAAGTGGTTTCGGATTTTGGAAACACGAAGTGGTTTCGGATTTGGAAACACGAAGTGGTTTCGTATTTTGGAAACACGAAGTGGTTTCGGATTTGGAAACACGAAGTGGTTTCGGATTTTGGAAACACGAAGTGGTTTGAGGAGCAGCAGAAACACGAAATGGTTTCGACTAAGATTTTGGGAAACACGAAATGGTTTCAATTTGGGGGAAGCACGAAATGGCTTCGGCTTTGGAAACACGAAATGGTTTCAATTTTGGTGGAAGCACGAAATGGCTTCAAATTAAGGGAAGCACGAAATGGCTTCAGAGTAGTGGAAGCGCGAAATGGCTTCGACTAAGATTTTGCCATTCAGAGGCGAGGGGAAGAGTCCCTGATTGTGTGGGTAGTCCCGGTTTGGGAAGAAGTCCCAGTTTTTTGGGGAAACGCGAAATGATTTCCTAGGGCTGCAGAAGCGCCAAATGGCCTTGACTGAGATTTGGGATTAACAATTGGCATTTTTACATATTTGGTCTTTACTTGGATTTGAAATTTCTTCTTTATTCCTTTCATCATTTGTCTTTGTTCTTTCAACTTGGGCTGCTGGTCCCTAGCAAGGGTCAGACTTGACTTTTCATTTTGGGTTAGGTCACAGCCAATGATTTTCTGATTAAGCCAAAGCTGATTGAGGCACAGGGAATTGGAGCAAGTCCCGGTGTAGCTTTGATTTTGGAAAATTTTGCATTCTTTCCCTTAGAAATGATTTAATCAAAATGTTTGTGTAAGTGATATCGAAGTGTGTGCACTTGATGCATGAAGATGCTTGCACAAAATTAAAGCCAGGGTCAAATGGTATTACCATTCAAGAATTCAATATAAAAAAATGAATATAAAAAGTACACCAAAAAGGGTGTGTGCACAATCCTAAAAAGGGGCGGTGCCTCGCGGGGCACGACCTCTAGACATACTTGTGTATGGAAGCACATCCGAGTCCCGGTCTGCTTTCTTTCATCTGCCTTTTGCCTTCAGGTATCAAACCAAGAGAATTTACAACTTGCCAACGAGGGCGAAAATTACATGATATTCACGAAAAATTTGCAAAGGATTCATCCTTAAGGCTGTTGGGAGCCAAAAGGAAGGATACAAAATTGCTTGCAGGCGGGTAGGCCAAATTCCTAAATCTAGGGTTTTGTGCCCTTACTCTGATCTGGCATGCTTTCATCTGATTTTCTGATCTAGCCGGCTTTCATCGGCTCAAAAGGTCGACCTGGACTCAGAGTGCTTCCAGCGGACTCAAATGGGTTGAGGCCCACAGCTTGCAGGACTCCATGCATGGATCTGGGGTGGTTCCCCTGATCAAAGTTAGGTTGGTTTCCTAAATTAGGGCTAAGGCAGCCCCTGATCTAGGGTTTACTCGATTTGATGCAGAAAAGTGGGGGTTGCTACCCCTGATGGACTCTGGATTTTATTTTGATTTTTTTTTTTTTTTTTTTACTTCCTCATTCACACTATCTCACAATCCCAAAACGCGGTTCATTCAGAAACACTAGGTGGGGAAGGATACCCAGCCCGAGACATAAGCCTACAAGGGTCTGGACAAGTACTGAATCCTCGCGTGCCACGGCAAGAAACCAGTGGTGCTAATGGACTCCAGAAAACTGGGGGGATGGGTTTACCCTGCTTTCCCCGGCAAGCCACGGGAGCGTAGGTGCTAATACCATCCCGAAGATCAGTTCATAGGAATCAGAAGGGTAGGCTGCTAGATAGATCTAGATTTTGGAGAAGAAGAAGCAATATCCGCTCTCATTCATTCAGGGTCAGATCATTCACGCAGTCCCCCTCGTGCGTGTCACCCCACGCAGTTCATCAAAAACTGGAAAATAAATCCATCCACGGTGTGGTGGTGTGCCCTTGTGTGCAGTTGGACTGAGTGCGGTGTCTAACCGGGTGAGATTTGATTGGATTTTGTTGATAAAGGAATTTTACCGTCTCGTATAGTAAGGTGCAGAATTGGCACGCAATACGAGGTTCTGGGAGAGTCCCCAGGTAAGTGGGGGGTCACAAGGGACCGCTTAAATCCCACTTTCCTTAGGCGATTATCATGTCCTTGTGACAGGACTCCCCAGAATACGCAATTGCGTGTATTCCATGTCTTACTAAGCGAGGTAGTAAAACCCTAAAATCGACTAAATCCCTCTTAGGTTGACTCATTCTAACCAAGGGTCCTATTGGGCTGAGAAGTCCCCAGCAGAGTCGCCAGGCTGTGCGCACCCGATTTCGGTCGCACGGCGAGGCGCACGCAAAACGACGCTTGCCTCGGGATTTGTTTGGAGTCGCCACTGCCTGATGGGGTGCAGGCAGACACCTGGGTGCCTAAGTTCTTCTACTAAGGCTTTTGGTCTGCGGCTTTGAGATTCTAAGTATGGTTCTCGGTTGCGGTCTGGGGAAGTCCGTAGACACCCCAGTCCACCCCGTCAAGTGACGGGTCCCATAAGTTTCCCTGGTTTTGAGTCAACTCAGTTGGTCTCTCACTCACCCGATTTCTATTCCAGCATGTGATTTGATTAAGTCTAACGGGACTTCCCAAAGTGGTGTGGGTCCCTTTACTTGATTTTATCTTTTTAATTTAAAGTGATGTGAGCCTGATTGGGCGGGCCCCATTGGAAGGCCCGCGGATTCCTTGGTGGGCTTGGTTGAGCCCACATGTCCCTTGTGGGCCTCAGTCTAGCCTGAGAGGCCCTTTGGGCTTCGGTTCAAGTGAATTGATTTTATTTAAATTCCAGTATGATTATTTAAATGATTTCTATGCACGAGTGGGCCGGGACTGTTTGTGGGCCCTTGAGTGGGCCTCACCCTGGTTGCCAAATGATTTAATTTATCTTTTATTAAAATTCACCAAAGTGGGCCAGGTATTGGGCTTGGGGCCCTTTACCTGGGCTTGGGCTTTGAAAAACCCAAGACTTCTTGAATTAGGGTTTTGACACCCTAACCTTGGTTTAATGGGCTTAGTGGGCCCGACAGGCCCTGCCCGTGGTCTCGGCCAAACCACAATCTATTTTAAGCATGCATGGCCCGAATAGGGCTTGGGTGGGCCTCAATTGGTCCGGCCCACTTCTTATTTTAGGCATGAATGAGTTGGTCGGGCTTGGTGGGCCCCGTTGGAAGGCCCACCGGGAATCAATTCGGACCGGGTCGGTCCATGGCCCATCTTGGGTTTCCGGGTGACCCGGAAACCCTACCGGTTCGCCCGGATTTGACCAAACGATTCAAAATATTGCACAAAATCTCAAAATAGCAAAAAAATGAATTCTGGCAGTGTAGCCGGTCTGAGATACCGGTTACACACTGGTCTCTGTGTATCCGGTATCTATAGCCGGCTACACACAGGCTTATGTTGATCCGGCCTGAGTTGCCGGATCAAGGCACAGAAGCCTGTTTTCGGATTTTGGGCACTGGGGTTGGGTTTTCATGCTTCTTGGGATGTTCCAGGAGTTGTGTGGGCTCCTGTGTGAGCCCACGTTGGTTCAGGTGAGCCACTTGGCTCTCTTGAAGGGGCTTTCCAAGCCGGGAATCATGGGGAAGGGAGCATGCTTGTTGAAACTATCAAAACAGCAAGCTAAACCAAGGGGGAAGGGATCATGGTCATTCAAGCATACACAAACCTATCATATTGTCTAAGCATGCTTCATGGCAGTAAACAGAGATCATAAGCATACTAGATAACTGATAAAAAGGATAGCAAAGACAGGATGAGGAGGGGGGTTACTTAGGGATACAAAGGATGAAATATGAGGAACATGCATCCTCTTAAAAGCAGCTCCAGTAAGCCCAAACAGTAGCTTGAGATGGCCAAAACTATGAGGGGCCATCTCTCATTCTCCCATAGAACCAAACGTGGAGTCTCTCTTACCCTTAGAGATCTCCACCTTACCAAAATAGAGAAGAAAACATGCACAGATAGACACTGAGACCGGATTTATGCTAGGGAAGAAAGCAAACGTAGTAAACTCTTTAGAAAATCCTCATTTTAATATATGTACAATGAAATGTGAGGAGGGACCTTACCTAGGGGTTCTTGAACCCTTGAGTAGTGTAGAGGACTCCCTTGAAGCCGGAGTAGTTGCTGGAACAGCGCCTCCACCCACCAACCGTAGCTTCTTCTCCTTCTTCAAGCTCTTGAGTGAGGATCAGAAGGGGGTGGGGGAAGGGTAAAATGGTCTTTAGTGAAGTGATTAGCTTTGGGGAGCAAGGAGGGGCCAAGGGAGGAGGTCTCGAACCAGTGGAGGTGGAGAAGAAAGGGTGGAAACCAAGCAAAATGAAGCCAACCCCCGAAATGAGCTGCTGTTTGCTATTTATAAGCAAACTTAATGTATCCGGACTTGAAGTCCGGATACACTAAGGTTCCTTTGTATCCGGACTTCAAGTCCGGATACACTAAGGCTCCTTTGTATCCGGACTTGAAGTCCGGATACAAAACATAATCATTTGAAAATTAAATGCCGCCGCGAATTTGTCGGGCGAGTGGCGCGAATGTCGCGCGGAAATCTTCTTGTATCCGGCCTTCAAGTCCGGTTATACACAAGGGTATGTGTATCCGGTATATTTGACCGGATACAAATCAAAAAATTACGGATTTGCCCTTCGACTTGACCGATTCGACCGATTTGACACTTTTGGATATCTACGGATTGCCCCCTGCGAATTTTGGTTTAGTCCCTGAGATATTTGATGATTTTTGGATATTTGAGATTTAGTCCCTGAGATATTTTGCTGCATTGGCTGCCACGTGGGCAGTTCCTGCGCCACGTGTGCAGTTTCTGGTTTTGCTGCTTGGAAACTTCGACAGCTCATATCTCCTTCATCTGAACTCCGATTTGAGCAAACTCAATTGCGTTGAACTCATATCGGAGCCCTCTATTTAATGACATAGGGCTAAGCACTTGACACGGGGTTTGAGGAAAAGTCAACTTTTGGCCTTCCCTCAAGTTTGACCGCCCACAGAACCTTCATCCGGACTCCGATTCCAGCAAACTCAGTTGCGTTGGACTCGTGTCAGGATTCCCTATCCAATGGTATAGGGCAAGGTAGTCAAATTTCACTTGATCAAAAAGTCAACTTCTTGTCCCCTTGGGGTTTGACTTTCTGCCAGGGTTTTTATTTTCAACACCTCCAAGGGTGCAAAAATAAGGTGCTTACACCTCTCCAAGGCACTCACCCGTCCTCGGTCGTCACGGGTTGGTCTTTTGACCCAATAAAAATGCTGATAATTTAAAATTTTTCCTAAGTGATAGTGGAAGAACAGTTCATGCTTGTGCGTATCAAAAGTGTGTATATATATATAAAATATAACTACTTGAGCTATTACAAAAAGATAGGTTCTAATCACTCCTTTCAGTTAGAAGGTTTACAAGTCCAAAAGAAGTATACAACTATCATATACAAGAAAAGTAAATCCTAAGTAGGTAGGTAAAAATCCTCCTCTATATACGCTGGTGCCTTGCCCTTTCCTTTGTCTCCAATCCAGTCCTTCACACTGGATGTCGATGGCTCTGAAAGCAAAACAATAAAACAACATACGGGACGAATGTCTTAGTAAGCAACACATGCATGCTCGATAAAAACACAGTTTGGGCTAATATCATTCTGAAGAAACCATGACATGCGGGTAGTTGAAATACTAGTTAAAGCATCAACAATTCAGTGCAAGACAAATAGTGCAAATTTGTGCTTAGGTGTACAAGTCAACCATTAATAAACAATCATACATTTATTTTTATCAGTTTGTTATTTAGTTTAATACATAGTGCACATGACCCCATCTAGCTTCACCGATTCCTTAAGGTGGCTAGTGTAACGACCCAACCTAGCGAGGTATTGTCTGCTTTGGGCCTAAGCCCCCACGGTTTTGTCCTCAAAAGGCGCCTCGCTTGGTTAAGTGTTTTCTCTGACTCTTATACCATACCGGGTATTCATCCATTTCTAATGTGGGATTGGGATATCACAATATCCCCCTCTCAGGGCTGCACGTCCCCATGCAGTGGCCACCTAGAAGCCTGCCAACCCCTCATGGGCCCACCCTCATCAGTCCAACCACCTCCTACGGGCAATGCCAGGACCCACATCAGTCACGGACTACTGGATCCGGATCTAGCTTTGATACCATTTGTAACGACCCAACCCAGCGAGGTATTGTCCGCTTTAGGCCTAAACCCACATGGTTTTGTCCTCAAAAGGCACCTCGCTTGGTTAAGTGTTCTCCCTAACTCTTATACCATACCGAGTATTCATCCATTTCTAATGTGGGATTAGGATATCACAATCTTCCCCCTTTCAGAGATGCACGTCCCCGTGCAGTGGCCACCTAGAAGCCTGCCAGCCCCTCATGGGCCCACCCTCATCGGTACAACCACCTTCTACGGGTAACGTCGGGACCCACATCAGCCACAGACTACTGGACCCGGAACCAGCTCGGATACCATTTGTAACATCCCAGACCCATACCCAGCAAGATATTGTCCGCTCTGGTCCCAATGGGCCCTCACGGATTTGTTCTCAAGGGATAACATAAGAAAACTTCCCAGTGGTCACCCATCCTAGCACTGCTCTCACCCAAGCACGCTTAACTTCAAGGTTCTAAGGGGATTTAGTCCTGTGTTATGCCTTAAAAGGCCTTTTGCTTTGTAAAGGATCACAAGACTACTTATAGCATCCCTGAGCGTTATGGAATCCAAACCATATGTACATCCTCACTTGGTAGCTCACCCAGTGAGATTACCCATTCACCCGCCCATTCAAACAGCCAGGATGTCATATATGTGATGTGTTATTTTGGCATAAGTTAAATTAGAAAAGAATCACATGACCTTCACATCAACCTGCATATAGTCGCGAATATATGCAAGGGACTGATGGTAGAAGAGTTATGGAATTCTTTTCTAAGATATTTGAAATTTATATAATTTTGATCGATAGTTGGAATGAAAAGGATAAATGCTATATCCTTAACCTATGAATGCAATAGTAGGAAAATAAATATTTGAAACTCTCACTCACTTATTATTAAATTTTCATAAAAATTTAATTCGGATTGAATTTTCATCTACTCACACCTATCAACTTCCCCGTATAGGTTCCATACATCTAGAATGGCTAGCAAATCTATTATTTAATAAAGTTTCCATCCTCCAATCTTTATTTCTTCTTCTTTTGCTAGAATGAGATGTTAAGAGTGTATAGGTTTATTCATGTGGAGATCGATGTTATAATTTCATGTTCTATCCTAGAAATATTTCAAATAGGTAATTCAACTCATAAAAGCTTACTCATTATTTTCCTATAGTTTACTCTTGTGTCTAGGAAACATTATTAAGGTTATCAAAGAGAACTCAATCCTATTCTTTTCTTCTCTCTTTAATAAAAAAAAAACAACTTGTAAATTTTGGAGATTTAGAAAAGTTTATATATGATATTTAAATTCTGGAATAAGGGTAGAAGGAACGAAATTTATAAAAACACATATTTTGGATGAACCAGAAAAATCAGATTTCAGCATAGAATTTCAACTAAAAAGGAATTTTTACACATTCTTTGAGGAAGATTTGGGTCAAGTGTTCTATATGAAAGTTGTTTGATTCTAAATCTAGTTTAGATTAAAAATAAAATTTTACTAATATTCTGTTGTTTAGTATTTTTGATATAATTTTTATTAGTCATTAGCATGCCCAGCTTTTTAATAAAAGTTAACTTTAAAATACTATAATTAATTAACCACATAGAATTTCGAAAATCTGCTATAGGTTATTTTAGTGCCCTGAGTCAAGATTCGAATGAGCCAAATTTTAGGTGATTTGGTTAAGAAATGACCAAGTTATGAGACTTATAACATTACTTGTTCACAAGTTCCAGATTTGATATATACATGACTAAAATTCTTAATTAATTTATTAAAATCTATTTTATGTTTTGATATGATAGTTTAAATACCCTAATAGATTCTAAAAGTCCTTAAAAGATATTTTGGAGAGGTTTTTACTGAGAAAAAAAAATAATATATATATATATATATATATATATATATATATATATATATATATATATATATATATATATATATATATATAATTCAAGAATTATGCAAAAAGAGTTATTTAGATTGACATCTCTTCTAAAGCATATAAAACTAAAACATCTTTTGTCTCCTTTGATAGAAGCTCTTAAATCCTTCTAATTTCTTTTCCTTAAACTAGTTAATTTAATACTTTGAAAAAGGGTTAGGACCTAAGAATAACCCTTCACCTTTCAATCTCTTTATCTAATTTAAATTTCCAAAACTCCATAGAAATACCAACTCTTATTATCACATGATGCAAGTAACATGCTTTCTCCCATTTCTTTCCATAAAATATTGTATCTTTTCTATCCTATAAACTTCCTCTCTCCATAAATCAGAGTTGCGTAGTGGAAGCATGAGTAGAGTAATTCTAGAGTATAAGTTATAATTTAAATTTCGAGGACAAAATTTTTTTATTAGGTGGGTAGATTGTAAAACCTTGGATTTTCTGAAAATAAAATGACTCAATAAATAAATAATTAATGAATAAATTAGAAAGATTTAGAAGTAAAGATAAATTAGAAAGGAAAAATAGGAACCGAGTATAGGAATCTAATTTATATTATAAAAGAGAATTTGAAGAACAAATAATTAAGTTTCAAAACCTCAAATTATGAAGAGAAATAATAAGAAGAATAATATTTGAAGAATTGTGAAGAAATTTAAAGATTTAGTAAGGAAATAAAAGAAAAGGGTATTCTGGTCATTTCTAATTAGTCAAATCCATGAAAAGAATAAAATCATTAATTATTAAGTCAAGAAACTTAATTAGGCCAAATTTTAGTTTAGTGAAATTTAAAATAAGGAATTGAAGGTTTAAAAGAAGGAAATAATGACTTAATGGTAATTATACTATTTAGGGACTTTAATTTTAGTAATACAGTAGGATATTAAATGTTTAGTTATAATTTAAACTTTAGAATAAGATTTAGCACGAAAATTTATTTAGAAAATTCATTGAGAGAAAAATTAAGGGAAATAACTAGGAAGAGGGGCAAAGGAGGAATAGTTCTAGAATTTAAGGTAATGATGACCTAATTAGGGTTGCATATTATTGAGCCTATAAAAGGAGAAGTTTAGAGAGGGTCTAGGGTTTCAGAATAAATCAAAAAGAGAGGAAGGAGGGGGGAATTCGTGCTTGGGCTTGGAAGAAAATAGGGGAAGAAGAGAGAAAAGAAAAGAGGGGTTTTAGGAAGGAGTGCTGCAGATGGCCGACCAGCAAACTTCGAACGAAGCTCTAGAGAAATCCAACCGTTGTAATGACCTGAAATTTTGAGGTTTTGATCTTTACTCGAGGAACTTCAATTTGAACGGTGCAGATTGGATTTGGAAGAGTTTAAAAGGGTACGATCAAGCTCAGAAAATCGGAGTACAATCAGATTTTCGGAAGAAAGAATTCATGTATTGAGGCAAGTATCAAACCCCTTTGAAAACTGGAGATCTGCATGTTTTTCTCGAAGGTTTTATTTGCTGAATTGTGGTTTGTTTGATTCTGATTTGGGTTTAAAATGTTGGGAAGATATAGATTTGATTTTGTTTGTATGTTCTTCTTAGAAACCTAGAAAAGTGTTGATTTTAGAGATTCAATTAGATAGAAAAATTCTAGATCAACTTATAATTAATGGAAGTAGTTTAGGTTTTTCACAGAAGTAATTTAGAATGAAAATAAGATTAGAAACAATAAAAACCATTGAAAGGTATGAAAATTTTGGAAATCAGAAAAACCCAGAAAACAGTGAAATTGGCCGAGCACTCGAGTCACCGCTCGAGTGCCAATGTAGGCGCCCCGCTTGTGTATTTCGAAACAGAACCTAAAAACCCAACGCCCGAACACCCGCTTGAGCGCCCTAGCGAGCGGCTCAAGAAGAAACTTACCAGTAGTGGTCGCCCAAGTGACCGCTCGAGCGCCCAGTCGAGCAGCCTCTATTAGAATTTCCAGATTTTGGAATTTGAGCCCAGATCTAAATTTTTAATGATTTTTCTTGGAATTTTAAAGCTGTAACACTTGTAATTAGGGTAATTTGAGATGTTGGATGTGGAGGAATTAAATTTGAATTAAAGAATAGTAATTTGAGATGATGATTGTAAAGATGAAATTTTTGGAGATATTTTAAGTAGAAAGAGTTCACAACCTATTTAGATCTGATTTTGGGTAACCTAACCTATTCTTAAACTTCATTACAGACCTAAGTTACCTTCTGGATGTACTAAATAACAGAGTTAATAAGTTTTGACACCTTAGGTTCGAAATGAGGAAAAGTTGGATATTAGTAGATAGTAGAAATAGAGAAGTTTTAATTAAGAGTTAGGAACATTGTTAGTACTTAGGAATGTGAACTAAAACATGACAGAAACTTAAAAAGTAATGATTCATGCACCACAACAATTGTAACATATGAATAAAGGATTTATTGGTGGATTTTGGGGGTGTTTTCTTAAAAGAACTTGACCTTGGGGTGTAGTTACTGTCTTGATTTATTCTCCATTCGTTTATGGTTTAGTTTTACTCTTTATTCCGCCATTGCGGATGGGTTTTGGCTATTGCCATATTGTTATTCCGCTATTGCGGTTGTTTCATTGTTCTATCCTCAGTCTGTGTACTCGGCAGGATACTTCCTCAATCCGTGTACTTGGTGGGAAGCATGTTATTTTTTGGGTAGTTGCTGGGTTTGTTATTTCGCAGTTGCCGGGTTTGTTATTCCACAGTTGCGAATGTGTTATTGGCACGATTGTGTCTCCGCTGTTGCGGCTATCTCATGGTGTTTATTTTTCTTTTTATTATGGTTGAGTGATACTGCTTCCTATGGTGGAGTTGATATTAGCTTTTACAGCAGAGATGGGTAATCTTGTAGAGATATGGAATCCTCTACGTAAAGATGTGGTATCCTTTACGGTAAAGGTGTGTATGCCTCCTACAGTAGAAGTGTGTCCTCCCGCTTTCTATTATAGTATTGATTGATATGTTACTAAGTTATTTAGGGTTTTTGATTGTGAATTGTGTCTAGCAGGCTTAGCGCTTACATGGATCCATAGAGTAGCTAGTAAATAAAATTGTTTTTTGGAGTTTCTTATTTTGTGTCATAAGCATTCCATCATCTCGAGGGTGGTACTGCTCCTGGATAGGTCACTCGCTACGTTACCCACTCCTGGATAGGTTGAGTCATACATGCTAACTCATTCCGGGTGTCGGTTGGGTTCTTCCATTGGTGTTGAATAGCTAATCAGCAGGTGCGGCTAGTCCACTTATAATTCGGTTAGGTAGCATATTGGCACATGTCTATAGAAAACTCTGTTTACAAATTTTATTAGTCATGTGATATCACAAATGTGGTTTGCTGTTTGCTGTGCTCCTCACCAAGAGCACCTCCTCCTTCCTCTCTCCTTCCGTTCCCTGGCCCACCTCCAGCCGCCATTCCTTAAAAAAAATGCTTACACCCTGAAAATTGCATCCTCACTGAAATCTGAGAATCTGAATCATCCAGAAAACTCAAAACCAGTGCACTGACATTAAAGAAATGCACGGGCACCCCAAAACTTGAAAGATGTGCAAAGCGTCACTTCTTTCTCAAAAACCGAAAAAGTGCAAAACGTCACTTATTCCCAAGAACCAGAATGTAGAAAAGGTGCTAATCACCACCTATTTCTAAGAACTAGAAACGGGAAAAGTACCACACGCGTAACAAGCTTGCATTAATGTGCTTTATCCCACAAACCAAAAATCAACTTCAAAGCTCTTTCAGAAAGATGTAAGAAATGAAAAATGTGGGTTTCTTTCAACCTTTGTCGTTCGTTAACAAGTGACTTCAACAAAGGGAAAAAAAAGAAGTGCTAAAAGACAGCAAAACAGCTCGAAACCCTAAGGAACAAAAATTGGCTTTTTGATCAAAGTCAAATTGAAAGCACCTCATTTTTGCACCCCTGGAAGTGCCGGAAATGCAAACCCTAGCTGAAAAGTCAAACCCTAAGGGGACAAAAGTTGAATTTTTGATCAAGTGCTAATTGGCTACCATACTTCTTCCCAATGATTAGGACATTCCGACATGATTCTAACGAAATTGAGTTTGCTCAGATCGGGGTCCGGATGAAGAAGTTATGGGCCGGTCAAGCTTGAGGAAGAGCAGAAATTAACTTTCTACTAAACCTCGGAATAGCTGCTCAAACTTGTCCCAGTGGACAGGTCATCCTGACACGATTCCAACACAACTGAGTTTGCTCGAATCGAAGTCCCGGATAATAAGTTATCATCAAAACAAGAAACCCTAAAAAACTGCCCACGTGGCAAAAACAACAGAGAAAACAGCAGAAAAAGGTTTCTAGGGGCAAATCCGTAAATATCATAACATTCAAAAATATCTGAGGGCATACCTATAATTGCTTAAGGATGAGTCCGTAAATATCCAGAATGCTAAAAAAATCTCAGAGATTAATCTGTAAATATCAAAAGTTCTAAAATATCTCAGGGATGAATCTGTAATTATCTGGGGATGAATCTGTGAATATCAAATTGATGAGAAAATGTCTTAGGCACCAACCTGCAATTACTAAGAAAATCACCCCCACAGGCTTAATTCCCACCACATCTTTCTCTCCTCTATAACTCATCCCCCACATGCCTAATTCCCCACCACATCTTTTCCTTTTCTCTCTCTCCTTCATAAATTCATGTTCCCTATGAGCGTGTTTAAAGCACTTGGAGTTATTTTGTACTTGATATAGTGCTTCCTTTCTCTCTTAAGCATGTGCTAGATTACTTCTTCTTCTCTTCCCCTCCTCATGCCATCACCAAGGTAGTAAACTCCCTTGGTAAGGGGAGAAAATTTTGGTTGACTCAAGGGGAGGGTGAGAGGCCATTTGGCTTATGGTTTAAAGTGTCCTTAACCTACTTTTTTTTGTGTTTTATTTATTTGAATAAGGGAGCTTGTTCCCCACCTCCTTTAGTCTAATGTATCCTTTAACCCCCCAAGATCCCTTCTTTTGAGGTTCTTTTTTTTAGGTCTTAAGCATGCTTGTATGCATGTCTTTCTTTTTGTGTAAAAGCTTGCTTGCGTAACTCCATATGTATTAGTGTGATCGGCTAGCATGTCCCCCCACCCCAATGCCATGTTCCCCTTTACTTTTGTGCTATTTTAGGTGTCATGCGTGCTCCCTCTCCCGTTCTCTCCATACATGCCTCACATGCACATGTAAGGCACATATACATGCTAGGTTCCCCAAGCCCCATTCCATCTACATGCATGTGAGCTCACCCGCACACACACTCCTAAGTTACTGTTTTAATTATGTCTTCTAACCCTTTGGCCATGTGTTGATTGTTTGTTTGTGTTGTGTGCATGTGTTTGGTTTGGCCATAAACCCGCATACCGGCCTCTCGGGCCACCTCTCTTGCTGCCCCCAAGGAGAAGAGAGGGTGCATGGAACACTAGAACATGAACACCCTAGGTCCCTGTTCTGTTCTTTGAGTGGCAACTCAAGATGAAGAGGGGGGGAGAGGCCCCTAGCCTCATCCCCTTTCCCTTTGGTTTCCAAAAGAACCACCAAAAGTGTCCAAATGAGGTTCCCCCTCATTCCCGAACCACTGTGGGCCCACACAAGCTTTAGAAAGCCCAAGAAACCAACCCCATCCCAAAAAAGCCAAAAATTAGGTTTTTTGGGCTTATGCGACAATTCAGGTTGGATAAGCCCTTTACTGCTTGTATCCGAAATACAATTTCGAATACATACAGTAATTTCCAAAAATGTAGATTTTTAGCCCTTAGCCTATTTCCAATCATTTTAATTGAACCGAGTGAACCAATAGGGTTTCCGGGTCTCCCGGAAGCCCAAGATGGGCCATGGACCAACTCGATCCAATTTGATTCACTGTGGGCCTTCCAACGAGGCCCACAAAGCCCAATAAGCACAAATCGAACATAAACAAGCAAATTAACTAAACCAGGTGGGCCATACCATTGGAGGCCCACCAAAGCCCAATTTGTAGCATGCTGGATAGCCTAGGTGTGGTTTGGCCGCAACCATGGGCTTGGGTCTATCGGGCCCAGCTCCCTTCAAGGGAAGCTCACAAACCCAAGGAGGGGATCCATTAGCCCCAACCCCAATGCCTTGGGCTTTCAAGCCCAAACCTAGGTTATGGGCCCCAAGCCCATGTCTAGCCCTTTTGAAAAGACTAAACAAAGATAATTAAAGTATCAAGGAAACCACTGTGTGGCCCACCCAATGGGCCCACAAAACCATTCGGGCCTACCAAGCATAAATCTTAAACTCTTTGGATCAAACCTTAAATAAATTCAACCAAACCAACCAAAACCGAAAGGGGTTATCCAACGTAACCCCAAACAGGACTTGGGCTTCCACTAAAGCCCAAATTGGTATCCATGGGCCTTCCAACGGGGCCCACACTCCAGACCCAGATCACTCGGAATAAAAAGATAAAAATCAAAATAAAAGGACTCACACCACTCAGGTGTCCCACTAAACTTAATCAAATGTGCATGTCTTTGAATTAGGAATCGGGTGAGATAGACCAAAGTTGACTCAAACTAGGGAAACCCATGGGACCCGTCTCTCGACGGGGCGGAACGAGGTGTCTACAGACTTCCCCGGATCGTAACCGAGACCCTGCTTAGAATCTCAAGCCGCAGACTGCCTGCTAGACAAACCTAGGCACCCAAGTGTCTGCCTGCATCCCATCAGGCAGTGGCGACTCTAACCTTCCCGAATTACCCTTTAGGAGGCACGCCCACCCGTGCGACCATGCGCATATACCTCATGACTTATTTTATATAAACATGGACTGTTTTGATGCATGCACATTGTTACTTGCTGAGATTTTTATCTCACTCTAGTTTTCCCCTTTTTTTCAGGTAATCTTGGCGAGGACGACAAGCATTAGGCTAGTATGTAAAAGAGGTAGCCAATTTAGTTGTAGACTAGTTACATGAGCGTAAGGAAATTGTAAAGGTTAAAGATTAATTGTTAGTTAATATTATTTCAGGTTTCCGCATATAACTCTGATGATGAGAAAATAATGGTTTAATATGATCTGGATTTTAGTTGCTTTTGTTACTTTCCATAACACCTCGGGTCTGGGGAAATTGACCCGGAACCGGGGCGTTAGCTGAACAGCAGTTGCTTAAATAGTTGCCGCCTTCAGCAACTTAAATTCATGATCACCTACTGTTACACTTCACCAATTTCCCTACACCAGCACCCTAATTTAGTTAATATCTCATATTTGCCACATCAGCAAACCATCTTAAGCCTCCCAAATAAAATTAAATAATTTTCCTCACTTCATAAATAGAATTTTCCAAGTTGGTTCACCCAAGGACTCCGATTGAACCCTTTCTGATCTCCGAATCTGCATAATTTTTCCAATTAACCTTAATTTAATTACTAAACTAATAATTTTTAATTTCATTAAAAATTAGGGATTTTACACTCGAATGGGCGCTCGAGCGACCTGACGGGCGTTGGAGAATTGGTTTCTGTTAAAAATGCACAAGCGGGGCACCTGTATTGGCACTCGAGCAGTCACTCGAGCGCTCGGCCAATTTCACTGTTTTTGGGTTTGTTTTTTGACTTTCGAACTTCCACAAATTTCTATGGTTTTAAATGGTTTCTAATCTCTTTATTTACATTCTAATTTGCTTCTAAGACATTCCTAACCTAATCTCAGTGACTAATAATTTATCTAAGTTCTTCTCACTAAATTTAACCTCTTTTATTCAACACTTTTCCAACTTCTTTAAAGAGAAAGAAAACAAAATCAACCTATAAATCTCTCAACCTTTCAAGACAAAACCAATATCGAAATAACCCACGATTAAGCATCTAAAACATATGATAATCAATGCAGTTCCTCCAGTTTAAAAGGGTTTGCTACTTGCCTCTTTGTATTAATTCAAATCTGGAGAAATCCCTAATTGTCCACCAATTTTCTGAGCTTGGTCGCATCCCTCTACTTCTCCAAATCCAATCTCCACCGTTCAGATTGAAGTCCCTCAAGTGTAGATCAAAACCTCAAAATTTCAGGTCTATTCAACGGCTGGATCTTTCTAGATCTCTGTTCGAACTTGGCTGGTCGGCAATCTGCAACACTCCTCCTTTCCTTCATAAACCCTCTTTTCTTTCTCTCTTCTTTCCCTTATTTTGTCCAAGCTTAGGCACGAATTTCCCTTCTCTTTTCCCCTCATTTTAGTCTATTTTCAAAACCCTAAACTCCTCTAAACTTCTCTTTTTATTGTCTCACTAATAAGTAACCCTAATAGGTTATCTCCACTTAAGTATTTAAAACTCTTACCTTTACCCCCTCTTCCTAATTATTTCCCTTAACTTTACTCTTAAAGAATATTACTATAATTTTCGCGCTAATTCTCATCCTAAATTTTAAATTTTTAACTAAACACTTCATGTCCTCCCTTATTACTTAAATTAAGGTCCCTAATTATACGTAATTACAATTTAGTCCTTATTCCTTCTTTAAACCTTAAATTCATTATTTTAAATCTAACTAAACTAAATTTTGATCTAGTTTAGTTTATTAACTTAATAATTAATTATTTTATTACTTTCATGAATTTAACTAATTGGAAATGACCAAACTACCCTTCTATTTAATTTCCTTACTTAACATCTAAATTTCTTCTCAATTCTTCAAATATTATTATTCTTAGTATTTTCTCTACATGATTTGAAATTTTAAAACTTAAATATTAGTTCTTGCACTTCTCCTTTACGATATAAATTAAATTCCTATTTTTCCTTTCTAATTACCTTTACAGCTAAAACTTTTTGATTTATTCCTTATTTATTTATTTATTTTATTTTAGGAAAAATCTAGGGTTTTACACGCGGAGACACAATCGTGTCAACAACATGCCCGCAATAGCGGAATAAATGAATCAGGCAATAGCCTTGTCACAATAGTAACCCAAAAACCCGCATACGTGGAACCAATACATATGTCCAAAATCCAGGTTTCAATGGGCAACTTTGTCCTGAGTGTGTATCAAATCATTCGATGTACAAAACACGTTCTAATAACTCAAATACAGGTTTAGGAACTCTTGAAATCAAGTTTTGTTTAAAAGGGAATTGTTTGGAACAATGATACTCAGTTAAAAAGCCACTTTAGTAAAACATACCCAAAATCTTTATAAAAATTTATTTTAATTATCCGCTAGTGCAAACTATCTCTAGACACTCAAATATTAATGGTACATAGGTTAAAATTGAATAAAAAAATTTTTGTTGTGGAAAACTAGGTTGGTTGGAAATTTGGGAAATATCTGACTAGGGCGCTCGAACGGCATCGGGCGCTCGAACGGGCAACGTTGAAAACTAGGTGAATTCAGGATGGTCGCTCAATCAGTCGCTCGATCGAGTGCCCTCACTAGCGCTCGAGCGCTCGATGAATCCACCTCTCGATGCCTATGGGCGCCCGAGCGGCGACTCAAGCGGCCATTGAAAAATCTGTTTTCTACAACTTCCGAAAAGTTGTGTAAATCCATAAAAATTCTAAAACTCTTAATCTAGAGCAACAACCCAAATCAAAATCATTCAAAATTATCTTATAAATATGCTAGAACAGTTTAGGACAATTAAAACTACCTATATGGTTCAAATGAGTAGGGAAATCTCCATGAAGTACATTATTGAACAGAATTCTGTAAAAGCTATAACCTACAATATACTCTTCCAAAAATCATTCTAATCATGGGAAATGCTCTCCAAATCATCCTAAAACATTTCTAATAATCATATACATTAACAACAAGCATTTACATCCCCAATCATTCACAATCAAATCTGGAAATACATGTATAATCACATTCATCGAATAATCATTGAAATTTCTGTTCATGCACGTTTGAAGGGACTACTTACCTCTTATGAGACTTAATCCTTCTCTAATAGCACTGCAAAATTATCCCAAGGATGATCCAAACGAACTTAGCAAGCCTTTTATCTCATCTGGATCAAACAATATACTTTCAGAACTCATCTTCACATTTAGAACTTCCACAAACAAAATTTTTTTCTAACCTATATCTTACCTGCAAATCTAGACGAATCCTCCCTCTTTCTCCTTCAAATCTACTCCAAGAAGGTAATGATTAGGGTTTGATCTCATGAACAAAAGAGAGAAGAAGAATAAGATGAATAGGAGTGTGCGGCTGTTCACTTGGTCGTGAACAGTCGCATGCTAATATGGTTATTTTAATGTACTTTTTTTACTCATTTACCCCTACTACCCCGTTAACCCTACTATCAAACATTATTACTATCTTGCCCTTAACCTTCTCAAACAAACAAAACTTCATGAACCAAATGGTCTGGGTCAACCTCCACTTCTCTGGGGTTCGACCGCCTTACATTTTCTTCCTTCTTATTTTTTTTTTATTTTTATCAATATTTACTTAGATATATCCTAACAACAACATAATAATTACATTAAAATATAACTCAACCTAAATTTATAAGCTCACCTTAATTCAGCTTCCCAATTCCTCTGGGTCACCTTGAATTTCTCCAGGTTGAACCAATTCCTCATCCCCTACATTGTTAACAACCTAGATTAATTTAATCATTTGCCTAAATTATTTTATTAATAAAATCTGGGATTTTACAATGTTAGGATTCTTCTAATTAAAAATATCTTTAATTACTCTTGCTAATTAGATTATTTTTCATAACGATTTTTTATTGGGATTTTATTTTTATATTTGTGTAATTATGACTAGAAGGATGCACGTGAAGGACTACACAAATGTAGAAAGAAATGGGAAAGAATCTCAAGTCTTAAATGAATTAGGGTAGTTATGACTATTATACCCCTTATATATTAAAGAATCTTAATAATAGTGTGTAAGGGTTTTTTTTGGGGGGTACATTATAGTTAGCACGCTTCCCAATGGACCTATTATCATTATATGTAGGATAGATAATCTTATATTTCTTTTATTAGATAATCTAATTTTGATCATTAAATTCGGAAATTTTAATAGTCATGTAATATCAAAATATTACGTTAATAAATAATAATAATTTATTTATTCTTATTTTTTTGATGGTCTTGTCTTGGTTTTATTAAGATTCTTTTTAAGTAGATAAGTATTAGAGAAAGAAAATATAATTTATTTTCATATTTTTATTAAAATTCTTTATGTTGATAAGTATAAATAGTGGACAAAAAGGCTTATTTTTATTATATAAATGGTATTTTATATAAAAGTCTTAATTTAGTAGGATTCATGGCAATAATAAAATATAATTTTTATTATAAAAAAAGCACATTTCAAGTACATGAAAATGAAAAAATTTATTAAGGTAATTTGTGATTTTAATAGTAACTAGCAATGGTTTGCATGCATTGGACGTTAAGATTGACTTCATGCATTTTTTTTAGCAACATATTTGTAATCGTTAAATCAAAAGGCTAAGTTTATTAAAATATATTTTATTTTGATTCATTTTTAAAAAATATAAAAGAATTTCTTATTTTGACAAAATTTTAAATTATAATAAACTTATTTGAAATCTTGTTGAATTTATGATTCTCTTTTTTTTTTTTTTTTTTTGGAATTTTGGTGTAGTGCCCCAAAATCGGGTCTACCCTACACGACATCGACCCATCCCCGAGACCATCTTATGGGCTCAAAAAAACCTAATTAATACAATTAATCTGGGCAATTACAAAGTAATCATCAGAGATCATAAGCTAAAGAAGCATTGAATAAAAATTTCCATATAACAAAAAGACACCTTTATAATAACTCCAAAAGATATGATATCTGTGTGTACATAAGACAACTAAGATCTCACCATCACTGTCTCTCACATGAACATTCATATACAAAGGTAATAATCTAAAGGTAGCTCTCAAGTTTATAAGTCCAAAAAGAATATTAACAACCCATTTACAATTCCCCAAAACAAAATACAACATCACAAGGAGAATCCTACTATGTGTGGTAGTAATCCTCTGGCTTGCACTCAAGCTCACCCTCAATATCTCCCCCAATGCGTAGCTCACCAGGAGGATCTGAAGTCAAATACAGTAAAACAAAGCACACGTGAGATGAGAGTCCTAGTAAGCAGCATGTAGAACCCTGGATTTTCCTAAAATAAAATAAATCAATAAATAAATAATTAATAAAAAAAACTAGAGAGATTTAGAAGTGAAGATAAATTAGAATGAAAAATAGGAACCAAGTATAGGAAATCAAATTTATATTATAAAGGAGAACTTGAAGAACTAATAATTAATTAAGTTTTAAAATGCCAAATTATGAAGAGAAATAATAGGAATAATAATATAATAAAATAAATTAAATAAAACTAAACATATTGAGAAGTTAAGATTTGATTTAGGTATTGGAGGATTAACACTATAATCAAAAGGATATATTAGTAATTAAATAACTAGATAATAATTTTGAGTAATTAGGAATTTAAAAAGTAACTTCAATTAATTAGAAAAGAGGAGGATGATTTAGATAAATTGGGAGAGTAAATTAAATATGAATGTTGGGGAATATAGGTATTAATCTAAGTGTATTTTATGGTTAAGAATGATATGAGGAATAAAGATGAGGATTTTTGGAAAAGATCCAATGGTTTAGACATGGAATTATAAGAGAAGGGTATTTTGGTCATTTCCAATTAGTCAAATTCATGCAAGGAATAAAATAATTAATTATTAAGTTAATAAACTAAACTAGATCAAATTTAGTTTAGTTAAATTTAAAATAAATAATTTAAGATTTAAAAGAAAGAAATAAGGACTTAATGGTAATTATACTATTTAGGGTCCTTAATTTTAGTGATATAGTAGGATATTAAATGTTTAGTTATAATTTAAATTTTAGGATAAGAATTAGCACAAAATTTTATTTAGAAAATTCTTAAAAAGAAAAGTTTAAGGGAAGTAATTAGGAAGAGGGGTAAAGGAGGAAAGTGTTTTTAAAATTTAAGTGGGGATGAGCTATTAGGGCTCTTAAGGAGGAGAGCCTACAAAAAGGGGAAGTTTAGGGTTTTCAAATACATCAAAATGAGGGGAAGAAGAGAGGGGAAAATCATGCCCATAACTGAGGAAAAATAGGGGGAGAATATAGAGAAGAAATAGGGGATTTTTGGAAGGAGTGTTGTAGATGGTTGACCAGCAAACTTCGAACGACGATCTACAGAGATCCAGCCGTTGGATCGACCTGAAATTTTTGGGTTATGTTCTTCACTCATATAACTTTAATCTGAACGGTGGAGATTGGAATTGGAGGAGTCTAAGGTGGTGCGATAAATCACAAAAAATCGGTGGACAGACAGAAGTTTTGGAGGAATGAGATCACCTATTGAAGCAAGTGGCAAACCCTTTCGAAACTGGAGAAACTGCATGATTTTCATATGTTTTAGCTTCTTCATCGTGGTTTATTTGGGTTCAGATGTCGTTTTGAAAAGTTGGGAGATTTTAAGTTGGTTTTGGTTTCATATTCTATAAAGGAATCTAGAAAAGTGTTAATTATAAGAGGTTTAATTCAATAGGTTGGACTTAGATCAACTTTTAATTACTGAGATTAGGTTAGGATTATCTTAGAAGTAATTTAGAATGAAAATAAGGAGATTAGAAACAATTTAAAACCATTGAAAATTGTGAAAGTTCGGATATCAGAAGAAAAAAACCCAGAAATAGTGAAATTGGCCAAGCACTCAAGTGATCGCTCGAGCGCCAATACAGGCGCCCTGCCTGTGTATTTTTTAACAGAACTTAAACAGAAACCAATTCTCCAACGCCCAAGTGACCGCTCGAGCGGCTAAGTAAAAATTTACATAGGAACGGATGCCCAACAGGCCACTCGAGCGCCCATTCGAGCGCCCTCTGTCAAAATTCTCAGATTTTAGGATTCTGTCCCCAAATCAAATTTTAATGATTTTTCTTGGAATTTTAAAGTTGTAACACCTGTAATTAGGATAATTTGAGATGTAGGAAGTGGCGGAATTAAATTTGGACAAAAGAATAATTATTTGGAATGATGAATGCAATCTAGAACCAAAATAGTCTAGTTAGGTGGAATGTGTGGACTTAGCTTAATTTTATTTGGAATTTAGGAATGAAACCTTGTCTAACATATCCTTATAGACCTAAATTAACCTCTGGGAGGAATCAATAACATTGTTCATAAGTTTTGGAGTTTTAAGGCATTAATGAGATAATTGGGACATTAATGAATGAATTATTAGGATAAGTTGTGACCAAGGTGTAGAATTGAGTAAAACTTATAAGAGTGAATTACTAACTTGTCTATTGATTAAAGAATGATGATTTAAGGATGCCTACATTGACAAAACACATTCTGAACCTTTCATTAAGGAATTGTACATGTTTTGGTACTTGTTTTAAAGACCTTGAACTCTGTTTAAAACTTGATTTTGGTTATTTTAAATATCTGTTGGTTTGCAACCAAGATTTTGGTGATGATTGTGGACACATTATTTGACACGTAGATGTCTGTCTCCTCGTATGGGGGTTTGTTATTGACATGTATATGTCTCCTCATATTTGGGGGGGGGGGGGGGTTTGTTGTTGACATGTTTATGTTTCCTCGTATGGGGGTTGTTACTCGACATGTATATATCTCCTCGTATGGGGGTTTGTTATTGACATGTTTATATCTCCTTGTATGGGGGTTTGTTATTGATTTATGCATTATTAAGTTATTAAATGTTTTTGATTGTGAGTTATGTCTAGCAGGCTTAGTTCTTACATGGATCCATAGAGAAGCTAGTAAATGAAATTCTTTTCTGGAGTTCTTATTCTGTGTCATAGGCATTCCATTGTCTCGAGGATGGTACTGCTCCTATATTGGTCGGTCGATACGTTACTCACTCCTGTATTGGTTGAGTACTTCCGTTGGGTGTCGAATAGCTTGTTCGGTATCGGCTAGTCCACCTGTAAATTGGTTAGGTAGCATATTGGCACATGTCTGTAAAAACTCCGTTTACAAATTTTATTAGTCTTGTGATGTCATAGACGTGGGTTGTTGTTTGCCGTGATTTTATATACTATCATTTCTATACTGTTGATTTGGTTTAATCGCACACCTCATGACATATTTTATAAAATTATAGACTGTTTTAATACATGCACATTATTACTTGCTGAGATTTTTATCTCACTCTAGTTTTCCCCATTTTTTTCAGGTATTCTTGAAGAGGTCAACGAGCATTGGGATATTATGTAATGGGAAGTCAATAGATGTAGACTAGTTTCATAAGCTAAGGAAATTGTAAAGGTTAAAGATTAATTGTTAGTGAATATTATTTCATGTTTCCGCATATTACTCTGTTAATAAAAGGAATAAAAAGTTTTAAATTATTCTGGATTTTAGATGCTTTTGCCCTCATTCACTAACACCTAGGGTTTGGGATATTTATCCAGATCTGGGACATTACACAGCAAATATGCATATATAGAAATAGTTTACGCAGTTTTATAATATCATGATAATATTCACAAATATAAAGTATAGATCTCAAGTCAAAGTAGCTCAATCAGATAACAGAGGAAATCAGTTCAATAAAAGCAATCAAATACTACAAGCATGTCTTGTTAGGACTCATGGATTAGCGTATCTCTAAATTAGATTAATGACCACTGTCTATTTGCCACCTACACGACTTACAGAGAGAAGCCTAACTAGGGACATCTCAGCAAGCGGAGCACCCATGTATGGGCTGGCAAGTGACAACCGAACCAATAATCAAGGCCAAGTGGAATACCCCATCCACTATTGAACCAAATCATATGAATCACAAGAACTCCCACCGATACCCCACGGTGGGTGGTTGCTGTAGTACCTCTATGCCCCAAGAGGGCCTCACTAATACCCCACAGTGGAAAGCTATATGGACAAGGCCATTAAGGCTAAGAAGCCAACACTAACACACTGACTAGACTCACTGTGAATCCACACTAAGAACAATATCCAATTAGACGATGCACAACTCAAAACCAAACCGTTCAAATCAGTGAGTAAAACCATTGCTCAAACCAGGGCCAAGTGGAATTTTCCATCCACCGCCAAATTGTAAAACCTTGAAATTTTAAAAAATAAATAAATAAAATAAGAAAATAAATAATATTTCAATTTAATTAAGATTCTAAAATTTAATGTGATTTTTTTAAGATCTATTATTGGGTTATATAGATGATCACGTGGAAGGAGGATATCCAAAAGATAAAGCAGATTTGACCGTTGGATTGTGAAGAATCAAGGTAAGTGTGGATTAAAGGTTGTTTTTAAATCTGATTGGCGGATAAGTATAGAACTTGATAGTGGTTGTTGTTTTTAAATCTGATTGGCGGATAAGTATAGAACTTGATAAGTATAGAACTTGATAGTGGTTGTTGTTTTTAAATCTGATTAGCAGATGAGTATAGAACTTGATAGTGGTGTGATGCGTAGGATCATGGAGTATAAAAGAAATAGGGTTTATACCTAGAGGATATACGTTTAGTATTTTGTTGGGTATTCACTCGTTTGTGTATTGCGGTTGAAGTAGGCGAACGACTGTAGAGAATGAAACCAAGGAAGAAGAAGAGAAGAAGAAGGAGGGAGAGAGACTTGAGTTTCTCATCGTCCCAAGACTAATCTACATTTGAGAAGAGAGTAGCGGTTGGTGTTAGAGGAGGAAGAAGAAGGACGTACGAAACAGGTAGGTAGCACACCCGATTTGTCGTTTGATTGTTGTTTTCTATGTTGTTTGATCACAATGCATGATTTATCATTGTATACATGTATGTATTGTTAGATTTTAGTAGAATATATGTGTAAGAATTGCTTAGATCAAAGTAAAATTCAGTTTGCATTCTCGGTTTGCCGCAGACGTTAGGGTGCTGAGCACGATCGCCTAGGCGATCGTGGGTGCCAGTTCATCATATTTAACATTATGTTAAGCCACTCACCCATCGCCTAGGCGATGGGTAGGCGATCAAAAATTTATACGGGCGCCTAGTGAGACTTCCTAGGCGATCCCTGAGTGCCCATTGAAACAGAAAATTGACGAATTTTGAACTGCCGCTCAGACAGCCCGCCTAGATGACCAGAGCTGGGCAACCTTAATAGAAAATTGTGATTTTTCAAATTTTGATTTTTAATTAAAAATAAAATGGTTTTAAATGGAGTTTATCAATTAAATTAGATGATTTTAATTAATTACCCAAATAACCTGTTTGCCACATAAACAAATTGAAGATTTATTTTAGGTTTGACAGTCGACTAACTTAAAAATAAACAAAAATTATGGATTTTTAACTTCAAACTTATTGACTGAGACTTTCACTTAGAAAAATATATTTAAATCATAATGAATTCTGAACTTCACTAGAAAAATCTCACACCAGAAATGTAGTGCCCCGAACTCGGGTCAATGCAAAACCGGCATCCGAACCCAAATCCAAGTGCTACTGGGCCCATACAAATATAACATCAACAATTAACCAGATCGAAAATAAAATGAATAATCCATTTTATTACTATCAGAGTGCGGAAGAATAATGTGCGGAAGTGTAAACCTAACATCACCATAAATATCAAATAAAAAGAATGACCATCATATCCAAATAAATCAAGTCTGGTAAATCAAAGGGTGCTAAAAACTCTCAATCTCTCTGTCTCTAGATACATCAAAGCCAAATAAATAAAATAAACTATCAAAAAGTTCATAAATCATCTCTCTTCAACGTCAGCTCAACTCCAGATAATAGTAATCCTCTGGCAAAAAGTCAGCAAAATCTCTCTGGAAATCACCACTAAGATCCCCCTCTTGCGTATCAGCTGAAAACAAAATAAAAGATAGGGTGAGATACAAATATCTTAGTAGGTAACACATGCATGCTAGAAACAATTTATATAATCAAGTATTCATTTATGCATGATTAATCAGGCACGGATAGGTAGGCTCGATTAAATAGTCATAGAAACATGAAACACAAAACTTCATTTAAACATTTCTAAGAATCAAGAATAGTAGAAATAATAATATGAACCAAGATTCAGAATTTTGCAGCATAATCCAAAACAATACCGACAACTCAGTATCTAATATCACTGGGTGTGAGACATGGAAAATCAATTTAATGACTTCCCGATCAGCACATGGGATTGGTTAAAAACAAAGAGTCGCCACCATTCTGTTTAGGTGTGAATGGACACCAAAATATCAAATAAGCACAAAAGGCAAATTTAGAGTAAAAATAACCCTATTAAAAAAACAACCAGAGATGGGTAAGGGGATTAGGTTATGAACAGGGGAAGGTGTTAGGAACCCCTATTCATCCACACAAGGTGGTTGCTAGGTATTGTTCATGTTTTTCAAAGGAAAAAGGGCTTGCTACAAAAATCATGAAAAATCATAAAAAAGACAAAAGTGTATGGTTTTTTCATACGAATAGCCTGATTGATTCAGAACTTTCAAATATAATCATATCATTCCTAGGGTTTCATGATTAAAATAAAATTGAGATAAAATCAAATAAAACCAAAATAAAGTGAAAACTTCAAAAATCTGGCTTCAAGTTAAATTCTAGAAATCTAAAAAAAATATGATTTTATAAATATTGCAGAATTGAACTTGAACAATCCAGGATACAGGTATAGCCTAAATTTCATATTAGATTAAGAAATCAAAACAAAAAATACCCACGTTGATGAAGAACATCAAAAGGGGAGAACTTAGACCGTAGGGTCTTCTCTCAAAAATGAAAAATGACTCAAAAACCTTATCATGAAACTCTAGAAGTTAATTTCAGGCTTCTGAATCCAGATCTATCATATAGATCATGATAGATCCATGATCTTAGCCTAAAATCACAAAAATCATGAAAACAATGTTGTAGGTGCAAAAGTGGTGAAAATCCAAATTCTAGAAAAAAAATGGGGATCTCATGCTATAAACATCATGGATTCATATGATTCATTCAGATTCAATCACAAAATCATTAAAACATTAGCAGGATATCCAAAGCAGCCATATTTCACAGATTAGAGCACATGGGGGTCTACCCTACGGATCCACCTGTTCTCTTTTCCCCTAGCTTCCTCTTCACGTTTTACGGCTAGAGAGGATTCTTGAGGTACTTAGAGACAGGTTTGGTGATACAAACACAATCAAAGGCCTTATTCTATAAAAAAGGAGAAAAACTGATATGGGGTTCTATTCTAGGGATCCACCTGTTCCCTTTTCCCCTAGCGCTCTCTTCACGTTTTACGGCTAGAGAGTATTCTTGAGGTACTTGGAGGCAGGTTTAGGAATACAATTATAAACCAGGCCTTATTCTACAGCAATAGAAAAGATCCTATTACTTCTAGAATTGAAGACAGAAAATAAAAGGAAAAAGGGACTTACCTGGATTGAGCAAGCAGAGCAGCAGGGATTCCTCCCTTCACTTGGAGCTTCTTAGACTTCAAATTGGCCCTTTGCTTAAGGATCTCACCTCTATTTATAGGCACACCCAGGGGTAAGGCTGGTCCAAAGGGATATACCATGATCCACCAAATTGGATTGAAAAGTGGGGATAATGCCCATCCATGGCCAACAAGGATAATTCGAATAAATAAAAGAGGTAATTCACTCATTTAGAGAGATATTGGAGTGAAGATAAGGCTCAGAAATCGAGCAAGGATAAAATTCGCACAAAACCCCCGCATCCGTAAATATATTGCTTATCCGTATTTTAATTACGGGCACTGCATGTCCGTATACAAAATTCAGGCGTAACCAGCCTGCAGGTACAATATGGGCACTACTTAAATGATGGAATTTCATGCATTTTTGACTTGTTTTAAATCCAATTAATACTTTCAATTATTTTCTCATTTTGTAGTGCAATTTGGAGTGTCTACAACTGCCCCTTCTTTGCTGGTAATTGGAACCAATGACTAGCAGAGAGCAAAAAGACCCACAAATTGCAATTTTTGAGATTTTGTTTGACTAATTGCATTTTGAAAGGATTAAAGGATTAAAAGGATGATTTTGGAAAAATAATTTGTGTGGAAGATTTGCTGAAAAGTCCCTAACCTTAAGGGTAAATCCTCCTCTCTAGTCTCACTGAGCACTCGTGGCTATGAAGTGAGATTTGAGACAAAATTTTTAAACAAAAGTGGGTAAGGTGGTAATCCTAGCAATTTACAACTAATATAAACATTAATCTCCTGAAAAGTATAAAGAAAATAATGAAAAATGCAATTTTCTGCTTTGCCCGTATTTGCATTGCAAGCAGGTCATGCCCGCAATTTTAATACAGGCGCAATTGACCGCATTACCTTTGCGGGCTTGTGGTGCCCATGCTCCTTTTACGGGTTTTAGGGTCCTTCTTAATCGCGATCACGAACTCCTTTCTCATTTCTGCTCGCACTTCAGCCCTAATTCCTCTGTGACTGTAAACCTCATTACGGTTTTCCATCTTCTCCATTGACCGCACCTGTCTTCTCCGGCGACCATTGTTCTTCTCCGGTTTCTTGGCTTGGACCCCAATCCTACAGGTAAAAGAGAAATAAATATTTTTTTTTCTCTCTTCTTCTTTTTTCTTTTCTTTCCCTCTTTTTTTTTCTTTCTTTTTTTTTTTTTGAAATAAATTGAAATACTCCCCTTTTCTGTAGCTTTGGTTGCTTGATCACCTAAGTCAGGTTGAAGAGATAACTCGCCGTTTCTTTCCAAGATTGAAAGTTCCTGTTTTGATGAGCAACAGGGGGTGCCCTAACATCCAAGGTGGCAAGCAAGGTTGGTTCACTTTCTTGGATACTCTCCAGGATGATCAGGTGAGATGGCCTGGCACTTATCAACCCAATCCAGAGACAGTGATCAGCTTCAGAGATAGGAACTTTCTGGTCCTAGCAGGCTTGAAATCTGCTGTTCTCTATCTTCCTTTGAGGGTTCTTCGGCAGTTTGGAGCGACCCAGGGGATCACGATCCCAACTGAATATGAGAGCTTCCTAGGGCCACTTACACCAGCCACCATGGGGCTAAATGCTCGATTAATGAATGAGTGGTCCTATGTTCGCTTTCTGCTGGGTCCAGTCTTTTCTGAGTCCCATGTGAAGGACTATCATTTCTGGATCAAAGAGCAGGTGCAGAGTCATGCCCCAGTACCGAAGGATCCTCCTGCAGTTCTTCCCCCTACTTATGAAGACATCTTGGAGTCTAAAAGGGCAACCCAAGAGCGGCTTCAACAAATATGGGTACGAGAGGCTCAAGAACTCAGGATAAAAGGTATTGATCTGGAGAGGCAACTTGAAGAGCAGGTGTCTTGCCGAATTGCTATGGAGAAGAAACTTGAGGAACAAAGACAGGCTTGTCGCTTTGAAGTCCAAGCGATGCGGAAGAAATATTAGGATTTCCTGACTGACCTTAGGGCGTTGAAGATCAAGCAATCACTTTCAGATGAGGTCATCTCCTTTTTGAGCAATCTTAATGCAGAGGGAGCTTCTGGAATCATTGCAACTCAGGCGGCTCGGATTAGGGAGCTTGAGGAGCAGTTAGGGGATAGGGATTAGATTCTTTTTTCTCTTTTTCTCTTTCTTTTCTTCTCTTTTTTTTCATACCTTTATACAAAAGCAAACTCCAATAGTGGGAAGACAATATATTTAATTCAAAAATAGGTTTTATATTATTGGCCTCAAAATTCTCAGATGCTTGTAAAAACAGAAGTTTTATGAAAAGTATTTGATTTCTCATCACTGGCCAAAGTATAGTTTTTTTTTTGAAAGCTGATAATCACATATAATTAAAGGAATTAAAATCAGGTTGAATAATGAAAAGGTAATCCAAGCAATAGGGAGAGACCAAATCTGTCTATCCTGTAACCTTTAGAATCATCCCCAAATGGCTTTTCCTCCATGACTGACCCTGCTAATATGCTCAGTTTCTAGTGCTCATGCTGACTTCAAACTTGGACCTCATGATCAACTCAACCTTTGATTCTTATTTTTTCTTTCTATTTTTTATTGTGCCCATATTGCCCCTAGCGCCAATTACGGTTTTCACTAGGGCCGGCTTCTGCATTCCGTCATCACCAATCTTACTCTAATAGTTGAATGAATATACTAAAATCACCGAGGGCTTAAGAATAGGACGAAACAAAGGCTAAGCTCGGTTTATGAAAGAAAAGGTATTAAAGGCTCAAAATTTTCTAAGTGTGAAAATAGGTCAACCAGACTTACAGTCATGATGAATTTGACCCTATTCCCAAAATGTATTCTTTTCTTTCCTTTTTGTACTTGGCTTTCATTTGCCCCTATTTTTTATTTTCTTTTTTTTCTCTTTTTTCCCCTATTGGCTTTGCCCCTATTGGCCTTGCCCCAGTTTGTTCTGCCCCAGCATAAGACTGTAAGTCTAGTTTAGGTTTATCAAAAAAAAAAAAAAAAAAAAAAACGAACAGGCTCGAATTGGCTTGACTAGGGATGAAAATTTTGGGAAATATAGAAATATGGCCTCAGATCATTTCCTAGTAATATTCATTCAAGGAAAATATCTCTTTACTGCATCAGAGTTAATTGACTCAGGAAAATCTTTCCCATCCATTTCTGTTAAGATGAGAGCACCCCCTGATAGGACCTTCTTGACAACATAAGGCCCCTCCCAATTTGGTTTGAATTTTCCTCGAGGGTCTTCCAAAAAGGGTAAAATTTTCTTCAATACTAAGTTTCCTTCTTGGAAAGTTCTGGGTTTCACTTTCTTATTGTAAGCCATGGCCATTCTCTTCTGATACAATTGGCCATGACAAAGCGCTTTCAACCGCTTTTCCTCTATCAAGTTGAGTTGATCATGTCTTGATTGTATCCATTCAGCTTCTTCTAATTCAGCTTCCATTAGCACTCTTAATGAAGGGATTTCTACTTCCACAGGTAAAACTGCTTCCATTCCATAAACTAGGGAGTACGGGTTTGCCCTAGTAGAAGTCCGGATCGAGGTTCTGTAGGCGTGTAGAGCAAGTGGCAACATTTCATGCCAATCTTTGAAACTCACTACCATCTTTTGAATGATCTTCTTTATATTCTTATTTGTTGCTTCCACTGCCCCATTCATCTTTGGTCTGTAAGGAGCTGACTTGTGGTGGATAATCTGAAACTGCTCACACATCTTCCTCATATCTTTGTTCTTAATGTTTGAAGCATTGTCTGATACTATGGCACTTGGCAAACCATAGCGACAAATGATGTTGTGCTTCAGAAACTTAAGAACGTGGCTACTTGTGATGTTTGCATATGAGGCTGCTTCTACCCACTTAGTGAAATAATCGATTGCTACAAGTATACACCTGTGTCCATTCGATGCCTTTGGAGAGATCATTCCAATGACGTCTATGCCCCACATGGAGAAGGGCCATGGAGATGTCATGTTGTGCAATTCACTTGGGGGTGCATTCTTGTTATCAGCATACACTTGGCATAAATGACACCTTTTGACATATATATAGCAATCGTGCTCCATTATCGACCAGTAATATCCCAATCGGCTTGATCAAAACTGCTCCTATTCCATTTCCATTCATGTTGGCGGCCCCATCAAAGAACATTTGCCAAGAGCTTTCACCTTCTTCTTCGTCAGTAAACAGGATTGCCTCATCAGGAAAGTTTGTCTTAAGAGGTTGATATTCTGGTAGAGGATGTACAGCTAGGTGATCAGCAATGGCTTGACCCTTAATTGCCTTCTGAATGATGTATGTGAGGTCAAATTCAGAGAGTAATAACTGCCACTTTGCCGTTCTGCCTGTTAAGGCTGGTTTCTTAAACAGATACTTTAAAGGGTCCATTCGGGATATCAGTAATGTGGAGTGACTAAGGAAATAATGCCTCAGTCTCTGAGTTGCCCACACTAAGACACAACAGGTCTTTTCCAAAGGGGAATACTTTGCTTCATATTCCGTGAACTTTTTACTTAGATAGTAAATCGCTTTTTCCTTTCTGCCTGTGTCGTCATGCTGTCCCAAGATACACCCCATTGATGTCTCCAAAATTAACAAGTATAAAATCAATGGTCTTCCTGGAGTTGGTGGCACTAGCACAGGTGGGTTTAATAAATATTCATTTATTGTGTCAAAGGCTTCTTGGCAATCGTCATTCCAGACCGTCGAGTTATTCTTTCTCAGAAGCTTGAAGATTGGTTCACAGATAGCAGTGAGCTGTGCTATGAACCGGCTTATGTACTGAATCCTTCCCAGAAAACCACGAACCTCCTTCTCCGTTCTAGGTGATGGCATTTCAATGATTGCTTTGGCTTTAGTTGAGTCGATCTCAATTCCCTTTCTACTTACAATAAATCCTAACAATTTTCCTGATGTAGCCCCAAAGACACATTTTGCAGGGTTAAGTCTTAGATTGTATTTCCTGAGTCGGTCAAACACCTTCTTCAAATTGATCAAGTGGTCTTCTTCTTCACATGATTTGGCTATCATGTTGTAACGCCCCGGATCCGTGTTCTTCATTAAAGATATAACACGTCTCCTAGGGGTTAGTTAAGGATCTCAATGATGGTGATCGCTGGATAATCACCCGCCTTTATATCATGTCAGAGTGCACAATTCAACATTTCTATCCAGGCAAGTTATGAAATCATCAAGTGGTCCCAAGTTTACTATCTTATTACAATCCTCAAAATTCAACTTAACAGTTTAAGACTGAGTAACCTGCTGGACTAAGGTCGGTAGTAATAATCCTCCTCCCTATATGTATCAGCCGGATCTACCCCTGTAGGCACCTCACCACGAGTATCTGAAAAACAAGTAACAACGAGGGAATGAGATACGAATATCCCAGCGAGTGACACATGCATGCATAAAATAGTTAACACAGTTATAAGGCATGCTTCGACAAATAACCAATGATAATAATCGCGTAAATTTCGATAACAACTCAAACCAGGTCAATTCCATGCATATGGTTACATTGATTAATTTACATGCCAAGTAGACACTCCACACCTCCATGTACACAGTTCCCGGCCTACTCAGGGTATCGGAAACTCTGAAATGACGGCCTACTCAGGGTATCGTCATCCAATGCCGGCCTACTCCGGGTATCGGCACTGACAACCAGGCCTACTCAGGGTATCTGGCTGCTCTACACTGGTCGTGGCAACACACGTGGCCATGCAATTACACCAACCAACACATACCATCACATTACTAAGCTTAACAAGGATCCATGGGAAGCTAAACCCAAACCGATAATTAACTGTTTAAAACTCTGCATTAGAACATCAACTCACACAAGTGTTCCAACCAGAACATCAACTCACACAAGTGTTCCAACCAGAACAGAAATTCACACAAGTGTTCCAACCAGAACACAAACTCACACGAGTAATCAAATAAACAATAATTACAACCTCATTCAAACTTTCCATCAAACAGGGTTCGATAAACCAAATAAGGTACCAAGCAATGCATGTTTCAAGAGGACTAGAATAAAGCACTAATATGTGAACATCCCGAACATCCTCGAAATATTTCTCCACACCTACTTCATAAGCTTGTACTAAAACTAGTACCTATCTACATTGTTCTTCCCGGTAATATTTATTTCCTCTAATGGCGAATTCTATTTGTTGGTCGAATGGTTGAAGAACCCCTATTGTCCAGAGCACCCTTGGCTCTTCCGAAATTTAGGATTCTGTATGAAAAACCACTGGGCGCTCACTTCCCGAGGTGGGCGCCAGGTGGGCGCCAGGTGGGCGGTAGGTCCCCTTGATAAATCTTAGCTTGCGCTCACCCGTGGATGAGTAGGCGCTAGCTAAGCGCCAGACGGGCGGGAGAAAAGCGCGAGATAAGCGCGAGAATTGGAGGTAGGCGCCAGCTAGGCGCGAGGTGGGCGCTGGCTAGGCGCCAGGTCTGTTTTTCTTAGCGCTCACCTCCTAGGTGGGCGCTAGGTAGGCGATAGCTAGGCGGTAACCCAGTTCAATTTCCAGGTCTCTGTTAATGCCGGAAATCCAACTCTGGCTGTAATTTTTCACTCTGTGACCACTTATATGGCCTCCTAGTAGTCCCAGGATACATCCAAACCAATTTTGGATTTAATCTAAATGACTTCCTAGTTATCCCCAATTCCACTGTGCAAAACCAAAACCCTCCGTAACTAAAACCCTTCGTAACTGTGTTTCCCAGAAAACCCAACATTCATGCAATTTAATACCATGATATCATTCAATGCATATACAAATAAATCCGAAAACCTCGGTGCTAAAACAATGCCACTCACTCGTGTGCGCGATAATCCCAGAATGGTAGTCGTCCTCGAAATCGGCCGATCGCGATCCCGAATGCGCGAAGACGAAATGGTAGCCTAAATGTTAGTCGAACTGTTCGCTGTTCTGGAGAGAGAAAACCCGCTTTTATCCCACTCGAATGAGCTTCTAGTAGTTCCTCAGACTCTTTCTCTTCCTGAGAATAACCCCAATCGCCATTTCCGCCGCAGTCGCCACAGCTCTAACTCCAATGAAGATTTCCTCCGTAACTTACGCGTATCCCTACAACCCAAACCCTACTTTCCCCCTTCGGAAATTTTTACCCATTTTTACCCTACGAGAAATACGCCGTTGGATGCATATCCTTCTTTTCTCTTATCCGATGCGCGCTCGCCCACCAAAACCTCACATGCCCGCGGCATCGACATCTTAATTAAATAAATAAATACGTAGACACCATACAATAAAAATCATACGATAAATATAAATATTCTTCCGAAAATTTGGCTATATAACGCCTGTACATACGAGCATGGGCTAAGCCCTCAAACCACACTAAACACCTGATAAACACAGTTTTATGTATATCAACAGAATGAATAAACCGTAGATAACCCCACAAAATAATCAGGGTCTTACATCCTCCCCTCCTACAAAAATTTCGCCCTCGAAATTTATTTCAAGAAGGAACAATTAAGTCCGGATACTTCTTCTTCATCTCTTCCTCGCTTTCCCAAGTGCATTCCTCAGTGGAATGGTTTTGCCACAACACTTTCACTAAAGGTATAATCTTGGTGCGAAGGATCTGCTCACGTCGATCCAAAATCTGCACTGGCTTTTCTTCATACGACAAATCCTCCCGAATCGCTAAAGGCTCGGAATCTATCACATGACTAGGATCAGATATGTACTTTCGTAGCATGGAAATGTGAAACACGTCATGCACCCCTTCCAAGTGGCCCGGTAAAGCCAACCGATATGCTGCTGGGTTAATTTCCTTCACTATCTCATATGGACCAATAAACCGGGGTGATAGTTTTCCTTTCTTCCCAAATCTCCTAATTCCCTTGGATGGTGAAACTTTTAAAAAGACCATATCTCCCACTTCGAACCTCAATTCTCGGCGTCTAGTATCTGCATAACTTTTCTGACGGCTTTGTGCAGTTAATATCCGCTGTCTGATGAGTTTTACTTTTTCCATACTGTCTTGAATGATTTCTGGCCCAAAATACTGTTTCTCCCCAATCTCAACCCAACATACTGGTGATCTGCATGTTCTACCATACAAAGCCTCATACGGTGCCATCTGGATGCTAGCTTGATAGCTATTATTGTAGGCGAATTCCACCAGATGCAAATACTTACTCCAGCCGCCACCCCAATCCAAAACACAACACCTCAGCATATCTTCTAAAGTCTGGATAGTCCTTTCGGACTGTCCATCGGTCTGTGGGTGGAAACTAGTACTGAAACTCAGCTGGGTACCCATGGCCTCTTGGAAGCATTGCCAAAAGTGAGATGTGAACCGGGAATCCCTATCTGACACAATAGACACTGGGACCCCATGTAACCTGACTACCTCCCGTGTATATAATTCAACCAACGATGCTAGATTTTGAGTAGTCGAATAAGGCAAGAAATGAGCGGATTTGGTCAACCTATCGACAATTACCCATATGCCATTGTGATTCTTAGCTGTAGGTGGTAACCCATTCACAAAGTCCATTGTGACATGTTCCCATTTCCACTCAGGCACCGGTAGTGGTCTCATCAATCCTGGAGGCCTACGATGTTCTGCTTTTACTTGCTGACATATGAGACACTTAGCTACAAACCCCGCAATGTCTTTCTTCATACCCGACCACCAGTATACCCCCTTCAAATTCCGATACATCTTGGTGCCCCCCGGGTGAACTGCATATTTAGACCTGTGACTCTCATTAAGTATCACTCCTTTGATCTCCTCGTCATTTGGAACACACATACGACCCTTAAACTTTAGCAGTCCATCCCTGATCTCAAAGTCTCTAGCTGCTTCATCCCCCTTGGATACTAACTCTCGGGTACGTGTCAACTCCACATCAGTCAACTGCCTATCACGAATCTGCTGTATTAACTCAGGCTCCACCTGAACTCGTGACAAGATCAGCCCATGACCGTGGGTGCTGAACTCTCCTGGCCAGTCTACCACTGTATCAACTAGAGTGCACTGACTAACCATAAAGCTAGCTAATGTGGCCACCTCCTCTTGGGAAACGCTCCTACGGCTCAAAGCATCTGCCACTACATTAGCTTTACCAGGATGGTAATGAAGGGTAAAATCATAGTCCTTTAGGAGGTCCATCCATCTCCTCTGCCTCATATTCAACTCCCTCTGAGAAAATATATACCTCAAGCTTTTGTGGTCTGAGAATATCTCAAATGAAGCCCCCATCAGATAATGCCTCCATAACTTGAGTGCAAACACGATCGCTGCCAATTCCAGATCATGGGTAGGATAATTCTTCTCATGAGAACGTAGTAACCTCGAAGCATACGCTACTACTCGCCTTTGCTGCATCAAAACACAGCCCAGCCCCACTCGTGAAGCATCACAATATATAGAAAATCCTTCGCTCACTGATGGAACAATCAGAACTGGAGCTGTAGACAGTTTACTCTTTAATTCCTGAAAACTGGTCTCACACTTCTCACTCCATTCAAACTTCACTGCCTTTTTAGTGAGATTGGATAAAGGTGATGCCACTCGTGAGAAATTTCCTATGAATCTCCTGTAATACCCAGCCATCCCCAAGAAACTCCGAATCTCTGTCACAGATGAAGGTCTAGGCCACTCTGCAACGGCCTGCACTTTAGCTGGATCTACTGCTATACCATTCCCCGAAATCACATGCCCTAAGAAGCTCACCTCCCTCAACCAGAACTGACATTTACTGAATTTTGCATACAGTCGGTGCTCTCTCAACGTCTGTAGCACTGCCCTGAGGTGCTGCATGTGATCCTCTCTACTCTGGGAATACACCAAAATATCGTCGATAAACACGACCACAAAACTGTCTAGGTAAGGGTGAAATACACGATTCATAAGATTCATGAAGACAGCCGGGGCATTAGTCAGCCCAAATGGCATAACCAAAAACTCATAATGCCCATATCGGGTGCGGAAGGCCGTCTTATCTATATCATCCGGCGCTACTCTCAGCTGATGGTAACCCGATCTGAGGTCAATCTTAGAGAACCATGACGCTCCCCTCAATTGATCGAACAAATCGTCGATCCGAGGCAAAGGGTACTTATTCTTAATGGTGACCTGATTCAACTGGCGGTAATCTATACACATCCGCATCGACCCGTCCTTCTTTTGAACAAACAGGACCGGTGCACCCCATGGTGACACACTGGGCCTAATGAAGCCCTTTGCTTCCAGTTCCTCTAACTGCTTCTTCATTTCTTGGTTCTCAGGTTGTGACATTCGGTATGGAGGCTTGGACACCGGTGCCGTACCAGGTAAGAGTCGTATACTGAACTCAACCTCTCTAGATGGCGGTAAGCCCGGCAAGTCCTCAGGGAAAAGGTCCTCAAACTCTAATGCCACAGGCACACTAGAGAGACTAGGTGCCCCAGACTCTGCCTCCTCAACTTCAATGGAAGCAACCAAACTGATCCGTGCTCTTAGTCCGTCACATCGGAAACAGTGTATAGGCTGATCGGGTCGACATACCATAACAGTACCCCGATGGCAATCTATATTCACATGATGCCTAAACAGCCAATCAATGCCCAAAATCACATCAAACTCCCCAAAGCTCAACTCCGCTAAGTCCCCTGGCAACTCTAAGGAACCTAGTCGGATCATGCAGTCTCTAAACACAGTCTGTACTCTAGTTGTCTCCCCCAATGGTGTGTGTACAACCAACTCAGACTCAAGTGTGGCAGGAACCAAACCAATACGAAACGCACAAGGTGGAGCAATAAAAGATCTAGAGGCACCCGAATCAAACAAACATATGGCCGATCTACCATGTATAAAAAGAATACCTCCGACAAGCTGGGGTGCGCTCGGCTCCTCCTCTCGAGCCTCCTCTGTAAGTCCCCTCTCTGCCTCCTCCTCATGGGCTGCCACAGCATACACTCTCGTCGGCTGCTGCTGTGGGTGCATAAGTGGTGCATGCGGCCCCTGAGGTGCCTGCCTGCCCTGACGTCCGCCGCTGCTCTGACCCTGAAATCCCGGCGGTGCCGGTAACGCTGGTGCAGGCCTGGGATACTGGAATCGGGGAGCAGTATCTGACCGGTTGTCCCCCGGAACTGTGTTAACGGTCTTGAGCAGTTGGTACGAGGCCGGGTGTGGGCATCCTGCCACGCGGTGACCGTGCTGACCACACCTGAAACAGGTTCCGGGTGGTGCTACACAGGGACCCGGAATATGGAATCTGCCACAGTTAAAACAACCTCCATAACTCCTCCTGTCTCTATCTCCATAAGACCCAGAACCTCCAGTATCAAGCCTCGGCCTTTTGTCCCTGTCAGGCATCCTTCGTGGCTCTGGAACGCTAGGCTGCGCTCTCCCTCTGCTCTGCTCTGGTCCGGAATCGCGGATCTCCCTCTCAACTCGTAGTGCTCTCCCAACTAGGTCAGAATACCTAGTGCACATCAGTACTGAGACCATACGCCTGATATCGGCCCTCAACCCCCTCTCGAAGTGCTGAGTGCGTCTCTGCTCATCGTGGACGATGTGGTGCGCAAATCGAGAAAGTACCGCAAATCGGGACTCATACTGTGCCACGGTCAATGAACCCTGAGAGACGTCCATAAACTCTCTCTCCTTCTGCAGCCTCACCTCAGCTGAGAAATACTGCTCGTAGAAAACCTGCCTAAACTGATCCCATGTCATCTGGATCCCCTCTGCTGTCCGCCTCCTCAAAGACTGCCACCAGTGTTGGGCCTCGCCCTCTAGTGTGAAAGTGGCTAATCGCACCTTCCGGTCCTCTGGGCAGTCCATGGTATCAAACATACGCTCAACCCTGGCCACCCAGCTCTCTGCCTCCAAGGGATCGGGGACTCCATGGAAGGGTGGCGCGGTCAACTTCCGAAACTGATCAATGTCCCTCAAGGACAACTCATCTCCTCTTCGCTGCTGCTCTACATCTGCTCCCTGACCATTCCTGTGGCCGTTCCCATTTCCATTTCCCGTGTGACTCATCCTTTCCTCCCTCTCCAAGGCAAGGAGGTTGGCAAGGGAGCCAACTGCAGCCCAGATATCCTCAACGGCAGGTGCAGCTCCTCGCGGAGGTGCAGGGGGCTGCTCCTGCGGTATATCCTCCTCCTGAGCTCTCGGGGGTCGGCCTCTGCCTCTGCCAGCCATGATTTCCTGAAATCAACAAACACCATATTAGTTAGGAGCTCTCTTCTATACCTCATGGTTCACCCTAGCGTACACACAGTAATTTTCCCCGGGTTTCCTAAGGTCGTACTACCTAGGAATCTCTAATTCCAGCTTTAAGTTCTCTGATACCATCTCTGTAACGCCCCGGATCCGTGTTCTTCATTAAAGATATAACACGTCTCCTAGGGGTTAGTTAAGGATCTCAATGATGGTGATCGCTGGATAATCACCCGCCTTTATATCATGTCAGAGTGCACAATTCAACATTTCTATCCAGGCAAGTTATGAAATCATCAAGTGGTCCCAAGTTTACTATCTTATTACAATCCTCAAAATTCAACTTAACAGTTTAAGACTGAGTAACCTGCTGGACTAAGGTCGGTAGTAATAATCCTCCTCCATATATGTATCAGCCGGATCTACCCCTGTAGGCACCTCACCACGAGTATCTGAAAAACAAGTAACAACGAGGGAATGAGATACGAATATCCCAGCGAGTGACACATGCATGCATAAAATAGTTAACACAGTTATAAGGCATGCTTCGACAAATAACCAATGATAATAATCGCGTAAATTTCGATAACAACTCAAACCAGGTCAATGCCATGCATATGGTTACATTGATTAATTTACATGCCAAGTAGACACTCCACACCTCCATGTACACAGTTCCCGGCCTACTCAGGGTATCGGAAACTCTGAAATGACGGCCTACTCAGGGTATCGTCATCCAATGCCGGCCTACTCCGGGTATCGGCACTGACAACCAGGCCTACTCAGGGTATCTGGCTGCTCTACACTGGTCGTGGCAACACACGTGGCCATGCAATTACACCAACCAACACATACCATCACATTACTAAGCTTAACAAGGATCCATGGGAAGCTAAACCCAAACCGATAATTAACTGTTTAAAACTCTGCATTAGAACATCAACTCACACAAGTGTTCCAACCAGAACATCAACTCACACAAGTGTTCCAACCAGAACAGAAATTCACACAAGTGTTCCAACCAGAACACAAACTCACACGAGTAATCAAATAAACAATAATTACAACCTCATTCAAACTTTCCATCAAACAGGGTTCGATAAACCAAATAAGGTACCAAGCAATGCATGTTTCAAGAGGACTAGAATAAAGCACTAATATGTGAACATCCCGAACATCCTCGAAATATTTCTCCACACCTACTTCATAAGCTTGTACTAAAACTAGTACCTATCTACATTGTTCTTCCCGGTAATATTTATTTCCTCTAATGGCGAATTCTATTTGTTGGTCGAATGGTTGAAGAACCCCTATTGTCCAGAGCACCCTTGGCTCTTCCGAAATTTAGGATTCTGTATGAAAAACCACTGGGCGCTCACTTCCCGAGGTGGGCGCCAGGTGGGCGCCAGGTGGGCGGTAGGTCCCCTTGATAAATCTTAGCTTGCGCTCACCCGTGGATGAGTAGGCGCTAGCTAAGCGCCAGACGGGCGGGAGAAAAGCGCGAGATAAGCGCGAGAATTGGAGGTAGGCGCCAGCTAGGCGCGAGGTGGGCGCTGGCTAGGCGCCAGGTCTGTTTTTCTTAGCGCTCACCTCCTAGGTGGGCGCTAGGTAGGCGATAGCTAGGCGGTAACCCAGTTCAATTTCCAGGTCTCTGTTAATGCCGGAAATCCAACTCTGGCTGTAATTTTTCACTCTGTGACCACTTATATGGCCTCCTAGTAGTCCCAGGATACATCCAAACCAATTTTGGATTTAATCTAAATGACTTCCTAGTTATCCCCAATTCCACTGTGCAAAACCAAAACCCTCCGTAACTAAAACCCTTCGTAACTGTGTTTCCCAGAAAACCCAACATTCATGCAATTTAATACCATGATATCATTCAATGCATATACAAATAAATCCGAAAACCTCGGTGCTAAAACAATGCCACTCACTCGTGTGCGCGATAATCCCAGAATGGTAGTCGTCCTCGAAATCGGCCGATCGCGATCCCGAATGCGCGAAGACGAAATGGTAGCCTAAATGTTAGTCGAACTGTTCGCTGTTCTGGAGAGAGAAAACCCGCTTTTATCCCACTCGAATGAGCTTCTAGTAGTTCCTCAGACTCTTTCTCTTCCTGAGAATAACCCCAATCGCCATTTCCGCCGCAGTCGCCACAGCTCTAACTCCAATGAAGATTTCCTCCGTAACTTACGCGTATCCCTACAACCCAAACCCTACTTTCCCCCTTCGGAAATTTTTACCCATTTTTACCCTACGAGAAATACGCCGTTGGATGCATATCCTTCTTTTCTCTTATCCGATGCGCGCTCGCCCACCAAAACCTCACATGCCCGCGGCATCGACATCTTAATTAAATAAATAAATACGTAGACACCATACAATAAAAATCATACGATAAATATAAATATTCTTCCGAAAATTTGGCTATATAACGCCTGTACATACGAGCATGGGCTAAGCCCTCAAACCACACTAAACACCTGATAAACACAGTTTTATGTATATCAACAGAATGAATAAACCGTAGATAACCCCACAAAATAATCAGGGTCTTACACATGTCATCCACATAGACCTCCATCTCCTTATGGATCATATCATGGAATAAGGCTGTCATGGCCCGTTGGTAGGTTGCCCCAGCGTTCTTAAGCCCAAATGTCATGACAGTGCAGTGGAAGGTACCCCAAGGTGTAATGAAAGCCGTTTTCTCTTGATTTTCCTTAGCCATCTTAATTTGATTGTACCTAGAGAAACCATCCATGAATGAAAACAAGCTATGTACAGCAGTGTTGTCAACCAAGATGTCGATGTGTGGAAGTGGAAAATCGTCCTTTGGGCTTGCCCTATTCAAGTCTCTGTAGTCTATGCACATTCTAACATTTCCATCCTTCTTTGGTACTGGCACTATATTTGCAAGCCATTCAGGGTATGTGGAGATCGTCAAGAATCCTGCTTGGAATTGTTTAACTACTTCATCCTTGACCTTCAAGGTCCATTCAGGTTTCAATCTTCTCAGTTTCTGTTTAACTAGCTTAACATCTGGCAGAATTGGTAGCCTGTGCACAACCATATCAGTGTCTAACCCTGGCATATCCCGATACGACCATGCAAATACATCTTCATAAAAGAAATCACAAATGGTTTCAACCCCCATTAGGTCAAAGTCGAGCTCGAGGTCGAAGTCATACTCAACCTGATCCAATTCCGTTTGCTTATATGGTTCATAAATAGTTTGGACCTTTTTGAAAAATTTAATTTTTCTAGAAAAATGGGAAAATCTTTTTGTGTTTTTTGAGAGCCTTCTAAAAAATCTTTTCCTGAAGACGAAGGCTCATTAAAATCTTCAGGAAAAGGACATTCCACTAATGGAGTTTTTTTTTGGAAGCCATGTCTGTTTGCCAAACAAACGCGGCTTCAAAAATAAAGGGAGTTTCCTCCCAATTGTTCAGAATAAAAGAATTTGGGGCAAGGGTAATAACAGAAGCCTGCTCCCCAAGCTTAGGGTCTGCATCCGAAATCACCAGTACTGGGTGAGTTGCATCGCCTGCTTCTGATGTAGGGCTGGTCCCAGATGGAACTTTTACCGCAGCCCAGTCAATGAAGGGTAGCTCCTCTGCTCATTCTTCTTGGTTGCCTTCAGTCATGGCAAAAAAGGCTCCAATGTCCTTAGAAAAATCCTGCTCCCGTTCTGGCCGCGGTCCAGGCTCACCCAATGCTTGTGGAGGTGAAGGTAGAACATATGGTTGCACGGTTGAGGACTTGGGTTTCTAGAATGAGTTGATGTTATAATATGGAGGTTTGGACTGATCTTGGGGTGGAGACAGTTGAATCATATGAGAAAGCATAGGAAAAGTTTCCCTAATGTGAGGGAATTTCAAGTCTTCCAACTGCTTCTATCTTCTCCAGTTTCTTGGCTTGGATCACAATCCTGCTCTGGGGACCAACTTCTTTGTAAGACCCTTAAATTTTGAAAAAAAAAATTTAAATTAAAATTAAAAATTAATTAATAGGTTTAGGAAAAACTATAGAGAATTAAATTTGAGTCAAACCATTTGGTTTAATGGGTTGGTTCGATTAGTGGGTTAAAGGGGTTTTGGTTCAATGGACCAATGGTTCATGGTTCAAGTTTAAAAAAAAAAACAAAACAAAAGCCAATCTCGTTTTTGTCAATTGGGGGGGTTTTTGTTTGGGTTCGTTAGGGTTAGAAGGAACGAAACAAGGGGGATGAAGGAAGAAGAAGAAGAATAATAAGAAAAAAGGAAGAGAAGAAAGAGGGGAGGGGTTCGTCCATGCTGGTCGTTGTTAAGGGTTTGAGGAAAAACGAAAAGAGGAAGAAATCGTGGAGAGGAAAGAAGAAGAGAAGAGAGGAAGAGAAGAGAGAAGAAGAAAAGAAGGGGGAGTTCGTTGGGGGTTAGCCGCAGAGGAGAAAGAAGAAAAAAGAAAAAGAAAAAGAAGAAGAAGAAAGGAGAACGAGGGAAGCAAGGGGCGTTCGTCAAGGGTTGTCAAAACAGGGGAGAAAACGAGGGTTTTGGGCATGGGATTTTGCGAAACTAGGTAAGTAGCAGTTTTTCTGTTTGATCGATTGATTCTTGGTCTTTGCCTTGCTTTTGATTTATGTTTGATCGATTCATTATTGTTGATTTCAATCGATGATTGTTGAGTTTATATTGGGTCTCCATTTGGTTTCCGTCGTGAGTCTGTCTGCGTCTGACAGCATCTGTCTACGTTGGTATCTTTGGTGAAGACCAAAATACAAACCAACTCTATTGGAACTGTCTATCTGGTTGGGTGTTTGGGGATTGTTTACTTGCTGAAGGTGTTGGTCGTTTGTTGAAATCGTTGGTCTGATAAACCAACTGACTATGTTTTGATTTGAATTATGTTGGAATGAATTCTCAATTAGATGTGTTTGCTGAAGTTAGTTGGGATTAATTTCATATCAGGCTTGGTTTAATTTGACTTGTTTCTGCTGTTCCATTACTTTTCCCCAGTTAGATTATCGTAATTCCTGTTAGTAACTGATGGTGGAGTATTAGTTCCTGTTAGTATCAGGTCTTCTCTTGTATGTCCTCTGAATTTTGATGAATTAATGGAGAAGACTGTTATTAGATGATTGTCGAATATGCTTCAAATCTGTTAGTAATTGGTTGTAAGAAACACCCAAGTTAGTCGCTGTTTGTATAGGAATCGATTAGGAAAATAATTGTTGTTAGGACGGTTACTGATTGGTTAATTAGTTAAACCGAAATTGGTTAACTAGTAATTGTTGTTAGTAATTGCTTTTAGTGTTAGTAATTACTGTTATGAATTGGTAAATCCATGGGTTAATTAGTAATTACTATTAGGAATTAGTAAAGCACTGTTTGGAAGGAATCAAATCACATGTTAAGTGAAATGCTGATAATATATTGACATTATTTTTACCATTGACATCTGTATGCTTTGATACAAATACAATCCAGTTTAATAACAACTATAATACCATGAGCTGCCTCCTTTAATTTTTGAAAGACCACTCAACCACCATCACAAAGTCCACAGGTGGTTGTTCCCTGGAAAGATTGAAAACAGATCCAAATTAACCAAAAGCACAACAATATCAAGCATAGAGATTGATTTGAACACGCAATCAAAAGAAGTATGTGTTAGGAAAGTTTCGAGTTGCATAGGAACAGATTGAAGTTTTAAGGCAGAACCCATTCTGTTGTAAAATTTCGGTGGCTTGCGAGGGCTTGGAAATCTTGCGTGAAAATTCATATGAGTAGACTAAAATTTAGTTTAGGGCGTTGATAGTTGAAAATGAGTGATGGTAGGTGACTTGGACTCCAAATTAGGAAATGAAAAATCACCCAAGTGAAGCCATCAGCGAGTTGATGTTTTCGCGGCGGCTTGTAACCACCTGTAGCAAAACAGCCGTAACTTCCTGTAGGAAACTCCGAATTACAAACCGTTTGTTGCGTTGGGAAATAGACTCGTAGAGATTTCCAATAATGTATGGTACACATCCTAATTCCTTATCTACTAGATCAGGTTTTAGCATTAAAGTAACTAGTTTAAACTAGTTCTGCAGAGTAAACAGTAATTGTAAAATAATTATGGTAAACGGTTGTGTTATATTTTATGCATTTGTTTATGTGCAATAATTCGTCTTAGTGAAAGTTCTTGAGTCTTAATTTGGTTTGGTGACATGATTTGATTTATGAAATTTTAAATTGAAGCTGAGGCTTCCTGTTAATCTGAAAAAGGGCCGAGGGCCTATGGTTTGATGTTCTGTGGACTGGGATGGCAGTTCACCTCGGCTGGGGATCGTGAACTATTCACCCTAGCGGGGGATCGTGAATCTGCATCCACCACAAGTCATGGGTATCTGTGGACTGGGATTGATGTCCACCTCTGTTGGGGATCGTGAACTGGTGTTCACCCTAGCGGGGGATTGTGAACATGCATCCACCACAAATCTGGATATTTGTGGATCGTGGATTGTTGTTCACCCTAATAAGGGGATCGTGAACCATCCACCACAAATATGAGTTATGGGGATCGTGAACGAAGTTCACCACGTGCTTTGGGGCATTGTGGATTATGAACCTAAATTCACCCCAGAAGCTCAGAACTGTGAAATTTTGTTTATCAGTAATTGATTTGTATGAGTTTATTTTATTTGTATAGAATTGTTCTTCGTATGATTTGGGAAGTGGAAGGAAATTCCACTTGGTATAAATAGGTAGCGTTGAGGGGCACTCCGCTTTGCCTTGCTTCATCGGGCAGCGTAGAGAGGCACTCCGTTAACCTGGATTCGTTAGGTCGCGTAGAGGGCACTCCGCTTATTTTGATTTGTCAGGAAGCGTAGAGAAGCACTCCGCTAGACCTTGAATCTTGGTTAGAGGGTAAAGGGTGATTATCTTGTAAATTGGATTGATCTGCTTTTTATTTGTTTAATAGTATGATCCTGAATAGTGAAATATTGATTTAATTAAAAATGAACTGCTTCTTTGTGTTTGAATTATTTTCAGCATGAAATTGATGAGATTTGATCGTGTTATAATCAAGCATGTTATTTATATTTGAAATTGCATAAAACTGCTTCTAGCATGCATAATGCTACTTACTGAGACAATTGTCTCACGCGAGTTTTTGTTTTACCGGTTTTGTTTTCAGATCCGGGAGGTGAGACGCGTAGCAGGGCAGAAGTTGAAGGTTATCCCGAATATAGGCCAGAGGACTATTTCTACCCCGGCTAGACACATAGAAGGCAGATTTTTTATTAGTTGTAGATCTTATTTTGGGTATTGTATATGTTGTAAATGAGAGAGTGAGAGGGTGTGATCTTAGTAAGCTTATTTTGGTGTATATCCGAATGGTTTAGTTTTTTTGAATGGATATATAAACTAAACTGTGTTTATCAGGTGATTTTTGTGGTTTGAGGGCTTAGCCCATACTCGTATGTACAGGCGTTATATAGCCGTTTTCTGAAAAAAAATTGTAGGATGTTATTTGTGTGTCTGGTTAGTTCTGAAGTTAGTTTTTATTACTTTGGGCCCTAAGCTAACGCCCAGGAGCCAATATACACCCGATATGGGTCGACCTGGTTTCGGGGTGTTACATTCTTAACCTTTACCGATTCTATCCTTCCTTGTAGGCTAACCCCCAGACCTTTTCCAGAGTGAAAATTGTACTTTCCCAGCACTTTCTTGACCATTTTCTCAGCACAAGTCAACTTCTCTTCTTTTTCCTGATACCCCCCAGGTATAAAATTGACATTTCAAACTGGAAAGAGTGAAATGCCATCTTGTCTGCAGTCATTTCCATATTTATGTAGGATACATCAGGGGACCACATGAGAGGAACCAAATTTTCAGCTAGGACAGTAATCACCTTTTGCCCTCTAATATATTTGACTCTTTGATGGAGGGTAAATGGTATAACCCTAGCCGTATGAATCCACGGCCTTCCTAGGAGTAGGTTGAAGGCTGCAGGTATATCCATCACTTCAAATATGATGTTAAAAATATACGGTCCAATAGTGACCGGCAGTTCAACCTCCCCTAGGGAGTGTGTTTTAAAGCTATCAAAGGCTCTTATGATTCTCCCATTTTGTTTGATTTTATTTTGCTCTAGACTGAGCTTAACAAATGTAATTAAAGGGCAGACATTCAGAGCCGACCCATTATCAATTAAAACCTGGGCTATCATGCAACCCTTACTGAGCACAGCTATGTGCAAAGGATCAACATGATGGTACCTTGCTGGGCTGATCTCGGTTTCAGAAAAAGTTATAACATTGTGGGATAAAATTTGCCCAACCATCTTACCTAGTTGGTTTGGTTCAATATTTTTAGGCACATGCGCCCCCTGAAGTACTCTCAACAGAGAGTCCCTATGTTTTTCAGAATTTAACAATAATCCCAGAATTGAGATCTGAGCAGGGACTTTGTTCAACTACTCGACAACATTGAACTCACTCCTTTTGATGATTTTGATGAGGTCAGCAGCCTCGCTGTCAATTACTTGAGGGGCATCTTCCCTTACCTTAGACTTTCCCTTATTCTTCTCTTCTTCCTTCTTTTCCTTTCCAATTTCTTTCTGTTTCTCTTCCTCCCCCATACACTTTCCTGACCTTGTCATGAGTTTTATTTTTGTCTTGCTTTCTGCCTCAACTGCAGGAAATGTAGTGGTGAAGCCTTCGCTGTAGTTCCATGGTACAGCCAATTCAGAGTAAGAAGGCTTTGGGACATTTATCACCAATGGAGGAAGTTTGGACTTGGATGATGAAGTCTGAGTAGGAGGAACATCTACAACCAATGGTGGAAGTTGTTTTGGTTGAGGGGTTACAGAAGTAACAGAAGAATTGAGATGGTCACAGTTTATGACCAGTGGTGGTTTGGACTAGATGGGTGAAGCAAGGGTGGATGGATGGAAATTGATTACCAGAGGTGGTTTTGCAATATTCAATTGGGCCATGAGAGAGGATGCCCGGTACAAAGCAGAGCTAATATTCTCAGCAGCACCATCATTCCTTTTTTGAATCATATTTACCTCTTTATCCCTATTTCATCTGTCAAAATACACTTTGACCGTTGTCCCTATAGGAGCAATTAACTGGAATGGGTCAAAGGTTATTTTATCAGAGGAGATGACCCCTATAACATTAGATGGACTCGCCCCATGATGCTAAGGTAAAGGGTTTTGTCCTATGTTTGTTCTAGGAGGATTGGGAGCCCCTGTATTGAAAGACAGGGTATTCTGGTCAAGCAAATCCTGAATAGCGTGTTTCAAAGGCCAACACTTGTCAGTAGGGTGCGCAGGTGCACCCATGTGGAAATCACAAGTGGTGGAGGGGTCAAAATTTCTCCCCTTAGATGCATTCGGATTTGGCTCCCTTAAGGTAATATACCCTGCTTGCAATAAAGTGGGTAGCAACAGAGACAGAGACATTGGAATAGGGGTGAAAACCCTATTTCTCTTTGCTGCAAAATAGGCATCCATTTCCTCCTTAGTAAAAGCCCTCTTTTGGTCTGAGGGTGCTGTTGGAACATTAACCCTCATGGGGGCATGGGTAGATGGAGTGGATGGAGTAGGAAAATGAGCAGGTATGTTGATTTGTATGGGCTTGTTAGGGCCTGATGGTGGCTATACCATGTTTACCTCCCCCTCTTTCTTGTTCACATTCTTTTATATCCCACTTCCTTTCTTCAGATTGGGGTCCTGCTGACTGACCATAGTAGAATGGTCAATTATTTTACCCGACCTGATCCCGTCCTCGATTCGGTCAGCCACTTGTACCAAAGCCACAAAATTAGTGGTGGTCTGACCCACCAGGTGGCTGTAGAATGGTTGACCCAATGTACTGATGAAGGTGGAAATCATCTCTTGCTCTAGCATGGGTGGCCTGACCTGAGAGGCAGTCTCCCTCCATCTCTTGGGATACTGCTTTATAGATTCATTCCTTCTTTGCTCGTCCTCATTACATCGTACCTATCTGGCACGATCTCTAAATTAAACCTGTACTGAGCTAAGAAGGCATCTGCTATGTCCTTCCATCTTCTGATCTTTCCATGGTCCAAGGTGGCAAACCACCTTAGAGCCGTTCCAATTAAGCTTATTTGAAAGAGCTGAATCAGTATGCCCTCATCTCGACCGAACTGGCATAGGGCCCCGCAATACAACTTCAGATGGCTCATGGGGCAGCCAGTGCCATCATATTTATCCAGGTCTGGGCACTTGAACTTGGCCGGCAAGTTAACATTAGGGTATAAGCACAAGTCTTCAAAGTTGGTGCCTCCAAAGTTGTTCACCCCTTTTACCTCTCTCAGTTCGTCTTGGATCATTTCTAGTCGGTGCATGAATTTCCTTTCAACTTCCTCCCTCATTCTCTCTTTTTCTTTTTCTTTCTCAGACTCAACTGTCTCATCCCTGATCAGTATAGGTTCAGGGGTGGGTTAAATGGGTTTAGGAATAGGTTGAGTCGGAGGTGGAATGCTGGTTTGAGGTTGAGGTGCTTGGTTGGAAGTGGATGCTTGGTTCTAGGCTTGCACTTGTTGAGCCTGAACCGCCAGTAAGTTCTCCAGCATTCGGGCTAGTCCTGCCACTTGTTCCTATAGCAGGGCAACATCTGGGTTAGGAACATCAGCTTCATTCTCAATGGGATTCATGGTGCGAGCTCTTGATCTGGTTACAGGAGCTATGGTTGTAAGTGTATTGATACCTGAAAAATAAAGAAAAATATCAGTACCCAATTAATCTCATTCGCATACCTATGAATGCCTATATGCAGGTTAGGTAAACACGAGTTTGGATTTTTTTTCTTTATTTGCTTCTTCCTTTTTTTTATTTAGAATTGTTGGAATATTCTAGGGCTTCCAACAGGTCCCACAAAAAAGAGAAAATGATCTGAAATTCAAAGGCTTTCAGAGGCCCAGGGGTATTTTTGAAAAAGGTTTGAAATTCAAAGGCTTCCAAAGGTCCAGGGATATTTTTTTGAAAAGTTTTGAAATTCAAAGGCTTTCAGAGGCCCAAAGAAAAAGATCTGAAATTCAAAGGCTTTCAGAGGCCCAAGAGTAAAGTCTGAAATTCAAAGGCTTTCAGAGGCCCAAAAGAAAAGATTTGAAATTCAAAGGCTTTCAGAGGCCCAAGAGTAAAGTCTGAAATTCAAAGGCTTTCAGAGGCCCAAAAGAAAAGATTTGAAATTCAAAGGCTTTCAGAGGCCCAGAGGTAAAGTCTGAAATTCAAAGGCTTTTAGAGGCCCAGGAGTAAAGTCTGAAATTCAAAGGCTTACAGAGGCCCAAAGGAAAAGATTTGAAATTCAAAGGCTTTCAGAGGCCTAGAGGTAGAGCCTGAAATTCAAAGGCTTTCAGAGGCCCAAAGATCTGAAATTAAAAGGCTTTCAGAGGCCCAAGGGTAAGGTCTAAAATTCAAAGGCTTTCAGAGGCCCAAAGAAAAAAGATCTGAAATTCAAAGGCTTTCAGAGGCCCAGGGATTTTTTGAAAAAAGTCTAAAATTCAAAGGCTTTCAGAGGCCCAAAGAATTTTTTTTTTGAAAAAGGTCTGAAATTCAAAGGCTTTCAGAGGCCCAAAGATTTTTTGAAAAAGGTCTGAAATTCAAAGGCTTTCAGAGGCCCAAAGAAAAAGATCTGAAATTCAAAGGCTTTCAGAGGCCCAAAGATTTTTTTTTGTTTCACATTTATATTATATATATATTTTTTATTTTTTGAAACATTTTATTCAAACTCATTTCCCTTTATCATCATTTAAAGGTTAAAGGAACAAGATTTAGTGGGAAAAACTGTTTAAAATTGAATTTTCCGCGAAAACCGCATATACAGTACAGTCTAGCCTTGCCTGCATTTAAATCGCGAGCGAGCTGTGACTGTATAGCCAACACGGGCGAGCCCAGCCTGTATAATAAATGCAGTTTACGGAGCCTTTTCATTTTTTCCAATTTTTACATGATTTGATCACTTTGATTGTTCATCCAAACATGCGGTTCACCCTTTCAAGGTTTCTAGACTGTCCCAAAGTGGACTTTAACCTATTTGCAAAAATAAATGCTTATTAGGACACATGTCCCCTTCAAAATTGACCCCATATTCAGGGGTCTGGTACCATTCGGTTGCCTCTTGTATGAACATTGGGTAGGATTGATTCTGAACAGAGTTAATGTAGCACCCCGGAACCAGGTCCACACGTGTCAGGTTTATACTGGCTCCCGAGTGCCACTCTAGGGCCCAAATTTCAATCATGCACCTTCAGAAACTAACCAGACACACAAAAATAGCATCCTAAAAATTTTTCAGAAAAACTGCTATATAACGCCTGTAAATACGAGAATGGGCTAGGCCCTCAAACCACAAATAATCTCCTGATAAACACAGTTTATATCCATTCAAAAAAAAAAAAAAAACAAACCATCACATATGCACAGGTCAAAATAAATTTCGCTAAGTTCTCTCTCTCTCTCTATTTTCATTTACAATATGTACAATATGTACAGTTTCCAAAAAAACATATACAACTATCCAAAAAATTGCCTTTTCTATCACTAGCCCAGATAGAAGTAGTCCTCCGGCCTATACTCGGGATAATCGTCTACTTTGGCCCCGCTACGCTTTTCACCCGCTGGATCTGAAAACAAAACCGGTAAAACGAAAACTCGCGTGAGACTAATGTCTCAGTAAGTAGCACAATGCATGGGATAAGCAATTTATGCAGTTTCAATTAATAAATTAACATGCTACATAGTATACAATTAATTCCAACCATTCATGCGAAGAACAATTCACATAACAATACAATTTCAGAGAATAAAGTGTGTGCAAGATTCATGAATTAGCGTGTCTGTAAATCGGGTTAACCACCCTTAGCCGGTTTGCCACCTCACTACTCGCCTTCGAAGCCACGCACGGTCATCGTACGAGTGGAGCACCCATGCATGGGTTGGCACGTTGCAGCTCATCGATCCCACACGAAGGCCTCACCGATCCCACACGGTGGTACGCAAGTGACCTGGGGTATTAACACGACAAGCCAACACTAACGCACGATCTAACGGACTGTGGATCCACAACTCTCTATGCGGCCTAGATTCGGATAAGAATTAACCATGCAATTAATTTAATAAACAAGACCTATAAGAAATCAACTGCCCCAGTAAAACTCGATTCAAGTGAACCTCGTTGTTCACTTACCATTCAATCCTTAGGCTCCTCGCCTTTTTCAACTGACATGAAGCCTCAACTTCGATTCCAAATTACAAATCGCAATTCGTTTTACCCAATGGAATCGTTCACAAATAAATAGACAGTAGTTTGAAATCATTAATTACTCTGCAAATGTGATTTTAACTAGTTAATTGAATTTTAAATCGGATCTGATCTATGAGGAATGGTATGCATGCTATACATCGTTGGAAAGCCCTACAAGTCTAGTTTCCAACGCAACAAACGGTTCGTAATTCGGAGTTTCCTACAGGAAGTTACGACTGTTTTACTACAGGTGGTTTTAAACAGCCGCGAAAGCCCAATTCGCTAACAGCTTCACTTCGGTGATTTTTAACTTCCTAATTTGAAGTCCAAGTCACCTACCACCACTCATTTTCAACTAAAAACATCTTCAACTAAATTTTAGAGTACTAATATAAATTTTTACGCAAATATTCCTAGCCTTCGCAAGCCACTAAACTGGTTACAAATCTAAGACAGCATAACGAAAGGCTTCTATGTTTTTGTCTTCCCACTTCGACTTCGAAGTACGATAATTCCGCCATAATTTGTGAAGTCCACATTCTCCTAATATACTCAGGAAACCAGCAATTTAAACATCCATTTACCATCACAGGTAATCTCTGAAATTTGCCTAACCTGAACACTTCAATCAGAACCTAAAATCAGTATTATCTCATGCCAAAGCAAAACTAAAATCAGATCCTAAGTTAAACTCTCATACCCCATTTAGAACCTAAAATTAGAACTTAATTCCACAACTAAACTAAAACAAAAATCATTTTTCACCATGCCATCAAAATCAAACAGACTGAACCAATAGTAATCCATCGAAACCCCAACAGCAATACTCTTAAATACTCCAACTTCAACATAGCAATAATCTAATTTCACACTTCAAAATAGCTTCCAAGCCTTTAACAGCAATACTCTTAAATGCATTTCTACTACACTCACATTTTCTTAGTTCAGGATGATTTAGGATAAAACCAAAACTAATTAACACAGAGTGTTCTCATACCAAATCAGAATTTTCAATGATGGATTTTTCCATCAAGGGTAACAACACATGATCTACAACAACTAAGTTATGCAGAGAAAGGTTTAGCAGCTAATTTACTACAACTATACCATACGAGTAAGATTAACAGCATACATAACCTAATCAAACCTAAGCATACCTCAATCCCAATCAGTATTTATTTTACAGAAATCCCCAAATCAGAATACTCAAATCAGAATACTGAAATCTGAAACAAAATCCTCGACGAATCAAGGAGAAATCAAAACATACCATTCAAGCAACAATACCCGTAGTCTTATTTCAAAATCCTCGACAAATCTCCAGCCAAAACGCCCCAAACATTATTCGTTTAAAACTGAAATCGTTTTTATGCTTTTGGAAAGGAAGATGTGCTACTTACCAAATTTCGCAGAATCCCACGTCCGGACAGAATAGTTGTCCAAATCCTCTTCCTTTTCTTCTCTTCCTCTTCTTCTTCTTCCTTTCTTGTCTTCTTCTCCTTCTCTTCAGCGACTAAACCCCCACACGAACGACCCCTTTTCTCTTCTTCTCTTCCCTCTCCACGGTTCCTCTTCCACTCGATTTCTCCCTCTCGCCTCAAACCCCAATCGCCCTCTTTCTTCTACGTTTTTTTTTTTTTTGCTTCTTCGCTTCTCTTCTAACCTAAAGACCAAAACCCCAAACCCCCAAATGCACAAATGAAAGAAAATCGTGAATACCCTTTTTTTTTTTTTAAAAACCATTGAACCATGAACCCCCTTGAACCAAAACCCCTTTAACCCACTAATCAAACCAACCCATTAAACTTATAACCCTTAAACCAATAACCCATTTAATATATTGAACCCAATTGGCTTTACTATTATTATTATATTATTTATTATGATTTTTTTTCCAATTAACTTATTAAGTCTTTATTTACTCGTATTTAAAATTTCAAGGTCTTACATCCTACCCTCCTACAAAAGAATTTTGTCCTCGAAATTCATATCACATTTAATAAGAAGTCTGCAAAATAACTTAAAGAAAATATTATAACTTTACTGTTCTCCTTCCCTACACATAGACGCGTCCACCCAAGTGAAGGTTGAGAGAAAAATTTCAAAAATTTCCATTGTAGTTTGCTTATACAACAATTATACAGCACATTATAGTTTAAACTCATGATATCAATATCAATACCCCAATCGTATAAAGTTAAATACTTAGGTAATTGCCCAGCATTGGCCGATGCTCTGTAGTACCCAAATACCACTAAAGACAATTGGCTCATCATCCATCAATAAGCACTTTGATACAATAAGCATGCAGTGTAATTAAACAAGAAAAGTTTTCTTCATTATGCATATCAATAGTACTTATTAAGCACTCCTAGGAATTTATCATATAAATTCTATCATCATGATTTAAATTAAAATAACTAATGTTTATGTTACCTCAAGGCTATCTGAAGAGTTTTGGGTATTTGCTCATCGTCTCACTTTCCCTTTTCCAGGTGACCTCTCCAGTTGACCATATTACTTTCACTAGACGAATCGTTCTATTGCGCAAGACTTGATCTCTCCGGTCTGCAATTTGGATAGGTCTTGGGGTATCTGGTTGGTTTTCGAGCATCCCAATAGGCATGCTAAAAGGATCTGAACACACGAAACTCTGAGAGGCTAATCCCGGAATATTGAACGTGACGATCCTTCGATGACAATCCAGAACAACACGATATCTGACCAACCAATCCATTCCTAGGATCACGTTGAACTCATCAAGTGCCTGGATTTCCATTAAATCTACTGTCATCCGCAAATTTCCCATTTGAATAGGGCAATCATGGAATATTCTTCGATTTCCCTGAGATCCTCCCATAGCAGTGCGCACACATCCCATATCCACAGTGACTCTTGAATATGGATGTAGGGTGTTCAAGAATACAAGATAGGCTACAGATACTTGGGCTCCTGTATCAAAGAGGCAAGTTGCTGCGCTACCTCCAATTTGTAAGGTACACCCTATAACTCCCTCAAATATTACTTCTGCTTCCGATGATTCCTCCTGAGTTGGACTATGATCTTCCTCACTAGGGTCCTCTTCAGTGGAATTTCTCTCAACTATTTCTATTTCTGACGGTTCTTCACTACTGGAAGCCCTTGGTTCACTAGGGTCCTCCTCACTCAAATGTTCACTGGGATCCTCTTCACTCAAGTGTGGTTCTTTAGAGGAATCTCCCTTTTTATCAACCATGTTGATCTTCTACTGCATAACAACACAATAAAAATGCATTGCTATACAACTCCATGTAGTCTAAAACCAATTAAATAGTATGACACAACAACTAGCGCAGTTATTCTCAACATGGTCTGCTATAATCCTAGAGGATCTGGTTTCACTCACTCAGGTCTCAACAAGGCACTTTTATTAAGATTCAGACAATACCATAATTCACATAATCTAATTGACATAATGCACCCAAACAATATCACAAATATACTAAAGAAAGATCATAGGTTTTAAACAACAGATAAGGAGTCTACAAAAACAAGAATAATAATCTCAGATTGTATCAGGTAAGGGTTAAATCTTAAATTCAATCTTTCTTGAAGGTGAAAATTTTGGTAGCTCAAATAAAATATAACAAGTAGCCACTTATAAGGGTAATACCTCCATCAGGTGTTTGAGCATCTAACTTAGGCTCCAGATCATCGTGGACAGTGATAGCAAAGGCTTTGCCCTGTGGTTGTGGTCGTGGAGCTGCAGGTTGTGGCCTCTGCTCAATTCTCTGTGGTGCCCTTATGCCTACCGGCCTATCTTGGTGCCTCAAACCTACTGGTGCTCTTTGATTCTGCCATTGTCCCTGGAAACGAGGAGGCACTGCATTCAGAGGTGGTGCTGTGATAGGTTGCACTGGTCTAGTCTGTAACCTCTGGTAAGTGGCAGGATGCGGGCACTCTGCCATGCGGTGTCCGTGCTGTCCACATCGATAACAAGGCCCTGGTGGAGTGAAACATGGACCAGGGATGTGAAATTGTCGGCATCTAGGACAAGCACCATCAACAGGCCTACCACTCTGCCCTACAGAAGACCCTGCTCCCATTGAACACCTTCTCTGATCTGGGTATCCTATTCTCTGCCTCTTATCTCCAGAGTACCATTGCCTCTTCAATATGGCATCCGCATTATGCCTTGGCTTGTGAACCATGCAAACGGCCTTCCCTTAATTACAAACCCATATCCCCACGTAATTGTGTACTTTAGCCAAAAACATGTATCGCCACCTTCAAGCATAGGGGTTTTGGGTTTTGGCTTAATGGCAACTTAGCACTCAAGCCTAGTGATGACCAGAATCAAATCATAGATCCACGTTATCATCACATCATTGGCCCAAAGTTCTAAGGTGAATGTTTTCACTTTCGCTTTCCGAAGTATCGACTTCGTTAAGCCAAGCTACAAACATTCGGGTTCAACTTCCTATAGGTTAGGGGTAGACTATGTAAAAAATAAAATGTGCACAATGCATTTGTAAAAAAGTAGGTACATACACAATGTCCCAACCCCTTGCCACTCTTTTCGTAGCCATGCATAAACAAACCAAGGCATAATATGAAAGCACATTCAAAGTAACCAAATACAAGGAAGCAAAATAACCCTATAGCACCTAAAACATGCTCATAAAAATCACCCAAACATGTAAACATATGATCATGTTATTCAACAAAAATACATCATGGAGAATATGCTGAAAATTAAAACATGCTATTATTAAAATATAGCAAGAAATAAACATGGTTCAGCAAAACGAACCTCCTCTACGCATGCATCTAGAAACAATCCTATAAATCAGAATTAAACATGTTTCTACCCCCATGCTTTTAAGCAATAAATCAGATTTAAAACATACCAAACATGCTTAAGAACACAAAATAGCAAGCAAAACCATAGATCATATCAAACATGCTAAAATAGTAAGCAAAACAAAAACACCAAAACATGAACAAAAACCAAAATGCTGAAATCCACAAGTCCCCAGCAGAGTCGCCAGTTGTGAGACATGAAAAATCAATTTAATGACTTCCCGATCATCACACAGGATTGGTTAAAAACAAAGAGTCGCCACCATTCTGTTTAGGTGTGAATGGACACCAAAATATCAAATAAGCACAAAAGGCAAATTTAAGGTAAAAATAACCCTATTAAAAAAACAACCAGAGATGGGTAAGGGGATTAGGTTATGAACAGGGGAAGGTGTTAGGCACCCCTATCCATCCACACAAGATGGTTGCCAGGTATTATTCATGTTTTTCAAAGGAAAAAGGGCTTGCTACAAAAATCATGAAAAATCATAAAAAAGACAAAAGTGTATGGTTTTTTCATACGAATAGCTTGATTGATTCAGAACTTTCAAATATGATCATACCATTCCTAGGGTTTCATGATTAAAATAAAATTGAGATAAAATCAAATAAAACCAAAATAAAGTAAAAACTTCAAAAATCTGGCTTCAAGTTAAATTCTAGAAATCTAGAAAAAATATGATTTTTATAAAATATTGCAGAATTGAACTTGAACAATCCAGGATAAAGGTATAGCCCAAATTTCACATTAGATTAAGAAATCAAAACCAAAAATACCCACGTTAATGAAGAACATCAAAAGGGGAGAACTTAGACCGTAGGGTCTTCTCTCAAAAATGAAAAAGGACTCAAAAACCTCATTATGAAACCCTAGAAGTTACTTTCAGGCTTCTGAATCAAGATCTATCATATAGATCATGATAGATTCAGGATCTTAGCCTAAAATCACGAAAACAGTGCTGTAGGTGCAAAAGTGGTGAAAATCCAAATTCTAGAAAAAAAATGGGGATCTCATACTATAAACATCATGGATTCATATGATTCATTCAGATTCAATCACAAAATCATTAAAACATTAGCAGGATATCCAAAGCAGCCATATCTCACAGATTAGAGCACATGGGGGTCTACCCTACGGATCCACCTGTTCTCTTTTCCCCTAGCTCTCTCTTCACGTTTTACAGCTAGAGAGGATTATTGAGGTACTTAGAGACAGGTTTGGTGATACAAACACAATCAAAGGCCTTATTCTATAAAAAAGGAGAAAAACAGATATGGGGTTCTATTCTAGGGATCCACCTGTTCCCCTTTCCACTAGCTCTCTTTTCACGTTTTACGGCTAGAGAGTATTCTTGAGGTACTTGGAGGCAAGTTTAGGAATACAATTATAAACCAGGCCTTATTCTACAGCAATGGAGAAGATCCTATTACTTCTAGAATTGAAGACAGAAAATAAAAGGGAAAAGGGACTTACCTGGATTGAGCAAGTAGAGCAGCAGGGATTCCTCTCTTCACTTGGAGCTTCTTAGACTTCAAATTGGCCCTTTGCTTAAGGATCTCACCTCTATTTATAGGCACACCCAGGGGTAAGGCTGGTCCAAAGGGATATACCATGATCCACCAGATTGGATTGAAAAGTAGGGATAATGCTTATCCATGGCCAACAAGGATAATTCGGATAAATAAAAGAGATAATTCACTCATCTAGAGAGATATTGGAGTAAAGATAAGGCTCAGAAATCGAGCAAGGATAAAATTCGCACAAAAACCCCGTGCCCGTAAATATATTGCAGGCAAGTGGTATCCGTATTTTCATTATGGGCACTGCATGTCCATATACAAAATTCGGGCGCGACCAGCCCGCAGGTACAATACGAGCACTGCTTAAATGATGGAATTTCATGCATTTTTTACCTGTTTTAAATCCCAATTAATATTTTCAATTATATTCTCATTTTGTAGTACAATTTGGGGTGTCTACACTGGGATGTACTAAGTAGTCACATCCAACCATAATGTATCACATACATATATCTCACATGCGTCAACAAAATAACAACAAGGATATCATGATGTTAATGTCATTGCAGGACTCACAAAGAAAGATAAACCTTTAAGATTACTCTCGACCAATTGCTATACCACCGTACGACTTATTGGCGAAGCTACTGTGACACTCAAACCTGAGACATCTCCTAAGATAAGAGCCGTAGTCGTCGACTTATTGCGCACAAACTCAACAGAGTTGGCATGTACCACCAGCATGCAGCACCTAAATCAATACATGGAGATGGCCGCTAATCCAAATGTACAGGAATCATCAGCGAGACTCGAAATGACCCTACAAACACGGGATCCTCCAGTGCAAACTAACTTGCAAAGGAAGCGCGCTCGCACAAGGGAATAACTCAACCCAAACGAAATATCCCTTAGCTATTTAGCTTATTCTATGGATCCATAATTAGCTATGCCCACTAGACACCAAAATCCCTAAGGATTCATCTTTATGTAAATAGTAGTGCCTAGTGGCATATAAATGTCAAATCTAAATTTTCATCAAAATTGGGTTATCTGGGTTGAAATTCTGATCTGAAAGTTATATTTGTAGAAATGTGGTTTATGGTGTGTAAAATAATTTCTCTTAACTAATTATTCCAAATTTATAAAGTTTATTTATACAAAAGCTTATAATTTCTTATTATGCTCAAATTTAGGCAACTAATAACCTAAAATAACTCCCTAATTATTTTTGTGGAAAACAGGGTAATTTGGTAATTTATTCTGTCTTAAATTATCTAATTTAATTGATAAAATTCATTAAAATCATTTAGTATTGAATTTAGAATCAAATTATGAAAATCAGGAATTTTTTGTTAAGGGCACTCAGTATAGGGCACCTAGGAGCACTAGGTAAGCGCCAGTTAATTTTCTGTGATTTTTAGTTTATACAGGTGCTCAGGGGTCGCCTAGGTGATCCCAGTAGGCGCCGGTTTAAAATTTCAACGCCTACCCTCTTCTTCTAGGCGAAGGTGGGTGCCCAATTTCGTTGTAAGGATGCCTACGATCGCCTAGGCGGTCGGTGCTAGGTGCCCTAAGGAATGCGGCAAACAGCGTATGAAAAGTGGATTTTTCTCTATACAAATCAATTCTAACATGTATATTTGTTCATATTCAATCTAAATACATACATATACATCGAATAAACATGCAAATCGATCCCACAAATCAAAAACCAAAACGAACGAAGAAAACTTGTACTACCTACCTCTATTCATGCGTATCTCCCTCTTCCTTCTCTAAACAGCAACACTCACACTTCTTCTCTGTTGTAGAAAGGTCTTAGAACAAGGAGAAACTTAGTTCTCTCTCCCTCCTTCTTCTTCTCTTCTTCCTCTTTCAGTCGTTCTCAGTCGCTGTTTGTCTTCTGCGGCCGTCGAATACCCAACAATCCAAAGAGAATACCAAACGTATTCTCTAAGGCATACTATACACTTATATACCTACTATTCCATGCAACACATATGTATCAAGCACAATGCAATTGCTCAATCAGAATACAGCAACATTAAAATATTAATTTTTACCTCGATATCTCACGATCGAACGGCCTGATCTGTGCCAAACTCTGGATCTCCGCTAACCATGATATCACCTATGGTTATAAATTATTTCCATCAATTAAACCTCAATTAAATATTAATTATTAATTTAATTTAAAAATTAGGAAAATTTTGGGGTCTTACAAGAAACCACCTTATAGATTCAATCTTGGAGAAAGAACCCCTTGTATGCCTTTAGGATTTATTATTTAATTAAATGGGATTACTTTAATTTCTCTCTAATAAATAGTAGGTATCTTGTTTACTTTATGTGACTACCTCCAAACTTTACATAACCTTTAAATTACTTCAATCGACCCCACAACTACCTTTAATCACTTGAGCCTTCCATTACTTTAATTATCACATAATTAGACCCAATTATTATGATTACAAACTAATGAACTAATTTTGGAACAAGGTTTGGATTATCAATTGATTAGGATCAAGCTTATATATAATTAAATATAATTTGGACTGTGGATTAAAATCCATGATGGCAATAAAAGATTTTTACCATCTGCGGATGAGATTTGATTACCTCCTGATGGGAGAAATATAATCCAGATTGGATTGCATCCCACACGGGAGATATGTGATCAATTGTGGGTGAGATGAGACCTCCTGATGGGGGAGATGTAATCCAGATTGGATTGCGTCCCACATGGGAGATATGTGACCACCTGCAAGTAAGATGAGACATCTTGATGGGGGAGATGTAATCCAGATTGGATTTGCATCCCACAGGGGAGATATGTGACCACCTACGATGAGATGAGACCCCTTGTGGGGGAGATGTGTGTATTACCACCTGCGGGTGAGATGTGTTAACTTTTGCGGGAGGAACTCCCTGTTGGGGGAGATGTAATCCAGAGTGGATTGCATCCCACAGGGGAGATATGTGACCACCTGTGGATGAGATAAAACCTCTTGTAGCGGAGATGTAATCACGATGTGATTGCATCCTACAGGGGAGATGTGTGTGTTACCACCTATGGGTGAGATGTGTTAACTCCTGCGGGAGGGACCTCATGTAGGGGAGATGTGATTACTACATGATTGCATCCTCATTTGACAAGAGTGGTTTAAATGAAATATTAATATGACATAAATGAAATTGTTAAAATTTAATATTATTGAAACATGAATAAAATTTAGAATTGTTCTTAGGGAGAGACAAATTGAAATAAATTAGAAGCCAGGTGATTGTGATTTATAATAAATCGTCCTTCAGATTCAAAGGAAATTTACATGATAAACTTTCTTTATTTCAAGTACTGATTTATTATTGGATTTGTTCTATAATTAATCGTTTATCTTATCAAACATGAAAGCATGATTATTTTATTTATATATATAAACTGCTTTTATTCATGCATAGTGTTACCTATTGAGATATTTGTATCCCATACCTTTTGTTTTGTTTTGTTTTTCAGCTGATCAGCGTGAGAGCGTCCTTGGGGTTGACACAGGGGGAGTTGCAGATTAATGCGCTGAGGATCATTTTTATCTTGTTTAGTTTTCTTTTAGAGGTTGATATAGATGTACTTTGATGGATATTTGATGACTTAATTGATTATGAGAGAAAGTGTGTTAGATGTCTGGTTATTAGTAGCTTTGGGCCCAGTAGCACTTCGGATATTTTATGAGTTAGTTTGATGATTATATTTAGCCACGCTTATTGATGAATTTGATATTTTAATTCTTCGCACTCTGATAATCAATGGAATTATTTGAATTTAAATGTCTGGTAATTAGTAGCTTTGGGCCCAGTAGCACTTCGGATTCGGGTTTGGTGCTTGTTTTGCATAGACCCGGGTTCGGGGCGTTACACAAATCATAACATAAGCTAAGTGGAATTCCCCATCCATTACCAAATCAACCATGGCCTAATAGAATTCCCCATCCACCCCCAATAAAACCATAGGCCAAGAGCTTTGTTAGATCACATACAAGTTTTTCAACCTCACTTTCATAAATCCAAATCAAGCAAGACAAACACCATAAAATCCTCAAAATACATATTCAATGAATGGAATAGTCTTAGAATTCCCAGTAAATTTCACCATACCAAAAATCAATGGATTCCGAGACAAAAAGTTTTCAATCTTGAAAAATATTCTAACTCTGGTTAAAAACGTTGACTTTTTGAGTATATGATTTTTCTAGACAAATCTATAAGGAGTTTCGGGCTCAAATTCTGGTTGTAATCTAATGAAGGGTAGATAAATTTTCTAGAATTTTATGGGGTTTTGAATCACTCATTTGGGTATCAAACTCAAAAAGTGGTTTTTGATGAAAATCAAGCAAAATTGGAATTTTAGGCATGAACTGGAAAGTTGACTTTTTATTGGTAAGGAATTAGGTCTTTGGAGTATTTTTAGTGGTTTTGTAGACACCCCAAAATTGCACGATTTTTGATAAATCTTGAAGGAGAGAAATATTTTATTGGAATTTCCAATTCGTTGCATTGGGTTTGAGATACTTAACCCATTTGAATCCAAAATGGAAAAGGAAAATGCCCGAATTCAATCTTTTGTGCAAAGTCAAGCTTTTTCCGGTTGAATTTTGTTGACTTTTGACCCCAGAAAATGAAATATTTTTTAAAGCCAGATTTCAAGATAATTTTTCCCGGTAATCAGTTTTTTAGCCATGTTATTGCATAAAAGAATTTTTTGAGATTTTAAATCTTGGCGAATACCTTGGTTTTAACATATTTTTTTCCAGACCTGAAAAATCGGAATTTTGCCTAGAACTGGAAAGTTGACTTTTTATTCACTTGGAATTTGGGTCTGGAACTATTTTTAATGGATTCAAATGGGGGGGTGTTTGCTTATTTACATGTAATATCTTAAGTAAATGGAGATTAAAAAATACGAGGACATTTACTTAAACGATATTACATGTAAATAAGTATTGCCTGTGTTAAAATTTGAAAAAAAGGCTTTTTTCCTTGTATCCGGCAACTCAGGCCGGATACAAGTGTCCTTCTTTGTATCCGGTGGAAAATGCCGGATACAAGTAGACCTCAGTGTATCCGGTATCATAGTCCGGATACATTAAGGTACTTGTGTATCCGGCCTGACATGCCGGATACGCTAGTTTTGCTCAAAATTAGGGTTTTTCGAGAGCTTTTCACTTTTACCATCATATCCCTCATTAAATGAGGGGAAATCTCGGAAATAACCTTAGGGTTAAGGTTGGGGGGGTTCTAGACATTAAGTTGTGTCTACCAATGACCTTAGCCTTTGCCTATAAATAGGAGCCTCCTCCTTGAGCAAATGGCACACAACTCTTGTTTTGAATTCTCGTAAAGAAGAACTCCAAGAGAAGAAGAAAACCGCTGTGGAATCGCCTCCAGAACTCAGGTAAGCCTCAACTTTTCTTTTTATTTTCTGTCTTTACATTCCTAGATCTAGATCTCTTCTTCTACCTTTCTGTAGTGTAAAGCCTTGTTTGTATGTGTGGAAATCCTTCCCCGGCTCAAAGTATCTCAAGACTCCCCTAGCCGTAAAACGTGAAGGCGGATCTAGGAGAAACGAGACTGGGGATTGACCCTAGTGCTAGAACCCATGTAGCATAAGGCCTTTTTGATTGATTGTAAACCGTTCCATATTCAAAGTACCCTTGATTATCTTAAAGAGAACAGAGGGAAACGATAATGGAACGGAACCCTAGGCTATGCTAGAACCTATTTTGTTGAATCTATATGCATGTGTATTAATCTTGCTTGGTTTTTCACTTTTGCACACATATTACACTTTTTTGGTGAATAGGCTCACATTTGGGGATTTATTACATTCATTGTGATAAATCTCCAATAAATGGCCTCAATCAAATTCTGGAGTGTTTTAAAATGTTTTTCAAAGGTTTTGGATTCATCTCACACGGATCACACACATTTTATCAATTTTCGGATTTGGTTTTCTTCAAAAGTGGCTTAGCTTGACAGCACCTGTACCCTTACTTCGGACGCCCATAACTTCATCATCCGGATGAATTTTGGGGTGATTCCAGAACCATGGGAAAGGTGAGGCTGTCTAGTTTATGTCCACCAAATTTCACAAATTTCTATCTAACGGATTTTTGACACCTCTCTGTCGAAGTTAAGTGGACAGTTCAGGTCCAAGTACAGAACTTGTCACTTCGACGGACCGCCATGTGTTCGTTTTAAGTCCGATTCGAGTGATTTTTGTGTCTGAGTACTCCTTTATGAGTGTATTTTCAAATCCAGTTGGTTTCATAATTTTTTGATTCCATTTGAATTATTGGTAGCCGATTTACTCAGAACTGCTCATTTACATTTTTTTGGGTAAATTTGTGATCTTCGGGGCCTGTTCGGGAGACCACCCAATGCACATCCGAAGGGATTTTTGTATGAGGCTAGTTTCTATTGAAAGATGGCCATACAGACTTCAATCACACCAAATTTCGTGGACTTTTGTGTAGTGGATTTTTCTAGACAATTTTCCAAAGTTGCCCACTTACCACTTTTAAAAATCCCCAGCAGCAACTTCAAAGGAGCATAACTCCTAGGTTTTTTATCGGAATGAAGTGAAATTTTGCATGAGACCCTTATTTACTATAATATTTCAAATGGATTTGGTTTGATTTGATTTAAAATTGTATTTGAATGATTTCAAGGCAAATGGCATACTTTTTACCAAATTTTCCGGATTTGATTCAACTTGGTTTTGATCAACTTGTGCTTTGATTTCTATCTTTTGAGATATTCCAGAAATGATATTGACATAAGAGAGGATCTAAAATCCATTTAGATCTTCATGTGGAGATATCATACATTTGACCTTTTTCAAGGTTTCTCATGATTTTTAGCAAGCTTTCTTACTTTGTTTCTGCATGAATATACACTTGGCAACCACTTCGTGTGGATGAATGGGGGTGCCTAACACCTTCCCCCATTCATAATCTAATCCCCTTACCCATCTCTGGATTTTATTTTCAAGTAGGGTTATTTTTACCCTAGATTTTGTCTTTTGGCTATTTTTGCCTACTTTTGAATCTTTGGTGTCCATTCTCACCCCAAAATCATGAATGGTGGCGACTCTCCCAATTTTTGCGTTGAGCCCGTGTGTTGACGGAGGGATGATCACTCCGGTGATTTTTTCCCATGTCTCACAGGTTTCAAATGGAGGGTAAAACCTTATTTACATGTAAAGACTTATGTAAATGGAAACATAAAATACACATGACATTTACTTAAATGTCTTTGGGAAACTGTTGGGGAAACATAATAGGGCTAATCCTGTCCTTAACCAAGATTGTTTTTGGGGGTTTTGGCTCACGATTAGTCAACCAGGGGTGATTAGGTCCCACGATTAGGTCCGTGATTAATCTCCGAGACTAATCCTGTCCCTAACAAAGACTGTTTTTTGGGGGTTTTGGCTCAGGAATAATCGCCACCTCGGGTTTTGAAATATTTTTGGTTATTTTTCAACACCAAACTCATACAAATCGTTTCTAACCTTTCCAATACTAAGTAGGATGATCATAAACATCCCAACATACTTAAAAACATCTTCCGAAACAAAAATTCACCCTAAATCCACATGAACACAAATCTAACACATGAAACATCATTCAAAATACCAAACTCAAACCCTAATCTGAAATATGATCAATGTCAGTTGGAAATCCATAGCAAATCAATAGAAAACTAAACAAGATTATTATACAACCAAAACCCTACGAATTTTAGAAGCAAAAAACTAACATGCAAGATCATTTCTTCAATTCAATCAAATCCTAGAGAAAGAATGTGAAACCCCAAATTTCAATACCATTAGCACATCCTAAATAGTGGAATTATTTTGTAGGTGAAGTTGTGGAAGCCCAGACTTGAAGCTAGCCAAGTGGCTAAGTCCAGGCCTATCAGAGATGTGAGAAGGAAAGGTAACCTTAATTTGAGCAATTTTAGGATTTCCAAGTTATTTACTAAAGTGGGGAAAATGGCTAAGTGTTTGTGTGTGCAACTAGGTGGAGTGGCAAAGTAGTAAATCATTGTGTTTTATGAGAGAAATTGCTCAAGTGTGGAAAAACAAAAGGGAAAGCCCCATACAACCTAACCACCATCTCCCATTCTCTCTTCCTTCACTTTCTTCTTCTTCTACCACTCTTCACCTTCTTCTCCTCCTTTTCTCACTCTCATTTCTCTCCCATCCCTTGCTAAACTACTTGAAGGAAGAACACTAGAAAAAGAAAAAGAAAAACCTAAGTGGTGATTTTCGTTTGGGGGAAAAGAGAGCTTGGAAACTTGAGGAAGACCAACCAAGGAGCTCAAGAGTTGTTCGTGGGTTGCAATAGGAGCTAGGAGACTTGCTTGATCAATCACAAGAAGTAAGCAACACCACCCTTACCTATATTTCTCATTATGCCCATTTTCGTATGTAATATGTGGAAGTTAGGGTTTGAGAGTAAATTTGTTTATCCTTGCAATTATGAGGGATTTTTGTTGAGGGTTTTATAGGAAATAGGTAACCACACATGCTAGAGACAATTTAGAGCCTAAAAATTATAAAAAATAGTGAGAATAGAGAACCCTAGAAAAGTTACAAAAATCGGATTTTTTGTGAACCTGAAGAATCGCGAGGGCGCCCGAACCGTCGCTCGAGTGCGACTTTGAGCGCCCATGTATAATATTAGAGGTTGGCCAGCTGCACGCTACCGCTCGAGCGACCCGCCTGTGTTTTCTAAAAATTCCAAACCCAAGAGCTATTTTCCAGGTTTAGTCGAGCGCCCGAAGCGTCACTCGAGCACCCCTTTGAGTGACCTGAGTAATTTTCCCAATTTTTGGATTTTTAGCCCAGATCAAACTACGGAATGTTTTTATTTGAATCCAACTTATGTATAAGTAGGAGATAGGTGTCTAGGATGTGTTCCAACTGGAATTATCACAAAATTTCAAATAGTAAAGATTTTGGGTACGTTTTGCTAAAATAGAACCTATAAAGATAGTTTATGTTCTAGATTCCTATAGAAGTGGGATAACTTGATTCTACCACTTAGAACACCTTCCAAATAACCCTTGAAAGTAGGAAACAAGAACCAAAACTAAGTTGCACGTGTTTCCCAAGAATTGAGGCATAGGTTACCCACGTGAGTCATGAAATGTAGAGTGTATTGTTGAAATTGTATTTTTGATATCATTGAGGATCTTGTAAGCATGCAATGTATTTTAGGGCATTGGCCCACTTGTTTAGCATGCCATATATTGTTAGCTTGAAATGAAAGGGCAGTGGCCCGATATTGACATATTGAATGGAGGGAAGTGACCCAGAATCCATGAGAAATGAAAGAGGGCTTGGCCCAAGAATGACTCGGGTAAGGCCATGGGCTACCCTTGAAATGTTTATACATGATATTTGATATGAACTTGATGAAAGGAAAACTTGCATAATAAACCCTTAAGTTATGGATCCATAAACTTAAATAGGAATGTTTGTATATATGTGCCATGACCACTGTTGTTACTATTCTTGCTCCATACTATTTATATCATCTCGGCACCAGCAACATCGGTGGCTGATGCCCATTTGCTACGGGGAATCGGCAATGGATGCCTATATGTCAAGGGGAATCGGCGTATAGATGCCTAGCCACCATGTGGAATCGGTGAAGCTTTCACTTATTTTGGTCCATTGGATTGCGTTGCACAGAGGATGCTGTGAGACATGGGAAAATCAATTCAATGATTTCCTAATCATCACACGGGCTCAATAAAAAATCATGGAGTCGCCACCATTCAATTTTAGGTGTGAATGGACACCAAAATAATCAAAAAATAAAAATAAAAAGGGGAAAATTAGAGTAAAAATTACTCTACTAAAAATAATAAAAAATCCAGAGATGGGTAAGGAGGTTATGTTATGAATAGGAGAAGGTGTTAGACACCCCTATTCATCCACACAAGGTGGTTGCCAAGTATTGTTCATGTTTTTTTTTAAAAGAAAGGCTTGTTAAATAAAAATCAAATCAAAAGTAAAAGAACAAAGAATAAAAGATGTATGGTTTTTTCCATATGAATAATCCAATTAATTCTGGATCCTTTCTATGAATACACCATTTCTTGGGTTTTATGATTGAGTAAAATCGAGATAAAGAAAACAAACCTAAAGTAAAAACTTCAAAAACTAGCTCTAAGTTAAATCCCTGAGATCTTGGAATTACATAATAAAAATTAAAAAAATCTTTTAACAAAATATTGAGGAATTAAACCCGAACAATCTAGGGTACAGATCTGGTGCAAATCTCTCATTAGTTGAAAGATCTAAACCATATACACCCATGTTGATGAAAAACATCAAAAAGGAAGAGTTTAGACCATAGGGTCTTCTCTCAAAAATTAAAACAACTCAAAAATCACCTCATAATATTGAAAAATGAATCTGACCAATTCTAGGGTACAGATCTAGTACAGATTTCTCATTAATTTAAGAGATCTAAACCAAATACACCTATGTTGATGAAAACATAAAAACAATGGAGAGTTTAGACTATAGAGTCTTTTCTCAAAAATTAAAATAACTCAAAAATCACCTCATAATATTGAAGGATAAATCTTAATAATTCAAGGGTACAGATCTGGTACAAATCTCTCATTGGTTGAGAGATCTAAACCAGATACACCCATGTTGATGAAAAACATCAAAAAGAGAGAGTTAAGACCATAGGGTCTTCTTTCAAAAATTAAAATAACTCAAAAATCACCTTATGAAACCCTAGAGGTTACTTTAAGGCTTCTGATTTCAGATCTACCATATTGATCGTGGCAGATCCAAGATCCTAGCCGAATAATAATCAAAAGGAAGAAAACAATGTGGTGGGTGTGAAAAATATAAACTTTAGGAGGAAAAAGAGATCTAATACTATAAACAGCATAGATCCATGATATTCCTCCATATTTCATCAATAAACAATCACACAACCTAAACAAAATATTAAAACTACATATATCTAAGATTACAACACATGGGGGTTTGCCCTACGGATCCATTCTTGTCCTCCTTTCCCCTAGATCTCTCTTCACGTTTTACGGCTAGAGAAGATACTTGAGGTACTTAGATTTAGGTTTGGGGTTACAATCATACACATGCCTTATTCTACAAAAATGGAGAAGATCAGAATAATCCTAGAAATTAAAAATAGAAAATAAAATGGGAGAGAGGCTTACCTGGACTTGAGAAATCAGAGAGGCAGGGGTTCTCTTCTTCACTTGGAGCTCTTCTAGTCTTCAATTCTCAGCCCTTTGCTAGAGGAGAGGCCCTCTATTTATACGAAAACTCAAGGGCATGGGTGGTCACAAGGGTATCCCAAAATAAGGTTCTAGAATGTTCCAACTAAGTTTTAAAACTTGAGTTGGGGTAAATTTAAGAACCAACGGAGGGTGAAAAGGGGAGGACGAACCTCCCAAAGAGAGGTAAGAGTGGTAAATATGGCTCAAAAATCAAGCATTTGAAAATTCGCGAAAATTACGCGTGACTGCATATATATTGCGGTCATTCCCTGACTGCATTTTCTATGCGGTCACGCTATGACCGCAGATTAAATGCGGTCAAGGCACGTCCGCATACCAAATGCGGGCAACACGGGGTTGACCAGTTTTCAAAATTTTTGGCATGTTTTAAATCTCAATTAAATATTTCCTTTATTTTCTCATCTTGTAGTGCAATTTGGGGTGTCTACAGATGCATTGCTTCACAGAGGATTTGCTTCACAGAGGATCTGTTGCGATGCCATTCAAGGTTCCGGACACTGCATTTGTGAAGACGCCTAATGTGTCGTCAACCTTTTGGAAGAAAGCAGAGCGCTTGTGCAGCACCATCATGGTTTACCTTAAAGTAATCACTCAAGGAAGTGATTTCTCTTGACTGATTAAGATTACGTGCAGGTAATTTTGAAGGTTTCTGCACATTGCCAATAGTCCCATCTTCCTACAATGTACTACCACTTATCTTTTTTTTGGTAGAAGAAATAAAGCTCTCTGTTGAGTTCCAACAATTGGAATATGATTCTCCCTTAGACAAGAATCACCTAAACATGATTGATCATCCTTGGTCAATGGATCCCGTATAACAGGTGATGATGGCTTTCCCCTACCTAGATGGTTATCTTCACCACTAACCTCAAATAATTCATTGCCTCTAGAACAAACAATTGTCACAAACTTCATGAGGTTTGAATATCTTAAACAGATATTCTTCCCGCTCAAAATTATCGTCCATCCCATAATTTCCTTTTTGGGCCTCATCAATCTGTTCAACAAAGTTCAAGCATTCATGAGGCGAAATCTTATGGCATAAAACTGAAACAAAGAAACATTTTAAACCCATGGATACCAATGATTAAGACAAACATGGGATTCATAAGCCATGAATAACACTACAGAACCAGAATGACTTTAACAAAAGCATCTAGTAACTAATTAATCCAATGAAATCAGTTTCAGAATAAAATCTTAGAATGCACAAGTCTTTTATCAATTCAAACCAAGTAATACACGTACATATGGAAAGAAAAAATGCTCAAAATTTCAGTTTTTCCTCAAAGAATAAAAGAGGAAACTATGTATCACATGAACAAAAACCGGTTTCCAGAATAAAATCTTAGAATGCACAAGCCTTTTATCAGTTAATGAACCAAGTATTATGCATACATATGGAAAGAAAAAATGCTCAAAATTTCAATTTTTTTACTAAAAGAATAAAAGAGCAAAATTTAAACCGATTAAAGGAGCGGCAATAAATGAGAAGCATGAGTACATTACCTCATCTCTATATGCCTTAATAGAGCAAAGTTTTTTGCACCATGGCTTCAGTTTTGTACACTTAGCATGTTTTAGTACTAGCTAGATAATTTTTCTTATTCGTCGAAGGGATGTTTCTTTCATCCGCTTTTCGTCTTGGATCTTCTCCAACCTTACTTCCTTTCATCCGCTTATTCGTCTTGGGATCCTCTCCGACTGTTGGTATTTCAAATTTGATAGCCATTAGAATCAATATAAGCTTCACTGTTGTCAACTTTAATCGGAATGTAGCACATGAATCCACTACCCTGCATGCCATCAAATTAACCTCTTATTACAAGCCCAGTTCGGCCCAGTAAAAACCCTTTTTTAAGCTTTTGCACTTTTATTCGAAAAACACTTGAAATATTTGTACTTATGTATACTTAAAGGTTTCTTATACTTATATTTTAATAAATTAAGCAAGAAAACTACCATAAAAATTATAAAAAAAGGAATTAAATATTTTATTACTAAATAATTATTTAGTAACTTAAAGCAATCCAGCAACTTACTAAATATAATATATTTAGTAACTTAAATATATTACTATTAGTTAGTTTACTAGAATATTTATTAAATATTTTCGTAATTTACTAAAATTAATATATTAATTTTAATATATAATTAATAATAATAAATATGAATTTAAACATACTAAGTAATAATTCAAAAAGTAGTTAAAATTAATAATTTATATTTTAGTTATAAATAGGACATATCAAACTATAAATACAATAGTTAATACTATTAATTAAACTATAATTTATACTATAATGTTTCAAGCTACTTTATTTATTGATAACATTAATTAATATAATAAATTATATTATTTTGACTATTAATTAATAATGTGTGAGGATAATAAACATTAATTTATTCAACTTAGTATGTTATTTTATTATTGATATGTAGATTTGTAACTATTGTATGTATTATATTTACATGGTTTAGTATATATTTTATTATATACTAAATATTATCATATCATTAGTTATAACATTTTCGTAAATTTAGTTATAATTCTTAGCATAGAATTTGTTTAATATAATTAATCGAATATTTTAGTAAGTTAATATAAATTAATTTTTTGTTTTGTTACTTATTTTAGTAAATATAAATTTAAAATTATATGTTTTCTTTATAAAATTATTTTTAGTAAGTTACTAAATATTTAACCTTGTAGCAAAAGGACGTACTAAATAATTATTTAGTAGTTAAAACCATGAACAACCCTAAGTATTTTCTATTTCACACACCTAAAATATCCTTCCATAGATTCTTTAATTTCCAATACTTATCCACTTAAAGTAATTTTAATAAGAAACATAAAACTAAATATGTAAAACTACACGAGGTAAATCTCTTGGGATAGACTAATATCTTTCATAAAATTTGTTAGTAGGCAAATTTTCACCACATATATGTTCTATAAAGACAAAACAGAAACTGGAAAAAAGAACCATATAATATAGAAGAACCAGTCAAAATATATAATTAAGAATTATTGAGTCACCAATCTGTTACCCCATGAGAATCACAAGTTTAATGAAACATATGATTCTTTCCACCAAGTTGCTATCTTGGATGCTCCTTCTTCATACAGTTTTGGTTGTGTACGCCCGTACAAATATGCTCCTTCTCCAAGATAAGACGTTCCTTTGATTAATGCGTCTCTGAGTTTGAGACTCAACTCGATTACTTTCTTGCTCCATTTAAATAAAAAAAAGATTTGGTTGAGGCTTAATTGGATAAGTACATCGAGAATCAGAGAAAAGGAAAAACTAACAAAATAAAAAAAGAATGGGAAGATGGTTGTTCAGAGAGGATGGCGAGAGCAAGGAAAAAAAAAAGTGATTTTATATATACTAGCACGGTGTACATGTGTAAGAAGGGAAGGGAGGAGGGATAACGTGGGAGAGAATAGTTACAAAACTAATTATAATTTTTTGAAAAAAATTGAGGCGCTTTTGACCATTGTGTCATTTTATTAATATATTTTCTCAATAGCGTGTGAGGGCTGTTTTGGAAAGCTGTGCATTTTGTTTGGCACGCTTCCCAAGGGGCATATTCTCATTATATATACTAGCAGAGTGCACGTGCATACTGAACGTATATAGTTTGGAACTGAGTGAAATCCGTTTGCAACCATCTACGTCTATATCTCCTCCATTGAAAATTCTCAAAGAACGTGATCATTAACATACCCTAAATATATTAGTTCTACCGATAAGAATGAGAAAGAAATATCAATGTTGAATGTGAATAAACAAAGATGTAATAAGTCAACCAATCCATGAAGGATATGAATGTCTCACACTTGAGAAAGAGTGCATAAATTAGCTCTAGAAATTATATGGTGAGTTGTGGTATTTCTTGGTCAAGCTTATACTTATTGCTTGCAGGCAAAATAAGATTTTGGATCTACTCGGAAAGGCACGCGTTAGTTTTTGTGACTGAAGGTACATGTATCATGAGTGTAAATATACGGATTATATGATTAAAAATAATTTTATATACGAAAATAAATACAATTGTATTATAACAATTAACCTGTATTTTTTTGTGACTTATCATGTGACAGTTGGAATTGCATAATGAAAGAAAATGTCTTTGATAGAAAATGAATAGTGACGATAAAGAAAAAATTCTTAGAAACAACCTTGATATGTTAACATCCAATGGTGCATCGCATAGTTATGTGAAATCCCATAAAGGACAAAGCATCAATATTGGGTTCTTATACCCCGTTCCCAATAATGGGTGCCTATTATGCACAGGATATTGCTCACCGTAAATGAAAAAACTGCAGCAACTTGAAAAACTAACTGTTTTTGAACGAGCATGGTGAGTTAAGACGAGTATAGCCCTGTATTATTGAAACCAAACTTTGCAAGGGATGGGCATTTTAGGAAAGTTGTAAATTGTTTTGGGCATGCTTCCCAAAGGGGAGCCTCACTTTATATATAGTAGATATATTATAGATAGAGAGAGAGAAGCTCACTGCGAAATGAACCGGAACACGAATTTAAAACCGTTAAAAGAAACCATAATCAACAATTTTTATCTAATTGTTGTTGGAGTGGGATCGATGCTTCCACGTACATCCCACGTTTAGTTTTTATGTGGGCCCGCTTAGAAAAGGACTAATAGTGGGACGTTCTACGCGGAAACATTGCAGACAATGTCCTCCCAACGGCAATGTATTTGAAAAAGGAAACCGTTTTATTTTGTAATGTAGTTAATAAGGGTACGGTATTAATATATAGGATGTTGATGAAAGAGATTGGACAAAAGAACTATTTTATTTTGTAATGTACATAATGGTACGGTGTTAACAGGATGTTGATGAAAGAGAATAACTTGCTCTTTGATCAATACAGTGAATATTAGTGAACAACCAGCAGAAAACAAAACTGTGTTGAAAGTGGCAACATTTAAAAAGTAGAAACATCAATAATTTGAAAAGAATGCAAAAAGGGGCTATCTCCACACAATAACTATTTTTCTTCATTTTGCTTAGAGATTTTTATTGATAAAATCTTACTAAAACAACTAATAACTTTAATAAAATCCTTTATGTATACTTCTTTTCAAATAATTTTAATTTTCATAATTATAAATCCTTATTATCTAATTAATATTAATGTTTTAAATATATCTAAAAAATAACTATTTAGAAAGAAAACAATAATAACAAACTATTTTACAATTTTCTTAGAAACTTTTATTAATAAACTTAAATATCTAATTAATAAGAAGTTATTTAAATATGACTAATATCATAAACAATTATTTTTATTAATGAATTAACAGAATGTTAACAAAAAAATCTAATAAATAAGAGACTATTTAGAATGGCAATATTAAAATTCTCATATATATATATATATATATATATATATATATATATATATATGTAATTTTAACATTAATTCATTATATCTGTGTATATTTGTATATTTTTAACTTAGCTTAGATATTTTTACTAATAGAATTAAATATCAAATTAATAAGATATTTTAAATAATTATTTAATTCAAATATTAACAACTCAGAAATATCTAATAAACAAGAGATATTTAAATTATTAATTAATAATGAAAATAAAAATATTTTATTAATTATTTATGCTTCTTTTATTTAAGTCTAGGTAATATCAATAAAAATCTAATTTAGTTAATAATAGACTATTTGAATTATTAATTAGTAACTATTAGAAATCTAATTGATAGTGACTATTTTAATGATTAATTAATAATGTAGAGGACATTTTTAATTTTTTTTTAGGGATTTCTAATAGCAAAGTCCTACTAAATTCAAACAGAAAAAGGAAAAAAAAAAGGAATTTTATTATTGCCATTTGTCCTTTGAATTACCCAACAATTAAAAATCTGATAGTCATAAACCAGTTATTAACTAATAGATTAAATGTGTATGGTATGGTACCTACGTTATGATTAGGGTTATGTAAAGTTAAGTTCGATTATCTTAACCATACAGATAACTATTAATTATGATGCTTAGTAATATTATTGGTAATTTCTCTATTATGTTACAAATAAAAATAATAAAATAAATTACTTACCTTAGTTTGCTCCAATATCTCAATTAAGTACTGTAAAAAAGCCACATAAAAAAAAGAAGCAAGAGTTGGTTTAATTCATTAAGGAAAAAGCAAAATCAAATAAGAATTAAATTGAGAGACAATAAGTATAACTTTTATCAAAGTTTATTTACTGATGATAATAGATTTACCTATTTCATTAATGAAATGTTGATTATAAGGGATTAGAATTTGAGATATAAAGAATGGTGGAGGTGAAGGTTGTGGGAGTAGCAATTATTTTAACCAAACTATTTATAAGTTTGAATCATGTGCATAATTTGTTAAGGTCGTTCATAATTTGTTAGGATCATTGAAAATACAAAATGTATGACAATTATTCATAACAATCTCATTTTGCTTTTGAATAAAGAAACATTTAACTATTTACAATAACAATTACATTGTGAAAATTATGTGTCTCTCTATGAAGCCACATATTTTCAAGCTAACTTTTAAGAAAATAATTATTAAAGATTGTATTATTAAATTATTAAAATTTTATTTAATAATTATAGGAACAAGTTTAAAATAGTTAAGAAAGAATTCGAATCCAATCAAAGAAACATTAAACACAAATAAGTTAATCCTAAAAAAAATTCCAAATTGCAATTCACTTCGGTAAAGTGTATTTAACATAATTTTAAGTTATTAAAATATTTCAAAGCTCCATTTTCACACATCATATTTAACTAAAAAGAAGTATTTTGACAATTATTAAGAAATAATTAATATATTAATATACTATATTAAACCATTATAATGTTATATTATAAAACCTTTTTATCATTATTTAATTTTAGTAATATTTGTTATTAAAATTAATTATTGATTCTTATAATTATCAACAAAATAATTAATATATTAATTATATTAACTTATATATTAATACCGTTATATAATATGCTAATGTAATACAGATATATATATATAATATTTTATTAAATAATATATTTAATTAATTAAAATATATTTTGATAATTATTAGTATATATTAATGATTATTTAATTATTAATATATTATTTGATTAGTTTATTATTCTTTTATGATCCCTTGTGCTTTGAGATGATGTTAATGGTGCAATATCCAACCCTGACTAGGAAATTATTAGCAACTCAACTTTACATCCTGTAGAACAAGAGATAACAGTAATATTTGCCAACATATTTCAAATCATCCATACATTGGGAGTGGCCTAAATGAAACCTTGGAATGTGTAGTACGAGTGGGGGTTGAAAACACATTACTACAGATCTTTTTTTTTATTTTATTAATTGGATTTTATTTGTAATTGCATTTATCAAAATTCAAAATTCTTTTATTTAGATAAGTTTAAGGAAGAGCAGAGATAGTACAATTATATTAGTAATTGCAATTTTTAAATTCTTTTAGTTAGATAAGTATTAAAGAAGAAATCTAAAGTTGGCTGATCAAATAACTCATGGCAATAACAAAAGAAGTTATTATTGACATTATTCTAGAAAGAATATTTTTGTAGGAAGAAAAAATTTTTTAAGTAGTTCGTGATTTTAATAGTAGCACAGATTTATATTTTATAACATAAAAGAAAATTTTGATATTTTAAAAAGTAAGCTTAATAAAATAATTTAATTAACAATTTAATTTATAACTAAAAAAGAGAATTATAAAATAAGAAATATAAATCCAATAAAATTTTTAAAAAATAAAATATCTTTTGGACCCATAATAATTAGTAAGAATTTAGCATTTTGATTTAATTATTGAAAGTTAGTTACTTAAAGATAAAAAAGAAAAACAAGAAAATCAATCTTCACGTGCAATGCACGTTTCCAATTGCTAGTATATATTAAAAATACATATTTCATGGATAAATATATTACTAATTGATATATTTTATTAAATAACATCATTTTTTGTCTTGCATTTCTTAATAAAATCGGGTCAACCCCAACCCACACTATTACCAACCATATAGTGGCGGGTTTCGGTTAACCAAAAACCCGCCCAGCCCAAAGCCATCCCTATTTCAGCACCAAACTTTCTTACTATTTTATTAATTAATTGTATGCATGAGACTACTTCACATGTGATTTTGGCTTGGATGGTTGGAGACGGAGAACTTTCTTGATGTCGGATGCTGGCAAACATCCAAAAACAATGTGATCGCACGAAGCGATTTATTCCCATGGCAAATACTCTTATTATAGAATTTGTATGAGATATCTTATCATATATAAGGCTTCTTGCATCATTTGGCTAAATTACATAGATCTCATGATCCCAATCTCATACTTGTGAACCGCGTTCGGAGTATTCAACGAATCAACATAAAGACAGATAATTCAGCATGATTGCGTTCTATTCGATCTTAATTATTTCGATCGGCAAACAAGAACAAATGGAATAACATAATCTCTACCAAATACAATTTCACATTACAGTGATCATGTCATCCACTTGCCCAGGACACATTCCTGATCCAATATCTATTTCCACTGTTTTCTTTGCTCAAATATGCTTTATGAGAATAAGTACCCAAGAAAATAAGGGCTTTTTGCATCCATACCTCTACATTATGAGAAATTTGCATCTATATCTTCTCGTTTTTAGTATTTATATTTATACCCCTCTATTTAGTATAATTATTATAATACCCTTGATATTAACTTCCGTTAAATTTAATTGTTTATTTTTATTAAATGACTAAAGTAACCTTCTATAAGATATAAAGACATTAGATATCCAAAGGACTATATGCTTATTTTAAATAAATAATTATCAATTGAGAAAATTAATATTAATGACTTAAGGTATAGATGCAATAAATATAGCAATACAAGAACATAAAAAATATATTTTATAGAAGGTCACTATAGTCATTTAATAAAAGTAAATGACATAAGTTAATGGAATTTAACATTAAGCATAAAACTACAACAATTATATTAAATTGAGGGGTAAAAATATAATTACTACAAATAAGAGGATATCGATGCAAATTTATTATAATGCAGTGGGATGGATGCAGAAAGCCCAAAACATAAGGTGGTATTACGTTGAGACTAACAATATTGGATCATCATAATAGGCAACCACAATCTAGATTATTATTTTGAATTTACGATATGAACAATGTTAAATGTGGGACCACGTTATAGGGTCAACCACCATTGATTTTCTCCTGCAATTATTTATACACTTTAAAAAAGATCTACCATGTAGAGCATTTGACAATTACTAATTTTTTCTCATTATAAATGTAAGATTGTTTTTCTTCTTGAAAAACTCTAATTGTCATGTACTCCACATGTCAACATCTATCTCAAAGTGTACAATTGGTAGAGGAGCTTCAAATGCAAGTCAAGCAATTCAATTATGCTGGAAAACTACCACGAATTCTTCTCTCCAACATTAAAAGCGAGCAGGCAAGCAACCATGTAACTGTATAGAACCATGAATTCTACCCAAAAAAAGTATAGAACCATGACGAATGGAAGTTCTTTTTCTTAAGATGCAGTAAAATATGATCAAATAACTTTCTCCATTAAGAGTAAATCTCGGAGTACAAATTAAGGTCGATCTCCACCCCCCGCTTTTTTTTCTTTTTTTTTATTTTTTTCCTGTAGACTCTTTATTTTACTGCTACAGCCTTGATATCCTTAATTTACCTGTGGATTAATTTGAGAGGGTTGTAGTAGATGAGGAATTCGGGAGCCTTCCTACGCCACAAATCAATGAATTACACTTGAAATTGAAATTAAAAAAAAAAATCATTTAAATGCACCAAGAACTTCACATTCCTCAGTCCCCACCCATAAGAAAACAGAAAAAGTGCCATACAAATAAAAACAGAAACCATGATCAATGAAGAGTACTTGAGAATAGATTAATACTATGCGCATTGGAAACCGGATGGGACATCCTTCCCACAGAAATTCAACAGCAAACTCAAGCAGAGTGGAACATTCAGGTTAATACCCAGGACATTGGCTTTAATGGCAGTGCACAGGCAAACAGCAGCTTCAAGATCGGTTATACCCTGAATGAGAGGGCAGCAAGGAGTCTTTGGTGGGGTTCCCAAAACAAGGTGCAACAAGCCATCCAACACGTTGGCGCACACACCAAACTTAAGGGTATCCTTAGGACAAGTAGGCGTAGCTGGTGAGGACTTTGGAGTATGCTTAGGAGTCTTGGGTGATGGTGGACAAGGTACATAGGTAGAACTAACCAAAGTGAAAAAGAGGAGATTGAGGGAGAGCAGAAGAGCAGTTGATGCAAGACCCCTTGAAGCCATCAGAAGGATACCAGAAGGACTACGAAGTTCTGCAAGGTTGTGTGTCTTTGTGGGATCGATTAGGTTTGAGCTTGTGAGAATGGGAAATGGAGTAAGGTTTTTATAGATAGAGATCAATCTCGTTAGGGAATAAGATAAAATACAACGAGGCGCATGTGGGTACTTTGGATCTTTCTGTGATAGGCTGGCATCTATAGAATAATATTGATCTTATGGTTAGTATTGTTACAAACACCCACCATGTGAATACAGTTCTATCTTCACTTGTTTTGCTCAAGAATTTCAAAAGCAAAATCATTAAATTCAACTACAATAGCTATAGCAGGGAAAAGTACGTGGGGATATGAAACTCTGCAGATTCTCCTTCATATTTATTTAATGCTTTCAGAATGAAGAAGAGAACTATTATTGATAGCCACGCTGTCCTCTTGTCCTGTCGTCAAGAGAGGGAATTCAAATTCTATATTAATTAATGTCATCCTCAAAGATTTGCTCCTTATTTCATTTGATTTAGAATTTCTTTATTTGATGAATTAGAGCTCACAGGAGGAAATGGACTGCACGAAGTGGCCTCCTTATAATTAATTGGTTTTTTCTCTATTTGAATCAAAATGAGCACGTCTATTAATTGTAATATAACGTGGAGATCTAGTGTGTTTGAACTTTGAATGAATCCAACAAGAACATGTGGATTACAGCTATTGCTAATTTAGGGCCACAACGTATGTAGATTCAATGACTAGAGTGTAGATTCAATCTTTTGTATGGACGAACAATCCTCTCGATTTTTGTTCTTAATTTAGAACATATTGAAAACAGTTTTTGGGTAAATTGGTTTATAGTGACACTTTTTTAACATAATTCAGATTCAATTGGCTAAATCTTGGTAATTGGTTTTTAGTGATACTTATTTAAAATAATTGATAATCGGTGTTACTGTTTATTAAGAATTTCTTCCAAAAATGCCCTCAAAAGACTTTGAAAATATTTTCTCATTTTGTTATAAGTGAGGTTTGCACGTCTTTTGAGGGCATTTTTGGAAGAAATTCTTCATGAATAGTAAAATGACATTCAATCCTAATTATTTGAATAAAGTATCACTAATTCTCAATTTTTAAGAATTGGCTGATTAAATGTAAATTATTTTGAAAAATATCAATAAAACAATTAATTTTCCCTTAAAATTAACTTTTAGTGATACTTTTTCAAAATAATTAAGATTTAGTTAGCAAAATTTTGAGTTTTAACTTTTACTATACCTTTATAAAAATAATTAAATTTTAATACTATTTCACTTCTACGGATAAATTCTTCCAAAAATGCCCTTATACCGGGACTTGTACAAGTAATAAATTGACTTGTACAAGCCGTTTTAAACTTGTACAAGTAATAAAATGACTTGTACAAGTCAATAAATTAGCTTGTACAAGTCATTTTAATGACTTGTACCTTGAATGAATGACTTATACAAGCCATTTGGATGAGTGATGTAAGGGCATTCTTGGAATAGTTGATTTGTAATAGTAAAATATCACTAAAAATTAATTATTTTGATATAGTTGCAGTAAAAGTTAAAACTCAAAACTTTGCTGATTAAATCTTAAATATTTTTATAAAGCACTACTAAAAATTAATTTCCCCTTGGTTCTATTTGGGGAATTATTTTTCCCAAATGAGTTTTAACAAATACACTACAATCCCCAATCACCCCAACACCCATTTCTTATTTCAAAACGAGTTTTACAAAAGTGCGATGGCATATTTGTAATATTGATAAATCTGAAAAAAAAAAACTTGAAACTTGTTTTAAAGAGAGCTTTATATGACAAGGACACACTTGTCAACTATGGAAATATTTTTTAAGTTAAAAACAATAAAAAACTTGTAAATATTTATAAGCTCTATAAAAATCAATCGTCCTTCACCAAAATGAATGCCAAGCAATGAACAACAAATCTTGCTTAGTGGTTGATGGGGGAATGCCAAGCAATGTAAATATTAGTTTGCTCAAGCTTTAGGAAGGTGCTCCATTTTGGGTCCCTTGTTCTGTAAGATGGGGAACTCAAACACTATACAAAGCAATAAATTCTAGAGCTTATTCCCATTTCAGTTCGGAAAACGACCAAATAGGGGTGTCTGGTCTTTTAGACTGAACATACCAATTAGAAACTTCAACATTCAAAAGTAAACAAACCCCATATGATGTATTGCAATTCCAAGAGTCTTCAACAAAATAATATAGATTTCAAAATTTTCAGATAGGTATAAATCCATCTAAAAATTGCTACTCATGGTCTTGTGTTTGGTGTTAGAAACCGAAACGATTGATTTGGTTTCTCAAACAAACACCTCATTTGAGAGTTCCAAATCCAAAATCTTGCATACCCAATTTTATATAACATGCTAGGGAGGGTTTAGAATGCATAAACAATATTTTTATGAATTTTTGATTGGGCGAAAAGCCCTCATTTGGGCCAAAAACGAACTGCCACATTCCGAACACATCTTAGGAGCAAGAAGCAAAAACAGGGAGATCAAACCCTAGGCTGCCAAAGGATCTTGATCCGTATATGGAGATCCAGGCCATAGAGATGGAGAACAAAAGGGTCTTGATCATACTTGGTTGCCCTCCTCATCGCCGTATCCCCTTTGTTGCAAGAAACAAAAGCAACGTTGAACCTTGGCAATAGAGAAGATGCGTGGCAATGGCAATGTGGAACCTTGGTAGCAATGGAGAGCACGAACGTACTCTGATCGATTTAGGGTTAGAGAAGAAAACCAAAGGAGAAACAAGGAAACAAGCTTTCCAGAGGTACGAGCAAAACAAAAAGGGCACTGGAAAGAGGAGAAAAAAACCGAAGGGTTTGGGCAGGGGGTTTAGGCATTTTCACCGGCGACATTTAAGAAACGGGGTAAACCTGCTTTTGCCAGTGGTTTTAAAGCCGCCGGGAAAAATTCGTCCTCTTTTACCCGCTTTTTTGTAGTGACCCTTGAAGTATCAAACTGCATCGTCAAAAAGTGTAAGCACCCAAATTTTGATCAAACCAAAAAATGTGCTAAAGAACAACAAAACAGGTCAAAATCCTAAGGAGCAAAAAGTGACAATTTACCTGAGCCCAAGTTGATTGCTGTACCCTATCCCAATGGGTAGAGAATCCCGACATGGTTCCAACGCAATTAAGTTTGCGCGAATCGGAGCCTAGATGAAAAAGATATAAGCAAAACAGTCCCAGGGACAAATCAGTGAAAGTTTAATATCTTAATTAAACTAGTTAAAATAAATGGGAAATAATAAAAATTAGAGGGGCATAATTCGTCTGAGTGAGCGGCTAAGTCACCTCAGTCGTCAACTCAACCAAAAAAGGGGAAAGAAAAACCGCATATGGTGTGCGGTTGATTTTTTTCGGCCACTGTTTGGGCGAGCCAATCAGCGCAAGCGGCGAGCGAAAAGTAACCGCACTTACAGTGCGGTTGCATGATGTGACAGACTGCGCCTGAACAGTTTGTCCCCTAATCATTGTGTAAGCACCTCATTTTTGCACCCCCGGAAATGCCTAAAGTGAAAACCCTAACTGAAAAGTTAAACCCTGAGGGGGCAAAAGTTGACTTTTTAATCAAGCGATAATTGACCACCTTGCTCTCTCTCTCTCTCTCTCTCTCTCTCTCTCTCTCTCTCTCTCTCTCTCTCTCTCTCTCTCTCTCTCTCTCTCTCTCTCTCTCAGTGGATAGAGAATCCTGACACGGTTCCAAAGCAACTGAGTTTGCTAGAATCGGAGTCCGGATGAAGGATTTATCAGCCGGTTAAACTTGACGGGGAGTAGAAATTGACTTTCTGCTAAACCCCATATTAGGTGCCCAAACTTGCCCCAATGGACACGTCATCCTAACACGATTCCAACGCAACTAAGTTTGCTCGAATCGGAGTCCTTGATAATAAGTTATGGGTAAAACAAGAAATCCTAAAAACTGCCCACGTGGCAAAAACAGCAGAGAAAACAGCAGAAAAAGGTGTCTGGGGGCAAAACCGTAAAATATCAGGATAGTCAAAAATATCTAATGGCATGTCTGTAATTACCTGGGGACGAATCTGTGAATATCAAGTTGATGTGAAAATAGCTCAGGGACTAATCTGTAATTACCAAGAAAATCACCTCCACATGCTTAATTCCCCACCACATCTTTCTCTCCGTTTCTCTCCTCCATAACTCATCCCCCACATGCTTAATTTCCCACCACATCTTCTTTCCCTCTCTCTCCTTCATAAATGCATGTTCCCCATGTGCATCCCCATGCAGCATGCATGCAAACACCTTTCTCTCTCTCTCTCTCTCTCTCTCTCCCCCTCATGAATATCCATGCATACATCATGCATAACCTCTCTCTCTCTCTCTCTCTCTCTCCCCCCCCCCCATGATCACCCATGCATGCATCATGGATGCATCTCTCTCTCTCTCTATCATGATTGGTGTTCCCCATGTGCATGCATGTGCATCATCCATGCATGCAACACCTCATGCATCTCTCTCTCTCTCTCTCTCTCTCTCTCTCTCTCTCTCTCTCTCTCTCTCTCTCTCTCTCTCTCTCTCTCTCCTCCAAGCATGCATCCCCCATGGGCATCCATCATGTACCATCCACATAATAAAGCCCCCCAAGTCCCATACGTATGGAGGTTCTCCCATTTGGTTGCTGGATTTTTCAAGAGAGTTTTCCCCTCTAACCCCTTTCCCATCTCTCCCAAGCTCTCTTCATCTCCCCCATGCTCACTCCCAAGGATTCCTAAGCTCTCCACCACCCTTCTCCACCATATTCAAGTGTGAAATAGAGGAGTGGCTGCTGTTGGTGGTGCGAAGGGAAGGCTCCAACACCTATTTTGCTTCAAAGGGAACCTCTCCGCCACTCAAGGGTTCCTAAAACCCCAAGGTAAGGCTCCATATCTCCATTTGCTTCACATATATAAAAATGCAAAGGTTTTGAGCATGTTTGAAAAGATTTGTTGTCCCATACTATGATGTGTTTCCTACCATGCTTTCCTCCCTCTTTCCTCTCATTTCCATCATGAGTATGGCTTCCCATGGTAAAGGGGAATACACATACAGCTCCAAGAAAGTGAGGGTTCCATTTCAAGTAAGGTTTGATGGCTTCTTGATAGGTTGTTTGGTTATTGACTGTCCCATCCGAATGGGGGAGGGTGTTCCCCTTTGTTTATGCATCTCTTGTACCCACATGTAACCCCCCCTTCTTCATCCTTTCTTTAGATATCTTCTTCTCTAGGCTAGGTGAATGAATATATGGTTATGGTATGGAATATGCATGATATAGGTTTATTTTCTCACATGTGTATGTAGCAGATTTTCGACATGCACGATAGTCCTTCACTATTTATCATCATTTAAAGCATGCATATTGTTACTTAAGACTATGTGAGCATCCTCTTTATCTACTGTTTTGTGCATGTTTTATCATGGTTTTTTTAAAGTCTAGTTGCTGATTTTTGACCACTTAAAATCAATCCACTTAGTTTCTCATATGCTCCATGTATGTACTCATGTTTTTGCCTACTACAAACACACTTAGATGTTTTAGGGTATCTTATTATTTATTTTACTTTTGCATGCATGTATATAGATCTGTTTCTTCAGTTCTTAAGTATGGCAAACACACACATACACTTATTTTTGTATGAGATTTATTCATGGAATCTTTCTTTGGGTGATTGTTGTGTATATATGTAAGCTATTGTTTCCTTTGATTGATGAAAACCAAAACAGGGACACTTAAGTCCCTATTACCTTGATAAATCTGGTTCAAAAATCAGAGAAAGCAGGACCTAAACTTTCTCCTTTGTTCTTGATTTTAAAAACCCCCAAAAAGAAGCCTTTTAAGTTCCATTTGAACCACTGTGGGCCCACACAGGGGCCCACACAATCATTGGAACACCCTAGAAGACCCAGGAACCCAAGCCCAATGCAAAAATCCAAAAAACCAAGTTTTTAGGTTGATCCGACAACTCAAGTCGAATCAACAGGGCCTTGCTTGTAACCGGCCAAAGGTGTTGGATACACTGGTCCTTATGTGTAACCGGCATCTCAGGTCGGCTACACTACCAGAATGCCATTTTTGCTATTTTTATGATCTCGTGCTATTTTCTTGATTTGTTTGATCAATCCGAATGAACCAGAAGGGTTTCAGGGTCACCTGGAAACCCAAGATGGGTCATGGACCGACCCGGTTCAATTTGATTTCCAGTGGGCCTTCCAACGGGGCCCACCTAGCCCGATAAACTTACTTTGTGCTCAAAATAAGGTTAATCAAGTTAATTGTGTGAGCCCGACCATTTGAGGCCCACTAAAGCCCACTTTGGAAGCATGCTAGCTTAGACTTAGGCATGGTTTGGCCGAGACCACGGTAGGGCCTGTCAGGCCCACTAAGCCCATTGAACCCAACAAAGATTAAGGCACCCAGGCCCTAACTCAGGAAGTCTTGGGCTTTCAAGCCCATGCTCAGGTAAAGGGCCCCAAGCCCAAGGCCTGGCCAGTTTTGGCACAAATTAAGCAAGATAAACTTAAATCATTTGACAACCAACTGTGTGGCCCACTCAAGGGCCCACAAAGCAGTCCCGGCCCACTTGTGCATAGAAATCACTTAAACCTTTCAATTTGGACCATTAAATAAAATCAATTCATTTTAACCAAGCCCAAAGGGCCTCTCAGGCTAGACCGAAGCCCGCCAGGGGACACGTGGGCTCAACCAAGCCCACCAAGGAATCCACGGGCGTTCCAACGGGGCCCGCCCAATCAGACTCATCTCATCTTTAACTAAAAAGATAAAATCAAGTAAAGGGACTCACACCGCTTTGGCGGTTCCGCCAGACTTAACCAAATTGAATGCTGGATTAGGAATCGGGTGAGTGAGAGACCAAAGTTGACTCAAACCAGGGAAACCTATGGGACCTGTCACTCGACGGGGCGGACCGGGTGTCTATAGACTTTCCCGAACCGTAACTGAGAACTTGCTTAGAATCTCTAAGCCGCAGACCAAGCCATAATAGACAAACTTAGGCACCCAGGTGTCTGCTTGCACCCCATCAGGCAGTGGTGACTCCAAACAATCCCGAGACACGCATCATTTTGCATGCGCCTCGTCGTGCGACCGAAATCAGGTGCGCACACATTGCTGAAACGACAGGGCCAAAACCGCACATACTCTGCGGTTTAGACCAAACCGCACGATATGTGTGGTTACTGTTCATTTTCGACCAAACCGCACTGAGTATGCGGTTTTGTCCCAGTGTTCTATAAATAGAAAATCCGAACGGTAGGCAGGGGTTGGCTGCTTTTGGGTTGTTTCCACCCCTTCTCCCCCATTGTTGCTGGTACGAAACTACCTCTTTTGACTCCATACCATCCAAGCCCCACTCCCAAGACCTTTTTTAGCCTTCCTCCACCCTCCTCCATCACTACCAAACTTGAAGAAGAAGGAAGGGAACTTGCTGGTGGTGCCAAGAGGAGCTGCTCCAGCCCTTGTTTTGCCTGAAGGAGGCTTGAACACACCTCTCCAGGGTTTCAAAACCCCAAGGTAATGTTCCTTATGACATTGTATTTGACATTAGTGAGAATGAGCATGTTCCAAGTATGTTTTGGTGTTCCTTAGTCTTAGCTTGTTATCTCCTTCATTTCTCGTATGAATAATGTCTCTTCTGTTCGTTTTCCTCTTCTTGCTAAACGTGGAAATTCCCATGGTAAGGGGATGGTACATGGATGATACCGAAGGAAGGGGATGAGAAAGTGCCCTCCCACACTTTTAGGAGCACTTTATGCTCTGTTTTGCTATAGGTTTGTCCCATTCGAATGAGGAATCTGTTGTAACGCCCCGAACCCGGGTTAGTGCAAACCAGCACCCAACTCGAACCCGGTTCGCTACTGTAACAACCCAAGTCCGATTCAACAATCAAACTCGAGATGTTACCACGAAGCTGGGGTCAGATACATACCAAGATTCACAATAATTTTTAAATTTACAAATTAATTACATCAGAGTTATGGTGGCCAATAACAACAATTCTTTATTCAATAATATCAATTCTGTTTACAATAAAGTTTATCTAATCAACATGTGGCATTAATACCAATTATATTTCTACCCATCAAATTAAAACCCCATCTTCGCAATCTCTCCAAGCAACCTGAAAAATAGGGGAAAACGGAGTGAGATTTACATCTCAGCAAGTAGCAGGTGCATGCAATTTGAAACAGTCCAATATAAGCAAATAGTCATGAGGTATTCGATTAATCAAAGATAAGACGAGAAATCCAAGTTATTCATGGCAATTACAAATAAGGCGATGAAACATATGATCATGTATAAATACCAGTCTCTTGATGTTAACGAGGTAAAACCGACAAAGCGATAAAACACGTGCCATTGCAGGACTCACAAAGATGATAAGTATTTGAGATGACACTCGACTAAATGCTGTTCCACCGTGCGACTTAGGGGCAGTGCTACTTGATGATACTCAAGCCCCATGCAGCGCAGCTTAGGCAAGAGCCGTAGTCACCGACTTATTGCGCACGAACTCCGCAGAGTTGGACGTACCACCAGCATGCAGCACCAGAATCTATACATGGAGTATGGTCGCTTATCCACATGTACAGGGAATCACCAGCGGCTCACCGGGGTGTCCCTCCAGACATAGGACCCTCCCAGAGCAAACTAACTTGCAAAGGGAAGCGCGCTCGCAATATAGGAGTAAATCAACCCAAACTAAATACCACTTAGCTAACCAGCCAAAACTATGGATCCATATACAGCTAAGCCCACTAACACAAACCACGATAAAACCACATACGGGAGGACACGCTAATGTAGGAGGCATACACACTTTTACCCGTAAAGGATTACACATCTCTACACAGAGGATTACCCATCTCTGCCGTAAAAGATAGTATCAACTCTACCACAGAAGCCGTATCACCCAACCGTAAAATTAAAGAGAACAATATCATACCACATACCAATCAATACCAAAGTATTCCATTCCATGTGAAATCCATGATTCAATCATAACAAATCCAATTATAGGCATTTTCAGAATAACCTATGCAATTATTCCAATTATATTCAAAATAAAACTCAAGTATCATAAATCCGGTAAAATCTGAGTTTAGGCAATTCCAGTAGCCAATATTCCTATATAAAGCTCAAATAAAAGTAAATCAAATCATGCTTGAACTTTTCCTTCTTAATCCCTTTATTAGAATCCAATTTCCTACCTTAGCACCTAAGCTAGTTTCTATTTGAATTTTCTGTATTTTATTTTTCCAGTATGTTCTACAGACCTAGAATGAAGTTTAAAAAATGTTTGTAAGCTATAAATTTCAGTAGTATTATTTCTAGCAATATCCATACCCTTTGACTCTTTTATAAACAATCCTTTCATTATAACCTTCTATTTATTGCTTAATCTTTCCCAATTAATTTTATAATTTTTATAGCTTAATTAGGTCCTTATAAAGATGCTAATATGCTTAACTAATCATAAGAATTATTGGGTATTTATTCGAAATACGAAATCCACAAAATCTACAAATTTTACTTAGAGCGCCTACCTCTACAGGGCTGAGCGATCCTGGGCGATCCTAGGCGCTCGTGCAATTTTTAACAGAATTTTCCAGATTTTCCAATTTCGGATTCTTATGCTTTTGCTTTATGTTTTCTTGGTCTAAATTCATCTACAAACTTTCTGAAACTTATCTAGAGCCTTCTAGAGTAATTTTTATGAATTAAATACCCTCCTACCTTTATTTACATAATCCAACTAAACTTTCTTCATTAATTGATAAATCCACCAAGAACACAAATCATGAAAATATAAGCAATTTGATTCCATGTAAATACAGTTCCGTCTAATCCATGCTAACCATATGAAATCACAGAAATCAAAATCATGCAATTCCTCACATTTTCCAAGGGTTACTACTTGCCTTATACGCTAAATCCTTCTTCCATTGCACCTTCTAATTCTGGACCAGACTTTTGCTCCCAAACGCACCAACCTAGACTCTTCCAATTCAAATCTTCACCGGTCACATTGTAGTTCCATCAGTCACGAACAAAACCTCCAAATTTGAAGGCGATCCACCATACGGATTTTCCCCGATCGCGTTTTGATGGTGGCTGGTCAGACACCTCCATTAGAAACCTCCTTCCTTTCTCTCCCTTTTTTCTCTCCATAAGAAACCCACGAAAATCCCCTCTCTTCTAACCTTAGTCTCCTATTTATACTAGGCTTTAGAAATCCTAAACCAACCCTAATTGGCTAATTAAATTTGGGCTAACCCAACCATGGTCTAGTTAATGTCTAATCCTCCTAATTTAATTCCTACTTTTTCTCCACCTTCTATTTTTTCTACTTAAACAATACTAATTAAGTTTCTTATTATCTAAACTCCTATTTATAACCTATTTTTGTGCAAAATATTTAATTAAATATTATTATCACCTAAAACCTTATTTTCTCCAAATTAAGACGTGAAATCTCCTAATTACCCTTTTTCCCACTTTTAGGCTTTTATTAATTTCTTTTAATTTCTATCTTGTCAAAATAATTTGTTTTCTTCTATTTTCTAATTCTAATTATTATTTGATAATCTATTTACTAATTACCTTTTCTGAAAATTACCAAAATACCCTTTTTATTCTTTTAGGCTAATTTCATTAAAATTCTTTCTTTATTTTCAGCTTAGGACTCATTTGAATTAATTATCCTCTAAATCTTCACTTTTTATTTTAACTAAGACTTAACTCATATTTTATTTTATTTATTATTTATTTATTTATTAGGTGAAAATTCGGGATTTTACATCTGTCCCTCTACTTTGTGCCTCTCATGTACCCCATTTAACCCCCCTTCTTTTTCTCTTCTTTTATAATCTTGCTTAAATGCTTCTGTTTGACTTGTTTGTTTACTGTTGTGTGAAGTTGAAAGGACAAAGGTAGGGGTACTCAAGTCCTTACCCCGCTGTGTGAAAGATCCCAAGATGGGGAGAGGCAGAACCCCAGGCCTTCTCTTTTCTTTCCCTTTTTTTTGAATCCCCTCCCCAAAAAGATGACATTTTTCTGGATTTGGAAGAGAGCAAACCACTGTGGGTCAATACAGTGAGCCATGATAACCCTTAGAATAGTGGAGGAGAAGGGACTCCCAGTCCCCCTCCGAAAATGGCCATTCTGGGTTTTCTGGGCCGAAACCGCACACACAGGGCGGTTCGGCCGTAACTGCATAGTATGTGCGGTCACGGCCAAATCGCACAGAGTCTGCGGTTAGACCTAGAGAAGGCTTAAAATTTGATCCCTTTGACCTGGATCCGGCTAACCCGATCCTAATTTAATCAAATTGAACTGTTTGGGTTTTGGGCCAATCCAGACTCTCTTTTGAGACTTGGGCCCAATAAGGCATTGTGGGCTTTCTAACGGGGTCCACATCAGACCAACATCACTTGGATAAAAATATAAAAATCAAATAAAAGAAAAGGGGACCCGCACCACCTTGGTGGTCCCCACCTAGACCAATAAAATGTGTATGCTGGCATAGAAGTGGGGTGAATTTAGAATTGAGTCAACTCACAAAACAGGAAACCCAAGGGACCCGTCAAACCGATGGGGCGGACCGGGGTGTCTACGGACTTCCCCGGACCGTAACCGAGCCCTTTCTTAGAATGTCAAGCCGCAGACTAAAATAGACATCCTTAAGACATCTAGGTGTCTGCCTGCACCCCATCAGGCAGTGGCGACTCCCAATCCCCCTCTTCCCTCGCTTTCGCGCGTGCCCTGGCACGGGTACGACGTGCACACAAAAAGGTATTCACTTTTCTGTTACAAGATCACAAAGCATTCCTTTGCACCAATTTGATAAAATATATTCGAATAAAACCAATAGAATAAGAAATCAGCAAGAGGTACTTGTGTACAAGAGACAAGACTGGAACCTAGGTCCTTTCCAGCTCTTGCCAACTATGGTGTTGTAAGCACCAGAGACACAGGGACTGATGCAACTAAGAAATCAGCAGGAGGTACTTGTGTACCTGAGACAAGACTAGAAACTAGGTCCTTTCCAGCTCTTGCCAACTATGGTGTTGTGAGCACCAGAGACACAGGGACCGATTCAACTCTGACCAACATCACGATATAATTACCAAAATTAGGCAAACAAGACTAAAGATAGAGAACATGAAGACTCTATATGAAAATATGTTTCAGATTTAAAAAACAAAAACAAAAACAAAAAAGAGGATCAATTCATTACTTTCCCAACTAGTACAGATCGTTTACCTCAATGAACTTTGTACGATAATGTGGAAGACTGCGTTTAAACCACAAAAGAGATACCACATCGCCCGCTCCATAACCTTGCTCCACAATGGAGGACATAAGGAACCCCAGCATAACATCGTTCCTCACCTTCAGAGAGACCAAAAGATTATTTAAAGCAATTATATTCCTGTTTATTCCATCCTGAACTCAAAAACTGAGTCGTTTTCTTCTACGACCATTCGTCTTACGAACGGTCTTGTGAACGTTCAGGAGACAACACGCGTCCCACTTCTTTCATTCGAGGTTTTCAGCCTAACGGTCGATTTTTGAGCCGCGTTCAACAAAATGGCTCGATTGGAGCCATGTTTGAAAAGTCATTTCGTTGAAATGGCTCGAACGAAAATGCAAATCCCACCTCTTTCCTCGTTATCTTCATTGGCGGGAAATCAAAAAATGCAAATCCTCTCAAATTCGAAAACCTGCTTCCTTCCTCTTCATTCATCTATCTCAAACGAAAACGTTTTTCTGACGACTCTACAAATCCTCTTCATTCGTCTGTCTCAAAAACAAAAACCTTATTTCTACTTCAGTTTTTTCGACGACTCTGCCTCATCTCGGAATTGCTTTCATCCTTTACTCTCCAATTGCAAGAAACCAGCAATGATTCGTTGAAGAGTTTTGCAAGTTAAACGGCCTCCTCTGTTTTTCCAGTTGAAGGGTAAGTTTCTCTCTATCTCTCTCTCTTTCTTTGTCTCTCTCAGTGTCGTGCTTCATCCTGTAACTGTTTTCTTTTTCCCTTTTTTCATGTTTTATTTTTCAATTGTGCTTGATCCGAATAAGAGAGATTGAGTCGGCCTGCAAATTTTGAAACAGAGAAGTCGTAAGTGAGATAGATGGCTGCACATTTTTGAAAACAAATCTGTCTCGGGTGAGCCAGACAGCCCAACAGACATTTGCCCAAGTGGCAGAAAAGCCAAGGGGCTCTAGCTCCCCATTTCCTCCAAAGTTAGCAACTTAATTGATTAAAGAACCATTCCCTGAGATTAATGGCCATACCATGCTTGGGAATCCTACCACCCATGCAACCGAACCAAAGGGCTCAGATAAAGTGACATTTGCAAAATAAATGAACCGATGATTCTTGTTCGCTATCACAGAAAACACAGTTCATTGGTGATGTTACCATTGAGAATTGTCTTCCAGATGAACAACCAAATCTTTTGGGGAACAGGTAAGTGCCAAAGCCGAAGCCATTTTTTTTCATCAGGACAAGGAATATCAGAGTAGGAGAGCATTTTATAAGTAGAGGAACAGTGAATTTACCTGTGTTGGTTCCTTCCCATACAACTTTATCCATACCTGCATACTTATTGATGGGGATACAAGAGATCTGAGCAGCGACGGGAGGAGGCCAAGCTAACCTGAGTTTATTCCAATCCCAGGCGCCTGTGGCTTGGTTGATGAGGAAGTCCACCTTGAGATCTTGAAATTGGTTGGGATTTGGAGGTCTCCATCAATGTGCCCCTTCCACCATCTATTATCGCTGATCGGAATCGAATTACTGTTGGCAACGCACCATTTGCTCCCTTTAATGAAGATTTTCCTTATTTTGCACATCTGTTTCCACACCCAGGACGAGGAATTGGGGGCATGCGCATTAACGAAGCCGTCAAATGGAAAGTATTTGGCTTTCAAAAGGTTAACCCAGATCTTGTTATCATCGGCGTTAAGGGCCCAGATCGCCTTAGTGAGCATTGCAAGGTTGAAAATTCTGCTGGCCTTTATGCCAAGCCCACCAAGCCGCTTGGGGAGGCAAACCTTATCCCAGCAAATGGAATGAAGGGGCTTGCTACTTTAGTGTTTGAACCAGAAAAAATTACGAGCTTCTTTGTCGATTGAATCCACAATCTTGGTTGGGAGCTTGACAGCGGCCATTGGAATTGAGCAGAGCTTAAAAGCGTGGCATTAATCAGGGTAGCACGACCAGCCTGGGTAAGAAGCTTAGCTTTCCAACCCACAAGCCAATTGTTGATTTTTTGGAGAAGATCCTTAAAATGCCACGGCTTAGGAGAGTTCAAAAAAATAGGAATACCAAGGTACTTACCAGATTTCGAGACCGGCCGAATTCCAAAGGTCCTAGCTAATCTGCCACGGTCCGCCCCTTTGATGCATGGGCTAAGAAATAACTCCGATTTGTCAAGGTTAAGCTTGTAACCTGCCATCTCCACAAAGGAATTAGTGATATCCAGAAAAATTCTCACATTGACTAAGGAAGCACGACCAAACAAAAGCAGGTCATCAGCATACAATAAATGAGAAATGGGTTCAGTGAAATTGGAGGCTTTAACTCCATGGATATACAGCTCCTGCTCCGCTTAAACCAAGGCAAACAACAACACTTGTTGGGTAGTGATGAAGATGAAGGGGGATAGGGGGTCGCCTTGCCTCACCCCCCCCCCCCCTAGTAGGGTAAATTTTGCCACAAGGGTTGCCATTAACCAAGATCGAGTAGGAAACAGAAGAGATGCAGAACGTTACCATGCCGATGAACTGTTGGTTGGAACCGAAACCTTTAAGGGTGGCCTCGATAAAGGACCAGTTGAGCCTATCAAAGGCTTTGGCCAGGTCCAATTTAACAGCAAACAAGCCATTCCTTTTGCCTTTCTTTTTGCTTTTGACCATGTGGTAAAGCTCTTGAGCAGCAAAAATATTGTCTTGAATCACCCGACCCGGCACAAAGGCGCCTTGGTGGGGGTAAATAAGCTTGTGCATCAAGGGTCTCAATCTGTCAACCATGATTCTGGATATAATTTTCTAAACAAAATTACAGAGGCTGATCGGTCGATACTCACTAATTCTTCTGGGGGAGTCACACTTAGGGATCAAAACAATATGGGTGTAATTGAGGTTTTTATCAAAATATCCATTGGTAAAAAAGCCACTTACAATGTCACACACATCATGCTTAACGACATCCCAATAAGATTGGTAGAAAAGCCCTTGAAAGCCATCAGGTCCAGGGCTTTTCAAAGCTCCCATTTTTTTAACAGCACCCCAAATCTCCTCTTCAGTGACCCCTCTATTGAGAGCCTCATTGTCGGAGCTAGATATAACCTGAGGCAACATGTTAAGAGGCTGGAAGTCCCTTTCTCTGTTGCCGCAATGAAATATACCTTGGAAATAGTCGACAATCATCTGCTCCACTTCAGTAGGGTCTCTAACTTCTTCATTGTGGTAGTTTCTCAATGAGGCAATCTTATTTCGGTGCTTCCTGTTAATAGTAGTGAGGTGGAAGAATTTCGTGTTTAGGTTGCCATCTTTCAGCCATTTGATGCGTGACCTTTGCAACCAAAACTGTTCCTGGGCCTTGAGAGCATAAACATACTGTTCTTGGAGTTCCTTCTCTTTCTTGGTGGCCAATGGGTCCTCTGAGTTCTCCAAGAATTTCTAAAGTATTTTCAACTAACCGTAGATACTGTTGACCCTTTTGTTGACATCGCCCAAAGAGTTTTTATTCCAGTCAGCAAGATTACTTCTTAGCACCCCTAGTTTACACTGCCAATTGCCAGTACAGCTGGACCACGAATTGTGAATAATCTGATAACAGTCTTTCTCCTCAGTCCAGAACTTTTCGAATTGAAAGGGTTTTTTCTTCTTGAATTGATCATTGAAGAGATTGAGGCACAAGGGGGCGTGATCAGATCCAATGATAGGGTCTTGCCAAAGCAAGGCATTGGGAAACATGAGACTCCAATCCGTGCATCCCAAGACCCTATCAATTTTTTCTTTAATTTTGCTGAACCCCGTTCTGCCATTGCACCAAGTGTATTTCATTCCCTTGCAAGGTAATTCAACCAAGTTAGTCTCGTTTAAGAAATCCAAAAAAAGGCGGGCTTTACGAACCTAGAAGCCGTTACTGCCGCATTTCTTGTGGCTGTGAAGAACCACATTTAGGTCCCCAATGATGCACCAAGGTCCCAAACAGCAAGACTTGATGACTTTCAACTCCTCCCATTGAGAGGCCTGAACTTGCAAAATAGAACTGGCATGCACAAAAGTTAGTTCAAAATGCAACAAGTCAACAGTTAGGCTCAAATGCACATACCAGTCCGAAACCCATTCAATATTAAGGGAGCAAGAGTTGTCCCACAAAATGTAGAAACCTTCCGCATGGTCTTTGGCAGGCGCCCACCAAAAATTTGGAAAGCCAGACCGCCTAGCAAAGACTTCCGCAGATTTATTGCTCATAAGAGTTTCCAAAAGCAAATTGAGATTGGGCCAATTCATGCGAATGAGGTTTCGCAGGTGAAGCCTTGTCGGGGATGAGGGAAGGTGAAAGCAGGGGAGTTGGTGGAAGAGAGATGGATAACCGGAGAATGCACAGTCGAAGAGCTAGATATGGAGAGCTTTCTTTTCTTCTGGAAATGGAGATCGCTCTCCCCATGGATTTGCAGAACAAGGTTCTCCCTAGGTGTGGCTTTGGTCTTGGGCCAAGGCTTGTTATTGGGATAAGGTCGTTTGGTCGGCCTGGAGGCATTCGGAAACGTGGGCGGAGCCTTGTTTTTGGGGTGGGCTCGATTGAAAGGCCCAGGGACACTTCGCTTGGAGGGCCGAGTTGGTTTGGAGGGCCTGTCCAGGTTCATCTTAGTGGGCTGGCTTAGTTCTTGGATGATAAGGTGGGGTGAAGCCTTAAGGGAAATGGTGGGTTGAAAGGAAACGGGCTGGGCAATAAAGGTGAAGAAATTGGATACAAGCAAGTTAGGCCCTTCCCAACGAGGCCCAAGAAATCCCTTCTCGAGGTTACCGTTAGGTCCCAACCAATCTTGCATGATCTCCACGTGGCGAGCATCGTCGAAGGGATTGGCCCCAACGCACACCTCGAGCAGAAAGCCCTCCTCGTGCAGCTCGCCCATCGCCTTGCTGCAACATTGAGGGGATTGGTGTGACATCAAGCTTGACGGGTCCGAGTACACAGACGAAGGTTCAGCGTCTTTACCCATCGGGTCAAGCAAGGTACTCGCCGAGATATCCTCCGGGTTGACCGCCAAGGCGGACGGCTCAGCAGTGCCGCCAACCGTAGCAGGCAAGCTTTTTGAACCAGGCTTCATACCAATCTTATCCGACGACCTTCTGAGTAGAGGGTTCTTCTGGCAACCCATGGGAATCCTCATTTGCTCATTGTACATCCTACACTCAGGGTTAGTACCGGCTTCTGAGGAAGCCATAAAAGGGTTTGCACAGTTTATCAAGATATGCCCTAACAGGCCACAGGATAGACAGAAGGAGGGGAGGTTTTCAAAACGAAATTCCAACCAAATTTTCTCACCTTCACTTACCTGCAAGAAAACACCGGAAGGGATCGGCTTGGAGGTTGGAAGTTTGACTTTGGCCATGATTGGTTTATTCCCCTCTTCCTCATCTTTTATTTCCATCTCTAGGGAGGCCCCGAAGATCTTAATAATGTCAAAAACGATTTCCTCATCTTGAAATCTCTGGGGAACATTGAGGATCTGCATCCACATGTAGATGGATTTGAAGGAGTATGAGGCAGCCTCCTCATCATCAATGGCTTCCATCATCGTCAAAGAAGAGTTGATGATCCAGGGCTGCGCTGCCAGGATGTTGTCTCTATCTTTACGGTTTTTGAAAACTAGAAGGAATCTCCGGGGAGCTATTTTAAGGCACTTCAAAATCTCTACATTCTTCCAAAGTCTTCCAATGGAGTTCCTAAAGGACACGAGTTGGAAGTCTTCGTCGCACATCTCACAGATGGCCACCGAGGACCATTTTTCTTCAAGGCGCTTTTTGGTGGCTTCGGACGGAGTGAAGATCGTGTTAGGTCTCAGGGGGATGAAGAGGTTATTGAGGTTTTCGAGTAAGGTCTTCCATGGGATAAGAAAACAAGGGAACCACCAGGACACTCATAGGCTCACAAGACCGACCAAACTACGACAGACTAAAGGATGCCACACCTGGGAGAACTAGTCCTGACCACAGGGAGAGGGATCAACAGGATTAGTGAGCCATCGAGCAAGGTAGGCATAGTAAGGGGGAAAACCAGGAGAAGGCAGAGGAAAAAACCGGAAAGCTTTCCGAGGACACCTTACTATAGTGAACCTAATCGAAGAGCAATGTTTCACTTGGCTTGTTAATGTATCTTTGTTTGATCCTCTTTTTCTTTCCTTCTCCTCCTGTTACTTATCAAATGAAGTCTTTTAGCTGAATCGAAGTTTGAGATTGTGAAGCGGGATAATGGGATCTTTGGAATACAAAGGTTCGAAGAAGAAAGCAATGTGGCTCTATCCGAAGACCTTGGGTTCGAATCCTTATGAGAGATGGGGACACTCTGCTTATTGTTCGCATCCTTCTCTCTATTTTCTCCCTAGTTTTTCATTAGTTTCTTTTCGTTTCCTTCCTTTGCTGTTGCTGTTGCAGGGGTTTTGCTACCAACGCTTTTCCTTTTTTTTTGAAGTAATTCGTTTACTGTCCTTAACTTGTTGAACAGAAGTTTCCTAGTACCAACAGTGGTCCTCTTCATTATGACTTGGACTGGAATTTTGCTCTTCCCTCTGTGCGCGCGTGGGAAACGCAGCACGGGAGAGTTCGGAGTCGCCACCGCCTGATGGGGTGCAGGCGGACACCTGGGTGCCTAATCTTGTCTATTAGTCTGGTCTGCGGCTTGAGATTCTAAGTCGATTCTCGGTTGTGGTCGGGGGAAGTCCGTAGACACCCCCGTCCACCCCGTCGGATGACGGGTCCCGTGGGTTCCCTGGTTTGAGTCAGCTTTCTACTTGGTTCTCACCCGATTCCTAATCCAGCATGTATTTTAGTTAAGTCTTGGCGGGACCACCTGAGTGGTGTGGGTCCCTTTAGTTGATTTTATCTTTGCTTAATTTAGGTGATCTGAGTCTGACTGGGTGGGACCCGTTGGAAGGCCCACGGTGCCCTTGGTGGGCTAGGGTAAGCCCGTGTGCCCATGTGGGCCTTGGTCTAAGCCTAGGAGGCCCTGTGGGCTTTGGTTAAGTGTGTTGGTTCTATTTGGTTTGTTCAAGTTGGAGCCTTATGTGATTTTCATGCAATAGTGGGCCAGCGTTGGTTTGCGGGCCCCTAGGTGGACCCCCATGGTGGTCGCCAAAGTATTTTGGATTTGCTTTATTCAAACTTGCCAAAATGGGCTGGTCACTGGGCTTGGGGCCCGTGATCCAGGTTTAGGCTTGAAAGCCCAGTTCTTTGAAGTCTAGGGCATGCACCCTAACTTGGTTCGGTTAGCGGGCTTTGGCGGGCCCGATAGGCCCTAGCCCTTGGTCTCGGCCAAACCACGCAGTTTAAACATTATTCCACACGTCAAGGCTCGGGCGGGCCGCACTGGGTTTGGCCCATCCGATTCAATCGGTTCATTTCATTTTAACTTGCTTATTTACATGCTTTGAGGTTTATCGGGCTTGGTGGGCCCCGTTGGAAGGCCCGCAAGTGTTTCCAAGTTGGACATTGGTCCAAGTCCCAAATTGGGTTTCCGGGTGGCCCGGAAACCCTGTTGGTTATTACCCGGAAACCCTGTTGGTTATTTGATTTGGTTCAAATCACCACAAAATTCGGCCAAAGAATCATCAAAACTCACAAAACTTACATTTCTATATGTATCCGGCCGTGGTGGCCGGATACGCATGGGCCCTAGGTGATCCGGCCTGAGTTGCTGGATCACCTTAAAATAGGCTTTTTCGGGGTTTGGCCATTTGGGATGGTTTCCTGGGCTTCCTAGGAGTCTTCCATAAGCTGTGTGGGCCCCTGGATGGGCCCACACTGGTTCAGGTTCAGGGGAGAAGCCCCATTGGGCTTCTTTTTTGGGCTTTTTAGCAAAAGCAAAAAGGGGGTAGGGGAGTGGGCTGTGTGGCCCCTCCTCCGTGGCACCGATGGGTTGCTGCTAGGGATGGCGTGGGGTTCCCAAACCTGCTGGGACAGTGGAGGCTAAGGGGTGGAGGTGTTGCTGCTGTTGCACCCAACAACAGCTTGTATTGACCATGACAGTGGACTCAAAGGGGTGATGGGATCATGCTTGTGGTGGTCCAAGGATTCCCAGCCTGTTGGGACATGTAGAGAGTAGTGAAGGCCTTCGAGGGTGAGGGGAACATGCTTATGTACATACGAAAAAAAAACATGACTAACAATAAGGGCATGATCACTACACACATTTAGCAATATGCCTAAAATAGTATGAAGAGAAAATAGCAAGCTTGGGGAAATGAAGGGATCATGGCATTGGCATGCGTCCTCATGTAATGATACTTTTCAGTAGGAGATCAACAAGAGAGGTTCTCGAAAAACCCCCATTCCACATGCATGCAAGAAAGGATAAAAACAACAAAATAAGAACAAAAGAACCATACACATGCTAAAAACACAGCCTAACATACATTTCCTACACATCTTAGCAATGTCTGGACCTAAGAATCATGCCTAGGCCTAACGAACATGCAGAAAGGGAAGAGGAGGGGGGTTTACGTAGGGGTACATTGGATGAGGAAAGGGAACAGGCTCCCTTTTTAAAATATCCCGTAGATAGCCTACGATAGTGACTTGCATGGCATTTGAGTAAAACAATAAAACTCTCCTCCTCTCACGGGGTCGTGCATGGAGACTCCCTTACCTTTGGAGGTCTCCATAGTACCAAAAAGGAAGAAAATGCATGGAAAAGTGAGATTAACATGAATATGCCAGTATGAGAAAGAACAAACATATTAACATGCTCGGAAAGTCCTCGTTTTCATATATGTAAGGTAAAAATGACCAAGAAGTGATACCTGGTGGTTCTTGGGTGTTTGTGCAAGATGGAGACACCTCCTTGAAGCCAAAACGTAGCTGTAACCTCCTCCTTGGCAGCACCAAACACAACAGCACTTCCACTTGCTTGGATGGAGATGGAGAGGAAGAGATAAAGGAGAGGTAATTTTGTGAGAAGCCAAGAGAGATGGAGGGGAGTGGTTCGAATGGAGGAGATTGGAGAGGGTGGAAGAGAGCTCTTGAGAGAGAGGAGTTCAAATGGGAGCTGGTCTTGGAGAGCTTGAAGTGAAGAGAAGTGGGAGAGAGAGTTGGAGAATTCGAAAATGGTAGCCCCCCTCATGTGTTGGAGAAAATTTCCTTTTTAAATCATGGAAGATGGATGGTTGCCTTGGGGAGATGAAAGATGTCTTGGGAGGTGAAAGGGTTGCTTGGGGAGAGGAAAGGTTTCTTGGGGAGAGGAAAGGTTGCATGGGGAGAGGAAAGGTTGCATGGGAGGTGAAAGGGTTGCTTGGGGAGAGGAAGGGTTGCTTGGGGAGAGGAAAGGTTTCTTGGGAGGTGAAAGGTGGCATGGGAGGTGAAAGGGTTGCTTGGAGGTGACACATGTGAAGCACTCATTGGGTCCACGTGGCCTCCCATGTGGAGCTCCCATGTACACACGTGGCATCCCATGTGAGCACTCCTTGTGCACATGTGGCATCCCATGTGGCACCGCTAAAATTCCCATAATGCCCTTAGCTTTGACTGCTCATATCTTTTCCATTCGGACTCCGATTTGAGCAAACTCAATTGCGTTGGAACCGTATCGAAGTCCTCTATCCATTGGGATTGGGCTAAACACCTGGTTCAGGGTTCGGCAAAAAGTCAACTTTCGGTTCATTCTCAAATTTGACCGGCTCGTAGTCCCTCATCCGGACTCCGATTTGAGCAAACTCAATTGCGTTGGAACCATATCGAAGTCCTCTATTCACTGACATGGAGCAAGATGGTCAATTCTCACCTGATCAAAAAGTCAAAATTTCACCCCTTAGGGTTTGACTTTTTATCCAGGGTTTGCATTCCAGGCACTTCCGAGAGCGCAAAAATGAGGTGCTTACACCCTCAAATCCTTTTTAGCCTGTTTTCTTTATTCTGTGAATATTACATGCTTGGCCTATCTTGAAGATTAGTGGATGATGGTTCAGGTTTTCCCTCTCTCTCTCTCTATATATATATATATATATATATATATATATATATATATATATATATGTTTTTTCATTTCCCAATTTTTCCTCCTATATTTTTTCCATTCCTTTAATGGTGCTGCCGTCGTTGCCTGGAAATGTTCCTATATTTTCTTAAGATCTAGTAGAGTCAAATGAAACAATGAATGCTGCAAGAAGCACAATAAGTTTTTCTCCATAGAATTTCGATTTCAATAACTCTTGTTATGATCTATCCTCTTTATTTTTGTAAATTTTTTCTAAGGGAACTATTTCAAATTATTAACAGATATGTGTCTCCCTTTCTTTTCTTTTCATTTTTCTTTTATTTGCCCTGCATTTTTCGCCTTTCATGGCACCTCCCTACTGTTTATCTTCCTTTTTCATAATCTTATTGAGTAAAACATATAGTATATTTATTGAGAGAGAGTAATTATTTTTTCCCTCATTGTTTTTCTTTTAGCTTATCTGCATTTCTTTCTTTCATGAGTATTTCCTAGTTTGTAGGGGATCCTTGAAAAACAGAAGAAATTTAGCAAAAATAGACTTTAGCATGTCTGGATGCATGTGTATGCTTCCCTTCTTTGGGAAAAAGAGAATTTTTTTTTTCTATCACATCGTTCCAAATTTAATGGCTCCTTTGAATTCTGTTCGTCAAATCCATTTGCAAAGGGGAAATCTAAGATACCCTTTCAGCCTCCCAACAGACATGGCCTGGGCCTAATGTGTCTTATACCCAGGAGAATGGCTTTCATCAGTGAAGAACTCTGTTCTCGAAGATCTCCTCTTGCAAATTGGACCATTGGATGGTCATGAGTATTCAAGTCTATTGAATTTTGTAATTTCAGAAGGGAAATAGTTATGGGTTTGGTAGCAACTTCATAAATTTTTTGATTGTGACTATTTAGTGTAGTCATATCTGCGATAGAGAAAGGCTTGTGAGAGTGAGAGAGAGGTGGGACACGAACGAAGAAGCGTGGCATACAAAGACTACGGTTTTTCAAAAGGTTCCTCGGAAGCAAAGTGTCAACGACAATGTCTCCCCTTTTGTATCTCTACTGTATAAAGCGAGGGGCCCCAAGCTTGGGAAGTGTGCCTAACCAAATATTGACCTTTCCAATAGAGCCCCCCACCATTGTAAATTATCATTAATACAAGGTTAGATTAGAAGGATACAATGGTAAATATTGCTCCAACTCCTACAAAACCTAAAAATCAGTTTCGAAACTGTTCCCACATCTAGAGGTGGAAATGGGTCAGGTTCGGGTCGGGTTGATGTATGGGGTTAACAAGCCAAGCCTCAACCCGAACCCGCCCGTTTAATAAACGGGTTGGAAAATCCTAACCTAACCCAACCCGCTCTAACCAGCTTCAACCCGCCAACCCGTTTAAATATTTTAAATTATTATTAAAAATTAAAATTTAATTCATTCTAATATCCAAGTTTATGCAAATTCTATTTTTTAATTCATTCTAATATCAAAGCATACCTAACAAGCATAATAACACAACAATCATTAAGATAGAACTAAAATAACTATTTATGAATTGGATTCACAAATGTGCCCAGATACTAAGGTCTTGGGTTTTCTAATTCTTTTACTTTAATCAAAGTTTGATTAGGTAAATTATTTATGAATTTTGAATTCATTTTTCAGAGCCCTGGATGTCTGCATTGCATTGTGTTCTGATTTTGCCCTTCTTGAGAGGCAACCCCATGGCTGCAACGAGGGATATTGAAATCACAAATTAAAGGTACGAATCCACTTCCCCTTTGTATGATTCTATTTTGCAAGCATTTGGTCGTTTAGATTTATATTGAAATCAAAGAAGGAAAAGACTGTTAGGCCTCCACCTCTTATATTTTGTTGCAGTTGGTACAATATGTCAGCAGTATTTCTAATTTTCTAATCTTTCTTCTTATTTTTCTGTAACTTGTTATAGCAATTACCTTGTAAAGCTCTGTTTTCTATTTTGACAAACTTCCTTTGTATATGTAACTGCTTATAAGTAAAATCTAACACCCACGATTATGTGTGTGGTGAGGTTTCACATCCATTGATCTCTATTTCTCTACTCATGACACATACAAATCTTTATCGGAAACTTTCAAATATTTTATGAGCTCTAGCTTTTCTAATGGGACATAATATAACATTTAGTTGCTCCCCATTTAGTAATCGTTATTTGCTTGCTTTTACAGCAAATTTGTTAAGAACCCATGATATGAATCCTTTCTATGGGGTTCATTGAAGGGACCTATAACGTATAGAGATAAGGTAGGATCAATTCATTGATTTAGAGTTGTGTTGCTTAACCATTTTCTAGTTTGAGTAACAAGGAAATTATAGCATTTAGATTAACTCAATTCCAAGTTAAGATTGGAATATCCAGCTAATGAAACAGGGCCTTTTTTTTTTCTTTTGACTCTTTTTGCCACCCATGAGGATTTGTCTCAAACTAACTCCATGCAGGATCTCAGCTAGTTGTGTTAAAAGATTGATCTAGCATGGTCCTGCTATTCCTTAGGAGTTGGTAGTGTGACATTTTTATACAGCCCCTTATTATAAATTTGTCTTCCCATGTGTTATGACTTATGGTTGGTTGCTCTCTAGTTAGGTACCATGTGGAAAACTAATGAAAGTTTTCAATTTTGTTAAACCTTGAGCTACTTGAAAACTCTTAAGAAGGAATTAGGGATATATGTTCTCTGGCTGGATCTTTGTGAGACATGGGAAAAAATCAATCCAATGATTTCCTCAATCATCACACGGGATTAAATAAAACACAAAGAGTCGCCACCATTCAATTTAGGTGTGAATGGACACCAAAATATCAAATAAGCACAAAAGGCAATTTTTAGGGCAAAATATCTCTCCTAAAAAAACAACAACCAGAGATGGGTAAGGGGATTAAGTTATGAACAGGGGAAGGTGTTAGGCACCCCTATTCATCCACATAAGGTGGTTGCCAGGCATTGTTCATGTTTTACAAATAAAAAAGGCTTGCTATAAAAATCAGGAAAAATCACAAAAAAGACAAAAATTGTATGGTTTTTTCATATGAATAGTCTGATTGATCCAGAACTATCAAATATGATCATACCATTCCTAGGGTTTCATGATCAAAACAAAATTGAGATAAAATCAAATAAAATCAATTTAAAGTGAAAAATCCAAAAATCTGGTTTCAAGTCAAATTCTAGAAATCTAGAAAAATATGATTTTTATAAAATATTTCAAAATTGAACTTGAACAGTCCAGGACATAGATAAAGCCCAAATTTCACATTAAATCTGAAAATAAAAACCAAAAATACCTTTATTGGTGAAAAACACCAAAAGGGGAGAATTTAGACCGTAGGGTCTTATCTCAATAATGAAAAACAATTTAAAAAAACATCTCATGAAACCCTAGAATTTATTTTCAGGCTTCTGGATTCAGATCTACCATATTGATCATGATAAATCCAAGATCTTAGCCTAAAACCACAAAAATCACGAAAACAGTGCTGTAGGTGCAAAAGTGGCAAAAATCCAAATTTTGTCAAAAATAGGGGATCTCATGCTATAAGCATCATGGATTCATGTTATTCATTCAGATATATCATAAAAAACATTAAAACATAATCAGGATATTTAAAACAGCCACATCTCACAAATTAGAGCACATGGGGGTCTACCCTACGGATCCACCTGTTCCCCTTTCCCCTAGTTCTCTCTTCACATTTTACGGCTAGAGAGACTCTTGAGGTACTTAGAGATAGGTTTGGTTACACAAACAAAATCACAGGCCTTATTCTATGAAAAAGAAAAAAACAGATATGGGGTTCTATTCTAGGGATCCACCTGTTCCCCTTTCCCCTAGTTCTCTCTTCACGTTTTACGGCTAGAGAGACCCTTGAGGTACTTGGAGACAAGTTTAGGGATACAAAAACATATATGGCCTTATTCTACAGCAATAGAGATGATCCTATTACTTCTAGAATTGAAGACAGAAAATAAAAAGGGATAGGGGACTTACCTGGATTGAGCAGGCAGGCAGCAGGGATTCTTCTCTTGGAGTTCCTTGTACTTCTTTAACTTCAAAATTTCGTGGCCTTTAGCTAGAGGAGAGAGCCTCTATTTATAGACACACCCAGGGGTATGGTTGGTCCAAGGTTTGGCAAGATAGAGTTTCAGTTTGAGTTAAACACAAGATCATGTCAATCCTTTATCCACAAGGATAAATGAGATAATTCGAATGGATAAATAAGAGAATTCGCTTATCCAAGAGAGATATTTGGGTGCAGATAAGGCTCAAAAATCAAAAAGGTAAAATTCGCACAAAGACCCCCGTGCCCGTATATATATTACGGTCGCGCCCTGCCCGTATTATTAATACGGGCACGCCGTGACCGTATATCAACTGCAGATATGACCAGTCCGTAAACAAAATACGGTCATGACCAATTTGGCCAGATTTTACACTTTTTTGACCTGTTTCAAATCCCAATTAATATTTTCAATTATTTTCTCATTTTTAGTGCAATTTGGGGTGTCTACAGCTGCCCCCTCTTTGCTGGTAATTGGAACCAATTACAAGCAGAGAGCAAAAAAGACCCACCAATTGCACTTTCTTAGACCTTTGTCTAACCAATTGCACTTTGCAAGGATTAAATGGATGATTATATAAAATAAAAAAAATTGATTGTGGAAGATTTGCTAAGAAGTCCCTCAGCTTAAGGGCCAAATCCTCCTCTCTCCTCTCACTGAGCACTTGTGGGCTATGAAGTGAGATTTGAGACAAAATTTTTTAACAAAAGTGAGTATGGTGGCAATCCTTGCACTTACAACTAATATAGACATTGATCTTTTGAAAAGTGTGGAGAAAATGATGAAAAAGACAATTTTTCTGGGTGGCCTGCAGTTGTAGCACAATGAACAGTAAAGAACAGACACAACTCAAATTTACACATTTGAAAAACATTTCATTAATTGAACTTGCTTTGGTCCAACAAAGAAATGATAAAAACATGGATTCGAAGATAGCCAATGAAACCCCTGCTTGAAGTGGGGTGGCGTCTCTTCCTTATCTCAGATTTCTTGGAGCTCTCGTGGCTATGAAAAGAAATCTGAGACAAGCAATTTTCGAAAAGAATGTGGATTTAAAATTGACCACTGCAAACTCAATTGATTTTGATGTTTTTCACTTTTTGAATTTTCCTGATTGTTTTTCTTATTTGATATACCTGGTTGTCATTTGATGCCCAAACCTGTGCTTGAATATTCTGCAACTTGCTTTTGCTTCTTTATCTTCTTGCTCTCTCAATAATAATGTATGTGCCCTTATTGCCCATAACCTGTCTTCATGCTTTTTAATTGCCCAAGTGAATGCCCTCATCTTGATTGATGGATCATGATCTGTTGATCTAACCTCATGCCTTTACAACCTATGATCTGTCTTTCATGCCTTCTTGCTACTCCAGTAAAATCCTTCTTCATGATTGAAGAATTGGGAACCCTTGTTTAATGAAGAAAACATGCCATTGCTTTGAAGCCTTTTTCTTTCAAATTCGAAGACTAAAGCTTGATTGCTTCTTCCAGATGTTGGAATTCATTCCAATGAAAACCCAGAAGGAAAGACGCTGAGCATGCCCCAGTTTTGATTGCTTGAAGAAGTACTTGCCCCTCAGTAGAGATGATCCTCTTTTTTCCTTTTTTTTTTCTTTTTTCTTTTTATCTTTTTTTTTCTTCTCTTTTTTTTTCTCTCTTTTTTTTTTTTTTTTTTTTTTTTTGACCTTTGCCAAAAAGAAACCCTAATAGAAGAATGCAAATGCAAACATAAGAAAATATGTTTTATACTAGTGGCCTCAGAATTCTCTAATGCTTGCAAAACAAATGTTTTATGAAAAGATATAGATTCTCATCATAGGCCAAAAATATATTTTTTTGCTTTTCTTTTGTGTTTTTATATTTTTTTGAAAAAATGATCCAATCACTTATTAGCATATAGTCCAAAAGAATTAAAATCAAGTTGAATAATGAGAAGATTATTTCAAAAAATGACGAAAGACCAAAATAAGCCTTCGGAATCTTTAGAATCATTCCCCTGACCATCGGCTTGTCAATTGATGCTCCAGATATGGTGACTCTTTCAATCTGACTATTTTGCCCCAGTCTAGAAAGACATTTTCCTTCATCCAATTGAAGAACAATTGTTTCTCCATTGTATCCATGATATGAGACTTTATGACTTCAACTTCAGCAATAATTTCCGAATGGCAATTTTGATGGCCATCAACTTGTTCACAGAGGCTTCATATCATAGTTCTGATTATGTTGCTTCAGTCTTGAAAAAAAGAATTTTCTTTAATCACTTGAAGAGTGACTATATTTCAAAATAACCACCAACATGAGGACTTCATCTGGATCTATGCCAATTCTGGGCTTTCCTCTCTGACGATTTCCTTATTGTAGATAGCTGATTATTTGCCATGTAGCACCCTTCCGGGTTTTCACTATATTTCCTTCATTTTTCCTTATTCTTTTTTTCTTCTTTTTTCTTTTCTTTCTCTTTTTTTCTTTTTATCCTTCATCACCAGCAACCATGTAGTCAAAACTGTCTTAATTCAAAATTTCTTAATCAAAGAGGACTTATGAATGGGACGAAACGAAGGCTTGGTGTTTGTTTAGAAAGAAAAGGAACAAAAGACTCAAATACCATATGATCAAATAGGTTAACTGAAATTGTAATTTTTAAGGCATTTATTCCCTTAGGATGAATACAAAATTGCCCCCAGTAATGAAGTTCTTCCCTCAATTTGATTTCTTCATTTGAAACTTATTCTCCAGTATTGAACTTCTTTTTTCCATTCTTTTTTTCACAATTTTGAAGACATTCTCCAAATAGCATTTGATTATCTTTTTTTTTTTCTTCCTTTTTTTTCTTTCTTTTTCTTCATTTCTTTTTTTTTCTTTGCCCCATTTTCTGAAAACATATTCAAAATCCCTCTTGAACTTCAATAATTGCCCCTTCATTCTCTTTTTTTTTTATGCCTTAATAAATTTGCCCCAGTGTGGGGTTACAATTCTCAGTTTAGGTTACTTGGAAAAATGTATCAAGCTCAAAGGGTTTAACTAGGGATTTCAAAATTTTTGGGGATATAAGAAAGAAAGGCCTCTTATCATTTTAAGAAAAATTTGAATTTTAGACTTGGTAGAGTTGCACTACATGACTAGCTCAGGATTTTTTCTTCTTAATCACCTCCTGTCAATATGAAAGCCTCTTCAAATAGAACTTCTATTATGAACAAGTTCTTCACCTTTTGATCAATCTTATGAATTTGGATTTTTTCCATCAAATGATTCCCAATTCTATTTCCAACGAAAAGGTCAGATTCTTCCATATTTTCAAGTGCAAAGCCCCAAAATTTCTTCAAACAATATTCTAAACTTCCCTTTGAACGAATCAGCAAGTGATGCGATCCTTTCTGTATTCTAATGAAAAAACTTCAAATCTTCTTCTATCTTTTCTGTTGAAGACTGTGGGTCATCTTTGGTTCCAAATGCCATAAAATTGGTCATTTCATAATTTTACAGAATATTCTTCTCATGACATTTAAAAGGATTTGAATTTTCTTATAAAATGTCTTTTTCTTTGATTTTGGTCTCAAAATTGAGCCCAATGTCAAAGTCATATTCTACTCAATGAAATTCAATAATAGATATGATTCATAAGTAAAAGGACCTTGCTGAAAACTTTTTTTTCTAGGAAAAATGTTAAAGGGAAAAATCTTTTTTTTTGAAGAGCCTTTATTGAAATCACTTCCTGAGAACAAGGCTCTGTAGGATCCTCAGGAAATGTGCATTCTTTTTATAGGGGTTTCTTTTCAAAGAACGTGGGAGTTCGAAAACTGCCCCTGTTCTCAAAGACAAAAGCTGACTTTTCTCTCTTTTTCTGATAATTTCTTTCTCCTGCTGAGTAAGGCAAGCCTTCTTGCTCACAACCAAGAGCATTTCTTTCAAGATAAACCCTGAGTGTTGGACCAATAGGAGCGATAAGCTGAGAAAGGTCAAATCTTCTTTCTCCAGAGAAAATTGCCCCTATTGCATTTGAGCTGCCTGCCCCATTGTTGTCGGTAGGTGGGATGGGAGTGACTGAATTGAATGATAAGGAGTTATTATCCAACAAATCTTGGATTGCATGCTTTAGGGCCACACAACGATCAGTGGTATGCCCTGGAGTGCTCATATGATAATCACAGATTGCAGATGAATCATAACCCTTTCCTTTGCTTGCATGAGGATTTGGCAACCTCAAAGTCACATAACCCTTTTGAAGTAAAGTAGGCAAAAGCTCAGATGGTCTCATAGGCAGTTTAGAAAATTCCCTTCTCTTCCTTACTTCTGTTTCCTCCTTCACAGGCTGTGCAGAAGGAACATTAATTTGGATAGGCAGCAAAGGAACTTGATGGGTTGGCTTGATAGGAGGTGGATGGACATTGATTTGAAAGGGTTCCCTGGGAAGTTGCACCATATTCACTTCTGCTTCTCTCATTTCTTCGTTCTTTCTTCTTCCATTACCATTCTCCTTTTTCTGTGTAGAGAAAGTGGTGGAAGCTTCCTGGTTCAACACTGCAGAGTAATCAGCTATTTTCCCAGACTTGATTCCATCTTCAATTCTGTCTGCCACTTGCACTAGGGCAGCAAAGTTGGTGGTAGTTTGACCCACCAAATGACTGTAAAACGGTTGCCCCAGTGTGCTGATGAAAGTGGAGATCATTTCTGGCTCCAGCATAGGTGGCCTGACTTGAGAGGCAGTCTCCCTCCATCTTTTGGCATATTGCCTTACAGATTCGTCCATTCCCTTACTCATTCTCATTACATTGTACCTGTCTGGCACGATTTCTGAATTGAACTTGTATTGTGCCAAAAAGGAATCTGCTAAATCCTTCCACCTTCTTATTTTCCCATGATCCAAAGTGGTAAACCACTTCAAAGCAGCTCCAGTTAAACTCCTCTGGAAGAGTTGAATTAGTATGCCGTCATCCCGGCCAAACTGGCATAAAGCCCCGCAGTATAACTTCAAATGACTCATTGGGCAGCCAGTGCCATCATATTTATCAAAATCTGGGCATTTAAACTTGGCTGGTAGACATACATCGGGGTATAGGCACAGATCTTCAAAATTGGTGCCCCCAAAGTTACGTATCCCTTTCACTTCCCTCATTTCATCCTGGATCATCTCCAGCCTGTGCATGAATTTTCTTTCTATTTCATCCCTCATCTTTTCTTTTTCATTCTCTTTCTCAGACTCAACCATCTCCTCCCTGATCAGTATAGGTTCAGGGGTAGGTTCAGAAATGGGTTCAGGAATAGGTTGAACCGGAGGTGGGATATTGATTGGAGGTGGAGGTGCTTGGTTGGAAGTGGATGCTTGGTTCTGGGCTTGAACTTGTTGGGCCTGCACCGATAGTATGTTCTCTAGCATTCGGGCTAGTCCTGCCACTTGCTCCTGAAGCAGGACAAGATCTGGTTAAGGAGCATCAGCTTCAGTCTCAATGGGATTCATGGTGTGAGCTCTTGATCTGGTTATAGGAGCTATGATTGCAAGTGTATTGGTACCTGGAAAAATAAAGAGAAAATATCAGTGCCAATTTAATCTCATTCACATGCCTATGTGCAAGCTGGGTGAACACGAGTTTGGATTTGTTTCTTTATTTGCTTCTTTTTTTTTTTTTAGAATTGTTGGAATATTCTAGGGCTTCCAACGGGTCCCACAAAAAGAGAAAAGGATCTGAAATTCAAAGGCTTTCAGAGGCCCAGGGGCTTTTGAAAAAGGTCTGAAATTCAAAGGCTTCAGAGGCCCAGGGATATTTTTGGAAAAGGTCTGAAATTCAGAGGCTTTCAGAGGCCCAGGATTTTTGATGAAAGTCTGAAATTCAAAGGCTTTCAGAGGCCCAGGGATTTTTGATGAAAGTCTGAAATTCAAAGGCTTTCAGAGGCCCAGGGATATTTTGAAAAAAGTCTGAAATTCAAAGGCTTTCAGAGGCCCAAAAGGAAAAGGTCTGAAATTCAAAGGCTTTCAGAGGCCCAGAAGTTCTGAAATTCAAAGGCTTTCAGAGGCCCAAAAAATCTGAAATTCAAAGGCTTTCAGAGGCCCAAAAGAAAAAGATCTGAAATTCAAAGGCTTTCAGAGGCCCAAAAGATAAAGGTCTGAAATTCAAAGGCTTTCAGAGGCCCAAAAGTTCTGAAATTCAAAGGCTTTCAGAGGCCCAAAAGAAAAAGTTCTGAAATTCAAAGGCTTTCAGAGGCCCAGGATTTTGAAAAATCTGAAATTCAAAGGCTTTCAGAGGCCCAGAAGTTCTGAAATTCAAAGGCTTTCAGAGGCCCAAAAGATAAAGGTCTGAAATTCAAAGGCTTTCAGAGGCCCAAAAGTTCTGAAATTCAAAGGCTTTCAGAGGCCCAAAAGAAAAAGTTCTGAAATTCAGAGGCTTTCAGAGGCCCAGGATTTTGAAAAATCTGAAATTCAAAGGCTTTCAGAGGCCCAAGAGTTTTTTTGAAAAAAAAAGTCTGAAATTCAAAGGCTTTCAGAGGCCCGAGGAATTTTTTGAAAAATCTGAAATTCAAAGGCTTTCAGAGGCCCAGGATTTTTTTGAAAAATCTGAAATTCAAAGGCTTTCAGAAGCCCAAGAGTTTTGAAAAAGTCTGAAATTTAAAGGCTTTCAGAAGCCCAAGGAACCTTTCTCTCACATTTTCTTTCTTTTAATTATTTTGTTTGTTTGTTTTTTTTTTTTTTGAAGCATTTTATTCAAACTTGTTTCCCTTTATCATTATTTAAAAGTTAAATGAAGATTTTAGTGGAAAAAACTGATTAAAGTTGAATATTCCGAGAAAACCGTATATACAGTACGGTCCAGCCCTGCCCGTATTCAAATTACGAGCAAGCCGTGACCGTATGGAAAACACGGGCGAGCCTAGCCCGTATAACAAATACGGGCAAGCCCAGCCCGTGTACTAAATGCGGTTTTACGGAACCCTGTTATGTTTTTCCAGTTTTTACATGGTCTGATCACTTTCATTGTTCATCCAAACGTACAGTTCACCCATTGTAGAGCTTCTAAACTGTCCCAAAGTGGACCTTGGCCTTTTTGCTAAAACACATGCTTAGGAAGGCACATGTACCCTCCAAATTGACACCATACTCAAGAATTTGGTACCCTTTTGTTGCCTCTTGTATGAACATAGGGTAGGATTGATTCTAAACAGAGTTAGAAACTCTTCCTATGGGCTGCACCAATTTTAGAAAATATGCATATTTTGGGACCAATTTTATCCCAAACCAATGGGCACCATGACACCCCTATGACATGAAAATAATGCCAAACAATAGGATTACCTTGTTACCTCGTTTACCTTCAATATGGCATCCGCATTATGCCCTGGTTTGTAAGCCATGCATACGGCCTTCCCACAATCATACAAACCCATATTCCCACGTAATTGTATACTTTAGCCAAAAACGTGTAACTCCACCTTCAAGCGTAGGGGTTTTGGGTTTTGGCTTAATGGCAACTTAGCACTCAAGCCTAGTGATGACCAGAATCCCAGATCCACTTTATCATCACATCATTAGCTCAAAGTTCTAAGGTGAATGTTTTCACTTTCGCTTTCCGAAGTATCGACCTCGTTGCGCCAAGCTACACACATTCGGGTTCAACTTCCTATAGGTTAAGGGTAGGCTGTGTAAAAAAAATAAAAGGTGCACAGTGCATTGTAAAAATAGGTTACATTCATAACGTCCCAAACCCTTGCCACTCTTTTCGCAGCCATGCATAAACAAACCAAGGCATAATAGGAAAGCATATTTAAAGTAAACAAATACACAAAACAATCCTATGGCACCTAAAACATGCTCAAAAAAAATCATCTAGTCATGCAAACATATGATCATGTTATACACCAAAAATCATCATGGAGATCATGCTGAAAATTAAAACATGCTATCATAAAAATATAGCAAGAAATAAGCATAGTTCATCAAAACGAACCTCCCCTACGCATGTTTGTAGAAACAATCCTATAAATCAAAATTAAGCATGTTTCTACTCCCAGGAATTCTTAAGCAATAATTCAGATTTAAAATATACTCAACATGCTTAAGAACACAAAATAGCAAGCAAATCAAAAAATCAAAAACATGAAAAAACACCAAAAAGGCTGAAATCCTCAATTCCCCAGTGGAGTCGCCAGTTGTGAGACATGGGAAAAAATCAATCCAATGATTTCCTCAATCATCACACGGGATTAAATAAAACACAAAGAGTCGCCACCATTCAATTTAGGTGTGAATGGACACCAAAATATCAAATAAGCACAAAAGGCAATTTTTAGGGCAAAATATCTCTCCTAAAAAAACAACAACCAGAGATGGGTAAGGGGATTAAGTTATGAACAGGGGAAGGTGTTAGGCACCCCTATTCATCCACATAAGGTGGTTGCCAGGCATTGTTCATGTTTTACAAATAAAAAAGGCTTGCTATAAAAATCAGGAAAAATCACAAAAAAGACAAAAATTGTATGGTTTTTTCATATGAATAGTCTGATTGATCCAGAACTATCAAATATGATCATACCATTCCTAGGGTTTCATGATCAAAACAAAATTGAGATAAAATCAAATAAAATCAATTTAAAGTGAAAAATCCAAAAATCTGGTTTCAAGTCAAATTCTAGAAATCTAGAAAAATATGATTTTTATAAAATATTTCAAAATTGAACTTGAACAGTCCAGGACATAGATAAAGCCCAAATTTCACATTAAATCTGAAAATAAAAACCAAAAATACCTTTATTGGTGAAAAACACCAAAAGGGGAGAATTTAGACCGTAGGGTCTTATCTCAATAATGAAAAACAATTTAAAAAAACATCTCATGAAACCCTAGAATTTATTTTCAGGCTTCTGGATTCAGATCTACCATATTGATCATGATAAATCCAAGATCTTAGCCTAAAACCACAAAAATCACGAAAACAGTGCTGTAGGTGCAAAAGTGGCAAAAATCCAAATTTTGTCAAAAATAGGGGATCTCATGCTATAAGCATCATGGATTCATGTTATTCATTCAGATATATCATAAAAAACATTAAAACATAATCAGGATATTTAAAACAGCCACATCTCACAAATTAGAGCACATGGGGGTCTACCCTACGGATCCACCTGTTCCCCTTTCACCTAGTTCTCTCTTCACATTTTACGGCTAGAGAGACTCTTGAGGTACTTAGAGATAGGTTTGGTTACACAAACAAAATCACAGGCCTTATTCTATGAAAAAGAAAAAAACAGATATGGGGTTCTATTCTAGGGATCCACCTGTTCCCCTTTCCCCTAGTTCTCTCTTCACGTTTTACGGCTAGAGAGACCCTTGAGGTACTTGGAGACAAGTTTAGGGATACAAAAACATATATGGCCTTATTCTACAGCAATAGAGATGATCCTATTACTTCTAGAATTGAAGACAGAAAATAAAAAGGGATAGGGGACTTACCTGGATTGAGCAGGCAGGCAGCAGGGATTCTTCTCTTGGAGTTCCTTGTACTTCTTTAACTTCAAAATTTCGTGGCCTTTAGCTAGAGGAGAGAGCCTCTATTTATAGACACACCCAGGGGTATGGTTGGTCCAAGGTTTGGCAAGATAGAGTTTCAGTTTGAGTTAAACACAAGATCATGTCAATCCTTTATCCACAAGGATAAATGAGATAATTCGAATGGATAAATAAGAGAATTCGCTTATCTAAGAGAGATATTTGGGTGCAGATAAGGCTCAAAAATCAAAAAGGTAAAATTCGCACAAAGACCCCCGTGCCCGTATATATATTACGGTCGCGCCCTGCCCGTATTATTAATACGGGCACGCCGTGACCGTATATCAACTGCAGATATGACCAGTCCGTAAACAAAATACGGTCATTACCAATTTGGCCAGATTTTACACTTTTTTGACCTGTTTCAAATCCCAATTAATATTTTCAATTATTTTCTCATTTTTAGTGCAATTTGGGGTGTCTACAATCTTACTTTAGTTTTAATTGCTCTTGCTTGAGTTGTGAAAGTATTCTATTCAAATACAACTTAATTTTCTAGGTTATGGAATTTTCTGTGGTTGGGGGTAATTCCCAAATATTTAGTGTAGGAATGATAAATAGCATGTAGTAATAGAATAAAGAAGCTTTGGTCCATAGATGTTAACTTGCATATTACTTGGGGGGTGTTGGGTGGGCATTGTAGATTTTAGCTAGAATTAGATTTTAGAACCTAGGTTGAGGATTTGGTTCAGATTATCATGGGGATAACAGAATCTGATTCTATTATCTACTTCGGAATCAACTTTGGATTTGGATTATAATATATGTTATATTATTTTTTGCATGCAATTATTGATATAATAACTGCAATATCAATCTCAATAATCAGGTCAACCAAACAAAATTCTAGAATTTAATTGCAGAATTGAATTATAAAATCCATGGTATCTGTAAGCACCTTATTTTTGCACCCCTGGAGTTGCTGAAAATGAAAACCCTAGCAGAAAGTCAAACCCCAAGGGGACAAAAAGTTGACTTTTTGATTAAGTGATATTTGGCCACCTTGATTTATATCATTGGATAGAGAATCTCGACACGATTCCAATGCAACTGAGTTTGCAGGAATCGGAGTCCGGATTAAGGTTCTGTGAGCAGTCAAACTTGGGCGAAGCCAAAAGTTGACTTTCTGCCAAAATCCGATCCAGGTGCTTACCTCTAGGTCATGGGATAGGGGGCTTCGATACGATTCTAACGCCACTGAGTTTGCCCAGATCGGAGCCCGGATGAAGAAAATATGAGCTGATGAAGTTTCCAAGTAGCAAAACTGGCAATCTGCGCACGTGGCAAAAAGCTGCACACGTGGCGAGTTGCGCAGGAAAATATCTCGGGGATCAAATCCGTAAATATCCAAACATTCAAAATATCCCAGGGACCAATCTGAAAGTATTTGAAAATATCTGAATAAAATAATATTAAACCTAAATATCCCAGGGACCATATCCTAATTTTCAGATTTTTAAAACAAACGAGCGGCGGCATTTATTATTTTGAAATGATTAGGTTGCTCGCGCGAACGTGGCAGGGGGTATGCGCTCACCTCGAGGTGGGCGCCAAGCTCAGCGGATACCCTCTGTCCTCTTCTATAAAAGCCGCGCAGGGTTTCATTTCGAGGGGTTCGAAAATTTTGGTGAGGGTTCGGATTTTTAGTGGGAGATTTTTTTGTTCTGTGGCTGGGCATTCTCTGGATTTGGGATTCGAGGTTTCGGCATTGTTTTTCTGGGCTCGGGATTTTGAAGAAAAAGAACATACACACAGGTCCCCTCCCTTCCTTTTCTTCCTCGTCAAATCCGAAGGAGGCCGTGCTCTTGGTGTGAGAAGAAGGTTGCTCCGGCGGCCGCTCGCTCGCTCCAAGGAGGCTTCACCCACTTCGGAGAGGTGTTGAAACACCCAGGTAATGTTCCCGACGGCCTCTGTTACAAAATAAATAAGTTTATTGCTATCTGTTCTTTTCTATTATTTCGTATAGTAACAGTGACTATGTGATTCAAGGGGGGAGCATGTTCTCCCTGATGTTTGCATCTCCTGTATCCTGATAAAGCCCCCCTGTTCCTTTCTTCATTTATTCATGTTCTGTTAGATGTTGTTAGATGTTTTGTTAGTGTTTTTGTTTCGGATTGGTAGATTTGCAAAGAGGTTTGGTCCTCACAAACTAGGTTAGATTAATTTCCAACTGTGTTCAGAGGTCTGCCGGGGTTCTAAGGATCCCCAGAAACCAGTTACAGAGCTTAAAACCAGGCGGAAATGGAGTTTGGAGAGAAAAAACAGAGAGTCAGGGTCTGCGCTGAGCTCGCACTCACCTCGCGCTGAGCTCACGCTCACCTAGCTTGGGTCCGCCCACTTGGCGCCTAGCTCGCACCCACCTGGCGCCGAGCTCGCGCCCACCTCGCGCCGAGCTCGCGCCCACCTTTTTTGGGTGCGCTGAGCTCGCGCCCACCTCGCGCCGAGCTCGCGCCCACCTTTTTTGGGTGCGCTGAGCTCGCGCCCACCTGGCGCCTAGCTCGCACCCACCTCGCGCCCACCTCATTTTACGTGTTTTTTCGCTGTTTTGGTCCGCCCGGCCCGCGCTGACCTCGCGCCTACTGCCCGAGGTCGGCGCATACCCCTAAAAGCCTGCCGAAATGCTATATTTTTGAAAATTTCCGAAAAGGCCCTTTACTGTACCGCGGGGGGCGAACCCCCTTTGTTCGTTGCGCATCCAACTCGTACCTTAGACCCAGCACAATGAGCCAATTTTTTCTTGATAGGGTGTCAATCTTGTATATGTTCTCAGGTGATTATTGCTGAATGTGGGTTTTATTTCCAAACCGAACCGGATGAACCAATAGGGTTTCCAGGTCACCCGGAAACCCAACATGGGGCTTGGACCCTTGGTCCAACTTGGTTTCCAGTGGGCCTTCCAACGAGGCCCACCAAGCCCGACCAATTCATTTTGCTTAACTAAGATAATAAAAGATTTGAGTGGGCCAGACCACTTGAGGCCCACCCAAGCCCTAATTGGGCCATGCATGATTAAAGTAGGATGTGGTTTGGCCGAGACCACGGGTAGGGCCTATCGGGCCCACTAAGCCCATGAACCCGACCAACTTAGGGTTTCCAAACCCTAATTCAGGAAGCCTTGGGCTTTCAAGCCCAAGCCCAGGTAAAGGGCCCCAAGCCCAATGCTTGGCCCATTTTGACATAGATAAGAAAGATAAAATCAAAATCACTTGGCAACCAATTGTGGGGCCCACTCAAGGGCCCACAAAGCAATCCCGGCCCACTTTTGGCATGAAATCCACTTAACTAATCCAACTTGAACTCTAAAATAAAATCAATTCAAAGTGAGCCAAAATCCAAAGGGCCACACTTGGCCCACCAAGGAACATGCGGGCCACACTTGGCCCACCAAGGGATACCGTGGGCCTTCCAACGGGGCCCACCCCACCAGGCCCAAATCATCTTAATTAAAAAGATAAAATCAAGTAAAGGGACCCACACCACTTTGGCGGTCCCGCCAGACTTAATCAAAATTGCATGCTGGAATAGGAATCGGGTGAGTGAGAGACCAAAGTTGACTCAAACCAGGGAAACCTATGGGACCCGTCACTTGACGAGGTGGACTGGGGTGTCCACGGACTTCCCCAGACCGCAACCGAGCCCCTACTTAGACTCTCAAAGCCGCAGACCAAAAGCCTTAGAAGAAGAACTTAGGCGCCCAGGTGTCTGCCTGCACCCCATCAGGCAGTGGCGACTCCAAACAAAACCCGAGGCACGCGTCGTTACACGTGCGCCTAGTCGTGCGACCGAAATCGGGTGCGCACAGTATTCAAATAGGATTCTAGATTTAGTACTGGCTCTTGTCCTTCATTGGGCATTTAGTACTGGCTCTGTAGCTTATGGGATCAATTTGTATTGTTTTCCCTTTTTCTTAAATCTACCTAATTATCCTGCATTGATAAATGTCTCCGAATGAGATGTAACACCTCTCTCTCTCTCTCTCTCTCTCTCTCTCTCTCTCTCTCTCTGTGTACCATCCTCCCCCTTCAATTGTGGTAACAATTCAATGTGGTTATTTGCAGTTGGGTTCTTGCACCATCCACTGATTAAGACTTCAATTTGAGTTTCTTCTTGTATTTGACTTACTTTTTTAGTTGACTTTAGACACTTGGTTTGTTTTTGCATGCAACTATTTTCCAATACTTGATTTGTTAGTTATGTCCCCTAAAGTAAAGAGGTCATATTCTAAAGGGGTCTCCATCAGATTTTTTAGGGCCCTAGCTTTAGATCTTACACCTTCAAAAAATCCTAAACGGCAATTCGAAGGGGACCTGCATGCTTCATTTTGTCTTTTCAAAAAATTCGAGGTTGCTATAATTCATGAGTAAACCCAGGGCAGAACATCTATGTAAACCCATGGCAGACCATCTATGTGCTATATTAGACATGTTTCAGCTAGAAATGGGATTGTTCTTTCCAAACTTTAGATCATGGACGGAACCTTATGATATCGTTTTGGCCATGGGAATGATTTTATTTGGCCCCTTCCATAAACTTGTATGGATGTGAACTTGATTGGAGGTTGCAACAGCTATTAGAGTTTTCCATGTAGCCCTCACATGACAATTAAATCACTCAAATCCCCAATCTTGAGCTGGCACCAATAACAATAGTTTGACTCTCTTCAAGGAAATTTGGGCAGCAACCTATAGTGGGCTTTGCCTTGTCTCATTGGTTTATTTAAGAGTGGCATCATGGTTGTTTTATTTGTTTTTTTTTTTTTTTTTTTGGCCACTTATTATTACCCTTTATTTGCATTTTTCTCTTTTGTTTTGTTCATGTATAAGGCTAAGTGAGTGAAAGAATAGTTATATAATCAGGTCAAGAGTTTTAAAATAATCATACATTTATATTGAATATCTCTATTATCATAGGGTTGTAAAATTTCTAACATCATAAGCTTGTGGTGCCCCCAATTGATTTCCTCTAAAACATTTATGGACATGAATATAACATTTGTGTAGCATCCACCCAATTAAATATAACATTTATTTAATTTTTCATAAAAAGTAATCAAAATATATACAATTATGGAAAACATTTATGGATGTATAACTAAACTTAGTTAAAAAGCTTAACCACCTACATATTTTAGAAGGATATGGACATGAATATTGGGCGCTATTCATATAACCATCAATTCAATAATTCAGTCAACGAACTGGTTCAATTTAGCTACTACACCAATATGGAACACATGCCCAGCAGCCATTGTGTGGATGCTTTGGGGCAATAGGAATCGCAGAATATTCAAAGGGATGGAGAAGGAGGATGGACTGCACCAGATAATCATTCGTCTCATTTTCTTGAGGAGTTCGGTGCTTCCAGATTTCCTCAATGTCTCCTAGAGGACTTCCTAAATTGTAACACCTTCTCAAATCTCTGAGGAAGGGATTTTTTTTGTGCCCATGGTGGGGGATGCTACACATTTTGTGTACATTACCCATCTATATTCTTCTGATTTTTTCATTTCTCTCTTACTGAATCTTTGAAATTACCTATTTAAAAAAAAAATTCAATCATATCCTGATATATTATTGATGTATTATTTATCACTTATCTACATATAAAAAAAGCTCCCACTTAACCTCAAACTAGAAAATATTTGTTCATTCAAAATTAAAAACCTTGTGCACAATTTCTTGGTCATTTATCTAAAAACAAAAGGGAGAAAAAAAAAAACTCCAAGACATCCTGAGAACATCAATCCATCAAATGAAGTGCCTGATGTATTGCAAGTCTATAGATCACTTTAGTAAAAAAATTCACAATATAGAAAAAAATAATAATAATAACTACCACAAACCATGGGAAACACAAAAAAACCAAAAAATTTGGCTAAATGATCCATTCATCAAAATAGAGGATCCCAACCAATGATGATACAAAAGAAAAAACTAACAAAGTTCCATACAAAAAAAAAGTCAAATAAATGACAGCATTTAGCTCATATAATGAGATTTAGTATAATCTCCTTGTGGGCTTCTACCTCGTTTGTACATATCTCCTATCTTTCTTTACTTTAATGGAACTTACTTAATTTCCAAAAAAAATTGAGAGGAAGCAAGGGGAAGCCAGATTACCTTTTTTTTTTTGGGAAAGTAAGTCCAAAATGTATATTAAAAAAATGATAATGTACAATGGAGGTTCAAACAGCCCTTAAGGCACCCAACACAAAATGTTGGCTACAAAAAAATGAGAAAGTACACCAAATAAACCGTTACAAGCATCAATAAGGTAAACATAAATGACGTACACAATGATGCAAAGAACTCGGGGTGTCAACCAAATTTCCAATTCAAACCCCAGGAGTTCACGACTTGTTTACTTCTTGGTGTGTCTTTAACCATCAGCTCACAGTTGGCAAGCCTAGCTTGAGCATCCCACCTAATTTTTTCAATGATAACTTCAGGTGGTAGGTAGCTGTTCTTGAACACTCGCCTATTTGTCTCCAACCATATGTGATAAACAACAGCTCCCAAGGAGACTCTTGCAATCATTGAGATTGGATCGACCCCAAAAAAATGGTTTTGTGCCCACTCCACTGTTTCAGGCCATGATCTGAGTTGATACGAGTAGCAATTCCAAGACAATACTTGCTGCCATATACCCCTATTGTAGGAGCAAGGGAAGAAGAGTTGGTTGATAGTCTCGTTCTCTCTTCTGAAAAAAATGCAAGATTGCTGGTGGACTACTTGCCGCTAGATTACCTTGTCAGGAAGCTCGGAATTTGTCTTGGGAAGATGAAGAAGGCTACTCCATGCCTCCAAGAGCTCATGGGATTGAGCAGCAAGAGGATCCCATTCTCCACCAAGGACGATGGAAGAGACCTTAGCATCTTTAGTTACACCGGAGTCGTAGATGATCCGCTCACCATACTTAGCAAACAAAGAACCAAACGGGTGCCAGTTGTCGAACCACGGAAAAGAGCTTCTACCATCACTTACTTTAACCTTGATGAGGTCATAAACTTTTGACCTCAAGCTGAGAATTTTGCGCCAAATTCATGATGGCTATGAGGGGACCGGGACTTGCCAAATGCTCCTACCCTTCAAGGCTGTTTCATTGACCCAGGAGAACCACAAGGAGTGGTTGGCAGCAGCTACACGCCAAAGATATTTAGTGATTGCGGCTTTGTTCCAAGTGTGAATATCAAGAATGCCAACGCCTCCCTCGTCCTTAGGGGCGCAAACAGCACTCCATTTAATGGGGACCATCTTCTTAGTTAGATCAGGATTAGACCATAAGAACCGCCTACAAAGCGTTTCAATCTCGTGGAGAACCTGCTTTGGGAGCAAAAAGGTTGTGAGCCTGATTTGGAAGCCCTTCAAACATGCCCCTTATAGTGTTGAGGCATACAACAACCATAAACAATACATCGTCAAACAAGATCCCAATTAAGGTGATAAGGCCCAGGGCTGACGGGTTTACCCCATTGTTTTTAAAAAAGGCGTGGTGTTTTTCGAGAAGGCATGGAGTATTGTGAGTTGAAATCTTCTACGACGCAAATAACTTGCAATCTCTCTGACGCACACCCATCTGCTGCCACGCGTCCTCTATATTGATGGACGTTTTTTTTTTTTTTTTTTTTGATATTAAAAAACCACGAAATAAATTACAAGAAATGGGGAATAGGAACATTGGGACGACAGAAGGTACGTCCTAAAACATCATCAGCATTGACAAGAAGAACCTCAGCAGGTAGGTTCTTTTTCCAGCAACAAGAGAACTTGTTCAATGCAAAATTAGCAAGGCAGTCGGCTGCCATGTTAGCTTCACGAAAAATGTGATCAATCTTGAACTCTTCAAAGCAGCTTGAGAGGGAGATAGCTTCATCAATGAGAGGGCTGATCTTCCAAGGGGCTGCAATCTTCAAATGTAGGCATTCCACCACCAAATTAGAGTCACACTCAACACATAGTTTTTTGATCATTAATGCTTTTGCAATCTTCAGTCCTTCCACCAATGCTTGAGCTTCAGCAACCATGGCCAAAGTGGATCCAATTTTTAGAGCAAGTGCTGCCTTTATGTTGCCGTCTTCATCCCGAATAATAGCTCCAATTGCTGCTGGTCCAGGTGCTCCACGAGCTGCACCATCTGTGTTTAGTTTGCACCAATTTTGCCTTGGTAGTTTCCATCTAACAAGTATGTCTTCTGTCTGATTCTTCCTTGATCTTTGAGCTTTTTCCAACAGCACCTCAGACTCACCCTGTAGTAAGAAAAATCGAGATATCTTTAGTTTCAGATCAGGTTTCTCATTTTCAAACATTACCTTATTACGAGTATTCCACACAATCCAGCTACTATTAGCCCATGCAGCCGCCTTTCTTTGCATTTCAACTTCATTCACATTGTTCGAATTAAAGATGTGGTCAAACACCCAGTTTTTGCAGGTTAAGGTCCCATTCTGATCTGGTAGTCTGCCCCCCCATTACCCCAAACCAGATTGCCCTCATAAAGTCACATCTTAAGAACAAGTGTTCACATGATTCCTGTTCTCTTTGGCATAGCACACACATCTCAACAGTAGCTCCCAACCTGTTACTAAGGAGATCATTAGTTGGCAGTCCACCCAAAATGTATTTCCAAAGGAAGAGTTTTACCTTGTGGGGACAAGGAAGTTTCCACAGTCTTTTCCAACAATTTCCATCTGGAGTGTTGTCTTCGGCCACAGTTAACAATTTATATGCAGATTTAACAGAATACTTACCTGTGGCAGTCCCTCTACAGATCATCTTGTCCCTTACCTCTCTCTTGTTGATGGGGATTGCTAATATCTGCTCCACAGTATCCTCAGGCCACCACTGTTTCAGCTTCCCAATATTCCATACTCTTCTATTTTGATCAATCATTTCTGCTAGCTTGAAGTCCATTGGGCTGTTTGATCTAGTAGCAGAGTTCTGTGTGATGTGATGTTTCCATGAATCATCTTTAGCTTCAATTGATTTTCCATCTGCTATGCACCATCCCATACCTTCCCTTATTAATTGTTTGGTCTTGCAAACCTGTTTCCACAACCAAGAGGAGCTAGAATTGGTGTTAGAGTACAGGAAATTGTCATCATGAAAATACTTGCTTTTGAACAATTTAGTCCACAATTTGTCACCATTTGTCGCCAAATTCAAAGCAACCTTCGCAAACATGGCATCGTTGAACTTTTTACCATTTTTTATGTTGAGACCACCACAACACTTGGGTTGGCAAATTCTATCCCAGCAGAGAGTATGAAGGGTCTTCTCTTTGTTGGGCTTGAACCAGAAGAACCTTCTAGTTTCTCTATCAATTTTTTCAGTTATGGTGATAGGAAGTTTAAGACAACCCATTATATACTGAGCAGAACTAGCAAGGACAGAATTGATTAAGGTAAGCCTTCCTGCCTGTGTCAGGATTTTTGCTTTCCACCCCGAAAGCTTTTTGTTAATTCTATCAATGAGATAGTTAAATTGGCTTACCTTAGGCTTAGCAAGGAAAGTGGGGACTCCAAGGTACTTACCTGGCTTTCTGGTTGGTCTGATGCCAAAAATCCTAGCAAGTTTACCTCTAGCTTCCCCCACCATGTTTGGGCTAATGTACAGTTCAGATTTTCCAAAGTTGATTTTATGACCTGCAAGCTCACAAAAGCAGTTAGTAATATCCAGAAAATTAATTGCCTCCATCTCGGAAGCCCTTCCAAACAATATCAGGTCATCAGCATAAAGTAAGTGACTAATGGGTTCAGCAAACCTATTTACCTTCACACCATGTATAAAGTGATTTTGCTCAGCCTTTACCAGAGCAAAGGAAAGCACCTGTTGGGTTAGAATGAACACATAAGGGGACAGAGGATCCCCTTGTCTAATACCCCGAGAAGGATAAATCAATCCACAAGGTTTACCATTTAACAAGATGCTATATGAGACAGAGGAGATACAGAACATGATGAGCTTCACAAAATTAATCTCAAAACCAAAAGCTAGCAAAGTTTGTTCTATAAATTTCCAGTCAAGCCTATCATAAGCTTTAGCAAGGTCAAACTTAGCAGCAAATAACCCATTTTTTTTACCTTTCTTTTTCCCTTTAATGGTGTGATATAACTCTTGAGAAGCAAGGATGTTTTCCTGAATGTTCCTTCCAGGAACAAAGGCACTTTGATGCGGATAAATGATTCTGTTCATGAGGGGTCTCATCCTATCAACAATCAGTCTAGCTATGATTTTATAGCTGAAATTGCAAAGACTAATCGGCCTATACTCATTGGTATTTCTGGGATTATCAGTTTTGGGGATCAAGACAATATAAGTGGAATTCACATTTCTATCAAAGGTACCACTAATAAAGAACTCTTTAACTTGGGTACAGACCTCATGCTTGATAGTTTCCCAATAATGTTGAAAGAAAACCCCTTGAAAACCATCAGGCCCTGGGCTTTTAAGGGAACCTAGACTTTTCACAACCTCCCAAATTTCAGAATCAGTTACAGGTTTCATGAGGATTCTATTGTCAAGATCAGTAACCACTTTAGGAATTTGGTTTAGGATAGAGAAATTTTTTTCCTTATTGTCAGACATGTAAATACCAGAGAAGTAATCGATAAAAGTATTCTCTATATCTTTAGGCTCCACCATTTCTTCATTATTTTCATTCCGGATAGACACTATTCTATTTCTATGTCTTCTATTAATAGTTGACAGATGAAAGAATTTGGTGTTTAAATCCCCTTCACTTAACCATTGGATTCTAGATCTCTGAAACCAAAAAGATTCTTGGGCTTTGAGAGCATCGATATACTTCTGGTAGGCATCTCTCTCTATCTCAACCATGCTGTGATCTTCATTAAACTCTATATACTTTTGGATAGTCTTAAGCTCTTCATATCTCTCCCTGACCCTTTTGTTTATGTCTCCAACATTGTTCTTACTCCACTCGGTTAGGCTCCCCTTCAAATGCATCATTTTCCTATGTAAGTTTCCACCACTCTTGTACCAACTATTTACAATGGTTTGGTCACAAGTAGGTTCATTAAGCCAAAACTTCTCAAACCTGAAAACCTTGTGATTTTTTAGGTTTTTCCCTTTTAAGTTCAGACATATGGGGGCATGGTCAGACCCAATAATAGGGTCCTGCCAAAGAACAGCATGAGGGAATAAGTAGCACCATTCAGTAGTGCACAGGGTACGGTCAAGTCTCTCTTTAATTCTCCCTTTCCCCTCTCTACCATTATCCCAAGTAAAGCGCATCCCTTTCCCAGGAAGATCAAACAGATTGCAATCATCAATAAAATCTTTAAAAAAATTAGCTTTACGAACCTGGATACTGTTACCCCCCTCTTTTTTTGTGTTTGTATAAGACGACATTGAAATCTCCGATCGCACACCAGGGGTAGAAACATCTTGCTGCTATTCTTCTTAATTCGTCCCATTGTTGCTGCTGCTTCTGAATATGAGAGCTGGCATGGACGAAGGTGAGTTCAAAATTTTCTCCAGTCCTTGGTCTTATGATCATATGAATACCCCAAGTGAGCTCTCTTTTAATCTCAACAGAACAAGAGGAGTCCCAAAGCACCCAAAAACCTTCTGCCCAATCTCTAGCAGCACTCCACCAGAAATTGTCATATCCCATCTTCTGTATATGTTTCTCTGCTTTTTTATCACACATGAGCGTTTCCGAAAGAAGCACCAGATTTGGCCTATTAATGCGAATAAGATTTCGCAAATGCAGTTTTGTCGGGGTTCGGCCAAGGCCCCGACAATTCCAGCAAAGTATTTTCATGGCTTCAAAAGGGGTTGATCAGCGTCAACCCGAGAGAACAAGTTAGCGACAGAAAAGGATTTAGAAGAAGGGGAAGAAGAAGAGGCTTCACTAGAGAACAACTCAGAGATACACACACCCGAGGCCTTCCTTTTTTTTGCAGGTTTAGGATCCCCCATCCCCCCAAGAAGGCAGTCTTGAACCATATTAAGGCTAGATAGATGCTTCACCGAATGGGCTTTCCGGTCTTTGGGTCTAGCAATCTGGTTTGGTTTCTTATTTGGATGGATGGTGGGTTTGGGCTTAGCTTGGTACAAGGTAAGGTGGGGAGAAGCACTCAGCTTGAAGTTCGGAGGGAAGGTCAGTCCAGAAGAACCAAATTGAAAGAAGTTTGAAATAAGCAGATTCGGCCCATCCAAGCCCATGTCATTGTCCATCATAACCATGTTACCGTTGGAATTGTGTTCCGCCGAGACATGGGGCTCCGACACCTTGCCAGATTGGTCTGCCTCATCAGCCCAGCCAACGGTCTTATTCATGATGGCAAGCTCAGAGTGAATGATGCTGTTCTTGGGAGGAGTGTCCACCGAGTCTGAACTGAGCCGACTCGTCTCCAACATAGCCGAGTGATTGGGATGACTCGTCGTCTTCCTCACACGGTTGAGCAGAGGATTTCTCCTACGAGACATAGGGATCGCCATTGAGCTATCATACTTCCTGCAGGACTCGCTAACTGAACTACTAACATTGCCACGAAAAGGGTTAGAACAGTTGATAACGGAATGGCCAAGAAGGCCGCAGGAAACACAGAGGGAAGGGAGATTTTCAAACTTGAAGTTTATCCAAATCCTAGTTTCAGGAGAGGATTCGAGATAAACTCCCGGAGGGATAGGTTTATTAAGAGGGAGACGGACTTTAGCCGCCACAGGGGAGGACAAATAATCATCAGGGATTTCAACCTCAAGCCCTTCCCCAAAGAGATTAAGAAGGTCAAGGATTACCTTTTCATCCTGATACTTACAAGGGAGACCAAGAATTTGCATCCAGATGACAATGTGGTGGAAAACCAGCTTGGTTGCCTCCGCTTCGTCCTCTATCTTCTCCATGAGAGCAATAGAGGAGTTAAATATCCACGGCTGGCTGAGGAGAATAAGATCAGAGTCTTTCTTGTCCTCAAACGCCAATAGGAATCTTCGAGGAGCGACTTTGAGACATTTCGAAATACTAATATTCTTCCAGAGACGCTTGATGGAGTTTCTGAACGAGTTCAGTTGACAGTCTTCATCGCATAGCTCACAAACGATGAGACCCTGCCATTTTCCATGGATTCTTTGTTTATCTTCAGACGAGATTTTGAAAATAGTAGTGGGTCTTGGAGGGATGAATAGAGATCTGAAGTCTGAAGTAAGGTCTTCCATGGATAAGAAGCAAGAGGGCAGGGAAGAAAGAGAGGAGATAAGCCAGAAAACAACCCACACCAGATCTACAAAGCCTTAAAGCCTTAAAGACGCCTTCAACAGGGGGATGAGGGAACCCGAACCAGGCTAGTGTGATCTCATAATGGGAGCCCTCGAAAAAGACTTAGAAACCCTCGACGAACCGCAACTCATCTACTTTCCAAGGGAGCCGTTCACCGCTTCAGAGCACTTTATCATGGGGACCCATATTGATGGACGTTGAATCCGAACTTAACATCGTTAAGTTTAACGTTGACGTCATCTAGGTCTGTTTCAGATTAAAATAATATTTTTTTTCAAATCGATTTCGCTGAGTTTGTGCAGATAAAGAAGAGTGAAGAGTTTACGATTTCATTTCCGGCCTTCCCTGGTAATCTGATGCGTGTGAGAGGTTGTAAAGCAAGAACCCTACAATTCTTTACGATTTCATTTCCGGCCTTCCCTGGTAATCTGATGCCTGTGAGAGGTTGTAAAGAAAGAACCCCACAATTCTGTCAAGCAATTAACCTTCTCGCAAACACATTACCAAAAAAAAAAAACCTTCTCGCAAACAACTTTCCGGCGACTTTAATCTGGTTCGTGCGAGAGGTTGTAAAGAAGGAACCCAAACTTCCGCCAAGCAACCTTCAGGAAGTGAGAGTGTTATTTACTGGAAAAGAGAGTGTTCTTCCTAGGAAAAGAGATGATCGCGCTGGTGTTGGTTCCGGCGAAGAAGAAGAAGAAAAATTAATAATAAGAAGAAAACCGGGAGATTACTTACAGGGCAGTTTGTCTATGAACAAAACAAGCCCCAAAATTTCAGAGTGAAATTGTATCATGCTACGCCCCTTAAGCATCTTGTAGAGCAAATGAGCAGATGTAGACAAAACAACCAAGGATCAATGAATAGCATTCCGTTAATTTACCATTTCGACTTGGTTTTTGATTCTGAATTTTTTGGGCTGTATGTAATAAGCGGCTCTTTTTGGAGCAATTGAAGTTATGTCTTAATTAACACATGGTCCAAGAGCAGCTTTACATATCATTATCAATGAAGTCACTTTCTCAATTTTCTCTTCGGATTAAAACCCAACAACTTCGATAGGCTGTTCCCTCGCTTTGCATTTGTGATTTCGGTAGAGACATAGAAATTTTAATCTTATCGAGTCTAAAGCACCATCTGTTCTGATTGTTCACCTTTCTAGGAAGGCAGGAGTCATCTTCTCAAACCTTGCCTCTTCTGGTATGAACTTGAAGAGTGGAGTCATGTAAGCGAACCCGGTGAAAATGATGCTGATAAACATGCTGCTACAGAACCCCTGCCGGCCACGTTTGTGGATTTCCAGGACTACAATCACCAGGGCCATCAACTGTCCAAACACCGCCTGAAGGTTGACGCCAGTTTGAAACAACGTGACTGCCAAGAGTGTTGCCGCCACCATCTCTTTTCCTGCGAAGAATGCCTCCGCCTAACCAGCACCGGCGTAACCGTCTCTTTTCTGGGGTAGAACACCCTCTCTCTTCCTTCCTGAAAAATATCTTGAACTTGGAATCGGTGCGATTGCGTTTGAAAAAAAAAAATTTTATTTTAATCGGAAACAGACCAGGACGACGTCGACGTTGAACTTAAACGATGTTAACTTAGCATCCAACGTCGATCAATATAGAGGACGCGTGGCAACAGATGCGTGTGCGTCAAAGAGATTGCAAGTGTCAACCCGATTATGACCCGCCAACCCGATTATGACCCGATTAAAAAAAAAGTGTCAAAAAGTGGCATGAACCGGCCCAATTAACCCCCAACCTGAACTCGAACCCAACACAACCCGACCCAATTACCCCCCCAAAATCCTATTCAAATCATACTTTTTGAAAAAATAAAAAATAAAAAATATATATAATCGGGTTGGCAAGTTGAACCCACTTATTAGCGGGTTGGGTTCGGTTTGGGGTTTTCCCAACCCGATTAACCCAAACCCAATTATGACCCGATCGACCTGAACCCAATTGCAGCGCATGGATGTTTTCACCAAGTTCTGGATTTGACTGGATGGTTATATGGCCCATACGGAGGAGTTCACCGTTGTCCAATTTATATGTCCAGTTGAGGTTCTAGCCTTCTTCTTTCTTCTTTTTTAACATTTTGGAACCGCTGGTACAACTTGTTAGATGATAGCCTTTTAATCTCTCCTATTTATGTCAACTGACGGGGGGGACCAGGGTGTCTTCGGACTTCCCCGGACCGTAACCGAGAGCTTAGCCGGAATCTCGAAAAATCGCAGACCAACCAAATTAGACAAACCTAGGCATCCAGGTGTCCGTCTGCACCCCATCAGACGGTAGCGACTCCCTTTCCCCAATATATCCTTCGGAGGTACGCACACACCCGCGAAAAACCCGTGCGCCCCCGTATGCGCACAAGGACAATAATAGAAACACCTGAAATTAAGCATAATTTCTCAATCATACCTTTCCTCCTTTGTCCAACACCTATCCATCACTTGAGATTAATATTTAAATTTTACTTTGCTGTTTGAGTTCTCCATTTTGAAAGAATGCATAAAATTAATCAAACGAGAAATATTAGAACAATAGGAGAGGAAATTGCTCATAAAGACGACACATATATCACAATTCGAGTTACACATCTAAAATTTAAACAAAGTGAATATCACTTATATGCTGAAATGAAATTGTTATTCCTTGCTGAAATTGTCTCTTGTTAATCGTATATATCCTTAAGCATTACTAAAGCTCTAATTTCTCTTGTTGCTCTCTAGTCTTCTACAAACAATTGTGGACAATCTTACACCATTGATCACTAGCTAACAAAAATTTAACCCAAGTCTAAGAATTAACCATGGCAAAAGAAAAAACGAAATAGTACAGTTAAAGAAATCTGAACCAACAGTACATCATTTTACCTATTTTAATTGCAAATTAATTCCATGCAAATTAATTACAACAAAAAATGGAAGAATCTTAAGAAAAATGAACTGTTTTATCTCATAGAAAGAAAGTTAGTCTTGAAAGTGCACCTCACTGAAGGTTGCCACTTCTTTTACTCGAGTCTGTCAACCAATTTCCTCCTACATAGAGGTTTTTCAAGCCGAAGTCCCCCCACCCCATCCCCCCACCCCAAGAAGAAGTAACACTTATCCAAGATCGAAACCATTAATTGCACCTCAAGAAAAGTTTCCAAGTCCCAGAATTAGCACAAAGAACAGAAGAGTTTTCCAGGGCAAATCCTAAACCGATGATGTCCTTATGAGAAGATTTGTTGTTGAAGAAGAGGCAATGATGCAAGTAAGGAGGAGGAATGAGATTGAAGTTATAAGGAGGAGTTCTATGAGGAGGAAGAAGCTTGGGCCTAGTCCCCTCAGTAGAATGGTGATAGTTGAGGAGAATTGAATTCAGTAGTTCTGTTTGTCCATATATGTTAAGTTCAGATTAAGGACAGAGCTGATTTCAACGAATGAATATCTCTAAACAGGAAAAAACTTATACAATCAGACCTGAACACTAATTTAAAGGACACCGAAATTCGATGTATCACAAAACAGAATAGAGACAATGCAACCAAACAAAAATTGAAACAAATAGGAACAGATTATAGACAATATTCTGATTAAATAACGGTGAGGAAATAAAACAACAGAGAATTTGGAACAGTAAAATATTATTGGCCAATCTCTAAACTTATTAGATTAAGAAAATGGAGATTCATGAAAATTTTCTATCAGATACCTTCAAAAAAACAATCTAATTCTCAGAAGAAATTACAAATTCGGATACCTTCTAAAAAATTACATTTACCTTCTGATTCGCATTAATATAAGAATTACATAGTTCAAGACTAAAGAGACAGGAATGAATGGAGATTCAGATTTCTCATATTCAAATTCGCATTAATATAAGAATTACACAGTTCAAGAATGAGCAAATAGGAATGAAAGGAGAGTCAGATCGTACGTTTCATCATGTAGGAATGAACATACCTTTTGATTGACTGAGAATAGCAGGCATGCACTTTGATTGAATTAGTGTAGTGGCCAAGGGAAGACTTCCGGTAGGCACTAAATACACACAAAAAACAAAGAGGACGAAAGCAGTCATTATTGTTCTAATGGAATGAGTTGCTCTATAGGTTTTGATTAGAACAAATAGAGCGCAATCCGATCGATATAACAAAGACCAAAAAAAAAAGGGCACAGATGCACCTTTTGATCGATCGACTGAATTTTTGGGGCTTGCAATCCAATTGACGAGATCGATTGGTAGGAGCTTTATTTCAAAATGAGGCCGAGATCGATTGAGCAAGCATTTTGATCAATCAGAACAATTTTGATCGATCAGAACAAGAACTGTCGGGTTTGTGCGAGAGGGCCAAATCAAAAGGGGATCACCGACGAGAAAGAGCTAGTTCTTTGTTTTGATCGTGAGTATAAGTTTCTTAGTGGGTGCGCGAAACAAAATGCTCGTATTTATTGTGTGTTATAGCAGCGAAATTGTAGAAGTGCGGCATATAATTTTTTAATTAACGACGATTTTTAGTGAATGCCACTAATACTTTTTTAAGATTTTTCTATTAATACAATTTCTTTTTTCTTTAACGACGAACATTCAAATACGTCACCATATAATATATATTGCGACATATATTTATGTTCGCTGAAAAATTTGTGTCGCTAAAAAATTAATTTTTTGTAGTGGCTAGATACTCTTATTATTTGAGGTGAGTAACACAAGATAGCTTCGGTCCTATATATATATATATATATTTGGCTAAATTGATTTGTCTACTTATAATTTTAGAAGTCAAAATTATTATATTATTGATGCATGATTCATTGCTATTTTCATGCAGGGCTATTAAATTGATACGGCTTACAATGTCACTTGTTAATGGAAACCACCAATTTACTTTTACTTAGTTTAATTTATATGACATGAATGTTTGTAGTACTTTAATTTTATTGGAATATCTTCTAATTCAATTTTTTTTGTAATTCTCTTGTTCTATTCATTATAAAATTTGCCACGAAATCAGGTATTTTACTGGATTTTATAGGATTTTCTCGTTTGATGGATAGTGGCACTAATTATAGATTTTTGTTTTTGCAGGTATAGGTCTTTTGTAAAACCCCAAAAATTTTTACATGATTATTGTTTATGAGAATTAATAAGTCTGTATGGGTGAAATTTTCAAAGATCTGTAAAGCAAGGGTATAATGGGGATTCGAGGCATTAAGCATGAAAACGAGATAAATTAAGGATAGTAATGTGCAAATAATAATTAGAATTATTATTCTGTTTGAATTCAGTCGTTTTAAAATAAAATATATATGTGGGTGATTATGTGGAGAGCCAATTCAGTAGATCAAATGGCTGGGAAAGCTGCGCATGTAGGGAGAAGCGTGGGCGAGCATACGGCAAACCATGAGTTTAGTTGGTTGAGCGCAAAAGTAGGGTGAGTATAAATACTCCGCAAATTTCGATGCGTAGGTTTCACACCTTTGAGCTTGAGGAAAATTGCGGCTGGACTACTAGGGCTTTTGGAGAAGAACAGAAGTGTGGTGTTGCTGCCGATCGGAGAGTGAAGTGAAGGAAGGACTGAATTGAAGGCTAAGTGAAGCTGCTCGAACGAGTGACTTCTGTGTTTTCGTCTGAGCTTCCTGCCGATCAGGGAGTGTTCAGGTTAGTATGAGTGGGTCTATTTTCATAAGGGAATCATAGGAGGATCGACCTACGAATCAGACCTAATCAGAGTGTTATTTCTCTGCAGAAAACATTTTCCGATCAGAGAAGAAATTGGGCAGAAAATTGATATCTGAGCTTTCGGTTCCAAGAGTTGTAGTTGCAGGGTTTTGAGCATTTATCAGGTGAGTAGCATCGTTTTACTCCGTGTATTGGATTTGATTACCTAAGAATAGCCGAAATGCATTATTGTGGAAATTGTTAGATTCGGAGTTGGTTTTTCGAAGAGATTTTTGAGGCGTAACATGAAATGTGTTCGGATTAATTTCGATTTGAGTTTAAACTTCTATTTAAGGTGGTAGAAGCATAGAACAACTATTGTGGAGGCTTGAAATTAGGACAATCATAGCTAGATTGAGTAAACAGTGAGTAAAAATATTACAGAGAAAACAGGGGAGTGTTCGCTGGGGTTGCCGCCTACTATTTCTACTCGGTGGCAACTCAGCTCATAGAAAATTTAGGGTCCGCCGACCTGGCACCAAGGGGCTTGAGGTCAGCGCACCCACCAATTTTCCAGGTGAAGTGCGGCTGACCAATTTGAGCCCATTTTTGGTACTTTAATGCTTAAACTTCTTAGCTAGAAGTTAGACTAGGTTGCTAGAAGAATTTTAAATTGCTCAAAACCTACGGAGATCATTGGGTCAATTATTGGTAGGTTTTATGAGTTCCAAAAAGTAAAGTTTGAAGGGCTGTTATAGTCTAATTGCTATTCTTGATACCATGAGTTAGTAATTTTGTTTTATCCATGTTTTATAGCTGTTTTCTAGTTTATGAACTTGTTTAACCTGAGTTTTAGCGGATTGCCAAGTGTTGAGCCGGATTTATGAATATTGTCCTTGTATGATTAAAAGATTATACTACCGTTTTGAATTTGTGTTTTGGGTTAGAATATCTTCTGCAGTTCCAAGAGTTACTATTCTGGTCTGGAGTGACCTGTGATGATTTTATATTGGGTTATACATGATGGCGACAATGGTTGGTTTATTGTGTTGCCAGTGGTGAGTTTATGCATTTGATATTCTGTTTTTCGGTTTCGTCATCCAATGCCGGCCTACTCTTTGGGTTTCGGCATTAACAACCAAGCCTACTCAGGGTTTCTGGCTACTCTACACCGGTCGTGGCAACACACAAGGCTATGCAATTACACCAATAAAGCAATACCATTACATTACTAAGCTTAGTATAGGATCCGGAACAAGCAAAACCAAAACAGAATACTCAATGCATAAACTCATCCCTAGCAACAAAGTACACCAACCTCTGGTATCATCATTAATAACACAAACCAAACTCATCACAGGTCACTCAGGACCAGAACAGTAACTCATGGAACTTCAGTTGGTATTCTAACCCAAAAACACAAATCCAAACCGGTTGTATAATCCTTCACTCACACAAAGACATTTTTTTATAAATTCTGCTTAGCACCTTGTAATCGATAAAACTCAGGTTAAACAATTACACAAACTGAAAAATAACAATAAAACATGGAAAAAAAAACCACTAACTCATGGTACCAAGACAGCAATTAAACTACCAACCAGCCCTTCAAACCTGACTTTTAGAACTCATAAATCCTACCAAAAATTGACGGAATAATCTCAGTAGGTTTTGACCACTTTATAATACTTCCAGCATCTTAATCCAGCTTCTAGAGAAGTGTTTGAATTATAGTGAAGGAAATAAGCTCAAAATGATCGGCCGCACATCACCTGGAAATTTGGTGGGTGCGCTAACCTTCAGACAGTAGGTGCTAGGTCAGTGCATCCTATTTTTACTCATCTGCTAAGTTGCCGCCAAGTGAAGTCAGTGGGCAGCACCCAGCGGATACCCCTTGTATTTCCCGATACCAGATTTTGCTCACTGTTAGCTCAATCTAGCTACGACTAACCTAAAATCAAGCCTCCACAACAGCTAATCTATACTTCTACCACCTCTAACAGAAATTTAAAACCAAATCGAAATTAATTCTAACAAAGTACATGCTCCTACTCGCAAATCTCTTTGAAAACTCAATACAGTCTCTAATAAATCACACAATAGATAATCTCGACTAATCTCAGGTATTCGGCTTCAACACACAGAGTAAAACTAATGCTACTCACCTGATTCGAATAACCTCACGATCAATGACCTCAATTTCTCTTTAGATCTCCCACGGCAGCCGCTCAAAACACCTTTCGATAGACGATCGACTTCTGATCCCAATTTCTACATAACAATATTTCAACTCCAATTAGGTCTAACCGAAATCCACATTTCTCTGACCATTTGTTCATAGTTAACCAAGCTGCCACTTCGTACCTGATCTCTGATCGCACAGGCGATTTGGCCGATCCTCTGAAATCTCTAGTCGCTAAAACCTCCAATAGTAGATCTAAGTTCGGCTCGATTAATCTCCGATCACCACTTCCGATTCTCAGCTCACCCCTTCGCTTCTCCTTGCTGTGGTTGTATTCCAGCCACAATTTCTTCAAAGACCTCAATGTGTGTGAAACCTACGCCCTGAATTGAGTCGAGCATGGGGCATTTCTATGAGTTTATCTAGAAGTTGGTTGTTTTATAAAATTGTTCTTCGTAAGTGTAAGCACCTCATTTTTGCACCCCCCGGAAGTGCCGGAAATGCAAACCCAAGACAAAAAGTCAAACCCTAAGGGGTAAAAAGTTGACTTTTGATCAAGTGATAATTGGTCACCTTGCTTTATCTCAGTAGATAGAGAATCCCGACACGGTTCCAACGCAACTAAGTTTGCTGGAATCGGAGTTCGGATGAAGGATCTATAAGCCGGTCAAACTTGAGGGGGAGAAACCCCAAATCAACTGCTCAACCCTACACCAATGGATAGAAGACTCCGATACGGTTCTAACGCAATTGAGTTTGCCTGAATCAGAGTTCAGATGAAGAAGATGTAAACAGTTGAAGTTCTAGGGTAGCAGTGCCAAAAAATTGCACACGTGGCAAAAGTCTGCACACGTGGCAAGCAGCTGAGCAAAAAGGCCTCAGGGATTAAATCTGTAATTACCTAAATCAATGAAAAATATCTCAAGGGTAAAGCTGCAGATATCCAAGGGTATCAGGGACTAGATCCATAAATATCCAAACTTGAGAAAATATCCCAGGGACCAATCTGTAAATATCCAAAAGTATCAGGGACTAAATCTGTAAATATCCAAAGTATCAGGGACCAATCCACAAATACCAAGATTTGCTCATGATTGATGTCTCCTATGGGCATGCATGGGTGATTCCAAAAGTATCAGGGACTAAATCTGTAAATATCCAAAGTATCAAGGACCAATCCACAAATACCAAGATTTGCTCATGATTGATGTCTCCTATGGGCATGCATGGGCATCACCCATGCATGCAACTCTCTCTCTCTCTCTCTCTCTCTCTCTCTCTCTCTCTCTCTCTCCCACATGGGCATGCATCATCCTCATCCATGCATGCATCCCTCTCTCTCTCTCCCACATGGGCATACATAATCATCCATGCATGCAACACTATCTCTCTCTCTCTCTCTCTCCCACGATGGTTGTCCCCCATGCATGCATACACATTCACATGACCACATGATAAAAGCCCTCCCAATCCCATACGTAGGAAGGCTCTCCCATTTTTGTTGCTGGATTTTTCTTCTCCAAGAGCTCCCACCTCTCTCCCAACCTCTCCTCCTAGGCTTCCTAAGCCCTCCACCACCATTCTCCACCACATTCAAGTGAGAAGAAGGAGGTTATCTGCCGTTGGTGGCCAAAGGAGGAGCTCCAGCCACTTTGTTTGCTTCAAAGGGCTTCGAATACACCTCTCAAGGGTGTGTAAACACTAAGGTAATGTTTCCTACGATCTTTTGTTCAACATAAGTCAAGATGAGCATATTTCAAGCATATTTGGGTATTTTCTATGTGTAGTGTCTCTTCTCCTTGTTTTTTCTCTTCATGTTGAATATGGAAGCCCCATGGTAAGGGGGAGATGCACGTGTGGTCCATGGGGGGTGAGGGATTGTCTAAGCAGGTGTTCTATAGCCTTAATAGCATTATCTTGTTATTGTTGTCCCATTTGCATGGGGGAGCATGTTCCTCCATTTGGTTATCCATCTAATGTACCCCACATTTAACCCCCTTATTCCCTTCTTTAGACACTTTTTCTAGCTAGACGGGTGATTTGGATTCGTAGGGGTGTGGTAAGTGATGTGTGGTATATTTTTCCTTTTATGTGTTTGTATATGATGATAGTCTTAGGTGTGCATGTTATTTCACCCTCATGACTGTGTGTTCAAAGCATGTATGTGAGCGAAGCTTGGTGGGTATGCATGATAGGTGATAAGCATGATTTTACTGTTTTAAGTATCTTGGTTAGGATGCCAATGCATGTTGGTTGCTGTTTCCGACCAAATGAAATCATCCCACTTGTTTTAGTCACGGGCTCTAGTTGCATGCTTGTACATCTGCTTGTTAGGAATGCCCTTAGATGTTTCAAGTGTCCTACCATTTGCATGATCTTTATATGTCCAGGAATCAGTGCTTCAAGGTCTTTGAACACCACAAGCACATGCATGCACATTTTGATGGAAGTATGCCCCAAGTAAGGCTTATGTTCATCCATTGTTTATCTCTTTTTATTGTTCCTACTTGGTTGCTGCTCCATATTTCTATAAACACTCGGAATGGAGGTACATGACCTCTGCTCCTTTACTAGATTTTGTCCAAGAGATAGAAGAAGGGAAGCCCCCACCCTTCTCCCATAGCTTGGTTTGGAAAGTCCCTAAAAATGACCAAATTAGGGTATTCCCTCACTCTCTGAACCAATGTGGGCCCACACAGGGGTCCACAAAACTACTGGAACACCCCAGAGGGCCTAAGAACCCAAGCCCAATGCAAGAATCCGAAAAACCAAGTTTTTAAGTTGATCCAACAACTCAGGTCGGATCAACATGGTTTGCTTTATATCCGACGATCATGGTCGGATACAAGTAGCCTTCTTTGTAGCCGACACTTCAGGTCGGCTACACTGCCAAATTGCCTTTTTTTGCTATTTTGTGATCTTGTGCTGTTTTCTTGTCTTGTTTGATCAATCCGAAGGAACCAGAAGGGTTTTCGGGTCAACTGGAGACCCAAGATGGGCCTTGGACACCCGGTCCAATTTGATTTCCAGTGGGCCTTCCAACGGGGCCTGCTAAGCCCGACGAACCTACTTTTGTTAAATAAAATAAAGGCAATTAAAGTGATGGAATGGGCAAAACCCAATGCGGCCCACCAAGGGCCCAATTTTGAAGCATGAAGGCTCAGATTAGGATTGGTTTGGCCGAGACCACGGGCAGGGCCTGTCGGACCCATTAAGCCCATTGAACCCAAACAAGGTTAGGGTTTCCAAACCCCAACTCAAGAAGCCTTGGGCTTTCAAGCCCAAGCCCAGGTAAAGGGCCCCAAGCCCAAAGCCCAGGTAAAGGGCCCCAAGCCCAAAGCCTGGCCCATTTTGGCACAGTTAATCAAGATAATCTCAAAATCACTTGGCAACCAACTGTGTGGCCCACTCAAGGGCCCAAAAAGCAAACCTGACCCACTTTGGCATGAAAATCCACTTAAATAATCAAACTTGAATTTCAAAATAAAATCAATTCATTGAACGAAAGCCCAAAGGGCCTCTCAGGCTAGACTGAGGCCCACCAAGGGACACTTGGGCTTAACCAAGCCCACCAAGGGATCTGCAGGCCTTCCAATGGGGCCTGCCCGATCAGACTCAGATCATTTTAACCAAAGAAGATAAAATCAAGTAAAGGGATCCACATCACTTTGGCGGTCCTGCCAAACTTAACCAAATTGAATGCTAGAATAGGAATTGGGTGAGTGAGAGACCAAAGTTGACTCAAACCAGGAAACCTATGGGACCCGTCACTCAACGGGGCGGACCGGGGTGTCTACGGACTTCTCCGGACCGTAACTGAGAACTTGCTTAGAATCTCAAGCCGCAGACCAAGCCATAATAGAAAAACTTAGGCACCCAAGTGTCTGCCTGCACCCCATCTGGCAATGGCGACTCCAAACAATCCCGATGCACGCATCATTTTGCATGCGCCTCGTCGTCCAATCGAAATCTGGTGCCCACAGTAAGATTTGGGAAGTGGAAGGGAATTCCACTTGGTATGTGCTATGAATAGGCAGTGTTGAGGGGCACTCCGCTTAGCCTTGCTTCATCGGGCAACGTATAGAGGCACTCCGTTGACCTGGATTCATTAAGTCGCGTAGAGGGGCACTCCGCTTAGCTTTATTTGTCACGAAGCGTAGAGAAGCACTCCGCTAGACCTTGAATCTTGGTTAGAGGGTAAAGGGTGATTATCTCGTAATTTGGATTAATCTGATGTTATTAATTTAGTAGTATGATCCTAAATAGTGAAATTTTTCTTAATTGAGAATGACTGCTTCTGTCTGTGGAATGGCTTTCAGCACGAAATTAATGGTATTTGATCGTATTGTATTCAAGCATGTTATTATTATCTGAAATTGCATAAACTTTTTGTGACATGCATGGTGCTACTTACTGAGACAATTGTCTCACGCGAGTTTTGTTTTACCGATTTTTTTTCAGATCCAGCAAGTGAGAGGCATAGCGGGGCAGAGTTTGAGGGTTATCCAGAATACAAGCCGGAAGACTACTATCATCCTGACTAGACCATAGAAGGCAACCTTTTGATAGTTATAGATTTAATTTGTGGATAGTTGTATATGTCAATTTTTTTGAAACTGTACATATTGTATATATTGTAAATAAAGAGAGAGAGAGAGAGGGTGTGAAACTTGGTAAAACTTATTTTTAAATCTGTATATCTTGATGGTTTAGTTTTTGAATAGATGTATATTGCTTATATACATATCTGTGATTATCAGGTATCAAGGGCGTAGCCCAGCCTTGTATTTACAGACATTATATAGCAGTTTTTCTGAAAATTTTAGGATTTTAGTATAAGTGTCTTGGTTAGTTCTTAAGATTGTTTTCATCACGCTTTGGGCCCTAAAATAGTTCTCGAGAGCCAGTATAAATCCTACCCGGGGTAGACCTGGTTTCGAGGTGCTACAGGGCATGTAACCCATGTGGCACGGTAACTTTTGGCACCCCAGGAAAAGAAAAAATTTTTTTTCTTTTCCATAGTAAGGCTTATGCCCCGCATCCAGGATGGCATTGCAGGTATAGGCCATATAACCCTTTTTAATTTTTTTTCCTACGTAATAGATAATAAACTGCATCCAGAAGAAGCATGGATGCAAATTTTTTTTTTTTTATGACTGGGTTATATCTGGTCCGGATTTCAAATCCGTTTGGGGCAAACAATTGGGGGCAACTATTTATGTAAAGAAATAGTTGGGGTACCAGAATTTGGAGAACAAGAAGCTGCAGTGCCATCCTGGATTGCTCATGCCAATTGAATAATAAGAATAATAGGTTAAACAAGCATGCACGTGACCATCCGGGGTGCCCCCAAACGTTAAAAAAAAAAAAAAAGAAAGAAAAAAAAAGGAATTTTTCTTGGGGCACTGTGAGACATGGGAAAAATCAATTTAACGATTTCCTCAATCATCACACGGGATTAAATAAAGTAAAGAGTCGCCACCATTCAATTTAGGTGTGAATGGACACCAAAATATCAAATAAGCACAAAAGGCAATTTTTAAGGCAAAATATCCCTCCTAAAAAAAACAACCAGAGATGGGTAAGGGGATTAAGTTATGAACAGGGGAAGGTGTTAGGCACCCCTATTCATCCACATAAAGTGGTTGCCAGGCATTGTTCATGTTAAAAATAAAGGAAAAAGCTTGCTATAAAAATCACAAAAATCACAAAAATAGGCAATTGTATGGTTTTTTCATACGAATAGTCTGATTGATCCAGAACTTTCAAATATGATCATACCATTCCTAGGGTTTCATGATTAAAATAAAATTGAGATAAAATCAAATAAAATCAATTTAAAGTGAAAAATCCAAAAATCTGGCTTCAAGTCAAATTCTAGAAATCTAGAAAAATATGATTTTTATAAAATATTTCAAAATTAAACTTGAATAGTCCAAGACATAGATAAAGCCCAAATTTCACATTAAATCTGAAAATCAAAACCAAAAATACCCACGTTGATGAAGAACATCAAAAGGGGAGAATTTAGACCGTAGGGTCTTCTCTCAATAATGAAAAACAATTTAAAAACCACATCATGAAACCCTAGAATTTATTTTCAGGCTTTTGGATTCAGATCTACTATATTGATCATGATAAATCCAAGATCCTAGCCTAAAATCACAAAAATCACGAAAACAGTGCTGTAGGTGCAAAAGTGGCAAAAATCCAAATTTTGGCAAAAAGAGAGGATCTCATGCTATAAACATCATAGATTCATGTTATTCATTCAGATATATCATAAAAAGCATTAAAACATGATCAGGATATTTAAAACAGCCACATCTCACAAATTAGAGCACATGGGGGTCTACCCTACGGATCCACCTGTTCCCCTTTCCCCTAGTTCTCTCTTCACGTTTTACGGCTAGAGAGACTCTTGAGGTACTTAGAGATAGGTTTGGTTACACAAACACAATCACAGGCCTTATTCTATGAAAAAAAGAAAAGAACAGATATGGGGTTCTATTCTAGGGATCCACCTGTTCCTCTTTCCCCTAGTTCTCTCTTCACGTTTTACGGCTAGAGAGACCCTTGAGGTACTTAGAGATAGGTTTAGGAATACAAAAATAGATGTGGCCTTATTCTACAGCAATAGAGATGATCCTACTACTTCTAGAATTGAAGACAGAAAATAAAAAGGATAGGGGGCTTACCTGGATTGAGCAGGCAGAGCAGCAGGGATTCCTTTCCTTCTCTTGGAGCTTTTTATTCTTCAAAATTTCGTGGCCCTTAGCTAGAGGAAAGAGCCTCTATTTATAGACACACCCAGGGGCATGGTTGGTCCAGAAGGATATAGCCTGGTCTTTAAGATAGAGTAAAATACAGAGATAATGCCCATCCATAGCCAACCAAGGTAGCTTCAGCGAATAAAATACTTAATTCGCTCGTTTAAAGATATATTGGACTTCAAATAAAGCTCGGAAATCGAGAGAAGGACAAAACTCGCACGTGTCTTTAATGCCCGTAAATGATTTACAGTCCAACAGAGACCGTATTGTTACTACGGGCGCGCCTGTCCGTAGATAATTTTCGGGCGCAATGGGCTCGTGAAGGAAATACGGGCAAAGCCTGTTTATTCAATTTTTATGCTTTTTTGACCTGTTTTAAGCTCTAATTACATGTTTTTATTATTTTCTCATTTGGCAGTGCAATTTGGGGTGTCTACAGCTGCCCCCTCTTTGCTGGTAATTGGAACCAATTACAAGCAGAGAGCAAAAAGACCCACCAATTGCACTTTCTGAGATTTTTGTATAATCAATTGTACTTTGCAAGGATTAAAGGGATTATTTTTGAAAAAAAGAATTGATTGTGGAAGATTTGCTAAGAAATCCCTCAGCTTAAGGGCCAAATCCTCCTCTCTCCTCTCACTGAGCACTTGTGGGCTATGAAGTGAGATTTGAGACAAAATTTTTAAACAAAAGTAAGTAAGGTGGCAATCCTTGCAACTTGCAACTAATATGTACATTAATCTCTTAAAAATTGTGAGAAAATAATAAAAATATGCTGTTTTTGGCTTCGCCCGTATTTGACTTACGGGCGGATGCTTCCCGTAGTTGGTTCACGGGCGGTCGGGAGCGTAGTGCTTTCACGGACGTCTGATGCCCGGACTGATTTTACGGATTTTACTCTCCTTCTTAAAACCGCGAACGCGAATTTTTTCCTCTTCTGCTCGCATTTGGCCCTAATTTTCTTGCGACCGTGCTTTTCTCTGCGGTCTTCTCTTCTTCTCCAACAGTCCGACCTCATCTCCGACGAGCTCCTCATTTTCCGGCGACTACTATTCTTCTCCGGCGATTCTCACTGTACTCCGGTGATTTCTGTTCTTCATTAATTCCGGTGGCTTCACTCTCTTCGGCGACCTTGACCGTTCGTTGGACTTCCCCATTGGTATTGCAGTCGTCCTCTTTCTCCACTCAGGCTTCTGTTCGGCCCATAGATCCTCTTTGGATTTCTTTTGTGAAAGCTCCGGTGAAGCAAGGTGTGACCTTGGTTTTCAATTTTTCCAATTTCGACTAATACAAGTAAGTGGCCGAAAATCAATTCCTTTTTCTTGAACCATATTCTGTAACACATCTCGAGCAATTTCTCTAGATTATATGCTTGGCAAATTCTGCTTCTTAAATGAGCGTTAACCATGCTGTGACTGTTATGTACTTTCTCTGGAATTGTTGTGCAATCGGCCATAATACATACTTTCTGTTATGCAATTTTTCTGTCTTGCATGTGTTAACCTCTGCTGTGCAATTCCTCTAGCTTGGGTATTGTGCAATTTCTGCTCCCATGTTCACTGTTGTTAAACATGTATATCTATTTCCCAAATTTTTGAATTGTGGCTTGGATAAAATCTTGCTTTGATTGCTGATTTCTGTATTTTCCAGCTTTTGAACGAATACATTAGATTGTTAATGATCAGCAACACCAATCAGTATGTTGATTTTTCTTGCTAATACCATATGTGAACTGTTGCCATCAATTTTTCCAACTTCTCTACTGATTTTCCTGCATATCTTCTGAATGAGAAGTTGGCATCTTTGCCTTGGAGCGGCTTAGTATCAGCACAAGTAGACTTGATCTTTTATCCTGGAACCAGAAATTAGAAAGTAAAATTAGAATAAGTCCTTAGCACACATTTTTCTTTTTTTTTTTTTTTTTCTTATATCATCATACAAGAAGCCTGTACTTCTTATATAATTTTTCTGCTTATAATTTCTTGGTTAAAGCTAAGATCAATAAAACATCTTAAGACAAGAATAAACTCCTTCAGTTTAATCCTTGATTTGATTGGGAGCTTCTAAAGCACTTTTTCCATTCTCCATTTTTTCTTTTTTCCTATCAATCAATTAAACCCGGTTAGAATGATTAATCAAGCAACTAAAAATTTAAATAAATAATTAATCATCTCCCTGATTTGAACCGTAGATGGCCCGTCTTAGATCAGCTTCCAGGGATCCTGCGGATGAGCCTTCCTCTTCGAGGGTAGGCGAGATCCTGCTGATGTGGCCTCGTCTTCGAGGGCCGAGAGGGATTCAGATTCTGATGTCCCAGATCTCCCTTCTGGGGATTCGCGTGAGGCGACCCCAGAGGTATTCTCTAACCCTTCTGAATTTAACATTCTTTTACAAAAACATCTCCTTGATCCTTTCTTCTTTCCAATTGTTCCTTTAGCCGGCAGTTGAGGCTTCGGGCAGAGATAGGAGCCGTAGCAGGCGTCGAGCTGGAGGCAGAGATGTGGGCCATGATGAGGGCCGTAGAGGAGGCCGCAGAGGGGGCCGTGGCAGAGATGAGGCCAGGACCAGGGTTGAGATCCCTGAGGAGGTGGCTGCCCAGATTAGGGATACCGTTCTTCTGCATGGCTTGAGGACTCATCCCTCAGCGTGCGTTAGGGCGGATATCCCTTTGGAGTATCCGATGTCCCACTATAGAGGTAGCTGGGCCAGCTTCACTAGATTTTTGGGAGCTTGCAGTTCGGTCTATCGTCGGGAGTTAGGCTTATATGGATTTGGCATGTTTATCACCATCCCGGACGTTCGCTTGGATCGAGCCCTCATTGCTGCATTGCTGGAGAGGTTTTTCCCGGAGACATTGAGCTTCCACTTCCCAGATATTGAGATTGGGATCCGGCCTTCTGATTTCACGCTCATCACCGGGATTAGGATGATCGGTGATGTTATTCCTGAGATGACGATGCCAGAGGCTGATGAGATTGCTGGTTATCTTGGATATATTGTACTGCCTCCTGAGGCCTGGGATCGAAGGAGAGCGAGATTGTCTCTGACATGGTTGAGAGAGACTTTCGGGAGGAGGCAGTTTGGCCAGCTTGCTGCCGGTGACCATGTTTTCCCATTTGCCTTCCGGTTTCTTTTTCTGTATATGATGGGATCCTGCTTCTTCCCAGAGGACACGACTTCAGTTAGTCCTTATTTTCTGAGTCTTCTGGGAGATCTGCAGCGGGCGAGGAGGTATGCATGGGGTCCGCTTATTTTTGGTACTATTCTGGCCGGCCTGCGCCGATCAGTGAGCGGCCTCTCTACTTCCAGAGGGGCTAGAGTTGGGTGCAGATTCTTCTGGCCCTTCTTGCAGGTGAACCTTATTTCCTTTCTTTTTCTTTATCTCTTTCTTTTTATCTCTCATTTTCTATTCTTCTGACTATTTTCTTCTTTCTTGCAGTTTTTTGCTAGGGTTTATATACCCTATTTCCGCCCTACCTCTACGATGCCTGAGGAGACGTATCCCATGGCACGTAGATGGTGTCATGTAGAACACGACTCTGAAAAGAGTCGTCCCAGGTCCGCCCGAGCCCACTTAGACAGGTTATACCGGTCTAAGGTAATCTTCTTTAATTCCTCTACTTCTTCTTTTCTTTTCTTCCTGGATCGCATATCTGATGTCCTGTTCTGTTTTTCAGCTATTTGTCCCCAGGATGGAGGACATTCATGAGGTGCTGGCCCTACAGGCAGCCAGAGATGATGCATTTGTCCCTGACCAGAGACGATAGAGATACCAGTTCTTTATTGGTCAGCTGGGCAGCATCTGGTACTGCGGCGAGCGCTTCTTCTTTCAGCATGTGGGAGAGCCGCGAATTCCTGCCATCCCGCCAGATACTACTCCTTTCTATCCTCCTATGCCTGTTGATCCTGCCCAGTTCTTAGATTGGACTGAGGCAGAGACATTATTAGAGGAGGGTGACTATGATGCCTGGTTCAGGCGAGCTTCTGTTGGGTGCCTCATGTCACCCATGCCTGTCCGTGGTGGAGTCACGGAGATAGGAGGGGTAGTGATTAGGGCCTATGACACTACGGTATGCTTTCTTCTTTTGTGATCTTCTATTTCTATTTCATTAGCATTTTTCTGACTTCTTTCTTTGCTATTTCAGGAGGCTCAGTTGGCAGAGATCAGGTCTCGCTATGCTGATTTAGAGCGCCAGCGTGATGCCGCGATCGCTGAGCGGGACACCCTCTATATCACCATTTCAGATCTCCGGGGGTAGCTAGCCAGAGCCCAGGGCCAGGAGGGTCCATCTGATGCACAGGATCAGGCGGGTCCATCTGATGCACAGGACCAGGCGGGTCCATCTGATGCACAGGACCAGGCGGGTCCATCTTATACTCAGGTTAATTTCTTCTTTTATTTCCATTCCTGCTTTTGTATTTGTTTGTCTTGTTCTGACTGAATTTTTCTCTTAGTTTCAGTACACAGCTGGCCCCTCTTCACCTGCTTCACCCGTGCCTATGCATTTCCGGGATGAGGTGTTTTCTGTGGCACGGGTGGAGTTCGTGACGTCTCCCAGTCCAGTAGAGGTTCCTGAAGCAGAGCCCGAGGTCGAGGCTGATATTGTACCTGCTGCTGAGGACGTGCCAGAGTCTGCCCCAGTAGCTGAGACTGCTCCTGCTGCATCTGCTGATGTAGATATGGATTCGGCTATGGACGCCGCTGTGGTAGAGCCTACCGTGGAGACTGCGGTGATGGAGGAGGCTACAGCTGATCCTGTAGAGCCTGGGGTTGATGCTGATGTACCTGGGACCTATGCTCCTGCTAGTCCTGCTATGGAGGAGGTTGAGGTGACGCATGCTACTATTGATACGTCAGCGGAGTCTTCCCGTACTGATTCTGATGTAGATACTTCAGGGTATGTCCCTCCTGATCATCCCACTGCTGGCCTTGTGCCTTTATATATGTGGCATGAGATTCGGTCTGTTTTGAGCAGGATGACGCGTAGCACAGCCCGCAATATTGTGCAGCATGTCTTTGAGCGCAGGCGATCTTCAGGCCGTGGTCGAGGCAGAGGACGAGGCCGTGGCCGTAGTAAGGGCGGACCTGCATGGTCATTAGATTAGGATTCTTCCATGTATTTTTGTATTTTTTGGCAAAAGTGATGTAAACATTCATATATATAAAAGAAGTTTGATTTATTTCCATTTGTGTTCTTTTCTTCTTTATTTTCAGTATTTATTACCTGATGAATGTTAAAACAGGAACAGGTGAAGCTTAGGGAAACAAAAGAAATTAAAACTTCCCACTTTTTTGCATTTTTTCGAAGGAACCGTATTTACTATACGAGCAAGCCGTGCCCGTAAAGGTACTACGGGCGCACTCTGCCCGTGAAGTTTCCACGGTCAAGGGTGTCCGTAATTCCTATACGGGCGAGCTTTGCCCGTAGTATAATTACGGAATTTACTGCCTTACGATTTTTTCTATATAAACTCATAGGGAACGTCATTGTGACACTTTTATTAATTGGAAAACTCCCTGAGCACGTCTTTTCTCGCTTTCCTTGGCTTCTTTGGCGCTTCCATGGCTTCCCCTACGCCTCTTTCTCCTGCCGTTGAATCTCCTCCTGCAAGACAACCTGTTAGATCAAAACCTCCTAATCTTACCAGGTACAATATTGTGGATTCCTTTTATGATAAATGGGTTAACTCCATGACCCTTGATGAGGAGATTCGTTGGGATTCCATCCACTTAGGGCACATCCTACACCTCCCTAAAATTCCCTTTAAGTGGGAAATCAAGCTTTGATTGGCCACTGGGTACCTGAGCTGAATCTCTTCCGTTTTGATGACAAAGAGATGACTCCCACCATAGAAGAAATTGAAACCATCCTTGGCCTAAGATTTTCTGAAAAAGTTGTGAACCCACCCCTAAAGCTTAGTTATAAAAAAAGAGGCTTCCACTTTCTTGGGTATAGGGAAGAAGGACTTAGGAAATTCTGATGCACTATTGACCTTGTCCAAGACCTTTTTGACTGAAAAACTTCTGAGTAATGACAAGGACGCTAGGTTTAATGCATTGACCTTGGTAGTGGTCAATCAGCTGCTTTTTCCACGGGGTGATGACCAGGTTGACTTGGCTCTCATCTCAGTTATCTGTCAGGTTAGGGAACGCGAAAGGTTGGCCCCTATGATCCTAGCAGAGATATATCAGGCCCTTACTGACTGTTATTTCAGGAAGAAGAAACGCTTCCTTGCCTGCGCCCCTATCCTACAGGTAAAAAATATGCATATATTTTTTTTTCTTTTTTTTTTTTCTTTTTTATTCTTCCTTTCCTTTCTTCTTTTTTTTCTTCTATCTGCTTCTTCTTCTTCTCTTTTTTCTTTTTTTTTTTCTTCTCTCTTTTTTTTCTTTTTCTTTCTCTCTTTTTTTTTCTTTTTCTTCCTTTTTTTTTTCTTTTTTTTCTTTTTGGAAATAAATTGAAATACTCCCTTTTTCTGCAGCTTTGGTTGCTTGACCATCTTAGCCAGGTTGAAGAAATAACTCGCCGCTTCTTTCCAAGATTGAAAGTTCCTGTTTTGATGAGCAATAGGGGATGTCCTAACATCCAAGGTGGCAAGCAAGGCTGGTTCGCTTTCTTGGGTACTCTCCAGGATGATCAAGTGAGATGGACTGGCACTTATCAGCCCGCTCCAGAGGCAGTGATTAGCTTTAGGGATAAAAACTTTCTGGCCCTAGCAAGCTTGAAATCTGCTGTTCTCTATCTTCCTTTGAGGGTTCTTCGGCAATTTGGAGCGACCCAGGGAATTATGATCCCCACAGGTTATGAGAGCTTTGTAGGGCCACTTACATCAGCCACCATTGGGCTAAATGCTCAATTAATGAAAGAGTGGTCCTATGTTTGCTTTCTGCGGGGTCCAGTCTTTTCTAAGTCCCATGTGAAGGACTATCATTTCTGGATCAAAGAACAGGTGCAGAGTCATGCCCCAGTACCAGAGGATCCTCCTGCAATTCTTCCTCCTACCTATGAAGATATTCTGGAATCAGAAAGTGCAACCCATAAATGGCTTCAACAAATATGGGTACGGGAGGCTCAAGAACTTAGGATAAAAGTCCTTGTTCTGGAGAGGAAGCTTGAAGAGCAGAAGTCTGGCCGCATTGCCATGGAGAAGAAACTTGAAGAACAAAGGCAGGCTCGTCGCTTTGAAGTCCGAGTGATGCGGAAGAAGTATCAGGATTCCTTGGCTGACCTTAGGGCGTTGAAGAGCAAGCTTTCTTTTTCAGATGAGGTCATCTCCTTTTTGAGTGATCCTGATGCAGAGGGTGCTTCTGGAATCATTGCAACTCAGGCAGCTAGGATTAGGGAGCTTGAGGAGCAGTTAGGGAGTAGGGATTAGATTCTTTCATCTCTTTTTTTTCATTTTTTTTCCATACTTTTATACAAAAGCAAACTCCATCAGTGGAAAGATATTAGATTTAATTCAAAAATAGGTTTTATATTATTGGCCTCAGAATTCTCAGATGCTTATAAAAACAGAAGTTTTATGAAAAAGTATTTGATTTCTCATCACTGGCCAAAGTATAGTTTTTTTTTTTTTTTTTGAAAGCTGATCCAAAACACTTAATCACATATAATTAAAGGAATTAAAATCAGGTTGAATAATGAAAAGGGTAGTCCAAGCAATAGGGAGAGACAAAATTTGTCTACCCCGTGACCTTTAGAATCATCCCCTAATGATTTTACCTTCATGATGGACCCTGCTAATCTGCTCGGTTTCCACTGCTCATGCTGATTAAATTTAGACCACATGATCAACTCAACCCTTGATTCTTTTCTCTCTTTTTTTTCTTTTTTTTTCTTTTTTTTTCTCTTTTTTTTTCCTTTTCTTTTGCCCTTCTTGCCCCTAGTGCCAATTACGGTTTTCACTAGGGTTGGCCTCTGCATTCCGTCATTACCAATCTTACTCTGAAAGTTGAATGAATATACTAAAATCACCGAGGTCTTAATAATAGGACGAAACACAGGCTAGGTTCGGTTTATGAAAGAAAAGGTATTAAAGGCTCAAGATTTTCTAAGTGTGAAAATGGGTCAACTGGACTTACAGTCATGGTGAATTCAATCCCATTCCCCTTCTTTTGTATTTGGCTTTTATTTGCCCCTATTTTTTCTTCTCTCTTTTTTCTCAAAAATTTTTTTCTTTTTGCCCCTATTGGCCTTGCCCTTATTGGCTTTGCCCCAGTATAAGGCTGTAAGTCCAGTTTGGGTTTTTTTTTTTTTAAAACGAACAGGCTCAAATTGGTTTGACTAGGGATTCAAATTTTGGGATATAAGGAACAATGGCCTCAGATCATTTCCTAGTAATATTCATTCATGGAAAATATCTCTTTACTGCATCAGAGTTAATTGGCTCAAGAAAATCCTTCCCATCCATTTCTGTTAAGATGAGAGCACCCCCTGATAGGACCTTCTTGACCACATAAGGTCCTTCCCAATTTGGTTTAAACTTTCCACGAGGATCTTCCAAAAAGGGTAAAATTTTCTTCAATACTAAATTTCCTTCTTGGAAAGTTCTGGGCTTTACCTTCTTATTGTAAGCCCTGGCCATCCTCTTCCGATATAATTGGCCATGACTAAGTGCCTTCAAACGTTTTTCTTCTATTAAATTGAGTTGATCATGCCTAGACTGTATCCATTCAGCTTCTTCTAATTCAGCTTCCATTAGCACTCTTAGTGAAGGTATTTCCACTTCCACTGGTAAAACTGCTTCCATTCCATAGACTAAGGAGTATGGGGTTGCCCCTGTAGAAGTCCGGATTGAGGTTCTGTAAGCATGTAGAGCAAGTGGCAGCATTTCATGCCAATCTTTAAAACTCACCACCATCTTTTGAATAATCTTCTTTATATTCTTATTCGCTGCTTCCACTGCCCCATTCATCTTTGGTCTGTAAGGCGCTGACTTGTGGTGGGTGATCTGAAATTGTTCACACATCTTCCTCATGTCTTTGTTCTTAAGGTTTGAAGCATTGTCTGTCACTATGGCACTTGGCAAACCATAGCGACAAATGATGTTGTGCTTCAAAAACTTAAGAACATGGCTACTCGTAATGTTTGCATATGAAGCTGCCTCTACCCACTTGGTGAAGTAATCAATTGCTACGAGTATAAATCTATGTCCATTTGATGCCTTTGGAGAGATCATTCCAATGACATCTATACCCCACATAGAAAAAGGCCACGGAGATGTCATACTGTGTAATTCGCTTGGGGTGCATTCTTGTTATCCGCGTACACTTGGCATAAATGACACCTTTTAACGTGCATATAGCAATCATGCTCCATAGTTGACCAGTAATATCCCAATCGCAGAATCTTCTTGGCAAGCATATGCCCATTCATATGAGGTCCACACACTCCTCCATGTACCGTTTCAACTATCCTTTCTGACTCAGTCTTTGCAACACATCTAAGTAGTATATCATTGTGTGATCTTTTGTACAACTGCCCACCACTTAGTAAGAACTGTCCTGCCAGCCTCTGTATTGTTCTTTTCTCTGTAGAGGTGACATTTTCTGGTAAACTTCGATCATTTAGGAAGTTCTTAATGTCTTGAAACCATGGTACTTCTTCTTCTGGGGTTTCTTCTAAAACAAGGCAGTAAGCTGGTTCATCTCTGACTTCAATTTCCAATGATCTAATATCTACACCTTCTGGCATACGTCACCATTGAAGCCAATGTTGCTAGAGCATCCGCAAACTGATTTTTGGTCCTTGGCATATAATTGAAGGAAATTCGAGTAAATTTATTGCTTATTTCTTCCAAATACTAGTGATAGGGGATCAATTTATGATCCTTGGTTTTCCATTCACCAGTTGTTTGGAAGATGATAAGACTCGAATCCCCATATATGTCAAGTTCCTCTACTTCATGGTCTAAGGCAGCTTGCAACCCAATTATGCATGCTTCATACTCTGCTATATTGTTCGTGCATTGGAACCTTAGCTTCACTGCGATCGGGATATGTGCCCCATCTGGCTTGATCAGAATAGCCCCTATTCCATTTCCATTCATATTGGCGGCCCCATCAAAAAACATTTGCCATGAGCTTTCACCTTCTTCCTCTTCAGCAAACAGGATTGCCTCATCAGGGAAGTTGGTCTTTAAGGGTTAGTATTCTGGTAAAGGGTGTGCAGCCAAGTGATCTGCAATGGCTTGACCCTTAATGGCCTTCTGTGTGATATAGGTGAGGTCAAATTCAAAGAGTAACAACTGCCACTTTGCTGTTCTGCCAGTTAAAGCTGGTTTCTCAAATAGATACTTCAAAGGGTCCATTCGGGATATCAATAATGTAGCGTGACTAAGGAAATAATGCCTCAGTCTCTGAGTTGCCCACACTAATGCACAACAGGTCTTTTCCAAAGGGGAATACTTTGCTTCATATTCTGTAAATTTCTTACTCAGGTAGTAAATCACCCTCTCCTTTCTGCCTGTATCGTCATGCTGTCCTAAGACACACCCCATTGATGTCTCCAAAACTGACAGGTATAAGATCAATGGTCTCCCTGGAGTTGGTGGTACTAGGACAGGTGGATTCAATAAATACTCCTTTATTGTGTCAAAGGCTTCTTGGCAATCATCATTCCAGACTGTCGGGTTATTCTTTCTTAGAAGTTTGAAAATTGGTTCACAGATAGCGGTGAGCTGTGCTATGAACCGGCTTATATACTGAATCCTTCCAAGAAAACCACGAACCTCCCTCTCCGTTCTAGGTGATGGCATTTCGATGATTGCTTTAGCTTTAGCTGGGTCAATCTCAATTCCCCTTCTGCTTACTATAAAGCCCAACAATTTTCCTAATGTAGCCCCAAAGACACACTTCGCAGGGTTAAGCCTTAGACTGTATTTCCTAAACCGGTCAAATACCTTCTTCAAGTTGATCAAGTGGTCTTCTTCTTCACATGATTTGGCTATCATATCATCCACATAGACCTCCATCTCCTTATGGATCATATCATGGAATAAGGCTGTCATGGCTCGCTGGTAGGTTGCCCTAGCGTTCTTAAGTCCAAATGGCATGACAGTGTAGTGGAAAGTACCCCAAGGGGTGATAAAGGCTGTCTTCTCTTGATCTTCCTTAGCCATCTTAATTTGATTGTATCCAGAAAACCCGTCCATGAATGAGAACAAGCTATGTACAGCGGTGTTATCCACCAAGATGTCTATGTGTGGAAGTGGAAAGTCATCCTTTGGACTTGCCTTATTCAAATCTCTATAATCTACGCACATTCTGACTTTTCCATCCTTCTTTGGCACTGGCACTATATTTGCAAGCCATTCGGGGTATGTGGAAACTGCTAAGAATCCGGCTTGAAATTGTTTAACCACTTCATCTTTGACCTTTAACGTCCATTTAGGCTTTAACCTTCTCAGTTTCTGTTTAACTGGCTTAGCGTCTGGTAGAATAGGTAGCCTGTGTACCACCATATCTGTGTCTAACCCCGGCATATCCCGATACGACCATGCAAACACATCTTCATAATCAGCCAAAAATCGTATCATTTCATCCCGCTGTACCTCAGATAGACATACCCCAATCTTCACTATTTTTGGGTCATCTTCGGTCCTTAGGTTTATTGATATGGTCTCTTCAATATTGGGTTGGACCCCCTTTTCATGACGCTCTAATTGATATGTGATTTCTTTTGGAACGTCGTCTTCTTCGTCCTCGGTCTCTTCTTCAACCCCCATTAGGTCAAAGTCGAGCTCAAGGTCGAAGTCATACTCATCCTGATCCAATTCCGTTTGCTTATATGGTTCATAAATGGTTTGGACCTTTTTGAAAAATTTATCTTTTCTAGAAAAAAATGGAAAATCTTTTTGTGTTTTTTGATAGCCTTCTACAAAATCTTTCCCTGAAGACGAAGGCTCATTAAAACCTTCAGGAAAAGGGCATTCCACTAATGGAGTTTTTTTTTTGGAAGCCATGTCTGTTTGCCAAACAAACGCGGCTTCAAAAGTAAGGGGAGTTTCCTCCCAATTATTCAGAATGAAAGAATCTGGGGCAGGGATACAAGCCTGCTCCTCAAGCTCATGGTCTGCATCAGAGATCACCAGTACTGGGTGAGTTGCATCGCCTGTTTCTTCTGTAGGGCCAGTTCCAAATGGAACTTCTACTGCAGCCCAATCAATAAAAGGTAGCTCCTCTGCTACTTTTTCTTGGTTGCCTTCTATCATGGCAAAGAATGCCCCTATGTCCTCAGAAAAATCCTGCTTTTGTTCTGTCTGTGGCCCAGGCCCACCAAATGCTTGTGGAGGTGGAACATATGGTTGTACAGTTGAGGATTTAGGTTTCTGGAATGGGTTGACATTATAGTATGGGGGTTTGGCCTGATCCTCAGGAGGAGACAGCTGAATCATGTGAGACAGCTTAGGAAAAGTTTCCCTGATGTGAGGGAATTTCATAGCTTCTATCTGCCCCTGTCTTCTCCATTTCCTTGGCTTGGACCCCAACCCTGCTTTGTGAACCATCTTCTTAACCTGTACCGGTTCTATCCTTCCTTGTAGGTTAACCCCCAGACCTTTTCCAGGGTGAAAATGGTACTTTTCTAGCACATTCTTGACCATTCTCTCAGCACAGGTCAACTTTCCTTCTTTTTCCTGATACCCCCCAGGCATATAATTCACAGCTTCAAATTGAAAAGAGTGAAACGTCAACTTATCTGCAGTCATTTCCATGTTAATACAGGGTACATCAGGGGACCACATGGGGGGAACGGTAATCACCTTTTGCCCTCTAATGTACTTGACTCTTTGGTGGAGGGTAGATGGTATAGCCCTAGCCGTATGAATCCACGGCCTTCCTAGGAGTAGGTTGAAGGCTGCAGGTATATCCATCACTTCAAATGTGATGTTGAAAATATACGGTCCAATTGTGACCGGCAGTTCAACCTCCCCTAGGGAGTGTGTTTTAGAGCTGTCAAATGCTCTTATGATTCTTCCATTTGGTTTTATTTTGTTTCGCTCCAGATTGAGCTTAACAAAGGTTACTAACGGGCAGACATTGAGGGCCGACCCATTGTCAATCAAGACCCGGGCTATCATGCAACCCTTACTGAGTACAGCTATGTGCAATGGGTCTACATGATGGTACCCTGCTGGACTAATTTCAGTTTCAGAAAAGGTTATGACATTATGGGATAAATTTTGACTAACCATCCGGCCTAGTTGGTCTGGTTCAATACTTTTAGGCACATGGGCCCCCTGGAGTATCCTTAACAAGGAGTCCCTATGTTTTTCGGAATTTAACAATAATCCCAGAATTGAGATCTGGGCAGGGACTTTGTTCAACTGCTCAATGACATTGAACTCACTCTTTTTTATTACCTTAATGAGGTCAGCAGCCTCACTGTTAGTTACCTGAGGGGCCTCTTCCCCTACCTTGGCCTTTCCTTTATTTTTTTCTCCTTCTTTCTCCTTCTCTGTTTCTTTTTGTTTTTCTTCCACCCCTAGACATTTCCCTGACCTCATCATGAGGTTTACTTCTTCCTTGCTTTCAGCTGCAGGGCATGTAGTGGTAAATGCTTCACTGTAGTTCCATGGTACAGCCGATTCAGAGTAGGAAGGCTTGGGGACATTCACCACCAATGGGGGAAGTTTGGGCTTGGCGATGGAAGTCTGAGTAATAGGAACATTAACAACCAATGGAGGAAGTTGTTTTGGTTGGGGGTTTGCAGAAGTGACTGATGCACTAAAGGGGTCACAATTTATGACCAATGGTGGCTTAGACTGAATGGGCGGAGTAAAAGTGGATGGATTGTAATTAATGACCAAAGGTGGCTTGGCGATGTTCATCTGGGCCATGAGGGATGAGACCCGGTCCAAAGATGAGCTAATGTTCCTTGCAACACTATCATTCCCCTTTGAAATCATATTTATTTCTTTGCCTTCACTTCTCCTGTCAAAATATACTTTGACCGTTGTCCCTATGGGAGCAATTAATTGAGATGGGTCAAAGGTTATTTTGTCAGAAGAGATGACTCCTATGACATTAGATGGGCCTGCCCCGTGATGCTGGGGCAGTGGGTTTTGTCCAATATCGGTTCTTGGAGGATTGGGAGCCCCTGTATTGAAAGACAGGATATTCTGGTCCAGTAAGTCCTGAATGGCATGTTTCAAAGGCCAGCACTTGTCGGTAGGGTGCCCAGGTGCACCCATATGGTAATCACAAGTGGTGGAGGGGTCAAAATTTCTCCCCTTAGATGCATTCGGATTAGGTTCTCTTAAGGTGATATACCCTCCTTGTAATAAAGTGGGCAGCAATTGAGAGGGAGTCATTGGAATAGGGGTGAAAACCCTATTTCTCCTTGCTGCAAAATAGGCATCCTTTTCCTCTTTGGTAAAAACCCTTTTTTGGTCTGAAGGTGCTGTTGGAACATTAACCCTCATGGGGGCCTGGGATGATGACGCCGGTGGGGTAAAAAAATGTGCAGGTACGTTGATTTGTATGGGCTTGTTAGGGCCAGATGGTGGCTGTACCATGTTTACCTCCCCCTCCTTCTTGTTCCCGTTCTTTTTTATCCCGCTTCCTTTCTTCTGATTAGGGTCTTGCTGACTAACCATGGCAGAGTGGTCAATTATCTTACCTGACCTTATTCCGTCCTCAATTCGGTCGGCCACTTGAACCAAAGCTGCAAAATTAGTGGTGGTCTGACCCACCAAGTGGCTGTAGAATGGTTGACCCAAAGTGCTTATGAAAGTAGAAATCATTTCCTGCTCTAGCATGGGTCCTTCCATCTTTTGATCTTTCCATGGTCCAGAGTGGCGAACCATCTTAATGCGGTTCCAGTCAGGCTCCTTTGGAAAAGTTGGATCAAGATACCCTCATCCTGCCCGAACTAGCATAGGGCACCGCAATACAACTTTAGGTGGCTCATGGGGCAACCAGTGCCATCATACTTGTCCAAGTCTGGGCACTTAAACTTAGCCGGTAGGTTAACATTGGGGTATAGGCACAGGTCTTCAAAATTGGTGCCTCCAAAGTTGTTTACCCCTTTGACTTCCCTTAGTTCATCTTGGATCATTTCTAGCTTATGCATGAACTTTCTTTCAACCTCTTCCCTTATCCTTTCCTTTTCCTTAGCCTTGTTTGACTCAGCTGTCTCATCCCTGGTCAGTATAGGTTCAGGGGTGTGTTCATAGACGGGTTCAGGAGTTGGTTGCACTGGAGGTGGAATGTTGACTGGGGGTGGAGGTGCAGGGTTGGATGTGGATGCCTGGTTCTGGGCATGCACTTGTTGGGCCTGTACTGACAGTATGTTCTCTAGCATTCGGGCTAGTCCTGCCACTTGTTCTTGGAGTAGAACAACATCTGGATGAGGAGCATCAACTTCATCTTCAATGGGATTCATGGCTCGAGCTCTTGATCTGGTTACAGGAGCTATGACTGCAAGTGTATTAGTACCTGGATAAAAAGAAAATATCAGTGCCAATTTAATCTCATTCACATGTCTAGGAATGCCTATGTGCAAGCTGGGTGAACACGAGTTTGGATTTTTTTTATTTTTTATTTGCTTCTTTTTTTTTTTTTTTGAATTGTTGGAATATTCTAGGGCTTCCAACAGGTCCCACAAAAGAGAGAAAGATCTGAAATTCAAAGGCTTTAAGAGGCCCGGGGGGTTTTTGAAAAAGGTCTGAAATTCAAAGGCTTTCAGAGGCCCAGGGATATTTTTGGAAAAGGTCTGAAATTCAAAGGCTTTCAGAGGCCCGGGATTTTTGATGAAAGTCTGAAATTCAAAGGCTTTCAAAGGCCCAGGGATATTTTGAAAAAAGTCTGAAATTCAAAGGCTTTCAGAGGCCCAAAAGTTCTGAAATTCAAAGGCTTTCAGAGGCCCAAAAGGAAAATGTCTGAAATTCAAAGGCTTTCAGAGGCCAAGAAGTTCTGAAATTCAAAGGTTTTCAGAGGCCCAAAAGATAAAGGTCTGAAATTCAAAGGCTTTCAGAGGCCCAAAAGTTCTGAAATTCAAAGGCTTTCAGAGGCCCAAAAGATCTGAAATTCAAAGGCTTTCAGAGGCCCAAAAGAAAAAGGTCTGAAATTCAAAGGCTTTCAGAGGCCCAAAAGGTCTGAAATTCAAAGGCTTTCAGAGGCCCAACAGTTTTTTGAGAAAAAGTCTGAAATTCAAAGGCTTTCAGAGGCCCGAAAGTTTTTTGAGAAAAAGTCTGAAATTCAAAGGCTTTCAGAGGCCCGAGGATTTTTTGAAAAATCTGAAATTCAAAGGCTTTCAGAAGCCCAGGATTTTTTTTTTGTTTTTTGAAAAATCTGAAATTCAAAGGCTTTCAGAAGCCCAAGGAACCTTTCTCTCACATTTTCTTTCTTTTAATTATTTTGCTTGTTTGGTTTTTTTTTTTTTTTTGAAGCATTTTATTCAAACTTGTTTCCCTTTATCATTATTTAAGGGTTAAAGGAAGATTTTAGTGGAAAAATTGATTAAAGTTGAATATTCCGAGAAAACCGTATACACAGTACGGTCCAGCCCTGCCCGTATTCAAATTACGAGCAAGCCGTGACCGTACGAAAAACACGGGCGAGCCTAGCCCATATAACTAATACGGGCAAGCCCAGCCCGTGTACTAAATGCGGTTTTACGGAACCCTGTTATGTTTTTCCAGTTTTTACATGGTCTGATCACTTTCATTGTTCATCCAAACATACGGTTCACCCAGTGCAGAGCTTCTAAACTGTCCCAAAGTGGACCTTGGCCTTTTTGCTAGAACACATGTTTAGGAAGGCACATGTACCCTCCAAATTGACACCATACCCAAGAATTTGGTACCCTTTTGGTGCCTCTTGTGTGTACATAGGGTAGGATTGATTCTAAACAGAGTTAAGAAACTCTTCCTATGGGCTGCACCAATTTTAGAAAACATGCATATTTTGGAACCAATTTTATCCCGAACCAATGGGCACCATGACACCCATATGACATGAAAATAATGCAAAACAATAGGATTACCTTGTTACCTTGTTTACCTTCAATATGGCATCCGCATTATGCCCTGGTTTGTAAGCCATGCACACGGCCTTCCCACAATCATACAAACCCATATCCCCACGTAATTGTATACTTTAGCCAAAAACGTGTAACTCCACCTTCAAGCGTAGGGGTTTTGGGTTTTAGCTTAATGGCAACTTAGCACTCAAGCCTAGTGATGACCAGAATCCCAAATCCACGTTATCATCACATCATTAGCTCAAAGTTCTAAGGTGAATGTTTTCACTTTCGCTTTCCGAAGTATCGACCTCGTTGCGCCAAGCTACACACATTCGGGTTCAACTTCCTATAGGTTAAGGGTAGGCTGTGTAAAAAATAAAAGGTGCACAGTGCATTGTAAAAAAATAGGGTGCATTCACAACGTCCCAAACCCTTGCCACTCTTTTCGCAGCCATGCATAAACAAACCAAGGCATAATAGGAAAGCATATTTAAAATAAACAAGTAAATAAGGCAATCCTATAGCACCCAAAACAACATGCTCATAAAAAATCATCTATCATGCAAACATATGATCATTTTATACACCCAAAATCATCATGGAGATCATGCTAAAAATTAAAACATGCTATTATAAAAATATAGCAAAAAATAAGCATGGTTTAGCAAAACGGACCTCCCCTACGCATGTTTGTAGAAACGATCCTATAAATCAAAATTAAGCATGTTTCTACCCCCATGAATTCTTAAGCAATAATTCAGTTTTAAAATATACTCAACATGCTTAAGAACACAAAATAGCAAGCAAATCAAAAACATGAACAAACACCAAAAGGCTCAAATCCACAAGTCCCCAGCAGAGTCGCCAGTTGTGAGACATGGGAAAAATCAATTTAACGATTTCCTCAATCATCACACGGGATTAAATAAAGTAAAGAGTCGCCACCATTCAATTTAGGTGTGAATGGACACCAAAATATCAAATAAGCACAAAAGGCAATTTTTAGGGCAAAATATCCCTCCTAAAAAAAACAACCAGAGATGGGTAAGGGGATTAAGTTATGAACAGGGGAAGGTGTTAGGCACCCCTATTCATCCACATAAAGTGGTTGCCAGGCATTGTTCATGTTAAAAATAAAGGAAAAAGCTTGCTATAAAAATCACAAAAATCACAAAAATAGGCAATTGTATGGTTTTTTCATACGAATAGTCTGATTGATCCAGAACTTTCAAATATGATCATACCATTCCTAGGGTTTCATGATTAAAATAAAATTGAGATAAAATCAAATAAAATCAATTTAAAGTGAAAAATCCAAAAATCTGGTTTCAAGTCAAATTCTAGAAATCTAGAAAAATATGATTTTTATAAAATATTTCAAAATTAACCTTGAATAGTCCAGGACATAGATAAAGCCCAAATTTCACATTAAATCTGAAAATCAAAACCAAAAATACCCACGTTGATGAAGAACATCAAAAGGGGAGAATTTAGACCGTAGGGTCTTCTCTCAATAATGAAAAACAATTTAAAAACCACATCATGAAACCCTAGAATTTATTTTCAAGCTTTTGGATTCAGATCTACCATATTGATCATGATAAATCCAAGATCCTAGCCTAAAATCACAAAAATCACGAAAACAGTGTTGTAGGTGCAAAAGTGGCAAAAATCCAAATTTTGGCAAAAAGAGAGGATCTCATGCTATAAACATCATAGATTCATGTTATTCATTCAGATATATCATAAAAAGCATTAAAACATGATCAGGATATTTAAAACAGCCACATCTCACAAATTAGAGCACATGGGGGTCTACCCTACGGATCCACCTGTTCCCCTTTCCCCTAGTTCTCTCTTCACGTTTTACGGCTAGAGAGACTCTTGAGGTACTTAGAGATAGGTTTGGTTACACAAACACAATCACAGGCCTTATTCTATGAAAAAAAGAAAAGAACAGATATGGGGTTCTATTCTAGGAATCCACCTGTTCCCCTTTCCCCTAGTTCTCTCTTCACGTTTTACGGCTAGAGAGACCCTTGAGGTACTTAGAGATAGGTTTAGGAATACAAAAATAGATGTGGCCTTATTCTACAGCAATAGAGATGATCCTACTACTTCTAGAATTGAAGATAGAAAATAAAAAGGATAGGGGGCTTACCTGGATTGAGCAGGCAAAGCAGCAGGGATTCCTTTCCTTCTCTTGGAGCTTTTTATTCTTCAAAATTTCGTGGCCCTTAACTAAAGGAAAGAGCCTCTATTTATAGACACACCCAGGGGCATGGTTGGTCCAGAAGGATATAGCCTGGTCTTTAAGATAGAGTAAAATACAGAGATAATGCCCATCCATAGCCAACCAAGGTAGCTTCAGCGAATAAAATACTTAATTCGCTCGTTTAAAGATATATTGGACTTCAAATAAAGCTCGGAAATCGAGAGAAGGACAAAACTCGCACGTGTCTTTAATGCCCGTAAATGATTTACGGTCCAACAGAGACCGTATTGTTACTACGGGCGCGCTTGTCCGTAGATAATTTTTTGGCGCGATGGGCCCGTGAAGGAAATACGGGCAAAGCCTGTTTATTCAATTTTTATGCTTTTTTGACCTGTTTTAAGCTCTAATTACATGTTTTTATTATTTTCTCATTTGGCAGTGCAATTTGGGGTGTCTACAGGCACCCGGGTTGCCATGGCACCCCGGGTGCCCACAGTTGCCCCATGCGGCCCCAGGGCTCATATAAATAGAATAAATTGGGTTATACACAATTTTTTATGATTGTGTATGAGATAACCACCCAACCAATTGGCCCGGGGTGCCAAAAGATTGAATTCAATATGTAGGTATGAGCCATATAACCCTTGCATCCATGCTTCTTTTGGCACCCCGGGGTTCCCCCAAACATAAAAAAAGAGAAAAATGTATGAAAAGTGCCAAAAAATAATATAATTCAAGGGTTATAGTCTCCAAGTGTTTTTCAGCGTAAGGGGAACCCTGGGGTTCCCCCAAACGTAAAAACAATAATAAAAGAAAAAAGAAAAAAGCATGGCGCAATTGGGGGTACCAGCGGAGGCTTGGCATTGCAGGTATGGGCCATATAACCCTTGCATCCATGCTTCTTTTTCTAATGAATAGCCAAACCTGCAATGCCATGGCTCAGTTATGTAAAATTTTGGGGGCCATGGCATGATAAAATGCAATGCATCTTTCTTTTTTTGAGAAAGAAGCCGGGAGCCATGGTATCGTGGGGTGCATTGCAGGTAACAGTTGTAGACACCCCAAATTGCACTACAAAATGAGAAAATAATTGAAAACATGTAATTGGGATTTGAAACAGGTCAAAAATACATAAAAATTCATCAAACATGCATTGCCCGTATTGTATCTGCGGGCTAGTCACACCTGCAAATAATATACGAGCATGCTGTGCCCGTATTAACACTGCGGGCAGCACTTGCCCACAATGTATATACGAGCACGGGGGTTTTTGTGCGAATTTATCCTTTCTCGATTTGGGAGCCTTATCTACACTCAAATCTCTCTCTGGGATATGCAAATCCTCTTATTTATCCCTTCGAAATCTCTTATTTATCCCATTTGGCAATGGATTGGCATTATCCTTGTTTTTAATTCAATCTAAAACTCTATCTTGCCAAAACCTGGACCAACCATGCCCCTGGGTTTGCCTATAAATAGAGGGCCTCTCCTCAAGCAAAAGGCCATTAATTTGAAGTCTGAAGAGCTCCAAGTGAAGAAAGGAATCCCTGCTGTTCTACTTGCTCAATCCAGGTAAGTCCCTTTTCTCCTTTATTTTATGTCTTCAATTCTAGAAATAATCTGATCTTCTCCATTGCTGTAGAATAAAGCCTTCTTATGTTTATATCCCCAAACCTATCTCCAAGTACCTCAAGAATACTCTCTAGCCGTAAAAGGTGAAGAGAGAGCTAGGGGAAAGAGGAACAAGTGGATCCCTAGAATAGCACCCCATAATCTGTTGTTCTTATTTTCTATAGAATAAGGCCTCTTTTGTGTTTGTATCCCCAAACCTATCTCCAAGTACCTCAAGAATCCTCTCTAGCTGTAAAACGTGAAGAGAGAGCTAGGGGAAAAGAGAACAGGTGGATCCGTAGGGTAGACCCCCGTATGCTCTAATCTGTGAGATGTGGTTGCTTTTACTATCCTGATAACGCTTTTATTTTGAATCTGGATTAATCCTATAAATTCATGATGTTTATAGCATGAGATCCCCATCTTTTTCTATAATTTGGATTTTTCACACCTTTGCACCTACAGCACTGTTTTCTTAATTTTGATGATATTTGGCTAGGATTTTGGATTTACCATGATCTATATGGTAGATCTAAAACCAAAAGCCTGAAAGTAACCTATAGGGTTTCATGATGTGATTTTGAAATTGTTTTTGATCTTGGAGAAAGGATCCTATGGTCTAAACTCTCCATTTTGATGTTTTTTCACCAACATGGGTTGAGTGGGGATTCTATATCTCCACTATTGAGAGATCCAGATCAGATCTATAATCCAAGTAATTTTATTCTTCAATGATTTAATCAAGAGATTTCCATCTAGTTTTTCAACCTTTTAATGGTTTAGCCTAAAACTAGTTTTTCAGGTTTCTCTTTAGATTGGTTTTATCTAATTTTTATCTCAATTTTATTTTAATCATGAAACCCTTAGAATGGTATGATCATATTGAAGGTTCTGAATTAATCTTGATATTCATATGAAAAAGCATACATTTTTGTTACTTTTATGTTTTTTCCTTTTTTAAGCAAGCATTCTTTATTTTAACATGAACAATGCCTGGCAACCACCTTGTGTGGATGAATAGGGGTGTCTAACACCTTCCCCTGTTCATAACCTAATCCCCTTACCCATCTCTGGTTGTTTTTTTAAATAGGGCTATTTTTACCCTAAATTTGCCTTTTTGTGCTTATTTGATGATTTTAGTGTCCATTCACACCTAAACAGAATGGTGGCGACTCTTTGTTTTTAACCAATCCCGTGTGATGATTAGGAAGTCATTAAATTGATTTTCCATATCTCACAACTGGCGACTCTGCTGAGGACTTGTGGATTTTAGCCCTTTGGGTGTATTTGTTCATGTTTTTGTTTGGCTTGCTATTTTGTGTTTTTTGGCATGTTTGATATGTTTTAAATCTGAATTATTGTTTTGCTTGCTCTTAAGCATGTTTGGTATGTTTTAAATCTGAATTATTGCTTAAAAGTTCATGGGGGTAGAAACATGCTTAATTCTGATTTATAGGATTGTTTTTCTTTTTATTCAATTGATTTAAGTTTGGATGCATTTTTCATTCAAGATGTTTGCATTAACCCTGATTGAAGCATGGCATTGCAGGTATGGCCATATAACCCCCTAAAAAAAGAAATGCACATTTTGGTTACACACCTACATTATTATTTTCCTCGGCTTAGGTTATGGAAAAGAACCCAATTTTTACCAGCCATATGAGTCATGAAATGAGACATTAGGTAACCCTTGCATATGCCCCACACCGGCGGTGCCATGGCTCTACTTTCTGTTCATATGAAAAATGCCATGGCTCCGCTGGTACCTTTATTGCTTTTTAACATTTGGGGATTAATAGACTTATAAAGGTTAACCATGAACTTAATTTTTAAAAAATAAATATTAGAACCCATACATTATTAGATTTTGTATTAAACCAAAATATGGGCAGGATGTAACGTATATGCTCATATATTCTTTTGGTAACTGGGCATATGCCCCACCGGTATGGCCTTATAGGGGCATATTAACAAAGAAACGTTTGCACTTTCTTTTTATCTCCAAACAGGTATGATCACCTTAAACATCTAGACTGGGGTTATATTAATACCCCCAGTCTAGGGTATAGTGAATGGTCCCCGCTTATAACTGTTTTTGGGGTTATAGGCATGTACGAGACTTCTTAAATCTGTAGTATCAGTTTAAGCAAACGGTATACATCATGCAATGCTTATGTTAATAGAAAAGCATACCTAGATAACTAAGCATGTTTTCATGCTAATGGCATCGCTGGTACCCAATATGCAAGGGTAAAAAAAAATAAAAAAAAAACATGCTTGGATGCAAGGGTTATATGGCCCATACCTGCAATGCCATAATTTTTCTGAATATGACTATGGGCATATTGGGGGTACCGGCGGGTTATACCCTTGAAGATCATGAAAAATGCATATTCTGATACCCTCAATGCTACGTTTTATACAAAAAATAGTAGGATAAAAAGATAAGATTTTTCTTTTCTTATATGCTTTTGGTCATTATTAAAGCATGACAAAATGACCCCATATATGGTGTTTAATTTTATATAGAAATGCATATCATATTAGAATCTTATAATAATTTCATCCATATATTTTTCCATACGTTAAAATAACCCTCAATGTATATATAAACATCCTTTTTCACATACGCCAATTTTAAGAACCATACATGCAATGCCATGGCCGAATATAAAAAATGCATTGCATGCCCCACCAAAAACAAAACCATAGCTGTTTATATAAAAAGTAAACTGGAAAAATAATTTTGTTTCTTTTGACACTTTTGACATTTACACCTCGGTTAATTTAAAAACCCGGGGTGCCAAAAGAATATTTCTTTTTTGGCCCATACCTGCAATGGAGTAAAGTTCCTTTACGTTAAAAACTTTCTCGCTGGTACCCCCAAACGTATATGCTGTATGACCTAATTGCCTGGTGCCTGAATGCAGCCAAGTGTATCGGGTAAAATGACATTGAGCCATCTTGCATCCATGCTTCTTTTGGCACCCCGTCTTTTTTTATTTTTTTTTATTTTTTTATTTTTTTATGCATGGATGCAAGGGTTATATAGCCCATACCTGCAATGACATGGCTCCGCTAGTACCCCCACCCATTCATTTTTCTTTTCTTTTTTTTTTTTTTACTTCTGGGGGCCATATAACCCTTGGATTTTTTTTTTTTTTTTTTGACCCCGCTGACATGCTTTTTATGTAGGCTGCCAAAACAGCTTCTTTTCATCTTGAAACAACTAGAGAAATCCATGGCTCCGTTGGTACCCCTAGTTGTGCCATGCATTTTTCTTAAGTTTGGTACCCGGGGTGCCAAAAGAAGCCAGGATGCATGGCGATATAACCCTTGCATCCATGTATGCCATGGCTTCGCTGGTATATGCCCCTTGCACAATCATATTCCTCGGGTACCAAACGTAAGGGGTACCCACCTTTTATCTTAGGAAAAAAAGTTAAGGGCACCCCCGTGTAAAACCCCGAATTTTCAGTAAATAAATAAATAATAATTAAATATGAATATCTTGAATGTCCATATATTTGTTAAAATAAACTAGAGAATAAACTTAGAAATCTTGGAAGAAATTGAGTGTGTAGATGTAAATTATCAAGGGAATGGTAATTGGCCAATTCATATTAATTATTGGTAAATAATTAAATATATAAATTAAGTTATTATTAGACTTGAGAAATAATGATAGATTTAAGTTGGGTTTAGATTGCCAATTAATAATGATATTTATAGCTTGATAAGTGGAATAAGGGCATAATAATAAATATAGTCAATTTGGAGTCTTAAGTCAAGGAGATGAGAATTTTATAAAAGGATATTAATTATAATCACACTGATAGAAGAGATCCGAAGTTTGACGCAGATCTGGCCATTGGATCGTGATAGATCGAGGTGAGAATTCAATAATTACGAAACTGTGTTCTAATTGGATGGTTGTCTAATGGGTGATGCATGCTCGGTGCGTGGGATCATGGGATATAAAAGAATAGGGTTTATACCCTTGAAAAATACGTTTTAGTATTTTTGATAGTATTTGTCTGTTTGGGGTATTCGACGGCCGAAGGGGAAAAACGAAAGGGAGAGAAAGACCAAAGAAGAAGAAGAGAAGAAGAAGAAGAAGGAACATCTGTCTTGGGTTCTTCATCGCCTTAAGAGTGTTATTCTGTGTTTGAGAAGAGAAGAAGGCTTTCTATTTAGAGGAAGAAGCAGAACTCGCACAATCAGGTAGGTAGCACAATTTTTTACGTTCGTTTTGTGTTCTTGAGATTGATCAAATCGTTTGCATGTTTTTATGATGTATTTATATATCTTTAGTTTGTTAATCACCTTATATGTATGTTAGAATCACTTTGATTTGGAAAAATCGGATTTCGGAACACTTTTTGGACGTTTTTGGGAGACCGTAGAGCTCACTGTGCTCAGCGATCTTCGGCGCTCCCAGGCGCTCATTGAAAAACTTTGATCGCTGTCGAGCGCTAACTGATTAGTCGTCGGCGATCGAATTTGAACTACCGCTGACCCTAGACCGCCCAGGTGATCCTGAGCGATCCTGAGCGCTCTAACCAGAAAATGTAATTTTTCGTATATTAAACCCCTGATTCAATTCTAAACTATTTTTAACCAATTTTAACCTTTAAATAAGAAGTTTTAAAACCAAAATAAATTATCAAATACCCTGTTTTGGCAAAAAAATAAATAGGGAATTGTTTTAGGTAATTAGTTGCCTAACTTGATCTTAAATAAGAAATTCTAAGTCTAATGCAGATAAACCTTTATAAATTAGATTAATTAATTAAGAGACATTAATTTATATATCAATAACCAAATTTCTACAAATAGAGACTTTAAATCAAAAACTACCTTATAGACATTGGAGAAAAGACCCTATATACCTTTAGGTCTCATTAGTTAATTGAATTGGTTTACACTCAGTTTCTCTACTAAACTAACACATACCTTATTATATTATGTGACCACCTGTGCGTGAGATGAGACCTCCTGTTGGGGGAGATGTAATCCGGTTTGGATTGCATCCCACAGGGGAGATATGTGACTACCTGCGAGTGAGATAAGACCTCCTGTTGGGGGAGATGTAATTCAGTTTGGACTACCTGCGAGTGAGATAAGACCTCCTATTGGGGGAGATGTAATTCAGTTTGGATTGCATCCCACAGGGGAAATATGTGACCACCTGCGGGTGAGATGAGACCTCCTGTTGGGAGAGATGTAATCCGATTTGAACTGCATCCTACAGGGGAGATATATGACCACCTGCGGGTGAGATGAGACCTCTTGTGGGGAAGATGTAATCCAGATGTGATTGCATCCCACAAGGGAGATATGTGACCTCCTGCGGGAGAGATGAGACCTCTTGCGGGAAGATGCAATCACGATGTGACTGCATCCCACAAGGGAGAGATATATGTGATTACCACCTGCGGGTGAGATGTGACCACCTGCGGGTGAGATGTGATGACTCCTGCGGGAGAGACCTTATGTAGGGTGGATGTGATTGCATCCTACATGGAAGAATGTTAATATCAAATTGTGAGATTCACTATTAATTATGAATGACATGATTTACATTTAAATATACTCTCTTTAATTCAAGCATTGAATAAATGTTGGTTTCGTATGGTAATTACTCGTTCTTATTATCGATCGTGACTACCCGATTATTTTATCATGCATGAATGATTACTTTTATATATATATAATGTTTCTAGCATGCATGTGTTACCTACTGAGATATTCGTATCTCACCTCTACTTTATATTCTATTTTTCAGGTCATCTTGGAGAGGACGCCACGGGTTAGACTGTAATGGGTTGAAGTCTAGAAAATCCTAAAGACAAGTGCAAGACCTTTTATATAGTTGTATTTGTTTTATTGGGATCCTAATAGTAGGTGATCTAGACGGATTTATGAGTTAGTCAAATTTGGAGCTGCCTTTCATTTGATTAATTGATGTAATAGGGAGATTCAGTTTCTAATAAATGATTTAAGCTTCCTAGCACTCTGATAAATCTTAGTTCTTTTATTCTCCATCTATGAGCTGATTGTAATGTACCACAAGTTAATGCCTTGATCCGAGTCAAAATGAGAAAAAAAAATGTCCCGGATTCGGGGCGTTACACCCCGGGGTATCCTCTGTTGTAGAGATGGTGTAGATAATTTTTCTTCTCTACAATGCGCCATGCACCCTAACCATCAAAAAGAAGGGTTGGTTATACGGCCCCGAGGCGCATGGGGCATATGCCCCATGTGGGGGGTGCCATGGCACCCCGGGTGCCCACAGTCTGAAACTTTGATAGCCAAATAATAGCTTAGCATCTTTGGGGTCATCTTCAGCCTATTCTGATGCCTCTTTTAGTCAGTCTGAAATATGCAAGTTGAAGGACCAAGTTAAATCCTTACAAGATGGTTTGATGCAAAAGGATGCTGAGATGCAAGAGTTTAGGAACATAGTTCAAAGCTTATCTAAATAGGTTTTTTTTTTGGCTTGGTACTAATATTGTAATGGAAAGTGCAAGTTTCAAATTAATGTTTTTTTTTTTTGCAAATTATTATTAATTTTTATTTGGCTTAATTTGGTTGAATTTGGGCGATTGCAGGTACTAGAGAAAGAGGGGGTCGAGTGCGGGTATAGAGGGCTTTGGGGGGTGGGGTGGGGTCGTGTGGGAATAGAGGTTTGGGGTGTGTACGGGTATATAGGGGTGCCCCAATGCAATTGGAGGAGGGGGGGTGGTGGTGGGGGTGGGGTTTGTTCGTAGAAATAAAAAATTAGGGGGTCGTAAAAATTAAAACAAAAACATAAAGGCGAAGAAAAAAAAAAGAGCTTTAGTGGCGGGCACGACTGCCGCTACGTCCACCACTGAAAGATTCAGCAACGAACGAATCAATGGCGGACAAGCGTCATTTGGGTTGGGCTTTAGCGGCAAGCTTTTGACTTTTAGCGGCGGTCTTAGTCCGTCGCTAAAAGCACCATTTTTTGTAGTGGGGGAGTCATGGCATCGCCGGTGTGGGGTGTGTACCCCATGCGGCACGGCAACTTTTGGCACCCCAGGGTGCCCCCAGAAGTTAAAAAAAAAAAAAGAAAAGAAAAATGCGTGCTACAACTGGAGGTACCCGGGGTGCCAAAATTTTATACATTATCTTAATAGAGCCACAAGCTCCCACCTGTACCACATGGTTTTATTTCTTTTTTTGGACTTAAGATGTCTGAGGTTTACAGCTCATCCCAAAGTTCTTTACATATTGCTTTTTCTTTTAACACAAAGGAGAATAGGAAAGGTCATATGCTAGGATCTTTTTAACTTAAGGTAGACAAGAGTAAGAAAAAAAATACCCCGGGGTGCCAAAAGAAGCCTGGATGCAAGGGTTATATGGCCCATACCTGCAATGCCATGGCTCCGCTAGCACCCCCAGTTGCGCAATGCGGGTTTTTTTTTTTAAAATGTTTGGGGGAACCCCGGGGTGCCAAAAGGGGCAACTGGGGGCACCCGGGGTGCCATGGCACCCCCCGGGCAGGGCATATGCCCCATGCGCCCCGAGGCCGCATGGGGCAACTGGATGGGGCAGGGGCCCCAGGGCCGCATGGGTCATCTCAGGACCCAAAATGGAGCACCTTCCTAGAGCTTGAGCAAACCAGACAATTAGCTTGGCATTCAGAGTTGTGGATGCAGTTGTTCACATTCTCCCAACAAAACGCTTTCTGCAATAAGATTTCTTGTTCAAGGAGACAATTAGCTCGAACTCTATAGAGACTCATCTACAGAGGTTGAGAGAGAAGGCGATGGAGGAGACGAGGTCGAGGTTCAATAGGATTTGTGTGTTCTGTGGGAGCAGTTCCAGGAAGAAAGGAAGCTATCAGGATGCGACAGTTGGGTTGCGGAAAGAACTTGTAATAATGGGCTCTCTTTTCTTTCTGACTCTTTTGAATAAGCACTACTGTTTGTTCATGAAAATACTGTCCATACTATTTGTTATTCGATCGATCAGCTGAGATCGAGCTAAAGATGTTTAAAAAGTACAATACATATAGTTCATTCCACACTGATGAATTAATCTGGGTCTAACTGAATTCGGGCCGGGGATTCTATTAATTACCGGAAGTTTACTAGTTTGAATGCAATCTAAAGATTTCTATCCTTCTCCTTGTTCCAGATTTCTTCTCTCAGGAGAGGGAGAAAGACAGTCCCTTTGTTTCTTTTACCTTCTCTTATCAATCTTCTGTTTCATCAGATTTTCTCCTGTTTGCTCTTTTTCTTAGATGGAGGTAGACTTTGAACAAGAAAATAAAATCAGCTAGATGGTCCAACACCATCTCCTCCATGTCCAACACCATCCCCTGTGCCAGTACCTCCATCTCCAATCCCAGTAGCTCCATCATCACCATCTCCTCCCTGGTCTCCAGCACTAGTAGCATCATCCCCAGCAGCCGCATCCTCAAACTCTCCAGTATCCCAGATCTCAGGACTAGAACAACCTCCAGCCCGCAACCCGCTTGATGGCGGAGACCCTATACCCGCTTGGTGGCGGAGACATTACCCGCTTGGTGGCAGAGACCCTTACCCGCTTGGTGGCGGAGACATTACCTCCTGCGGAAGAGATTTATTACCTCCTATAAGGCAAATGTATTTCCGATGGATTGTATCCTACAGGAGAGGTACCTCATGTGGGGGAGATGTAATCATATGTGATTGCATCCCACATGGAGGATGGGTGTGTGAGTTACCATTGGAAGGTGAGGAAGCTATCTGCTACGGTAGAGGTAGATGCTATGTGTTCACATCCTGCGGTAGAGTTATGCTGTCTCCTATAAGGGGTACCTGTAGTCTTAGAGATGTGCATTCTCCTGCGGAGCATGTGTGGATACTATGTGTTTACGTCCTGTAGTAGAGATAAGCTACTACCTGAAGGTTGGCTTTTATTACTGATGTAATGATTGATTTTCCAATTGATGGATTTTTTTAAACGTATCATATAAGATTGTTATTTAAAAGGAAATATTGAAATGTCATAATTGAATAGAACTGCTATGATTTAATGTGAACTGTTAAAATGGAACATTATGGAATCATGAATAAAATATAGAATTGTTCTTAAGAAGACACTAATTGAAATAAATCAGAAACCATGAGGATGTGAATTATAATACATCATCCTTTAAATTGAAATGAAATGCACATGATTAACTTCCTTTAATTTCGGGCACTGATTCAATGTTTGTTTTTTATCGTGATTATTCATTTATCTTATTGACCGTAATTACTCGTTTATTTTATCGAGCATGAAACCACTGTTATTTTCCATATATATATATATAAACTATTTTTCCTCATGCATGTGTTACCTACTGAGATATTCGTATCTTACCCCTACTTTATATTCTGTTTTTCAAGTCATCTTTGAGAGGACACCACGGGTTAGACTGGTAGTAGGTTAAAGTCTAGAAAATTCTGAAGACAAGTGTAGGACATTTTATATAATTGTATTTATTTTATTTGAATCCTAATAGATGATTTGGTAGGATATTAAGAGTTAGTTAATTTGTAGTTGCCTTTCATTTGATTAATTGATGTAATAGGAAGATCCAGGTTCAAATGAATAATTTAAGCTTCCTAGCACTCTGATAAATCTTAGTTCTTTATTTCTCTATCTTTTGAGCTGGTTGTAATGTACCACAAGTTAATGCCTTGATCTGAGTCAAAAAAAAAAAGAGAAAAAAAATGACCCAGATTCGGGGCATTACAATACCTCTGGGGTCACCTCGCGTGAACCCTCAGAAGGAAGATCAGAACCGACATCAGAGTCGGGGTCTCTCTCGGCTCTCGAAGATGAGGCCACATCAGCATGATCCCTCCGAACCCTAGAGGAAGAGGGCTCATCTGCAAGATCCCTGGGGGCTAAACGGATATGGGCCATCTGCGAGTTCAAATTAGGGAGATGATACGTTATTTCTTTTTGTAAAATTTTATGTTAATTAAGTTTAATTGTTTTCAGGAAGAAGAAAAGTGGAGAATGGAAGGAAACACTTCAGAAACCTCCAACCAAATCAGGGTTCAACTGAAGGAGTTTATTTTAGCTTTCCAGATATTTTGAGAAAATCTTATTGTTGTCTTTGAAAAAAGAAGAGAGAAAAGAAGAAGGTGTATTAAGGATTAAGGTTGGAATGCAAAACATTCAACATTATTTGTATCATTGTTACAATGTACCTCAGCCTCCAACAACCCATCTCTAACCGATGATTGCCAGTTCCTAAGCTCCGGACTAAACACAACTGCCTTATCAACCCACTCGTACGACTCGTTCACAACTCTCAGGTCCCAATTTTTTGTTTTTTTTTATTTATAAGTAATGATAATTGATTAAAAGAAAGTCAGTACATAGTACCTACAGGTGTGAAAATACAAGTGTGTATGAGGACACCCTTTCCAAAAACAATAAAACATCGAAAAGGGCTTAGAACTATAACCTATCTCTGAAGCTATCCACACCACATGTACAAGTAACCCATGTATAAATATGTCAACAAAAGAAAAACATCATACTATACTGAACATATCCCAAAAAACAACATACTATACTGCACACATCCCAAAGAACTCATCTATCTTAGGACGTTAGCACGAAAGGAAATGAAGAATGTAGGTGCTTAAGTCTAGTGAAACAATTGAAGACACAGGGTGCAAAGGTAGGGAAGTGAACGTTGCAAGAAATGAACGTTGATGATGACTCACTGGAGACTAGTAGGTTGTTGCGTAATGTCAAGGGCCTGTTATTTGAGTTGATAGGTTAATTATTATAAATAAAGAGTAAGTCAATGATGTGAAAAGTCGAAGTCTACTTTTGTTATCTCGTTGAACTCCCACCACAAGTGGAGATATTTTAGTAAAACTTTCTTATTCTGTCCTTGATCCCATCAAATGTTATAGTCCTAGATGTCAAGTGCTTAATCAACGAAATCTCCATAAGCCTTGGGGCTTTTGGAGCAACGGTTATGCACATAACAAATGGCATCGGAGCCAACCACCACGTCTCGGGTTCGAGTCTAGGAGAGGGCGACCTATAGGCTGAACTAAAATGCCTTGGTATTATGTGTGGGCATGGTGCTAAGTCATTAGATACTAATAGGTGGGTAGAGTCGCCAAAAGAGAAAGGGCTACCATCAGGTCAATCTCGATAGAATGGGCCGCTGTGGACATCTGCTGCAGAAGTGTGGTGGAATTTTACAGTCCTAGATGTTAAGTACTTAATCAATGAAATCTCCATAAGTCTTGGGGCTTTTGGAGCAACTATTAGGCACATAACAAACTTCCTAATTGAGGAATGAAAATAAATGGGCTTCACCTTGGCTGTGTTTGGAACCTTGGATTTAGGGAGAAAAAAAATGCTAAAATTTTATTTTCTCTTGTTTGGTTTAAATGAAGGAAAATGATATTTTCTCTCCAAATTCTCTCTCCCTCTTTCTTTCCAATGTAAAAAAATTTCTCTCCAAAGAGGTAATAATTTTGAAAGAAAAGAAAATTCACCATCGCTTATCACTATTCACACCACCCACCCACTCCACCACTAGCACCATATACCAACACCACAACTCACCACCCACCACTAGCTGCCGTTGCCCACCACCACCAACCGCCACCCACAACCACCACCGCCAATCGCGATCACATCACCACCCAACACCTGCCACCACCATCATCGCTGCCGTCGTCGCTACCACCCCACCAATTACCAACACCCGCCCATTCTCACTCGCCTACCACCCCAACCCATCATCTTACTAAAATATATTTTTCTTTTCTTCTCATTTCTCATCTCATCCAAACATCGAAAAAGAAAAGAAAATTAGTATTTTATTTTCTCTTCTTTTCTTTTCCTTTTTAGCTTTCTTTTCTCCCCAAATCCAAGGCTCCAAACACAGAGGTTAAAGTAGTGGTAGAAGATAAGGATCACCACCTAATCTAAAATACAGAGTTCAAATGGAAGGGTTCAAAGAAGGCGATGGCCTCAAGATGAAAGATATTAGTCTTACTGAGAAATCCTTTCCCGTTACTTCAACGGGCGTTGTTGCAAACAGCAAAGTCATTCATGAGGTTGCAGATCCAATAGTGTTAATTTGGATAAACTTGCAATAGTAGAGCTTCATAGGAAATAGTCAACAATAAAGGTTCTTCTAGCGGATTAAATTTCAGGTTGTTCTCTAGCATACATGGAAAGAAAGAAACAACAGAATCCTCGACAACTCTTCATCTTCAGTCTATTAGAGCATTCAGGTAATAGTGGCAACTTGGGCATCACAACATACAGAGTTTCAAAGACTATCTATTCCAAGGAGTTGAGATGTTGGGGAAGGTGTGTGCCTGTTTCACTAAAAATGGGGGAGGTTAGACATACAATGAAAACCTTTGGATGTAGGTTTCCTAATGCTAAACTTTGATGGGAGCTCTTTGGAAACCTAGGACCTTTTTTTTGGGGGGGGGGTGGGTTGGCGCGGCATGGATGGGGAGGGGTTTCAAGAACTATTGTAGTTCCATTATCTTTGCTTATAACAAAATGATTGCTGAGGGGGACTCTCTTCAGTCAAAATTTTGGGTACACATTCACATGTAGACGCGTTTAAAAAAAAAAGGAACAGGAAGTCAGAAGAAACAAAGATAATAATCATGATTAGCAACATAAAGAGAGAACAAATGCACTTAACAGACATATATGACATAACTGAATCTCTTGCAATTGATCGTGCATATCTAAGAATCTATGCAGAGCAAGCGCCAAGCCCTATTTCTCCACCATCCAAATATCTTTACTACTATAAAAAGTACGAAGACCCTTAATGTTTTTCTGCTTTTTCTTTCCCAAAATATCCCCAACAACCTCTGTATTTTCTTTGCTGCCCTTTTAAAACCACATGGTAACCGCCCAATCCGTTACTGCCCTTTCCAAACCACCATATCAACCGCACGATGTAGCTGTTCAAACCATTAAGGACTATGAGAGAAATTGTCGATGATGATATTCTCTCTTTGATATTGATGAACTTGTTGCATCCCAAAATGGATAAAGACTCTTTTACAACTAGACAAACTCATTGCTTCTGCGATTGGGTAGAGACTGAAGTCTATCTGGTTAGTTTCGTTGCTTTAATTAGTGTGATGTTTTATTTTTTTTTTTCGTTTTTTTCTGTCAAATAAAATTGCTGATTTACCAATTTCTTTCGTCAATCTTATCATGTTTATTTGATCGTCCCACATCCTGCTTTCCATCCTTATCATTCCCCGTCAATAAATATATTATTTACTCCCACATTTCAAACATCAACGAAATTACAAAAATATAGTTTAATGGGAAACTTAAAAATAAGAAACCACATAAACAAACAAACGAATACAATCTAATAATAGATAAATATCTAAGAAATTATAGACAAATATATTATATACTCACATAATTCAAACATCTACGAAATTATAGAAATATAGGTTCATGGGAAACTGAAAAATAGGAAACTACATAAACAAACAAACAAATACAATCTAATTAGTTTTATTTGAGCTTTAAACTTGTCCGAATATTTTAGTGACTTAAGCAATTAATTTGGTGAACATAGAAAATCAATAATAAAAATATTAATATTAGTTTCTTTTTTTAGTTATTAACTAATAACTAGGTTCGAGTTACTAGGCCTAAGTTTTAAACACTGATTGAAAATGAAAAAAAAATGATGACGGAAGCTAAAGTCAAAACCATTAGACTGTAATCATCAGCTCCTCACTAATAAAGATACGTGAGATGACATTTGGGTCAAAGTCATCTTCTACAGACTTGAAATGCATTGGAGCCCATGGCCAAAAGATTTGTTGGTCCAATGGTGAAGTATGTGTCCCCATAGGTGTAACAACCCAACCCAGCGAGGTATTGTCCGCTTTGGACCTCAGCTCGCACGCTTTTGTCTTCAAAAAGCGCCTCTCTAGTTAGAGTGTTCTTCCTAACTCCTATACCATATCGGGTATTCATCCGTTTCCAATGTGGGATGGGGATATCACAATCTCCTCCCCTTCAGAGTTGCACATCCTCGTGTAGTGGCCACCTAGAAGCCTGCCAACCCCTCATGGGCCCGCCCTCATTGATTGCTAATTGTACTTGTCAGCACCCTATTTTTGCACCATAAAATTGTCCAATAAGCATATCTTAAACCGGCATATATGTGGGCACGTAAATCGAGGTCTTTATAATGGAACCATCTTTTTGAAATAACAAGCCCATAATAAAGAGAATTTTGAGCCGATTCCGATGCACCAAACCGTGCTCAATCTCAAATGGCTAAATTATGAATAAAAGAAATAAATGGTAGTTTGGGGATGTTTATAAAACCAAAATTGGATGCCACATGGCAGCCACGTGTACGCCATGCTGGCTGCCATGTAACCAATGATAAATTAAAATTTTGTGGGGTTGTTTTAGTAAATAAGTAAGTTTCCTAATAGGGTTTATTATGCAAATAAGTAACAAAGTTAATAAAAGTTTAAGATTAAAAAAATAATAATAATAAAAATAAACAAAGAGAAATGAGTTGGACAAATTGGTCCAACTCATATTCTCTTGAGATATTGAGACAAAGCTTAAAAAAAATATATAAGCCTAATAAAAATGTGGGACAAAATAGACTTTGACCAAACCTAAATGAATGAGGGTGTTTAAGAGAGGAAGAGGAAGAGTTAAGGGTTTAAGAGAGGAAGAGGAAGGGTTAGGTGTTTAAGAGAGGAAGATGACGAGTTAGGTGTTTAGGTGTTTAAGAAAGGAAGTTAGGGAGAAGAGCGGTTTAGGAGAGGAAGAGGAAAGGTTAGGGGTTAAGAATTTGAAGGGGTGGGAATTCTCTATAAAAGGGCTTGAAGTTGGGAGCAAAAGGGAGGAGAAAAAGTAAGAGAGTTCTTTGAAAAAAAAGAGAGCAAGTAAGAGAGTTCTTTAAAAGAAAAAGCAGCAAGTAGGAAGAAGTGGAGAAAAGAAGAGGGACGTCTACTAGCAAGGAGGGAGAAAGGAAAACTGCTGTTCACGACACACCAAGGTTCCAAGACCTGATTTGAAGTGTCAATCCATAACAGGTGAGTCATTTGTTTAATACATTGTATGAGACCTCTCTTTCATTACAAATTTTGAGTTAAGATTACATGATTGGTGAGAGACATGTATATATGTTTGATGGCTTTGGGTAATTTTATCATGTAAAAAAAAAAGACAAAGATGTAAAGTTCTGAATTTTTTTTTCCTGCATTAGGTTTGCACTTGTTTTCCAAATAAACCAAATTTTTTCATCTAGTTCTAGTTTGATTCAAGTCTAGAGTCCTCATGAGATTTGTGGTATTTTTATTTTATTTTAATCTAAAAATATGCTCGAGACCCTACACTATGAGTAGGTATTTTATTTTTAATTTTCTTTGGTTCAAATTTTCAATTGGAAATGTCTAACAGTAAATTTTGGAGCTTCATATCTCTTAAATGAAAATGAATTTTTGAAAACTGCTATACGTTATTTTAATATTTAAAGTCATGATTCTAAGGAATCAAATTTCGCACAATTTGGTTAAGAATTGAGGGAGATATGAATCTTTGAATGTGGATAGCGCAGTAATTCAGGTTGTTTCATTTTTTTTGTTTCCTTTGTAAATTAGTAATTAGGCCATGGTTAAAAGTAGTTCAGGTGGTCTCATTTTCTTGCCTTGTAAATTAGTAATTAGTTAATCTTGCATGATAAAAAAAATAGAAAACAAAACAAAACAAAAATAATAAATAATAAGAAAGGGAAAAAGCAAATGAAATAAGCATTGAAGCAATGATTCTTTCTTGTGCTTGAAAATTGTTTTAGCATGGTTTCGTTTTGTTCAAATTGCTTTACTTTCGATGTAATATTGTGGAGGCCTTACACATATAGATTAATATTTGTTGTACACTTAAAATGATAAAAAATTAGAAAAGAAATAAAAATAATAAAAATAATAAATAAGAGAGTCCATTAAATATCCAACTAATTTAAGGGAACCCATTTCGGTGGGGCAACCCAGGGTGTTCAAGGACTTCCCTTGGTTGTAATCGGGTCACTTATCCGGAATCACTAGTGCAAACCAAAAATCAACAAGGTGTCTACCTGCACCATTTCAGGTAGTGGCGACTCCATAAAAGACATGTAACACGCTTTTTCCGCGCGCCTGAGGTGCGCACAATACCTATCCGGCCACTTATCAATCATTGCAGTTTGAGGTTAGGCCAACACCACAGGTTGACACACAAAGACCAGCAACTCCGGTTCCAGCCTCAGGACATTCGAGCTGACAGACCAGTACAAACAGCACCTGCAGAGCAGAGGCAGTAGGGTAGGGTTCCACGAGGCCGAGGTACACCACCTAGGACTAGACAGAGACTGTAAAACCCTGGATTTTCCTAAAAATAAAATAAATTAAATAAGCCTAAATATTGAGAAGTTAAGATTTAATTTAGGTATTGGAGGAATAATATTATGATCCAAAGAGATATTAGTAACTAAATAAGTAAACAATAATTTTGAGTAATTAGGAATTTAAATAGTGGTTTCATTTAAATAGGAAAGAGCAGGGTTGACTTAGATAAATTGGGAGAGTTACTTAAATATTAATGTTGGAGAAGATAGGTATTAATCCAAGTACATTATATGGTTAAGATTGAAATGAGGAATAAAGAGGAGAATTTTTGGAAAAAGATCCAAAGGTTGAATATGGAATTACAAGGAAAGGGTATTTTAGTCATTTTCCAATTAGCCAAATTAATATATTGAGTAATTAAATAATTTTTAGACTTGAAATATTTAACTAGACTTAATTTGGGTAAGGTTTTAATTTAAATAGCAAATTATGACTTAAAAGTAGGAAAAAAGGGTATATTGGTGATTATGATTGATAAGGAGCCTTAAATTTGAGGATAAGAAGAGCTTTGGGGTGTTTTAGTAATATTTTAAAATAAGAAATTAAATTAGCGCGAAAATAAATTAAATTAGGTCCTTATTTTGTATGAGATCCTTAAAAGAGGAATTAAAATGAGGGGTAAGATAGAAAGGTTTCCAATTAAGATTGTGAATACTATTTAGAAGGTTGCCTAAACCTATTGGGACTTCTAATTAAGAGAGCTTATAAAAGGTAAGGTCTAGGAAAGGTTTAGAGTTTTTAGTAAATCAAAAATAAGGAAAAAGAAGAGGGAAATTCGTGCTTGGGCTTAGAGAAAAATAAGGGAAAGAAGAGAAAAGGAGGAGATTCTATGAGAAAGAGGAGTTGCAGAGATGGATGACCAGCCAACTTCAAACGTCAATCTACGGAGATCCAACCGTTGGATCGTCATGAAATTTTGAGGTTATGATCTATGTATGAGAGATTTTAATCTGAACGGTAGAGCTGGATTTGGCGGAGTCTAAGGTGGTGCAAACTAACCCAGAAAATTGGTGAAAAATTAGATTTAGAAAGAAATAGGAATTGCAGAGATGGCCGACCAACCAACTTCAAACGACAAGCTAGGAAGATCCAACCATTGGAATGGCTAAAATTTTAGGGTTTTGATCTACCCATGGAGGACTTCAAAATAAAATGGTAGATATTTAAATTGGAGAAGTCTAGAAGGGTACTATCGAGATCATAAAATGGGCATAGAAGGAGTTTTCGACAAATCTGGGTTCATCAAAAAGGTAAGTAGCAAACACTTAGAAAACTGGAGGAATTGCATAATTTTCGTGTTTTATTATTTAGATATATATTATGAGATGATTTAGAAACAACCATACTCGTTTAGACAAGGATTTTCGTAAGTGTTATGTGTTTGCTTGAGGTGTTCTCAAAAACTGTTGAAGTGTGGTTATATGATTGGTTTTGATACGATTTGATTTATAAACGAAGTTTTGTTTTGTTTAATTTGTTCTAACATGTTTATAAAGTGTTTTAGAACGACTTAGAATGGATTTGATGCATTGGAAATTGAGTTGTCGAATTTTTATTGATTTTAGCAACTTTTCATGTTTTCTTCGCATCGAGCCGCCCAAGCAGTCGCTCGAGCGCCCTTTGTATTCTTCAAAACCCGAGAGCAATTTTTCCAGAATGAACTGTCGCCTAAACAGTCGCCCGTGTGACCAATCGAGCAACCAACCCTAAAACAACCAAAGTATAAGGCCGTTTGAGCGCCCCTTTGCTTGAGCAACCTATCTGTCAGATTTTGAAATTTTGGCCTTTGAACCTAGTTTTTCATTACGGAATTGTTTTTATCCATTTTTAACCATTGTACCATCAAGTTTAGGGTATTTAGAGATTGTTTGCATTTGCGGATGTTTAAAATTCATTTTTATAAAGATTTTGGGTAGATTTTACCAAAGATGCACTTTTACTTAATACCTTTGTTCTAAACAATTCTATTCTTAACCAAACTTGATTTTAAGAGTTCCTACACCTGTCTTTCTACTATCTTGACATGTTTAGAGTGCCGAATGATTTTTCATACGCCTGGATTATTTTACCCATTGAAACCGTGATTTTGATATATGTATTTAACTCCACTTGTGTGGGTTTTTGGGTCACAGTTGTGACAAGCAAGTGCCTGGTTTATTATTTCCACATGATGGATTTGGTTATTGTTATTTATATCCTCGGTCCGTGTACTCGGCGGGATACTTCCTCGATCCGTGTACTCGGTGGGAAGATGGTTACTTGGTTTATATATCCTTGGTCTGTGTACTCGACGGGATACTTCCTCAATCCGTGTACCCGGTGGGATACTTCCTCAATCCGTGTACTCGATGGAAAGCTGGTTACTTTTATTTATCCTCAATCCATGTACTCAGCGGGATACTTTCTCAATCCGTGTACTCGGTGGGAAGTTGGTTACTTTTATTTATCCTCGATCCATGTACTCGGCGAGATACTTCCTCGATCCGTGTATTCGGTGGAAAGCTGGTTACTGGTTATTTGTTTTACTTCCTCGATCTGTATACTCGGTGGGAAGCTGGTTACTGGTTATTTGGTTTACTTCCTAGTGTTTGTGATTATTTTTCATTGTGTGATGTTACAAGGTGGTATGCTGTTTGTCGTCATTTCTATATTATCGTTTTCCAGTTGTTGTTGTTGTTTGGTTTAATCGCATACCTCATGACTTATTTTATATAAACATGGACTAATTTCATGTATGCACCTTGCTACTTGTTAAGATTAATTCTCACTCCAGTTTTCCCCAATTTTTCAAGTATTCTTGGCGTGGACGACAGCATTGAGCTAGTATGAAAAAAAGGGGGTAGCCAGTTAATTGTAAATTAGATCCATGAATTAAAGAAAGTATGTAAATGTTAAAGATTAGTTGTTAATGGATATTATTTCATGTTTCCACATATAACTCTGATGATGTAATTAATAAAGGATTTAATTTGATCTGGATTTTAGTTGCTTTTGTTACTTAGCATAACACCTCAGGTCCGAAAGAAATTTGACCCGGAACCAGGTCATTACAGAGACAACCAGCGCCTCAGGGGCAGCAAACTTGAATTTACGTAGTTGATGTCGGGGAGGAGGAGCCTGAGACACCCCAGTTGGTCGGAGGTATTATCTTTATTTCTGGTCGATCTGCAGTTTGTTTATTTGATTCTGGAGCGTTTATCTCTTTTATTACATCACACTGTGCATGTTGAATTGGATTGGTACATGACACATTAGATACCACTATGACTGTGCACACACCATTGGGGGAGACCACTAGAGTTCAGACGATATATAGAGGCTGTATGATCAGATTGGGATCATTAGAGTTACCTGAGGATTTGATGGCATTAGACTTTGGAGGGTTTGATGTTATTCTGGGGATTGACTGGTTGTACCGACATCATGTTAGTATTGATTGCTACAGAGGCATTGGCACAGTGAGTTCACCAGACCAGCCTGTGTATTGTTTCCGGTGTGAAGGTTTGTCTAGTAGAGTAGAGTTGGTGGCATCTGTTATGACAGAGGAGCCAAAGGGAGATACTCCTAGTGTTACTGATGTGTCAGTAGTTGGTGAGTATGCGGATGTATTCCCTGATGATTTTTCAGGATTACCACCACCTAGGGAGGTCGATTTCAAGATATGACTTTTACCTAGTACGGCACCAGTATCTAGACCACCTTACCGAATGTCGCAACCAGAGTATGTGGAATTGTAGAAGCAAGTGGATGAGTTGCTTGAGAAGGGGTACATTAGACCAAGTGTATCATCTTGGGGTGCACTAGTTCTGTTTGTACAGAAGAATGATGGATCTATGCGGATGTGCATTAATTATCGCCGGTTGAATCTGGTGACTATTAAGAATAAGTATCCATTACCCCGAATTGATGATCTTTTTTATCAGTTGAGAAGTGCATCGTGGTTTTCTAAGATTGATCTTAGATCGGGATACCACCAGTTACGAGTTGCACCAGAGGATGTAGAGAAGACAGCATTCCACACGAGATATGGGCATTATGAGTTTCTAGTCTTGCCTTTTGGGTTGACTAATGCCCCAGCTGTCTTCATGGACCTCATGAACCGGGTATTTCATCCCTATCTCGACAGTTTTGTTGTAGTATTCATTAATGATATATTGGTTTATTCACGTAGTAGAGAGGAGCATGCCCAACATCTCAAGATAGTTCTACAGACATTGAAAAATCCTCACTTGTATGCAAAATTCAGCAAGTGTCAATTTTGGCTTCAGGAGATTTCATTTTAAGACATGTTATCTCTGGAGAGGGCATTGCTGTAGATTCATTTAAGGTTCAGGCCGTGACTGATTGGCCTAGACCTACTACGATGACAGAGATGCATAATTTCTTGGGTATGGCTAGTTACTATAGGAGATTTATTGAGAATTTCTCCAGGATAGCCGCTTCTTTATCAAATCTAACCAAGAAAGCTGTTAAGTTTAGTTGGGATGATAGTTGTGAGCAGAGTTTCCAGGAGCTGAACCGTAAATTGACTGAGGCTCCGGTATTGATAGTACCTTCAGTGAATGAAGATTTCTTAGTTTACTGTGATGCGTCTCGTGTTGGTTTGGGCTGCGTACTGATGCAGCAAAGACGAGTAGTAGTTTATGCATCACATTTGTTGCATCCTCATGAGAGGAACTACCCCACTCATGACTTGGAGTTGGATGCTATATTGTTCGCGCTTAAGATATGGTGGCACTACTTATACGAGGTACAGTTTGAGATTTTCTCTGATCATAAGAGTCTGAGATGTATTTTCTCAAAGAGGGATCTTAATATGAGGCAAAAGAGGTGGATGGATCTTCTGAAGGATTATGACTTCACACTTCAGTATCATCCAGGCAAGGCAAATGTAGTTGCAGATGCCTTGAATCATAGAGGTGTTTCAGAAGATCAAATAGCTACGTTGGCCTCGTTCATGGTCAATTAGTGCAGTTTGGTAGATACCATTAGAGATTGGCCTGGAGAGTTTTATACTCATGGTGATGGCAGGATTGTAGCCCGAGTACATGTAGAGCCAGATTTGATTCAGTGTAATCGGGAGAGACAAATATCATATCCAGATTTAAGGCACACCAGAGAGTTGTTGGAGAGAGGTAATGTAACTTCCAGAGACTTTGAGTTCAGGGATGGCTTATTGAGATTTAGAAGCAGAATCTATGTACCAGAAGATGTAAAGATTCAAAGAGTGATACTTGAGGAGGTTCACAGGTCTAGATATGCGGTTCATCCCGGTAGTACGAAGATGTACAAAAATTTGAAGATTATTTATTGGTGGTCAGGAATGAAAAGGGAGATAGCTGAGTATGTTGCTAGATGCCTTGTGTGTCAGTAGGTTAAGGCAGAGCATCATAGACCTCCAGGGTTATTACACCCATTGCCCGTTCCCGAGTTGAAGTGGGAATATATTACTATGGATTTTGTATCCGAGTTGCCAATTACTACGAAGAAGTAGGATGCTATATGGGTGATTGTAGACCGGTTGACAAAATCAGCACATTTCTTGCCTATTCGTACCACACAGACATTAGATTCCTTGGTAAAGTTCTATATCCAAGAGGTTGTACGATTGCATGGAGTTCTAGTCTCCATTGTGTCAGATAGAGATTCTCGGATTACATCTCAGTTTTGGCGATGTTTTCAAGAGGCTATGGGTACACAATTATGTTTCAATACTAGTTTCCACCCACAGACAGATGGGCAGTCTGAGAGGACCAGACAGACTTTGGAGGACATGTTGCGGTGTTGTGTATTATATTGGAGTGGTAGTTGGAGTAGCCATTTGCATTTGGTGGAGTTCGCCTATAATAACAGCTACCAGGCTAGTATACAAATGGCACCATTTGAGGCGTTGTATGGCCGTGCGTGTAGATCACCAGTTTTCTGGGAGGAGGTTGGTGAGAGGCAATATTTGGGACCTAAGATTGTGCAGGACAGCGTTGAGAAGGTGAGTTTAATCAAACAGCGTCTCTTGACTGCACAGAGCCAACAGAAGAGTTGTGCAAATAGCAGGCAGCATGAATTGAAATTTGAAGTGGGGGATATCGTATTTGTGAAGATTTTGCCTTCTAAGGTTATTATGAGATTCGGTAAGAAGGGAAAGCTATCACCAAGATTTGTTGGTCCATTTGAGATAGTGAAGGAGGTGAGTCCCGTGGCTTATCGTCTAGCATTATCTACATAGATGGGTGGAGTACATGATGTATTTCACATCTCTATGCTTCGACGCTATATTCCAAACCCAGCCATGTGATTGATGTTGAGCCATTGATTATTTGGGAGGACTTGTCTTATGATGAGAGGCTGGTTCATATTTTGGATCGTCTTGATCAAGTCCTACGAACCAAAGTGATACCTTTGGTGAAAGTGCGATGGCAAAATCACACAACCAACGAAGCTAGATGGGAGAGAGAGGATCAAATGAAGAAGAAGTATCCAGAATTGTTTACTACTCCATGTGGTAAATTTCGAAGACGAAATTTATTTGTAGGAGGAGAGAATGTAAAATCCCAAATTTTTAATATAATTAAAAATCTCAATTCAGTAATTATATTAATTTTAGTTGGCAAATTTTTGCATAGAAAGGAGATCAAGGGGGCAAACCAAAGAGTTTAGACGAACTAGATGGGATAATTATATTTAAATAGGTAAGGGGCATTACTAGAGTTTTAATTGGTTGGTTTATGATGGTTTGATGATGTAGCAGGCATGGGATCAGAGCAAATTTGATTGTGCTGGCGCAAGGGATTGGTGGAGTGTCAAAGCATGGAATCAGGCTTTAAATTAACTAAAGGACGGCAACTATTTAAGCAGCAGTTGGTTTTGTTCATTCATTTAGTTTGGAATTCGAGTGAACAACCTGAAAATCAACGCACAGAAGGAAGGAGCTAGGGTTTGTGAGGGCGAATTCTAAGTTCTGCAGTGATCAGAGAGAGAATTTAATCTGATCATTATCTCTGTTTGGCGTGGAGCTGAAATATATTGGCGGCAGAAATTTCTGTTCATCGGAGATCAGCGAATCTCAGTCAATTCAACTCAATTTAGGTAAGTTTAGCGGTGGAATTCCATATTTGAGCATTATTGAAGTATTTGGAAGAGTAATTATAGATCTGGCATGTTTTGTTAGTTAATTGTTGATTGAATTATTTAGGAATTGTCTCTTGATCATTTAGGAGGTGTTTCCTTAATTTTAGAGTGATTAAACTAGGTTTCAGTTGTCAAATTTCATGAAAAATTTGGAGAATTCGCGTTTTTGTCGTAACTTGAGTTCTGCATGAAATTTGGCCTAGCGCCTAAAGTGCTGCTTGAGCACCCCATTGGGCACCCAGCCAATTTTAAACCTAGAAATCCAACCTGTTAAATAAGCCGAGTGCCCGAAGTACGGCTCGAGCGCCCAGCATGTGTTTTCCTTAACCCGAGAGTTCGAATTTCAGATAAGACGAGCGCCCGAAAGGCAGCTCGAGTGCCCACTCGAGCTCCCAAGTCAAAAAACTATATTTTTCTCCAAATTGAGTTGATTTCAACTATAGAATTGTTTAAAATCAAATCCAATGTTTGTACAATTAATATTTTGGTAATTAGGAAGTGCTTGCACATAAATTTCATTAAAATTCAGTTTTATAAAGATTTTGTGCACGTTTTACTAAAATGAGTTTTTGGGATACTTTTGGTTCCAAACCACTGTAAAATGAGTTTAGTCGGATTCCGATCCTTGTAACACTTCATTGAGATCATTCCTAAGATATTTCCAAAAGCAAATTATACAAAATGATTCTTATTAAATATTTGACTTCTTATTTCCCCAAAATAGACTATTTGATGACTTTAAAGATATTTTTGAGGTTTTGGCATACAAAGGAAAAGCTTATTAGTATTTTCTCACAAAAGGTCTCATATAAATGAGTTTCTGTAAAAACAATTGTTTGAGATTATCTTGCTGATCGGATTTATGTAAAAATTAGTATTTTGAACCCTCTTTGGAGTACTTTTAAGATTGTTTTGTTTTGAAAGAAGGAATTGCATTGTTACCTTACCAAGAGATGTTCCGAGCGTAGGAGTTTAGTTTTATTCTGAGAATAAGGTCTGATTTCTGTTTCAGTTTCCTCCGTGTACTCGGGGATGCCCCACGTACTTGGTTAGTTGATGTCTCTATGTACTTAGAGATGCCCCATGTACTCGGGATGATATGATCAAGATTGAGATAAGTTGAGTTTATTGAGTTTTCATATTTGGCGTTAGGTTGAGTCTAGATGGCATAGCTCGGTGTGGATCCACATACAACAAGTTTAAGAGCTAGATAGGGAAAGGGATTGTTCTTGGCTAGTCGTAATACTTTATTCACGCACGTGTTTCCATCGTATACTCGATGAGGCCTTCTATATACTGGTGGGGTTCTTCCGCAATAAGACAATGATCGTGTACTCAGCTTCGTACATAAACCGGGAGGTGGCATAGTAGGCATTGTTATTACCTTAGTTAAAGGCATTCTTATTTTATGAGTCCACCTGGGACTTAATACAGTTGATTGTACGCTACGGATTTATTTTACATGCTCGTTTGTGGTATTCCATTATTCATGCTATTGTAGTTGTGATTGGATTATTTGGATTATTCATAACTGCTATGTTATCGCTACTGTTGCATGCTTTACAACTGATTCATGTTTTAGACTGTTATAAATGTTTTTGGTGCATGCATGTGCTACTTGCTGAGATATTCATATCTCATTCCGTTTTGCTTTGTTTACAGATCCTGGTGAGGACGATACCATACGGGTAGAGCCGTCAATGGATTGCCAAAAGTATAAGGAGGAGGACTACTACGCGGAGCGGTAGTAGTTTATTTGATTTAGACTTTTCTGGTTGTACTTGTTGGATATTTATGAGTTGTATTTTGATTCATGAATTGGTTTCATGTTGGAATTTGGTGATTGGGATATTAGTAGACTCTGATAATGAATGCTTTATATTTGATCTTGTTATATTCGTGTTTTTCCTTAAATCTGATATAGTTCCTGCGATTTAACTAACAATCCAGACTCGAGTTACGGTTTCATTAAGTAACCCGGATCCGGGATGTTACAATAGGTGTATGAAGCCTATGTGTACACACCCTCCACCATTGGGCCAGAAGATTTTCAAACGCGAGGGACTAGCTTATATGGCCTCTCTTCTACAGGAGATCACAAGGCCTTGCCATAATTAAATCCAATTTGGAAAGCTTCTATCACCTGGTACAACAATCCAAATTATCACCACTATTTTGTAGGCTTCAATGTGCCACTTGTAGATTTAAGATCGTTAGATGATAGAATTCGGTCTAAAACTGACATTTGTCTTTTGGATTGAATCTCAAATGGTTGTATGTTTCTGTTTGATACTTGACTAATGAGTCCTATCGTAATTCATAACTGTTAAAAAGCTAGGGCTTTAAACGAGCCAAGACGAGAGTTGTACATCTCAACGCAAGCTCATAAATGTTGGGCAAGGCTCAGACTCAACTCAAGCTCATTGAAAAATTTTGGGCTCCAGCTCGGCTCAAGTTCATTAAAAATTCTTAAGCTCAGGCTCGGCTCACAAAAGCTCAGCTCGTTAAGGGCACAAAAGGCCTAATTCATTAAAAATTGACTTTAACCTTTGCTTTGTTTATATTTGTGTAAAGAAAAATAATACCAATCCACATCATATGATCAACAAATATTAATTCTAAAAAAATGATTTAAAAAAATCTAAAAAGTGTATATAAATGTACAAAGTTTCAAGTCCTGATACAACACATAGGGACAATGATATTCAAAAATTGAAAAAAAAATGAATGATTGAAAACAATAGAGTCAATAAACAATAAATAAAAAGTAAAAATTAAGTATGCTAAGCTTCTTCATCCACAGTCATTGTGTCCTTTATCTATTAAGTATTAAGAATTAATAGAATTCAAAACTTGCATTTAGAAGGAAATAAAAAGAAAAAAATTACTTATGTAATCATAACAACAAAGAACAATATAAATTAATAAAAATAATAAGTATATGTTTGATAACATCTTAACTATAGAATAATATTTAATTATGAGTTCAAATTTACTAATTATTTATTCACACACACACACACACACACACACACACACATATATATATATATATATATATATATATATATATATATATATATATATTTAATGAGCGGAGCCCAGTCAAGCTTAGCTCGGGCCCATTAAGTTAACAAGCTATTTTTTAGGCTCAGGCTCAGTCATGAGCCTAAAAATAGAGCTCAAGCTTGACCCGTGTGAGCCGAGCCCGAGCTTGAGTTGGTTCGACTCGTTGACAGTCCTATAAAAAGCTAGGTAGGGCAAGAATCTATAGTTTGAGCCATGACTAAATAGAGAAAATGAATCTAGGAGAGATGACCCTTTAGTTAGTTTTATTGGGACAAGGGGAAATGCATGTCCTATGCAAGTAGCAAAAGAACTAATGAGTAGATGCAATTAATGGTATAATATCCTTAATTTTTGAACATGTAATAAAGCACAAACAGCAAGAGCACTTTGGTCTTTTTACTAGCAGTAATTAGTCAAAATTTATTCTCAATAATTGTCAATCCTTTAGTCCTTCCTCTACTAGGAATTCTAATATATCTAAAATTCTTTATAGTTGATCAAGTGAAAAATCAATATTCTAATTCATTTGTAATCAAGTTTTTCAAATTTTCAATCTGGTTTCCATTAGAACAAGAAAGATTAAAATTTTGATTTTGTAAATTTTCATCTTCAAAGTTTTTGTCTTAATTAGGTCAGCAAGCCTTCCCATGTCTTCAAAATTGAGTTCTCAATCCATTATGACGAAAATCAATTATCTAAGATTGTGGTAATAATCCTAGGTTAAGAAAATCAATTATCTAAGATTCTGCTAACTTAGATATCATTGCATTGACTTATTTGCTGAGTGAAGGTACTTTCTTAAAATCATTCCATGCTTCCCATTCTATAGATGGGTATGATCTATTGCAAGCATTTTTTTTCTTATAGCCATTGACTTGATTATGACATTAATACCAATGCTTTTATATTTGTGGCCTTATGCCAATGAATTGTGACAAATCATGGTTTAGGCTCCACTACACCTATAGGGGAGTGAATAGGTGTAACACTATGGAATTAAAAATTTTCTACTAATTAAAGATAGTTCTTAATTAATAGGCAGGCAGCAAGTCTAACTAATCAATTTTAATCACAAGCCAAGTCATACAAAATGCAGTTATAAGTAAAGCAAGTAAAAAAAAAAGAACACACACAATTTGGTGACGAAGGGAAAACTCAATTGAGAACTCTTAATGAGAAAAACCCCCTGGGCTATACACGTGCCACTTCAAATAATCCAATAAAGATAAGGACTTATAGACTGTAGTTCAAACGACCTTACAAGACTCTGAGACTTATAGATACAATACTCAAGGAACTCCTTAAGCTCGTAGACTACAACTCTTGAAAACTCTGAAACTCTCTTTAGTGAACACCTTTGAACGAACTCACTCAGCAACAGTAGGAACTCCTACGTATCATCTTCTCAGAACAAGAACTCTAAGGTAGAAGGTAGAATATGAAGAAAAGGATGATGGCTCAAGAGAAGAAAATCATGAAGATGATTTTCTCCTTAGCAAAGCTAGGTATTTACGTTCTCTCAATCATAGGTTAGGACGTGCATAGGAAGGCTTAAATAAACCTCAAAGAGTTTCTGTTATAGTAGGAAACAAGTCCTTGAAATAGAATCTTCAAGTTTAGAAACTCGTTTGAATGCTCTAACCTTGATCTCGCATTCATCGTGCGTTGCTCACTTGCTTGAAACTAACTCTTGTCAACTCATTCTGAACACTTGACCTTTGATCTCGCGTTCATCATATGTTGAAGCAAACTCCTACCAACTTGTCTAAATAATCATACTTTGATCTCGCGTTCAGCATGTTAGCAAATATAATTCAAAAGTTAAATTCATGGATAAGGAGATAACTGGCACAACAGATTCCACTGAGATAACAAACTCTACTTAAGTTGTTATCATTAGTTGTCATTCTTTTAAATTATTTTGAATGAGTCTTTTGTATATTCATCACCTTGTATGACTGTGTAAATTGATTCACAGAATCCTATAAATATATAGAGCATCCCACTGATAACAGTGCAGTGAGATTTCTCAATTCGTCTGTTTACTGTTTATCTACTTGGTATCAAAGCAATCAACATGTCTTCTGCATCCTTTAGTGTTAACAATTTTGTTGCACTTCGTCTTAAACCTAAGAACTATCCCCTTTGACGTGAGCAAGTTCAAGCCTTAGCCGAAAGCCAAGACTTGGTTGGATATCTTACTGGTGATGTCAAGTCACCTACTGTTGTAATTCCAGCACCTGATAACTCAACTTCTACAACCATTTTGAATCCAGACTATCAAAAGTGGAAGATAGATAATCATCTTCTTCGTGGCTAGATCATTGGGACACTCACTGAAGAAGCCCTTGGCCTTGTGATCGATCTTGACACCGCTATGCAAGTCTGGTCAACACTCAAGTAAGCATATGCACAAGCTTCTCAAGAACTTCAATTTCAACTTAATCAACAACTCACCTATCTGAAGAAAGATTCAGAAACCTCTCTCAATGATTACCTCCTCAAATTCAAAAGTATTTGCGATAGCCTTACTGCCATTGGACATCCGATAAGTGACAAAACTAAAGTTTTTTCTTTACTTACCAGTCTTGGTGCCCAATATGAACCCTTTACCACGTCCATGCTCAAACCCCCCATGCCATCCTATGGTGAAGTCATTCCTCTACTTCAAAGTTATGAAACCCGTATCACCCTTCACAACTCAGACCCAACACCTTACACCGCTTTCTTTGGCCAAAAATACGACTCCAAGTCAAATAACAAGAACTCCAAAAGATCACATCCTTCTCTTCTAAAGGCAAAGGGGTTGATCCTATTAGTCACTCACCCTCTAAATTCCCTAGTCAAGGCAACTCTACCACTTCATCACGTGAGATAGCTCAAGACACCACATGTCAAATTTGTGGAAAACGGGGGTCATGTTGCTATTCGATGTTGGCACTGATTTAATCACTCTATTCAACTAGATAATCTTCCCCAAGCTTTTGCAGCTCTTCATCTTGATGCAGATACTACCAATGAGGAATGGATTTCGGACACCGGTGCATCGGCTCACATGACCTCCCATGAAGGTAGCTTAACAAAGCTTCATCCTTATAATGGCACTGATCATATTCTTATTGGGAATGAGGATTTCTTATCTATAACACATGTGGGTGATGCTACTATTTGCACCGGTTCATCTCAGATTATTTTGCATAATGTTCTTTTAGTTCCTGAGTTAGAAAGGAATTTATTGTCTATTGGCCAGCTTACGTCTAATTATCTCGTGAATTGTGAATTTTCTGACCGTGACTTTTTGATAAAAAACCGAGTGACACAACAGGTGTTGACAAGGGGGCACTACAAAAAAAGTGACTTTTAGCGGCGGACCAAAACCGCCGCTAAAAGTCCTGCCGAACGACACCTGTCCGCCGATGATTCGCCGCTAAAAGTCACTTATTTTCAATTTTTTTTCCCTAGCCAAATCGACCCACTTTTGTTTTAATTTTTACAACCCCCCCACCCCACCCCCCCCCCCCCCCCCCCCCCCCCCCCCAATTTCATCGACCCACTTTTCTTTTAATGTTTACAACCAGACCCCCACCCCCCAAATTTCTATTTTTACAAACAAACCACCCAACCCCACTCGTACGTGTACCCAACCCCCATCTCTTTCTTTTTCTCTCTCTCTTGCCCCCAAGTGCCTAAATGACACGATTAAGCCAAATAAAATAAAAAAATTTAATTTGCAATTTGAAAAAAAAAACCATTAATTTGAAACCAGTACTTTCCATTACAATATTTAGTACTAAGCCACAAAAAAAAAAAAAAAAAAAAAAAAAACCTTAAACTTGTTTCTTGACATTTGATGGTTTAAAATTCATCTACAAACCTTATCAGAAAAAACAGAAAAAAAAAATTTTGCTCGCAACCATGATTTGATGCTTCAAAATCCATCTCCAATTCTTCAAGCTCCACTGCAAAAATAGTCATCTCCAAACCTTCAAATTCATCTACATAAATAGGATTTCAACAGTATGATTGCGAAAGTCAAAACATGTCCATTATTTTACCATCAAAATTTCTACTTTGTATAGTTGATACAGAATGAAAGTATCATGAGGTTTATACCTGGATGGAATGAGAAAATATAAGGAATTATCCATATCTGCAGTGGCAATGGGTTATTTCCGGACCATTCAAAAGCTCGAAGAACCTGTTATTATAAAAGAACAGAAGTCAAATAAAATCCCTCAAGAACTTGTAGAAAATCAACTTGCTATTTAAAACAACCAAGAGCACTATATGAAAAGAGAAGCACTGATGTGTGTTTCCTGATAAAATGCTTTCCTATTAAGATGATTTCTTGTGCTTCGGAATACAGAAAATGAGACACGAACAAACAATTAGTTCTTAAATTAAAACAAGACAGACACGCTCCAAAAACCTAATAGGCCGCAGTTCAAATTTCAAAGCACTTAATTTTCACTTGCCTGATGATTGTAGAGATAACGGCGTATCTCCTCTTGGTGTTCTTTTGATAAGACTGCATTCAGTGGCCCTGCTATGGATAGAGTAATAACCTGTTTCATTGAAATGTATGATTGAAACTCATAACAGAAGTTATGCCTAGGTCTATTCTACGTCTATATTCAATACTATGCCCCACAACCAAATATAGCGAATCTGAAACCCAATAGCTTGGATCAAATTATTTTGGTTCGATCCAACTTTCAGGAAAACTTGTGGGTCTATTCTATACGGACCCACAAAAGGGATCATTTGGTATGAGTAGAAACCAGACTTCTTAAGGATCAAATTACCTGGGATTCGTGCTTGTCAATTCTTCGGATCAAACTAGCAGCTGCTTGTTGATTCAAGTGTTCAACTGTTCTTTGACAAACAATACTGAACCTGTAAATCAGGAACATGATCCAATGTAACCCCATCATGTGACCCAAAAAGACCCGTTCTGTACGGACTCTAAACCCTGATAGGTGCCCCCCCCCCCCCCCCCCCCCCCCCCCCCCCTCCTTTTAGGGGAACATCTATATTTTCATTGGTACAAGCATATATACAAGGAGGACAAGAGGACTTATGCTTCTAAATATCAGTTATACACTTAAGACTTGCAAGGCTGTTGGTACTGTTTTGGTCCTCTATTTGGGGTCCCCTGTTATGTTATGAATATCAGTTATAATAGTTAATTTTTACAGCTTAAGGTTAGGTAGGAAAAGCATGTACATCCTATACTTGTTTTTGTAATCTCTGTTGGAAATACTAATACAAACTTCCCTTCTTCCAAAAAAAAAAAAAAAGTACATAATTTTCATTTTCTATCTTGAGAGGTCTTGTGAGTAAGTGAAGTAAGCGTTCAAAAAATGAAATGTATGATTGAAACTCATAATAGAAGTCAATACTAACTACTTATCAATACATTATTTACTTGTTATTACACTTACAATTATTTAGATTTGCAATACTAAGCTTCAATAGGAACAACGAGAGACCAAAGCTTAGAAACTACATGTGGCCGTCCAATTCCTACATTTTACTACCTATTCCTCACAACTGCATTTTCTTTTTTTATTGGATGAATGAGGTCTCACAGATGTGCTTCTTGTAAGCTGTCCAAAACATATTCCTTTATCTTTGAGAGAATTCACCATCAGTTTCCACAAATGAAAAAATTAAATTGTAAGGCATTCTAAATTGTTTATGAAATCTGTCCGAACAATTAATAGGAAACAATGATGTAGGTACCTCTAACTAGAATATCTCACTTTCATCATTAAGATACAGCAATTTCACCAACTAAACTCCATTTAGGATACCAGATAACAGTTTCAATGAATCTGTCTCAATAAGAATTTAAGAACAGTTGCAAAAGAGAAGAAACTATTACGCATTAAATAACCTTAAAGACAATACTCTCTTTTCCAGAACAGATGACACAAAAACCCTTCGTCTTGCAAACACATTTCTTGCTTCTATTGTCAAATATATATTTGACAATTTCAAATTTGATGGTCATCTAACTTGTCATTGTTGAAAGACAAGGTAACTTGTTGAAGTTCTGCATTTATTTATATGTCATGCAACAAAAGGTGGACCGTACCTGATTGCCTTTATATCTCTCTCTCTTGAATTGCTTTGATCTTTGGCTGAAGGTTTTGCATCGCCAGAGTTGAATCAACCTGTATGTATAATGAATTTTATTATATGATGGCATGTAGCATTATCAAGAGAAATGGATAACAGAAAAGGAAACAGATTGGAGTTTAACATACCCAATGTTACATCATCTAAAATAAAAAATTAAAATATAGCATAAATTAATCAAAATCCTAATGAAAATAGTTAAAATATATGATTAGCAGTTTATAAACTGGTTTGACATTGATACACAAAATCACAAAATATTTGACAAATAGTAGCAGCAGGCTAACCTTCTCACAAATCATTTGTGCGGCATCCAAAATATCACTTATGCTTCCCGTGCCCGTAGCACATGCTCTCTGCCCTTGCCACTCACCCCAGTAGTGCTCCTATCTCTCTCCACGCACCCACTTACCCCTGAAAAAAATTCTAGCAAGGGCACAATCAACTCACCTTGACCTCTCTATGAGAAAGAAACTTCCCCAAGCTGTGGAGAACCATCCTCAAATCTTCAACCTAAAAATGAAGATAGGAATTCTATTAGCCCTATTAAAATTTACCAAGAAGGATAATTGAAAGATTGTGTCATACCTTGATGTAGCCCACTCAGATTCAATTGAAAAACCTCAAATCTTCAACCTGGAAATGAAGATAGGAATTCTATTAGCCCTATACCAGTCTTAGCATAAAATTTACCAAGAAGGATAATTGAAAGATTGTGTCATACCTTGATGTCGCCCACTCGGTTTCGATCGAAAAACCTGAATGCCTGTAACAAATATGAAAAGCAGATCAAAGAAACTAATTAATATCCCCAATTAACATGCACGAGCAGAAGACAGTACAGAGGAAATGCAATAGAAATGTCCAAGATAATACCTACAACAGTTCCTTGTCAACAGCAGCCTCCTTCACGATTCATTCCATTCTCTATCTCTCACTTTGCTTATATCACTTTCAGGCTTCTGCTCTGTCTCTGTAGTTTTCTTGTCAGTCTTGTCCTGCTTGGAACTTTCTTTTTCATATTTGTATATGCAGTGCTACAATCATGTACAGAGCACTTCTCTCCGAGGTTCCTCAACACCATATGCAATGCACTAGCCGATATCAAGCCATTCTTGTCCTTATCGTACATCTCAAATGCATCCTGGAGTTCCATGGGCTCCGTCTCGCCCTTTGTGTCGCCCTTCACTCCTCTGCAGTGAAGATCCGCGAACTCATTCAGATCGATGAATCCATCGCTGTCGGTATTGATCTCCTCCATCATCCACTTCGACTCCTCTGGCGCCACCTCATTGCTGAGAGCGCGGAGCACGTCGACGAGCTCCACGGCGGAGATCTTCCCATCGCCATTGCTGTCGAACCGTTTGAAAACCTTCTCTAGCTCCTCCTCATTGTCCAAATACACAGAAGGTTTCGAACTAGGGTTTCCATTCGCACTTTCTAGTATCGTCTCTCTCGAAACGTTGTGCTTTCTCCGGTCAGGATTTCGATTGAAGAAGGTCTTGTGGCTGTTCAGTTTGGTTTGGTTTGGAGGCTCGTTTATAGAAGCGATGGAAGGGTTTACACTGGTCACAACGCGTTTTTAGCCGCGAGAGAGACGGAGAGAAGATAGCTTTCGCAAGGAGAGAGATTAGGGAAAGAGAGGTGGAGAGAAGATAGAGAGAATAGGTCAGAAAGATACGCGGATGGTTTGGAATGGTTTAGGATGACTTTTAGCGGCGGTCATTAAAAGACCGCTGCTAAAGGTCTACTAAACCCCGCCGCTGAAACCCGGTTTTTTTGTAGTGGGGATAAAACGGGGTAATTTGTACTCCATCTGTGGATCTCCAGTGGCTCTCTTTTCTACCAGATTTCGAACTGCCTCTGTGTTTTAACGTCTTGGACATCCACAAGCTATTGTTGTCGATAAACTTCACTGATCAGGTTTCATCAAAGTTCTTAACAATAAAGCAACTTATTTATGTGAGATTTGTCAATTAGGAAAGGGTTCTAAACTTTCTTTTTCGTCATCGTCCTCTAAGAGCAATGTTGCATTTGATAAGTTTCATATTGATTTATGGGGACCAGCTCCCATTACTTCGGTGAATTCTTTTAAATATTATGCTGCTATTGTTGATGAATTTACGAAGCTTATTTGGCTAATCCCTTTGAGACAGAAATCAGATTTCTTTGATCAATTCTTATTATTTGAGAAATATGTCACTCGTCAATTTGCCAAGACCATTAAGATTATTCAAATGGATGGTGGGGGTGAATTTGTTAATCAACGTTTTCAAACTCATTTGAAAACATCTAGTATTATCCACCAGATCTCTTGCCCTTATACCCTTGAACAAAATGGGACTATCGAGTAGTGTCATCGAGTTATACGTGAAATTGGAATTACTATGCTCATTTATGCTAATACGCCAAAGCAATTCTGGGTTGAGGCTTTCACTACATCACTTTTTTAATCAACAGGATTCCTTCAGTTGCACTTCATTGGGATTGTCCATTTTTCGGCTCTACGGTCATCCTCCTTATTATGATTCATTACGTGTTTTTGGCTCACGTTGCTTTCCTTATCTGTGGGATAATAAGCAAATAAATTTGATAACAAGTCACTGCCTTGTGTGTTTATGGATACAGTGATAGGCACAAAGGGTACAGGTGTTTCTATCCTCCCACCAGACGATTTTTCATCTCGAGGCACGTTGTCTTTGATGAATCTATTTTGCCATTCAAAGCTTCAAACATGTGCAAAGAAGGCTCCCTTGAACCTATGGTTACCACGTTCAAAGAGTGGGTTCGTCTGGCATTGTTGCCTTCTCAAAATATATCCACTTCAAATGCATATCCAATAGATACATCTAAACTACCTGTCACCAATGCTCCTTTAATTTCACCAATCACGATCTCGGAGCAATCTATTGATTCAGAACGACATGGTCCCACTCCACCAAGTCCAATTGTACCCAACTTTCCTCTAAATGATGGCATGTCTTCATTATCTTCACCAACACGTAATGAGCAACTTGTTTCAATCACAACCATGAGTACCCAACTTGATGCTCAACCTCCATCTCATCATATGATTACTCGTGCTAAGGCAGGAATTCGGAAGCCCAATCCGAAGTATGCCTTATTACATGTCTATGACTCCATCCCAAAGGAACCCCGTACTGTTCGAAGTGCTCTTTCTCACTCAGGATGGAAGATGGCTATGGAAGAAGAGCTGGCTGCCATGTATCATAACCACACCTAGACACCTGTTCCTCGGGAACTCTCTATGAGTATAGTTGGGTCACGTTGGGTCTTCAAAGTAAAACTCAAAGCCGATGGCACCTTGGATCTCCTCAAAGCATGATTGGTTGCAAATGGATATCATCAAATAGATGGTCTTGATTTCTTTGAGACATATTCTCCAGTTGTTAAACCCGGAACTATCAAGTTAGTTCTCTCTATTGCAATTTTCAAGAGGTGGAGCATTCGCCAGCTAGACGTCAAGAATGCCTTCCTTCATGGATTTCTAAATGAAAGGGTTTTCATGGAACAACCCCCTAGTTTTGAGGATACTAATTTTCCTGATCATGTATGTTTGTTGAATAAAGCCATTTATGGGTTAATGCAAGCTCCTAGGGCCTTGTTTACCAGATTCAGTTCCTTTCTTCTTCAAACTAGTTTTTATTGCAATTCTGCGGATCCAAGTTTGTTTATTCGTTACTCGGATCAAGGTATCCTGGTGCTATTACTTTATGTTAATGATATTATGTAACGCCCCAGATCCGGGTTATATAATAAAAACCGTAACTCATCTCTGAAAGTTAATTTCTCACACAAGATCGATATATCAGAGTGAAGAAATAACATGAATGAAACAATAACTAGATAATCAGAGTGCGCTACAATCCCAACTGAAATAAAAATTTAGCAATACAACTCTAAACTCACATAGTCCAAGCACTACCCGCAAATATCGTCCTCTCCAAGAGCAGCTGAAAAGAAAACAAAACAAAACGGTATGAGATACGAATATTCCAGTGAGCAGCACATGCATGCACAAAAATCATTTAGTTCAATTCTAAAACATGCCACGATACAAAACATATACGGTGACGATAACACGTATAATCCAACGGAGTGCCAACAATCCAAGTGATATAGATGCGGAAATCTATCACGTAAACCAAGCAATAATGTCGGTATCAAATCATGAATATAGTCGTCAATTCACATATAACCAGGTAACAATACATCGAAGAAATCATAATTCCAACAGCTCAATAGATATATCTCTGGTACCAACAAGTATCATCATAACAAAATCACATCATAGCCATGCAAACGCCTTCAAGTGTGTATCCGGCCTACTTAGGGCTTCGGATATTGAAATGACGGCCTACTCAAGGTTTCGACATCCAATGCCGACCTACTCCGGGTTTCGGCATTGACAACACTGAACCACTCAGGGTCACGATGCTGCTCTACACCGACGGGAGAGATACAAATACCAGATAGCCGATAAACTACATTCGGTGAACCACAAATACCAATAAACTAGTGGATAAAATATCACATCTCAAATAAAGTCAAATCCCAACATTGGTCAATGTCATGTAGTTGCTTAAATTGGTTAATCAACATGCCAGAGCGACATGCACACCTCCATGTACATGGTTCCGGCCTACTCAGGATTTCGAAACTTTGAAGTGACGACCTACTCAGGGTTTCGTCACCCAATGCCGGCCTACTCAGGGTTTTGGGCTGCTCTACACCGGTCGTGGCAACACTCAATGGCCATGCCATTACCCCAATAAAGCATATACATTACATTACTAAGCTTTAGACTCTGGATCCAGGACAAGCAAAACCAATAACAAACTCAAATTCAACATTTTTAACATAACCGATAAAATAGCATGTGAATCCAACGTAGAACGTGATAACAATCAAACACGGTTACTGATTATCGTGGATCACCCAAAACCTTATTACTCCATCATCGACGCTCCAAATATAATCTTTAATTCAAATGCCAATATCAACAATATTTAATGTAAGAGTCTCCAAAAATACTTACTTCTACAATCTGCCCATAATATAAAGTTAACCAAAATTTAGTCAAACAAGGGATATCACATCTGAATTTTAAAGTGTTAAACATATCCGTATTGAAAACATCAAAACAGTGAGAAAACTAGATAATCTCTTGTAAACATAAATATGCAGAAATTTGCTCCTTACTTTCATTGCCAATCAATTATATTATTTTCACTCTCTAACATTATAGTGTAGGAATTCTAGTTCATAACCCATTTCAGACATGAATGATATCTCTTCAGGTGGCTAGGAAATACAATCTTAGTAATAAAACACAACATCTGCACCTATTAACATTCAGCCGCTCACTTATGTAATTACAGGTTTCAATCAATAAACTCTCTAATATAACATTTACACTTCCAAATTTGATTGCATGAATTTATTATCTCCCAATCAAATAAATCTACTGTTAAGGTTTATTTGAGATTCCTAGAATAAGTTCTAACCCTTTAAACAACAGAAAATATTTGCTGATAAAATAGCCGCACAAAACTATATTTAAAGAGTGGGTGCTAACCTCTAGAGGTTGGCGCCCCTTAGCCCTCTTTAAAATAAAAACCAGCGCTTACTTCTTTACTTACTGGTTTCGGCAATGTTTCAATTTAATTCTCCCAAAATTTAATTGTATGAAATCTGAAACTCTTAATCACATCAATCTAATGCTAACCTCTAGTTTAAACTTCTAGACAAGTTAGAAACATTTAAACCAACTAAGATTTCTTCTGGTACAACAGCCGCACTAGGCCGATTTGGAATGGCTGGGCGCCAACTACAAGAGGTTGGCGCCCCTCAGCCTTCTCCAAAAATTACACCATCGCTAACCTGTTGAGGTTAGCAATGGTAGGCTCGATCAACTCTCTTCTGCAACTTCATTTCCTAACAAGTCTGAACCATTCTCTCCATCTAAAATCATCATGAATCTATTCCTCCCTCTCCTAATGTCTTAATAATCATCAATTGAATTTAATTGAAACTTATAAAAATTACAAATCTGAAATTCTCTCATCAATGGTCACAAACGTAAGAATTCATGAGCAACAACTTCAATCCAATTTCAATTCAAATTTTTGTTTGAAAATCCAAAAAGAATGAGTGCTACTCACCTAATCTAAGTTTCCTCTTATCCAACTACTCCAAATTCTCTTCTGATCACCAACAGCAGCAGCTTAGAGTTACGATTTGACAATCACTCAGCTTCTGATCTCTGATCTCTCTACAAATATTCCAGATCTGATTAGATCTGGATTAAATCCTGATTCCTCTATTGATTTTGCTCACGAATTTCAGATTAAATTTCTCTTACCTGATTTCTCCGAGATCGAAATGGCCGAACCTCTACAACTTCCAGCCACTGACTTCCAACAGCAGAATCCCACTTCCGATTACACTTCTAGCCACTTCAAATTCAAATTCTCCACTCGCCTTCTTCTTTCCTCCATAAACTGATTGCTCTCTGGCAGCACAAGTCTCCTCCGATTAGCTCGAGCGAAACCAAAGAACTCAAAACGACTGCTATTTATAACTGTCGTCGACGCTCATTTCATTTCATGATCCACCGCTTCGCACGCCCATATAAATTCCTACATCCTCGGCCTCTTAACCTCATGATACAGTGTTTGCCAATACACCGAAATTATATTTTTAATTCGATTATACTATTTATTAAATTTCGAACTGAGGTATAACAATTGCTCACCATATTTAACAGATTCCCATCAGAAAATCTTGAAATTCCTCATTCGTCCCCTTTCATTCTCCTTTTTCCTACACAATTATATTATTAAAATAATTTTTATTATTTAAAACCAGAATTTTAATTATATTAAAATTCGGGATTTTACATATTATCCTCACAGGCTCCTGTGATTCTCTTCTACAAACTTTCATCAGTACTCTACACAGTGAATTTGCCCTGAAAGATCTTGGGGCTCTACATTATTTTCTAGGTATTCAAGTATCCAATGTTACCGGTGGAATTCTTCTTCATCAAACAAAATATGCCATTGATTTGTTGGAGCGTGACTCCATGCTTGAGTCTAAGCCAATTCATACTCCTATGTGTTAGAAGTTTAAGTTTGATTCGAACTCTTCTCCTTATAAAGATCCTCAACATTATCGGTCTTTGGTTGGAGCTCTACAATATCTCACTTTGACATGACCAGATCTTTCATTTAGTGTCAACTATGTTTTTCAATTTATGCAGGCACCTACCAATTCTCATTTTACTATGGTTCGTCGCATCTTACGCTATGTTAAGGGAACCATACATCTCGGTCTTCATATTCAAGCTTTGAGTACACTAGACTTCTATGCCTTCTCCGATGCTAACTAGGTAAGCTATCCTTTGACCAGTCGTTCTACTATAGGTTATTGCACTTATTTGGGAAGTAACATCATTTCATGGTGTGCCAAGAAACATCCGACTGTTTCTCGATCAAGTTCAAAGGTCGAGTATCGTGCTATGGCCTGTAAAACCCGGAATTTTTACGAAATTTTAATTAAGGGTAAATAGGGGATTAAAGGATTTAATGAGGTTAATTAAGTCAAATTGTTTGGGTTTGGTGGTTTAGGTGGTTCATTTCAAATTATTAAGTGGGGTTAGTTGGTTAATGGGGGTTTAATTTAAGTGGTTTGGTTTATTGGATTAAGTGGAGTGGTTTAGTTAATTTAGTAGATAACTTGAATTTATTTGGGTTAATTGGGTAAATTGATCCGGTTCAATTGGGTTCGGTTTAGTCAATCTGATTTATGTGTAAAAAGGGAATTTAATTGGTTTAATTAGGTTTAGTTGGGTTTAAGTGGTTTATTAAAATAGGTTTAGTTGGTTTAATGGTATTTTTAAGGGGTCGGTTCATTTTTAGTAAACCGGTTTAATTGGTCAATGGGTTAAATGGTTTAATAGGCTATATACATAGTTTTTGGAAGAAGAACCGGAGGGTTCTATTTGCTCATCCCTTGGTGGAGAAGCCGTAGGGGAGGAGTCGTAAGGAGAAAGGGTTAAGGAGAGCAAGAAGAGAGAAGAAGGAGAGAGGAAGAAGAGAAGAGGCCTTTTAAGGAGCAACACGGGACTAAATCCCCTGGGAACCCTAAAGTTAAGCGTGCTCGGGTGGGAGCACTACTAGGATGGGTGACCCCTGGGAAGTTTTCTCGTGTTGTCCTTGAGAACAAATCCGTGAGGGCCCGTGGGCCCAGAGCGGACAATATCTTGCTGGTTATGGGTCTAGGGTGTTACAAATGGTATCAAAGCCTGCCCCGACCATAAAGAGAGGGGGTTCTGCCCAACGCGAGGATGCGTTGTCCCATGGAGGGGAGTATGTGACTTCCTGGCTGTCTGAGTGGGCGGCTGTGATGTGGGCGGGGTGAGAGACCTGGACGAGCTACCACAGTGGCAGGCTACCAGGCGAGGATGTGCATATGGTTGGGATCCCACAACGCTCGGGGATGCTATAAGTAGTCTTAAGACCCCCAAATTAGCAAGAGGCCTTTTAAGGAGCAACACGGGACTAAATCCCCTAGGGACCCCAAAGTTAAGCGTGCTCGGGTGAGAGCACTCTTAGGATGGGTGACCCCCTGGGAAGTTTTCTCGTGATGTCCCTTAAGAACAAATCCGTGAGGGCCCTTTGGGCCCAGAGCGACAATATCTTGCTGGTTATGGGTCTGGGGCATTACATGGCCCATGCCACTGCTAAGTTAACGTGGTTAACCTTTTTACTTAGAGACTTACAAATTCCCCTACTGCGGGCTCCTACATTATTTTGTGACAACTTAAGTTCCTTATTCTTGACCATTAATCTCGTTTTTCATGCTAGAAGCAAACACATTGAGTTGGATTATCATTACGTTCGTGAAAGGGTTTCTCTTGGCTTGCTTGTCACTCATCATATCTCCACTCATTTGCAAATTGTTGATGTCTTCACAAAACCTCAATCTTGAGCTGCCTTGGAGTGCTTATGGGACAAACTGTGCCTGGGAACCACACACAGTTTGAGGGGGATGTTAGCAAATATAATTCAAAAGTTAAATTCATGGATAAGGAGATAACTGGCACAACAGATTCCACTAAGACAACAAACTCTGTTTAAGTTGTTATCATCAGTTGTCATTCTTTTAAATTATTTTGAATGAGTATTTTGTATATTCAGCATCTTGTATCACTGTGTAAATTGATTCATAGAATCCTATAAATATATAGAGCACCCCACTGATAATAGTGCGGTGAGATTTCTCAATTCGTCTGTTTACTCTTTTTTCTACTCAGCATACGTTGAACACCGCTCGAAAAAAAGTCCTGTCACACGATATTCAATATGTTTCACGTTCGAATGTTAAACTAATCTGCAGAAAACTGACTGTTTAAGCTTTAACATTCATATGTTCCTTATTCAACATTCGAACGTTCAGTATAAAAACTCTATTATGACTGTTTTGCATCCTCCTTTGACACACAACCATCCTAGCTTATTTTAGCCTCTTTTTAGTATCGAATTAGGCTAACACACATGTGAAAACATGCTAGACATAACAAATAGGACATAAAACTTTCCTTGATCACTAAGTTCTATAATATCAGTATTATTAATAGATGTAGTGAGGATCCAGCCTGGATTACTATCTTGATCATCAAATTTTGTGATAGTTCCTACTTAAAAAATATGCAATAAAGTTGTTAGTGACTTTTACATGCTCAATTTCAAAGGAATATTCATATATATCATTGTAACGTTCCAATTTCCATCCAGTAAAGTTTGTTCCTTTTCTGGTAAGAAAAATTTTTAATTATAGGTTCTAATGATTAAATATTCTGGTGCCAAATAAAAGTTAAATTATTTAATAGGTAGCTTTATGGCTAAATGTTCATTTTCACAAATAATGTATTTGATTTCAATTGGTTTAAAATTTCCTACATTATATGTACAAATTGATTCTTTTTCTAAAGGTTATACATTGTTTCCTTTTTCTTGCTCATCTCATGTTGAATGGTGGATCATTTTCGAACCAAAGTAGAAAACTCACAAGGAGATTTTTCTCAGAAAGACTATATCAAATGCTTAGATCTTTAGCATCCTTTGTTTGATCACTACCAAATTTGGACAATAAGTTTGTGAAATGTTGCTCTTCAATCTGAACGGTGGCGATGGTATTTGGAGTCTCTTATCATAGTGAGATTCTACAAAAACATTACTGTTGTTTTGTAAGATCTTTTCATCTTTCTCCCATTTTGTTGATGTTTGCTAAGATTATTATTCATGAGGACTTGTGTTGATGTATGTCTTTGTCATATAACTTGAGAGAACAATTGTATTACCCATCATCTATTGATAGTGGAAGTTGTTGGACGGATTCTGGTTGCGTGATTTTAATTCTCCATTTTGGGAAAGTTTTCCATGTTAAAATTGCAGTGTTTGTTTTTTCTATTATATTATTCTATTTTTGGCATTTGTCTCTACTTTGTTGTTTCCTAATAGGTTTAAAAAAATATGGGAAAGATTTGATTCCGTTCCTCAATAATTTTCTGTTTGGTGTTACCACCCAATCCCAGCACTCAATTTTGAATGTCTATTTGAATCTCTTCCTTGGTATTGTTTAATAACAGCTACTTATTTCCAAATATTCAATTTTATAATGTTAGTTAGTTTTCAAGATCTGATTTTATTTTTTGGTCGATTAGGGTTACAGAAAACTAAATGCAACTTACACTATGTTATTTCTATTTTAATTTCTTTATTATCTATAATGTTGATGGATGGATTTCAACCAATTCGAAATGTTTTTTTTAACCTCTTCTCTATTTATTAACACCATCTATCTTTACGTGTTTGATTGGTTTGATTTAGTCATATTGATGGGGATTCTGCAAGAATTGCTTTGTAGTCTGCTAATTCATGTTGTTGCTATGTTAGGCTCATATTTGATACTTACATATTCTTTCTTCAACCCATTTCCTAATTGCTGCTATTTAATCTGCTGTTTTTTGTAGCTATTTGAAGATTATTTGATTTCTGATGTGATCGCAAAAGTGCTACTCCCAAGTGTAGGAGTGTCAAGCTGTTGTATTACTTGGGTGAGTCCCAAGGTCGATTTCCTTAGGGACAGCAGTTGTAGAAGTAAATCAGAAATTAAAAATGCTGAAAAGACAAAATTAAACCAAAGAAGTAAATAAATCTAGCCCTAAACAATCTAACTAACAAAATCTAGGTACACTACACAAATAGACTAATTAAATCCTAATTCTAAGAACAAGAGTAATTAAAACGAATTAAACTACTTCTTTATTCACTAAGAATGAGTTATATGTGAACCTAAGGATGATTAGGACTGGAACCAGATTTGATTATATAAGCAAGTATGAAAAACCAATTATACTTAACCAAATTTAGGAAAATTAGAGACTAGATTCAAAAGCAAATCAAATCTGGAAGTAAATTGCTCTAAGAACAAGTTTGTCAAACACCTAAGCTACAAGGTTTTGCTCATTCATGGACTATACTCCTCTCCTATTTTAGATCATTTCTTCTACAAATACCAACTCAGTCATGAGATTGGCATTCAAGTGATGTATCAATGCGAATCCAAATCTAAACCATATCTGATATCTAGTGAGAACCAAATCAGATCTAGAATGTGCATATGATTAGGAAGGCCCAATTTATAATCCAAGCATCCATTGTGCTTGATGTCTATAGTGGACCAAAAATAAAAATGAAGAAATCCTATCAAATCTAATATGAACTGATTTGAAACATCAAGAGGATAAAACATGTAAACCAACATGAAGATCAATGAAGGCAGAGAATATGGCCCATTTTAGAGCTCAGATTCAAGTTCACTCATGCATGATGCAAGTTTTGATTTGTTTGTCCAAACCAAGAACCAGTAAAATGAAAAATATAGCAAAGAAAATAATAAAGAAGAAAACTGAAACAAATCCCAAAACCTATTCGAATGCCGCCCGCCCCCCGTCCAACGACCTCTCCTTCTTCCTTTTCGCTAGAAGCTTCCTCTTCCCAGTTCCCTCATTCCTCCATTGGTCAATCACTAATGGCCTTGGAGAGCATCAGCCATAGGTAAGCTCTTCATCCCCCATTTGCCCCTGTAACAAACAAACAATTGCATTATTTGTAAAACCCCGACCCTAACTATATCTTAATTAATAAGTTTAATTATCTAAAGTGAGATTATTAGACTAATTAAGCACTTGTGATATGAAGATGAGGTGGACGTGGATTATACTTGAGGATTGGGGAAAACAAATTGAAGTATGTTGAAGGTTCTAAAAGGAAAAAAAAAAAAAAAGAAAGCTTGAGGTTATATTAGATTTTAATTGGCTAAGGTACTCTCCAATTAGTTCTAGTGAATTGAGAATCAAATTCTGGAAAAATTAAAGTTAAATATGAAAATTAGCCTTAATGAGTGAACCTTGAATCACGCGTTAATCGCGCGTTGAACTAAATCCTATAGAAACCCTTTGATAAAGGCTTAACGCCCGAACGTCCAACTTTAACGTTCGCGCGTCCAATTCAAAATTTCCAGATTTCTTGCTTTGAGCCCAAACTCAAATTGCAACAATTCTAGATCATTCTTGAACCCTCATTAATACCAATTTGGGCCAAGTATACCTAGAGCACACCCCTCAAGTAAACCTAATGTACACTCTCCCATGTGTACCCCAAAGTACCTTACAAGTATACCCAAGGTACCTCTCAAGTATATCTAAAATACCTCCTAAGAATACCCAAAGAGCCTTCCAAGTATACCCAAGGTGCCTCTCAAGTGTACCTAAAGTATTTCCTAAGAATACCTAAAGTAACCCCTAAGTATACCCCAGGTACCCTTCTGAATGACAATAAAGTACCCCATGTGTTGCCCAAGGTACCCCACATATATACCTAAAGTACCCCATTGTATTGCCAAAAGGTACCCCACTTGTATCCCTAAGGTACCCTCATGTATTGCCTAAGGTACCCCCGCCATGTATACCTAAAGTACCCCCTTGTGTTGCCTAAGGTACTCTCTTGTTTTACTTAAGGTACACCCCCTTATATGACTAAGGTACCCCTTTTGTATAACTAAAGTACCCCCTTTATATAACTAAGGTACCCCCTTTTGTATAACTAAAGTACCCTCTTTATATAACTAAAGTACCCCCTTTTATATAACTAAGGTACCCCCCCTTATATAACTAAGGTACCCCCTTCGTATAACTAAAGTACCCCTTATATAACTAAGGTACCCCTTTATGTTAACTAAGGTACACCCCCTAAGCATACCTGAAGTATAACCCCTTGAATATCTAAGGTAAACCTTCTTGTAACACTAAGGTACCTGTAAAGCCCCGAATTTTCAGCAAATAAATAAAGCAAATTAAATATGAATATTTGGAATGTTAATAAATTTATCAAAATAATTGGAGATTAAATTTAAGGCATATGCTTTGGGATATTTTCATTCATCTTGAATGTATAATTAATTAAGAATGATAAGGAAAATAAATTTGGAAATTTTAGAAGAAATCCAATGGGTAGATATGAAATTATCAAGAGAATGGTACTTTTGTCAAATTCCTACTAATTATTGGTAAATAATTAAATAGATTAATTAAATTATTATTAGATTTGAGAAATTATGTTAGAACTAATTTGGGTTTAAATTGATTATTAATAATGATATTTATAGCTTAATAAGTAGGAAAAGGGGATACTGGTAATTATAGTTGATTAGGAACCTTAAGTTGAGGAAAAGAGGAGCTTTGGAGAGTTTTTGTAATATTTTAAAAATAGGGGAAATAATTAGCACGAAAATTAGGAAAAATAGACATTTATCTTATTTAGAATTAAGAGGGAATAATTAGAAGGAGGAGTTGTGAAAAATTAGGAAAGCTTCTAAGTGAAATTAGGAAACCTAGTGGGATTAGTTAGAAAGTTTCCAAACCCTATTAAGACTTCTATTTTGGGTAAGCCTATAAAAGGGAGGCTTTAAGGAAGAATTAGGGTTTCTTCTAATCAAATTATATAGACGAAAAAGAGGAGAAAAGAGGGCTCTCACGTTTGGGGAATATAGAAGAGAAGGAGTTGCAAAGAAGTCCTATCATCAAACTTTAAATGAGATCTACAGAAATCCAGCCGTTGGATTGGTCTCAAATTTGGAGGTTTTATTCATGACTGGTGGAACTTCAATCTAAACGGTGGAGATGGTGTTTTGAGGTCTCTAGAGGGGTGCAATTAGTAGCAGAATTTCGGCTATACCTTGAAGAGAAGGGTTTTGCGTTTTGAGGCAAGTAGTAACACCCCGTTTTGTTTTATCGTTGCATGATTTTAGGTTTAATCATTTAAGTTTGATCTAAAAGTAATATATCATGATTTGAGATACCAAACCATGTATTTTATACACCCTGTTTTAGCCGAAACTTGGTTTTCTTACGTTTGATTGTTCTTGATAATCTGAGAGTATTGTTTATATGTTTCTATATGATTTAGAAGTATTATCTATATGTTTAGAAGTTATTAGAGTTGATTTGAATACGTAGATAGTCGTTTTAATGCATAAAAATCAGATTTTCAAAGCCATATTAACCACTATTGGCCGAGCGCTTGGCACGATTGCCTGGGCGATCTACACGAGCGCCTCGCCTATGATTTTTAGAATTTAGTCTATAAGGTCGCCCAACCAGATTGCCTGACCGATGGGGTGAGCGACTGTTTAAATTTTATTTCTACGTAGGTCGCCCAGGGGGATTGCCTAGGCGACCACCTAAGCGCCCATTGATTGTGAATTGTTGTTTTAAAAAGAACGGCCGCCCAACCAGGTCGCTTGGGCAACAGGGTTGAGCAACCATTACAGAAACTTGTTTTTGCCTATTTTTAACTACTATTCAATTCCAAAATAATTTTAAAGGAATTTAAAATACCTGAACCTAAAAATAGTGAGTGTTTACAACTATTTTCAATGACTTTGTGTATTTAAACAAATTGATGAATGATTTAGGATATTTGCAAAAAGAATTGTCTTACTTTGGAAATAAAAGGATTTTGGGTTATTTCACTATATTATTTGATTTGATTTGGAAAAATTATTGTACAGCAAAAATATATTATCAAGTATCTTGATTTCTGAACTTTAGGAGAACTTCACACAAGAAATATAATAAGTGTTGACAAGAGGTTTTGGATTATTGATTGAACATGAACAAACTATTTTATATACAATATTGGAATGTGGATTATTTGTACAATGGCTTAATGGCCAGATTTATTGATTACCTGCTTGGTGGCAGAGATGTGTTTTACCTCCTTGGTGGCAGAGATGTGTTTGTGTATTACCTGCTTGGTGGCAAAGATGTGTATTACCTATTTGGTGGCAGAGATTATTACCCGCTTGGTGGCGGAGACTTTTACCTCATGTGGGGGAGATGTGATTACTATGTAGTTGCATCCCACATGGGAGATGGGTGTGTGAGTTACCACCTGAAGGTGAATGAGCTATCTCCTGCGCGGGAGATGTAGGTGCTATGTGTTCACATTTTGCAGTTGAATTATGCTATCTCCTGCGGGGGGTGCCTACAGTCTTAGAGATGTACATTCTCCTGCGGAGGAGGTGTGGATATTATGTATTTACATCTTGCAATAGAGGTAGGCTACTACCTGAAGGTGAGCTTTAATTACTAATTATATATATTGGTTTTCTTTTAAATAGAAAGAAATTGATTGATCGGTTTAGCCATGTTTTGACAAGAATGGTTTGAAAGAGATATTAATATGACATGATTAACATGATGAATTATTTCGGGAAAAACTATTTGTATTAATTTGTGGAAAATTGTAGATTTGATTTATACGGCTTTACCTTCTTGATTTAGCGATACTATTGATATTGTTTTGCAACTTATGAAAGGTTTGTAAAGGATATATATATATATATATAAACTGTTTTCTTTCATGCATGTTATTATTTGCTGAGATTTTATATCTCATTCTTGCTTTTAAATATTTTGTTTTTAGGTGATCTTGGAGAAGACGCCTTGGGTTAGTCTGATAGTGGGTTTGAAGTGTAGAATATCCAAAAGACAAAAGTAGGATATTAATATATATGTTTTTATTTTCTTAGAATAATAATAGATGATTTAGTAGAGTTTGGAAGTAAGTTAAATTTTAGTTGTCTTTTATTTGAATATTTGATGTAATAGTAAGAATCAGATTCTATTGAATAATTTAAGCTTCCTAGCACTTTGATAACTCTTAAATCTTTAAGTCTTATCTTTTGAGTTGATTGTGATGTACTATAAGTTAATGCTATCTAAGTCATAAAATAAAATAAAACAAAAGACCAGGATGTAACGCCCCAGATTCTTGTTTTTCATTAAAGATACAACACGTCTCCCAGCGGTTAGGTAACGATCTCAATAATGGTGATCGCTGGATAATCACACACAATTTATATCATATCAGAGTGCACAATTTAAAACTCTCATCCAGGCAATTCATAGCATCTTCAAATACATCAAATGGTTCTAATTTACTACCTTATTACAATTCCCACAAGTTCAATTTAACAAAGTTTAAGACTAAGCAACCTACTAGACTAAGGACGGTAGTAATAATCCTCCTCCCTATAGGTGTCAGTCGGATCTACCCCGTAGGCGCCTCACCACGAAGATCTGAAAAACAAAACAACAACGAGGGAATGAGATATGAATATCTCAGCAAGTGACACATGCATGCAGAAATAGTTAACACAGTTATAAGACATGCTTCGACAAATAACCAACAATTTAAAACAACATACTTCTGAAAACAACACAAAACAAGGTCAATGTCATGCATATGGTTACATTGATTAATTTACATGCCAAGTAGACACCCCACACCTCCATGTACACAGTTCCGGCCTACTCAGGGTATCGGACACTCTGAAATGACGGCCTACTCAGGGTATCGTCATCCAATGCCGACCTACTCCGGGTATCGGCACTGACAACCAGACCTACTCAGGGTATCTGGCTGCTCTACACTGGTCGTGGCAACACACAAGGCCATGCAATTACACCAATAAACACATACCATCACATTACTAAGCTTAACAAGGATCCATGGGAAGCTAAACCCAAAGCCGATAAATAACCGATAAAAAACTCCGCATTCAGTACACACATCACAAGTTGTTCCAGCCAGAACATCAACTCACACAAGTGTTCCAACCAGAACATCAACTCACACAAGTGAATAATCCTTGCAACATAATTCAGAACTTGCCATCAAGAAAACAGGGTTTAATAAATCTCAATCAAGTACAGTGTATAATCCAAAAAGAACTAAATTAAAAGCCCCAGTGTTGGGTATCCAGAACATCACCTAAAATGTTGCCCTACATCTACCTCGGAAGCTCTTACGAAATTCCAGAATCTATCTTCAATGTTCTCATAAGTAATTTTGTCTCTAATGTCCTAAACAAGTACTTTGCTAAGTGATCGAAGACCTTCTAGCATCAAAATCCCCATTGGTTTACTCAATTATGAAATTCAGCAAGAAAAGTGGACTATGCGCTCACCTCCTGAGGTAGGCGTGATGTGGGCGGATAGTATTTTAACTAAAATTAGGGTATGCGCTCACTCGATGGTAAGTGGGCGCGAGAAGGGCGCAGGATAAGCGCATCCAATTTAAGTGGGCGCGAGAAGGGCGCAGGATAGGCGCGAAAAGGGCGCCAAGTCTATCTTTCCATGCGCCTACTTCCCGAAGTGGGCGCCAGTGGGCGGATACCCACTGTGTTTTTCGGTTCTCTGCTAACTCCAAATCTTCGACTATAGCCGAAATTTTTCAATCTGTAACCACTCCTCTAGTCTCCTAATACCCCCAGAACACATTCAAACCTATTTTGAATTTAATCTAACATACTTTTCAATTATCCCCAATTTGTTATACAAAAACCCTTCGGACTGTCTTCGCCCAGAAACTCAGTGAATAATTCATTCGATAACCATGCATTCATTGAAACAAAATCTACGAATAACATAAACCAGGTTTTAAAACAGTGCCACTCACCTTTTTATGCTTCCAAGTCTTGGCAATTGTCAACCCAGAAAATCCCCAATCAGAAAATCCCCAATCACTTCGGCCGTCTGCTTGCTCTGGTCGAGCAGAGGTTTTCTGAAGGAGGAAAGCCTTTCCAAACTTCTTAGCAAAAACTTACTGGCAGTAAGTCTTCCCTAGCTCGACTCTCCCACCAAAACCTCTCCAACTCCTTTTCTCGAAGAACCCTAAACAAAAGCCGCAGCCGCAACCTTCTCAGTAGAATATACGCATATTCAGGGCAAAAACCCAAAACCTAATTTCTTAAACTATTTATACCTTCCGCAATACGCTTGGACGCTTGCTGCTCGACGACCCCTTTTAACTCTGATATTGTGTGAGCTCGCTCACCAAAACCCCTACATCCACACCTTATTAGTTTAGATATTTATTATTTTAATTATTATTTATATATTTTTTTTCATAAAACCTGAAAATAAACGGGGTTTTACACAGGATTCGGGGTGTTATAGTACCTTCCCCCCACTTAACACTAAGGTACCCCTAGTATGCTTTAGGTATACCCTAGGGTTTTAGTTGAATAAAAGCTTTGTTTAGGAGTAGATTTGAAAAACCAAAAGTTGGGCATATAAAAGAATGCCCTAGCTAATATTTTAAGTGTTTTTGAGAACCCCTTTCCTTCTCTTGGATGTATAGAACAAGAGAAGAAGTTGTGGGAGCTTGCTTGAAGGCTTGAAGAAGAAGGAGAAGGAGAGGAGAGATTGAAAAGAAGTAAGCTTCTCCATTAAACAGGTAAGTAGCAAACCCTTCAAACTAAAATGAATTTACTAGATTTTCGTATTTCTCTCTCCTAAGATTTGGATAAACTATAAAATCATTTGCATGTGGGGTTTTGACTCTAAAATTCGTAGGGTTTGGTTGTATATCTATCTTGTTTAGTTTTCTATTAATTTGCTATTGGTTTGGATAAACTGGAAATTCACTTGCATGTTGGGTTTTACCTCTAAAATTTGTAGGGTTTTGGTTGTATAACTATCTTGTTTAGTTTTCTATTGATTTGCCATGGATTTTTGTATTTCTCTTTCCTAGGGTTTGGATAAACTGGAAAATCACTTGCATGTGGGGTTTTGCCTCTAAAATTCGTAGGGTTTGGTTGTATATCTATCATGTTTAGTTTTCTATTGATTTGCTATGGATTTTCGTATTTATCTTTCCTAGGGTTTGGATAAAATATAAAATCATTTGCATGTGGGGTATTGACTCTAAAATTCGTAGGGTTTGGTTGTATATCTATCTTATTTAGTTTTCTATTGATTTTCCATGGTTTTCCAACCTATATTGGTCACCTTTTAGTTTTTGGTTTGAGTTTGGTGGGTTGAATGGGGTTTCATGTGGTTGGACTCGGGTTATATGTATTTTGGATGGATTCATGTGTTGAAAGGTGTTTTTGAGCATGTTGGGATGTTTTATAATCATCCCATTTGATATTAGAAAGGTTAGAAATGGTTTGTATGGATTTGGTGTGGGAAAATAATCAAGAAAATTGTAGAACCCAAGCCGGCGATTAACCTTGGAATTGGGCGATTAATCCTGAGCAATAACAACCAAAAACAGTCACTGTAAAGCTAATCGCGAATTAGGATGAATCGCCAAGGCTAATTGCGAATCAGGATTAGCTCGGCGATTAATCACGGATATAATCACAAGGATGGATGCTCGAACATCCATCAGGATTTGGTTTAATGCTCGAACGTCAGCCTGTTTTAACCTGGACACCTGAATGACCACAAGGAATAGGTTGAACGCCCGAACGTTAGAAGCCTTGTCTTTTACAGTTCTTCACCATTTTCTTCCCCAATCCTTTCCCAAACAACCTAAGCCACCTACACAACACCCTTATTACATGTTTTTGACAGTTTTTACCATTTTCTTCCCCAATCCTTTCCTAAACAACCTAAGCCACCTACACATCACCCTTATTACATGAAAGACATCTAAGTAAATGTCATGTGTATTTATGTTTCCATTTACTTAAGTCTTTACATATAAATAAGGTTTTACCCCCCATTTGAAACCACTAAAAATACTCCCAAGACCTAATACCTTACCAATAAAAAGTCAACTTTCCAGTTCAAGCCTAAAATTCCAGTTTTGCCCATTTTTCACCAAAAACCACTTTTGAGTTTGATACCCAAATGAAGGATTCAGAAGCCCATAAAATTCCAGAAAATTTTTATACCCTTCCTTAGACTATGACCCAAATTTGAGCCTAAAACTCCTGGTGGATTTGTCTAAAAAAATCATATACCCAAAAAGTCAACGTTTTTAACCAGACTTAGAATACTTTTTAAGATCGAAAACTTTCTGTCTCGGAATCCACTGATTTTTGATATGGTGACTTTATTAGTAATCCTAAGACTATCCCACTCATCGAATACGTAATTTGTGGAATTTATAGCTATGGGTTTGCTTGATGTAGGTTTATTAAGGATAAGGTTGAGATCTCTTATGAATTTGACAAGGTGCTTAGCCTTGGGTTTACTTGGCAGTGAAGGTGTAGATCTCACTTGCCCTTGGTTGAGTGCCAGTGGATTTGGATGTATTTTGTGAACTTTATGGTGTATGTATTTTACTTTGATTTGGGTTTGGATGTGAAGTGATTATTGATTATTTCTTACACTTTGTTAGTATTGATTTGATTTGGTAAAGTTATGATGAGCTCTCTTATATGGTTTGACCGGGAAATTGGCCTAGGGTTGATTGGCAATGATTGAGTAGTCCCACTTGGCCGTAGTTGACTGGCAGTGAAGGTATAGATCTCACTTGGCCTTGGTTGAATGGCAGTGGATGGGGAATTCCACTTAGTTATTCCATTTGGTTTGTGCATTAAGTACTCTCTTGGTTTGTGAGATAAGGTATTGATTCTGTTAAATGATGTGAAAGGTTTGCTTTACATTATGAGTCCTACCAAGATATGCTTGTAGTAAATGATTAGGTCTATCGAGCTAATTCTATATGTTATATTATGTAGATCCTTTGACTTGAGAATATTATCGTGATGTTATATGAATTGCATCAACTGCTTCTATTCATGGTGTTATATGAATTGCATGAACTGCTTCTATTTATGATGTTATATGAATTGCATAAACTGCTTCCATTCATACATATTTGCTACTTACTGGGACTTTAAGTCTCACGCGTATTTTGTTTTACCGGATTTGTTTTTAGATCCTTTGTGTGAGCACGATATTGGGGCAGAGCCAGAGGGAGAGCCTGAGTATAGGCTTGAGGACTACTACCACCCATAGTTGGGTTCTCCTTGTGTTTTGTAATTAGTTTTTGGAAATTGTAAATGGGATGTAATTATTTATATTCTTTTTGGACTTATAAACTTGAGAGCTACCTTTAGATTATCACCTTTGTGTATGAATGTTCATGCGAGAGATAATGATGGTGAGATCTTAGTTGCCCTTTTGTATACACAGATATCATGTCTTGGAGATTATAATACAAGTGATCTTTTGTTATATGAAAACATTTTATTCCATGCTTCTTTAGCTTATGCACTCTGATGTTTACTATGTAATTGCCCTTGATTGTGTCAATTAGGTTCTTTTGGGCCCATAAGTAGGGCTCGGGGACGGGTTGGTGCCTATATGGGCAAACCCAGTTCCGGGGCGCTACATTATTAGTGAGGAGTATAAGGGTAAATGTCAAGTTTAAACTAATTGCATGGAATGGGAATGTAGAATGCTACTGAATTCTATGCCTTCTGATGCCTTCCACTCAATATAATATTCATTCAAGCCCATTTAACCCAAAATAAATTCAAAATCATGCCACATCAATGCTTAGGCCAATGGTCACTTTGTAATGCAAAATTAAACAACAAGAATCTCAAGACCATTTGAATGTGATGCCAAGGACATCACTAACATCCCCATGCCACATTAAGCACATTCCAATGCATAATTAAACAAATTAAACCTGAAGATAATGTAAATTCAAAACTTGAGACATTAAGCACAAAACAATGCATAATTAAGCCTAGTAATATAAAGATAATTTCAATTTAATGTTTAGGCTTTCATATGCATTCCATTGCATAATTAAGCACTTTTAAGGAATTTTCTATATTTTTCTCTTCATTAAAAGTGGTTAATCATGCACTTTTATCACTTCATCAATCCAACTGAAGCAGTCCTAATAGGAAACCTTTGTATAGGTGACAAAAATTTAGGCTCGAAGTAAGCCAACTTTGATCCCTTGTGAGACAAAAAGTACAGTAGCGAATGCTTGGTTGGGAATGTTTCTCTGGTTTGCTGAGAGGAAGAGTAGGACTTGAACCACCTCATGTTGCAATTCTTTTTTCTATTCTATCTTCAAAGCTTGCACTTGTTTGATCTTTTCTTCCTTCTCTCTTCGAAGTTTCCAATTGTTTGATCTTTTCTTCCTCCTCTTCTTTCTTCATTTTCTGCGAAAATCAACTTCAAAGACTCTTTAAAGAGAAAAAAAAAGATCTAGCATTTATCTTTTGAAATGTATAACTTACATAAAGGATAAATTAGGGCTGCAACTCGGTGCGGTTTGGTTCGGGTTGGCTTCATCCCAGGACCAAACCAAGGTTACTGATGGTCGGTCCAGAACCAAACCGAACCGACCTCAGAACCGAATTACCCAAACCGAAACCGAACCGTTTATTTATATAAAACCCGAAACCCAACCCAAACCGAACCGAATTTTGCAATTCAGTTCGGTTTGGGTTGGGTTTCGGGTTTTACCTTTGTATTACATTTAACTAAACACAAATCCACGTTTAAGGAGCTTTATTATCAAATAATTTTTACAAATAAATCCCATATTCATTAAATAACTACTCACCCCAACTTATACAACAATCTGAGTAACAAGGATTTAAATTTATAAGTTTCCTTCAAAAGGAATTGCTACCTTCTTGATTGGATATTTATAAGACCCCACCTGGTGGCTCCATCACTAAATTATGGGAGGACATACTCATAAGAGTCAGAGATGAACACAAGTAGATATAAAAGATTCCAATCCAATGGGTAGGTTGCAGGTGTCACAAGCAGTATCGTGAATAGATAATCCTTCTACCATTTCTTTGGCTAGTCCCATTCTCAAGTCAGAATCTCCTTACACCATCTGAGCTTTCATGAGTCGTCTCCCTCTTTGTAACAACACTGAACCCAACAGCTACTCTTGCATTCAAATAAATACAAGGTTTTCTTCACTTTCAGCTTGTCAGCCAAGCAATATCCTCCCAAATAGTCATAGCCACCACCAAAAACCACTGACAACTTACAAGCAGAGCTTTGCACAGGATGGTATGGTCCATCTTTGATGTGAACTCTCTCTAGCCTCTAGTGTACTGCAAAATACCAGGATATTAATCATTTTGATGCTCTTACAAGTTATCTAGACAATCCAGATTAGAGTAATTAAGATCCCATTAGAAGAGTGAATGAAACTAGCAACACAAATAGATGAGACCATGATATCTCCATTTTAAGAATGATTCAGCATCTAAAACCTCAAGTTTAGAAGAGTGAATGAAACTTGAAAAATGTGAGCCTATCGAAGAGTAGTTTTCTAAAAGTGCCTCATTTTTCCACGTTTTCCTCTCAAAATAAAAGGAAAAAAATGACAGAAAAGTAAAGTACTTTTTTTCTTTCCTTTCCACCTAATCTACTAGATTGATTCTTTTGTAATAGCAATCAAATGATGCTCATTTCTAAACCCTGTCCAGGAAATCTAAACCCAGAAATTAATTTAATCAAATGATGCTCATTTCTACTCATCAACTTTTACATGGTCTGTTTAACTAATCCTTTCATGAATGTCCAAAATAATGAAATATTAGATTCTTAAACCATCTTAACTTGCCAAAATTCAACCACGACAATCCTCCAGGGAAAGAAAAGATAATAAAACATGGATCCCATTTGAAAAAAACTGTCAAATCATGTTGATCACACTTACATGATGGGATAGATCAGCATCCATGATTACAATAAAATCTCTAGATGCATGCTTAAATCCGTGAGAATAAGCATTTCCTGATATTAATTCTGAATGAATAACCAGTTTGTAATTTCTATTTCAAACAGAAAAGGCAAAGGATATACCTAAACCAAGCTTCTTTGGTCTAGCTCTTAATAACTGCATAATCAAACTGAAAATATTATCATCTCCATTAATAGAAATCATTGTCAAGACTCAAGATACAAGAATTGAAATGAAGATTTAACATCAAATCTTATAATACTTACAATGCGATCTTCTCCATAAACTAGCTGCAACTGTTTTACAACTTCTTGAGTCCCACCAGGACTCCCATCATCCACAACAATTATTTCAAAATCATAATCCCTGGAAAAGTAAACAAAAATACAAAGGAGTCTCACTCTCAATTCTTTTACAGATATGGGGTACTCTAAAGTCACACAATCTCATCCACAAGGTCCTTGGTTTACGAATGGCAGGCATGTAAGGGATAAAAGAATCATCTATTGGATCCAAGTTTTTTTTTTTGATAAGTTATGAAATTTTATTAAAAGAAGATTGAAGTACAGATCAAAAGCACAAGAAAAAATAGTAAAAGGGATGGCTATAGCCCACAACTAGAGCTCATTATCCCTTAGGTGCCCTGCAAACACTGTTAATTGTACTAACACACATCCCACCAGCAGAGGCATCTCTAGAATTTAACCTGGAGAAACAATGTAAGTCAGAAAGAGTGGAAAATGCGTGAACAAGGATAGAAGGATTAATAGAATCATAACTTGAAATTAAAATTATTATGAGAAGAGCTTATGGTGTACCCGATCCCGAAAGACAGTAAGATCTTCTAGTGTATAAAATGATGAGCTAACATAATCATAGAGGAACTCATAATCCAGCAAGATTTATAGATAAAGTTCATAGTCTATTACAAAACCAAATTACCCAAAAAGTCAATACATAAAGTTCATAGTCTATTACAAAACCAAATTACCCAAATCCAATAACCTTCAATGTACTTGAAACCTGAAAAATATTTAATAAAGATTGAAATTAAAACAATTAGCATAAATAGTAATCAATAAATACTAAAAAAAGACAAGAACCTTTAAGCTCTATTTACCTCAAGCATAAATTATTGAGAAGCACCTAAAATGGATTCATGAACAATGACAGGCTCCTCTGTTATAGCTGAAAAATATAGAAAATAAATTATAATACATAAAAATAACCAAGATAAGATAACCAACAAGCATGCAATAAGTGGTATGAAAATTTTCACTTACTTGATTCAGATTCTTCAAGCTCTTCTAAGCTTTCCTCAATCTCAATAGGGGTTGGAGAAGCCCTTAACCAATCTTGCAAACAAATCAAGCATTCCACAAGCTTTGGAGTCAATGAACTACGAAATTGGTCAAGTACACGACCTCCTGTACTAAATGCAGACTCTGAAGCTACTGTTGATACTGGAATTGCCAAAACATCACGTGCTATATGAGAAAGCACACGAAACTTCGAACTATTCATCTTCCACCAACATAAAATATCAAAACCACGATCATCTTTCTCAACACTCTCTTCCAAATATCTATCCAATTCAGATTTTGATTGAATGACCTCTTCTTCTTCCAAATGTTTGTAAAACTCATTTTGAAGAGATTTTATTTGGACAGATGCATCAGGAGTAAGTTGTTCAACATTCATCACATCAAATTCTTGGCTTGCATTGTTTGAAGGCACATCTGGTGGACTAGTTGAATCAAGTACTTGATAATGTTTGAACATACGATCCATTGCTTCTTTAACTTTTGCAATCAATTCCATAACCTTCTCAACAGGAGAAACTTTTGCATAACAAAACTTCACGTACTTCAACTTATATCTAGGGTCCAACACAACTGCAAACAATAGCATCATATTTACTTTGTCAATGTTTCCCCAATACTTGTCAAACTTTTCTTTCATCTTCATTGACATATCAGATAAGCAAGGATCTTTACACTTTGCCCATTGAACCAAAAGATTTTCAATCCCACAAACTTCATGAAAATAAGAATTTGAAGTTACGTATAATGACCCCGACAAACGCTTTGTAATACTGTAGAAACACTTGAGAAACTTACATAAGACCTTTGCTTTTTCCCAATCATATTCATTTGGAGGTCCATCCTTCAAATCATTCATAAAATGGAAATCATCTTCTTCAAGACGCTCAAAAGCCTTTTGAAATTTTAACGCAACTTCCAACATCAAGTAGGTAGAATTCCACCTTGTTGGAACATCTAAATATAAAAGGCTCTTGGATGTAATTTTTTCTTTTTCAGCACACCTCTTGAATTGTTGTTGCCTTCCCGGTGAACTCCTTATATATCTCACCGCCCCACGGATTCGAGAAATAGAGTTCTTCACTTCATTTATTCCATCTTTCACAATCAAATTCAATATATGAGCAGCACATCTCATATGAAAGAATTCCCCATCCAAAATCAAACCATTCTTTTTACAAAACCTTCTTTTCAAACTTCGAACCGCCACGTCATTAGAGGAAGCATTGTCAACAGTAAGGGTGCATAGTCTTTCTATGTCCCACCCTATTAAACACGACTCTACAGCCTTCCCAATATCTTCCCCGCTATGACTATCAATTACACAAAAGTTGATGATCCTTTTCTGCAACTTCCAATCCTTATCAATATAATGCGTTGTAAGACACATATATGACAGATTCTGTATTGAAGTCCATAAATCTGTTGTCAAGCAAACCCCTTTGCTTAGACTTCACCAAAAATTCCTTTAACTTCTGTTTCTCACTAATATACAACTCCAAGCAATCTTTTGTCACTGTAGTACGTGACACTAGATTGAACTTAGGTTGCAAAACATTACAAAATGCACGAAATCCTTCACGCTCAACAAATCTAAATGGTAGCTCATCAACAATTATCATGTTAACAAGAGCCTTTCGACATTGTTCTTGATCAAATTTCCAATTAGTTAAGACACCCTTCCCCTCTTGTCCCAATGACGAAAATGATAAAAGTTTTTGATTCTTATTCTTCTGACTATACGGATACTTCGGGCATTTATCTAAATGTTTATGAAGGGTGCTAGTTCCATTAATACTTGAGCATGAGTATTCATTATGACAATAGTTGCATGTTGCCTTTTCAGATTTTCCCCCACTTAAACTTTTCACCTTAGTAAAATGCTCCCAAACTACTGATCTTCCTTTATATGGCCTTTGAGAACTCGATGACACCAAGGAAGCTGCCGTAGTTTCAGCATTTTCCTCACTAGTTTTAGTATCACCCATGCTTGACATCTAATCAAATAACAATGAAATAGACAATTCATCATAAATGATTAAGACCACGAAAGTGATGAAAGTTCACCAACTCTTAAATTAAACTTCATGAATCCTTCAACATCATTAAAACATGTTGATGAAAGTTCAACAAGACAAGTAAGTAATAAGTATTGGTACTTTAGTAATTCTTAAACATATAATTATAGCAAAATGAAGAAAAATAGTGGCTGTCATCTATCAACTATCAATAATAGTGGCTGGAAAATAAAAATGATTATTCTATCTTCTTTTACAATTGAAGTTTAGATTTGCATCTGCTAAGGGTACCCATTTATGCCTATGTATGAAAAAGAATAATTAAGAGAAGAAAAGAAAGGAACAGAAGACCAATCCTTTTTCCTACGTGAAAGTTTATTGAGGTTAAACATCTGGAAGTAATAAAATTTTTATCAATGTTTTAAATACTGTTAACTTTTTACTACCACAAAGTGAAATTGAAGAATTTCACATATTTATTCCAATTTCACATGTTTTAAATACTGTTAACTTTTTATCATTTGTTTTGGATATTCAAATGTCATGTGATCACATGACTGGAGCATCATCAACTTTTAAGTTCCACATGAAGCAATATGCTTTTTAATAAAAAACATTCTGTAGAAACATGGTCATTGCAGCCTGATCAGCAACATATCACTTGCACATTGTGAGAATGGAAGAAATTCGCAGCAATTATCATATAATAAATGGTTAGGCTAAACACACGTTACTAAACAGAGTCAACCGCCAAATTTTTCACATCAACAAATGTTTACACAAAATTAAACCAGCCACCCTTTCAATCTTACCAGCTAAGATATGACTACTAAAATCACACAAGGATGAGTCTTAATACACAATGAAATGAATTTAAATTTGCCAAACCAATAAAATGACATGCACATTTCTTATTGGCAACAGAAAATAGAGAATTTAAATAAGCTTCTGATACCATAGGCATTCACTTGTGGGTCTACACAAAAATACAAGCAGATTTCTCATATTGATTTAAATCTATCAACATGGAAAACCCTAACACTTGGGCCTTTAAAAGATCGAGATATCAACCTTAAAACACCAGAAACTCATAATAACATACACTTGGGCCTTTAAAAGATTGACTACAAAATTCAAAATAAATATCTAACTCAAAACACACAAACAATAAAATGTAACACAATAATGGTGACAAAAACCAAGAAAAACTATCACCAAAACAGAAGTGGCATCTTGCAATAGTCATTAAAAGACACCAAGTCGCTCATTCATTTGGGGGCAAAAAGACGGATACAAGAAGAGGCAAAGAGTAGTACTCCTAAAGCATGCTCTGTAATTTCCTAACAAGTATGAAATGAATCAGTGTTTTACAATATATTATTCAACACATTTAATGGGAATTTGTAACATGAAACATGTAGATACGAGTCAAAACACCACATTTACTTACAAGGCACAGACTTACAAGTCTGTGCCTTGTAAGTCTGTAAGGCACAAAGGGGCTGGTTATCCATTTAACCCACCCCATATCTAGCCCTCACCACACATGCCACCCCTAGTCCCTACTGCAACGCAGCAGCCTATAAACCCCAAACAAGAGAGTAACGTGATAACGTCCATGTCAAACTTGAGGAGAAAATAAAAAAAAGGTACATCGCCATTTATACAGGGGCTTCGTGAGAATGTGGTGAATTGACAATGCTGATTCAACTCTAATCCATTTTAGTCATGAGCTCCAAATTCAAACCATCCAGAATATGTTTTCAAGAATTCCGTGGCAAAGGTCGACATCTCTCCAACTTCTTAATTAATGGAAAATTTTGCCCAAACTAAAAGGCAAAACATATTATTATTCACCTTGAAAGGGAAAAACCAGGGGATTTACTACAAACTTACAAGAGCATTTACATTTGACTATATATGGCAATTGCCTTACTGGACAGTGCAGAGAAAAAAATATACAACTCTAACGAGTAACGAGTAACGACCAATTTCCAGTTTCACATTTACACAAAAAGACGGGTAGAAGAGGGAACAACCAGGGGGTTTGGGGGGAAGAAAGAGTTTAGAAAAAAAAAGAAACCATGATATAAAGGAAGAACAAGAATCTCAAAGAGGAATGAGACACATGTGAGAGGAAGAGGTAAAAATCGCAGCGAGATTGAAGAGGAAATTTACCTGATGTGCCGTCACCAATAGATGCAGACTACAATTGCAGGGATTTGACGAATCCAGTCCTTGCAGGGAGACCACGCTTGCAGAAATTTACAACATTCTTCTAACTGCGAAAGGAGGCAAGTTGGGTGGTGAAGAGAAGGTGAAGAGAAGGGGGAGAGAAGGGAGGCAGGTCGGGTGGGGAAGAGAAGGGGGTGAGAAGGGAGGTAGGTCGGGTGGGGAAGAGCGGCGAACAGAATTTTAGGGTTTGAGAGAGGATTTCGTATTTAAGAGAAAGGGTTTGTCCGTAATATTTTATAAAGTTAAGGGTAAAATTTAGATATATATATATATAATTATATATATCTAATTATATATATATAATTTCGGTTCAATTCGGTTCGGTTCGGTTCGGTTTAGAGCAATGCACTATTTCGGTTCGGTTTTCGGTTTTCGGTTCGGTTTACCCAATCACACAACCCGGAACCGAACCAATTTAATTCGGTTTGGAGATTTTGAATCCAAAACCGAACCAGACATATGAAAACCCGAACCAAACCGAATTGAAGTCGATTTGGATCGGTTCGGATTCGGTTTTACCCGGACCGAGTTGCAGCCCTAGGATAAATCTGTCCAAATACACTTCAAAATGTCCGATTTCAAAAATTTGGGAAAATTACCGTACACCCTGTCTTTTAAAACCTTATTCCAAAATACACTAACTTCACAACCAATTACTAAGTTTACACTAGTTTTATAAATAAAATGATGGAATGCCCTAATGCAGATGTCAGGACACCAAAAATACCCCTTTTACCCCCAGTTTTCAACTCACAAATCCAGTTTTTATAATTTGTGTGCGCATGGGTCGCACGACGTGGGCACGAGCCTCCCGAAGGGTAATTCGGGAAGGTTGGAGTACCCATTGCCTGATGGGGTGCAGGCAGACACTTGGGTGCCTAGGTTTGTCTATTAGGCGGGTCTGCAGCTTGAGATTCTGTGGTAGGGTCTAGGTTACGGTTCGAGGAAGTCCGTAGACACCTTGTCCGCCCCTGTCAAATGATGGGTCCCACGGGTTTCCTGGTTTCAGTCAACTTTGGCTTTGGTCTATCTTACCCGATTCCTAATCCGATATGCAGTTTTTGGTTAAGTCTGGTCGGGACCACCTGATTGATTTGGGTCCCTTTGATTTGATTTTATCTTATTTAACCTGAGTGATCTGAGTCTGATTGGGTGGGCCCTGTTGGAAGGCTCACAGTGTCCTTGGTGGGCTTGGTTAAGTCCACATATACCATGGTGGGCCTCAGTCTAACCTAAGAGGTCCTTTGGGCTTTGGTTCAATGAATTGATTTTACTTCAAGAATCAAGTTGAGAATTAAGTGATTTTCATGCAAATGTGGGCCGGATTGGTTTATGGGCCCATTGGTTGGGCCACACATGGTTGCCAAGTGATTTATTTGAATTTATCTTATTTTAATTCTCAAAAAGGGCTAGACCTTGGGCTTGGGGCCCCTTGTGGCACCACAGCTCCTTGAGCTCTTCTCCAACTCCAGCAAGTCCTCCAAGATCCTCTCCAAGTGGTGGAAGTGAAGAAGAAGAGAGTGAGAAGGGGTTTAGAGTGGATAGCAAAGGGGTTTGGGGTGTTAGAGAAGGCTTGAGGGGGTAGAGAGGGAGTGGCCGAGCAGGGTAGGGGGAGCTTCAACAGCAAAAATGGCTAACCCCTTGCAAATGAGCTGCTGAAGCTCTTTTATAGACGAAAAATGAATAACTGGAATTGAATTCCAATTATACTAAGTTTATGTGTAACCGAAATAAAATTCCGATTACACCTTTTTCCGACACACAATCATGAGAAATCAGAGATCTTGTCGGGGAATCCGCCAGCAAATCCGGATTTTTTACATTATGAACCGAAATTGGATTCTGGTTATTCTTCCAATATTTTTTATATTTACAGATTGCCCCTGGATTTGATCGATTTGACACCTAAGATAATCGCAGATTGCCCCCTGCGCAATTTCAGATTAATCCCTGAGATATTTTGCGTATTTTGGATATTTACGGATTAACCCTCAAGATATTTATCTGCGTTTCTTGCCACGTGTGCAGTTCCTTTGCCACATGTGCAGTTTCCGGCATTGCTGCCCGGAAACTTCAACTGCTCATATCTTCTTCATCTGGACTCCAATTCTGGCAAACTCAGTTGCGTTAGAACCGTATCGGAGTCATCTATCCATTGGGATAGGGTTAAGCAACTGATTTGGGGTTTAGCAGAAAGTCAATTTCTGCTCCCCTCAAGTTTGACCGGCTCATATCTTTTTCATCCGGACCTTGATCTGAGCAAACTTAGTTGCATTAGAATCGTGTCGGAATTTCCTAATTATAGGGAGAAGTATGGTGGCCAAATTACACTTGATAAAAAAGTCCAATTTTGTCCCCTTTAGGGTTTGACTTTTAGCTAGGTTTTGCATTTTAGCACATTTTGATTTGATCAAAATTTGGGTGCTTACACTTTGAACTGGTCTCGTTTTGGAAAACCCAATTCTTCGGTTTTTCTTCAATCCTTCCTTTTGAAAACCGCCCCTCTTCAACATCCTCCAACCTAGATTGTAGAATCGAGGATGTTGAAAGTAAGGTGGTTTTCAATAGGAAGAGTTGAAGAAGAACGAAAGAATTGGGTTTTTGAAAAAGAGACCAGAGACTGTTTAACCTAAAACCGGTTCAAAGTATAAAAACAGGGTTTGTGAGTTGTAAATCGAGGGCAAAAGGGGTATTTTTTGTCTGCTGACATATGCTGTAGGGCATTTCGTCATTTTATTTATAAAACAAGTGTAAACTTAGTAATTGGTTGTGAAGGCAGTGCATTGTAGAATAATGCTTTAAAAGATAGGGTGTACGGTAATTTTCCCTAGAAATTTCAGCCACTACCTTCCATGGTGACTTAATGAATGGATGGTGAATCGAACTCTCAATAGACTCAGATGCCGAGAAATTACAAGAAAATGAAATATTCCTGGCTTCCAACATGCACTGACCGCTTGGACACTACGTAAAAGAAAAAAATCTCGTGGATCCCATCATTTGGGAAAATGTGGATAACAAATGAGCATACTTTTCGTCTGGCTTGTGAGGTCTGAAACCGAAAGAAACAATGTCATAAGAAACCCTTTTCTGAAGATTTGAAATGTCGTCAAGAAACTACAAGAAAATGAAGGATTCCCGAATGCATAGACTGTTTGAATATTGAAAAAAATGAAAAGTCCTGTGGAATCCAGCAATTGAGAAAACGCGGGACATGGTCTCAAATTGAAAGAAATTGCATCATGAGAAAGAAGCGATTCTCATTATGAAATTTAAAAAAGTGATGGGAAGCCTATGTGAATAGGGTAAACCTCATCGGAGGTTTTGTAATTTATCCAAAAATTCTGTAATTTACCAAATAAATAAATAAATAAATGCAGAAATTATCGTGACGGGTGGTTTCCCAAAGGGCCAAAGCTGAAACACTACTAATTTTTGCTCTATTCTTTATTTCTTTTCGAACGCTCAAGACAAGAAAGAGAGACGACAAAATGAAAAGCGTCGTTAGCAGGGCTGCCGTAGTTGGAAGTGGAAGTGAGTAATCTTTCTTTTTTTATTTTTTATTTTATTTTGAGTTGCAGTATGAGAATTCGTATTCGCTGATGGAAGAGTCGATATGTGTCAGTTTCCGGTGCTGTGTGTGCGTCTGCTTTGGCCAGAAATGGGGTATCCGTCACCGTATTCGACTCCGGAAGAGGACCTGGTGGCAGAATGTCCCACAGGAGGTATCTCTCTCTAGCTAGTCCCCTTTCTCTCTATTGTCTTCAGTTGATCAAATGGGTCTTGATAATTTTTATTTTTAGTTTTTTTTTTCATTTTCCTTTTAATTTAGCCGACGGGTAGTTCCTATGTTTAGTTTTTATGTTTTTTCTTGGATGGATGAAATTACCACATTCGATTTGATGGCGAACCCTTTGTTTATTTTCGTTGGAATTAACTCGTTCTCCTTTTCTTTTCCGGAGGGCCTAATTATTTTAGTTTGGAACAGAACATTTAGTTGTCTTTTCATTTTGTTTCTTGTAAAAACTGTGATAATTCTTATCATTAAATAGGACAGCTATTCTTTTTCTTTATTTCCACTTCATATTTATTAACAAATGTTGTTATGTGTGATTATTTTCAATAAATTATATTTTTCTCGCTTTATTTCAAGGGAAATTTTTTTGACCTGGTTGAAATTAAAATTTTTTTTCTTAAAGAATGTGAGGATTTTAGTTTTAAACTTTATATTTTATTCTTATCCTTATTTTAATTTTTTTGTCCCTTTAATTGTTTTGTAAAAATCATGATACTGGATTTTCATAACATCATATGGGGCATGACAATTTTATCCTTAATTTTTTTTCCTTCAATTTTAATTTGATAGTGAGATTGTTTATTCTCATTTAAATTCTCTTTTACATATAAATTCTCTTTATTTATTTTATCGGAGGGGAAATTTTTGTTCACTTACTTCTTGAATTAATCAATATTTTTAAAAAAAAAAAATCTTACAGCTTTAGTCAATAACTGTAAATTTAATAATGGAATTTTATTATTTTATTTTGTCATATATTTCTATTAATCTTGATATTTTTGAATAGAGAAATTACTGAAGATGGAAAGGAGCTCTTCTTTGACCATGGTGCTCCTTTCTTCGCTGTCAATGACAACAATGTGCTAGCTCTTGTTCATGAGTGGGAAGCAAGAGGCCTTGTTGCTGAGTGGAAAGTGAATTTTGGGTTGTTTGATTGTACCTCTGCGAACTTTATCGAATTTGAAAAGGTTTACAATGCTGCTCACTTCTTCCACTTTTCTGTCTCTTTGTTTGTCTGTTTCTGTTTCATCAAATGTGGGCACAAATATGGCGCAATTAGCACTTTTTGAAGTTGAAGTTCGCATTGCTAGGTACCAGAACTGCACATGGTCAACAGACTCATTGATATTCTCCACCCAATTGGTTATTCACCATTTAGACTTGTATTGTATCCTGTAAATTTTGCTAACCTGATTGACTTCCTTCAATGCTCAGAATTTCTTGCTTGTGCTTACTCAGTTTTCTTGTTAGTTGTTTAGTTTGTATGCTACCCCTTTCTTGAACAATAAGATCATTTTCTTGGTATGTGTTTGTAGTTTACTAGATTCCCCTGTATAATAAATTTTAAATCAGCCATTAATTGTTAATGGTCCCGGGAAGTTTGCCACTGACCTCTTGAGTGGATAACATAAAGATATTTTCTTAAGGTTATAATGAAGCTAATTTTTTTTTCCTGATTTTAAATTGTATTTATATCCTTAAGCAAAATTAAGAACTAATAATGTGCATAAGCTTCAACCATGAGCATATATGTATTTAGAGGACATTTGATTATGTGGGGAACATGATATGAATATTAGTTTCTTGCAGGATGGATCAAGAAAGAAATATGTTGGTGTCCCTGGTATGAATTCAATTTGCAAAGCACTGTGTAATGAGCCTGGTTTGTATTGATATCATTTTGATTTTATATGTTCTTGATTTTTAGTATGATATTAAGCATAAACCTGGAAATTGGTTCACTTTTCTCTTAACATTTTCTTCAGGAGTGGAGACCAAGTTTGGTTTGACTGTTGGGAGATTGGAATGGTTTGAAGATGAGAAATTATGGCAGCTAACTGGTTTAGATGGGGAAAACCTTGGCCAATATGAGGGAGTGGTGTCATCAGATAAGAATACATTTTCTACAAGGTTTACGGGCATGACAGGACAACCACCACCTTTGGGTTTGATTGCTTTTCCTCAGATATTTTTTTGCACATTTAGACACATGCTATTCACATACTTTTATGTGCACGTACATGCATGTGTATTTGTGTACATATATTCATGTGTTTATGTACATGCACCTGAGCATATGGAAGTAAATTCATATCGATAATTATTTGCATGAGTATGCAAGCCTGTGTTCAATTCAAATCTAATTCAAATTGGTGGGTGTTTTTGATAGCCTAGACTTGTCCAATTACTGGACAATCTCAATTATATGATACAGGTGAATACTGTGTGTAAAGGATTTTCAGTCTATCCAGATCAAAAGAAATGAAATCATTTTATTCTAGAAATGAATAACTTGGTAACTAAATTCTGTTTGACCTCTACATGATGGTCATGTCTGGATGAGTGATAGACAATGAGGAAGGTACTTCTGATTATGAGATTCAGGATATAAGATTTTGCTATAGTTTGTTTATTGTGGTGTTATGCCATCAAGTATCTGGTTATTCCACTAACTTATAAGTTAGTTGATAATATACCTGTTACACTAAGAATATCACATATTGACCAAAAAGAAAGGTTAGACTAATAAGAGAAGCAGCATGAGTTTGACATGACTATGGTTTCCTCGAATGCTGAAACAGGCTCAAGACAAGTCTAGATATCTTAGAGCCCAAATCCATGACTGCTTAAAAGGTTTTACTGGTCTTTTGGCCCTTCCTATGCCATGCATGTATAGTCCCACTGCTTTTGCAATTAGCTGTTTACAGATTAGTTGTATTAGAATGCTTAGTTTGCAAGTTGCTACTTTGCTGTCAAAATTATATGGTTTTCTTACAGTTCTGAGTGTGGATATTAATTAAGAGGTAAGTAACTGAGTGGGGAAAAAACCGTGGTGTTTGTCCACATGGTCTTTAGTGCATTTGTGTGGGATCCAGTGACCTATGGAAAATCTTTTCCTTGATATCACCATGTTTATGTGGGCGTATCATATTGACAGAATGAATGCACTCAGGAGATTCTTAAAGGAACGATCAACTGTGATTATGGGCCCAAGTGATATGGTTGAAATACACTGGACAATCGATCTTTGTGATGATCCCAGATATGTGAAACACTTGTGTTGAGAGAAATAAGCAAAAGAGAGTGGGGATTGAAGGAAATTCAAAATGATATTACTAGAATGTGGAGATATTAATAAAAAATTTATTGAGAGAGAGTTAAGAGTGAAAGAGAGAGAGACAGGGGGACACCGAGCATATATAAATGAAAAAAAGGGGAAAAATCTACCTGTCTTTTAACCTAAAGAAGAGCACATAAAACACTATTATTGTTTTAAATTGACAAAAGATCCCCAAAAGCAACACCTTGGCTGTATTATGCTGATTTTGACTTTCAGTCTTAAGGGTAGCTGCTTCTTCTTCTATATTACATTCATTTCAAACCTATAATCAATAACAACGAAGAAATTTGAGCTTGACAATATTAGCATAATTTTGGACAAGAACAATATATGGTTCCACAACTATTAACCTTTGAGAATATGTGGGACCATGGAATGCAATTTTATGCAAAAATTCACCTGTGTTGGCAAAATTTCATCGTGCTAGTGGAAAGCAGCATAGAAACTTGGTTTTAGTGAACCGCCTATTTCGTTGCAACCATGGGTGACGCACTGGACCAAAACAGGAGAAATTTCATAATGCCTCTCACTTCAGTTAGTTTTTTTAATTGCATATGTGAAAATTCATCTCGTGTTATAAAACAATTAAATTTCGGTGTTTCTGAAATTTTGGTGGAACGAATGAAAATTTCATTTGTGCCACTATTTTTGCGTTACAAATAGGTTCGGGGTGTTGGGTTTCGGGGGGGGGGGGGGGGGGGGGGGGGGGGGGGCGCACAAGTCAGCTCGTTTCTCATTCCTTTGCCTCGGTTTTCAGTTTTTTTTTTTGTGTGTGTGTGAGTGATTTGAGTAAAGCTAGGGCAAATACACCAGGTCTTCAGTGCGGATTTGTAGATTGGCCTACATTTTGCATGAAGGAGGAATTTCTTGCCTTATGGAACATTTTATTAAAGGTAAAATCAAATCTCTCTCTCTCTCTCTCTTTTTTCCTTCTTTTTGGTTTTGAAGCTCTTAAATATACTGAAATAAGATGAATTTTTAATGTGTTGTGCAGCGACAGCCAATCTATTGATTGGTCTTGCTAGTTTTCCTTTTTTAGACAGTATTGTTATTTTAGTTTTTTGATGGAATTTATTTTTTAAAATTTAAAAATTTATCAGTATCAATTCATTAACAATTTAATTATTTTGAATTTAATATATATTATAGAAGAATGCCTAATTTTCATACTACGTTATATGGACTCTTTGTGAAACCTCAAAGTACTCATGTCGACCCGACACGCCACAGGTATTGGTACAGGACTCGTGTTAGATCCTTATCCTTGTTTTTGGACATGACGTTGCCAAAGAAAAAAAAAAGAAATAGAGGCTTGGATAGAACCATGCTGCAAGTGAAGGGAAAAATAGAGAGGAGAAGAAAGAAAGAGAGAAAGAGAAAGGGAGAGGGGAGGAGGGTGACGGCGAGGAGGGGGCACACTGTTGCCGTCCTCTATTCCTTAAAAGAAAAAAAAAAAGAAAGAACAAAGGAGAGAGAGAGGGAGGGTGAAGGAAGGAGAGAGTGAGAAGAGAGAGGGGATGCGTACTTGGGTGGGTTTCATCGTCTTCTCCATTGAATGTTGATTGTTGGGAGCTGCTCGTTGAATGTTAAATGTCTTCTCTATAAAGAACGAATGGCACATGCTCTTTGTTTATAAAATGAGGGCATAAGCCCCTCTTTTATAACTAATATTTAATACATAATATATAATATAATTATAAGAAAGAAGGAAGCCCCTATTTTTGATAAACAATATATTTAATATATATATAGATATATACACTAAATATGCAATCTTAGGTATATAATAAACCTATATATATGATTCTAGGAAAATTTTTTTTAGCCGAATCTCCAGTATTCGTATCCAAAATTTAGACACTTTTCATCTGAGTCCCCGTATCCTAAATTTTAAGGGTCAGATAGATTCAACACTAAGACAAATATCCGCATCAGACACCCATTCCCGGACCCATTTAACATAGTTTACATATCATGCCATTGATTTCATTTTTTTTTTTGATGAAAATAATTTAATAAATTATTAAAAATTTATAAAATAAAAAAATTGATGAAGTACTTTTGAAAAATTATTAAATATAGTTAAAATAATTAGACATTTATTTATGCTATTTCTTCCTTAGGAGCGATAAAAGTTTGTAGCGAATATTTTTAAATAGAAATTTAATAACCATAATTATGAAAAATTTAAAAATCACTAAAAAATAGGTAAAAGTCATGGAAATCCATATAGAGCTATTTACTCATCAAAGAACATGTCAGTTGTGTAATTATTAAAATAATACTATATTATTAAAAATTTGTTAAAAATAAAAATTTAAAGAAATCTCGAAAAAATAAAAAAAAAATTCATCGAAGCTTATGATGCCAGACTTGTTGGTTTACTTCTCCAAGCATGTTTTAGATATTTAGTTATTTGAATTTTAGTTTATTATAAAAAATTTTGAAAATTTATAAAGTTAATAGAAGCTTGTGATGTCTTTTGCTAAGATATATTATTGTCTATCAATTTTGATTTGATTTTCTTTTATTGTGCATTTGTCAAGTTATTTTGCTTTCATAAAACTTGTTTCATTTTATTTGCACACATATATGGAATTTTTTGATTTATGTATATCACTTTAAAAGTCCTTGAGTCCTTTTCTTTTCGTAATTATAACTATTTTTTGGCTTTTTCATCAATTTTTTGATATTTTTTTTAAAGTTTTTAAATTTCTGGGTATGGCGGCATGGAATTTGTGAAGGTACAAGTGGTGTATCAGCAAAATTTCGGCCAAACGACACAATGGGCCCAAGGCGAAATGAGATGTCCAGAAAAGGCACAGCAGACTTAAATCATTGTGCTAGAGTTTCATGTCCTAGCACTTAAAAGGCAATTATCTTTCTTGTGGTCAGGTTATACCCACGTGTGTGTTTCATCATGGGGAGTGGTTCTCATGTTCACTCATATGGCATGACACAATTCTATTCTCTTAGTCCGGTTTCTATGGTTGTTTAACCTCACTTGTGATGAGTAGTCCTTCCTTATGGATTTTAGAGTTTATGCATATATGATATGGAGTTGATATCTCAATCTCTTTATCATGCAGTCCTCTAGATAATTTGGGGAAAGAGAAATAAGACGTCACTTAAAGATAGATGGAGTTGATTGAATCATGCTGATGGTGCTCTAGTTGGTTGTTGTATTTCTGGAGTTTAGATGTATATAAGTGTTTGAGATCATTGAAGTAAGATCACTGTTTTCACACAGCTCGGAAGTTTCCCATGAAGGTATTTATCAAGTTGACTCTTTGACATGATAGATCATCCTTTGTAACCTGAGCCTGTCATCAAACATGTTTCGAGGGATTACATTCTTTATAGGGCACTGCCATCTTTCATTCTTAATCAGCTGTAATGGAGGGCAACATTGAAATTTTAGTAATGTTATATGCCTTATTGATAGGATTATGGCATGTGAAGTACCAGGGGTTCCTCTCAAAGGATTTAGAGGGGATTCATAATCAATAGTTTCATGTTTAATATCTATGAATCATATCTCTTGGGGACTCTGATGTCTTGTTAGGCAAGTTTGTTTTTTGGGTCGATGAGCTGAACCTATCATTTACTCATGTCTAGGCATCTTATTTTTGAAGTCTTCATGTTCTCCAGTCATCCATCAGTCTTACTATAATTTATCAAACCCTTATTCCATAAATATATAACCTGTTTAATCTGCTCCTAATGTTTTATAGGTATTGTGTTGAGCGCATATCGTCTGCACCCAATTTCTCACGCACCCATGCACCCATTCATTTTGATTGGTGCATCCAATCATTTCAAGGGAGAGAATTTTTTTTTCTCAGTGGGATGCACCAATCACAGTCGGTTGGTGCATGGGTGCACGATAAATTTGAGTGCAAATGATTTCTGTCCGTATCATGTTACGTGATGCCTTATTTTGCAAACATCAGCAATGAATGATGTTTTCATAGTGTTGCATGTTCTATTCAAGAGGCAATGTTCTATAACTTGGACTGGTCAATGAAACAAAAAGGTGTATGGTCTGGTTCGGTTTGGTTTAACTGATGGGTCAAATAGGGTGGATTGATATACTTCCGCCATTTCTTGTTCCTGTAGCAAGCTTCAGTTGTGGAAGTGAGAATTCCCAAATCCCATCTATGTCTCATTTCAAATGTAATCTCTCTATCTCTCTCTTTCTACTCCATGATCCTTCATCCCTTCATAGCTTTCTGTTTTAGGATGTTGATTTGTTAACTTCTAAACTTAGCTGTATCATTCTCTTTATAGGGTGTAAAACACTGAGTTTCCAATATCTTCTCATATCTTCTTTGCAAATGTAGTGTTTCCTCACAGATTGTTTCCAGATTTATTTTCTTCTCATATCTTCTCAAATTTATGAGATATTGAATTGCATTGATAAAAACTATTGATGTGCAAATACGGAGAAATCAAAAGAATCAACAAGAATGAAATAATTGCATACAAATTTATATGGTTTGGCTTTGTGCCTACATCCACGGAATAGAAGAATATTTTCCACTATTTTGAAAATGGACTAAGATTATATAACTTTTTCTTTTTTTCATGACTTCCAATTTTCTTCTAGTTCCAACTCTTATTTGTTAATTATTCCCTAAAAGATTGCACTTTCTTCGTGCTCCTTTTCTTTATTCATATGTTACTTATTAGTTTATGTTCAGAATTCCTTCTATGGTCGTTATCAGTGTTTTCACTTCTGGAGAAATTTCTCTTGTTCTAAGGGATTTCAAAACATTAAAAACTCCCCTTATTTCAATTGGCACATGTGATATTTCACCTAGTACCAATAAAACACTAAGCAATATCAACAGCACTTTCTTTATATTTTTGAAATCGTAGGATTTTGTGTAGCTTTGATGGCATGCACAACAGAACATGTAAACACAAAAAAAAGGAAAGGAAAATGATATAGAGAAGATGAGAAAGAGTGTTATATGAGATTTTAGAAGCTTTCAAATAAAGCCTACAAGCTATGATGGTAATTAAATTTTCTGTTTAAGATAGTTTCTATTACATCAATAGAAAAGTTTCTATTTTCAACCTTAGGAAAGTTATTATTTTAAATATTTTCCTATTTCTATACTAAGAAAGTTACTATTTCCTGTTTCAGTATTAGGAAAGTTTTTGTAATTTCCTATTTCAACATTAGAAAGTTTCTAATACTCATTTACAGAAAAATTTGTAACCTTTATAAAAGGGGAGTAGCTACATAATTGAAGTTAGAGAATTATTCAGCAATAAGTGTTTAAGAGGAGAGATTCCTTAGAGAGTTTTGCTCAAGGTAAGAGGCCAAGAGCAAAAGGGGGAGGTGTAATCAATTCCTTCCTTCTAAGTCTAGCCTTTTGCTACCAATCTTGCCTTGAAGCGAACGTCATTCTTTTCAGGAAATCTTTCTTTCTTTGCATATACCCACTTGAACCCAATTGCCTTTTTCTCCTTCGATGGTTGAGCTAGCTCCCAATTCTCATTTTTGTGAAGGGACTTTATTTCCTTATCCATGGTTTTCTTCCACTGCTCACTTTTTGAACTTCTGACTGTTTCTCTAAAGGTGGAAGGAATATCATCGTTTGCAATTGGAAGTGCATAGGCCACCATATCATCAAATCGAGTAGGTCTACGAATCTCTCGTCTTGGCCTACTAACTGCAATTAATTCTTGTTGTTGTGGAAGTTCTTGGGTCAAAACTTCCTCTTCACATGTTCCTCCTCTGGCATTGGGGTGTCTTTCTTTGTTTTAACATAAGCTGGATCAAACTCTGTTGCTTCAAGCTCCACCTGCTGCGATTCTGCGAAGCACTCTATATTTGCTGCACGTCTTTTGATGCAACATTTTTTATCATGGCAGATTCATCGAAGGTTACATCCCTGCTGAAAATTATTTTCTTCAAATATGGACACCAGAGACGGTATCCCTTTGATCCCGAACTATTCCCCATAAATAGTGCCTTCTTAGCTCTTGGATCCAATTTTGATTCTTTTACATGATAATAGATAGTGGAACCAAATATATGTAAAGAATCATAATCATTAGCAGGTTTTCCAATCCATACCTCCATGGGCATTTTGCCCTCAATTGCAGCTGATGGTAAACGGTTAATAAGATGGCTTGCATATACAACTACCTTAGTCCAAAATTGTTTGCCAAATCCAGCATTGGACAACATACATCGAACCTTCTCCAGCAAAGTTCGATTCATGCGCTCTGCCACCCTATTCTGCTGTGGTGTATCTCTGATTGTGAAGTGTTGCACAATTCCTTCATCTTCGCAGATTTTGAAAAACAGGTCACTACGGTATTCATCGCCATTGTCTGTTCGAAGCTATTTGATCTTTCTGCTAATCTGTGTCTCAATCATCTTTTTTCACTTAAGAAAAATTCTTAACACTTCATCCTTATGTTTCATAACATACACCCGAACTCTTCTGGAAAAGTCATCAAAAAATGTAACAAAGTAGTGCATACCTCCCAAAGAAGCTGTTTTGGTAGGTCCCCACACATCAGAGTGAATATAGTCCAAAATACACTGGGTATTATGGATTGTGGTGCCAAACTTCACTCTTGTTTGCTTTCCCAGAACACAATGTTCACAAAAATTCAACTTGCAGGTCTTTGCACCTTTCAACAAACCTTGCTTTATAATATTTTGCAAAGCTTTCTCACCTGCGTGTCCTAATTGCATATGCTACAACTTGGTTGCTTGTGCATTTTCATCCTCCTTCGAAACTGTAGCTACTGCTCCAACAACTGTACTACCCTGATAATAGTACAAGTTGTTTCTCCTAATACCTTTCATGATCACGAGTGCGCTAGAGATAACTTTAGAATTCCATCTTGAATAGTCATACTAAAGCCTTGAGATTCTAAGGTTCTCAAAGAGATGAGATTTTTCTTCAAATTTGGAATGTACCGTACTTCTGTCAAGATACTGGTTGATCCATCATGATTCTTCAGTCGGATTGAGCCTATTCCAGTTATTTTACATGGGGTGCCGTCTCTTAGGAAAACAACTCCACAGTTTAGCTCCTCAAAGTTGAAAAACTATTCCCTATTTGCACACATGTGGTATGTGCATCCTGAATCCATAAGCCACTCGTCTATATGCGATGTCGACGGGAGTCCAACTAGTGCATATTCAAACTCGTCCTTTGCACTTTCAGCTACACATGCATCTGGCGCATTTTTGCATTTGTCCCTTTTCTGCAGCTTCGGACAATCTTTTTTCCAATGCCTTTTTTTTTTATGACAAAAGGTACATTCATCTTTACCAGGTCTGCCTCTCGAATGAGATTTTCTTCTTTTTCTTGAGTTACGGCTTTGACAACGACCCCTTATCGTGTAAGCCTCTGTTGCTATATGTCTGTTTTCACTTTGATCTTTCTTTCTAATTTCATTGTTATACAAAGCGGTACAAATTTCATCAAAAGATATCTTTTCCTTCACATTTAATAAAGTCATGATCAGATGATCATATTCCTCGGGAAGGGAGGCTAATAGCATCATAGCTAAATCCTCATCCACAAAATTTTCATCTAAATTTATCAAATCTGTGACTAACTGATTGAAAGCAGTAATGTGGTCATTGATAGTGGTACCTGGTGCATACCGGAGGCGGAATAACTTCTTCATATAAAGTCGATTCTGACTATTCTTCTTTAAGAATTTATTCTCTAGCTCCTTCTACAACTTGTACGCAGACGTCCTCTCATGAATGGATACTTCTATTCTTCCGTGAGACACAAACGAATGGTACCACATGCCAAGCGGTTTATCTTCACCCATTCCTTATCATTTACAAATTCTGGCTTCTCCTCTTCAAGGGCAATATCTAACTCTTGTTGGAAGAAAACATCCAGCACCTCACATTGCCACATGCCAAAATTTCCGGTGCCGTTGAATTTCTCCACATCAAATTTTGCATTAATCATCACTGGTCTTGATGAAGAAGCTACTGATTCTTCTTTGCCTGATGAAGAAGCTACTAATTCTGTTATTTCTCAAGTACAACAACTTTATTCCAATAGCAAACAAAGTGAAATTACAGCAAAAGCCTTGGACAAACCTTCGGCTCCGATACCAATTGTTATAGTATTTCTAAAACACCTTTGGGTGTATGGTACTTATGTGCACATATGAAGGCACTGTTGAAATTGATATCATTTGACAGAGGACACAAGGAGGAGAAGAATTTGTATGGATTTTTGCCAAGGTGGAGATTTGTTAAGTCGGTGGCAAAAAGCCACTAACTTGGGTCCCATATCGATTAATTATGGGACCTAAGGGGGTTAAATATATTATATAAAGGGGTCCTCCCCCCCATTGTAGTTAAGTTGAAAATTAGTTATAATTTTCTTTCTTCATTTTGGGATAAGGCTTTTGTTGAAAGCCTTCCATTTGTAGGTTTCCGAAAGGAGATCTAAGTTGTAATATTTTTCTTCATCTAGTGGAAAGTGGTCTGCGGTGCTCGAGGACGTAGGTATTTATTGAACCTCGTTAAATTTTGGTGTTCTTTTATTTAGTTTTCTACATTTACATTCTGCCTTAGCATTTCTGCTTTTGTATTTATTTCTCAGTTCTTTATTCCAATAGCATTAGTTATTATTTGTAAACCTAGTATAGTTTTGTGGGAGCTATGCTATGTTGCTACGTGCATGTCTAGAAAAGTTCTGTCAAAAGGGACTATAATCGCTTAAGGAGGTTGGGTTTTAAGTGGGATCGTTTGTGATCCCTACAATTTCCTGGGAGCTTTCCTGGTGCATTTTGCATACACAACTCCTTTACTATACGGGGTAGTTGGTTAGAGGTTGTGTATGCAAATTGCATTAGGAAAGCTCCCAGGAAATTGGAGGGGTCACAAACGGTCTCGCTTAAAACCCAGCCTCCTTAGGCGATTATAGTCCCTTTTGACAAAACTTTCCTAGACATGCACGTAGCAACACAGCATATCTCCCACAAAACTATACTAGGTTTATAAATAATAACTAATGTTATTGGAATAAAGAACTGAAAAATAAATACAAAAGCAGAAATGCTAAGGCAAAATGTAAATGCAGAAAGCTAAATAAAAGAACACAAAAATTTAATGAGGTTCGATAAGTACCTACGTCCTTGAGCACCGCAGATCAATTTCCACTAGATGAAGAGAAATATTACAACTTGGATCTCTTTTCAAAAACCCACAAATGGAAGGATTTCAGTAAGAAAGCCCTCTCCCCAAATGAAGAAAGAAAATTATAACTAATTTTCAACTTAACTACAATGGGGGGAGGACTCCTTTATATAATATCTCTAATCCCCTTGGGTCCCACACTTAATCGGTACGGGACCCTAGTTGGTGACTTTTTGCCACCGACTTAACAAATCTCCACCTTGGCAAAAATCCATACAAATTCTTCTCCTCCTTGTGTCCTCTGTCAAGTGATATCAATTTCAACAGTGTCTTCATATGTGCACATAAGCACCATATACCCAAAGGTGTTTTAGAAATACTATAACAATTGGTATCGGAGCCGAAGGTCTGTCCTAGGCTTTTGTTGTATTTCCGCTTTGTTTGCTATTGGAATATCATTGTTGTACTTGAAAAATGGTAGAATTAGTAGCTTCTTCATCGGGCAAAGAAGAATCAATAGCTTCTCATCAAGACCAGTGATGTTTAATGCAAAATTTGATGTGGAGAAATTCAATGGCACCGGAAATTTTGGCATGTGGCAATGCGAGGTGTTGGATGTTCTCTTCCAACAAGAGTTAGATATTGCCCTTGAAGAGGATAAACCAGAATCTGTAGATGATAGGGAATGGGTGAAGATAAACCGCTTGGCATGTGGTATCATTCGTTTGTATCTCACTGAAGAACAGAGGTATCCATTCATGAGAGGGACGTCTGCGTACAAGTTCTGGAAGGAGCTGGAGAATAAATTCTTAAAGAAGAATAGTCAGAATCGACTTTATAGTTATTCCGCCTCCAGTACGTACTAGGTACCACTATCAATGACCACATTACTGCTTTTAATCAGTTAGTCACAGATTTGATAAATTTAGATGAAAAATTTGTGGATGAGGATTTAGGTATGATGCTGTTAGCCTCCCTTCCAGAGGAATATGATCATCTGATCATGACTTTGTTGAATGGGAAGGAAAAGATATCTTTTGATAAAATTTGTACCGCTTTGTATAGCAATGAAATTAGAAAGAAATATCAAAGTGAAAATAGACATATAGCAACAGAGGCTTACACAGTAAGGGGTCGTGGTCAAAGCCGTAACCCAAGAAAAAGAAGAAAATCTCATTTGAGAGGCAGACCTGGTAAAGATGAATGTGCCTTTTGTCATGAAAAAGGGCATTGGAAGAAAGATTGTTCGAAGCTGCAGAAAAGGACAAAGGCAAAAATGCGTCAGATGCATGTGTAGCTGAAAGTGCAGAGGACGAGTTTGAATATGCACTAGTTGGACTCCCTTCAACATCACATACAGACGAGTGGCTTATGGATTCAGGATGCACATACCACATGTGTGCAAACAGGGAACGGTTTTTCAACTTTGAGGAGCTAAATTGTGGAGTTGTTTTTCTGGGAGATGACAACCCATGTAAATAACTGGAATAGGCTCAATCCGATTGAAGAATCATGATGGAACAACTAGTATTTTGACAGAAGTACTAAATATCGTCTCTTTGGAGTTGTTTTCCAAATTTGAAGAAAAATCTCATCTCTTTGGGAACCTTAGAATCTAAAAGCTTCAGTATGACTATTCGAGATGGAATTCTAAAAGTTATCTCTGGTGCACTCGTGATCATGAAAGGTATTATGAGAAACGACTTGTACTATTATCATTGAAGAGGAGGAAATAGTGCTTCAAAAGATCGGGATTGCTGAGAATCCTGCAGATATGATGACCAAAGTAGTGACAGGGATCAAGTTCAATCAATGTTTGGACCTGATCAATATTCAGCAAATTTGAACACCTTTGGGTGTATGGTGCTTATGTGCACATATGAAGGCACTGTTGAAATTGATATCACTTGACAGAGGACACAAGGAGGAAAAGAATTTGTATGGATTTTTGCCAAGGTGGAGATTTGTTAAGTCGGTGGCAAAAAGCCACCAACTTGGGTCCCATACCGATTAAGTATGGGACCCAAGGGGGTTAGAGATATTATATAAAGGGGTCCTCCCCCCCATTGTAGTTAAGTTGAAAATTAGTTATAATTTTCTTTCTTCATTTTGGGAGAAGGCTTTCTCACTGAAAGCCTTCCATTTGTGGGTTTCTGAAAGGAGATTCAAGTAATATTTTTCTTCATCTAGTGAAAAGTGGTTTGCGGTGCTCGAGGACATAGGTACTTACCGGACCTCGTTAAATTTTGGTGTTCTTTTATTTAGCTTTGTGCATTTACATTATGCGTTAGCATTTTTGCTTTTGTATTTATTTCTTAGTTCTTTATTCCAATAGCATTAGTTATTATTTGTAGACCTAGTATAATTTTGTGAGAGATATGCTTTGTTGTTACGTGCATGTCTAGGAAAGTTCTATCAAAAGGGATTATAATTGCCTAAGGAGGCTGGGTTTTAAGCGGGACCGTTTGTGACCCCTCTAGTTTCCTGGGAGCTTTCCTAGTGCATTTTGCATACACAACTCCTTACTTTACTATACGGGATAGTTGGTTAGGGGTTTTTACCCAACAGGAGGGGGTGGATTCTTACCCCTTGTTCTTTCTCTTGAGGTTTCTGTTCTACAATTTTTAGGTTTTTTTTTTAATGTTAGTTTCAGAATTTAATCAAATAATTCTGAAACTAAATCAGTTGGTATCAGAGCAAAAGGTTGGAACAGCTCTACCATCTCCAATCCATCATGAATACAAGGAGCAGGGTTTCTTATAGTTCTGAAGGAGACAATACTAGCGAATTGCAAACTAATCCAATAGTTGTAAAGATGAGAATGTTGCAGATATTGGAGCTAAACTTAATATTAGGATAGATGATCAAATTGTTGCTACTTACAAAAGGTGGTTGTTAGAAGTCTCTGTTGAAGTGAAAGGGCATCCAGTGTCAGATTGTTCCTTGATCACTACAACGGAGTTGCAGTGTCTAGCTCTTGACCTTTATAAGTAGTACTTTTTTTATACTTTTTGGAGCCGAGTCTCATTATTGGGAGAGGAAATCGATACAGAAGGTTTTAGAAGCTTCCAAATAAAGCCTACGAGTTGTCTTGATAATTTAAGTTTCTTTTTTAGATAGTTTCTAGTTTCAGTATTAAAAAAGTTTATATTTTTTACCTTAGAAAAGTTACTACTTTAAATAGTTTCCTATTTTAATGCTATGAAAGTTCTATTTCACGTTTCAGCATTAGAAAAGTTTCTATCGTTTCCTATTTCAACATTAAAAGTTTCCAATACTCTTTTAAGGAAAGCTTTGTAACCTCTATAAAAGGGAAGCATCTACATAATTGAAAGTAGAGAATTATTTAGTAATAAGTGTTTAAGAGGAGAGATTCTTTAAAATTTTGCTCAAGGTGGAAGGCCAAGAGCAAAGAAGGGTGCGATTCATATTCCCTTGATTCTTTCTTTTGAGTAATTGATGTTGCTTCAGAATTCTTTGATTTAATTATCAAGTTAGTATTAAAAAAGAAAAAAAAAAAAAGAAAAAGAACAGTCTAGGAATTTTAGAGCAAAAAACTCAAAAGAAAGATCAAAGGGAAGGAATTGTACCCTTTTGCTCTTTGCCTTTCACCTTGAGCAAGACTCTTTGTAATCTCTCTTTTTAAATATTTATGTTGTTGAATAAGTCTTTGGTTTGACTATGTAGGTGTTCCATTTTAGAAATGGGTATTAACAATTTTCTAAACTTGAAATAGAGAAACTACAGTAACTTTCCTAATCCTGAAACAGGAAATAGAAACTTTCCTTGTATTAAAATAGGAAACTGTTTAAAGTAGTACTTTCTTAAGGTTAAAAATAGGAACTTTTTTTAATCCTGAAATTAGAAACTATTTTAAAAAGTAACTTAAATGATCAAAACAGCTCGTAAGCTTTATTTAGAAGCTTCTTAAATCTTTTGCATCAATTTTCTCTCTATTTCAAGATACTTGGCTTCGATGAGTATAAGCAAATGTAATGCTCATAAAGGTTGGGACCTAGATGCTCCAGCCTCGGTGTAGTAATCAAGAGCAATCTGACACTTGACGCCCATCCTTTCTATTAGAAACTTATGATAACCACCTTTGTGAGTAGAAACAATTTGATCATCTGTCCCTGCATTGAGTTTAGGTTAAAGTTTCTGCAACATCTCCATCATTGCAACTATTGGATCAGTTTATGGTTCATTGGTATTGCCTCCTTCAGCACTATAAGATACCCCACTCCTTGTAGTCATGTTGGATTAGAGATGATAGAGCTATTCCAACTGTTTGATTTGATGCCAACTGCTGTAGCTTCATAATTCTTTGAATAAATTCTCAAGCTAGAATAAAAAAATAAAAAAAAAGGAACTCAATAATTGTGGAACAGAAAATTCAAGAGAAAGATCCAAGGGAAAAATCACACCCTCATGTTCTTGGCATCTCACCTTGAGCAAAACTCTTATGAATATCTTCTCTTAACACTTAATTTAAGTATAATTCTCTAGTTCATTTATATAGCAATTTCCTTCTTATAGAGGTTACAAAGGTTTCCTTAAAGGGGCATTAGAAAATTTATAAAATTGCAATATGAAAATTACAACGACTTTCCTAAGGTTGAAACACGAAATATAAACTTTCCTAATTCTGAAATAGAAAACTATCTAAAACAGAACTTCAATTATTAGGACAGCTTGTAGGCTTTATTTGGAAGCTTCTAAAATCTATTGCAACAATGAGAGAGAGAGAGAGAGAAAGACCTACTTGGCTCCATTGTCGACCTTTGCTTGTTGAAGACGAGGGAGATAAACGCAAAGCATGGCTTGTTCTTATCCTTGTATTATTCAAACAAAAGCGAATTTGAAGAAGTTAAAGTTAATTTACACAAATTTATATTGAAGTTATATAAAACTATAAATATATCCTATTAGAATTTTTAAAAAAATAACTATTTTCTCTCCTACATCCCGTTAGAAAATTACAATTAATCCTTTACCCCTATATAATTCATTTTATATAAGGGAAAATTAGGAAATTTTGCATAATTTTATATTTATGAAGCTAAGAGTTTAACTAAATAATATTTTTATCTCTATATCGGTTGAATCATTATTTTCATTTTACATATCTCTTTATCCAAATTAAATATTTAAAATTTTTTCCACATTTACTTAAATAATTGTGATTAGTTTTTTCAAGATAAAACAAATTTAATTAGTGAAAATTTAACAAATTTGATTAAATTCTTTAGCTATAATCTAATAGAAGGGTTATAAATTTATAAGAAACAAAATCTAAAGTTATTTCAAAATGTTTAATTTTTTAATTCTGGCATGGAAAATTCAGCAAAATGGTGTCATGCTGGTAAAATTTTGATGAAACGGCATAATAGGCTTCCAACAGAACATAGTCGGAATCGGCATGGTGTATCTCGGTCTTTACTCGTATGATTTGGATTTGTACATTTGAAACTTTAGGATAGTAATTCACATTACTCTAGTATATGTTTGGAATAGTGCTCTCTCTCTCTCTCTCTCTCTCTCTCTCTCTCTCTCTCTCTCTCTCTCTCTTGTTACTGCATCAAATTCCCAATTGCAAAACTGCGGTATGGCTTTATAAAACATTTGTATGGATCAGCTGGATTATACAAAATGGGATATGATCAAAATGTTTCTGTAAAACTGGAAAAGGCCAACCTCTCATTAATATCAGGTGCAGCTTGAGTCGCTTCTAAAGGTGAAATCCAAATAACCATGCCAACTATTTCTAACTAATCTCAGCCATAAAATGGGCCAGCAAAACATTTGGCCCTCACACATCTGACCATAGTAGTGATTTCGCTAATTATAAACTCAAGTGGAAATCGTCTTGTTTGTTGAGCTTGTAGTTGAACCTAATTAAGTATTTTCTTTGCTTGTGTCTTTCTTACTTAAGTTTTGATTTGACGTCTTGTTATTGTTTTATGTTTTCTAATTTACCAATAGGATATTTGATTATCAAGGAACTATTTAAGATGTCAAGGAATTTGATGTTAATTTCCATGCGATTTACTGTTGCAAGGACCTGAAACAACCTAAACATTGGAAAGTTGGAATTGTGAATAACACAGAGAAGGATATATTGGATTCCCATGGTTGTCAAAGTTCCTTCAATTTTTTTCTTTTTCTAATGTGCTTTATGAAATAGGCATTTTGAATGGAGATTCGAGAAAATTCCAAGGTGGTATTCATAAAAGTGAGGGGTTTTGTAAGTAAATTGTATTGAAGGCTTCAGAAGTGCATGTAAAAAGAAAGATCATGGAACAATATGCATGTGTGTCCTTAGAAAGAGTAATTATTCCTACCACTTGACTCCTTGCAGAAATTATTTCATTGCTATTGCGAGAACCAACAAGATGCAAATGTGTTTAATACTACTTTGAGGGGTTCAAAAGGTTCTCAATCTGCAATAGTGAAGAACAAGTGAGCTTGATATAGTTGCAGGTTTCATTTACATATGAAAAGTGAATTGGTGACAACAGTGGCTAAATTTGTTAATAAAACTCAGTTCCTTCTGGAGTCAGAAAATCAAATCATTGAAAATGCAAGATTGATTAATACTCTTCATATTTTAAGTGCTATCCTCTGTGTTCTCTATTTCCATTTGATGTTGATCTCTATACGGCCTGTTTCAACAAAAGGAAGAAATAAGTCATCTCAATTCATACTTGGGCAAGTCCTTAACTGAAATATAGTGGTTAATGGGAAATGCAAATAAGACTATGTTATTGACTTTGGACCTGATTTTGAGGATCAACTGGATACTTCCTATTTTATAACATTTATAATCTAGAGTTTGTGAATATATCACAAATGAGAATGGTGTGGCAATGCATGAAATTATGGATCAGTCTTCCATAAATTTATCCAATCTGATTGTTGGCCTAAGTTTCCCTTCTAATACCTTTAATATTTACCTGAAAATTAATATATCTGTAATCCGCCAACAGCTGTGCTCCTAAGACCAACTTTTCTAGTTCTTTCTGGAAACATTGAACTGATGAAACAAATTAACCATGCATCTTGTGGCATAAAAATGGGTCTTTTAAACTTTAAAAATAAAATTGTGGCTGGTAACTTTGCTTTTCTTCTAATCATAGAGTTCCAGACTGATTCTTTGTCTTCATTGAAGTATTATTATGCTGAAGAATCTTAACCATGAATTTAATATTGATCACTTACAGATATGAATTTTGCTCCTGAGTTTGCGCTGAATTTGAAAGACCTTCCTGTTTCTCCGTGTTTTGCTCTCATGTTGGCATTTTCAGAACCTTTGTCTTCTGTGAGTTATTCGTCATGGATTATTGAGCTAAGTTGCACAAGACTTTTTATTGACATTTTGACTCACTTTTCCAGACTGTTCCATCAGATTGATTTATTGATTTCCTTTTTCTTATTTTCACAAATTTGCATCAGTCCTTGGGTTTCTTTTTCTTTTTAATTTTTTTTTTCAGTACTTCTGCCTATGGGGCTAACACTCTATTCCATTCTTTATTTTTAACATTTTACTTTCTCTTTTTTCTTATGTTAAAGATACCTATAAAAGGCTTTGCTTTCAAGAATTCTGAAATTTTAAGCTGGGCATTTTGTGATAGCAGCAAGCCAGGGCGTTCTGCCGTAAGGTATGTGGAAACTCTAGGAGCATTAGATGTAACCCTTATCTGCTTCTGTGCATATAGTATTCTTCTCTTTTGATTCAGCGGAGGATAATGACTGCATTCAAGTTCTTATCTCTGTTTGTTATTATTATAACTAAAACTTTTAATTTCTTACAGCTTAATTGGTGTGCAGTGAATGTTGGTTATTGCATTCAACAGCAGAGTATGCAAAGGGTGTAATTTCCCGTACTGGACTTCAGAAGCCTTCGAATGCAACATTGAAAATGGTGGCTGAAGAACTACTACGAGAATTTCAAAGCATAGGACTTCATATTCCTCAACCATTTTTTATGAAAGCCCATAGATGGTCAGTTAAAAAAATTAGTTCTTTTTAACTTCCAATTTTATTAAATGAGTCATGTAACACATGTTGCTGTATCAAAAAAACTTATGAAACGAACTATGCACATAGTACCTGATACTGCAAAATGCATAAACTGTAATAACTATCACGCATGGATCTAATGAATCATTTGTTTAGAAAACTAGTGGAAGAGAATATTTCCTCAATGACATATGCTGCATTTTTTTTCCTAATATGTTTTCTATAAGAATTCAATAGCAATTAGATAATACATATCTGTAACTGAAAAATTGTATGAATAATATACTGGCTAAAACTAACAATCTGATGGAGAGCATGTGCAGAAATTAGAAGGCATGTGCTTGCTGTTCCATCCAGTCTTCTATCTTTTCGAGAGTTAATATCTCTTCTAGCCATTAAAAAAAAAAATTTGTACATTGGAGACATTTTTCTGGATTAATAATTTTTGTTTCAGACTTTGTGAGGTTCAATATAGTTATTATCTTTCACCTCAGATGGTGGTTCTTATTTATCTTTTCATGAATAAATATGTTTCATCTTGAATAGACTTTGCTGAGATGTTTGGGTTTGACGTCCTCCTTGGCTTGATGCAACACATATTTTACTTGTCTAGTACATGTTGCTGTTGGATGGGATATTGTTGTGGTGGTATTTACCCTTGGATCTGAAAATATAATTGCAAAGAAATAAAGGAAGAAAACTACAACAAAAGAACGCGCACCAATTTACGCGGTTCACCCAAATTGGGCTACGTCCATGGGAATCACTGTTACTTCACTATTAAAAAATAGAAGAGAGATAAAAGAGTTACAAAAAAATTAGACAAATTCTTCTTTACAAAGTCTCATTATTTTTCTATCTCCTTTTCTTTTTTCTCTTCTATCTCCTTTCTTTCTTCTTTACAACTCATACTTCAGCCAACATTCCTTGTTCTCTTTTATAGCTGAGGAGAGAGGGTTGGGGTACCTACATGTTAGTCAACCATCTTTCATACTTCAATAAGTATGGCTTTCAGCCGCTTATTTAGATTCTTAGTCAACAAACAATTGCACGGATACTTAAAATTGTTTCAATTATCTAAACAATGGATACGCATAGATACGCTATAAAATGATGGATATGCATGAAAAATGGTGGATACATAAAATAAAACCTATTTAGATAGAAAGATAAGCTAAAAATATGAAAAATAAACATGTTTCTCATATCATAGGCCTTCAAAAAGAATATATATTGATATGGAAACAAATCGGCAAATGCACGGATGAATGAAGACTTTAGGAAAATTTAATTAAAGATAAACAAAAGCACTAATATGCTCAATAAACAAATAAATTGAGTAAGAAAATTAATAAATATTAGTGTAATAGTTAAGATATATTATTATAGATAAATAATAATAAATATATTATTAATAATATATGTGTGTAAATAATAATAATTTTTTACTATTCAAATATATTCCTTACAATTATATATGTAGATCAAATACAATTATCTAATATTGTATTATATATATGTATGTTTATATCCATATATAAAATATTTATTTATATGTATATATAAATAAAATATTGATGGGATTCCAAGAGGCAACACACCTCCAATTAGATTCACATACACCAGGAGAAGAAGAGCAGCCACGTCAAGAGAAGGAGAGCAGCCACACCAAGCAACTCTTTAGAGATGGACTCACGTGAAAGCTCAAGTGATTCTGAGTTGGTTAGGAATTAGTTAGCTTTAGTAGTAGAGAATGATACCTGTGACGTGGACAGGGGAGTCTATTACGAGCAATCAAAAAGAGGAGAGGGGGAGAGAAGAGGGACATGGAAATTGTATGAGCTTAATTGGAGAGGGGAGGTCTCTCGAATACCTCCATTAATGTAATCATTCATTTACAGATCAATACAAATTACAATCATCTTCTTCTTCTCTATTCTACTATTCTTCATCTATCAATCTCATTCTTACCGATTGCTGCTGTGAATCTAAGAGGAGTGGGAGTCGCTTGAGGTACTGATAGAAGAATTCTAACAATTTGGTATCAGAGCCTAGATCACCTGTGGGTAATGCCAGTGACGCGAATGGAAGCAAGATTAGACAAAGTTGAGGAGACGCTACCGGCGTTGGAAGAGAGGCTTACCGATTTATCGGTGACGGTGGAAACACTCGCCCAGAAAAACGATGAAGGATTTCGGGCCGTCTTGTGATTACGAAACTCCGGCGAACGTCTACACGCAGAATCGAGTGGTGTGCGCTCATCCATGGCTACCTCTGAACAAGGAGACGAAGCACCGAGTAAGGAAGGAGAACCGGGTCGCGTCAATCCGGTGACATGGGAGAGCCCGCACCGGAAACTGGAGCTACCTGTCTTCTCTGGAAATGACCCTGATTCGTGGCTCTTTAGGGCGGAGAGGTATTTCGCGCTCAACAGCTTGTCGGAGGGGGAGAAGGTTGCAGCGGCCAGCATTTGCTTCGAAGGGGTCGCGTTGTCGTGGTATCAATGGGAGGAATCCAGGCAACCGATGACGACTTGGAATCACTTGAAGAATCAGCTCTTGAAACGCTTTCGAGACACTCAACTCGGATCGTTGCATCAGCGCTTCTTCGCCATCAAGCAAAAGGGAGCAGTGGCGGAGTATCGAGAGCAGTTGGAAGTCCCGTCGTTCTCCTTGAAGCACATGGACGAAGAGACTTTGGCTGCTATTTTCATCAATGGGTTGGAGGAGACAATCCAGGCGGAGCTAATGATGTCGAACCCGAAGGGATTGCAAGTGAGCATGGACTTCACGCAAAGAATTGAAGATCGAAACATATTCATACGCCAAATTGAGGAAAAGGAAAAACAGCGGCAGGCGCGATCGTCGTCGACAAGTTTGGCTCGACAGGAGACACGCGCGGTCAGTTGAGTGCCCCCTAGAGTGCCCCCCACCCAATCGAAGACCATTTCTCAGGGGGAACGACCTCCGTTCAAACGTCTGACTGGAGTTGAGATCTAGGCGAAGCGCGACAGGGGACTGTGTTCAAGTGCAATGAGAAGTATCACATTGGCCATCGCTGCAGGAATAAAGAATTGCATGTTCTGGCGGTGAATGAAGAGGAAGCAGAAAATAAAGAAAGGAGAGAGCTCGAGGAGGAAGAAGAATTGAAGTAGGAAGGTCAGGAAGCGTTTACCCAAGTTGGGAACGTTGAGCTTTCTATTAACTCTGTCGTGGTATTGACTGAGCCAAGAACCATGAAGCTCAAAGGCCTAATTGGGGAGCGAGAGGTAGTGGTCCTGATTGATAGCGGGGCAACCTACAATTTTATATCCATGGAAGTGGTGAAGAAGCTGCAATTATCAATTTCAGAAACTGCCAGCTATGGGGTGATGATGGGTACAAGGGGGTGCAGTAAGAGGATGTGGGATCTGTAAGGCAGTGGTGTTAACTTTGCCGACCCTCACAGTAGTGGAAGACTACCTTCCCCTCGAATTGGGAAGTTCTGATCTCATATTGGGCGTTCAATGGCTGGCGACATTAGGCACTGTCCAATTCAATTGGCAGAAGTTAACCATGAGGTTCAAGTTGGGTAATTCTAATGTATTGCTACAAGGGGATGCTAGCTTGAGCAAGTCACCGGCGTCTTAGCAATCATTGATGAAGACGTTGCAGCAAGGGGATCCAGGATGGGCTGTGGAGTTAGGCTCTTTGGTAACAACCCAGAAAGTGGGAGATGAAGGGGGCAGAGAAGTTGTGCAGATGGAGGTTTCCTGGGGAGGATCAGTGCCGGAGTCTATTCGAGAATTGCTCGATACTTTTTATGCTGTCTTTCAAGAACCAAAGGGGTTGCCTGTGGTGCGGGAACAGGACCATGCTATTATTCTGAAGGAAGGAAGCGGGCCAATCAATGTGAGACCTTATCGGTACCCTCACGCCCAGAAGAATGAAACTGAATGTCTAGTGGCTGAGATGCTGGCGGCAGGGGTGATACAACCGAGTTCTAGTCCTTTTTCTAGCCAGTCCTCTTAGTTAAGAAAAAGGATGGGAGTTGGCGTTTCTGTGTGGATTATAGAGCATTAAATAAAGCTACGGTGCTAGACCGTTTCCCAATTCCAATGATAGATGAGTTATTGGATGAATTGAATGGGGCCAGATATTTTTCGAAGTTGGATTTGAAGTTAGGGTACCATCAGATTCGAGTAAAAGCAGAAGACATTCCGAAGACGGCGTTTCGCACACATGAAGGGTACTACGAGTTCTTGGTCATGCCGTTTGGTTTGACAAACACTCTGGCTACCTTTTAAGCATTGATGAACTCCCTGTTCAAAGGGCTTCTCCGGAGGTCAGTGCTGGTTTTTTTTTATGACATATTGATTTATAGTCCTTCCTTGGCAGGTCATCGACGACAATTGTTGGAGGTGCTCTCCATTCTACGAAGCCAGGAACTGTATGCCAACCCAGGAAAGTGCTTGTTCTGCCAAACATAGTTGGAATACCTCGGGCATTTGATTTCAGCCGAAGGGGTGAGGGCTGATCCCGAGAAAATTAGTGTGATGGTGCAATGGCCGATTCCTAGAAACCCCAAGGAGCTCCGTGGTTTCTTGGGGTTGACGGGCTACTACAGACGATTTGTGAGGAATTATGGACACATAGCTGCCTCACTGACCAGGTTGTGCAAAAATTCTTTCATTTGGACGTCGGAAGCCACGACAGCAGTGCAACACCTCAAGGAGGCAATGGCGTCTGTCCCCGTGTTGGCTTTACCCGACTTCAACGAAGCGTTCCTAATCGAGACCGACGCATCGGGGGTAGGTATTGGGGCAGTGTTGAGCCAACGGAAGAAACCAATTGCATTTCTTAGCCAGGCATTCTCATCCCGCACACGCCAAAAGTCTGTGTACAAGAGGGAATTGATGGCAATAGTATTTGTTGTACAGAAATGGCGTCATTACCTGCTTGGTCACCACTTCATCATTCAAACTGATCAAAAGAGCCTGAAGCATCTTCTGGAGCAGCGATTGGTTACCCTGGATTACCAAAAATGGTTAATCAAGCTTATGGGTTACAGCTTTGAAATATATTACAAACCGGTGGGGAAAACAAAGCAGCTAATGCGTTGTCTCAGGTCATACCAGCAGTGGAGTCAGGCTTGCTAACGATTCCCCAAATTCTAAATGTGGCAGAAATAACAGCTGAAGTGGAACAGGATAGCAATCTAGCAGCAATCAAGGCTTCCCTACTCTCAAATCCGCAAGCCAAGCCAGGATGGGCAGTAACACAAGGGCAATTATGCTACAAGAACCGCTTGGTCATACCTAGAGGATCTTCTTCTATACCTCTACTCCTGGCGGAATTTCATGGGAGCCTATTAGGTGGTCATGCCGGGTTCTTGAAAACATACAAGAGAATATCCAAGGAACTTTTTTGGGAGGGAATGAAGAAGGACATTAGAGAGTATGTAGCTAAGTGTGAGGTGTGTCAAAGGAACAAAAACTTAGCACTAGCACCGGCAGGTTTGTTGCAACCCTTACCAGTGCCCACTGCAATATGGGAGGATGTTACAATGGATTTCATTGAAGGGCTGCCGAAATCAATGGGTTTCGATACTATCTTTGTGGTTGTGGATAGACTCAGCAAATATGGCCATTTTATTCTAATGAAGCATCCTTTTTCAGCCCCCACAGTAGCTGACCATTTCATCCAATAGGTAGTTAAACTCCATGGGTTTCCACGGTCAATTGTAACAGATCGAGACAAGATTTTCTTGAGTAATTTCTGGTCGGAATTGTTCAAGATGCAGGGGGAAGCACTCCGCAGAAGCACAGCGTATCACCCCCAAACGGATGGACAAAGTGAAGTTGTCAATTGCTGTTTGGAGACTTACCTTCGCTGTTTCTCAAGCACCCAACCTCGAAGCTGGGCCAAGTGGTTACCATGGGCAGAATTCTGGTATAATACCTCCTTCCATACGTCCACCAAGTTAACTCCTTTTCAGATTGTGTATGGGAGAGAACCACCACCAATCATTCGGTACGGGCAGTCTACTTCTATAAATTTTTCAGTGGAACAGCAATTGCAACAACGAGACTTGATGTTGGCAGAACTTAAAGATCAATTGACAGTCGCTCAAAATCGAATGAAGACGATGGCTGATCGTCATAGAAGGGAGGTCACTCTCGAAGTTGGGGATCAGGTATATATTAAGCTTAGACCATATAGGCAGAAATCTATGGCTAAGAGTGTAAATGAGAAGCTGTCTCCACATTATTTTGGGTCCTACACCATCATCCAACGCATCGGTCAAGTTGCTTGTAAAGTAGATCTTCCTCCAACAGCGAACATCCATCCGGTTTTTCATGTGTCCCAACTCCGGAAAGCCGTGGGGACTGCTACACTTGCCAACCACTACCTCCCACATTGTCAGCCGAGTTAGAATGGCGAGTGGAACCAGAACAGGTGCTGGGCGTGCGCACTAATCAGCTTTGTCAACCACCATCTACAGAGGTGTTAATACAGTGGAAAGGGTTGCCAGATTTTGAGTCTTCATGGGAACCTTTTGACTCCATTAATCAGCAATTTCCCCACTTTCACCTTGAGGACAAGGTGCTTAAATGGGCCGGGAGTAATGATGGGATTCCAAGAGGCAACACACCTCCAATTAGATTCACATACACCAGGAGAAGAAGAGCAGCCACGTCAGGAGAAGGAGAGCAGCCACACCAAGCAACTCTTTAGAGATGGACTCACGTGAAAGCTCAAGTGATGCTGAGTTGGTTAGGAATTAGTTAGCTTTAGTAGTAGAGAATTATACCCCATGTGACGTGGACAGGGGAGTCTGTTACGAGCAATCAAAAAGAGGAGAGGGGGAGAGAAGAGGGACATGGAAATTGTATGAGCTTAATTGGAGAGGGGAGGTCTCTCGAATACCTCCATTAATGTAATCATTCATTTACAGATCAATACAAATTACAATCATCTTCTTCTTCTCTATTCTACTATTCTTCATCTATCAGTCTCATTCTTACCGATTGCTGCTGTGAATCTAAGAGGAGTGGGAGTCGCTTGAGGTACTGATAGAAGAATTCTAACAAATATTTATTTATATATATGTGTGTGTGTGTGTGTGTCTATGTCTATGTACATAATAATAATTTTTCACCATTCGAATATTTTTTTTTCAATTATATATGTAGATAAAATATAATTATCTAATGTTAATATATATATATATATATATATATATATGTTCATATATATTTAAGATATATATGTGTGTGCATGTGTTTGTGTATATGTAATAATAATTTTTAATAATTTTCTACCATTCAAATATGTTTCTTCAATTATATATGTAGATATAATATAATTATCTAATACTATATTTATACTTAATATATAATATCTATTTTTTTATGTAGATTATCTCTCATTATATATAAAAGAGGTATGTTTTATAAAAGAATCTTCAGTTGAATCAATTCAAGAGACGTGACCTCACCTGATGGAGAAGACAGAGGTGAGGCTGACGAACCAGGTACGCCGCCCCCGCCTTCTCTATTCTCTCCTCTCCTCGCTCTCGCTCTCTTCTTCTCCATCGCTCAGTCTCAGTCTCGCTTTCTTTCTTCTCTCACTCCCTATCTTCTCTCTTTTCTCTCTCACCTCCATCTCCTCTATTTTTCTCTCCATCTGTTTTATTTTTTTTCAGTTTTGACTGTATCGTGCAATACAGTCGATATACTCTGGTGTATTGACTATATCGCACGATACAGTCGATACTCTGACCTTATCAATCGATAAGGCCAGATGCTCGAAACATAAACAGGTTAGGCATGATACACGATATGTATCGCGCGATACATGCAATACGGTGCGATGTTTAGAACCATGGTCATAAGGTCTATCCTTAGATTCATTGAACACAACATCCATGCTCTTAAAAAATCGATAACCATAATTATCAGAGCCATAACTAATAAAGATGCAATTTTCAATACTTAGGATCAAGCTTATTCCTATTCTCGGCTCAATGTGAAATAAGACATTCAACCATATATTATTAAATGCGGCAAGTTTACCTTTTTTCCATTCCATGCTTCCTCTGGGGTTTCACATTGCACAAAAAATTGGTTTATCGTGAAAAAGAACCCAATGGCACCAAACAATACAGGGCCAGGTTGGTTGTAAAAGGTTTCCAATAGAGCACTTGGGTTTCTCTATACCCCTCCATGTGCCGGATTTGTGTGCTGCCTATAGGCGTGCGCCACGTGTTAGAGCCAATCCAAGCTCCCTCCACAGAACGGAAGAGAGGGCATTAATAGATGTTAGTGCATTAACGCCCTCTCATTGTCTTCGTTAATAAAATTTAGTGCCTTAGTTTTGTTTTACAAAACAAAGCAACAAATGAAAAAATTTCAGGCTTATCTTCCTCTTCATTCTTAGCTTTGGACCATTACCTGCGGGTTGTCAAAAGCTTGCAACCACGATATCTACCATTGCGTCATGATATTTTTGCCATTGCTGGGTACATTTCGATGAAAAATAGGTATATAGTCGATGAATAATTGATATATGACAAGAATGTGGTGCAATTGAGAGGACTTGATACATCAGTATTTCGCGAAGAATTTGCTAGTAGATTTTTTTTTTAAAAAGGTATTTTTAAATGACACGGAAAGAATGCACCAATTTCTTATATTTCATAGAAATGGTATGCGATGATGAATATGCTAGTACATTTGATGAAAAACAGGTACTAACATATGAAAAATTGGTATATGGCATGGGAATATAGTGCAATAAAAACATTGCATCAAGCTAGTATGTGACTATGAGTATGTGATAGGTTCTGACCTATCACTCTCACTCAAAACCTCACAGTTAACAGACGAACCAAGGAAAACTGAGAAGAAAATGGAGATTTGCAATTGTAGAAGAAGAAGAAACAGTTGGATTGATGTGCTGGTAATAAGTAATCTGTAACAAACTCAGTTAGTAGAAATAACAGTCATGGAGGACATTCGAGAGGCCTCCTCTCTCCTTCAATTTACTTCATACATCTTTCTTGACTCCCTCTCTCTCTCGTTACAAATTTTATTATCTAATCCTAACAAACTCCAGAGTCTCTAACAACCTTGTCCAGCTCAGCCTCTCATCATTCTCCTCTTGTCAGCTGCTAACAACTTTAGACCTTTAGGTCCCTCCTTGGGTTGCTTGGTCCTCCTCTTGGGCAGCATTGGCTTTGATGGGGTCCCACTTGGCTGCACTCTTTCTTTTTGCATATGTAAGACGTATTGGGGGCTTACCTGCTGTTGAGATCATATCATCACCCCCTGCCAATTTAAGCACCTTGTCCTCAAGGTGGAATTGAGGAAACTGCTGGTCTATGGAATCAAACGGCTCCCATGAAGATTCAAATTCCGGTAGGTTCTTCCATTGTATTAATACTTCCGGAAATGGTTGCTGTGAATTGCTGTTGGGGCGTACCTCAAGTACTCTCTCTGGCTCCACTCGCCACTCCATATCCTCTGATAACATGGGTGGTAATTTTTGGCTTATGGCTGATGTCCCCAAAGCTTTCTTGGGCTGAGAGACATGGAACACTGGATGGATGGCTGCTGTAGGAGGAAGATCCAACTTGTATGCCACTGAACCAATCCGTTGGATGATGGCATAGGGCCCAAAATAGCGTGGGGCGAGCTTCTCATTACTACGTTTGGCCAGCGATTTTTGTCGGTAAGGTCTGAGTTTCAGGTAGACCTTATCCCCCACCTCAAAGGTGACTTCCCTACGATGACGATCAGCAAAATACTTCATCTTGTCCTGAGCAATTGTTAATTGGGTCTTGAGTTCATCTAACATCACATCCCGTTGCTGTAATAGCTGTTCCACCAAAAAATTCACTGACTTGGAGTGTCCATAACGGATGACTGGTGGTGGTTCCCTCCCATAGACAATCTGAAAAGGTGTGAGCTTTGTCGAAGTGTGGAATGAGGTATTATACCAAAACTCTGCCCACGGCAGCCACTTGACCCATGTTCTTGGTTGGGTGCCTGCAAAACATCTAAGATAAGTCTCTAGACATCGATTTACCACTTCACTCTGCCCGTCCGTTTGAGGATGATAGGTAGTACTCCTCCTTAATTCGGTTCCTTGCATCTTAAACATCTCTACCTAGAATTTACGCATGAAGACCTTATCTCAATCTGAGATGATTGACCGCGGGTATCCATGTAGCTTCTCTACCAAACGAGTTGATATAAAATTGTGCGTAGCTCCACTGTCAATCAGCACCACTACCTCTTCGCCGCCAATCCACCCCTTGATTTTCATAGTGTGTGGTTCAGTAAGCCTGACCACAGAATTCAAGGATAACTCGACATTACTCACTTGTGTCAGCTCTTCTGTATCCTCTGATTCTCTCTCTGCCTCTTGCTCCATTTTTCCTCCGTTCTCTACCTCTTCCTCTTCCTCGTTAACGACCGACACCTGCAACTCCCTTTTCCTGCAACGATGGCCTATGTGGTATTTCTCGTCGCACTTGAAGCATAGCCCCTTGTCGCGAATTGCTTGGATCTCAGCCCCTGTCAACCTTTTGAAAGGTGGTCGTTCTCCAGTCGAAGGAGGACACGCAGGCAACGTTGGAGGTCGGCTTGGGCTCCAACTCATTGTGCGATTTTCCTGCCACGGAGGATGAGGTGAACTCCCCTTCCCCTGCTGTTGCCTCTCCTTATCTCTAATCTGACGTAAGAAGACATTTCGATCTTCAATCCGTTGAGACAAATCCATTATCGCCTACAACCTAGTCGGATTCGACATCAACAACTCCGCTTGGATCGATTCTTCCAGTCCATTGGTGAACACCGCCGATAACGTCTCTTCATCGAGCTGCTTCCACGAGAAGGACAGCACTTCGAAGTGCTCTCTGTAGGCGGCTACCGTTCCATGTTGCTTCACCGAGAAGAAGCGTTGGTGGAGGGAGCCGAGTTGGGTGTCCCGGAATCGGCGAAGGAGTTGGGTCTTCAGTAGCGTCCAACTGGTAATCGGCCTCCGTGTGTCTTCCCATTGATACCAAGATAACGCCATGCCTTAGAAGCATACCCCTGTGGCAGCTACCTTCTCCTCCTCCGATAGCCCATTCACAGAGAAGTATCGTTCTGCCCTAAAGATCCAAGAGTCTGGGTCGGATCCCATGAAAATGGGCAATTCCAACTTGCGGGGCGGGTTGTCTCCCCTGTACCCGTGTGTTCCACCCGTCATCCCTTCATGAAGAGTCGACTTTGCTCCTGGTTCAGCAGGTATTGCGAACGAACGAGCTCCACTAGACTCCGCCTGATTTACACCCCCTTGCTGACGCCCCCTCAACACTGCTCGAAACCCTTCGTCGATCTTTTGGGCAAGTGTCTCTACAGTTGCCGCCAAGTCCACCAAGCGTTCTTCCATTGCCGGTAATTTCCCTTCTACACTTTCCATTCTGGATTCCATTCTTGTTCCAGGCATAACCCCAGCGATTCAGGGCTCTGATACCAATTGATAGGTTCTGACCTATCACTCTCACTCACCTTACCATTAACAGAAGAACCAAGGAAAACTGAGAAGAAAATGGAGATTTGCAATTGTAGAAGAAGAGTAAATAGTTGGATTGATGTGCTGGTAATAAGTAATCTGTAACAAACTCAGTTAGTAGAAATAACAGTCATGGAGGACATTCGAGAGGCCTCCTCTCTCCCTCAATTTACTTCATACATCTTTCTTGACTCCCTCTCTCTCTTGTTACACATTTTATTATCTAATCCTAACAAACTCCAGAATCTCTAACAACCTTGTCCAGCTCAGCCTCTCATCATTCTACTCTTGTCAGCTGCTAACAACTTTAGACCTTTAGGTCCCTCCTTGGGTTGCTTGGTCCTCCTCTTGGGCAGCATTGGCTTTGATTGGGGTCCCACTTGGCTGCACTCTTTCTTTTTGCATATGTAAGACGTATTGGGGGCCTACCTGCTGTTGAGATCATATCAGTATGATGGTGCATTTTGATGAAAAATAGGTATATAGCCAATGAATAGTTGGTATATGACAAGAATGTGGTGGAATTGGGATCTCGCAATGTGTTTGCTAGTGATAAAAAAGGATATTAGTTGATGAAAATTTGGCATATGGCACAGAAAGGGCTAGGAATGAAGAGGAAGAAAAGTATGACTGCCAACAAGTAAAGGTCCAGAGCTAAGAACGGAGAGGAAGAAGAGCCTGAAATTTTGATTTTGACCTGCATGTTGGCGCTTTCGTGTTTGGGGTTTTCTAATTTTTGTATTGTTTTATTTTTTTTCTTAAACAAAAGTAAGGCACTAACATCTATTAACAGAGACAATGAGAGGGCATTAATGTCCTCTTTCTTCCGTTAGGTGGGTGGAGCTTGGATTGGCTCTGATACTTGGTGAATGCCTACAGGTGGCACACAAACCCGGCACACGGAGGGGTTATAGAGAATCCCAAGTGAGCCAATCCAAGCTCCAAAGTGAAATCAAAATTTCAGGCTCTTCTTCCTCTTCGTTCTTAGCTCTTTCCGTTCCATCAAATTTTCATTAACTAATATCCTTTTTTTTTATCACACCTACTAGCAAATCCATTGCGAGATACTAATGTGTAAAGTACTCCCAATTGCACCACATACCTATCATATACCAATTATTCATCGGCTATATATCTATTTTTTTTTTATCAAAATGTACCATTATACTCATCTTCACATACTAGCTTGATGCAACGTTTTTGTTGCACTATCTTCCCCTACCATATACCAGTATTTCATATGTTAATACCTATTTTCCATCAAATGTACCAACGTATTCATCATCGCATACAAGTTCTATGTAACATAAAAAATTGGTGCATTCTTTATGTGCCATTTAAAAGTATCTTTTTTTAAAAACCTACTTGCAAATTCATTGCAAAATACTGGTGTCTCAAGTCCTCCTAATTGCACTACATTTTTGTCATATATCAATTTATGCATTGGCTATATACTTATTATTCATCAAAATGTACCCAGCAATGGAAAAAATGTCGTGGTTGTAGAGCAGGCGCAATGGCAGATATCATGGTTGCAAGCTCTTGACCACTAGCAGGTAAGGGTCCAGACCTAAGAACGAAGAGGAAGAAGAGCCTGAAATTTTGATTTTAGCCTACATGTTAGCGCCTTCATGTTTGGGTTTTTATTTTTTGTTTTGTTTTATTTTTTTCTTAAACAAAAGTAAGGCACTAACATCTATTAACGGAGACAATGAGTGGGTGTTGATGCACAAACATCTATTAACGCCCTCTTTCTTCCATTTAGTGGACAGAGTTTGGATTGATTTTACACGTGGTGCACGCCTACAGGCGGCACACAAACACGGTACACGGAGGGGTATAAAGAATCCAAAGTGCCAATAGGAGGTAGTTATTGAATAAATTGAAATTTTTTCTCCTGTTATTAATATTTACAGTATCAGAACTATACTTAGCATTGTGGTGGTTCAGGATTTGTAATTGGATTAATTGGATGTTAAAACTATATTCCTGCATGGTGATTTGGAGAAAGATAGCTATATGCATAAATCCTAGAGCTTTGAGGTAACAGAGAAGGAGAACTTGATGTAAACTCAAGAATAGTTTGTATTAGCTGAAACAGGCATTTAGGCAGTGGTATAAAAGATTTGATAGTTTCATGATGAGTGCAGGCTTCCATAGGTGTCATGGTGGTTATTGTTGTTATTTGTATTTGATACTTCTATTGTACGTAGATGATATGCTTTTTGCAGGTTGAAGCATGGATGAAATCAAAAGCTTAATGAGCAATTGTTTAAAGAATTCGTAATGAAGGATTAGGGTGTGGCAAAACAAATCCTTGGAATGCTAATTATCTGAGGCAATAAGAACAAGAAATTGAAACTATTACAAGCTGAATATTTTGGTAAAGTCTTTAGAAAATTCAACATGAAGAATGCCAAGTCTGTTAGCAATCCTTTAGCAAGCCACTTCAGTTTGACGAAAGAACAAGTAGCAACCACATACGATGATCGAGAGTACATGGCTAAGGCCCCTTACGCCTTAGCCATTGGCAGTTTGATGTATGCTATGGTTTGTACAAGGCCAGACATTGCTCATACAATGAGAGTTGTTAGCAGATTTTATGAACAATTCTGGGCAAGGAGCATTGGGAAGCTGTCAAATGAATATTGAGATATCTGAAAGGTACGCGAGATGTGGCTCTGTTTAATTGTGGCTTAGAGATATGCTTGTATGAGCATGTTGATTCTGATTTTGTAGTTGATATTAGCAACAGAAAGAGTACAAGTGATTATGTGTTTATTGTTGGAAACACTGCAGTAAGTTGGGTCTCTTAGTTACAGAAGATTGTAACTATTTCTACCATTGAATTGGAATATGTTTCAATGACAGAAGCTTGCGTGGAAATGCTATGTTTTCAGAGTTTCTTGAGTGAGTTGGGTAAGAATCTTGATGACTGCAAGTTGTATAGTACTAGTCAAAGTATAATATATTTTGCAAAGAATTTTGCATCTCACTTAAGAACAAAGCGCATTGATATTAAGAACCATTTTGTTTATCCCTCTTAGGAGATGAAAGAATTCGTTGGAGAAGATCTACACTGCAGAAAATCCTGCAGATATATTGACCAAGATAGTTAACATTCAGAAGCTGAAGTTGTATAAAACTTGGTCTTGGCACTTGGCGATGGAGATCGAGTCACTACTGCATGGTATTTGTCTCCAAGTGGGAGATTGTTAAAGAATGGAGACAACCAAAAAGATGAAAAGCAAAACATGTGTCCCCTCACCAATAGTTGTTTTCTCTTCTTCACCCACCATTGCTTGACTATTGAAACAATTTTAAGGCAGCCACGTAATTGTTTCTTAACTGAAAATCTAGACAAACGGCACTTTTTGACATATAAAAGATGGTTGGTAGATATATTAGGTGCATCAATCCTCTCTCCTCAGCTATATAAGAGGAGTGTTGGCTGAGGTATGAATTCTAGAGAGCTGTAGATGAGCATCAGAAGAGATAAAAAAAGAAAAGGGGAGAGAAAAATAGTGAGACTTTGTGAAGAGATAGTTTGTCTAATTTTTTGTAACTCTTGTATCCTCTCTTCTATTTTTCTGATAGTGAAATAGCAGTGACTCTCTGTGGACATAGCCTAGTTTGGGTGAACCACGTAAATTGGTTTGTGTGTTTTTGTTGCTATTTCCTTTCTTTCTCTGCTCTAATATTTTGCAGATCCAAGGATAAATACCCCACTAGAACAATTGGTTTGTAGGATTAAACACTTACCACTAGACTATTATTGGTTAGAGGGCAACTTTATTTCCTTATACTTTTTGGCAGGATGTTGGGCTTTGGCCCAACACGCCCAACAGGTATCTCTTGAAAGAGAGAGAGAGTGGGCCATTAGCCAATGGATGGTATTTCTGAGTACATTCAAAATTACATCTACCAACACTTATTTTTTTATGGTTTTCTTAATGAAATCTCAATTGATTGCCCATGAAGTTCCAACTTATCAGATGGTTAGGGTCACCATCTTCTAGTTTGAGGTTTGATATCCTTCTGGGTAGCCAATTTGATTAACAGTTAACAGAAAAATCCTCATAGTGCAAATAGACAAAATTTATCTATTCACTTAAAGATTCGTAAGCTCTGGCTTTCTAAGAATACAACAGATTTACAGAAAGAGATTTATCTTCTTTTCACTTTTTTTGGTTTTGTTTTTTTTCCTTTTTTTTGGGGGGGGGGGGGGGGGGGGGGGGGGGGGGGGGGGGGGGGGGGGGGGGGTGGTGGTGTTCTGGTGAAGAGGCCAATTTACCGGTGAGACCCAAGTTTTGCACGTGGTAGTTGCTCCTTGTCCACATGGCTGCAGTGCACACAGTTTTAGCCCTAAACTGCCTTGTGAGATGGCAAAAAAAAGATCATTGACAGAAAAGGTTTGGAGTGTTAGTAGATGAAACCATGAATCACCATGGCCAGAGTCAATTTAGTCAATAAAAATAATTGTTGTGTCAGAAACTTGACACTGGCCTTTGGGTCAGATTTCCTGATATCAAACACTTTTTGAAATCAGTGATTTTTAGTCATTTGATAATTTATTCAATTTCAACAGTTATTTAAAATGGTTGATTTACTTACAAAGTGCAAATCCATGGTGAGATTGTTCACTTGGAGATTATCTTCCTGGTATACACAATAAAATATGAAGCAAATTTAGTAGCTTTATTTATTTTAGAAGCTCTTTGATTTAATAATCATTTTTGTAGCTTTATCTATTCTAGAAACTCCGTGATGTTTTAAGTAGTATTTTTACTTGATTATGATCAATAATTTCTAATTGCTTATATTTCCAATTTTTAGTTTTAGTTTTCAAATTTCTAAAATTGCATTTATAATTGTAGTTTTAAACTGTTTTCCAAGTCCTTAGAATTCTCATTTCTTCTTGTTCACTATTAAATTGCAGAACCCTATTTTTACCATTTCAAACCAGTGCTTTTTCACAATTCTGATTTCCTATGCTCTTGAATCACTATTCTGTTAACCAACATAACTCTTAAAAGAACTTGTTAAGGGTTCTCATGATCTGTCTGGCATTAATTGCATTCTTGATCTAATTTCTTATTTGTGAAGGAAAAAGAAGTTGTAGACTTTAGAAAATATGAGAAAATTTAATACTAACATACCTTATCATGGGAAAAACACTAAAATTCCTTATCATGGGAAGTATGATACACAGAACAGCCTTTATTTTTCTTTTAGTGCCATCCACATTGCATATCTAGTTAGTTCCCATCAGATGAAAGTTCTGGATATGCCATGCAATTACCCCACATGATAGAAAATACCATTTATAATGATGTAACTAAATGTGATGATGCAGACCATAATACCTTTGGCTATATGTATAAAACGTCATTTTTTTATATTGATAACCTTCAATGCTATTAAAATTTGTAGGGGTAGTGCTTTTCCAGCTGTAACTGTTGCCAAAGAGGAAAGGTGCATTTGGGATAAGAACAGAAGGCTAGCCATCTGTGGAGATTTTTGTGTTGCTCCAAATGTTGAAGGTGCAGTTCTTAGTGGCATGGGTGCGGCTGCAGTGCTCTTAGAGATACTGAGCTGCTTGTGACAATCATTTCTGTTCTTTGGCTACACATTTATTCGTAAGCATTTTCTCCTTTTAGAGATACTGAGCTGCTTGTGCTCTTTTATTAGGCTTTTGTTTAAGTTATGTGGTCTTTGACTTTAGAGTAAGATCATTTTTAAGATTTGTTTTATGGTTGATATCTTCACCTGTCAGCTTACAGTGGAAGATCTTGACTGTTTTACCCACACGAAGGTTTGTAAATTGCCTAGGCATAGAGAGTTGGTAGATCTATCTGTAGCCTATGTCAGTGCCTAAGTCACAAGTTGTTGGAGCAATTTTGTTCCATCCCAAGTACTCTACAGCTACTTGAACAATAAAATATGCCACTTTTTCTTAGAAAGAAATGATCAGTGTGACATTTCTTACCAACATTTCCTAATTCAATGATCAACAATGACATGTAAGAAACTTAAAATGAGATAAATTATAATTAACTGGGAGAAAGAGTTATGAAAACCTGATTTGATGCATAAATTATGCAATCATTGGCTCAGTTTCTTGCATATCTTTATGTGAATTGAGAGAATGCTGAAAACACAGTAAGCTCGAAAAAGGACAAAAATGTGGAAAGTATTTAACAGATGAATTCCGGTTCATACAAGTACGTACATTAAGGGATCCAATGAACAATCAGTAAAGTTGTGTGGACGCAGGGCTTTGATCTAATTTTGGTGGTATAAATGAAATTTTCAGCTACCAAAGAAGATATTGAATTTCTGGTGCAAGATTAGAGTATTAAAATTATTCAAACAACCAAAAACTTTCATATGTATCTTAATAGGGGACATTCTTAGAAGGGTACAAAACAAGAAAAAACAGATAATTTCAGAAAACTAAAATCTATATATATTAAGCGAAGCGGGGTGGCTGCTTATGTGGCAGGCTCGGGCAAGTTCGGACTACGAACCTGCCGTAACTTTTGACAATTTTGTTTTTTCGGTTTTTTAAAGTAATTTAGATTTAGTCATTTAATAATAAAAAAAAAACCTGCCGCAACTTTTGACTTTTCTTCTTCTGTTTTTGAAAGTAATTTAGATTTAGTTATTTAATTTTTATAATAATTCCAAATCAGGTATAAGCAAAAACAATTCTTTACTCCTTCCGGTTTTCAGATTTAAAGTAATTTAGATTTAATCATTTAATAATAATATAAAAAAAGCTCTGCTGTCCCGAAGAAGCTATTGTCGAGGGGGTTCAAGAACCCTCCTGAACCGTCCCTCTCCGCGTTCTCTCTCTATCAGACAGTCTCTCTACTGTCGAGGGGGTTCGAGAACCCTCCTAAATCTTCCCTCTCTACCTTCTTCTAACGGTCCCTTAGTCCTGTTCACCCTTCCCTTCCCTCCCTCTCTCTTCTCTTTCCCATTGAAAACCCTAGAACCAAATCGACCCCCTCCCCTTCCCCCCTCTCTTTCCTCCCACTCTCATCTTCTCTCTCCCATCAACCCCTCTGATTTCGGTTGCTCAACCTGATTCTTTGAAAACCCAAATCGCTGTCCCTCGCAAAACCTCGGAGGATCTGCACATGAACATGAATGGCTGTGGCCATACATTATGAAATCTCATTCTTTATTGTCTGCAGATTCTTGCTTTTAAATTTTTTAATTTGCAACTGATTATGGTTTTTTCAAACCTACTCCTTGTGCAACGCACGGGCCACATTGCTATGAAAACAAAGTTACAAATTAGAGTAGATGAAATTTCAATTGGTGCCTTTTTTATATAGCTTTTGATTAAGAGCCTTTTTGGCAATTCCTCAGGAAACTCTGATGGTTATTCCCTTAATTGGTGTTTTCTAGAAAACTTTCTACTTCTTGCTTTTGCATTCTTTGTTCTTTTCCCTCATTTCTTTTATCCATTTAATCTTTTTTCTAAATATGAATATTTAAAACTGTTTGATAATATTTGGATTATGCATTTTGTTTTGAATAGGAAATGTTTGTAACCTCGATGGTTTATCTTTTGTATGTGCATCCATTTTGAGTTCTCTTTTTTTTGTTTTTGTTTTTTTTAATAAACCCTTTGCAGGTATTGTTCAGTATAACCATACATTATGAAATTTCATTCTTTATTTGTCCGCAGATTCTTACTTTTAAATTTTTTAATTTGCAACTGATTATGGTTTTTTCAAACCTACTGCACGGGCCACATTGCTAGTATGATGTTTATATAAAAGAAAAGCAGAGGGTGGTTGACTGATATACAGATAGTCAAAGATCAGAAAACTACTACAGAAACCTTTGTGCAGGGAAGATAAGTGTAGCATATGTTAAGGGAACTGAAAGTTAGAGAACAAAATGAAAGAATCCTTATAAACTATAAGTTGAATGCAGCAGCATAAGTGAGGAAGTTGCTGAAACATGGGGATCAAAATTGGATTACACAAATAAAACGAGAACACAGCTAGCTATGTGCCAGAGGAAATAGAGTCCAGAATTAGCTAGGCCATGAATGGGCTTGAAGCTTTGTTTACTGATTAGAAAAAGGCATAACAGGTTAGAAGAGTGTAGCCTATAAAAGCTTAAGAGAGAGCAGGTTTTAATTACACTACAGAGTTTGGCTAACAGATTGGAAGGAGAAAAATGTTAAACATCAGAATATAAGCTATGGCTAAGCAGTGGAAATTTGGAACAGTTCTATAAATATAACTGCAGGGTAATAGTTAACAATAAGCTGAGGAGCATACGAAAAATATAAAAAGTGAAGGAAAAACTGAAGGGTATTCAGAAAGAAACATTGGGAACTTTTTAAGTATAATAACAAAAGAAGAAACTGTTTGGATATTTCACCAGAGGCTTGTAATGAGCAGTTTTGAGACCATAGTATGAATTTCCATGTCTCTGCTATTCCCATTCAAAAGCTTGGGCATTTTTTCAAATGAGAAACTTGTGTGTCCTCCTTTCAAGGATCATACCATTCTAAAAGTCATCTCATTATGCTATGACCATCCCTTTAACTGAGTTCTTTATTTCAGTTGCAGAGCTTTCATTGGCCAGGTTCCTCGATGAGATTTGTGCAAGTGTTTTTAGTAGTGAGGACCATGTTGAACTTATTGTTCTTCTCACTAGATACATTTTCAAAATTGTAATGAAGATCCACCCTTATGGATAAATTACATAATTTGAGAAGAAAAATCTCCTCTTAAAGCAGCTTGAACTAGAGAACTTATGATGGGCTGCTGTGGTGATTCTGCATTATCTGCTTGCCTACCATTACTAGTATAGACAATCAAATTATCTGGAAATTTCATGGTATATCCTGATTACTGATTCTCAATTGTTAGGACTAGGGTGTATTTCAAAATGGAATGTACTGTGGAGTGGTTGAAAATTGGAGCTCTAATGTTGGACCAGACCAGCTTTGACATCGATAGGAGTTGTTTTGCTTCTGTACAAGCCCACCTTGTACCTGCCGCGCCTGTTGCCAACCCTACTCATCGTCAAGCCTTGAAACTGACACACACTGGCCAATCCACCATGAAAGGAATGGAAAGAGCCAAAGAGGAACTGAACAAGTAGGAGCAAAGTCTTGATACATACGTCTTTGCTTAGCTCAAGGGACATCTCCTAGGATTGAAATTTGCTTCTATCTTATGATCAGAATTTATTTTTGCCATTATTGGTTGTTTCATATCCACCCATGTAAGAAAAAGGATTTACATGCAACCTTAACAATGAAATCTTTAGTTATACTGTTGATTGCAAAGCTAGCCTTGGTACTAATTGTAACCTTTTAAGATAAGCCTTAAGGTAAAGAATGATGCAACAAAATACAGCAACAATATGGTACATTATCTCGACTTGTTGAGATCTGCACCATGGAAATATTCATCCATCCCAATCTTGTACAAAACACACACACACAGAAGTTGTGTGTGCAGTAGTTAAAGCACTTTAGAAGTTTCTATTCTCTTTTTAACTAACCTTGATTCCATATTTGCATGGACCACATAATAATAAGAGAAGAAACCCTTTTGGACCATCTTATTCAAGCATATTTCCCTCCTTTGTTTCAAATAGAAGGAACCCCTTTAAAGTGAAAAGATGGGGGAAGAAAAGAGTCATTGAAAAAAAAGGAAGAAAAGAAAAGGGGAAAAAACACAAGTCAAATGATTGTGTTTGGTTTTGATTTGAGTTTGTGGGGTTTGGGCTATAATGGTAGCTTTCAAACCGTCCAACCGCCAACAATAATAAAAGAAGACAAACATGCGGTGGCGGGGTGAAACCTTTAAGGGAAAATTATGAAAAAGTGCTACTTTATAGCAGTTATTACAAAAACATGCCACTAAGATGACAAATTGCACAAACATGCCACTTTACAGAAATAATTGCGATGAAGGGTCACTTAAAGTTTAGACAATCTTGAATGGCCAAAATACCCCTGGTTAAAAGATGGGAGGAAAATGAGCTTCTCCGTTTCGCTCTTCATCTCCTAAGAACGCAGAGGGCAATTTCTCTCCAACGAAGACGACCTCCTTTTCCTCTCCTCCTCCGGTGATTTCTCCGACGAAGACGACCCCTGTTTCACTCTTCTTCTGTTCATCAACATTGCTCTTCATTGATCTCAACGTTGCATTAACATTGCTCCCCCTTTGATTGGTACCAGAAATTTTCCCTTTTTCTTTTAAATAAAACGTTAATCCCAACGCGGCCCCTTCACTTACGAGCACCTCTTTCACTTTCTCGCCTCTTACACTCTCAAACATCATCTTTCATTTACGATCTCCAGATTCTCTCTCTCACACACATTTCTTTCTCGTTCAGGTTTTTTTGTCTCTTTTTGTAACCTCTTAGCCATACAACTTGTTGCTTTGGATTGTTCGGGGTTTTGTTCGATTTAGGCAAAAAAGTGAATAAATATGAAGGAGGAGAAGAGGGAGAGTCTCTAGAAGAATCAATATGATAGCAGGTGAGGGTTTTATTCTTCTCTTTAAGCTTGTGATGGGTTTAACTAAAATTTTGCTTTTATTTTTAGGCTTCTTGCATTTTTCTTTATTAGATGCTGGTTTATGTTTAGGTTAGTTTGTATATGTATTTTTTTTCTTTGATTTTAGCTATTATCAGTGGATTATATTGTTTGAGGTTAGATAGTCCATTGTTTGGATGTGGGACTTAACATTTGGTAATCATGATTGTTATGGTTTATTAGCTATTTGGAAAGCTTGTTAATCCTTGAGGCCTTTGAGTTACCATAATCAAGTAAGAATGTTTTGTTTCTATTTGTGCACTATTTTGAAGGAACAATGAACTAAAGCCTGGCTGTAGATAATTGACATAGCTAGGATGTTGGGCTCGGTTGTAGGGGTTAGTTGTTTAATCTAATTTATGTTTATCCACATGCTCTATTATGAGAGAGCTTCCTAAACTCTAATCCTTCCTCCCGCACCTTTTTTTTCCTTCATCAAGCTTTTTAAATTTACTCATCACATGCCAGATTTAGAAGTTTGGCATTAACATTTGATCAAATGCTGCAATGAAGTAATAAAGGTTTACTTCAAGGGACATCACTACCCTGTAATTGATTCTAGTAAATTGTATTAACTTTGGCTTTGTAGATATATTGAAGGTGCTGTGAGAATTTGCAGATTTGTTATGTGGGGATTATTTTGAGATGATTCATATTTTCTGGGTGGATACAAGTGCAAGAACAGTTTTAGAGACTTGGGCGATCCAGTCAATTCACTTTGTCATAATGAACAGGCCAAAACAGCTTAGGGTACAGTTGTTCAATTCATCATTGATGGGGTGGAGAAAACTTTCTTTTGGGACTTAAATGCTTTATGTAACTTTATTATATTATACTGTAAGCTAATTTATTATGTTGTAACTTTGAAATTGGCTACTTGTACCTATTTGGAGGCTTGGATAGATTCTAAGTCTATAAAATTCTCTTAGAACTATGGGCATTACGCCATGCAATGTCATGAGATCAAATCGTGTTTGGGTCTGATTCTCTTACCTCTAATAGTCATAGTAGCAATTTCTCACTTTGTACTCATATCAAACATGCCCTTATCTCTCCCTCCCTCTCCATGTAAGTGGAAAATTATTGACCGTCCCAATAATGGCCTTCCCCATCTTCTTCTTTTCTGTAATTTCTTTTCCTCTTGATTCTCTTATCGTGATTTGGGTGTTTCTTTTAGATGCATTAAAGGGAAAATTTTGAATATTTTCTCCAGAAATATCACTTGGTTGATTTCTTTTAAGGTGCCGATGTTGGACAATGTATCATAGTAACATTGTGGTGGACATTGCCCCAAATGGAATGATTCTTCCATTGTTAAGAAAGAAATACTCATTCTGAGAAATAAGAAATTAGTGATGGAATTAATGTTCTTGGAAAAGCATATTTAATCAGCTTTTGTTTTCATCACATTGTGAGGAGATGAATTTTTGATAAATTATGAAAGAATATTTGCAAAGCAAATTTAATCAACCCTGCTTTCTTCACATGTTAAGAGGATGGATTTTAGTAAATTATGTAAGGCTTAAATTTGAAATAAGTTTAAATTGTTTTCATAGAGAGTAAACTGTAATTTATGCATAGAAGCCATTTGAGGGTTGGGTCTCCCTGTGTAGGCTGTGAAATAATTTTGAAAATGTTAGGACTTCCTGCTAGTAGCAATTGACAAGTTGATGTTAAATGGAATAAATAGCTTAATAATCAGCAGCTTGGTCAGCCCCTCTATACTATACACATGCAACATGTACATAAGAAATGAGGCTTAAAATTTTTGTTAGTTCACGTACAAGATCTACTATTTGCCAAGGTAGATTCACTGAATGTTCTTGGAACAGAACTATAATTGTGAATAGTAAGGATATGATGGTTGGGGGTAGAGATACAACTAGAGCAAAATAGATGGTAGATGATAGAAATGAAATATTAAAGAAAAGAACTATGTGAACAACTATTTTAGACATTCTAATCCACGAACTTTCGCATATTGTATGATAGAAGAGATTCAATAGTTTCCTTTTAAAAAAGGGAAAGAGGGAAGTACATGGTATACAAATTCAAGCCATGAATATAAGCGATTTCATCATATGAGGCTGCCTCCTTTGGTGATCTTAACTTTAAACATGGAATTAAGCACTGTAACCCAAGTTAGGTCCTGCCTTATTAAAGTAGGGCTATGGGAAGGTGAACTGGTAATAGATCCAACTTTTCTCATTTAAACACGTCATTGCTGAGTCATCATTTGATTCTCTCTTTTAGTCGCCCCTCACTACATAAGAGAATGTTGGAGGACAATTGATCTTCTGTGTGTAGTGATTGATGCAATGATGATTGGTTGCTTCTTGAGTATCTACGGTTCACAAAAAAGAAAGACCTATTTTAAGGATCACTAGAACATGGAAGAATGTGGCATTGATGTCTAAGATGTTTAGTAGATGATGTGTGGCAGCCTCATCAGGGCCTATCAAGTTGAACAAAACATTCTTTATGATAAATAACTCAAAGGCCTCAAGGATTAACAAGCTTTCCAAATAGCTAATAAACCATAACAATCACGATTACCAAATGTAAAGTCCCACATCCAAACAATGGACTATCTAACCTCAAACAATATAATCCACTGATAATAGCTAAAATCAAAGAAAAAAAATACAAATACAAACTAACCTAAACATAAACCAGCATCTAATAAAGAAAAATACAAGAAGCCTAAAAATAAAAGCAAAATTTTAGTTAAACCCATCACAAGCTTAAAGAGAAGAATTAAACCCTCACCTGCTATCATATTGATTCTTCTAGAGACTCTCCCTCTTCTCCTCCTTCATATTTATTCACTTTTTTGCCTAAATCGAACAAAACCCCAACCCCGAACAATCCAAAGCAACAAGTTGTATGGCTAAGAGGTTACAAAAAGAGACAAAAAAACCTGAACGAGAAAGAAATGTGTGTGAGAGAGAGAATCTGGAGATCGTAAATGAAAGATGATGTTTGAGAGTGTAAGAGGTGAGAAAGTGAAAGAGGTGCTCGTAGGTGAAGGGGCCGCGTTGGGATTAACGTTTTCTTTAAAAGAAAAAGGGAAAATTTCTGGTACCAATCAAAGGGGGAGCAATGTTAATGCAACGTTGAGATCAGTGAAGAGCAATGTTGATGAACAGAAGAAGAGTGAAATAGGGGTCGTCTTCGTCGGAGAAATCACCGGAGGAGGAGAAGAAAAGGAGGTCGTCTTCGTTGGAGAGAAATCGCCCTCTGCGTTCTTAGGAGATGAAGAGTGAAACGGAGAAGCTCATTTTCCTCCCCTCTTTTAACCAGGGGTATTTTGGCCATTCAAGATTGTCTAAACTTTAAGTGACCCTTCATCGCAATTATTTCTGTAAAGTGGCATGTTTGTGCAATTTGTCATCTTAGTGGCATGTTTTTGTAATAACTGCTGTAAAGTAGCCCTTTTTCATAATTTTCCCAAGACTTAAATAGAAAACACGCTACCCCTTATTTTAACTCTCTACAAAATGTCCCTACGTCTTAAAGGATTGGTTTCAAAAAAACACTAATCGTTTGGGGTGGAGAGGGAAAAAAGTTAAAAGAGGAGAGACAGGTATCTCGTACGACGAGTAACAAAGGACTTGGTAGGTGTTGTTAGAAGGGTAGGAGGTATCTCGTGCATTGATTCTAATTGTTTGGATATCTGTCAGTTACATTGAAACTAAAGAAAATATAGCACTCAAAGGAAAGACTAGAGGGAAACTTGCTAGATGATCATCTGATTATTCAGCTAACTGCCCAAGTGAGCAGACGTAAGATCTTGCCAATAAGAAATCTGGGACACTAATAATGAAACCTAAAGGATTTTGCCATCAAAAGGACACTTGCAAATTGAATGCTCATTCCAAACCCAACTACACCTAGAATTTGACCTCAAAAAAATTCACCCTACCTCTACAAGGTGCCCAGCTGACTGGTGCATTAAAACAGACTCTTGCCTAGGACTCTCTTTGAACTTGTTCAGCAATGGAGATTTCTCTAAGAAAGGCAAATTTTGATCCACACTGTATTTTTTTTTCAGCACTTTGGCCAGTGTGGATGGCTCGAAATAGATGTAAATTTGAAGGAGCTTTGATTAATAAATCGAAAATCCTGGACGACATCATTGCTTTGGCAAGAAAAGAATGTTTTCTTCAGCTGGGGGATATTATTGAGAGACATGGTCTCAGTCTTGTTTCTTGATTGGCCTTCGAGTGTATTATTACTTTGTTTACCTTACCTTTTTCTTCTTTATTTTCCTTTTTAGCATATGTAGGTTCCCATCTCGCATGGGCCTACATGCTTCTGTACCTTTATCCTTTTCTTTAAAAGAAAAATGATATGTATATGGTTTTTATTGATTTGAGAAGAGCATATGATAGGATTTCAAAAGAACTAATTTGGTGACCTATGTAAAAAAAAAGGTATGCTGATAAAATATGGTGATGCAATTAAGGATAAATATGAGGGAGCCTTGGCTAAAATAAAAATTTTTGGCAATGAGATTCAATTAAGATAGGTCTGCATTAAAGGTCACTATTAACCTTTATTTTTTCGTTTTAGTTATGGATGAGTTGACGATTTATATTCAAGATGAGTTGCCTTAGTGTATGTTATTTGCAGATGATGTAGTCTTGATAGGTCACACTAGAGAAGAGCTAAGCTTTAAGTTAAAATTATGAAGAGATACCTTAAAATTAAAGGGCTTTAAATATGTTGTCAGAGTACTAGTTGTATGAAATGCCCAAAGATGAACATGTGACAAATATATAAAAGACAAAGTAAGAAATAAAGATATTTGAAAGTTGTTTAGTATATAATAGGGATAAGCTTGAGGTGAGTAGATTAAGGTGATTTGGATATATAAAGTAAGGACGTAGAGATACATCTGAAAGAAGGTGTGAAATAATGCATACTGAAGGGCCTAAAGATCAAAAGTAAGGGTGCTCAAGATTTTAAATGCCCGATAATTTCTTAGGTGAGCTTGGTCATGTAGAGGAACTATCGAACCGGCTTGTCTTGGCTTGATGTTTATATTATATATTATAAATAATATTATACAAATGATTTTTATTTTTAATACGTGTATATAAAGTGCTTGAATTAGGATTTTGAACCTAACAAGCTTGTGTTTTACTATTCATGTACATTTAACCTTTTTATAGTTGGTCTCTCTTTTTATATATATATTTTTTTCTATTTTAAAAAAATATATTGTATTGTTAGAAAACAAAACAAAAAAAAAAAAAACTTTTTTGGTCAAATGGGCAAGCTTGGGTGGGCTTTAGCTTTAATAGTCTTTAATGAGTAGTTTAGGCATGGTTTTACAAGCCTGACCATCGAGCTTGTAGGGCTTGGACAAAGATATGCCCCTCATGTATGACCTGTGGCCTGACCCAATCTCGCCCAAGCCCATCCAATGCTTAGCCAAAGATATCAATAAAGTTAATAAAACAAGACTTACAAAAACATAAATTGTCTAGAGAAATGATTTTTGATAAGACGAAATAGAAACATAAGATTATGTTGCCAACTCCATTTTGGTCTTGTAACTGGCTTAAGTTCATGATGATCACTAAAACACACTCAAGAAGAAGAAGAAGAGAAAAAAAAACTGAGTGTGTAGGACATTAAAGCTTAACTGAGTAAAGGGTTTTTATACAGAATTTCAAATAACCAAAGTACCTTATTTAAAGAGATTTTTGTAATTCTTAATTTTATTTAGGATTCAAAATAAACCATATGTCCAAAATTCCTTTCTTATTTTTGTGCCAACCAACTGGTATTTGATTAGAAAGGAACCTTAAAAGTGGTTTAGCCAAATTGTCATATTTAAGCAGTAGCAGTCAACATAGTTCATTTTGAGTGGCCCACGACAAATCCCCATAACCACTAAAGCCAAACCGTCCACAATTGAAGGAGCATGGCTATTATGACAAGAACAAGACTCTTTACAAAGAGGCGGACCACGTACGAACTGATATGAACGCAACAACGAAAGAGAGGAAGTAGTGAGTGATGAAAATTATGCAAACACCCCCTTCAATGGAAAAGAAAAAAAGCCCAACTCCATGTTAAAAGGACCATGGATACAACAAAATGAAGCGGAAAGTGTAGAGAGAGAGAGAATGGTTGTAATGTGGCTCACCGATCTTTGATGTCGGTGGTGTTAGGAGGTGGCATTGGTTTCTGAAGGATCTTTGATTTGATGGTTACTAGTCTATGTGATATATCTTGTCGTTACATTATAGTTTGGGTTATTTCCAAGTGAAATTGCTAGCTATAATTAATAATTGAATAAAGATGGAGAAGATGACTTGGTGGGTCCTCCTTTCTTGGTGAATCAAATTGTAATTTAGAGAATGTTTTACGGTATTGTGATTGACCAAGATGGGCATGGCGCATGGTGAATGCGTAATACTTTGTAGGTACATCAAGGGCTCCAATATATGAACAATCAATAAAGTTGTGTGGAGGAAGGGCTTTGAACTAATGCTGGTGGTATAAATGAAATTTTCAGCTACCAAAGAAGATATTGAATTTCTGGTGTAAGATTAGAGTATTAAAATTACTGAAACAACCAAGAATTTATTATATATCTTTATAGAGGACATTCTTAGAAGGGTATAAAACAATAAAAAACAGATAATGTCAGAAACCTAAAATATGATGTTTATATAAAAGAAAAGCAGAGGGTGATTGACTGATATACAGATAGTTAAAGATCAGAAAACTGCTACAGAAACCTTTGTGCTGGGAAGCTTAAGTGTAGCATATGTTAAGGGAACAGAAAAATAGAGAACAAAATGAAAGAATCCACCTAAACTATCAGTTGAATGCAAAAGCTATGTGCCAGAGGAAATAGAGTCTAGAATCAGCTAGGCCAAGAATGAGCTTGAAGCTTTTGTAACTGATTAAAAAAAGGCATAAGAGGTTAGAAGACCAGTGTAGCTATAAAAGCCTAAGAGAGAGCAGGTTTTAATTACACTACAGAGTTTGGCTAACAGATTGGAAGGAGAAAAAGGTTAAAGTTCAGAGTATAAGCTATGGGTAAGCAGTGGAGATTTGGAATAGTTCTATGAATACAACTGCGGGGTACATAGGTAACAATAAGCTGAGGAGCATACTAAAAAGAGAAATGTGAAGGAAAAACTGAAGGGTATTCACAAAGAAACGTTGGGAAGCTTTTTGAGTATAATAACAAAAGAAGAAACTGTTTGGATATTTCACCAGAGGCTTGTAATGAGCAGCTTTGAGACCATAGTATGAATGTCCATGTCTCCGCTATTCCCATTCAAAAGCTTGAGCATGTTTTCAAATGAGAAACTTTTATTTCCTCCTTTCAAGGATCATCCCATTCTAAATGTCATCTCATGATGCTATGACCATCCCTTTAACTGATATCTTTATTTCAGTTGTAGAGCTTTCATTGGCCAGGTTCCTTGATAAGTTTTGCATAAGTAGTTTTGGTAGTGAGGACCATATTGAAGTTATTGTTCTTCTCATTAGATACATTTTCAAAAATTGTGATGAAGATCCACCCTTACGGATAAATTACATAATCTTTAAAAGAAAAAGCTTCTCTTAGCAGCTTGAATTAGAGAACTTATGATGGGCTGCTATGGTGATTCTGCTTTAACTGCTTGCCTACCATTACTAGTATAGAGAATCAAATTATCTGGAAATTTCGTGTTTTATCCTGATTACTGATTCTCAATTGTTAGGATTAGGGTTTATTCAAAATGGAATGTACTGTAGAGTGGTTGAAAATTGGACCACTAATGTTGGACCAGGCCGGCTTTGACATTGATAGGAGCTGTTTTGCTTCTGTACAAGCCCATCTTGAACCTGCCCACGCCTGGCCCCTTGCCGAACCTACTTATCCTCAAGCCTTGAAACTGATACACACTGGCCAATCCACCATGGAAGCAATGGAAATAGGAACTGAAAAAGTAGGAGCAAAGTCTTGATACATATTTCTTTGCTTAGCTCAGGGGACATCTCCTAGGATTGAAAATTTGCTTCTATCTTATGATCAGAATTTATTTTTGCCATTATTGGTTGTTTCATATTCACCCATGTAAGAAAAAAGGATTTAGATGCAACCTTAACAATGAAATCTTTAGTTATACGGTTGATTGCAAAGCTAGCCTTGGTACTAACCGTAAGCTTTTAAAATAATAAGCTTTAAGGTAAAGAATGATGCAACAAAATACAGCAACAATATGGTACATTATCTCGACTTGTTGAGATCTGCACCATGGAAATATTCTTCCATCCCAATCTTGTATAAAACACACACACACACACAGAAGTTGTGTGCGCAGTAGTTAAAGCACTTAGAAGTTTCTATTCTCTTTTTAACTAACCTTGATTCCATATTTGCATGGACCACACAATAATAAGAGAAGAAACCCTTTTGGACCATCGTATTCAAGCATATTTCCCTCCTTTGTTTGAAATAGAAGGAACCCCTTTAAAGTGAAAAAAAATGGGGGAAGAAAAGAGTCATTGAAAAAAAAAGGAAGAAAAGAAAAGGGAAAAAAACACAAGTCAAATGATTGTGTTTGGTTTTGATTTGAGTTTGTGGGGTTTGGGCTATAATGGTAGCTTTCAAACTGTCCAACCGCCAACAATAATAAAAGAAGACGAACATGCGGTGGCGGGGTGAAAGATTTAAATAGAAAACGCGGTACCCCTTATTTTAATTCTCTACAAAATGTCCCTAAGTCTTAAGGAGCGGTTTCAAAAAGCCCTAATGGTTTGGGGTGGAGAGGGAAAAAAAGTTAAAAGAGGAGAGACAGGTATTTCGTGAGACGAGTAACAAGAGGACTTGTAGGGGTTGTTAGAAGAGTAGGAGGTATCTTGTGCATTGATTCTAATTGTTTGGATATATGTCAGTTACATTGAACTAAAGGCAATATTGCAATTAGAGCTGGCAAAATGCCACCCGACCCGACGGGTCAACCCGATTATAAACGGGTTGGGTTGACCCGTTTATTAATTGGGTTGGGTGCTGGTTGGGGTTTTTCCAACCCTGCAGTAATTGGGTCAACCCGATTATGACCCGCCAACCCAACGGGTAACCGGATCTAAAAAAAGATGGTAAAAATGTCATGCTTTGATCCGATTAAACCCAAAACCCAACCTGAACCCGGTACAATCCGATCCAATTAACAACCAACCCTATTTTAATAATATTTTTTGAAAAATAAAAAATAAAAAGATAATAAACGGGTTGGCGGGTTGAACCTGTTTATTGGCGCCTTAATTTAGTCCAACCCGGTTATGACCCGATTAACCACCAACCCGACCCATTGCCAGCTCTAATTTCACTCAAAGGAAAGAGTAGAGGGAAACTTGCTAGATGATCATCTGATTATTCAGCTAGCTGCCCAAGTGAGCAGACGTATGCCTAAGCAAGAACTTGCCAATAAGAAATCTGGGACACTAATAATGAAACCTAAAGGATTTTGCCAACAAGAGGACGCTTGCAAATTGAATGCTCTCATTCCAAACCCAACCACACCTAGAATGTGACCTTAAAAGAAATTCACCCTACCTCTACAAGGTGCCAACTGACTGGTGCATTAAAACAGACTCTTGCCTAGGACTCTCTTTGAACTTGTTCAGCAATGGAGATTTCTCTAAGAAAGGCAAATGTTGATCCACACTGTATTTTTTTTCAGCTCTTTGGCTGGTGTGGATGGCTCGAAATAGATGTAAATTTGAAGGAGCTTTGATCAATAAATCGAAAATCCTGGACGACATCATTGCTTTGGCAAGAAAAGAATGTTTTCTTCAGCTGGGGGATATTATTGAGAGACATGGTCTCAGTCTTGTTTCTTGATTGGCCTTCGAGTGTATTACTTTGTTTACCTTACCTTTTTCTTCTTTATTTTCCTTTTTAGCATATGTAGGTTCCCATCTCTCATGGGCCTACATGCTTCTGTACCTTTATCCTTTTCTTTAAAAGAAAAATGATATGTATATGGTTTTTATTGATTTGGGAAGAGCATATTATAGGATTTCAAAAGAACTAATTTGGTGACCTATGTAAAAAAAAAGGTATGTGTAGACACCCCAAAATTGCACGATTTTTGATAAATCTTAAAGGAGAGAAATATTTTATTGAAATTTTCAATTCTTTGCATTAGGTTTGAGATACTTAACCCATTTGAATCCAAAACCGTAAAGGAAAAGGCCCGAATTCAATCTTTTGTGTAAAGTCAAACTTTTGCCGGTTGAATTTTATTGACTTTTGACCCCAGAAAATGAAATTTTTTTAAAGCCAGATTTCAAGATAATTTTTCCCGGTAATCAGGTTTTTAGCCATGTTATTGCATAAAAGAATTTTTTGAGATTTTAAATCTTAACGAATACCTTGGTTTTAACATATTGAACCTTTTTTCCAGACCTGAAAAATCGGAATTTTGCCTAGAACTGGAAAGTTGACTTTTTATTCACTTGGAATTTGGGTCTGGAACTATTTTTAATGGATTCAAATGGGGGGGTGTTTGCTTATTTACATGTAATATCTTAAGTAAATGGAGATTAAAAAATACGAGGACATTTACTTAAATGATATTACATGTAAATAAGTATTGCCTGTGTTAAAATTTGGCAAAAAGGCTTTTTTTCCTTGTATCCGGCAACTCAGGCCGGATACAAGTGTTTCTCTATGTATCCGGCAACATATGCCGGATACAAGCAGACCTTAGTGTATCCGGCATTATATACCGGATACATTAAGACCCTTTTCTATCCTGCCTGATATGCCGGATACGCTAGTTTTGCTCAAAATTAGGGTTTTCCGAGAGCTTTTCACTTTTACCATCATATCCCTCATTAAATGAGGGGAAATCTCGGAAATAGCCTTAGGGTTAAGGTTGGTGGGCTATAGACATTATGTTGTGTCTACCATTCTCACCAACCCTAACCCTAGCCTTTGCCTATAAATAGGAGGTGTTAGCACCTGATTTTTTGCACCCCCAAAATAAAGAAAAAATGAAAAGTCAAACCCTAAGGGGGTCAAAAATTGACTTTTTGATTCAAGTAAATTTGGCCATCAAACTTCATCTCATTGAAAAGAGCATTTCGACACGATTCCAACGCAACTGAATTTGCTGGAATCGGAGTCCAGATGAAAAAGATATGAGCTGGTCAAACTTTTGGGGAGACTTTTTGCTCCACCCCAATTCAGCTGCTAAACTTGACCCCAGTGGATAGGTGGTCCCGAGTCGGTTCCAACGACACTAAGTTTGCTGAAATCGGACACCGGATGAAAAAGTTATGAGCAGTTGAAGTTTCAGAAAAAACTGCCCATGTGGCAAAAAGGCAGCAAAAATGGAACAAATCAATAAAATAAATAAGATAAATGTGTTCAATAATATTTTAATGAAGAGAATCTCGCTTTTTAATAAAATAATCGTAAAAATCGGATAAGAATCCTGCAAAAAGCCAAAATGAATAAAGGTTTGAAATCCACACATTTTAAAACGTGCGGGACCGTATTTACATTACGGGCAGGGCATGCCCGTATTTTAAATACGGGCATGCTTCTAGAAGAAAGACACGCGTCGCCGTACGGCGGAACACGCGTCCCGTACGGCCGAATCTGCGATAATTGCAAATATTCGTTTTTCGCCCGTAGTTGAATTATGGGCAAGGCACGCCCGTACTTGAAGTACGGGCAAGGCCTGCCCGTAGTTCAAATACGGGCACGGGATTTTTGCCTATAAATAGAGAGGCCACCCCCCCTTCATTTGGACAAGCCCTCTCCCCTTTGGCCTACCCCCTCTCCCTTCTGGTGTAATCCACGACCCCATGCTGCCCCACCACCACCACCCTTAACCCAAACCTCTCTTATTCCTAAAATGCCCCTATCTTACCAAAACCATGCCCAAGCTTTCCCTAACCCTCCTTTGAGTATAGCCTCTTAACAAACCCCTTTTAAAACCAACTTACGAATCTGTGGAGGACGCGGAAGCGCTGCCAAATTCACCGGAGAATTCATCATTAACTAAAGAACATATTGTAAGTATGTTGGATTTTATAAATTCTTCATTTCTATTTCACTTCTAAGTTCTTTTAAACACCTTCTTATGTTACTAACTTGATTGCTGTTTTGAGTATCATGAGGATATGGTAATATGAAATGGATCTTTGCAAGAAAGAAAGGAAGAAAGTGTCTAAATGATACTTTCACCTACATACTTAATGACCCACTTTTGTTCTTTAAAATGACCTGAAGATGCATGCATCTTTGTAATATCTCCACTCCTCTTGTGAATGAGGATTTTTGATTGATTGAACAAATAAAAAAGGAAGGAGGAAAAGCCCAAGACCCAAGGAACATGAGAAGAGAAGAAAATTGGCTTTATAAGCCAAATGAAAGAAATATGGAACCTGGAATGAAGAAAGAAGCTCGGTGAAGATTACCAGAAGACCCAGCAGAGCCACGGAACAGATCCCAGAAAGAATCGGCAGCAAACATGCAAAACAGGTTGCGCCCGTAAACTCAGGCCGGTCCAGCCTGGACCGTGTTTACTTCACGGGCAAAAGGGACCGGAATCCATTCACGGGCAGGCTGGACCGTATGGAAAACACGGGCGAAATATGAAATAATGTAAAATTTGTCATTTCTTGATTCGATTGGACCAATTCCGGTCTAAGCCGGCTTGAACCATCCCCTTAACCATTTTTGGGCTTTCTTAAGCCCATTTTTGACTTTGGGCCCATCAAGATTCCCTTGGGCCCACTTGAGGGCCCATATTTTGACTGGCCCATACCAGGCCCGTTTTCAATAAAACGGGCCCAGGCCACTAGACTTTGGCTAATGGGCCCATTCCAAGCCCACTAAGCCCAAACTAAAATTGTAAATATATAAAACTTAATAAAATAACCAAATGGTTTACCCAATAACCCAACTGGGCCCAAGGCCCAATCGTGGCAACCCACGGGTCTTCCAACGGGACCCGGGTCCGACCCACTTCACTTAAATGAATAAAAAAGATAAAATCAAATAAAAAGGGACCCACACCTTCAGAGGGCCCCGCCAGACCTAACAAGTCAGCATGCTGGTCTAGGAAGGGTGAAAATGACTCAAAAACCAGGGAGACCCGAGGGACCCGTCAAACCGACGGGGCGGACCGGGGTGTCTTTAGGACTTCCCCGGACCGTAACCGAGGACTTAGCTAGATCTCTAAAAAGCCGCAGACCAGACTTAGACCCGATTAGGGCAAAACCGTGTCTGCCTGCACTCTCAGGCAGTGGCGACTCTGAAAATCCCGAGGCACGTGCCAAAGGCGCGCCCGGTGTGCGATCTAGGCCAGGTTTAGGTGCGCACAGCTTGGCGACTCTGTTGGGGACACCTCAACCCAGTCAGACCCTGGTTATCAAATGAGTCAACTAGATGGATATAAGCAGATTTAGGAAGTACTTCTTGTCTAACCTTAGTGGTTTATGGAACTTATGTAATTACATGATATTGGGGGATCCTGTCAAACGGACATGATAATCGCCTAAGGAAAGTGGTTTTTAACAGGGACCAATGTGACCCGCCCACTTACCTGGGGATCCACCCAAACATTGTATTGCATACTGTTCTGTATTTTCACTATAAAAGTGACATTAAGAAACCCTTAATCAGCCTATTATCCGAGAATCACCCGATTAGACACAGCACTTGGCCCCATTGCACATACACGCACTTTACTACACTGTGAATGAATTTTTTAAACTGCGAACTGAATGCTGCATAGAACATGTGAATGCTCTTCTTAACCAAAACCTAGATCTCTCTAGCAGCCACCCTTCTTCAATCGAGAAACTTACTTTTGGGATGGTATTAGCCCTACGTTCCCGTGGCTTGCCGGGGAAAGCAGGGTAAACCCATCTCCCCAGGTTTCTAGATTCTTCAAGCGCCATTGGTTTCTTGCCATGGTACGCGAAGGGTCTAGTACTTGGCTCAGACCCTTGAAGGCAGGCGCCTTGGGCTGGGTATCCTTCCCCACCTATTACTTCTGATAAACCCTGATGTGAGCATGAACATGAATGAACAAATAAGGGTAAAATTAATCTGGGGCATTAACCCCCACCTTTGTCGGTTTTAACCCTAATTTAAGGAAATTAACCCGATTCAATCCGTACATTCAAGTCAGTCTGGGTTCAGTCGAAAGCCGGCCAGATCAGACAGAAATGGGTCAGAACAGGGGCAGAAAAACCCTAGAGATAGGATTTCAGCCCACCTGTTGAGTAGCAAATTTGTACCCTCCTTTTGGGTTCCCAACAACCCTAAAGGTGATTCTCTTTTCAGATTTATTTTTGTAAATTTCGCCCTCGAAGGCAAGTTGTAAATATTGTTTCCAGTCCGACACTAAGGGCAGATGAAAGAGCAGATGAAAGAGCAGATGAAAGAACAGATGAAAGAAAAGGCCGGCTAAGACCTGAATGCGTTTTCCAAAAAATTAAAAGGATATAACCTTTAAAACCCCATAACTTGAATGATTGGATTTTTGATTGCATAAACTGCTTAGGCATTAATTTAATTTTTGCATATCCTGTTGCATGCCTTAGACTAATTTAGAGTTTTTGGTGGAAAACCCTAAATTGACTTGGAATTTCAATCGGATAGTCGGCATGGCATCTTCATCCTCGACTGAGAGAGTTCGCTTCCCTAGGATAGAGAAGTGTGCCTTTGATACCCCTTGGATCCGTTCTTGGACAAGGCAATTGCAAGGAGATGAGCAAATTCAGTGGGAACAGAAATACCACATGGGACAAACTCTGTCCCTGTTAAATGTGCCCATTAATTGGGACATGATTCAGGTGGCCCTACCTTTCTGGGATCCCCAACTTTCACTCTTTAGGTTTGGAACTAATGAGTTGACTCCCACAATTGAGGAATTCGAATTATTCCTCCGATTCCGTGACCATGGAGAACCAGCTAAGCCAAGTCTCAAAGATAGCTACAAGAATGAAGCTTGTACTTTCTTTGGCCTACCAAGAGGAGAATTCCAGACTTTAGGAGGTGACCAAGCATTCACGCGGGTCTCTAAAACCTTCCTTGCTGAAAAGATAAGGGATAAGAAGCAGGAAAGACCCCGTGTTTGGTGGGACACCTTCACCCTCGTGGTTCTGTCACAACTCTTCTTTCCTACTGGGGGAGACACCATTAATTTGGCCCTCATGGAAATTGTAGACCAACTCCAAGTGAAATTCCGAATTGCACCACTGATCCTTGCTCAGCTATATCATGCCTTGACCATGACCAAGAACGGAACTAGGAGGTTTCAGGGGTGCGCTCCTCTCCTACACATTTGGCTCCAAGATCACCTGATGGTTGCTGAACCTATCAGCCCACGTTATGGGTACGTCCGTGACAATGTCACATTGATGGCCCGAAGAGAGATTAGACCAGACTTACCCTCCAGAGAGGACTGGTTTGACCACTTTCTCCAACTGAAAGGAGAAACGGATATAAGATGGGGAGGCACATTTGACCAAACATATACTCCCGTCATAGCTTTCAGGAAAAGACATTGCCTAGCCTTGATAGGCTTGACCCATGCCATGCCATACTATCCGGTTCGAATTTTGAGACAGTTTGGGAAGTCTCAGGGAATACCGATCAAGGATGAGGCGGAAGGATTAACTGGCCCACTTACATGGGAATTGAAGAAAAAATTGGTGAAGGAATGGCAACACGTGCACATACTCCAAGAGGACATTTTCACTGCATCCGATGTTCGTAATTACGAACAATGGATTGCTCGAGAAACTGGCCTAGACAGCCCACCTCCTCTCCATATCATCACCTCTGACGATATCCCAGTTCCGCCCCCTGACACATACAGGGATAGGGTGGCCGAACTGCGGGAATCTCATTCTCGGATCCACCGTGCATACGTGGATTCCGAGCGTAAAAACAAGCAGGCCAATGAGGCCCTTCAACAGCAGCTTGACACCATGCGCAGACGCGCAAAAGAGGACCGACGTCTGCGGAATAAACTTCTGCGTGCCTTGAAAAGGCGAGACGTGTCCTCTCATTTTGATGATGACCAACCTAGCTAGACTCTGGGTTTGTTTGTTTAATTTTGAAATTACTTGTTCTGAATTTTGGCATTGTACTTCTTTTTCCATGAAGAATTTTGTGCTAGATTTAATAAAGTCAATTAAGACATCCACCCAATTCCTTTTTCAATTTGGACCCAATCCATCAACTTCAAAACTCTGAGGCGATCTGAGTAAAGAACTCGCCAAATTCTTAAATCCAAGGGTAAAGAACACCCAATTCTTACCAACTTCCCCATATTCAAAAATTATCAATTCCAAATTTAAGTCCTAAATCTTTAAAGGTTCTGAATAAAGAACACCCAATTCAGGCGATCTGAGTAAAGAATTCGCCAAATTGCAAAAGGGTTCTAAATAAAGAACGCCCAATTCAAAATTTTCAGACAATCTAAGTAAAGAACTTGCCAAAAGAATCTTTAAAATCCAGGGGTTCTGAGTAAAGAACATCCCGTTCTTGTCAACTCTCAAACCTTCAAGTTTCAAACTCAAGTCTTAAAACCCCAGGGTTCTGAATAAAGAACACCCTATCCCTTGAGCTCAGATCACACCCGTCTGATTTAAGAGATCACACGGTCGGCCTATGGGGCACTGAAGCCACTGGTAATTAAACCAGAAAATTGGCGGAGGATCGTCCTGGTATAGCATACCCCGTTGTGTGGCACCAAGGTCAAGCAACTAAGCTAACGACTAAGGTACGCTCGGGTATCCCTAACCGAACTCTTAGGGCACTGAAGCCACTGGTGATTAAACCATAAAGTTGGCGGAGGATCGTCCTGGCATAGCATACCCCGTTGTGTGGCACCAAGGTCAAGCAACTAAGCTAACGACTAAGGTACGCTCGGGTATCCCTAGCCGAACTCTTAGGGCACTGAAGCCACTGGTGATTAAACCAAAAAGTTGGTGGAAGAACGTCCTGGTATAGCCTTCCCCGTTGTGAGGCGTCAAAGTCAATGGTGACTAAACCAACGACTAGCTAAGACACGCCCGGGAACTACTAGCCGAAGTCAGGTGCTAAAACCATCAGAGATTAAACTGAAAATTGGTTAAGGTACACCTGGATGTTGCTGTTTAGCTCATCCCCTGCGGAGACTTTACATGGTCCAACCTTGTGATACTGAGCTCAAACCAACTTCTTAAACCGGGTTCTCTTTCCCAACCATTTGGTTAAAACAGATCAGCTCCGGGTTCTCTTTCCCAGCCGTTTGGCTAACACAGACCAGTCTAAACCGGGTTCTCTTTCCCAACCATTTGGTTAAAATAGATCAGTCTAGGGTTCTCTCCCCCAGCCATTTGGCTAAAACAGACCAGTCTAAACCGGGTTCTCTTTCCCAACCATTTGGTTAAAATAGATCAGTCTAGGGTTCTCTTCCCCAGCCGTTTGGCTAAAATAGATCAGGCTAAACCGGGTTCTCTTTCCCAACCAGTTGGTTAAAATAGATCAAGTTCTAGATTCCCAATCATTCTCAAAATAACTCAAATAAATCAATCCTTAAATTCATTTGGGTTCTCTTTCCCAACTATCTTAAGATAGTTAAAATAGATCTGTAATCATTTAAATTGATAATTTGACTGTATAAATCATGTAAAAATTGCACTAATTAATTGTTGTTTCAAGCAGGTACCAAAATTGCTTTCCGAAGCCCGTACCTCTTAAGATCCAGGAAGAGACTTGAAATGGAACAATCAAGGGAACAGACACCGTCAGGACAGGACCAGGCAGAGTCCAGCCAGGCACAGACAGTGACTGATCTGCAACAGAGGATAGACAGTATGGGGACTATTATTCAAGAGCTAATGGCAGAATTGAGAGAACTCAGGATGACTCCCCTTGCTGCACCAGTGACTCTGCAGCAGCCAATTGTTCCACCGCAGATGGATGCTCCACCACCATACCCTGCGTACCCAGCTCCGTTGGTACCACCTCCACCTCCGCAAGCTGTGCCTCTTCCACAGATTATTGCACCTGCCCAACTGGGGCAAGAAGAGGAAGATTGGTATAGAACACAGCAGGCCCAGTTTGATGAAAAGATGGCAGCCACTAAGTCAGAGGTAGATGCTTTGCGTAAAGAACTGAAAAGCCTACGACCCAGTGCGGTCCCCATGGAAGCTACTTTAGACAGCCTCTGCTTCTTCTCCAATGTTCAACTTCCACCGAAATTCAAATGCCCTGACTTGCATCAGTTTGATGGCACTGGGTGCCCGTTAAACCACCTAAGATCATACTCTGGAGATATGTGTCAATATGCCAAAGATGAAAAAATTATGATACAGTTCTTTCAGAGATCACTGACAGGGGCAGCATATACTTGGTTTTTGAGTCTGGACAAAACCAAGATTAAGACCTGGAATGATTTGGCCGCAGCATTCATTGTACAAACCAGGGCAGAGCTGCAGAGGCTGACAAAGAAGAATCAAGAGTCAGTGCGAGAATATGCCAAGAGATGGAAAGAATTGGCAACCCTAGTCCAACCTCCACTACTTGAACAGGAGATGACCTCCTTGTTCATTGCATCACTTGGACAGCCATTCTTTTCCCTGCTACTGGGGCAGAGTACTTCTAACTTCAATGACTTGATTCTGACGGCAGATAGAATTGAAGATGCTGTACGGGCTGGTAAGATAGATGGCGGTGGCCAGGGCCCTACACAGAGAAGGGCTGCGGCAGGACAGAGTAACAAAAATCAGGGGCAAGAGCCTAGGAGGCAGGAAACTCAGGCTGTTAATTATGTACAGCCAACGCAGCCTTACCACATCTCTCAAAGGCCTGAAGGCCAGGGACAACCCATGAGAAGAACTAGAGAAGAGGCGGAGGCAAGAATGAAAAGGGTGTTTACCCCATTACCTTATGCACCTGCCGAATTGTTGGCCACACTGCTGAAGAAGGGGTACCTTCAAATCAAGCCTCCTAACCCCAGAATGATTAACTCACGAAGTTATAATACAGCAGAAAGATGCGAATACCATTCTGGAGCTCCCGGGCATTCAACTAATCGATGCTGGGACTTGAGGCATGATATACAGGATCTGATAGACAGCAAAAAGATCTCTGTAGATCCCCCAGCACCAGCAGCACCTACTCCACCTACTGGTACAACTACCAACCCCCTCCCTGACCATAATAAGGCTTCTGGCAGCGGAACAGTACACCAGATCATCAGTGATCAAGGCAGTGAACTACAGGTTGACCCGTCCCTGCTAATTGGACGACCGGGGCAAATTGTCAAGATTCATCTCCAAGAAGGGACAATCTATCAACAGATACATGTCATTAATGAAGAGGAGGAGGAAGAAACCTTCTTGGGGTTCCCTCTGGTGCATTTCAACTTTCCCGAACCAGAGCCTTTCTATCCTCCACCTATCCCTAACTCACCCCCACTAAACATCTTCGATATGATGAACCCGTTCAATGAACCTGTGGACTTCATGCTAGAACCACCCACCCTTAACTTACACCAACTCCACCTTGACCCAACCTACTCTGCTGTACCTCCACCTTACCAATTCTTACCCATGTACCATGATTCCACCATCACTTCCACAAAAAGAGAAGTCGATCGGATCACCCGTTCTGGTCGATACATAAACCCTAACCCTCCACCTGCACCAGAGGGAGAGATTAGTGAAGAAAGGACAAGGAAAGAAAAAGGGAAGGATGTGGCCACTGAATTGCCACAGACCCACAAGAAGAAGGGGAAGGCCCCAGAAGAAGAGATTGAAAAACTCCACTATAGTGCCTTCACCCCTGAGTATGATCTAGTGCAGCAGTTGAATAAGACACCAGCCCAGATATCCATTATGCGTCTCTTATTGGACTCAGACAAACATAAAGACGTACTTACAAAAATACTGGGTGATACTCATGTGCCTGATGACATCAGCCCTGAGCAGCTAGAAACAGTAATGTCTATAATTGCTACACCAGAAGCAATCTCCTTCTCCTCAGCAGACTTGCCACCTGAAGGTTATAACCATACAGAGCCTCTGTTTATCACAGTAAGGTGCTCCGACTTGATGGTGAGACGGGTCATGATCGATAACGGGTCCGCTCTGAATATCTGCCCTGTCAGGACCTTCCACAGTCTGCAGTTGAACGCTGAGTTGATCAAACCTAGCTCCAATAATGTCCGTGGGTTTGACAATGCCAAGAAGGATTCCCTTGGGGAAGTTACTCTGGAAATTACAATTGCTGAAAGGGCCTTCTTCATCACCTTTGAGTTGATGGACATCAATGCCTCCTTTAATTTGCTGATTGGAAGACCTTGGTTACATCAAGCAGGGGCAGTCCCGTCCACCTTACATCGAATGATCCGATTTATTTCGGGAAATCAATTGATCACGGTGCATGCAGAAAATCACAGAGAATTTGAACAAGGAGGGGTACCTGTGATTGATTATGAACTGCCTACTTCCCTGAATTTCCAAGCCATTGAAATGGTGCAGATAAACAGCATTCCTACTCCTCTGCAATCAGACTTGTCTCGCAGAAGGAAAAGGAAGAGTATGTTCGGTGCTGCTGAATGCGCCGACTGGGGTCTCCGAGTAGGAGAAGGTTTAGGCAAATATAAGCAAGGCATCAAGTCTGCAATCCAGCCATGTGACAAGTCTGTGGGCTTTGGACTGGGGTTTGTTCCTGAACCTGAAGACTATGCCAAGCTATTCGGCAGGAAAGCTGAACGAAAGAGGGCACGAGCAGAAGGAAGAGACCCACACTGGCCCATCTGTGTACAGGGCCAGCTATACCATCACTTTGCCAATATGGAGAAAGAAGCTGCACAAGCCATTCAGAACATAGTCCCCCAGGGATGGGGCGATGAGTTCAATGATTCAGTTGAGCAAGCGGAAGCTGATTATCTGCAAAGGTTATGGGATGAACCTCCCTTGCCCCAGGAGACAGTTACAGAAGAGAACTCAGAGGCTCTCAGTGGGATGATGGAAGAACTGTCTGCTTTGTTCTCTTGGCAGTCAGTTGACACCGAAAAACCAGCTATCCCAGAAGAAGCATTTGCCTACCCATCAAATGATGTCGAGACACCGCCAGCTGAGGCTGAAGAAGAAGAACCGGCTCAGTACATCTACATGATGGAAAGCCAGGACAGTTCGGGAGAACCCACTCCAAGGCAAAGGTCTCCCCCACCTCCCATCTGCATTATACACCCAAGTACCAAGGATGGTTTGGGTCAGATGTTCCAGAACATGCCCCAAGTACTGGGACTGCCCACTGAGCTGGCTTATCATGAAACCTATGGTAACTGGGCCCCTGACGAACATTCTTCTAGCAAGAGGGATGAATCATCAGGAAAATCTGTAACCAAGGCACTGCCTAAGGTGGAACCACCCCACGAAGTCACTATTCTGGTACCAGGGACTGTCATCCGCCGCAGGGTATGGATCAGTGTATCATCAGAGGATTCGAGTCAGAATCAACCAAAGAAGGGCACAGCTAATGACCCCATCTGCATCTCCTCTGACAGCAGCATCAGCATGATACAGACTGGAAAGATGAATGCGGTGACCGCTGTAACCAAAGACAAGCACGCATTGCAGAACTGGAGTTCGACGCCACTTGCCACTCGCAAAGCCGGACTACCACAGGGAGTTTCTTCCACTTCTGAAATTCCCCCTGTAGATATTGCTGCACTTTTTAATAAATGCGTGAAGTCTTTTGATTATTTTTCTGCTTCTGTGAATAATTCTGCAAATAAGCAAACCCAAAATCGCAACCTTAGTATCAATCTCGACGCACACCCGAAAAATTCGGAGCACGAGATAGATAATCAGGCTGCCAAAATCAAACAAAAACAAAAAGGTCAAAAAGAACAAAAAGAAATCCAAAGTGTCGAGCAAGAATCAGATAACGACACTTCCTCATCCCAACCCGATGATTCAGAAATTATCCTCAATGATTCTGTTGAACTTAAGGATAATGATGAATCATGGGAGACCCCACCTGAAATCCAATTTGCCTTGGACAGACATGAAAAAGGTCTCCAGGCTAATATTGAGGAAACTGAACCTATCAACATAGGTGACACAGCACAACCAAGGATTCTCCAAGTTGGTAAAAAGCTGTCTCAATTACAGAAAACACAGATAACTGATTTTCTAAAATCATACATTGATGTGTTTGCATGGTCATATGAGGATATGCCTGGGTTAGACACGGATTTAGTTGTGCACCGGTTACCTATAAAGTCTGAGGCCACACCAATGAAGCAAAAACTCAGACGCATGAAACCAGAATGGGCCTTGAAGATCAAAGAGGAAGTTGCCAAGCAGTTAAAAGCTGGGTTCTTGAAAGTTACAGATTACCCAGAATGGTTAGCAAACATCATGCCAATCCCCAAGAAAGATGGAAGGGTCAGGATGTGTGTTGATTACAGGGATCTGAACAAGGCAAGCCCAAAGGATGACTTCCCATTGCCACACATTGATATATTGGTTGACAATACTGCAACTCATTCCATGTTCTCCTTTATGGATGGATTCTCCGGGTACAATCAGATAAGGATGGCACCTGAAGACATGGAGAAGACTTCCTTCATCACGCACTGGGGCACATACTGCTACAAGGTGATGCCTTTTGGCTTGAAGAATGCAGGCGCCACATACCAACGGGCAATGACTTTGCTATTCCACGATCTGATGCACAAAGAAATGGAAGTATACGTGGATGACATGATTGCAAAGTCAAAAGGAGAGGAAAATCATTTGGTGAATCTTGGAAGAGTGTTTGACAGGCTCAGGGAATGCAAGCTCCGATTGAACCCTAATAAGTGTGTATTCGGCGTTACCTCAGGGAAGCTACTTGGATTCATCGTTGGGAAACGAGGAATTGAGGTTGATCCTGTCAAAGTAAAGGCAATTCTGGAGATGCCTCCCCCATCCACAGAAAAAGAAGTGAGAGGTTTCCTTGGCAGATTGCAGTACATCAGTCGGTTCATAGCACAGATGACTCCCGTGTGCGAACCAATATTCAAATTGCTAAAAAAGGATAACCCCGTGATCTGGAATGAGGATTGCCAAGAAGCATTTGACAAAATCAAGGCCTATTTGATGAGCCCGCCGACTTTGGTCCCCCCTGTACCCGGACGACCTCTGATCATGTACTTATCAGTTACAGAAACAGCGGCTGGATGTGTCCTAGGGCAGCACGATGATACAGGAAGAAAGGAGCAAGCAATTTATTATCTGAGCAAGAAATTTACCAATTATGAAGTAAGATACACATTGCTTGAGAAGACCTGTGGCGCATTGGTATGGGCAGCTCAGAAGCTCCGGCACTATCTCCTCAGTCATACTGTCTATCTGATTTCAGATACAGATCCCCTGAAATACATTTTTGAAAAGCCAATCTCCACTGGAAGGATAGCCAAGTGGCAGGTTATCTTATCTCAGTATGATATTGTCTACACCACAAGAAAGGCAATAAAGGGACAGGCAGTGGCAGATCACCTAGCAGAACACCCTGTGCTCGACTATCAACCACTTCTCACCGGGTTGCCGGATGATGAAATTATGTGTGCCGAATCAGCAGAAAAGGAAACCCGATGGCAAATGTTTTTTGATGGGGCCGTCAACATCAATGGAAAAGGGATTGGAGCAGTAATCATTTCCCCAGAAGGAGTCCATCATCCAATAGCAGCAAAACTCTTGTTCGATTGCACTAACAACATGGCAGAATACGAAGCATGTGTGTTGGGCTTGCGAGCCGCAATTGAAATGAATATCCAAGAGTTAAAAGTTTATGGTGATTCCTGTCTAATCATCTACCAAGTGATGGGGGATTGGCGGACTAGGGATCCAAAATTGGTGCCATATCAGGAACTGATTAAGGAACTGGAAGGACAATTCAAAATCGTGACATTTGATTATATGCCACGAGACAGGAATCAGTTTGCAGATGCCCTGGCAACACTAGCATCTATGGCAACCATCACTGGCGATACTTGGGTACAACCATTGGAGATAGAGGTGCGGCGTTCTCCTGTCTACTGTTTTAATGTTGAAAGGAGCAAACCAAAAGGGGAACCCTGGTATACAGACATAATGAGGTACCTGAGAAGCAGGACTTTGCCAGAGAATGCTACAGCATCTGAAAAGCGCACGATTCAGAAGCTGGCAGGACAGTTCTTCCTCAGTGGAGACAAGCTATACAAAAAGTCCTATAATGATTCACTGCTGCTATGTGTAACAGAAGAAGAGGCCCAACAGCTGATTGATGAAGTCCATGGGGGACAGTGTGGCGCACATATGAATGGACACATGCTAGCCAGGAAAATATTGAGAATGGGTTATTACTGGTTAACTATGGAACGTGATTGCCACATCCACGTAAGGAAGTGCCGGTTATGCCAAGTTTATGCTGACAATATTCATGCACCGCCCAACACTTTGTACTCAATGACTTCTCCTTGGCCTTTCGCCATCTGGGGAATTGATATGATTGGAGAAATCCATCCGAAGGCATCAAATGGACATCGATTCATCTTGGTTGCAATTGATTATTTTACCAAGTGGGTAGAGGCCGTGTCCTTTGCAGAAGTCAAAGGGTCTCATGTATTGAAATTCATCAGAAACAATATTGTCTGTCGCTATGGTGTACCTGAGGCACTTATCACAGACAATGCCAAGAATTTGAATAACAAGGACATGGACAAAATGTGTGAAGATTTGAAGATCAGACATCTGAATTCTACGGCATATCGACCCAAGATGAATGGAGCAGTAGAGGCTGCCAACAAAAATCTGAAGAAGATATTGGAGAAGATGGTAGTCACCTACAGAGACTGGCATGAGAAGTTGCCATATGCTTTGCATGCGTACCGAACCTCAATCAGGGTTTCAACAGGAGCAACTCCTTTCTCTCTTGTATATGGAATGGAGGCAGTCCTTCCCGTGGAAGTGCAGATCCCTTCGCTCAGAATCCTGAAGGAAGCAGAGGTTGATGACATTGAATGGGAAGAATCAAGGTTTGACCAGTTGCAGTTGCTTGATGAGAAAAGGATTAAGGCTTTGTGCCACGGACAGCTCTACCAGCAAAGAGCAGCTCGGACTTATAACAAAAAAGTAATACCACGACACTTCAAGGTGGGCAACATTGTTATGAAGAAGATATTCCCCCACCAAGAAGACAATAGAGGGAAATTCAAACCAAACTATGAAGGACCATTCATAGTACACAAAGTTCTATCCAGAGGAGCACTAATCCTACAAGAGACAGACGGAACTATTTTTCCTGAGCCAATAAATGCAGATGCAGTCAGACTATATTATCCTTGAGATCATTCCAATTGGGAAATGAAGAGAGGCCATCTTTGACTCTCCCCCAAACCTGTAAATCCTTTCAAGCACCCAAAAATTCTCCCCTAGTTAGATACTTTTGGGCCTGAAAATCTCTTTTTCAAACCTAGTACAGATGTTCCTTCGCATCAAAATGGGCATTCCTGGCCCGAACCCAAAAAAAAAAAAAAAAAAAAGAGCAATTGCGAAGAAAATCAAGAAAAAGAAAAGAAAAGAGTTATGAAAAACAAGTACAAAGTAATATGAACCCCACACCACATAAGCCAGGATGTAAGCCCCAACAATAAAAGGAGCACTGTACAGACCTATAAAATCATAGCCTTCTTGGGCCATTTATCTTTCTTTCAAAAACCCCAACCTAGCCTACATTTCGTCCCATCTTAAAGACCTCTCGGATCCCAAAATGAATGATCTTGAGCAAAACAGTCAAATCTGCATTTTCTGGTAATGACGGAATTGGATTCTCCATAAAAGGACCAGGCATGGTGAAAACCCAAAAAGGGCGCTGTGCGCAAAAAGGGTCAGGCGTGGTCAAAAAAAAAAAAAAAAAAAAAACTTGTCATACCTTGAAGAGGAAATGCGGCAAAAAAAAAAAAAAAAACAAAAACAGGATGGACAGTGTACTAAGTGAGGACAGCCAAGTGACCTGAAGGGCCCAGATTGGCAGACTATGTTTGAGTCAACGCTCCAAGGCCTATGATGACAAGGCTAAAAATACCAAGCACTTTAATCTATGTCTGGCTTAAGGATTGACTTTTGTGATAATTGCAGGCACAAACACACACTACCACATCTGTGTTTTTCCGTAATTATTCTGCTTAACTATTCTCGGAATTTCCCCATCTGTGCTGCTAACCCGTGAAGAAGGGTTCATTGCCTTAATTAATAGCCACTTTTGATTGTGATGAATCAAAGGCTTAGAATAGACCAACCCTGCATATCCCCCAATGAAGCAGAATATATCTGACATTTTGTTCCTTGTACAGGTTCAAAGAAGGAAGAAAAATGCAAGATGAACATAAGGAGGATACTTTGTTCCTTCATTCCCCAGCAGAGGCTTCTTCCCTTTCATCTCCAGCAGAGCTCAGAAGAAAGAAGATCAACAAAACTTCAAAATCAAAGAGGGACATCACAATAATCCCCAGAGAATCATCTAGACAGATCATATCCCCAGTGGAGTAACTCTTGAATGGAAAAGAAGCTCTAATGCCTCGACAAAAGAAAGAATCTGGCAAGGAGAAGCAACAAGGAAGAGCAATAATGGGCCAATTCGCCCTCTCTTGTAAATTTTGATTTCCCACTTTTGTAAATAGTATAGGCTAGAGTAGGTGTGTGGTCTCCGAGATGATGGACAGCAGCGCGAAAGCTTCCTCCCGTCCTCCCACATGCACTCCCAAACCCATACCCTGGCCTCTCTTCTAAAAAAAAAAAAAAAACTGAAGTCACTAAAAGCTTTAATGGAACAAACAAAAAGAAAAGAACAGTGTAAAGTGCCTTGCATCAACGCCGAAACAGGCTGATGAGCTCAAAACCAATCTTATCTCATTTTTCAAAAAAGAAACTGCCCTATTCAAACCCGAAAGAGGGTATAGGGATTCCAAAACCAGGAAGTGATACCAGACATCTGACACTTCCCTTTCACTAAAAACAAACTCATTGATTGAGCTCGTCGACCATGTCGACAGAAATGCAAGGTGCAAAAATAAGGTTCTTTTTCTTCTTTGCCGTTCATCCCCTAAGGTGACTCCAGCAAAGAGGGGCAGCTGTTAGCACCTGATTTTTTGCACCCCCAAAATAAAGAAAAAATGAAAAGTCAAACTAAAAGTCAAACCCTAAGGGGGTCAAAAATTGACTTTTTGATTCAAGTAAATTTGGCCATCAAACTTCATCTCATTGAAAAGAGCATTTCGACACGATTCCAACGCAACTGAATTTGCTGGAATCGGAGTCCAGATGAAAAAGATATGAGCTGGTCAAACTTTTGGGGAGACTTTTTGCTCCACCCCAATTCAGCTGCTAAACTTGACCCCAGTGGATAGGTGGTCCCGAGTCGGTTCCAACGACACTAAGTTTGCTGAAATCGGACACCGGATGAAAAAGTTATGAGCAGTTGAAGTTTCAGAAAAAACTGCCCATGTGGCAAAAAGGCAGCAAAAATGGAACAAATCAATAAAATAAATAAGATAAATGTGTTCAATAATATTTTAATGAAGAGAATCTCGCTTTTTAATAAAATAATCGTAAAAATCGGATAAGAATCCTGCAAAAAGCCAAAATGAATAAAGGTTTGAAATCCACACATTTTAAAACGTGCGGGACCGTATTTACATTACGGGCAGGGCATGCCCGTATTTTAAATACGGGCATGCTTCTAGAAGAAAGACACGCGTCGCCGTACGGCGGAACACGCGTCCCGTACGGCCGAATCTGCGATAATTGCAAATATTCGTTTTTCGCCCGTAGTTGAATTACGGGCAAGGCACGCCCGTACTTGAAGTACGGGCAAGGCCTGCCCGTAGTTCAAATACGGGCACGGGATTTTTGCCTATAAATAGAGAGGCCACCCCCCCTTCATTTGGACAAGCCCTCTCCCCTTTGGCCTACCCCCTCTCCCTTCTGGTGTAATCCACGACCCCATGCTGCCCCACCACCACCACCCTTAACCCAAACCTCTCTTATTCCTAAAATGCCCCTATCTTACCAAAACCATGCCCAAGCTTTCCCTAACCCTCCTTTGAGTATAGCCTCTTAACAAACCCCTTTTAAAACCAACTTACGAATCTGTGGAGGACGCGGAAGCGCTGCCAAATTCACCGGAGAATTCATCATTAACTAAAGAACATATTGTAAGTATGTTGGATTTTATAAATTCTTCATTTCTATTTCACTTCTAAGTTCTTTTAAACACCTTCTTATGTTACTAACTTGATTGCTGTTTTGAGTATCATGAGGATATGGTAATATGAAATGGATCTTTGCAAGAAAGAAAGGAAGAAAGTGTCTAAATGATACTTTCACCTACATACTTAATGACCCACTTTTGTTCTTTAAAATGACCTGAAGATGCATGCATCTTTGTAATATCTCCACTCCTCTTGTGAATGAGGATTTTTGATTGATTGAACAAATAAAAAAGGAAGGAGGAAAAGCCCAAGACCCAAGGAACATGAGAAGAGAAGAAAATTGGCTTTATAAGCCAAATGAAAGAAATATGGAACCTGGAATGAAGAAAGAAGCTCGGTGAAGATTACCAGAAGACCCAGCAGAGCCACGGAACAGATCCCAGAAAGAATCGGCAGCAAACATGCAAAACAGGTTGCGCCCGTAAACTCAGGCCGGTCCAGCCTGGACCGTGTTTACTTCACGGGCAAAAGGGACCGGAATCCATTCACGGGCAGGCTGGACCGTATGGAAAACACGGGCGAAATATGAAATAATGTAAAATTTGTCATTTCTTGATTCGATTGGACCAATTCCGGTCTAAGCCGGCTTGAACCATCCCCTTAACCATTTTTGGGCTTTCTTAAGCCCATTTTTGACTTTGGGCCCATCAAGATTCCCTTGGGCCCACTTGAGGGCCCATATTTTGACTGGCCCATACCAGGCCCGTTTTCAATAAAACGGGCCCAGGCCACTAGACTTTGGCTAATGGGCCCATTCCAAGCCCACTAAGCCCAAACTAAAATTGTAAATATATAAAACTTAATAAAATAACCAAATGGGTTACCCAATAACCCAACTGGGCCCAAGGCCCAATCGTGGCAACCCACGGGTCTTCCAACGGGACCCGGGTCCGACCCACTTCACTTAAATGAATAAAAAAGATAAAATCAAATAAAAAGGGACCCACACCTTCAGAGGGCCCCGCCAGACCTAACAAGTCAGCATGCTGGTCTAGGAAGGGTGAAAATGACTCAAAAACCAGGGAGACCCGAGGGACCCGTCAAACCGACGGGGCGGACCGGGGTGTCTTTAGGACTTCCCCGGACCGTAACCGAGGACTTAGCTAGATCTCTAAAAAGCCGCAGACCAGACTTAGACCCGATTAGGGCAAAACCGTGTCTGCCTGCACTCTCAGGCAGTGGCGACTCTGAAAATCCCGAGGCACGTGCCAAAGGCGCGCCCGGTGTGCGATCTAGGCCAGGTTTAGGTGCGCACAGGAGGCTCCTCCTCAAGCAAATGGCAACCAACTCTTGTTTTGAATTCTCGCAAAGAAGAACTCCAAGAGAAGAAGGAAATCGCTGCGGGAGTGCTTCCAGAATCCAGGTAAGCCTCAAACCTCTCTTTAATTTCTGTATTTACATTCCTAGATCTAGATCTCTTCTTCTACCTTTCTGTAGTGTAAAGCCTTCTTTGTGTGTGAAAATCCTTCCCCGGCTCAAAGTATCTCGAGACTCCCCCTAGCCGTAAAACGTGGAGGCGGGATCTAGGAGAAACGAGACTGGGGATTGACCCTAGCATTAGAACCTATGTAGCATAAAGCCTTTGATTGATTGTAAACCGTTTCATATTCAAAGTACCCTTGATTATCTTGAAGAACCATGTTTAACGAGGAGAGAGAACAGAGGGAAACGATAATGGAACGGAACCCTAGGTTGTTTTAGAACCTTATTTTGATGCATGCTATGTTGTTCTATTGATTTTATATGGTCTCTCACATTTGTACATATATAGCACCATTTTGACGGGATAGGCTCATATTTGGGGTTTATTACATTCATTGTGATAAATCTCAAATAAATGGCCTCAATCAATTCTGGAGTGTTTTCAAGTGATTTTTTAAGGTTTTGGATTCATCTCACACGAATCTCACACACTTTATCACAGTTTTGAGTTGGTTTTACTCAAAAAGGGCCTAACTGGACAGCACCTATACCCTGACTTCGGACGCTCATAACTTCATCGTCCGGATGAATTTTGGAGCAATTCCAGAACCATGGGAAAGGTGAGGCTGTCTAGTTTATGTCAACCAAATTTCATAAATTTCTATCGAACGGATTTTTGACACCTCTCTGTCGAAGTTAAGTGGACAGTTCAGGTTCAAATACAGAACTTGTCACTTCGACGGAGCGCCATGTGTTTGTTTTAAGTCCGATTCGAGTGATTTTTGTTTCTGAGTACTCCTTTATGAGTCTATTTTTAAATCCAGTTGGTTTCATAATTTTTGGACTCCATTTGAATTATTGGTAGCCGATTTACTCAGAACTGCTCAACGGCATTTTTCTGGGTAAATCTGTGATCTTCGGGGCCTGTTCGGGAGACCACCCAAGGCACATCCAAAGGGATTTTTGTATGAGGCTAGTTTCTTTTGAAAGATGGCCATACAGAATTCAATCACACCAATATTCGTGGATTTTTATGGAGTGGATTTTTCTATGCAATTTCCCAAAGTTGCCCACTTATCACTTTTAAAAATCCCCAGCAGCAACTTCAAAGGAGCATAACTCCTATGATTTTTATCGGAATGAAGTGAAATTTTGCATGAGACCCTTATTTACTATAATCTTTCAAATGGATTTGGTTTGATTTGATTTAAAATTGTATTTGAATGATTTCAAGACAAATGGCATGACTTTTCACCGAATTTTCCGGATTTGATTCAACTTGGTTTTTGAATAACTTGTGCTTTGATTTCCATCTTTTGTGATATTCCAGAAATGATATTGACATAAGAGAGGATCTAGAATCCATTTAGATTTTCATGTGGAAATATCATACATTGGTCCTTTTTCAAGGTTTTCTATGATTTTAGCAAGCGTTCTTATTTTTGCATGAACATACACTTGGCTACCACTTCGTGTGGATGAATGGGGGTGCCTAACACCTTCCCCCGTTCATAATCTAATCCCCTTACCCATCTCTGGATTTGATTTTCAAGTAGGGTTATTTTTATCCTAGAATGTTTCTTTTGTAGCTATTTCTTATTTTTGAATCTTTTGGTGTCCATTCTCACCCCAAAATTATGAATGGTGGCGACTCTCCAACTTTTATTTCGAGCCCCGTGTGTTGACGGAGGGATGATCATTCCTGTGATTTTTCCATATCTCACAGTATGCTGATAAAATATGGTGATGCAATTAAGGATAAATATGAGGGAGCCTTGGCTAAAATAAAAATTGTTGGCAATGAGATTCAATTAAGATAGGTCTGCATTAAAGGTCACTATTAACCTTTATTTTTTCGTTTTAGTTACGGATGAGTTGACGATTTATATTCAAGATGAGTTGCCTTAATGTATGTTATTTGCAGATAATGTAGTCTTGATAGGTCACACTAGAGAAGAGCTAAGCTTTAAGTTAAAATTATGAAGAGATACCTTAAAATTAAAGGGCTTTAAATATGTTGTCAGAGTACTAGTTGTATGAAATGCCCAAAGATGAACATGTGACAAATATATAAAAGACAAAGTAAGAAATAAAGATATTTGAAAGTTGTTTAGTATATAATAGGGATAAGCTTGAGGAGAGTAGATTAAGGTGATTTGGATATATAAAGTAAGGACGTAGAGATACATCTGTAAGAAGGTGTGAAATAATGCATATTGAAGGGCCTAAAAGATCAAAAGTAAGGGCGCTCAAGATTTTAAATGCCCGATAATTTCTTAGGTGAGCTTGGTCATGTAGAGGAACTATCGAACCAGCTTTGCATGGCTTGATGTTTATATTATATATTATAAATAATATTATACAAATGACTTTTATTTTTAATACGTATATATAAAGTGCTTGAATTAGGATTTTGAACCTAATAAGCTTGTGTTTTACTATTCATGTACATTTAACCTTTTTATAGTTGGTTTCTCTTTTTTTATATATATTTTTTCTATTTTAAAACAATATATTGTATTGTTAGAAAACAAAACAAAACAAAAAAACTTTTTTGGTCAAATGGGCAAGTTTGGGTGGGCTTTAGATTTAATAGTCTTTAATGAGTAGTTTAGGCATAGTTTTGCAAGCCTGACCATCGAGCTTGTAGGGCTTGGACAAAGATATGCCCCTCATGTATGACCTGTTGCCTGACCCAATCTCGCCCAAGCCCATCCAATGCTTAGCCCTAATCAAAAGGAAGACCTAAAAAGATATCAATAAAGTTAATAAAATAAGATTTACAAAAACATAAATTGTCTAGAGATATGATTTTTGATAAAACGGGATAGAAAGATAAGATTATGTTGCCAACTCCATTTTGGTCTTGAAACTGGCTTAAGTTGATGATGATCACTAAAACACACTCAAAAAGAAGAAAAAAAATTTTAAAAAAAAAACTTAGTGTGTAAGACATTAAAGCTCGAACTGAGTAAAGGGTTTTTATACAGAATTTCAAATAACCAAAGTACCTTATTTTTAAAGAGAATTTTCGTAATTCTTAATTTTATTTAGGACTCACAATAAGCCATATTTCTAAAATTCCCTTTCTTATTTATGTGCCAACCAACTGGTATTTGATTAGAAAGGAACCTTAAAAGTGGTTTTGCCGAATAGTCATATTTAAGCTGTAGCAGTCAACATAGTTCATTTTGAGTGGCCCACGACAAATCCCCAAAACCACTAAAGCCAAACCGTCCATAATTTAAGGAGCATGGCTATTATGACAAGAGCAAGACTCTTTACAAAGAGAAAGACCACGTACGAACTGATATGAACGCAACAACGAAAGAGAGGAGGGAAGTGAGTGATGAAAATTATGCAAACACACCCTTCACTGGAAAAGAAAAAAGGCCCAACTCCATGTTAAAAGGACCACGGATACAACAAAATGAGGAGGAAAGTGTAGAGAGAGAGAGAGAATAGTTGTAATGTGGCTCACGGATTTATGATGTCGGTGGTGTTAGGAGATGGCATTGGTTTCCGAAGGATCTTTGATTTGATGGTTACTGGTCTATGTGATATATCTTGTCGTTACATTCTAGTTTGGGTTATTTCCAAGTGAAATTGCTAGCTATAATTGAATAAAGATGGAGAAGATGACTAGGTGGGTCCTCCTTTCTTGGTGAATCAAATCGTAATTTACAGAATGTTTTACGGTATTGTGATTGGCCAACATGGGCATGGTGCATGGTGAATGCGTAATACTTTGTTACGTACGATCTATCCTAAAGGCTAAGTACTTAAGTGCTCAACTAACGATGTCTTTATATAGTCCTTGGGGTTTTTAAGCAACGGTTAGGCATGTAACAAATGGTATTAGAGCCAACCACCATGTCCTCGGTTCGAATCATGAAGGGGGCGACTTATAGGTTGGATTAAAATGCCTTGGCATTATGTATGGGCATAGTGCTGAGTCATTGAATACTGATAAGTGAGTGAAGCAGCCAAAAGAAAAAGAGCTACCATCGAGTCAGTGTCGATAAAATGGGCCACTGTGGACATTGGTTACAGAAGCGTGGTAAAATGTTATAATCCTAAATGTCAAGTTAGTTATGAGTGGTAGAATATAATGATCATAAATGTTAAGTGCTTAACCAATAAAGTCTCCATAAGCCTTGGGGCTTTTGGAGCAATGGTTAGGCAAGTGACATACTTGTAACATTCTTATGGCTGAATTGTTTACTCAAGACTTCATGGAAGGCAAAAGGTTTTTTTTTTCTTTTTCCCTCACTAAGTTTAATTGGCTTTTCTTATATGAGACAATGATATGGCTATATAGATTATCAATTTGGCAAGGGGCATTCTAAGTTAACCACGTGGACAATATTTGAACTTTAAATTTAAGGTGCTTGAGTCTAGATTTTGGCTTCATATTTCATTTCCCAAAAAATGTTTGCATAATGTTTTAAAATCTTTGATGTTAAATAAACTGTGCACATGGAGTACTGCATGCCTACTTAACCGAACCTAACTTTATGGCTTACCAAACCTAAATAACTAAGGGTATGCTTGTTTATCATAACCGAATATTATAAATGATCCTTAAGCCGCCCTATTGTTAACCCTAGTACACATGTAGCCTTTTGTAAGGGACATTAGTTAAAAGGTAGGTCCACATTCGTACGTCATACTCAAACTTTCTTCTGCACACGAGCGGTGGTCCATGCATTTAGCCAGCCATGGTCCATGGGTCTTACACAAGAAGGGGCTTGTCCTCATAAACTATCCCTTCTTGCATGTTTCCTAAGAAATAGGTTGGACTGGGGGACCTTAGAAAGAAGATTCCAGTTCCATAAATTGATAGAGAGTTCGCGTCAAAGACGTCACTTTTTTGCACGTGTACTCAAGTTTAAAAAGAGAATAATCATTGAATAGGAGACTTTTATTGGTATTTCAAAACCTAACAAAGAAAGAGGGAACAGAATAATTGACATTGAACAACTTCATTATTTTTAATAAATATGAAAAAGACCAACTTACCCTTATCAAAATATGTTATAATAGGACATTACAAGGTTATTTTTGGAAAAATAATTTTGTTTTGGGCACACTTTTTATATATATATCACAAGGCAATGCACGAACTTCATAACCTAAGTGGAGGTTTCTAACCCCACAATTTTCAAAATTTTAAATCCATTCCAATATTTTTTTCAAAACAAAAAGATTTTCCTTATTTTTATTATCGAAAAAGAATTTTATTCAAATAACCGAAATCAAATAGCCTAAAATTATTTTCATAGAGATTGGGAATGTTCAATGATTGGTAGACTTCAAAACCAAAAATTTTATGAATTTTTTTTGGCAGATACCAAATCCGCCCTTTTCAAACATTATCATTTTTTTATAGGCTTTTCAAACATTATCATGAAAATTCGAATTCTCCCAATTCCATCATCAAACATCTTTTATATATATATGAAATCCTCGAGGGACAAGCCCATTAAAGTACTTGTTCGTAGCCAACAAGTGGTTGCCACGTCAATAATCAATTGAATCTAAATATATGGTTTCCAACTTAAACCCAACTTACATTGAGATTTAACATGATCCAAATGAATTAATGAACTGGGCTTTCATTCCCAACCCATATGAACTCTTGTACTATTAACTTTAAGTAGCCTAATTAGGTTGAAACCCTTATAAGCCCAATATGAAACAAAAGTTTTGAATGAATACCATCCTCAGACCCATAGAAGCAATCAAAACACTTGGGGGGTTTTCTTAAGAATTGAGATAAAATTTTGTCAAAGAATTCCAAAACCAATTTCAAGAAACTTAATATTCATTCAACACAATTACATCAAACACATTGTACATTTGGAATTGCAATCTCATTTCATGATGCCTATGATCTCTCATTCTCTCATATATACACTCATCTACATATTCCAATTACTTCTAATCTTACAACAACTCTTACTTACATCATCCCACACTCGGATGCTCCGGTTACTCTCGAGCCGCGTCCGCATAAACCTATAACCAAACATCTAAAAAAGAGAAAGGAATAGAATAAATAATACAAATTTTTTCTCAATTAACATGAAGACAAAGTAGATGTGGTAGTGGCAGAAGATGTTCTTGGAGAAATTTGTTTTAGCACAACTGTGGGGAGAAGGCTAGATTTTCTCCTCTCATTCTCCTTTATTATCTCCCCTCCAAACCATTCTAGTTTCTCCAAGTTTGTATTCTCTATGATCTTCCTTCCCTTGAACAGTATTGACTTCACATTCTTTTGTAGCAACATCTTTTCTGTAATTCCCAATAGTGTCCTCCCCTCAACTGACTTGGACTTCTTTGATATTTGATAGTTTTGGGTCTCCACACCATTTGCCTACAACATATTTATTAGAAAAATTATAAGATTTTTCCATATATTAATTTAAAAAATTAAAATAAATTTAAACAAAAGCAAAAAGAGAGGAAAATTTTAAAATACCTGAATACGGACGTAATTACTCGTATTATACTGCTCAAATGCCGTCGATACCGCTTGATCAACCTGATTAACAAAAACCAATCAAATTAATCCAAAAATTTACTAAAAAAACAGTTACAAAATTGGTTTAATGAGGGCATTTCTATAATTTGATTAACTAAAAAGGTTAAAAAAAATTCGATAAGGGCATTTTCGTCATTCATGACAAAGATTCGGCCGACACTTAGACAGATTACTTAAACAAACAAAAGCTAACAAATGAGCTTTACTGATCAACCTACCATGTCGGAGGTTCCTTCTCCGGCGATTCTAACGAACTCCGCCGCCGATGGTGTCGAATCCCGGCGACCTGAATCTGACTCACCATTGCCCAACGACACCACCAGTAAGTCCTCCACCCCTTCGCAGAACGGGAACTCCTGCTTGTTATTCAGCACGTGCGTAATAGCGGCCACCGTCGGATTGTTCATTGCAACCCCACCGTCGACGGCCAAGATCCTCGTCCGGCCGTCCATCGACCTCATCGCGACCGGGCCCACCATAGCTGGATCAGCCGACGTGGCAACGCATACTTCACTGATCTTGAAATCGTAGCCGTCGGTTTCCAAAGCGTCAGCGCGCGAAAACAGGAACGGAGCCCGAGTCGAGAGGTCGTAACAGGGAATCAAAACGGGCTTCAACGTGTCCTTGAGCGTTGACTCGCCGAACGTCCGGCGGAGAATCCTCGTGCCCTTGGCCGCCGGCCGGAGCATTCGACGGAGCAAGCCGGCGGGGGAAGAGGGGATCAGTTTCCGCCGGTTCTCGAGGAGGAATTTGAGAGCTTCGTCGGCGGTGAAGATCGGACGGCCATCTTTGCCCTTGGTGAAGAGAAGAGCGGCGAGAATCCCGCCGGTGCCGGAGCCAGCAACGACGTCGAAGAAGTCGGCGATCCGGGCGTCGGGGTTGCCGGACTTCCGGCGCAGGCATGACTCGAGATGGGCGAGGGATTTCCCGGCGAGGATACCGTCGGTGGCGCCACCACCATCTATGGAGAGAATTCTGACTTTTCCGGCAAGGTTTTTGGTGGATTTAAGGTCCTCTACGAGGGTTTTGATGGGGTTATCTGGAGACGATTTGGGGTGGTCGTATCCGAAGAGGAACTTAGATTCGAGGATGGAGAAGATGTCGTAGGTGAGCTTGTCAACGTGGAAGCTCGAGTCGAGCGTCTGAACAGTCGTTGCGGCTGGCTCCATTGTCTGTAAAGCGAAAACGAAGATCAAAGACTGAAGACAAATGTTCCTCTGAGTTTAGAGAGAGAGAGAGAAAGAGCAGGAGAGCGAGAGTGAGGAGGGAGACGTGAGGGGGGTGCAGTTATATAGTTAGCAGGAATGGTTTGGGCGTGCGCACGTTAGCGAGACGGACAGGTGGAGAGCGGTGGGGAGAGGAGGATTCCTGTCGATGTGTTGACTGACGGGTCTTCGTTTCATTTTCGGATAAAGAGAGAGGGGAGAGAGAGAAATGTACCGTACGTACCTGGGGATGGGGGGTGGGGTCCACATTTTATTGGGCGTATCTTTTGCTGGTGGTGTCTCAAATCCCGCATTTAATTTTGGGAACCACATTTCACAGAAACGGTTCCATATGGGTACCGATGTACGTCTGTACCAATGTACGTCGGTATGGTAATAATCCAATGGCAGGGAAATAAATCGTCTTTTTCGTTATTTTAGTATAAAGAGAAGAGTATAATTCGGTTGGTTCGATTTTTGGTTTTTGGGTCAAACCTAATTTAAACTACCCAAACCAAACTGAAATGGATGTGAAAAACAAACCAGGCAAATTCTTTTTTTTTTCTTTTTTGTTTGCTTCATTCGGATTTTGGTTTTAATTGAACCAATTGACACCCCTAGCAAGAATGGTTGACCAATTTCTCTAATCATTAAATCCCGTTTATTCTCATGCAGCAGATTGGTGATTGCTAACAGGAGAATTAGGTCACCGGTCCCTAATTGCAAGACACAATGGCAGAGGATGTCAACTCAAAACCAATGATGAGTTTTTTTGTGTCAAAAAGCAAAATGACTTTTTTTTTTCTTTTTTTGAGAAATTAAGGTAACATAGCATAATGAAGATCTAGCATACTAGCACCTTGAATAATAATTTCTCTAATCATGAAATAAAAATTTTTTTTTAAATTGGAATATGGAAAAAAGAATAATAACTTTTGAACGACTAGATGCTAGCCATACTGGAATAAATATATCAAATATTATAAGTAGAAATCTAAGAAATTATAAAATACACAATAAAATTATGGCTCTAGCACTTGATAATGCAAGTGCTAATAATATTACAGTAGGAATATTAAGACAACAATTAAACTTAAATATAGATGGAAGTTTATTTCATGTTAGGTGTGTTTGTCATATTCTTAATTTAGTTGTGCAAGATGGATTAAAAATTGTTCAACATCATTTAATAAATATTAGAGATGCAGTAAGATTTATAAAACAATCTAGCACAACCGCTAGAGAATTTAAATATTATTGTGAAACTTTAGGAAAGCAATATAAAAAAATTACCCTAGATGTTGAACATAGGTAGAACTCAACATATATAATGCTAGAAGCTGCACTAGGATTAAAACAAGAAATTACAATATTTTATAAAAGTAAAATGCCTGAAAGTGACTTAGAGGATCTTGATTGGCAAATAGCCGAAATTTTAAGAGATTTTTTAAAAGTTTTTTATGATGCAACAAGATATTTATCAGTAGTTTATTACCCAACATCCTCAAGTATTATAACTTGTTTATATCAAATAAGTATTTGTTTTAAACAATATAGAAATGTACCCATTGCTAAGGAAATTATCCCTGCAATGGAAACTAAAATTTTAAAATATTGGCAAGAGATGCCTAATTTATATTGTTTAGCTACTACAATGGACCCTAGGGTTAAATTAGGAGTTGAAGACTTAATAGATGGAATAAATGAGAATATGAATTCTACTTTTCAAATAGATATAAGTAAAATAAGAAATCTATTAGAAAGACTTTTTTGTGAATACGATACTAGTAGTAGTATACAAGGTCATACGCGAACCCAACAAACACTACCAGATAATTCCCCTTGGAATTTTTTAAGTGGGAGAAGAAAGGGAAAACAACCAGCATCTAGTAGTGGGGGATCATCTGAATTAATGATTTTTTTAGAAAGCCCCCCAATGAGTTTCAATACTATAGAGGAGCATAATGCTTTTAACATTTTGACATGGTGGAAGCAAAATCAGGTTAATTATCCTGTGCTTTCCGCCATGGCACGTGATCTACTAACGGTTCCGGTGTCCACAGTTGCATCGGAATCAGCTTTTAGCGCAGGTGGACGAACCGTGGATGATTACAGGAGCAGATTAACGCCGAAAATGGTGCAAGCATGTGTCAGTCTTACAGATTGGTTAAGGGCAGAACTGAGAGAACAAGAATATGAAGATGATCAACTTGCTGGAGACTTTGATGATTTGAATATTGATTTTAATCAACCAGAGTAGTCTAAGTTTTGTTATAATTTTTGTAATCAAAGTATAGGAATTGTACTTTATCTTTTTTTTTTGTTTCTTTTAAACTGCAAATGATAGATAGATGAGTGGGTGCCAACCTAGTTGGGATGTGCTTATACTATAGTGATGCAGTATTATTTGTTCAAGTAATTATGTAATTTTTGCAAAGTTGTAAGTGTACTTGTGATAATTAATGAATTTATATTTTTTTTGAGCAAAATTTATCTCAATATGTGTAAGACAAATTTGTGAACAATAAAAGTATTTTACAGAAATTTTTTGGGATTTTTTTTAAAATTTTAATTAAATGGCCTGGCGGGCTAGGCCTGGCACGGCACGCCTACTGGGGCGTGCCGTGCCGGGCTGGGGTAATAGGCCAACGGGCCTGGCATGCCGCGGCCCGCGGCACGTCAGGCCCGCGACACGGCCCGCCGCCCATGCCTAGGGAAATAAATCGTCTTTTTCGTTATTTTAGTATAAAGAGAAGAGTATTATTCGGTTGGTTCGATTTTGGTTTTTGGGTCAAACCTAATTTAAACTACCCAAACCAAACTGAAATGGATGTAAAAAACAAACCAGGCAAATTCTTTTTTTTTCTTTTATGTTTGCTTCTTTCGGATTTTGGTTTCAATTGAACCAATTGACACCCCTAGCAAGAATGGTTGACCAATTTCTCTAATCATGAAATCCCGTTTATTCTCTCATGCGGCAGATTGGTGATTGCTAACAGGAGAATTAGGTCACCGGTCCCTAATTGCAAGACACAATGGCAGAGGATGTCAACTCAAAACCAATGATGAGTTTTTTTGTGTCAAAAAGCAAAATGACTTTTTTTTTCTTTTTGAGAAATGAAGGTAACATAGCATAATGAAGATCTAGCATACTAGCACCTTGACCGTTTTTAATCATTTCATTTCTTGCTAAGGTTTTCTTTAGTATTAAGCAAAGATCAATTGTTCAAAACTAATAAGTATAATAACAATTAACCTAAATACTAATATAAACAAGTAACTTTATCATTATTTATAAATATAATGTTAATAATATTTGCCTTTCAAAAGCATTTTTTATGCATAATATGTTCTTTAAAGACATTAAAAGATATTGATTAAAAAGAAACTTAATAATTCCAAATTGGCATATTTTGTGGACAAATTTTCATATATAAATCCTCAAAGAGAGAGTTTACACTAAAAGCTAATCTTCATACTCAATGTTGAAAATCTTTCTTTATGCTATACATAAGCTGATTAAAGGATGACAAGCCCTTGAATTATCCTTTTGTAATTGTGATCAAGTCATCTAAAACATCGGTTTGTCGAATTTGTCTTAACGAGGATTTTCTACAAGGAAAACATTAAATTGGTACACCCAAAAAAAAAATTTTTTTTTTTGTTTTGCTAAATGTACATAAAATTCTATGTTGAATGCCAAGATGGTACTAATTTTGATTTCAAGGAATCCAATAGATGCATCTACATGGGTTAGAAAACTTATCATTTCAAAGAAGAAGCATATAAAGTGGAAAAAAAATCCTTAAACATAAGCTTAACACTATAATTATTCATTATAATATCAATAGAAAGAGAATTATTTAATTAAACCTTCTAAATGAAATCAGTCATGTTGTGAGACTTAAACTCCAAGTAAGTTAAAAGCAGCTTTTTTGACTCCCCTAGATTATATTAGATACAAATTTAATCAAAGACACTCCTATCCTTAACTTGTATGAAAACATGATGTTTCTTAGAATCAATCAACAACTTATAGCTCATAATATCATTAAAGGTGAAGTAAAATAAAAAATGTCTTGATTTTTTCTTTCATATATAGGTGAAGAATATCTCTAAATCTAAAACTTAAATTAACATCAATGAGCTCATTAGCAAACTTAATAACCGATCCATAAGCAACAAATTTTCATATTAGAAACTAATTTTTTGATAGCAAATGTAAGCATGAGAGAAGAAGAGGTATATGCCTTATGACAATGGAGGAATAAAGTTGGTAATTAATGCTGGTATAGTGTTTGTAATCCACATTATTTGTACTCATAAAACTCTTATTCTCTCACATCAGTTATGTTTATGTGCTTTTTTTTTTTTTTAAATTTTATCATAAGGTTATTTACTTAGAAACCTTATTATGTAATCTTTCTTTTTTTTTCTATTTTCTAGGGGCCAGAGGAGGCGCAATGGGCGGCGTAGAAACTTAGTAGTTGTTACTTAAAATCATAATAATTTCACTTGAAATTTTTGTGGAAGAAGTTTGTAATACAATATTAAAAAGGCTTTCTTCAGAAACATGAAACCAAAATATTTTCATAGAAAAATATTAGGATATATAAATTTTTAGAAATTGATGTGCACATCCTAAAGGTATCTCCAGCTACATTCTTTCACTTATAAAGGACTAGGGGGCTGCACAGGCTACGTGCGTAGAAAATATGGGCCCACTAAGATAAACAGTTCAAGGTAGTTACAACATGTTTAAAATAGTGGGGGGATTACTTTGTTTGGGAAGGGCAATGTTTAGAAAAATGAAATGGGGGCCAGAATCTGAACGGAATATTCTTCCTCTTTTCTTTATTAATAGTATAGATAATAAGACAAGCATACATATTTGATCAGGCCATCCTAACTTCCATGTATGGATATATGTCAAGTTCATGTAAAGATAGCACTATTATTACTTATTTTTTCCACCCCAAAGCAGACTTCCTACCTTACTGAGAAATAAATTTCAAAAAGTAAAGGACAGAAAACTTGTGTTAAGAAAATCCAAAGCTAAGTACAAAACTGGCTGTGGCTGGGTTGCCATCAATCTAAAATTTCACCCCTTCACTTGGACCACCTATGATTTTACAGTTATGATTCATGCTCCTCTGTCATGACAAGACTTGATGGCCTTTCAAGGTTTACCACTAAATGTAACAATTAACCAGTATCCTTAATTCATACACGTCTGGCATGCACGAGTCATGACGAGGCTTGATGGCTTTTCCTTTCAAGGGCAAACCACATTTAGTATAAATAATCCTACCAAACTAAACCAAGGTTTAAAACCTGGGATGGTAGATGCTAAAATCTTCTACAATGATTTTATCCATTGGTTTCTGTTGTGGCTGTGAGATGCCGGGAAGCATTTCACGGTCACGTAAAAAAACACTGATTGTGAGATGCTGCATATGACAACATGATCTCAAGACATTACAGAAGATTTTATCTTGACAAATATGACTGATATTAACCACTAAATGTTAGTATTCACAGGTCTTTAATGATACCGGCCAAGTTTCAAACCATGAATTAAACAATTTGATATTCAGTGCACTTTTATTCTACGCTCATCCTTACAATTTGAAAGAGATGTTATCACGTGAAGCATCCAAGAATTAGAAAATTTCTTTCAAATTACAAATCCAAGATGGGTTTTTTTTTTTTTTTTTTTTATTTTAAAATCTGAAAGAGAAAAGTACAATCATCATGGGATTAAATATTACACCATGAGGTGACTCCGAGGGACCCATAACTGTTGACTCACGGCGAGTTATTACGCGGGGAATCGGATCTCGCTCACAGCTGCCACAGCGAGCTTCGTGCATTCTTCGTTTTAGATCACCGACGCTTCCCTAGTCCGTTGTGTGCATGCGTTGCGTTAATAAATGCAAAGATATTGAATGAGAGGGCCGTAATTCCCTGTGCAATGAGTGTTGGGGAAACTTGGGACAAAGCCAAATATAGTGTTAGGTGTGCAAGAATCTTCAAATACTTTGCATGGACATCACTGCCACTCTTTCTTGTCGGATATGAAATTTTCTTTTCTCCCTTTGTTTTTTTCATTTCTTTTTCCTTTAATTTATCTGATTTGATGGACCATAGATGGATGTCGATCATAAAAGGGTTTTGGTTCATGGTTCAAACCTTTGAGAATTTAGCATAGTAATACTAATTGAAAGAGTTGTAGCTAGCAATCGAATTAACTTAAATGGGATTTAGTACAAGATATTTTGTTATTTGTTTTTGTTCTTATGATCGGTTGAGAGCCATTATTGATGAAGTAAGTTCACACCTAGTTCATAGTTTCTTACTTTCTTATATGTGATAGTCTCAGACTAATAAAAATTAACTATAATAAGATTTTCATGGACAATTTCTTATAGACAACGTGTTGCATTTGTAAACCACAAAAAAAGAAAGAAAAAAGTTCACACAGACCAATGCAAATCAGTTTTAAAATGTTTTTCCTTTCTCTCCTCATTTATTTTTGGTGGGGTTTTTTAGAATTCTTAGGCATTGCCTTTTCTAGCATCCCACATGGTCAGTGAAATGCAATCAAATCTTCAATGGCCGGAATAAATGGAGATACCCCTTCTGGGATGGGATGATTTGTCATATGTTTTAGCCACATGAAAAAATTATGCAGGTGGTCATACAAGAAATGAGGTCAGTCCAAATCCATGTATATATATCTTCTTTAAACAATTCAAGTTTGATGGCTTAATGGTCAGAATATTGGTTCATGGGTCCAACCAAACCATCTGGTCTTGGCCTTCCAGAAACACACTTTTTCCATGTTTTAATTTGCAATATCTTTAAACCATGTTCACCCAACATCAAGATATTTTGTTAATCATATGTTCAGAACCTTAAGCATGAAGTTAATTCAATACAAGTGTGATAATTTGTGTTTGTCATTTAAGTATTCTTTCTTGTGTGATGGGTTTGATGAGAAAGGATTGCAAGAAAATATTTGGTGAAGAAAAGTTTGGTTTGCCAAAGACTTGAGTCCCTACTCCTTTATTCTTCTTAAATATATTTTGTTTTCTTAATGTAGTTGTACCTACAAAAGGAAAGTGTGAAGGAATATTGTATTGTCCTTTAATTCTTATGATACATGTACCATAGTTGTAAGTTGAGGAGTGGGGGTTTTAATATATATATTTTTTCCTTCCTTATCTTTTCCTCTTCTGTTTGTTTTCCCTTAAAAAAATCTCTTAACTTGGTATAACCACCAAAGTTCTAAGTGAATTTTCTCCTTTTTCTTTCTCCTACTAATACTCTTCCCTCATTCCCTCCCCCTTTTTTTTATTTATCAAACTTGTTCTTCTTGCAGTTGTTGTTGTTTATTTATTTATTTTTATTTTATTAATACGGTTTTGTTGTTAGCTTCAATTCTACTAAACATCATGTTTTGTACACACTTGGCTAGTCCTATATATAAAGAGAGAGAGAGAGAGAGGGGTTCCCACCAGCCATTCAAATGATTAACAAAGCCTTTATTTAACTTAGATTAGCAACAATGAATAACATTTTGCTATTCTACTTCACATAGACTTTAACTATAAAATAGTTTGCCAAATTCTATTTTGCGAATCCTTGTCTGTGGTTTACAGAACATCAAGATTCCTTGAACTTGTTTAAACTAGCAACTTTTGAGTGCTCCCAATAAAAATCTCAACTGTTGATTAAAGCCAATGTGTGAAACATCTAAATATGTTGCTGAACAAAAGCAAGAAAGTTGTCCTTAATTTAAAGGGCAAGGACTCTGTATAGTTCTTTCTAGAGCCAAGGAGGTCCTGAGAGAGTTGAATTAGCACAAACTCAACCTTCAGCACTTCATGTGAGATAGATGTTAAGACTTGAAACTAAATCTTCATATTGGTTTTTACATCACACAACATGAAAGTCCCCAAATTGGATCTGGGACTTCAATAAAACTTAGATCCAGGTCCATTAAGTTATATTCAACAGCCGTATACGTACTAGGAAATGCAAAAGTTCTCGAAATTTTTTAGTGGCTTATCAATGCTAGCCCATTTAAACTGTTTTTAAATTGCTAGTCATTATAGTGCAAGTTTTAGCAAAGAGGTTTGATTGGAGCCTTGAGTATGGATAGCAATGGGTGGGTTTGCATAGGTTTTGACAAATCCTAACCTGCCCCCAAAAGTGTTATTTATTTATTTATTTTTTTTGTACAATTATTACAAAAGTGTTATACGTACTAGGAAATGCAAAAGTGTGTGGGTCCACACACACTTTCAATTATCTCCGTCGGAGAGAGAGCGACATCTGACCCGCGTAAGCAGCACACAGCGGCAAATCAAACGACTACCTTGTCTCAACTAGAGGTATATTGGCGAACGTTCTCCCTTTATTGATGATGAGGGTGGGATTGGAACCCACTTCTTGGCTATAATTGATACAAGACTTCACCATTAGTGCAGGTAAATCAACTAGTTTACCGTTTTTAATAAACCATCTGTGTGAAAAACTTTCTGCAATACTTATCTAACTAAATTTCTAAAAAAATATTACTGAAATAGACTTACCTCCAACACTCATAGAGGAATCATAATTTTTCCTTTTTGTTTTCATTTTTTTAACTTTATATATACATATAGGAGAGAATTAGGTATCAAAAAATCTCATACCATATCTTAAACCAATTTAGTGTTTTCAAGCTCCAAAACAGTAAAAAAAAGTGCACTAACGACTTTAGAAATCCAATTCTTACGATTCCAGATTTTCCCATCTCTAAAATGCCATCAATGCCCACTATTCTCTAGTAGAGTATCTTTCAGGAAGAAGTATTTACAGGAGGTCTCTCTCTTTAATGTATTCCAGTTGAGATTTTAATGAGTAATTTATTTGATCAATCATGGCTTGTCCAGTTGAGATTTTAGTGAGTATTTTTTTTGATCAATCATGGCTTGTTTTAGATTGCTTTTGGGGTTTTGAAGATGTATTTGGACATATAGATAGTGATAAAACTTGAAATAATATTTTCTTTCTTTGTGATGTGTTCTGTAGAGTATCTTTGGAAATCTAATTAGGCAAAAATTTTGGGTTGGATATGCACTATAGATCTATGATCTTCTACGCAACAAAAGATCAAAGGAAGCAAACACAAGAATCAAAGATCAAATGAGGATGGTATCACAGATTATACATTATGAATCTGAACAACTTGTAGCTTTGCAAGATTCATCTTCAAACATACTTCAATCACTTCATTGCTAAAACATTTGGTTCTATATTTTTATTAAGTTGTTGTACTTTATTGTTTTTTTATTTTATATTCGTACTCTCATTGCAATGGATATTAGGACAAAGTATAATTAGACTTTTACAACTTAACAGATTGAAGTTCTTTTGAAAAAAGAAAATTAGGAAGGAAACTATTTTTCCATTCATAAACAATATGAATGATTTATTTTTGTGAATATTATTTGAAGCAACCAATGATGACTCCTAGCGTCTGTTTATAAACGGCGCATTGATCACCGACCCTTTTTTGCTGCTGGTACAAAGAGAAAATCTTTATTTCCCTCTGTCACCACTCTCTTACACCTTGAACATTTGAAGAGTTGTTATTGATTCGAAGCAGCATTCCACAAAAATGAAAAAAAAAACTATATCGTTATACAATAAATTAGTATGTAAAATATGTAGTATTCCATAAAAAAGCGCACACATAAAATACAACTAAAAGTTGATCCAAATTAAAAGCATTTATACAATATACATGACTTAAGTACAATTTGGGTTTTACTCAATTTACAAATATATTCCATCTTGGCATCCGATTTCTCTTTTTTTTTTTTTTTTGGCATGCACAAAATATATTCCATTAACATTGGACTACTTTCCTAAATAATGGATACAAAATTTTCTCCCCATTATAAGGAATTCAAGAATGAATTGAGTACACTGCAGTCTGATGCTCATGGATTGAACAGCTTGCGGAAAGGACCATCCTTCCTGTCCTTGGCAGCCTCTGTCAGAGCAAGGAACCTTTTGAATCCAGTTGTGGCTGCACCTCGTCCGAGTGCAGCGGCCCGGGCTAATACATCCTCTCGGGAAGCTATGATTCCTGCCGAAGATGTAATGGTCGTGGAAGGAACTACAGCTGAAGCAGCAGGGGCAGTTGGCACAATTGATGGGGCAACAGAAGCTTGTGTAATTCCTGACCCACGCTTGTTGAATTCATCCAATATTGTTTGCTGCTCTGCCTTTTTAAGGCCCTGTTAAGTATTTCAGAAAGAAGTCAAGGGGGAAAAAAGAAAGGCAGAACCTGATGGATATGCATCAACTGTATCGAATTTTTTAAAAATGGCAAGGACAGAGCAAAAACAAGCACTGAGATCATTAGGATCCTAGATCTTACCCATCTCACTTGTGTTGGATATGACATAACATGGGAAAACAGTATAGGATGTATCCCATATATATTTTTAGGTGGTATTTTCTTCAAATATGATGTTTTCCCAAATTTCTTATACGCATCCAATCCTTAAAAAACACCTAAGTCTAGTATTCTCTGATTTAACTTTGCATGATGAATATGATCTTATTGCAAATGTATGTCCATATTTTTAGGTATTTTTTCACCCTAAAAATTTAGTATGTAACAAAATTGAACATGCCCCAATCACATTGTCAATGTAAACCCCTAGCTGAAATCACCTTATCCCAAGATATGGTCTCTAGATTATCTGACACTTCAGGAGACACATCCCTCAATGTGGCACCTGGAACTGAATTTATGATGCAAAGGAAGCCTCATGAACATACAATCAACCAATTTAGGGGTTACATGGCTAAGACAGATCTCCTATTGGTCAAAATATTGGTCACAACCTGACAAAGTAAAGTGTCAAATGATTCAAGATATTGTTAAGAAGCAGAAGAAAAAGAGATTAATAAACTTAAAGTGATGCCGTAGAGTATAACCTTAAGCTCAAGAATCCGCTGGAACTCCAAAGCTGTTCCCTCAGGAAGGAGTGCGCGGTATGTATCCGCCACCGAATCAACAGGAGACAATATAACCTGTAGAATGAACACAAGTATTGCATGTATTTAACAAAAATTGCATCTTGTTAAAAAGGGAAAACTTCATGCCACACACCTTCAAGAGCGCTTCAGCTTTGCTCATCTCACGGCTGACAAATTTAGAGTAGCTCGCAGCACCTGAAGTCTGTGATAGAGATTGATGTAACCATGGTTGAATAAAAACCTAGGAGTTAGCCTAAGATTTGGCAAAATAATGTTGAGGGCCAGAAAATATATGGTATACACAAATAATCCCAAAAGTAAGAGTTGAAGCTAAGAGGTATATAAAAGAGAAACAAGTCCCAAAAGCAATATATAACGTCCCTGTGCATGATGAATGCATGAATGAAAAATCTACTGTTTTATACCAAATAGAGTTCTCATAGTCCAACAGATTGGTTGAGATCCTCTTTATAGAATTAAACAAGAAAATAGCTAACTTCGCATTTTTTTATTTTAACCAGGATGACCGACAATATCCCTTTCTTTTGGCTTAAATTGTTCAAAAGTGGAACCAATAGGAGCTCTGACTTATTGTAATACCACAGTTGTTCTTGGTAATTTGCAACTTAATATGTTAGATGATACAGAATTAGGTTAACATAAGAAAATTGGAATTGTGTCTAACATTTTTTATGAATTGCAACGACTTTTTACCAGCATGCACTTGTTAAGCACACAAATAAATCAATCTCTACAGATTGAAGACAAACTTGAAATGTGAAAATATGCAAAACTTCATTCCAACATTTACTCAGACATGATAACTTGTTAAATTTTATACACTTTCAGCCATCAACTGCAAGACATGCCTTTCTTCTCAAGCCTAAACATAGAGAGCGCCTTTAAAATGATGCAGATGTTTGGTACAGTCATACAAGGATGATGCAAAAATTTAACAAAGTCATGAATCTGCATTTATGGAAATTGAATCACTGTGATTTTCACTCCTATATTTGAAGCCGTTAAGCATTCATACAAGGCAACAATCAGATATCATAACAGAAGCCGTTAAAAAAGGCATGAATCTGCATCACCATGATTTTCTCTCCTATATTTGAAGCTGTTAAGCATTCATACAAGGCAACAACCAGGTATCATAATAGAAGATACTTGACCATGTCAATACAGAATTACAGATATATTAGATTGTATTCAATAATTTACCTGTCTTCCAAGAGAAGGAATGTCCAGAAGAATTGTCTTTACAGCCTGAGTATCCAGCAACATCTGCATAGATATCCAGGAAATTAAGATACAAAAGACATCAAAATTCATATATCATTATGGCTTGTGCTAACCAATGGGCTACGTTTCGCAGATTGTAATTTCCATAGAAGGAATAACTCATATAACCATATATATTATGTACACAGTTCAGTATGTGCCTGTATCTGAGGTGGGTTTGGTCGTGTAAGAAATCTAGTTCATGAAAGATTCAGCCATATTAGTGTTCTATCCATCCAAGCTTGAAATAGTTCAGCATTTTTATTTGTTTATTATTGAAAAAAAAATCATGTATTAGATGCTTATGAACAATGTTTGACATTTCGCGAAATTTCAATTTCACAAGGTCAGTGACACGAAATGTCTAGGGAAAACGAAATTTCCCCAGTTTCCCTGATTTCGGTGAAATTTCGCTAAATGTCGGTGAAATATGGCAAAATTTCCCCAAAGTTCCCTAGATTTCTTCATGTATGCATTATTATGAATGTACTAGACCAAAAAATTACAAGAAAAAGTGAAAAAACAAAATTTTCCCCATTCCCCTCACAGGGGAAATGTGGGGAAATATTCCCTGATTTTGCTGAAATTTCGGCGATCACCCCTAGCGAAATTTCAGCAAAATGTGAAATTTCCATCCTTGTGATCATCCAACCAAAGTAATTCTTTACCAAAATAGCAATATGGTCATGCTATTTGTACTATGCATATGGCTCATAAGATTCAGATATCATATTTCAGTCTTCCAGTGAAAAATAGAGAACAGGAAATACTTGTTGAGCTCCAGTTTCTGATATGTGCTTGCATTTGTAAATGTTAAGGTAGAACCGAGGGCCAAGGGATGCTGCAAGCTGCACACAATAACTTCAAAAATGAACAAGCTGACATAATAAAGAAAAGAACTAGAAGAAGATGAAATTTCAAAGATATATTTCAAATAAAGCTTGTCAGAATCAAAGTGAAATATCCATACCACCGGATACGAGCTAATGAGAATAACATTCAATGCTAGGCAGTTAAAAAGTATACGGGCATAATGCCTATGATGGCATTGGATTGAAAAAAATGGTACAACAATGTAAAGATAACGTCTGTGCAATTACTTTGTCTAAAAAGAACTGAAAATAGATTGGAGATAGTAGGCTTCCAAGCACTGGAATACTGCTAGTTAGGATTGAATTTATTCCATTTACATATCTGCACAAACATACCATTGGTTATTTAAAGACAATGGAACTAAGAACTATAATTGAAAAAAAAAGGTAATCTGAATTTCAATGTATTACTCTGATTGGTCACCAACACTTTCAAGTGTACCCCATGGTACACGTGTCATTGCAGCCATTTCAGCATCAAACTTAGTTTCCAAACCATGTACTAGTGTCATCAATGCCTTTGTAATGACTGCTGAGAATTCATCCTGCATGGATAAAAATAATGCATAATTAGGAACGGTGGAACTTTCACAGTAGATGACCAGTTAAAAAAACACAATACAGAAACTATTATAGTACCTGCACTTCTGATATATCCACCTTGTCCATGAATTGAGAATCTATGATTTTGGATACATTTTCAGCCAACTCACCAGCCTATCAAACAAACAGATTTTTGTCATCAATTCACTGTTCATATTAAAATTATAGTAACAGGATAACATAACTGTTTCAAAAGCTGAATTTTAAATGAAAAACTTGCAAAGTGTACAGATTTCAGATGCATGGCAGAACTCAGGAGAAAGATCAGTCAACTTGATTCTAGCTGATGTAAACAAATTTTATATATTATAGGAGAATTCAAACTAACTAACAAAAATAAAGTCAGTGTTTAATCAAACTAATAAGACAGCAAGCACAATTCTCATTATAAATATCACATAGTTTGGCAGTAAACCAAATGTGTAGGTCCATCCACTATCTGTAATGTCCCAATAGCAATTAATCGTTCATGAATTTGTCTATTTTGATGTATGTACTAGCATGGTGGAGGCAAAATTTAGTTTTATTTGAGGTCCGCAGCATGGAATGAGCGGGTTACAGACCCTCCTTGATCTTTTCCCTAGTATGCCATGGAATGTAGCGGCATGCCACGGAAACTGGCAACATGCCGACGAAGTTTGGGAAATATTTCCCCAGATTGAGAAAATTTTGAGGAAATTGGCAGCATACCAGAGAAATCTATTACGAAGTTGCAATTCAAGAGATTTAGTGGAAGCAAAGAAAAGGAACAGAGAGCCAAAAAGGTATCTTTTCCTAGTCAAGTGTTATATTATTGTTTTCATGGAGATTAAGTCTTCAACTTGAAGAAATCATTGATTCAATTAGGGACTAAGAAAAGTTTGGAGAAATGTAGATCAATAAGTTGCAATGAATTGAGGTTATACAGTCCAGAAGGGAAATGTGATCAATATGCTTGGCCTAACTCTTTGGAATGACTCCAAATATATAAAAAACTAATCAAAGTTGTCATGTAATAAATAAGGAAGAGAATAACATAGGAACCATCAATTAACCTGATAAGCAGTTACATTCTACATGTTACAAAAGAGAAGGTAGTACAAACTTGAAATGATGACAAGGTTAATAAATTAAGGGCTTACAGAGAAGGTTGTGGAAATTTTGTTGAATCAAGAGGTGGGATTTAAAATACCATATTTAAAGTATAAGCACTAAATGCTGCACAAATTACTGGCCTGTAAGATGTTCCTAACAGAATTTTAATTTCATCTATAATTCACCCCTCTTATCTCTGTTGAGATTACACACTTGACAAAGCCAATATTGCCTCTACATATCTTTAATGCTAATGGAATGATCATTTATACTCATGGACTAAGCTTCTAAATTTTTGTAAACTAGGAATATTCACATTTACTGGTGAATCTCACTAGAATTTATGAGATGACTTTTATTGTCTACAAGATATAATTAGTTGGTGACCATCACAAGATAGAGTCATTCTGATCTAGTATATGGATATGTTCCATAAGATTCATTAAATGGGTTAATATGACAAAAATTGTTGAAAAACATTAAATGGTTTAACATGACAAAAATTATTGAAACCATGTTGTAATAAACTCAAGTGATGTTCCATCCGTTGACTAAGAGATACAAACTAGTGCACTTTCAGCTCAATTTGAATTCATGAATCAAATCCAAATATATTTTCAACTTATTTACAGCCATAACCTAATAAATCCCAGGAGAAGGCCTAGTTAAAACAACAAGGTTTTCAAAGCGAAGCTCAAATTATTTCTTGAATCCTAATGAATTTCTGCAGTAGTATTTGTTACTATATTTTTCTCTTGAGACTCTTGTCAAGCTTTTAAATATCATTGTACATATAAATCGCCACCCAGGAGAGGGTAAATATTGCTCTATATCGTCAGAATAATTGCCACCCAGGGAAAGAATAAATACCGCTTGATATACTACGGAAACATCAGTGTGGCCCAAAAAGTTGAGGAAATTGGGCGAATAATAGACAAAAGAAGATTGATGTTGATGGATGCTCTTTTGGTAATCCGGGTCCATCTGGTATTGGAGGAGTTGTGAGGGATAGTGCGGGGCTGATTTCTTTCATTTTTAGTGGTACAGTAGGGGATGTTGATTCCACTAGAGCAGAGAAACTGGCAATTATTTTTGGCCTATCCAAAGCCAAAAAGATGGGAATTATGGATTTCACTATAGAGGGCGACTCAGCTACAGTCATGAAATGGATGCAAAAGGATTTTTCAGGTTCATGGAGGCTATCACATGTCATCATTAGAGCTAGAGCCTTGGCACATGAGCTGAATGTCTCATTCAGCCATGTGCATAGGGAGGCTAACTCACTTGCAGATTGTCTGACCAAATATGGGGCTTTGAGACCAGAGTTCTACACAGGTCCAGTACTGGAGGAGTTCGTAGGGATGTGTTCAGACTAGTGTTATCCTAAGGTGTTTTGAGGGGGTGGTATATGGTGTCTGTATCTGTTTGTGTAGTTCCTTTTGTGTAGATGTCTATAGGCCTTATAGCATTTTGAGTAGTCCCCTTTTGATGTTTTTGGGGATGGGTTAGGGGATATGATACATACTTGTACCTATTTTGTAATCTTTTCACTTAGGGGTCATTTGGTAGGGTTTCTGGATTATGAATTATAATCTAGATTTTGAAAAACTAGATTCTGAATGCTGATTTTTAGAATACAAAATCTTGTTTGGATACTTTGGATTTTAACTCCGTTGTTTAAGTATGACCCACAGGGTGCAAATCGGTTCGGGAAAACCCAAAACTCACTCGAACCAAAATGACTTCAGTTCGGGTTGGTTCAGTTTTTTAGGTGTTCGATTCAGCTCAAAAATCCCTAACCCAAATTAAGTCAGTTTGGTTTTGGGTTTGATGCTTAGTTAACCCGAACAAAACCGAATCAAACCGAATAAGTATATTTTTCTAAACCAAATTGAACCAGTTTTGGATTTCATGAAATTCAGTTTGATTCAGTTTTTGGTTTAATGTAATTCGGTTCGGTTTGGTTTTGAATTTAATGTAATTCGGTTCGGGTTGGTTTGGGTTTAATGTAATTTGGTTTGGTTTGGTTCAGTTCGGTTTTGGGTTTAACGTAAATCAATTTGGTTTGGTTCGGTTAGGAATTTTGGCTTTTTATTTATTTTTGGTTCGGTTTTTTGGTTTTACATTTTTGGGTTACAATTCGATTTGGTTCGGTTTTGGGTTGATTGCAAGTAATTTTGGTTTGGTCTTCGATTGACCGCAACTTGGACCGACCCAACTCGAGTTGCATCCCAACTATGAATAGCTCCTTACTATTTGAATTGTATTCCTTTAATTGTCAAAAACTATAGAAACCCATAAAAAGTGGATTGCGGATTTTGGAAATTTTTTTAAATTTGATTGTAAAATCCAACTTTCAAAAACCCTACCAAAGAACTTAATAGACCTTGGATTTTGGATTCTATTAGAATCCAAAAACTAGAAACCCTACCAAATGACACCTTAATCAATATCATTACTTATAAAAAAAAAAAAGACAAAATAAGAAATCTTAAAGCTGTAACTGTAAGATGCTTACCTAGACAACACACTATAAGGATGTTTAGTAACGTCGTTTGAAAATGGTTTTTCGGTTTTTAGAAACAAAACCCGAAAATTGCATTTGTTATGTACAGCTTTCATATTGTTTATGTGTTTTTTTTATTTAAAAAAAAAAAAAAAGCCCTTTTGTAGAAGCTGAAAATTTCAGTTCTTAAAAAAAAATAGAGAATCGCTTTCAAACTTTTTTTTATGGAATTCTTGTAATTTCGTGTTCGATTAATCAGATTAGTCATGCCTTCATTTACCACCAGTACAAACACTGCCACCACCACTACCACTATACACCTCCACCACCAACACAATTACCTCCACCACCATCACATCTTGACCACCACTGCTACCACAATCACCACCATCACCACCAAACAAGCCTCTATGATATTAAGAAAGTAATACATCTATAAAGAAGTAATGAATGCATTATCATGCACATATTGTCATTCAACCATCCAAAGAAACATAAATATAAGGTTTAATACTTAGAAAATAATATTAAAAAAGTATAAAATGAAGGCAGAAATCTCCTAGGGTTTATTTAGATTTTTTAAATTCTCCTCTAGAAGTTATTCAATCGCAATTTTTTTTATATTCAATCACAATTTTATGTTACAATTTGTTTATGTATCAAACACTTATTTATTTATTTATTTTTTTTTGATGAATGATGAAAGATATATTAAAACTGAGAAAGAGAAAGAAAATACAAGAACCCATGAGATATGGGAGAACCTAAAGAAAAAAGAACTAAAAGCTACCAATACCCACTACTAAGACTACAAACCAGAAAAAACTGAATAGTAAAACATGAAAACTGAAATAATCTAATCCGAAAAAGAAGCTGTAGCCCAATCCTGCAATATATCGAATGACGAGACAGATCTGAATTCCTTCCTGGTGCTAACCCAATCAGCTGCCAAGATAGAAATGTCTTCCTGAATCCTATGCTTTACAATAGTACCTCCATCGAAAATGCACCAATTCCGGGTTAACTAAACCAGCCACATGGTAGCACAAAGAACTGCTTGATACAACAAATTTCCCTTTTTCTTGAGGAAAAGGAATCGCCATTGATAAGAAAATTCAGATAGGGTTCTAGGCTGAACCCGACTGACTTCTAACAGTCCCAAAAAGTAAGACGAAAAACCTAAAATCAACTCACAATGCAAAAAGATATGATCCACAGACTCTTCTTCTTTGAGGCAAAGTATGCAAACATTAGGCGAGATAGCAAGACCCTTCTTCTTTGAAGATTATCAAGAGTATTTGTACCATTTTGGAGAGCAATCCCATAGGAATATAAGGACTTTGGGTGGGGCAGGAGAATGCCAGACAAAGGATGGAGAAAAAGAAAGGGGGCCAACATTACTACCCGAACACAGATGTGTAAAAAAAGAGCAAGTAGAAAACAACCCACAAGAAGACAAAGACCAGCTGCGTGAGTCCAATAATGCCAGATCAAAAGTAATATGATTCAACTGATCTAACAAGGAGACGAGTTCCTCCATTTGTAGAGAACTCAAATATCAACGGAATTGCAGGTTCCACGATAGACCCTCAGAATCCCAAAAAAGAATATCGGAAACAAAAGGATATTGTAGCATACGAACCCGAAACAGCCAAGGGAAAAGTAATGGAAAAGCTTGATGAGCCCCACCACCAATCCTTCCAAAAACTCAATGAGGAACTAGAATGAAGGATATACCTTACCAGAGGATAGAATTGAGACCCAAGAGCGGATATTGCTTTCCATGGACTGCCATAGCGGATGCTTGCCTTCGAATTGATATCACGCCCATTTCTATGGGTGCCATATTTGCTTACAATGACTTTATACCATAGTTTCTCTTTTTCCCCTCCAAATCTCCAAAGCCACTTTGCCAGAAGAGCAGAATTTATAGATAAAGATTGCCCAAGCCTAAACCCCCTTGATGTTTAAGAAGGCAAACTTCACTCCATCTAACTAAGTGAACTTTTTTTTGATTCTCGCCCCTCCCAAAGAAAGTCCCTTTGCAATTTTTTTAACACACTTATTACCTTTTTGGGGCCCAAAAGAGAGATAGGTAATACACAGGAAGGTTCATAAGTGATGCCTTAATAAGAGTTACCCTTCCCCCAAAAGAAATGTAATTCTTTTTCTAAGTGGCCAATTTCTTTTTCATTTTTCCCACGATGGGTTCTCAGAAGCTAACCACGTTAGACCTTGCTCCAAGAGGGAGGCCAGGATAAGTAATCGGCCATCCTATGACTGACACCCCATAATCGAGGAGCACTTTGAAAGGGTGTCCGAGTCTACCAAAATTCCTACCATTTTTCTCTTTTCAAGATTCACCTTAAGACCAGGTAGGAACTCAAAACATTTTAGCAGGCACTTAGTTCAAAAAACCTGTTCTTGAGAGGCTTCCAAGAACACCATAGTATCATCCACAAATTGCAAATGAGAGACTGGTACCTTACAGCCTCCAACTTTTAAACCACTAATGAGGCAAACACTCTCCCCCAAAGAAAACAACAGACTAAGGACATCACTCACCAAGATAAATAAAAACGGAGACAAAGGGTCACCTTGCCTTAATCCACGTGATGCCAAAAAGAAGCTGGCCACTGACCCATTAATTATGAAGGAAAAGGATACATTCCTAAGACACCCCTTTATCCATTTACACCATCTATCGCCAAATCCTTTCCATCTAAGCACCGAGTCCAAGAAGCCCCACTCTACCCGATCATAAGCTTTCTCTAGATCTAATTTGCAACCTATACCTGACATACCTGACCTAAAACACTCCTCAATGCACTCATTTGGCACTAGGACACTATATAAAATTTGATTACCTTTGGCAAATGCACTTTGTTTCTCTGAAATGAGCAAACCCACAACCTCTTTCAATCTCAAGGACAAACCTTAGCAATGATTTTGTATAAACTAGTTGTCAAACTTATGGGGCAAAAGTCCTTGACATCTACAGCACCATGACATTTAGGGATAAGGCATAAGAATGTAGCATTGGTCACCTTATTGATAATACCAAACTCATTAAATTCTCTAAGCACTTCTACAAGATCTGCACTTACCACATCCCAAAACTCCTAGAAAAAGGCCATAGTAAAACCATCTAGCCCCGGTGCTTTACCTTTCCCTAAAGAGAACATCGCCTTTTTAACTTCCTCCACTTCATAGACTCTTTCTAGCCAAGTTTTCTTTTCCTCATTCAGTTTAGGACATTCCAAATGTTCTAGATTGAAGGTGAACATTTCCTCAGAAGAGAACAAGGCTGAATAGAATGATTTAAATCCCTCTACTATCTGATTTTGATTTTCCAATAATCTTCCCTCAAATCTCACTTGGCTTAATGCATTTTTCTTCCTTTTTCCATTAGCAATTCGATGAAAGAACTTAGTATTCCCGTCACCCTCCTTAAGCCATTGAATTCTAGATTTTTGTCTCCAATTAATTTCCTCCAATTTGATTGTCTCCTCCAACTTCCTTTTTCTGATCCTTCCTACATCTCAGTTCATCCCCCCTCAAATCTCTAACTTCTTCCTCTCTATCAAACTTGTCAATCGATTCCATCAGCAATTTCTTCTTCTTTATGACACATGTAAAAACATCATGGTTCCACATCTTTATATTATGTCTCAAGTACTTAAGTTTGCTCATAAATCTGAAACCTTCCCACCCTCTCTACTTTTGGAGGCCTCCAACCACCATTTCATAGCCAACTCCTTAAAGGACTTATCTTCCAACCACATATTTGCAAATCTAAAAGGGGGATAACCATTCCAAGAACAAGGAGAAGTAGACAGAACTATAGGGGTATGTATCGAGCATTTGAAACTACTTAAAATTTTCATTTCTAAAAATACATATGTTAACTAGTTTATAAAATAAAAATAAAAATTTTTTAAACTAACTTTCTTGGGCAAACATGTTGATTAGACCCTTATAATATTGGAGAATCATATATTATATAATTAGGTGCAAAGCCCAAAAATATTGTTTCACCAAACTTTTCACGGTTACAATCTTTCAAGTCCATGACAATTCATCACATATGAAATTGGCATGCATTTCCTGTCAATTTTAATTAAAAATGTCAAAGAAATCTGAAAATAATTTTAGGCATATCTTCACTTATTTTGGTAGTTTTAACAAAAAAAATTTCAAATCTCATAAATCTCCAAAAAAATTATGTTTCAATCAAGTAGAAGTCAAATAATAAATAGTTTAAAAGCAAACATTAAGTACCAAGAAGAAGATTGAAAGGTTTTTAAGCAATTTTTAATGAAGGTATATCTGAAATAGGGAAAACTATTGAAATTTCAATTTTTTAGGATGTCTTACAATTTTCAGCATAAGTAAGCAAAAGGAGTACATCACTTGTTGACATCATGATATAACATTAATAACACTATGTTCACTTGATATTGCAATGTCTTTGTAAATTTTAAATTTAAAAACCGTTGCATTTTTTGTTGAATATAAAACTGTGCAATAGCAAAGAAAGATAAAAAATTGTACAAATATATTTTACGTGGTTCAGCGTTGTCCATATATCTATGGAGAGAGATGAAGATTCCACAGTTATGAAATAATATTAGGGTTACAACTTACATCTCCTTCCACATTGGCAGTTAGATAAAATATGAGCCACACTCTGACAATTTGATTGCCAATTTAGGGAAGCAGGTATATGGTTCAATACACTAAAATTTTAAAAAATCATGATTCTTATCAGAACCAATCATGAAAACAATTCCCCATTGAAATTGTTTCCATAGTATGATTCAATGGCTCATCCAACATTCCAACATCTAGAACAATGTTATCTAAGAAGTAGTAAAGTAAAAATGAACTGACCGTTTTATGGCAATATTCTGCTGTATTCACAATGTAACATATCACTCTTTCATCCCTGTCAGATATCTGAAAGATTTTGTGAAATGTAAAGATACGAAATCCACTGAAAGAAGTTGCCATAGAAGAGTAAATAATTCCTATCATCAAGACAAGCAAATTAAACATGTCTGTCAATACCTTGATTTGTCCATCTGTACCAGTGGCAGCTGCAACAATCCCAGTGCCCCCCTTTGGTAATCTTGCAAAAAGCTTTGCAGCATATGCTTTAAGAATTCTTTGAAATACCTAATCATGTAAGTAAAAATAGTCATATCCTGTTGAAAAAGATATTTTTGAATGGTTAAAAGGTACAACAATATGAAAGCAATTTTCAGAATATAAAGAATAAAAAGAAAAAATGCTTAAATTGCGGGATACATCCAACTGATGGCAACAATAAATGAGGTGCATGCTACGTATTTTATTGCTAGGTATAAGCCAAGTGGAGATTTTGGGATGTACTTAATATAAAAATTATTAATGACTTAAGGGCCATAACCGAGTGCAGTATTCACTTAGGTAGGTTCTTTAGAGAAATGGACTAATAACAGGCCTAACATTTGACAAATTTTCAAGAAGTGGCTGTGCTTAGTCATGAAACTGCATTTTCACATTAGCTTTCGGAGGTTTTGCAATTTAAATCATAATGAAATCAACAAAAACTTATATATTTTTTTCACATTAACAACGCAACCATTTAAAACTCTTGAAACCAAAAGACCAAACATGGGTCACTGAAATTTTTTTGAACTGATAATTAATGATAATTTATAGATTAGTCCAGACCAAAAAGTGAGAGTATATATAAGGATTAGAAAGTACAGAAGTTTTCCCATGTCTCAAAATCATTGCATATCTGGTATCAACCTTGTTCGGACATTCCTGTAAGGCTGGTTTTGTAACTAACAAACACACATATTGTCCATTTCAATGTCTTCAATGCCGCCTGATTCCAAGATATAAGAATCTTCTATTACAACAGGTTGTTTCAAAAAATCTCCACTCTTCCATTGAATATTATGATTTTTCTTGGATACCTGCATTAAAATACCCATATATTTGTTGCTTGCTTATTGGCTTCATATTTGATCAAAAACATTTTTTTCCCTTAAAAGCCTCTTCTTTACATCTTTCAAGTGTGTGAAAACCTAAAAGAAAAAAACTATTCACGCCCAACTGAGATGTAATATGATCTCATCATGTGCCAAGCCATTAACTAATATAACAGAAGATAGTACTTTAGAATGTGACAAGAAGTAAAACATCTAGATTAAAGAGATAAGGTCAAAATTAAATTGAGATAAAGGGTTTCAAACCCTGAATTTCAATTGTATTAATGAAACACTTCATCATCCCACCTACAATATGCCTAGCAAAATTATCACCATAAATAATATTTAGAATGTCTTTTACAGTTCATACAAATGGACTGGGCAAGACCAGATATGAATGTTCTTAACATAAACCCAACAAAAAATAAAACTTCGCTTGTAAATTAGGGCCAATCTTGCCTAGCAGGTCTATTGCAAAGGTCAAAGCATGATTCAGGAACTGATAGATTAACACTGGACCAATGTATATGAACCACATCAATGCAAATCAGGTCTATGAAAGTTGATTATTTGCACCTTGACATTTACGGACTGAATTTAGAAATTTCAGAATGTACCTTGAACAAATTAAACAGTGTTTGGTTCTTGGTCAGAGCACCACATCTCTTTAAGCTTCTCCTGATTATCAAAAATACCTATATAGAATAAAAATATAACTAAGTTTCCACAACATAGTGAAATCCAAGTCAAAATAATAACCCAAGGTTAAAAGAGAGAAAAAAAGAAATTGAAGTACTTGAATGTCCACAATCTAAACAAGTACCATAGTCTGAAAACTAGCATGGACCACACTGCCAAATCATTTGGACCATTATTCAATCCTATCAGTTTTTGACAACTCCTAAACATAGTTCATCAGAAAATAGTAAAAAATGTTAGATTTCAGAATTATGCCTTGTGTGCCAGTTTTGCTCTTGAGCATAATTGCATCAATCTATGCCTTGAAAGAAAAAAATCGTTTTTTTTTTTCCTATCCGTGCTCCAGTGGGAGTGTTTTGCAGCTGAACAAAACCGTGGGGGGGGGGGGGGGGGGGGGGGGGGAAGGAACACAGCTATTTTTGAAAAAAATATTTTTTATTGGCGAACATTGGCGAAACTTCCCTAAATAAATAAAACTCATAGTTTTCGTGTTTATCAATTTTTCAAGTGTTTCGTTTTATGCCCTGGGCAGCACACCCAGGGGCACCAAAATGGTAAACCTAGGTGAGGATATATGTTGGAACTGGCTGATTGCCTATGTGCCAAGGTACTCATGAAGTAATTTGTGAGACTGAAATTTTCTGAGGCTACAAATGCTGTTGGATACTAAGTTTATAATAATTCACAAAATAATATGACATAGTATACCTGCATGCTACTGGATAAAATGTTAGTCTGACTTCCCTCCTCAGTATCCCAGGTTTCCTCCTGTTAGCAAAAAATATATAATATGAATACAAGTCAAAATACTAAAAGCCATAACTATGGATTTCATACAGTGTTGTTCACAAGTTACCTGAACAAGTTTCTCCAGGTTCTCCATTAGAGTTTTCTCCTCAAGTTCCACATATACAGTTAAATGAGGTTCAAAGCAAGATGAAATTATCCCATGGAAGTTGAACTGTCAAAACAATGAGAACAGATACTTCTCAACAGCTATCTTTATTTAGAAGAAAGTCCAGAACAAGATCAAAACTACTATCAGTAATCAAAATAATGACACAAGTAACATAAAGACAAAATATCGACTGCAATAGAATATCATTGATATTGCATGATGCATAATGTAACGAGAGGTGCCCGCAATCAAGTGGCTGTCGACCTATATGACATGATGAGATGCATGACCTAACTATTTTGTGTCTGAGTTCCCATAATTTCTAGTTGCACAGGAAATGAAGTAAATAGTTGAAATCCATGACCATGAAGATCCACATCACATGCATCAGTGCCTCCTCCACTGTAAATAATTGGTAAATCGTCCATATGACACATCTAGTTATAGCATAGAAGATATCAAGCTAGGTAACAAGTTGTAACCTACCCCTGCTCCAGGCACCGATAGATCCTTATGTGCAGCCTTTTCCTGCTATCACGAGATGAAGCATGAGCATATGGAAAAATAGAAGAATTCTGCCATCATTTTGAAGCAATTTAAATACATACTTCAATCCCATTATCATTGTGCGCAGCAAGCCTTTTCTCGTACTTCTTTCGAATATCTGATACAGACTGACTGTTACTCTCTCTTTTATCTATGTCATCGATGTCACTCCCAATGTCCTTCTCTCGGGTGCCACCACTAAATTTCTCAGCCAATTCTTCCTCAAATTCAAGGGTTCTTTGTAAAGCCTACAAACAGGGTTCAAATAAAAAGAAAGCATCAGCACAGAAAATGGACAAGACAGTTAGAAAGAATGTCTTTGATAAGTAGTATAGTCAAACAAATCATAGTGAAACTTTTCAACAATATTTTCACCATCACATAATTAACATTGTTTCCATGTATGTTCTTTTTCACTCCACTTTAGGACAAGCCCCACAATTTAATAACACAATCTGACTTCTAGTGTCTCCTCATCCAATTTGAATGCTGTAACAATTTTGATAGAAATAGAAAAAGGAAAAGCTGACAAGATTGAGTTGCTGCAATTCTTAAGTCATAGCTCTATCAAATGATGTCAAGGGACAGAAACCATGATGGGGTCTGTATTATCCCAAAGAAAATAGATACTTTCCTCTGGAGGCAACAGAAACAGGACTTCAGGTTGCTTTCTAATATATGACATGAATGGAAAAAAAAATTTTTTTTTTTCCTCCCTCCCTTCTTTTTGTGTTATCTAGGGCATAGCATAGATGCTTTCACTATGCTATAAAAGTGTAGCTGCTTTAATGCTAAGTTACTTATGTTTATGAGGTTAAAAATTCTCCTTGAACTATGAATATCTCATCCCATTTGCATAACTATTGTGATATGGAACTCTTATGGTACATGAACTTTGATTTTCAGTAAGAAAAAAGAGATGCAGATCTCCAGATGTTTCATTCTAATTTCATCTTCCAGGAGGATTTTCAGTACGACAAAAGAGATGCAGATCTCCAGATGTTTCATTCTAATTTCATCTTCCAGGAGCATAGTATTGGTTCAGGAGACTTAGATGTATATTATGAACTCTAATTTCCTGAATTTTCAAACCAGAATCTTGCATGAACGAACCTGCCATTCAACAGATTATTAACTGTATGCTGAAAGGAATCCATGTTTGATTTCTTAAGAAAAAGAATTTCCAAATTTCCAAGGACTAATTTGACATCAATTTCAGTATACAAAGATATTGAAATGAAATCCTGATATTTTGATCACATAATCAATCACAACTAGTTGAAATTGTGAAATAATTGAAAATTAAAAAATAAGTGAATAACTCAATAAAAACAAACAAGTGGAAAGTGATGAAATTGTTGCTGCATTTATGTCATCCCTTTCAATAAAGTTAAACACCTCTCTGCTTCTGGCAAGGCATCCAACAGTGTCAGGGGTCTTAACTATCAAGAATTATATGAAAGCAAGCTATCATTTCCTAGGTTAACTTGTCGAATTCAAAACATACATCACAGAAAAGTGAAATCCGTTGGGACCATTTGTTAAATGCTGGTTACCATTACATTCGAACACCCAGCTACAAGAATTTCTTGTTTTCAAATTTTGTAAGAGAATGCAGTCATTCAGGGGTCAAATTTTTTTGAGAAATTTTGCATTAGTGTGGTGTTTCAATGATATAGAAAAGAAAGGTATAGTAATGCTTCCTAGAAACTAAAATAAAAGAATCTTCAATGGGCATGCAGTATTTTCAGTGTCATGAACTATGCAGAAGCAAATTGCAGAATTTTTTGATCCATTTCAACATAAAAAATCTTCCAACCCTATATGGAACAAATAACTTCTCAAAAACCCAAACAACATTTAGGTTAAAAGATAAGATTAGGGGACAAATATCAATGAGTCAGCTAGCATCACAACATAGAGGTCATCCATTGAAGTAAAAATAAAAAATTTATTACAAAGTCTTGTTCCTAAAAGGAACCAACTTTTGCAAAGGTAACTGAAAGAAGTTTTATGCTTGCAGATCTAACAGAGAGCACATCGTAGAAACTTGGCTTTCAATAATAACAAAACTAAGCAATTTACTCTTACTAAAGACCCATGCTCGCTACATTAGTTTCTCAATTAGACCAAGGCCTCAAGTGGAAAAATTCTTCAATGATATGATATTTATTTTGCAAATATCCATTGTAAGTCTCCACCTAATTTGAATCTCATTATTTTTCATTTTGTCCATCAATAACGCTTTTTGAGTTTAAGAAATGTTCCCGAAAGGAAGGGCATGAACGAGAAATATATTTTTTTTTTTGTAGAGTTTCAAATTTATAGGACACCATTTCAAGTCTTCTACTGGTGGATACTTCATGGAGGATATAAATGCTAACAAAGAAGATTTAGCCAGGTGCTCTTCCTAGATCATATAAATTTGACAGTGAGGTTCTTTTGGACTTAGAGAGTGGAAGGTGGTATATAGGTTACATAATCATTAAGCAATATAGTTGGAAGGGAATTTGAGGAGCATGGAGTTAGAAAAGCAAATTGTGACTTGAAGAAAGGTGAGGCCCTAGGTGCCAATGGTTTTATGGTAGCATTTACCACCATTGTTAAAAGATGACCAAGAACAACTTGATATCGGAATTAACTAGTTTGATTCAAGGAGATTGGTGACTAAATGAAAAATGCAACTTTTGTGTCTTGCCCAAGAAAAACCAGGCCAAAGTGATTAAATATTGTAGACCCATTAGTTTGAGTACTAACCTTTACAAACTTACTGCTTAAGCATTTTTATTCATGCTATAAGAAATCAATGGGCCTTGATCATATGCAATCTTTCAAGATTAATCATGTCACAATCAAAGTGCCCCCCCAAAACTGCTAAGCAGAGTAAGGAGTACCACGGGGACTTTCCTTTGCAACGGAGGAATTATAAAGGACCATTCAGTGAGTTAGAAGATCATCTGTAAAGAAAAGGATTTGGCAGATCTTAGGTTGAGAAACAAACCACGTAAATGTGTTGCCTTCTTATAGTAAGGGGATATGGAAGTCTAGTTCTGAAGCAAAATGGCCATGGTATAAATCAATCAGAGCAGCTATTGTTTTTAGTAGAACTGATGGGATAAAAACACGAGTATTTTTTTAATGGATCCAGCCCCTATGGATACATTTCAAGTTCCACCTAAACATATTTCTCAATACTTCAGTCATCAAAATGAATAGTATTGGGATAATAGGATGTGGTGCCTTAAGAGCCCTAGAATCATGATAGAAGCCTGCTGATTCTCTACTTATCAAAAAGGGAGAAGTTGATAATGAGCCACACCATGATAGCCAATTTTCAACTTAGTGCCAAACCCCAATCCCCTCAACATCCGTTCAAGAAACAACCATGTGCCCACCATGGTTTGAAGTATCATTCTTTATCGTGCAGGCAATACGCATGATACATGTCACATATTGCGCGTATCCATATGATACAACTTTCAATTTCGAAAAATAGCCTTACCAATCATCAAGGCTAATATATTGACTGTATCGGATGATATAGTTGATACAATACAATGTACTGATTGTATAGCTCGATATAGTGGAAACTTAACAAAAAAACACAACCAAAACAAGAGAGCAGGCCTTCCAAAAGAAAGACCTGTTCTCTCAAGCCAAAAACGCATAATTAAAAAATCTTTCATACCCCATTGATATATACCTATTTTGGACTCAACTAACATTGTAAGTCGTCAAAAACAAGTTCTTTCAACTAATTAAAAGAGAAAAGCACATTGATCCATAGGTTTTACAGGCATTGAAAATTTTCAATTTTATTCATTATAAATCATTATTAACAGCTGTTTACATGAAGGAAGAAATTCTTTTATATGAATCTTTAGATTTCAAGTGAAGTCCATGGAGTCCATGGATCTAAATAGCTTTTTCTGAGAAAAAAATCATAATTTTTTGGAATTAAAAAAAGTGAAAAAAATTTTTTTTTAAATACATATTTAAAACTTGCTAGTGCTTCAAATTTTTATCTAAGATGGGAATGGATCTATCATCCCTGTGATTCACGTAATTTCTTCCTTCAAACATTATTTTAATAATTTTCCAAAAAATTAATGAAAAGTTTCTAAAAAATTATTTTAATTTTATTAAAACTTGATGTTTGGTTTCAAAAAATTTTTTTATGGGGTGGGATAATTGTTGATATGGTTATTTATATCAACCCCAATAATGATTATAATTTTTGTATTTAAGATCTGGTTTTTTATTACAATTATTTGGGTTCCTAATGTTTTGTTTGTACCAACTCCTTGTTGATTATCATTTAATTCTAAAATATGTTCTTAAACTCTCAAAAACTTAAACATACTCTTGCATTTCGAAGTACTAAGTTTGAGGTGCTTTTTTTTTTTTTAATTATTTTGTAAATATGGCACCCAAAAACAAAGGAAAGCAATCAACATAGGTTGGCAGCAAGAAGAGATGGTTGACGGAAATAAATTGTACAAAAAATGCAAACATTTCCCCAAAAAGTTACGAGGAAGTGGAGTTAATAGATTGAATCCTCATCTAGTTGGTGGGAACCCTAATGTGGAATGGTGTTTAAGCAATCATGGAAGAGTTTCCAGGGCCACATGTGAGCATCTTATGGCCACAAGGATGTAGAAAGAGGAGATTGCTACGGAGAGCAATGATTTGAAAAAGAAGTTGGTTGGGAGGTTAGCCATGGGAGGATAAGGGATAGATCATTCATGTGGATGATGATGATGATTATGAGACGGAGGAGGTTATGGCACATTTGGAAATGGAGTAACTTGATGCAATAATTAGAAGATCCATTAAGGACATTCATTATAGAGAGCAGGGAAGAAGTGTAGATATTGGTTGTAATCCAAGTCTGAATAGTTTTAGTGGTGCAAGTAGGCATGGATGTGGTTTGATGCATAGAACAAGTGTTAGAGAAACTTCTAATAAATTGTGAAGTACAAGCAAATGAAGAATTCAAAGTGTCCTGATATAGAAGAGATAGACACTTCATTATATCGGAATAGAATGCAAAGCAGCATAGATTAAAAGATGTTTGGGATCTAGGGAAATAGTCAAAGAGTGTGAAGCAAGCCACTTGTCGATGGTTTATTTATTGTTATATCTGACTAAATGTAACAAATAATTCCAATTATCAGGCAATGATTGATGAGATTGTCAGGGCTGGACCCGGACTTAGTGGTCCCACTCCATATGAGATCATGGACCCTATACTGGATTTTGAGGTTAAGGGGATATAAACTTCCATTAAGTCATTCATGAAGAAGTGTGTTACTTATGGAGTGACTATTTATGTATGATGGGTGGGTAGGGACTATCAAATTATCTATCATTAACTTTTTGGTATATTGTGATGCAAAAAAAAAAAAAAATTTATCCATAAGTCAATTAATGCCTCTAATCGGATCAAGGATTATCAATATTTGTCCACATCAGTGAATGGGGTTATAGAGGAGATTGGTGAGCAATATATTGTGCATGTTGTTACCTACAACCAATATTCATACAAGAAAGCTGGAAAAGTATTGAAAAAAAAAAATTGAAGCATTTTTATTGGACCCCATGTGCAGAATGTTGCAAAAATCTCATGTTGCATAGTTCTCGAGAGGAAAAAACCGTGAAGAGTGTGCTTGAAAAATCAAAGAGGTTAACAAATAAGTGGCAATAATGTCAAGCTAGAATAGATATGAATGGAAAAAAGGTTGAAGAAATTACTTAGAAATTATTCCAAATAATAACTTTTGGAATAATGGACGGTTAATAGATGCAATACACGATGCTATTGTGAAGGTGTTGAAGGTAATGGATAGAGAGAAGCAAGCCACAGTGGGTTATGTGTATGAAGCTATTAGGAGGTCTAAGCTAACTATAGATGCAGCTCCACATTGACATCACTAAAGATAATGTGGAATTATTGATAGAAGATACGATATCCAGCTCATCTAGGAAATATATTGTGCTAGTAAGACATGGCATTTAATTTATTATCAACTTCTTGTCCTAATTACACACCATGAAGCAAGTAAAACTATTTTTCATTTAATTCTTTCAGAATTTTACCTCCATTTAGAGTATTACTACAATGAATATCTTGGATGTGATACGCAATTGATAAATACATTCATAAGGGTGATGCTAAGGTTGGAGGGGGATTTGCACCTTGCAACTACACCGTTACTGAGGTTATTCATGACTTTTTGGGAATCATTGACTTGTTATTGATGCAATACTAACAATCATTAATAATGTTTTTTATAGGATAAAATATTTAGAGATGCTATGTTTGGCTTTGAAGATGCAGCTGTCATTATTACAAGGACTATATCCATGCCAAGTGATATTGTAATAGAAAATAAACAAACAAAAGTAGTAAATTCATTGTTCCATTGAATTATACAGGAATTGATTTTTTTTTTTTTTTGGTTACTTGAAGCTGAGTGGTGGTTCTTGTACGGCACTAATGCTCAAAATTTGAGAAGAGTTGCCTTGAGACTTTCACAAAAGCGGCTTCATCCAATGGATGTGAGAGAAATAGGAGCATGTTCTCTCTCGTCGACACCAAATTTGAGAAGAGTTGCCTTGTAGTAGCAGTTCTTTCTTATAGATTTTTTATTTAATCTTTGATATGTGTATGGATTATGGAACATTTTATATATTGTTTTATTAAGTGTTAGATGAATAAATTCTCTTACACTATTATTGCTTTATCTAGCATGTTTTAGCTTTTGTTAATCTTTAATTATTGTTTTCTAATGTTTTCATTCATCTGCTCATATGCTAATTTGTTTCCATATCAAATATATTCTTTTTGTTTTCTAATGTTTTCATTCATCTACTCATATGCCAATTTGTTTCCATATCAAATATATTCTTTTTATAGGTCTATGATTTGTTAAACATGTTTATTTATCATACTTTTGCTTATGTTTTTTGTATTCAAATAGGTTTTACTTTAATTACCTGCCATTTGTTGTCCTTATCCACCATTTTATAGTGTATCCATGCATGTCCAATACATATCTCAATATGTATCTATTTTTTTATTGGTTGATATGGCATGTCAGCATAATATTTTAAACCACGGTACCCACTTAGCAATATTCCTTCAAGTATATATGTTTTTATTTAATAAATTTATACCTTTCCCTTCTCGCTCCCCTGAGGCAAAAAAAGAAAAGGAAAAGCAGAAAGAAAAAGGGAAATGCAATAACGCATGTATAGCCACCCAACACATTCTTTATTACAAAAAAGGAAAAAGAAAAATAAAGGGACATGTTGTTAGGAATAAACCATCAAAGAAATATGCCGCTGTGTATTAATTTATTTATCCGCCTTTAATGCAGAAAATGTTGATATGCACATTGTGAATTTATTAAAACAAGCAAAAGCACTCTATTATAAAAAAGATCTATCGCAGAAAATTAATCCAAATAAATATTATTTACCAACAGTAAGGTCCCAACATCAGGCTTTTCTTTAAGGCTATCAAGGATCTCTACAAGTTGTGTCCTGAGAAAGGGAAAACAATTAATCCAAGTTATCAACTAAAATTCTCATAAAGTGTTATAATGTAGAATAAAAATATGTGCGTGGAAATATTTATAAGAATCAACAAAGGAAATAATTGAAATCTTTCACGTCATAAAAATCATGAAAGACCTTAAGAAGAAGTAATTTCATCAAGGGCACTTGGACAATAAAAATATTAATTGAATCTCTCAAGATATTATTGAACTATCAAGGCACGTAAATGTTGTTACTGACATTCGGGAATTTCTTTTATCCTTTATAGTGTTGTGAGAACACAATCCTGGGAGGTTGGTTCGAGTCAAAGTAGCCGCCAACATCTATGGTTCAAATTGGGTGTGTATTGACACCAAGAAAATTAATTAATTAAGTGAGAATTTAAAATTGGCCCAACCAGATTTTTGAGTTAGGCCCACTTAAGTGGTTGGGAAGGTGTTAGGCACCCAACCACCCCTGTTTCAATGAACTAGAAACCTTATCTGAATTTCACCCTAAAAAAAATTATTTATTTACAATTTCTTCAAATTCCAAGAAAAATCCTAATATAAACAAATCCTAAAAGGGCGAAGTTTCTAATTTTGCTATATTTTTTACAAGAGGAATATTTCTAAAATCCTAATCTTTACAGATTTCTAAAAATTTAAAGATGGAAACAAAACAGAAAAAATTTACAGTTTTTAAAACATCTAAGGCTTTCTTTTTCCTTTTTTTTTTCCAATCATTTAAGAACAATCATCAAATTTCACAGGTTCCTTCTCTACAGTTATTCTAGCATAAAATATTAAATTTGTTCAAGTATTTGGATGAGAAACCAGCAACAAAAATTATGAAAATCGTTTGCATTACAAACCTAATCTATTAATCCATAAAAGAAATGAAAAAAAAAAACCTGAAAGATGAAATTCACACATTTAAAATAACAGCTCATATAAAAATAACTCTGTATCCATGTAACTAAGGAAATGATCTACAAAAACCTTTCATTGATTCTCTTATAAATCAAAAAAAATTCAGATCTTCACAGTGTTTACATTCTCAGAATCATGAAACAACAGATTCAAGCATGCATTTATATTCCTATGTAGCAAGAACCGTGTACTGAAAAATCTAACAACATGCAAGATAAAAGAGAACAAGCAACGAATTAATCAGATTCAAAATCAGTATATTCATGCTGGAGTTTCTGCATATTCTCATTCAAATCTCATTACAAAGATCATCCAAATTCAATGAGCATCTACTATTTACAAACAGAAAAATATGAACTACCTCTCTTCCATTCAGATTTCAGACAGGCAACAATAACAGTATCGTTCTCTAACCTGGATCAGCAAAGTGGGATTAGAACATTATGCTTGGCTCACAGTGAGTGCTCAGAGAAGAGAGAAATTGTGCTGTGGAAAAAGGTACAGAAGCCGCATTGCTGAAAATCAGAGAGACGTTGGAGAGGTGTGACTGAGAGAGAGAGGTAGTGCGAGAGTGAGAGAGTCTCGCAGAGAGACTGCAAGAGTGAGATAGTCCAAGAGAGAGACCTTTGAAATGTCTGCAAAAGAGAAAAAAATGAGTGAGAGAGAGAAATGTTGCTACAGAGGGGTGATTGCGACAGCAAGAGAGAAGTCCATGAGAGAGAGAAGAATGCTGATAGAAAAGTGCGATTGAGAGAGAAATGCGATTGGTGAGCGTGCGACTGAGAGACTGCCAGAAGAAGATGGATTGAAAGAGTCAAAGAAGCTCCCCTTTTAAAGGGGCTGGTTGCTCACGAAAGAGACGGAGAGCTACAGAAATGGAAATAATAATCTACCAGATCCTTAGGAAGATTCCAGACCTAAGAGAGAGCAGAAATTGAAGGAGGAATTCCAACATAGAGAGCCAAAGATCTGGTTTTGAATGACTGTTGCAACAGCTGATCTGAGTTTCTGAAATTTGAAAAAAAAATAAAATAAAACTCCTAAAATTTCCAAGGAAACCTTCATTTCTCTTCCAATCACTTATGGGATTCGTTCCTAAATTATTCCCTTTGATTTTGGTTGCCAAAATGGCAACCCACGAACAACATACCCAATCGGTATGTTTGTTTTAGTCAGGGTAAGGTTTTTTGTAAACTCAAAGAAGTTCATTCCATTTCTGATATTTTAAAAAGTTTAGGGTAAAAATTAAATTTAAAAATTTCACTTTTCCCCTATTTTCAAACTTCTATTTCAAAAATTCCCCTTTGCTGTTTTTGTAATTTAACCCTTTTAAACCCTCAAAATTAGGGTCTGACAAGTGATACTAAGAAATTTCATTATTTACCAGCCATTTAGGTAAATGCATGTTCCCTAAAAATTTTAAGAATCTCTTCTGCTATTTAAATCATAAGCTCAATAACATTAAGAAATTACAAAAGGAATACCAGCATAATGCTCTTGTAAAAACAAATGTAACGTTAATGACAAACAAGTGACAATAGACAAACCTAGTCAACTTGCAAAACTGGATACACAGCAAATAAGCGACATGCCATGAAGAAGGAAAAATTTTCCAGATTTCCTCATTTGTTCGTAGACGACGCTTGATCCATGCATATCTCCTTTCAGTTTTATCCAATTTTGCCAATTCTAATAGAAAATAAAATACAAATATAGTTGAGAATCAATGACAGGAAGCAGGCAGAAAACTATGAGTCCATGAAGACGACAGTAAACAGAGATTAACAAACCAGCTCCTTCAAATATCTGCCGGTATGAAGTGAGTTCCCTGCTGCAGAAGTTTTTCACCAATTCTTCCCTCACGGATGGTTCCAAAGCGTCAACGACTAAGCAAGCATCTGATAACTGCTGCAGTAAATTAGTTTCTTCTGTTTCTTTCCCTGTACCTAAACTGCCATAAACAAGAGACAAGTTGTCAAAATTACAAAAACAATAACTCTTTTCAATATGAAAGAGAGAGAGAGAGAGAGAGAAGCTGCTTTCTTCTTACAGCTAGTATCATTTAAAAACAAGTCAAAAGTGTTCTTTGGTAACAAAAGAGTTTTATCTGACCCCCAAAATATAGGTAAACATGTAAATTCATAACCAACTGTAGTAAGATGTGCATGTCATCAAGCAGTAATAGACAAGAAGGCCTCTAAATAGACTTCAGATCTCTATGAGCTTAAAATAGTGACACTCCAAAAGTGAATGAAACAACTTGTTTTGTTTCCCAAGTCCTAAGATATATTAATTGCACAAGGCAAGGTGAGAAGTTTGTTTCATATATTCTTTTATTGTGTGATAGCCAAAGCAGTATGGTACTTTCCCCCCATACCTACAACCCACAAGGGCCACAACAAACACCACCACCCATCCACCCACCAAAACAAAAGAACAAAATAAAAAAAAAAAAACCCAACACCTATAAGCTTTCACTCATTGCACAATCAGTCTCAGATTAGGGAAATAAATGAAGTTTTACCACTTCCTTTCCCATGCTATTCTCTCATTCACATGGGAAAAGAGGAAAAGGAAGATCTTTAAGGATGCGAGTGCAAATAAACAGACCATCACAGAGTCTACAGTATTGATGGTAGCTTCACGGGTTTCCTTTTTTCTGGAGTTAATGATGCGAAATTTCACTCCAAAGTTAAAATGGATATTAGTACCCATAGGCTGATTGAATTTAGGGTCTTTAATATATTGGGATGGAGTGGATTCGTATTGCCAATCCAAACTAGTGAAGATAAGGCATTTGACTTTGATCAGAAATTCACTTATGCCCTATGCCGAAGTGATTTACCATAGAGGCAATACTTAACAATTAGTGGAGAAATTTAGAGAGAAAGAGGCTTCATATGGTTTTTATCCATACAGACAGCATAAGATAGAATCCCAAGGGAGTTAATTTGCTGGGTATTGAACAAAAAATGAGTATTAATGAGGTATATTGAAGTTATGAAAGACATTTAAATGCTACAGAGTAATAGTAGTGAGTAATGAGATAAATGAGTTTCTAGTTAACGATAGATTTACACCACAATTATGAGCCCTTATCATTTGTTTTAACTATAGATGAATTATCTAGCCGCATCCAAAAGGAGATACTTTGGTGTATGTAATTTGGAAATAATATAACTTTGGTTGATCAAACTAGGGAGGCAGTAAGTGAAAAATTACAGTTAAGAAGATACTTTGAAATCAAAAGGTTTTAAAATATGCAGAACTAAGACCAAAGTATAAAGAGTGTAACTTTAATACAAAAATAGTATAAGCAAAGTATAACAAATCAAAATATTCTTCAAGCTAATCAATTTTGTTATCTTGCATCAAATATTCACAAGGAGGGAAATATTGATGAGCATGTTGCATATAAAAATAGAATTGGACAACTTAAATGGAAAAGTGCATCTATGGTCTTACATGATCAATGTTCTGCATTTAAACTACAAAGAAATTTAATAAATTAGTCAATAAGCCTGTTATGATGTAGGAATAAAAATATTGGGCAACCAAAAACGAACATATGAATAGAATGAGTATTGCTGGTATATGGATGTGTGGCAACACTAACAAAGATAATCTAACGATGAACATAACCAAGAATCTTTAGGAATCATCCAAATAAGTGATATGATAAAATAGAGTAAGTTAAGATGGTTTACGTACCTCCAAAAAACAAGATGGTTTATGTATGTAAAGTGAAGACCTAAGAAGGCAACTAGGAGATTGTGTATGTAACGACCCAACCCAACAAGGTATTGTCCGCTTTGGGCCTCAGCCCGCGCAGTTTTTCATCAAAAGGCGCATCGCTAAGTTAAGTGTTCTCCCTGACTCATATACCCTACCAGGATTTCATCCGTTTCTAATGTGGGATTAGGATGTCACAATCCCCCCCTCCCCTCCTTCAAGACTGCACGTCTTTATGCAATGGCCACTTAGAAGCCTACCAGCCCCTCATGGGCTCGCCCTCGTCGGTCCAACCACCTCCTACAGGCAACTCACATCAACCATGGACTACTGGACCCAGAACCAGCTTTGATACAATTTGTAACGATCCAACCCAACGAGATATTGTCTGCTTTGGGCCTAAACTCGCACGGTTTTGTTCTCAAAAGGCACTTTGCTACGTTAAGTGTTCTCCCTGACTCATATACCCTATCAAGATTTCATCCGTTTCCAATGTGGGATCAGGATGTCACAATTTTCCCCCTTTCAGGGCTGCACGTCTCCGTTCAATAGCCACCTAGAAACCTGCCAGCCCCTCATAGGCCCGCCCTTGTTGGTCCAACCACCTCCTACGGACAACACTAGGACCCACACAAGCCACGGACTATTGGATCTGAATTTAGCTCCGATACCATTTGTAACAACCCAACCCAGCGAGGTATTGTCCGCTTTAGGCCTCAGCTCGCACGGTTTTGTCCTCAAAAGACGCCTCGCTAAGTTAAGTGTTCTCCCTAATTCATATACCCTACCGGAATTCCATCCGTTTCAATGTGGGATCAGGATGTCACAATTCCCTCCTTTTAGGGCTACACATCTCCGTGCAGTGGCCACCTAGAAGGCTGATTGCCCCTCATGGGCCCATCCTCGTCGATCCAACCACCTCCTACAGGCAACGCCAAGACCCACACCAGCCATGGACTACTAGACCCAGAACTAGCTCCGATACCATTTATAACGACCTAACCCAACGAGGTATTGTTCACTTTGGGCCTCAGCCCACACGGTAGGAGGTGGTTAGACCAACAAGGGCGGGCCCATTAGGAGCTGGAAGGTTTCTAGGTGACCACTGCACAAGAGTCAAAGAGAACACTATAGGAGGTGGTTGAACCAACGAGGGCGAGCCCATGAGGGGCTGGCAGGCTTCTAGATGACCATTGCACAAGAGTCAGGGAGAACACTATAGGAGGTGGTTGGACCAACGAGGGCGGGCCCATGAGGGGCTGGCAAGCTTCTAGGTGACCACTGCACAAGAGTAAGAAAGAACACTCTAACTAGCGAGGCGCCTTTTGAGGACAAAACCATGCACGATGAGGCCCAAAGCAGACAATACCTCGTTGGGTTGAGTCGTTACGATATGAGAAAATATTCATTGAATGATCTAAGAGGGCAAGGGCAAGACCATATAGAACATGCATAGAGTCAATTAGAAAGGATATGAACATCCATAGGCTGACTAAAGTTCATTCTTTAATAAATGGACATAGAACAAGATTCATGTTGCCGACCCATAGTAATTGAGATAAGGTATTTGGCTTTAATTTATTTGATTGATTTATTGACAATTAGTTGATGTCATGCCCTTAATCTACAGACCAACATCCATGATTGAAGTTGGAAATTTTTGGTACAGCCATTACTTTCTTGATATCACACTAAAAAATGGAAGGGAATGTCAAAATGGGTATGATAATTGAAGATAGCATAGTGTATATAACAATAAACATGATAAATTAAAGAGAAGAAAAGAAAGATATACACAAGTATAAATCAATGAGAAACAGAGATAAATTTGTATCTGTAAGAACATTCTTTGATCAGCACAGAAAATAGCACATCAAATTCCAAAAATTATCATACCTGGAGAAATCAGAGAATACATGAGACTTGAGTATCTGTTTAATGTTTTTAAACTTCTCACGTAGCTCAATAATCTTTGGTACATCCCGGTAGGCTTCAAAATGACTGCATAATTGGTTTACAGCCTGAAAGATGATTGCAATAATATATCACTAACAATCACAATAAGACCTGGTGCAGCATTTTCTTAATATAATCCAAATAGTTTCGGAAGAAAAAGAACTCCAAAATACAGAAAAATGGGAAATATGAAAATACAAATATTATGCTCACATTTAAGATCCAGGAAATTCCTTTTTGTTTTCTTTTCAATAACAACTAATAAAAAATATCTTACTCGTAGAAAAAAGGTCATGCCTCATGCAGAGAAAGGGTGTAAACAAAGGGTAGCATGATAAACAGCTTTCCCAACAGGCTAAACAGATCTACAAAATATGTACCAATTCCCTGATGAAGAAAAATAAACCACTAAAAGGAAACTATATCAACAGAATATGTAGCCCATTCTCATGGCTCCCTATTCAAAGAGAAGAAGATATTGGATCATCTACCTGCTGCACGTCAAGTGATCCACTGTCAAAATCCTTTTATAAGCTGTTTCCCACACACAAACACTATCACTTCCAATGGTAAAGCAATCATTCAAATCAGCTTAAGGACCAGAAACTAAATTATGCTCAGGATAGTAGAAAGAACAAGCCAAAATCTTATTTGATAAGTAACAAACCGAAATCTTCCAAATCAGCTGAAGGACCAGGAAACCAAATTATGCAGATCTAGGAATAGTACAATGAAGAAACTGATATAATTGTCTTTAGAATTCAACTGCCACCACATTCTGTCATATCCGTCATCAGATCAATTTTAAGAATACAAGGACCTGAACAAGTTGCGAAAAGAGAAATTTATTTTCTAATCATTCGGCTCACATCTGGATAGTGATCTCTCAAAAATAAAGCCACTTTCCATCAAGCAAACACAAACCAGATGTGTTTAAGACAGATGATTCCAGGCCAACTTCAAGGTTGACAATAGGTAAATTAATTAGCAACTTGCGAGGATTGTAAACCATTCTAAGAAAGTCTAGCTTTGTAACATAAACTGATCGGGATGGATGTTTAAATAAAATAGAAGAAAGAAAAATATATTTGAAATAATCCAAAAATAAAATGGAGGAACCTTAAAGGAGAGAAATTCATACTTCTAGAAATAAATTAATGAAAGAGGAAAAATCTAGAACCACAGCTACAAAGATGTGGGATGAGGCAGCCAAATTGCACAAAAAGAGTCAGGGAAAGAGGTATCAAGAGAATCTAGAGGTAAAACAAAAGAGGCATGCCAAAAAAAAAAAAAACTTGGTTGTAGCATTGCAGTTGAAAAGCTGTTACAAATAATGGGATTAATTCTCAAGACTTGGCTGAAAAATAATACCATTGCAAAAGAAAAACAAAAAGATATTAAAAAAAAACCAAAAAAGAGGTATCCAAGAACCTATATTACAAGCCAGTTGTAATAGATATTAAATGAAGCCAAAAAAGAGGTATCCATGAACCTATAGACTAAGTATGAAGGTGAGACACCTAACTCAAATTACATGCATTAAGAGTGATGATATTAAGAATCTTAGTAAAATAAGAGGAGATTATAGAAAGATGAAAATATCTTCAAAAACTATTAAATAGCTGAGGTGCAGAGAGCTACACTTTAGATTGTGAATAGTGAGTAAAAAGAACAAAATGTTCATAGGATTAGGGTTCTTGAAGTTAAGGCAACTATGTTCATAGATTAGGATTGTTACAAGTTGAAAAAAAGCTTTAGATAAGATGAAAATAGAAAGGCACCAGAACCAAATAAACATATTCTATATGAACATATTTTGATGAACAAAATGATCAACCATATCATTTCTACTAATTCTTAAGTCAAAACAAAGGCTTTTAGGACCAGGAGCACTAAAAATTTTCCCATGGAGAAATTTTTTATAGTATGATAAGTTTTGCAGTGGCCTTTAGATAAACAAAAGGCTGACAGAAAGATAGAAGGAGAATATCAATGCTACATGATTACTCCAACTCGAAGAGAGATCTAAAAGAGAAACATTCTCTTGATCAACTTCCCACACTAGAAATCCCAGGTCGGAAAACAATCGAAATATGGTCAAAAGAAAAAAAAAATCTATTTGATGCAATGTTACAGTTTCATGGCATGCCGTCGAAATTTCGTTTTTTTTTTGGAGTTAGCAATGCGTTTCCCAAGTGAAAAATTGCCGATTTGTTTTTTTGTTGACTTTAGGTGGCGTGCCGACAAAACAGGGCAGCGTGCCGAGCGAAACAAGGTAGAATGAGCAAAACAGGGAAGGGAAATGAAAATTTCTTGCAATTTGTGGCAATGTGCCGGCGAAATTTCGCCAACTGGGGGATTTAGAGGGCTTCTCTTCTTTGTTCGAGAGCTTCTGATCGTTACAGCGAGGGTGAGGCTTTTTGTTCGTGAAGGCGAGGGCTTCTGGTCGTGATGGCGAGGGCTTCTGTTCGAGAGCTTCTGTTCGCGATTAGAGCCGACGAAAAGGATTGTGACGAGCGACAGTGACTCATGGTCGTGACGACAACGATTGATATCAAGTTCTGAGTAGCATGTGGATGGCGGACACTTCTGATGGCAAATCCATCTGTGAGGAAGAATGGTCAAAAGCATTGGTGAGCTTCAGAGGAGGTGGGGGTGTTCGGTCTCTGGCGATTGGCGAGCAAGGAACAGGTGTTCGTCAAGGGAAGTTAAAATCGACAGTAAAATGTTCATGTTTGCATTCGCGAACCTTGCTAATTAGATGGCGTTGCGCTTATCAGAACGAGGGCGTTGTTTTTCTGAAACCATTATTCTGAGTGCGAATGGTGTTGCATGGCTTGCGGCTAGGGTTAAAGAAGTAAGGCTAAGAGAAATTCCTGGTTACCTTGGCTCTTTCCGGGAGGGTAATGTTTCCCTGGCGCTTGAGCTGAGAAGTAATACCAGAGGTAAGTTCTTGCAGTTGTCTTCACTTACTAGCATGAGAAAGAGAGCACTCATCGTCTTCCCCAAAGAAAACGAGCTAGCAGGGTGGGAGTATGTTTTGTGGGGGTGTGAGCTGCTCCTATCAAGGATGGGGTCTACTTTATTGACGGAATGCATCGAGAATCAGTGGTTCAAAGGAAATAAAACAAGATGTTTTTCAACTGTATTGGGAGCTCCTCCGGTGGTGAGTCTGAAGCAAGAGGGCTTTGTATTGGGAGATCAATGGAGGTTTCCGATTCTCTATTCTACATCTGCAGTAGTCGACAATTGGGAAAGGGCCATAGTGGAAGTAGGCAAAAGGTTGAGACTGGCAGTGAGATTTATTCCTGTCTCCTCATTAGTAGCAATAGCATGCTTGGGGACTGAGGAGGAGGCGTGTAAGCTGCTAAAGATGAAGGAATGTACGATCAGAGGCTTGCATATTCGATTCTCCCAGTGGGATGCAGGATTGGTGGATGGGGAGCTTGAGGATAACTATGGAGGCGCTTGGATCAGGTTAATGGGGATCACACTTCACTTGTGGGCAGAGGCGACTTTGAAGGCATTAGGGGATGCTTGCGGAGGGGTTGAGCAGATGGGGTCTTTCTCTTCTTCTGGTCAATATGTAGGTGGCTTCTCTGTTAAAGTGAAGGAATCATTTCATAAGAGAATTCCAAGGTCGATCGAGGTAGAGGATGGGTCGATGAAGTACGTCGTTATGATCCATGTCCTTGGAGAGAGTCGGACACTTCATCGGTCGGTAGTGACGGAAGGGGGTGCCTCATTCCAGAAGTTGCGAAGTTTTCAGGACATCTTTCAAATTTGTGGTAGTTGGGGAAGGAGGAGGGAGTTTGAATTCTAGAGTATCCAAACACCCCCAGAATGGGGATGGGTCTAAGCTTGGAGGACCCAAACACCTCCAAAATAGGGGTGGGCCTGACCGTATGGAGTTCAAACCATCAGGGGGAGCAGATGGGCTTCATGGGCTGCTAAATTAGGAGGGCACAATTGAGTCTTCTAAAATTGAAGTCCAAGGCAAGTTTTTGTAGGGCCGATGGGGGGAGATCTGAGGGAGAAGGATCACATTCTTCTCCTCAGTCGCATAGGGAGTCGGATAGGAGGTCTTTCGGCATCAACAAACCAGATTTCGCTCAGTCGTCTCCCTGTAATAAAAATATCAGCCTTGAAGGAGGACAGGGGCACGTAGGAGAAGGCAGAGACTTACCATCTCGTCAAGGTGGTGATGGAAGTCAGTGTGAGGATGTTCCCCCCGAGCAGACAAGGTGGAAGGCACTAGTAGAATGATGGGTTGAGAATGCGCTGACAAGATTCTTCCAAACTTCTTTTTTCGGTGACAAAGTAGTAGAAAATATGTGGTTGGCGTCAGGGTCCTCTAAGGGGAAGAAGAAAGGAATAGTGCAAGAGGTAGTTAGGTTCTCATCACTTGCGGGTGTCTCAAAAGGCTTAGGCTGAGAGGAGGAGCATCAGTATGGTGGGATTAAGTTGGGTTCTAAAGCGAAAGTTAATGGCAACAGCGGAGCTCAGTAGCTAATTTCTGATCAGAAAGTCTACTCTAGAAGATCTAAAGGGGCAGTGTACCAATCTGATTCTTTTCTAGAGAAGATCAGCCGGCAGAAACGAGGTCCATAGAAGGTGTCTGAGAGATGTAGAGGGTCCCCGGAGGTTAACATAGATGAGTATTCTCCTTTGGCGTCTGCATTCCATTATTCTCCTCGGCGTTCTTTGTTTCAATCACCTTATCTATCTCCTTCGTCTCATGGTGGGCCTAAAATAGGAACATATTCTGATGGTTGTTTTCCTGTCGATGATTATTTATTATCTTCTTTACCGGATGAGGTAATTTCCAGATGCAAAGATAGCAATGCTGAATGTGCTGGTGTGCCACAGTCGACGGGTGAAGAGGAGGGGGGGTTTGGGGGAATCTGTAGCCCATGGGAGAGGGAGTGAAATAGTGGGATGTAGTAAGGAAAGACCTGAAGCAGTAGAGGATAGTGAGTTGTGGAGCAGGGTTAGAGGGTTTTCAGAAATGATCATTGAGGAGGCCGTGTCTTCCAAAGGGGAAGCAATACCCATTTCAAGGGTAGTGGAAGGTTTTAAAGGTAAAGTTGCAGAGGGAAGGTTTGGTGATCAATGAAGATTTTATGTTGGAACATTCGGGGGTTGGGGGGAAGTGATAAAAGAAAGGCAGTTAGTGAGATATGTATCAATCAGAAACCTGAAGTTGTAGTGCTTGAAGAATCCAAACTTGGGGAAGTTGATAGGAGGATAATTAGAGGGTTATGGCTGGGGGGGGATAGAGTGGGACTTCCTCCCATCAAATGGTAGATCTGGTGGGATTGTGGTTATGTGGGACTCGGTTAGCCTTCGCAAGGTGGAGAGTCATAGGGGAGCCTTTATGGTTTCAGTGGGTTTCGACTCTGTGTGTGATAATTTCAATTGGTTATTGACTGCGGTCTATGGTCCGTGCGTGCTAGGGGTAGAGAGCGGTTATGGCAGGAGTTGCGGTTGCAAAATCCAAGGAACAACATGTCATAGGTGGTTGTAGGGGATTTCCATGTGTATAGATTCTCTCATGAGTCGAATAATGGTAGAAGCAGAGTCACTAGAAGTATGAGGGACTTATCTTCTTGGATTCAAGAGAGCGAGCTTATAGATTATCCATTGCAAGGAGGGCAGTTTACGTGGTCTAATCTTCAGGTGCCTCCTTTATGTTCCAGATTAGATAGGTGTTTGGCCTCGGGGTCATGGGGTAGTCATTTTATGCCAAAATGCCAGTTACCCAAAAGCTTTTACCTAGACCTGTTTCAGACCATACCCCTGTGTTATTATCTAATGAGCAGATGCAAGGAGGACCATCCCCATTTCGGTTCGAAAATATGTGGTTGCTCCATCCCTCCTTTCCAGATTGTATGAAGGAATGGTGGTGTGAGGTGAGGAAGGTGGGAGCGGGGTGGGAAGGATTCAAATTTATGAGGAGATTAAAAGAGTTGAAAAGCAAAATAAAGGAGTGGAATAAACAAAATTTTGGGAGGCTGGAGATTAAAAAAAAAGAAGGCTTTAGAAGAATTAAGGGTGCTTGATGTCAAGGAAGGTAGTGGAGATTGGAGAGAAGCGGATAGGATAAGAGGGTCATGGTGAAAGAATCAGTGGAAACAATCTTACGAGATGAAAAGATTCATTGGAGACAAAAGTCCAGGATTCAATGGTTGAGAGAAGGAGAAGGGAATACAGCATTATTCCATAGAATGGCTAATGGGAGGAAGATCAAAAACTCAATATTAAGATTGGAAGTGGAGGGTAAAATCATTGAGGGTTATAAGGAAATTGGCCAATCTTTGTGTCGGTTTTATACCGATCTTTAAAAATCAGACCTTGAATTTAGGTTTAAGTTGAAGGAGAATGGGCAATCAAAGGTGAATGAGAATATGAACATTTGGATTGAAAGAGAATTTGAAAGGGAGGAGATTAAGGTAGTGGTATAGGAGATGGAAGGAGACAAGGCACCTGGGCCCGATGGATATACAATTGAATTTTTTAAGAAGAATTGGGAGCTCATTAAGGATGACCTGTTTAAGGTGTTCCAGGATTTTCACTCGAGTGGCATCATCCACAAGGCAACAAATGCAATGTTCCTTGTCCTAATTCCTAAGAGGGTTGGTTGGTTCGATTGGGATCAAGGAGTTTAGGCCTATAAGTCTTACCACTAGTGTTTACAAGATTATTGCTAAGGTTTTGTCCATTAGGTTGAAAAGTGTGTTGCCTAAGATCATATCTGTTAACCAAAGCGCTTTTGTGGAGGGGAGGCAAATTTTGGACTCTGTCTTAATAGCAAATGAATGTGTGGACAGTAGGAAGTGATCGGGGATCCCTGGGATGGTATGCAAATTGGATATTGAAAAAGCTTATGATAGAGTGGAGTGGGATTTTATTGATTCTGTATTGAGATGGAAAGGATTTGGTGATCAATGGAGGAGGTGGATTAGAGGATGTTTGGAAAAGGTTCGTTTCTCTATTCTGGTAAACGGAGGGGTGAAAGGCTTTTTTCCATCATCAAGGGGTATCAGGTAGGGGGACCCTCTTTCTCCCTTTTTATTTACTTTGGTAGCGGAGGTGCTACACAATTTTTTCATGATTGGCATGAGTAGGGGGTGATCCAAGGATTTCAGGTTGGAAGAAACGAGGTAAAGATATCTCACTTACAATTTGCTGATGATACATTAGTCTTCCTTGAGGCATCTAAAGACCATATCCTTCGGTTGAAGAGTATTTTACATACATTTCATATGGTGTTTGGGTTGAAGGTTAATTGGGGTAAGAGTTCATTAGTAGGGTTGAACATAGGAGAGTAGGAGTCTTTGGATTTTAGCCGAATTCTAGGGTGTCAGGTGGCATCTTGGCCGATGTCATACTTTGGGCTTCCTCTTGGAGCGTCGTCTCGAAGCTTCAGTTTTTTGGAGCTAGTTATAGAAAGGGTAGAGAAGAATCTAGCATTATGGAAAAGGACTACCTTTCTTTCGGGGGTAGGATTATATTAATTAAGTTGGTCCTCGCGAATTTACCGAACTACATTATGTCCTTATTCCGAATGCCTAATAGAGTGGTGACAATCATTGAAAAAACACAAAGGAACTTTCTATGGGAGAGAGGGGGGTGGGGGAAGAAGCACCATTTAGTGGGGTGGGATAAGGTGTGCTTGGGAAAAGAGCAGGGAGGTCTAGGCTTGGGCAAGGTGGCTGCCCAGAACTCCTCTCTTCTAGCTAAGTGGTTGTGGCGCTTCAGCACAGAAAAAGAAAGTTTATGGCATCTGGTGATTACTAGCAAATATGGTAACAATGATAATAGATGGTTCATTAATCAAAGAGCACGTCCATTTGGAAATTTTCCGTGGAAGGACATCATGAGATTAGCATCATTGTTCTATCCACATGTCAAATTGAGTATTGGGTCTGGGGTGTCTATTCGTTTATGGAGGGATTTGTGGTGGGGTAACTGTTTATTGTCGACTAAGTTCCATCGTCTATTTCCTATTGCCCTCAATCCAAATGCTTCAGTGGCCGAAGTCCTATCCTGGTCACCATCTGGTATATCATGGAACCTTCCTTTTAGGAGAGACCTTCGTCCCCTCGAAGTGGAAGAGATTGTTGTGTTGTTAGATAGTCTAAAGGAGGTGGTGATTGATCCTCTAGGACATGATAAGGTTACCTGGTCTCTATCTTCTTTTGGCTCTTACTCATGCAAATCTTTCTTCAATCATATGAGTCAGAATCCTTCACATACTAGTGTGCCTTTTCCTATGTCTAGGCTATGGAACCCCAAGGTACCACTTAAGATCAAAGCCTTTCCATGGACGGCCCTTTTGTATAAAATTAACAAGGCAGACTGAATCCAGAGAAGATGGAAGACGAATGCCCTGTCCTCGCAGGTGTGTTTTATGTGTATGGAGGCAAGGGAGAGCATTGATCATTTGCTTGTTCAGTGCCAGTTTGCGAGAGCCATATGGATGCGGGTGTTACAGGTGATTGAGGTGTCATGGGTTCTACCTACGTCACTTCAAGATTGTTTTGTTCAGTGGTAGATGAGGGAGTTGGGGAAAAGAGGCCATCCCATGTATAAAGCAGTGTTTCACGTTGTTGTGTGGTTTATTTGGTTGGAGCGAAATGGAAGGATCTTCCGGGATATTCGGTCGACGGTGGACAGCATGCCCATCGGCACCAAAATGGTAAACCTTGATTTGATTGAGCTTCTACCTATGAGTTCCACACATCCACAAAGACCAATAATGATACTTTGGACGAATCTTTTGGGACTTCAAATATCAATAGGTTGATTGTTTCACTCACGTATCTTCCAAAAGGGGAAAAGATTTCTAATAATTATTTCCTAGATATGAAAGAGAGCACTTGGGTTCTCCCAATAACCAAACAATGTGCCATGCCTGAACTAACTGGCCATGCTAGGTATATAAGCAGAGATTTCAAATCCAGGTGTTAATCGTGCTTTGGCAGCTTTACATAAGGTAAAGATTAGTTGGTTGAGGGGTGATAGAGGAAAAGTTGATAGATAACACCTACTGTCACTTTTCAGAACTGCACATGAAATGTTCACCTCATCCAGCTCCTTGTTCAATTCTTTCTAAGTTTTGGATCCCTTCCTTTGTTCGAGAATCTCCTCCCTTCTTCCATTTTGCCCTGAAAAGTAACTACTAACTAGGACTATTTTTTTTATGAGTAATGAAAGGATATATTAGAAGCTATGGAAAAGGAGCACATTTACAAGAAGCCTATAAGATATGGGTAAACTAAAGAGAAAGCTACCACCTACAGAAACTATCTAGCTAAGATGCATCAACATAAAACACAAGAAGATAACAAAATCTGGCAGAAACTAATCCAATAGTGTAACTGTAACCCAATCCCGTAAGATGTCGTTGGTAGATACAAGTCTGAATTCCTCCCTGGTACTAACCCAATCTGCTACCAAAACAATGATGTCCTAAAAAATCTGTCATTTCTGTATGATGCCCCCATCAAAGATACATCAGTTCCAAGCAAACCAAACCAACCACAAAGTAGCACAAAATACTACATGGTGCATCAGCTTCCCCTTTTTCTTGAGAAATGGGAATCTCCACTGGTTCATAAAGTCAAGAAGGGTCCTAGGCTGAACCCAACTAAAACCTAGTAATCCAGTCATGTTTTCATATTCCAATTGAAAACTTTCCATTTTTTAATATTCTCAAAAAGGAGAAGATTCGTCCTTTTACCTAAGTTTTGCAGATCCAATCACAATCTCATAATAATAACAAGAAATCGTTCTCAATCAATCCCGTTGCCCTTCATTCTTCTAGAATCAAAAAGATCCTTTCCAAGCTTGAATTTGTTCTCTTGGAATCTGGTTTCTTCAACTGAATTTTCCTTTACTTATTTATTTGATTTTCTTTTGCTCTCTTTACTACAGCTCCTTGAATTCCATAAGGAAAGAATAACAGTCCCCAATGTCATTGTAACATGGATAAATGTAAAATTGGGCACAAAACTATGAAACTATCCCTTAATAAATGATTGACTGCTAGGCCACTGAGAATGATTAAGCTATAAGTACTAGCAAAAACATTTTTTATGCAAAACTTATACATCAATTATCATCCCAAAACCTGGTTCCTTCGTCATAAGCCATCTTAAATCAAGTGCAGCCCCCAAAAATGTTGTGCTTTTTCCATTATAATTAATACACACCATCTTATATTGGGATATGGTTTTATGACCCTGATTTAAACCATCAGAGATGTAGCATAGACAACTTGGAGTATACTTTTATCTTCTCAAAGTTGATTCTTTTGCCATTACAATCTCAAAGCCAAGGTGGCTCATGACAATCTTGTGACCTTTCTTTTTATTTTATTTTATTTTTTTCTTTTTTGATGGATGGCAATCTTGTATCCTTTCATTTCCACACATCATAAATATAACCCATATTAAGGAATACAGCACAAAAGCAGATCCTTGTCTGCTAAATCGCAAAATAATTTCTCAAATACACCTTTCTTATATTATGAAGTATTAAAACAAAACTCAACAAATAAAATTCCGAACCCAATCTGATCTAATGCTACCATAGTTTCTCTATTTTCTTCTTCAGTTCAAATAAAAGCTATTCGAAGAAAATTATAAACCATAGGCACTCAAAATTGCCATCTTAAATGCTGACGTGTAATCAATTATAGGCATCATGAAGTGGTTTTAATTACTATAGGAATAAATCTTTTTTAAAAATTGCCAATCTTTTCCCATTGTCATTATAACAAGGAAAGAAAAAGGTATTTTTCTAATCAAGTGGCCCCAAACAGACTAATCATCAAGTACAGAATTCAGGAAAAAGTCCATATTATAGTGTCCCAATACCAAGACAGATACTCTTCAAATTGATCTAGAGACAGGAAACCACCTCTAAGCAACAAAGAACATGGGATGAATTCCATCACTCCTATTCAATTCTCTTCCGCTTGGACCAAGGTTCTCTCCAGTGAATTAGATACCCATAGTTGAAAACACAGGATGAATGCCATACTCCAATGGAAATTCAGCTTTCAAATTGCTCTACACTTACTTTTAAGTCTGATTTGCTACTCTGAAACCACCTCCTTTCTTAAAATTGCAGAAGCACCGCTATGGCTTCCTCTCAAGCTTTTGTACAAAACTCAAACTATTTGCTTTATTTCAAATTGCTCTACACTTACTTTTAAGTCTGATTTTCTACTCTTAAACCACCTCCTTTCTTAAAATTGCAGAAGCACCACTATGGCTTCCTCTCAAGCTTTTGTACAAAACTCAAACTATTTGCTTTATTTCATAATTTAAGTTGGGCTAATCCACCACCTCATACTTATGAAAAGAGCCAACACCATCATGTACCAAAGTTTGTCCAGACTCAAAAGTTCAACAATATATCTGCACCTAAGGATATTTGAATTTCAGATACCATGTCAAACCCAATACTATGAATAGTCTTTTAGTTCTATTATATGTTCTGGGCATGATACAAATTCGCAAGATGTTGAACATCACATAGTACTAGGAAAACTAGATGCCTGAAAATCATAAGTGGTACACAGTCAAATGCACATAAGCATGGAAAACAGCTTTCACGTCATAGGGAATTAGCAGAAGTTTTGTATGTACTATCCCATAACGGAGACAATAATTATGACTATCAACAGTTCTGGTACCTCCAATTGTGCAGCAGCCTCCTTATATTGTCGTTTTGAAGCCATTACTTGAAGTTGTTCAACAGCTGATACTGCATTTGTAAAAGAAAGGATTACAAAATTGATTTATATGCCATTTTTCAGTACTGATCCATGCCCAAGAGTTTTTAGGAAAATTATGCCATCTTCGATCTAAAAGCTTGTTCTATTAGCAGTGTACACAAATCCTAATAAGAAATTTAACAATAACCATTTCTAAGTCATTAACTGCAATAAAATCATGATGCACATGATAAGCTGCTATTGCAGAAATGCACTGCTAAATATATGATTTATAAATTTCTTCTCATCAGGCCTACACTGTGCCAGGCTATCTTTTATAGATGCGCAAATATAAAGGCTTGTTTATTACCCTTATTTCTCTTCTAATCCATTTCTCTTGTTTTTTGTTTTGCTTTGTAGCATTGACTCTTTCCCATAGAGCCTTGTTTATTACCCTTATTCCTCTTGTAATTAAATTCATCATTATTCATCAAAAAGAAAGAGAAAATTTAAGGACTTTCTTGACCTTGTCCCAGTTCGATTCAGAGAGTTTTCACTTGGGGTTATTTCTTAGGTTATTTATAGTTAAAAATGGAGGGAAAAAAACCAGAATTCAGCTGAGAGAAGGAAAGTTGCGTCACTATTTCCATTTTCTAGCATGTATATTTCTGGCATAGGTCTCTAAATGGATGACTAATTGGCAACATGTAAATTTCAATCCTGAATGCATTTAAGTTTTAAGATCAGATTTTTTTTTTTTTTTGTTGAATCTTGATGATGCCTGCCACAACATCTTTATTCACAATGTTTCCAGACTAGATTGCTTTTTAAGATCCATTCCCTTCGTCAGAAAAGAACAAAAATCCATCCAAACTGTAAATTCAGGATGGTGAAGTTTTATGGACTCCACATTATGTTTGAGAGTTTTCTTCCATTCCATCCTACCCTATATGGTAACACCGAATTGTAAGCAAGTCGTACACCTCCTGATAAAGTACCAAGTAGCAGTGGATAATGGCTCACAAAGTGGCTCTAATATAAATAAATAAAAAAATTCATCTTAGACTCGGGCAATGTAGGTAATTTTGGAATTACTCTAACATCAGTCATGCATCTTGTAGTTTTCTTGCCTGCAACCTATAATTGAATGCCAATATGAGTACGAAAAATCAAAGTGATATTCATGAGTAGAAACTTCAAAACAACAAAATCTAACCTAGCATAGTCAGACGATGAAGAGCAGTGATTGTAGTGGTTATATGCTTCTTTGCAAAGTCCAATTTCTTAATGTCACGGCAAATCTCCTGAACCATTGTTTCACTTTGTTCAGCTTTGGTTTTTATTTCTCGGATCTTGTACATAAGTTCCTGTGTTGAAATAAAAATATTAAAAAACAACAAAATGTCATTATGCTATACCAAGTGACCTAACAGACTCATATCATAATCATGTCCAACCATAAAACTGCACTATAAAACTGTTAAAGGAAATATTTATCATTGAACTTTTTATTAAAAGAAATGCATTGATAGTTGCTGACTAATAATAAGTCCAATTTAAATATAAATTTGCACAGCTGCATCTTAGAAGACAAACCTCAACAGCATTTGTAGCCGCAGCAAGATCTTCCTTGGCTTTAGTTCCTGAGTTACTCTGAAAAAAAAAGGTACCCATCAAAAATAGTTCCACAAAAAAAATGATAATTGACTCTAATAAGTTTGGGCCATGTACAAATCAATGCATGTGAAAAACCATTCTAACTTCTATAAGCCTCCAGTGCAGATTAAAAAAGGCATAATCAATCACATGGTGATTATGGTTTTCCATCCTACACATTCAAACGATATTGCTGCTCTTTCAAATTGGCACCTCAACAATGAAAAATAATTTTATTAATGATGGGAAATGAATTATAAAGCTACGAGGACTTATCACCCACTAGACCATCATAAGTAGTCAATAGTTATGCCCAATGGTCAACCAAATCATTTATCCATCAAGAAGTCCAACTGAACAATATGTTTAAGAATCATGCTTAAGCTAATGCCTCCCTAAATAGATGTTTCTCCATGAAAAAGAAGAGGGTGATATTGTCCAACTTCTGATTACAGTATACAGCTGAAACCTCTTCCACCGTGACTCTCCACAATGAATACTATTTCACTACCCCACAGAATTTTCAACATTCATTCATTACATAATTCCCTTATTGGAACAGAATAATCAAAAAAATGGTGCTCTCAGTCATGAAATGCCCTTTATATCCAAGACAAACCCAGATTTCAGACTGAAAAGCCATTAATTAGAATTTAAACACTCCATAGTGGTGGATTTAGCAAAATAACCCCACCTCTTATTATAGATTCAATCTTAGTACATTTCAAAGTAACATAGATGAATTGTTCAGGCACAACTGATAGCTTGGAATTTTTTCTCTTCCCATATTGACCACTATGTTGCCACTAACACATAATTCCCAAACAACTTGTCCCCCTTCGAACTGCCAAATGTATCAAGATTCCATAGGATTCCAAGTCCTCAGAAGGAAATTCCACATAATTTCAGCAAAGGAGAAGAACATAAAGTAAAGAATGAGATAGTCTTCCAATTTATATACAGCATACAAACATGCAGCATTAGGATTCAATTCAGGCCACTAATTTGTAAGATATCACAGCCATGTATGAAACTTTCAATGGATCAGTTTCTAACTCATAGAGGGCATATCCCCTTTAGATTTTAATATGATTTTGTAGTACTTACTAAAAATAAAGAATTCCAGACTCCAGAATATGACAAAAGTATGCACAAGATAATTTTCTTCTTTTTTTTCCGCTTTTTTTTTTTTTTTTTTTGTTGAGTAACTCAAATAAAATACCACATCAATCAAAATTACCTAGCCAAATGGTGATGAAAATAAAATCATATTTACAATTCACAAAAAAATTTATCGACATCCAAAAGAAAGATTCAGACAATCAGATACTTAGGAACAACTCTACCAGGTTAACCTTCTTTCTTTTTTCTTTCTGCTCAATCTATGCAGCAGGCAAACAGAATTAGGCTTCAGAGTTATGTGTTCCTTATAATAAATAAATAAATAAATAAATAGTTCCTTTTGTATTCTAGGATAATATACATACATAATCTCCTTAATCAAAAGTCAACCTAACCAGATGGCAATGACAATAAAAGCACATTTATGCTTCATAACCATTATATATGACCGCCCAAAAGCTGAAGCAGATAATCCAAATCGTATAAACCATTCTATCAGGTTAAATTTCTTCTCTTTTACTACTGAATCCATTCAGTGGTCATGGAGGATTAATGTTCAGAATTATGTGTCCATTGTAATAAAACATGACCATTACCTGAAAAATCTAGATATGAAATTAAAACAGCCAATAAGAAGGGCGACAAAAATCAAGTGGAGACAAAACAAGTAATGATGGTATTCTGTTAAAAACCGATGCTTTATAGGAAGAAATGTGCATTTTGCACAAGTTTATAGGATTTGCAATAGAAGCGTATCACTCTGGAAATCACAGCTGCAATGTGCTAAGCTCAACTATCAATCCTACAGATGGGCCATGTGGCAAGCAAGTTACAACTTACAAGTCTATAAAAGGTATAAAAGAAACTGTTATGATGCATAATCCAATTTAAACCACCAAAGTCATATAAAAGTACTACAAGTTGTCAAATGGGGAAAAAAAGATAATGACCTGTTGGCGAACAGCTGCTAGTATTCCTGCATCCACACGGGAAATCTCACTGTGTATTTTCTGCATCAGTGGCTCAACACCAGACAAGGATGCCTCTGGGAATTAACCATGAGCATAATGTCAATTTGGTAAAAGACATCATAAAAGAAATAAGAAAAATATTATCTTAAAATTGATAATGAAGATCAAGACTATCAGTGTAGATGATTTTTGATTTGCAGAACACAAAAGAGTTTCAATCAAATGATAGGCAAATTATGGAGAAACTTCATCGGCATCAGAGCTCTTCCTAGGTAATATAATAGATTCGTTAAAATCATTATATAATTGCTAAGAGGGAAAAAACAAGAAGGCAAAAAAGAACAGAAGTTGTGGCTCTAAAATCATTCTAAGAAGTTATTATAAACTCCAAACTCCACTCAAAATGGACCCTCTCAGTGAAAGGGAAAATTTTCAAATAGGACATCCACCAGATCAAAAATCAACAAATACCTATAAATACATATATACATACATACATACACTTATATATATCCTGCTAAGGAGTGAAATCTGGCTAGATCATGCAGAAAATAATATTAAAGAAGTACAAGGCACTCAAGCACCCTATGATACATAGACAAATGATCAAAACCTCCTCATGCTCCTTAAACAGGTTGTATACATTGTCATAGACAAAACATGATGATATAACAATCTACTGTCAAGATCTTGTCCTTCATTACTATCCAAATGAAAGTTTCCACTCCAGATGAGATACATACTCCAATATTACTAGATTTCCTCATCATTCTCAAATGAAAAGTTGAGCTCTAAAAGATCAGTTTTCATCAATTATATTTTCATTCATCATATTTGACAAGCTAAGGAAACACCTTTAGAAGGATCTTAAATTCCCAAACTTTTTCCTGTTTGCAGGAAGCATTATAATCGCTGAGTACTTTTAGGACACACTTCACAATCTCCTAAAGTAAATTCCACCTTGGTAAATATAACAACATTTATTCTGCAACATTACTTTTCACCATAAGACCTTTGATGTTAAGGGCCCCAGTAAAGATGAAAAAGATCACAAGCCAATACTCACTCACCCACCCCCCAACAACAACAACACCCCCCCACCCCAAAACAAAACTTGTGATCTCAAAAGCAAAACCCTCTTTTTTGGGGAGGTTATCATCATATACAACCTTAATTATTGTGCTTCTTGAATACTCTTCATGATCTTTCCAAAACTTGGACTCCAAACAAGGACAGCAGTTCATCAATAGCATGTTACGACACTCAATTTCTCTCCACAATTGAGAAAATTCTCTTCACAAAATTTCCATGAACACATAAGCAAAAAAGTCCTTTTCTTTCCTTTCTCCCTCTCCTTTTTTTTTTTTTTTTTTTTTTGCCATTTCTATTGAACTCCTTGTGAGCTTTCAATTTGACTTACTACCAAACAAGGAATTTTATGCATAGACTTGTACCACATGGAAATATTATCAAACGAAATATTATCAAACGACTTTGCTCCCTAAAAATGAATATTTGCTCTCCTGGCCTCACAAGATTCTTTCACTTGTCACACTCTTCAAAGCTCCAAGGATAATCAAATGGGCACCAAGAAAAGACTAAAGCAAAAATGGCATGTGATTTGTTTGTTTGGCACACTCTTCAAAGCACCAAGAAATATACCATATTGTCGCCATTGAGAAGGTTGCTAAATTATCTTCTCTTACTCATCCTCTAAGAAAACATCGCCAATATACTTCAAAAAGAAGCCTGCTAAGAGGCCCACTGCCAGTAGGAACAAACACAATAAAAGTACATGTTCATATTGTTATTCAAGGGCTCTCGAACACACTCTTTGGGAACCAGTCAAAAGCATAGAGAAAGAATTGTTATAGACAACTTATCCATTTTCCTCCAAAAGCCTAACTGCACAAAAAAAACTCCAAAAGCTTTACACCATATGACCAAATGATATTGAAATAACCGTATTTTTATTTTCTTCACTCGCGTAAGTTTTGAATGGGGGGCTTGCGCCAAGGTGTTCACCAATCAGATATCTTTTCCCCAGTATTTCTTAACTGTTTTGATGAAAAAATGAGATCTACCTGTATGTCATTTGCAAAAGAGAAACCATGGTTTCAAATGTTCTTGAAGTTAGAAAATTTACAAAGTTTCATTTTTGGATGAAAACAAAATTTCACATTTCTCTATAAATTTTATCATCTTGAAATACAAAACCTTTTCGGGAAAAATGGCAATGAAAAAACTTACCACAGTATTTCCATATGCTAAAGGTCAAAATATCCCTTAAAACAGAGATCTAAACCTTGGATAAAATTATTACAGTCAGAAAGGTTAATTGGATCAAGTAAGAAAAGGAAAGATTATTTACCAAAGTTTAAAACTTATTTGAACCATGAGTATATCCTAAGAGAAAATTCTGTGAATGGATATGCAAAAAAATTAGTTTATTAGTTATGAATGTGAAAAGATGCCTCAAAACCATATCACCATGTGAAATAAAATTATCCTTAACAAGAAAGGAAATGAATATGATGTCTCCAATGGAACCAAAGCAAGGTAACTAAAGTGGAAATATGCTCAAGCAATCAAGTAAAAACATTTTTACAAATTCTTACAAAAACCACTAGATAAGAATGTATACAACAAGACCGAATACACATAATTTCCAAACCGTAATGTCTAGTATCTACCATTGAACTCATTGTACAATGTACAATAGGGCCTAGGTTCAACTGTGTTTCCTTGTGGTATCACCACCAGGTAAACATTTTACCACCACAGAGATATAAGTTTTCATAAAATGGCTATAGCCAATATAAAATATTGGGAGGCATAAACAGAAAGGCTATCTCAATTAAATATTGATAGAATTGCCAAATTCAGCAAGAATAGCAGCATCAATGAGTTCATAATAAGATTAAGAGCAAAGGGGGCACTGATCCAAGTATTGTAAAAACAGAGAACTGGAAAATTCATGAAGATCACATCCTAAATGTAAACAAATGAACAGGAATCAAATTACTAACCTTAAGTCATTAAATGGAACTATTATCATGATGGCATTTAAACCATGGACATTCACAAATCATTCATGATGAACATTTAGAAGTTCAAAGAAGTATAACTGTACAAGAAGGTGCCTTTTCATTCAATAGTTATGCATGAAATAAACATAAAATGCAAAAAATCAAAACCAGAAACATTGCCTGAAGTCTAAAGTAATTGTCAACAACAATTACTTGAATTTTTTTTAGGTTCTAGGCAAACTGGTCCAAAAGCATAAGTTTCTCTCTAAAGGTTAATTCAAAGCATTGTTACCTAATTCAGTAAAACAGAAATGAACCAAAAATGGTTTACCAAATAAAGTAGCCATAGTCAGATATTTTTCCAATATATTAAAAGAAATTGGAAAATTGAGGACTCCAAAGATCAAACTAAACTCCAAACTCTAAACTGAGTTAATACGATTAGCTGAATGTAAATTATAATGGATTTAGATTCTTAGAACTTAACAAACAAAGAAGCAAATCTCCTGTGTTTCTGTAGTTGGCGGAAACTATATCATAGAATTTGGAATTCATCATCACCACAATGACAAATACCAAAATCTATTCATCAAAAAAACGGATACCGAAATCTTACAACTAACAAACTTTGTTATAAACCCCAGTAACAGAGTGAAGAAGTTCCATTCAGATTTCTATTTCAATAGGACTTCTCCCAACAGAACTTATAAATCTCTTCCAGGTACCAAATAAAATAGAAGTTACAAAAATTAATGTTCCAATTGGATAACCTTTACCATATGATCACATCTCTTTTCTTGCTGAGCCAATGAGCAATTATATCTAATGAACTGTGATAAAGAGACTAATTCAAGAGAACCATCAACCAAAATTACAAACAGACGCAATGGATTACCAGCTGGACTCGGTGACAGAAAGAGAGAGACGCGAGAGGGCCGGAGACAGAGAGCTAAGATTTCGGATAAAGAACAAGGAACTCTTAGAAGAGGTAAGTGACAAAGAGATGTACATATTCACACATCAACCCACACACACAAACACAAACAAAGAGATTAACCTGTCGGGAACATCTGGTTGATATATTCCAAAGCAACAGATTTGTCCATGGCTTGTGGAACTGAAAATCCAGCCTCCGCTCTTAATCAACCAGTTAAACCAACAGCATAGTATATTCTAATTGCGAGAGAAATCGCGCTATTAACGAAATCAATTCAATAAGATTTCCGGATCACGTAGTGGCCTCAGAACTGAAGACCGCATCCAATCCAAATCCGAACGACCACAAACCCACATTCAGAGCCGAAAAATTCAACACATTGAGAAGAAGATCAATAAGTGAGATCTGAAGAGACGTTCGCGTTCATCCAAAATCAACGACATGTACTTGTAATCCCCCGAACGAGAATACGAATTGGAGATCTCAGTCTCTCCATCTAATGGAAAATTCTAAATTCTGGACAGCCGAACCATCCCCTCGTGTTAACGGTTCGGTTCACCATCTACCGGTTTGCAAAGAATGCGGTCGTACAATTTTGAACCGGGAAGGTTTTTTTCTCGATTTGTCTGAATCGCGGACAGTCACGACAGGTGCCAACTCCTTAATGGGTCGACCGTCACTGGGGCACGGACAGTCGCGAACCATCCCCTCGTGTTAACGGTTCGTTCAATGGAACCCTCCTGGGTGCTAGGAATTCGAAGATACAGAGAATTAAAATGCATACGACTTGTAAATCTTTGATTTGTAAAGTCCTTGGAATTCCAATCCGCCACCATGAATGAGATAGAGGCTGTTGGTATAACTTTTAAAAGTAAAAATAAAATAAAAAGTTAATTATACTTTAAAATGTTGAAAAGTAACTTTGAAAAGTTTTACCAATTAAAACCTGTTAGCTTGCAACTAAAAGATGTGTCGTTGAGTCGATGCTTCCCCTTCCCTTGGCTCATCGTCATGGGTCCACATCATCTACAATGTGTCGTTAAGTTAATGGCCACTGTAAAACCTTTTTTAGGGAAAAAAAATACAAACACAATTTTTTTTTTTTAAAAAGGAAAATTTACACTTACACCCCTAAAATTTGGGAAAGGTGCACTAAGACCTCCTGACATTTGAAAAAGGGCATTAACACCCTTTAACATTAGAAGAAACATGCGAGTAGCACCACTGCCATTAACCAACTTCAACATTATTAAAATTTAGTCTAAAACAACCTCAATTGATCCCCAGGATTGTCTAAAGGAAGTGTTGTTGTGGCATGGAATGTGTCTAATCCTTGGGGAAAAATGAAGAAGAATTGGGAAGAATGAATGCCATGACATGAAATGTGTCTAATTGAGGCCATTTTTGTCATTTTAGACCAAATTTTAACGCTATTGAGGTTTCGATTACCAATAGGGGTTCTATTTGCATATTTCTTCAAATGTCAAGGGTGTTAATATCCTTTTTCAAATTCCAAGGGGGTGTAAGTGCACCTTCCCAAATGTCTGGTGGTGTGAGTATACATTTCCCTAAAAAAAAAGTGGTAGAATGCTTTTGCCTTTGAAAAAAAAAAAGACAAATACAAAGAGCAAAAAAAATTTTTATGTAAAAAAAAATCATAAAAATGTAATTAAAGAAAAATATGTTTGTACCTTTAGTATCTTATCATCTAAAAGCTTTGTACTCAATTAGGTAAAAGCTTATAATTTTAATAAAATTTTGATCAAATATATATTCGATATACTCGACAATGCAATTGATTAGAGGATACAACTTTTTACATGATAATGTATAAGCGTTGATGGTATAGATCATAAGGAATAAAATTTCATATATAAGTTTCTTCTTCTTCTTCTTCTTCTGTTAAGCAACAAGCGTGTGTGCATGATACGGCATGGATGAAAGAAAAACACACTAAGAAGGGGAATCGAGAGGACAACATCAAGACTTGTCGTTGGGGAAAATGAAGGGTCTCTCCCTTGTTAGCCGAAACAACGCAAAATAGAGAAAACTCATATCAGGTTTGTGAGATGAAGAAAAAGGTTGAAACAGAAGGAAAAATTGTTAAAACAAAAATAGAGAAAAAGTTATGTGCAAATATAAAAAATTGTTAAAAGTCCACATAGGAGTAGGGTTGCTTATTGGGCCATGCCGGCCCGCCAGGGCATGCGGCCCAACGGGCCGCGGCACGCGCATTGGCTAGCTCTATTTTCCCTCCATAAAAGTGGTTTTAAGCCACTTTTATGCCCATTTTACCCCCCCCCCAACAGCTATATAACAACCATATTGGGGGGCTATAGTTGTAATTGATGATTAAAAGACCTTTTCTACCCTTCCAACTGCAAAATAACAGTCATATTGGAGGGTAGGGGTGGTAAAAAGCCACTTTTAATTTTCTATAAATAGGCTTACCCTTTCCCACTCCAAACCACACCTCTTCTACAATCTCCTACTCTCTTCTAATTGATTATCAAATAGTTTCTTTGCTTTAATTGTTGTAATTGGAAATTGGCGATACTCTCTTTTAATTGTTCAAGCATCAGAAGTGGGAAATTGAACTCTGGAGGTTGAAGGCTTCAACTGCAAAGTTCAAGATTCAATGTAAAGAGGTATTCTTCTATTTAATTTTCCGATTTTAAAATTAATATAAATATTATTATTATAAATAAGTCTCTCCTTCTACCTTTCTTATAAATTAGTATCACCAAATATTTATTATAATATTATTTATTAAGAATTTTTTTTCCAAAAATTTGATAATGGACACTAGGCATCCTATGTTTTTTAATACTGAAGAAAGGGAATATCTTAGACCATTTTCTGACCCAACCTTTTCTGATGATATAACCCAACCCCCATATGGTGACCCTCCCATCCAAGATTATGAATTGCATTTCCCAGAGATGGGATCGTCTTCCCTACCACCTAGGAGCACCAAGAGGAGTAGAACTTCCGATGTTTGGCTCAATTTTACAATTGAAAATATAGGGAGTGAAGAGAAGGCAATGTGTAACCACTGCAAAAAAAAATTTAGTTGTAAAGGAAAAAGTAATACAGGCTACTTGCAACAGCATTTGCAGAAATGCCTTCCAAAATATGACCAAATTGACCCTAAACAAGCCCAAATTTCTACTAGTAGTGTTAATATGAGTAATTTTGTTTTTAATCAAGAAGAAACTAGGCTTGAAATAGTAAAGTGGGTAATTCAAGAAGAATTACCCTTTAGATTAATAGAATCTAAAAGATTTAACCGTTTAATAATTAAATATTTAGCACCACAATTTAAATCTTTCTCACGCCACACTTTAAGAAAGGATACTATAAAATTATATGGAAAAATGAAAACTGCATTAATAGAAACTTTTTCAAACAATACCTTTAAGATAGCTTTAACCTCAGATATTTAGACAAGTAGACAACAAATAAGTTATTTAGCTATAACTGCACATTATATTGATGAAAATTGGAATATGGAAAAAAGAATAATAACTTTTGAACCACTAGATTATAGCCATTTTGGACGAATTATAGCAAATACTATAGCAAAAAATATAAGAAAATATCAAATACATGATAAAATAATGGCTCTAGCACTTGATAATGCAAGTGCCAATAATATTGCAATAGATATATTAAGACAACATTTAAACTTAAATATAGATGGAAGTTTATTTCATGTTAAGTGTGCTTGTCACATCCTAAATTTAGTTGTGCAAGATGGATTAAAAATTGTCCAACATTGTTGTAAGCACCTTATTTTTGTATCCCTGGAAGTGCTGAAAATGAAAACCCTAACAGAAAAGTCAAACCCTGAGGGGTCGAAATTGACTTTTTGTTCAAGTAATAATTGGCCACATTTCTTTGTCTCAATGGATAGAGAATCCCGACACGGTCCCAACGCAACTAAGTTTGCTGGAATCGGAGTCCGGATGAAGGTTCTGCGGGTGGTCAAACTTGAGGGTGAGCCGAAGGTTGACTTTTTGTAGAACCCCAGACCAGGTGTTTAGCCCTATGTCATTAGATAGAGGGCTCCGATATGAGTCTAACGCAATTGAGTTTACTCAAATTGGAGTTCGAATGAAGGAGATATGAGCTGTCGAAGTTTCCGAGCAGCAAAACCGGAAATTGCACACATGGCAGCCAACGCAGCAAAATATCTCAGGGACTAAATCTTAAATATCCAAAAGGCACTAAAAATCTCAGGGACTAAACCAAAATTCGTAGGGACCAATCCGTAATTGCTCAAAAGTGTCAAATCGGTCAAGTCGAGGGGCAAATCTGTAATTTTTCGATTTGTATCCGGCCAACTATGCCAGATACACTTGCTCCTCTTCATATCCGAACTCAAATGTCAAATACAAGAAGATCGATCGGCGAGATTCGCGCCGATCGCCCGACAAATTCGCGACGCCATTTAATTTTCGAATGATTATGTTTTGTATCCGGCATTCAATGCCGGATACAAAGGAACACATGTGTAGCCGGCCATAGAGGCCGGCTATGAACAGGGGCTAGTGTATCTGGCCTGAGTTGCCGGATACAATAAGTTGGCCTATAAAAGGCCAACAGCAGCTCAGTTCCGGGGTTGGCTTCATTTTTGCTGATTTCCACCCCTTCTCCCCTTGACTATTGCTCTGAAATCTCCTCTTCTTGCCCCTCTTAGGCTCCCCAAACCCTTCCACATTATCTCAAGGCTCTCCTACTCCCTCCTCTCTTCTTCTCCTCCATCTTCACCCCACCAAGAAGGAGGGTACCTGCTGTTGGTGTGTAAAGGGAAGGCTCCAGCACCCATTCTTGCTTCAAGAAGAAGACTGCACACTTCAAAGGGGCTTTAAAACCCCAAGGTATGGTCCCTTGGCGTATTTTATTCCACATATATTAAAAAGAGATTTTTCTATAAAAGTTCTTTGAGTTTTGCTTCTACCAAGCACATATCTATTTTAGTGAATACTTGCATGTGTTTTCTTCCATCACTTGGTAGCATGGTGGTCTCCCAGGGTAATGGAGACCCCATGCACGACCCTAGGGGAGGGTGAGAGGCTTTATTGCTTCATTTTCGGCCATTGTCTTAGCATATGTATGTTTGTTTTAAAAGGGGAGCTTGTTCCCTCATGCTATCTTTTGTACCCCCTAAGTAACCCCCCTTTTCTCATCCCTTCTTGTTGGTTTGCTCTCTTGCTAAAAGTAAGTGGTTGTTTTGAGCATGATTAGTGGTAAGTGTATGCTTGTGCATGTTGGCATGTGTAGAGATTAGGAAGCTTGTTTTGGGTGTATGCTTTTGTCTAATTTTGGTGTAGCCTGATCACTTGCCGTTTTGTGATGGAGGAAGAACCAAGGTAGGGGCACTTAAGCCCCCACCTTATTGCTGTAAAAATCCCAAGAGGAATGGGGGATAAACCCGGATCCTTTTCCTTTGTCTTGCATGAACCCAAAGTCCCCAAAAGTGACCAAATGAGGTGATTCCTCATCTCCAGAACCACTGTGGGCTCACACAGGAGCCCACATAACCCCTAGAGCACCCTAGAAGGCCCAGAAAACCAACCCCAAAGCAAGAATCCGAAAATTTAGCTTCTGCAGGTTGATCCGGCAACTCAGGCCAGATCAACAGGAATCCATTCGTAACTGGCCGAAGGTGCCGGATACACTGAGCTATGTGTGTAATCGGCATCTCAGGCCGGCTACACTGTCAGAATACCATTTTGAGCCATTTTCTGATCTTGTGCCATATTTTTTGTTTGTTTGTTCAATCTGGGCAAACCAGTAGGGTTTCCGGGTCACCCGGAAACCCAAGATGGACCATGGGCCGACCCGGTCCGAATTGCTTCTCGGTGGGCCTTCCAACGGGGCCCACCAAGCCCGACGAACTTATTTTTGTTAAATCGAGATAATCAAAGTGATTGGGTGGGCCAAACCCATTGAGGCCCACCAAAGCCCACCTGGGGCAACACGCATGTTTAGATCTAGGTTTGGTTTGGCCGAGACTGCGGGTAGGGCCGATCGGGCCCGCTAAAGCCCATTAAATCGAACCAGCTTAGGGTTCCCAAACCTTAACTCAAGAAGCCTTGGACTTTCAAGCCCAAGCCCAGGTAAAGGGGCCCAAGCCCAATGCTTGGCCCATTTTGGCACAGTTAACCAAAATAAACTCAAAACACTTGGCAACCAGGATGAGGCCCACTCAGGGGCCCGCAAGTCGATCTTGTAACGTCCCAGACCCATAACCAGCAAGATATTGTCCGCTCTGGGCCCACGGGCCCTCACGGATTTGTTCTCAAGGACAACACAAGAAAACTTCCCAGGGGTCACCCATCCTCGCAGTGCTCCCTCCCGAGCACGCTTAACTTTAGGGTTCCCAGGGGATTTAGTCCCGTGTTGCTCCTTAAAAGGCCTCTTGCTTATTTGGGGGTCTTAAGACTACTTATAGCATCCCCGAGCGTTGTGGGATCCCAACCATATGCACATCCTCGCTTGGTAGCTCGCCCAGTGAGATTACCCATTCACCCGCCCACTCAGACAGCCAGGATGTCACATACTCCCCTCCATGGGACAACGCGTCCTTGCGTTGGGCCGAACCCCCACACCTTCCGGTCGGGGCAGTCTCTGATACCATTTGTAACGTCCCAGACCCATAACCAGCAAGATATTGTCCGCTCTGGGCCCACGGGCCCTCACAGATTTGTTCTCAAGGACAACACAAGAAAACTTCCCAGGGGTCACCCATCCTCGCAGTGCTCCCTCCCGAGCACGCTTAAGTTTAGGGTTCCCAGGGGATTTAGCCCCGTGTTGCTCCTTAAAAGGCCTCTTGCTTATTTGGGGGTCTTAAGACTACTTATAGCATCCCCGAGCGTTGTGGGATCCCAACCATATGCACATCCTCGCCTGGTAGCTCGCCCAGTGAGATTACCCATTCACCCGCCCACTCAGACAGCCAGGATGTCACAGATCTAGACTCACTTTTTGCATGGAATTAAATTTAATATTCAACTTGGAATTTAAATAAAATTAATTCACTGAACCAAAGCCCAAAGGGCCTCTCAGGCTAGTCTGAGGCCCACCAAGGGAACATGTGGGCCACACTTGGCCCACCAAGGGATCCAGTGGGCCTTCCAACGGGGCCCACCCATTCAGACTCACTTCATTCAATAATAAGAAGATAAAATCAAGTAAAGGGACCCACACCACTTTGGCGGTCCCGCCAGACTTAAACTAAATTTGAATGCTGGATTAGAAATCGGGTGAGTAAGAGACTAGAGTTAACTCAAACCAGGGAAACCTATGGGACCCGTCACTTGACGGGGTGGACTGGGGTGTCTACGGACTTCCCCAGACTGCAACCGAGAACCTACTTAGAATCTCAAGCCGCAGACCAAGTCTTAGTAGAAGAACTTAGGCACCCAGGTGTCTGCCTGCACCCCATCAGGCAGTGGCGACTCCAAACAATCCCGAGGCACGCATCGTTTTGCGTGCGACCGAAATCGGGTGCGCACAATTGTGAGACATGGAAAAAATCAATTCAATGACTTCCTAATCATCACACGAGATTGGTTAAAAACACAGAGTCGCCACCTTTCTGTTTAGGTGTGAATGGACACCAAAATATCAAATAAGCATAAAAAGGCAAATTTAGGGTAAAAATAACCCTCTAAAAAAACAACCAGAGATGGGTAAGAGGATTAGGTTATGAACAGGGGAAGGTGTTAGGCACCCCTATTCATCCACACAAGGTGGTTGCCAGGCATTGTTCATGTTAAAATAAAAGAAAAAAGGCTTGCTACAAAAATCATGAAAAATCACAAAAAAGACAAAAGTGTATGGTTTTTTTCATACGAATAGCCTGATTGATCCAGAACTTTCAAATATGATCATACCATTCCTAGGGTTTCATGATTAAAATAAAATTAAGATAAAATCAAATAAAACCAATCTAAAGTGAAAACTTCAAAAATCTGGATTCAAGTTAAATTCTAGAAATCTAGAAAAATATGATTTTTATAAAATATTGCAGAATTGAACTTGAACAGTCCAGGACATAGATATAACCCAAATTTCACATTAAATCAAGAAATCAAAACCAAAAATACCCACGTTGATGAAGAACATCAAAAGGGGAGAACTTAGACCGTAGGGGCTTCTCTCAAAAATGAAAAAGGACTTAAAAACTACATCATGAAACCCTAGAAGTTACTTTCAGGCTTCTGAATCCAGATCTATCATATTGATCATGATGGATCCAGGATCTTAGCCTAATATCACAAAAACAGTGCTATAGGTGCAAAGATGTGAAAAATCCAATTTTTAGAAAAAAGTGGGGATCTCATGCTATAAACATCATGGATTCATATGATTCATTTAGATTCAAAATAAAACCATTAAAACATGAATAGGATATTCAAAGCAGCCACATCTCACAGATTAGAGCACATGGGGGTCTACTCGACGGATCCACCTGTTCTATTTTCCTCTAACTCTCTCTTCACGTTTTACGGCTAGAGAGAATTTTTGAGGTACTTGGAGATAGGTTTGGTGATACAAATATAATCAAAGGCCTTATTCTATAAAAAAAGCAAAAAAACAGATTATGGGGTTCTATTCTAGGGATCCACTTGTTCCCCTTTCCCCTAGCTCTCTCTTCACGTTTTACGGCTAGAGAGGATTCTTGAGGTACTTGGAAACAGGTTTAGGAATACAAGTATAAACCAGGCCTTATTCTACAGCAATGGAGAAGATCCTATTATCTCTAGAATTGAAGACAAAAAATAAAAGGGAAAAGGGACTTACCTGGATTGAGCAAGCAGAGTAGCAGGGACTCCTCTCTTCACTTGGAGCTCCTTAGACTTCAAATTTTCGTGGCCTTTTGCTTAAGGATCTCACCTCTATTTATAGGCAAACCTAGGGGTAAGGCTGGTCCAGAGGGATATATCATGATCCCCCCAGATTGGGTTAAAAATAAGGATAATGTCCATCCATTGTAAGACCCTGATTTTTGGTGAGTTTATCCATTTACTTATTTATTTATTCAGTTTGATATACATAAACTGTGTTATCAGGTGTTTAGTGTGGTTTGAGGGCTTAGCCCATGCTCGTATGTACAGGTGTTATATAGCCGTTTTTCGGAAAAAAATTTAGTTATGATTGTATGATTATTTTATATATAGTGTCTACGTATTAATGTATGTCGATGCCGAATATGTAGGGTTCTAGTGGGCGAGCGCGCATCGGATCAAGGGAAAAAGGAAAGGCATCAAACGGTGTATGTCTCGCGGGGAAAAAAATACCCAAGGGGGAAAGTAGGGTTTGGGTTGTAGGAATACGCGTAACTTACGGAGGTAATCTTCGTTATACTTAGAGCTGGGCGATTTGGCGACTGCGGCGGAAATGGCGATCGGGGTTATTCTCAGGAAGAGCAAGACTCGGAGGGACTACTAGAAGTTCATTCGAGTTGGATTTATGCGGGTTTTCTCTCTCGCGTGAGCAGAGAAACATTTCGGCTACCCTTTCATCTTTGCGCATTCGGAATCGTGCTCGGCCGATCTTGGGAAAAGCTATTTTTCTGGGATTAAGCGCATCACTGTGAGTGGCATGGTTTTACAACCGAGGTTTCGGATTTATTCATGTATTTGTTGATTGATTTCATTGTGTTGATTGCATTGATTGAGGTTTTCTCGGTGTTCTGGGCAACAACAGTTACGGAGGGTTTTGTACAGTGAAATTGGGGATAATTGGGAAATCGTGTAGATTAAATCCAAATTAGGTTTGGATGTATCCTGGGAGTATTAGGAGGCTATATAAGTGGTTACAGACTGAGAAATTCCAGCCAGAGTTGGATTTCTGGCATTAACAGAGACCTGGGAATCGAAGTGGGTTACCGCCTAACTGGCGCTTACCTAGCGCCCACCTAGGAGGTGAGCGCCAAGAAAAGAAGACCCGGCGCCGAGCTAGCGCCCACCCCGCGCCTAGCTTGTGCCTACCTCAAATTCGAGCGCCTTTCTCCCGCTCTTCTCGCGCCCGTCTGGCGCCTAGCTCGCGCCCACCCGACCACGAGTGAGCGCCAGCTTCAGATTAACGAACGGACTTACCGCCCACCTGGCGCCTACCTGGCGCCCACCTTAGGGAAGTGAGCGCCCAGTTGTTTTCGTGCAGAATCCTATAATTTCGTAAAAGCAAGGGGGTTCTGTATACTAGAGGGTCTTCAACCACTTACCCAACTAATTGATTACGACATTAGAGGTAACAATTTGCTGGTGAGAACATTTGAGAGAGATCCTAGTTTTTAGTAAAAGCTTATGAAGTAGGTGTGGAGAAATAATTCGAGGATGTTCGGGATGTTCACATACTAGGGTTTTTATTCTAGTCCTCTTGAATTATGCACTGTTCGGTACCTGATTTGATCTATTGAACCCCGTTTTGATGGCAAGTTTTGAATGAGGTTGTACTTATTATTTATTTGATTACTTGTGTGAGTTGATGTTCTGGTTGAAACACTTGTGTGAGTTGATGTTCTGGTTGGAACCACGGGTGATGTGTACTAATGCAGAATTTTAAACAGTTAATTATCGGTTTGGGTTTAGCTTCCCATGGATCCTTGTTAAGCTTAATAATGTGATGGTATGTGTTTGTTGGTGTAATTGCATGGCCACGTGTGTTGCCACGACCAGTGTAGAGCAGCCAGATACCCTGAGTAGGCCTGGTTGTCAGTGCCGATACCCGGAGTAGGCCGGCATTGGATGACGATACCCTGAGTAGGCCGTCATTTCAGAGTTCCGATATCCTGAGTAGGCCGGAACTGTGTACATGGAGGTGTGGAGTGTCTACTTGGCATGTAAATTAATCAATGTAACCATATGCATGGCATTGACCTGGTTTGAGTTGTTATCGAAATTTACGTTGTTATTATCGTGGGTTATTTGTCGAAGCATGTCTTATAACTATGTTAACTATTTGGTGCATGCATGTGTCACTCGCTGGGATATTCGTATCTCATTCCCTCGTTGTTACTTGTTTTTCAGATATTCGTGGTGAGGTGCCTACGGGGGTAGATCCGGCTGATACATATAGGGAGGAGGATTATTACTACCGACCTTAGTCCAGCAGGTTGTTCGGTCTTAAACTGTTAAGTTGAATTTTGAGGATTGTAATAAGATAGTAAACTTGGGACCATTTGATGATTTCATAACTTGCCTGGATAGAAATGTTGAATTGTGCACTCTGATGTGATATAAAAGGCGGGTGATTATCCAGCGATCACCATTATTGAGATCCTTAACTAACCCCTAGGAGACGTGTTATATCTTTAATGAAGAACACGGATCCGGGGCGTTACATCCATGGCCAACAAAGATAATCCGAACGAATAAAAGATATAATTCGCTCATCTAAAGAGATATTAGACTGAAGATAAGGCTCAGAAATCGAGCAAAGATCAAATTCGCATAAATCTCCTGTGCCCGTAAATATATTGCGGGCAAGTGGTGTCCGCATTTGTATTACGGGCGCTGCGTGCTCGTATACAAAATTCGGGCGTGACTAGCCTGCAGGTATAATACGGGCACTGCTTAAATGATTGAATTTTATGATTTTTTGGCCTGTTTTAAATCCCAATTACATGTTTTTATTATTTTCTCATTTTGTAGTGCAATTTGGGGTGTCTACAAACATCATTTAACAAATATTAGAGATACAGTAAGATATTTAAAACAATCTAGCACAACCGCTAGAGAATTTAAATATTATTGTAAAAGTTTAGGAACTCAACATATTTAATGCTAGAAGCTGCACTAGCATTAAAACAAGAACTTGCAATATTTTATAAAACTAAAATGCCTGAAAGTGAATTAGAAGAACTTGATTGGCAAATAGCAGAAATTTTAAGAGATTTTTTAAAAGTTTTTTATGATGCAACAAGATATTTATTAGCGGTTTATTACCCAACATCCCCAAGTATTTTAACTTGTTTATATCAAATAAGTATTTGTTTTAAACAATATAGAAATATACCCATTGCTAAGGAAATTTGCCCTGCAATAGAAGCTAAAATTTTAAAATATTGGCAAGATATGCCTAATTTATATTGTTTAGCTACTACAATGGACCCTAGGATTAAATTAGGAGTGGAAGACTTAATAGATGGAATAAATGAGAATATGAATTCTACTTTTCAAATAGATATACTTAAAATAAGAACCCTATTAGAAAGACTTTTTTGTGAATATGATACTAGTAGTAGCATACAAGGTCATACGCAAACCCAACAAGCACTACCAGATAATTCCCCTTGGAATTTTTTAAGTGGGAGAAGAAAGGGAAACAACCAGCATCTAGTTGTGGGGGATCATTTGAATTAATGATTTATTTAGAAAGCCCCCCAATAAATTTCAATACTATGGAAGAGCATAATGCTTTTAATATTTTGACATGGTGGAAGCAAAATTAGGTTAATTATCCTGTGCTTGCCACCATGGCACTGGTCTACTAAAGGTTCCGGTGTCCACAGTTGCATCGGAATCAGCTTTTAGCGTAGGTGGATGAACCGTGGACGATTACAGGAGCAAATTAACGCCGGAGATAGTGCAAGTATGTGTTAGTCTTACAGATTGGTTAAGGGTGGAACTGAGAGATCACGAATATGAAGATAATCAACTTGCTGGAAACTTCAATGATTTGAATATTGATGAATTTAGTCATCCAGATTAGTCTAAGTTTTGTCATAATTTTTGTAATCAAAGTATAGGAACTGTACTTTCTCTTTTTTTTTTCCTTTTAAACTGCAAATGAAAGATAGATGAGTGGGTGCCAACCTAGTTGGGATGTGCTTATATTATAGTGATGCAGTATTATTTGTTCAAGTAATTATGTAATTTTTGCAAAGTTGTAATTGTACTTGTGATAATTAATGAATTTATATTTTTTTGAGCAAAATCTATCCCAATATGTGTAAGACAATTTTGTGAATAATAAAAGTATTTTTCAGAAGTTTTCTATGATTTTTTGGGATTTTTTTTTGCATTTTTTTTTAAAAAAAAGGGGCCTTGCTAGGCTAAACCCGCCTGCCGAGCGGCACGGCCCGGCCCGCCGAGCATCCCTACATAGGAGAGGCAAATCCTACATCAAAGCCCTCTGTTGTAATATACTAGCAGTGCAATACTACACATAGTAAATAAAATATTTGGACATGTAAGGAATACAAAAATTGTTGAAGGTATTTTTGAAAAGTGAAAAATGGGGAAAAAAAAAAGATTAGGGCATGTAAGGGATTATAAATTATTAAAGGGTAGTTGTTGAAAAGTAAAAAAAATGATTTTAATTAGAACATATAAGGGATAAAAAATTGTTAAACGGTATCTTTAGAAAAGTGAAAAGAGAAAAAGATAAAGTTACCCACTTAAATATGGAAGACAAAGAAGGCCATTGTCATAAAGAAGGAAATGTTTTTTTGCACATTTCCTTGGGCTGTGTTCTCTTTATATATAGTATAGATATAGATATACTTTAGATTCAGACAGGAGCATGGTGAAACATGAGTTGCAAGCTCCGGTTGCTGACAATATGAGCCCCATGGTCATGGTTCTGTTTCGCTGTTGTATTTTCCTTTTAAGACTATTTACTCTGCTACCACCCAGTGGTACCAACGTGAAACGGACGGTAATGCCGGTGACAAAGGGGGCCCACATCCCCAAAACCTCATACCATCGGGGGAGGAGAGGAAATGCGTTCTTTCCAAAAGGCCTAGGAACTATAGATATGCACACACATCCTTGAAATAATTTTTGTATTATCCTAGAAAATTAATTATTAACTACCAGACTAAAAATTTTAACTCTTTATCAGTATTCAATGGGTCTAAAAAGAAAAAAAAAGGTATTCAATGACCAACCTTTATACTAGTTGGTAACAATTTTACACTGAAGGTATGTGCACCTAGTCATGAATCCGCCTCTTTGGTTCGAGCAAAGAGATCGGTGCATGCTTCGGGTAAAACAAACCTCCCACCTTTCTTAATTACTCCCCATCTCTTCGTTTCCCGCCCATTTCTGATTCCTTAAACTATTCGTGAACTTCAAAGGAATCCTAATCACTCTAGAAACAAACTTAAAAAGATTTAAAAAAAAAAAAAACAGAACAACCCAATAGTCACATATCCTTTAGAATCCTAACAAAACTCACGTGGACTTTTGAAATCTTAATAACACCAAAATTAAAACAAAAACACTAACCCAGGACACGTAACCAAGATAGAAAATCAAGGAACCTTGGTATACTTAAGGAACGTGCAATACACGTTTTCCAAAATTAATGCCAGAGATGAACCAAATTTTCTGAGTCTGGTTTAGATCTTATAAGCTAAAGCCACCATTGTTTCCCTTCCTAATCTTACGCAAAAAAAAAAAACAAAAAAAAACACAAACAAACAAAAAGGAAAAAAGGTTCGCTTACTCTTACCTTTCAATTTTACCAGAAACACCACAGTTTTTCAAGGATTGTTGAATCCTAGAAGTTGGAATTAGGCAACAAGAACTAAGCTTTTGTGAATCGTGCCACATGAATAAAAATTTAGAGAAGAACACAAAAAATTTTGTGCTTCAGCAGTGTGTCTAAGTCCACTATGTACGGCAAAATTTCCACTAAGAAATTCAACTAGGGTTAGATCATTGTATACATACCAATCCTAAATCCTCTTGGATTAGAATATGAACCACTGTTTCTAGCAAAATTAGCAACTGTCTGTTATATTGCAGCCAGTTGGGATGATAGGATTTGGACTCTGGAGGGTCTTCAATAGGGCTAGGCAACTACTACTTGAGGCAGATATCTATGTCAGATCCATTGCTAATCAAAGACCCTTCACATCAATTTTCTACTAGTATTTCTTGTGCTACGGATGTGCTTCTCCATCGGGAGGCTTGCAAGGAAGTGGAGAAGAAATCCCCACTAAATTCTGAGTTTCAACCAAAAAAAAAAAGAATTTTAGCTTTTTTTTTTATTTTTATCTTTTTTCTTTTCAAATTGCCGAACTTTTGTTGGTCCAGTGGACCTCTTTTAAATGGTCAATATATTTGATATTAGATCCACCTGTTCTTTAATAATTTTATTACTTTTTTTTTGGGGGTAGGCTTAATAATTTTATTACTTAACTCTGAAGTTGTATGTACTTGGTCATGAATATCCCCTCATGAAGTTAAGGAGGCATCGCTCCCCGTACCTTTATTACTCTCATCTCGTCCCCACCCTGTGTCTTTAAGAAAAAATTATTTATTTGCCAATGACCTTTTATTTCTTTCTTTTTCCTTGTGGTACGTAGATAAAAATTTTATCATAACTCTGAAGGTATATGAACAGTTAGGAGATGGTTTGCTCTAGTTCATTTCATTGTACCATCCATGAAACGTACAAGAAAAAAAATCATAACATGCCTACGTCAATCAACTAGAATTTTTTTCTTTTTCTTTTTTTTTTTCATTGTCCAAGCTTTCTTTGGCATGATGGCCTCGTTGAAGCAGTCAATATTGAGATTAATTACAACGGTTCTTCAGTTTTTGCATATACTAGTAGGGTTGCACATGCAAAACTACATGTAAGGGAGGGAACAGCTATAAGTGGTTTCAATTTAAAATTGAGAGGTGTGGTGGTTATATGTTGGAATTCTTTGGCTGTGGAGGGCAAAGTTTTGAAAAAAAAAAAGCACTACAAAAAAAAAAGGATAACATAGCCACACTTAATATAACGGCATCTATACAAAAGTATCGTAATAAGTGCCTTAATACGGCATTTCATTTATAGAAAATAATATATTATGGCATTTTATAAGAAATGTCATAATAAAACAAGTTATTACGGCATTTTATAGAAAAATGCCACTATAAATAATTTATTGAAATATCGTATTAAGGCATTTGTAACGGTACTTTTCTATTAAGTGCCATTATAAAAGGCGTTGCTATTTCATTTTTATTTTTTTTGTAGTGGGAAGGGCTACAATATAAGAATATTCCTCTCCTCTTGTCTTTACTAATAGTATAGATAAACCATCTTCCTTAGCCCCGTTGGTGCAAATGAAAAACCCTCAAGCCTCTTTTTAGCTTTTTGTGCATATAAACAGTCTTTCTTACTTAACTCTGAAATCGTCTGCTTGTCTTTACTGTGATTGCAGATTGATTGCCATGGTGTGGCATATAAAGCATCCAATCTTTAGGTTTGCTTTTGAAAATGTAAGAAAAAATGTTTTGTTGAAAAAAAGCTAATGATGAGATGCTCTACGTGGCATCCTCTTTGGGTAAAAGAAACCTCTTTTCCTCGTTATTCCCGAATCCCGGATTCACTTTTTTGACCTTTTTATCTATTGCTGGGAAGGTTGTTTTTCAAAATAATTCAGGTTCAGTCCACTAATTTGTGATAATTAATCTTTAGTAATATGTTTTTATCACAAGAATCATTGTCGGTTCATTAAGAGATTTTTCCCAAGATGCCCTCAAAGAACCTTGAAAATCTTTTTACTAATTTTGTTAGGCGAAGTTTGCAAGTTATTTCAGGATAACGCCGGAAGAAACGTTTAATGAACATTAAAATGATATTAATTCTTAATTATATTAAAAAAGTATCACTAAAAATCAATTATCGAGAATTGGCAGACTGAATCTGAATTATTTTGAAAAACATCACTAAAAACAACTTTCTCTTTTTTGTTTTTTTGGTAAAAACCCATCTCTGCCCATCCGATGAAGAAGCCTTGCACCTTCATTACTCTCCGATGTCTTCGTTTCCAAAAGTCTTCAAGAAATAATTATTTCTTTGCCTGTGATAGTGTGATCTCAACGGGAGAGAGACAGAAAGAAAGGGCCATGGAAGAAAGAAACTGGGAGGGCTTGAACGAAGACTTTTTGGTTAAAATATTCGGGAGAGTGGGGATTGAATCCTTAATTCTGAACATGCCCTTTGTATGCAAATCATGGTACAAGGCAAGTCTGAATCCTTTTTGTTGGCGATGCCTTATCTTTCCCAAGATCAATCTCGATCCTTATGGACTGTTTGTTGATGATCCATTTGAAGAGAGATTCATGGAAGTGTATCGTGTCCAGGGAGGCTTCTCCATAACCGGCTTTATAAAGTTGGTGGTCAGTCGAAGCTGTAGACTGGCTGGAGCTCTTCACCTTCCTGAGAACTGCACACAAGAGGCACTGGACCTAGTGTCAAATGAGTATGTTGTTTCCTTCTTTTTCCCTTCCCCTTTTACTTTACTGTGAATATGTTGTGGAAGTGACGACCTTTTTTCTGTCAAAGAGTACTGTTCACAGAAGCAATTCCGCGAATCTTTACTGCAATAAAATGACTTCTTCTTAATCTTCTTTATTCTGTTTGGTTTGTTTCTTTTTCAACAGAATTTGTGTAACAATGGCTTTGGATTGTCTAATTCCAGGTGCCCTTCCTTGCGATTTTTGGTACTTCCTAATGGGTTAGTTCGAGAACTAGGGTCCCATATCCCCAAGATTATAGGTAAATGGAAGGATTTGGAGATTCTAAAGCTGGGGTGTTGCACAGATTCATTCCAGGAAATACTTACCCAAATCAGTCTTGAGTGCAAGAAATTTGTTGGGCTATATACATTTCGAGGATTTAACATGGGTACCCAACAAGCACAGGACATAGTGACCTTGTTGCCCAATATCAAGTACTTGAGGCTAAAAGAGGCATACCTGCCAAGGGAGAATCTGGAGATAATATTGAAGGGCTGCAGAGAGCTGGTGCACTTGGATGCTAGGGACTGCATCGGGTTTGAGGCGGATGATGAGATATTGAATATGGCTTCTCACATTAAGAAGTTTGAATCCGAAGGTTCAAGAATTTATGACTATGATGAAGATGACTTCGATATCGACCGTGATTACGATTTTTGTGATGCAGATTCCGGCTGATGCTTTAATGCCAGTAGCTATGGATTGAGCTGATGCAGTCACGATCACTTACTGCGTTTACCTTTATGTAGAGGCCTAGGGTTGTTTAAGTCTTGGAACTACTTGATATTAGTATCGTGGGTTTGTTTTGTTGGTCATTCAATATCCAAGTAGTTTTGTATATATATGTATATACATATGTATATAGATACATATGTCGTTTCTTGTGAACGATGGATATTTGCAGTCTCAAATTTTATGGGCACTACTTTTGCATTGAGAACTTTTGAGTGCGAAAATTCAAACACAAAACTATGTAGCTTCTAATTACAGACAAACAACTGAAAGATCAAAGGATTATTTGCAAATCAAGAAATGTGAGGGACATAAATGAAACACAGCCACATTTCCTACGATATATTTTCAATATTTTCCCAATTCTAGAGTAGCAGCTTGGGAATAAGATTTTCTCACTCCGGTATCGAAAAACACTTGGAATTAATGAAAGAGATTAAAATTGCAGTGCGTACAATGCCCCACATCCTCATGGTATATCCAAACATTGCTTAGATAAAATCCATGAACTTTGAACATCACAGGCTTTTCATCACAAAGATTGTTGCAATTAGACGGACATTCATATCTTCGGAAGTGACTTATGTACCTGTTTTACTATTGAAATCGAGTGTCTTCACGCATCGTCGAGTCTGCCTCCGATTTTAGCAAATCAAAGAGCTTGGGCAAATGGATAGTTACAGAATAAGTTGAACAAGCTTTCCTGGCCATGCATGATGGCAAAGGACACATCGTTTCCTTCTAAGCACCATTCAATAGGCATTAATTTCCAAATGAAGAATTTAATGTTGGCATGGTTTTTTGTTAGAATCAAAATAAAATAAACCTGCAACAATATCTCACACAAGAAAACCCAACACAAGAAAAAGATGAAAACCAAACGTTGTGTATTGCTTCATAAAATAACCAGAACACATTCTTGTGTACTAGCGAGAGAAAAAGTAAAACCCCAAAAGTAACATCACGTTCTCATATATTCTCGTAAATCCAATTCATGTTCTATATATACATGAGAGAGTAAAAACAAAACCAAAAAATAAGGAAACTAAACCTATCATGAACTTCAAAGGAATCCTAATCACTTTCGAAAACAAACTTAAAAAGATAAAAGCAAAAAAAAAAAAAAAAAAAACCAACCCAACACTCACGTATCCTTTAGAATCCTAATAAAACTCACGTGGACTTTTGAAATCCTAATAACACCAAAATTAAAACTAAAACACTAATCCAGGACATGTAACCAAGATACAAAATCAAGGAACCTTGGTTTACTTAAGGAACGTGCAATACACGTTTTCAACAGCCTCCTTTAAACGAAGTTCCTTCAAAGTTGTCATGCGCATCATCATCTTCAGCTTGTGTAGACACCCCAAATTACACTATATAAACCAATGAATGAATATAAGTAAAAAAGAATTCATTTGTTTTTTACCGAAATTAAATTTCGGATATAAAGATTCTGTATGTAGTTGAAATTATATTTTAGTCATTAAGTTTTATAATGTAGCCAAAAGTTTATTTTGGTCATTAAAGAATAAAGTGTAGCCGAAATATTATTTCGGTTCAGTTTGATGAGTTGGCATTTTGAATCTTTTACATTTATGCCACATCAACAATCGCACGTGGGCTGTAACTGAATCTGATTCGAACTAATATTTCGGTTATACATATATTCTATAACGACCGAAGTTATTTTTCGATTATAAAGAGTTTTATTTGTAGCCGACTTGAGTTTTCTGTCATGACGAATTTAATTCAAATTGAAAGTTCCTGCGAGCTTTCTCTTATTTACCTTTAAACCTCTCTCTAGGAAGCCTGAATTCCCCAAATTGACCTCCAAAATTGGTCAAATTCCCCCAATTCATGTCCTAGACTTGCATTGGGAGGATCTAGACACATTTTTGTGTTAACCCTTGGGACATCCATGCCCCTCCTCTTGCCTATAAATAGAGGGTCTCTCCTCTAGCAAAGATCTGGAAAATTGGAGATCTAGAGCTCTTGAAAAAGAAAGAAAACTCTGCCCAATTCTTTGCTCAAGCCTCTCAAGCATCCAAGGTAACTTCTACTCCATTCTCTTTACTTTTATTTTGATTCAAGCACTCTCATCTTCTACCTTTCTATAGTTTAAGGCCCTTGGGTGTATTTGTAACCCAAACCTTGCTTAAAATACCTTAAGCCACCTCTCTAGCGTAAAACTTGAAAAGAGAGATAGGGGAAACAAGCTAAGGGGTGGATCCTTAGGCATAGAACCTCAATTGCTTCATTTTGATGTGATATGCCATGTTTCATATTTTGTGTAGTTTTTGTCCTCAAATTGAGAGGAATTTCCTGGATCTAAGCTACTTCATAGATTTAGATTTGAAATTCCTCTATAGAATTGAGTTTTCACACAAGTTTGCAATGCACGCACTCATTTGTGTTGTTTTCAATCCTAGGCATGATTTCTTAGATCCACTATAAGCACCCAAATTTTGATCAAACCAAAAAAAAGGAAAAAAAAAGAAAAGAAAAGAAAAGAAAAGAAAATAAGAAAACAAAAAAAATGTGCTAAAAGACAGCAAAACAGCTCAAAACCCTGGCAGAAAGTCAAACCCCGAGGGGACAAAAAGTTGACTTTTTGATTAAGTGATATTTGGCCACCTTGCTTTATATCATTGGATATAGAATCTCGACACGATTCCAATGCAACTGAGTTTGCAGGAATCGGAGTCCGGATGAAGGTTCTGCGGGCAGTCAAACTTGGGCGAAGCCAAAAGTTGACTTTCTGCTAAAATCCGATCCAGGTGCTTACCCCCATGCCATTGGATAGAGGGCTCCGATACGATTCTAACGCAACTGAGTTTGCCCAAATCGGAGCCCGGATGAAGAAGATATGAGCTGACGAAATTCCCGAGCAGCAAAACCAGCAAACTGCGCACGTGGCAAAAAGCTGAACACGTAGCGAGTTGCGCAGGAAAATATCTCGGGGATCAAATCCGTAAATATCCAAACATTCAAAATATCCCAGGGACCAATCTGAAAGTATCTGAAAATATCTGAATAAAATAATATTAAACCTAAATATCCCAGGGACTATATCTTAATTTTCAGATTTTTTAAACAAACCCGCGGCGGCATTTAATGATTTAATCATTATGTCGCTCGCGCCGAGCGACAGGAGGTCGGCGCGAGCTGGGTGTCGAAGTCGGCGGATACCCCGTCCTCTTCTATAAAAGCCGCAACCTCCTTCATTGCAGGGGGTTGGAAAAATTTTGGTTGGAGATTTTCTTCTTGGGTTCTGCATTTTTTTGGGTTCGGCATTTCTTAGGGGTTGGACATTCTGTTGTCCCTCGGCACTCGAAGGTAGTCTGGGCTATCATCTTCCCCAAAGAAACCACACTCTTGGCCATTCCTTTCTTCCCCTTCTTCCTCGTCAAACCCGAAGGTAATCTTGCTCTTGGTGTGGGAAGGAGGCTCCGGCTGCAGCTCGTTGGCTCCAAGGGACCCTCCGGCCTACTCTACAGAGACCTAGAACCAAGGTGAGCTCTCCACTTTCTTTTGTTCAATATATATATATAAATCAGGCTTCCCATGCATCTCTAACATTTGGTTTGTCATTACTTGCTTGATTCGAAGGGGAGCATGTTCCCTCTTATCTCATCTCTTGTATCCCGAATAAAGCCCCCTGTTCTCTTCTTTGCATGTTCTGTTAATATTTTGTTTCGGATTTGTAAGTTTCCAGAGAGATTTGAGTGATGAGTGGTGAGGATATGTTAGGTTAGATTAATTTCCAACTGTGTTTAGAGGTCTGCTGGGGTTCTAAGGATCCCCAGAAACGAGTTACAGAGTTTAAAAAGTGATCAGAAATGGAGTTTGAGCAAAAAACCAGAATATCGGGTTTTTTAAGGGGTATGCGCCTACCTCTGCGAGGTCAGCGCACCCAAAAAAGGGTGAGCGGATCATTTTTTTAGCATCCGCTCACTTCTTAAATTTGGATGCGCTCACCTCGCGCTCACCTCATGCTCACCTAAAATTGGATGCGCTCACCTCGCGCTCATCTCATGCTCACCTAAAATTGGATGCGCTCACCTCGATTTTTGGGTGCGCCCACTTCACCTTTACCTTAAAAAATCCCGAAAATGCCCTTTATCTTAAATAAAATCCTGAAAATGCCCTTTACCCTGAAAAATCCCGAAAATGCCCATTACCCTGAAAAATCCCGAAAATGCCCTTTACCTTAAATAAAATCCCGAAAATGCCCTCTACCTTAAAAAATCCCGAAAATGCCCTTTACCTTAAATAAAATCCCGAAAATGCCCTTTACCCTGAAAAATCCCGAAAATGCCCTTTAACTTAAATGAAATCCCGAAAATGCCCTTTACCTTAAAAAATCCCGAAAATGCCCTTTACCTTAAATAAAATCCCGAAAATGCCCTTTACCCTGAAAAAATCCCGAAAATGCCCTTTACCTTAAATAAAATCCCGAAAATGCCCTTTACCTTAAAAAATCCCGAAAATGCCCTTTGCCTTGAAAAATCTCGAAAATGCCCTTTACCTTGATAAATCCCTCCCCTTGGACCCAGTACAATGAACCAGTTTTTTTTCTCTGACAGAGTGTCTATCTTGTGTTTTTTTGTGTGATTATTGCTAGATGTGAATGATATTTCCGAACCGGATAAACCAATAGGGTTTCTGGGTCACCCGGAAACCCGACATGGGACTTGGACTCCCGGTCCAACTTGACTTCTAGTGGGCCTTCCAACGGGGCCCACCAAGCCCAATAAACACCAAAGCATGCCATTAAAATAACTTAAGTAAAATGAACAATTTGAACCGGGCGGGCCAAACCCAATGCGGCCCACCCGAGCCTTGTTATGCGAAATTGATGCATGAATTGCGTGGTTTGGCCGAGACCAAGGGCAAGGGCCTACCGGGCCCGCCAAAGCCCACCAACCGAACCAAGGAAGGGTACAAACCCTAACTTCCGGTAACTTGGGCTTACAAGCCCAGATTTGGACTGCGGGCCCCAAGCCCAGTGTCCAAATCACTTTGGCAAAATTAAAAAGATAAATCCAATAAAAAATACTTGGACACCATGTGGGCCCACCTTAGGGGCCCACAAACCGGTCCGGCCCACTTGTGCATGAAAAACACTTAATCTTCAAATTTGAACTTAAAGTAAAATCAATTGAACTAACCAAAGCCCAAAGGACCTCTCAGGCTAGACTGAGGTCCACAAGGGTACACGGGCTTGACTAAGCCCACCAAGGATACCGTGGGCCTTCCAACGGGGCCCACCCAACCAGACTCAGATCACCTAAGTAATCAAGATAAAAGCAACTAAAGGGACCCACACCACTCAGGTGGTCCCGCCAGACTTAACCAAATTGCATATCGGATTAGGAATCAGGTGAGACCAATGTAAGCTGACTCAAACCAGGGAACCCACGGGACCTGTCATCCGACGGGGTGGACCGGGGTGTCTACGGACTTCCCCGAACCACAACCGAGAACAGACTTAGAATCTCAAGCCGCAGACCAAAAAGCCCTAATAGGCAAGATTAGGCACCCAGGTGTCCGCCTGCACCCCATCAGGCGATGGCGACTCCGAACCTTCCCGTGCCGCGTTTCCGACGCGCGCACATCCACTATGCTCAGTATGTAGGTCTGAGAATTTGGCATTAAAACAAGATCTCAGGACCTTCATGATGTTTTTTTTAGCCTTGATTACTTGGAGAAGGCTTCATGGCCGGATCTCCTTAGATCTAGGCAATTCCTTATGGAATTTGAACATATATGATCCAAACTTTCCAAATAACTTATGAGATTTGGATTTATTCTTTGTCCTAGATGTTTTTACACATATTTCAATTCATTTGAGTTTATTTGGATCTAATTTCAAGTGTCAAATGCTCAGATTTGGAGTTTTTGTTTCGTTCTTTACTCAGTTTTTGCAAATCTGGACAGAGCCTGTATCTTGTTTTGGATCATTCATAACTTAGTTGCCATCTGTAGACTCTACCCCGACTAGACTTGACCACTGAACGTTCTAAACACAGTAATATGCTTCCCTACTTTCTAGCGATAATGAAGACTAAAAACAACCAACTATACTACATGACTGCATACATGAATTAAATAGGTTGGATTATGTGATTAGCTGGTGGCTTCTTAATGTAATTTCTATTCGCATTTGTAAGTTTTAATTGGAGAAGCCACCTTTTCTTGCATATTTGACAATTCTTATTGTCCACACCTGATGAACAACAGTTTTCACCCTCTTTTAGTTCAACTTACTTAAATATAACGAACTTCCATTATTTAATTTCGGTGGACTGCTACCATTAGAAAAATTGACCCTTTTCATAATTTTACCACAAGGTAGCTATCATACTACCGGAAAGCAACGTAACAAGTTCGGTTATCTAAGTTCAATTGGACTCTTCTTATTTCCTTCATGTATGGCTTACCATGAATATTTGTCACAAAAACAAATAGCCAAGAAACACAAACCAGTACGTTAAATGACATTGATATTTGCAAGAAAATAAAATGCAAATTCTCTCATTGATTCAATGTTTAGTTCATCTTTCATTTTTATTTTTTATAATTTCCTAAATAAAATATTGTTAATCTTGACAACTAATATATATATATTTTAAACATCAAACATACAACAATGAAATCACATATAGTTTTTACCTATCCCCAAGCATCGCATGGGGTGTTTGCTAGTAAAACTAGAAGACTATTAGATTTTATTCCTGAAAAACCGGGTCAGATCAGTAATCAGTAGATATATCACCAGCACCTTCTGGTCCATCAAATCCAAGAACTCCCCAGAAGTTCTCCGCGAACTAGTGAAGAGTATTCGCCACTGTTAGAGGATACAGCACACCCCCGCCGGCCTGCCCACTGTAAACTTGCTGCCGAGACGGCAGCTGCACGTTCGGAGCCTGCCCATAACTATACGGCAGAGGAGTAGTAGTATACTGATACCCCACCAGTGGTGGCGTCGCTGCCGTATACAGGGCTGGTGCCTGCGGATTGAAAGTTGGATACCCGTTCGCATAATAGCTAAACACAGGGGATATCCATATGGTGGTGGCGCCGCGCGCGGAAGAAGAGTCTTAGCTGGCTCACATCTTTGCTATAAACCGGACGCGCACACTAACCAAGTAACCACCTTCACCAAGTTTTCTCCGAACCTAAACGCCGAAACCACCGGTCAAAAACAAGCTGCGCGTAATTAATTGAACCTTTGTTTATAATCTCTGTCGGCTCCATCAGATCCTACTCGATCGCAGTCAAAAACCTCCATCCAACTCCAGCCAACCATTCTCCTCTTTCGCCCACAGAGTCAAATTTGCTGACTTTCGTTACCAAAAACTTTACTTGTTTTGACGTAAATGCCCCCGTATTCCCAAAGATGTCCAATCATTTTGATGAAATATAAAGGACATATGTATAATTAAAGACTTGCTGTCAGTCTGTCACCCAACACGTTTTTTTTTTGCTTTTTTGTTCGGTTCGTAATATAAATATGTTGATGGGGAGGGTGAAATTTATCGAAGTGGAGTAAGGTGAAAGAGATATTACCAAAAAAAAGAGTAAGGTGAAAGAGAACAAGAGAGAAGGTGTAATGGAGGGATTGATTCCATTTCTTCTTCGTACGATCAAGAAACAGAGAGCATACAATAGCTATCGCTATCTTTCAGATGCTTCAAATCGCAGTTATCGTTCCTTGACGGGACCCGACTCCGTCGAAGGCTCATCTCACCGGCGAAACAGATCGGAGTTTCAGCCGCCAACGTACGGCTTCGTTGAGCAGCGACCCGCTCCCGAGTTCTTCGCCTCAAGAACCCTCAAGACAGATTCGTTTCTCTCTTCTCCGAGGACAAGGGATGCAAGACCCGTGGGTTCTGATCCTCGTCAAGCCCCAATCGAGATTAATTTGTCTCATCTTCGAAGAAGAAACAAGTAACCCAAAGTCCAAAGACAAAACAAGAAAGCCTACAAGATTGTATTTGTTTGCTTATTAGCTATTTGTATTTGAATTTGTAATGATTCTTTCGTTATCGCCATTGTTGTTACAGTGCTAATGTGACTGCTGTTTCTTTTTCTCCCATCGTATGTCTCTGTATGAGGTTAAGAATCCTGTTGCTTTTATAGACGCAAGATATTAATCAGATGGTCCAAAACGATTTGTTGATCTGGTCCCAGTATCAATACAACTGCATGTGGAACAACAGTTCCAACTGTTCATAGATTATATGTTATCAATGTCTTTGAATTAGATTGTCACTTCTAATTTTGATTCAGCTGGAGAGTCGATTCTAATTAGATTGTGGTGTGAAATATGTATCTTGAAATGTTAGAAGACGTATTGACGAAGTCGTAGTTTGTGCTGTGAATATATTGGTCATGTAGTGATTCTTTGTTCCAATCTTTGCATCCCAGTTCCGAGTGTAAGAATGTCATATGTAATGGTGAGATGATGTTAGAGGCTTAGAGCTCCTTGGATATCACATCGTGACTTAATGCACACGTGGATGAGTTTTGATATTTGCATGTTCAGTAGTAAACATCATAAATGTAAGAAAAAATAAATATTGAATTAGTAAGAGTCTATCTCGTATAACTTTTCAAATCTACTTTTTACTTTTCAAAGTTGTGATGGCATAGAAACATACATAGATTTAGTTAGCTTGGAAAATTTGGAAAAGTCCTACGTTTCAATAAAGATTGAACCTACTAAAAAGATTTCAAAATACAAATTAATAGACTAAAAGAACAAATTGTGAGAACTTTTAACCATACACAGAGGAAAGTTTATAGTCATGTCAAGTCATGGTAATGAATTTAATGAGTTTATACATCAAAATGAGAAATTAAATTGTTACAACTATGCTCCTATATCTACTACTTCAAGAACATATGTCAAATATCTCCCTCCCTCCCTCCCTCCCTACCTCTCTCTGAGTTGTCATGTTATTTAAGTTTGCACTGTTGTTTGGATTGGCTCAAATGGGTTTTGGACGGATCAAGCTTAGATTTGAAGATATATTAAAAGATAAATAATGTTCTATGCTCTCTTAAAGGCTGATTGATGCCTTTAATAGAGCATCCTTGCCATAAAATGAAAATAAACAATAATAAAATTTGGCATAGTTTCTCTTTGTCATATTTGCCACAAAAATGAAAATAAATAATAATAAAATTTGGCTAGATAAGATGTCAAAAAGTGCAACCTAATTCATGCCAACCAAAAATAGGAAGGAAAAAAGGAGTGCATCTTTTATTGAACCTATTGCATGATACTTGGGTCAATCATTCCAATAATAGCAGTCTCTAAGGTTGCAAAATTAGTTGTTATTGCCTCTAGCCTGCCAATGGATGTTCATGGCTATGAAAGCATTGTTCATGAGATCATCCAAGAAGAAATATGGGCAAACCCTTTGCAAGATGCAACAGTCCACCTGAGAGTGGGAACAATTAATTTTTGCTAACTTTGCTCATTCATTGGCTGAGAGCTTGGTTATACACCAACTTTTCTGCAACAAATTGAAATTTTTTCTAAATAATGGTATGAAGCCTTTTGGGTTAATTATTAGTATTAAAAACTGTTTTCAAGGTCCATGGTTTATTTTTATGGATGATAAGATAAAGAAAACTTGCATATTTTATTCTCAAGAAAGCCCACATATGTTTGTTGATTGTTTCAGATCAACTGATATGGTTTCAATTGCCAATAGAGTCCCAAAACTGTGTTTCTGTACAACTTCATGTGCATATGTGTATAATAACAAACAACAAAAAGAAGTAAAATAATTATGATAAAAGAAAAGGCCCAAAACAAGAAAATTGTGCAATATCCCCAACAAATCTTATTTAAGAACTTTCAATCAGAAGGGCCATCACCTTATAAAAATGTTGTATTCAACTAAGTAATCTGATATCATTGACTTTAGTCCAATTTAATTTCAGATAATAAATTAATCAAAAAATAAAAAACCCGCTTAGATCATATATAATTACAGAAGCTGTGATTTAACCCCTTTAGAAGCTACCAATGAGGGAATCGACTTTAGGAGCAATAGTTGTGGCACACGCTCTAATGCACCTTCAATGGGGAAAATGGGGATTTGTCTTCTCCTCTTCTTTGGTCAAATACTATGTATTCAAGCTGAATGATGAAAAGCTTAAGCAAAATTCGGCACAACAAACAACAAAGACTATATTTTAATGAAAAACTATTCATATAATATTTATAACTTTAGATAATAAATAAATGTATAAATAAAGCTATATAACGTAAAATTGACATTCTGATAGACCTTAACAATTTTTGTGTCATAAACCAAAGTTAATGATAAAATTAGTTACATTTTACAAGGAAAATGTTGCAATATAATCACTCATTTTCTCTTTTTCTTTGTCATATCAAGGAAGTGAAACATATGACGAGCTCATTAAGAAATCAAATGTACTGTTTTCAGCCGTAGGATGCTGGTGTCAATTTCTGAAAATACTTAAAAAGTGTACAAATTTCATCAACCCCAATTATTTGGCATAAGGAATTCTTCTCATTTTTATTGTACTTCAAAGGGTGAGAGATTTACACTTAACGAATAATCGAAAGTGTGGATTACATAGAACTTTATTTGAAAACAAAGATATGAAAGGTTAAATTGCATCAAGCTTTTCCATGTCAGACAACTAATAAATTGTTTAATATATATTGAAATATAGAACATACATTTGTTAAATGAGTGTTTGCCTCAGTAACTTGAATATGAAAGCCAGCTAATATTAGTCTTAAAATTTCATGACTTACAAAAAACTCGCGTCCATTGGAAATGGAAGACATTATCAGCTACATGGTTTATAATACTGTTGAAATTGTGAATATAAAATTATATCAAATCGATAACCTTATTGAAAAATGAAAATAAATAAATAAAAATAAGAAATAAACAAATTCATGTGGGCTGAATAGAAGTCCCCCAAAAACCATAAAGCATAACCATTATGGCAAGGGAGCTCACTAAAAAATCTTCATTGATATTGGCGTGAAACACAAAGGTGCTTGTTCATTATGTTTAGCTGCATGTTGCTGGAGTTTGATATGACTATTATAATGACCAAACCCATGATATGCAAAAGGATTTGGTTAATCAATGGAGAAAACCAAGCACATGATAATCAAACATCTTCATGCCTAAAGCGAAATTTCACTCAAAAATTTCAACAAACAAATGTTACACAAACCAACAGCCAGCCTACTACTGGAAACACCAAAGTCAAATTATGCTGTTAACAAACCAGCAATACAAGATCAGTTTGAAAAATTGAACATGCCAATATTAGAAAATTTTACACATTTCTCATTTGGGCTATTTGGCTTACCAACAGCCAGCCTACTGCTGGAAACACCAAAGTAAAATTATGTCGTTAACAGACCAACAATACAAGATTAGTTTGGAAAATTGAACATGCCAAGATTAGAAAATTTTACACATTCATCAAAATCCCAAATTTAGAAGGCATATAACTGCAGAATAATCAATAACCAGATTCATGGAAAGCCATGCATTTCAAATGGAATTAAATCAATTGAATAATTAACAAATTTGATGATCAAACACAATGTAGATTAAGTGAAGAATTTTTCTAAAGGGATATGACTCAAATGCATCAAAGTTGAAGAAAAGATTTGATGGTTTTCCGGCAAACTCATTTTACAATGGCCGAATGATATATGCAAACTCAATTAGGGAACCTAAAATTGATTTTGAATGAATTAGAAAGACAAAGAGAGATAGCTTTTTCACCAAAGGGCAAGCATAGTTTTTTTTTTTTTTGTGAAAATTAATGGCCAAATGGTTTAAAAAACTGGTCCAAACCTCCAATAATGAATTCTGGTAACTTTAAATCCTCCTATGACATGGTTGGTTATATGGATGCGACTTCAATGGAAGACATATAAGTGTGACTGTAAATAATATGAGGGACATTAGAAATTAAATTGTAATATATTGAAATTTCTAATCTTATCAAGTATTTCAATTGAAATAAAATATGATAACATGAAGCTGATACGAGTGACAAGTAAACATTTTAATGGATTAAGAAATATTGATAATTACATTAAAATAAAAATAAAAAACGTGTGTAAAGAAATAGACAAACAATTTCGAATAAAGAAACAAAATTAACAACTTGCATGCATAGTATTTTTAAAAACAATTTCGAATCAATAGAATTATTACTAACTAATAGGTCACTATAAGACTAAATCAAATAAAGAACAGAACCTATTATAATAGCATTTTTCTAATATTGATACTATGTATTGGGTTGTGTATTAAATTCTTTGAAGTTATAAATTATCCTTCTATTGAGAATAATTTACCACAATAGATAAGAAATCTGTTAGACTTATATAGTTAAATACTGTCCATGTGACTAATTTAGGAGGTCTTAAATCAAATGAATAGGAAAAAAAAAGAATTATTTTGTGGGGAAAGTTCTCTATGATAAAAAGTAATAATTAATAAACATTATCTCATTTCGTACTACATTTGGCTAAGTAAATTTTTTGATGACCTAATATCACCTTTGATTTGCAACATTTTCAATAAGTACTACAACATACATGGTGAAACTCAATCTTGTTGAGCATTAAGCAAACAAGGAGAGCCTTGTAAATAGATAACAACATAACAATGATCTGCCTAAAATTTGAAGAGCCCGAAAAAAACACAGAGACAGACACAAATAAAGAACAGAACCAAATTTTTATGAAGCCTACAAAGACACGGATCACAAATTAAAATAATTCGGTGACTTTAGTAGTTGATTAATATGCTCCCATCAATTGCACTTCAAATAATAATCTATTTTTGCAATCACATTCACAACGTGTGAGGAAAACATCCTTATTTCTTAAGTTCTTATTTACAGAAAACTTAAATTAAAAAATTTCACATCCAACATGGTGTTGAGAAGTAAGGGAATAACTTTAAAAGTCAAAATGATAGGCTACAATAAGAACTAATTATTGCAAAAGTTTATCATTTACTTATTTAGATAATGTATTTCTTCATTCTAACTCCTCACTTTGGCTTAGCTAGATAAGATGGTGGTTGAGAATTATACCATTCAAACAATGTTCTAACTTGCCCAAACAAAAACAAATAAACTTGTGATAGTTGGGAAAGCATGTCGGAGTTTTCAATTTCTAATTAAAATTTTGACTACATCAATATCAATATTAATATTTAAATAAAATCCAAATATAGTTTACGGGGCTCAATAATAAACTAAACTACATGATATGATAAAAAAAAAGATGAAAAGCTTCAAAAAAAAAAAAGAGGTATAAGAATATGGTAGATAAGTCAGTAAAAAGCACACAAAAATTAAAAATAAAAAAACAACAGAAAAACATTTGGGTTAGCATTTGATTTAATTTCTCACACCACAGCATAAAGATTGGTGAAATAGTTCAAGAAGCATTGGGTCATCAGCCTCCTCCACATCATTAGAAGTTGTATGAGAGAGAAAGATTGCTTTTACGATCTCTTTATTACTGGTTTTAGTTGATTCAAGAGGGCCATTGTGTTCATTATAATTTGTTTATCTATTGGTGGATTTCCTTGAAATAGAACTGGTCTTAAATAGTTGAAAAAAATTTTAATTTCATTTTCTTGATTTGGCAATTGTTCAAATTGTAGCAGCTCAACACAACTGGAAAATGTTGGTCATGAGATGAAGCCCAAAACTAATTGGATTAAGCTTCCTGTAATTTATCTCGGGCCATTGTTTGGAGTGCAAAACAATACAGAAAAAACAGAGTATATAAAATTTTGGTCAGAGTTTTAACTCCATAATCTACATTTTATGTGTATGCGTGTGTGCATATACAATAACATCCAAATAAATTTTAGATGAGAAAAAAATAAGAGGAGCTATTTTACAAAAGAAGGAACTAAATGCATATACCCAGCTTCCTTGATATTTGAAATCCTCAACAGAATCCATGTTATCTAAGCAATTTTTTTCATGTTCTTTCATCTGGATTTTGGTTTATAAAAAATTCAAAAAACTTGAAATTAAGTTAAATCCCACATACCCCCTTTCCTTTTCGGCCTCTTACCTAGATTTGGTATACCAATGAGTTCAAGCTGAAGCCATTTTCATAGAATAAGAAGGATTTTTAAAAGTAGTGTTATGTCTCTATATTTGAGACTAAAACATAAACCTTGTTGATCTCACCCTAGTATTAAATAATTTTTACTTGTTAAAACAAAGGAAAAAAAGCCTCTAAAATTTAATATTTTGTCTGTGTAATCTATATTGAATATTTCTATGAATTTATTGACTACTAATAAAAGATAATGAAAAGAACAAACTAAGAATGTTTTTTGTTTGTAATGATGGTTAAGAAAAGGATCTCCTATTGCTCTAATGTCAAGAATGGGTGTAGCACCAATCCTATTCACAAGCTTAGGATCCCTACAAAATGCATAGGGAGATCACTGTTAAAAAAGGTTTAAAGCGTACTAACTTACCAAAAGCCTTTTGAAGTGTAACTGAAATAGATTATAATCCCAACTGGTTGCTCCCAGCCCAATTTTACGGGTACATGAGGGGAAAAAAACCATTGCATCAATTGATAGATTTATTCCATATGTTTTCTAGGAGATTGATAAAATCAACCTGCTTAAAATTTTGAGAAACCTTCATGGTTCTACAAAGCCTATGATGCAACATGCTTTGCTTCCGTGCCTTGTTGGTGTTATCGTATTTGGGAGTGTAGTTTGAGTAGAGATTCATACCTTGTCATGGGTTTGTAGAAGTTGAAGCAAATTTATGCTTTAATCCACTTATCGGGGCTCAAATAGAACGAGATTAAAAACAAAAACCAATCGATTGCGTACAAATGTAAATATAAAACATCAACCAGGAATTTCATCAAACAAATGACAGGTGTTAATAAATTAACTCTAAAAAACCTAAAAGAGCACATTAACAGGTACTGTAAATTAATCATCAAGCAGATGTAATAGAGGCAAAGTCATACAAGATTATGAAAATTTAATACGTAATAAAATACGTCAAAGAGTTGTGTTTACTTGTGCGAGGCAGTTGTGTGAAAGAAGTAGCAGGAAAACTAAGGCTCTGCAAGAACAAACGGTTGGAAGCAGCAGAGAAAATAGAGATGGCAAAAGAAGACAGTTGGCCATGCTTTCCTTTACACATTTTGCCTCTTAATTGTCATCCGTTCTTTGGTGGGAGAAACTGAGAGGTAGCCTACAGAGAGAGAGTGAGCCGGAGAGAGGGGAGGGACGCAGGCAGGAAGACCGAGTCCGGGAGGGAGGGGAGCGAGGGGGAGAGACACTGAGAGGTAGCCTAGAGAGAGAGAGTGATCCGGAGAGAGGGGAGGGCGTTTGAAAGTCTCTATCAGCGTTTAGAGAAGTAAGCATGGAGAAATAGTGGATGTTGTACGTTGGAAGCCTTGTTTTTGTTGAGAACTTAAGATAGAGAGGTATATAAAGTAAAACAATCGCATCGTTTTTAAGATTTTTTAGTTTTAAACGGAATTTCAAATTATTTGGCTTTACCTCTTTAGGTTTGTTACTTCTATTCAGATTTAGAGTATGGTTCATTTGAGTTTGAGCGTCTACTAATAAACCAGAAACATGCAATTTCAGTGAGCTTCCAATTTCCTTAGGTTTGAAATGGTACATCTGATTCTGTATTTGCCACTGGCGATTGCAGTCACAGTTGGCTCAATTAATGTGTTGCAAGTACTACTCTCAAGTTTCAAGCCTCACGCAAGGAGAATGATTAAGATTGAATCGATTATACATTGAACCAATCTAAAAGAAAAGTAAGAGAAAATAACAGAAGGGAAATGATAGAAAAGCCCAAAGTTAACGGGAGAGAGATTACCTCACAAGGTTTCAAGAACTCGTTGTTCAAGAGAATAGGTTTTTTTTTCTTTCGTATATTCCCTGTAGCTTTGAGACTCTGTTTGTTTCACAGGAATTTTCCAGTGGAAAATATTTTTTGAAGAAAAATTTCTAAGAAAAAGTTTACCTTTTTTGTTTCTTCCAAGTGTTTGGATGTAACATTGAAAATGTTTTAAAATTTTGTTCTTTTTTCTTTTCTTATACAAATGCAACGAAAAACACCTCTCTTAGGAACTGAAGTGGCTTGAGCACTTATTTTCCATGCGAATTTTAAATCCTGCGCCTCCATAGAGTTTCTACTCTCTTATAAAAATAACCCTTATCTAGCTCCAACAAGTTGGATATGCGATGGATAATGGTCTTATCATCCACCATATATAAGATGGATGGCATACTCAAACCCCACACTATTATTATCTTTTTTTTTTTTGGGTGAACAACTTTATATTATTAAAAAGTAATTAAGAAGGTCTTTCAAATACAGTTCCGCAAGCATCGTTAAAAAGAAAAGATCCTAAACCAGGGGGAGGTCTATGAGTCCAGTAACAAGAATATTTATCTAAACTAAAATTAGCTAAACAATCTGCAGCCTGGTTCCCTTCCTTGTAAATGTGCTCTATTCTGATTAGTTGGAATCGGTCCCACAGCCTTTGTATATTGATCAAGATGCTGAAAATCCTCCACGGGCAGTCCTTAGAAGAAACAAAGCTCACCGAATGATTTCCTTAGGAGAGAAACGAGAAGCATGGAATCACCCTCAAGCACAATATTAGGGCATTCCAACACACGCTAATCTAACTGCTTCAAGTGCAGCAAGAGCCTCAGCATGCGGAGCGGATTGGGTCTGGCACTTTGATGCAATTGCAGCTATAAATTTTCCATGGCAGTCTCTTGCAATCACCCCAATTCCTCCATCTCTTGAAGCGTCACGAAATGCACCATCAAAGTTTAACTTAATGAAAGAAGGAGGAGGTAAGCTCCACTGTACGAGAATATAGTTGCGCCGCTGTAGAGTATGATCGTCATTTTCTCTTGATGCTTCAATATCAGCAGTTTACCTTTTGAAATGGAGAGCTACCTGAAACACATCAGGATTCTTTTGATCAAATATGACACTATTCCGGTGCAACCAAAGCACCCACCCAAAAATTGCAATGCTTGATAGAAATTCTTTAATATTCACTCCCTGATAACCAATAGCTAATAAATTTCGAAATTAACCAATCATAAAAACAGTTTTGAGGGCCAAAACCTTGTGTTGCTCCACCAATTTTTATCAGCCATGATGCACGAGCAAATGGACATTGAATCCAGAAGTGATCAACTGTTTCTGAACTGTTATTGCAAAAACAGCACAATCTAGATATGTTTCTTAATCGAAGTAATAGTAAGGAGGATGTTGGTAACGCACCTCTTAAACATTTCCACAAAAATAATCGTATTCGAGCAGGGCATCTTAGATTCCAGATACGAAGCCGGAAAGTATTTGTTTGAGAAGATGAATCTCCAAACAACATCCGGTATGCAGAGGACACTGTGAAATTGCCTTTAGACGTCCATCTCCAGATAGGAATATCTTTTGAGAGTGAAGGAGAGATAGGGGTAGAAATGATTTGGGACGCAATATGGTATGGCCAGAGTTCATGAATCAAATCACAATTCCATTCATTAGACAAAGAGCTAATCAGGTCACTTACCCGAGATAAGGTGATTTGGTCGTTATTTGTCTGAGGTTCTGGAAGTGTTTCACCATTGTGGAGCCAAACCTCATTGAACAGATCAATATTATCACCTTTCAATATCAGCCAACCCATGCCCTTCAAAAGATGGTGCTGGAGCTTCTTCAATTGCTTCCACACAAAAGAATGTTGAGGTCTACAATGAGCCTGTAAGAATGTCGTACCTGAAAAATAAAGGGTACGCATTAAGCTAGTCCACAAGCTATTATGATTAATATGAAGCTGCCATGCAGCTTTAAGTAACAGAGCCTTATTCATAAGATTTGATTTCTTAATATTCAAACCACCACTGCTCCATGACTTAGTTAATTGATCCCAGCAAATGGTAGGAACTGCTTGGAATTCTTGAGATTTGCGCCAAAAGAAGGATCAGTAAATCTGATCCAGTTTATCCAGGATTGACTCAGGAAGGGGAAAACATTGCATAAAATAATTTGCGATGGCCGATAATAAAGATTGAATGAGGGTAACTCTCCCCATCTGGGATAACACTAAAGCTTTCCAACCTGCAAGGCGAGAAGAAACTCTACTCACCAATTCAAAGCAGTCCTTTGGTGTTGGCCTTTTGGATAATACAGGTAGCCCTAAATATTTATCAAACCTTCCTTGACCTCAGATTTGAAACATTTGCCTAATGGTGGCTCGGTTAGATTGAGAGGTATCCCTGCTGAAAAGTATAGATGATTTTTGGAGGTTCAATTCTTGATCCGATTCCACAGTATTTGTGTAGTAATCGTATTATACAATGTGTTTCAGAAGGGTTGGCTTTACCATAAAGTATCACATCGTCGGCAAACATTAAATGTGTTAGATAAGGGCTACCTGTCTTAAGACAAAATCCCCGAAATCTCCCATCAATTTCAGCTCGGGTAATGTCAGCACTTAACACCTGTTGACACATTATAAACAAGTATGGAGATAACGGGTCTCCCTGGCGGAGACCTCGAGAAGCCTTTATGTTGCCAATAGGATCTCCATTGAAGAGGATGGAAAAAGTTGCAGATTGAACACATGACATAATTAAATTAATATTGTGCATACTAAATCCATACCTTTGCAGAACTGTTTTCAGAAAATTCCAATTCACTTTATGGTAGGCCTTTAAGAAATCTAGTTTCACAGCGTAGAAACCAGATGATTCCATCCTTTGGTGAGCTTTTCTGGCTTGCTTCTTATTCCTCTTCTGCTTCTTTTTCTTCTTTTTTTTTTTATTGAAAAAATGAGCAACCTCATGGTGGATAAGTATATTATCCCTTATATGCCTTCCAGGAACAAATGCAGCTTGGTGAGGGGCAATCAAACTTGATAGAAGAGGTCTTATCCTTCTGACCAGAATTTTAGATATATCTTGTATATGACATTACATAGACTAATAGGATGGAATTGAGAAAGGGAACAGGGATTATCTGTTTTCGGAATCAAAGCAATAAATGTGTGATTAAGTTTATCAGGCATGAATCCCGATTGGAAAAATTCTTGAACTGTTCTCACAACATTAGGTCCAACAATTTCCCGCGAATTTTGGTAAAAACCCGCAGGGAATCCATCAGGCCTAGGCGCCTTAGAAGGTGCCATATTTCTAACAGTTAGCCAAATTTCCTCAGAAGAAGGTACCTGACTCATGATATTGTTGGGAGATCAGTTAGCTGATATTGGATAAGGCCTGTTAATTGATAATCCGTCCATTGCATCTCCGCCCTGTATAGAGATTCAAAATAGGAAATTACGTGAGCTTTCAACTCCTGATGATCCATAATTTCTCTGTTATCCGAAGCCTTTAGAGAGTAAATATAGTTTCTATGTCTTCGGATAACCGTAGATTTATGGAAAAAATTGGTATTCAAATCCCCCCATTTCAGCCATTTAATTCTTGACTTCTGGTACCATAACATCTCTTGTTGAGATAATAGTTTTGAATACTCTTTTAAAAGAGATTGCTCCCTGTTAATAGAATCAGAATTTGCTGTGTAAGAATTTACTTCCTGGATAGCTTGAATTTGCTCTCTCAGCTGTGCTAGTCGTATATGAATGTTACCAACAATTTGTTTATTACACTTCTTCAGCTCCCAAGCAAGTCTTTTTAGGCGCAAGACAATAGGTGAAGTTGATTCCTTGCTGGTCCAAACTTTTTCAATCACCCGCCGTAAAAAGTCTTCTTCTAAACACATTTCATGAAATAATTCCAATATCATACAACAATGGTCAGAAGCTATAATTGGTTGGGAGAAGAGGAATGGGTTGGGAAATAAGTCAAAAAAAATCAGTGGATACAAATCCTCGGTCACTTTTTTCAGAAATTCGGCAAAGGCCTTGCTGGCCATTAGACCATGTGAATTGAGGTCTTTTGATGGGCAATTCACATAAATTTCAGCTTTGAACGAAGTCCAGAAAAGCATGTGCCTGAGCTCTGTTAAGTGGCAGCCCTCCTCTTTTCTATGAGCTAGAAAGCATGGCATTAAAGTCCCCACTCCACAAAACTTAAATTATGGACACAAATAAAATCAGAACTTAACAAAAGGGGCAAAGCAGGAAAAAAAACTCACTATCAACAACCACATAATAATACAACTTTACTTTGAGTAAAATCAATGCACATACATGGATTTCATGTAGTTTTATGGAAGGTTAAAAAAAACAAATAACAAATAAGAAAACACAATACAAATACCTTCACAGGAGCTCATATTTACTTCTAGTGAAATCTTCCAATAAATAAGCTTACATCTCAAATAAGGGAGCTGAAGTTATGATGGACTAGAACAAAATAAAAAATTTAGCCTCTTTGTTCACCTTTTGGAGGGTCGGGTAACCGTAAAATTACTTCTGTTGAAAAATGCGACAAAATCTTGACAATTTTAGGGGAGCATTTTAAAATTTATAGTGATAAACCAAAACATATAAAATTTTTGGCAAAAAATAAAGAAGAAGGAATAAAGCTATTTTTTTGAAGAAGGTAAAAGTTGAACATACAAGAATTTCACTATTTTTGATTCAAACAGACACACTTAAAGAGTTACCACATTATGTTGGGAGTATCTATAAATCCTAGTGTTACACACTTAAGCTTTATCCAAAAGAAGATCTAATGAGACATTTGAGATTACCTCATCTTCCTCACCATTGGAGTAGGATGACTTCATTTGGTGGCTGATTTAGTACACCTGACGTCTATCCTCCATTCTTCTCAAATTGATACACCAACTCATTTTCTTGTGCCCCTACATCAATGAATACACTTGTGTTCACATTGATCTCCCCACTTATGATCATCCTTGATAGCTTTGGCACCACTTGTTTGTGGAACCATCTCCTCACAGGCCTTACACCATAAACCTGTACCAATATAAAAGATGATTAATTCAGTGTTTTATTTAAAATACTGTGACACAGTGCACCTCTCTAATTCCAATTATGATGCTTACTGGATCGTAGCTAGCGGCTAGTAAAACATCCAATGCAGCATCGGTAACATGTAATAATACTACTCTCAGTCAAGCAACGTGTAACTTCCCTCATTTGTAATTTGGCAACCTTCCTTAGCTGTTCATATGTAAGGCGATCAAAAATCACAATCTCATCTAATCTGTTCAGAAACTCAAGCCTGAAGTGCCTCTTCACCTGCAACACATCATTAATATACATGGTTAAACCTCAAGAATCCCAAATTTAGAAAATTTTTTAGAAGTTACTTTGGTGCTCACTTCTTCCCTGGTCAACTCCCTAGTAGCCTGCATCGAACATTTGCCTACGTTCCTAGCAAGGATATGTTTATCTCCAAGGATCGAAGTTATGACGATCACTGTGTTTGTAAAATCATTGGTGCGTCCATGACCATCCGTTAGTCTCCCATCATCTAGAACTTGAAGTAGATTTTTGAAAACAGAGACATGAGCCTTCTCAACCTCATCAAGCAAGACAACACTGTAAGGCCTCTGTTGCACAGTCTCTGCGAGTTGCCCACCTTTTCCATGCCCAACATATCTAAAACCAATAACCCAATTGAGCAATCATCTAAGGATATTTTGCTAAGAAACAGAAAAATTAATAACATGTGCTCTATATTTACCCAGGAGGAGAACCAATCAATCTAGAAACAGAGTGTTGCTCTATGTACTCAAACATATCAATTCTAAGTATGATGTTTTCATCATCAAAAAGTTTCTTTACCTAAACTCGGTTTTGCCAATGCCAGAAGAACCCAAGAATAGTAAGGATCCAATGGGTTGTTTTTGCCTACCTAGACCAACTCTTGACCTTAATATTGCTTCTGTGACAGCATCAACTACTTCGTCTTGCCCAACCACTCTTTGATGCAGTCTCTCGGTAAGCTGAAGTAACCTTTGGTTGTCATCCTTGCCGAGTCTTGTAACAGGTATGGCAATCCAGATGTTCACCATTTCCCGCGATATGTTCAGGCCCAATAATCTTCGTCAGCATCAAGTTCTCATTAGTTTGCCATTCAGGCTTTGTTATGGCAACATCCATTCCCTATAAATTAATCAGTAACTCTTCATGCTTTTGTTTCAGTTGGCAGATTATTGATTATAGAATCATAAAAAAATGGCATTAATAACTACAACAAACAAGTTGAGGAATTCTCTCGATGATATACTTCAACAAGCTGAGCTTTTCTGGCTTTGTCATTCCCTTTTCCAAGGGCAATAAGTCCTATCTCATGCTGAAATCTTCTCCTCTTTCGATTATCAGTCTCTTCAGGTTGGCTGTTAAGTTGATCTTGCATATTAGCACAAGTGTCATCAACCAAGTCTATGGCCTTGTCAGGTAGGTATTGTCCTAGAACAAAATAAGTAGTTTTCAGTTGGCCTCATCTATCGCATTCTAATTCAATAAATAACATCATAATTGAGAAGTTAAACCCAAATAAAATGAATAGGAAAGAAAAAGGGAACGAAATATATCACTCACAAGTAATATACCGGGTAGATAGTTGGGCAGCAGCAATAAGTGCTTGATCTTAGATTCGTACACCATAGTTGCCTTCATATCCCTTTTTAAGTCCCTAAAGAATACTTATGGTATCTTCAATGGTAGGCTCCGCAGCATAAACCTTTTTAAAACGTCTTTCAAAAGCTGCACCCTTCACAACATATTTCTGTACTCTGTGGGAGTTCTTGCACCAATGCATCTATCTTGGCGCCTTGAAAGAATGGGCTTGAGAAGGTCTGCTGTAGCCATTAATTCCTCTATTCTACCAGCTCAAAAAACTAAGTAGATTTTGTCAATAAAAATGATGATCTTCGCATTGGAATCTTTAGCTTCTTTTAGTAACATTCTGAATCTATCTTCAAATTTTCCTCTATATCTCACTCCAGCAACTAGAGCACCCAAATCCAAAGCAATCGGCCTCACATCTACAAGCTTACAAGGCATATATCCTTTAGCAATCCTTTGCACAAGGCCTTCAACTATAGCTGTTTTACCAACACCAGCTTCTCTGATCAAGATTGGAACGTTTTTCTTTTGTTTTGAGAGAATCATTATTACTCTCCTAATCTCTTGATCTTGGCCAATTATTGGATCTAGCTATCCAGCATCTTCCATAAGATCACAACCATATAATTTCGAAGCTTGTGGCTAGTACAACATCCAATGCAGTATCGGTAACATGTAATGCAATACTACTCTCAATCAAGCAATGTGTAACTTCCAGCATTTGTAGTTTGGCAACCTACCTTAGCTATTCATATGTGAGGGGATCAAAAATCATAATCTCATCCAGCCTGTTCAGAAACTCAGGCCTGAAGTGCCTCTTCACCGGCAACACATCATTAATGTACATGGTTAAACCTCAAGAATCCCAACAGATTGTCAAATTTAGGAGAAACTATATTTTCAAAAGTTACATTGGTGCTCACTTCTTCCCTGGCTAACTCCCTGGCAACCTGCATCAAACATTTTCCAGCGCTCCCTGCAAGGATATGTTTATCTCCATAGTTTAAAGTCATGATGATCACTGTGTTTGTAAAATCAACGGTGCGTCCACGACTGTTTGTTAGTCTCCCATCATCTAGAACTTGAAGTAAAGTGTTGAAAACAGAGACTTGAGCCTTCTCAACCTCATCAAGCAAGACAACACTGTAAGGCCTCTGTTGCACAACCTTTGTGAGTTGCCCACCTTCTTCATACACAACATATCTGAAACCAGTAACCCAATTGAGCAATCATCCAAGGATATTTATCTAAGAAATAGAAAAGTTAACAACATGTTCTCTGTACTTACCTAGGAGGAGAACCAATCAATCTCGAAACAGAGTATTGCTCTATGTGCTCTGACATATCAATTTTAACTATGGCCTTTTCATCATCAAAAAGTTGCTTTGCCAAGGCCCTAGCAAACTTGGTTTTGCCAACGCCAGAAGGACCCAAGACTAGGAAGGATCCAATGGGTTTTTTTTACTTGCCTAGACCAGCTCTTGACCTTAATACTACTTTTGTGATAGCATCAAATGCTTCGTCCTACCCTACCACTCTTTGATGCAATCTCTCGGTAAGCTGAAGTAACCTCTGGTTGTCATCCTTGCCAAGTCTTGTAACTGGTATGCCAGTCCAGATGTTCACCATTTCCGTGATATGTTCAGGCCCAACAATCTTCGGCAGCATCAAGTTCTCATCACATTGCCCTTCAGGCTTTGTTATGGTAGCATCCATTCCCTTTAAATTAATTAGTAACTCTTCATGCGTTTGTTTCAGTTGGAATATTATTGATTATAGAGTCATAAAAAATGGCATTAATAACTACAATTAACAAGTTGAGTAATTCTCTCGATGATATACTTACTTCAACAAGCTGAGCTTTTTTGGCTTTGTCATTCCCTTTTCCAGTGGCAATAAGTCCTACCTTATGCTGAATTCTTCTCCTCTTTTGATTATCAGTCTTTTCAGGTTGGCTATTAAGCTGATCTTGCATATTAGAACAAGTGTCATCAACCAAGTCTATGGCCTTGTCAGGTAGGTATTGTCCTAGAACAAAATATGTAGTTTTAATTAGTCTCATCTATAAGATGAACAAAATATGCATTCTAATTCAATAAAGAACATCATAATTGAGAAGTTAAACCCAAATAAGATGAACAGAAAAGAAAAAGGAAAAGAAATATATTACTCGCCAGTAATATATAGGGTAGATAGTTGGGTAGCAAAAACAAGTGCTTGATCTTGGATTCATACACCATAGTTGCCTTCATAGCCCTTTTTAAGTCCCTAAAGAATACTTATGGTATCTTCAATGGTAGGCTCTGCAACATAAACCTTTTTGAAACGTCTTTCAAAAGTTGTATCCTTCACAACATATTTTCTGTATTCTATGGGAGTTCTTGCACCAATGCATCTAACTTGGCCCCTTGAAAGAATGGGCTTGAGAAGGTCTGCTACAGCCATTGATTCCTCCATTCTACTAGCTTGAAGAACTAAGTAGATTTTGTCAATAAAAATGATGATCTTCGCATTGGAATCTTTAGCTTCTTTTAGTAACGTTCTGAATCTCTCTTCAAATTCTCCTCTATATCTTACTCTAGCAACTAGAGCACCCAAATCCAAAGCAATTAGCCTCACATCTGCAAGCTTACGAGGCACACATCCCTTAGCAATCCTTTGTACAAGGCCTTCAACTATAGCTATTTTACCATCACTAGTTTCTCCAATCAAGATTGGATTGTTTTTCTTTTGTTTTGAGAGAATCGTTATTACTCTGCTAATCTCTTGATCTCGGCCAATTACCGGATCAAGTTTTCCAGCATCTTTGGTAAGATTAGGACCATATGATTTCAAAGCTTGTGCATTCTTTAGCATACGTCCATCCTTCTCTCCAAGTTTTTGTTTTTTTACTTCTGATTTCAATTTTGCCACATCTTTCACACCAGATTGATTGAGGATATTTTTAACAAAGTTTATATCAATTAGACTCAATATAATCCGATCGATTGTTAGGTAGGTATCTTAATGTGATTTCTGCTGAGATTGAGCTTGTTTAATTAGTTCATCAAGAAAAACACTTGCAAAGAATTCAGTAGAGACTCGATCATGAAAACTCAATGTCTTCAATACTTCATTTAGCTCTTGTTCAAATTTAGTTGCAGCTCTTCTATCTATAATGTTGGAGATTGCTTGTTGCTGTATTCCATTTGAGTCTTCCAGTAGTGCTAGAGCTAGATGAACTGCTGTAGTCTTTGCATGATGATTTTTTGATGCTAGTAATTTAGCTCTGGCAATTAATTCATTTGTTTTGTTGCTGAAATTGTTGGGATTCATTGTTTAGTAATCATATATGCGGGAATAACTACATATTGAATCAAGGATTCAAAAAAATTGAAAACCTAAATATAAAAGATGATTTAAGGACACAAAAGATAAACATCAACGATTTGAAAACTAACTCGAATTCATAAACTATAAAGATAGCAGCAAAGCAAGAACTGAGAAACCTAAATATTAAAGAAGATCAAAAGACAAAAGAAAAACAGAGAAGTTATGGACACCAAAAGAACTTAGATCAAAATGAAAGGGTGACAACCAAAATCAATCTTGGTTATGTAGCAACAACAATATAAGTTTAACTCAAATAGTTGTAAATATCACCAACCTATATCATCAAACATCTATGATGACTTTCTTATAATAGGAATATCAATGTCACTAAGATCAAGATGCTCCATTCCTCCAGTCTATATCGTAGTTGAGGAGCTCCTCAGATATTATACTTTAGCTGCCTTAAAATAGTGTAGACCCTCTGGCAACCAAAATTTTAACAAGAGGGAGTTCTTAAATAATCCCATTACAATATAATATCTATGGAATCGTGTGATAGGCATATCTGAAAAATGAAATAGCCTTCTATTTTAGCATTTTGAGCAAGGAGCTTATGCAATCGGGTAAATGAGTAATTATGCAAATACAAAGGAATTTAGTTTTGAACATTCATTTTTTGTCACCATCAATAGCCTTTATCCAATAAACAACCAGCACATACTTTTACCATGTGCATGTAAAGGTCAAAAGTTGCTAGGCAATATAAATAAGGTTGGAGGCTACACCTTAAAATCAAAATGATGATAATAAAAGGTCTATACATTAGAGAGAGCATGACAACATTAGATTTGTGGTTAGAAAAGAAAAAAAAAACAAAAACAAAGTACGGCAGGAATAATGTTTAGAGCCAAAACAATAGCTAAGTTGTAGGGATACTTCTAAATAAGTGACATGCCTATCTTAGATGCATGGCAGACTCAATTAAATTCTGTCAATTAAAAAAAGAACATAAAGATTCAAAGAAAAAACATGAATAATCCAAATAAAAATAATTTTGTGCTTCTTCAAAACTATCACAGGCAAGATTAACAAAGAATCACAATTTCATTAAAAATTCCTCAGAGAAAGCTCCCCCACTTCAAATCTTTTCATCTTCATCTTTGGGTGGCTAACCAATCGATTTAAATTTCAGCTATTCGAAAGATATTTTCAGAGAGATGAAAAGATGGAATAGGGTTTGTAGTTGCTACTATCCTCCTCAAACGAGCAATCAGTTTATTTCAGTTTGCAACACATATTTCCTCATCAAAACAACAAGCATGGATTCATGATAGTTTGAGCGATCCTTCTGTTCTCTATACTAAAAAATAAACTTCCCGCTTTTCTGTTTTTTTGATTTCTCATTTTGTGTTTCTTCACAGCTATCACGAGCAAGATTAACAAAGAATCACAGTTCCATTAAAAATTCCTCAGGGAAAGCTCCCTCACCTAAAATCTTTTCATCTTCATCTTCGGGTGGCCGACTGATCGATTTAAGTTTCAGCTAGTCGGAAGATCTTTTCAGAGAGATGAAAAGATGGAATAGGGTTTGCAGCTGCTACTGTCCTAAAACAAGCAATCAGTTTATTTCAGTTTGCAACAAATATTTCCTACAAATAGCACGCATGGATTTGTAAGGGTTCGAACGATCCTTCTATTCTTTGTACTAAAAAAGAAACTTCCCGCTTTTTTGTTTTTTTGCTTTCTCACTTTTGTAGTTTTATGCTTTATTGGTTTTTTTTTCTTGAATTGAATCATCTCCAGTTGGACCAGTAAAATGGGTCCAACTGGAGTAATTGCCATGCAGCCACATGGGCCAGCATAGTCTTGATATACATGTGACTGCATGGCATTGGTTACTATTGGACCTATTGTACAAGTCCAACAATATCCTACTACTATTTATTGGTTTTTTTTTTACCTTCATGTAATCAGAACACTAGTATACAACCTGTTAATGCACAGGCATAGTTTAATATGGTCTAATGTTTGTTTTAGTACAATTACTAATATATTAATTAATCATATATTTTTCTAAGGGCTTCAACTATTGGCTTTTGTGAAAAAAATTTTAATATATACAACAACCTAATTTTCTTTTGCTTTTCTCAGAAATTAGTTCTTATTTATTAAATATACTATATATTATTTCAGATAATAATATTACCATTATTTAATAATACCATTACTATTTACTAATAATAATAGGAATAGTGTCTTCTCGATCACTTAATTTGAACCTTCTCACTCTTCATTGTAACGTAGAGAGAGTGAAATTGATCGTGTGTCCTCCACTTTGAGCTGACGTTTCCATCGCAATCTAAACCAATAACATAAAACCGATGATGACTGGCTCGGTGTTAGTGATGAAATGGCCGACTAAAGAAGCTGCTTAAGATGAATGTGCAGTAATGTAATTATTTTTTTTATCATTAGACATCAAATTGTCTGGGTAATACAAAAGAATTGGAAATTCAATTCTTTTGTCACATGGCGAAGAAAGGACGAAAAGGATAACAAATAAAAATATCTTGAATATAATAATAATATTTAAAAAAAAATCTTGAATATAATAATAATAATAAATGGTGCTCTCTCTCTCTCTCATGACTCATTCCCCATGTGCTTAAACTCCCCCAAGTCTCACCTCCTCCACACATTTTTCTCCCCCACGTGCTTTTTCCCCCACCACATGTTGCTCCTCCATGCGTCCCTCCTTCATTGGTCTCTCCCCTCTATAAATAGACCCCCTCATTCTAACTCTCTCACACACACAACTCCATATGGCCTCACCCTTGGCTCATTTTCCATCTCTCCCAACCTCACTCCCAATTTCTCTCTAATCTCTCTCCCAAGATCTCTCCATCTCCCCAAAAACCCGTTCTTCCTCACCATCATCTCTAACACCCTCTAAGTTCCCCAAACCCCCTTTGATCACCTTCAAACCCTTCCCCATCTCCTCTCCTTCCACTTGCAATCAAGGAGGAAGCAAGGAAGTGTTGTTGGAGCCCAAGAAGAATGCTCTAAGGTGCTGTCCTAACCTCAAGGAGACCTCAACCCATCTCAAAAAGAGCTATAAACACCATGGTAAGCATTCTTACCATGTTTTGCTTAACATATATGAAAAAGAGCTATAAACACCAAGGTAAGCATCCTCCACCGAGATTAGGTATTGTTAACCGTGCTGTTACATTGAAGTTTTGGAGGCGCTACTTTAGGGGATTAAGTTGAAGTGCCATAATTAAAGGGTTGAGGGGTTTGCTGTTTCAATGGAGATCATAAAAAGAGGTTATAAAGACTTTTCCTTCCAGATTGTGATTTTATCGATTTTAAGAATGAAGGCTGTGGAAAAAAAATGATGAGAATAATTTCTGGTAATTAAAACTAAGAGTATCTTTGGATTCCAAAAGTTGGTGTTACATTTTACTTTCAATGGAATCTTAATAAGGTGTAGAGCTATGGATGGAATTATTGCGAGTTTATAAATAAATTTTACTTTTAGTTATTATTTGGCTCAAGGAATCCTAGTAGTTATAAATATATAGTGTTATTAAGGCGCGGAGGTATTGCCCATGAGCGGATAACTACTCTAATCACTTTTAAGGTCAGATAGTGCAATTGAGTGGAGACAATTAGGGCTTGAGTTTGGTGAGTTTCTTTGCATGATGTTGATTGTCTGATTTGATCTATTGTATTTTGGAGAGACAAGTATCAAATTCAGATTTAAGGCACATTGTAAGGTTAGTGGAGAAAAGAGATGAGGCTGCCAGAGATTTTGATTATTAGGATGGTTTATTGAGATTTATAAGGATAAAGCAAAGACCTGTGGATTGATACTAAATCGAAGTCGGTTCAAATATTGGATCAGCATAAGCAAGTGCTATTGGAAAGGAGTGGATGCAATGAAGAAGAAGCATCCAGAATTGTTGTGACTTTATGAATCAAAATTTCGAGGACGAAATTTTTTGAAGGAGGGGAGAATGTAAAATCCTGAATTTTTAATAAAATTTAAAATTTGGATTTTATGGTTGTTAAGTTATTTTAATTAGTGAAAAATTTCATATAATAAAATAAAATGGAAAGGAAATTATTATTGTTGAAATTCAAAATTTATTTAAGATGAATTATTATTAAAAGGAAAGATTGGTTATTTGATTTTAATGAGTTGGGTTTGGTGATTTGGTGGTGTAGCGGTAAAAATGGTAATTTGGGGATTTTATTAAATTAAGTGTGGAAGGAGGTAAATTAAAGTTAGTGGTAATTAAAAAGATAATAATCTGAATCATTATTATGTTTAAAAATATTTTTAAATTAGTAGGGTGCTAAGGTAGGCGATTAGGCAAAGAGGAAAATCACCGGATCGGATGTTAAGGAATTGTTAGGTAGGAAGAGGTTGTTGTGGGTGAGTGCACAGCAGATCATGATTTTAGGGCTGGCATTTGAGCACCGACAAAAGCCTATAAATAGAGGTCATATGTGAAGTTTTGGGTTTTCGCACAAACCGATTTGAAGAGTCTCCTGCTGCTGGAGTTTAAGCATTTGCGAAGAAGACAATTCAGAAAGGCTATCTAATCTAGAAGTGATCAAAGTAATCGAAGGCAAGCTCTATTTGTGGAGTTCAGCGGCTGAGATCTATGGAGGTTTGGCTAATTCGATTTAGGATTTCGGAGAGATCAAGTACGAGTGTAAAATCCCGAATTTTTAATAACATTAAAAATTATTAGATTTTGTTGTTAATTAGTTTAATTAAAAGGAAAGTCTTAGAAATAGAGAAAAGGGAATTATTTAGAGAAAAATAAAATAAAATGGAAAGGGTATTATTATTCTTAAATTTCAAAATTAACTTAAGATGAAATATTATTAAGAAGAAAGATGGTTATTTAATTTTCATGAGTTGGGCTTGGCGATTTGGTGGTGTAGCAGCAAAAAGGGTAATTTGGGAATTTTATAAATTTATTGAGGAAGGAGTAAATATAAGTGAGTATCATAATACTGGTCTAAAGAATTTATTAGCAATGTGTTTTAAGAATTATTTTTATTTAGTAAGGAGCTAATATAGGTGGTTTGGTGGAGAAGAAATCGATGGCTTGGGTGTTGAATTGATTATGTAGGATGGGTCTCTGGGTGAGCGCACAACAGATCATGATTTTAGGGTTTGCGTTTGAGCACTGACAGAAGCCTACAAATAGAGGTCGTATGTGAAGTTTTGGGTTTTCGCACAAACCGATTGGAAGAGTATTCTATTGCTGGAGTATTCAGGAGAGCAAAGGGCTGAACCAAATTTGTAGAGAGGAAGGAGAGTTGTGGATGAGAGGTTGAGGATCGCAGATCGGAAAATATTCTGGTAAGTGAATTCGATCTTAATGTTGTAGCTGATTTCTTAGGAGGTTAAGTTAGAGTTTAGATCTGAAATTTTGGGTTGAACAGAAATGGAACGTCAGCTGCAAATCGGAAGCAAAGTTGCTGCTGTTTGAGATCGAGCAAGAATTTGAGTTGCTGAGCCAGAGGAATTTCCAGAATTGTGAGTGGCATCGTTTTAATCCTGTGTTTTGGTTTTGATCTAATAGTTTAGTCGTGAAGCATGGTTTTTGAATAACATAGTCTTCGAGCGTGGATTTTAGGGTGAGTTTAGAGTCGTGATATAAAGTTTGATTAGATTAAATTCGACTCATGTTTAAACGTGTTCTGCGGATGGTAGAAACATAGAAAAGTTGTTACAGAGGGCAAAAAATTGGTCAGTCATGGAGTTCTAGAGTTAACAGAGAGTCGAAAAAACGTGAATTGGGTTCACCGAGTTGCCGCCGACCTATCTACCTCAGCGGTTGGGATACCTACTGAAATTACATGAGTTGCTATTCTGGTTGGAATGACTTGTGATGAGTGTTGGGATGAGGTAACATAGGCCATGTGGCTCTATTGGGATGAGGTAACACAGGCTCCGTATGGCTCCCTCATCGGATATGGTATTGGGATGAGGTACATAGACCCGGCGTGGTTCCCTCATCAAGTTTGATATGAGATTGGCACTAGATTCGTTTTATATTTGGGTTATACGTGACTTTACGGCTTTATGCACGATTTGATACCGACATTATTGCTTAATTTACATGATGGATTTCTGCATTTTATATCACATGGATTATTGGGATTCTATTGGATTACTCGGATTAGACTTGTTATCGTCATCGTATATGTGTTGCACCGTGTCATGTTTTTAGAACTGAACTAAATGGTTTTGTGCATGCATGTGCTGCTCACTGGGATATTCGTATCTCATTCCATTTGTTTGGTTTTGTTTTCAGCTGCATCTTGGAGAGAACGATACCGTGGGAAGTTGCTTGGTCATGTGAGTTTATTTCAGTTTGGGGTTATTTTAGCGTACTCTAATTTTCTAATTATTTTCATTTCATGTTGTTCCTTCACTCTGATATTGCGATCCTGTGTTTTATATTAACCTCCGGGGATGAGGTACGGTGTTATTTCATGATTCGGATCTGGGGCGTGACAACGAGTATATCCACTTGAAAATTTGTGGGCAAATCAATGGAGGGATCAAGATTTAATCGAGACTTAATCGGATCTGGAATTTTTATCTGTAGAAATTTGGGATTAGAAGTCGATCGACAGTCGAAGTGTGATTCTGAGCTGCTGCTGTGAGCAATTTGAAGAGGATTTGAGTTGCTGAGCTAGAGGGATTCCACAGTGGGTTAGTAGCACTAGTTTTCCTTCGTGTATTGAAACCGAGTGCATGAGTTTAATCGAGATTATATGCTATATGTGTTATCAGTGACTGAAATTAATAGATTTTTTATTTCGGAGCATGATCTTGGTAGGATTAAATTCGAATTGATTATAAATGGTTGTTATAGGTGTTATGAGCATGAGAGAGTGGTTGTAGAGTTTTAATTTTATGTTAGACATGGAGGAATTGCACTAGCAGAGAGTTAAAAACCTATCGAGAAAGAAACGGGGGTGTGCACTGAGTGCCGCCCACTGATCAGGGCTCAGCGGCAGCTTAGCGGATAGGAAAAATTGGATGCGTTGATCTGGTGGCTACTTGCCACCTACTGTCCCGAGGTCAGCGCACCCACCCAATTTTAACATTAAGCGCGGCTAATTGTATATACCTAAAATTTGATGGTTTTACCTCATAAAAGCTAACCTATGGGAACTAACTTAGTGTTATTAAAATTTTAGGGTGCTTATTAGTTTATGAATTTGTATAGACCTAGGTGTAGATGGATCAAATGAGTTTTAATTGTTGAAAACATCACCCTTAATTACATGAAAGACATTTAAGTAAATGTCCTGTGTATTTATTGCTCCATTTACTTAAGTCTTTACATATAAATAAGGTTTTACCTCCCATTTGGAACCAATAAAAATATTTCCAAGGTCCAATTCCCAGCCAATAAAAAGTCAACTTCCAATTCATGCCTAAATTTCCAGTTTTCCCGATTTTTATCAAAAACCCCGTTTTGAGTTTGATACCCAGATGAGTGACTTAAAAGCCATAAAATTCCAGAAGATTGGTTCACCCTTCATTAGACTGCAACTGGAATTTGAGCCCGAAACTCCTTGTAGATTTGTCTAGAAAAAATATATACCAAAAGTCAACGTTTTTAACCAGACTTAGAATATTTTGAGGTCCAAAACTTTTTGTCTTGGAATTGATTGCTTTTTGGTATGGTGACCTTATAGGGGATCCTAAGACTATTCCACTCATCCAAAATGTGTTTTGAGGATTTTATGACATTTCGTTTTGATTGATTTGGATTATGAAAGCGAAATTGAGAATCTTGGAGCTGTTTTGCTTATTTATGTTTAATCGAAGTTTGGATGCTGTAATTGTTTCTGTATAATGTGTTTACTTCTGAAAAGTCAATTTTGAAACTATATTTGTTGCTGAAATTCATCTACACTATTATGCTAGTTCATCCTTGAATGCACGGTGCACTTTAGAAATGATTTACTTGAATATTGTTTTATATCGGTGGCCGGTTTAGAATCATCTCTTATTATGTTCTGGGAAATTAGTTGAGAATTTACTTTGAGGACTCCATGAGGGAGTAAGTGGTCCTGAGTGACCCATGTTATGCACTTGAACATGTTGATCTATATGTCAGTTTTACATGATGGAAAACACATTGGGTTGATTTGCTAGTTTATATTTACTGCTGGTTTAGCTTGTCCTGGATCCAGAGTCTAAGTTTAGAAATGTAATGTTATTGCTTCGTTCGTATAATTTCATGGCTTTGAGTGTTGCCACTGTCGGTGTAGAGCAGCCAGAAACCCTGAGTAGGCCTGGTTGTCAATGCCGAAACCCGATGAGTAGGCCGTCATTGGATGACGAAACCCTGAGTAGGCTGTCATTTCGGAGTGTCCGAAACCCTGAGTAGGCTGGAACTGTGTACATGGAGGGGCAGATGTCACCTTGGCATGCCAATTAACCAATGTAAGCAACTACATGACATTGACCAATGTTGGGTTTGACTTTATTTGTCACAAGATGTTTTATCTGTTGGTTTGTTGGTATTTATGATTATTCGCTATGTTTTTGTCAGTTACTCATTATTTTATCGCTATCTTCGTGATTTGTGAAGGATGTTATTGCTTGATTTATATGATGGATTTATGCACTGATATAAATTGGATTGTTGAAGTTTAGTCGGATTTGTAAGCATCTCATTTTTGCGCTCCCAGAAAAAACCAAAAATACAAACCCTGGACAGAAAGTCAAACCCTAAGGGGTGAAAAGTTGACTTTTTGATCAAGTGAAAATTGGCCACCTCGCTTTATGCCATTGGATAGAGAATCTCGACACGGTTCCAACGCAACTGAGTTTGCAGGAATCAGGGTCCGGACGAAGGTTCGGCGGGCGGTCAAACTTAAGGAAAAGCCGAGAGTTGACTTTTCCTCGAATTCCGTGCCAAGTACCTTGCTTTATATCATTGGATAGAGAATCTCGACACGATTCCAACGCAACTGAATTTGCAGGAATCGGGGTCTGGATGAAGGTTCTGCGGGCGGTCAAACTTGAGTAGAGCCAAAAGTTGACTTTCTGCTAAAATCCGATCCAGAGACCTACCCCTAGGTCATTGGATAGAGAATCTCGACACGGTTCCAACGCAACTGAGTTTGCAGGAATCGGGGTCCGGATGAAGGTTCTGCGGGCGGTCAAACTTGAGCAGAGCCAAAAGTTGACTTTCTGCTAAAATCCGATCCAGAGACCTACCCCTAGGTCATTGGATAGAGAATCTCGACACGGTTCCAACGCAACTGAGTTTGCAGGAATCGGGGTCCGGATGAAGGTTCTGCGTGCAGTCAAACTTGAGCAGAGCCAAAAGTTGACTTTCTGCTAAAATCCGATCCAGAGACCTACCCCTAGGTCATTGGATAGAGAATCTCGACACGGTTCCAACGCAACTGAGTTTGCAAGAATCGGGGTCCGGATGAAGGTTCTGCGGGCGGTCAAACTTGAGCAGAGCCAAAAGTTGACTTTCTGCTAAAATCCGATCCAGAGACCTACCCCTAGGTCATTGGATAGAGAATCTCGACACGGTTCCAACGCAACTGAGTTTGCAGGAATCGGGGTTCGGATGAAGGTTCTGCGGGCGGTCAAACTTGAGCAGAGCCAAAAGTTGACTTTCTGCTAAAATCCGATCCGGAGGCCTAACCCTAGGTCATGGGATGGAGGGCTCCGATATGATTCTAATGAAACTAAGTTTGCCCAGATCGGAGTCCGGATGAAGGAAATATGAGCTGACGAAATTCCCGGGCAGCAAAACCGGCAATCTGTGCACGTGGCAAAAAGCTACACACGTGGCGAGTTGCGTAGGAAAATATCTCGGGGATTAAATCCGTAAATATCCAAACATACGAAATATCCCAGGGACTAAATCCGTGAAAATCCGAGAATATCGGATTAAATCAAAAATTGCCAGGGACTAAATCTGAATTTTTCAGATTTTTACGTCCTGCGAGCGGCGGCATTAAATGATTTTCATCATTATGCCGCTCGCGCGGACGTGGCGAGCGAGCATGCGCCCACCTTGAGCTGGGCGCCAAGGTGGGCGGCACCTTTTTTTTCTGGCTTATATAAGCCGCGCGACTTCTCGCGCAAGAGGGTTGGAAAATTTCGGAAAAAAGCTGAGTGTTCGGACATTTCTTCTGAGGGTGCGAAGGTTTTTTTGTTGGTTCTCTTCTTCCCTCACCCGAAGCCCCCCTCTCTCGATCCCTGCGCCCCCCCCCCCCCCCCCCCCCCCCCCCCCCCCCCCCCAAAAAAACCCAAGAGGCTCACCCTTCTTTGGTTCTTCCCCATTCCCACCCAAGCAAGTGGAAGCTTGCTACTGTTGGTGCGGTGAAGTGGAGGCTCCGGCCGCTGTCCGACTTCGAGGAGGCTCCCCCACTCAGCTCCAGAACTCAAGAACCACCAGGTAAACATCCCTGTTACTTTGAGTTATACGTATATGAGTATGTGATGATTTTTTCGTAAGCCGGTCTTATTCGGTGGTATGAGGCCACAGCCATGAAACCATGTTTTTTTGTTCACTTCCATCTAATGAAGACCACCAAGTAAGGAAGAGGAAGATGCGTGTGTTGCTCGCGCCGAAAAGGGAGCATGTTCCCAAGTTCCCTTCATCCATTGTACCCCTGTAAACCCCCCTCCTCATTCCCTTCTCCGGATGTTAGGGTGCATGCTTGAAGGTCTAGTCGTGGATGGGAGTACATGTAATGTTTGCATGTGGTTCCTTTTGTTTTTTACATTGCTGGGTTTGCTAACATGCTGCTTGTGCACCCTTGAGCATGCTCCCATCACCCCCCTCCTTTTTCAAGCTGTTAATGCATCTGTACCAGTTTTTTATCGGGTTTGTTTTCTTTCTTCTAAAAGATTTTGGGTTGTGGGATGAAGCATGAATCATGCTTAGACTAGTTTTAATACAAGTTTAAGTGCCTTCTGGGGAGTGGTCGAAGCCCGGGGAAGTGTCCTGGGCATATTATTCGAGAAGTATTTTGAATGCATGTTTGTATTGTGAGTTTTCTGGGATTTCTAAACTTGAAATAAAATGTGTTTAGATTAAATCCAAAATTAGTTGGGAGGTGTTCTGGGCATGTTGGGAGGCTAGTGGAACAGTTACAGACCAAAAAAATCGGCCAGAGTTGGAGATCTCAAAAAAACAGAGAGTAGTGAGCTGCCGCCCACCTGGCGCTCACCTAGGAGGTGGGCGCCCCTTTCACCTCACTTCCCGCCGAGCTGGCGCCCACCTGGCGCTCAGCTCGCGCCCACCTAAAACCAAGTGAAATTCTCGCGCCCATCTCGCGCTCACCTCCCGCCCATCTCGCGCTCACCTCCCGCCCAGATCGCGCTCACCTGGTATCGGGTGAGCGCCAGGTCAAAATTTCGCCCGATTCTGGCGCCCATCTGGCGCCCCACCTAGCGCTCACCTCAGGAGGTGAGCGCCAGGTCCAAAACAGGCCGAATTGTTATTTTTTTTGAAAATTCCAAAAATACCCCTTACCATACCGCGGGGGGCTTCGCCCTCCGCACCCCCCACCCCTTGGTTCGCTACGCATCCAACTCGTACCTTGGTACAAGGAGGTACCCCACCCCGTGGGCTCCGCTTCGCCCACAGGGCCCCCGGGTACCTCCCCTTGGACCCAGCACAATGAGCTGGTTTTTTTTTTCTGACAGAGTGTCTATCTTGTGTCTTTTTGTGTGATTATTGCTAGATGTGAATGATATTTCTGAACCGAACCGGATAAACCAATAGGGTTTCTGGGTCACCCGGAAACCCGACATGGGACTTGGACTCCCGGTCCAACTTGACTTCCAGTGGGCCTTCCAACGGGGCCCACCAAGCCCAATAAACACCAAAAGCATGCCATTAGAATAACTTAAGTAAAATGAACAATTTGAACCGGGCGGGCCAAACCCAATGCGGCCCACCCGAGCCTTGTTATGTGAAATTGATGCATGAATTGCGTGGTTTGGCCGAGACCAAGGGCCTACCGGGCCCGCCAAAGCCCACCAACCGAACCAAGGAAGGGTGCAAACCCTAACTTCCGGTAACTGGGGCTTACAAGCCCAGATTTGGACTGCGGCCCCCAAGCCCAGTGTTCGAATCACTTTGGCAAAATTAAAAAGATAAGTCCAATAAAAAATACTTGGCCACCATGTGGGCCCACCTAAGGGGCCCACCATCCAGTCCGGCCCACTTGTGCATAAAAAACACTTAACCTTCAAATCTGAATCTAAAGTAAAATCAATGCACCAACCAAAGCCCAAAGGGCCTCCTAGGATAGGCCAAGGCCCACAAGGGCACACCGGCTTCACTAAGCCCACCAAGGATACCGTGGGCCTTCCAACGGGGCCCACCCAACCAGACTCAGATCACCTAAGTAATCAAGATAAAAGCGACTAAAGGGACCCACACCACTCAGGTGGTCCCGCCAGACTTAACCAAATTGCATATCGGATTAGGAAACAGGCGAGACCAATGTAAGTTGACTCAAACCAGGGAACCCATGGGACCCGTCATCCGACGGGGTGGACCGGGGTGTCTACGGACTTCCCCGGACCACAACCGAGAACAGACTTAGAATCTCAAGCCGCAGACCAAAAGCCCTAATAGACAGGATTAGGCACCCAGGTGTCCGCCTGCACCCCATCAGGCGGTGGCGACTCCGAATCACCCCGTGCCGCGTTTCCCACGCGCGCACAGGATTATTCGGACTATGCATGTTATCATCACCGGGTATGCTTTTACCGTGGCATGTTTTATGTAACGCCTCGAATCCGGGTTACGTAATAGAACCGTAACTCGTACCCGAGGGTTAGATAAACAAACCGCAGGATCTATATCAGAGTGTAAGAAACATGACATTTCATTTATTTCCATCAAACACAATATTAGAGTTTGCTAAAATATCCCAATCACCAACCCACAATGAATTGAAAGAATTACAACTCAAAAGTTACTCACTATCTCAAATGAAAATACAACTAAGATATATCTCAAAAGTCACTCGACAAAGTAATCCTCTCCCCTATACTCGGGGTAATTCGCGTCTGGCTCAACCCCAGGTATATCGTCCCCACCAGGATCTGAAAACAAAACAAATCAAAACGGAATGAGATACGAATATCCCAGCAAGTAGCACATGCATGCACAAAACATTTATATTAATTCTAAAACATGCTTCAATAGTAAAACATGCAATCGAAGCGATAACCAACCTTTAAGAGTAATCCGAGTAATCCAAATACAACATATATACTGATAAAGATCAATAGCAACAGTCAACGCATAATAGCGATTCATAAGCACAATCATAAAAACCCGACCACGGTGGACTCATGAAATAAACCACCTTTTACTAGTGTAAAACCAAGCTCACTATGCCACCCTTCGGCTTATGTGCGAAGCCGAGATACACGGTTATTGACTTATTGCGGAAGAACCAATTCAAATACAGAAATGGGTTGGCATGTACTATCCTAACATAGCCGTAGCCAACCAGATACAGAGAAGGCCTCATAGAGCTACACGATGGAACGTGTGTGCGAACAAGGTATTACTACTAGCAAACATCAATCCATTTCACTACCTAGCTCTTAACTTGACAAATGTGGATCCACACCGAGCTATGCCATCTAGACTCAAAACCAATAATTAAAATAACCAAACAAATTTAATAGTGCCAATCAATCATCATCACCCTCCAAGATACATGGAGTAAACAAATCTTCTCTCCAAGGTACATGGAGAGATTCCAAATTCATTCTGAGATACACGGAAGTAAAATAACAGTTTCTCATCATGACAACAACACTATCCTCCAAGTATATGGAGAATCCCCAAAATCATATTTATTTCTCAAAACAATTTATTTAAAGTCCCTTTTTACCAAAATAGTGCCTAAAATTCCCTTTTTGTCAAAAGTTAGTAAAATTGCTAAATCTCGGTTAAACCGGTAAATCCGAGTGTAGAAATCCCAAAATTTCACTATATAATAAAACTTAGTCCTGTATTGCTTGATTTAAACTCAAACCGTAGCCCACAAGAAGAATTTATACCCCCATTACTCTTATTTAGTCTAACATTCTCATCTCTTTCTTTAACTCTCTTATTTCATCTAAAACCTTAGTTAATACTTTCATTTCAGCATTTATTATTGCTCTCCAATCCCTTTTTATCATTTATGATTTATCCTTAAAGTGTCTTTCCCTAATAAGTTTTACGAAAGAATATAAAGATTAGATAGAAGTTCAGATTTCATGATAACACTCCACTCATTACTCATAATATTTTCTGTTTTCCTAACTTAATACTTGGGCATGCCCCCTATTTCCAGTACTTATAATTCCCTCCAGCTCCTTTTCTTCAACTCCCATTTATCCTTTAGATATTGCCTCCATATAGATTTTTCAATTTGCAAGGTATACGAGCTGGACAGATTCCAGAACTCATAAAAACATTCCACTTATTGACCTAGATAGATTGCTGATTTACAACTTGAACCTGAACTAATTTACCAAACCCAGCCTCTCTTATTTCCCAACAGTCCCTTAAGTGATCCTAATTAATTTCCCAACTAATTTCCCACAGTAAGAGCTAAAAACCTTGGTTCAAAACCTAATGAGCATGAGCTGGGCGCCACTCAGCAATGCTCAACAATCCTAGGCACTCTAGTTTACAGTCCTTAGCAACCTAAGATTCCTACTAAACTTACTGATTTGTCTCTAGACAATCTTTTAAAGTAATTTTCTAGGTTTAGTTTGCAATAAATTGTATGCATTGGAGAGGGTTTCAGCATTCTAATAAAATGTCCAACATATATAAACTAAACAGGTACTGTTTGCTTTACTTGATACCAGCAATAAGCTCCTAGATACAGTTAATTTAGAGTTAACATTAACTCATGCATCAGCAAATATCATAGCTGCTCCCTCTTTGTCAACAGAATTTTCTATGCCCATAAGCTAATATTTCCTTGCATCAATATACTACAAAAATTTCTGGAGTGAGCTTCAAAATAACTTCCAATTTACCTTACTAAGTAGGTTCAACAGTGCCTAAACAAAGGAGTTATACACTACTGCTGCAGATAAGCATTTTCCAACAGCACTCACATTCATTAATATTGTAACCATCAATACTAAACCTGCAAAATTACTGAACCCTGATCTAATCCTTAGTCTTCACACTTGTTTCTACAGAAACCTAATCCTCTTGTTAATGTTACTACATCGTTTCGAATTTAATTTACGAAACCCCAGACCACTCGTATAACCTTAACAGCCCCAATCTAATTGTTAAGATTATTATACATCCATGACTATGTTATCACATATTAAATAATTTGTTCTATCTTTTCTATTAATATTCTTTTTCCTCATATTGAAACACCTAAAGTAAATATTAATACCAAATAGCATACATATCTTCTACTAGAGCAACCAAGGAAATAATAGAGAAAGTGAAATTGTCGCTGAGTTCTGTTATGCTTGACGTACTCTACTGAGTTTAATACAGAATTTTCTTTCCCATCTGCAGTGTATCTACTAGATTTATTAAGCTGAAATTTATATTTTTCTGTACCTTCAACTCGTTTGCTTCTAAACCTATCACAGTTTATTAACCTGATTTGCATCAATTTCAAATGTTCTATTTCTAACAACCACATTACTCACACATCTTCTCTTTTCCAAATCAAACCAAAAATCAACAATAGCATAAATGTACCTGAACTTCTCTAACTCAAGCACAACCTCAGCACATTGATAACACCCTATTATTAGTACTTAGCACCAGTTTAGTCAATTCACTATTACAAATAAATCGTGGCTAATTGGAGTGAATGGGCACTAACCCCTCCCTGAGGTTGGCACCCCTCGGCCCATATTATAAACAAGACCAGCGCTAACCTACAAAGACGCTAGCGTTGATCCACACCAGTCGGTGCTAAGGTGATTTCTCATGCGAACATTAACTCGGTTGCTGCCATGGTGAATATCAACTGGACGGAACCAATAACTTCTACTAAATTTAACTCAGATCACTTCTTTTAGCTTCTAGCATTCTCGTAAAGAACAATGGAATTTAACTGAACTAAAATCATCTACGAACTGTGCATTCTCTCTTAACTGGTCATGAACGAAAGATTCATCTACAGTAACTTGAAAAAATGGTTTAAATCAAATTTTTGAATGCAAATACATAGGAGGAGTGCTACTTACCTCTGAATTTCGCCTTTCAATTTCTGGAACCTTAATGCACGATTCACTCTCTGATTCCTCACTCCAAACCAAATGAGCTCACTGAATTTCCAACATTTTAGTTACAGATCAGATCCATTCCGATCAGCATTCCGACTTCAAATTGAAAGAGAATTCCTTGGATTAAAAACCTTATTTAGATAACCTTACCTGAATTTTGTTTCTCCACAACTCAGATCTCGTCTCTCAATCAGAATTGGTAACTGCCGAAATCTGATAGGCAACTTTCTCTAACAGAAATCCAAACGGCCACAGCACAATCCTTTGATCTCCATAAAAACCTCCAAATCAGAACCAGCAATGTAGCTCAGCCTCTTCTTCTTGCCGAGAGCTCCAAGGTTCAATTCGTTCAAAATGCCCAAAACAACGACTGAAATCCACTTATGTTTATATAGTTTTAAAGCATGATGCCATGCTTTGGCACTCCACACTTTTTCCTACACCAGCAGCTCAATTAAAATTTGCATCTCTTATATTTTGCCACCTCATCCGAGCAAAAATCAACTAAATAAAGATTCTGGAAAATTCTCATACCTTATTACTTAAATAACCCGACTAGCACAAGCCACTTTTCCGATTTAAATCAATAACCTCCTTTCTCTGCAAAATTAATTAATTACCATTAATTTAATCACTAAAATATAAATCTTTAATTTTCCAGAAAATTAGGGATTTTACATTTTAGAACTAAACTAAATGTATTGTGCATGCATGTGTTGCTCACTAGGATATTCGTATCTCATTCCGTATTGTTTTGTTTTGTTTTCAGCTGCTCTTAGAGAGGACGATACTGCGGGTAGTTGCTCGGTCATGTGAGTTTATTTCAGTTTGGGATTTCTTTAGCATACTCTGATTTTTCTTTTAGTTATTGTTCATTCACGTTTTTCCTTCACTCTGATATTGCGATCTTGTATTACATATTAACCTCTGGAGATGAGTTATGGTTTTTCTACGTAACTCGGATCTGGGGCGTTATACGTCACCACCAGAGATCCTAAATCAGTGGCCTTGGAGACCAAGAATACCCATATAGTGCCATTAAAAGTTACAATGAGATGCTCATAATTAACAATGGGGGATCGTTCTCTAACCTCGTGTTCGCTCCTATCCTCAAAGCCTATTCCAAGGCCTCTGCTCTTGAACCCAGAAAGCAAATTTACACTCAATCCATAAAGCGTGGTCAGTCCTCTGATGTCTTCGTAGAGACATCTCTCCTTACGATGTACTCGTCTTGAGAGCAAATGAGTATGGTGTTCAAGCTGTTTGAGAAAATGCCTCACAGAAACATGGTCACTTGGACTGCATTGATGGACATATGTCTGCAATCAGGGCAACTCGTGAGAGCAATGGTCGTCTTCTGTGATATGCAAAGAATAGGAGTTAAGCCTGATCCGTTTTCCATTTTCAGTCTTCTATCAGCTTGTGATCGTCGCAGGGCATTGAATTCAGGTAGGTGGGTCCATTCCTATGTTGAAAAGGATGGACTTGGTCTTACAGTCTTTACTGGGACAACAATAATTGACATGTATCGCAAGTGTGGAAGCATTGATGATGCGCTTCTGGTGTTTAGTTCCAAGTTCATGAAGACTGTTCACTCATGGAATGTAATGTTGCGTGGGCTATCAGTGCACGAGCAAGGGGAGATGGGCTTACAATTGTTTTCAGAGATCGAGAGAGATGCCGAGGTTCTTCCCAATGCAGTTACCTTCATTGCAGTCTTATGCGGTTGTAGCCAGTGGTTTGGTCATGGAAGGGCGGCATTACTCTGACTTGATGCAGAACAAGTATGGGATTGAGCCAATAATTAAGCATTATGGCTACATGTGAACCAGAGAATTATTGGTATTCAAGAAGATATTCCCCTAGGGGACACCAATCACCAGGTTATGATGTCAAATATGTATGTTCTAGCTGGATTGAAAGATAAGATGGCAGAAGCTAGGGTAAAGATCGAAAAGAAACTGAAAGGGATGAGTTGGATTGAGATTGGATCTAATGTGCATGAGTTTGTAGTAGGGGATGTTTCGCACCTGATATGACCGAGTATTAAGGTGATGGTGAGTGAGCTATAGATTTTGGCAAAGCTTGGGAAGGAGTATGACAAAGAGGAAGGTATTGAATATCTTCACAGTGAGATGGTGGCAGTCGCCTTTGGTTTGCTGAATATAAGCGCTCCTATGCCTGTTAGGATAGTCAAGAATCTTCGTACATGTGAGAACTGCCATGACGCAATGAAGGTGATTTCAGAAGAGTACCAAAGAGAGATTATGTAACGCCTCGAACCCGGGTCAGTGCAAATCGACACCCAACCTGAACCCAGTACGCTACTGTAACAACCCAAGTCTGGTTCAACAACCAAACTCGAGGTGTTATCATGAAGCTGGGGTCAGATACAAACTAAGAATCACAATATAATTTAAAAACTAATTAATTACATCAGAGTTCTGGTGGGAAATAAAGCAATTCTTTATTCAATTTAATCAAATCAATTTACAATAAAGTTTGTCTAACCAAAATATGAAAATAATATCAATTACAATTCTACCCATAAAATAAACCCCATCTTCGTGATCTCTCCAAGCTAACTTGAAAAATAGGGGAAAACGGAGTGGGATTTACATCTTAGCAAGTAGCACGTGCATGCAAGTAAAACAGTCTAATTTAAGCAAATAGTCATGAGGTATGCGATTAATCAACGATAAGGAGATAAATTCAAATTACCAATGCTAAATCCAAATAAGGCAATAAGACATGTAATCATGCGTAAATACCAGCAAAAATATGTTATCAATAAATAAAACCAACGAAAGCTATAAAACACGTGTCATTCATAAGTTATGGTCAATCTTACCATCCGATAGTAACATTCTCCCATGTAGGATGCAGACACGTAGTATTCACATCTCCCCTATATGAGGTTCCTCTCGTAGGTGGTAACACACACATCTCCCTTGTGGGATGCAATCATATCGTGATTACATCTCCTCCACAAGAGGTCTCTCCCGTAGGAGTTACACATCTCACCCGCAGGTGATAATCACATATCTCCCCTGTGGGATGCAATCCAATCAGGATTACATCTCCCCTAACAGGAGTTCTCATCTCACCCGCAGGTGGTCACACACCTCCCCTGTGGGATGCAATCCAATCAGGATTACATCTCCTCCACAGGAGGTCTCATCTCACCCGCAGGTGGTCACATACACATCTTCCTTGTGAGATGCAATCACATCGTGACTACATCTCCCCCACAAGAGGTCTCTCCCGCAGGAGTTACACATCTCACCCGCAAGTGGTCACATATCTCATCCGCAGATGGTACAAATCTCTTATTGCCATCATGTCATTTAATCCACAGTCCAAATTATATTCAAAATAAAACTCCTGAACATAAATTTTCATAGAAATCAAAATTAATGTAATTTCTAGAAAATCAGTATTCATATTTAAAGCTCAAATAAAACTAATTCAAATCTTGCTTAGAGTTTTCCTTATTAATCCCTTTATTATCAACCAAGTTCCCATCTTAATACCTAAGATAGTTTCTATTGAAGTTTTCTGTATTTTTATTCTTCAGCATATCCTACAGACATAAAATATAGTTTAGAAGGTAATTTTAATCCATAAATACAAGCTAGTATTATTCCGGTTGTTGATACCTTCAATTTAGTCCTTTTCATACTCTAACCTATCCTTAGGACTTCCAATTACTTGGTTATTTATAAAATATAATTTTATAAATTTCTATACCTCAGTTAGGTCCTTATAAAGTTGATAGAATGATTATCTTACTAGAAAAATTACTAGGTATTTAATCGTATGAAAAAAATCCGAAAATTCTGAATTTTCTGAAGAGAGGGCCTACCTCTACACGGCTAGGCGGTCCTGGGCAGTCCTAGGCGCTAGTGCAAATTTCTGCTATAAATTTCCAGATTTTCCAATTTCGGATTTTTAGGCTTTTGCTATATGTTCAATCAATCTAAATTAATCTACTAATATTCTAAATCATAACTAAAGTCCTCTAGATTAATTTTTATCAATTAAATACCATCCTACGATTATTTGCATGATCCAACCAAATTTTCTTCATTACTTTAACAAATTCTTCAAGGATACCAATCACTAAAATATAAACCCTTTGATTCCATGTAAATCCAGTTCCGACTAATCCATTCAAACCATATTAAATCATAGAAAACGAAATCATGCAGTTCCTCCAGTTTTCCAATGGTTACTACTTGCCTTATACGCTAAAATCCATTTTCCTTTGAAGTTTCTAATTCTGGACCCAACTTCTGCTCCCAAACGCACCAACCTAGGGTTCTCCAATTCAAATCTGCACCGTTCACATTGTAGTTCCATCAATGGCAATCAGAACCTCCAAATTTGAAGTTGATCTACCGTACAGATTTTCCCCGATCGCGATTTGGAGATGGCTGGTTGGACAGCTCTAGTAGCAGCCTTATTCTCTTCTTCCTCCTCTTTTCTCTCATATTTTAACCTACGAAAATTCTCTCTTTTAAACCCTTCTTCTGCTATTTATACTAAGCTATAAGGATCCTAAACCAAACCTAATAGGTTCCTTTAATTTGGCTAACCCAACCCTATGGTGGTCTAGTTAAAGTCTAATTCATTCTAATTAATTCCTACTTTTTCTCCCCCATCCATTTTTCTACTTAAACAATACTAATTAAGTTTCTTATTATCTAAACACTCCTTACAGCCTAATTTCATTTCCATCACTCTCTTAATTCCTAAATATCACCTTAAACCCAAATTAGTTACTTTTTCTTCCAATTAAGACTCAAAATCTCCTAATTACCCTTTTTCCTCTTTTATGCTTTTATTATTTCCTTTTAATTTCTAAATTGACTTAGTAAACTATTTCCTTCTATTTTCTAACCTTAATTATCATTTAATGATTTATTTCATAAATTACACTTTTCTGAAAATTACCAAAATACCCTTTTTACCCTTTTTGGCTAATTTCCTTAGAATTCCTTCTTTGTTTACAACTTTTTACTTATTTGAATTAATTATCATCTAAATCTTCACTTTTTATTTCAACTAGGACTTAAACTCATATTTTCTTTCATTTATTATTTATTTATTTATTATGTGAAAATTTAGGGTTTTACAGATTATCATAAGAGATTGTACTCATTTCCACCGATTTATAGGAGGGCATTGTTCATGCAATGACTATTGGTGATTATTATACATTCTGTAATACCCCCAACAGAATTCTTGGGAAATTTCAACTTCCAAGATGAATGTTCTGTTCAAATTCATCTTGAGAGGGAGTCTTGGGCAATTGCTGCTTCACAATAAATCAGAGAATTCACTTCATTGCAGCAACTAAATATGGTTGAGAGTCAGGTAGCTGAGCTGGAATTGCAGAGTGGTAAATTATGTACTGGGAAGTGTGTTAGTTTGTAACTGTTTTACCTCAGCTAGGAAGTTACTTTGTAACCGTTTTAATTTTTCACTCTTTTAGTTTTTTGAATATATATAAACTAAAATACTCTGGTATCAGTTTATTATTCTTTACTGAATCAGATTGAGGAGTTCGTTCCTTTCCATTTTCTCCTCCGTTCTTTCTTCAAGCTCACAACCTTTTTCTCTTCTTTTGTGTGATTTTCTACTTCGCAATTTCTCACAACTTTGTCAACATAGCAGTTGGGTCTTCGTATTGGGAAGAGCTGAACCTGACTTGCAATGCCTTGGAGAAGGAATCCTAACTTGTTATTGCTCCAAAGCGCTCTTCCCATCTAAACCATTTTACCCTCAATGTGGAATGATGCAACTAGAAGCCTTTGAGTAATGGGGTTTGATGGTGCACAAAAAATTGTTCCGCACTGTGTAGCCATCCAGTTTTCCTTGCACCTCCATTGTCTCTTTCAATAGGCCAAGCATCTCGTCCATTTTGGAATTTGGGGTACCTTCAGCCATTGCAGGAACGCTGGCTTCGATACCAAAATTGTTGTATACCTTTTGCTTTGTTTTTGCTATTTTGAAGTGAAAGTTTGAAGGATAAATTCAAGTTATAATTTCTATTGTTAAAAAGGTAATACATATATAGTTGTCATCTGTACACTCTAACCCTACTAGACTTGACCACTGAACGTTCTAAACACAGTAATACACTTCCCTACTTTCCAGCGATAATGAAGACTAAAAACAACCAACTATACTACACGACTGCATACATGAATTAAATCTCAACTGACAACAATGACAAAGACTTGATAACTACACATGAGATGCACAAGATCAGTTCCCAACTTGCATGTTTGTGGTCCCACGTGACAGTGTAACCGCAAGATACGCATGAGTGGGCTTATTTTTCAATTTCATATTTCTTCGTCTTTTATTTATTGGTGCATGAAAGTTACTTTTACGCAAAATCTAATCCTGATAGATGGGATTATGTGATTAGATGGTGGCTTCTTAATGTAATTTCTATTCGCATTTGTAAGTTTTAATTGGAGAAGCCACCTTTTCTTGCATATTTGACAATTCTTATTGTTCACGCCTGATGAACAACAGTTTTCACCCTCTTTTAGTTCAACTTAAATATAACGAACTTCCATTATTTAATTTCGGTGGACTCCTACCATTAGAAAAATTGACACTTTTCATAATTTTACCACAAGGTAGCCATCATACTACTGGAAAGCAACATAACAAGTTCGGTTATCTAAGTCCAATTGGACTCTTCTCATTTTCTTCATGTGTGGCTTACCATGAATATTTGTCACAAAAACAAATATCCAAAAAACACAAACCAGTACGTTAAATGACAATGATATATGCAAGAAAATGAAATGTAAATTCTCTCATGGACTCAATGTTTAGTTCATCTTTCATTTTTACTTTTTATAATTTCCTAAATAAACTATTGTTAATCTTGACAACTAATATATATATTTTAAACATCAAACATACAACAATGAAATCAAATATAGTTTTTACCTATCCCCGTTCACACGGGGTGTTTGCTAGTAAAACCAGAAGACTATTAGATTTTATTCCTGAAAAACCAGGTCAGATCAGTAATCAGTAGATATATCACTAGCACCTTTTGGTCCATCAAATCCAGGACCTCCCCAGAAGTTCTTCGCGAACCGGTGAAGCATATTCGCCACTGTTAGAGGATACAGCGCACCCCCGCCGGCCTGCCTACACTACAAAAATGAGGAGCATTAGCGACGGCTTTTAGCGGCGGTAACCAAATTCCCGCCGCTAAAAGCACTATTACCGGCGGTAAAAGCACTTCCCGCCCCTAAAAATTAGTTTACCATTTTTTTCGCGCGAAAATTCTATGGCGCGACTTTTTTCAGCGCGAAATAGCTTTTAGCGGCGGTAGCTACCGCCGCTATATTAAGTTTGCCGGCGGTAACATAACTACCGCCGGCAACAAGTTGGCGGGAAGTTCCCGCGAAGACTTTAGCGGCGGTAATCTAATTCCCGCCCCTAAAAGAGGACTTTTTGGGGCAGTAAACAAGTTACCGCCTCTAAAAGCCATTTATTAAAAACAAAAATTACTTTTAGCGGCGGGAATTAGATTACCGCCGCTAAAAGCGGACTTTTAGGGGCCGTAAGGTATTGCCGCTGTAAAAAAAAGCGTTTTCGGGAAAAAAATGTAAACTTTTTTACCGGCGGTTTTTACAACCGCCGGTAAAAACGAAATAAAACAGGTTTTACCGGCGGTTAACCGGCGGTTAACCGCCGGTAAATAAGTTAGTCATTTTAAAAAAAAATGCATTTAGAGCTATTGAGAGACTTTTTAGGGGCGGGAATTTATTACCGCCAGTAAAAGCAAAAGCGGGAAATTTTCCCGCATCCTAAATCAAATGAATTTTGTTTAACTTTTAGCGGCGGTAACTACCGCCGCTAAAAGTTAAAGCGCCAAATTTGAAATTTTATTCGACTTTTAGCGGCGGTAACAAAATTACCGCCGCTAAAAGTCTCTTCTATATATACAAACCGAACCTCTTCTTCTTCCCCTTATATTTTTCTTCTTGTCTCTCTCTCTATACAGGTATGTATTTTTCTTTTTATTTATTATTTATATTTTCTTTTCTCTTTTGTAAAATTATTCTCTCACTAACATCCTAGTATTTCTCTCTCTACAGGTTTCTTCAAAGGTTTCACTCTCTCTCTATCTCTCTTTCTCTCTCTTTCTCAAACTCTCTCTATCCCTATCTCCTTCTCTCTTTCTCTCTCTATCTCTATCTCTCTTTCTCAAACTCTATCTATCCCTATCTCCTTCTCTCTTTCTCTTTCTCTCTCTATCTCTCTTTCTCAAACTCTCTCTATCCCTATCTCCTCTCTCTCTCTCTCTCTAAAATTCGGCAGCAGAAATTTTTTTATTTTTTTAATATGTTTTTAGCGGCGGTAATTTACCGTCGCTAAAAACCATTATATTGTTTTTTTTTTATTTTTTATATTTTTTTTACCGGCGGTATTATTCCGCCGGTAATGGCTTAGAAATAGCGGCGGTGAGGAAATTACCGCCGCTAAAACCTTTACCGTCAGCATTTTTTGCGACGGGAGGCCTTACCGCCGGTAATGGTATTACCGGCGGTAATTGTATGTTTACCGGCGGTACCCTACCGCCGGTAAAAACGTGTTTTTTTGTAGTGCTACCATAAACTTGCTGCTGAGACTGCAGCTGCACGTTCAGGGCCTGCCCATAACTATACGGCGGAGGAGAAGTAGTGTACTGATACCCCACCAGTGGTGGCGTCGCTGCCATATACGGGGCTGGTGCCTGTGGATTGAAAGTTGGATAGCCATTCATATAATAGCTAAACACAGGGGGATATCCATATGGTGGTGGCGCCGCACGCAGAAGAAAAGTCTTAGTTGGCTAGGTGCAACCCCTTTGGAATCGGTGAGAAAAAATCAAGGGTTTCGGTCATCAAAACCCTTTTTTTTTTTAAATTTTCTTCGCGAGCATGCGAATGGCATGCTCAGACGAAAAGTCGAAGAGTTTCATGTTTGTAAATTTGACGCAAGAGAGGAGTTATTTCATCTTCACGGAAGAGAATTTTTTTGGGTTCGTGTTTGTAAATTTGAATTAACTTTAGTCTTGTTTGAAATTATAAGAAGTTAAAAGTTAAAAGTGTTTTGAAAATTACATTTCCACCCCTATTATCACTTCTTTGTACTTTACATCATTTGAGGTTGGTATGAAATATTTAAAAGTTTGCATTACCTCTTCGTGTGTAATATATTATATTTTATTATTCACTTTATGACTCTGATCATATTGATTGTTATAATGAAATTAGGAAATTGATTTGTGCATATGGATTACAAATACATATTAGAAAAATAAACTGTTTATCTTATTTAGGAGAGATAAATAAATAAATAATAAAAACAGATAAAATATATTTTAGGTGTCAAATAATTTTAGGAATAAAAAAAAATTATTCATTGGAAAACATATGGATTTGTAATAATTATAACAAATTGTGAATTATAAAATCAAATCTTCCGGAGCCAAGTTTGGTGAAATTTATATTTAGTGATTTTTTTTGAACATAATTAAAATTCAGTTAGTAAAAGTGGATTTCAAAACCTATTCTCCCAAGAATACCCTTACAATGACTTGTTCCTTCTATACTAATTTGTATAAATTATTTTACTGACGTGTACAAATCATTTGATTAAATGATATAATGGTATTCTTGAAAGTATACGAATGTAAAAGTTAAATATCACTAAAATTTAATAAATTGATAAAGGTTTCCTAACAATAAAATACCTATATTTAACAAAAATTTAATTAATTGATAAGGGTTTCATAACAGTAAAATACCCTCCTTTTTTAAGGAGTAACTCTGGTGGTCTCTAGTTCGAAATCCATATATGCTACTATTTGATTTTTAGCAAAAAAAACAAAAAAATTTGATTTCTACCGAAATTTTCGGCACGCTGGCGAAATTTCGTCAAAACGGAAAAAAAAACTCATTTTTTAGTCAAATGGCATTCAAAAACTGAGTTTTCCCGAAATTTTCGGCATGCCAGCGAAATTTTGGGCAAATTTCAAACATGCCATTTTTCTACCATTTCGGCGATTTTTCTCCAACGTGCCTTATTTTCAAGGGGTGGCACACTTATCGACATTGAAACTGTAATCCTTGGCTGGCTCACATCTTTGCTATAAACCGGACGCGCACACTAACCAAGTAACCACCTTCACCAAGCTTCTCCGAACCTAAACGCCGAAACTTTTTTTTTTGAAGACCAACCTAAACGCCGAAACCACCGGTCAAAAACAACCTGTGCGTAATTAATTGAACCCTTTGTTTATAATAATGTCCGTCGGCTCCATCTGATCCTACTCGATCGCAGTCAAAAACCTCCATCCAACTCGGGCCCACCATTCTCCTCTTTCGTCCACAGTCAAATTTGCAGACTTTCGTTACCAAAAGCTTTACTTGTTTTGACGGAAATGCCCCCGTATTCCCAAAGATTTCCAATCATTTTGATGAAATATAAAGGACATATGTGTCATTAAAGACTTGCCGTCACCCAACACGTTTTTTTCCTTTTTTGTTCGGTTCGTAATATAAATATGTTGATGGGGAGAGTGAAATTTATCGAAGCAGAGTAAAGTGGAAAAGAACAAGAGAAAAGGTGTAATGGAGGGATTGATTCCATTTCTTCTTCGTACGATCAAGAAACAAAGAGCATACAATAGCTATCGCTATCTTTCAGATGCTTCAAATCGCAGTTATCGTTCCTTGACGGGACCCGACTCCGTCGAAGGCTCGTCGGAGTTTCAGCCGCCCACGTACGGCTTCGTTGAGCAGCGACCCGCTCCCGAGTTCTTCGCCTCAAGAAGCCTCAAGACAGATTCGTTTCTCTCTTCTCCGAGGACAAGGGATGCGAGACCCGTAGGTTCTGATCCTCGTCAAGCCCCAATCGAGATTAATTTGTCTCATCTTCGAAGAAGAAACAAGTAACCCAAAGTCCGAAGACAAAACAAGAAAGCCTACAAGATTGTATTTGGTTTGCTTATTAGCTAATTGTATTTGAATTTGTAATGATTCTTTTGTTATCGCCATTGTTGTTACAGTGCTAATATGACGCTGTTTCTTTTTCTCCCATCGAATGTCTCTGTATGAGGTTAAGAATCCTGTTGTTTATATAGACGCAAGATATTATGGTTGGTATCGAGGGAGAGAGCCTTTTGGATGATTATTGTTGGTATTGTGGCGTGAAATATGTCTTGAAATGTTAGAAGATGTATTGACGAAGTCGTAGTTTGTGCTGTGAATATATTGGTCATGTAGTGATTCTTTGTTCCAATCTATGCATCTCAATTCCGAGTGTAAGAATGTCATATGTAATGGTGAGACGATGTTAGAGCTTCTTGGATATCACCCGTTTCAATAAAGATTGAACCTACTAAGATGATTTCAAAATACAAATAGACTAAAAGAACAAATTGTGAGAACTTTTTAACCATACATGGAGGAAAGTTTATAGTCATGTCAAGTCATGGTAATGAATTTAATGAGTTAATACATCAGAATGAGAAATTAAATTGTTACAACTATGCTCCTATATCCACCACTTCAATGCATCATCATCCATTTCACCCGTTAAAGGGGTTTGATCTAGACAATGATGAAGAACATATGTCAAATATCTCCCTCCCTCCCTCCCTATTTGAAGATATATTAAAAGATAAATAATGTTCTATGCTCTATTAAAGGCTGATTGATGCGATATAGAAATTATACTTTTCCATGTGGAAAATGCTGCCTATTGATGCTTGATGCTTTTTTCTTAGAAAATGCATTATGTTGCTTTTCTAATTTTTACTTTCTTGGTTTTCTTGTTATTTATTTATTTTTGTTCAGGTTGGTCAATTTTTTTCAGAGGTTATGCATATGAAAGACTTTTGCAATAAAGAAAAACCCATAAAAATCTAAGAGAGCTATTAGTGTTATCTTTGGATGCGAAGAGGTAAAAACTATAACATAAAGGTTCTCTTTGGCATCCTTGCCATAAAATGAAAATAAACAATAATAAAATTTGGCATAGTTTCTCTTTGTCATATTTGCCATAAAAATGAAAATAAATAATAATAAAATTTGGCTAGATAAGATGCCAAAAGTGCAACCTAATTCATGCCAACCAAAAAAAAAGGAAGCAAAAAAGTAGTGCATCTTTTATTGAACCTATTGCATGATACTTGGGTCAATCATTCCAAAAATAGCAGAGTCTCTAAGGTTGCAATCTTAGTTGTTATTGTCCCTAGCTTGCCAATGGATGTTCATGGCTATGAAAGCATTGTTCATGAGATCATCCAAGAAGAAATATGGGAAAACCCTTTGCAAGATGCAACAGTCCACATGAGAATAGCAACAATTAATTTTTGCTAACTTTGCTCATTCATTGGCTGAGAGCTTTGTTATATACCAATTTTTCGGCAACACATTGAAAAATTTTCTGAATAATCATATAAAGCTTTCTGGGTTAATTAGTATTAAAAACTGCTGTCAAGGTCCTTGGTTTATTTTTATGGATGATAAGATAAAGAAAACTTGCATATTTTATTCTCAAGAAAGCCCACAAGTGTTTGTTGATTGTTTCAGATCGATTGATATAGTTTCAATTGCCAATAGAGTCCCAAAACTGTGTTTCTGTACAACTTCACGTGCATATTGTGCAATAGACTACCAAAAAAAAGAAAAGAAAATTGTGCAATATCCCCAACAAATCTTATTTAAAAACTTTCAATCAGAAGGGCCATCACCTTGTAAAAATGTTGTATTAAACTATGTAATATGATATCATTGACTTAAGTCCAATTTAATTTCAGATAATAAATTAATCAATAAATAAAAAAAACCCGCTTAGATCATATATAATTAAAGAAGCTACGATTTAACCCCTTCAGAAGCTACCAATGAGGGAATCGACTTTAGGAGCAATAGTTGTGGCACACAATATCTCGCTCTAATGCACTTTCAATGGGGAAAATGGAGGATTTGTCTTCTCCTCTTCTTTGGTGAAATACTACGTATTCAAGCTAGATGATGAAAAGCTTAAGCAAAATTTGGCACAACAAACAACAAAGACTATATCTTAATGAAAAACTATTCATATAATATTTATAACTTCAGATGATAAATAAATGTATTAATAAATCTATATAACATAAAATTGACATTCTGATAGACCTTGACAATTTTTGTGTCATAAACCAAAGTTAATGATAAAATTAGTTACATTGTACAAGGAAAATGTTGCAATATAATCACTCATTCTCTTTTTCTTTGTCATATCAAGGAAGTACAACATATGACGAGCTCATCAAGAAATCAAATGTATTGTTTTCAGCTGTAGGATGCAAGTGTCAACTTCTGAAAATAATTAAAAAGTGTACAAATTTTATCAACCCCAATTATTTGGCATAAGGAATTCTTCTCATTTTTATTGTACTTCAAAGGGTGAGAAATTTACACTTAACGAATAATCGAAAGTGTGGATTACATAGAACTTTATTTGAAAACAAAGATGTGAAAGATTGAATTGCATCAAGCTTTTCCATGTTAGACAACTAATAAACTGTTGAATATGAAAGCCAGCTAATATTAGTCTTAAAATTTCATGACTTGCAAAAAAAACTCGCGTCCATTGGAAATGGAAGACATTATCAGCTACATGGCTTATAATACTGTTGAAATTGTGAATATAAAATTATATCAAATCGATAACCTTATTGAAAAATGAAAATAAATAAATAAAAATAAGTCCACAATGGACTCATGAAATAAACCGTCTTTAACCAGTGTAACAACCAAGCTCACTATGCCACCTCCCGACTTATGTGCGAAGCCGAGCTACACGGTCATCGATTTATTGCGGGAGAACCCATCCAGATACAGTGATGGGTTGGCAAGAACTAATTCAATCATAGTCCGAGATACACGATAAAATGAGAGATAGCCGCAGCCAACCAGATACAGAGAAGGCCTCATCGAGGTATATGATGGAACGCGTGCGCGAAAAAGGTATTACGACTAGCAAAGATCAATCTATTCCACTACCTAGCTCTTAACTTGACAAATGTGGATCCACACCGAGCTATGCCATCTAGACTCAAAACCAACAATCAAAATAATCAAACCAATTCCAATAGTACCAACCAACCATCATCACCCTCCAAGATACATGGAGAAAAGAAATCCTCAATCCAAGGTACATGGAGAGGTTCCAAACCCATTCCGAGATACAAGGAAGTAAAATAACATATTCTCATCAGAAACAGTAAAAACTATCCTTCGAGTATATGAAAATTCCAAATAATTAGATTTATCCCAAAATAATTTGTTCTTAAGTTCCTTATCCAAATATTTCATAAAATCTCCTTTTTAGTCAAAGGTTTGTAAAAACTATTAAGTCTCGGTTAAACCGGCATTCAGATGTGAAAAATCAGAATTTACATCTCCTACTGAAATTTGACAAACAAATCTGGTTTTATGCCTAAACAGTAGCTTTTCGATAGACACTTTATACTCAAACACTCATTTTCTACTTTAATCCTCAGTGCCTTCCTTTAACCCTTTGTATTCTTTAATCCTCAATGCCATCTTTGTATTCTCTTATAACTCCTTTTTGTACACTTACTTCAGCCTCCTAAGGTTCACTCAAATCCCACTAAGGTTCACTCAAATCCCATTTATTTATCCTTAAATAGTTCTTTACTTATGTAACGCCCCGGAACCGGGTTACGTAGTAAAAACCGTAACTCGTTCCCAAGGGTTACTTTTATACACAGGATCGCTATATCAGAGTAAGGAAAACATGAAATGGCAATCACAAAATCAGAGTCAACTAAAAGTTTCCCCAACTCACCTGAACCAATCATAAACCCGCCTGTATCGTCCTCTCTGAAAACAAAACAAAAGGAATGAGATATGACTATCTCAGCAAGTAGCAATGCATGCTCAAACATATTTAATTTAATTTCTAAAACATGCACGATTAAAATATATTCAACGACTAACTACAAATAAATCGATTAATCCGACTAATCCGGCAAAACAATATCAAATCACATAATAAGATGGGACTCGTGAAGTTTGTCTATTTTGTGTGGCTAAGCACTAGAGTTCCAGACAATCCAGTCTAATACTGCAACAGTTCAAACATCCAATATCGTCGCCCTCATGGCGGAATTACTCAAGTGACCTCACCATCATGGTGGAAACGGAGTTGCTGCAGCGCTTCCCTCATGGAAGGCCTCTCCGTCATGGAGGAAACGCACGAAGGAACTCCAGACTTAAATCCAGACAAAATCTACAAAATTCAATTACAACTCGACTGTGGATCCACATTAAGTCTCACCCTAATACTTTGTCAAGGTTGTCATTTACTATGTAAATTTATCATAAAACATGCTTATAATAGAAGAAGCCAATTTATAGTTAAAAATATCATATTCGGTGTCAAATAGTTACTAACGCCATCTCATAGTAAAAATTTACAGCAATTGGCACTTCCCATGAATTTTACTTACAATTGCATCGAAACAGGAACAAATAAACACTGGAAAAATCCATAAGCAAAAACATTTTCAGGTTATAATATAGATCAGCAATATCAATGAGAATTAAAAATAGTTCAATAGTTTTTCAAAGAACCATCCTTCAAAGTTCAGTTATTTGGATTTTGCCAACTCCCAACTAATTGGTTCTAATACCAATTATATCTAATTTTTATTGTCATCACTAATTTCTATAGGTTGCTGCAACTCTTGGATCTTAATTGATACTTGAATAATTCTGGTGGTGTATTATAATAGATTAACACCTACGATATGCTCAAAAGAACCCAACCTCAAATGACAGAAATTTATCTTATACCAATAAATTTTTATCACACAAAATCCTTTACATCATGCTTCTGATTTATCCTCTATAAGAATTCTAACAAAACTACAGATTAATTGAATCAGCATTTGCTCATTCGAAAAGATAACATATGGCTTAATTTATACACTCTATATCAATTAGACGCAATTTACATACTTTATAGAGATTGCTGGCCTTGGACGCCTAGGCTCTCTTGGGCATCCATTTTGTTTTTCTTTTATTGTGTATGAACCCTAACCTTAGAGAGGTTAGCAATCCTACCACTCAAGCGTATTTTAAGATTTAGTTGCAGAAATTCCACACTCTTCAGTTCTGAACCAAATCTCTTCATCCGATACATGCTTAACATCATAAACATCCTCTAACTAACACATCTACAATACTTCGAATTTAATCCAATCAAATATCAACTAAACTCAGAGATCATACGTCCAGATATGCACAGAAAAAAACAGAATTTTCGTTTAACAAACCTTTCACCTTTTAGGCAACCAAAACCCATACGAACTCATGCTAAAAGAAAGTGCTAACTTGTATAATAAAATATCATCTAATTGACCATCTTTAACTACTGTAAAAGTATTCTAAACAGCCTTATTAAAACAAAAATATCAAACGCCAAAAACAGAACCTGAATATGGTATTTTGTTTAATCCAATTCTACAGTTCTATATATTCATAAAACCACATGAAATTATTGCAGATGCTACTTGCTAATACTAAACTCAGTTTACTCCCATATTTAGTCAAAGTTTAAAGAATAGAAACCTTATATTTTTACTTCCCAACATCAGCCGCCCACTTCTGTAGGTTCATTAGAATAAAATTACCAAGTTCCCAACATCAGCCGCCCACTTCTGTAGGTTCATTAGAATAAAATTACCAAGTTGGACAAGGCTTCACTTGTCCAACTTATATTATGTCGGATACACTGCACTTCCTTTGTATCCGGCATATTATATCGGATACAAACACAATCATTTCCAAAATTTAATTTTCTGCGCGTATCTGTCAGCGAATCTGCGCGAATATCGCAGGCAAATCTCTTGTATCCGGCAATATATGTCGGATATGAATAAAAGCATTTATATCCGACATATTTGATCGGATACAAATTGAAAAAATTATGGATTTGCCCCTCAACTTGACCGATTTGACTGATTCGACCGATTTGACACTTTTGGATATTTGCAGATTACCCCCTGCGAATTTTGGTTTAGTCCCTGAGATATTTGGCAAGTTTTGGATATTTAAAGATTGCCCCTTGAGATATTTTTCTGTGTTTGCTACCACCTGTGCAGTTCTTTTGCCACGTGTGCAGTTTCTGGTTTTGCTGCTCGGGAACTTCAACTGCTCATATCTTCTTCATCCGGACTCCAATTCGGGCAAACTCAATTGTGTTAGAACCATATTGGAGCCCTCTATCCATTGGCATAGGGTTAAGCACCTGGTTCGGGGTTTAGCAGAAAGTCAACTTTCGGCTCCCCCTTAAGTTTGACCGGCTCATAGATCCTTCATCCGGACTCCGATTTCAGCAAACTCAATTGCGTTGGAACCGTGTCGGGATTCTCTATCCAATGAGATGAAGCAATGTAGTCAATTATCACTTGATCAAAAATTCAACTTTTTGTCCCCTCGGGGTTTGACTTTTCTGTCTGGGGTTTACATTTACGGCACTTCCAGGGGCGCAAAAATGAGGTGCTTACAATATGGTCTAATGTTTGTTTTAGTACAATTAATAATATATTAATTAATAACATATTTTTCTAAGGGCTTCAACTATTGGCTTCTGTGAAAAAATTTTTAATATATACAGCAGCCTGCTTTTTTTTTTTTGTTGCTTTTATCAGAAATTATTTCTTATTTATTAAATATACTATACATTATTTCAAATAATAATATTACAATTATTTAATAATACCATTACTATTTATTAATAATAATAGTAATAGTGTCTTCTGGATCACTTAATTTGAACCTTCCTCACTCTTCATTGTAACGTAGAGAGAGTGAAATTGATCATGTGTCCTCCACTTTGAGCTGACGTCTCCATCACAATCTAAATAAATAACATAAAACCGATGATGACTAGCTCGGTCTTGGTGATTGAAATGGCTGACTAAAGAAGCTGCTTAAGATGAATGTGCAGTAATGTAATTAGTTTTTTTATCGTTAGACATCAAATTGTCTGGGTAATACAAAGGAATTGGAAATTCAATAGGTTAATTTGGTTGTTCACTCTTGTGTTTTATCTATTTTCTTTTGTGGGTAAAGTTCATTATACATCCTTTTGGAACATAGTTGGTATATTCATTTCAAAACATCAATTTGAATGATTTTTTCTTCTCAAGGAGAAGGCACTATAGAGGGTGCAACTTGGTTTCATTAAAACTAACTAATTGACCCAAACCAAATTTGGGTTTGGGTTAAATTTCAAAGCCCGTGGTCTGGTTTTGGTTCTAAAATCTATAAATTGAATTAATCATTTGTTCAATTTCAGGTTGATGTTTTAATTAAACCAAACCGAACCAAAGCCTGACTTAAGAATATGACCTCGGTTTGGCCTTGTGTTGCCTGTCCGACCAAACCAAACTTGAGTTGTACCAGTCTTCATTACCTCACCCGATCCGTATTTCATCCTTCCCTCCAAATTTTATAATTGGAGGCCAGATTGTTCGTTTATTAAGGTCATGACCCTCCATGGCCCTCTCTTATTCTCCTTCTAAAACCCCACATCATCTGTCTTTCGAAAGACATTTCGAAAGAATCAGAAACGATCATCTATCTTTCGAAAAAATCTATAAATCGAATTAATCATTGATTCAATTTCGGGTTGATGTTTTAATTAAACTAAACCGAACCGAAGCTGGACTTAAGAATATGACCTTGGTTTGGTCTTGTGATGTCTGTCCGACCAAACCAAACTTGATTTGTACCGGTCTTCATCACCTCGCCCGATCCGTACTTCGTCCTTCCCTCCAAATTTTATAATTGGAGGCCAGACTGTTCGCTTATTAAGGTCATGACCCTCCATGGCCCTCTTTCTCCTTCTGAAACCCCGCATCATCTGTCTTTCGAAAGAATCGGAAACGATCGTCACCACCGGCGACCCTAAATCAGTGGCCTTGGAGACCAAGAATACCCATATATTGCCATTAAAAGTTACAATGAGATGCTCATAATTAACAATGGGGGATCGTACTCTGACCTCGCGTTCGCTCCTGTCCTCAAAGCCTGTTCCAAGGCCTCTGCTCTTGGACTCGGAAAGCAAATTTACGCTCAATCCATAAAGCGTGGTCAGTCCTCTGATGTCTTCGTATAGACATCTCTCCTCACGATGTACTCGTCTTGAGGGCAAATGGGTATGGCGTTCGAGCTGTTTGAGAAAATGCCTCACAGAAACGTGGTTGCTTAGACTGCGTTGATGGACATATGTCTGCAATCAGGGCAACTCGCGAGAGCAATGGTCGTCTTCTGTGATATGCAAAGAACAGGAGTTAAGCCAAATCGGTTCGCCATTGTCAGCCTTTTATCAGCTTGTGCTCGTCGCGGGGCATTGAATTTGGGTAGGTGGGTCCATTCCTATGTTGAAAAGGATGGACTGGGTCTTATAGTCTTTACCGGGACAGCACTAATTGACATGTATTGCAAGTGTGGAAGCATTGATGATGCACTTCTGGTGTTTAGTTCCATGTTCATGAAGACTGTTCACTCATGGAATGCAATGTTGCGTGGGCTATCAGTGCATGAGCAAGGGGAGATGGCCTTACAGTTGTTTTCAGAGATGGAGAGAGATGGCGGGGTCTGTCCCAATGCAGTTCCCTTTGTTGCAGTCTTATGCGGTTGTAGCCAGTGGTTTGGTCATGGAAGGGCGGCATTACTCTGATTTGATGCAGAACAAGTATGGGACTGAGCCAAAAATTAAGCATTATGGCTGCATGTGAACCAGAGAATTATTGGTATTCAAGAAGATATTCCCCAAGGGGACACCAGTCACCATGTTATGATGTCAAATATGTATGTTCTAGCTGGATTGAAAGATAAGATGGCAGAAGCTAGAGTAAAGATTGGAAAGAAACCAAAAGGGATGAGTTGGATTGAGATAGGATCTAATGTGCATGAGCTTGCAGTAGGGGATGTTTTGCACCTGATATGACGGAGTATTAAGGTGATGTTGAGTGAGATTTTGGCAAAGCTTGGGAGGGAGTATGACAGGGAGGAAGGTATTGAATATCTTCACAGTGAGATGGTGGCAGTCACCTTTGGTTTGCCAAATATAAGCTCACCTATCCCTGTTAGGATAGTCAAGAATCTTCGTATATGTGAGAACTACCATGATGCGATAAAGGTCATTTCAGAAGTGTACCAAAGAGATATTATCATAAGAGATTGTACTCGTTTCCACCAATTTACAGGAGGGCATTGTTCATGCAATGACTATTGGTGATTATCAGACATTCTATAATACCCCCAACAGAATTCTTGGGCAATTGCTGCTTCACAATAAATCAGAGAATTCACTTCATGGTAGCAAGTGATTATGGTTGAGAGTCAGCTAGCTGAGCTGGAATTGCAGAGTTGTAAATTATGTACAAGGAAGTGTGTTAGTTTGTAACTGTTTACTTCAGCTAGGAAGTGACTTTGTAACCGTTTTAATTTTTCAGTTGTTCAGTTTTTTGAATATATAAACTGAAATACTTTTGTATCAGTTCATTATTCTTTATTGAATCAGATTGAGGAGTTTGTTCCTTTCCATTTTCTCCTCCTGTCTTTCTTCAAGTTCAGAACCTTTTTCTCTTCTTTTGTATGATTTTCTACTTCTCAGTTTCTCACAAGAATGCTACTCCCTATTAGGAAGAAACCAACCGTGGACAATATGATGCAGAAAATTATCACAATTTTACACAGATCATTAGAAGAATTGACAATGGTAGACCACACATCTCTTTTTGTTCTGTGCTTATAGAAGGAGAGAGTTGATAACTTTCAGGCTGACACCCCCCACTGGGGAAAGATTGACAACAAGATTACGAGGATGGGTCTATTTCAGTTAACCAATGGCAGGAAGTGGTTACCAAATATTGAATCTGCCACTGAATATTGGGAGCAGCTTGAAAAATCGATCTAGGTAACATGACTAAAGGTCAATCCATGGAAGAATTAAAATTGCAAATAAGAGCTTCAAATGTATTCTATATCTCATATCACCCCCGTCATGGCTTCCTTGAGAAAAAATGTTGGATGACCTTATCAGTCAGGGGTAAGTGTTTTGCAGGTGGCTTTGATGCTTGTAAACCATGTTTCATATCACATTTTACTCTATTCAAAATTATCACAAAAACAAAATGCGAACAATCCAAGCATTTGGGGAGTACGAAGTCAGAAATCTTAATAGAAAAACCAAATTAAGAAAGTCAAACCAGATTGTTATGCAACAAAGGATTCTACACATCAATAAATGAGACAGCACCAGGGGCCTACACTATCAGTAATGTTAATGTCAGTGTCTGTGTTCCTTGAATCCAGCATGGGGTGCAGAGAAGCCAATTATCCCCATGCAAGGAAGGAGAGGATGTGAGGTTTGGCTTTGGCATTCCTGAATTACGGTGTCCCTGTCCTGCATAGCCCTCCTCAATCTCCGCACTAGAAATTGGAATGGCAGCACTGAATGTGGCCGCTTGCGTGGAATCAGTTTTCTGCTTATTGGGCTTCTGCTCATGTTGTATGATAGAAAGCTGCCCACCACAACCTGGTAAAATAAGGATAAACAAAGGAACAAATATTTCAAGTTCTGGCTTTATGGTGTAGTAGGGAAATGGATATGATCAGTTAAAATCTCACAACGGATATCATCAGTTAATCATACAGACTATACAGTGTACCAACATGGTTTTGTCCTTCACAAGTATTATACAGAAGGCTAAATGAAAAATCAAATTTAATTCCAGTATATTACAAAATAATGATTTTGGAGAGCAAAATGTCACCTGGACAGGAATGGCAGCCACTAATAGACCAGCAATTCCTCCCCCTACAACACGACCATCTGAACTGGCCAAAGAAACACTCATACCGCCAGATCGGCTTCTAGTTCCTCCACTCTCGATAGGCATGAAGGATCCAGACAAGGAGAGTATCTCAAAACGACCCTAAGAAATAGAAAAATATCATTGAGCCTCCCTTGATTGATATAACTAGAAAATGCTATGAAAAAAAAAGGTAATATAGAAAAAACAAAAGGCACAACCTAAGAAACAATCTAGGAGCAATCAATTTTCATAATTCACTTAAAAAAGGGAAGTTTAAGTTAATTCTGGGGATATAACAGTCATTGGCTTTTCATTTATCCATCAACGTTACAGATGAAAAAGAAATAACTAAGGAAGGACAGTCATTCATATCTGAATTTGCAAATAAGAAGGATCAAGCTTTTGTGTCATAGATGGTAAATAAATAAATATTACTCCATGAGTTGCGCACATAGGAACAGATTACAAATCCAGACAATCTAAGTTTGGCAAACCTTGATGGGCTACATCATAAATATATCATCCAAACTGAACTTTATCAACCATCCAATCTCGATTCTTCTCTTAGTTTGTTCATCTCTTACATGTACCCCCACCCACACACCAAAGAAAATGGAAATCTCTTTTTTCACCTACTCTATGTCAACCATCCATGCTTTATTGAAACTCTCTCACAAGAAAGGTATGATATACCCACTATTCTACATTATTTGGCCTCAGAGCTGGGTTTGAGGCCAACCCTACGTAAAAACACATATGTTAACCAATTACCAACCAAAATGACAAGGATCTTTTTCATCAACATCTAATAGCACGAAAAATCATTCTCGGAACCATTCAAACTGCTTTAAAATGTAAATCTCTTTAATACTTTGCATCATTGTGTTAACAAATGAAATAAAGCGAGTTCTCCATTATTTGAGAAATTTAGACGTGGATAAAAACTATTCCTTTTTCATCTTTTATTTTTGGGGAACGTTGAAACTTGCAAGAGAATTGAAATTTTCCCAGGGATACTTCCTATTTCTAATTGACACGTTTTTTTTTTCATAGATAAAGCACAGAAAAAGAACATAAAAAATCTATATGTAATGTTACACACACACAAACCAGAGAGAGAGAGAGAAAGAGAGTAATGAAGTGATTCCAAATCTAAGAAGTGAAAAAAACAACAAATTTGCAAAGGAATTCCCATTTTGAAAAGTTCTTTTCTTTCCCTTTTCCCTTAAAAAAACTGTAAATCTTATTAAAACAAAGGAACGGAAAAATTCCAAAAGTAGTTGAACAGAAACAGGAGCCAAGGGAACAAGAAAAAACAACTGAGAAAAGATGAACGAGCGAAAATGTGGAGAAAATGAAAAAGGAGAAAATAGAGACTGAATAACAAGTGCAAATCCTCTCCCAACATAGGATACCACTTGTATGACAGAACAACCAAATACCATCCATCCATAACAACAGTACGCCAGTCTCTCAAAAACGACATTAGGCGACATCAGCCGGAACTCTTTGCGTACAGACACCCAGATGGTCGCGTCGACATCAGCCTGAACTCTTTGGGATAAGATACTTAAATTATTTTAACAAATAATAATTGTTTTTAGCTAATTAAAATCTAATTGTATTATATTATATCAGTAGAATAGATATTTCTCGTAAAAATAATAGTAAAATAAATATTTAAAGTGAGGCCCAAGAGGGGCACTTTAAATAATGTCTCATTACTATTGTTAAATAATAGTAAAATAAATATTTAAATTAAAATATATCTAAAAATTAAGTGTTCCCTTTCGTTTCCATTTTTAATAACTATATATTATTATAAATTCAGAGATATATCACTGGCAATCACAGATGGGAGCACAAAGATATTTTCATTGAAGAGACACATGCAATCGCATATTCAACGAATTTTTTGGAAAATAGAGAAATATATCTTTGATATTTTTTATTTTTATTTTAGTTAAAGATAATTATGGGTTTCTAGGACTTTGAGAAGATAAGGATTAATCATATAATTTTAATTTAGTTAAAGATAACATTGGAGTAAGGGCAATGTCCACGTGGAAGTAAGATATATATTTTAAAAAATTATTGATTTCAAATAAATTATTTTAATGTGGGCCCAAAACGGCCATTAGAGAAAGAAGGGGATGTCCACCTAGGAGAGAGAATGTGGTGTTTTTATATTATGCTTTACTATATATACTAGTTGTTTTACCTGTGCTAAGCACGGGAACATATATATTTAAATATGTTCTTTTTAAATAATTTAAAATAACCACTACAATGAGTAAATATAATAGTTGGACGTTTTGTTACTATGAGTAGGGGTGCTTATTGGGCCGGCCCATCAACAATAGCTCAGGCACAGCCCAATCCGTGGCACGGCTAGGGCTAGGTCATGTCATGCCATGTCAGGCCAAGTGGGCTAACGAGTTGTCCACGAGCTTTGGGTATTTTTTGGCAAAAAAATATAGAAAATGGAAAAATAGTAAAAAAACATAGAAAATTTTGAAACAATATATTTGTTATTTACAAAAATTTCGTACACATATAGGGGTAGAATTTTCTCAAAAAAAAAATTTAAATAAATTATTTATTACAAGTACAACTTTACAAATGCAACAATACTTATACATAATACACTTGCACAAATAATACTGCATCACTATAATCTGAGCACATCTCAACTATGTTGGCATCCATTGATTTTTCTTTCATTTGCAGTTTCAGAAAATAAAAAGAAAAAGGAAAGAGAAAGTAAGTTTCTAAATAGAAACTTTTACGTTGATTACAAAAATATAATAACGGTTAGTTATCCTATGCTTTCCGCCATGGCACATGATCTACTAACTGTTCCTATGTCCATAGTTGCATCGGAATTAGCTTTTAGCGCAGGTGAATGAATGGTGGATGACTATAGGAGTAGATTAATGCCAGAGATGGTGCAAGTATATGTTTGTCTTACAGATTGGTTAAGGGCAGAACTGAGAGATCAGGAATATGCAGATGATCAACTTGCTAGAGACTTCGATGATTAATCTTTCAGATTAGTTTAAGTTTTATTATAATTTTGATAATCAAAGTTTAGGGACCTTACTTTCTCTTTTTTTTTTTTTAAACTGCAAATGAAAGATAGATGAGTGGGTGCCAACCTAGTTGGGATGTGCTCATACTATAGTGATGCAGTATTATTTGTGCAAGTGATTATGTATTATTTGCAAAATTGTACTTGTAATAATTAATTTATTTATATTTTTTTGAACAAAATTTATCCCAGTATGTGTAAGACAATTTTGTGAATAATAAACATATTTTTATGATTTTTACTATTTTTTTTCCAATTTTCCTTGGTTTTTTTAAAAAAAAAATCATTTTTTTATACCCAGGCCTGCCAAGCCCGGCAGCAGCCCACTGGGCACGTGGCACACCTGGCCGGTGCTAAACGGGCTTGGGTCGTGCCGGGCCGACCCGTTTAGCATCCCTACAGTAGCTATGGATTGTTTGAGCTGATGCAGTTCAGATCAATTACTACGTTTACATTTAGGTTGACGCCTAGGTTGTTTAGCCTTGGAACTACTTGATATAGTATCGTGGGTTTTTTTGTGTTTGTTGCTCATTTCAATATCCATGTAGTTTTATATATATTTGTGTATGTTGTTTCTTGTGGAGGATGGATATTTGCAGTCCCAAATTTGTTGGGCTAAACTTTTGCATTTAGAACTTTGAGTGTGGAAAATCAAACACAAAACTATATAGCTTCTAAATTCAAATAAAATCCATTTACTTTGCAACATCACATGCATTTCATCATGAGATTAAAATGACTATCTTGTATACCTATTTGACCATTGAAATCGAGTGTCCTCGTCATCAAGTCTGCCTCCTAAGGTTGTTTATTGGGCTGGGCCGGCATGACCTAGCATGCTTAAAGCGTGCCACCCATGCCTGGCCTGGCCAACACTACAAGGCTTGTGGCTCCTAGCAGGCCATACTGTGCCCAAGGGCCCGGGCACATGGCCCACCAAGCACACTAGGCTAGTCGGCATGCGGGCGGCACAGCTCGCATCAAGCAAGCCAGTTCAGCCGTGCCCATGTGTTGGCCTGCGTGCCGGCCCAATGGCAAGCACATTGTGCCAGTTTGCTTGACACTCAAATGGCTAGTTGTTTTTTACCTCCAAAGTTTAGAAACTTTACTTGCTCTTTTTTTTTTCTTGTCTGAAACTGCAAATGAAAGTTAGATGAGTGGTTGCCAACCTAGTTGGGATGTACTCATACTATAATGATGCAATATTATTTGTGCAAGTGTATTAAGTATAAGTATTGTGGTATTTACAAAGTTGTACATTTGTACTTGTAATGATTAATTTATTTAAATTATTTTGATCAAGTTCTATCGTAGTATGTATAAGATATTTTTGTGAATAATAAACATATTTTTTTCAGAAAATTTTTATGTTTTTTTTACTATTTTTTTCCATTTTCTCTTTTTTTTTTTTTTTTTGCAAAAAAAGAACCCAGGCCTGCAGGCAGCTAATGCGCCAGGCACGACATGGCCCAGCTGTAGCCGTGCCACAGGCTAGGCCGTGCCTAGGTTTTCAGTGATGGGCATGGCATGGCTTGTCAAAGAGACGGGCTGTGCTCGTACCGGCCTGCAGCTTGTCAGGCACAGGCTAATCATGCTCATACCATGCTGGGCTGGCCTCTTAAGCAACCCTATTGCCTCCAATTCGAATAAATCAAAGAGCTCGGACAAATGGACACAGTTACAAAATAAGTGGAACAAGCTTTCCTGGTCACGCATGATGGCAAAGGACACATTATTTTCTTCTAAGCCCCATTCAGGAGGCATTAATTTCCAAATGAAGAATATAATGTTGTGCATGGTAAAAATGCCTGAGAAGAACCAAATTCTCTGTCATTTATGATCTTATAAGCTATTGTTTCCCTTAGTATTCTTACCAAAGCCAAAAATAAAAAGTTTCCCTTACTATTTCCTTTATATATATTTTATCAGAAAAACCACACTTGCTCAAGGATTGTTGACTTCTAAAAGTTGGAATTAGGCAACAAGTGAAAACAAATCGGAAACGTTATATTGCGGCCAGTTGGGATGAATGGATCTGGAGGGTCTCAATGGGGCCAGGCAACTAGTATTTGACGCAGAATCCATTACTAATTAAGGACGCAGCACATCAATTTTCTCCTATATTTCTTGTGCTGCAGATGTGCTTCACCATTGGTAGGCTTTCAGAGAACTGGAGAGGAAATCCCCATTAGGTAAAATTCTATAAGTTCAACAAACAACAGAGAATTTTCCCTTCTCTTATTTATTTTTTTAAATTTCAAATTGCCGAAGCTGTTTTTTTCAGTAGATCTCCCTGAAATAGTCAAGATCTTTGAGATTAAGTCCACCTGCCCTTTAACAAATTTATTACTTAACTCTGAAGTTGTATAAATCTTGGTCATGAAGAAGTTGTATATACGTAGGTCATGAATACCCTTTTTTTTTTTTTGGGAACAGAATAGAATTTATATTAATTAAACATTAATGCGTACACTCTTTATGCCCCTTGCGTCATCCATTAGAACATTGGAAAGGAACCACGGGGGTTTCGTAATCCACATACAGGAAAATTTATCCAGTCCATGGTTAGCTAATCTATCTGCACATATGTTCCCTTCTCTAAACATGTGAGAGAATCTAACTGATCTGAACCAGGAGGGAGAGGAAGTAATCTCAGAATATATAGCTTGCAGATGCCAAGACAACTTCAGAGATATGTTTGTTCCAATAAGTAATGACTCTCTTTGAATCACCTTCCAAAATAATGAACGAAGAAAGGCCTAGATTCTTTGCCAAGCGTATGCCTTTAAGTGCAGCCACACTTTCAGCTAGAACTGCCGAATTAACGAAGCAAAGTGAAGCAACGGCACCCAAGAATCGACCATGTGCGTCACGAATAACCACTCCCACACCTACTGGCTCTATAGAATTGTGGTAAGCACCATTGAAATTAATTTTGTAGTAATTATGCTTAGGACACTGCCATCGAACCAGAATTTCCTTGTTTACTCTAGTAGATCCTTGCTTCATTGCATTTATAGTCTCTGAATCCTGTTGAAGCTTCCGGAACAGTTGGATTACTTGCTGAACCTCAGGTTTTTTCTTCTCAAATATAATCTTGTTTCTGTGTAACCAAAGAGACCAACCAAAGTTAGCAATAGCTATACAGAAGTCATTTGTACTAATTGCCTTAGGAAGGTATTTTCAAATCAGAAATGTAATTGAACCATCTGAAGAAGGAATCTTGAGGGCTTGACGATTGTCTCGCGCCATCGATAGTACCCAACCATGCAGCTCTTGAGAAAGGTCATGGGAGCCAAAGGTGTTCAACTGATTCAACTCTCTTTCAACTGATTCACCTAAGATATAATTCAACTCTGAAGCTAACAAACCACCTATGGGTATTGCACCATGAAGCAAGGATTGCAGTTTCGGTGCCGATCGGCGTGCCACCCATCGGAAAAAACGGCACGCCGGCGGACGCCGAAGAAAAATCGACGAAACGCTGGAAAAACGAATTATTTGAAATTTTGTTGAAATTTCGCCGGTGTGCCGAAAATTTCGACAAAACTCATTTTTTGAATGCTGTTTGGTTTAAAAATGAGTTTTTTTTAAGTTACAACAAAATCTCGCTAGCGTGCCGCTGGCATGCCGAAAATTTCGCTAGTGCAGGAGGAATATACTGGAACAATGATTTCGGTTTAGAGGAGGAGAAAGGTGGCGATGCTGAGATTCTTGAGAATATTACAGAGCAAGGCATCCAGGGATACCGGGATTCGTCTTCTTCAACGGTGAGAAATACGAAAGAGTCGGATGTTAATTCGTCACCAGAGGCTTGGACTACGATGTGTTCTTGTTACCTAGAGATCTATCTTATGCTGATACTCATCAGCCATTATGGGACACATTTGGACGCTTTGTGGAGGCTTCTGCAAGTCGCCGGCCATGGATGGTGACGGAAGGTAACCACGAGATCGAGTCGTTCCCGATCATCAGCAATAAGCCATTCAAATCCTACAATGCCCGGCGGCCGATGCCATTCAAAGAGAGCGGATCGAGATCGAATCTGTATTACTTGTTCAATGTTGCAGGTGTTCATGTTCTCATGTTGGGGTCTTATACCGAGTTTGATGAGGAATCGGCACAGTATAAGTGGCTAAGCAAGGACCTGAGGAAGGTTGATAGAGAGCGAACGCCATGGCTAATTGCACTGTTTCATGCACCGTGGTATAATACGAAGTTATGAACAAAGCTCATCAAGGGGAAGGAGAAAGCATGAGAAAAGCCATGGAGGAGTTGCTGTACGAGGCACAAGTAGACATTGTGTTTGCTGGACATGTTCATGCCTACGAACGCTTTCTAAGTTGCTTCTTTCTCAATCAACTACTGCATTTGGGTTCGATCACCATTTGAATTGGGCTTTGGTCAATGCGAATTGGGGAGTTCGTTCTGAATTCAGACTTGGGGGGCGCCATTAACTTCGTCAAGGAGCTCAAGCAGCTCCTCCAATATCTTAAGGCCCATAAGCAAATAAAGCGACTGTGCGCACCTAAAACCTGGATCCTAGATCGCACACCGGGCGCACCTTCTGTGCGTGCCTCGGGACATTCGGAGTCGCCATTGCCTGAGAGTGCAGGCAGACACGGTTTTGCCCTATCCGGGTCTGAGTCTGGTCTGAGGCTTTTTAGAGTTCTGGCTAAGTCCTCGGTTACGTCCGGGGAAGCCCTAAGACACCCCAGCCCGCCCCGTCGGTTTGACGGGTCCCTCAGGTCTCCCTGGTTTTTGAGTTAATTTCACCCTTCCTAGACCAGCATGCCACCTTGTTTGGTCTGGTGGGACCCTCTGAAGGTGTGGGTCCCTTTTATTTTGATTTTATCTTTTTTTATTTATCTAAGTGAAGTGGGTCGGACCCGGGTCCCGTTGGAAGGCCCGTGGGCTGCCATGGTTGGGCCTTGGGCCCATTAGGGTTATTGGGTAACCCTTCTTTGGTTTTATTTATTTACACTTTTATTTGGGCTTGATGGGCTTGGATTTGGCCCATTAGCTAAGGGTCAAGGGGCCCGGGCCTGTTTATTGAAAACAGGCCTGGTATGGGTCAGTCAAAAGTGGGCCACTCAAGTGGGCCCAGGGTGGTCTTGGTGGGCCCATCTAGGCCCACGGTCCAAAGATGGGCTTAAGATAGCCCAAATTATTTAAGGGACTGGTTCAGGCCGGTTCAGGTCGAATTAGGTTCAACCGGACTGGAAAATTATATTTTTTACATTATTTTTACATCTGCCTGTAATTGTTATACGGTCTACCCCAGCCCGTGAATGAAATCCGGTTTGGCTTGCCCGTGAAGTAAACACGGTCCCGCCCGGACCGCTCTGAGTTTACGGGCGCCGCCAGTTTTGCATTTTTGGCTGCCAATTCTTCTTGGGATCTGTTCCGTGGCCTTCTCAGGTGTTCCAGCGGCGTCCGCCGAGGTTTAAAGTGTCTTCGCAGCAGCATATGAACTCACTTCTTAACCATGCTCTTCTTCTTTGCTTCTTCATTTTTCTTTATTCTTCATATGATCATCTTTTGCATGAGAATCCATGGAGGTATTAGAGATTCTTTATCATCTGGCTAAGCTTACAAACACATTAATCAAGAAGATAGGAGATAGATAAAAAGGTGATCTAACTCTTTTTATCTTATATGAAATAAAGCCATTTTGTCTTAGATGACTTTCATTCGCCATATTCCAACCTCCCTTTCTTCATCGTTTAATTGAATCTTCGTCCCCAGCATGCCATGCTCAATATTACACACGTTAGAAACCAATGGATGGGAGAAATAAATAACAAAACAAGAGACAATTTAAACTTAAAAAATTAGTATGCATTGAATGAGACAAACTCCCTTTTACTATTACCTTCTTACTTCTTTGACAAGTGGTGGTTCTCTGGTAATCTCGGCAGTGCTTCCGCGTCCTCCGTGAATTCTTAAAATGGTATGGAAAGGGTTTGGTTAGGTTCTTCAATCCAAGAAGATGAAAGGTCAAAGTTTAGGTAAGGTATTGGGTGTTTGGGCATGGTTTTGGGACATAGGGGCAATTTGGGCATTAAAAAGGTTTAGGGTGGTGGAGTGGTGGCATGATGGCAGGGTTCGGCCATGGGTAGCTTCAGGAGGGCAGGGGTTATGGCCAGAGGAGAGGGCTTGTCCAAATGAGGGGGGGGGGGGGGTGGCCTCTCTATTTATAGGCAAAATTTTCGTGCCTGTATTTAAGTACGGGCGAAAAACGCACATTTCCAAATCTCGCAGAATCGGCCATACATGACGCGTGTCCCGCCATACAGCGACGCGTGTCTTCTTTCAGAAGCTTGCCCGTATTTCAAATACGGGCATGCCCCGCCCGTAATTAGAATACGGTCCAGCACGTTTTTAAAATGTCTGGATTTCAAACCTTTATTCAATTCGGTTTTTTTTGCAAGATTTCGTTTGATTTTACCGATTATTTTATTAAAAAGTGAGATTCTCTTTATTAAAATATTAATAAACACTTTTATTCTATTTATTTTATCGGTTTATTCCATTTTTTGCTGTCTTTTTGCCACATGGGCAGCTTTTCTGAAATGGGAGTGGTTATGATCCTTGCAATAGTTTCTAGGGGCCAAAATCTCATTAACAAATTTATATTCCAATCACTATTTATTGGGTTAAGAAGATGACTTACCTTAGAAAGAGTAGAGACATGCTGAATAGTGAATACCCTTAGGGGGAAAAGAAGCCTCTCCTCTTTACTAAAAATTATGAAAAAGAGTCATTTTTGGCCCATATTGGCCCATATTTATAAAAACAGTTCATTAAAAAAGATTTATAGAAAAGGGTCACTTTTAAAATAATTTGCTCTAGGTTATCGTGGCAAATTTTCAAAAGGCAAATTTACCCTTTTACAACGTTGGGGTAAAAGAGACAACAAATCTCCCTTTGGGTTTTTTTTGGCTCGACTTCTGTCGACTGTTCAGTGAAGGCCGGTTGAGAGCGCGCCGTGAAGCTGCCGGAGGTCGCCGTGAAGCCATTCAAATCCCTCTCTTTTACTTCTCTTCTGTTAACTGCTCAGTGAAGGTTGGCTGATAGACACAGTGAAGCCACCGGAGGTTGCCTCGTTATGGGATCTTTTCGTTGCTTTGCTTTTCCCTTTGCATAAAATCGAACAAAAACATGGTAGGTTAGTAAATAGCTCTGTAGATAATTGAAGAAAATCTCTGTAGAAGGTGAATCCGAGGTAAATTTTTGAACGCTCTCCTGCGAACAGCTCTAGCGATTCTTCATCTCTCTTTTGCTCTTTCTGTAGAAGTTGAGTCTGAGGTAAATCGGTGGTAGATCTTTCTCTTTCTCACCGTCCTTGCAAAAATCCCTATCTTTCTACGCATGGTAACATCTTAAGGTATATCTATCACCCCCTCTTTTTTCGTTTTCTCTTACATTGCGGATTCTCAGATTTGGTCAATAGGGTTTGAAATTTTGGGAATTTTATCTAATTTCTTTCCTTGTTATCTTAATCTGTTGTCTATCTCTTTATTTATCTCATATACCCTCTATCGAGAAGAAATTGATTGGTTCGACGGAATTGCAGGGGAGAGAAGGCCCATTATCTCTATTGGAGTTCAAATTACATCCAAAAAATTCATCCAAGCTCTTTGAGTTTCAATCTAAGGGAATTTGTTTGAGTCTCCTTTTCTTTACAAATTTTCTTTGTTTCGGTTCTTTTGAAATTCAGTATTTCCCGTCTTGACATTTTACCGAGCAGATCCCCACCCTCCTTCTTTTGTTGAGCATTGGTCCCTCATCTCGTGCTTTTCAACAGATATTTTACTGTTATGTTGCTTTCCTTGAACTCTTGTTTTTTTCATAATTATGTTTAATTTCTTTACCATGTGTTTTCTGATCTGTATACATGGAATTCATTGATTTAAACTTATATAATATTTTAAAAAGGGCTAGACCACTGTACAAGTTTATGTGATGTTTCTATTGTTTTTTTAATCTTTTTTTGCATTGGCTTTTTGTTTAGTTCTAGGGAAATCAATGGATAGCTTCTGAAAACTCTAATAGATATAGATAGATGAGAAAAGTAGGTCGCAACATTTACCCAAATCATGTAAGGCACTTCGATCTTGTACCTGATATCATGTAAGGTCCTCCTTTCTCATGCAACTGTGGTAGATATTGACAGAAACTAAAAATAGATGGTAAACCAATTCTTCAATATCTATTTGGGTAGTAAAGATCATATCAATTCTCAAGCAATGCTACACTGTTAGATGAAGATGTGTAAATACTACATTATGAAGTAAGATGGTCATTTAAATCCTAAATTTTCATGAATCTACCAGTGATTTTATAAGAAACCATAACAATTTCTGATATTATTTAACCTCCATAAATTTGGTGGTGACTCCTACTCCCTTTTAGCTCTTAACAGAAATATTTTTTTGTTTATTAAAGCAAAAAAAAAAAGAAAAAAAGAAAAAAAAAAAAGGAATCCTATCTGAATCATTATGAATTTGGGTTGTTACAAAACATAAGTTGTATAAAAATCATGAGTGGAGTTCTTTCTTGATCAGATTTGGTGTCTTTCGTGAACTGACAGCTTTTGGTAAAGAATTCAGGAAGATATGGATTGAAGTCTGCCAGCAGAATTTACATGGGTTATAGTAAAAAATTTTCTCTGTTCCATTCTAAGGAATCAAATTTTTTTAAGTATAATTCAACTTTCATTTGATCCCTGTTTGTTTTTCTTGCTTGTAACTCAGATATAAGCAGATATAAGCTCAAAGTTTCAACCAACGAGAAATTTCGTCTTTTTTTCCATTGCCCAAGCCTTTTAAAGTTTCAACGAACGAGAATTTTCTTTGTTAAGGTGGCCTCGTCGAAGCAGTCAATACTTTTGAGACTAGTTCTACCGGTTCTTTAGTTTTTACATATATTAGCCCACAGCTTTTTGTTAGCCAGATTTGTGAAAAACACAGTCTTATTACTTAGCTGTCTTTGTTTTTTTTTTTTTATACCACTTATTACTTGACTCTCAAGTCGTCTGCTTACTATCATTGCAGTTTGATTCCGATGGCGACATGTGAAGCATCCAATCGTTAGGTTTGCTTTTGAAAATGTAAGAACAAAAATTTTTGTTGAAAAAAATCCTAATGGTGAATACCCCACGTGGCAGCATCTGAATTAATTATGTAGAAGCCTCTTTATCTTTACTACTCCCGGACACATCTCTTCGCTTTTGGTAAAAGAAGTCTCGCACCTTCATTACTCTCAGATCTCTTCGTTTCTTTGCCTGTGACAGTGTGTCGTGTCCTGGGAGCCATGGATGAAAGAAACTGGGAGGGCTTGAACGAAGACTGTTTGGTTAATATATTCGGGAGAGTGGGGATTGAATCCTTAATTCTGAACATACCCTTTGTATGCAAATCATGGCACAAAGCAAGTCTCAATCCTTTGTGTTGGAAATGCCTCGTCTTTACCAAGATTGAACCTTATTACGGACTGGTTGTTGATGATCCCATTGAAGAGAGATTCATGGAAGTGTATCGTGTCCAGGGAGGCTTCTCCATCACCGGCTTTATAAAGTTAGTTGTCAGTCGAAGCTGTAGGGTGGCTGAAGCTCTTCACCTTCCTGAGATCTGCACACGAGAGGCACTGGACTTAGTATCAAATGAGTATGTTTTTTCCTTCCTTTACCCCTTTTCCTTTCCTGTAAATATGTTGCGGAAGTGACTTGTTTCCTGTCAAAGGAGTACTGTTCACAGGAATCTTCTTTATTCTGCCTGGTTTTTATCCTTCTTCAATGGAATCTTTATATATGTAATAATGGATTTTGATTGTCCACTTACAGGTGCCCTTCCTTGCGAGTTTTGGCACTACCTGATGGGTTAGTTCGAGAACTAGGGTCCTATATCCCAAAGATTATAGGGAAATGGAAGGATTTGGAGATTCTAAGGCTTGGGTATTGCGCAGATTCATTCCAGGAAATACTTACGCAGATCAATCTTCAGTGCAAGAAATTTGTTGGGCTGTTTACATTTCCAGGATTTGACATGCGTACCCAACAAGCACAGGACATCGTCACCTTGTTGCCCAATATCAAGTACTTGAGCCTAAAAGATGCATGCCTGCCAAGGGAGAATCTGGAGATGATATTGAAGGGCTGCAGAGAGCTGGAGCATTTGGATACCAGGGACTGCATCGGGTTTGAGGTGGATGATGAGATATTGAGTATGACTTCTAACATTAAGCAGTTTGAGTCTGAAGGTTCAATAAGTTTTGCATTGGTTGGTGATGTTAAATTTGAATTTGATGGTCTTGAATTTGATGAACATTTCGATTTCTCGGAAATCTTTACCGATGAGGCTTTCGATGCAGATTCTGGCTGATGCTTTAATGCGAGTAGCTATGGATTGTTTGAGCTGATGCAGTTGGGATCAATTACTGCGTTTACGTTTAGATAGACGCCTAGGTTGTTGAGTCTTGGAACTACTTGATATTAGTATCGTGGGTTTGTTGTTTTTGTTGCTCAATTCAATATCCATGTAGTTTTATATATATTTGTGTATGTTTTTTCTTGTGAAGGATGGATATTTGCAGTCTCAAATTTGCTGGGCTAAACTTTTGCATTGAGAACTTTGAGTGCGCAAAATCAAACACAAAACTATATAGCTTCTAAATTCAGATAAAATCCATATACTTTGCAACATCACAAGCTTTTCATCACAATGATTGTTGCCAGTAGACAGAGCTTGATGAATGAATGAGATATCTTCAAAAATGACTATCTTGTGTACCTGTTTGACTATTGAAATCGAGTGTCCTCGTTGTCGAGTCTGCCTCCGATTCTAACAAATCAAAGAGCTTGGGCAAATGGACAATTTACAAAATAAGTGGAACAAGCTTTCTTGGCCTTGCATGATTGCAAAGGATACATTGTTTTCTTCTAAGCCCCATTCTGGAGGCATCAACTTCCAAATGAAGAATCTAATGTTGGGAATGGCAAAAATACCAGAGAAGAACCCAATTTTCTGAGTCTGGTTTGCATCTCTGTCCTTTATGATCTTATAAGCTAAAGCCACTGTATTGTTTCCCTTACTATTCTTACAAAAGCCCAAAAAAGAATAATTTGTTTCCCTCACTATTACCTTTCAATTTTATCAGAAAAATCACACTTGCACAAGGATTTTTGAATCATAAAAGTTGGAATCAGGCAACAAGTGACAACAAATAAGCAACTTCTGTTATATCGCGTCCAGATGGGATGCTATCAGGAGGGTCCTCAATAGGGCTAGGCAACTAGTATTTGACGCAGACATCTATGTCAGATCCGTTACTAAGGACCCACCTCATCAAAATTTTTTTTTTTCTCTTTTCAGTAGACCTCACTGAAACCGGCAAGACCTTTGAGATTATGTCCACCTGCCCTCAAACAAATTTATTACTTAACTCTCTAAGTTGTATAAACCTTGGTCATGAAGAAGTTGTATATACACTACAAATTTTCAGGTGTTTTGGGGGCGACTTATTAGCGATAGGCAATAAAAACCGCCGATCAAAACAGCTACTCGGTCGCCCGATAATGGATCTAACAATTTAACGGCGTTTTTCATTTATAAGTGCCCTGTTAAGGGTTATCAACGGCGTCATTACTGAGCGCTGGGTTTGCTCTGCCGCATGAACGAAGAATCCTCTGTTACGAAGGGAAAAATTCTCTCCTGATAACGGATTTTGAGTGTTGTCTCTCCATTCGCCTGATTTTTCTTCTTCCACGAGTGACATTTGAGGATTCTCCCGCACGAGCAAAGAATTATTGGCATGCAGTTTTTTTCTGTTGGTGTAGACGATGCAAAGTTCTTTTTGATTCATTTTTTTTGTTCTTTTGAGTTATTGATTTATCGAGATTTCATATTTTCTATTCGATCAAAATCTCTCGCTTTCACTCTCGTAAACTCACTCTGATTCGCAAATAGATTGAGAACCTAGTCATTATCTCGCTAAAGCTCTCTCCCTCTATCCATGAAATCTTCTCCAATGGATTGATAATTTCGTCTGTATGTGTGTGTCTCTCTCTCAATCATCACAAAACCCTCCAACAACTGCGGGAAACCTCATCTGCATGGACTGATCTACTAATTAGTTGAAAGCGGTAGATTTATCTTCAATATGGTTGAACATTTTCAAGGATGATTGATCTCAATCTGAAGCAAATTTGTAAGTCAAAATCTCTATTTCTTTGATCTTTCTAATCTTTTGATCGTATTGATGATGGAGAAGAAATTTTATGTTTTTGATAAATTAGATTTGATCTAAAAACAATAGCTGCTTTTTCTCCTAATGATTTTCTTACAACAAAAGGAAGCAGCCACTATAAAGGCCTTCCGTATGTGGTGAAGATCCTTGCCAAATGGAGATCTGAAAAATACTTAGTTCTAGTTCAAAGAGCTAAAACAATAACATGATTCCTTAGGACAAAGAGCCCAACATGGCAGGTGAACCCAAAATTTATCAGTTCCAGTTTTAATGGTTTTCATGATGTATTGCTTACATTTATTTTATTTTATGTTTTAATAGGAAGTAATGTTGAGGGGCAAACGTGGTTGTGAGCATCCAAAAACTTGCGAAGGCAAGATTGCCCGCTGAAATATTCACTACAAAATTGTAGTGATTGCTTTGCAACAAGAATCTGCACAACAAGGTCTTTGTGGAGCTACTAAAAAATTTAATATGTTGTATATTATATATTAGGAGCTGCTTTAATTCAGAAGTTGAGGTTTCCAAATTATAAAACCTTTCTTGCAACAGAGATGCTAAATACTGACGTCAAATTAGCTACTGGACTAAAAATATTAAATATGGATTGTGAAGTACTTATTTATATATACTCCTGTTTTACTTATGGTGAACTTGGCTTTCTTAGTCATTGTCCAAAGTTGGCTCCACCCATACCGTGAGATGAGATTTTCGATTACAGTTTTTTTCAATAGGTTTTCCAACCTGACACTTAAAAATATATTGCTGAAGAACATGTGTTATATAAACTTTAATGTGTTACATGCATGATGCCTCTCTTTACTGTAAAAAGTGATAAACCTCTCTTCCACCACACCCCCAAAACAAATATAAAGGTGAATTATCTACACAGAGATTATATTTCACCTTATCTTGTCATATACAATGCCTTCCTTATGTAAGGTGGATCCTGCTTCTGGTTATATTATTTGAGTCAACATTACAAATTATTGGCTGATGAGGAATGTGAAAACAATAAAGTCTGAGAATTAATTTCTTCTCTAGTATAAAAATTTCTTTTAAGATATATTCCTTTCTAAATCATAGCCATGTGGTAGTTTTTGATGTCTGAAAATTTTTAATTTATTGTCTTAGGACTCAAACATAATTATGTTATAGTGGCAGGCATTAGCCGCAGCTGTATCTGCACAAGTAGCAACATCCAGCAACACACCAATCCACAGCAAATAAGCATCTTCGGCAACAAATTTTCTTTTCTAAGCTTTTTTCTTTTGTAATGCAAAGGTGGGGGGTGGTATTTTGCTTGAACAAATTTTGTTTGTGTGTCTTTGGTTTGTTCTTTCATTTACTCATCTTTCTTGTTCTCTTGTTTTATTCTTTATATATTTCTGTTCTTAAAGTCAACATATATTGTGGTGGATGCCAACAACAAGTGATCAAGGAACTCCTTCAAAGAATTGAAGGTATTATTTTTTGTCCTATTTTCTATATTCTTCTATTTCTGTTCTCACTTGTTGTTTTGTTTTTATTATTGTGTATATGTTCTTGTTTTTTGTACTATTACCTATTCCATGCCTGATCTTCTTGGTGGGCTGATCTATTCTCAGCTACTACGATGAAGTTCTCTCCTTAGTCATTTACTGTTTAGCTTTTTCTAATGTTGTGAGTGCTTGTTCTTCTATTCAACGCATCTTATTTTCCTAGTGAGTTTGGAAATTCATGAAACTCCATAATGGATATTTTGGTTTGAGCTTCTTGGATAGAAGATATGGGAAATGCCATAAATTTACAGTGATAGTTTTTTTCCCCTAAAAGTAATGAAAGAAATGGTGTGAGCCCATCAAAGTTGCTATGTTCTTAGTCCTTAGATGAGGAATTTTTTTTATTGGTCTAAACTTATAAAAACGATTTGGAGAAGTACATTCAAATTTTGCTTTTGTTTTGCTCCACTTTAGTATTTTGCTGATATCAGTCTCTTTACCATATATTTATCTTTTTCCTTTCGTGCTTTGGATGTAGGTTTCTACACAGTGACCACAGATGCAGAATAGCAGAAGGTCATGGTTAAAGGCAATGTCGATTTTGCAACATCAATCAAGAAGTTGGTCAAATCTGGTAAACATGCAGAGCTTTGTTCATCAAAGTCCAATTAAGAAACCTTTAACAAATAGCAAGTGGGAAAATGGCAATATTGTAAATTTGTTGCAATAAAGGGTTTTAAGTTTGTAAAATAGAAGCATTTACTATTTCTTAATAATAAAGTATTGTGCTTGTAGAGTTTTGTTTTCAATTTGGGGTGACAAAGAAGGGGGCGAGGCGGGGCATGTGCATGGAGGCAGGGTGTAACGCCCCGGATTCAGGTTTATTTAAATACATAAACCCAAATCTGGTTCGTTAGGGAAAATGGCCCAAACAACTATTCCAGACTTAAAAAATTTCATTTATTATATCAGAGTGTGGAAATAAAAGACATCTTTCAAGAAGCGCGGAATTAAACCATTAAAATAATCCATTAATATTTCATCTATAAAGTCTGGAAAGAGTTCAACTAAATAAAATAAGAAACATCCACCAATGGTGTGTAATTAAGTAACTAGTAATCCTTCAAATAACATCAAAATCCTCAAATGCAATACCAAAGTCAATCCCTAAGAAAATAAATCTAATCATCTCTTCATGTCCTCCTGGACTTACACAGGAATGAAATAGTCTTTTCTTGTTAATCATAGTAATCCCCAGGAGTCTCTACCCCAGCAACTTCCTCTCCAAGAATATTTAAAAACAAAACCGATAAAACAATAATGTGAGAAACAACATCTTAGTAAGCAGTCATACAAATAGTTGACCACAATAAAATATGCAACGCTTAATCAGAACAATCACAATAAAATTCAAGACAACAATGAAATATAATTTGTCAACCTCATGGGACTCATGAAATAGAATACGAGTGAAAGAGAGTAGACATGTGCCAATATGCTACCTAACCGATTTACGATGGACCAACTGCCCTGCAGTCTAGCTATTCAACACCAACGGAAGAACCCAACCATGAGTTAGCATGTACGGCCCAACCAATCCAGGAGTGGTTAACATAGCAACCGATCAATCTAGGAGCGGTACCATCCTTGAGATGATGGAATGCCTCAGACACAGAATTCAAACCCCTCTAATAAACATTTCACTTACTAGCTATTTTATGGATCCATATAACTGCTAAGCCCACTCAACAGTGAGAAAACAAACCAGGGAATTGGACATACTTCTCAATAACACCCACCAAATACAGAACCTTATATGTATAACCAAATCCGCCCATGCGGAAACAATAAATCAGACACCAGCCTTGTCACACCAGTGGCCCAAAAACCAAAACAGAATGCACTAAGTCATATGTCCAAAACTCCAAGTTTCAACAGGCGAATATGTCTCGAATGTGTATCGACTCTATCGATGCACAAAATGCCTTCATATCACCCAAATACAGGTGTATGAACTCACAAAACCAACCTTGGTTAAAAGTAAAATCCTTTGGAAAAATGGAATCAAGTAAAAGTGCCTCTTTAGAAACATTTACCCAAAATCTTTATAAAATTGAATTTTAAACATCCGCCAGTGCAAACAATCTCCAAATACCCCAATCTTGATGGTGCATAGGTTAAATTTGGATAAAAACACTTCCATAGTGGAAAAACTAGTTTTAAAGACAAATTTCCCAAATTCTGATAGACAGGACACTCCAGCGGCCAAGGGCGCTCGAACGGCCTTACACAATAGGTTGTTTTAGGGTTGGTCGCTCGATGTATCGCTCGAGCGATTGTTCTAGCGACAATTCAATATGGGAAAATTGCTATCGGGTTTTGAATAACCACATAGGGCGCTCGAGCGACTGCTCAGGCTGCCCGATACGTTAAAAATCCATAACTTTATGAAATTCAATAAAAATTCTACAACTCAATATTCAATGCATCAAATCCATTCTAAATCATTCTAAAACACTTTATAAACATGATAGAACAATTTCCAATAACTAAACATCATAAATAATGAATACAATTCATCAATCAAACATGCATAATGTCTAAACACGAATATATATTTGTGCAAGAGTTAAAGGGACTACTTACCTAGTTTTGGGAACTAACTCCTTCTCTAAAAGCTCTAAGATATCACCCCAAATACACTCCAACAGATCTCAGAAGGCCTTGACCTCGTCTGGTTCAAAAATCACTCTTTTAGAAACCCAACAACAAGTTTAACTTCCCAAAACAGGGCTTCTCTTTTAGTTTGATCTTACCTGTGTTTTTAGGCACGAAAATACTCCTCCTTCTTCTCTAAGACGGCTCCAACAGGTTGTAGAAACCCGATAATTTTCTTTCTCTCTAAGAATTATTTTGTTGTTATTTATGTGGGGAATTAAAGTTAGGGAGTTTTGTGTAAATATGTAGGAGTTTTCAGTGGGCGAGCACGCATCAAAACAAAGGTTTCAAAAGTTCGTCGAGCGGCAAATTATTTATGGAAGGTATATATATATACTTTAGGAAAATTAGGTTTGGGTTTTAATATGTGTATACTCGTACTGAGATTGATTGGCAATTGCGGCTGCGGCGATTTTCCTAGGTTTACTTTGGAAGAGAAGAAGAACTAGGGGAGTCCTGCCGTTTGGTGTTCGTGATCAAGAAGTTCAGAAGGGCTTTTCCTCTTGTGATCAAAAGAGCATCTGGGCGACCAGACGAACTGTTGGTTGGGGTTTGCTCTACGAGGGGTTGCTGTTGCCAAGACTTGGAAGCGTATAAGGTGAGTGGCACCGTTTTAAAACCTGGGTTTTAGTATTATTCGTAGATTTAATCTGAATGCATATGTTTTCTGGAAGAAGATATTCATGTGTTTTCTGGACGGAGATAGTCCGAGTGTGGTTTTTTACGATTGAATGAGATAAATAAAAAAATGTGTTTAGATTAATTCCAAAAGTGGTTTAAATGTGTTCTGGGAATGTTTGGAGATTAGGAAAATTGTTACAGAGGGAAAAAGTTCGGCCAGTCGTATAGATCTTGAACTAACAGAGAGTCGATGAAACAGAGGGGTATTCACCGAGTGGCGTTGACCTAGTTGGCGAAACGAAAATTTGGTCTTACCGCCGAGCTCGCGCTCAATGCGCGCCTAGCTCACGCGGCTTCCTTTTTCTTCGCGCCTAAGTCGCGCGAGTCTCGCGCCTATCGCTAGAGGTCAACGCAAGGTCGAGCCTTTGCCAAATGTTGAGATTTGAGAAAAATAAGGTACAGAGAACACTTTGAGGGTTTTAAGCACTTACTTAATGACTAGTTGGAATGTTAGAAAATACTATATTAGTCAAACCAAAATCTGAGATTATTTAATCACCTTCTGAACATTAGTACGAACTATTCGAAAGGAGAGTTTAAGGAAGTTAGGCAGAATTGTTGCTATTTATGATCCTATACTTAAATGAGATATGTTTGGTATATACTCCGTTTGTTTTCTGTTTTTGAAATTGTATAAATTGGTTTTGTTCACTATCAAATGCCTAAAAAGTATTGAATGGTTTTGTGTGAGTAAGAGAAATTTGATTTCATAAGAGTGTTGTTGTGAGGTTGGAAACTTTAAATTGTGTGAGTTGAGGTTCTGGTTGGAACAATTTGTGATGGGTGTATTGGGATACACAGGTTTGAAATAAATGTGGGTTTACTGAATGCGGAGTTTATTTGGTTATTTATCGGTTATGGGTTTAGCTTCCCTTGGATTCTTGTTAAGCTTAGTAATGTGATGATATGTGTTTATTGGTATAATTGCATGGCCTTGTGTGTTGCCACGACTAGTGTAGAGCAGCCAGATACCCTGAGTAGGCCTGGTTGTCAGTGTGCCGATACCTGGAGTAGGTCGGCATTGGATGACGATACCCTGAGTAGGCCGTCATTTCAGAGTGTCCGATACCCTGAGTAGGCCGGAACTGTGTACATAGAGGTGTGGAGTGTCTACTTGGCATGTAAATTAATCAATGTAACAATATGCATGACATTGACCTTTTTGTGGTGTTATCGGAAATCTGTTGTTTAAATTGTTGGTTATTTATCGAAGCATGTTTTATAACTGTGTTTAACTATTTCTACATGCATGTGTCACTCGCTGAGATATTCGTATCTCATCCCTCATTGTTGCTTTGTTTTTTTCAGATCTTCGTGGTGAGGCGCCTACTGGGGTAGATCCGACTGACACCTATAGGGAGGAGGATTATTACTACAATCCTTAGACTAGTAGGTTATTTTAGTTGTAAACTTTGTTTCAATTGACTTTGTGGGAAATGTAATAAGGTAGTAAATTGGAACCATTTGATGTTATTTGAAGATTCTATAGACTTATTAGATGAGAATTTTGATTGTGCACTCTGATATGGTATAAATAATATGATTATCCAGCGATCACTGTTATTGAGATCCTTACCTAACCCTCTGTGAGACGTGTTATACCTTTAATGAACAACACGGATCCGAGGCGTTACACAGGTTATGGAGTACTAGGGTTTGATCTCTAGGAAGAAGAAAGAAGAATAAGAGAAGAGTAACCAATGTGGACGGTTGTTTCTATGTTATGGACGTGGGTAGCCTAGTTGCATGCATATTAGGTTTTGTTTATTATGTAAAGTCTTTTACCATAATGCTCTCCTTCATTAAACCAACTTAAATCAAACCATTCAACCAACTACTCCTTAAACCAAATAAACCTTTGGGTCAACCCACTCTCCTTGGGTTCGACCAACTTTTTTTATTCTCCTTGTTTATTTCTCAATTAATTCTTAATAATATATATCATAGTACACTACAATTATTTATATTAAAATTTACTTGTCCATTAATCATGTACTCACCTTATATAGGCTCTCCTATTACCTCTGGGTCATCTTGAACTCCTCCGGGTTGAACCAAAATTTTATCTCCTGCATATTATTAACCAATTAGTCTATTTATTTAATTATTACTAAAATCTGGGATTTTACACCGGGGCTGGGGGCAAAAATTTTTTTTTTTAATAAAATAAATCTATTATGGCGGTTGTGAAGCGCCGTTTAAAGCTAAAATATCAATGGCACACTTTGACAAGCGCCACATAAAGAGCCGTTAAAAGAATCTCCGACGCATCTTTTATTGGTGCTTTAATAAAGTGCCACTATATGTTTTACTGGTGCTTTTTGTATTTTATCGGCAGTTTTCTGGCCGCCGGTAAAGATCTAATGTATGCACCTTAAAGATGCTGCCTAAGAATTTGGTGGGAAGAAATTAATTATAATATCATTGTATTGCATAAGGATTCATTGTTTTAAGATTGATCCCCATATGGGCTATTGTTGGAGGTTAGGCTTTTATGCTAATTCTCATATTTCTATTCATATATTTCTTTTTATTTTATTCATTATTTACTTTGCAAATCCTAAAGGAAATCTGGGTCTATTGCCCCTTTTACAATTTTATAATACCAAAAAGTACTTTTGATGAAAGGTTTTCTACAACTTTACAGTGATTAGTTTCATTTATGACTTTGCAGCCATATATTACATTTAAAATGAACTAATTATATTGTCATTTATGCTTTTATGTTTTCAATCAACATGCAAGCGTACGTGCCCCAAGGATTCTCTTTTTAATGACTTAAGAAAAAAAAAATTTCAAAACCTGCACTTTACACACGTGCATTTTTTCTAGTAATATAAAAAGCATTTAATCAAGTAGAACAGGTATTCATATGTTATATATTCTGATATTAAAAATTAAATCCACAAATTATTTATTTAACATCCACACTCCATAGAACTTAAATTATGGGCACAAATAAAATCAGAACTTAACAAAAGGGGCAAAGCAGGAAAAAAAATGTCACAATCAACAACCACATAATAATACAAATTTACTTTGCGTAAAATCAATGCACATACATGGATTTCATGTAGTTTTATGGTAGGCTAATTAAAAAAAAACAAATAACAAATAAGAAAACAAAAGGAAACACAATACAAATACCTTCACAGGAGCTCATATTTACTTCTAGTGAAATCTTCCAATGAATAATCTTACATCTCAAAGAAAGGAGTTGAAATTATGATGGACTTGAACAAAAGAAAAAATTTAGCCTTTTTGTTCACCTTTTGGATGGGGTGGGGTAACAATAAAATTACTTCTGTTGAAAAATGCAACAAAATCTTGATGATTTTAGGGGAGCATCTTAAAATTTATAGTGAAAAACCAAAAAATATAAAATTTTTGGCAAAAAACTAAAGAAGAAGGAATAAAGCTATTTTTTGAAGAAGGTAAAAGTTGAACATACAAGAATTTCACTATATTTGACTCAAACAAACACACTTAAAGAGTTACCGCATTTTGTTGGGAGCATCTGTAAATTCTAGTGTTACGCACTTAAGCTTTATTCAAAAGAAGATCTAATGAGACATCTGAGATTGCCTCATCTTCCTCACCATTGGAGTAGGATGACTTGTTGGTTGATTTGGTTGCTAATTTAATACACCTGATGTCTGTCCTCCATTCTTCTCAAATTGATACACCAACTCATTTTCTTGTGCTCCTGCATCAATGTATACGCTTGTGTTCTCATTGATCTCCCCACTTATGATCATCCTTGATAGCTTTGACACCACCTATTTGTGGAACCATCTCCTCACAGGCCTTGCACCATAAACCTGTACCAATATAAAAGATGATTAATTCAGTGTTTTATTTACAATACTGTGACACAATGCACCTCTCTGATTCTAAGTATGATGCTTACTAGATCATAGCTTGCAGCTAATACAACATCCAATGTAGCATTAGTAACATGTAATGCAATACTACTCTTAGTCAAGCAACGTGTAACTTCTCGCATTTGTAGTCTGGCAACCCTCCTTAGCTGTTCATATGTGAGGGCATCAAAAATCACAATCTCATCTAGCCTGTTCAGAAACTCAAGCCTGAAGTGACTCTTCACTTGCAACGCATCATTAATGTACATGGTTAAACCTCAAGAATCGCAATAGAATGCCAAATTTAGCAGAAATTATTTTTTCAAAAGTTACTTTGGTGCTCACTTCTTCCCTGGCCAACTCTCTGTGGCTTGCATTGAACATTTGCCTGCGCTCCTTGCAAGGATATGTTTTATCTATAAGGTTTGAACTCATGATGATCATTGTGTTTGTAAAATCAACGATGCATCCACGACCGTCCGTTAGTCTCCCATCATCTAGAACTTAAAGTAGAGTGTTGAAAACAGAGACATGAGCCTTCTCAACCTCATCAAGCAACACAACACTGTAAGGCCTCTGTTCCACAGCCTCTATGAGTTGCCCACCTCCTTCATGCCCAACATATCTGAAACCAGTAACCCAATTGAGCAATCATCCAAGGATATTTAGCTATGAAATATAAAAGTTAATAACTTGTGCTTTGTACTTACCAAGGAGGAGAACCAATCAATCTAGAAACAAAGTGTTGCTCTATGTGCTTTGACATATCAATTTTAACTATGACCTTTTCATCATCAAGAAGTTGCTCTGCCAGGGCCCTAGCAAACCTGGTTTTGCCAATGCCAGAAGCACCCAAAATAGAAGGGATCCAGTAAGTTGTTTTTGCCTACCTAGACCAGCTTTTGACTTTAATACTGCTTTTGTGACAACATCAACTGCTTTGTCCTGCCCTACCACTCTTTGATGCAATCTCTAGGCAAGCCGAAGTAACCTTTGGCTGTCATCCTCGTCAAGTCTTGTAACAGGTATGCCAATCCTGATGTTCACCTTTCCATGATATATTCAAGCCTAACAGTCTTTTTCAGCATCAAGTTCTCATCAGTTTGCCCCTCAGGCTTTGTTATGGCAGCATCCATTCCTTGTAAATTAATCAGTAACTCTTCATGCTTTTGTTTCAATTGGAAGATTATTGATTATAGAATCACAAAAAAGATGGCATTAATAACTACAATCAACAAGTTGAGGAATTCTCTCAATGATATACTTACTTCAACGAGCTGAGCTTTTCCGGCTTTGTCCTTATCTTTTCCAAGGGCATTATGTAAAACCCCGACCCGGATTATATATTAATTATTTAGTTTAATTATCTAAAGTGTAATTATTAGACTAATTAAGTATTTGTATTATGAAGATAAGGTAGATGTGGATTATACTTGAGGATTTAGGGAGATCAAATTGAATTTTGTTGAAGTTATTAAGGTAAGCTTAGTTAGTGTTATGTCTTAACTACAATTGGCTAAGGTATCTTTCAATTAGATCTAGTGAATTGGAAATCAAATTCTGAAAAATTTAGAGTTAAGTGTACCTAAAGTACCTTCAAAGTATACCCAGGGTACCCCAAAGTATACCCCAGGTACCCTCCAGAATAACATTAAAAGTACACCTATACATTACCCAAGGTACCCTCCCAAATACCACTAAAGTACCTCTTGTATTACCCAAGGTACCCTATTATATACCCAAAATACATCCATGCACTACTCAAGATACCACCCAAGTATACCTAGAGTACACCAAAGTATTACCCAAGGTACCACCCAAGTATACCTAGGGTAAACCCATGCATTACCCAAGATACCACCCAAGTACTACCTAAAGTACCCTCAATTATACCTAAGGTACCCTACATGTATACCTAAAGTACCCCCCAATTATACCTAAGGTACCTCACTTATATCCCTAAGGTACCTTATGTGTTTGCCTAAGGTGTCCCTCTGATTTACCTAAGGTACCCCTTGTGGTTGCCTAAGGTACCCCACTGTTTTAGCTAAGGCACCTCTTGTGCGCACTGTAGACACCCCAAATTGCACTACAAAGTGAGAAAATAATAAAAACATGTAATTAGAGCTTAAAAGAGGTCAAAAATGCATAAAAACTGACTAAGCATGCTTTGCCCGTAATTCATTCACGGGCTGGTCGCGCCCGAAAAGACTCTACGGTCAGCCGCGCCCGTAATGGAATTACGGTCATCACTGGACCGTGTATCATCTACGGTCACTAAAGACTCGTGCAAGTTCTGTCTTTCTCTCGATTTCCGAGCTTTATCTTTAGTCCAATATCCCTTTAAGTGAGCGGATTAAGTCTTTTATTCGCTGAAGTCACCTTGGTTGGCTATGGATGAGCATTATCTTCAACTTTCACTCTATCCTGAGGATCAGGATATATCCTTTTGGACCAGCCTTGCCCTTGTGCTTGCCTATAAATAGAGGTGAGATTCTTAGGCTAAAGGCCACGAAATTTTGAATAATCAAGAGTTAAAGAGAAGGAAAGGAATCCCTGCTTCCCTGCTGCTTTTGCTTGCTGAATCCAGGTAAGTCCCTTATCCCTTTTATTTCATATTTTCAATTCTAGAAGTAATATGATCATCTCTATTGCTGTAGAATAAGGTCATCTTATATCTTTTGTATCCCTAAACTTGTCTCCGAGTACCTCAAGAGTCCCTCTAGCCGTAAAACGTGAAGAGAAAGCTAGGGGAAAGGGGAATAGGTGGATCCCTAGAATAGAACCCCATATCTGTTTTTTTCTATTTTTATAGAATAAGGCCTTTGATTGTGTTTGTGTACCCAAACCTATATCCAAGTACCTCAAGAGTCTCTCTAGCCGTAAAACGTGAAGAGAGAGCTAGGGGAAAAGAGAAAAGGTGGATCCGTAGGGTAGGCCCCCATGTGCTCTAATTTGTGAGATGTGGCTGTTTTTGATATCATGATCATGTTTTAATGCTTTTTATGATATATCTGAATGAATACATGAGTTCATGATGATCATAGCATGAGATCCGCTCTTTTTCCAAAATTTGGATTTTTCACCACTTTTGCACCTACAGCACTATTTTCGTGATTTTTGTGATTTTAGGTTAAGATTCTGGATTTATCATGATCAATATGATAGATCTAGATCTAGACGCCTGAAAGTAAATTCTAAGGTTTCATGATGTGGTTTTTGAGTCGTTTTTCCTTTTTGAGATAAGACCCTACGGTCTAAGTTCTCCCTTTTTGATTTTTTTTATTAATGTGAGTGTTTTTGGTTTTTATTTTCTGATTTAACGTGAAATTTGGGCTTTATTTATGTCATGGATTATTCAAGTTCAATTTTGAAATATTTTGTAAAAATCATATTTTTCTAGATTTCTAGAATTTAACTTGGAGCCAGATTTTTGGATTTTTCACTTTAGATTGGTTTTATTTGATTTTATCTTAATTTTATTTTGATCATGAAACCCTAGGAATGGTATGATCATATTTGAAAGTTCTGGATCAATCAGACTATTCTTATGAGAAAACCATACATGTTTGTCTTTTTTGTGATTTTTTGTGAATTTTATAGCAAGCCTTTTCCTTTATTTTTAACATGAACAATACCTGGCAACCACCTTGTGTGGATGAATAGGGGTGCCTAACACCTTCCCCTGTTCATAACTTAATCCCCTTACCCATATCTGGTTGTTTTTTTAGGAGGGATATTTTGCCCTAAAATTTTGCCTTTTGTTCTTATTTAATATTTTGGTGTCCATTCACACCTAGATTGAATGGTGGCGACTCTGTGTTTTTATATAATCCCGCGTGATGATCAAGGAAGTCACATAGGATTGATTTTTTCCCATGTCTCACACGCACCTAAAAATGACTAGATCGCACACGGGACGCACATGGAGAGTGCGTGCCTCGGAACTTTCGGAGTCGCCACTGCCTGAGAGGTGCAGGCAGACATGGTGTTTGCCCTATCCGAGTCTAAGTCTGGTCTGCGACTTTTCAGAGTTCTAGCTAAGTCCTCGGTTACGTCCGGGGAAGTCCTAAGACACCCCGGCCCGCCCCGTCGGTTTGACGGGTCCCTCGGGTCTCCCTGGTTTTTGAGTCAATTTCACCCTTTCCTAGACCAGCATGCCACTTTTGGTCTGGCGGGGTCCTCTGGAGGTGTGGGTCCCTTTTTATTTTATTTTATCTTTTTTATTTAGGTGAGGTGGGTCGAATATGGGTCCCGTTGGAAGACCCGTGGGTTGCCAAGATTGGGCTTAGGCCCAATAGGGTTATTGGGTAACCCTTTTGGTTTATTTATTTGATTAAATTATTTAAACATGTTGAGGGCTTAATGGGCTTGGATTTGGCTCGATAGCCGATGGTCATGTGGCCTTGGGCCCGTTTATTGAAAACGGGCCTGGTTTTGGCTGGTCAAAGGTGGGCCCCATAAGTGGGCCCAATGGGGTCTTGGTGGGCCCGTCTAGGCCCAAAGTTTATCAATGGGCTAAAAATAGCCCAAACAGCCAATCTGGGTCGGGTTAAACCGATTCGGGTCGGTTTCAATTAATCAAAGTCAAAAATCTCATTTTACATATTTTTTATGAGTTGACCGCACTTACTCTGTGGTTTGGTCTGAACTGCAGATACACTACGGTTTAGACCAGACCACATACTAAGTGCGGTTGTGACCCGACCGTTCTGTGTCTGCGGTTTTCATCTGAAATTGCTTTTTTGCACCATTTTTGGCTGGGAACAGTTTGGTCGGGCTCCTGGGATCTCTGGCGACCTCTATTGGAGTTCTCAATGCCTTTGCAAGGACAAAAACACCCCCACTTGTGCTAAATCCTCATTTTTTTACCCTTTTTTAGTTGAAGTTCCATCAAGGCTATGAACCTCCTCATCTTATCCTCATTATTGATAACCTGCATGCTTTAATTTGAAGATAGGAAAGAGGGAAAAGACGTGGGGATACAATAGATTCCTTGGAGGACAAATCCTTCCATAAAGACGAGTTAAGTGACTTTTTTTTGTCTATTTTACTCTCCTCCCATTTAAGTGACTTATTCTCCTCACCAAAGAGAACCCAAAAGCCATGCACAACAGTAGTTAGTAGAAGGAGAAATAAGTAACAAAGTAAATAGAAAATGTTTAAGAAAAACCAACATGTGTATTAGATTGAAAATCACCAAGAAACCTCCCTTTTGTCATTACCTTCTTGCTTCTTATAGGTGATGGTTCTCCTATGATTTTGGCAGTGCTTCCGCACCCCCCGTAGAATTCCAAGAATGGATTTGAAAAGGGATTCACCTATTCTTGGTTTGAATGTGTGAAAGAGAAGGACAAAGGTTGTGGTTCCCGAGTGATTTTAGCAGAGTTTCCGCACTCTGGTGGATTTCTTAAAGTAAACTTGCAAAGAACTTCCTTGCCTTTAGGATTAAAAGGGATGGAAGGCGGAAAGGAACTGGCAGAGTCTAGGGGCAAAATTGGAATAAAAAAGTGGGCTTGAAAGTGGAAAGGTATTTTGGCAGGGGCTAGACGCGGGAAAAGGCCAAGAAGAAGAGGCGAGGAGTTGTGGGAGAGAGCAAGAGGAGGGAGGGGTTTTGATGCTTTGGAATGGGGGGTGGGGGTGGCCCCACTTTTATAGTTGAAAAAAATGACAAAAAATGAATTTTAATCACCTTTTGTAACTGAATTTTAATTTCATGTTTAACATAACTAAAACTTAAATTTTTTTTATTCTTATCTCTCCAACTGATCTTATCCTAAGATTTTGTTCATTTTTTATTTATTTTAATCTTAAGATTCTTTTAAGTTTTATCATTATTTTATTCTTAAGATTTGTTTGTTAGAAGACACATGTGTTTTCTATTTTTCATTTTATTTTTGATTTAGTTTAATTGCTAGATATTTACAAAATATTATTATTTTATTCTTAGATTTTTATTTTTTTGTCCTTTCTTCAATCTTGCCACATGTGTAGATTTTTTGAAATTTTTGACTGCTCATAACCCTCTCATTTGATACCTGATTTCAGCAAACTTGGTGGCGTTGGAATCAGGTTGAGATTCCCTATCCACTAAGCTAAAGTTTGGCAGCAAATTCGGGCTTTTTAGCAAAAGTGCGAATTCGCGTCCTGGAGTCAGTTTTGCTCATATCTCCTTATCCGGGACTCCGATTCCAGCAAACTCAGTTGCGTTGGAGTCATGTCGATGCGCTCTTTTTGCTAATGTCCAATTGAGCAGCTAATTTGGAGTTTTACAGAAAGCCAATTTTTGCTATTTCCAGATTTGACCAGCCCATAACTTCTTTATTCGGACTCCGATTTGAGCAAACTCAGTGGCATTAGAACCGTATCGGAATCCTCTTTCCAATGATATGAAGTTTGGTAGTCAATTTGCACTTGATCAAAAAGTCAAAATTTTGACCCCTTCAGGTTTGACTTATAATTTTCTTCATTTCAGGGGTGCAAAAATCAGGTGTTTACACCTCCCTTGAATAAATAAGGTACACCCCTTCTATAGCTATGGTACCCCCTCATATAACTAAGGTACACTCACTCTATAACTCAGGTACCCCTCTTATATTACGAAGGTACAACCCTCATATTACCTAGGGTACATCTCCTTGTATTACCTAAAGGTACCCCCTTGTATAACTAAGGTACACGCTTCAATAATCAAGGTACCCCCTCTTATATAACTAAGGTACCCCTCAAGTTTACCTAAAGTATAACCCCTTGAGTAACTAAGGCAAATCCCCTTGAAACACCAAGGTACCCCTCAAACAACACTAAGGTAACCCCAACTTACCACCAAGGTACCCTCTCAAATAACACTAAGGTACTCCCTGGCATATCTTAGGTACATCCTAGGGTTTTAGATGAATAAAAGCTTTGTTTAGGGGCAGATTTGAAAGACTAAAACTTGAGCATACAAAAAGATGCCCTAATTTCTATTCTAAGTGTTTTGAGAACACTTTCTCTTGTCTTGGTCGTATATAACAAGAGAGAGAATTGTGGGAGCTTGTTTTAAAGCTTCAAGAGGAAGGAGAAGAAGGAGAAGGAGGGGAGAGCTAGGTGAGAAGTTGTGCTTCTCCATTAGCAAGTAAGTAGCAAACCCTTCTGTAGACACCCCAAATTGCACTACAGAGTGAGAAAGTAATAAAAACATGTAATTAGAGCTTAAAAGAGGTCAAAAATGCATAAAAAGTGACTAAGCATGCTTTGCCCGTATTTCATTCACGGGCCTGTCGCGCCCGAAATAATTCTACGGTCAGGTGTGCCCGTATTGGAATTACGAGTACCACTGGACCGTGCATCATCTAAGGTCATTAAAGACTCGTGCGAGTTTGATTTTTCTCTCGATTTCCGAGCTTTATCTTTAGTCCAATATCCTTTTCATGAGCGAATTAGGTCTTTTATTCGCTGAAGTCACCTTGGTTGGCTATGGATGGGCATTATCTCCAATTTTCTCTCTATCCTGAGGATCAGGATATATCCTTCTGGACCAGCCTTGCCCTTGTGCTTGCCTATAAATAAAGGTGAGATTCTTAGGCTAGGGGCCACGAAATTTTGAATACTCAAGAGCTTAAAGAGAAGGAAAGGGATCCCTGCTTCCCTGCTGCTTTTGCTTGCTGAATCCAGGTAAGTCCCTTTTCCCTTTTATTTCATATTTTCAATTCTAGAAGTAATAGGATCATCTCTATTGCTGTAGAATAAGGCCATCTTCTATATTTTATATCCCTAAACCTATCTCTGAGTACCTCAAGAGTCTCTCTAGCCGTAAAACGTGAAGAGAGAGCTAGGGGAAAAGAGAACAGGTGGATCCGTAGGGTAGGCCCCCATGTGCTATAATCTGTGAGATATGCCTGTTTTGATGTTTTGATCATGTTGCAATGCTTTTTATGATATATCTGAATGAATACATGAGTTCATGGTGATTATAGCATGAGATCCGCTCTTTTTCTAAAATTTGGATTTTTCACCACTTTTGCACCTACAGCACTATTTTCGTGATTTTTGGGATATTAGGCTAAGATCCTGGATTTATCATGATCAATATGATAGATCGGGATCCACAAGCCTGAAAGTAAATTCTAGGGTTTCATGATGTGGTTTTTGATTCGTTTTTCACTTTTGAGATAAGACCCTACAGTCTAAGTTCTCCCCTTTTGATGTTTTTTATTAATGTGAGTCTTTTTGGTTTTTATTTCTGGATTTAACGTGAAATTTGGGCTTTATCTATGTTTTGGACTATTCAAGTTTAATTTTGAAATATTTTATAAAAATCATCTTTTTCTAGATTCCTAGAATTTGACTTGAAGCCAGATTTTTGGATTTTTTACTTTAGATTGATTTTATTTGATTTCATCTTGATTTTGTTTTGATCATGAAACCCTAGGAGTGGTATGATCATATTTGAGAGTTCTGGATCAATTAGACTATTCGTATGAGAAAACCATACATGTTTGTCTTTTTTGTGATTTTTTGTGATGTTTATAGCAAGCTTTTTCCTTTATTTTAACATGAACAATACCTGGTAACTACCTTGTGTGGATGAATAGGGGTGCCTAACACCTTCCCCTGTTCATAACTTAATCCCCTTACCCATCTCTGGTTGTTTTTTTTAAGAGGGATATTTTGCCCTAAATTTGCCTTTTGTGCTTATTTAATATTTTGGTGTCCATTCACACCTAGATTGAATGGTGGTGACTCTTTGTTTTTATTTAATCCCGCGTGATGATCAAGGAAGTCATACAGGATTGATTTTTCCCCCATGTCTCACAACTGGCGACTCTGCTGGGGACTTGTAGATTTGAGTTTTTTGGTGTTTGTTCATGTTTTGATGTTTTGGATTTGCTTGCTATTTTGTGTTTTTTTTAGCATGTTTTTGTTTTACTTGCTGTTTGGTGATCTTAAGCATGTGGGATATGTTTTAAATCTGATTTATCGCTTAAGAGTTTGTGGGGGTAGAAACATGCTTAATTCTGATTTATAGGATTGTTTCTAGAAACATACGTAGGGGAGGTTTACTGCGGTAAACCATGCTTATTCCTTGCTGTATTTTGATATGCATGTTTTAATTTCCAGCATGTTTTCTATGATGAATTTTGGATACATAACATGAGCACATGTTGGTGTGATTTGGATGATTTTTATGAGCATGATTAGGTGCTATAGGGGTGCTTGTGTACTTATGTTTACTTGCTTTAATATGCTCCCTATATGCCTTGGTTTGTTTATGCATGGCTGCGAAAAGAGTGGCAAGGGTTGGGACGTTGTGAATGTACCAATTTTTACAAATGCACTGTGCACATTTTATTTTTTTTTTACACAACCTACCTATAACCTATAGGAAGTTGAACCCGAATGTGTGTAGCTTGGCGCACCGAGGTCGTTACTTCGGAAAGCGAAAGTGAAAACATTTACCTTAGAAACTTTGAGCTAATGATGTGATGATAATGTGGATCTGGGATTCTGGTCATCACTAGGCTTGAGTGCTAAGTTGCCATTAAGCCAAAACCCAAAACCCCTACGCTTGAAGGTGGAGATACACGTTTTTGGCTAAAGTACACAATTACGTGGGAATATGGGTTTGTAATTGAGGGAAGGCCGTTTGCATGGCTTACAAACCAGGGCATAAGGCGGATGCCATATTGAAGGTAAACAAGGTAACAAGGTAGCCTTAATTTTTGCATTATTTTCATGTTATAAGGGTGTCATGGTGCCCATTGGTTTGGGGACAAAATTGGTCCCAAGTATGCATGGTTCCTAAGCATGGTGTAGCCCATTGGAAGAGTCTCTAACTCTATTTAGAATCAATCCTACCCAATGTTTGTACAAGAGGCATCAAAAGGGTACCAAAGTATGAGCATGGTGTCTATTTAGAGGGAACATGTGCCCTCCTAAGCATGTATTTTTGCAATTATGTCAAAGTCCACTCTGGGACAGCTTAGAGGCCTAGCATGGGTGAACCGTATGTTTGGATGAGTAATCAAGGTGATCAAACCATGAAAAAGCTGAAGAAACATAAAGCTGCTCTGTAAAACCGTAGCTTTAATACGGACTGAGCTCGACCGTATAAACTATACGGTCTGAGCTCGCCCGTATTAAGCATACGGTCACGGCTTGCTCGTAATTTGAATACGGGCAAGGCCGAACCGTGCTGTGTATACGGTTTTAACGGAGAATTTAATTATAATCGGTTTTCTCCATTAAATCCTGTTCCTTTAGCCTTTAAATGATATAAGGAAGATGAGTTTGAACACAGTGCTTCAGAAAAAAGAGAATGTAAATAAAAAGAATTTTAGGTTTTTCAAAAACTCCTTGGGCCTCTGAAAGCCTTTGAATTTCAGACTTTTTTTCAAAAACTCCTTGGGTCTCTGAAAGCCTTTGAATTTCAGATTTTTGTCAAAACTCTTTTGGGCCTCTGAAAGCCTTTGAATTTCAGACTTTTTCTCAAAACCCCTGGGCCTCTAAAAGCCTTTGAATTTCAGATCTTTTTGGGCCACTGAAAGCCTTTGAATTTCAGACCTTTTTCCTTTGGGCTCCTGAAAGCCTTTGAATTTCAGATCTTTTGGGCCTCTGAAAGCCTTTGAATTTCAGATTTTTCTCAAACCCCCTTGGGCCTCTGAAAGCCTTTGAATTTCAGACCTTTTGGGCCTCTGAAAGCCTTTGAATTTCAGATCTTTTTGGGCCCCTGGAAGCCTTTGAATTTCAGGTCTTTGGGCCTCTGAAAGCCTTTGAATTTCAGACTTTTTCTCAAAAAACCTTTTGGGCTTCTGAAAGCCTTTGAATTTCAGATCTTTTTGGGCCCTTGGAAGCCTTGGAATTTCAGGTCTTTGGGCCTCTGAAAGCCTTTGAATTTCAGACTTTTTCTCAAAAACTCTTTGGGCCTCTGAAAGCCTTTGAATTTCAGATTTTTGTCAAAAAACTCCTTGGGCCTCTGAAAGCCTTTGAATTTCAGACCTTTTCCAAAAAAATATCCCTGGGCCTCTGAAAGCCTTTGAATTTCAAACCTTTTTCAAAAATCCCCCTGGGCCTCTGAAAGCCTTTGAATTTCAGATCTTTTTCTCTTTATTGTGGGACCTGTTGGAAGCCCTAGAATATTCCAACAATTCTAAAAAAAAAAAAAAGAAAAAGAAAAAAAAAAGCAAATAAGGAAACAAATCCAAACACGGGTTCACCCAGCTAGCACATAGGCATGCCTAGGTAGGTGAATGTGATTACAGGGGCATTAATATATTCTGTTTTATTTTTGCCAGGTACTAATACAATTGCAATCATAGCTCCTGTAACCAGATCAAGAGCTCGCACCATGAATCCTATTGAGAATGAAGCTGATGCTCCTCATCCAGATGTTGCCCTGCTCCAAGAGCAAGTAGCAGGACTAGCCCGAATGCTAGAGAACATCCTGTCCGTGCAGGCCCAACAAGTGCAGGCCCAACAAGTACAGGCCCAACATCAAGCATCCACTTCCAACCCTGCACCTCCACCCCAAATCAATATTCCACCTCCAGTTCAACCAGTTCCTGAACCAGTCTATGAACCCACCCCTGAACCTATACTGATTAGGGATGAAACAGTTGAGTCAGACAAGACCAAGGAAAAGGAAAGGATGAGGGACGAAATGGAGAGAAAGTTCCTACATAAGCTAGAAATGATCCAAGATGAGCTTAGGGAAGTAAAAGGAGTGAACAATTTTGGGGGCACCAATTTTGAGGACTTATGCATATACCCCAATGTTAACCTGCCGGCTAAGTTCAAGTGCCCAGACCTAGACAAGTATGATGGCACTGGCTGCCCAATGAGCCACCTGAAGTTGTACTGTGGTGCCCTATGCCAGTTTGGGCAGGATGAGGGCGTCTTGATTCAGCTTTTCCAAAGGAGCTTGACTGGAACTGCATTAAGGTGGTTCGCTACTTTAGACCATGGAAAGATTAGGAGATGGAAGGACCTAGCAGATGCCTTCCTAGCCCAATACCGGTTCAATTCAGAGATCGTGCCAGACAGGTACGATGTAATGAGAATGAGCAAAGGAAGGGATGAGACTGTAAGACAGTATGCCAAGAGATGGAGGGAGACGGCCTCTCAGGTTAGGCCACCTATGCTAGAACAGGAGATGATTTCTACATTCATCAGTACCTTAGGTCAACCATTCTATAACCATCTGGTGGGTCAGACCACCATGAATTTTGCCGCCTTGGTTCAAGTGGCTGACCGAATTGAAGACGGGATCAGAACAGGTAAAATCATTGATCACTCTCCCATGGTTAGTCAACAGGACCCTAACCTGAAGAAAGGAAACGGGATGAAGAGGAATGGGAACAAGAAAGAAGGGGAGGTGAACATGGTACAGCTACCATCTGGCCCTAATAAACCCATACAAATCAACATACCTACTCATTTTCCTACTCCACCTGTTCCATCTACCCAGGCCCCCATGAGGATTAATGTTCCAGCAGCACCTTCAGACCAAAAAAGGGTTTTTACTAAGGAGGAAAAGGATGCCTATTTTGCAGCCAGGAGAAATAGGGTTTTCACCCCTATTCCAATGACTCCTTCTCAGTTGCTGGCCACTTTATTGCAGGCAGGGTATATCACCTTAAGAGAGCCCAATCCGAATGCATCTAAGGGGAGAAATTATGACCCCTCCACCACTTGTGATTTCCATATGGGTGCACATGGGCACCCTACTGACAAGTGCTGGCCTTTAAAACATGCCATTCAGGATTTATTAGACCAGAATACCCTGTCTTTTAATACAGGGGCTCCTAATCCTCCAAGGGCTGATATTGGACAAAACCCGCTGCCCCAGCATCATGGGGCAGGTCCGTCTAATGTCATAGGGGTCGTCTCCTTTGACAAAATAACCTTTGACCCATCTCAATTGATTGCTCCTATAGGGACAACGGTCAAAGTGTATTTTGACAGAAGAGATGAAGACCAAGAAATAAATATGGTTTCAAAAGGGAATGATAGTGCTGCAAAGAACATTAGCTCTTCTTTGGACCGGGTCTCATCTCTCATGGCCCAAATGAACATTGCAAAACCACCTTTGGTTATCAATTGCAGTCCATCTACTTTTACTCCACCCATTCGGTCTAAGCCACCATTGGTCATAAATTGTGACCCCTCAATCAAAACAACTTCCACCATTGGTTGTTAATGTCCCTATTACCCAGACTTCCATAGCCAAGTCCAAACTTCCCCCATTAGTGGTGAATGTCCCTAAGCCTTCCTACACTGAATCGGCTGTACCATGGAACTACAGTGAAGCATTTACTACTACATTCCCTGCAGCTGAAAGCAAAGAAGATGTGAACCTCATGACAAGGTCAGGAAAAGGTATAGGGGAGGAAGAAAAACAAAAAGAAGTGGGAAAGGAAAAGAAAGAAGAAGAAAAAAGTAAAGGAAAGGCCAAGGTAGGGGAGGATGCCCCTTAGATAATTGACAGTGAAGCTGCTGAACTCATTAGGATCATAAAAAAGAGTGAATTCAATGTTGTTGAGCAGTTAAACAAAGTCCCTGCCCAGATCTCAATTCTGGGTTTATTGTTGAATTCTGAAAAACATAGGGAATCTCTGTTAAAGATACTTCAGGGGGCCCATGTGCCTAAAAATATTGAACCAGATCAACTGGGCCGGATGGTTGGGCAGATTTTATCCCACAATGTCATAACCTTTTCTGAGACTGAAATCAGCCAGTCAGGGTACCATCACGCTGATCCTTTGCACATAGCCGTGCTCAGTAAGGGTTGCATGATAGCCCGAGTCTTGATTGATAATGGGTCGGCTCTGAATGTCTGCCCATTGATAACCTTTGTTAAGCTCGGTTTGGAGCTGTGAGACATGGGAAAAAATCACCGGAGTGACCTCCCTCCGTCAACACACGGGGCTCGACGCAAAAGGGTGGGAGTCGCCACCATTCATGATTTTGAGGTGAGAATGGACACCAAAAGAAGAAAAACAAGCAAAAAGAGATAAAAGAAACATTCTAGAATAAAAATAATCCTACTTGAAAATCAAATCCAGAGATGGGTAAGGGGATTAGATTATGAATGGGGGAAGGTGTTAGGCACCCCCATTCACCCACACAAAGTGGTTGCCAAATGTTTATTCATGCTAAAAAGAAAATAGAAAGCTTGCTAAAAAATCATTAAAACTTGAAAAAAAGACACATGTATGATATCTTCACATGAAAATCCAAATGCATTCCAGATCTTCTCTTATGTTAATATCACTTCTGGAATATCATAAAAAAGGATGGAAATCAAAATAAAGGTTGCACAAAACCAAGTTGAATCAAATCCGGAAAATTCGGTGAAAGTAATGCCATTTGTCTTGAAATCATTCAAATACAATTTTAAATCACATCAAACCAAATCTATTTGAAAGATTATAGTAAATAAGGATCTCATGCAAAATTTCACTTCATTCCGATAAAAAACCCTAGGAGTTATGCTCCTTTGAAGTTGCTGCTGGGGATTTTTAAAAGTGATGAGTGGGCAACTTTGGAAAATTGTCTAGAAAAATACACTCCATAAAAATCTACGAAATTTAGTGTGATTGAAGTCTGTATGGCCATCTTTCAAAAGAAACTGGCCTCATACAAAAATCCCTTCGGATGTGCCTTGGGTGGTCTCCCGAACAGGCCCCGAAGATCACAGTTTTACCCAGAAAAGTACAAATGAATAGTTTAGAGTAAATCGGCTATCAATAATTCAAATGGAATCCAAAAATTATGAAACCAATTGGATTTGAAAATAGACTCGTAAATGAGTACCCAGAAACAAAAATCACTCGAATCGGATTTAAAATGAACACATGGCGCTCCGTCGAAGTGACAAGTTCTGTATTTAAACCTGAACTGACCAGTCAACTTCGACAGAGAGGTGTCAAAAATCTGCTCAATAGAAATTCATGATTTTTCGTAAGTATAAACTAGACAGCCTCACCTTTCCCATGGTTCTGGAATCACTCCAAAATTCATCCGGATGATGAAGTTATGAGTGTCCGAAGTTAGGGTACAGTTGCTGTCAAGTAAACCCTAATCCGAAGAAAACCAAATCCGAAAATTGACAAAGTGTGTGCAAATTCGTGCAAGATGAACAAAAACCTTTAGAAATCATTTGAAAACATTCCAGAATTGATGGAGGCAATTTATTAGGGATTTATCACTATGAAAGCAATAAATCCCCAAATGTGAGCCTATCCCGCAAAAATAGTGGATTGTATGTGCAAGGGTGAAAAATCCACACAATATCAATACAACAATATAGCATGCATATAGATTCAACAAAATAGGTTCTAGCATAGCCTAGGGTTCCATTCCATTATCGTTTCCCTTTGTTCTCTCTCCCCGTTAAACACGGTTCTTCGAGATAATCAAGGGTACTTTGATTATAGAATGGTTTTCAATCAATCACAAGGCCTTATGCTACATGGGTTCTAGTCCTAGGGTCAATCCCCAGTCTCGTTTCTCCTAGATCCCGCCTTCACGTTTTACGGCTAGGGGAGTCTTGAGATACTTTGAGCCGGGGAAGGATTTCCACACATTCAAAAAAGAGGCTTTATTCTACAGAAAGGTAGAAGAAGAGATCTAGATCTAATAAATTAAATACAGAAAATAAATGAAGGTTGAGGCTTACCTGGGGTTCTGGAAGCAATCTGGCAGCGGTTCCCTTCTTCACTCGGAGCTCTTCGATCTCCAAAAACTTGACCATTTGTTTGAAGAAGAGCCTCCTAGGCAAGGGCTAAGGTCTTTGGTAGACACAACTTAATGTCTAGCACCCTCCAACCTAAACCCTAGGGTTGTTTCCGAGATTTCCCCTCATTTAATGAGGGACATGATGGTAACAAGTGATTTCTCTCGGAAAACCCTAATTTTGAGCAAACTTAACGTATCCGGCAACTCAGGCCGGATACACTAAGACTTTAATGTATCCGGTATTATATACCGGATACACTAAGACTGCCTTGTATCCGGTACTTGAGACCGGATACGAAGGGAATTGCTTGAATCCGGCCTGAGTTACCGGATACAAGGGAAAAACTCATTTTCTCCAACTTTTGTGCTGGTTTTCAAGGAGATGATGATTTTTTATGATTGTTTGTGCAATTTTGGGGTGTCTACAACTGCCCCTCTTTGCGAGAGCTGCAAAGCAGTGAGCTGCAAAGATTAGACAAGCCCAAATTGCACTCTCTTAAGCATGATTTGCTTGATTTAATTCAATTTTGTAGAAAAAACCAATTTTTGGGTGAAGATTTGCCAAAAAGCTCTAACTTTTAGGGGGGCATCTCTCCAAGAGTTCTTAAATTCCACCGAGCACTTGTGGCTGTGAAGTGGTTTTTAAGCCCAAAAATAGGGATTTTTTGAAAACTGATTTTTTATCAAACCAAGTTGAAAATTGAGTGGACATCATCCTTTTGACCAGGCACATTTCCCAATGTTGTCCCAAATTCCACAGAGCTCTTGTGGCTGTGAGGTGGATTTTAAGACAAAATAGGGATTTTGAGAAAATAGTAAGAATTATAGCACAAGTTTGCTCTTTTTTTTTTTCTTTTTTTTTTCTCTTTTTTTTTTCTATTTTCTTCTTCTTTCTTTTTTTTTCTTTTTTTTTCTTTTTTTTCTTTTTTCTTTTTTTTTCTTTTCTTTTTTCTTTTTTTTTCTTTGGTATCCGGTATGTATATCCGGATAATCAAGGGCCTGCGGGTATCCGGCCTGAGTATCCGGATCCCCCAGGTTTACTTAAGTCGCGCGCGACCGCGACTTTTCATTTCTTTTCTTCATTCTCCGACAACTCAGACCGGCCACAGACCTTTGTCCCCGACTGTCACGACTCGTCCTGCTTCTCCGGTGATCTCCAGCAACTCCGGTGTCTCCTGTTGCTGTCGGCGACGACTTGTAACTCCGGCGACTTCGGTGATTGCTCCTTGACAGCCGCCGTCGAGCCCTAGCTCGATTTTTCCCATTCTCTTGTGATTTCTCCGCTTGACATTGGAGGTTTTGCTCCGGCTATTTGTCTCTTGCAATTAGGCACTTGCTTTCTCCACTGCTCGCCCAGGTTAGTGAGATTGGAATTTTTCTTGGTAACCAATTCATGCTTATTTGGACGAATTTCAATGCCATGCGCCATGTTATTTGTTTTGTCCTTGTCAATTTTTCCGAACTGGATGCAATGTTGATTGACTGTTAATGACACTCTGGATAATGTGATGCTTTTCAATTCCCTTGATTGGATTTTGATTCTTATGCTTGATTGCCTAGTTCTTCATTGTTCTTCATAAGTACATATGATCAGATTTGGCATTTTTGTTGAATCTCTGCATACCGACCGAATTTGCTCATAAACTCTTGGTATTGTTGATGCTGCCACATTTTTCCGTCATTTACGTTATGATTCCCAATGACCATGGCCTGTTGCCTTAGACCTTGGAATTGCCTGCCAATGATGAACTGAATTGTTTATCTCATGATTTGAACTTGCTCTGGAGGATATGATTTGTTTTCAATCATGCTCTGATTCTTAACTTAAAGTAATGCTCCATCTGACATGATCTTCCCATGACTTGTTCTAGACCACCTTTGGCTTTATCCCTTTGATATTTTCAAAGCAAGTTTTCCACTTGTGTTCTGGAGTTGATTGCATGCTGTTATTGAGCTGATATCTTTGACAGTGTCTAGTTCTCTTCCGACCGGACCCTAGCCGGCTTTTGACCAATGAGGGGCTTTAACTGCTAGGGCTTTTCCTTTGGGACTTAGCTCAGACCCTTTTCTTTTGCACCGATGTAGCAATCCTGCAGTAAATTATCAAGTATTAGGCCTTGTAAAATGTTTTAGAATAATATAGGAATATTTTCTAAAAAACTTTGAACTAAAACACAATTCCTGAAAATTTGAAAAATCATACAAAATTCCTGATGAACTAGAGTTGGAACCTATACAATCAAAGTGAAATTTTTGATCAATTTGAACGGAGCAAAGTAGGATTCCAGACAGATTTGAACTGAAATTTATAAAACACTTCCCTGTTGTAGATGGCTAGGAGTCGTTCCCGTGTTAGAGAGGAGGCTGACCCTGCTGATCAGCCCTCCAGTTCGCGGGCTCGGACAGAGGCGAGCTCCAGCGCCACCTTGTCTGAGCCGTTAGATGTCTCCAGGGAGAGCTTTGCTGAGGTAGGCTTTCAAAAATTTTCCTTTCTTTCTTTCTTCTATTCTCCTTTCCCACACAACCTTCACACCTTTCTCTTGAATTTTAGCCCGTGGTTGCACCGGCTCGGGGTCGAGGCAGAGGCAGAGTTCAGGATCAGGCCCCTGAGGGCGAGAGAGGCCGTGGCAGAGGCCGAGGCAGAGCCAGAGATACTGCTCAGGAGGGGGTTGCTGTGGCTCTGGCAGGGGTCTCTGAGGAGTTGAGGGCCTCTGTTCAGGATACAGAGCTCCTCCATGGCTTGGATAGCCACCCTTCCATGTGCATCAGGGCAGATGTGCCGCTTCCCTATCATTCCTCCCACTTACGAGGTAGCTGGGGCAGATTTAGTGAGTTAGCTCAGTCGCTTTCTCCAGCACTCAGGCGGGAGTTTGGGAGGTGCCACCTGGATCACTTCCTCAGCATTCCATCATTTAGAGCCGACCGTCCACTCATCTTTGCCATGATGGAGAGATATTTCCCAGAGACTCTGTCGTTCCATCTGCCGGACGTGGAGCTGGGGATCCGCCCCTCGGATTTTGTGATGATCACCGGTATTCCATTGACTGGGCGGACCATCATCTTGGAGCGACCTTCTGTGGAGGACATCGGTCTCCTTCTGGGATATCAGGCCCTGCCACCTACTGCTTGGGATGGGCGGAGTGGCCGGCTCTCCATTAGTTGGCTGCGGGAGAGTCTGGCTCGAGATTTTGAGGGGAGGCACAAGACTGTGACTGTGGAGGATGCTGCTTTTGTTCCTATCTTCCGGCACGTATTCTTGCTGATGTTGGGGAGCTGTTTTTTCCAGGAGGATACCACCGGTGTCAGCCCACTTTTCTTGGATGCCTTGAGAGATTTCCATCAGACCCGCCAGCTAGCATGGGGTCGGCTCATCTATGGGACCATCCTAGCCGGGTTGTGCCGAGCGGTTCGAGGCCTGGCATCCCCGAGGGGTGATGGAGTCAGCAGCCGGTTCTTCTGGCAGATTCTACAGGTATTGCATTCATCTGTCTGGTTTAATTCCTTAGGCTTTATCTTTTCTTGACTGATTTTTCTTTTGCTAGGTGTTCATGTACACCTATATTACCTTCTTCCCCCCCTCCCCGGTTCCTGAGGTTGCGGATTTCCCTGTGGCCCTGCGATGGTCGGCCCAGGTTCGAGATGCTGATAGGAGCCAGCCTCGTACTGCCCGGGTGCACTTAGATCGTGCCCGCCGATCTGATGTAAGCCCTCTATCTTTTCCTTTTACTTTTCTGCCTCTTGACTGTATCTGACCACTTTGCTTCTTTGCAGCTCATTCTATCCCGTCCAGATGACGTGGATGTCGGAGTTGCCCGTGAGATGGCAGTACAGGATGCTTTTGAGAGAGATCTCCGACGTCAGCCCTACCAGTGCTTCCTTGGGAAGCTTGGTAGGGTGATGTACTTAGGAGAGCGTCTGTACTTCCAGCACACGGGCGCACTTCGCATCCCTGTTCCTTCCTTATGCATTTCTGACCATGCTTCTGTTCTTGTTGGCAGGTACACGAGCTAAACACCATCAGGGACCGGTTCGAGAGCCAGCGGGCCGCGATTAATGATATGATCGCTGAGCACGACGCGGTCGTGGCCCAGAGGGATGCCCGGATTAGGGAGTTGGAGGCCTTAGTCGCCGAGCTCCAGGCTAGACAGGTACTTGGTCTTCTCATATTTTCATTTTTCTCATTTCCTTGCTTCTGTTATTCTGATATAGCTTTCTGACTTGTGCAGGGCCCAGTCCATGAGCATGCCTTCTTTATTCCTGATCCATCCCCAGCTCGGGCTGCTGATCCCGAGGATGCCCCAGCGGCTGGTCTTGACGAGCCGGATCCTCCTGCTCCTTTTGCAGACATTCCTAGTATGATCTTCTTTTAATTCTCTTCCTTTATTCTTCCTTATATCTGAGTCTTCTGATTTTTCTCTTTTCTGTGGACCCAGCTACTTCTGATCCTGGTCCCTCTGCTGCTGATGCTGGGCCTTCGGGAGCTGCGGGAGCAGAGGATGCTTTGGATGAGGGCCCAATTGGGCCGGTTGCTGTTGAGCCCGAGGCTTCTTCCCCAGATTCTGCTCCTGCTCCGCCCCTAGATGTCGAGGATTATTGCTTGGAGTATCAGCTTCAGCAGGTGGTGGGTCGGCATCCTCGCCATGCAGCCGAGCGGATCCTTGCATACTCTAGAGGCCGAGCACTTTGGGGGAGAGGCCGTAGAGGTGGACGCGGCTGAGGACGCGGGGATGATCCTGCATAGGAGTAGATTAGGATTTTTTTCTTTTCATGTATTGATCTCATCATTCCTTGTAAAAAAAAAACCTGCATATATATATGAAAAAAACTTTTTATTCATTCTATCATGTCTTGCACATCTTTTGCTCTCAATTTTATGCAATTATGACTTGTACACAGGTAAAACAGGTAAAAAATCCGGATTTTTCATCCTTAGCTCTCTTTTTTGCATTTTTTCATTGTATCCGGTCTGATATACCGGATACATTGAATGGTCTTTGTATCCAGTATAACATACCGGATACTCATGACCTCCTTTGTATCCAGTATACTTAACCGGATATGAATAAAATCTTGTTTATCCGGTCTGAGTTACCGGATACATTAAAAGATACTATAAATGCAACCAGCCTCGGGATTTGAGCATTTTTTACGAGTTTTTGAGTTTAGAAACCCCCTTTTTCGCCTTTTTCTTCCCCCTCTTGAGTTCTAGCTTGCTCCCATCCCTTCCAATGGAATCCGGATCATCTTCTGCCCCATTATTGTCTGTCCACACTGCCTCCCCTGCAAAACAACCTTTTAGATCAAAACCCCCAAATCTTACTAGGTACAACCCCGTGGACTCTTTTTACACAAGATGGGTTAACTCTATGACCATAGATGAGGAGAGGAGATGGGATTCAACAAATCTAGGCCACACCCTGCTCATTCCCAAGGTTCCCTTCAAGTGGGAGATTATAGAGGCCATGATTGGTCATTGGGTTCCCGATCTCAACTTATTCCGTTTTGGGAACCACGAGATGACCCCAACCATTGAGGAGGTTGAAACCATCCTGGGCTTGAGGTATGATGAGAAGGTGGTGAATCCACCTCTTAGGCCCAGTTATAAGAAGGAAGCTTCTACTTTTTTGGGCATGGGGAAAAAGGACTTGGGGGATTCTGACACCCTTTTGACTCTGTCCAAGGCTTTTCTGACTGAGAAGCTTTTTAGAGGGGAGAATAAGGAGGCCCGATTCAATGCGTTGACCCTGATAGTGGTCAACCAGTTGCTTTTCCCACGGGATGATGAGGAGGTGGACTTGGCCCTGATTTCAGTGATATGCCAGGTTAGGGAGAGGGAGAGGTTGGCCCCTATGATTTTAGCTGGGATGTATCAGGCTTTGACGGATTGCTACAATAGGAAGTCTAAACGCTTCCTAGCATGTGCCCAGGTCTTGCAGGTAAAAATATTTTTTTTCTTTTTTTTTTCTTTTTTTTTTTTTGCTTTTTGGCTTTCTTTTTGCCCTTTTTTGCTTTTTTCTTGCTTTTTTGCTTTTTCTTCTTTTACAATGTGCTGATATATCTCTTTCCTCTGCAGCTTTGGCTACTTGACCATTTGAGTCAGATTGAAGAGATCAATCGACACTTCTTCCCGAGCTTGAAAGTCCCCATCTTGATGAGCAACAGGGGGTGCCCCGACATTCCAGGGGGCAAACAGGGTTGGTTCACTTTCTTGGGCTCACTTCAGGAGGACCAGGTGAGATGGCCTGGCACTTATCAGCCCAATGCAGAGACAGTGATTAGCTTCCGTGACCGCAACTTTCTGGTCCTAGCTGGCCTGAAGCATGCAGTGTTGTACCTTCCTCTGCGGGTCCTTCGTCAGTTCCGAGCGACCCAGGGGATTATCATCCCATGTGGATATGAGGATCGTCTTGGGCCCTTACTATGAAGATGAATGCCTGGTTGATGAAGGAGTGGTCCTATGTCCGCATCATGCGTGGTCCAGTCTTCTCAGGAGCCCATGTGAAGGATTATCTTTTCTGGATCAAGGAGCAGATACAGAGTCAGGCCCCAGTACCTGAAGATCCTCCTGCAGTCTTCGGTCCCACCTATGAGGATCTTTTAGAGTCTGAGCGGGCTTCTCATAAGCGGCTTCAGCAGATATGGGTACGGGAGGCCCAGGAGCTCAGGATACAGGGCATTTATCTGGAGAGACAGCTTGAGGAGCAGATCTCACGCCGTACTGCCATGGAAGAGAAGCTAGAGGAGCAGAGGCAGGCCCGTCGCTTTGAGGTCCGTATGATCCGGCGAAGTACCAGGATACTTTGGCCAGCCTTAGGAGCATGCAGATCAGGCAGGCCCTTTCAGATGAGGTCATTTCCTTCTTGAGTGATCCCGCTGCAGAGGGGGCTTCAGGAGTCATTGCAGCTCAGGCAGCTCGGATTCGGGAGCTTGAAGAGCGGCTAGGAGACAGAGACTAGCTTCATTTCCTGCACATTTTTCATTTTTTTTCTACCTTTGTACAAAAGCAAACTCCAATAGTGGAAAGACAAAGGATTTAATTCAAAATAAAATTTTTATATTATTGGCCTCAGAATTCTCATATGCTTGTAAAAACAAAGGTTTTATGAAAAGTATTTGATTTATCATCACTGGCCAAAGTATAATTTTTCTTTTTATATATATATATTTTTTTGTATTTTTGAAATTTGGTCCATGCACTTAATCACCTATAATTAAAGGAATTAAACCAAGTTAAATAATGAAAAGGGTAGTCCTAAAATGATGAGGGATCAGAACCGTCAATCTTAGGACCTTTAGAGTCATCCCCAAATGCCAAAACTGCCCCCATTCTGCTCATGCCAACTTTGCTTCAGGCTCAGATCTCCATGATCAACTCAACCTCTGATTTTCTTTCATTTTTCTTATTTTTTTCTTTTTGCCTTTTTGCCAATATTGCCCCTAGCGCCAGTTACGGTTTTCACTAGGGCCGGCTTCTGTATTCCGTCATCACCCATCTTACTCTGATATTTGAATGAACAAACTAAGATCACCGAGGGCTTAAAAATAGGACGAAACATAGGCTAGGCTCGGTTTATGAAAGAAAAGGTATTAAAGGCCCAAAATTTTTCAAGTGTGAACATAGGTCAACCGGATTTACAGTCATGATAAATTTGCCCATTTTTCCCCAAATTGCATTTTTTGAATCTTTTTTCACACTTGGCTTTCATTTGCCATTTTTCATTGCTTTTCCTCTCTTTTTCTTTTTCTTTCCTTACTTTTGCCCCAAATTGATTTTGCCCCAATTTGACTGTAAATCCGGTTTGGGTTGATCAAAGAAACGAACCGGCTCAATTTGGCTAGACTAGGGATTTGAATTTTGAAGGAAATAAAGAAAAATGGCCTCGGATCATTTCCTAGAAATATTCATTCAAGGAAAATACCTTTTTACTGCATCAGAGTTGATGGGCTCAGGAAAATCTGACCCATCCATTTCTGCTAAGATGAGTGCACCCCCTGATAGGACTTTCTTGACGACATATGGGCCTTCCCAATTGGGCTTGAACTTACCACGAGGATCTTCCAAAAATGGTAGAATTTTCTTTAGCACCAAGTTTCCTTCTTGGAAAGTTCTAGGCCTCACTTTCTTATTGTAGGCCCGGGCCATTCTCTTCTGGTACAACTGTCCATGGCAAAGCGCTTTCAACCGCTTTTCTTCTATCAGGTTAAGTTGATCATGTCTTGACTGGACCCATTCGGCTTCTTCTAATTCTGCTTCCATGAGCACTCGGAGTGATGGGATCTCTACTTCCACGGGCAAGACTGCTTCCATCCCATAGACTAGGGAGTACGGGGTTGCCCCAGTTGAAGTCCAGATTTAGGTTCTGTAGGCATATAGAGCAAGCGGTAGCATTTCATGCCAATCCTTGTAACTCACTACCATCTTTTGAATGATTTTCTTTATATTCTTGTTGGCTGCTTCTACTGCCCCATTCATCTTCGGCCTGTACGGAGCTGACTTGTGGTGGGTGATCTAAAACTACTCACACATTTTTTTCATGTCCTTGTTCTTAATATTTGAAGCATTGTCTGATACTATGGCACTTGGCAGTCCATAGTGACAAATGATATTGTGCTTCAAAAATTTAATAACATGGCTGCTTGTGATATTTGCATATGAAGCTGCTTCCACCCACTTAGTGAAGTAGTCAATTGCCACCAGGATGAATCTGTGCCCGTTCGATGCCTTAGGGGAGATCATGTCGATGACATCTATGCCCCACATAGAGAAGGGCCAGGGTGATGTCATGTTGTGCAGCTCGCCTGGGGGTGCATGCTTGTTATCTGCATAGATTTGGCATTGATGGCACCTCCTGACATGTGTACAGCAATCATACTCCATGGTCGTCCAGTAATATCCTAGCCTCAGGATCTTCTTTGCCAACATGTGTCCACTCATATGGGGCCCACAGACTCCTCCATGTACGGTCTCGATCAACCTTTCCGATTCAGCCTTGGCAACACATCTTAGCAGAATATCCTTATGTGACCTCTTGTACACATGTCCACCACTTAGCAGAAATTGACCAGCCAATCTCTGTATTGTCCTCTTCTCAGTAGCAGTGGCATTTTCTGGCAGACTCCGATTATTCAAGAAATTTTTGATATCTTGAAACCATGGTGCTTCTTCCTCTGGTGCTCCCTCTAGAACGAGACAGTAAGCCGGTTCATCTCGGACCTCAATTTCCAGTGGTCTAATGTCTACCCCTTCTGGTATGCTGACCATTGAAGCCAATGTTGCTAGAGCATCCACAAATTGATTTTTGGCTCTTGGCATATAGTTGAAGGAAATTCGAGTAAAATTTGTGCTTATTTCTTCCAAATACTGGTGATAGGGGATCAATTTGTGATCCTTGGTTTTCCACTCACCAGTTGTTTGGAAGATGATAAGACTCGAATCCCCGTATACGTCAAGTTCCTCTACTCCATGATCCATGGCTGCTTGCAATCCAATTATGCATGCTTCATATTCTGCTATGTTATTGGTGCACTGGAATCTTAGCTTCACTGCAATCGGGATGTGTGAACCATCTGGTTTAACCAAGACTGCCCCTATTCCGTTTCCGTTCATGTTGGCGGCCCCATCAAAGAACATCTGCCAAGAACTCTCACTGTCCTCCTCTTCAGTGTACAGAATCGCCTCATCGGGAAAGTTGGTCTTCAAGGGTTGATATTCTGGCAGAGGATGTGCAGCCAGGTGATCAGCTATGGCTTGACCCTTGATCGCCTTTTGAGTGATGTACGTGAGGTCAAACTCGGACAGTAGTAGTTGCCACTTAGCCGTTCTGCCAGTCAGTGCCGGTTTCTCAAATAAATATTTCAGCGGGTCCATCCGGGATATCAATAGTGTGGAGTGACTAAGGAAATAATGCCTTAGCCTCTGAGTTGCCCACACTAGAGCACAGCAAGTCTTCTCCAATGGCGAGTACTTGGTTTCATATTCCGTGAACTTTTTACTCAGATAGTAAATGGCCCTTTCTTTTCTACCAGTCTCATCATGCTGCCCCAAGACACATCCCATGGATGTTTCCAACACTGACAAGTACAGGATCAGTGGTCTTCCTGGAGTTGGTGGCACTAGCACAGGTGGGTTCAGTAGATATTCCTTGATCGTATCAAAAGCCTGCTGGCAATCCTCATTCCAGACCGTCGGGTTATCTTTCCTCAGAAGCTTGAAAATCGGTTCACAGATAGCAGTGAGCTGTGCTATGAACCGGCTTATATACTGAATTCTTCCAAGAAAACCACGGACCTCTTTCTCAGTTCTGGGTGCTGGCATTTCAATTATGGCCTTGGCTTTAGCCGGGTCAATTTCAATTCCTCTTCGGCTCACAATAAACCCGAGCAACTTCCCTGATGTAGCCCCAAAGACGCACTTAGCCGGGTTAAGCCGTAGACTGTATTTCCTGAGCCGATCAAACACCTTCTTCAGATTGATCAAGTGGTCCTCCTCCTTGCATGACTTGGCAATCATATCGTCCACATAGACTTCCATCCCCTTGTGGATCATGTCATGGAATAGTGCTGTCATGGCCCGCTGATATGTTGCCCCGGCATTCTTGAGTCCGAATGGCATGACTGTATAGTGGAATGTGCCCCAAGGAGTGATAAATGCTGTTTTCTCTTGATCTTCCTTAGCCATCTTGATCTGATTATATCCCGAGAACCCATCCATGAAGGAGAACAGGCTATGCACCGCAGTATTATCGACCAGAATGTTGATGTGTGGGAGCGGAAAATCATCCTTTGGGCTTGCCTTGTTCAAGTCCCTATAGTCCACGCACATTCGGACTTTCCCGTCCTTCTTGGGTACCGGCACTATGTTCGCAAGCCACTCCGGGTACGTAGAGACTGCTAAAAATCCGGCCTGAAATTGTTTGACCACTTCGTCCTTGACCTTCAGGGTCCACTCAGGTTTCAATCTTCTCAGCTTCTGCTTGATTGGCTTAACCCCTGGCAAAATTGGCAACTTGTTGTGAGACATGGGGAAAAATCAATCCTATGTGACTTCCTCTATCATCACGCGGGATTATATAAAAACACAGAGTCGCCACCATTCAATCTAGGTGTGAATGGACACCAAAATATTAAATAAGCACAAAAGGCAATTTTTAGGGCAAAAGATCCCTCCTAAAAAAAACAACCAGATATGGGTAAGGGGATTAAGTTATGAACAGGGGAAGGTGTTAGGCACCCCTATTCATCCACACAAGGTGGTTACCAGGCATTGTTCATGTTGAAATAAAGGAAAAAGACTTGCTATAAAATCACGAAAAATCACAAAAAATCACAAAAAATCACAAAAAGGACAAACATGTATGGTTTTCTCATAAGAATAGTCTGATTGATCTAGAACTTTCAAATATGATCATACCATTCCTAGGGTTTCATGATCAACACAAAATTAAGATAAAATCAAATAAAACCAATCTAAAGTGAAAAATCCAAAAATCTGGCTTCAAGTCAAACTCTAGAAATCTAGAAAAATATGATTTTTATGAAATATTTCAAAATTGAACTTGAATAATCCAGAACATAGATAAAGCCCAAATTTCACGTTAAATCCAGAAATAAAAACCAAAAATACCCAAGTTTATGAAAAACATCAAAAGGGAGAACTTAGACCGTAGGGTCTTATCTCAAAAGTGAAAAACGACTCAAAAACATCATGAAACCCTAGAATTTACTTTCAGGCTTCTAAATCCAGATCTATCATATTGATCATGATAAATCCAGAATCTTAGCCTAAAATCCCAAAAATCACGAAAATAGTGCTGTAGGTGCAAAAGTGGTGAAAAATCCAAATTTTGGAAAAAGAGCGGATTTCATGCTATAATCATCATGAACTCATGTATTCATTCATATTCATCATATAAAGCTTTAAAACATGATCATGATATCAAAACAGCCATATCTCACAGATTTGAGCACATGGGGGCCTACCCTACGGATCCACCTTTTCTTTTTTCCCCTAGCTCTCTCTTCACGTTTTACGGCTAGAGAGACTCTTGAAGTACTCGGAGATAGGTTTGGGTACACAAACACAATCAAAGGCCTTATTCTAAAATAAACAGATATGGGGTCCTATTCTAGGGATCCACCTGTTCTCTTTTCCCCTAGCTCTCTCTTCACGTTTTACGGCTAGAGAGACTCTTGAGGTACTTAGAGACAAGTTTAGGAATACAAAATAAAATATATGGCCTTATTCTACAGCAATAGAGATGATCCTATTACTTCTAGAATTGAAAATATGAAATAAAAGGGATAAGGGACTTACCTGGATTCAGCAAACAAAAGCAGCAGTGAAGCAGGGATTCCTTTCCTTCTCTTGAACTCTTGATTATTCAAAATTTCGTGGCCCTTAGCCTAAGAATCTCACCTCTATTTATAGGCAAGCACAAGGGCAAGGCTGGTCCAAAAGGATATATCCTGATCCTCAGGATAGAGTGAAAATTGGAGATAATGCCCATCCATAGCCAACCAAGGTGACTTCAGCGAATAAAAGACCTAATCCGCTCACTTAAAGGGATATTGGACTAAAGATAAAGCTCGGAAATCGAGAGAAGGACAGAACTTGCACGAGTCTTTAGTGACCGTAGATCATGCACGGTCCAATGGTGACCGTAATTCAAATACGGGCGCGCCTGACCGTAAAGATTATTCGGGCGCGACAGGCCCGTGAATATAATACGGGCAAAGCATGCTTAGTCAATTTTTATGCATTTTTGACCTCTTTTAAGCTCTAATTACATGTTTTTATTATTTTCTCACTTTGTAGTGCAATTTGGGGTGTCTACAGCTGCCCCCTCTTTGCTGGTAATTGGAACCAATTACAAGCAGAGAGCAAAAAGTCCCACCAATTGCACTTCCTGAGATTTCTGTCTAACCAGTTGCACTTTGCAAGGATTAAATGGGTGGTTTTATAAAAAGAATTTATTTTTGGAAGATCTGCTAAAAGGTCCCTCAACTTAAGGGCCAAATCCTCCTCTCTCCTCTCACTGAGCACTCGTGGCTATGAAGTGAGATTTGAGTCAAAATATTTTCAAATAAAAATGAGTATGGTGGCAATCCTTGCAACTTACAACTAATATAGACATTAATCTACTGAAAAATGTGGAGAAAATGATAAAATATGCAATTTTTAGCTTTGCCCGTATTTTTACCACGGACCAACGCTGCCCGTATTTGGAACACGGTCAAGCGGGACCGTATTACCTCCACGGTCGTCTGATGCCCGCTCTGAGTTTACGGATTTTATTCTCCTTTTAAGTTCGCGACCGCGGCCTTTTCCTCTTCTGCTCGCATTTGAACCCTAACTCCTCTTGTCCGTATCTTTTCTTACGGTTCCCATTCTTCTTCTTCAAATTTCCGTTGACTCCTGTTGCTCTCCGGCGATTCTCTCCTTCCGGCGACTGTTCCTACTTTCCGGCGACAACTGCTCATTCCAGCGACTGTGATCAATTCTTTGGTGTGCTTTCACCTTTCCTCAACCGACCGTGAATCCTCCTTGGAGCTTTGGTGAAGTAAGGTTTTTACTTGCACAACTTCCCATTTCAATCGAGACAGGTAAGTAGCCGAATATTACCCCTTTTGACAGCATCCATTCAATTGAACCAGTTTGATTAATGCACGAATTTTCTGTATGGTCCTTGAATGAAAAGAATCTCCAATCTTCATGTTCATTATTGGAAAATATACATGCTTCTTGTATCCGTTTAACCATTATTTTTCTGATTTGTCCTCTTCAAATAGGAATGCTCAATTCATGTTCAATTCATGCTCAATTTTCTGCATTCTTCAGTTTATGCTAGACGAATGTGGTTCATGCACGAATTTCTACTTGCTGTTCAGGATTTCTCCTTTACTGTTTGAGAATTTTATTTGTATCTATACGACCAGGAGTGTTCCTCTGCTGCCAAATTTCTGAAAAATTCTCAATTCCTGTTTGACTTCATTCTTCTGCCCTTTTTGCTTTGCCATTTCCGAGATTGGCTTCTTGAGTGGCCGAAACCATCATGGTTTTGATTTTGACTTTTGTTTCCACACTCAAGTAATAATCTGAACCATGCTGTAATTTAGGAAATTTGCTTGTTTTGCTGATGCCAATTGCCTGTATTTCTCTGGCTCTTGCTTCTGCTAATTTTAATTCAGAAATGGGTATGCACCATGCTTTGTCTGATTTGATTTGTTCTTGAGTGACTCAATGTCACTTAGCATGCTGTCCGCACCTTAGCTTAAGTCGAACACTTGTATAACCTGGTATGGACTGATTCTTTGAATAATCCCAGATTTGTTAGGCATTTCCCTCATTACCACAATAGGCTTGGACTCTCATTCCTGACTTGACTGTCTTGAAACCAAACAAAAGATATGGTTAAACATAAGCAACTAAATAAGCCACTGTAAGATAATTGATCTTCCTAAAATTTCTTGAAATCAACAGGATAATTTTCTTTGATCAATTCCTGATTTAGTCAGGAATTATTTTCCCATTTTCTTTTTCCTGTAAACTTGATTAAAATGAAAATTAAACCATTGAAAATTTTAACAAGAAATAATTAACATCTCCCTGATTTGAATCGTAGATGGCCCGCCTTAGGTCAGCTTCTAGAGATCCAGCAGATGAGCCTTCCTCTTCGAGGGTTAGGCGAGATCCTGCTGATGTGGCCTCGTCTTTGAGGGCCGAGAGGGATTCAGATTCTGATGTCCCAGATCTCCTTTCTGGGGATACGCGTGAGGCGACCCCAGAGGTATTCTCTAACCCTTCTGAATTTAACATTCTTTTACAAAAACATCTCCTTGATCCTTTCTTCTTTCCAATTGTTCCTTTAGCCGGCAGTTGAGGCTTCGAGCAGAGATAGGAGCCGTAGCAGGCGTCGAGCTGGAGGTCATGATGAGGGCCGTAGAGGAGGCCGCAGAGGGGGCCGTGGCAGAGATGAGGCCCGGACCAGGGTTGAGATCCCTGAGGAGGTGGCTGCCCAGATTAGGGATACCGATCTTTTGCATGGCTTGAGGACTCATCCCTCAGCGTGCGTTAGGGCGGATATCCCTTTGGAGTATCCGATGTCCCATTATAGAGGGAGCTGGGCCAGCTTCACTAGATTTTTGGGAGCTTGCAGTTCGGCCTATCGTCGGGAGTTAGGCTTATATGGATTTGGCATGTTTATCACCATCCCGAACGTACACTTGGATCGGGCTCTCATTGCAGCATTGTTGGAGAGGTTTTTCCCAGAGACACTGAGCTTCCACTTCCCAGATATTGAGATTGGGATCCGGCCTTCTGATTTCACACTCATCACCGGGATTAGGATGATTGGTGATGTTATTCCTGAGATGGCGATGCCAGAGGCTGATGAGATTGCTGGTTATCTTGGATATATTGTGCTGCCTCCTGAGGCATGGGATCGAGGGAGAGCGAGATTGTCTCTGACATGGTTGAGAGAGACTTTCGGGAGGAGGCAGTTTGGCCAGCTTGCTGCCGGTGACCATGTTTTCCCATTTGCCTTCCGGTTTCTTTTCCTATATATGATGGGATCCTGCTTCTTCCCAGAGGACACGACTTCAGTTAGTCCTTATTTTCTGAGTCTTCTGGGAGATCTGCAGCGGGCGAGGAGGTACGCCTGGGGCCCGCTTATATTTGGTACCATTTTGGCCGGCCTGCGCCGATCAGTGAGTGGCCTCTCTACATCCAGAGGGGCTGGAGTTGGGTGCAGGTTCTTCTGGCCCTTCTTGCAGGTGAACCTTATTTCCTTTCTTTTTTTTTTTTTTCCTATCTTTCTATCTCTTTTTCTGTATTCCTCTGACTCTTTTCTTCTTTCTGCAGTTTTTTGCTAGGGTTTACATACCCTATTTCCGCCCTACCTCTACGATGCCTGAGGAGACGTATCCCATGGCACGTAGATGGTGTCATGTAGAGCACGACTCTGAAAAGAGTCGTCCTAGGTCCGCCCGGGCCCACTTGGATAGGCTTTACCATTCTGAGGTAATCTTCTTTAATTCCTTTACTTTTCTTCTTTCTTTCTGAATCATATGTCTAATATCCCGTTCTGTATTTCAGCTATTTGTCCCCCGGATGGAGGACATTCATGAGGTGCTGGCCCTGCAGGCAGCCAGAGATGATGCATTTGTCCCTGACCAGAGACGACAAAGATACCAGTTCTTTATTGGTCAGCTGGGCAGAATCTGGTACTGCGGCGAGCGCTTCTACTTTCAGCATGTGGGAGAGCCACGGATTCCTTCCATCCCGCCAGATACTACTCCTTCCTATCCTCCTATGCCTGTTGATCCTACCCAGTTCCTAGATTGGACTGAGGCAGAGACATTATTAGAGGAGGGTGACTATGATGCCTGGTTCAGGCGATCTTCTGTTGGGTGCCTCATGTCACCCATGCCTGTCCGTGGCGGAGTCACGGAGATAGGAGGGGTAGTGATTAGGGCCTATGACACTACGGTATGCCTTCTTCTTTTGTGATCTTCTATTTCTATTTCATTAGCATTTTTCTGACTTCTTTCTTTGTTATTTCAGGAGGCTCAGTTGGCAGAGATCAGGTCTCGCTATGCTGATTTAGAGCGCCAGCGTGATGCTGCGATCGCTGAGCGGGACGCCCTCTATATCACCATTTCCGACCTCCGGGGGCAGCTAGCTCGAGCCCAGGGCCAGGAGGGTCCATCTGATGCACAAGACCAGGCGGGTCCATCTGATGCACAGGACCAGGCGGGTCCATCTGATGCACAGGTTAATTTCTCCTTTTATTTCCATTCCTGCTTTTGCATTAGTTTGTCTTGTTCTGACTGAAATTCCTTTTCTTAGTTTCAGGAGGACAGAGCCGGCCCTTCTTCACCTGCTTCACCCGTGCCTCTGCATCTTCGAGGTGAGTTATTTTCTGTGGCACGGGTGGAGTTCGTGACTTCTCCCAGTCCAGTAGAGGTTCCTGCAGCAGAGCCTGAGATAGAGGCTGATATTGTACCTGCTGCTGAGGATTTGCCAGAGTCTGTCCCAGTAGCTGAGACTGCTCCTGCTGCATCTGCTGATGTGGATATGGATTCGGCTATGGACGCTGCTGTGGTTGAGCCTACCGTGGAGGCTATGGTGATGGAGGAGGCTGCAGTTGATCCTGTGGAGCCTGGTCCTGATGCTGATGTTCCTGGGTCATCGGCTCCTGCTGGTCCTGCCATGGAGGCTGTAGAGGAGACGCCCGCTGCTGCTGCTCCTTCAGTTGATTCATCCCGTACCGATTCTGATACGGAGTCTACCGGATATGTAGATACTTCAGGTACGTTCCTCCCGATCATCCCACTGCTGGCTTTGTGCCTTTATACATGTGGTATGATATTCAGTCTGTTTTGAGCAGGATGACTCGTAGCACCGCCCGCAACATTGTGCGGCATGTCTTTGAGCGCAGGCGATCTTCAGGCCGTGGTCGGGGCAGAGGACGAGGCCGTGGCCGTAGGGGTGGACCTGCATAGGCCTTAGATTAGGATTCTTCCATGTACTTGTATTATTTTTTTGTAAAAGAGATGTAAACATTCATATATATATAAAAGAAGTTTGATTTATTTCAATTTGTGTTATCTGCTTCTTTATTTTCAGCATTTATTACATGATGAATGTTAAAATAGGAACAGGTGAAGCTTAGGGAAACAAAGAAATTAAAACTGCCCATTTTTGGCCATTTTCGGGAAGTAACCGTATTTAATGTACGAGCACGTCGTGCCCGTAAATTTTATACGGGTGCACTGTGCCCGTGAATGTTTCACGGTCACAGCGTGTCCGTATTCTTTATACGGGCGCGCTATGCCCGTATTTCAATTACGGATTTTACTGCCTTACGATTTTTTCTATATAAACACATGGGTAACATCATTATGACCATTATAACAGTTTGAAAACTCCCTGAGCACGTTGTTTCTCGCTTTCCTTGGCTTCTTAGACGCTTCCATGGCTTCCCTTGCCCCGCTCTCTCCTGCCGTTGAATCTCCTCCTGCAAGACGACATGTTAGATCCAAACCTCCTAACCTCACCCGATATAACATTGTAGACTCTTTCTACGACAGGTAGGTTAACTCCATGACTCTTGCTGAAGAAAGTCGATGGGATTCCATCCACTTAGGGCACATTCTGCACATCCCTAAAATTCCCTTCAAGTGGGAAATCATTGAAGCTCTTATTGGACATTGGGTTCCTGAACTCAATCTCTTCCGTTTTGATGATAAAGAGTTGACCCCTACTATAGAAGACATTGAAACCATCCTTGGTTTAAGATTTTCTGAAAAAGTTGTAAACCCACCCCTAAAGCCTAGCTACAAAAAGGAAGCTTCCACCTTCTTAGGTATAGGGAAGAAAGACCTAGGGGATTCTGATGCACTTCTAACCTTGTCTAAAACCTTTGTGACTGAAAAGCTTCTAAGGGGTGAGGACAAGGATGCCAGGTTCAATGCATTGACCCTAATAGTGGTTAATCAGCTGTTTTTTTCCACGGGGTGACGACCAGGTTGACTTGGCTCTTATCTCAGTTATCTGCCAGGTTAGGGAGGGTGAGAGATTGGCTCCTATGATCTTGGCAGAGATGTATCAAGCTCTTACTGACTACTATTTTAGGAAGAAGAAGCGTTTCCTTGCATGTGCCCCTATCCTGCAGGTAAGAAAAACAACTTAAAAAATTTTCTCTTCTCTTTTTTTTTCTTTTCTTTTTCTTTCTCTCTTCTTTTTTTCTCTTTCTTTTTTCTTCTCTTTTTTTCTTTTTTCCTTTTGAACTGAATCAAGATACATCCTTTTTCTGCAGCTTTGGTTATTGGACCACTTGAGTCAGGTTGAAGAAATAACTCGCCGCTTCTTTCCACGATTGAAAGTTCCTGTTTTGATGAGCAACAGGGGCTGTCCTAACATCCATGGTGGTAAGCAAGGTTGGTTCACCTTCTTAGGTACTCTCCAAGATGACCAGGTGAGATGGCGTGGCACTTATCAGCCTAATCCAGAGACAGTGATCAGCTTCAGAGATAGAAATTTTCTGGTCCTAGCAGGCTTGAAATATGCTATGCTTTATCTCCCTTTGAGAGTTCTTCGACAGTTTGGAGCAACACAGGGTAGTACGATCCCATCTGGATATGAGGACTTTATTGGACCACTTACACCAGCCACCATGGGGCTGAATGCTCGATTAATGAATGAATGGTCTTATGTCCGTTTTCTGCGAGGTCCAGTATTTTCTGAGTCTCATGTAAAAGACTATCTCTTTTGGATCAAAGAGCAGGTACAGAGTTATGCCCCAGTACCAGAGAAGCCTTCTGCAGTTATTCCCCTTACCTATGAGGATATCCTGGAGTCTGAAAGAGCAACCCACAAACGTCTTCAAAAAATATGGGTACGAGAAGCCCAGGAACTTAGGATAAAGGGTATTGATATGGAGAGGCAGCTTAAGGAGCAGACATCTCGCCGCATTGCCATGGAAAAGAAGCTTGAAGAACAAAAGCAAGCTCGTTGCTTTGAAGTCCGTTCGATTCGCAGGAAATATCAGGATGCTTTGACTGACATTAAGACTTTAAAGCTCAGGCTATCACTTTCAGATGAGGTCTTCTCCTTTTTAGGCAATCTAGATGCACCAGGAGCTTCAGGGATCATTGCAACACAGGCAGCACGGATTCGTGAGCTTGAAGAGCAGCTACAGCATAGGGATTAGATTCTTTTATCATTCATTTTTTTTTCTTTTTTTTCATACCTTTGTACAAAAGTAAACTCCAATAGTGGAAAGACAAAGGATTTTAATACAAAGTAGGTTTTATATTATTGGCCTCAGAATTTTCAGATGCTTGTAAAAACCAAAGTTTTATGAAGAGTATTTGATTTCTCATCACTGGCCAAAAGTATAGTTTTTTTTTTTTTTAAAAGCTAGTCCAAAGCACTTAATCACATATAATCAAAGGAATTAAAAATCAGGTTGCATAATAAAAAGGGTGGCCCAATCAATAGGGAGAGACCAAATCTGCCTATCCTACGGCCCTTAGAATCATCCCCTAATGGTTTTTTCTTCATAGCTAATCTTGCTAATCTGCTCACTGGCTCATGGTCATGCTGTCTTCAACTTGAACCACATGATCAACTCAAATCCTTTGATTTTTTTTTTTTTTTTTTTTCATGCCCTTCTTGCCCCTAGCGCCAATTATGGTTTTCACTAGGGCTGGCTTCTGTATTCCGTCATCACCAATATTACTCTGATATTTGAATGAATATACTAAAATCACCGAGGGCTTAAGAATAGGACGAAACAAAGGCTAAGCTCGGTTTATGAAATAAAAGATATTAAAGGCTCAAAATTTTCTAAGTATGAAAATGGGTCAACCGGACTTACAGTCATGATGATTTCAATCCCATTTCCCTTTTTCCCTTGTATTTGGCTTTCATTTGCCATTATTTTTTTTTCTTTATTTTTTTCTCTTTTTGCCCCTATTGGCTTTGCCCTGTATTGGCTTTGTCCCAGTATAAAACTGTAAGTCCAGTTTAGGTTTATCAAATAAGACGAACAGGCTCAAATTGGCTTGACTAGGGATAAAAGATTTTAGGAAATAAGGAAAGATGGCCTCAGATCATTTCCTAGTAATATTCATTCATGGAAAATATCTTTTTACTGCATCAGAGTTTATTGGCTCAGGAAAATCCTTCCCATCCATTTCTGTTAAGATGAGAGCACCTCCTGATAGGACCTTCTTGACAACATAAGGCCCTTCCCAATTTGGTTTGAATTTTCCACGTGGGTCTTCCAAAAAGGGTAAGATCTTCTTTAATACCAAATTTCCTTCTTGGAAAGTTCTGGGCTTTACCTTCTTATTGTAAGCCCTGGCCATCCTCTTTTGATACAATTGGCCATGAGAAAGCGCCTTCAAACGCTTTTCTTCTATTAAATTGAGTTGATCATGTCTTGACTGTATCCATTCAGCTTCTTCTAATTCAACTTCCATTAGCACTCTTAGTGAGGGTATTTCCACTTCCACTGGTAACACTGCTTCCATTCCATAGACTAGGGAATATGGGGTTGCCCCTGTAGAAGTCCGAATTGAGGTTCTATAGGCATGTAAGGCAAGTGGCAGCATTTCATGCCAATCTTTGAAACTCACTACCATCTTTTGAATAATCTTCTTTATGTTCTTATTTGCTGCTTCCACTGCCCCATTCATCTTTGGTCTATAAGGAGCTGACTTGTGATGGGTGATCTGGAACTGTTCACACATTTTCCTCATATCCTTGTTCTTAAGGTTCGAAGCATTGTCTGATATTATAGCACTTGGCAAGCCATAGCGACAAATGATGTTGTGCTTTACAAACTTAAGAACGTGACTACTTGTAATGTTTGCATACGAGGCTGCCTCTACCCACTTGGTAAAATAATCAATTGCTACAAGTATAAATCTGTGTCCATTTGATGCCTTTGGAGAGATCATTCCAATGACGTCTATCCCCCACATAGAGAAGGGCCATGGAGATGTCATATTATGTAATGCACCTGGAGGTGCATTCTTATTATCAGCATATACTTGGCATAAATGACACCTTTTGACATGTATATAGCAATCGTGTTCCATAGTCGACCAGTAATATCCCAATCGCAGAATCTTCTTAGCAAGCATGTGCCCGTTCATATGGGGTCCACAAATTCCTCCATGTACCGTATCAATTAACCTTTCTGATTCAGTCTTGGCAACACATCTAAGTAGGATGTCATTATGTGATTTCTTGTATAACTGCCCACCACTTAGTAAGAACTGTCCTGCCAACCTCTGTATTGTTCTTTTCTCTGTAGAAGTGACATTCTCAGGCAAACTCCGATCATGTAGGAAATTCTTAATGTTTTGGAACCATGGTACTTCTTCCTCTGATCCTTCTTCTAGAACAAGGCAATAAGCAGGTTCATCCCTGACTTCAATTTCTAGTGGTTTAATATCAACACTTTCTGGCATACTAACCATTGAAGCCAATGTTGCTAAAGCATCTGCGAATTGGTTCTTGGCCCTTGGCATATAATTAAAAGAAATTCGAGTAAACTTGGTGCTTATTTCTTCCAAATACTGGTGATAGGGGATCAACTTGTGATCCTTAGTCTTCCATTCACCAGTTGTTTGGAAGATGATAAGACTCGAATCTCCATATACGTCAAGTTCCTCTACTTCATGATATAAGGCTGCTTGTAACCCAATTATACACGCTTCATACTTTGCTATATTGTTTGTACACTGGAATCTCAATTTTACTGCGATTGGGATATGTGACCCATCCGGCTTAACCAAAACAGCTCCTATTCCATTTCCATTCATATTGGCGGCCCCATCGAAGAACATTTGCCATGAGCTTTCATTTTCCTCTTCTTCTGTGAACAGTATTTCTTCATCAGGAAAATTGGTCTTTAAGGGTTGGTATTCTGGTAAAGGATGTGCAGCTAAGTGATCAGCAATGGCTTGACCCTTAATGGCTTTCTGCGTGATATAGGTGAGGTCAAATTCAGATAATAACAACTGCCACTTTGCTGTTTTGCCAGTTGAAGCCGGTTTCTCAAACAAGTATTTCAAAGGATCCATTCGGGATATCAAAAAGGTAGAATGACTAAGGAAATAGTGTCTCAGTCTTTGGGTTGCCCATACTAAAGCACAACAAGTCTTTTCTAAAGGGGAATACTTTGCTTCATATTCTGTGAACTTCTTGCTTAGGTAGTAAATCGCCCTTTCCTTTCTTCCTGTCTCATCATGCTGCCCTAAAACACATCCCATTGACGTCTCCAAAACTGACAAGTATAAGATCAATGGTCTTCCTGGGGTTGGTGGCACTAGCACAGGTGGGTTCAATAGCTACTCCTTTATTGTGTTAAAGGCTTCTTGGCAATCGTCATTCCAGACCGTTGGATTATTCTTTCTTAGAAGTTTGAAAATTGGTTCACAGATAGCAGTGAGCTGTGCTATGAACCTGCTTATGTATTGAATCCTTCCAAGGAAACCCCGAACCTCCTTCTCTGTTCTTGGTGATGGCATTTCAATGATTGCTTTAGCTTTGGATGGGTCAATCTCAATCCCTTTTCTGCTTACAATAAAACCCAAAAATTTTCCTGACGTAGCCCCAAAGACACACTTTGCAGGGTTAAGCCTTAGACTGTATTTCCTAAGTCTGTCAAATACCTTCTTCAAGTTAATCAAATGGTCTTCTTCCTTGCATGATTTGGCTATCATATCATCCACATAGACCTCCATCTCCTTATGGATCATATCATGGAATAAGGCTGTCATGGCCCGCTGGTAGGTTGCCCCTGCATTCTTAAGCCCAAATGGTATGACAGTGTAGTGGAAGGTACCCCAAGGTGTAATGAAGGCTGTCTCTCTTGATCTTCCTTAGCCATCTTAATCTGATTATACCCTGAAAAGCCGTCCATGAATGAGAACAAACTATGTACTGCAGTGTTGTCTACTAGTATGTCTATGTGTGGAAGTGGAAAATCATCTTTTGGGCTTGCCTTATTCAAGTCTCTATAGTCTACGCACATTCTGACCTTTCCATCTTTCTTTGGCACTGGTACTATATTTGCAAGCCATTCAGGGTATGTGGAGACCGCCAAGAATCCAGCTTGGAATTGCTTAACCACTTCATCTTTGACCTTCAATGTCCATTCAGGTTTTAACCTTCTCAGTTTCTGCTTAACTGGCTTAACATCTGGCAGGATTGGTAGCCTATGTACAACCATGTCTGTGTCTAATCCAGGCATATCTCGATAGGACCATGCAAACACATCTTTGTAGTCAGCTAAGAACTGTATCATTTCATCCCGTTGTACCTCAGATAGGCATACCCCAATCTTCACTATTTGTGGGTCATCTTCGGTCCCTAGGTTCACAGGTATGGTCTCTTCAATATTGGGTTGGACCCCCTTTTCATGACGCTCTAATTGATATGTGATTTCTCTTGGAGGGTCGTCTTCTTCGTCCTCGGTCTCTTCTTCAACCCCCATTAGGTCAAAGTCGAGCTCGAGGTCGAAGTCATACTCAACCCGATCCAATTCCGTTTGCTTATATGGTTCATAAATGGTTTGGACCTTTTTGAAAAATTTATCTTTTCTATAAAAAGTTGAAAAATCTTTTTGTATTTTTTGAGAGCCTTCTAAAAAATCTTTTCCTGAAGACGAAGGCTCATTAACACCTTCAGGAAAAGGGCCTTCCACTAATGGAGTTTTTTTTTGGAAGCCATGTCTGTTTGCCAAACAAACGCAGCTTCAAAAGTAAGGGGAGTTTCCTCCCAATTATTCAGAATAAAAGAATCTGGGGCAGGGGTACAAGCCTGCTCTTCAAGCTCAGGATCCGCAACAGAAATCACGAATACTGGGTGAGTTGCATCGCCTGCTTCTTCTGTAGAGCTGGTCCCAGATGGAACCTGTACTGCAGCCCAATCAATGAAAGGTAGCTCCTCTGCTCCTTCTTTTTTGTTGCCTTCAGTCATGGCAAAAAAGGCCCCAATGTCCTCAGAAAAGTCTTGCTCCTGTTCTGCCTGTGGTTCAGGTTCAACCAATGCTTGGGTAGGTGGAGGTGAAATATACGGTTGCAAGGTAGGGACATAAGGCTTTTGAAAAGGATTGACATTGTAGTATGGTGGTTTGGACTGATCCTGAGGAGGAGACAGCTGAATCTTATGAGAAAGTTTTGGAAAAGTCTCCCTAATGTGAGGGAATTTCATGCCTCTTTCCTGCTTCTGTTCCTTCCAAACTCTTGATCTAGACCCCAGTCCTGCCCTGTGGACCAGCTTCTTAGTCTTTATCGGTTCTATTCTTCCTTGCTGGTTAACCCCTAGACCTTTTCCAGGGTGGAAATTGTACTTTCCCATCAATTTCTTGACCATCTTCTCTGCGCAGGTCATCTTTCCTTCTTTTTCCTGATGCCCTCCAGGTATAAAATTGACAGTTTCAAATTGAAAAGAATGGAATGTCAACTTGTCTGCAGTCATCTCCATGTTTATAAAGGGTACATCAGGGGACCACATGGGAGGAACCAGGCTCTCAGCTAGGACAGTAATCACCTTTTGCCTTTTTATATACTTAACTCTCTGGTGGAGGGTAGACGGTATAGCCTTAGCTGCATGAATCCACGGCCTTCCTAGGAGTAGGTTGAAGGCTGCAGGTATATCCATCACCTCAAATGTGATGTTGAAAATATACGGTCCAATTGTGACCGGCAGTTCAACCTCCCCTAGGGAGTGTGTTTTAGAGCTATCAAAGGCTCTTATTATTCTTCCATTCTGTTTGATTTTGTTTTGCTCCAAACCGAGCTTAACAAAGGTTATCAATGGGCAAACATTCAGAGCTGACCCATTATCAATCAAAACCCGGGCTATCATGCAACCCTTACTGAGTACGGCTATGTGCAAAGGATCAACATGATGGTACCCTGACTGGTTAATTTCAGTCTCAGAAAAGGTTATGACATTGTGGGATAAGATCTGCCCAACCATCCGGCCCAGTTGATCTGGTTCAATATTCTTGGGCACATGGGCCCCCTGAAGTACCTTTAACAGCGATTCCCTATGTCTTTCAAAATTCAACAATAAACCCAGAATTGAGATCTGGGCAAGGACTTTGTTTAACTGCTCAACCACATTGAATTCACTCTTTTTTATGATCTTAATGAGTTCAGCAGCATCACTGTCGACTACTTGAGGGGCCTCCTCCCCTACCTTGGCCTTTCCTTTAATTTTCTCTTCTTCTTTCTTTTCTTTTCCCATTTCTTTCTGTTTTTCTTCCTCCCCTATACCTTTTCCTGACCTTGTCATGAGGTTTACATCTTCTTTGCTTTCAGCTGCAGGGAAAGTGGTAGTAAATGCTTCACTGTAGTTCCATGGTACAGCCGATTCAGTGTAGGAAGGCTTAGGGACATTCACCACTAATGGGGGAAGTTTGGACTTGGCTATGGAAGTCTGAGTAATAGGGACATTAACAACCAATGGAGGAAGTTGTTTTGCTTGAGGGGTTGCCAAAGTGACGGATGCACTAAGAGGGTCACAATTTATGACCAATGGTGGCTTAGACTGAATGGGTGGGGTAAAAGTAGTTGGACTGCAATTGATGACCAAAGGTGGTTTTGCAATGTTCATTTGGGTCATGAGAGATGAGACCCGGTCCAAAGATGAGCTAATGTTCTTTGCAGCACTATCATTCCCTTTTGAAACCATATTTATTTCTTGGTCTTCATCTCTTCTGTCAAAATACACTTTGACCGTTGTCCCTATAGGAGCAATCAATTGAGATGGGTCAAAGGTTATTTTGTCAGAGGAAACGACCCCAATGACATTAGACTGGCCTGCCCCATGATGCTGGGGCAGCGGGTTTTGTCCAATATCAGCCCTTGGAGGATTAGGAGCCCCTGTATTGAAAGACAGGGTATTCTGGTCTAATAAATCCTGAATAGCGTGTTTTAAAGGCCAGCACTTGTCAGTAGGGTGCCCATGTGCACCCATATGGAAATCACAAGTGGTGGAGGGGTCATAATTTCTCCCCTTAGATGCATTCGGATTGGGTTCCCTTAAGGTGATATACCCTCCCTGCAATAAAGTGGGCAGCAACTGAGAAGGAGTCATTGGAATAGGGGTAAAAACCCTATTTCTCCTGGCTGCGAAATAGGCATCCTTTTCCTCCTTAGTAAAAACCCTTTTTTGGTCTGAAGGTGCTGCTGGAACATTAACCCCCATGGGGGCCTGGGTAGATGGAACAGGTGGAGTAGGAAAATGAGCAGGTATGTTGATTTGTATGGGCTTGTTTGGGCCAGATGGTGGCTGTACCATATTCATCTCCCCTTCTTTCTTGTTCCCATTCCTTTTCATCCCGTTTCCTTTTTTCAAGTTAGGGTCCTGCTGACTAACCATGGGAGAGTGGTCAATTATTTTACCTGTTCTGATCCCGTCTTCAATTCGGTCAGCCACTTGAACCAAGGCAGCAAAATTCGTAGTGGTCTGACCCACCAGATGGCTATAGAATGGTTGACCCAAGGTACTGATGAATGTAGAAATCATCTCCTGTTCTAGCATAGGTGGCCTAACCTGAGAGGCTGTCTCCTTCCATCTCTTGGCGTACTGCCTTACAGTCTCCTCCCTTCCTTTGCTCATTCTCATCACATCGTACCTGTCTGGCACGATCTCTGAATTGAACCGGTATTGAGCTTGGAAGGCATCTGCTAGGTCCTTCCATCTCCTAATCTTTCCATGGTCTAAAGTAGCGAACCACCTTAATGCAGTTCCAGTTAAACTCCTTTGGAAAAGCTGAATCAAGACGCCCTCGTCCTGCCCAAACTGGCATAGGGCACCACAGTACAACTTCAGGTGGCTCATTGGGCAGCCTGTGCCATCATACTTGTCTAGGTCTGGGCACTTGAACTTAGCTGGCAGGTTAACATTGGGGTATATGCATAAGTCCTCAAAATTGGTGCCCCCAAAATTGTTCACCCCTTTTACTTCTCTAAGCTCATCTTGGATCATTTCTAGCTTATGTAGGAACTTCCTTTCCATCTCGTCTCTCATCCTTTCCTTTTCCTTGGTCTTGTCTGACTCAACTGTTTCATCCCTAATCAGTATAGGTTCAGGGGTGGGTTCAGGAACAGGTTGAACTGGAGGTGGCATATTGATTTGGGGTGGAGGTGCAGGGTTAGAAGTGGATGCTTGATGTTGGGCCTGTACTTGTTGGGCCTGCACGGACAGGATATTCTCTAGCATTCGAGCTAGTCCTGCTACTTGCTCTTGGAGCAGGGCAACATCTGGATGAGGGGCATCAGCTTCATTCTCAATAGGATTCATGGTGCGAGCTCTTAATCTGGTTACAGGAGCTATGATTGCAATTCTACTAGTACCTGGCAAAAATAAAACAGAATATATTAATGCCCATTTAATCTCCTTCACCTACCCAGGCATGCCTATGTGCTAGCTGGGTGAACCCATGTTTGGATTTGTTACTTTATCTGCTTCTCTTTTTTCTTTTTCTTTTTAGAATTGTTGGAATATTCTAGGGCTTCCAACAGGTCCCACAATAAAGAGAAAATGATCTGAAATTCAAAGGCTTTCAGAGGCCCAGGGGGATTTTTGAAAAAGGTCTGAAATTCAAAGGCTTTCAGAGGCCCAGGGGGATTTTTGAAAAAGGTCTGAAATTCAAAGGCTTTCAGAGGCCCAGGGATATTTTTGGAAAAGGTCTGAAATTCAAAGGCTTTCAGAGGCCCAAGGAGTTTTTAACAAAAATCTGAAATTCAAAGGCTTTCAGAGGCCCAGGGAGTTTTTTTTTGAGAAAAAGTCTGAAATTCAAAGGCTTTCAGAGGCCCAGAGACCTGAAATTCAAAGGCTTTCAGGGGCCCAAAAAATCTGAAATTCAAAGGCTTTCAGAGGCCCAAAGAAAAAAGGTCTGAAATTCAAAGGCTTTCAGAGGCCCAAAAGATCTGAAATTCAAAGGCTTTCAGAGGCCCAAAAAAAAAGGTCTGAAATTCAAAGGCTTTTAGAGGCCTAAAAGATCCGAAATTCAAAGGCTTTCAGAGGCCCAAAGAAAAAAAGGTCTGAAATTCAAAGGCTTTCAGAGGCCCAAAAGATCTGAAATTCAAAGGCTTTCAGAGGCCCAAAGAAAAAAAAAGGTCTGAAATTCAAAGGCTTTCAGAGGCCCAGGGGGGTTTTGAAAAAAGTCTGAAATTCAAAGGCTTTCAGAGGCCCAGAAGAGTTTTTGAGAAAAAGTCTAAAATTCAAAGGCTTTCAGAGGCCCAAGGAGTTTTTGAGAAAAAGTCTGAAATTCAAAGGCTTTCAGAGGCCTAACAGGTTTTTTTTTTCTTTTTTATTTACATTCCCTTTTCTCTTTTTTTTTTCTTTTTGAAGCATTGTATTCAAACTCATCTTTCTTTTATCATTTAGAAGGTAAAGGAACAGGATTTAATTGAGAAAACCGATTTTAGTTGAATTCTCTATTAAAACCGTATACACAGCACGGTCCGGCTTTGCCCGTATTCAAATTACGAGTAAGCCGTGACCGTATGCTTAATACGGGCGAGCTCAAACCGTATAGTTACTACGGTCGAGCTCGGTCCGTATTAAAGCTACGGTTTTTTCAGAGCAGCTTTATGTTTCGTCAGCTTTTTCATGGTTTGATCACTTTGATTACTCATCCAAACATACGGTTCACCCATGCTAGGCCTCTACACTGTCCCAGAGTGGACTTTGACATAATTGCAAAAATACATGCTTAGGAGGGCACATGTTCCCTTCAAATATACACCATACTCATACTTAGGTACCCTTTTGATGCCTATTTTACAAACATTGGGTAGGATAGATTCTAAACAGAGTTAGCAACTCTTCCTATAGGCTACACCATGCTTAGGAACCATGCATACTTGGGACCAATTTTGTCCCCAAACCAATGGGCACCATGACACCCCTATGACATGAAAATAATGCAGAAATTAAGGCTACCTTGTTACCTTGTTTACCTTCAATATGGCATCCACCTTATGCCCTGGTTTGTAAGCCATGCAAACGGCCTTCCCTCAATTACAAACCCATATCCCCACGTAATTGTGTATTTTAGCCAAAAACGTGTATCTCCACCTTCAAGCGTAGGGGTTCTGGGTTTTGGCTTAATGGCAACTTAGCACTCAAGCCTAGTGATGACCAGAATCCCAGATCCACATTATCATCACATCATTAGCTCAAAGTTTCTAAGGTAAATGTTTTCACTTTCGCTTTCCGAAGTAACGACCTCGGTGCGCCAAGCTACACACATTCGGGTTCAACTTCCTATAGGTTATAGGTAGGCTGTGTAAAAAAAATAAAATGTGCACAGTGCATTGTAAAAATAGGTTGCATTCACAACGTCCCAACCCTTGCCACTCTTTTCGTAGCCATGCATAAACAAACCAAGGCATATAGGGAGCATATTAAAGCAAGTAAACATAAGTAAACAAGCACCCCTACAGCTCCTAATCATGCTCATAAAAATCATCCAAATCACACAATCATAGGATCATGGTACATAGCCAAAATACATCATGGAGATCATGCTGAAAATTAAAACATGCTATTATAAAAATACAGCAATAAATCAGCATGGTTTAGCAAAATAAGCCTCCCCTACGCATGTTTCTTGAAACAATCCTATAAATCAGAATTAAGCATGTTTCTACCCCCATGAATTCTTAAGCAATAAATCAGATTTAAAACATGTCCCACATGCTTAAGAACACCAAACAGCAAGCAAAACAAAGACATGCTAAAAATACAAAATAGCAAGCAAATCCAAAAAAACATGAACAAACACCAAAAGGCTCAAATCTACAAGTCCCCAGTAGAGTCGCCAGTTGTGAGACATGGGGAAAAACCAATCCTATGTGACTTCCTCTATCATCACGCGGGATTATATAAAAACACAGAGTCGCCACCATTCAATCTAGGTGTGAATGGACACCAAAATATTAAATAAGCACAAAAGGCAATTTTTAGGGCAAAAGATCCCTCCTAAAAAAAACAACCAGATATGGGTAAGGGGATTAAGTTATGAACAGGGGAAGGTGTTAGGCAACCCTATTCATCCACACAAGGTGATTACCAGGCATTGTTCATGTTGAAATAAAGGAAAAAGACTTGCTATAAAATCACGAAAAATCACAAAAAATCACAAAAAGGACAAACATGTATGGTTTTCTCATAAGAATAGTCTGATTGATCCAGAACTTTCAAATATGATCATACCATTCCTAGGGTTTCATGATCAACACAAAATTAAGATAAAATCAAATAAAACCAATCTAAAGTGAAAAATCCAAAAATCTGGCTTCAAGTCAAACTCTAGAAATCTAGAAAAATATGATTTTTATGAAATATTTCAAAATTGAACTTGAATAATCCAGAACATAGATAAAGCCCAAATTTCACGTTAAATCCAGAAATAAAAACCAAAAATACCCAAGTTTATGAAAAACATCAAAAGGGAGAACTTAGACCGTAGGGTCTTATCTCAAAAGTGAAAAACGACTCAAAAACAACATCATGAAACCCTAGAATTTACTTTCAGGCTTCTAAACCTAGATCTATCATATTGATCATGATAAATCCAGAATCTTAGCCTAAAATCCCAAAAATCACGAAAATAGTGCTGTAGGTGCAAAAGTGGTGAAAAATCCAAATTTTGGAAAAAGAGCGGATTTCATGCTATAATCATCATGAACTCATGTATTCATTCATATTCATCATATAAAGCTTTAAAACATGATCATGATATCAAAACAGCCATATCTCACAGATTTGAGCACATGGGGGCCTACCCTACGGATCCACCTTTTCTCTTTTCCCCTAGCTCTCTCTTCACGTTTTACGGCTAGAGAGACTCTTGAGGTACTCGGAGATAGGTTTGGGTACACAAACACAATCAAAGGCCTTATTCTAAAATAAACAGATATGGGGTCCTATTCTAGGGATCCACCTGTTCTCTTTTCCCCTAGCTCTCTCTTCACGTTTTACGGCTAGAGAGACTCTTGAGGTACTTAGAGACAAGTTTAGGAATACAAAATAAAATATATGGCCTTATTCTACAGCAATAGAGATGATCCTATTACTTCTAGAATTGAAAATATGAAATAAAAGGGATAAGGGACTTACCTGGATTCAGCAAACAAAAGCAGCAGTGAAGCAGGGATTCCTTTCCTTCTCTTGAACTCTTGATTATTCAAAATTTCGTGGCCCTTAGCCTAAGAATCTCACCTCTATTTATAGGCAAGCACAAGGGCAAGGCTGGTCCAAAAGGATATATCCTGATCCTCAGGATAGAGTGAAAATTGGAGATAATGCCCATCCATAGCCAACCAAGGTGACTTCAGCGAATAAAAGACCTAATCCGCTCACTTAAAGGGATATTGGACTAAAGATAAAGCTCGGAAATCGAGAGAAGGACAGAACTTGCACGAGTCTTTAGTGACCGTAGATCATGCACGGTCCAATGGTGACCGTAATTCAAATACGGGCGCGCCTGACCGTAAAGATTATTCGGGCGCGACAGGTGTCAGCACCTCATTTTTGCACCCCCAAAAATGAAAGAATAAAACCCTAATTGAAAAAGTCAAACCTGAAGGGGTCAAAAAGTTGACTTTTTGATCAGGTGCAAATTGACCACCAAACTTCATACCATCGGAAAGAGGACTTCGATACGATTCTAACGCAACTGAGTTTGCTAAAATCGGAGTCCGGATAAAGAAGTTATGGGCTGGTCAAATCTGAAAATAGCAGATATCGGCTTTCTGCAAAGTTCTGAATTAGCTGCTCAATTTGACATCAGCAGAAAGAGCGCAACGACACGACTCCAACGCAACTAAGTTTGCTGGAATCGGAGTCCCGGATAAGGAGATATGAGCAAAACTGGCTCCGGGACGCGAGTCTGCACTTCTGCTAAAAAGCCTGAGTTTGCTGCTAAACTCCAGTTCAGTGGATAGGGAATCTCGAGCTGATTCCAACGCCACTGAGTTTGCTGAAATCGGATACCAGATGAAAGAAATATGAGCAGTCAAAGTTTCAGAAAATCTGCACATGTGGCAAAAACAGCAAAAAGAAAAGAATCTTCAAATAAAATAATAATATTTTCATACAACACCTAATTAAGAGGTTTAAAATAAAGAAAAAAAGAAAATAAAAAATCAAAGCATGCATGTGCTCAAAAACCAAAAAGATCTAAATAAAATAATAAAGAAAATCTAAAAATATCTTGTAATTTAGATAATTAGAAAATAAAAGATATTAGGAAATAATAAAATATTAAGCATTTTGCACATGGGGGATACGTGTCCCCCATGAGGTGTCCAAGATAAGATTAAAAGTTATTTAAGTTTTAGTTACATTTAAATATAAAATTAAAATTTGGTCAACAAGTGTGATTATAATTTACTTTTGGTTCATTTTTTTTCATTATAAAAGGGGGGCTACCCCCCATTCTTTGAAAAAGAAAAAAAAAGGCCCCCTTTCTTCTCCCCTTTCTCTCTTCCTCCTTGATCTCCCCTCAAGCAAGCTAGCCCCCTCTCTGCCCTCTCTCTTCCCTGTCTAAACCCCTGCTACAGCCAACCCCTGTCAAACCCAAATCTCTTTTATTTTCTTGCAAACCAAAGATAGGTTTAGAAATCACCTTTTGAGCTTGAAGTAGAGCCGTTATGCTGTCCAAAGCCTCTTTATAACCTTGCCAAAGCCCCCAAGTTCTGTCCAAATATACCAAAAAACCTCTCCATCATCCCCCCTTCATTTCAAACCCAAAAGAAGCCTAAAGTTCTTTCCCCCAAACTTGAAATAGAGCTGTTACGCTGCCGGAAGAGCTTCAAAGGGATTCAACACCTTCAAGCAATCCTAGGTAAGCTTCTGGTAAGTTTTCATTGCAAATATAAAAAGATGAACTACTTTTATCAATGAAATTCTTCAGGAATCACTAACTTTTGTTCTAGCAAATGTGTTGGATTTTTCTCCCCTTTTCCTACATACAAAGAAGTCACCATGATAGAAAGATGATTCGATGGTATGGGGTAAAGTGTGATTCAAAGGCATTCTCTTTATTTTCAAAAAGGGAGCATGTTCCCTTCCTCATCTTCAAATTCTAATGTACCCCTATTAAGTCCCCTTAATCCTTTCTTAATATGTTGTCATTTCATTTCATTTTTTTTCTTGGTTTGATTGGTAGGAGATCAACAAGGTTCTTTTTAAGTATTGCACCACTGTAGGCCCACACAGGGGCCCACATAATTTCAAGCAACCCCAAAAACCCAAAATAGACTTTGGATTTAACAGTCCAATTTGATCCACTGTGGGCCTTCCAACGGGGCCCACCTCCGACCCACTTCACTTTAATGGATAAAAAGATAAAAATGAATAAAAGGGACTTACACCTGCAAAGGTCCCTACCAGACTTAATCTGATACATGCTGGACTAGGATCAGGGTGAGACTAAGTTGACTCAGAACCAGGTAAACCCGAGGGACCCGTCATTTGACGGGGCGGACCGGGGTGTTTTCGGACTTCCCCGGACCGTAACCGAGAACTTGCCCGAATCTCTAAAAAGCCGCAGACCAGAAAATCTTAGACCTGTATAGGCACCCAAGTGTCTGCCTGCACATCTCAGGCAGTGGCGACTCCGATACCCCGAAACCCCAACGCATTCCGTGCGGCGCCTCGCCGGGACGTGCGCACAACAGGCCCGTGAATATAATACGGGCAAAGCATGCTTAGTCAATTTTTATGCATTTTTGACCTCTTTTAAGCTCTAATTACATGTTTTTATTATTTTCTCACTTTGTAGTGCAATTTGGGGTGTCTACACTTGTGCACCACCATGTCTGTGTCCAACCCTGGCATGTCCCGATACGACCAAGCAAACACATCCTTGTAGTCCGCCAAGAACCGTGACATTTCACTTTTCTGCACATCAGATAAATATGACCCGATTTTCACAATTTTTGGGTCATCTTCGGTCCCCAGATTTATGGATATGGTCTCCTCAATATTAGGTTGGACCCCCTTTTCATGACGTTCCAACTGATATTCAATTTCTTTTGGAAAGTCTTCTTCTTCGTCCTCGGTCTCTTCTTCGACCCCCATGAGATCAAAGTCGAGCTCAAGGTCGAAGTCATATTCAACCTAGTCCAATTCAGTTTGATTATACGGTTCATAAGTGGTTTGGACCTTTTTGAAAAAATTAAATTTCCTAGAAAAAATAGAAAAATCTTTTTGGGTTTTTTTTGGGCCTTCTAAACCTAATCCCCCTGAAGACGAAGGCCCATGAGAACCTTCAGGGGAATGGCAATCCACTATTGGAGTTTTTTTTTGGGAGCCGCGTCAGTTTGCCGAACAAACGCTGCTTCAAAAGTAAGGGGAGTTTCCTCCCAATTATTTAAAAATTGTTTTTCGGGAGCGGGGGAAATTGTGCAAGCCCGCTCCTCAGGCCCAGAATCCGATGCCATCATCACCGGGTGGGTACTGCCCTTTTCTGCTTCGGGGCTCAGTCCAGGAATGACCTTGTCTGGAATCTTCACGGCGGCCCAGTCAATGAATGGTAGCTCCATGTCACCATCAGTCTTTTCGCCCTCCGTCATGGCAAAGAAGGCCCCAACATCTTCGGAAAAGTCCACCTGCTGCTCGGGCTGTGGCCCAGGCCCATCTGCTACTTCCATTATTGGATATGGGTTATAGGGTTGCAGGGTTGGAACATATGGTTTCTGAAATGGGTTGATTTTGTGGTATGGAGGCTTGGACTGGTCCATGGGCTGAGACAATTGGATTATGCAGGAGGGTTTAGGAAAATTTTCCCTTAAATGAGGGAAATTTCTTCTGCTTCTTTTCTCCCCTTCTTCGTATTTCTGTCTTCTCCAGCCTCTTGGCTTGAAGTCCAATCCTGCTTTAGGAATCAATTTCTGGGCCTTGACTGGCTCCACCATTCCCTGCAGGCTTATTCCCAGGCCTTTCCCCGAGTGAAAGTGGTATTTTTCCATCACTTTCCTTACCATTTTCTCATCAGTAGTCCCTTTTTCTTTCTTTTTTTCATACCCCCCAGGTATGAAATTTACCGCCTCAAACTGAAATGAGTGGAATGCAATTTTGTCAACAGTCAAGTCCACATTGATTAAGGGTACATCAGGTGACACGATGGGCGGCACCAAGTTTTCGGCTAGGACTATTATCACCCTTTGCCCCTTGACATATTTCACCATTTGGTGGAGCGTGGATGGTATTGCCCTAGCCGAGTGTATCCACGGCCTTCCTAGGAGCAGATTGAATGCTGCGAGTATATCCATCACTTCAAATGTGATGTTAAAGATATTCGGCCCAATAGTGACCGGCAGTTCAATCTCCCCTAGGGAGTGGGTCTTGGAGCTATCAAAAGCCCTAACTATCCGCCTATTTTGCTTGATCCTTGACTGGTCCAGACCCAGCTTGGCAAAAGTGATTAACGGGCATACATTTAAGGCCGACCCGTTGTCAATCAAAACCCGTGCTACCATGCTGCCCTTACAAAGCACAGTGATGTGCAAAGGGTCAACGTGGTGGCACCCACTGGGGCTGATCTCACCCTCAGAGAAACTTATCACATTATGTGACAAGATTTGACCAACCATTTTGCCAAGCTGGTCTGGATCTATGGTCTGGGACACATGTGCACTCTGTAGCACCCTTAGTAATGCATCCCTATGCTTTTCGGAATTCAGCAGAAGGCCCAGTATTGAGATCTGGACCGGGACCTTGTTTAGCTGATCCACAAGATTGAATTCACTTTTCTTTATTATTTTTATGAGGTCAGCTCCCTCATTTTCCGCACCCTGGGGGTGTCTTCTCCCATTTTATTTTTTCCTTTCAGCTTTCTTTTTTCATTTTCTTTTTCAATTTTTTCTTTTTCTGCTTCTGTCTCCTTCTCCTTCTCTTCACCCCCTGCACATCTCCCCGACCTCGTCATGAGGTTCACCTCCTCCTGGTTCTGGTTCCTGACCTTTTGAACCGTAGCCGTGGTTCCCTCGCTGTAGTTCCATGGTACAGCGGCCTCAGAGTAGGCTAATTTAGGGATGTTTAACACTAGTGGCTGGAGTCTGGACCGGGATTTATGGGCCGGTTTAGGGATAATTTGCGCTGGCTGCACATTTACAACCAAGGATTGGAGTTTGGATTTGGTGGGGACAGAAGAAGCGACGGAATTGGTGGTTGGGTCAAGGTTGATGACCAGTGGAGCCTTAGATGGCTTGGATGGAGGATAAGTGGGTGGACTGCAATTAACGACCAATGGGGGCCTTGCAGTATTCATCTGGGCCATCAGGGATGAGACCCGGTTTAAGGAGGAACTTATGTCCTCAGCAGTTGGATTATTTTTTTGGGAAACCATGTTGATCTCGTCTTCTTCTTCTTCTTGGAAAAACCGGACCTGGACAGTGGTCCCTATTGGAGCTATAAGCTGTGATGGGTCAAAGGCCCTTTTAGTGGTGGATATGGCAGTGATGGAGTTGGATGGGCCTGCCCCATTGTGGTAAGGCAGAGGGTTCTGCCCAATATCATTCCCGGACGGGGCCTGTGCAGCAGTGTTGAACACTAAGGCCTTCTGGTCCAACAGGTCCTGGACCGCATGTTTCAAAACCCAGCAGGCATCTGTAGAATGCCCCGGTGCACCCATGTGGAAGTCACAGGTGACCGACGTGTCAAAATTTCTCTCCCTGGTGGCGTTTGGGTTGGGCTCTTTCAGAGTCAAGTATTCACCCTTCAGCAAGGTTGGCAACAGTTGGGAAAGAGATATGGGTAGGGGGGTGAAAACTCGGTTCTTTCTATTGGCTAACCAGGCCTCTCTTTCCTCCCTGGTAAAGGCCCTCCTTGAGTTTGCTGGTGCAGAGGGGGTGAAATTGACATTCAGCGGGCTTTGATAAGACTGCTGGGCCTGCTGGGCCTGTTGGGCCCGTTGGGGTACAGATATGTTGACATGCAGTGGCTTCTTGGCTGGAGGAGCCTGGACCAGGTTCACCTCCCCTTCTTTTCGGGCCCCAGTCTTCTTGAATCCGGCCCCTTTCTTCTGGGCCATGGAGGCAGAGGAATCAGACTGCCCAGTCAGAGTAGAGTAGTCTATCAGCCTTCCTGACTTGACTCCCTCTTCGATCCGGTCCGCAACTTGCACCAGGGCAGCAAAGTTGGTAGTGATCTGGCCCACCAGATGGTTGTAAAAGGGCTGCCCCAGTGTGCCCATGAATGTGGAGATCATCTCCGGTTCTTGCATAGGCGGCCTGACCTGCGAAGCGGCCTCTCTCCACCTCGTAGCGTACTGTCTCACTGGCTCATCTTTGCCCTTGGTCATCCTCATCATGTCGTACCGGTCCGGCACGATCTCCGAGTTGAATTTATACTGGTCTAAGAATGCATCTGCCAGGTCCTTCCACCTTCTGATCCTTCCATGGTCCACTGTAGCGAACCACCGAAGGGCTGACCCGGTTAGACTCCTCTGAAAGAGTTGGATCAGTATGCCATCATCCCGTCCAAATTGGCATAGGGCCCCGCAGTACAGTTTCAAATGGCTTAATGGGCAGCCCGTGCCATCAAATTTGTCGAAGTCTGGGCACCTGAACTTGGCCGGTAGGCATACGTCCGGGTACATGCATAGGTCTTCGAAGGTGGTGCCTCCATGGCTGCTTCCTCCCTTCACTTCCTTCAGCTCTGCTTGGATCCTTTCTATCCTAAGCAGCATTTTCTTTTCCATCTCATCTCTGGCTTTTTCTTTCTCCAGCTCTTTCTCGGACTCCGCTGTATTTTCCCGGATCAGAATGGGCTCCGGAACTGGTTCAGAAATGGGCTCAGGCATGGGCTGAGCCGGAGGCGGAATATAGGCCTGAGGTGGTGGTGCCAGATGGGAAGTAGAGGCTTGTTTCTGGGCTTGGGCCTGTTGGGCCTGAGCCGCCAGTAGGTCCCCCAGCATCTTGGCCAGACCGGCCACTTGTTCCTGCAGTTGAGTGAAGTCCTGAGCCGGGATAGTAGCTTGGGCTTGGTTCTCTTCAGTATTCATTGCTCGGGCTTTGGATCTGGTCACGGGAGCAATGGTTGCAAATAAGTGCACCTGGGTTGCAAGTAAATGTACCTGTGGAAAAATTAACAGAACATGTTAGCTTCCAATTAACTTGAGTCACACCCCTATACATGTAAGCCAGTAGGTTAGGTGAACACCAATCCAGATTTTTTTTTTTTGTTGTTTTATGTTGGAATATTCTAGGGCTTCCAAGGGTCCCACTTTTTTTGTACTTGATTGGTAAAAAGGAGACCAACCAAGGGTTTTGATGGAATATTCTAGGGCTTCCAGAGGTCCCACTTTTTTGATTTGATTTGATTGGTAAAAAGGAGACCAACCAAGGGTTTTGATGGAATATTTTAGGGCTTCCAAGGGTCCCATTTTTTTGATTTGACTTGACTGGTAAAAAGGAGACCAATCAAGGGTTCATGGAATATTCTAGGGCTTCCAGAGGTCCCACTTTTTTTTTGGACTTGATTGGTAAAAAGGAGACCAACCAAGGTTTTTATTTTTATTTTTTAAATTTGATGAATTTTAGAAGATTTTCAAGTTCTAAAGCTTGATTGACACATGTTTGAATTGAATTGATGTCAAAAAATATGATACCTTAGCTCATTCTTTGAGTTTCAACCTTAGGTTTAATCCTAGAAGAATATACATTTTTTTTTTTGTATATTTTTTTTGACATTTTTATATTTTCTTTAGGGTGCCTAAGAATTATACACAGGGTTTAGGCATTTTTATTTTGAAAATTCGGGCTGAAAAAGCCTATTTATAAAGTTTCTGCATGTATCCGGTACTAATAGCCGGATAAGGGTATGTCTTAAGGTATCCAGTCATGTTGACCGGATACGCGCATAGCCCTTTGTATCCGGCTATATATACCGGATATGAATGAATTTCTTCTTAACCGGCCTAAGTTGCCGGTTTTTTCCAAAATGGCCATTTTGACTCATTTTTTTCACCAGATTTGATTTTTTTCATTCCCACTTGGTGTTCACCTTATCTTGACCTTCAAAACTTGCCCAAAATTGGGCTTGGACATCATACTTGTAAAAATCCCCAAATTTAGGAAAAAACATGGCTTTACCTTGCCACCTTGTATTACCTTCATTCAATATGGTATACACATTATACCTTGGCCTGTAAAACATGCAAACGGCCTTCCCACATTTACACCCAATTCCCCCAAACGCAATTGTGTACTTTTAGCTGAAAACGTGTTTCTCCACCTTCAAGCGTATGGTTTTTGGGTTTTGGCTTAATTGGCAACTTAGAACTCAAGTCTAGTGATGCCCGGAATCGAATCACAGATCCCATTGTCATCACATCATTGACCCAAATTCTAAGGTAAATGTTTTCACTTTCGCTTTCCGAAGTCACGACCTCGGTGCGCCAAGCTACACACATTCATGGTTCAACTTACTAATAGGTAATGGGTAGGCTGTGCAAATTGTTTCAAGTGCTCAAGTGCAATTTAAAATTGTGGTAACATTCACAACGTCCCAGCCCCTTGCCACTCTTTTTCGTAGCCATGCATTCAATTTCAAGCCAAGGTATATATGACAAAAATAATGAAGCTAAATACAAGCAAGAAAGAACCAAAACAATTAAATATGCACAAAAGAATATTACATGCCTAAAAAGTGGTATACAAAACATGTTATTTGTACAAACAACAATTAAATCATGTAAGCATGCTTGAAACCCAAAAGCATTCCTAAAATTCCAGATTTCATGCTCTTTTTCATGCTCAAAGTGTACCATTTCTACCCAAATTGGAGCCTAAAATTTTAGCACTACTTGACATGGTTCAAAAAGTGTTTCAATGAGGTAAAACATGCTTGAAATCCCCCAAATATACACTGAAATTTCCAGAATTTTCATGCTCAAAAGTGCTTCCCTTATACCCCAAATTAATGCCTAAAAATTTAGCAACTACTTGACATGATACAAAAGTGTTTTAATGAGGTAAAACATGCTTGAAAACCACTAAAATTTCCAGATTTTGTATTCTTTATCTTTAGTGCTCAACATGCTTCATTCATGCCCAAATCAAAGCCTATGAATCCAATCACTAAAATATGGCATAAGAAAGGTTTAAATTGGGGAAAACATGCTTGGAACTCTCAACATATACCCATTGAGTTTACTGAATTCATGCACTTCATTTTCATGCTCAAAACATGGCACTAAAAACCTCCCAAGACAAGGTACAAAAATATAACAAGTAAGCATGCACACCAAAACAAGACCATAAACATGATCTTAGGCATAATTCAACCATATACACATGCCTTTGTCCATGTAGATTTCAAAGTATCCCAATCAGATTTCAAGATACAACAATATGCACAAATAACATAAGAAAAATAGCAAGCATTCACAAGTAAAGAAAGCATGAACAAAACACCCAAAATTGGCTTAAATCCACAAGTCCCCAGCGGAGTCGCCAGTTGTGAGACATGGGAAAAAATCACCGGAGTGACCTCCCTCCGTCAACACACGGGGCTCGACGCAAAAGGGTGGGAGTCGCCACCATTCATGATTTTGAGGTGAGAATGGACACCAAAAGAAGAAAAACAAGCAAAAAGAGATAAAAGAAACATTCTAGGATAAAAATAATCCTACTTGAAAATCAAATCCAGAGATGGGTAAGGGGATTAGATTATGAATGGGGGAAGGTGTTAGGCACCCCCATTCACCCACACAAAGTGGTTGCCAAATGTTTATTCATGCTAAAAAGAAAATAGAAAGCTTGCTAAAAAATCATTAAAACTTGAAAAAAAGACACATGTATGATATCTTCACATGAAAATCCAAATGCATTCCAGATCTTCTCTTATGTTAATATCACTTCTGGAATATCATAAAAAAGGATGGAAATCAAAGTAAAGGTTGCACAAAACCAAGTTGAATCAAATCCGGAAAATTCGGTGAAAGTAATGCCATTTGTCTTGAAATCATTCAAATACAATTTTAAATCACATCAAACCAAATCTATTTGAAAGATTATAGTAAATAAGGATCTCATCCAAAATTTCACTTCATTCCGATAAAAAACCTAGGAGTTATGCTCCTTTGAAGTTGCTGCTGGGGATTTTTAAAAGTGATGAGTGGGCAACTTTGGAAAATTGTCTAGAAAAATCCACTTCATAAAAATCTATGAAATTTAGTGTGATTGAAGTCTGTATGGCCATATTTCAAAAGAAACTGACCTCATACAAAAATCCCTTCGGATGTGCCTTGGGTGGTCTCCCGAACAGGCCCCAAAGATCACAGTTTTACCCAGAAAAGTACAAATGAACAGTTTAGAGTAAATCGGCTATCAATAATTCAAATGGAATCCAAAAATTATGAAACCAACTGGATTTGAAAATAGACTCGTAAATGAGTACCCAGAAACAAAAATCACTTGAATCGGATTTAAAACGAACACATGGCGCTCCGTCGAAGTAACAAGTTCTGTATTTAAACCTGAACTGACCAGTCAACTTCGACAGAGAGGTGTCAAAAATCTGCTTGATAGAAATTCCTGATTTTTGGTAGGTATAAACTAGACAGCCTCACCTTTCCCATGGTTCTAGAATCACTCCAAAATTCATCCGGATGATGAAGTTATGAGTGTCCGAAGTTAGGGTACAGTTGCTGTCAAGTAAACCCTAATCCGAAGAAAACCAAATCCGAAAATTGACAAAGTGTGTGCAAATTCGTGCAAGATGAACAAAAACCTTTAGAAATCATTTGAAAACATTCCAGAATTGATGGAGGCAATTTATTAGGGATTTATCACTATGAAAGCCATAAATCCCCAAATGTGAGCCTATCCCGCAAAAATAGTGGATTGTATGTGCAAGGGTGAAAAATCCACACAATATCAATACAACAATATAGCATGCATATAGATTCAACAAAATAGGTTCTAGCATAGCCTAGGGTTCCATTCCATTATCGTTTCCCTTTGTTCTCTCTCCCTGTTAAACACGGTTCTTCGAGATAATCAAGGGTACTTTGATTATAGAATGGTTTTCAATCAATCACAAGGCCTTATGCTACATGGGTTCTAGTCCTAGGGTCAATCCCCAGTCTCGTTTCTCCTAGATCCCGCCTTCACGTTTTACGGCTAGGGGGGGTCTTGAGATACTTTGAGCCGGGGAAGGATTTCCACACATTCAAAAAGAGGCTTTATTCTACAGAAAGGTAGAAGAAGAGATCTAGATCTAATAAATTGAATACAGAAAATAAATGAAGGTTAAGGCTTACCTGGGGTTCTAGAAGCAATCCGGCAGCGGTTCCCTTCTTCACTCGGAGCTCTTCGATCTCCAAAAACTTGACCATTTGTTTGAAGAAGAGCCTCCTATTTATAGGCAAGGGCTAAGGTCTTTGGTAGACACAACTTAATGTCTAGCACCCTCCAACCTAAACCCTAGGGTTGTTTCTGAGATTTCCCCTCATTTAATGAGGGACATGATGGTAACAAGTGATTTCTCTCAGAAAACCCTAATTTTGAGCAAACTTAACGTATCCGGCAACTCAGGCCGGATACACTAAGACTTTAATGTATCCAGTATTATATACCGGATACACTAAGACTGCCTTGTATCCGGTACTTGAGACCGGATACGAAGGGAATTGCTTGAATCCGGCCTGAGTTACCGGATACAAGGGAAAAACTCATTTTCTCCAACTTTTGTGCTGGTTTTCAAGGAGATGATGATTTTTGATGATTGTTTGTGCAATTTTGGGGTGTCTACAGGAGCAAAACAAAATCAAACAAAATGGAAGAATTATAAGAGCCTTTGATAGCTCTAAAACACACTTCCTAGGGGAGGTTGAATTGCCGGTCACAATTGGACCGTATATTTTCAACATCACATTTGAAGTGATGGATATACCTGCAGCCTTCAACCTACTCCTAGGAAGGCCGTGAATTCATGCAGCTAAGGCTATACCATCTATCCTACACCAGAGAGTTAAGTATATAAGAGGGCAAAAGGTGATTACTGTCCTAGCTGAAAGACTGGTTCCTCCCATGTGGTCCCCTGATGTACCCTTTATAAACATGGAGATGACTGCAGACAAGTTGACATTCCACTCTTTTCAATTTGAAACTGTCAATTTTATACCTGGAGGGCATCAGGAAAAAGAAGGAAAGATGACCTGTGCTGAGAAGATGGTCAAGAAATTGATGGGAAAGTACAATTTCCACCCTGGAAAAGGTCTAGGGATTAGCCAGCAAGGAAGAATAGAACCGATAAAGGCTAAGAAGCTAGTTCACAGAGCAGGATTGGGGTCCAGATCAAGAGTTTGGAAGGAACAGAAGCAGGAAAAAGGCATGAAATTCCCTCACATTAGGGAGACTTTTCCAAGGCTTTCTCATAAGATTCAACTGTCTCCTCCTCAGGATCAGTCCAAACCACCATATTACAATGTCAATCCTTTTCAAAAGCCCTATGTCCCTACCTTACTACCATATATTCCACCTCCACCTACCCAAGCATTGGTTGAATCTGAACCACAGACAGAGCAGGAGCAAGACTTTTCTGAGGACATTGGAGCTTTCTTTGCCATGACTGAAGGCAACAAAGAAGAAGGAGCAGATGAGCTACCTTTTATTGATTGGGCTACAATACAGGTTCCATCTGGGACCAGCCCTACAGAAGAAGCAGGCGATGCAACTCACCCAATATTGGTGATTTCTGATACGGATCCTGAGCTTAAGGAGCAGGCTTGTATCCCTGCCCTAGATTCTTTTATTCTGAATAATTTGGAGGAAACTCCCCTTACTTTTGAAGCTGAGTTTGTTTGGCAAACAGACATGGCTTCCAAAAAAAAACTCCATTAGTGGAAGGCCCTTTTCCTGAAGGTTTTAATGAGCCTTCGTCTTCAGGAAAAGACTTTTTAGAAGGCTCTCAAAAAATACAAAAAGATTTTTCAATTTTTTATAGAAAAGATAAATTTTTCAAAAAGGTTCAAACCATTTATGAACCATATAAGCAAACGGAATTGGATCGGGTTGAGTATGACTTCGACCTCGAGCTTGACTTTGACCTAATGGGGGTTGAAGAAGAGACCGAGGACGAAGAAGACGACCCTCCAAGAGAAATCACATATCAATTAGAGCGTCATGAAAAGGGGGTCCAACCCAATATTGAAGAGACCATACCTGTGAACCTAGGGACCGAAGAAGACCCACAAATAGTGAAGATTGGGGTATGCCTATTTGAGGTACAACGGGATGAAATGATACGATTCCTAGCTGACTATAAAGATGTGTTTGCATGGTCCTATTGAGATATGCCTGGATTAGACACAGACATGGTTGTACACAGGCTACCAATTCTGCCAGATGTTAAGCCAGTTAAGCAAAAACTGAGAAGGTTGAAACCTGAATGGACATTGAAGGTCAAAGATGAAGTGGTTAAGCAATTCCAAGCCGGATTCTTGGCGGTCTCCACGTACCCTGAATGACTTGCAAATATAGTGCCAGTGCCAAAGAAGGATGGAAAGGTCAGAATGTGTGTAGACTACAGAGACTTGAATAAGGCAAGCCCAAAGGATGATTTTCCACTTCCACATATAGACATATTAGTAGACAACACTGCAGTATATAGCTTGTTCTCATTCATGGACGGCTTTTCAGGGTACAATCAAATTAAGATGGCTAAGGAAGATCAAGACAAGACAGCCTTCATTACACCTTGGGGTACCTTCCACTACACTGTCATGCCATTTGGGCTTAAGAATGCAGGGGCAACCTACCAGCGGGCCATGACAGCTTTATTCCATGATATGATCCATAAGGAGATGGAGGTCTATGTGGATGATATGATAGCCAAATCATGTAAAGAAGAAGACCATTTGATCAACTTGAAGAAGGTATTTGACAGACTTAGGAAATACAGTCTAAGGCTTAACCCTGCAAAGTGTGTCTTTGGGGCTACATCAGGAAAGTTGTTGGGATTTATTGTAAGCAGAAAAGGAATTGAGATTGACCCATCCAAAGCTAAAGCAATCATTGAAATGCCATCACCTAGAACAGAGAAGGAGGTTCGGGGTTTCCTTGGAAGGATTCAATACATAAGCCGGTTCATAGCATAGCTCACTGCTATCTGTGAACCAATTTTCAAACTTCTAAGAAAGAATAAGCCAACGGTCTGGAATGACGATTGCCAAGAAGCCTTTGACACAATAAAGGAGTATCTATTGAACCCACCTATGCTAGTGCCACCAAGCCCCGGAAGACCATTGATCTTATACTTGTCAGTTTTGGAGACGTCAATGGGATGTGTTTTAGGGCAGCATGATGAGACAGGAAGAAAGGAGAGGGCGATTTACTACTTAAGCAAGAAGTTCACAGAATATGAAGCAAAGTATTCCCCTCTAGAAAAGACTTGTTGTGCTTTGGTATGGGCAACCCAAAGACTGAGACACTATTTCCTTAGTCATTCTACCTTTTGATATCCCGAATGGATCCTTTGAAGTACTTGTTTGAAAAACCGGCTTTAACTGGCAGAACAGCAAAGTGGCAGTTGTTACTCTCTGAATTTGACCTCACTTATATCACACAGAAAGCCATTAAGGGTCAAGCCATTGCTGATCACTTAGCTGCACATCCTCTACCAGAATACCAACCCTTAAAGACCAATTTTCCTGATGAAGAAATACTGTTCACAGAAGAAGAGGAAAATGAAAGCTCATGGCAAATGTTCTTTGATGGGGCCGCCAATATGAATGGAAATGGAATAGGGTCTGTTTTGGTTAAGCCAGATGGGTCACATATCCCAATCGCAGTAAAATTGAGATTCCAGTGTACGAACAATATAGCAGAATATGAAGCATGCATAATTGGGTTACAAGCAGCCCTAGATCATGAAGTAGAGGAACTTGACGTATATGGAGATTCGAGTCTTATCATCCTCCAAACAACTGGTGAATGGAAGACTAAGGATCACAAGTTGATCCCCTATCACCAGTATTTGGAAGAAATAAGCACCAAGTTTACTCGAATTTCCTTTAATTATATGCCAAGGGCCAAGAACCAATTCGCAGATGCTTTAACAACATTGGCTTCAATGGTTAGTATGCTAGAAAGTGTTGATATTAAACCACTAGAAATTGAAGTCAGGGATGAACCTGCTTATTGCCTTGTTCTAGAAGAAGGATCAGAGGAAGAAGTACCATGGTTCCAAAACATTAAGAATTTCCTAAGTGATCGGAGTTTACCTGAAAATGTTACTTCTACAGAGAAAAGAACGATACAGAGGTTGGCAGGACAGTTCTTACTAAGTGGTGGGCAGTTGTACAGAAGATCACATAATGATATCCTACTTAGATGTGTTTCCAAGACTGAATCAGAAAGGTTAATTGATACGGTACATGGAGGAATTTGTGGACCCCATATGAACGGACACATGCTTGCTAAGAAGATCCTGCGATTGGGATATTACTGGTCGACTATGGAACACGATTGCTATATACATGTCAAAAGGTGTCATTTATGCCAAGTATATGCTGATAATAAGAATGCACCTCCAGGGGCATTACATAATATGACATCTCCATGGCCCTTCTCTATGTGGGGCATAGACGTCATTGGAATGATCTCTCCAAAGGCATCAAATGGACACAGATTTATACTTGTAGCAATCGATTATTTTACCAAGTGGGTAGAAGCAGCTTCATATGCAAACATCACAAGTAGTCACGTTCTTAAGTTTGTAAAGCATAACATCATTTGTCACTATGGCTTGCCAAGTGCCATAATATCAGACAATGCTTCAAACCTTAAGAACAAGGATATGAGGAAAATGTGTGAACAGTTCCAGATTACCCATCACAAGTCAGCTCCTTACAGACCAAAGATGAATGGGGCAGTGGAAGCAGCAAATAAGAACATAAAGAAGATTATTCAAAAGATGGTAGTGAGTTTCAAAGATTGGCATGAAATGTTGCCACTTGCCTTACATGCCTACAGAACCTCAATTCGGACCTCTACAGGGGCAACCCCATATTCCCTAGTTTATGGAATGGAAGCAGTGTTACCAGTGGAAGTGGAAATACCTTCACTAAGAGTGCTAATGGAAGTAGAATTAGAAGAAGCTGAATGGATCCAGTCCAGACATGATCAACTCAATTTAATAGAAGAAAAGCGTTTGAAGGCGCTTTCTCATGGCCAATTGTATCAGAAGAGGATGGCCAGGGCTTACAACAAAAAGGTAAAGCCCAGAACTTTCTAAGAAGGAAATTTGGTATTAAAGAAGATCTTACCCTTTTTGGAAGACCCACGTGGAAAATTCAAACCAAATTGGGAAGGGCCTTATGTTGTCAAGAAGGTCCTATCAGGAGGTGCCCTCATCTTAACAGAAATGGATGGGAAGGATTTTCCTGAGCCAATAAACTCTGATGCAGTAAAGAGATATTTTCCATGAATGAATATTACTAGGAAATGATCTGAGGCCATCTTTCCTTATTTCTTAAAAATTTTTATCCCTAGTTAAGCCAATTTGAGCCTGTTCGTTTTGTTTGATAAACCTAAGCTGGACTTACAGTTTTAAACTGGGGCAAAGCCAATAGGGGCAAAAAGAGAAAAAAATAAAGAAAAGAAAAATAATGGCAAATGAAAGCCAAGTACAAGGAAAAAAGGGAAATGGGATTGAAATCATCATGACTGTAAGTCCAGTTGACCTATTTTCATACTTAGAAAATTTTGAGCCTTTAATATCTTTTATTTCATAAACCGAGCTTAGCCTTCGTTTCGTCCTATTCTTAAGCCTTTGGTGATTTTAGTATATTCATTCAAATATCAGAGTAATATTGGTGATGACAGAATGCAGAAGCCAGCCCTAGTGAAAACCATAATTGGCGCTAGGGGCAAGAAGGGCATGAAAAAAAAAAAGAAAAAAAATTTTTAAAATCAAAGGATTGAGTTGATCATGTGGTTCAAGTTGAAGACAGCATGAGCATGAGCCAGTGAGCATATTAGCAAGATTAGTCATGAAGAAAAAGCCATTAGGGGATGATTCTAAGGGCCGTAGGATAGACAGATTTGGTCTCTCCCTATTGATTGGGCCACCCTTTTTATTATGCAACCTGATTTTTAATTCCTTTGATTATATGTGATTAAGTGCTTTGGACTAGTTTATAAAAATAAAAAAAAAAACTATACTTTTGGCCAGTGATGAGAAATCAAATACTCTTTATAAAACTTTGGTTTTTACAAGCATCTGAGAATTCTGAGGCCAATAATATAAAACCTACTTTGTATTAAAATCCTTTGTCTTTCCACTATTGGAGTTTACTTTTGTACAAAGGTATGAAAAAAAAAATGAATGATAAAAGAATCTAATCCCTATGCTATAGCTGCTCCTCAAGCTCACGAATCCGTGCTGCTTGTGTTGCAATAATCCCTGAAGCTCCTGGTGCATCTGGATTGCCTAGAAAGGAGAAGATCTCATCTGAAAGTGACAGCCTGAGCTTTAAAGTCTTAATGTCAGTCAAGGCATCCTGATATTTCCTGCGAATCGAGCGGACTTCAAAGCAACGAGCTTGCTTTTGTTCTTCAAGCTTCTTTTCCATGGCAATGCGGCGAGATGTCTGCTCCTTAAACTGCCTCTCCATATCAATACCCTTTATCCTGAGTTCCTGGGCTTCTCGTACCCATATTTTTTGAAGACGTTTGTGGGTTGCTCTCTCAGACTCCAGGATATCCTCATAGGTAGGGGGAAGAACTGCAGGAGGCTCTTCTGGTACTAGGGCATGACTCTGCACTTACTCTTTAATCCAAAAGAGATAGTCTTTTACATGAGACTCAGAAAAGACTGGACCCCGCAGAAAACGGACATAAGACCACTCATTCATTAAACAAGCATTCAGCCCCATGGTGGCTGGTGTAAGTGGTCCAATGAAGTCCTCATATCCAGATGGGATCGTAATCCCCTATGTTGCTCCAAACTGTCGAAGAACTCTCAAAGGGAGATAAAGCATAGCAGATTTCAAGCCTGCTAGGACCAGAAAATTTCTATCTCTAAAGCTGATCACCGTCTCTGGATTAGGCTGATAAGTGCCACGCCATCTCACCTGATCATCCTGAAGAGTACCTAAGAAGGTGAACCAACCTTGCTTACCACCATGGACGTTAGGACAGCCCCTGTTGCTCATCAAAACAGGAACTTTCAATCGTGGAAAGAAGCGGCGAGTTATCTCTTCAACCTGACTCAAGTGGTCCAATAACCAAAGCTGCAGAAAAGGGGATGTATTTTAATTTCAAAAAGGAAAAAAAAAAGAAGAAAAAAGAGAAAAAGAAAAAAAAAGAAAAAAAAAGAAAAAAAGAGAAAAAGAAAAAAAAGAGAAGAAAAAGAAAAAAGAGAAGAAAGAAAAAAGAGAAGAAAGAAAAAATTTTTATGTTATTTTTCTTACCTGCAGGATAGGGGCACATGCAAGGAAGCGCTTCTTCTTCCTAAAATAGCAATCAGTAAGAGCTTGATACATTTTTTACTGTTGAAATCTAAGAGAAGGAGACCGCAGAGAAAACTACGGTCGCAAAAAGGATTAGGGCTTGAATACGAGCAGAAATGAAGAGAAGTTCGCGGTCGCGAACTTAAAAGGAGAATAAAATCCGTAAACTCAGAGCGGGCATCAGACGACCGTAAAAGTAATACGGTCCCGCTTGACCGTGTTCAAAATACGGGCAGCGTTGGTCCATGGTAGAAATATGGGCAAAGCCAAAAATTGCATATTTTATCATTTTCTCCACATTTTTCAGTAGATTAATGTCTATATTAGTTGTAAGTTGCAAGGATTGCCACCATACTCACTTTTATTTAAAAATATTTTGACTCAAATCTCACTTCATAGCCACGAGTGCTCAATGAGAGGAGAGGGGAGGATTTGGCCCTTAAGCTGAGGGACTTTTTACCAGATCTTCCAAAAATAAATTCTTTTTATAAAACCACCCATTTAATCCTTGCAAAGTGCAATTGGTTAGACAAAAATCTCAGGAAGTGCAATTGGTGGGTCTTTTTGCTCTCTGCTTGTAATTGGTTCCAATTACCAGCAAAGAGGGGGTAGCTGTAGACACCCCAAATTGCACTACAGAGTGAGAAAGTAATAAAAACATGTACTTAGAGCTTAAAAGAGGTCAAAAATGCATAAAAAGTGACTAAGCATGCTTTGCCCGTATTTCATTCACGGGCCTGTCGTGCCCGAAATAATTCTACGGTCAGGTGCGCCCGTATTGGAATTACGAGCACCACTGGACTGTGCATCATCTACGGTCATTAAAGACTCGTGCGAGTTTGATTCTTCTCTCGATTTCCGAGCTTTATCTTTAGTCCAATATCCTTTTCATGAGCGGATTAGGTCTTTTATTCGCTGAAGTCACCTTGGTTGGCTATGGATGGGCATTATCTCCAATTTTCTCTCTATCCTGAGGATCAAGATATATCCTTCTGGACCAGCCTTGCCCTTGTGCTTGCCTATAAATAAAGTTGAGATTCTTAGGCTAGGGGCCACGAAATTTTGAATACTCAAGAGCTTAAAGAGAAGGAAAGGAATCCCTGCTTCCCTGCTGCTTTTGCTTGCTGAATCCAGGTAAGTCCCTTTTCCCTTTTATTTCATATTTTCAATTCTAGAAGTAATAGGATCATCTCTATTGCTGTAGAATAAGGCCATCTTCTATATTTTATATCCCTAAACCTATCTCTGAGTACCTCAAGAGTCTCTCTAGCCGTAAAACGTGAAGAGAGAGCTAGGGGAAAAGAGAACAGGTGGATCCCTAGAATAGAACCCCATATCTGTGTTTTCCTTTTTATAGAATAAGGCCTTTGATTGTGTTTGTATACCCAAACCTATCTCTAAGTACCTCAAGAGTCTCTCTAGCCGTAAAACGTGAAGAGAGAGCTAGGGGAAAAGAGAACAGGTGGATCCGTAGGGTAGGCCCCTATGTGCTATAATCTGTGAGATATGCCTGTTTTGATGTTTTGATCATGTTGCAATGCTTTTTATGATATATCTGAATGAATACATGAATTCATGGTGATTATAGCATGAGATCCGCTCTTTTTCTAAAATTTGGATTTTTCACCACTTTTGCACCTACAGCACTATTTTCGTGATTTTTGGGATATTAGGCTAAGATCCTGGATTTATCATGATCAATATGATAGATCGGGATCCACAAGCCTGAAAGTAAATTCTAGGGTTTCATGATGTGGTTTTTGATTCGTTTTTCACTTTTGAGATAAGACCCTACGGTCTAAGTTCTCCCCTTTTAATGTTTTTTATTAATGTGAGTCTTTTTGGTTTTTATTTCTAGATTTAACGTGAAATTTGGGCTTTATCTATGTTTTGGACTATTCAAGTTTAATTTTGAAATATTTTATAAAAATCATCTTTTTCTAGATTCCTAGAATTTGACTTGAAGCCAGATTTTTGGATTTTTCACTTTAGATTGATTTTATTTGATTTCATCTTGATTTTGTTTTGATCATGAAACTCTAGGAGTGGTATGATCATATTTGAGAGTTCTGGATCAATCAGACTATTCGTATGAGAAAACCATACATGTTTGTCTTTTTTGTGATTTTTTGTGATGTTTATAGCAAGCTTTTTCCTTTATTTTAACATGAACAATACCTGGTAACCACCTTGTGTGAATGAATAGGGGTGCCTAACACCTTCCCCTGTTCATAACTTAATCCCCTTACCCATCTCTGGTTGTTTTTTTTAGGAGGGATATTTTGCCCTAAATTTGCCTTTTGTGCTTATTTAATATTTTGGTGTCCATTCACACCTAGATTGAATGGTGGCGACTCTTTGTTTTTATTTAATCCCGCGTGATGATCAAGGAAGTCATACAGGATTGATTTTTTCCCCCATGTCTCACACCTTCCAAACAAAATGTATTACAAAATTTGTATTCTCTCTCTAGGGTTGTTTTATCTTGATGAAATGATCTTGCATGGTGGTTTTTACTTCTAAAATTCGTAGGGTTTTGGTTGTATGATGATCTTATTTAGTTTTCTATTGATTTGCCATAGATTTCCAACTTGTATTGATCATATTTCATAGTAGGGTTTTAATTTGGTATTTTGAATGATGTTTTAAGTATTAGATATGTGTTCATGTGGATTTGGGATGATTACTTGTTTTAGAAGGTATTTTTAAGTGTGTTGGGATGATTTAAGATCATCCTATTTGGTGTTGGAAAGGTTAGGAATGTTTTGTGTGAGTTTTGTGTTAAAAGTAGCCAAAATATTTCAAAATCCCGACCTGGCAATTAATCCTAAAAATTGGCGATTAAATCCTGAGCCAAAACCCCAAAAACCAGCTTTTGTTATTCTAATCGCGACTCAGGATTAACCTGGGCGATTAATCTAGAACCTGGACGTGCGAACGTTGAAGAGGACACGTGCACGTCAGGCATGCTTTAACCTTAACACGTGAACGTTGACCCTAGACGCGCGTGCGTTGGCCCTGATTTTCACCTTAACGTGCGAACGTTGCCTTTCTTATTACCTTAATGCCTAAACGTTGGGGCTAATCGCCCTTGGGCGATTAATCCATGACCTAATCGTGGACCCTGTTTTTGACAGTTCTTCATCCTTTTTCTCCCTATCCTTTTCCCAGACAACCTAAGCTTCCTACACATCACCCTTATTACATGAAAGACATTTAAGTAAATGTCCTATGTATTTATTGCTCCATTTACTTAAGTCTTTACATGTAAATAAGGTTTTACCCCCCATTTAGAACCAATAAAAATACTCTCAAGGCCTAATTCCCAACCAATAAAAAGTCAACTTTCTAGTTCATGCCTAAATTTCCAGTTTTCCTGATTTTTATCAAAAATCCCGTTTGAGTTTGATACCCAAATGAGTGATTCAAAAGCCCATAAAATTTCAGAAGATTCGTTACCCTTCAATAGACTAAAACCAAAATTTGAGCACAAAAATCCTTGTAGATTTGTCTAGAAAAATTATACACGGAAAAGTCAACGTTTTTAACCAGACTTAGAATATTTTTGAGGTCCAAAACTTTTCATCTCGGAATCCATTTCTTTTTGGTAGGGTGGCCTTATTCAGAATCCTAAGACTATCCCACTCATCCAAAATGTATTTTGAGGATTTTATGATACTCGTTTTGATTGATTTGGATTTATGAAAGTAAAGTTGAGAACTCTTTTGCGATTTGAATGATGAAGTTGAGGCTTCTTGTGGACTTGCAAAGGGGCTGAAGCCCATGGTAATCCAGAAGGCAGTGAGGCCTAAGGATTTAAAGGAAGGTGAACCTGAGGTTCACTTGATATGGTTTTGTACTTCAGACAAGTGGTGCTTTTATGTGATTGGTTTTGCTAAAACTGTTTTATTGGTCTATCGTGAGTTGCATTGAGTCCAGTGGGCATAGAGATGGTTATGGATCCATGGTCAATCTAGTTCGTGTATTAGTGTTGACTTGTCGAGTTAATACCCCGGGCCAATTGCGTACCACCGTGTAGGATCAGTGAGGCCTTCGTGTGGGATCGATGAGCTACAACGTGCCAGCCCATGCGTGGGTGCTCCACTTGTGCGATGACCGTGCGCGGCTTCGACGACGGGTAGTGAAGTGGCAAACCGGCTAAGGGTGGTTAACCTAATTTACAGACAAGCTAATCCACGAGTCCTATTAAGTCATGTTTGCAATATTTGACTTGGAATTACACTTTATCTCCGATTGAATTACTTTGTTTACATTTTGTACTTTATATTGTGAATATTATCATGATATTATAAAATTGCATAAACTGTTTCTATGCATGCATGTTTGCTGCTTACTAGGACTTTATGTCTCACGCATACTTTGTTTTACCGTATTTGTTTTCAGATCCTCTTGGTGAGCCACGTGCTGTGGCAGATATTGAGGGTGAACTTGAGTACAGGCCGGAGGACTACTATTACTACCCATAGTAGGATTTCTCTTTGTGATGTTATATTTTGTCTTGGGGAGTTGTAAATGTGATGTAAATAATTTTTTTGGGTTTATACTCTTGGGAGATATCTTTTGTACATGTCTGTATATTTTTGAGAGAACTTGTGAATGTTTAGTTGCCTTAGTTGTATTTTTTTCGCGTAGATATCATGTTTTGGAGATTATAGTACAGATGATCTCTTGATTATATGGAAATTTTATTCCATGCTTCTTTAGCTTATGCACTCTGATGATTACTTTGTAATTCCGCAGAATTGATTGTGTTAATCAGGTTCTATTGGGCCCATAAGTAGGTCTCGGGGACGGGTTGGTGCCGTGATAGGGCAGACCCGGATCTGGGGCGCTACACATTAAGTCCTACCTCAGGCTGAATTCTTCTCCTTTGTCGGTTATCAGTCTCTTCATGTTAGCTTTTAAGCTAATCTTGTATATTAGCACAAGCGTCATCAACTAGGTCTATGGCCTTGTCAGGTAGGTATTGTCCTAGAACAAAATACATAGTTTCAATCGATCTCATCTATTGCATTCTAATTCCATAAAGAACATCATAATTGAGAAGTTAAACCCAGATAAGATGAATAGAAAAGAAAAAAGGGAACGAAATATATTACCCATTAGTAATATACCAGGTAGATAGTTGGGCAGCAGCAACAAGTGCTCGATCTTGGATTCGCACACCATAGTTGCCTTCATATCCCTTTTTAAGTCCCTAAAGAATACTTATGATATCTTCAATGGTAGGCTCTGCAACATAAACCTTTTTGAAATGTCTTTCAAAAACTGCATCCTTCACAACATATTTTCTGTACTCCATGGGAGTTGTTGTACCAATGCATCTAACTTAGCCCCATGAAAGAATGGGCGTGAGAAGGTCTGTTGTAACCATTGATTCTTCCATTCTACTAGCTCCAAGAATTGAGTGGATTTCGTCAATAAAAATGATGATCTTCGCATTGGAATCTTTAGCTTCTTTTAGTGACGTTCTAAATCTCTCTTCAAATTCTCCTCTATAAAATCGCTCCAGCAACTAGAGCACCCAAATCCAAAGCAATCAGCTTCACATCTGCAAGCTTACAAGGCACATATCCCTTAGCAATCCTTTGCACAAGGCCTTCAACTATAGCTGTTTTACCAACACAAGCTTCTTCGATAAAGGTTGGATTGTTTTTCTTTTGTTTTGAGAGAATCGTTGCCAATTACCGGATCAAGCTTTCCAGCATCTTCGATAAGATCATGACCATATAATTTCAAAGCTTGTGCATTCTTTAGCATACTTCCATCCTTCTCTCCATGTTTTTTTTACTTCTGATTTCAATTTTGCCACATCTTTCACACCAAACTGATTGAGGATATTTTTAACAAAGTCAATATCAAATAGACTCGATATAATCTGATCAATTGTTATGTAGGTATCTCCACGTGTGAAACAAGGAAAATCAACTCAATGACTTCCTTGTTGTCACACGGGCTCCAAAGAAAGGAAGGAGTCGCCACCATTCTTTTTAGGTGTGAATGGGCACCGAAAAGATCAAAGAGCAAATGAAAATGCAAAATTAGGGTGAAAATAACCCTCTTCTAAAATCAACCAGAGGTGGGTAAGGGGATTAGATTATGAATAGGGGAAGGTGTTAGGCACCTCTATTCATCCACACAAGGTGGTTGCCATGTATAGTTCATGTTCAAAATAAAGAAAGCTTGCTAATTAAAATAATCAAAAAGGCTTGAAAAGAGTTAAACACATGTATGATCCCTCCACAGGAGAAGTCCAATGAATTTTAGACCCTCTTTATGGAAGTATCACTTTTAGGACATCACCATTAATTTCAAATCAAAATAAAATTTGAATACAAGCAAGTTGAGGCAAATCCGGAGCATTCGGTAAAAGATGAAGCCATTTGACCATAAATCATTTAAATCAAATTCAAATTGAATGAGACCAAAACCATTTTCATGAAAATTTTCAAGTAAATCCGATTAAAATCCTAAGAGTTATGCTTATTTGAAATTCACCGTTATAATTTGACAAAGGTGACAAGTGGACAACTTTGAAAACCTATTTGTGGAGATTGGCTCCATATAAATCCTTCAAAATTTGCGTGAATGAAGTATGAAGTACCATCTTTCACATGAAATAGGCCTCATACAAATCTCCATTTCAGATGTGATTTGCGTGACCTCCCGAACATGCCTAGAAGGTCACAAATGAACCTAGAATTCAGCTATTGAGCAGTTCTAAGTCAATCACACACACAAGACACAAATGAAATAAAAAAGTCTTGAAACCAATTGGATTTGAAAGTGCACTCATAAAGGAAAATACCGAAATCAAAATCACTTCAATCGGACATAAAACGAACAGATGGTGCTCAGTCAAAGTGACAGGTTCAGCAATCTGGCCTGAACTGTCCTATCAAATTTGATCAAGTGGTATCAAAAATCGACTCCATAGAAATTGATGAAATTTTACACCCTCAAACTAGACAGTCCCACCTATCACATATCTTTGGAATCACTCCAAAATTCATCCGGAGGACGAAGTTATGAGTGTTCCAAAATATGGTATAGGTGCTATCCTGTTTTGAAAACTTTAGGCAAAAATTAACCCAAAACAATGAGCAAGTGTGTGCAATCTGTGCAATCCAAATCAAAATCATTTTTAAAAAAATGGGAAAACCCCTAGAAAGATGTAGGGCATGAATTTGGCTCAAAAATCTCATTGGTTGGAGAGAAAGTGCCAAAATACCCAAAAACAGAGCGAAAGTGCCCAAAACGGAGAGATTAGACCATGAGGTCTTCTCTGTTCAAAGTCAACATGCTTGTATTCTTTGGAAAACATTAAAAAATATTCAAGAACAATTTAGGGCAGGGAATCGGTTCATCAATCTCATTGATTAAGATAATGAACCGAATATGCCCGTAATGAGACAAAAAACCTAACTTGAGAGGTTGGACTATCAAAGCCTTCTCTTAAAGTTGGGATTACTTGAAAATCATTTAAAACAGTAAGAAAATGCTCAAGAAACATCTAGGGTAAAGATCCGATTCATGAATCCTATGGATTAAAAAATATGAATCGGAGACACCCGTATTGGAACAAAAATCCCAACTTGAGAGATTAGGTTATGAAAACCTCCTCTCAATAGTAGGATTGCATGAAATCCATTCAAGGATTATCAAAAGATTGATTTAAGGCCATTCATCTCAGATCTATCATAATGAACACGATAGATCTGAAATACAAGCCTATTTCAATAAAACAAGTAATATGTGTGCATGTGTAAAAAATCATGTTTTAGGAGAGAATGGAGATCCAATGCTATAAAGAGCATGGACCATGGTATTCTCTCCATAAAATGAAACAAAACACATAACATTCATCAATACATCACAACATATAGCATTCAATCAAATGGGGGTTCTATGACTAGGGTTCCATTCCCATTCTCGTTTCCCCTAGTTCTCTCTCCACGTTTTACGGCTTAGAGATAGTCTTGAGGTACTTTGAGATAGAAAAGGGGTTTCGCACAACATCAGGTCGGATACAAACAAAAATCTTTGTCTCCGACATAAAATTTTGGATACAAAGCACAAGGCTTGTATCCGACATAAAATGTTGGATACAAAGAAAAAGGCTTGGATACAAAAAAAAAGGCTTCTCTGCACAGCCTCTACATGGCACTGACCCTTGCCTGCACAGGCAATACTTATTTACATGTAATATCGTCTAAGTAAATTGTGCGCGCGTGGGAAACGCGGCACGGGGTAATTCGGAGTCGCCACCGCCTGATGGGGTGCAGGCGGACACCTGGGTGCCTAATTTTGCCTATTAGGGCTTTTTGGTCTGCAGCTTGAGATTCTAAGTCTGTTCTCGGTTGTGGTTCGGGGAAGTCTGTAGACACCCCGTTCCACCCCGTCGGATGATGGGTCCCGTGGGTTCCCTGGTTTGAGTCAGCTTACATTGGTCTCACCTGATTCCTAATCCGATATGCAATTTGGTTAAGTCTGGCGGGACCACCTGAGTGGTGTGGGTCCCTTTAGTTGCTTTTATCTTGATTACTTAGGTGATCTGAGTCTGGTTGGGTGGGCCCTGTTGGAAGGCCCACGATATCCTTGGTGGGCTTAGTCAAGCCCGTGTACCCTTGTGGACCTCAGTCTAGCCTGAGAGGTCCTTTGGGCTTTGGTTAGTTCAATTGATTTTACTTTAAGTTCAGATTTAAAGATTAAGTGTTTTTCATGCACAAGTGGGCCGGACCGGTTTGTGGGCCCCTAAGGTGGGCCCACATGGTATCCAAGTATTTTTTATTGGATTTATCTTTTTAATTTTGCCAAAGTGATTTGGACACTGGGCTTGGGGCCCGCAGTCCAAATCTGGGCTTGTAAGCCCAAGTTACCGGAAGTTAGGGTTTGTACCCTTCCTTGGTTCGGTTGGTGGGCTTTGGCGGGCCCGGTAGGCCCTTGCCCTTGGTCTCGGCCAAACCACGCAATTCATGCATCAATTTCACATAACAAGGCTTGGGTGGGCCGCATTGGGTTTGGCCTGCCCGGTTCAAATTGTTCATTTTACTTAAGTTATTTAATGGCATGCTTTGGTGTTTATTGGGCTTGGTGGGCCCCGTTGGAAGGCCCACTGGAAGTCAAGTTGGACCGGGGGTCCAAGTCCCATGTCGGGTTTCCGGGTGACCCGGAAACCCTATTGTCACCCGGAAGCCCTATTGGTTTATCCGGTTCGGTTCGGAAATGGCATTCACATCTAGCAATAATCACAAAAAAAACACAAGATGGACACTCTGTCAGAAAAAAAAACTGGCTCATTGTGCTGGGTCCAAGGGGAGGTACCTGGGGGCCCTATGGGTGGAGCGAAGCGGAGCCCACGAGGTGGGGTACCTCCCCGTACCAAGGTACGAGTTGGATGCGTAGCGAACAAAGGGGTGGGGGGTGTGGGGGCCGAAGCCCCCCGCGGTATGGTAAAGGGTATTTTTGGAATTTTCAAAAAAAATAACAATTCGGCCTGTTTTGGACCTGGCGCTCACCTCCTGAAGTGAGCGCCAGGTGGGCGCCAGAACCGGGCGAAATTTTGACCTGGCGCTCACCCGATACCAGGTGAGCGCGAGCTGGGCGGGAGGTGAGCGCAAGCTGGGCGCGAGATGGGCGCGAGGTGGGTGCCAGATTTACACATGATTTTAAGTGGGCGCGAGCTGAGCGCGAGGTGGGCGCCAGCTCGGTGGGAAGTGAGATGAAAGGGGCGCCCACCTCCTAGGTGAGCGCCAGGTGGGCGCCAGATGGGCGGCAGCTCACTGCAATTTTCAACTCTCTGTTTTTCTGAGATCTCCATCTCTGGCCGATTTTTTTTGGTCTGTAACTGTTCCACTAGCCTCCTAACATGCTCAGAACACCTCCCAACTAATCTTGGATTTAATCTAACTACATTTTATTTCAAGTTTTGAAAACCCAGAAAACTTACAATACAACCATGCTTTCAAAATACTTCACGAATAACATGCCCAGAACACTTCCCCGGGCTTCGACCACTCCCCAGAAGGCACTTAAACTTGTATTGAAATTAATCTAAACATGCTTCATGCTTCATCCCACAACCCAAAATCTTTTAGAAGAAAGAAAACAAACCCGATAAAAAACTGGTACAGATGCATTAACAGCTTGAAAAAGGAGGGGGGTGATGGGAGCATGCTCAAGGATGCACAAGCAGCATGTTAGCAAACCCAGCAATGTAAAAAAAAACAAAAGGAACCACATGCAGACATTACATGTACTCCCATCCACGACTAGACCTTCAAGCATGCACCCTAACATCCGAAGAAGGGAATGAGGAGGGGGGTTTACAGGGGTACAATGGATGAAGGGAACTTGGGAACATGCTCCCTTTTCGGCGCGAGCAACACACGCATCTTCCTCTTCCTTACTTGGTGGTCTTCATCAGATGGAAGTGAACAAAAAAAACATGGTTTCATGGCTGTGGCCTCATACCACCGAATAAGACCGGCTTATGAAAAAAACATCACATACTCATATATGTATAACCCAAAGTAACAGGGATGTTTACCTGGTGGTTCTTGAGTTCTGGAGCTGAGTGGGGGAGCCTCCTCGAAGTCGGACAGCGGCTGGAGCCTCCTCTTTACCGCACCAACAGTAGCAAGCTTCCACTTGCTTGGGTGGAAATGGAGAAGAACCAAAGGGGGGTGCTGCGCTTGGGGTTTTCTGGGAAGCAAGCAGGGGTGAAGAGAGGGGCTTCGGGTGAAGGAAGAAGAAAATCAAACAAAAAAACCCTTCGAACCCTCCAGCACTCCGAACACTTAGTTTTTTTCGAAAAATCTTCCAACCCCTCTGCGCGAAAAGTCGCGCGGGTTATATAGGCAAGAAGAAAGGGCATGCGCCCACCTTGGCGCCCAGCTCCAGGTGAGCGCATGCCGCTCGCCACGTCCGCGCGAGCGGCATAATGATGAAAATTATTTATTGCCGCCGCTCGCCGGACGTAAAAATCTAAAAAATTCGGATTTAGTCCCTGGCAATTTTTGATTTAATCCGATATTCTCAGATTTTCACGGATTTAGTCCCTGGGTATTTTGTATGTTTGGATATTTACGAATTTAATCCCCGAGATATTTTCCTGCGCAACTCGCCACGTGTGCAGCTTTTTGCCACGTGCGCAGATTGCCGGTTTTGCTGCCCGGGAATTTCGTCAGCTCATATTTCCTTCATCCGGACTCCGATCTGGGCAAACTTAGTTTCATTAGAATCGTATCGGAGCCCTCCATCCCATGACCTAGGGGTAGGCCTCTGGATTGGATTTTAGCAGAAAGTCAACTTTTGGCTCTGCTCAAGTTTGACCGCCCGTAGAACCTTTATCCAGACCCCGATTCCTGCAAACTCAGTTGCGTTGGAACCGTGTCGAGATTCTCTATCAAATGACCTAGGGGTAGGCCTCTGGATCGGATTTTAGCAGAAAGTCAACTTTTGGCTCTGCTCAAGTTTGACCGCCCGTAGAACCTTCATCCGGACCCCGATTCCTGCAAACTCAGTTGCGTTGGAACCGTGTCGAGATTCTCTATCCAATGACCTAGGGGTAGGCCTCTGGATCGGATTTTAGCAGAAAGTCAACTTTTGGCTCTACTCAAGTTTGACCGCCCGCAGAACCTTCATCCGGACCCCGATTCCTGCAAACTCAGTTGCGTTGGAACCGTGTCGAGATTCTCTATCCAATGACCTAGGGGTAGGCCTCTGGATCGGATTTTAGCAGAAAGTCAACTTTTGGCTCTGCTCAAGTTTGACCGCCCGCAGAACCTTCATCCGGACCCCGATTCTTGCAAACTCGGTTGCGTTGGAACCGTGTCGAGATTCTCTATCCAATGATATAAAGCAAGGTGGCCAATTTTTACTTGATCAAAAGGTCAACTTTTCACCCCTTAGGGTTTGACTTTCTGTCCAGGGTTTGCATTTTTGGTTTTTCTGGGAGCGCAAAAATGAGGTGCTTACATAAATGTCCTTGTATTTTTTAATCTCCATTTACTTAAGATATTACATATAAATAAGCAAACACCTCCCCTTCCCCCCCATTTGAATCCATTCCATTAAAAATAGTTCCAGACCCAAATTCCAAGTGAATAAAAAGTTAACTTTCCAGTTCAAGGCTAAATTCCGATTTTTCAGGTCCGGTAAAAAGATTCAACATGTTAATACCAAGGTATTCGTCAAGATTTAAAATCTCAAAAAATTCATTTATGCAATAACATTGCTAAAAACCTGATTATCAGGAAAAATTATCTTGAAATCTTGCTTTAAAAAATATTTCATTTTCTAGGGTCAACAGTCAACAAAATTCAACCGGAAAAAGTTTTAATTTGCATAAAAGATTGAATTCGGGCCTTTTCCTCTGTGGTTTTGGATTCAAATGGGTTAAGGATCTCAAACCCAATGCAAATAATTGAAAATTCCAATAAAATATTTCTCTCGTTCAAGATTTATCAAAAATCGTGCAATTTTGGGCTGTCTACACCACGTGATTTCTATTGAGATTGAGCTTGCTTAATTAGTTCATCAAGAGAAACATTTGCAAAGAATTTAGTGGAGACTTGATCACGAAAACTCAATGTCTTGAATACTTCATTTAGCTTTTGTTCAAATTTAGTTGCAGCCCTTCTATCTATAATGTTGGAGATTGCTTGTTGCAGTATTCCACTTGGGTCTTCTAGTAATGCTAGAGCCAAATGAACTGCTGTAGTCTTTGCATGATGATGTTTTGACATTAGTAATTTAGCTCTGGCAATTAATTCATTTGTTTTGTTTCTGAAATTATTGGAATTCATTGTTTAATAACCATCTATGCAGGAATACCTGCATATTGAATCAAGGATTCACAAAAACTGAAAACCTAAATATTAAAGAAGATTTAAGAACACAAAAGACAAACATCAACGATTTGAAAACTAACCGAAATTCACAAACTATAAAGATAGCAGCAAAGCAAGAACTAAGAAACCTAAATATTAAAGAAGATCAAAAGACAAAAGAAAAATAGAGAAGTTATGGACACCAGAAGAACTTGGATGAAATTAGTTGTTCAAAATGAAAAGGTAACAACCAAAACCAATCTTGGTTATGTAGCAACAACAATAAAATTGCAACTCAAATAGTTGTAAATATCATCAACCTATATCATCAAACATCTACAACGACTTTCTTATAATAGGTATATCAATGTCACTGAGATCAAGATGCTCCATTCCTCTAGTTTCTATCTTAGTTGTGGAGCTCCTCAGATATTATACTTCACTTGCCTTAAAGTAGTGTGGACCCTCTAGCAACCAAAATTTTAACAAGAGGGAGTTCTTAAATAATCCCATTACAATAGAATATTTATGGAACCGTGTGATAGGCATCGCTGAAAATGAAATAGTCTTCTATTTTAGCATTTTGAGCAAGGAGCTCATGCAATCGGGTAAATGAGGAATTATGCAAGTAAAAAGGAATTTAGTTTTGAACATTCATTTTTCGTCACCATCAATAGCCTTTATCCAATAAAACAACCAGCACATACTTTTACCATGCGCATGTAAAGGTCAAAAGTTGCTAGACAATATAAATAAGGTTGGAGGCTACACCTTAAAATCAAAATGATGATAATAAAAGTTCTATACATTAGAGAGAGCACAACGACATTAGATCTATGGTTAGAAAAAAGAAAACATAAAAAAAGTACAGCAGGAGCAATGTTTAGAGCCAAAACAATAGCTAAGTTGCAAGGATACTTCTAAATAAATGACATGCCTATCTTAAATGGATAGCAGACTCAATTAAATTCTGTCAATTAAAAAAAAGGACATAAAGATTCAAAGAAAAAACATGAATACTCCAAACAAAAATCATTTCGTGCTTCACAGCTATCACAAGAATATTAACAAAGAATCACAATTTCATTAAAAATTCCTCAAAGAAAGCTTCTTCACATAAAATCTTTTCATCTTCATCTTCGAGTGGCCGACCGATCGATTTAAGTTTCAGCTAGTCGGAAGATCTTTTCAGAGAGATGAAAAGATGGAATAGGATTTGCAGCTGCTACTGTCCTCCTCAAACGAGCAATCAGTTTATTTCAATTTTCAACACATATTTCCTCAAAACTGCATGCATGGATTCGTGATAGTTCAAGTGATCCTTTTGTTCTCTGTACTACAAAAGAAACTTCCCGCTTTTCTATTTTTTTGATTTCTCACTTTGTGCTTCTTCACAGCTATCACAAGCAAGATTAACAAATAATCACAATTTCATTAAAAATTCCTTAGAGAAAGCTCCCTCACCTAAAATCTTTTCATCTTCATCTTCGGGTGGCCGACAGATCGATTTAAGTTTCAGCTAGTCGGAAAATCTTTTTAAAGAGATGAAAAGATGGAATAGTGTTTGCAGAATTGCAGCTGCTACTGTCCTCCTCAAACGAGCAATCAGTTTATTTCAATTTGCAACACATATTTCCTCAAAACTACATGCATGGATTCGTGATAGTTCAAGCGATCCTTCTGTTCTCTGTACTAAAAAAGAAACTTCCCGCTTTTCTATTTTTTTGATTTCTCACTTTGTGCTTCTTCACAACTATCACAAGCAAGATTAACAAATAATCACAATTTCATTAAAAATTCCTTAGAGAAAGCTCCTTCACCTTAAATCTTTTCATCTTCATCTTTGAGTGGCCGACTGATCGATTTAAGTTTCAGCTAGTCGGAAGATCTTTTCAGAGAGATGAAAAAATGGAATAGGATTTGTAGCTACTACTGTCCTCCTCAAATGAGCAATCAGTTTATTTCAATTTTCAACACATATTTCCTCAAAACTGCATGCATGGATTCGTGATAGTTCAAGTGATCCTTTTGTTCTCTGTACTAAAAAAGAAACTTCCTGCTTTTCTATTTTTTTGATTTCTCACTTTGTGCTTCTTCACACCTATCACAAGCAAGATTAACAAATAATCACAATTTCATTAAAAATTCCTCAGAGAAAGCACCCTCACCTAAAATCTTTTCATCTTCATCTTCGGGTGGCCAACAGATTGATTTAAGTTTCAGTTAGTCGGAAGATGTAATGCCCTAGATCCGAGTTACGTAGTTAAACTGTAACACGTCTGCAGAGGTTAGCATGCAACACAGGATCGCAATATTAGGGTGAAGGGAAAACATGAACACAACAATAACTATATAACAGAGTGCGCTAAAATAATCCCAAACTGAAATAAACTCACATGACCAAGTAACTACCCGAAAATATTGGCCTTTCCAAGAGTATCTGAAAACAAAACAAAAACAAATTGAATGAGATACGAATATCTCAGCGAGTAGCATATGCATGTAGAAATAGTTATAATCAGTTATAAATATGCCACGATAAATAACGAACACCAATAGTCAATAAAATAATTCTAAATCATAACTCCAAGATCCCAATAACAGTTTCCACAAAAAGACCAACCACAATACCGATTAAACATTGAATGGTCAATGTCATGCCTACTGTTTAAATTGGTTAATTGACATGCCAAGGAGACATCCACACCTCCATGTACACAGTTCCGGTCTACTCAGGGTTTCGGACACTCTGAAATGATGGCCTACTCAGGGTTTCGTCATCCAATGTCGGCCTACTCCGGGTATCGGCATTGACAACTAGGCCTACTCAGGGTATCTGGCTGCTCTACACCGGTCGTGGCAACATACAAGGCCATGCAATTACACCAACAAACAATGCCATCACATTACTAAGCTTAGACATGGATCTAGGACAAGCTAAACCAAAACAGAAAAACAATTGCATAAACTCAACACTGACGTCACATTAGCCCAAACATTTCCATCATCATGTATACCACAATACAGCTCAACACAGGTCACTCCGAACCAGAACAGTAACTCATGGAATTTCAGTAATTATACTAATCCCAAAACACAAGTCCACTGGTAGTAAAACCTTTTTTTTACTTGCACAAAGATAAATTTGACACATATGGCTCAGCACTTTGAAATCATGCAAACCCAGGTTAAACAAGTTCATAAACTAGAAACAAATGTAAAACATAAATAAACTAAGTCATTAACTTATAGCATTAGGAACAGTGGATTACAACCAACAGTTTCCCAAACTTGACTTGTAGAACTCATAATTCATATCTAGAATTTACGTAATTATATCTCCGAAGGTTTTGAGTAAATTAAAATACTTCTAACAACCTAATCTATCTTTTGGCTAAAAGATTGAATCCTTAAAGTATAAAAAATAGGCTCAATTTGATCAACCGCACTTCACTGTAAAACTTGGTGGGTGCACTGACCTCGGCTCAGTTGGCGCCAGGTCAATGGATCCAACCATTGCCTTGCGCCAAGCTGCCGCTGAGGGAAACTAGGTTGGCGGCAGTCCAATGGACCCAAAACTTTACTTGCGCCAAGTTGCCGCTGATTGAAGATAGGTTGGTGGCAGCTCAGCGGATAACCCCTTGTGTTTTACGGTTTTATTTTAACTCACTGTTAATGCAATATCCCCATGACTAACCTAATTTCAAGCCTCGATAACAATTTTCCCATACATCTACCATCCCCAAAAGACGTTTAAACATGATTCCAAATTAATCCTAATACTTCACAGGTTACGACTCTAAAAACTCTTCGAAAACCAACTCTGAAACAAAAATATTCCACATCCATGCATTACGGCTAAACTCAGAAATCAAAACCCAAAACACAGATTAAAACAATGCTACTCACCTGATTCGAATACCCTCAAGTTCAAAAACTCCTAGGCCTCGACTGAGCACCAACGGCAACGATTCTCACTCCAAAATTTTTGCCGCTCACCTCTGATCCCAAATCCTCCACCCAAAAGTTCCAAATCTGATCTCTTGGTCCAAAACGACTAAGATCTGAAATCTACTGCCACCAAAATCTTCGACAGAAGAAATCTACCACTAGTTTCCCTCTCGGCCAATCCAACTCACAGCTCACATTCACCTTCTTCTTTTCTTCTCGATCTGATTGAGCAACAGCCATATCTCCTCCTCCGACCCTTGCTTTCCTCCACTATTTCACGAATCTCCCTTCACATTTGATCGGCCAAACCCTAATTCAACCCAATAGGGACCTATTTATAGGCCGATGGTAGTGCTCAAACCACTTAACTTATTCATGATCCCATGTATACTCACCTACACCATTTCTCTATAGGATTATCCTCTTAACCGTTGATTAAGAACTTGCCACTCCACCAATGGCCTATACTAGCATCTTACCTAAGAAAAACAAATTTGGACATAATATTATTATTCAGCTAAATTTATAACCATCACTTGTTTTAAATTAAATCCCTTCTCATTTAATTTCCAGATTGCCAAAATTGCCCTTGCTCACTACCATACCACCAACCCCACTAATGAAACTAAAATAATGGATTTGCCCTTTTTAATAATTTCTCCTATTTTATTTAATTATTTTTCTCTATATAATTCCCTTTTCTCTATTTCTAAGATTTTCCATTAATTAAACTAATTAACAACAAAATCTCAAATTTTTAATGTTATTAAAAATTCGAGATTTTACATTCTCCCCTCCTTCAAAAAATTTCGTCCTCGAAATTTAATTCAGAAAGTTAAAACAAATCCGGATGCTTCTTCCTCATCGCATCCACTCCTTTCCAATAGCACTTGCTTATGTCGATCCAATATCTGAACTGACTTCGATTCAGTATCAATCCACCGGTCTTTGCTTTATCCTTATAAATCTCAATAAACCATCCTCATAATCAAAATCTCTGGCAACCTCATCTCTTTTCTCCACTAACCTTACAATGTGCCTTAAATCTGAATTTGATACTTGTCTCTCCAAAATACAATGGATCAAATCAAGCAATCATCATCATGCAAAGAAACTCACCAAACTCAAGCTCTAATGGTATCCACCCAATTGCACTATCTGACCTTAAATGTGATTAGAGTAGTTATCCGCTCATGGGCAGCACCTCCGCGCCTTAATAACAATATATATATAATTACTAGGATTCCTTGAGCTGAATAATAACTAAAAGTAGAATTTATTTATAATCTTGCAATAATTCCATCTATAGCTTTGCACCCTATTAAGATTCCACTGAAAGTAAAATGTAACACCAACTTTTGGAATTCGAAGATAATCTTTTTTTTAATTACCAGAAATTTTTCTCATCATTTTTTTAACAGCCTTCATTCTTATAATCAATAGAATATAAATCCGGAAGAAATTTTTTTTTAAACTTCTTTTTATGATCTCTTTTGAAACAACATATGCCTTACTCTTTAATTATGGAACTTCAACTTAATCCCTTAAAATGGTGCCTCTAAAACTTCAATGTAATTCGTGTGGGTCACCGTATGGGCCCGATCCTTGGCTCAAATCGACACCCACTGGTCTTGTGCGCTCGAGCTGATGCACAGGCATGCATGCTTGGCCTAGCCTGCGACCCGACGATCCTAAGGGCCTGTTTGGCCTAGCTTTTCTTTCTTCTTTTTTATTATTTTGGACTGGGAGCCATCTAGGCTGAACCTGATGGGAGCGCGGGCGCTCGGCTTACGCCCAAACGCATTGGGCTCGCGCCTATGCACTACCCACGCACGGTCCGTGGCACACCAAACACTCCTTGCCGAGCCTGTGTTGTTGCCAAAAACCTACTGCCAACAGTGAAAATCGCCGGAAAATCACCCATATTGCTAGAAAATTGCGCCTAAGTGCTGCCATGGCACCTCAGACACGTTTTTGCCCCTTTCTTTTGCTTCTTGACCATTTTTGTAATGTTGGATGAATCTCTGCATATCTGAAACTCCTTTTCTTGGGTTTCAAACCCTATGGGGAGATGAGATAACACCTTTTTTAAGTGATTTGTTGGACGAAGACTATCGGAATCTGGAACTGTAGATAGAGATGAGATGGGTCCTCCAACAACCATGGGATCCTTATCTCATTTTGGAGAGATTTTAGGGAAGGAACGGGGAAAATTATATGTATATCTTACCATAGAACCTCCTTGGATATTCTTCTTTCTTTATCTCCTTCTATTCTTCTCAATATTTTTGCCCAAATCCTTCTGCAACTCTCCGTTCCCTTTCTTCATGAGATTTATCCCCTTTTTATAGGGAGTGGGGTAGTTTCTCAACTACCCCATATATCACGAATGGGTTTTGTGTGGAAAGTTTTCTAACTTCCCACAATAACCCATGTTTCTCCATATATATTTATTATTTTTTTATTATTATATTTTTTTTGTTAAAAATGACATGTCCACATCATTCAACCATGTCTAACAAAAATAGTGAAAAGAACACCTCTAGCATTGTTAAATAAAAAGGAAGATAAAAAAAAGAGGGGAAGGATCTAAACCAAACACAATTAAACTGATCTAGAGCAAAATTTGCTAGTTGATCGGCAGCCTGATTTCCTTCACACAAAGTATGGGAGAATCTGACCGCTGCAAAATGGGGAACCAACTGTTTGATCTTGGCGATATAGGATGAAATCCTCTAGGGAATGCAATTTGAATTCTTGCTGGGGAGGATCAAAGCAAGAGAGTCTCCTTCCAGATATAAATGTGATATTCCAAGCGGCTTTTCAAGCTTAATACTTTCCAAAGCTGCCTCTGCCTGAATAGGACATTTAATTGATGTTAAATATGTGGAATTAAAGATTATAGGGAAGGACATTTTAGGTATGTGAAAATTGAAAACACTTAAGGTAGTTTGTGCTTTTAGTAGTAGTATAGATATAGATATAAACATAGATTATTAGGAGTCCTGTTAAATCAAATTTCTTCTCTTATATTTTATATGTAACTAAATTAAAATAAAAATAGATAACAATCGCTATTCTTTACATGATAATTCCTAACGTATCTAACTAAAGAATTTCAAGTAAACAATATAAATATTAATTATTACTTAAATAATGTAAACATTATTTACTAAACATAAGTATAATTTGCTATATGTCCCAAAATTAATTATTATAAATTATAGTTTAATATAATAAATATTAATTCAAACTTGTTCCCTGATACTTTTAATTATCTAAAAATTATAGTTTAATGTAATTGTAAGCATCTCCTTTTCGCACCTTTCTAAAAGCCAGAAATGAAAACCCTGAAAGATAGGTCAAACCATAAGGAGCAGGATGAGTCGTTTTATCTTTTTTTTATGATGATTTAATTATTTTTGTTTCTTGCTGTTGCACGTTTTGTGGTTTCTATGTGTGTTCATGGAAAGGTCTAGCATTCCTCTCTAAGAAAGAAAGCTAGTCTTGGAAAACCTCTTGCCAGGAATGCTTTGGTATGTCTTATGCACTTATTTGCTCATCTTCCAGTAAGCATAAACAGCAAGAAAAAACATCACAAAGTTTAGCATCTCAAGTAGATTCCAAATTTAGAATTAGGGATGGAAATGTTTCTGTTTCAAGACAAAGCAAAATCGAACCGAAACCAATTAGTACAAACCCAAAAACCAAACTTAATAGGTTCATTTGTCTATTTTATTTGATAAACAGAGCAATCCCTAGTTGTTGGTCTAACTTAAACATATGTAATCGTTTTGGTTTAGCCTTAAAACTAAAGTATCTTGAAACCAACTCGGTTTTATGCTGTATAAAATCAAAACCAATTAAGGATCGAGTAAATTACACACAATTGCAAAGATCTCCCTTAAGGTTTTTGAGATGACATTTACTTTTTTTTTTTGGTAGGAAAATGACATTTACTTCCCTTATCAGACTTACAAAATGTAATTTGATTATTTTATGCCTTATCAATTTTTAATTTGAAATAAAAAAAAATTAAAAGTTTAATAAAAGCACCTATGATTTAAATTGATTATTAAGAGTTTTAAACCTTATAAAAAGGGGTAAATTCATCAAAACATATGCAAAATTTGTAGGAAAAGGAGGGATATTAAGTTGACAACAAAAATAGAAGAGAGGTACCCTGAGTTACCCAAAACAAATAATATATAAATAAATAAATAGAAGAGAGGTAAGTGTGAATTTTTCTGAAGGATAATCCGAAACCAACCTCAATAGGTTAAATCCAAAAGGTATCCTTATCTTTGGTTAAAGATGCAAACTTATAATGTACTAAATGTCCTCTAAATTATCGCATTCTTGAACTATGCAACTTAAGCAACAAAAGCCGCGCAAATGTTTCTTAATTTTTGTTTTCATTTAATTAATAAATAGATAAATTTATTTGAACACACTTCAATAATCATTGGAAAATCAAAATGAATTGGGAATAAAAACTAATTTAGAAGAGGAGGGGGGTGCTTAGTAAACCTGATTTTACCCAATGTTTGGGTATAATTTCTATATATTTTGAAGTGGGGTGGGTTGAGTTTCGATGTGTTTGATCTCAATCCAATTAAAATATAGTTGGCACAAACTCATAGAGCCCAAGCCAGCCCAAATGTTATTATTTATTTTATTTTGGAGTTCGGTCTAACCCAACCTAAATGTACACTTTTAAGATATTACCAGTCTAAGACGTACATGATTAAATCTCAAATGGCAAGGTACGTATTAAGGATCATGATCATCTAGTAAACCCTGGCAATGCTTCTTCTTAATTACTTTTTTATTTTTTTTAAATCAATCTCACTATTTATCCAAAAAAATTTTAGTGTTTAAATTGATATTTTAAAGTAAAATATATCTTAATGATGTATTGTTTGAAAATCAATTCCATCTATAAATTATTATGTCAAAGAAAATACTCTAAATTAATTTAAAGAATAGGTTTTGTAAATGCATGATATATACAAATAGAGATCATAGAAGAATTTATAAACGCGTCAATATATCAAGATTCTACATGGCACTATATAGAGCTACCTCCAAGGCACATACATAGAAAAATATAGAACTTAATTAAGTATGAACTTTTTTAAAAGAAGTTAAAAACATACAATTTTGAATATAGTCATTCTCAAATGAATTACAGATATATTAAACCATGAAGGGAATATATATTTGTGACGCCCCAGACCCAGACATGTTCATTAAAGGTATATGCCGGTTCCTTGACATCAGGTGAGGTCCTAGAAACGCATTTGTAACGACCCGGAACTAAGTCTGCCCCTCCAAGGCCCAACCCGTCCCAGACCGTGGCAAGTGGGCCAATTACTTGATAAAATGCGGAGAATTTTAAAACTTTTTCCTAACGAGTGCAAGTGTTAAGACAATTTATGCTGTGCATATCAAAAGTGTGTTCTATATATATATGAGATATAATAAGACACATGAGCTTAGTTACCAAATGACGGGTGACTATATCACTCCTCTCAAATATGTAGGACAGGAATAAAACTTAAGACCTACAGAATTCCTCTCAATGCCCAAAGGCTTTATCTTTGCCTCTATCCCCAGTCTGGTGCTTCACACCGGACATCGATGGATCTGAAAAATAAGATGAGAAGCAACTGTGAGACGAATGTCTCAGTAAGCAACACATGCATGATTCGATAAAACGCAGTTTATACAAATATCTCTCGATAAAACCATGGCATGCGGGTAGTTCTTAATAATACAAAATCCACGACATCTTAGTGTCATACAATTTGTGCCTACATGTGCCTTGATATACAGATAATCCATTTAATAGCAATCATGTAATCAAATCATCACTTATTATCTAGGATGTTTACATATATACCCATGGCCACATCTAACTCTATAGGTTTCCCATATAGGTTAGGCATCCAACCCGATTCCCCTTGGTATTGGGCATCCTAACGCCGATTCCCCTTAGCGTAGGGCATCCAGATGAAGCTTGGGCATCAACCACCGATTCCCCTTGGTGCTGGAATTCAATACAATCATCGGCCTCAAGCCGGAATCAATAAAATCAACATATAGTGAGACAATAATATCAAGAACAACAGGCTATGGCATACATATATATATAAACATTCCCATTTAAGTTTATGGATCCATACCTTAAGGGTTCATTATGCTGATGTGTTCATTATCCAATTCACAACAAGTGTAACAATAAAGAACACAAATATAATATTCAAGTATCCAAGCTTGATTGGAGGATGATAGTTCTCTATCTCCAAGTTAGGAGGAATAAGGGTCCATTGCCCCAACTGAGATGAACTGCTCACAACACAACAAGACTTACTGGTCAGTTACTCGTATCAATACCTCTCAATGTCATTGGGGCCACTGACCTCTTTTCAATTTCATAACCATGGGCCACTGCCCTTTTTGGTTTCATGGTGGTACAAGCCACGGGCCAAAGCCCTTACTGTGGTGTAAATGTAATACGGGCCACTACCCTTCACTCTATGTGTAGGATACAAAGCCAAAGCCTGTAAGCACCCAAATTTTGATCAAACCAGAATAAAGAGAAAAATGTGCTAAAAAACAGCAGAAAAGTCAAACCCTGAGGGGTCAAAATTTGACCTTTTGATCAAGTGATGATTGACTACCTTGCTTTATCTCAATGTATAGAGAATCCCGACACGAGTCCAACGCAATTAAGTTTGCTGGAATCGGAGTCCGAATGAAGGTTCTGTGGGCCTGTCAAACTTGAGGATGAGCCGAAAGTTGACTTTTCCTCGAATCCCGTGCCAAGTTCTTAGCCCTATGTCATTGGATAGAGGGCTCCGATACGAGTCTAACGCAATTGAGTTTGCTCAAATCGGAGTTCGGATGAAGGAGATATGAGCTGTCGAAGTTTCCGAACAGCAAAGCTGGAAGCTGCACACGTGACGCAGAAACTGCACACGTGGCAGCCAACGCAGCGAAATATCTCAGGGACTAAATCTTAAATATCCAAAGTTTGATAAAAATCCCAGGGACTAAGCTGAAATTCGCAGGGACCAATCTGTAATTGTTCAAAAGTGTCGAATCAGTCAAGTCGAAGGGCAAATCTGTAATTTTTCAAATTGTATCCGGTCACATATGCCGGATACACTGCCTCTCCTTCATATCTGGACTTGAAGGCCGGATACATGAAGATTTCCGCGCGAGATTCGTGTCGATTGCCCGACACATTCGCAGCGGCATTAATTTTCTGAATGATTATGTTTTGTATCCGGCCTTGAAGGCCGGATACAAAGGAGTGCATGTGTATCCGGCCAGGAAGGCCGGATAAGGAGGAACCTTAGTGTATCCGGCCTGAGTTGCCGGATACATTAAGTTGCCTATAAATACCAAAACAGCAGCTCATATCCGGGGTTGGCTCCTTTTGGGTTGATTCCACCCTTTCTCCCTTAGACCACCTGCTCCGAAACCCTTCCCTTTTGGCCTCCTTTGGCTCCCCAAACCCTCCAAGCCTTACTTCAAGGCTCTCCTACTCTCTCCTTTCTTCTTCTTCTCCATCTTCACCCCACCAAGAAGGAGGGTACCTGCTGTTGGTGTGTAAAGGGAAGGCTCCAGCACCCGTTCTGGCTTCAAGGAGAGACTGCACACTTCTAAGGGGCTTTAAAACCCCAAGGTATGGTCCCTTGGCTTATTTTATTCCACATATATTAAAAAGAGATTTTTCCACAAGAGTTCTTTGAGTTTTGCTTCTACCAAGCACATACCTATTTTAGTGAATACTTGCATGTGTTTCCTTCCATCTCTTGGTAGCATGATGGTCTCCCAGGGTAATGGAGACCCCATGCACGACCCTAGGAAAGGGTGAGAGGTTTTATTGCTTCATTTTCGGCCATTGTCTTAGCATATATATGTTTGTTTTAAAAGGGGAGCTTGTTCCCTTATGGTATCTTTTGTACCCCCTAAGTAACCCCCTTTTCTCATCCCTTCTTGTCGGTTCGCTCTCTTGCTAAAAGTAAGTGGTTGTTTTGAGCATGATTAGTGGTAAGTGTATGTGTGTGCATGTTGGCATGTGTAGAGATTAGGAGGCTTGTTTTGAGTGCATGCTATTGTCTAATTTGTGTAACTCAATCATTTGTTGTTCTATGATGAATGAAGAACCAAGGTAGGGGCGCTTAAGCCCCCACCTGATTGCTGTAAAAAAACCCCAAGAGGAATGGGGGATAGACCCGGGTCCTCTTCCTTTGTCTTGCATGAACCCAAAGCCCCCAAAAGTGACCAAATGAGGTGATTCCTCATCTCCAGAACCACTGTGGGCTCACACAGGAGCCTACGTAACCCCTGGAACATCCCAAGAAGCATGAAAGCCCACCCCCAGTGCAAAAAATCAGAAAACAGGCTTCTGTGTGTTGATCCAGCAACTCAGGCCGGATCAACATAAGCCTGTGTGTAGCCGGCAATAGATGCCGGATACACAGAGATCCATGTGTAACCGGCATCTCAGGCCGGCTACACTGCCAGAATGTTGTTTTTGCCATTTTTGTGATTTTGTGCAATATTTTGAATTGTTCGATCAAATCCGGGCGAACCAGTAGGGTTTCCGAGTCACCCGGAAACCCAAAATGGGCCATGGGCCGACCCGGTCCAAATTGATTTCCGGTGGGCCTTCCAACGGGGCCCACCAAGCCCGACCAACTCATTCATGCTTAACTAAGATAAATGAGAGATTTGGGTGGGCCAGACCACTTGAGGCCCACCCAAGCCCTAGTTGGGCCATGCATGCTTAAAGTAGGATGTGGTTTGGCCGAGACCACGGGCAGGGCCCACTAAGCCCATTAAACCAAGGTTAGGGTGTCAAAACCCTAACTCAAGAAGTCTTGGGCTTTCAAGCCCAAGCCCAAGTAAAGGGCCCCAAGCCCAATGCTTGGCCCATTTTGGCAAAGGTTAATCAAAGATAACTCAAACCACTTGGCAATCAATTATGTGGCCCACTCAAGGGCCCATAAACAGTCCCAGCTCACTTGTGTATAGAACTCACTTAAATAAATCAAACTAGAATTTAAATAAAATCAATTTACCTAAACCAAAGCCCAAAGGGCCTCTCAGGTTTAGACTGAGGCCCACCTAGGGACATGTGGGCTCAACCAAGCCCCACCAAGGAATCCGTGGGCCTTCCAACGGGGCCCGCCCAATCAGACCCACATCACTTTAATTAAGAAGATAAAATCAAGTAAAGGGACCCACACCACTTTGGTGGTCCCGCCAGACTTAACTAAATTAAATGCTGGATTAGGAATCGGGTGAGTGAGAGACCAACTGAATTGACTCAAACCAGGGAAACCTATGGGACCCATCACTTGACGGGGTGGACTGGGGTGTCTACAGACTTCCCCAGACTGCAACCGAGAACCTACTTAGAATCTTAAGCCACAGACCAAGCCTTAATAGACAAACTTAGGCACCCAGGTGTCTGCCTGCACCCCATCAGGCAGTGGCGACTCCAAACAAACCCCAAGGCACACATTGTTTTGCGTGCACCTCGTCGTGTGACCGAAATCGGGTGCGCACAAAGCCCATTTGTCATAAGTAGTGTACTCATAGTGATGGTCATATGTAAAGGTTTGGTTTTCTAGCAATTCTACGTTTCATGACCCACTTGGCAATCTATGCCTCACTCCTAGCATGTGTAGAAATCTGCTACCCACAAAACCCCTGTAGACACCCCAAATTGCACTACAAAGTGAGAAAATAATAAAAACATGTAATTGGAGCTTAAAAGAGGTCAAAAATGCATCAAAATTGACTAAGCATGCTTAGCCCGTATTACATTCACGGGCCGGCCGCGCCCGAAAACAATCTACGGTCAGGCGCGCCCGTATTCGAATTACGGACATCACTGGACCGTGCATAATCTACGGTCGCTAAAGACTCGTGCAAGTTCTGTCCTTCTCTCGATTTCTGAGCTTTATCTTTAGTCCAATAATCCTTTTTATGAGTGGATTAGGTCTTTTATTCGCTGAAGTCACCTTGGTTGGCTATGGATGGGCATTATCTCCAACTTTCACTCTATCCTGAGGATCAGGATATATCCTTTTGGACCAGCCTTGCCCTTGTGCTTGCCTATAAATAGAGGTGAGATTTTTAGGCTAGGGGCCACGAAATTTTGAATACTCAAGAGCTTAAAGGGAAGGAAAGGAATCCCTGCTTCCCTGCTGCTTTTGCTTGCTGAATCCAGGTAAGTCCCTTATCCCTTTTATTTCATATTTTCAATTCTAGAAGTAATAGGATCATCTCTATTACTGTAGAAGAAGGCCATCTTCTGTATCTAGCATCCCTAAACTTGTCTCTAAGTACCTCAAGAGTCTCTCTAGCCATAAAACGTGAAGAGAGAGCTAGGGGAAAGGTGAACAGGTGGATCCCTAGAATAGGACCCCATATCTGTTTTTTCCTTTTATTTTAGAATAAAGCCTTTGTTTGTGTTTGTGTAACCAAACCTATCTCTAAGTACCTCAAGAGTCTCTCTAGCCGTAAAACGTGAAGAGAGAGCTAGGGGAAAAGAGAAAAGATGGATCCGTAGGGTAGGCCCCCATGTGCTCTAATCTGTGAGATATGCCTATTTTGATATCCTGATCATGTTTCAATGCTTTTTATGATATCTGAATGAATACATGAGTTCATGGTGATTATAGCATGAGATCTGCTCTTTTTCCAAAAATTGGATTTTTCACCACTTTTGCACCTACAGCACTATTTTCGTGATTTTTGGGATTTTAGGCTAGGATTTTGGATTTATCATGATCAATATGGTAGATCTGGATCTAGAAGCCTGAAAATAAATTCTAGGGTTTCATGATGTGGTTTTAAATCGTTTTTCACTTTTGAGATAAGACCCTACGGTCTAAGTTCTCCCCTTTTGATGTTTTTCATTAATGTTGAGTATTTTTGGTTTTTATTTCTTGATTTAATGTGAAATTAGGGCTTTATCTATGTCCTGGACTATTCAAGTTCAATTTGGAAATATTTTATAAAAATCATATTTTTCTAGATTTCTAGAATTTGACTTGAAGCCAGATTTTTGGATTTTTCACTTTAAATTGATTTTATTTGATTTTATCTCAATTTTGTGTTGATCATGAAACCCTAGGAATGGTATGATCATATTTGAATGTTCTGGATCAATCAGACTATTCTTATGAGAAAACCATACATGTTTGTCTTTTTTGTGATTTTTTGTGATTTTTATAGCAAGCCTTTTTCCTTTATTTTAACATGAACAATACCTGGCAACCACCTTGTGTGAATGAATAGGGGTGCCTAACACCTTCCCCTGTTCATAACTTAATCCCCTTACCCTTATCTGGTTGTTTTTTTAGGAGGGATCTTTTGCCCTAAAAATTGCCTTTTGAGCTTATTTGATATGTTTGGTGTCCATTCACACCTAGATTGAATGGTGGCGACTCTGTGTTTTATATGATCCCGCGTGATGATCGAGGAAGTCAAAGGGGTTTGATTTTTTCCGCATGTCTCACAACTGGCGACTCTGCTGGGGACTTGTAGATTTGAGCCTTTTGGTGTTTGTTCATGTTTTGATGTTTTGGATTTGCTTGCTATTTTGTGTTTTTAGCATGTCTTTGTTTTGCTTGTTGTTTGGTGTTCTTAAGCATGTAGGATATGTTTTAAATCTGATTTATTGCTTAAGAGTTCATGGGGGTAGAAACATACTTAATTCTGATTTATAGGATTGTTTCTAGAAACATGCGTATGGGAGGCTTATTTTGAGGAATCATGCTTATTCCTTGCTGTATTTTGGTATGCATGTTTTAATTTCCAGCATGCTTTCTATGATGTATTTTTGATGAATAATATAAGCACATGTTGGCATGATTGGGATGATTTTTGTGAGCATGATTAGGAGCTATAGGGGTGCTTGTTTACTTATGTTTACTTGCTTTAATATGCTCCCTATATGCCTTAGTTTGTTTATGCATGGCTGCGAAAAGAGTGGCAAGGGTTGGGACGTTGTGAATGCAACCTATTTTTACAAATGCACAATGCACATTTTATTTTTTTACACAGCCTACCTATAACCTATAGGAAGTTGAACCCGAATGTGTGTAGCTTGGCGCACCGAGGTCGTTACTTCGGAAAGCGAAAGTGAAAACATTTACCTTAGAAACTTTGAGCTAATGATGTGATGATAATGTGGATCTGGGATTCTGGTCATCACTAGGCTTGAGTGCTAAGTTGCCATTAAGCCAAAACCCAAAACCCCTACGCTTGAAGGTGGAGATACACGTTTTTGGCTAAAGTACACAATTACGTGGGAATATGGGTTTGTAATTGAGGGAAGGCCGTTTGCATGGCTTACAAACCAGGGCATAAGGTGGATGCCATATCGAAGGTAAACAAGGTAAACAAGGTAACAAGGTAGCCTTAATTTTTGCATTATTTTCATGTCATAGGGGTGTCATGGTGCCCATTGGTTTGGGGACAAAATTAGTCCCAAGTATGCATGGTTCCTAAGCATGGTGTAGCCTATAGGAAGAGTTTCTAACTCTGTTTAGAATCTATCCTACCCAAGGTTTGTACAAGAGGCATCAAAAGGGTACCAAAGTATGAGTATGGTGTATATTTGAAGGGAACATGTGCCCTCTTAAGCATGTATATTTGCAATCATGTCAAAGTCCCCTCTGGGACAGTGTAGAGGCCTAGCATGGGTGAACCGTATGTTTGGATGAGTAATCAAAGTGATCAAACCATGAAAAAACTGAAGAAACATAAAGCTGCTCTGTAAAACCGTATCTGTAATACGGACTGGGCTCAACCGTAGAAACTATACGGTCTGAGCTCGCCCGTATTAAGAATACGGTCGCGGCTTGCTCGTAATTTAAATACGGGCAAGACTGGACCGTGCTGTGTATACGGTTTTGACAGAGGATTCAATTATAATCGGTTTTCTCAATTAAATCCTGTTCCTTTAGCTTCTAAATAATAAAAGAAAGATGAGTTTGAATATAATGCTTCAAAAAAAAATGTAAATAAGAAAAAAAAACCCTTTTAGGCCTCTGAAAGCCTTTGAATTTCAGATTTTTCAAAAACTCTTCGGGCCTCTGAAAGCCTTTGAATTTCAGACTTTTTCTCAAAAACTCCTTGGGCCTCTGAAAGCCTTTGAATTTCAGATTTTTGTCAAAACTCTTGTGGGCCTCTGAAAGCCTTTGAATTTCAGACTTTTTTCAAAACCCCCCCTGGGCCTCTGAAAGCCTTTGAATTTCATATCATTTGGGCCTCTGAAAGCCTTTGAATTTCAGACCTTTTTCCTTTGGGCCTCTGAAAGCCTTTGAATTTCAGATGTTCTTTTGGGCCTCCGAAAGCCTTTGAATTTCAGATCTTTTTCCTTAGGGCCTCTGAAAGCCTTTGAATTTCAGACATTTTTCTTTTGGGCCTCTGAAAGCCTTTGAATTTCAGATCTTTTGGGCCTCTGAAAGCCTTTGAATTTCAGACCTTTTTTTCTTTGGGCCTCTGAAAGCCTTTGAATTTCAGATCTTTTGGGCCCCTGAAAGCCTTTGAATTTCAGGTCTTTGGGCCTCTGAAAGCCTTTGAATTTCAGACTTTTTCTCAAAAACTCTTTGGGCCTCTGAAAGCCTTTGAATTTCAGACTTTTTCTCAAAACTCCTTGGGCCTCTAAAAGCCTTTGAATTTCAGACCTTTTCCAAAAATATCCCTGGGCCTCTGGAAGCCTTTGAATTTCAGACATTTTTCAAAAATCCCCCTGGGCCTCTGAAAGCCTTTGAATTTCAGATCTTTTTCTCTTTATTGTGGGACCTGTTGGAAGCCCTAGAATATTCCAACAATTCTAAAAAAAAGAAAAAAAAAAGAAGAAAATAAAGAAACAAATCCAAACATGGGTTCACCCAGCTAGCCTATAGGCATGTCTAGGTAGGTGAAGGAGATTAAATGGGCATTAATATATTCCGTTTTATTTTTGCCAGGTACTAATACACTTGCAATCATAGCTCCTGTTACCAGATCAAGAGCTCGCACCATAAATCCTATTGAGAATGAAGCTGATGCTCCTCATCCAGATGTCGCCCTGCTCCAAGAGCAAGTAGCAGGGCTAGCCAGAATGCTAGAGAACATCTTGTCTGTGCAGGCCCAACAAGTGCAGGCCCAAAATCAAGCATCCACTTCTAACCCTGCACCTCCACCCCAAATCAATATGCCACCTCCAGTTCAACCTGTTCCTGAACCCACCCCTGAACCTATACTAATTAGGGAGGAAACAGTTGAGTCAGACAAGACCAAGGAAAAGGAAAGGATGAGGGACGAGATGGAGAGGAAGTTCCTGCATAAGCTAGATTTGATCCAAGATGAGCTTAGAGAAGTCAAAGGGGTGAACAACTTTGGGGGCACCAATTTTGAGGACTTATGTATATACCCCAATGTTAACCTGCCGGCTAAGTTCAAGTGCCCAGACCTAGACAAGTATGATGGCACAGGCTGCCCCATGAGTCACTTGAAGTTGTACTGTGGTGCCCTATGCCAGTTTGGGCAGGACGAGGGTGTCTTGATTCAGCTTTTCCAAAGGAGCTTGACTGGAACCGCTTTACGGTGGTTTGCTACTCTAGACCATGGAAAGATTAGGAGATGGAAGGACCTAGCAGATGCCTTCCTAGCTCAATACCGGTTCAATTCAGAGATTGTGCCAGACAGGTACGATGTAATGAGAATGAGCAAAGGAAGGGATGAGACCGTAAGGCAGTATGCCAAAAGATGGAGGGAGACAGCCTCTCAAGTTAGGCCACCTATGCTAGAGCAGGAGATGATTTCTACATTCATCAGTACCTTGGGTCAACCATTCGATAGCCATCTGGTGGGTCAGACCACCACGAATTTTGCTGCTTTGGTCCAAGTGGCTGACCGAATTGAAGACGGGATCAGAACAGGTAAAATCATAGACCACTCTCCCATGGTTAGTCAGCAGGACCCTAACCTGAAGAAAGGAAACGGGATGAAGAGGAATGGGAACAAGAAAGAAGGGGAGGTGAATATGGTTCAGCCACCATCTGGCCCAAACAAGCCCATACAAATCAACATACCTGCTCATTTTCCTACCCCATCTGCTCCAACTACCCAGGCCCCCATGAGGGTTAATGTTCCAGCAGCACCTTCAGACCAAAAAAGGGTTTTTACTAAGGAGGAAAAGGATGCCTATTTTGCAGCTAGGAGAAATAGGGTTTTCACCCCTATTCCAATGACTCCTTCTCAGTTGCTGCCCACTTTATTGCAGGGAGGGTATATCACCTTAAGAGAACCCAATCTGAATGCATCTAAGGGGAGAAATTATGACCCCTCCACCACTTGTGATTTCCATATGGGTGCACATGGGCACCCTACTGACAAGTGTTGGCCTTTAAAACATGCCATTCAGGATTTATTAGACAAGAATACCCTGTCTTTCAATACAGGGGCTCCTAATCCTCCAAGGGCTGATATTGGACAAAACCCGCTGCCCCAGCATCATGGGGCAAGCCAGTCTAATGTCATAGGGGTCGTCTCCTCTGACAAAATAAGCTTTGACCCATCTCAATTGATTGCTCCTATAGGGACAACGGTCAAAGTGTATTTTGACAGAAGAGATGAAGACCAAGAAATAAGTATGGTTTCAAAAGGGAATGATAGTGCTGCAAAGAACATTAGCTCTTCTTTGGACCGGGTCTCATCTCTCATAGCCCAAATGAACATTACAAAACCACCTTTGGTTATCAATTGCAGTCCATCTACCTTTACCCCACCTATTCAGTCTAAGCCACCATTGGTCATAAATTGTGACCCCCTTAGTGCATCAGTCACTTCGGCAACCCCTCAAACAAAACAACTTCCACCATTAGTTGTTAATGTTCCTCTTACTCAGACTTCCATAGCCAAGTCCAAACTTCCCCCATTGGTGGTGAATGTCCCTAAGCCTTCCTACATTGAATCGGCTGTACCATGGAACTACAGTGAAGCGTTTACTACCACTTTCCCTGCAGTTGAAAGCAAAGAGGATGTGAACCTCATGACAAGGTCAGGAAAAGGTATAGAGGAGGAAGAAAAACAGAAAGAAGTGGAAAAAGAAAAGAAAGAAGAAGAGAAAAGTAAAGGAAAGGCCAAGGTAGGGGAAGATGCCCCTCAGGTAGTTGACAGTGATGCTGCTGAACTCATTAGAATCATAAAAAAGAGTGAATTCAATGTGGTTGAGCAGTTAAACAAAGTCCCTGCCCAGATCTCAATTCTGGGTTTATTGTTGAATTCTGAAAGACATAGGGAATCGCTGTTAAAGGTACTCCAGGGGGCCCATGTGCCCAAGAATATTGAATCGGATCAACTGGGCCGGATGGTTGGGCAGATCTTATCCCACAATGTCATAACCTTTTCTGAGACTGAAATCAGCCAGTCAGGATACCATCATGTTGATCCTTTGCACATAGCCGTGCTCAGTAAGGGTTGCATGATAGCCCGGGTTTTGATTGATAATGGGTCAGCTCTGAATGTTTGCCCATTGATAACCTTTGTTAAGCTCGGTCTGGAGCAAAACAAAATCAAACAGAATGGAAGAATAATAAGAGCCTTTAATAGCTCTAAGACACACTCCCTAGGGGAGGTTGAACTGCCGGTCACAATTGGACCGTATATTTTCAACATCACATTTGAGGTGATGGATATACCTGCAGCCTTCAACCTACTCCTAGGAAGGCCGTGGATTCATGCAGCTAAGGCTATACCATCTACCCTCCACTAGAGAGTTAAGTATATAAAAGGGCAGAAGGTGATTACTGTCCTAGCTGAAAGCTTGGTTCCTCCCATGTGGTCCCCTGATGTACCCTTTATAAACATGGAGATGACTGCAGACAAGTTGACATTCCACTCCTTTCAATTTGAAACTGTCAATTTTATACCTGGAGGGCATCAGGAAAAAGAAGGAAAGATGACCTGTGCAGAGAAGATGGTCAAGAAATTAATGGGAAAATACAATTTCCACCCTGGAAAAGGTCTAGGGGTTAACCAGCAAGGAAGAATAGAACCGATAAAGGCTAAGAAGCTGGTCCACAGGGCAGGACTGGGGTCCAGATCAAGAGTTTGGAAGGAACAGAAGCAGGAAAAAGGCAGGAAATTCCCTCACATTAGGGAGACTTTTCCAAAGCTTTCTCATAAGATCCAGCTGTCTCCTCTTCAGGATCAGTCCAAACCACCATACTACAATGTCAATCCTTTTCAAAAGCCTTATGTCCCTACCTTGCAACCATATATTCCACCTCCACCTACCCAAGCATTGGTTGAACCTGAACCACAGGCAGAACAGGAGCAAGACTTTTCTGAGGACATTGGGGCCTTTTTTGCCATGACTGAAGGCAACAAAGAAGAAGGAGCAGAGGAGCTACCTTTTATTGATTGGGCTGCAATACAGGTTCCATCTAGGACCAGCCCTACAGAAGAAGCAGGCAATGCAACTCACCCAATATTGGTGATTTTTGATGCGGATCCTGAGCTTAAGGAGCAGGCTTGTATCCCTGCCCCAGATTCTTTTATCCTGAATAATTGGGAGGAAACTCCCCTTACTTTTGAAGCTGCGTTTGTTCGGCAAACAGACATGGCTTCCAAAAAAAAACTCCATTAGTGGAAGGCCCTTTTCCTGAAGGTTTTAATGAGCCTTCGTCTTCAGGAAAAGACTTTTTAGAAGGCTCTCAAAAAATACAAAAAGATTTTTCAACTTTTTATAGAAAAGATAAATTTTTCAAAAAGGTCCAAACCATTTATGAACCATATAAGCAAACGGAATTGGATCGGGTTGAGTATGACTTCGACCTCGAGCTCGACTTTGACCTAATGGGGGTTGAAGAAGAGACCGAGGACGAAGAAGACGACCCTCCAAGAGAAATCACATATCAATTAGAGCGTCATGAAAAGGGGGTCCAACCCAATATTGAAGAGACCATACCTGTGAACCTAGGGACCGAAGAAGACCCACAAATAGTGAAGATTGGGGTATGCTTATCTGAGGTACAACGGAATGAAATGATACAGTTCCTAGCTGACTACAAAGATGTGTTTGCATGGTCCTATCGAGATATGCCTGGATTAGACACAGACATGGTTGTACATAGGCTACCAATTCTGCCAGATGTTAAGCTAGTTAAGCAGAAACTGAGAAGGTTGAAACCTGAATGGACATTGAAGGTCAAAGATGAAGTGGTTAAGCAATTCCAAGCTGGATTCTTGGCGGTCTCCACATACCCTGAATGGCTTGCAAATATAGTACCAGTGCCAAAGAAGAATGGAAAGGTCAGAATGTGTGTAGACTATAGAGACTTGAATAAGGCAAGCCCAAAGGATGATTTTCCACTTCCACACATAGACATATTAGTAGACAACACTGCAGTACATAGCTTGTTCTCATTCATGGATGGCTTTTCAGGGTATAATCAGATTAAGATGGCTAAGGAAGATCAAGAGAAGACAGCCTTCATTACACCTTGGGGTACCTTCCACTACACTGTCATGCCATTTGGGCTTAAGAATGCAGGGGCAACCTACCAACGGGCCATGACAGCATTATTCCATGATATGATCCATAAGGAGATGGAGGTCTATGTGGATGATATGATAGCCAAATCATGTAAGGAAGAAGACCATTTGATTAACTTGAAGAAGGTATTTGACAGACTTAGGAAATAAAGTCTAAGGCTTAACCCTGCAAAGTGTGTTTTTGGAGCTACATCAGGAAAATTGTTGGGGTTTATTGTAAGCAGAAAAGGAATCGAGATTGACCCATCCAAAGCTAAAGCAATCATTGAAATGCCATCACCTAGAACGGAGAAGGAGGTTCGGGGTTTCCTTGGAAGGATTCAATACATAAGCCGGTTCATAGCACAGCTTACTGCTATCTGTGAACCAATTTTCAAGCTTCTAAGAAAGAATAACCCAACGGTCTGGAATGACGATTGCCAAGAAGCCTTTGACACAATAAAGGAGTATCTATTGAACCCACCTGTGTTAGTGCCACCAACCCCAGGAAGACCATTGATCTTATACTTATCAGTTTTGGAGACGTCAATGGGATGTGTTTTAGGGCAGCATGATGAGACAGGAAGAAAGGAGAGGGCGGTTTACTACCTAAGCAAGAAGTTCACAGAATATGAAGCAAAGTATTCCCCTTTAGAAAAGACTTGTTGTGCTTTAGTATGGGCAACCCAAAGACTGAGACACTATTTCCTTAGTCATTCTACCTTTTTGATATCCCGAATGGATCCTTTGAAGTACTTGTTTGAAAAACCGGCTTTAACTGGCAGAACAGCAAAGTGGCAGTTGTTATTATCTGAATTTGACCTCACTTATATCACGCAGAAAGCTATTAAGGGTCAAGCCATTGCTGATCACTTAGCTGCACATCCTCTACCAGAATACCAACCCTTAAAGACCAACTTTCCTAATGAAGAAATACTGTTCACAGAGGAGGAGGAAAATGAAAGCTCATGGCAAATGTTCTTCGATGGGGCCGCCAATATGAATGGAAATGGAATAGGGGCTGTTTTGGTCAAGCCAGATGGGTCACATATCCCAATTGCAGTGAAATTGAGATTCCAGTGTACAAACAACATAGCAGAGTATGAAGCGTGTATAATTGGGTTACAAGCAGCCTTAGATCATGAAGTAGAGGAACTTGACGTATATGGAGATTCGAGTCTTATCATCTTCCAAACAACTGGTGAATGGAAGACTAAGGATCACAAGTTGATCCCCTATCACCAGTATTTGGAAGAAATAAGCACCAAGTTTACTCGAATTTCTTTTAATTATATGCCAAGGGCCAAGAACCAATTCGCAGATGCTTTAGCAACATTGGCTTCAATGGTTAGTATGCCAGAAGGTGTTGATATTAAACCACTAGAAATTGAAGTCAGGGATGAACCTGCCTATTGCCTTGTTCTAGAAGAAGGATCAGAGGAAGAAGTACCATGGTTCCAAAATATTAAGAATTTCCTAAGTGATTGGAGTTTGCCTAAAAATGTTACTTCTACAGAGAAAAGAACAAAACAGAGGTTAGCAGGACAGTTCTTACTAAGTGGTGGACAGTTGTACAAGAGATCACATAATGACATCCTACTTAGATGTGTTGCCAAGACTGAATCTGAAAGGTTAATTGATACGGTACATGGAGGAATTTGTGGACCCCATATGAACGGGCACATGCTTGCTAAGAAGATTCTGCGATTGGGATATTACTGGTCGACTATGGAACACGATTGCTACATACATGTCAAAAGGTGTCATTTATGCCAAGTATATGCGGATAATAAGAATGCACCTCCAGGGGCATTACATAATATGACATCTTCATGGCCCTTCTCTATGTGGGGCATAGACGTCATTGGAATGATCTCTCCAAAGGCATCAAATGGACACAGATTTATACTTGTAGCAATTGATTATTTTACCAAGTGGGTAGAAGCAGCCTCGTATGCAAACATCACAAGTAGTCACGTTCTTAAGTTTGTAAAGCATAACATCATTTGTCGCTATGGCTTGCCAAGTGCTATAATATCAGACAATGCTTCAAACCTTAAGAACAAGGATATGAGGAAAATGTGTGAATAGTTCCAGATTACCCATCACAATTCAGCTCCTTATAGACCAAAGATGAATGGGGCAGTGGAAGCAGCAAATAAGAACATAAAGAAGATTATTCAAAAGATGGTAGTGAGCTTCAAAGATTGGCATGAAATGTTGCCACTTGCCCTACATGCCTACAGAACCTCAATTCGGACTTCTACAGGGGCAACCCCATATTCCCTAGTCTATGGAATGGAAGCAGTGTTACCAGTAGAAGTGGAAATACCCTCACTAAGAGTGCTAATGGAAGTGGAATTAGAAGAAGCTGAATGGATCCAGTCAAGACATGATCAACTCAATTTAATAGAAGAAAAGCGTTTGAAGGCGCTTTCTCATGGCCAATTGTATCAGAAGAGGATGGCCAGGGCTTACAATAAGAAGGTGAAGCCCAGAACTTTCCAAGAAGGAAATTTGGTATTAAAGAAGATCTTACCCTTTTTGGAAGACCCACGTGGAAAATTCAAACCAAATTGGGAAGGGCCTTATGTTGTCAAGAAGGTCCTATCAGGAGGTGCTCTCATCTTAACAGAAATGGATGGGAAGGATTTTCCTGAGCCAATAAACTCTGATGCAGTAAAAAGATATTTTCCATGAATGAATATTACTAGGAAATTATCTGAGGCCATCTTTCTTTGTTTCCTAAAAATTTTTATCCCTAGTCAAGCCAATTTGAGCCTGTTCGTCTTATTTGATAAACCTAAGCTGGACTTACGGTTTTAAACTGGGGCAAAGCCAAAATGGGGCAAAGCCAATAGGGGCAAAAAGGGAAAAAATAAAGAAAAGAAAAAAATGGCAAATGAAAGCCAAATACAAGGAAAAAAGGGAAATGGGATTGAAATCATCATGACTGTAAGTCCGGTTGACCTATTTTCATACTTAGAAAATTTTGAGCCTTTAATATCTTTTATTTCATAAACCGAGCTTAGCCTTTGTTTCATCCTATTCTTAAGCCCTCGGTGATTTTAGTATATTCATTCAAATATCAGAGTAATATTGGTGATGACGGAATACAGAAGCCAGCCCTAGTGAAAACCATAATTGGCGCTAGGGGCAAGAAGGGCATGAAAAAAAAATAATAAAAAATCAAAGGATTGAGTTGATCATGTGGTTCAAGTTGAAGACAGCATGAGCATGAGCCAGTGAGCAGATTAGCAAGATTAGCCATGAAGAAAAAGCCATTAGGGGATGATTCTAAGGGCCGTAGGATAGACAAATTTGGTCTCTCCCTATTGATTGGGCCACCCTTTTTATTATGCAACCTGATTTTTAATTCCTTTGATTATATGTGATTAAGTGCTTTGGACTAGCTTAAAAAAAAAAAAAAACTATACTTTTGGCCAGTGATGAGAAATCAAGTACTCTTTATAAAACTTTGGTTTTTACAAGCATCTGAAAATTCTGAGGCCAATAATATAAAACCTACTTTGGTATTAAAATCCTCTGTCTTTCCACTATTGGAGTTTACTTTTGTACAAAGGTATGAAAAAGAAAGAAAAAAAAAAAAGAATGATAAAAGAATCTAATCCCTATGCTGTAGCTGCTCCTCAAGCTCACGAATCCGTGCTGCTTGTGTTGCAATGACCCCTGAAGCTCCTGGCGCATCTGGATTGCCTAGAGAGGAGAAGACTTCAGTTGAAAGTGACAGCCTAAGCTTTAAAGTCTTAATGTCAGTCAAGGCATCCTGATATTTCCTGCGAATAGAGCGGACTTCAAAACAACGAGCTTGCTTTTGTTCTTCAAGCTTCTTTTCCATGGCAGTGCGGCGAGATGTCTGCTCCTTAAGCTGCCTTTCCATATCAATACCCTTTATCCTAAGTTCCTGGGCTTCTCGTACCCATATTTTTTGAAGACGTTTGTGGGTTGCTCTCTCAGACTCCAGGATATCCTCATAGGTAGGGGGAAGAACTGCAGGAGGCTCCTCCGGTACTGGGGCATAACTCTGCACTTGCTCTTTGATCCAAAAGAGATAGTCTTTTATATGAGACTCAGAAAAGACTGGACCTCGCAGAAAACGGACATAAGACCACTCATTCATTAATCGAGCATTCAGCCCCATGGTGGCTGGTGTAAGTGGTCCAATAAAGTCCTCATATCTAGATGGGATCGTAATCCCCTGTGTTGCTCCAAACTGTCGAAGAACTCTCAAAGGGAGATAAAGCATAGTAGATCTCAAGCCTGCTAGGACCAGAAAATTTCTATCTCTGAAGCTGATCACCGTCTCTGGATTAGGCTGATAAGTGCCACGCCATCTCACCTGATCATCCTGAAGAGTACCTAAGAAGGTGAACCAACCTTGCTTACCACCATGGATGTTAGGACAGCCCCTGTTGCTCATCAAAACAGGAACTTTCAATCGTGGAAAGAAGCGGCGAGTTATTTCTTCAACCTGACTCAAGTGGTCCAATAACCAAAGCTGCAGAAAAGGGGATGTATCTTGATTCAATTCAAAAGAAAAAAAAAAAAAAAAGAAGAAAAAGAAAGAGGAAAAGAAGAGAGAAAGAAAAAGAAAAAGAAAAAGAAAAAAAAAGAGAAGAGAAAATTTTTCTAAGTTATTTTCTTACCTGCAGGATAGGGGCACATGCAAGGAAACGCTTCTTCTTCCTAAAATAGCAGTCAGAGGAGATTCAATGGCAGAAGAGAGCGGGGCAAAGGATGCCATGGAAGTGCCAAAGAAGCCAAGGAAAGCGAGAGACGACCGTGAAAGTAATACGGTCCCGCTTGACCGTGTTCAAAATACAGGTAGAGTTGGTCCGTGAATCAAATACGGGCAAAGCTAAAAATTGCATATTTTATCATTTTCTCCACATTTTTCAGTAGATTAATGTCTATATTAGTTGTAAGTTGCAAGGATTGCCATCATATTCACTTTTATTTGAAAATATTTTGACTCAAATCTCACTTCATAGCCACGAGTGCTCAGTGAGAGGAGAGAGGAGGATTTGGCCCTTAAGTTGAGGGACTTTTTAGCAAATCTTCCAAAATAAATTCTTTTTATAAAACCACCCATTTAATCCTTGCAAAGTGCAACTGGTTAGACAGAAATCTCAGGAAGTGCAATTGGTGGGTCTTTTTGCTCTCTGCTTGTAATTGGTTCCAATTACCAGCAAAGAGGGGGCAGCTGTAGACACCCCAAATTGCACTACAAAGTGAGAAAATAATAAAAACATGTAATTGGAGCTTAAAAGAGGTCAAAAATGCATCAAAATTGACTAAGCATGCTTAGCCCGTATTACATTCACGGGCCGGCCACGCCCGAAAACAATCTACGGTCAGGCGCGCCCGTATTCGAATTACGGACATCACTGGACCGTGCATAATCTACGGTCGCTAAAGACTCGTGCAAGTTCTGTCCTTCTCTCGATTTCCGAGCTTTATCTTTAGTCCAATAATCCTTTTTATGAGCGGATTAGGTCTTTTATTCGCTGAAGTCACCTTGGTTGGCTATGGATGGGCATTATCTCCAACTTTCACTCTATCCTGAGGATCAGGATATATCCTTTTGGACCAGCCTTGCCCTTGTGCTTGCCTATAAATAGAGGTGAGATTTTTAGGCTAGGGGCCACGAAATTTTGAATACTCAAGAGCTTAAAGGGAAGGAAAGGAATCCCTGCTTCCCTGCTGCTTTTGCTTGCTGAATCCAGGTAAGTCCCTTATCCCTTTTATTTCATATTTTTAATTCTAGAAGTAATAGGATCATCTCTATTGCTGTAGAAGAAGGCCATCTTCTGTATCTAGCATCCCTAAACTTGTCTCTAAGTACCTCAAGAGTCTCTCTAGCCGTAAAACGTGAAGAGAGAGCTAGGGGAAAGGTGAACAGGTGGATCCCTAGAATAGGATCCCATATCTGTTTTTTCCTTTTATTTTAGAATAAAGCCTTTGTTTGTGTTTGTGTAACCAAACCTATCTCTAAGTACCTCAAGAGTCTCTCTAGCCGTAAAACGTGAAGAGAGAGCTAGCGGAAAAGAGAAAAGGTGGATCCGTAGGGTAGGCCCCCATGTGCTCTAATCTGTGAGATATGCCTATTTTGATATCTTGATCATGTTTCAATGCTTTTTATGATATCTGAATGAATACATGAGTTCATGGTGATTATAGCATGAGATCTGCTCTTTTTTCAAAAATTGGATTTTTCACCACTTTTGCACCTAAAGCACTATTTTCGTGATTTTTGGGATTTTAGGCTAGGATTTTGGATTATCATGATCAATATGGTAGATCTGGATCTAGAAGCCTGAAAGTAAATTCTAGGGTTTCATGATGTGGTTTTAAATCGTTTTTCACTTTTGAGATAAGACCCTACGGTCTAAGTTCTCCCCTTTTGATGTTTTTCATTAATGTTGAGTATTTTTGGTTTTTATTTCTTGATTTAATGTGAAATTAGGGCTTTATCTATGTCCTGGACTATTCAAGTTCAATTTGGAAATATTTTATAAAAATCTTATTTTTCTAGATTTCTAGAATTTGACTTGAAGCCAGATTTTTGGATTTTTCACTTTAAATTGATTTTATTTGATTTTATCTCAATTTTGTGTTGATCATGAAACCCTAGGAATGGTATGATCATATTTGAATGTTCTGGATCAATCAGACTATTCTTATGAGAAAACCATACATGTTTGTCTTTTTTGTGATTTTTTGTGATTTTTATAGCAAGCCTTTTTCCTTTATTTTAACATGAACAATACCTGGCAACCACCTTGTGTAGATGAATAGGGGTGCCTAACACCTTCCCCTGTTCATAACTTAATCCCCTTACCCTTATCTGGTTGTTTTTTTAGGAGGGATCTTTTGCCCTAAAAATTGCCTTTTGAGCTTATTTGATATGTTTGGTGTCCATTCACACCTAGATTGAATGGTGGCGACTCTGTGTTTTATATGATCCCGCGTGATGATCGAGGAAGTCAAAGGGATTTGATTTTTTCCCCATGTCTCACAACTGGCGACTCTGCTGGGGACTTGTAGATTTGAGCCTTTTGGTGTTTGTTCATGTTTTGATGTTTTGGATTTGCTTGCTATTTTGTGTTTTTAGCATGTCTTTGTTTTGCTTGCTGTTTGGTGTTCTTAAGCATGTAGGATATGTTTTAAATCTGATTTATTGCTTAAGAGTTCATGGGGGTAGAAACATACTTAATTCTGATTTATAGGATTGTTTCTAGAAACATGCGTAGGGGAGGCTTATTTTGAGGAATCATGCTTATTCCTTGCTGTATTTTGGTATGCATGTTTTAATTTCCAGCATGCTTTCTATGATGTATTTTTGATGAATAATATAAGCACATGTTGGCATGATTGGGATGATTTTTGTGAGCATGATTAGGAGCTATAGGGGTGCTTGTTTACTTATGTTTACTTGCTTTAATATGCTCCCTATATGCCTTAGTTTGTTTATGCATGGCTGCGAAAAGAGTGGCAAGGGTTGGGACGTTGTGAATGCAACCTATTTTTACAAATGCACAATACACATTTTATTTTTTTACACAGCCTACCTATAACCTATAGGAAGTTGAACCCGAATGTGTGTAGCTTGGCGCACCGAGGTCGTTACTTCGGAAAGCGAAAGTGAAAACATTTACCTTAGAAACTTTGAGCTAATGATGTGATGATAATGTGGATCTGGGATTCTGGTCATCACTAGGCTTGAGTGCTAAGTTGCCATTAAGCCAAAACCCAAAACCCCTACGCTTGAAGGTGGAGATACACGTTTTTGGCTAAAGTACACAATTACGTGGGAATATGGGTTTGTAATTGAGGGAAGGCCGTTTGCATGGCTTACAAACCAGGGCATAAGGTGGATGCCATATCGAAGGTAAACAAGGTAAACAAGGTAACAAGGTAGCCTTAATTTTTGCATTATTTTCATGTCATAGGGGTGTCATGGTGCCCATTGGTTTGGGGACAAAATTAGTCCCAAGTATGCATGGTTCCTAAGCATGGTGTAGCCTATAGGAAGAGTTTCTAACTCTGTTTAAAATCTATCCTACCCAAGGTTTGTACAAGAGGCATCAAAAGGGTACCAAAGTATGAGTATGGTGTATATTTGAAGGGAACATGTGCCCTCTTAAGCATGTATTTTTGCAATCATGTCAAAGTCTCCTCTGGGACAGTGTAGAGGCCTAGCATGGGTGAACCGTATTTTTGGATGAGTAATCAAAGTGATCAAACCATGAAAAAACTGAAGAAACATAAAGCTCCTCTGTAAAACCGTATCTGTAATACGGACTGGGCTCGACCGTAGAAACTATACGGTCTGAGCTCGCCCGTATTAAGAATACGGTCGCGGCTTGCTCGTAATTTAAATACGGGCAAGACTGGACCGTGCTGTGTATACGGTTTTGACAGAGAATTCAATTATAATCGGTTTTCTCAATTAAATCCTGTTGCTTTAGCTTCTAAATAATAAAAGAAAGATGAGTTTGAATATAATGCTTCAAAAAAAATGTAAATAAGAAAAAAAAAAACCTTTTAGGCCTCTGAAAGCCTTTGAATTTCAGATTTTTCAAAAACTCTTCGGGCCTCTGAAAGCCTTTGAATTTCAGACTTTTTCTCAAAAACTCCTTGGGCCTCTGAAAGCCTTTGAATTTCAGATTTTTGTCAAAACTCTTGTGGGCCTCTGAAAGCCTTTGAATTTCAGACTTTTTTCAAAACCCCCCCTGGGCCTTTGAAAGCCTTTGAATTTCAGATCTTTTGGGCCTCTGAAAGCCTTTGAATTTCAGACCTTTTTCCTTTGGGCCTCTGAAAGCCTTTGAATTTCAGATGTTCTTTTGGGCCTCTGAAAGCGTTTGAATTTCAGATGTTCTTTTGGGCCTCTGAAAGCCTTTGAATTTCAGACATTTTTCCTTTGGGCCTCTAAAAGCCTTTGAATTTCAGATCTTTTGGGCCTCTGAAAGCCTTTGAATTTCAGACCTTTTCTTCTTTAGGCCTCTGAAAGCCTTTGAATTTCAGATCTTTTGGGCCCCTGAAAGCCTTTGAATTTCAGGTCTTTGGGCCTCTGAAAGCCTTTGAATTTCAGACTTTTTCTCAAAAACTCTTTGGGTCTCTGAAAGCCTTTGAATTTCAGACTTTTTCTCAAAACTCCTTGGGCCTCTGAAAGCCTTTGAATTTTAGACCTTTTCCAAAAATATCCCTGGGCCTCTGGAAGCCTTTGAATTTCAAACATTTTTCAAAAATCCCCCTGGGCCTCTGAAAGCCTTTGAATTTCAGATCTTTTTCTCTTTATTGTGGGACCTGTTGGAAGCCCTAGAATATTCCAACAATTCTAAAAAAATGAAAAAAAAAAGAAGCAAATAAAGAAACAAATCCAAACATGGGTTCACCCAGCTAGCCTATAGGCATGTCTAGGTAGGTGAAGGAGATTAAATGGGCATTAATATATTCCGTTTTATTTTTGCCAGGTACTAATACACTTGCAATCATAGCTCCTGTAACCAGATCAAGAGCTCGCACAATGAATCCTATTGAGAATGAAGCTGATGCTCCTCATCCAGATGTCGCCCTGCTCCAAGAGCAAGTAGCAGGGCTAGCCAGAATGCTAGAGAACATCCTGTCTGTGCAGGCCCAACAAGTGCAGGCCCAAAATCAAGCATCCACTTCTAACCCTGCACCTCCACCCCAAATCAATATGCCACCTCCAGTTCAACCTGTTCCTGAACCCACCCCTGAACCTATACTGATTAGGGAGGAAACAGTTGAGTCAGACAAGACCAAGGAAAAGGAAAGGATGAGGGACGAGATGGAGAGGAAGTTCCTGCATAAGCTAGAGATGATCCAAGATGAGCTTAGAGAAGTCAAAGGGGTGAACAACTTTGGGGGCACCAATTTTGAGGACTTATGTATATACCCCAATGTTAACCTGCCGGCTAAGTTCAAGTGCCCAGACCTAGACAAGTATGATGGCACAGGCTGCCCCATGAGTCACTTGAAGTTGTACTGTGGTGCCCTATGCCAGTTTGGGCAGGACGAGGGTGTCTTGATTCAGCTTTTCCAAAGGTGCTTGACTGGAACCGCTTTAAGGTGGTTTGCTACTCTAGACCATGGAAAGATTAGGAGATGGAAGGACCTAGCAGATGCCTTCCTAGCTCAATACCGGTTCAATTCAGAGATTGTGCCAGACAGGTACGATGTAATGAGAATGAGCAAAGGAAGGGATGAGACCGTAAGGCAGTATGCCAAAAGATGGAGGGAGACAGCCTCTCAAGTTAGGCCACCTATGCTAGAGCAGGAGATGATTTCTACATTCATCAGTACCTTGGGTCAACCATTCGATAGCCATCTGGTGGGTCAGACCACCACGAATTTTGCTGCTTTGGTCCAAGTGGCTGACCGAATTGAAGACGGGATCAGAACAGGTAAAATCATAGACCACTCTCCCATGGTTAGTCAGCAGGACCCTAACCTGAAGAAAGGAAACGGGATGAAGAGGAATGGGAACAAGAAAGAAGGGGAGGTGAATATGGTACAGCCACCATCTGGCCCAAACAAGCCCATACAAATCAACATACCTGCTCATTTTCCTACCCCATCTGCTCCAACTACCCAGGCCCCCATGAGGGTTAATGTTCCAGTAGCACCTTCAGACCAAAAAAGGGTTTTTACTAAGGAGGAAAAGGATGCCTATTTTGCAGCCAGGAGAAATAGGGTTTTCACCCCTATTCCAATGACTCCTTCTCAGTTGCTGCCCACTTTATTGCAGGAAGGGTATATCACCTTAAGAGAACCCAATCTGAATGCATCTAAGGGGAGAAATTATGACCCCTCCACCACTTGTGATTTCCATATGGGTGCACATGGGCACCATACTGACAAGTGTTGGCCTTTAAAACATGCCATTCAGGATTTATTAGACAAGAATACCCTGTCTTTCAATACAGGGGCTCCTAATCCTCCAAGGGCTGATATTGGACAAAACCCGCTGCCCCAGCATCATGGGGCAGGCCAGTCTAATGTCATAGGGGTCGTCTCCTCTGACAAAATAACCTTTGACCCATCTCAATTGATTGCTCCTATAGGGACAACGGTCAAAGTGTATTTTGACAGAAGAGATGAAGACCAAGAAATAAGTATGGTTTCAAAAGGGAATGATAGTGCTGCAAAGAACATTAGCTCTTCTTTGGACCGGGTCTCATCTCTCATGGCCCAAATGAACATTACAAAACCACCTTTGGTTATCAATTGCAGTCCATCTACCTTTACCACACCTATTCAGTCTAAGCCACCATTGGTCATAAATTGTGACCCCCTTAGTGCATCAGTCACTTCGGCAACCCCTCAAACAAAACAACTTCCACCATTAGTTGTTAATGTTCCTCTTACTCAGACTTCCATAGCCAAGTCCAAACTTCCCCCATTGGTGGTGAATGTCCCTAAGCCTTCCTACATTGAATCGGCTGTACCATGGAACTACAGTGAAGCGTTTACTACCACTTTCCCTGCAGTTGAAAGCAAAGAGGATGTGAACCTCATGACAAGGTCAGGAAAAGGTATAGAGGAGGAAGAAAAACAAAAAGAAGTGGGAAAAGAAAAGAAAGAAGAAGAGAAAAGTAAAGGAAAGGCCAAGGTAGGGGAAGATGCCCCTCAGGTAGTTGACAGTGATGCTGCTGAACTCATTAGAATCATAAAAAAGAGTGAATTCAATGTGGTTGAGCAGTTAAACAAAGTCCCTGCCCAGATCTCAATTCTGGGTTTATTGTTGAATTCTGAAAGACATAGGGAATCGCTGTTAAAGGTACTCCAGGGGGCCCATGTGCCCAAGAATATTGAACCGGATCAACTGGGCCGGATGGTTGGGCAGATCTTATCCCACAATGTCATAACCTTTTCTGAGACTGAAATCAGCCAGTCAGGATACCATCATGTTGATCCTTTGCACATAGCCGTGCTCAGTAAGGGTTGCATGATAGCCCGGGTTTTGATTGATAATGGGTCAGCTCTGAATGTTTGCCCATTGATAACCTTTGTTAAGCTCGGTCTGGAGCAAAACAAAATCAAACAGAATGGAAGAATAATAAGAGCCTTTGATAGCTCTAAGACACACTCCCTAGGGGAGGTTGAACTGCCGGTCACAATTGGACCGTATATTTTCAACATCACATTTGAGGTGATGGATATATCTGCAGCCTTCAACCTACTCCTAGGAAGGCCGTGGATTCATGCAGCTAAGGCTATACCATCTACCCTCCACTAGAGAGTTAAGTATATAAAAGGGCAGAAGGTGATTACTGTCCTAGCTGAAAGCTTGGTTCCTCCCATGTGGTCCCCTGATGTACCCTTTATAAACATGGAGATGACTGCAGACAAGTTGACATTCCACTCCTTTCAATTTGAAACTGTCAATTTTATACCTGGAGGGCATCAGGAAAAAGAAGGAAAGATGACCTGTGCAGAGAAGATGGTCAAGAAATTAATGGGAAAATACAATTTCCACCCTGGAAAAGGTCTAGGGGTTAACCAGCAAGGAAGAATAGAACCGATAAAGGCTAAGAAGCTGGTCCACAGGGCAGGACTGGGGTCCAGATCAAGAGTTTGGAAGGAACAGAAGCAGGAAAAAGGCAGGAAATTCCCTCACATTAGGGAGACTTTTCCAAAGCTTTCTCATAAGATCCAGCTGTCTCCTCTTCAGGATCAGTCCAAACCACCATACTACAATGTCAATCCTTTTCAAAAGCCTTATGTCCCTACCTTGCAACCATATATTCCACCTCCACCTACCCAAGCATTGGTTGAACCTGAACCACAGGCAGAACAGGAGCAAGACTTTTCTGAGGACATTGGGGCCTTTTTTGCCATGACTGAAGGCAACAAAGAAGGAGCAGAGGAGCTACCTTTTATTGATTGGTCTGCAATACAGGTTCCATCTAGGACCAGCCCTACAGAAGAAGCAGGCAATGCAACTCACCCAATATTGGTGATTTTTGATGCGGATCCTGAGCTTAAGGAGCAGGCTTGTATCCCTGCCCCAGATTCTTTTATCCTGAATAATTGGGAGGAAACTCCCCTTACTTTTGAAGCTGCGTTTGTTCGGCAAACAGACATGGCTTCCAAAAAAAAACTCCATTAGTGGAAGGCCCTTTTCCTGAAGGTTTTAATGAGCCTTCGTCTTCAGGAAAAGACTTTTTAGAAGGCTCTCAAAAAATACAAAAAGATTTTTCAACTTTTTATAGAAAAGATAAATTTTTCAAAAAGGTCCAAACCATTTATGAACCATATAAGCAAACGGAATTGGATCGGGTTGAGTATGACTTCGACCTCGAGCTCGACTTTGACCTAATGGGGGTTGAAGAAGAGACCGAGGACGAAGAAGACGACTCTCCAAGAGAAATCACATATCAATTAGAGCGTCATGAAAAGGGGGTCCAACCCAATATTGAAGAGACCATACCTGTGAACCTAGGGACCGAAGAAGACCCACAAATAGTGAAGATTGGGGTATGCTTATCTGAGGTACAACGGAATGAAATGATACAGTTCCTAGCTGACTACAAAGATGTGTTTGCATGGTCCTATCGAGATATGCCTGGATTAGACACAGACATGGTTGTACATAGGCTACCAATTCTGCCAGATGTTAAGCCAGTTAAGCAGAAACTGAGAAGGTTGAAACCTGAATGGACATTGAAGGTCAAAGATGAAGTGGTTAAGCAATTCCAAGCCGGATTCTTGGCGGTCTCCACATACCCTGAATGGCTTGCAAATATAGTACCAGTGCCAAAGAAGGATGGAAAGGTCAGAATGTGTGTAGACTACAGAGACTTGAATAAGGCAAGCCCAAAGGATGATTTTCCACTTCCACACATAGACATATTAGTAGACAACACTGCAGTACATAGCTTGTTCTCATTCATGGACGGCTTTTCAGGGTATAATCAGATTAAGATGGCTAAGGAAGATCAAGAGAAGACAGCCTTCATTACACCTTGGGGTACCTTCCACTACACTGTCATGCCATTTGGGCTTAAGAATGCAGGAGCAACCTACCAACGGGCCATGACAGCATTATTCCATGATATGATCCATAAGGAGATGGAGGTCTATGTGGATGATATGATAGCCAAATCATGTAAGGAAGAAGACCATTTGATTAACTTGAAGAAGGTATTTGACAGACTTAGGAAATAAAGTCTAAGGCTTAACCCTGCAAAGTGTGTTTTTGGAGCTACATCAGGAAAATTGTTGGGGTTTATTGTAAGCAGAAAAGGAATCGAGATTGACCCATCCAAAGCGAAAGCAATCATTGAAATGCCATCACCTAGAACGGAGAAGGAGGTTCGGGGTTTCCTTGGAAGGATTCAATACATAAGCCAGTTCATAGCACAGCTTACTGCTATCTGTGAACCAATTTTCAAGCTTCTAAGAAAGAATAACCCAACGGTCTAGAATGACGATTGCCAAGAAGCCTTTGACACAATAAAGGAGTATCTATTGAACCCACCTGTGTTAGTGCCACCAACCCCAGGAAGACCATTGATCTTATACTTATCAGTTTTGGAGACGTCAATGGGATGTGTTTTAGGGCAGCATGATGAGACAGAAAGAAAGGAGAGGGCGGTTTACTACCTAAGCAAGAAGTTCACAGAATATGAAGCAAAGTATTCCCCTTTAGAAAAGACTTGTTGTGCTTTAGTATGGGGAACCCAAAGACTGAGACACTATTTCCTTAGTCATTCTACCTTTTTGATATCCCGAATGGATCCTTTGAAGTACTTGTTTGAAAAACCGGCTTTAACTGGCAGAACAGCAAAGTGGCAGTTGTTATTATCTGAATTTGACCTCACCTATATCACGTAGAAAGCCATTAAGGGTCAAGCCATTGCTGATCACTTAGCTGCACATCCTCTAACAGAATACCAACCCTTAAAGACCAACTTTCCTGATGAAGAAATACTGTTCACAGAGGAGGAGGAAAATGAAAGCTCATGGCAAATGTTCTTCGATGGGGCCGCCAATATGAATGGAAATGGAATAGGGGCTGTTTTGGTCAAGCCAGATGGGTCACATATCCCAATTGCAGTGAAATTGAGATTCCAGTGTACAAACAACATAGCAGAGTATGAAGCGTGTATAATTGGGTTACAAGCAGCCTTAGATCTTGAAGTAGAGGAACTTGACGTATATGGAGATTCGAGTCTTATCATCTTCCAAACAATTGGTGAATGGAAGACTAAGGATCACAAGTTGATCCCCTATCACCAGTATTTGGAAGAAATAAGCACCAAGTTTACTCGAATTTCTTTTAATTATATGCCAAGGGCCAAGAACCAATTCGCAGATGCTTTAGCAACATTGGCTTCAATGGTTAGTATGCCAGAAGGTGTTGATATTAAACCACTAGAAATTGAAGTCAGGGATGAACCTGCCTATTGCCTTGTTCTAGAAGAAGGATCAGAAGAAGAAGTACCATGGTTCCAAAATATTAAGAATTTCCTAAGTGATTGGAGTTTGCCTAAAAATGTTACTTCTACAGAGAAAAGAACAATACAGAGGTTAGCAGGACAGTTCTTACTAAGTGGTGGACAGTTGTACAAGAGATCACATAATGACATCCTACTTAGATGTGTTGCCAAGACTGAATCTGAAAGGTTAATTGATACGGTACATGGAGGAATTTGTGGACCCCATATGAACGGGCACATGCTTGCTAAGAAGATTCTGCGATTGGGATATTACTGGTCGACTATGGAACACGATTGCTACATACATGTCAAAAGGTGTCATTTATGCCAAGTATATGCGGATAATAAGAATGCACCTCCAGGGGCATTACATAATATGACATCTTCAAGGCCCTTCTCTATGTGGGGCATAGACGTCATTGGAATGATCTCTCCAAAGGCATCAAATGGACACAGATTTATACTTGTAGCAATTGATTATTTTACCAAGTGGGTAGAAGCAGCCTCGTATGCAAACATCACAAGTAGTCACATTCTTAAGTTTGTAAAGCATAACATCATTTGTCGCTATGGCTTGCCAAGTGCTATAATATCAGACAATGCTTCAAACCTTAAGAATAAGGATATGAGGAAAATGTGTGAACAGTTCCAGATTACCCATCACAATTCAGCTCCTTATAGACCAAAGATGAATGGGGCAGTGGAAGCAGCAAATAAGAACATAAAGAAGATTATTCAAAAGATGGTAGTGAGCTTCAAAGATTGGCATGAAATGTTGCCACTTGCCCTACATGCCTACAGAACCTCAATTCGGACTTCTACAGGGGCAACCCCATATTCCCTAGTCTATGGAATGGAAGCAGTGTTACCAGTAGAAGTGGAAATACCCTCACTAAGAGTGCTAATGGAAGTGGAATTAGAAGAAGCTGAATGGATCCAGTCAAGACATGATCAACTCAATTTAATAGAAGAAAAGCGTTTGAAGGCGCTTTCTCATGGCCAATTGTATCAGAAGAGGATGGCCAGGGCTTACAATAAGAAGGTGAAGCCCAGAACTTTCCAAGAAGGAAATTTGGTATTAAAGAAGATCTTACCCTTTTTGGAAGACCCACGTGGAAAATTCAAACCAAATTGGGAAGGGCCTTATGTTGTCAAGAAGGTCCTATCAGGAGGTGCTCTCATCTTAACAGAAATGGATGGGAAGGATTTTCCTGAGCCAATAAACTCTGATGCAGTAAAAAGATATTTTCCATGAATGAATATTACTAGGAAATGATCTGAGGCCATCTTTCTTTGTTTCCTAAAAATTTTTATCCCTAGTCAAGCCAATTTGAGCCTGTTCGTCTTATTTGATAAACCTAAGCTGGACTTACGGTTTTAAACTGGGGCAAAGCCAAAATGGGGCAAAGCCAATAGGGGCAAAAAGGGAAAAAATAAAGAAAAGAAAAAAATGGCAAATGAAAGCCAAATACAAGGAAAAAAGGGAAATGGGATTGAAATCATCATGACTGTAAGTCCGGTTGACCTATTTTCATACTTAGAAAATTTTGAGCCTTTAATATCTTTTATTTCATAAACCGAGCTTAGCCTTTGTTTCATCCTATTCTTAAGCCCTCGGTGATTTTAGTATATTCATTCAAATATCAGAGTAATATTGGTGATGACGGAATACAGAAGCCAGCCCTAGTGAAAACCATAATTGGCGCTAGGGGCAAGAAGGGCATGAAAAAAAAATAATAAAAAATCAAAGGATTGAGTTGATCATGTGGTTCAAGTTGAAGACAGCATGAGCATGAGCCAGTGAGCAGATTAGCAAGATTAGCCATGAAGAAAAAGCCATTAGGGGATGATTCTAAGGGCCGTAGGATAGACAAATTTGGTCTCTCCCTATTGATTGGGCCACCCTTTTTATTATGCAACCTGATTTTTAATTCCTTTGATTATATGTGATTAAGTGCTTTGGACTAGCTTAAAAAAAAAAAAAAACTATACTTTTGGCCAGTGATGAGAAATCAAGTACTCTTTATAAAACTTTGGTTTTTACAAGCATCTGAAAATTCTGAGGCCAATAATATAAAACCTACTTTGGTATTAAAATCCTCTGTCTTTCCACTATTGGAGTTTACTTTTGTACAAAGGTATGAAAAAGAAAGAAAAAAAAAAAAGAATGATAAAAGAATCTAATCCCTATGCTGTAGCTGCTCCTCAAGCTCACGAATCCGTGCTGCTTGTGTTGCAATGACCCCTGAAGCTCCTGGCGCATCTGGATTGCCTAGAGAGGAGAAGACTTCAGTTGAAAGTGACAGCCTAAGCTTTAAAGTCTTAATGTCAGTCAAGGCATCCTGATATTTCCTGCGAATAGAGCGGACTTCAAAACAACGAGCTTGCTTTTGTTCTTCAAGCTTCTTTTCCATGGCAGTGCGGCGAGATGTCTGCTCCTTAAGCTGCCTTTCCATATCAATACCCTTTATCCTAAGTTCCTGGGCTTCTCGTACCCATATTTTTTGAAGACGTTTGTGGGTTGCTCTCTCAGACTCCAGGATATCCTCATAGGTAGGGGGAAGAACTGCAGGAGGCTCCTCCGGTACTGGGGCATAACTCTGCACTTGCTCTTTGATCCAAAAGAGATAGTCTTTTATATGAGACTCAGAAAAGACTGGACCTCGCAGAAAACGGACATAAGACCACTCATTCATTAATCGAGCATTCAGCCCCATGGTGGCTGGTGTAAGTGGTCCAATAAAGTCCTCATATCTAGATGGGATCGTAATCCCCTGTGTTGCTCCAAACTGTCGAAGAACTCTCAAAGGGAGATAAAGCATAGTAGATCTCAAGCCTGCTAGGACCAGAAAATTTCTATCTCTGAAGCTGATCACCGTCTCTGGATTAGGCTGATAAGTGCCACGCCATCTCACCTGATCATCCTGAAGAGTACCTAAGAAGGTGAACCAACCTTGCTTACCACCATGGATGTTAGGACAGCCCCTGTTGCTCATCAAAACAGGAACTTTCAATCGTGGAAAGAAGCGGCGAGTTATTTCTTCAACCTGACTCAAGTGGTCCAATAACCAAAGCTGCAGAAAAGGGGATGTATCTTGATTCAATTCAAAAGAAAAAAAAAAAAAAAGAAGAAAAAGAAAGAGGAAAAGAAGAGAGAAAGAAAAAGAAAAAGAAAAAGAAAAAAAAAGAGAAGAGAAAATTTTTCTAAGTTATTTTCTTACCTGCAGGATAGGGGCACATGCAAGGAAACGCTTCTTCTTCCTAAAATAGCAGTCAGAGGAGATTCAATGGCAGAAGAGAGCGGGGCAAAGGATGCCATGGAAGTGCCAAAGAAGCCAAGGAAAGCGAGAGACGACCGTGAAAGTAATACGGTCCCGCTTGACCGTGTTCAAAATACAGGTAGAGTTGGTCCGTGAATCAAATACGGGCAAAGCTAAAAATTGCATATTTTATCATTTTCTCCACATTTTTCAGTAGATTAATGTCTATATTAGTTGTAAGTTGCAAGGATTGCCATCATATTCACTTTTATTTGAAAATATTTTGACTCAAATCTCACTTCATAGCCACGAGTGCTCAGTGAGAGGAGAGAGGAGGATTTGGCCCTTAAGTTGAGGGACTTTTTAGCAAATCTTCCAAAATAAATTCTTTTTATAAAACCACCCATTTAATCCTTGCAAAGTGCAACTGGTTAGACAGAAATCTCAGGAAGTGCAATTGGTGGGTCTTTTTGCTCTCTGCTTGTAATTGGTTCCAATTACCAGCAAAGAGGGGGCAGCTGTAGACACCCCAAATTGCACTACAAAGTGAGAAAATAATAAAAACATGTAATTGGAGCTTAAAAGAGGTCAAAAATGCATCAAAATTGACTAAGCATGCTTAGCCCGTATTACATTCACGGGCCGGCCACGCCCGAAAACAATCTACGGTCAGGCGCGCCCGTATTCGAATTACGGACATCACTGGACCGTGCATAATCTACGGTCGCTAAAGACTCGTGCAAGTTCTGTCCTTCTCTCGATTTCCGAGCTTTATCTTTAGTCCAATAATCCTTTTTATGAGCGGATTAGGTCTTTTATTCGCTGAAGTCACCTTGGTTGGCTATGGATGGGCATTATCTCCAACTTTCACTCTATCCTGAGGATCAGGATATATCCTTTTGGACCAGCCTTGCCCTTGTGCTTGCCTATAAATAGAGGTGAGATTTTTAGGCTAGGGGCCACGAAATTTTGAATACTCAAGAGCTTAAAGGGAAGGAAAGGAATCCCTGCTTCCCTGCTGCTTTTGCTTGCTGAATCCAGGTAAGTCCCTTATCCCTTTTATTTCATATTTTTAATTCTAGAAGTAATAGGATCATCTCTATTGCTGTAGAAGAAGGCCATCTTCTGTATCTAGCATCCCTAAACTTGTCTCTAAGTACCTCAAGAGTCTCTCTAGCCGTAAAACGTGAAGAGAGAGCTAGGGGAAAGGTGAACAGGTAGATCCCTAGAATAGGACCCTATATCTGTTTTTTCCTTTTATTTTAGAATAAAGCCTTTGTTTGTGTTTGTGTAACCAAACCTATCTCTAAGTACCTCAAGAGTCTCTCTAGCCGTAAAACGTGAAGAGAGAGCTAGGGGAAAAGAGAAAAGGTGGATCCGTAGGGTAGGCCCCCATGTGCTCTAATCTGTGAGATATGCCTATTTTGATATCTTGATCATGTTTCAATGCTTTTTATGATATCTGAATGAATACATGAGTTCATGGTGATTATAGCATGAGATCTGCTCTTTTTCCAAAAATTGGATTTTTCACCACTTTTGCACCTACAGCACTATTTTCGTGATTTTTGGGATTTTAGGCTAGGATTTTGGATTTATCATGATCAATATGGTAGATCTGGATCTAGAAGCCTGAAAGTAAATTCTAGGGTTTCATGATGTGGTTTTAAATCGTTTTTCACTTTTGAGATAAGACCCTACGGTCTAAGTTCTCCCCTTTTGATGTTTTTCATTAATGTTGAGTATTTTTGGTTTTTATTTCTTGATTTAATGTGAAATTAGGGCTTTATCTATGTCCTGGACTATTCAAGTTCAATTTGGAAATATTTTATAAAAATCATATTTTTCTAGATTTCTAGAATTTGACTTGAAGCCAGATTTTTGGATTTTTCACTTTAAATTGATTTTATTTGATTTTATCTCAATTTTGTGTTGATCATGAAACCCTAGGAATGGTATGATCATATTTGAATGTTCTGGATCAATCAGACTATTCTTATGAGAAAACCATACATGTGCCTTTTTCCTTTATTTTAACATGAACAATACCTGGCAACCACCTTGTGTGGATGAATAGGGGTGCCTAACACCTTCCCCTGTTCATAACTTAATCCCCTTACCCTTATCTGGTTGTTTTTTTAGGAGGGATCTTTTGCCCTAAAAATTGCCTTTTGAGCTTATTTGATATGTTTGGTGTCCATTCACACCTAGATTGAATGGTGGCGACTCTGTGTTTTATATGATCCCGCGTGATGATCGAGGAAGTCAAAGGGATTTGATTTTTTCCCCATGTCTCACAACTGGCGACTCTGCTGGGGACTTGTAGATTTGAGCCTTTTGGTGTTTGTTCATGTTTTGATGTTTTGGATTTGCTTGCTATTTTGTGTTTTTAGCATGTCTTTGTTTTGCTTGCTGTTTGGTGTTCTTAAGCATGTAGGATATGTTTTAAATCTGATTTATTGCTTAAGAGTTCATGGGGGTAGAAACATACTTAATTCTGATTTATAGGATTGTTTCTAGAAACATGCGTAGGGGAGGCTTATTTTGAGGAATCATGCTTATTCCTTGCTGTATTTTGGTATGCATGTTTTAATTTCCAGCATGCTTTCTATGATGTATTTTTGATGAATAATATAAGCACATGTTGGCATGATTGGGATGATTTTTGTGAGCATGATTAGGAGCTATAGGGGTGCTTGTTTACTTATGTTTACTTGCTTTAATATGCTCCCTATATGCCTTAGTTTGTTTATGCATGGCTGCGAAAAGAGTGGCAAGGGTTGGGACGTTGTGAATGCAACCTATTTTTACAAATGCACAATACACATTTTATTTTTTTACACAGCCTACCTATAACCTATAGGAAGTTGAACCCGAATGTGTGTAGCTTGGCGCACCGAGGTCGTTACTTCGGAAAGCGAAAGTGAAAACATTTACCTTAGAAACTTTGAGCTAATGATGTGATGATAATGTGGATCTGGGATTCTGGTCATCACTAGGCTTGAGTGCTAAGTTGCCATTAAGCCAAAACCCAAAACCCCTACGCTTGAAGGTGGAGATACACGTTTTTGGCTAAAGTACACAATTACGTGGGAATATGGGTTTGTAATTGAGGGAAGGCCGTTTGCATGGCTTACAAACCAGGGCATAAGGTGGATGCCATATCGAAGGTAAACAAGGTAAACAAGGTAACAAGGTAGCCTTAATTTTTGCATTATTTTCATGTCATAGGGGTGTCATGGTGCCCATTGGTTTGGGGACAAAATTAGTCCCAAGTATGCATGGTTCCTAAGCATGGTGTAGCCTATAGGAAGAGTTTCTAACTCTGTTTAAAATCTATCCTACCCAAGGTTTGTACAAGAGGCGTCAAAAGGGTACCAAAGTATGAGTATGGTGTATATTTGAAGGGAACATGTGCCCTCTTAAGCATGTATTTTTGCAATCATGTCAAAGTCTCCTCTGGGACAGTGTAGAGGCCTAGCATGGGTGAACCGTATTTTTGGATGAGTAATCAAAGTGATCAAACCATGAAAAAACTGAAGAAACATAAAGCTCCTCTGTAAAACCGTATCTGTAATACGGACTGGGCTCGACCGTAGAAACTATACGGTCTGAGCTCGCCCGTATTAAGAATACGGTCGCGGCTTGCTCGTAATTTAAATACGGGCAAGACTGGACCGTGCTGTGTATACGGTTTTGACAGAGAATTCAATTATAATCGGTTTTCTCAATTAAATCCTGTTGCTTTAGCTTCTAAATAATAAAAGAAAGATGAGTTTGAATATAATGCTTCAAAAAAAATGTAAATAAGAAAAAAAAAACCTTTTAGGCCTCTGAAAGCCTTTGAATTTCAGATTTTTCAAAAACTCTTCGGGCCTCTGAAAGCCTTTGAATTTCAGACTTTTTCTCAAAAACTCCTTGGACCTCTGAAAGCCTTTGAATTTCAGATTTTTGTCAAAACTCTTGTGGGCCTCTGAAAGCCTTTGAATTTCAGACTTTTTTCAAAACCCCCCCTGGGCCTTTGAAAGCCTTTGAATTTCAGATCTTTTGGGCCTCTGAAAGCCTTTGAATTTCAGACCTTTTTCCTTTGGGCCTCTGAAAGCCTTTGAATTTCAGATGTTCTTTTGGGCCTCTGAAAGCCTTTGAATTTCAGATGTTCTTTTGGGCCTCTGAAAGCCTTTGAATTTCAGACATTTTTCCTTTGGGCCTCTAAAAGCCTTTGAATTTCAGATCTTTTGGGCCTCTGAAAGCCTTTGAATTTCAGACCTTTTCTTCTTTAGGCCTCTGAAAGCCTTTGAATTTCAGATCTTTTGGGCCCCTGAAAGCCTTTGAATTTCAGGTCTTTGGGCCTCTGAAAGCCTTTGAATTTCAGACTTTTTCTCAAAAACTCTTTGGGCCTCTGAAAGCCTTTGAATTTCAGACTTTTTCTCAAAACTCCTTGGGCCTCTGAAAGCCTTTGAATTTTAGACCTTTTCCAAAAATATCCCTGGGCCTCTGGAAGCCTTTGAATTTCAAACATTTTTCAAAAATCCCCCTGGGCCTCTGAAAGCCTTTGAATTTCAGATCTTTTTCTCTTTATTGTGGGACCTGTTGGAAGCCCTAGAATATTCCAACAATTCTAAAAAAATGAAAAAAAAAAAGAAGCAAATAAAGAAACAAATCCAAACATGGGTTCACCCAGCTAGCCTATAGGCATGTCTAGGTAGGTGAAGGAGATTAAATGGGCATTAATATATTCCGTTTTATTTTTGCCAGGTACTAATACACTTGCAATCATAGCTCCTGTAACCAGATCAAGAGCTCGCACAATGAATCCTATTGAGAATGAAGCTGATGCTCCTCATCCAGATGTCGCCCTGCTCCAAGAGCAAGTAGCAGGGCTAGCCAGAATGCTAGAGAACATCCTGTCTGTGCAGGCCCAACAAGTGCAGGCCCAAAATCAAGCATCCACTTCTAACCCTGCACCTCCACCCCAAATCAATATGCCACCTCCAGTTCAACCTGTTCCTGAACCCACCCCTGAACCTATACTGATTAGGGAGGAAACAGTTGAGTCAGACAAGACCAAGGAAAAGGAAAGGATGAGGGACGAGATGGAGAGGAAGTTCCTGCATAAGCTAGAGATGATCCAAGATGAGCTTAGAGAAGTCAAAGGGGTGAACAACTTTGGGGGCACCAATTTTGAGGACTTATGTATATACCCCAATGTTAACCTGCCGGCTAAGTTCAAGTGCCCAGACCTAGACAAGTATGATGGCACAGGCTGCCCCATGAGTCACTTGAAGTTGTACTGTGGTGCCCTATGCCAGTTTGGGCAGGACGAGGGTGTCTTGATTCAGCTTTTCCAAAGGTGCTTGACTGGAACCGCTTTAAGGTGGTTTGCTACTCTAGACCATGGAAAGATTAGGAGATGGAAGGACCTAGCAGATGCCTTCCTAGCTCAATACCGGTTCAATTCAGAGATTGTGCCAGACAGGTACGATGTAATGAGAATGAGCAAAGGAAGGGATGAGACCGTAAGGCAGTATGCCAAAAGATGGAGGGAGACAGCCTCTCAAGTTAGGCCACCTATGCTAGAGCAGGAGATGATTTCTACATTCATCAGTACCTTGGGTCAACCATTCGATAGCCATCTGGTGGGTCAGACCACCACGAATTTTGCTGCTTTGGTCCAAGTGGCTGACCGAATTGAAGACGGGATCAGAACAGGTAAAATCATAGACACTCTCCCATGTTTAGTCAGCAGGACCCTAACCTGAAGAAAGGAAACGGGATGAAGAGGAATGGGAACAAGAAAGAAGGGGAGGTGAATATGGTACAGCCACCATCTGGCCCAAACAAGCCCATACAAATCAACATACCTGCTCATTTTCCTACCCCATCTGCTCCAACTACCCAGGCCCCCATGAGGGTTAATGTTCCAGCAGCACCTTCAGACCAAAAAAGGGTTTTTACTAAGGAGGAAAAGGATGCCTATTTTGCAGCCAGGAGAAATAGGGTTTTCACCCCTATTCCAATGACTCCTTCTCAGTTGCTGCCCACTTTATTGCAGGAAGGGTATATCACCTTAAGAGAACCCAATCTGAATGCATCTAAGGGGAGAAATTATGACCCCTCCACCACTTGTGATTTCCATATGGGTGCACATGGGCACCATACTGACAAGTGTTGGCCTTTAAAACATGCCATTCAGGATTTATTAGACAAGAATACCCTGTCTTTCAATACAGGGGCTCCTAATCCTCCAAGGGCTGATATTGGACAAAACCCGCTGCCCCAGCATCATGGGGCAGGCCAGTCTAATGTCATAGGGGTCGTCTCCTCTGACAAAATAACCTTTGACCCATCTCAATTGATTGCTCCTATAGGGACAACGGTCAAAGTGTATTTTGACAGAAGAGATGAAGACCAAGAAATAAGTATGGTTTCAAAAGGGAATGATAGTGCTGCAAAGAACATTAGCTCTTCTTTGGACCGGGTCTCATCTCTCATGGCCCAAATGAACATTACAAAACCACCTTTGGTTATCAATTGCAGTCCATCTACCTTTACCCCACCTATTCAGTCTAAGCCACCATTGGTCATAAATTGTGACCCCCTTAGTGCATCAGTCACTTCGGCAACCCCTCAAACAAAACAACTTCCACCATTAGTTGTTAATGTTCCTCTTACTCAGACTTCCATAGCCAAGTCCAAACTTCCCCCATTGGTGGTGAATGTCCCTAAGCCTTCCTACATTGAATCGGCTGTACCATGGAACTACAGTGAAGCGTTTACTACCACTTTCCCTGCAGTTGAAAGCAAAGAGGATGTGAACCTCATGACAAGGTCAGGAAAAGGTATAGAGGAGGAAGAAAAACAAAAAGAAGTGGGAAAAGAAAAGAAAGAAGAAGAGAAAAGTAAAGGAAAGGCCAAGGTAGGGGAAGATGCCCCTCAGGTAGTTGACAGTGATGCTGCTGAACTCATTAGAATCATAAAAAAGAGTGAAATCAATGTGGTTGAGCAGTTAAACAAAGTCCCTGCCCAGATCTCAATTCTGGGTTTATTGTTGAATTCTGAAAGACATAGGGAATCGCTGTTAAAGGTACTCCGGGGGCCCATGTGCCCAAGAATATTGAACCGGATCAACTGGGCCGGATGGTTGGGCAGATCTTATCCCACAATGTCATAACCTTTTCTGAGACTGAAATCAGCCAGTCAGGATACCATCATGTTGATCCTTTGCACATAGCCGTGCTCAGTAAGGGTTGCATGATAGCCCGGGTTTTGATTGATAATGGGTCAGCTCTGAATGTTTGCCCATTGATAACCTTTGTTAAGCTCGGTCTGGAGCAAAACAAAATCAAACAGAATGGAAGAATAATAAGAGCCTTTGATAGCTCTAAGACACACTCCCTAGGGGAGGTTGAACTGCCGGTCACAATTGGACCGTATATTTTCAACATCACATTTGAGGTGATGGATATACCTGCAGCCTTCAACCTACTCCTAGGAAGGCCGTGGATTCATGCAGCTAAGGCTATACCATCTACCCTCCACTAGAGAGTTAAGTATATAAAAGGTCAGAAGGTGATTACTGTCCTAGCTGAAAGCTTGGTTCCTCCCATGTGGTCCCCTGATGTACCCTTTATAAACATGGAGATGACTGCAGACAAGTTGACATTCCACTCCTTTCAATTTGAAACTGTCAATTTTATACCTGGAGGGCATCAGGAAAAAGAAGGAAAGATGACCTGTGCAGAGAAGATGGTCAAGAAATTAATGGGAAAATACAATTTCCACCCTGGAAAAGGTCTAGGGGTTAACCAGCAAGGAAGAATAGAACCGATAAAGGCTAAGAAGCTGGTCCACAGGGCAGGACTGGGGTCCAGATCAAGAGTTTGGAAGGAACAGAAGCAGGAAAAAGGCAGGAAATTCCCTCACATTAGGGAGACTTTTCCAAAGCTTTCTCATAAGATCCAACTGTCTCCTCTTCAGGATCAGTCCAAACCACCATACTACAATGTCAATCCTTTTCAAAAGCCTTATGTCCCTACCTTGCAACCATATATTCCACCTCCACCTACCCAAGCATTGGTTGAACCTGAACCACAGGCAGAACAGGAGCAAGACTTTTCAGAGGACATTGGGGCCTTTTTTGCCATGACTGAAGGCAACAAAGAAGAAGGAGCAGAGGAGCTACCTTTTATTGATTGGGCTGCAATACAGGTTCCATCTAGGACCAGCCCTACAGAAGAAGCAGGCAATGCAACTCACCCAATATTGGTGATTTTTGATGCGGATCCTGAGCTTAAGGAGCAGGCTTGTATCCCTGCCCCAGATTCTTTTATCCTGAATAATTGGGAGGAAACTCCCCTTACTTTTGAAGCTGCGTTTGTTCGGCAAACAGACATGGCTTCCAAAAAAAAACTCCATTAGTGGAAGGCCCTTTTCCTGAAGGTTTTAATGAGCCTTCGTCTTCAGGAAAAGACTTTTTAGAAGGCTCTCAAAAAATACAAAAAGATTTTTCAACTTTTTATAGAAAAGATAAATTTTTCAAAAAGGTCCAAACCATTTATGAACCATATAAGCAAACGGAATTGGATCGGGTTGAGTATGACTTCGACCTCGAGCTCGACTTTGACCTAATGGGGGTTGAAGAAGAGACCGAGGACGAAGAAGACGACCCTCCAAGAGAAATCACATATCAATTAGAGCGTCATGAAAAGGGGGTCCAACCCAATATTGAAGAGACCATACCTGTGAACCTAGGGACCGAAGAAGACCCACAAATAGTGAAGATTGGGGTATGCTTATCTGAGGTACAACGGAATGAAATGATACAGTTCCTAGCTGACTACAAAGATGTGTTTGCATGGTCCTATCGAGATATGCCTGGATTAGACACAGACATGGTTGTACATAGGCTACCAATTCTGCCAGATGTTAAGCCAGTTAAGCAGAAACTGAGAAGGTTGAAACCTGAATGGACATTGAAGGTCAAAGATGAAGTGGTTAAGCAATTCCAAGCCGGATTCTTGGCGGTCTCCACATACCCTGAATGGCTTGCAAATATAGTACCAGTGCCAAAGAAGGATGAAAAGGTCAGAATGTGTGTAGACTACAGAGACTTGAATAAGGCAAGCCCAAAGGATGATTTTCCACTTCCACACATAGACATATTAGTAGACAACACTGCAGTACATAGCTTGTTCTCATTCATGGACGGCTTTTCAGGGTATAATCAGATTAAGATGGCTAAGGAAGATCAAGAGAAGACAGCCTTCATTACACCTTGGGGTACCTTCCACTACACTGTCATGCCATTTGGGCTTAAGAATGCAGGGGCAACCTACCAACGGGCCATGACAGCATTATTCCATGATATGATCCATAAGGAGATGGAGGTCTATGTGGATGATATGATAGCCAAATCATGTAAGGAAGAAGACCATTTGATTAACTTGAAGAAGGTATTTGACAGACTTAGGAAATAAAGTCTAAGGCTTAACCCTGCAAAGTGTGTTTTTGGAGCTACATCAGGAAAATTGTTGGGGTTTATTGTAAGCAGAAAAGGAATCGAGATTGACCCATCCAAAGCTAAAGCAATCATTGAAATGCCATCACCTAGAACGGAGAAGGAGGTTCGGGGTTTCCTTGGAAGGATTCAATATATAAGCCGGTTCATAGCACAGCTTACTGCTATCTGTGAACCAATTTTCAAGCTTCTAAGAAAGAATAACCCAACGGTCTGGAATGACGATTGCCAAGAAGCCTTTGACACAATAAAGGAGTATCTATTGAACCCACCTGTGTTAGTGCCACCAACCCCAGGAAGACCATTGATCTTATACTTATCAGTTTTGAAGACGTCAATGGGATGTGTTTTAGGGCAGCATGATGAGACAGGAAGAAAGGAGAGGGCGGTTTACTACCTAAGCAAGAAGTTCACAGAATATGAAGCAAAGTATTCCCCTTTAGAAAAGACTTGTTGTGCTTTAGTATGGGCAACCCAAAGACTGAGACACTATTTCCTTAGTCATTCTACCTTTTTGATATCCCGAATGGATCCTTTGAAGTACTTGTTTGAAAAACCGGCTTTAACTGGCAGAACAGCAAAGTGGCAGTTGTTATTATCTGAATTTGACCTCACCTATATCACGCAGAAAGCCATTAAGGGTCAAGCCATTGCTGATCACTTAGCTGCACATCCTCTAACAGAATACCAACCCTTAAAGACCAACTTTCCTGATGAAGAAATACTGTTCACAGAGGAGGAGGAAAATGAAAGCTCATGGCAAATGTTCTTCGATGGGGCCGCCAATATGAATGGAAATGGAATAGGGGCTGTTTTGGTCAAGCCAGATGGGTCACATATCCCAATTGCAGTGAAATTGAGATTCCAGTGTACAAACAACATAGCAGAGTATGAAGCGTGTATAATTGGGTTACAAGCAGCCTTAGATCATGAAGTAGAGGAACTTGACGTATATGGAGATTCGAGTCTTATCATCTTCCAAACAACTGGTGAATGGAAGACTAAGGATCACAAGTTGATCCCCTATCACCAGTATTTGGAAGAAATAAGCACCAAGTTTACTCGAATTTCTTTTAATTATATGCCAAGGGCCAAGAACCAATTCGCAGATGCTTTAGCAACATTGGCTTCAATGGTTAGTATGCCAGAAGGTGTTGATATTAAACCACTAGAAATTGAAGTCAGGGATGAACCTGCCTATTGCCTTGTTCTAGAAGAAGGATCAGAAGAAGAAGTACCATGGTTCCAAAATATTAAGAATTTCCTAAGTGATTGGAGTTTGCCTAAAAATGTTACTTCTACAGAGAAAAGAACAATACAGAGGTTAGCAGGACAGTTCTTACTAAGTGGTGGACAGTTGTACAAGAGATCACATAATGACATCCTACTTAGATGTGTTGCCAAGACTGAATCTGAAAGGTTAATTGATACGGTACATGGAGGAATTTGTGGACCCCATATGAACGGGCACATGCTTGCTAAGAAGATTCTGCGATTGGGATATTACTGGTCGACTATAGAACACGATTGCTACATACATGTCAAATGGTGTCATTTATGCCAAGTATATGCGGATAATAAGAATGCACCTCCAGGGGCATTACATAATATGACATCTCCATGGCCCTTCTCTATGTGGGGCATAGACGTCATTGGAATGATCTCTCCAAAGGCATCAAATGGACACAGATTTATACTTGTAGCAATTGATTATTTTACCAAGTGGGTAGAAGCAGCCTCGTATGCAAACATCACAAGTAGTCACGTTCTTAAGTTTGTAAAGCATAACATCATTTGTCGCTATGGCTTGCCAAGTGCTATAATATCAGACAATGCTTCAAACCTTAAGAACAAGGATATGAGGAAAATGTGTGAACAGTTCCAGATTACCCATCACAAGTCAGCTCCTTATAGACCAAAGATGAATGGGGCAGTGGAAGCAGCAAATAAGAACATAAAGAAGATTATTCAAAAGATGGTAGTGAGCTTCAAAGATTGGCATGAAATGTTGCCACTTGCCCTGCATGCCTACAGAACCTCAATTCGGACTTCTACAGGGGCAACCCCATATTCCCTAGTCTATGGAATGGAAGCAGTGTTACCAGTAGAAGTGGAAATACCCTCACTAAGAGTGCTAATGGAAGTGGAATTAGAAGAAGCTGAATGGATCCAGTCAAGACATGATCAACTCAATTTAATAGAAGAAAAGCGTTTGAAGGCGCTTTCTCATGGCCAATTGTATCAGAAGAGGATGGCCAGGGCCTACAATAAGAAGGTGAAGCCTAGAACTTTCCAAGAAGGAAATTTGGTATTAAAGAAGATCTTACCCTTTTTGGAAGACCCACGTGGAAAATTCAAACCAAATTGGGAAGGGCCTTATGTTGTCAAGAAGGTCCTATCAGGAGGTGCTCTCATCTTAACAGAAATGGATGGGAAGGATTTTCCTGAGCCAATAAACTCTGATGCAGTAAAAAGATATTTTCCATGAATGAATATTACTAGGAAATGATCTGAGGCCATCTTTCTTTGTTTCCTAAAAATTTTTATCCCTAGTCAAGCCAATTTGAGCCTGTTCGTCTTATTTGATAAACCTAAGCTGGACTTACGGTTTTAAACTGGGGCAAAGCCAAAATGGGGCAAAGCCAATAGGGGCAAAAAGGGAAAAAATAAAGAAAAGAAAAAAATGGCAAATGAAAGCCAAATACAAGGAAAAAAGGGAAATGGGATTGAAATCATCATGACTGTAAGTCCGGTTGACCTATTTTCATACTTAGAAAATTTTGAGCCTTTAATATCTTTTATTTCATAAACCGAGCTTAGCCTTTGTTTCGTCCTATTCTTAAGCCCTCGGTGATTTTAGTATATTCATTCAAATATTAGAGTAATATTGGTGATGACGGAATACAGAAGCCAGCCCTAGTGAAAACCATAATTGGCGCTAGGGGCAAGAAGGGCATGAAAAAAAAATAATAAAAAATCAAAGGATTGAGTTGATCATGTGGTTCAAGTTGAAGACAGCATGAGCATGAGCCAGTGAGCAGATTAGCAAGATTAGCCATGAAGAAAAAGCCATTAGGGGATGATTCTAAGGGCCGTAGGATAGACAAATTTGGTCTCTCCCTATTGATTGGGCCACCCTTTTTATTATGCAACCTGATTTTTAATTCCTTTGATTATATGTGATTAAGTGCTTTGGACTAGCTTAAAAAAAAAAAAAAACTATACTTTTGGCCAGTGATGAGAAATCAAGTACTCTTTATAAAACTTTGGTTTTTACAAGCATCTGATAATTCTGAGGCCAATAATATAAAACCTACTTTGGTATTAAAATCCTTTGTCTTTCCACTATTGGAGTTTACTTTTGTACAAAGGTATGAAAAAGAAAGAAAAAAAAAAAAGAATGGTAAAAGAATCTAATCCCTATGCTGTAGCTGCTCCTCAAGCTCACGAATCCGTGCTGCTTGTGTTGCAATGACCCCTGAAGCTCCTGGCGCATCTGGATTGCCTAGAGAGGAGAAGACTTCAGTTGAAAGTGACAGCCTAAGCTTTAAAGTCTTAATGTCAGTCAAGGCATCCTGATATTTCCTGCGAATAGAGCGGACTTCAAAACAACGAGCTTGCTTTTGTTCTTCAAGCTTCTTTTCCATGGCAATGCGGCGAGATGTCTGCTCCTTAAGCTGCCTTTCCATATCAATACCCTTTATCCTAAGTTCCTGGGCTTCTCGTACCCATATATTTTGAAGACGTTTGTGGGTTGCTCTCTCAGACTCCAGGATATCCTCATAGGTAGGGGGAAGAACTGCAGGAGGCTCCTCCGGTACTGGGGCATAACTCTGCACTTGCTCTTTGATCCAAAAGAGATAGTCTTTTATATGAGACTCAGAAAAGACTGGACCTCGCAGAAAACGGACATAAGACCACTCATTCATTAATCGAGCATTCAGCCCCATGGTGGCTGGTGTAAGTGGTCCAATAAAGTCCTCATATCTAGATGGGATCGTAATCCCCTGTGTTGCTCCAAACTGTCGAAGAACTCTCAAAGGGAGATAAAGCATAGCAGATCTCAAGCCTGCTAGGAGCAGAAAATTTCTATCTCTGAAGTTGATCACCGTCTCTGGATTAGGCTGATAAGTGCCACGCCATCTCACCTGATCATCCTGAAGAGTACCTAAGAAGGTGAACCAACCTTGCTTACCACCATGGATGTTAGGACAGCCCCTGTTGCTCATCAAAACAGGAACTTTCAATCGTGGAAAGAAGCGGCGAGTTATTTCTTCAACCTGACTCAAGTGGTCCAATAACCAAAGCTGCAGAAAAGGGGATGTATCTTGATTCAATTCAAAAAAAAAAAAAAAAAAAAAAAAGAAGAAAAAGAAAGAGGAAAAGAAGAGAGAAAGAAAAAGAAAAAGAAAAAGAAAAAAAAAGAGAAGCGAAAATTTTTCTAAGTTATTTTCTTACCTGCAGGATAGGGGCACATGCAAGGAAACGCTTCTTCTTCCTAAAATAGCAGTCAGAGGAGATTCAATGGCAGAAGAGAGCGGGGCAAAGGAAGCCATGGAAGCGCAAAAGAAGCCAAGGAAAGCGAGAGACGACCATGAAAGTAATACGGTCCCGCTTGACCGTGTTCAAAATACAGGCAGAGTTGGTCCGTGAATCAAATACGAGCAAAGCTAAAAATTGCATATTTTATCATTTTCTCCACATTTTTCAGTAGATTAATGTCTATATTAGTTGTAAGTTGCAAGGATTGCCATCATATTCACTTTTATTTGAAAATATTTTGACTCAAATCTCACTTCATAGCCACGAGTGCTCAGTGAGAGGAGAGAGGAGGATTTGGCCCTTAAGTTGAGGGACTTTTTAGCAAATCTTCCAAAATAAATTCTTTTTATAAAACCACCCATTTAATCCTTGCAAAGTGTAACTGGTTAGACAGAAATCTCAGGAAGTGCAATTGGTGGGTCTTTTTGCTCTCTGCTTGTAATTGGTTCCAATTACCAGCAAAGAGGAGGCAGCTGTAGACACCCCAAATTGCACTACAAAGTGAGAAAATAATAAAAACATGTAATTGGAGCTTAAAAAAGGTCAAAAATGCATCAAAATTGACTAAGCATGCTTAGCCCGTATTACATTCACGGGCCGGCCGCGCCCGAAAACAATCTACGGTCAGGCGCGCCCGTATTCGAATTACGGACATCACTGGACCGTGCATAATCTACAGTCGCTAAAGACTCGTGCAAGTTCTGTCCTTCTCTCGATTTCCGAGCTTTATCTTTAGTCCAATAATCCTTTTTATGAGTGGATTAGGTCTTTTATTCGCTGAAGTCACCTTGGTTGGCTATGGATGGGCATTATCTCCAACTTTCACTCTATCCTGAGGATCAGGATATATCCTTTTGGACCAGCCTTGCCCTTGTGCTTGCCTATAAATAGAGGTGAGATTTTTAGGCTAGGGGCCACGAAATTTTGAATACTCAAGAGCTTAAAGAGAAGGAAAGGAATCCCTGCTTCCCTGCTGCTTTTGCTTGCTGAATCCAGGTAAGTCCCTTATCCCTTTTATTTCATATTTTTAATTCTAGAAGTAATAGGATCATCTCATTGCTGTAGAAGAAGGCCATCTTCTGTATCTAGCATCCCTAAACTTGTCTCTAAGTACCTCAAGAGTCTCTCTAGCCGTAAAACGTGAAGAGAGAGCTAGGGGAAAGGTGAATAGGTAGATCCCTAGAATAGGACCCCATATCTGTTTTTTCCTTTTATTTTAGAATAAAGCCTTTGTTTGTGTTTGTGTAACCAAACCTATCTCTAAGTACCTCAAGAGTCTCTCTAGCCGTAAAACGTGAAGAGAGAGCTAGGGGAAAAGAGAAAAGATGGATCCGTAGGGTAGGCCTCCATGTGCTCTAATCTGTGAGATATGCCTATTTTGATATCCTGATCATGTTTCAATGCTTTTTATGATATCTGAATGAATACATGAGTTCATGGTGATTATAGCATGAGATCTGCTCTTTTTCCAAAAATTGGATTTTTCACCACTTTTGCACCTACAGCACTATTTTCGTGATTTTTGGGATTTTAGGCTAGGATTTTGGATTTATCATGATCAATATGGTAGATCTGGATCTAGAAGCCTAAAAGTAAATTCTAGGGTTTCATGATGTGGTTTTAAATCGTTTTTCACTTTTGAGATAAGACCCTACGGTCTAAGTTCTCCCCTTTTGATGTTTTTCATTAATGTTGAGTATTTTTGGTTTTTATTTCTTGATTTAATGTGAAATTAGGTCTTTATCTATGTCCTGGACTATTCAAGTTCAATTTGGAAATATTTTATAAAAATCATATTTTTCTAGATTTCTAGAATTTGACTTGAAGCCAGATTTTTGGATTTTTCACTTTAAATTGATTTTATTTGATTTTATCTCAATTTTGTGTTGATCATGAAACCCTAGGAATGGTATGATCATATTTGAATGTTCTGGATCAATCAGACTATTCTTATGAGAAAACCATACATGTTTGTCTTTTTTGTGATTTTTTGTGATTTTTATAGCAAGCCTTTTTCCTTTATTTTAACATGAACAATACCTGGCAACCACCTTGTGTGGATGAATAGGGGTGCCTAACACCTTCCCCTGTTCATAACTTAATCCCCTTACCCTTATCTGGTTGTTTTTTTAGGAGGGATCTTTTGCCCTAAAAATTGCCTTTTGAGCTTATTTGATATGTTTGGTGTCCATTCACACCTAGATTGAATGGTGGCGACTCTGTGTTTTATATGATCCCGCGTGATGATCGAGGAAGTCAAAGGGATTTGATTTTTTCCCCATGTCTCACAACCCCTCAACGAAATCCCTCCCATTTGACCTAGGACTCATTTTCACAACTCAACCCTAACATTCATCTAAACATGCAATCTTGGCCAAAATTTGAAAACAAGGGAGGAGTGGTGTTGCTTACCTCTTGCAAACACTTAAGCAAGCCTTCTTGCTTCCAAATCAACCCACGAACAGCACCCTTGGTTGCCCTTTAGTTGGTGCTCCACAAATCTTTTCCTACACATCAAGCTCATTGGTTAGGTTGTGCTAGGGATATTGGAGCGGGGTTTCACATTCTATCCTCCTAAAAGAAAATTTCGTCCTCGAAATTTGCCTTGTAATTCACCGAAGAGTGCAGGATACTTCCTTCTCATTTCGGCTTCATTCTCCCATGTAGCTTCTTCTACATTATAATGCTGCCACAAGACTTTCGCCAACGAAACAGTCTTGGTGCGAAGAATTTGCTCTCTTCTATCAAGGATTTGGATAGGACGCTCTTCAAACGTCACATCCTCACTACCTCTAGTGGCTCTAGATCGATGATGTAGCTAGGATCCGGTACATAGCGACGAAGTATGAGTACGTGGAATATGTCGAGTACATGGGCTAGCTAAGGTGGTAATTCCAATCTATAAGCAACAGGCCCAATTCTCTCAATAATACGGAATGGACCAATGAATTTGGGGAACCGCTTGCCTTGCTTACCGAACCTCAATATACCACGGTAAGGAGATACCTTCAGAAACACCATATCCCCTACTTCGAACTCCAATTCTCTCCTTTTTACATCGGCATAGTTTTTTTTTTTTTTTTTGTCTACTTTGGGCTGTTTTCAGCCGCTTTCTGATCAAGTTTACTTTTTCCACACTATCTTGGATGATCTGCGGACTCAAGCATTGCCTTTCACCTACTTCTTCCCAACATAATGGGGATCTACAAGTCGTCCCATATAAAGCCTCAAATGGAGCCATCTTGATGCTCGCTTGGTAACTATTGTTGTAGGCAAACTCTACCAAGTCCAAATGTCTACTCCAATGACTTCTAAAGTCAAAGACACAGCACCTCAACATATCTTCTAAGGTCTGTATCGTACGTTCGGATTGTCCATCTGTCTGTGGATGGAAACTAGTACTAAACTTTAGTTGTGTTCCCAAGGCTTCATGCAAACTATCCCAGAACTTGAAAGTTAATCGTAGATCTCGGTCCGATACAATAGATATGGGTATACCATGCAACCGAACAATCTCATGTATATATAGCTCTGCAAGTGATTGTATAGGTTGATCCTTCCGAACAGGTAGGAAATGATCGAACTTAGTCAGTCCGTCCACTATAACCCAAATGGAATCCTGCTGCCTCACTGTCTTAGGCAAACCCGAAACAAAGTCCATCGTGATATGCTCTCACTTCCATTCAGGAATAGGAAGCGGTTGCAATAGCCCAAGTGGACTCTTGTGCTCAGCCTTCACTTGCTGACACACCAAGCGCTTCGCTAAGAACTCAGCAATCTCTCTTTTCATACCTGACCACCAATAATTTCCCTAAGATGTCTGTACATCTTAGTGCTTCCGAGGTGTACCATATATCGTGTTCTGTGTCCTTCCTCTAGGATTACCCCCTTGATATCCTCGTCATTGGGTACACAAATTCTGCCTCTGAATCTCAAGATATCACTACTGACACTGAAGTCTTTGGCCTTCTCTGAACCTCTGCTCATTAACTCTTTGGTTTTCTGCAATTCAAGATCTAATAACTGCCTCTCTCTGATTCTGCGTACTAGATCTGGCTCTATTTGTATACGAGCCATACTCACCCCTTGGTTAACGAGTCGAAACTCTCCCGGCCAATCACTAATTGTATCTACAAGACTGCACTGGCTATCCATAAATGACACTAGGGTGGCAATGGATTCATCTGAAACTCCACTGCGACTTAGTGCATCCACTACTACATTAGCTTTCCCCGGATGGTACTGAATATCAAATCTACAGTCCTGTAGACACCCCAAATTTCACAAACAATCATCAAAAATCATCATCTCCTTGAAAACCAGCACAAAAATTGGAGAAAATGAGTTTTTTACTTGTATCCGGCAACTCAGGCCGGATACAAGCAATTCCCTTCGTATCCGGTCTCAAATGCTAGATACAAGGTAGCCTTAGTGTATCCGGTATTATATGCCGGATACATTAAAGCCTTAATGTATCCGGCCTGAGTTGCCGGATACATTAAGTTTGCTCAAAATTAGGGTTTTCCGAGAGAAATCACTTGTTACCATCATGTCCCTCATTAAATGAGGGGAAATCTCGGAAACAACCCTAGGGTTTAGGTTAAGTGGTTCTAGACATTAAGTTGTGTCTACAAAAGACCTTAGCCCTTGCCTATAAATAGGAGGCTCTTCTTCAAGCAAATGGCCAAGTTTTTGGAGATCAAAGAGCTCCGAGTGAAGAAGGGAACCGCTGCCGGATTGCTTCCAGAACCCCAGGTAAGCCTCAACCTTCATTTATTTTCTGTATTCAATTTATTAGATCTAGATCTCTTCTTCTACGTCTCTGTAGAATAAAGCCTCTTTTCGTATGTGTGGAAACCCTTCCCCGGCTCAAAGTATCTCAAGACTCCCTTAGCCGTAAAACGTGAAGGCGGATCTAGGAGAAACGAGACTGGGGATTGACCCTAGTGCTAGAACCCATGTAGCATAAGGCTTGTGATTGATTGAAAACCATTCTATAATCAAAGTACCCTTGATTATCTCAAAGAACTGTGTTTAACGGGGAGAGAGAACAAAGGGAAACGATAATGGAATGAAACCCTAGGCTATGCTAAAACCTATTTTGTTGAATCTATATGCATGCTATATTGTTGTATTGATATTGTATGGATTTTCACACTTGCACATACATATCACTCTTTTTGCGGGATAGGCTCACATTTGGGGATTTATTACATTCATTGTGATAAATCTCTAGAAAATGGCCTCAATCAATTCTGGAATGTTTGAAAATGATTTCTAAAGGTTTTTGTTCATATTGCACGAATTTGCACACACTTTGTCAATTTTCGGATTTGGTTTTCTTCAAAAAAGGCCTAACTGGACAGCACCTGTACCCTTACTTCGGACGCTCATAACTTCATCGTCCGGATGAATTTTGGAGCAATTCCAGAACCATGGGAAAGATGAGGCTGTCTAGTTTGTGTCCACCAAAAATTATGAATTTCTATCAAGCAGATTTTTGACACCTCTCTGTCGAAGTTGACTGGTCAGTTCAGGTTTAAATACAGAACTTGTCACTTCGACGGAGCGCCATGTGTTCGTTTTAAATCCGATTCAAGTGATTTTTGTTTCTGAGTACTCCTTTACGAGTCTATTTTCAAATTCAGTTGGTTTCATAATTTTTGAATTCCATTTGAATTATTGGTAGCCGATTTACTCAAAACTGTTCATTTGTGCTTTTCTGGGTAAAACTGTGATCTTCGGGGCCTGTTCGGGAGACCACCCAAGGCACATCGGAAGGGATTTTTGTATGAGGCTAGTTTCTTTTGAAAGATGGCCATACAAACTTCAATCACACTAAATTTCGTAGCTTTTTATGAAGTGGATTTTTCTAGACAATTTTTCAAAGTTGCCCACTCATCACTTTTAAAAATCCCCAGCAGCAACCCTAAAAGGAGCATAACTCCTAGGTTTTCAACCGGATCAACTCGAAATTTTGCATGAATCTCTTATTTACCCTAATCTTTCAAATGGATTTGGTTTGGTTTGATTTCAAATTGGATTTGATTAATATCCAGAGAGATTGCCTTACTTTTACCAAATTTTCCGGATTTGATTCAACTTGTTTTTGAATAACTTGTACTTTGATTTTCATCTTTTATGATATTCCAGAAATGATATTAACATAAAAGAAGATCTGGAATGCATTTGGATTTTCATGTGAAGATATCATACATGTGTCCTTTTTCCAAGTTTTAATGATTTTTTTTAGCAAGCTTCTTATTTTCTTTTTAGCATGAATAAACATTTGGCTACCACTTTGTGTGGGTGAATGGGGGTGCCTAACACCTTCCCCCATTCATAATCTAATCCCCTTACCCATCTCTGGATTTGATTTTCAAGTAGGGTTATTTTTATCCTAGAATGTTTCTTTTATCTCTTTTTGCTTGTTTTTCAATCTTTTGGTGTCCATTCTCACCTCAAAATAATGAATGGTGGCGACTCCCACTCCTTTAAGTCGAGCCCCGCGTGTTGACGGAGGGAGATCACTCTGGTGATTTTTCCCATGTCTCACAACTGGCGACTCCGCTGGGGACTTGTGGATTTAAGCCATTTTTTGTATATTCATGCTTTTTACTTATTTTTGAATGCTTGCTACTTTGTTTAATTAAGTTGTGTATATTCTTGTATTTCAAATCAGATTGGGATACTTTTGAATTTTATATGGATTAAGTCATGTATATTTTGCTTGATGTTGCTTAAAGATTGATTTAAGAGAAGCATATTTTGAAACATGGTTTTGATGTATTCCATGATAACATGCTCTAATTGAGTTTTTATGCCATGAGTTGAATACAAAATTCAAAAGCATGAAATCTGGAGTTTAATGGTGTTTTTGGGTGCCTTCTAGCATGTTTCCCATGAATAAAGCTCTTTTCTTGTTTAATGTTTGTTTTATGTCATGTTTTGGATTTGGGGTATATAATGACATGATTTGAGCATGAAAACAATGAGCAAAAATCTGTAAATACAGTAGCCATTAGGATGTTTTTCAAGCATGTTTTACCTCATTAAAACACTTTTGTATCATGTCAAGTAGTTGCTAAATTTTTAGGCATCAATTTGGGGTATAAGGGAAGCACTTTTGAGCATGAAAATTCTGGAAATTTCAGTGTATATTTGGGGGATTTCAAGCATGTTTTACCTCATTGAAACACTTTTTGAACCATGTCAAGTAGTGCTAAAATTTTAGGCTCCAATTTGGGTAGAAATGGTACACTTTGAGCATGAAAAAGAGCATGAAATCTGGAATTTTAGGAATGCTTTTGGGTTTCAAGCATGCTTACATGATTTAATTGTTGTTTGTACAAATAACATGTTTTGTATACACTTTTTGGGCATGTAATATTTTTGTGCATATTTGGTCCTTGCTTGCTTGTATTTAGCTTCGTTATTTTTTGTCATATGTACCTTGGCTTGGAATGAATGCATGGCTACGAAAAAGAGTGGCAAGGGGCTGGGACGTTGTGAATGTTACCACAATTTTAAAATTGCACTTGAGCACTTGAAACAATTTGCACAGCCTACCCATTACCTATTAGGAAGTTGAACCATGAATGTGTGTAGCTTGGCGCACCGAGGTCGTGACTTCGGAAAGCGAAAGTGAAAACATTTACCTTAGAATTTGGGTCAATGATGTGATGACAATGGGATCTGTGATTCGATTCTGGGCATCACTAGACTTGAGTTCTAAGTTGCCAATTAAGCCAAAACCCAAAAACCATACGCTTGAAGGTGGAGAAACACGTTTTCAGCTAAAAGCACACAATTGCGTTTGGGGAATTGGGTGTAAATGTGGGAAGGCCGTCTGCATGTTTACAGGCCAAGGTATAATGTGAATACCATATTGAATGAAGGTAATACAAGGTGGCAAGGTAAAGCCATGTTCTTTTCCTAAATTTGGGGAATTTTGCAAGTATGATGTCCAAGCCCAATTTGGGGCAAGTTTTGAAGGTCAAGATAAGGTGAACATTAAATGGGAATGGAAAAAAACCTAATCAGGTGAAAAAATGAGTCAAAAATAGCCATTTCGGCAATAACCGGCAACTCAGGCTGGTTAAGAAGCATCTTGTTCATATCCGGTATATAATGCCGGATACAAAGGGATATGCTTGTATCCGGTCATTCTGACCGGATACATTAAGTCATGCCCTTATCCGGTCATTAATGCCGGATACATGCAGAAATTGAATAAATTGATTTTTTCAGTCTGAATTTTCAGAATAAAATGCCTAAACACTGTGTATAATCCTTAGGCACCCCAAAGAAAATATATAAATGTCAAAAAAAAATTAAAAAAATGTATATTCTTTTAGGATTAAACCTAAGGTTGAAACTCAAAGAACAAACTAAGGTGTCATATTTTTTGACATCAATTCAATTCAAACATGTGTCAATCAAGCTTTAGAACTTGAAAATATTCTAAAATTCATCAAATTTCAAAAAAAAAATATAAAAACCTTGGTTGGTCTCCTTTTTACCAATCAAGTCCAAAAAAGTGGGACCTCTGGAAGCCCTAGAATATTCCAGGAACCATTGATTGGTCTCCTTTTTACCAATCAAATCAAATTAAAAAATGGGACCCTTGGAAGCCCTAAAATATTCCATCAAAACCCTTGGTTGGTCTCCTTTTTACCAATCAAGTACAAAAAAAGTGGGACCTCTGGAAGCCCTAAAATATTCCATGAACCCTTGATTGGTCTCCTTTTTACCAATCAAATCAAATTAAAAAATGGGACCCTTGGAAGCCCTAAAATATTCCATCAAAACCCTTGGTTGGTCTCCTTTTTACCAATCAAGTACAAAAAAAGTGGGACCTCTGGAAGCCCTAGAATATTCCATGAACCCTTGATTGGTCTCCTTTTTACCAATCAAATCAAATTAAAAAATGGGACCCTTGGAAGCCCTAAAATATTCCATCAAAACCCTTGGTTGGTCTCCTTTTTACCAATCAAGTACAAAAAAGTAGGACCTCTGGAAGCCCTAGAATATTCCATGAACCCTTGATTGGTCTCCTTTTTACCAATCAAATCAAATTAAAAAATGGGACCCTTGGAAGCCCTAAAATATTCCATCAAAACCCTTGGTTGGTCTCCTTTTTACCAATCGAGTACAAAAAAAAAGTGGGACCCTTGGAAGCCCTAGAATATTCCATGAACCCTTGATTGGTCTCCTTTTTACCAATCAAATCAAATTAAAAAAAATGGGACCCTTGGAAGCCCTAAAATATTCCATCAAAACCCTTGGTTGGTCTCCTTTTTACCAATCAAGTACAAAAAAAAGTGGGACCCTTGGAAGCCCTAGAATATTCCGACACAAAAAAAAAAAACAAAAAAGAACAAAATACAAAAACAAAGAAAAATCTGGATTGGTGTTCACCTAATCTACTGGTTACATGTATTGGGGTGTGACTCAAGTTAAATGGAAGCTAACATGTTCTATTAATTTTTCCCTAGGTACATTTACTTGCAACCCAGGTGCACTTATTTGCAGTCATTGCTCCCGTGACCAGATCCAAAGCCCGAACAATGAATACTGAAGAGAACCAAGCCCAAGCTACTGTCCCTGCTCAGGACTTCACCCAACTGCAGGAGCAAGTGGGTGGTCTGGCCAAGATGCTGGGAGACTTACTGGCGGCTCAGGCCCAAGCCCAAAACCAAGCCTCTACCTCCCATCCGGCACCACCACCTCAGGCCTATATTCCGCCTCCGGCTCAGCCCATGCCTGAGCCCATTCTGATCCGGGAAAATACAGCGGAATCTGAGAAAGAGCTGGAGAAAGAAAAGGCCCGAGATGAGATGGAAAAGAAGATTCTGCTCAGGATAGAAAGAATCCATGCAGAGCTGAAGGAGGTGAAAGAGGGAAGCAGCCATGGAGGCACCACCTTCGAAGACCTGTGCATGTACCCAGATGTGTGTCTACCCGCTAAGTTCAGATGCCCGGACTTTGACAAATTTGATGGCACGGGCTGCCCATTGAGCCATTTGAAACTATACTGCGGGGCCCTATGCCAATTTGGCCGGGATGATGGCATACTGATCCAGCTCTTCCAGAGGAGTTTGACCGGGTTAGCTCTCAGGTGGTTCGCTACAGTGGACCATGGCAGGATCAGAAGGTGGAAGGACCTAGCCGACGCCTTCTTGGACCAGTACAAGTTCAACTCTGAGATCGTGTCGGACCGGTACGACATGATGAGGATGACCAAGGGGAAAGATGAACCGGTGAGACAGTATGCTAAGAGGTGGAGAGAGGCCGCCTCGCAGGTCAGGCCCCCTATGCAAGAACCCGAGATGATCTCCACGTTCATGGGCACACTTGGGCAGCCTTTTTACAACCATTTGGTGGGCCAGATCACCACCAACTTTGCAGCCCTGGTACAAGTGGCAGACCGGATTGAAGAGGGGGTCAAGTCAGGAAGGGTGATAGACTACTCTACTCTGACTGGGCAGCCTGACTCCTCTGCCTCCATGGCCCAGAAGAAAGGGGCCGGATTCAAAAAGACGGGGGCCCGAAAAGAAGGGGAGGTGAACCTGGTCCAGGCTCCTCCAGCCAAGAAGCCACTGCATGTCAACATATCTATACCCCAACAGGCCCAACAGGCCCAGCAGGCCCAGCAGTCTTATCAAAGCCCGCTGAATGTCAATTTCACCCCCTCTGCACCAGCAAACCCAAGGAGGGCCTTTTCCAGGGAAGAAAGGGAGGCCTGGTTAGCCAACAGAAAGAACCGGGTTTTCACCCCTCTACCCATATCTCTTTCCCAACTGTTGCCAACCCTGCTGAAGGGTGAATACTTGAGTCTGAAAGAGCCCAACCCAAATGCCACCAGGGGGAGAAATTTTGACACATCGGTCACCTATGACTTCTACATGGGTGCACCGGGGCATTCTACAGATACCTGCTGGGTATTAAAGCATGCGGTCCAGGACCTGTTGGACCAGAAGGCCCTGGTATTCAACACTGCTGCACCAGCCCCATCCGGGAATGACATTGGGCAGAACCCTCTACCTTACCACAATGGGGCAGGCCCATCCAACTCCATCACTGCCATATCCACCACCAGAAGGGCCTTTGACCCATCACAGCTTATAGCTCCAATCGGGACCACTGTTCAGGTCCGGTTTTTCCCAGAAGAGGAAGAGGAGGAGATCAACATGGTCTCCCAAAAAAATAATCCAACTGCTGAGGACATAAGTTCCTCTTTAAACCGGGTCTCATCTCTGATGGCCCAGATGAATACTGCAAGGCCCCCATTGGTCATCAATTGCAGTCCACCAACTTATCCACCATCCAAGCCGTCTAAGGCTCCACTGGTCATCAACCTTGACCCAACCACCGCTTCCATTACTTCTTCTGTCCCCACCAAGTCCAAACTTCAACCCTTGGTTGTAAATGTGCAACCAGCCTAGATTATCCCTAAACCGGCCCATAAATCCCGGTCCAAACTCCAGCCACTAGTGGTCAACATCCCTAAACTAGCCTATTCTGAGGCCGCTATACCATGGAATTACAGCGAGGGAACCACGGCTACGGTTCAAAAGGTCAGGAACCAGAACCAGGAGGAAGTGAACCTCATGACGAGGTCGGGGAGATGTGTAGGGGGTGAAGAGAAGGAAAAGGAGACAGAAGCAGAAAAATAAAATGAAAAAATAGAAAATGAAAAAAGAAAACAAAAGGGAAAAAATAAAATGTGAGAAGACACCCCCCAGGGTGCAGAAAATGAGGGAGCTGACCTCATAAAAATAATAAAAAAGAGTGAATTCAATCTTGTGGATCAGCTGAACAAGGTCCCGGCCCAGATCTCAATACTGGGCCTTTTGCTGAATTCCGAAAAGCATAGGGATGCATTGCTAAGGGTGCTACAGAGTGCACATGTGTCCTAGACAATTGATCCAGACCAACTCGGCAAAATGGTTGGTCAAATCTTGTCACATAATGTGATAAGTTTCTCTGAGGGTGAGATCAGCCCAAGTGGGTGCCACCACGTTGACCCTTTGCACATCACTGTGCTTTGTAAGGGCAGCATGGTAGCACGGGTTTTGATTGATAACGGGTCGGCCTTAAATGTTTGCCCGTTAATCACTTTTGCCGAGCTGGGTCTGGACCAGTCAAGGATAAAACAGAATGGGCGAATAGTAAGGGCTTTCGATAGCTCCAAGACCCACTCCCTAGGGGAGATTGAACTGCCGGTCACAATTGGGCCGAATATCTTTAACATCACATTTGAAGTGATGGATATACCCGCAGCCTTCAATCTGCTCCTAGGAAGGCCGTGGATACACTCGGCTAGGGCAATACCATCCACGCTCCACCAAATGGTGAAATATGTCAAGGGGCAAAGGGTGATAACAGTCCTAGCCGAGAACTTGTTGCCGCCCATCGTGTCACCTGATGTACCCTTAATCAATGTAGACATGACTGTCGACAAGATTGCATTCCACTCATTTCAGTTTGAGGCGGTCAATTACATACCTGGGGGGTGTGAGAAAAAGAAGGAAAAGGGGACCACTGCAGAAAAAATGGTCAAGAAAGTGATGGAAAAATACCACTTTCACCCGGGGAAAGGCCTGGGAATAAGCCTGCAGGGAATGGTGGAGCCAGTCAAGGCCCAGAAATTAATTCCCAAAGCAGGGTTGGGCTTCAAGCCCAGAAGCTGGAGAAGACAGACATATGAAGAAGGAGAGAGAAGAAGCAGAAGAAATTTCCCTCATCTAAGGGAAAATTTTCCAAAACCCTCCTGTATAATCCAACTATCTCAGCCCATGGACCAGTCTAAGCCTCCATACCACAACATCAACCCATTTCAGAAACCATATGTTCCAACCCTGCAACCCTATAACCCGTATCAAATACTGGAAGCAGCAGATGGGCCTGGGCCACAGCCCGAGCAGCAGGTGGACTTTTCTGAAGATGTTGGTGCATTCTTCGCCATGACTGAAGGCGAAAGGACTGATGGTGACATGGAGCTACCATTCATTGACTGGGCCGCAGTGAAGATTCCAGACGAGGTCAGAGCTGGACTGAGCCCCGTAGCAGAAAAGGGCAGTACCCACCCGGTGATGATGGCATCGGATTCTGGGCCTGAGGAGCGGGCTTGCACAATTTTCCCTGCTTCCGAAAAACTTTGTTTAAATAATTGGGAGGAAACTCCCCTAACTTTTGAAGCTGCGTTTGTTCAGCAAACTAACGTGGCTCCCAAAAAAAAACTCCAATAGTGGATTGCCATTCCCCTGAAGGTTCTAATGGGCCTTCGTCTTCAGGGGGATTAGGTTTAGAGGGCCCACAAAAAACCCAAAAAGATTTTTCTATTTTTTCTAGGAAATTTAATTTTTTCAAAAAGGTCCAAACCACTTATGAACCATATAATCAAACCGAATTGGACCAGGTTGAATATGACTTCGACCTTGAGCTCGACTTTGATCTCATGGGGATCGAAGAAGAGACCGAGGTCGAAGAAGAAGACTTTCCAAAAGAAATTGAATATCAATTGGAACGTCATGAAAAGGGGGTCCAACCTAATATTGAGGAGACCATATCCATAAATCTGGGGACCGAAGATGACCCACAAATTGTGAAAATCGGGTCATATTTATCTGATGTGCAGAAAAAGGAAATGTCACGGTTTTTGGCAGATTACAAGGACGTGTTTGCTTGGTCGTATCAGGACATGCCTGGGTTGGAAACGGACATGGTGGTGCACAAATTGCCAATTTTGCCAGGGGTTAAGCCGATTAAGCAGAAACTGAGAAGATTAAAGCCTGAATGGACCTTGAAGGTTAAGGACGAAGTGGTCAAACAATTCCAAGCTGGATTTCTGGCAGTCTCTACTTACCCTGAGTGGCTTGCAAACATAGTGCCGGTACCCAAGAAGGACGGGAAGGTCCGAATGTGCGTGGACTATAGAGACTTGAACAAGGCTAGCCCGAAAGATGATTTTCCGCTTCCGCACATCGGCATTCTGGTCGATAATACTGCGGTACATAGCCTGTTCTCCTTCATGGATGGGTTCTCAGGATATAATCAGATCAAAAGGGCTAAGGAAGATCAAGAAAAAACAGCATTTATCACTCCTTGGGGCACATTCCACTACACAGTCATGCCATTCGGACTCAAGAATGCCGGGGCAACATATCAGCGGGCCATGACAACACTATTCTATGACATGATCCACAAGGAGATGGAGGTCTACGTGGACGATATGATTGCCAAGTCATGCAAGGAGGAGGACCACTTGATTAATCTGAAGAAGGTGTTTGATCGGCTCAGAAAGTACAGTCTACGGCTTAACCCGGCTAAGTGTGTCTTTGGGGCTACATCAGGGAAGTTGCTCGGGTTTATTGTGAGTCGAAGAGGAATTGAAATTGACCCGGCTAAAGCCAAGGCCATAATTGAAATGCCAGCACCCAGAATCAAGAAGGAGGTTCGTGGTTTTCTCGGAAGAATTCAGTACATAAGCCGGTTCATAGCACAGCTCACTGCTATCTGCGAACCAATTTTTAAGCTTCTGAGGAAAGATAACCCGACGGTCTGGAATGAGGATTGCCAGCAAGCCTTTGATACGATCAAGGAATATCTACTGAACCCGCCTCTGCTAGTGCCACCAACTCCAGGAAGACCACTGATCCTGTACTTGTCAGTGTTGGAAACGTCGATGGGATGTGTCCTGGGGCAACATGATGAGACTGGTAGAAAAGAAAGGGCAATTTACTATCTGAGTAAAAAATTCACGGAATATGAAGCCAAGTACTCACCATTGGAAAAGACCTACTGTGCTCTAGTGTGGGCAACTCAGAGGCTAAGGCATTATTTCCTTAGTCACTCCACACTATTGATATCCCGGATGGACCCGCTAAAGTACTTATTTGAGAAACCGGCATTGACTGGCAGGACGGCTAAGTGGCAACAACTACTGTCCGAGTTTGACCTCACGTACATCACTCAAAAGGCGATCAAGGGTCAAGCCATAGCTGATCACCTGGCTGCACATCCTTTGCCAGAATATCAACCCTTGAAGACCAACTTTCCTGATGAAGCGATTCTGTACACTGAAGAGGAGGACAGTGAGAGTTCTTGGCAGATGTTCTTCGATGGGGCCGCCAACATGAATGGGAACGGAATAGGGGCAGTCTTGGTTAAACCAGATGGTTCACACATCTCGATTGAAGTAAAGCTGAGATTCCAGTGCACCAATAACATAGCAGAATATGAAGCATGCATAATTGGATTGCAAGCAGCCATGGATCATGGAGTAGAGGAACTTGACGTATACGGGGATTCGAGTCTTATCATCTTCTAAACAACTGGTGAGTGGAAAACCAAGGATCACAAATTGATCCCCTATCACCAGTATTTGGAAGAAATAAGCACAAATTTTACTCGAATTTCCTTCAACTATATGCCAAGGGCCAAAAATCAATTTGCGGATGCTCTAGCAACATTAGCTTCAATGGTCAGCATACCAGACGGAGTAGACATCAGACCACTGGAAATTGAGGTTAGAGATGAACCGGCTTACTGTCTCGTTCTAGAGGGAGCACCAGAAGAAGAAGCACCATGGTTTCAAGATATCAAGAATTTCTTGAATAATCGAAGTCTGCCAGAAAATGCCACTGCTACTGAGAAGAGGACAATACAGAGATTGGCTGGTCAATTTCTGCTAAGTGGTGGACATGTGTACAAGAGATCGCATAACGATATTCTGCTAAGATGTGTAGCCAAGGCTGAATTGGAAAGGTTGATCGAGACCGTACATGGAGGAGTCTGTGGGCCCCATATGAGTGAAAACATGTTGGCGAAGAAGATCTTGAGGTTGGGTTACTACTGGACAACCATGGAGCATGATTGCTGTAAGCATGTCAGGAGGTGCCATCAATGCCAAATCTATGCAGATAACAAGCATGCACCCCCAGGTGAGCTGCACAACATGACATCACTCTGGCCCTTCTCTATGTGGGGCATAGATGTCATTGGCATGATCTCCCCTAAGGCATCGAACGGACATAGATTCATCCTGGTGGCGATTGACTACTTCACTAAGTGGGTGGAAGCAGCCTCATATGCAAATATCACAAGCAACCATGTTATTAAATTTTTGAAGCACAATATTATTTGTCGCTATGGACTGCCAAGTGCCATAGTATCAAACAACGCTTCAAACATTAAGAACAAGGACATGAAGAAAATGTGTGAGCAGTTTCAGATCATCCACCACAAGTCAGCTCCATACAGGCCTAAGATGAATGGGGCAGTAGAAGCAGCCAATAAAAATATAAAGAAAATCATTCAAAAGATGGTAGTGAGTTATAAGGATTGGCATGAAATGCTACCACTTGCTCTACATGCTTATAGAACCTCGATCCGGACTTCAACTGGGGCAACCCCGTACTCCTTAGTCTATGGGATGGAAGCAGTCTTGCCCGTGGAAGTAGAGATCCCATCACTCCAAGTGCTCATGGAAGCAGAATTAGAAGAAGCCGAATGGGTCCAGTCAAGACATGATCAACTTAACCTGATAGAAGAAAAGCGGTTGAAAGCGCTTTGCCATGGACAGTTGTACCAGAAGAGAATGGCTCGGGCTTACAATAAGAAAGTGAGGCCCAGAACTTTCCAAGAAGGAAACTTGGTGTTGAAGAAAATCTTACCATTTTTGGAAGATCCTCGTGGTAAGTTCAAGCCCAATTGGGAAGGCCCATATGTCGTCAAAAAAGTCCTATCAGGGGGTGCACCCATCTTAGCAGAAATGGATGGGTCAGATTTTCCTGAGCCCATTAACTCTGATGCAGTAAGAAGGTATTTTCCTTGAGTGAATATTTCTAGGAAATGATCCGAGGCCATTTTTCTTTATTTCCTTCAAAATTCAAATCCTTAGTCTAGCCAAATTGAGCCGGTTCGTTTCTTTGATCAACCCAAACCAGATTTACAGTCAAATTGGGGCAAAATCAATTTGGGGCAAAAGTGAGGAAAGAAAAAGAAAAAGAGAGGAAAAGCAATGAAAAATGGCAAATGAAAGCCAAGTGTGAAAAAAGATGCAAAATTGCAATTTGGGGAAAAATGGGCAAATCTATCATGACTGTAAATCCGGTTGACCTATTTTCACACTTGAAAAATTTTGGGCCTTTAATACCTTTTCTTTCATAAACTGAGCCTAGCCTTTATTTTGTCCTACTTTTAAGCCCTCGGTGATCTTAGTTTGTTCATTTAAATATCAGAGTAAGATGGGTGATGACGGAATACAGAAGCCGGCCCTAGTGAAAACCGTAACTGGCGCTAGGGGCAATATTGGCAAAAAGGCAAAAAGAAAAAAAATAAGAAAAATGAAAGAAAATCAGAGGTTGAGTTGATAATGGGGATCTGAGCCTGAAGCAAAGTTGGCATGAGCAGAATGGGGGCAGTTTTGGCATTTGGGGATGAATCTAAAGGTCCTAAGATGGACGGTTCTGATCCCTCATCATTTTTTGGACTACCCTTTTCATTATTTAACTTGGTTTAATTCCTTTAATTATAGGTGATTAAGTGCATGGACCAAATTTCAAAAATATAAAAAGGAAAAATTATACTTTGGCCAGTGATGATAAATCAAATACTTTTCATAAAACCTTTGTTTTTACAAGCATATGAGAATTCTGAGGCCAATAATATAAAAATTTTATTTTGAATTAAATCCTTTGTCTTTCCACTATTGGAGTTTGCTTTTGTGCAAAGGTAGGAAAAAAAAATGAAAAAATGTGCAGGAAATGAAGCTAGTCTCTGTCTCCTAGCCGCTACTCAAGCTCCCGAATCCGAGCTGCCTGAGCTGCAATGACTCCTGAAGCCCCCTCTGCAGCTGGATCACTCAAGAAGGAAATGACCTCATCTGAAAGGGCCTGCCTGATCCGCATACTCCTAAGGCTGGCCAAAGTATCCTGGTACTTCTGCCGAATCATACGGACCTCAAAGCGACGGGCCTGCCTTTGCTCCTCTAGCTTCTCTTCCATGGCAGTACGGTGTGAGATCTGCTCCTCAAGCTGCCTCTCCAGATAAATGCCCTGAATCCTGAGCTCCTGGGCCTCCCGTACCCATATCTACTGAAGCCGCTTATGAGAAGCCCGCTCATACTCTAAAAGATCCTCATAGGTGGGACCCAAGACTACAGGAGGATCTTCGGGTACTGGGGCCTGACTTTGTATCTGCTCCTTGATCCAGAAAAGATAATCCTTCACATGGGCACCTGAGAAGACTGGACCACGCATGATGCGGACATAGGACCACTCCTTCATCAACCAGGCATTCATCTTCATAGTAAGGGGCCCAAGACGATCCTCATATCCACCTGGGATGATAATCCCCTGGGTCGCTCGGAACTGACGAAGGACCCGCAGAGGAAGGTACAACACTGCATGATTCAGGCCGGCTAGGACCAGAAAGTTGCGGTCACGGAAGCTGATCACTGTCTCGGCATTGGGCTGATAAGTCCCAGGCCATCTCACCTGGTCATCCTGAAGTGAGCCCAAGAAAGTGAACCAGCCCTGTTTGCCCCCTGGAATATCAGGGCACCCCCTGTTGCTCATCAAAATGGGGACTTTCAAGCTCGGGAAGAAGTGTCGATTGATCTCTTCAATCTGACTCAAATGATCAAGTAGCCAAAGCTGCAGAGGAAAGAGATATATCAGCACATTGTAAAAGAAAAAAAGCAAAAAAGCAAGAAAAAAGCAAAAAAGGGCAAAAAGAAAGCCAAAAAGCAAAAAAAAGAAAAAAAAACAAAAGAAAAAAAAATATTTCTACCTGCAAGACCTGGGCACATGCTAGGAAGCGTTTAGACTTCCTATTGTAGCAATCTGTCAAAGCCTGATACATCCCAGCTAAAATCATAGGGGCCAACCTCTCCCTCTCCCTAACCTGGCATATCACAGAAATCAAGGCCAAGTCCACCTCATCATCATCCCGTGGGAAAAGCAACTGGTTGACCACTATCAGGGTCAACGCATTGAATCGGGCCTCCTTGTTCTCCCATCTCAAAAGCTTCTCAGTCAAAAAAGCCTTAGAAAGGGTCAAAAGGGTGTCAGAATCTCCCAAGTCCTTCCCTATGCCCAGAAAAGTAGAAGCTTCCTTCTTGTAACTGGGCCTAAGAGGCGGGTTCACCACCTTCTCATCATACCTCAAGCCCAGGATGGTTTCCACCTCCTCAATGGTTGGGGTCATCTCATGGTTCCCAAAACGGAACAAGTTGAGATCGGGAACCCAGTGACCAATCATGGCTTCTATGATCTCCCACTTGAAGGGAACCTTGGGAATAAGCAGGGTGTGGCCTAGATTTGTAGACTCCCATCTCCTCTCCTCATCTAGGGTCATAGAGTTAACCCATCTTGTGTAAAAAGAGTCCACGGGGTTGTACCTAGTGAGATTTGGAGGTTTTGATCTAAAAGGCTGTTTTGCAGGGGAGGCAGTGTGGACAGACAATAATGGGGCAGAAGATGATCCGGATTCCATTGGAGTTGATGGGAGCAAGCTAGAACTCAAGAGGAGGAAGAAAAAGGCGAAAAAGGGGGTTTCTAAACTCAAAAACTCGTAAAAAAATGCTCAAATCCCGAGGCTGGTTGCATTTATAGTATCTTTTAATGTATCCGATAACTCAGACCGGATAAACAAGATTTTATTCATATCCGGTTAAACATACCGGATACAAAGGAGGTCATGAGTATCCGGTATGTTATACCGGATACAAAGACCATTCAATGTATCCGGTATATCAGACCGGATACAAAGAAAAAATGCAAAAAAGAGAGCTAAGGATGAAAAATCCGGATTTTTTACCTGTTTTACCTGTGTACAAGTCATAATTGCATAAAATTGAGAGCAAAAGATGTGCAAGACATGATAGAATGAATAAAAAGTTTTTTTTTTCATATATATATGCAAGTTTTTTTACAAGGAACGATGAGATCAATACATGAAAAGAAAAAATCCTAATCTACTACTCTTGTGCAGGATCATCCATGCATCCTCGGCCGCGTCCACCTCTACGGCCTCTCCCTCGAAGCGCTCTGCCCCTAGAGTAGGCAAGAATACGCTCGGCTGCATGGCGAGGATGCTGACCCACCACCTGCTGGAGCTGATACTCCAGGCAATACTCCTCGATGTCCGGGGGCAGAGCAGGAGTGGAATCTGTGGAGGAAGCCTCTGGCTCAACAGCAACCGGCCCAGCTAGGACCTCATCCATAGCAGGCTCTGCTCCCGCAGCTCCAGAAGGTCCGGCATCAGAAGAAGGGCCAAGATCAGAAATATCTGTACCAAATGGGAAAAATCAGGAATTGGGATTCTAAAATGAATAAAAAAGAAGAAATTAAGGAAAACATACCAGTAGGCACTATGGGATCCGGGTCCACCGGGTCAGCAGCAGGGACCTCCTCCGGCTCAGGAACCATCACTGGAGATGAAGGATCAGCAGCTGGGACATCCACAGGATCAGTAGCCCGAACAGGAGACAGGTCAGGAATGAGGAAATCAGGCTCGAAGGCAGCATCCTGATCTGGGACCGGGCCCTGCACAAGGCAAACAAGCATATCAGGATAGCAGAAATAGAAAAATGGAAGAAATGAAAATATGAGAAGGCCAGATACCTGTTTAGCCTGGAGCTCAGCAACCAAGGCCTCCAGCTCCCTGATCCGGGCGTCCCGCTGGGCCACGACCGCATCGTGCTCAGTGATCATATCATCGATCGCAGCCCGCTGGCTCTCGAACTGGTCCCGAATGGTATTCAGCTCGTGTACCTGCCAACAAGAACAGAAGAAGGGTCAGAAATGCATAAGGGAGGAAAAGGGGATAAGAATATGAAGAGTACAAGGCTTACCGTGTCCTCATGGATCCGGATACGGATCCCGCCGATCTCTGTCACCCCAGCACGAGTGGGTCGATCCATCAAGCATCCAATAGATACCCTCTGGAACCACTCGTCATAATCTCCGGCTACTGTGAGCCCCTCTGCATCCAGGAAATGATCGAACTGATTTACATCAAAGCCTGGGAGGAGTGTGTCGGGACCCATAGGAGGAGGAGGGACGGGGATGCGAAGTGCGCTGGTGTGCTGGAAGTACAGGCGCTCTCCTAAGTACATCACCCTACCAAGCCTCCCGAGGAAGCACTGGTAGGGCTGACGTCGTCGATCTCTATCGAAGGCGTCCTGTACCGCCATCTCACGAGCCACTCCGACATCCACGTCATCAAATCGGAACAGGAGGAGCTGCAAAAAAAGGAAACTATCAGGTACAATCAAGATACAAGAAAGGAAATGAAAGAAAAAGATAGAGGACTTACATCAGATTGATGGGCACGGTCTAAGTGCACCCAGGCAGTACGAGGCTGGCTCCTATCAGCATCTCGAACCTGAGCCGACCATCGCAGGGCCACAGGGAAATCCGCAACCCCAGGAACCAGGGAGGGGCGGAAGAAGGTCATATAGGTGTACATGAACACCTAGCAAAAGAAAAATCAGTCAAGGAAAGATAAAGCCTAAGGAGTTAAACCAGACAGATGAGTGCAATACCTGTAGAATCTGCCAGAAGAACCGGCTGCTGACGCCATCGCCTCTCGGAGATGCTAAGCCTCGAACCGCCCGGCACAGCCCGGCCAGGATGGTCCCATAAATGAGTCGACCCCAAGCCAGCTGGCGGGTCTGGCGGAGATCCCTCAAAGCGTCCAGGAAAAGTGGGCTGACGCCGGTCGTATCCTCTGGGAAAAAGCAGCTCCCAAGCATCAACAGAAAAACATGCTAGAAGATAGGCACAAAATCTGCATCCTCCACGGAGATGGTCGCATGTCTCCCGCCGTAATGACGAGCCAGGCTCTCTCGCAGCCAGCTGATGGAAAGACGACCACTCCGCCCATCCCAGGCAGCAGGTGGCAGGGCCTGATATCCCAGAAGGAGGCCGATGTCCTCCGCAGAAGGTCGCTCCAAGACAAGGGTCCGCCCCGTCAAGGGAATGCCGGTAATCATCACAAAATCGGAAGGGCGGATCCCTAGCTCCACGTCCGGAAGGTGGAAAGACTGAGTCTCCGGAAAATACCTCTCCATCATGGCAAATATAAGTGGACGATCAGCTCTGAAGGAAGGAATGCTGAGAAAATGATCTAAATGGCACCTCCCAAACTCCCGCCTGAGTGCCAGAGACAGCGACTGAGCTAACTCACTAAATCTGCCCCAACTGCCTCGCAAATGGGAAGAATGATATGGCAGCGGCACATCGGCCCTGATGCACATAGAGGGGTGGCTATCCAAGCCACTGAGGAGCTCTGTGTCATGAACAGATGCCCTCATCTCCTCAGAAACTCCCGCCAGAGCAACAGCAGTACCCTCCTGAGCCGCACCCCTAGCTCTACCCCGGCCTCTGCCACGGCCTCTCTCGCCCTCAAGGGCCTGATCGTGAACTCGGCCTCGCCCTCTGCCTCGACCTCGAGCAGGTGCAACCACGGGCTAAATTTCAAGGGAAAGGTGTGAAGGTTGTGTGGGAAAGGAAAATAGAAGAAAGAAGAGAAAGAAGGAACTTGAAAGCCTACCTCAGTAGAGCTCTCTCGGGAGTCGCCTAATGGCTCAGACAAAGTGGCACTAGAACTCGCCTCTATCCGAGCCCGCGAGGTGGAAGGCTGGTCAGCAGGGTCCACCTCCTCTCGCACACGAGAGCGACTCCTAGCCATCTACACAGGGAAGTGTTTTATAAAGTTCAAAGTTGGCTTTGCTTACGGTTCATATCTAGTTTTACATGATTATTTTTTCGAAATTATCATGAATTATGGGAATTTTACCTCACCTAAGTTATCTCTAAAGTTTTGAAGTGAGGAATATTTCTGTTTCTAATCTTGAAACATTTTCTAAAAGATTCCTACAATACTTGACATTTCCTGTATGTTATGGTTCCAGGATATGAGAAGAGGGAAGGCCAAGGCATCAAAAGCAAGCAGAATTGCAGAAATCCAGATTGGACAGATAATTAAGAAAAATTCACAGCAAAATGGAAAGTGAGCGAAAGCTTGTAATCCCGGCAATGCAAAGCAAGAAAGCAAATCAATAAACACCACTGGCAGTTAGTACACACATCAAGGAGGAGCAAGACCAGAAAAACAGATGTGGCATCAAGTCTGGAAAAGCAAAATCATACCGTGAACCATTCGGTTGGGAATTGGCCCAGGAACAGTGAAAAAATATCACTAACAAGACAGTTCTAAAGAATTGTGGCAAAACTGAATTAGGAAAGCAAAGTTTGTTCTAACATACAAAATTGGCATGCAAGCAGCAGGACATCATCAGCTCATATCAGCAGCAGATAGTCCAAAATTCTGAGATAGCATTAATTCAAGGATACCACCAAAGAAGAAAGAGATCATGATCACAGCAAAGCACAAGGCATTAAGTCTGAAAAATTTCAGCAGCAAAGAACTAGGCCGAAAATGGTTCATCCAAGAATTCAAATAGCAAATGAAAAGTCTGAATCATTCTTGCTTGGGGGAAGTATGTGATCAAATGAAATTAACAGAAAATTCATAAACTAAGTGGCAATTCAGCATAAACAAAAAATATGAAGGTGCCCAGTTGCACTTACTGTTTGATGGGCAATAGAGAGAGTGAAATTGGATTCGCCGGAGTTCAAAGAAGATCACCGGAGCAAGGACAATAGCATTGGGTTGAGAGAACCACCGAAAATCTGAAGAAATCGAGCTAGGGCTCGACTGCTGCCTTGAATGAGCGAACAATGAAGGTTGCTGGAGTTACTGGCAGTCGCCGGCGTAAACAGGAGTCGCCGGAATCTGGAGAGGTGGCCGGAGAAGAAGGAGTCGTCGGGCGTCGAAGGAAAGAAGAGGGTAGCCGGTCTGAGTTAGCGGAGAAGGAAGAAAGAATAAGGAAAGTCGCGGTCGCACGCGACTTTATAAAACCTGGTGTATCCGGATACTCAGGCCGAATACACCAGAGCTCATCTGTATCCGGTATGTAATACCGGATACAAGAAAAAACAGAAAAAAAAAACAGAAAAAAGAGAAAAAGAAGAAGGAAAAGAGAAAAGAGGAAAAAAGAGGAAAAAGAGAAAAAAAAAAAAGAAAAGAAAAAAGAAAGAAAAAAAAAGAAAAAAAAAAGGAAAAAAGAGAGAAAGAAAAGAGAAAAAAAAGAGAGAAAAGAGAAAAAGGAAAAAGAGCAAAATTGTGCTATAATTTCTACTATTTTCTCACAAAGTCCTACTTTTGTCTTAAAATCCACCTCACAGCCACAAGAGCTCGGTGGAATTTGGGACAACCTTGGGAAATGTGCCTGGTCAAAAGGATGATATCCACTCAATTTCAACTTGGTTTAATAAAAAATCAGTTTTCAAAAAATCCCTATTTTTGGGCTTAAAATCCACTTCACAGCCACAAGTGCTCGGTGGAATTTAAGAACTCTTGGAGAGATGCCCTCCTTAAAGTTAGGGCTTTTTGGCAAATCTTCACCCAAAAATTGGTTTTTTCTACAAAATTGAATTAAATCAAGCAAATCATGCTTAAGAGAGTGCAATTTGGGCTTGTCTAAATCTTTGCAGCTCACTGCTTCGCAGCTCCCGCAAAGAGGGGTAGTTGTACACACCCCAAATTTCACAAACAATCATCAAAAATCATCATCTCCTTGAAAACCAGCACAAAAATTGGAGAAAATGAGTTTTTTACTTGTATCCGGCAACTCAGGCCGGATACAAGCAATTCCCTTCGTATCCGGTCTCAAATGCCGGATACAAGGTAGCCTTAGTGTATCCGGTGTTATATGCCGGATACATTAAAGCCTTAATGTATCCGGCCTGAGTTGCCGGATACATTAAGTTTGCTCAAAATTAGGGTTTTCCGAGAGAAATCACTTGTTACCATCATGTCCCTCATTAAATGAGGGGAAATCTCGGAAACAACCCTAGGGTTTAGGTTAAGTGGTGCTAGACATTAAGTTGTGTCTACCAAAGACCTTAGCCCTTGCCTATAAATAGGAGGCTCTTCTTCAAGCAAATGGCCAAGTTTTTGGAGATCGAAGAGCTCCGAGTGAAGAAGGGAACCGCTGCCGGATTGCTTCCAGAACCCCAGGTAAGCCTCAACCCTCATTTATTTTTTTTGTACTTAATTTCCTAGATCTAGATCTCTTCTTCTACCTTTCTGTAGAATAAAGCGTTGTTTGTATGTGTGGAAATCCTTCCCCGGCTCAAAGTATCTCAAGACTCCCCTAGCCGTAAAACGTGAAGGCGGATCTAGGAGAAACGAGACTGGGGATTGACCCTAGTGCTAGAACCCATGTAGCATAAGGCTTTTGATTGCTTGAAAACCATTCTATAATCAAAGTACCCTTGATTATCTTGAAGAACCGTGTTTAACGGGGAGAGAGAACAAAGGGAAACGATAATGGAATGGAACCCTAGGCTATGCTAGAACCTATTTTGTTGAATCCATTTGCATGCTATATTGTTGTATTGATATTGTGTGGATTTTTCACCCTTGCACATACAATCCACTATTTTTGCGGGATAGGCTCACATTTGGGGATTTATTGCTTTCATGGTGATAAATCCCTAATAAATGGCCTCAATCAATTCTGGAATGTTTTCCAATGATTTCTAAAGGTTTTTGTTCATCTTGCACGAATTTGCACACACCTTGTCAATTTTCGGATTTGGTTTTCTTCAGATTAGGGTTTACTTGACAGCAACTGTACCCTAACTTCGGACACTCATAACTTCATCATCCGGATGAATTTTAGAGTGATTCCAGAACCATGGGAAAGGTGAGGCTGTCTAGTTTATACCTACCAAAAATCATGAATTTCTATCAAGCAGATTTTTGACACCTCTCTGTCGAAGTTGACTGGTCAGTTCAGGTTTAAATACAGAACTTGTCACTTCGACGGAGCGCCATGTGTTCGTTTTAAATCCGATTCAAGTGATTTTTGTTTCTGAGTACTCCTTTACGAGTCTATTTTCAAATACAGTTGGTTTCATAATTTTTGAATTCCATTTGAATTATTGATAGCCGATTTACTCAAAACTGTTCATTTGTGCTTTTCTGGGTAAAACTGTGATCTTCGGGGCCTGTTCGGGAGACCACCCAAGGCACATCCGAAGGAATTTTTGTATGAGGCCAGTTTCTTTTAAAAGATGGCCATACAGACTTCAATCACACTAAATTTCGTGGATTTTTATGGAGTGGATTTTTCTAGACAATTTTCCAAAGTTGCCCACTCATCACTTTTAAAAATCCCCAGCAGCAACTTCAAAGGAGCATAGCTCCTAGGATTTTTATCGGAATGAAGTGAAATTTTGCATGAGACCCATATTTACTATAATCTTTCAAATGGATTTGGTTTGAGGTGATTTAAAATTGTATTTGAATGATTTCAACACAAATGGCATTACTTTCACCGAATTTTCCGGATTTGATTCAACTTGTTTTTGAATAACTTGTGTTTTGATTTTCATCTTTTATGATATTCCAGAAGTGATACTAATATAAAAGAAGATCTGGAATGTATTTGGATTTTCATGTGAAGATATCATACATGTGTCCTTTTTCCAAGTTTTAATGATTTTTTAGCAAGCTTTCTATTTTCTTTTTAGCATGAATAAACACTTGGCTACCACTTCATGTGGATGAATGGGGGTGCCTAACATCTTCCCCCATTCATAATCTAATCCCCTTACCCATCTCTGGATTTGATTTTCAAGTAGGGTTACTTTTATCCTAGAATGTTTATTTTATCTCTTTTTTTTTTTGCTTATTTTTCAATCTTTTGGTGTCCATTCTCACCTCCAAATCATGAATGGTGGCGACTCCCGTTCTTTAGTCGAGCCCCGTGTGTTGATGGAGGGAGGTCACTCCGGTGATTTTTCCCATGTCTCACAACTGGCGACTCCGCTGGGGACCGAACCGCATCGTGCTCAGCGATCATATCATTGATCGCAGCCCGCTGGCTCTCGAACCGGTCCCGAATGGTATTCAGCTCGTGTACCTGCCAACAAGAACAGAAGAAGGGTCAGAAATGCATAAGGGAGGAAAAGGGGATAAGAATATGAAGAGTACAAGGCTTACCGTGTCCTCATGGATCCGGATACATTAAGTCATGCCCTTATCCGGTCATTAATGCCGGAAACATGCAGAAATTGAATAAATTGATTTTTTTCAGTCCGAATTTTCAGAATAAAATGCCTAAACACTGTGTATAATCCTTAGGCACCCCAAAGAAAATATATAAATGTCAAAAAAAAATTAAAAAAAAATTAAAAAAATGTATATTCTTTTAGGATTAAACCTAAGGTTGAAACTCAAAGAACAAACTAAGGTGTCATATTTTTTGACATCAATTCAATTCAAACATGTGTCAATCAAGCTTTAGAACTTGAAAATATTCTAAAATTCATCAAATTTCAAAAAAAAAATAAAAACCTTGGTTGGTCTCCTTTCTACCAATCAAGTCCAAAAAAGTAGGACCTCTGGAAGCCCTAGAATATTCCATGAACCCTTGATTGGTCTCCTTTTTACCAATCAAATCAAATTAAAAAATGGGACCCTTGGAAGCCCTAAAATATTCCATCAAAACCCTTGGTTGGTCTCCTTTTTACCAATCAAGTACAAAAAAAGTGGGACCTCTGGAAGCCCTAGAATATTCCATGAACCCTTGATTGGTCTCCTTTTTACCAATCAAATCAAATTAAAAAATGGGACCCTTGGAAGCCCTAAAATATTCCATCAAAACCCTTGGTTGGTCTCCTTTTTACCAATCAAGTACAAAAAAAGTGGGACCTCTGGAAGCCCTAGAATATTCCATGAACCCTTGATTGGTCTCCTTTTTACCAATCAAATCAAATTAAAAAATGGGACCCTTGGAAGCCCTAAAATATTCCATCAAAACCCTTGGTCGGTCTCCTTTTTACCAATCAAGTACAAAAAAAAGTGGGACCTCTGGAAGCCCTAGAATATTCCATGAACCTTTGATTGGTCTTCTTTTTACCAATCAAATCAAAAAAAATGGGACCCTTGGAAGCCCTAAAATATTCCATCAAAACCCTTGGTTGGTCTCCTTTTTACCAATCAAGTCCAAAAAAAAAGTGGGACCCTTGGAAGCCCTAAAATATTCCATCAAAACCCTTGGTTGGTCTCCTTTTTACCAATCAAGTACAAAAAAAGTGGGACCTCTGGAAGCCCTAGAATATTCCATGAACCCTTGATTGGTCTCCTTTTTACCAATCAAATCAAATCAAAAAAAATGGGACCTCTGGAAGCCCTAGAATATTCCATGAACCCTTGGTTGGTCTCCTTTTTACCAATCAAGTACAAAAAAAGTGGGACCTCTGGAAGCCCTAGAATATTCCATGAACCCTTGATTGGTCTCCTTTTTACCAATCAAATCAAATTAAAAAAATGGGACCCTTGGAAGCCCTAGAATATTCCATCAAAACCCTTGGTTGGTCTCCTTTTTACCAATCAAGTATAAAAAAGGTGGGACCTCTGGAAAGCCCTAGAATATTCCATGAACCCTTGATTGGTCTCTTTTTTACCAATCAAATCAAATTAAAATCCCGGGACCTCTGGAAGCCCCAAAATATTCCATGAACCCTTGGTTGGTCTCCTTTTTACCAATCAAATCAAAAAAATGGGACCCTTGGAAGCCCTAAAATATTCCATCAAAACCCTTGGTTGGTCTCCTTTTTACCAATCAAGTCCAAAAAAAAGTGGGACCCTTGGAAGCCCTAAAATATTCCATCAAAACCCTTGGTTGGTCTCCTTTTTACCAATCAAGTCCAAAAAAAAAGTGAGACCCTTGGAAGCCCTAGAATATTCCAACACAAAAAAAAAAAAACAAAAACAAACAAAAAGAAAAATCTGGATTGGTGTTCACCTAATCTATTGGTTACATGTATAGGGGTGTGATTCAAGTTAAATGGAAGCTAACATGCTTTGTTGGTTTTTACCCAGGTACATTTACTTGCAACCCAGGTGCACTTATTTGCAGTCATTGCTCCCGTGACCAGATCCAAAGCCCAAACCATGAATACTGAAGAGAACCAAGCCCAAGCTACTGTCCCTGCTCAGGACTTCACCCAACTGCAGGAGCAAGTGGCTGGTCTGGCCAAGATGCTGGGAGACTTACTGGCGGCTCAGGCCCAGTAGGCCCAAGCCCAAAACCAAGCCTCTACCTCCCATCCAGCACCACCACCTCAGGCCTATATTCCGCCTCCGGCTCAACCCATGCCTGAGCCCATTTCTGAACCTGTTCCGGAGCCCATTCTGATCCGGGAAAATACAGTGGAATCTGAGAAAGAGCTGGAGAAAGAAAAGGCCCGAGATGAGATGGAAAAGAAGATTCTGCTCAGGATAGAAAGAATCCATGCAGAGCTGAAGGAGGTGAAAGGGGGAAGCAGCCATGGAGGCACCACCTTCGAAGACCTGTGCATGTACCCAGATGTGTGTCTACCGGCTAAGTTCAGATGCCCGGACTTTGACAAATTTGATGGCACGGGCTGCCCATTGAGCCATTTGAAACTATACTGCGGGGCCCTATGCCAATTTGGCCGAGATGATGGCATACTGATCCAGCTCTTCCAGAGGAGTTTGACCGGGTCAGCTCTCAAGTGGTTCGCTACAGTGGACCATGGCAGGATCAGAAGGTGGAAGGACCTAGCCGACGCCTTCTTGGACCAGTACAAGTTCAACTCTGAGATCGTGCCGGACCGGTACGACATGATGAGGATGACCAAGGGGAAAGATGAACCGGTGAGACAGTACGCTAAGAGGTGGAGAGAGGCCGCCTCGCAGGTCAGGCCCCCTATGCAAGAACCCGAGATGATCTCCACGTTCATGGGCACACTGGGGCAGCCTTTTTACAACCATTTGGTGGGCTAGATCACCACCAACTTTGCAGCCCTGGTACAAGTGGCAGACCGAATTGAAGAGGGGGTCAAGTCAGGAAGACTGATAGACTACTCTATTCTGACTGGGCAGTCTGACTCCTCTGCCTCCATGGCCCAGAAGAAAGGGGCCGGATTCAAAAAGACGGGGGCCCGAAAAGAAGGGGAGGTGAACCTGGTCCAGGCTCCTCCAGCCAAGAAGCCACTGCATGTCAACATATCTGTACCCCAACAGGCCCAGCAGGCCCAGCAGTCTTATCAAAGCCCGCTGAATGTCAATTTCACCCCCTCTGCACCAACAAACCCAAGGAGGGCCTTTTCCAGGTAAGAAAGGGAGGCCTGGTTAGCCAACAGAAAGAACCGGGTTTTCACCCCTCTACCCATATCTCTTTCCCAACTGTTGCCAAGCCTGCTGAAGGGTGAATACTTGAGTCTGAAAGAGCGCAACCCAAATGCCACCAGGGGGAGAAATTTTGATACATCGGTCACCTATGACTTCCACATGGGTGCACCGGGGCATTCTACAGATACCTGCTGGGTATTAAAGCATGCGGTCCAGGACCTGTTGGACCAGAAGGCCCTGGTATTCAACACTGCTGCACCAGCCCCGTCCGGGAATGACATTGGGCAGAACCCTCTACCTTACCACAATGGGCAGAACCCTCTAACTTGTGAGGTGGATTTCAAGACAAAAATAGGATTTGTGAGAAAATAGTAGAAGTTGTAGCACAATTTTGCTCTTTCTCTTTTTTTCTTTTTTTTTTTCTCTTTTTTCCTTTCTTTTTTTTTCTTTTCTTTTTTTTCTTTTCTTTTTTCTCTTTTTCCTCTTTTTTCTCTTTTTTCTCTTTTCTTTTCCCTTTTTTCTATTTTTCTTCTCCTTTTTCTTTCTTTTTTTTTCTTTTTTCTCTGTTTTTTTTTCTGTTTTTTTCTTGATTTTTTGCTTTTTTCTTTTTACAATGTGCTGATATATCTCTCTCCTCTGCAGCTTTGGCTACTTGATCATTTGAGTCAGATTGAAGAGATCAATCGACACTTCTTCCCGAGCATGAAAGTCCCCATTTTGATGAGCAACAAGGGGTGCCCCGATATTCCAGGGGGCAAACAGGGCTGGTTTACCTTCTTGGGCTCACTTCAGGAGTCATTGCAGCTCAGGCAGCTCGGATTCGGGAGCTTGAGGAGCGGCTGCTTAAGGAGCAGATCTCATGCCGTACTGCCGTGGAAGAGAAGCTAGAGGAGCAGAGGCAGGCCCGTCGCTTTGAGGTCCGTATGATTCGGCAGAAGTACCAGGATACTTTGGCCAGCCTTAGGAGTATGCGGATCAGGCAGGCCCTTTCAGATGAGGTCATTTCCTTCTTGAGTGATCCCGCTGCAGAGGGGGCTTCAGGAGTCATTGCAGCTCAGGCAGCTCGGATTCGGGAGCTTGAGGAGCGGCTAGGAGACAGAGACTAGCTTCATTTCCTGCACATTTTTTCATTTTTTTTTTCCTACCTTTGCACAAAAGCAAACTCCAATAGTGGAAAGACAAAGGATTTAATTCAAAATAAAATTTTTATATTATTGGCCTCAGAATTCTCATATGCTTGTAAAAACAAAGGTTTTATGAAAAGTATTTGATTTATCATCACTGGCCAAAGTATAATTTTTCCTTTTTTTATTTTTTTGATATTTTTGAAATTTGGTCCATGCACTTAATCACCTATAATTAAAGGAATTAAACCAAGTTAAATAATGAAAAGGGTAGTCCAAAAAATGATGAGGGATCAGAACCGTCCATCTTAGGACCTTTAGAGTCATCCCCAAATGCCAAAACTGCCCCCATTCTGCTCATGCCAACTTTGCTTCAGGCTCAGATCCCCATTATCACCTCAACCTCTGATTTTCTTTCATTTTTCTTATTTTTTTTCTTTTTGCCTTTTTGCCAATATTGCCCCTAGCGCCAGTTACGGTTTTCACTAGGGCCGGCTTCTGTATTCCGTCATCACCCATCTTACTCTGATATTTAAATGAACAAACTAAGATCACCGAGGGCTTAAAAGTAGGACGAAATAAAGGCTAGGCTCAGTTTATGAAAGAAAAGGTATTAAAGGCCCAAAATTTTTCAAGTGTGAAAATAGGTCAACCGGATTTACAGTCATGATAGATTTGCCCATTTTTCCCCAAATTGCATTTTTTGCATCTTTTTTCACACTTGGCTTTCATTTGCCATTTTTCATTGCTTTTCCTCTCTTTTTCTTTTTCTTTCCTCTCTTTTGCCCCAAATTGATTTTGCCCCAATTTGACTGTAAATCCGGTTTGGGTTGATCAAAGAAACGAACCGGCTCAATTTGGCTAGACTAGGGATTTGAATTTTGAAGGAAATAAAGAAAAATGGCCTCGGATCATTTCCTAGAAATATTCACTCAAGGAAAATACCTTTTTACTGCATCAGAGTTAATGGGCTCAGGAAAATCTGACCCATCCATTTCTGCTAAGATGGGTGCACCCCCTGATAGGACTTTTTTGACGACATATGGGCCTTCCCAATTGGGCTTGAACTTCCCGCGAGGATCTTCCAAAAATGGTAAGATTTTCTTCAACACCAAGTTTCCTTCTTGGAAAGTTCTGGGCCTCACTTTCTTATTGTAAGCCCGAGCCATTCTCTTCTGGTACAACTGTCCATGGCAAAGCGCTTTCAACCGCTTTTCTTCTATCAGGTTAAGTTGATCATGTCTTGACTGGACCCATTCGGCTTCTTCTAATTCTGCTTCCATGAGCACTTGGAGTGATGGGATCTCTACTTCCACGGGCAAGACTGCTTCCATCCCATAGACTAAGGAGTACGGGGTTGCCCCAGTTGAAGTCCGGATCGAGGTTCTATAAGCATGTAGAGCAAGTGGTAGCATTTCATGCCAATCCTTATAACTCACTACCATCTTTTGAATGATTTTCTTTATATTTTTATTGGCTGCTTTTACTGCCCCGTTCATCTTAGGCCTGTATGGAGCTGACTTGTGGTGGATGATCTGAAACTGCTCACACATTTTCTTCATGTCCTTGTTCTTAATGTTTGAAGCGTTGTCTGATACTATGGCACTTGGCAGTCCATAGCGACAAATAATATTGTGCTTAAAAAATTTAATAACATGGTTGCTTGTGATATTTGCATATGAGGCTGCTTCCACCCACTTAGTGAAGTAGTCAATCGCCACCAGAATGAATCTATGTCCGTTCGATGCCTTAGGGGAGATCATGCCAATGACATCTATGCCCCACATAGAGAAGGGCCAGGGTGATGTCATGTTGTGTAGCTCACCTGGGGGTGCATGCTTGTTATCTGCATAGATTTGGCATTGATGGTACCTCCTGACATGCGTACAGCAATCATGCTCCATGGTTGTCCAGTAGTAACCCAACCTCAAGATCTTCTTCGCCAACATGTGTCCACTCATATGGGGCCCACAGACTCCTCCATGTACGGTCTCGATCAACCTTTCCGATTCAGCCTTGGCTACACATCTTAGCAGAATATCGTTATGCGATCTCTTGTACACATGTCCACCACTTAGCAGAAATTGACCAGCCAATCTCTGTATTGTCCTCTTCTCAGTAGCAGTGGCATTTTCTGGCAGACTCCGATTATTCAAGAAATTCTTGATATCTTGAAACCATGGTGCTTCTTCTTCTGGTGCTCCCTCTAGAACGAGACAGTAAGCCGGTTCATCTCTAACCTCAATTTCCAGCGGTCTGATGTCTACTCCGTCTGGTATGCTGACCATTGAAGCTAATGTTGCTAGAGCATCCGCAAATTGATTTTTGGCCCTTGGCATATAGTTGAAGGAAATTCGAGTAAAATTTGTGCTTATTTCTTCCAAATACTGGTGATAGGGGATCAATTTGTGATCCTTGGTTTTCCACTCACCAGTTGTTTGGAAGATGATAAGACTCGAATCCCCGTATACGTCAAGTTCCTCTACTCCATGATCCATGGCTGCTTGCAATCCAATTATGCATGCTTCATATTCTGCTATGTTATTGGTGCACTGGAATCTCAGCTTTACTGCAATCGGGATGTGTGAACCATCTGGTTTAACCAAGACTGCCTCTATTCCGTTCCCATTCATGTTGGCGGCCCCATCGAAGAACATCTGCCAAGAACTCTCACTGTCCTCCTCTTCAGTGTACAGAATCGCTTCATCAGGAAAGTTGGTCTTCAAGGGTTGATATTCTGGCAAAGGATGTGCAGCCAGGTGATCAGCTATGGCTTGACCCTTGATCGCCTTTTGAGTGATGTACGTGAGGTCAAACTCGGACAGTAGTAGTTGCCACTTAGCCGTCCTGCCAGTCAATGCCCGTTTCTCAAATAAGTACTTTAGCGGGTCCATCCGGGATATCAATAGTGTGGAGTGACTAAGGAAATAATGCCTTAGCCTCTGAGTTGCCCACACTAGAGCACAGCAGGTCTTTTCCAATGGTGAGTACTTGGCTTCATATTCCGTGAATTTTTTACTCAGATAGTAAATTGCCCTTTCTTTTCTACCAGTCTCATCATGTTGCCCCAGGACACATCCCATCGACGTTTCCAACACTGACAAGTACAGGATCAGTGGTCTTCCTGGAGTTGGTGGCACTAGCACAGGCGGGTTCAGTAAATACTCCTTGATTGTATCGAAGGCCTGCTGGCAATCCTCATTCCAGACCGTCGGGTTATCTTTTCTCAGAAGCTTAAAAATTGGTTCACAGATAGCAGTGAGCTGTGCTATGAACCGGCTTATATACTGAATCCTCCCGAGAAAACCACGAACCTCCTTCTCGGTTCTGGGTGCTGGCATTTCAATTATGGCCTTGGCTTTTTCCGGGTCAATTTCAATTCCTCTTCGGCTCACTATAAACCTGAGTAACTTCCCTGATGTAGCCCCAAAGACGCACTTCGCCGGGTTAAGCCGTAGACTGTACTTCCTGAGCCGATCAAACACTTTCTTCAGATTGATCAAGTGTTCCTCCTCCTTGCATGATTTGGCAATCATATCGTCCACATAGACTTCCATCTCCTTGTGGATCATGTCATGGAATAGTGCTGTCATGGCCCGCTGATATGTTGCCCCGGCATTCTTGAGTCCGAATGGCATGACTGTATAGTGGAATGTGCCCCAAGGAGTGATAAATGCTGTTTTCTCCTTATCTTCCTTAGCCATCTTGATCTGATTATATCCCGAGAACCCATCCATGAAGGAGAACAGGCTATGTACCGCAGTATTTTCGACCAGAATGTCGATGTGTGGGAGCGGAAAATCGTCCTTTGGGCTAGCCTTGTTCAAGTCTCTATAGTCCACGCACATTCGAACCTTCCCGTCCTTCTTTGGTACCGGCACTATGTTTGCAAGCCACTCAGGGTAATAGAGACTGCTAAAATCCCAGCTTGGAATTGTTTGACCACTTCGTCCTTGACCTTCAGGGTCCACTCCGGTTTCAATCTTCTCAGCTTCAGCTTGATTGGCTTAACCCCTGGTAAAATTAACAACTTGTGCACCACCATGTCTGTGTCCAACCCTGGCATGTCCCGATACGACCAAGCAAACACGTCCTTGTAATCTGCCAAAAACCGTGACATTTCCTTTTTCTGTACATCAGATAAATATGACCCGATTTTCACAATTTGTGGGTCATCTTTGGTCCCAAGGTTTATGGATATGGTCTCCTCAATATTAGGTTGGACCCCCTTTTCATGACGTTCCAATTGATATTCAATTTCTTTTGGAAAGTCTTCTTCTTCGACCTCGGTCTCTTCTTCGATCCCCATGAGATCAAAGTCGAGCTCAAGGTCGAAGTCATATTCAACCTGGTCCAATTCGGTTTGATTATATGGTTCATAAGTGGTTTGGACCTTTTTGAAAAAATTAAATTTCCTAGAAAAAATAGAAAAATCTTTTTGGGTTTTTTGTGGGCCTTCTAAACCTAATCCCCCTGAAGACGAAGGCCCATTAGAACCTTCAGGGGAATGGCAATCCACTATTGGAGTTTTTTTTTGGGAGCCACGTTAGTTTGCCGAACAAACGCAGCTTCAAAAGTTAGGGGAGTTTCCTCCCAATTATTTAAACAAAGTTTTTCGGAAGCAGGGAAAATTGTGCAAGCCCGCTCCTCAGGCCCAGAATCCGATGCCATCATCACCGGGTGGGTACTGCCCTTTTCTGCTACGGGGCTCAGTCCAGCTCTGACCTCGTCTAGAATCTTCACTGCGGCCCAGTCAATGAATGGTAGCTCCATGTCACCATCAGTCCTTTCGCCTTCAGTCATGGCGAAGAATGCACCAACATCTTCAGAAAAGTCCACCTGCTGCTCGGGCTGTGGCCCAGGCCCATCTGCTGCTTCCAGTATTTGATACGGGTTATAGGGTTGCAGGGTTGGAACATATGGTTTCTGAAATGGGTTGATGTTGTGGTATGGAGGCTTAGACTGGTCCATGGGCTGAGATAGTTGGATTATACAGGAGGGTTTTGGAAAATTTTCCCTTAGATGAGGGAAATTTCTTCTGCTTCTTCTCTCTCCTTCTTCATATGTCTGTCTTCTCCAGCTTCTGGGCTTGAAGCCCAACCCTGCTTTGGGAATTAATTTCTGGGCCTTGACTGGCTCCACCATTCCCTGCAGGCTTATTCCCAGGCCTTTCCCCGGGTGAAAGTGGTATTTTTCCATCACTTTCTTGACCATTTTTTCTGCAGTGGTCCCCTTTTCCTTCTTTTTCTCACACCCCCCAGGTATGTAATTGACCGCCTCAAACTGAAATGAGTGGAATGCAATCTTGTCGACAGTCATGTCTACATTGATTAAGGGTACATCAGGTGACACGATGGGCGGCAACAAGTTCTCGGCTAGGACTGTTATCACCCTTTGCCCCTTGACATATTTCACCATTTGGTGGAGCGTGGATGGTATTGCCCTAGCCGAGTGTATCCACGGCCTTCCTAGGAGCAGATTGAAGGCTGCGGGTATATCCATCACTTCAAATGTGATGTTAAAGATATTCGGCCCAATTGTGACCGGCAGTTCAATCTCCCCTAGGGAGTGGGTCTTGGAGCTATCGAAAGCCCTTACTATTCGCCAATTCTGTTTTATCCTTGACTGGTCCAGACCCAGCTCGGCAAAAGTGATTAACGGGCAAACATTTAAGGCCGACCCGTTATCAATCAAAACCCGTGCTACCATGCTGCCCTTACAAAGCACAGTGATGTGCAAAGGGTCAACGTGGTGGCACCCACTTGGGCTGATCTCACCCTCAGAGAAACTTATCACATTATGTGACAAGATTTGACCAACCATTTTGCCGAGTTGGTCTGGATCAATTGTCTGGGACACATGTGCACTCTGTAGCACCCTTAGCAATGCATCCCTATGCTTTTCAGAATTCAGCAAAAGGCCCAGTATTGAGATCTGGGCCGGGACCTTGTTCAGCTGATCCACAAGATTGAATTCACTCTTTTTTATTATTTTTATGAGGTCAGCTCCCTCATTTTCTGCACCCTGGGGGGTGTCTTCTCCCATTTTATTTTTTCCCTTTTGTTTTCTTTTTTCATTTTCTATTTTTTCTTTTTCTTTTTCTGCTTCTGTCTCCTTTTCCTTCTCTTCACCCCCTGCACATCTCCCCGACCTCGTCATGAGGTTCACTTCCTCCTGGTTCTGGTTCCTGACCTTTTGAACCGTAGCCGTGGTTCCCTCGCTGTAATTCCATGGTACAGCGGCCTCAGAATAGGCTAGTTTAGGGATAATCTGGGCTGGTTGCACATTTACAACCAAGGGTTGAAGTTTGGACTTGGTGGGGACAGAAGAAGTAATGGAAGCGGTGGTTGGGTCAAGGTTGATGACCAGTGGAGGCTTAGACGGCTTGGATGGTGGATAAGTTGGTGGACTGCAATTGATGACCAATGGGGGCCTTGCAGTATTCATCTGGGCCATCAGAGATGAGACCCGGTTTAAAGAGGAACTTATGTCCTCAGCAGTTGGATTATTTTTTTAGGAGACCATGTTGATCTCCTCCTCTTCCTCTTCTAGGAAAAACCGGACCTGGACAGTGGTCCCGATTGGAGCTATAAGCTGTGATGGGTCAAAGGCCCTTCTGGTGGTGGATATGGCAGTGATGGAGTTGGATGGGCCTGCCCCATTGTGGTAAGGTAGAGGGTTCTGCCCAATGTCATTCCCGGACGGGGCTGGTGCAGCAGTGTTGAATACCAGGGCCTTCTGGTCCAACAGGTCCTGGACCGCATGCTTTAATACCCAGCAGGTATCTGTAGAATGCCCCGGTGAACCCATGTGGAAGTCACAGGTGACCGATGTGTCAAAATTTCTCCCCCTGGTGGCATTTGGGTTGGGTTCTTTTAGACTCAAGTATTCATCCTTCAGCAGGGTTGGCAACAGTTGGGAAAGAGATATGGGTAGAGGGGTGAAAACCCGGTTCTTTCTGTTGGCTAACCAGGCCTCCCTTTCTTCCCTGGAAAAGGCCCTCCTTGGGTTTGCGGGTGCAGAGGGGGTGAAATTGACATTCAGCGGGGCCTGGTAAGACTGCTGGGCCTGTTGGGCCTGTTGGGGTACAGATATGTTGACATGCAGTGGCTTCTTGGCTGGAGGAGCCTGGACCAGGTTCACCTCCCCTTCTTTTCGGGCCCCCGTCTTTTTGAATCCGGCCCCTTTCTTCTGGGCCATGGAGGCAGAAGAGTCAGACTGCCCAGTCAGAGTAGAGTAGTCTATCAGCCTTCCTGACTTGACCCCCTCTTCAATCCGGTCTGCCACTTGTACCAGGGCTGCAAAGTTGGTGGTGATCTGGCCCACCAAATGGTTGTAAAAAGGCTGCTCCAGTGTGCCCATGAAGGTGGAGATCATCTCCGGCTCTTGCATAGGTGGCCTGACCTGGGAGGCGGCCTCTCTCCACCTCTTGGCGTACTGTCTCACCGGTTCGTCTTTCCCCTTGGTCATCCTCATCATGTCGTACCGGTCCGGCACGATCTCAGAGTTGAATTTGTACTGGTCCAAGAAGGCGTCGGCTAGGTCCTTCCACCTTCTGATCCTTCCATGGTCCACTGTAGCGAACCACCTGAGAGCTGACCCAGTCAAACTCCTCTGGAAGAGTTGGATCAGTATGCCATCATCCCGGCCAAATTGGCATAGGGCCCCACAGTATAATTTCAAATGGCTCAATGGGCAGCCCGTGCCATCAAATTTGTCAAAGTCTGGGCACCTGAACTTAGCCGGTAGACAGACGTCCGGGTACATGCACAGGTCTTCGAAGGTGGTGCCTCCATGGCTGCTTCCCCCCTTCACCTCCTTCAGCTCTGCCTGGATTCGTTCTATCCTGAGCAGCATTTTCTTTTCCATCTCATCTCGGGCCTTTTCTTTCTCCAGCTCTTTCTCAGATTCCGCTGTATTTTCCCGGATCAGAATGGGCTCCGGAACAGGTTCAGAAATGGGCTCAGGCATGGGCTGAGCCGGAGGCGGAATATAGGCCTGAGGTGGTGGTGCCGGATGGGAGGTAGAGGCTTGGTTCTGGGCTTGGGCCTGTTGGGCCTGAGCCGCCAGTAGGTCTCCCAGCATCTTGGCTAGACCAGCCACTTGCTCCTGCAGTTGGGTGAAGTCCTGAGCAGGGACAGTAGCTTGGGCTTGGTTCTCTTCAGTATTCATGGCTCTTGCTTTGGATCTGGTCACGGGAGCAATGACTGCAAATAAGTGCACCTGGATTGCAAGTAAATGTACCTGGGGAAAAATTAATAGAACATGTTAGCTTCCATTTAACTTGAGTCACACCCCTATACATGTAACCAGTAGACTAGGTGAACACCAATCCAGATTTTTCTTTGTTTTTGTTTTTTGTTCTTTTTTGTTTTTTTTTTTGTGTCGGAATATTCTAGGGCTTCCAAGGGTCCCACTTTTTTTGTACTTGATTGGTAAAAAGGAGACCAACCAAGGGTTTTGATGGAATATTTTAGGGCTTCCAAGGGTCCCATTTTTTTTAATTTGATTTGATTGGTAAAAAGGAGACCAATCAAGGGTTCATGGAATATTCTAGGGCTTCCAGAAGTCCCACTTTTTTTATACTTGATTGGTAAAAGGAAACCAACCAAGGGTTTTGATGGAATACTTTAGGGCTTCCAAGGGTCCCATTTTTTAATTTGATTTGATTGGTAAAAAGGAGACCAATCAAAGGTTCATGGAATATTCTAGGGCTTCTAGAGGTCCCACTTTTTTTTGTACTTGATTGGTAAAAAGGAGACCAACCAAGGATTTTGATGGAATATTTTAGGGCTTCCAAGGGTCCCATTTTTTAATTTGATTTGATTGGTAAAAAGGAGACCAATCAAGGGTTCATGGAATATTCTAGGGCTTCCAGAGGTCCCACTTTTTTTGTACTTGATTGGTAAAAAGGAGACCTACCAAGGGTTTTGATGGAATACTTTAGGGCTTCCAAGGGTCCCATTTTTTAATTTGATTTGATTGGTAAAAAGGAGACCAATCAAGGGTTCATGGAATATTCTAGGGCTTCCAGAGGTCCCACTTTTTTTGTACTTGATTGGTAAAAAGGAGACCAACCAAGGGTTTTGATGGAATATTTTAGGGCTTCCAAGGGTCCCATTTTTTAATTTGATTTGATTGGTAAAAAGGAGACCAATCAAGGGTTCATGGAATATTCTAGGGCTTCCAGAGGTCCCACTTTTTTTGTACATGATTGGTAAAAAGGAGACCTACCAAGGGTTTTGATGGAATACTTTAGGGCTTCCAAGGGTCCCATTTTTTAATTTGATTTGATTGGTAAAAAGGAGACCAATCAAGGGTTCATGGAATATTCTAGGGCTTCCAGACGTCCCACTTTTTTGGACTTGATTGGTAAAAAGGAGACCAACCAAGGTTTTTATTTTTATTTTTTGAAATTTGATGAATTTTAGAATATTTTCAAGTTCTAAAGCTTGATTGACATATGTTTGAATTGAATTGATGTCAAAAAATATGACACCTTAGTTTGTTCTTTGAGTTTCAACCTTAGGTTTAATCCTAAAAGAATATACATTTTTTTAATTTTTTTTTAATTTTTTTTTTGACATTTATATATTTTCTTTGGGGTGCCTAAGGATTATACACAGTGTTTAGGCATTTTATTTTGAAAATTCGAACTGAAAAAATCAATTTATTCAATTTCTGCATGTATCCGGCATTAATGACCGGATAAGGGCATGACTTAATGTATCCGGTCAGAATGACCGGATACAAGCATATCCCTTTGTATCCGGCATTATATACCGGATATAAACAAGATGCTTCTTAACCGGCCTGAGTTGCCTGTTATTGCCGAAATGGCTATTTTTGACTCATTTTTTCACCTGATTAGGTTTTTTTCCATTCCCATTTGATGTTCACCTTATCTTGACCTTCAAAACTTGCCCCAAATTGGGCTTGGACATCATACTTGCAAAATTCCCTAAATTTAGGAAAAGAACATGGCTTTACCTTGCCACCTTGTATTACCTTCATTCAATATGGTATTCACATTATACCTTGGCCTGTAAACATGCAGACGGCCTTCCCACATTTACACCCAATTCCCCAAACGCAATTGTGTGCTTTTAGCTGAAAACGTGTTTCTCCACCTTCAAGCGTATGGTTTTTGGGTTTTGGCTTAATTGGCAACTTAGAACTCAAGTCTAGTGATGCCCGGAATCGAATCACAGATCCCATTGTCATCACATCATTGACCCAAATTCTAAGGTAAATGTTTTCACTTTCGCTTTCCGAAGTCACGACCTCGGTGCGCCAAGCTACACACATTCATGGTTCAACTTCCTAATAGGTAATGGGTAGGCTGTGCAAATTGTTTCAAGTGCTCAAGTGCAATTTTAAAATTGTGGTAACATTCACAACGTCCCAGCCCCTTGCCACTCTTTTTCGTAGCCATGCATTTATTCCAAGCCAAGGTACATATGACAAAAAATAACGAAGCTAAATACAAGCAAGCAAGGACCAAATATGCACAAAAATATTACATGCCCAAAAAGTGTATACAAAACATGTTATTTGTACAAACAACAATTAAATCATGTAAGCATGCTTGAAACCCAAAAGCATTCCTAAAATTCCAGATTTCATGCTCTTTTTCATGCTCAAAGTGTACCATTTCTACCCAAATTGGAGCCTAAAATTTTAGCACTACTTGACATTGTTCAAAAAGTGTTTCAATGAGGTAAAACATGCTTGAAATCCCCCAAATATACACTGAAATTTCTAGAATTTTCATGCTCAAAAGTGCTTCCCTTATACCCCAAATTGATGCCTAAAAATTTAGCAACTACTTGACATGATACAAAAGTGTTTTAATGAGGTAAAACATGCTTGAAAAACATCCTAATGGCTACTGTATTTACAGATTTTTGCTCATTGTTTTCATGCTCAAATCATGTCATTATATACCCCAAATCCAAAACATGGCATAAAACAAACATTAAACAAGAAAAGAGCTTTATTCATGGGAAACATGCTAGAAGGCACCCAAAAACACCATTAAACTCCAGATTTCATGCTTTTGAATTTTGTATTCAACTCATGGCATAAAAACTCAATTAGAGCATGTCATCATGGAATACATCAAAACCATGTTTCAAAATATGCTTCTCTTAAATCAATCTTTAAGCAACATCAAGCAAAATATACATGACTTAATCCATATAAAATTCAAAAGTATCCCAATCTGATTTGAAATACAAGAATATACACAACTTAATTAAACAAAGTAGCAAGCATTCAAAAATAAGTAAAAAGCATGAATATACAAAAAATGGCTTAAATCCACAAGTCCCCAGCGGAGTCGCCAGTTATGAGACATGGGAAAAATCACCGGAGTGACCTTCCTCCGTCAACACGCGGGGCTCGACTTAAAGGAGTGGGAGTCGCCACCATTCATTATTTTGAGGTGAGAATGGACATCAAAAGATTGAAAAACAAGCAAAAAGAGATAAAAGAAACATTCTAGGATAAAAATAACCCTACTTGAAAATCAAATCCAGAGATGGGTAAGGGGATTAGATTATGAATGGGGGAAGGTGTTAGGCACCCCCATTCACCCACACAAAGTGGTAGCCAAATGTTTATTCATGCTAAAAAGAAAATAAGAAGCTTGCTAAAAAAAATCATTAAAACTTGGAAAAATGACACATGTATGATATCTTCACATGAAAATCCAAATGCATTCCAGATCTTCTTTTATGTTAATATCACTTCTGGAATATCATAAAAGATGAAAATCAAAGCACAAGTTATTCAACAACAAGTTGAATCAAATCCGGAAAATTTGGTAAAAGTAAGGCAATCTCTCTTGATATTAATCAAATCCAATTTGAAATCAAACCAAACCAAATCCATTTGAAAGATTAGGATAAATAAGATATTCATGCAAAATTTCGAGTTGATCCGGTTGAAAACCTAGGAGTTATGCTCCTTTTAGGGTTGCTGCTGGGGATTTTTAAAAGTGATGAGTGGGCAACTTTGAAAAATTGTCTAAAAAAATCCACTTCATAAAAAGCTACGAAATTTAGTGTGATTGAAGTTTGTATGGCCATCTTTCAAAAGAAACTGGCCTCATACAAAAATCCCTTCGGATGTGCCTTGGGTGGTCTCCCGAACAGGCCCCGAAGATCACAGTTTTACCCAGAAAAGTACAAATGAACAGTTTTGAGTAAATCGGCTACCAATAATTCAAATGGAATTTAAAAATTATGAAACTAACTGGATTTGAAAATAGACTCGTAAAGGAGTATTCAGAAACAAAAATCACTTGAATCGGATTTAAAACGAACACATGGCGCTCCGTCGAAGTGACAAGTTCTGTATTTAAACCTGAACTGACCAGTCAACTTCGACAGAGAGGTGTCAAAAATATGCTCGATAGAAATTCATGATTTTTGGTGGACACAAACTAGACAGCCTCACCTTTCCCATGGTTTTAGAATCGCTCCAAAATTCATCCGGACGATGAAGTTATGAGCGTCCGAAGTAAGGGTACAGGTGCTGTCCAGTTAGGCCTTTTTTGAAGAAAACCAAATCCGAAAATTGACAAAGTGTGTGCAAATTCGTGCAATATGAACAAAAACCTTTAGAAATCATTTTCAAACATTCCAGAATTGATTGAGGCCATTTTCTAGAGATTTATCACAATGAATGTAATAAATCCCCAAATGTGAGCCTATCCCGCAAAAAGAGTGATATGTATGTGCAAGTGTGAAAATCCATACAATATCAATACAACAATATAGCATGCATATAGATTCAACAAAATAGGTTCTAGCATAGCCTAGGGTTCCATTCCATTATCGTTTCCCTTTGTTCTCTCTCCCCGTTAAACACGGTTCTTCGAGATAATCAAGGGTACTTTGATTATAGAATGGTTTTCAATCAATCACAAGCCTTATGCTACATGGGTTCTAGCACTAGGGTCAATCCCCAGTCTCGTTTCTCCTAGATCCGCCTTCACGTTTTACGGCTAGGGGAGTCTTGAGATACTTTGAGCCGGGGAAGGGTTTCCACACATACAAAAAGAGGCTTTATTCTACAGAAAGGTAGAAGAAGAGATCTAGATCTAATAAATTGAATACAGAAAATAAATGAAGGTTGAGGCTTACCTGGGGTTCTGGAAGCAATCCGGCAGCGGTTCCCTTCTTCACTCAGAGCTCTTTGATCTCCAAAAACTTGGCCATTTGCTTGAAGAAGAGCCTCCTATTTATAGGCAAGGGCTAAGGTCTTTGGTAGAGACAACTTAATGTCTAGCACCACTTAACCTAAACCCTAGGGTTGTTTCCAAGATTTCCCCTCATTTAATGAGGGACATGATGATAACAAGTGATTTCTCTCGGAAAACCCTAATTTTGAGCAAAATTAATGTATCCGGCAACTCAGGCCGGATACACTAGGGTTTTAATGTATCCGGCATATAATACCAGATACACTAAGGCTGCCTTGTATCCGGCACTTGAGACCGGATACGAAGGGAATTGCTTGTATCCGGCCTGAGTTGCCGGAAACAAGTAAAAAACTCATTTTCTCCAATTTTTGTGCTGGTTTTCAAGGAGATGATGATTTTTGATGATTGTTTGTGAAATTTGGGGTGTCTACAAGTCCTTCAAAAGGTCTAACCACCTTCTTTGTCTCATATTCAGATCTCTTTGGGTAGGTGGGTCCATTCCTTTGTTGAAAAGGATGGACTGGACTGGGGCATACAGTCTTTACCGGGACATCACTAATTGACATGTATTGCAAGTGTGGAAGCATTGATGATGTGCTTCTGGTGTTTAGTTCCATGTTCATGAAGACTGTTCACTCATGGAATGCAATGTTGCATGGGCTATCAGTGCATGAGCAAGGGGAGATGGCCTTACAGTTGTTTTCATAGATGGAGAGAGATGCCGGGGTCTGTCCCAATGCAGTTACCTTTGTTGCAGTCTTATGCGGTTGTAGCTAGTGGTTTGGTCATGGAAGGGCGGCATTACTCTGATTTGATGCAGAACAAGTATGGGATTGAGCCAAAAATTAAGCATTATGGCTGCATGTGAACCAGAGAATTATTGGTATTCAAGAAGATATTCCCCAAGGGGACATCAGGCACCATGTTATGATGTCAAATATGTATGTTCTAGCTGGATTGAAAGATAAGATGGCAGAAACTAGAGTAAAGATTGGAAAGAAACCAGAAGGGATGAGTTGGATTGAGATTGGATCTAATGTGCATGAGTTTGCAGTAGGGGATGTTTCGCACCTGATATGACGGAGTATTAAGGTGATGTTGAGTGAGATTTTGGCAAAGCTTGGGAGGGAGTATGACAGGGAGGAAGGTATTGAATATCTTCACAGTGAGATGGTGGCAGTCACCTTTGGTTTGCCAAATATAAGCTCACCTATCCCTGTTAGGATAGTCAAGAATCTTCGTATATGTGAGAACTACCATGACGCGATGAAGGTGATTTCAGAAGTGTACCAAAGAGATATCATCATAAGAGATTGTACTCGTTTCCACCAATTTACAAGTTGGCATTGTTCATGCAATGACTATTGGTGATTATCAGACATTCTATAATACCCCCAACAGAATTCTTGGGCAATTGCTGCTTCACAATAAATCAGAGAATTCACTTCATTGTAGCAAGTGATTATGGTTGAGAGTCAGCTAGCTGAGCTGGAATTGCAGAGTTGTAAATTACGTACAAGGAAGTGTGTTAGTTTGTAACTGTTTACTTCAGCTAGGAAGTTACTTTGTAACCGTTTTAATTTTTCAGTTGTTTAGTTTTTTGAATATATAAACTGAAATACTTTTGTATCAGTTCATTATTCTTTATTGAATCAGATTGAGGAGTTTGTTCCTTTCCATTTTCTCCTCCTGTCTTTCTTCAAGTTCAGAACCTTTTCCTCTTCTTTTGTACGATTTTCTACTTCTCAATTTCTCACAAGAATGCGACTTCCTATTAGGGAGAAACCAACCGTGGACAATATTATGCCGAAAATTATCACAATTTTACACAGATCATTAGAAGAATTGACAATGGTAGACCACACATCTCTTTTTGTTCTGTGCTTATAGAAGGAGAGAGTTGATAACTTTCATGCTGACACCCCCCACTGGGGAAAGATCGACAACAAGATTACGAGGATGGGTCTATTTCAGTTAACCAATGGCAGGAAGTGGTTACCAAATATTGAATCTTCCACTGAATATTGGGAGCAGCTTGAAAAATCGATCTAGGCAACATGACTAAAGGTCAATCCATGGAAGAATTAAAATTGCAAATAAGAGCTTCAAATGTATTCTATATCATATATCACCCCCGTCATGGCTTCCTTGAGAAAAAATGTTGGATGACCTTATCAGTTAGGGGTAAGTGTTTTGCAGGTGGCTTTGATGCTTGTAAACCATGTTTCATATCACATTTTACTCTATTCAAAATTATCACAAAAACAAAATGCGAACAATCCAAGCATTTGGGGAGTACGAAGTTAGAAATCTTAATAGAAAAACCAAATTAAGAAAGTCAAACCAGGTTTTTATGCAACAAAGGATTCTACACATCAATAAATGAGACAGCACCAGGGGCCTACTATCAGCTTAGTTGAGAATCCTATCTGAGATGATAACAAAAATATGGTCGGAAGTAGAATCTCCTCTGGGGATTTGGTTCGTGCCACAGGAGAAAATGAATCTAAATACTTGAAGTTTTGCACGAAACAACAGACCTGGGAGAAAATGTTGTTGGTCAGTAGGGAACTTGAAAAAGCTTGATTTAGTTGGGACCCTTATAGTTACCCTCCGGACAAAGTAATGTTAATGTCAGTGTCTGTGTTCCTTGAATCCTGCAAGGGGTGCAGAGAAGCCAATTATCCCCATGCAAGGAAGGAGAGGATGTGAGGTTTGGCTTTGGCATTCCTGAATTACGGTGTTCCTGTCCTCCATAGCCCTCCTCAATCTCTGCACTAGAAATTGGAATGGCAGCACTGAATGTGGCAGCTTGTGGGGAATCAGTTTTCTGCTTCTTGGGCTTCTGCCCATGTTGTGTGCATGGTAGAAAGCTGCCCACCACAACCTGGTAAAATAAGGATAAACAAAGGAACAAATATTTCAAGTTCTGACTTTATGGTGTAGTAGGGAGATGGATATGATCAGTTAAAATCTCACAACGGATATCATCAGTTATTAATCATACAAACTATACAGTGTACCAACATGGTTTTGTCCTTCACAAGTATTATACAGAAGGCTAAATGAAAAATCAAATTTAAAGACCATCATGCCCAAAATATCTTGTTTAATTCCAGTATATTACAAAATAATGATTTTGGAGAGCAAAATGTCACCTGGACAGGAATGGCAGTCACTAATAGACCAACAACTCCTCCCCCTACAGCACGACCATCTGGACTGACCAACAAAACACTCATACCGCCAGATCGGCTCCTAGTTCCTCCACTCTCGATAGGCATGAAGGATCCAGACAAGGAAGTATCTCAAAACGACCCTAAGAAACAGAAAAATATCATTGAGCCTCCCTCGATTGATATAACTAGAAAATGCCATAAAAAAAAAGGTAATATAGAAAAAAACCAAAGCCACAACCTAAGAAACAATCTAGAAGCAATCGATTTTCATAATTCACTTAAAACAAAAATGGAAGTTTTAAGTTCATTCTGGGGATATAACATTCATTGGCTTTTCATTTATCCATCAATGTTACAGATGAAAAAGAAATAACTAAGAAAGGACAGTCATTCATATCTGAATTTGCAAATAAGAAGTATCAAGCTTTCATGTCATAGATGGTAAATAAATAAATATTACTCCATGAGTTGCACACATAGGAACAGATTACAAATACAGACAATCTAAGTTTGGCAAACCTTGAAGGGCCACATCATAAATATATCATCCAAACTGAACTTTATCAACCATCCAATCTCGATTCTTCTCGTAATTTGTTCATCTCTCACATGTACCCCCACCCACACACCAAGGAAAAAGGAAATCTCTTTTTTCACCTGCTCTATGTCAATCATCCATGCTTTATATATGTCACAGATTCCAAAGATACTGAAACTTTCTCTCACAAGAAAGGTATGATATACCCACTATTCTACATTATTTTGCTTCAGAGCTGGGTTTGAGGCCAACCCAAAGTAAAAAAACATATGTTAACCAATTACCAACCAAAATGACAAGGATCTTTTCCATCAACATCTAATAGCATGAAAAATCATTCTTAGAACCATTCAAACTGCTTTAAAATGTAAATCTCTTTAATTCTTTGCATCATTGTGTTAACACATGAAATAAAGTGAATCCTCCATTATTTGAGAAATTTAGACATGGATAAAAACTAATGCTCTTTCATCTTTTATTTTTGGGAAACGTTGCAACTTGCAAGAGAATTGAAATTTTCCCAGGCGTACTTCGTATTTCTAATTGACACGTTTTTTTTTTCTCATAGATATAGCACAGAAAAAGAACATAAAAAATGTATATGTAATGTTACACACACACACACACACAAACCAGAGAGAGAGAGAGAGAGTAATCAACTGATTCCAAATCTAAGAAGTGAAAAAAACAAAAATTTGGAAAGGAATTCCCACTTTGAAAAGTTCTTTTCTTTCCCCTTTTTCCCTTAAAAAAAAAACTGTAAATCTTATTAAAACAAAGGAAAGGAAAAATTCCAAAAGCAGTTGAACAGAAACAAGAGCCAAGGGAACAAGAAAAAAACTGAGAAAAGATGAACGAGCCAAAATATGGAGAAAATGAAAAAGGGGAAATCAGAGACTGAATAACAAGTGCAAATCCTCTCCCAACATAGGATACCACTTGAATGACAGAACAACCAAATACTATCCATCCATAACAAGTGAACGCCAGTCTCTCAAAAATGACATTAGGGGACATCAACCTCAACTCTTTGCTTACACACACCCAGGAAGCAAGACTTTCGAACGAAAATTTATGAAATAGTTATGTGATATTGAGAGCTAATCTGTACTTTACTCTTCCAGGATAAGCAGTGGCAATATATTGGAGAAGATGAGCATTAGAAATACATAATAACAACAATGCTTCCTCCTCCCTTGTCAGAGTGGGAATAATGAATCCTACTCTATTATTCCAATTTACCGAAAATTAAATCTTTGTGTAGCTTTTGTCCATTGAAACATCTCTATGAATCCATAAAGCAACTTCGGTTTTCCTTGAGCCCTTCTGAACCTTTCAGCTTACGCCATCTAACATCTTAAAAATGACTTTGTGTTTGTGTGTGTTCTCTGATCTTCACAAAGGTGCAGCCTCAATAATACCCCACCAATTATGTGCACAACATCGAACGGGTCTCCTTTGGTTTAATGCTAATTATGTCTTGTAAAAGGTTTTGTGGGTAATGACCACATACCACATCCCATCAAAGCAAAGCTATATTTCAACGCCAATAATCTAGAATTACTTTACCCATAAAGGACAAGGGTGGATCATAACTGATTCTCATTTTGTGTCTTCTTCTGTCCCCATGATTCAAGATCAGGATTTTTTTTTTTTTGCCCGAAAATTATATAAAGTCATAAAACACAAGTAACATCAATAAGCATGCAATTTTAAAATGAAAAACCAAATATGGTTCTCTAAAGTACACAAGAATAACATGAAAGAGAACTTTGAATGAAACATGCCCATTAATCCCTCTAAATTGCATTCATACCAAACTAAACATAGATAATTAATACCTCCTGAAGAATCAGGTTGACAAAGTGTAAAATTTGAAATTGCACCATTTGCAGATAGAAGGCAAATAGCTTGAGGACCTTGTTGAGAGAATGACATAACCTTCATTGTAACGTCCTAAAACAAAGAGGAGGAAAACCATCTTTAAGAAGTCGTTAATCATTCTAGTTGAATCATTATCTTATTTGTTCTTCATTTGCCATTTGTGCACAGAAATTCTCTTCATATTTATATGTCCAGAGTCTCATTGTCTCACATTACAAGTTCATACAGAGATTTAGCTTTTATATTGTGGATGTGAAGCTGCTAACATTAATTTAAAGACTGACGCATAAAAATCCTAAGGAATTGACAATAATGGGGCACAAAGTCATTATGTAATAAAGAGAAAAAAAAAATGAATACAACACACAGGAGGGTTCCACCAGAAACCATTAACAGCTATTAAACATGCTGCCACCCAATTATTTGGATAAAGCACTGAAAGCAATGAGTGCATTAGTGATTACGTTAACAAGAGAAAAATAGAATGGATCCACAGCATAACAAAGATTCTACCATAATCACCAATAGCTAATAGAAGATAAAATGTATGTGCAAAAGAATGACAAAGTACAGAAAAGTCAATCTCAAATGATCAGTTCCATCTTTTTTCTTAACAGGCTTAAAGTCTTCTCAGCAAATAAACCAAAAAAATAAAAAAATTGAGGAAAGAAAGAAAAAGGAGCCTTGCCTAGTTGAATCAGTGCCAACATATGCTCATATTTTTATATATATTTTTCAGAAAGAAACCCCACCAGAGAATATACAAATGATGAATCAAGTGGAACATTTACCCCTTAATTTCAGTAGCTGGCCAAAGCATTAACTGGACTGGGTAACTCTTTCAAAAATTGAGGGAGCATAACCATTTTGAGTGACGTGAAACCAACTTAAGAACCGCTGAGCATATCACCATGAAACAGCCAGAATTACATATCAACAAGAATAGAAAGTCCACTTGGCTGAAAAACATGTTTGAGTTTTTGACAAACCATCAAGTAGACAAAATGATCAACTTCATTGTCTATCAGATCCATGCATCATTGATGGAAGAGACATACAATTACTATTTTTGCTACTTTTTCATTGTCACTATTTTTGCTACTTGTGCCACCAGAATGACATAAGCAACCATCAAAACTGGTAGATCAGATTCTGTGACTGAATAAGAAGCTCTTCATTTAAAAATCTCTCTATTACTCTATAAATAGACTTGTCCAAAAATAGTAGCAATAAATCCAACCCAACCCAAACTTAAAATTGCATGTATGAATAGAAACCCAAGTATTCAAATTATGGTTGCAAAACCGTAATTTGAGTCCTACATTTTATGGATGGATGGCTTATAATCTTCTCCACATTCATAGTAATTACAGTGAAAAAACAGAGAACACTGAAATGCATTTAACAGAAGAAAATCCAATAGAACCTACTCCCAAGAAGCTTAAATGAAAACATAAAAAAAAAAACTGCTTGAAAAGCATAAAATGAGCCAATGACTGATTTATGCTTGCATCCAGTTCTAAATCACTACCTATATCCAATATTCAGAACCCTTGGTAACAGTGTTTCTTTGCTGGAGAAATATTTAATACTCCAGAAATGGGAAACGAGCATCATATGCCATAAACTACAACCCAAATTTAAAAAATGGGAGCATGAAAAAAATAACTGCATATTTTGAACACCATCTTGAAGTTCACACTGAAATACAGTTGACAACATACATTTCAGAGAATATTAAAATAATGGCAATACAAATTGTAAAATCAGATTCTCCCTGTCTCTCTATGTTATCAATGTACCACCCCAGCATTAACAGTGATGACATGGGGCATGAAATTTGTACCAATAGAACATGCTACCCATTCACCTACAAGATAAATGTAAGATAATGAGCACATCTGAAATGAAACCTTCCCACTTTTCAGTAAATTTTTTGACCAAATAATAAAAGAAAAATAGCAATCTGCATCCAATAAAAAGGGAAGGGGGGGGGGGGGGGGGGGGGGGGGGGGGGGGGGGGGGGGGTGGGGTGGGGTTTGGGGGGGAAGGTAACATAATTATAAGATTTTGAGATAATTTCACTTTCATTCAATTATCATGATGTCTTCCAGTTCCCCTCAGATGCAGGAGTAAGTGAGAGGGTTGATGGGTGCAGTTTAGGTGACAAATGAAAGTTTTGGGCTCCAAATGCAGGTGTGTGTACCATCTCTCACAGAGTACAGTAATTAAATAAGGTGGTATCTTTTCCTCCCCAATTTTCTCATAGAATTTTGTCATGCCCTTTACAGCAAAGGCAAGAAGTACCTAGCTTAAGCCAGAAGAGGAAAACTCCTCCTAGCTTTCATACAAACATCGTAAGAGAACATTTCTTTTTCGGAACCACCATTTACTTCCTGAATTTGAAGAGATTTAAATTTACCCAACATGCATTCTCTAGATACCGGAACACTAATTACCCACCATGACATGGGACCAAATTCCATGACTTCTCCAACAAAAGAGATTTAAATTTACAAAATCTACGGCAATATTAGAGTAGTAGCTCTCCAATATAATCATAATTGATCAGGATTCATCTAAAACACTAAAACTAAAGCCCATCATAAATGAAATTTACACTGAAAAGAAAACAAGTTCCATTACCCATATTCTTCAACTCCAGCTTCTGATGTTGCTTGTTCACTAGACCAATTGGCCGCCTTCTACCTCGTTTCCCAGCCGAGAGCTCGCCAGCCAGAGGCACGATGATGAAATGGCATCGGCGACAAAGCTAGCGACACAGTTCCATCAGGACCATACTTCCTCGGCCTACCTCTCTTCTTCACATTAGTTCCCGCCAAAGCCACACTCACCGGAGTAGCTACTACAGTTGATCCACCGCCAACATGGCAAGGGTTTTCAGTCCTTGCCGCCACATGGTATTGACGGAGCTTCTGCTCCTGTCACCGTAACTCCCGAATTCATACCTTCCCTTCCTTCCATACATGGATTCTACTAAACAAAACCCTAATACTCCCACCACCAAAATCCAAAATTCTTTTTAAATTATAGCAAACCACGAATACCAAATAAACAATTTTTAAACCTAAAATCCAGTAAAGCAAGAAAAATAAACAAATAAACTCCAAATCCAAGACGAGAAATGAAAGCCGCTGAGAACTAAATAACTCAAAAGATCCTCCCTTTTTTCAACTCAAACACAAAAACTCAACTTCTGCTTCTCCAGTTCGATTCAAACTCCCGACTGTGGGACTCTCTCCTCAAGCTTCCACCATTACAGAGCACAAGAAAAACTTCAATGGCGCCTCCTAAATTCACTGAAAATCAATATTAATCGAATTAAAAACGATTTTTCTCTACTCCCAGATGCAAAAACCGGTTTCCGGCCATCAGAAAAACCGCAAACAGAGTTTAGCAAAGCGTTCCGAATACAGAGCCTTTTTGCAAGAAGAAAAAAAAAAAGGACGAGAGAGCAAAAAAGGAAAAAATAAAAATAAATAATTAAATATTGAAGATAAATTTTTTTTATTATTTTTAGTATAATCACAAGGATTCACATCATCTGCTGGGTGCCCACCATCCAATGGGAATGGGCCACATCAGCAGCCAAATTAAAAATAATGTGGCTTATGTCAGGGCTGCAGCTGATGTGGCCCATTCCCATTGGATGCTGGGCACCCATCAGATGATGTGAATCCTAATCACAAAACCGGAAATATAAGTTCTGGTTATAATAACTGGTAGAGTGCACGTGCTTGCACATGAAATAAGGGAATGGGGAGAGAAGTGGGGAGCAATTACAAACTCACTAGATTTTGAACAAAAATGTTGAGTTTAGACTAAGTCCTATAATATTGAAACCCCAAACCATGCAAAGAATTGGCATTTTAGGAAAGAAGTTAATTGCTTTAGGCACGCTTCCCAAGGGACCTTCTCGTTTTAAATTAAACTAGAACATATGCACGTGCAAGATTGCACATGAAAAGAAGGAATGGAGAGAGGAGATGGGGGAGAGAGGGAATGGAGAGAGAGGTGGGGGCAGTTACAAACTAACTCTTTTTGAACGAAAACGGTGAGTTGAGACAGGTAACTCTTTTTGGGGGGGAAGGTAACATAATTATAAGATTTTGAGATAATTTCACTTTCATTCAATTATCATGATGTCTTCCAGTTCCCCTCAGATGCAGGAGTAAGTAAGAGGGTTGATGGGTGCAGTTTAGGTGACAAATGAAAGTTTTGGGCTCCAAATGCAGGTGTGTGTACCATCTCTCACAGAGTACAGTAATTAAATAAGGTGGTATCTTTTCCTCCCCAATTTTCTCATAGAATTTTGTCATGCCCTTTACAGCAAAGGCAAGAAGTACCTAGCTTAAGCCAGAAGAGGAAAACTCCTCCTAGCTTTCATACAAACATCGTAAGAGAACATTTCTTTTTCGGAACCACCATTTACTTCCTGAATCTGAAGAGATTTAAATTTACCCAACATGCATTCTCTAGATACCGGAACACTAATTACCCACCATGACATGGGACCAAATTCCATGACTTCTCCAACAAAAGAGATTTAAATTTACCAAATCTACGGCAATATTAGAGTAGTAGCTCTCCAATATAATCATAATTGATCAGGATTCATCTAAAACACTAAAACTAAAGCCCATCATAAATGAAATTTACACTGAAAAGAAAACAAGTTCCATTACCCATATTCTTCAACTCCAGCTTCTGATGTTGCTTGTTCACTAGACCAATTGGCCGCCTTCTACCTCGTTTCCCAGCCGAGAGCTCGCCAGCCAGAGGCACGATGATGAAATGGCATCGGCGACAAAGCTAGCGACACAGTTCCATCAGGACCATACTTCCTCGGCCTACCTCTCTTCTTCACATTAGTTCCCGCCAAAGCCACACTCACCGGAGTAGCTACTACAGTTGATCCACCGCCAACATGGCTAGGGTTTTCAGTCCTTGCCGCCACATGGTATTGACGGAGCTTCTGCTCCTGTCACCGTAACTCCCGAATTCATACCTTCCCTTCCTTCCATACATGGATTCTACTAAACAAAACCCTAATACTCCCACCACCAAAATCCAAAATTCTTTTTAAATTATAGCAAACCACGAATACCAAATAAACAATTTTTAAACCTAAAATCCAGTAAAGCAAGAAAAATAAACAAATAAACTCCAAATCCAAGACGAGAAATGAAAGCCGCTGAGAACTAAATAACTCAAAAGATCCTCCCTTTTTTCAACTCAAACACAAAAACTCAACTTCTGCTTCTCCAGTTCGATTCACACTCCCGACTGTGGGACTCTCTCCTCAAGCTTCCACCATTACAGAGCACAAGAAAAACTTCAATGGCGCCTCCTAAATTCACTGAAAATCAATATTAATCGAATTAAAAAACGATTTTTCTCTACTCCCAGATGCAAAAACCGGTTTCCGGCCATCAGAAAAACCGCAAACAGAGTTTAGCAAAGCGTTCCGAATACAGAGCCTTTTTGCAAGAAGAAAAAAAAAAGGACGAGAGAGCAAAAAAGGAAAAAATAAAAATAAATAATTAAATATTGAAGATAAATTTTTTTTATTATTTTTAGTATAATCACAAGGATTCACATCATCTGCTGGGTGCCCACCATCCAATGGGAATGGGCCACATCAGCAGCCAAATTAAAAATAATGTGGCTTATGTCAGGGCTGCAGCTGATGTGGCCCATTCCCATTGGATGCTGGGCACCCATCAGATGATGTGAATCCTAATCACAAAACCGGAAATATAAGTTCTGGTTATAATAACTGGTAGAGTGCACGTGCTTGCACATGAAATGAGGGAATGGGGAGAGAAGTGGGGAGCAATTACAAACTCACTAGATTTTGAACAAAAATGTTGAGTTTAGACTAAGTCCTATAATATTGAAACCCCAAACCATGCAAAGAATTGGCATTTTAGGAAAGAAGTTAATTGCTTTAGGCACGCTTCCCAAGGGACCTTCTCGTTTTAAATTAAACTAGAACATATGCACGTGCAAGATTGCACATGAAAAGAAGGAATGGAGAGAGGAGATGGGGGAGAGAGGGAATGGAGAGAGAGGTGGGGGCAGTTACAAACTAACTCTTTTTGAACGAAAACGGTGAGTTGAGACAGGTATATTCATGTATTATTGAAACCAAACTATGCAGGAGATGGCATTTTAGGAAAGTTGTAAATTGTTTTGGGCACACTTTGTAAAACCATGAAAAATTTTAATTGAGATTAAAATTTATTAAGGAAGAACAATAGAGGATTAAAAATTCATTTGGTTGAATTGGTTCATTTGGTTAGTGGTTTATTTGGAATTGGTTCATGTGGTTGAACCAGTTCAAAGTTTGATGAAATGAAAAAGAAAAAGAATAAAGATAACCCGTAAGCCCTTTCATCTCATTTGGGCGTTAGGGTTAGAAGGAAACGAAAAAAGAAAGAAAGAAAGGAAATAGCATAAGGGGGACGGAAGAGAAGAAGAAGAAGAAGAAAAGAAGGGGGAAGCAAGGGGGGTGAAGAGAAGAGGAGAAGAAAATGTGGGGAAGAAAAGAGAAGAAGAAGAAGAAGAAGAGAGGTTTGGGTGTGTGGAATTCATTATCGCAGGTAAGTAGCATTTTTTTTTTTCTGTTTGATCGACTCCTGTTGTTGTTTTTCCTTTGCTTTTGATTTCTGTTGTTTGATCCATCATTGTTTTCTTTTGACCGCTTACTGTGGAGTTCATATTGGATTTCCGTTTGGGTTACTTGGGCTTCAGTCGTGCGACTGTATGCGTCTGTCGTGCAACTATCTGCGTGGTTTCCTATGGCTTCGCTGAAATACAACCAAATCTGTCGAAACTGTTTATTTTATTGGGCATTTGGGATTGCTTGCTTGCTGAAAATGTTTGGGTAGTTTGCTGGAGTCGTTGGTCTGAGAACCCAAACTGATTTTGTTTTGACATGAATTCTCAATCATATTTTGCTTGCTGAAGGAATTTAGGATTAAGTTCATATAGGGTTTTGCTTTAATTTGACTTGTGTTGGCTGTTCAATTATTTTTCCCCAGTCAGATTATCTTGGTTCCTAATAGAGAGATCAAGTCCTCTCTTGTATGTCCTCTAATCTTTGAGGCATTAATTGATAATATTGTTTATTTAATGCTTGTGGAGTATGTTTTGAATCTGTTAGTAACTGATTGTAGGAAAATGCCCAAGTTAGTTGCTGTTGGTGTAGGAATTGATTAGGAAAGTAATTGTTGTTAGGACTATTGGTAATTGGTTAATTTGTTTAAACCGAAATTGTTGTTAGGAATTGGTAACTCCATTGGTTAATTGCTGCTAGGAATTAGTAACTCCATTGCAGTTAGGAATTGGTAACTCCATTGGTGTAGGACTGTTGGTAATTGGTTAATTCACTGTTAGTAAATTACTGTTGGTAAATTACTGTTAGTAAATAATTGTTAGTAATCACTGTTAGTAAATTATTGTTAGTAATCACTGTTAGAAATCACTGTTAGTAATCACTGTTAGTAATCACTGTTAGTAAATTACTGTTAGTAATCACTGTTGGTAATCACTGTTGGTACATTACTGTTAGTAAATTACTGTTGGTAAATTACTGTTGGTAAATTACTGTTAGTAATCACTGTTGGTAAATTACTGTTAGTAATCACTGTTGGTAAATTACTGTTAGTAAATCACTGTTAGTAATCATTGTTGGTAAATTACTGTTAGAATTGGTGAATTACTATTAGGAATGGGTTAATCACTGTTAGCAATTGGGTGCAAGAAGGCACAAAGATTAACTACTGTTAGTAACTATTAGTAACGAGTAAATGAGTTGCTGTTAGAAACTGTTAGTAATTAGTTGTAAGAAGACGCCAAGATTAGTTACTATTAATAACTGTTAGTGGCAATAATGCAAAGGGGTTTGTATTGATAATGAAAATGTGTGTTATGGATTCTATAACTTTAGTTGTGACTGATGGTGTTTTAAATTATGAAGCTGAGGCTTCCTGTTAGTTTGAAAAAGGGCCGAGGGCCTATGGTTGAATGTTCTGTGGATTAGGATTGCTGTTCACCTCGGTTGGGGATCGTGAACTGTTGTTCACCCTAGCGGGAGGATCGTGAACCTGCATCTACCACAAACATGGATATTTGTGGATCGTGGATTGTTGTTCACCTCGATTGGGGATCGTGAACTGTTGTTCACCCTAATAGGGGATCATGAACCATCCACCACAAATATGAGTTATGGGGATCGTGAACTAAGTTCACCACGTGCTTTGAGGCATTGTGGATCGTGAACCTAAATTCACCCCAGAAGCTTAAAACTGTGGAAATTGTTTAACAGTAGTTGATTTGTATGAATTTATCTGGAAGTTGGGTTATTGTATAGAATTGTTCTTTGTAAGATTTGGGAAGTGGAAGGGAATTCCACTTGATATGTGTTATGATAGGCATCGTTGAGGGGCACTCCGCTTAGCCTTACTTCATCGGGCAGCGTAGAGAGGCACTCCATTGGCCTAGATTCGTTAGGCCGCGTAGAAGGGCACTCCACTTAACTTGATTTGTCAAGAAGCGTAGGGAAGCACTCTGCTAGACCTTGAATCTTGGTTAGAGGGTAGAGGGTGATTACCTCGTAATTTGGATTAACCTGATTATATTCGTTTATTTGTGTGATCTTGAATAGTGAAATGTTGGTAATTGTGAATGACCTACTTTTTATGTTTGAATTGCTTTCAGCACGAATTTGATGGGATTTGATTGTATTGTATTTGCGCATGTTATTTATATTTGAAATTGCATAATCTGTTATAGCATGCATGATGCTACTTATTGAGACAATTGTCTCACGCGAGTTTTGTTTTACCGGTATTGTTTTCAGATCCTGCGGGTGAGACGCGTAGCGGGGTCGAGTTTAAGGGTTATCCAGAATACAGGCCGGAAGACTATTACCATCCTGACTAGACCCATAGAAGACAATTCTTTTTTGATAGATGTATATGTCAATTTTTGGATATTGTATATATTGTAAATGAAGAGAGAGAGAGAGAGAGAGAGAGATGGTGTGAACCTTAGTATACTTTAATTTAGATTTGTGTATGTTTGATGGTTTAGTTTTTGAATAGAGTTATATTGCATATATGTTTATCTTGTGATTATCAAGTATCAAGGGCATAGCCCAGCCTTGTATTTACAAGCGTTATATAGCCGTTTTTATGAAAATTTTGGATTTTATTAAAAGTGTATTGGTTAGTTCTTAGATTGTTTTCATCACGCTTTGGGCCCTAAATTAGCGCTCGGGAGCTAGTAGCGCCCTTACCTGGGGTAGACCTGGTTCCGGGGTGCTATACGCTTGGGACACTTCACGTGATATATATAGTATAGATATAATATAGATATAGATAGATTGTTCACGTCAGTTTTGAAATTAAAAATAAGGAGGGATTTAACAAATGCGGAAGCTAGTAAATTGGAATAAAGAAATGAGGAAATTTGGAGAAAATAAAGGGGAAATTATGAAAAAGGGCGACTTTTTAAAAAAATATATAAAAACAATTTATAAACAGTCTACTAATGTGTCGAATTGTAGAAAAGGGTTGCTTTTCAAAAAATAATTGACCTGAATGGTCCATTCTCAAAAATAATTAAAAAATCACTTCTCAAAAATAATTAAAAAATAGTGTCATTTTATTATAGACAAAGCTTTTATCCACATATGATGGGTTTGTATAACACATAGAATGTGCTCGTGTTCCATGTAAGAAGCTTGCGTCCCATGCATCTTTGAAAAGTCATCTTATAATTTAATTCCTATGTATTTTTTTATAATTATCCACAAAGATTAGCCCCTTTTTTGTAATTCGACATCTTAATGGACTGTTTTTATAAATATTTTTAAAAAGTGACCCTTTTTTATTTAAAAACTAGTTGTTTTAGCACAGGAACATATATATTTAAATATGTTAGTTTTAAATAATTTAAGATAACCGCTATAATGAGTAATTATAATACTTGGACGTTTTGTTAGCATGTGTAAGAACACCAATAATTTATTTATAGTCCAAGATTTTAATGGCAACAATGCCTTATGTCATTAAATCTTCTATGGGCAAGATTCAATATTTTGCTAGCCCTTTTTTAGCTACCAGTAAAGTCATTTTTTTAGGGAAAATACAATTTTCATCCATCGTACACTAATGATGTAATTATTCTCATTATGTGGATAAGCTTTCACTACCTAGTCTTAGGGATGGCGTCCAAAACCCTAACTCACCCCTTACCATTCATGTTTAGGGTGTGAATGGGCACCATAATGTGCATAAAAGATGAAAATAGAGCTGAAGGTAGCTCTGCTTCATGATTAAATCCAAATATTGGATAAGGGGATTAGGTTATGAATAGGAGAAGGTGTTAGGCACCCCTACTCATCGACACAAGGTGGTTGCCAAATGCCATTCATGCTTATCAATTGCTTGCAAACACAATCATTTAAAAGTACTTAAAAAGAAACAATCATATGTGTGATTTTTCCATATGAGTAGTTCAATAGATTCTAGATTCTCTCTATGGATGTATCACCTCTAAGACTTCGTGATTAAGTACAAATCAAAGTAAAACTTGAAGAAAATCGAAACTAAAGCAAATCTGGAAAAAAAATCAATTGAAGATGAAGCTATTTGAGCTTAAAAACTTCAATTAATCATAAATCATTCAATTCAAACTCAAATTGAATGAAACTAAAGCCATTTGAAAACTAGTATAAAGTAGAAGACTCAATAAAAATTTCACTTGGATCCAATAAAAATCAAAGAGGATATGCTTTGTTAAAATCCACTATTATAAAACAATAAAAACAATGAGTGGCTAACTTCGAAACCCTATTCGTGGAGATTGGCTCTATCTAAATCCTTAAAAATTGGTATGAATGAAGTATGAGGTGCCATCTTTCAAATGGAATAGGCCTCACTCAAAACTTCATCCATTTGCAATTTGTGTGCCCTCTCAAACATGTCTAGAGGATCACAGATTGACTCTGTAACTGTAATCTGCTATTGAGTAGTATAGGGTCAATTAAGCACACAGAGCTCAATTCAAAGTGAAATCTCTTGAAACAAAATGGATTTGAAAATGCACTCATAAAAGAAATCTCGGGAGTTGGAAACACTCAAATCAAAGTTAAAATGAGACTATAATGCTTAATGAAAGTGACAAGTTTGGTAATCTGATCTACTCTGACCTATCAATTTTAATCAGAGAGTGCAAAAAATCGGCTCCATATAAATTGCTGAAATTTTACAGGAATAAACGAGACATCCTCACTTTCACATGCTTTTGGAATCATTCAAAAATTCATCGAAATGATGAAGTTATGAATGATCTAAGATAGGCTACGTGTTCTATCCAGATCTGTTAAATTTAATGAAAATCAAGCCAAAACAGTCGATGTGTGTGATTGATCCATGTGATCTGAATTGATATCACTTAAATGAGTTGAAAAACATACAGAAACATTTAGGGCATAGATTGTAGACACCCCAAAATTGCACGATTTTTGATAAATCTTGAAGGAGAGAGATATTTTATTGGAATTTTCAATTCTTTGCATTGGGTTTGAGATACTTAACCCATTTGAATCCAAAACGGAAAAGGAAAAGGCCCGAATTCAATCTTTTGTACAAAGTCAAACTTTTTCCAGGTGAATTTTGTTGACTTTTGACCCCAGAAAATGAAATATTTTTTAAAGCCAGATTTCAAGATAATTTTTCCCGGTAATCAGGTTTTTAGCCATGTTATTGCATAAAAGAATTTTTTGAGATTTTAAATCTTGGCGAATACCTTGGTTTTAACATATTGAACCTTTTTTCCAGACCTGAAAAATCGGAATTTTGCCTAGAACTGAAAAGTTGACTTTCTATTAACTTGGAATTTGGGTCTGGAACTATTTTTAATGGATTCAAATTGGGGGGGGGGGGGGGGGGGGGTGGGGTGTTTGCTTATTTACATGTAATATCTTAAGTAAATGGAGATTAAAAAATACGAGGACATTTACTTAAACGATATTACATGTAAATAAGTATTGCCTGTGTTAAAATTTGGAAAAAAAGGCTTTTTTCCCTATATCCGGCAACTCAGGCCGGATACAAGTGCTTCTCTTTGTATCCGGTGAAAAGTGCCGGATACAAAGGAACTTTAGTGTATCCGGCATATAATGCCGGATACATTAAAGCTCTAGTGTATCCGGCCTGAGATGCCGGATACATTAGTTTTGCTCAAAATTAGGGTTTTCCGAGAGAAATCACTTTTTACCATCATGTCCCTCATTAAATGAGGGGAAATCTCGGAAACAGCCCTAGGGTTAAGGTTGGGGGGTTCTAGACATTAAGTTGTGTCTACCAACAACCCTAGCCTTTGCCTATAAATAGGAGGCTCCTCTTCAAGCAAAAGGCCAAGTTTTTGGAGATCGAAGAGCTCCGAGTGAAGAAGGGAACCGCTACCGGATTGCTTCCAGAACCCCAGGTAAGCCTCAACCCTCCTTTATTTTTCTGTATTTAATTTCTTAGATCTAGATCTCTTCTTCTACCTTTCTGTAGAATAAAGCCTTTTTTTGTGGGTGGAAATCCTTCCCCGGCTCAAAGTATCTCAAGAATCCCCCTAGCCGTAAAACGTGAAGGCGGGATCTAGGAGAAACGAGACTGGGGATTGACCCTAGTGCTAGAACCTATGTAGCATAAGGCCTTTTGAATGATTGATAACCGTTCTATAATCAAAGTACCCTTGATTCTCTTGAAGAACCGTGTTTAACGGGGAGAGAGAACAAAGGGAAACGATAATGAAACGGAACCCTAGGCTGTTCTAGAACCTTATTTTGTTGAATCTATATGCATGCTATATTGTTGTATTGGTATTGTATAGATTTTCACTCTTGCACACAATGCACTATTTTGGCGAAATAGGCTCCTATTTGGAGATTTATTACTTTCATAGTGATAAATCCCTAATAAATTGCCTCAATCAATTCTGGAATGTTTTCAAATGATTTCTAAAGGTTTTTGTTCATCTTGCACGAATTTGCATACACTTTGTCACATTTTGGTGTTGGTTTCACTCGAAATAGGGTTTACTGGACAGCAACTGTACCCTAACTTCGGACACTCATAACTTCATCATCCGGATGAATTTTGGAGTGATTCCAGAACCATGGGAAAGGTGAGGCTGTCTAGTTTATACCCACCAAATTTCATGGATTTCTATCAAACAGATTTTTGACACCTCTCTGTCGAAGTTGAGTGGTCAGTTCAGGTTTAAATACGGAACTTGTCACTTCGGTGGAGCACCATGTGTTCGTTTTAAATCCGATTTGAGTGATTTTTGTTTTTGGGAACTCCTTTATGAGTCTATTTTTAAATCCAATTGTTTTCACAATTTTTTGATTTAAATTGTGTCGTGGAGAGCAGATTTACTCAGAACTGCTCAACAGCACTTTTCTGGGTCAATCTGTGATCCTCGGGGCCTGTTTGGGAAGTCACCCAAGGCACATCCGAATGAGTTTTTATATGAGGCTAGTTTCTGTTGAAAGATGGTCATACAAACTTCATTGACACCAAATTTCACGGATTTCTATGAAGTAGATTTTTCTAGGTGATTTTCCAAAGTTGTCCGCTTGTCACTTTTAATCATCCCCGGCAGCAACCCTAAAAGAGCCATAACTCCTAGGTTTTCAACCGGATCAACTTGAAATTTTGCATGAATCTCTTATTTACCCTAATCTTTCAAATGGATTTGGTTTGGTTTGATTTAAAATTGGATTTGATTAATTTCAAGAGAGATTGCCTTACTTTTACCAAACTTCCCGGATTTGATTCAACTTGGTTTTATGCAACTTCTATTTTGATTTCCATATTTTTGTGATATTCCAGAAATGATGTTGACATAAGAGAGGATCTAGAATCCATTTAGATCTTCATGTGGAAATATCATACATTGGTCCTTTTTCAAGGTTTTCTATGATTTTAGCAAGCTTTCTTATTTTTGCATGAACATACACTTGGCTACCACTTCGTGTGGATGAATGGGGGTGCCTAACACCTTCCCCTGTTCATAATCTAATCCCCTTACCCATCTCTGGATTTTATTTTCAAGTAGGGTTATTTTTATCCTAGAATGTTTCTTTTGTCTCTTTTTTGCTTATTTTTGATCCTTTGGTGTCCATTCTCACCTCCAAATTTAAGAATGGTGGCGACTCCCACTCTTTACGTCGAGCCCCGTGTGTTGACGGAGGGAGATCACTCCGGTGATTTTTTCCATGTTTCACATAGATTTGACTCAAATCTCTCATTAATTGAAGAGGAAGAGCCAAATTGGTGGAAAATATCCCAAATAAAAGAGATGAGACCATGAGGTCTTCTCTAGAAGATTAAAACCACTTGAAATCAATTCACAAAGTCCTGAGATATTATTTTAAGCCTTTTGACCTCAGATCTATCATATGGAGCATAGTAGATCTAAGATCTATGCTTATTTTGACAAAAATCAAGTGATGTGTGCATGAAAATGTATAGAAAATCAGAACTTTAGGAGAGAATTGAGATCTAATGCTATGGAGAGCATAGATCTATGTAATTCCTCCAGATTTGAAATCAAAACATAAAAAAACATCAAACATACACCAAACTACACAAATCATACAATCATCTTGCAAAAAGGGTTCTAAATCTTAAGGATCCATTCCAAAGTTCGTTTCCTCTAGCTCTCTCTTCATGTTTTACGGCTAGAGAGGATGCATAAGGTATTTTGAACGTGGCTTGGGGTTCCAAACACAACCATGGCCTTATCTACATAAAGGTAAAAGGAGAGAGACTGCTTGAATTGAAAAGAAATAAAAAGAGAATTGTAGAGGCTCACCTTGGTAGCTTGAGATAGTTGAGTGGAGAATTGGGCACAGGTTCCCTTCTTATTCAACAGAACTTCAAGCTTCAAAATTCTAGCCCTTCGCTAGAGGAGAGACCCTCTATTTATAGGCAAGGCCAAAGGTATAAAAGACCCAAGGGTATGCCAAAATACCATTCTAGATTATTCCAATTTAATTCTAAGGCATGAATTTGAGTAAATCTATAACTTTTGGAGGCAAATAGGGTAGATCGAGTCTCCCAAAGAGAGGTACAAAGGGTAAATAAGGCTCAGATCTTAGGCTTTCGCGAAATTGAGCAAATTAGCCGTGTTCGTATTTTTCTTATGGTTTTGTTCAAACCGTATGTTATATACGGACAGTGAGCGCCCATTAGAAAAATTGGTTTATGAAATCACTTGACGTAAGGGGGTTGAGCGATTTGTTGAGCGCCCAACCCAAAATTTCTTATTTTGAGAAATTTACTCAGATTTTTATGATAAAATGATTTTTAGATAAATCGAACACATGTACAAAAAAGATTTGGGTGTTTATAAGTTGTTTTCAGTGGTCAATTAATTTTAGTGGTCAATTAATTTTATAAAAATTATACAAAATTTTGGGTACGTTCTACTGAAATATATTTTGTTTGATTTAAAAGAGAGTTTTGGTTCTAGAATTTGTTTAAAATCGATTTTGTTGACTTTTACACTTGTAAAACATTGTTTTAGATATGATTCAAGTTCTGAAATTGATCAAAGTACTTTTATAACAGATTTGAGTACGTTGAGCCTATGTTTTGAAATATAATAAGTATTGATAAGAGGTTTTGTATTATTAATTGAACATAAACAAACTATTTTACGTACAAAATTGGATTGTGGATTTATACTCTTCCATGTACTATGGAATGATTTATACGCCATGGATGGCAATGTGGATTATTTGTACAATGGCTTGGTGGCGAGATTTATTGATTACCTACTGGTAGAGACTTTTACCTTCTTGGTGGCATGTAGGGGAGATGTGATTAATACATGGTTGCATCCTACATGGGAAATGGGTGTGTGAGTTACCACCCGAGTATGAGGAAGCTATCTCCTGCGAGGGAGATGTAGGTGCTATTTGTTCACTTCTGAGATTGAGTGATGCTATCTCCTGCTGGGGTGCTTGCGGTTTAGAGATGTGCATTCTCATGCGGAGGTGTGGATACTATACGTTTACATCCTACAGCAGAGGTAGGCTATTACTTGAAGGTGAGCTTTAATTACTAATTATATATGATTTGTTTTCTGATTGATTAATTGGTTTAGCCATGTTTTAACAAGAATGGTTTTGAAAAGAATATTAAAATTACATGATTAACATGATGAATTATTTTGGAAAAAAAAACCATTTGTATGAATTTGGGGAAAATTGTAGATTTGATTATATGGCTTTGTCTTCTTGTTTTAACAATACTTGCAATATTGTTCTGTAATTCATGAAAGATTTGTAAATGATATGTATATATATAAACTATTTTCCTTCACGCATGTTGCTATTTATTGAGGTTTTATATCTCATTCTTGCTTTTAAATGTTTTGTTTTCATGTCATCTTGGAGAGGACGCCTTGGGTTAGTCTAATAGTGGGCTTGAAGTGTAAAATATCTAGAAGACAAGAGCAGGATATTGATATAGGTGTTTTTATTTTCTTAGAATACTAGTAGATGATTTAGTAGAGTTTGAGAGTTAGTTAATTTGTAGTTGTCTTTCATTTGATTAATTAATTTAATAGTAAGATATAGATTCTAATGAATAAATTAAGCTTCCTTGCACTCTGATAACTCATAGTTCTTTTAGTCTTATCTTTTGAACTGATTGTGATGTACTATAAGTTAATGCCTTGATCCGAGTCATAAAAAAATGACTAGGATTTGGGGTGTTAAAATCCACCAAATCACCACTTCCACGATATGTTCAGGCCCAACAATCTCTGTCGGCATCAAAGACTCATCAGTTTGCCCTTCAAGCTTTGCTATGGCATCATATATTCCCTATTAAGTAATCAGTAACTCATCACACTTTAGTTCAGTTGGCAGATTATTGATTATAGAATCATAAAAAGAAGGGCATTAATAAAACAATTAACAAGTTTGAGCAACTCTGACTGTGATATACTTACTTCAACAAGATGAGCTTTGGTGGCTTTGTCCTCATTTGCAAGGGCATAGAGTTCTTCCTCAAGCTGAATTTTTCTCCTCCCAAGATCATCTCTCTCTTCAGGCTGGCCATATAGCTGAACTCGCATATTAGCACAAGCTTCATCAACCAGGTCAATGGCCTTATCGGGAAGGTATCCTCCTAAACAAAAAAAATTGGAGTTTCCATTGATCTCATTTATCACATTCTAATTCAATAATGAACTTCATAATTGTGAAAGTAAACCCAAACAAGATTAACAGAAGAAGAAAAAGGGAACCAAATATAACACTCACCAGTAATATACCAGCTAGATAGTTGGACAGCAACATCAAGTGCTTGATCTTGGATTCGTACACCATGGTTGCCTTCATATCTCTCTTTAAGTCCCGAAGAATACTTATAGTGTCTTCAACGCTCGGCTCTGCGACATAAACTTGTCGGAAACGAATTTCAAAAGCTGTATCCTTCTCGACATATTTTCTATACTTGACGCTTGTAGCACCAATACATCCCAATTTTCCCCTTGCAATCATGAGCTTGAAAAAGTTTGTTGCATCCACTAATCCCTCATTACTACCAGCTCCAAGGACTTGATGGATTTCATCAATGAAAAGAATCACTTTCCCGTCAGCATCTTCAACTTCTTTGAACACATCTTGCAATCCCTCTTCAACCACTCCTCTGTATTTAGCCCCAGCAACCAGAGCACCGATATCCAAAGCTATCAGCCTCACATCTGCAAGCTTACTAGGGACATCTCTCCTAACGATCCTTTGCACAAGGCCCTCAACTACAATTTTGCCAAAATTATGTTCTCCAATCAAGACTGGGACTGGATTTTTTTTTGGTTCTTTTTAATAGAATGACTATTAATCTGTGAATCACTTCGTCTTGGCCAATCACTAGATCATGCTTACCTGCATCCTCCACAAGGTCGCAACCATATTTCTTCAAAGCTTGAAATGTGGTGTCACCCAATAAATTCTCCACCTTACTTCCATCCTTCCATTGAAGTTCTTCCATTTTTGATTTCACTCTCACCATGCTCACATGAACCTCTTTGAGGAGCTTTCCAATTTGGGGATCCTCAATAAGATCCAGTATAAGCATGTCGATATCAAGATAGGTATCTCCATGTGATCTCTGTGCAGTTTGAGCTCGCCTGATCAGTAACAGAAGTGCTTGCATGGACTTTATTAGTGGCTGGATATTGAGTGAGATTTTCTTCAATGCTGCTTTAGCACTTGTTCAAAGGAATTCGCAGCATCTTCTCCACTTGCAGCATTGGAGATTGCTTGGTGGAGTATTCCATTTGAGTCTGCGAGTAGTGCTAGAGCTAGATTAATAGGTGTATACTGTGCATGACCGGCATTTGATGCCAATTCTCTTTAGCTCTTGCAAGTGATTCTTTCGTTTTGCGGGTGAAGTTGTAGTGATTCATTGTGTAGGTTTTAGATACAGGGGTGCCCCACAAATGCCCTGCGCATGATGATGGTATTGTTAGGCTACGATGAGGTCTGTCCAACATTCACTATCAAAATGCAAAAATAATAAATAAATAAAATAAAAATAAAAATATATAACCTCTTGCCCTTTCTTGAGATGGTTCATGTACTGTTCTAGTTCAACTGAGTTTGAACTCAGCCAAATAGTTGATCAAAATAACAGCATATAACATGGTTATATTGAAAAACTAGAACTGCAAGATATTTCAAAGTTTTTCTATCGTCCTTATTCCATTATGGAATATATATAGAGTAATAATGTACACCCAAAAGAACGTTTAAAGTACAGCCCAATACAAATAGAGAAAGCCTTGTCCCTTAGAATTTGAGTGAACCAGTCAAAAATATACAAGCAGTACACATATAGTTGACACACAAAAGGGCTCTTCGTTCCACCCAATTTCTCAGACTGATCAACTCCACAGACAGACAAATACAATTACTGACACTATAAACCCTTCCCAGAAGACCGGACAAATACAATTACTGACACTAAAAACCCTTCCCAGAATATCACAGAATAAAGAAGTTGAAATGTCTCAATAATAAGATCACAAAATGAGTAGACACTTAAGGATGAGAAAAGAAGGGAGAGAACCAAAAATTCTGAAACGTGGAGATGACGGCTAAAATAATAGAAATTTTGGTTACCAATGTAACAACCTGGTTAAAACAAAACAATAATAAATATAATATTTACCTTAATCAACTTTTGACTGGTCAAAGGTCATTATATTTGGGGCTTTTAATTGGTGCTAGTGTAGGACCTTCCCTAGTGGCACATACACATTAGAGTTTCTTTTACTTTAAAAGAGATAAACCCAAAAGAGAGAAACCCAAAAAGCCTAAATGGTATCCTCCACATCTTTTGACTTTTTTGGCTTTCTTCTACTCTTTCCCAATAAGCACACGAAACCTGATAATATACGTAGATCAAGGAGGACACCGAAGCAAAACCCAAAGTATCATCAAGGATAAGGATGAGATCGTTGTAACTCAAAGCAGTTGCAGTTGGGTTGGGATTATCATTACTTATCTTTATCTTAGTTATTATCTTAGGCTTTATTCTAGGAGTTGGGATTGTCATTATCTTATCTTTATCTTAGTTATTATCTTACTCTTTATTTTAGGAGTTGGGATTATCATTAGTTATTAGGAATACTGATGTAGTCGAACAATTGTTGAATTGGCCTATTTATATGCCACGAACAAGAATAACAGGTAATCAATTTTCATTCAGATACACTTGTGGTTCATCCTCACCCAAAGAGGAATCGTTACTATTTTCATTGATAACAAGCTTTTGATTGGGACCTATCAAAACCCTAGCTAAGCCCTTGTCCTTTTCCCAAGTTCTCTTTATTTCCTTCAAATTTTCTTATTATGTATTTATTTATTTCTCCAATGTTGATTATAGGAGGAATATAAGAAGAAAAGGAGGAATAGGAGAAACCTTAAGAGATTTGGGGCTTGATTAAGGTAAGGGTTTTATTTTATTTTATATGATTAATCATTTAAGATTTTCTTTAGATATAAAGAAACTATCAGGCTTTGAAAAAATTTCCTTAGGATTTTATGCATGATGGTTTGCTATTATAAAGTTAATCACGTATGTGTGACTTTATATTTTTGCTATTTAACATTACACTATTGACAATTTTATATATTGTTTGTGTTATTTTAATGGTTGAAATTCTATTCTAGGTTAAGCTATCAATGTATTATGTGGATAAGTGATGGTTGAGTTGTAGAGAAACCCATGTGATGTGTACGTATGCTTTTCTCATGACCATCCATGCCATGGTTCACTTACTTTTCTTTAACACCACAGAGCTGGATTTTTTTTCTCATAACATGACATGGCCTCATAGCCATGTCATGGTAACTCTTTTCATTACATAATCATGAGACCATTAATTGATGTCAACAGATTTTATGCTGTGACGTCATATGTTTTTATTTATTTAATTTTTTATTGTCAGGCATTAGTTTCACTTTAACGCATCATGGTCACCTTCTTAATTATGACGTCTCTTGGCTATGAAGCCATGGCTTGATGCCAATAGACGAGATGACATCGTCTGTAATGTAACCCTGAATTGCTTACTGCAGTCGAAGTGGGATGCTTCCATGTGGAGCATCCCATGGTTAAAGATTTTCACTATTTATAATTGCTTTATGTGGGGTCCACTTAAAAATTTATTAACCATGGGATGCTCCATCCCATGGTTAATAATCCCATTTCAATTGCAGTAAACAATTCAGAAAAAAATTTTAGACGATTTCATTCCCCAATAGATATTAGGCACGTAGTTCAATGTGTTTCTTTTATTCTTAATCACAGGCATTTATTTTAATGGCACATGATGCCATTAGAGTTATAAAAACACTAAAGTATGATTGTAGAGAAAATCTCTATTAATATAAAGCATTAAAATTCTTTTAATTTTATATATGAGATGATAAATGTTGACATTAAATATAATGCTTTATTGTATAATAAGCTTTGCGTAAATATTATAGTGGATCGTGAGAATTGAGACAAAATTTTAATCATGATGCTATGTGGTCAAATGTATGTAAAGAAATGACATATTGGTAAATAACATATATATATATATATAGTTATAGTTATATATTTATTCTAGTGATTGCTCATGAGGAATGACCATCTTAGTGACAAGTTGGTGTCCCTGGAGTTTGAGTCCCTACATTTTAAGAAAATAAGCTTGGGCGCTTGTGTCCCATGGGTTGAAAGCCCCTAAAACCACGATGTACACGCAGAATTTATGAGAGTCTAATCCTTGTTGTATTAAAGTGGGATCCAAGGGCGGTTGATCTTAGCCAAAAGTTGGATTGCTCTAGTCGGTGGGCTTGACTATTATTCCAGTTAGATTTGACATGAGAATTATTAAAATAAAGACCCCATAATTTGTATTTCATAATAAAATAAATAATTAATTGACACTGATGCTTGTGCACTTGAATGAATTATTGTGATGTTTATGTTGAATGCATATAATGTGGAACATCATGAATTATCATGAAAAATCTAATTATATCAATTCTATGCATAGTATGAAATTTGATATGTTTAAATTTAATTGGCTAGAGATTTTATATTATTAGTCATATAAATTAAAGTAATTCTTCTTACTGGGCTGTGAGCTCATCTCTTTGTGGAAATAAACAATTTCATGTCAGTTGCAGGACTAGAGTGGGAAGAAGCCTAAGTGAAAGTTCTTGAAGTTCTACAGTCAATAGTTTAATTTTATTAGTATCTTTGGATTTAGATGACGTACTGTTAAGGATTCATCTTATTTCAATTGGGTTTGTTAATTTAAGATTTTATGTTATAGTGGGTTGTTAAAGAAATTTTTTTAAATTTTATTAGGTATTATTACTGCCATCTTGGGAATTGTGTTATTTTTTGAAATTAGTGTTATTGATATCTTTAAGTCATGTTTCAGTTTTTGCGATCATACTATTTTATGTGACTGAAGATCGGGCGTGACAACTAAACTCAAAAATATAAAAAGGAGGGCCGGAGGCTAATTTGGCACTGTCTGTGAATCAGTTGGTTTGCCGGAAGACGCTGACAAATGAATGATTAACCGATCAGAATATTATCACTCCACTGCGTCGCCTGAAGCAAACTCAACATTTTATTGTTACGTGATGGAATCTGGAGGTTGGAACCGAAATCTACAAGGCTCGTCGGTGTTTGCATGTGCTGACAAATGAATGATTAACCGATCAGAATATTATCACTCCACTGCGTCGCCTGAAGCAAACTCAAGATTTTATTGTTACGTGATGGAATCTGGAGGTTGGAACCGAAATCTGCAGGGCTCGTCGGTGTTTGCATCTGTTCAGGAAGCAAAGAAAATTGGCCGATGACGGTTGCAATGCCGGCAACGGAAATTACGCACAGACCTCTCTTTCGGAAGAGAGTGAACCGTGTTCCATCTCTTAAGAAAAATAAACTTGTTCCTCGAGAAAATTGTATAAAGTAATGAAATGTGAAAGAGACGACTTGTTTATTCAAGACAGTATGTATCCTATTTATACAGAGGAATGAATGCTATGAATGGAAAATACAGAAACAGAATTATACAGTATCCAAGATTCTAGCCTACAATTATGGAGTGTTGCTATTCTTCATTGTTTGCTCCAGATTTGTTGCTGCTATTACTCATATTGCTATCTTGAGTGATTTCTCCCATATCAGTTTTGGTATTTACAGAACCTTCCTTAATACACCCCCGCAAGATTGAGCCACCGTTGAAGAGGCCAATCTTGGACCGAAGAAATTCTGTGCGCTGGCGGGACAATGGCTTGGTCAACAGATCGGCCAATTGATCATTTGTGTGAACATGACGAACTGCCAGATTACCCTTTGTCACCAAATCACGAACAAAGTGAATGTCAATCTGAATATGTTTCATTCGAGAATGGTGGACAGGATTCAAGCTGAGATGCGTAGCACTAAGATTATCACACAATAATGTTGGAGGTGTGGGAGGTGGATATCCAAGTTCAATGAGAAGATTGTGTAGCCACATGGTTTCAGACGCCGTCATTGCTAAAGCACGATATTCTGCCTCAGTTGAGGAGCGAGCAACAGCTTGCTGTTTCTTGGAACACCAAGAAATGGGATTTTTGCCTAAGAAGATGATGTAGGCTGATGTGGAGGTGCGATCATCTAAGTTGCCTGCCCAATCGGCATCTGAGAATGCCACAAGTTGAGGAGCTGAAAGGTGTTGAATTTGAATGCCATGAAAAATGGTGTTTTTCAAATACCAAAGAAGTCGCTTGGTGGCTGTCCAATGAGCTTGTCTTGGGCGATGCATGAATTGAGATAGCTTGTTGACAGCAAAGGAAATGTCTGGCTGGGTGAGAGACAAGTATTGCAAGGCACCAATAACCCGTCGATATTCGGTAGCATCTACAGAGGCCGAGCCATCATTGAGATGAAGAGGAACAGATGTGGCTAAGGGAGTACTCACATCTTTGGCTGCATCCATGTGAGTTCTTGAGAGAATGTCCCTGATGTATTTGTGTTGTGACAGAAAAATACCAGTAGGTGTGGAGATGACTTCAATGCCCAAGAAGAAATGCAAGTCACCGAGGTCCTTGAGAGAAAAATGGAGACCAAGTTGAGTAATGACTGAGTGCACAAAATCAGTATTGTTGCCAGTGAGAATTAAATCATCCACATAGACCAGAAAGAAAGCAGTGATAGAGCCATTTCGGTAAATAAATAATGATGTGTCAGCAGCAGAATTTTGGAAACCAAGAGCAAGTAGAGCCTGTTTGAGAGCCAAGTACCAGGCACGAGGAGCCTGTTTTAGGCCATAAATAGACCGATTGAGTTTGCAGACATACTCTGGTTTTTCCTTGTCAATAAATCCCGGCGGTTGACTCATATAAACTGCTTCTGATAAATCACCATGAAGGAAAGCATTGTTGACGTCCAGCTGTCGTAAAGACCACCCCTGCATAATTGCAATAGACAATACAAGACGAATGGTGGCCGGTTTCACAACGGGACTGAAAGTGTCCTTATAATCCAAGCCAGGACGTTGAGTGAACCCCTTTGCTACAAGGCGAGCCTTAAACCTGTCCACACTGCCATCGGAATGTCTCTTGACCCTAAAAATCCACTTACAACCAACAATATTAGTATGAGCGGGTTTGGGAACAAGATCCCAGGTGCCATGGCGCAATAGAGCAGTTAATTCTTGGGACATGGCGTCACGCCATCGTGGATCACGAACAGCCTGACTCACACATGTGGGTTCAAGAGATGGGGGAATGGGATGTTTGGTGACTAGGGAGAGCTGTTTAGGTTTATAAATCTGGTTCATAGCTCTAGTGTTCATGGGATGAGTGCGGCTTGGGAGAGGGATTGGAGGGGCAGAAGGAATAGGTGGTGCTCTAACTGGAGTAATATCAGAGGGGGAGATAGTTGAGGTAGGAGAGACCAAGGATAAAGGAGATGAGTGACTACCTGGAGCAGGTGAAGATGGGGTTGAGTCCAGCATCAATGGCAGTTCCGGCAGCGGCAGTGGTGGATCTGGAGGCGATAGTGAAGGTGCTACAGGTAGTGTTGCATGAGGAGAGGGTGCTGAATAGAAAGGAGAGGTGTGAGAGTGTGCAGGTAGCGTGGTGGAAGAAGGGGCAGCAAAGGGATAGCGGGTTTCATCAAACAACACATGACGAGAGTGATACACACGCTGATCGGAAAGAGATTCACAAACATAAGCATTTCGTGCTGGAGAATAGCCTAGAAAAAGACATGGGATAGCTTTGGGCTCAAGTTTATGGGAGTTGTAAGGGCGGGTAAGTGGAAAACAAAAACAACCGAAGCTTCTGAGTTTGTGATAATTTGGACGACTCCCAAACAAAGCCTCAAAGGAAGAGATGTTATGGAGAAGAGGGGTGGGCATGCGGTTGATGAGATATGCAGCGGTCTGAAAAGCATGAGGCCAATAAGAGTGGGGAAGAGAGGCTTCGGTAAGGAGAGTAAGTCCAGTTTCAACAAGATGACGATGACGACGTTCTGACATGCCATTTTGTTGAGGAGTGTGAGGGGCAGTGGTGAAGTGGCTAATCCCATGAGTGGAGAAATAATGTTTCAGAGCCACAAATTCGCCCCCATTATCAGAATAAAGGCTTTTGATGGGTTTTTGAAAGTGTTTTTCCACTAATCTGTGAAATTGAGGAAAAATACAACTCACATCTGATTTTTGGGCCATGGGATAAAACCAGATATATTTGGTGTGGTGATCCACTAGAATTAAATAATAACGGGAGCCATCTTTGCCAGTGGTAGGAGAAGGACCCCAAACATCAGTATATATTAATTCTAGAGGAGATGAACTAGTGAAACTAGTAGAGCGAAAAGGATGTCGATGTGCTTTATTAATGGAGCAGGAAGTACATAAAGAAGTACTAGACTTTGTTTGTGTGACAGGTAAATGAAGGGAACTGATAAGATGAGTAACAATGCGATGGGAGGGGTGACCAAGACGACGATGCCAGCCATCAATGGAGGTGCGCTCATGCACATTTGCTTGTGGTGGAGATGAATGAGATGCCAAAGATGCTGGTAAGGTGTAGACCCCATGTTCACATTCTCCCCGTAGAAGTATTACCCCCGTATTCTGGTCCTTCACAAAGAAATTATGAGGATGAAATTCCATTAGAACATTGTTCTGTTTAGTGAAGTGATGAACTGAAAGCAAATTTTTCTTAATGGAGGGAACATAAAGGGTATCATTAATCTGGAAAATGCGATGGGGAGATTTAAAAATGAATGAACCAATGTGTGAGACCGGCAAACCTGAACCATCCCCAAGAATAACTTCATCAGTGCCATCATATTCTGAGTGAATTGTGAGATTGGATAAATCTGATGTCATGTTGTGGGAGGCAGCTGAATCAACCAACCATTTCCCATCTGTGGCGCTCTTTGTGGTTGTGCAATTTGCAACAACTTCAGAAAAAGTGAATTTCAAGCAACGCTTGGCTGAATGACCAACCACACCACATAGCTGGCATTTACCTTTATATCCTGTTGGACCGGAGCGAAAGTCAGCTTTTGGATTGCTGTAGTTGGATCGGTATTGAGCTTGTTGGGGTTTCTGATGTGGTTGACGATGAGTATTGGAAGTCTGATGCTGATGGTGGCTATTTGCATAGGAGCGGTTTGAGCCTGAATATGAGTGTGACTTCTGATGACTGTAGTTGGCTGATGCAAGTAAGGACTGAGAGGCAGTATGAAGCCGATTGAGATAAGTCTCATGACCAACAAGGAGATCATGCAACTCCTCAAATGTCAATGAAGATTCACGAGCACGAATCGGTCCTGCAATATCGCGAAATTCAGGACCTATGCCTTGAAGAATATAGAGTGTGATATCGTCATTGGAGACGGGACGATCAATAAGAGTCAGTTCATCCACTAGCTTTTTGACGGCATGGAGGAACTCTGTGGCTGAGCGAGAACCTCGTTGGATGGTGGAGAGTTCTTCCTTCAATTGAAGAACTCGAGTACGTGATTTGCTTGCATAGAGGCTTTTTAGCTTTTCCCAGGCTTCACGTGAAGTGATAGAGGTAGCAATCAATGGTTTGATATTGGTGCTAACAGCAGAGAATATGGCAGATAGCAAGAGTTTGTCTTGCCGATTCCAGTGATGAGCGGTGAGAGTTGGGACGGTAGTCTCAGTATTGGCTTTTTGAGGTGAAGTGGGAATAGATGGACAAGGAAGAGTGCCATCGATGTAACCCTGAAGATCATAGCCAATAAGAATGGCATCAAACTGTGCACGCCATTGAGGATAGTTGGAAGGAGTAAGGCAATCAGTTATCTGAGAGTTTGCATTAATGACATACAAGGGAAAGGTGGAATTTTCTGAGCTAATGGTGGTAACAACAGGAGGTTGAGAACCTTGATTGTTTGCCATGGTGGTTGTCGGATCAGAAGACTCGTTGGAGAGAAGATAGCTCCGATACCATATAAAGTAATGAAATGTGAAAGAGACGACTTGTTTATTCAAGACAGTATGTATCCTATTTATACAGAGGAATGAATGCTATGAATGGAAAATACAGAAACAGAATTATACAGTATCCAAGATTCTAGCCTACAATTATGGAGTGTTGCTATTCTTCATTGTTTGCTCCAGATTTGTTGCTGCTATTACTCATATTGCTATCTTGAGTGATTTCTCCCATATCAGTTTTGGTATTTACAGAACCTTCCTTAATAAATTGTTACCTCTTTTATTCTAAAAAAATTTAGGAACTCTCCCCTCTCGCTATCCAAGATATACTTCACATCAGCAACTTCTAGGCTCCGTTTGTTTTGATGTAAAATGTTTTCCAAAGGAAAACATTAACATTGGAAAATGTTTTCAGGAAAATCGAAGGGTTTTTCAACTTTTTGGATGGACATAAAAAATATTATTTGAAAATAAGAATTTTTCATTTTCTTATGTTTGGAATAAATGAAAATAATCAAAGAAAATAACCAGAAACTCTCTGGTCTCTGAGTCGAATTCACCTGGAACCGCCCCATTTGCCCAGCTTTGTTCTGCATCGTGAAGAAACCTTCCATCAATGGGTGCTTAAGCATGAGCCAAAATCCCCCACACCCATCGAACTGAAACCATCTCCATGATCGCACCTATTGAAGCTGATCTTGATGTTCGTAGCCATATATAGTTTTGAATTTTCTAGAACGTGAAGCGTGTTCCTGGAACACCTTGCAAAGGCTCAAGTGCAAAATGGGGCTCATAATGTAAACTTGGGTGCCTGAGAGGAATCCGTAGGTGATATGAGATTTAAGAAGCCGGCTACTTAGGAGATCTAGGAAAGAATCTGTAATGGGAAACTCCATGAATGAAGCGTGCCCTTTCACCTTCTCTCGTTTGTGGCATCCCTTCAAATGCTGGTTATTAATCTGGAGGTGAACAAAAATCGTGGAAGCAGCCAACAAAAATGGGAGAGGAGACTGCTTTGCTTCCTGCAATCCATTTAATCCCACCAAATCCCATGGAAGACGTTCGAGACAGGCGAACCCTTGTTCTTCTTCTGAGAGAGAGAAGGGGGTCACCGTTACGGCGTGAAGAATTGAGGCTTAATTTGCAGAATTTGGGGCCTCTCTTCTTCTTTTGTATGGGTGGGGGGCGAGAGAGAGATGGAGAGATAGAGAAGGGGTCACTGTTAATGAGTGAAGAATGAGGGATTTGCAGAATCTGGGGCATTTCTTCTTCTTTGGAGAGAGAGGATTGGATCACCGTGACCGAAAGATTTCCGTTATTGAAGCTTCTTCTGAACTGTCTATTTCGAATGGGTGCAGCTGCTGTTCTTCTGTCGAACCGTAGAAAGGAAAAATCACGAGCCAAGTATCGGTTGGTCCACGTGAAGGAGAGTATCGACGGTGAAGAAGAGTATCAACGGGAATTGATGGTGAAGAAGACTATTGACGGAGAGTATTGATGGTGAAAAAGAGTATCAATTGATGGTGAAGAAGAGCATCGACGGGAAGGCTCCACGCACGCAAACAGTTTTCCGGAAAACGACATACGGGAATTTTAAAGGTAAGTTGTTTTCCGGAAAATTGTTACTTTTTAGGAAAATAGTTTTACATAATACTGTATATTACATTGAAACAAATACTTGGAAAACCCATTTTATTCTGAAAACATTTTCCAGATTTGATTTTACATCAAAACAAATGGAGCCTAGCTAATCTCGCCAAATTTTCTGCCTTATCAGAATTTCAAATGAATCCTCCCAATATCTTTTATGAAATTTTTTTTTTAAAAAATTTTTCGGTTTTATTTATTTTTATTCTTTTGATTTTATTATTATTCTTTTTTAAGTTGCCAACACATCACTTGGACACATGTCAAAACCATGTGGTGTTACATGGCACACCCTAGCTACGCCATGTGTCACTAAAAATAACAACGGATGGTATCTCCAAATTTCCAAATTTGCCTTGTAAGCTTTATTAACCCAATTTGCTCCTTTCATGCCGGATTTGAGTGTAGTTTTTTCTAATCATGCTCGGTTTAGCACGCTCTATCAGACATAAGTAAAAGCATGCAACAAATTTAGGCTTCTAGTTTGACCTTGATTTTCGTGCCCAATTCAAGGTGCAAAATTAGGATGCTTACAATAACTACTGCGAGCCACCATGACACACCCGCAATACCATTGCACTATTGAATTTATTATTATCGAAAAAAAAAGAGATCAAAGAAAAGTGTGTTATTATTAGAAAAATTAGTACTCAATAATAGGATACTGAAATTATACTTATATTCCTTATTAATTTGAGTAAATTGATAAATATGTCATTATCTTGAAAAATTAATTTTATCAATAGCATTATTAAATAGGTAAGTTGATTTAGAAGGAGCATGTTTATCTTTTAATCTTCACTAATAATCCATATTAATTTGGATAAACTGATAAATATAGCCTTTTTTTAATAAGTTAAGTTTAACGAAATTATAATCACTAATAGATTTAATATCTATAAGTTTTATAATTAATATGATATACCCAAATTACGTACATATCACTATTATTTTGGATACATTGAAAAATATAATTATCATGATGAATAAATGTCAACAAAATTAAAATTACATATCATATATATTAACAATCCACTGTTTTACAACAATACTCGTTTATTCTATCAAAATACCATATTAATTATCACTAACATTTAAAAAACCATATCCATAGTACTATACTATTAAAAGCACAAACTACCTTAATTATTTTCCATTTTCACATAACTGAAATGTCTTCCCTATAATCTTTAATTCTACATATTTAACATCAATTAAACTTCTAACTTCATTATTATTGTCGTGTAAGCCTTTCTCCAATAAAATCCTAGCACATTACAACTAGAGGAATGAATCCTCCTCTTCTATAATACTTATCCTCCTCTTCTCTAATACTTATCTACTTAAAAAAGTTTTATACGTTACCTTCAATAATACTTCTTTAAGATTTTCGTTATCTTTTTAGCTAGAGGAACGAATCCTCCTCTTTTTTCCTTTTTTTTTTAAAAACAAAATCTTACGGGTTTGACGAGATTAAAGAAAAAAAAATCTATTTATTAAATGAAAGATGTTTATCCCCTACAAAATCAATTCTAAATCCTTATCTAATAAAATAAAGATAAGCAAATCCAAAAAATAAAAATAAAAAAGGATAATCGTACTAAAATTAGAAATTTTTTCTATATAATAAGATATTATATAGACTATTAATTAATAATGTAGAAGATCCTCAAAATCCATATGCATATCCTCCCTCCAATCCTATATGCATATTAGAAATTTTTATTTTCTTTTTATTTGAAATTATATCAATGATAATAGCCCATTATCCCCGTTATCCGTTTTAAAACGCTATTTTATATTTTATTTTACAATATTTTTATTTAAAATCGCTTACCCTTTTAGAGTCCTATATGATTGATGCCTAAGCAAAGAAAAAAACGAATTACCCTGGAATTATATGTATCGTTTTTATTTTACATTATTTATATTAAAATAATCTTTATCCTTTAAAGTAAAAGAAAGAATAAATAGGATTATTATTCCTATGTTATATTTTTTATTAATAATAACATTTCATTACTTTTCCAGAATTTAATCTAAATATTTATTTTCTCTTAATTTCATTGTGTAAAAAAAATATTTATCTTGACTCTGCGTTATTCATGGATCAAAAGAAAAAGAGATATTGTAATCCAAATTCCTTATCTAATAATGTTTGGAATATTTTCACTTAACAAATTTTAATTTACTATTAAATTTTTGTTAATTGTACACTAATATAATTAACAAATATAGTATAAATCTTAATATAGTCTTAATATATATTGGCTACTAACTATAGAATTATTATTTATAAATGACTCTATTTATTAATTATAATATAAGAACATATATCTATACCACTATTAAAAGCATGAACTATCTTAAGTGTTTTTAACTTTCACATGCCTAAAATACCCTTTTATATAATCATAACATGAGTCCTATTAAACATCTTTAACATTTATACTTATGTAACTGGAAAAAAATTAGAATAAATAAAAGAATACTTCTAAATAGATAACTACACCATTATTCACAAGAAACGACCAGTTTTATTCATGGTCATGTAATAATATCCAACGACTATAACCATACGAATTTTATTTAGATAACATAAAATAGTAATTATTAGTTAAATAATATAAACATTAATTATTAATCTCATATATTTATAAAATTACCTTTTTAATATTTATATATAAAATTACCTTCTCTTTACTATTGCAGTAAGTCTAATAAAATCCTACTAAATTAGATTTTCTTCTCTAATAGTTATCCCAACTAAAGAAATATAGTTAAATATATAGTTAAATAGTTCTTCTGCTAAAATTCTAAATACTATAGAGAAGACAGAAGGATGAATAGGAAAATTATTTGCAAAAGTTTTTACTTCTTTTTTTTATCTTCATTGCATTTTAATATATGTTGCAAGAAAAAAAAAACCCCCCTTTTACTTTTTTTTATGGAAGTAGCATATTTATTAGATTTTTTATCATTATAATACAAAAAATACAACTCTTTATTTTCTAATAGAAATAATATATTTATTAAATTTGTCATTTTTTGTGGTCTCTATATTAAAGCATTAACATAAGTTTATATTCAAATTATATTTATCAAGCATCTTTTATATATATAATATAAACGCTTGGAATAGAAATAAACACTCAATATATCTTCTAAAATAACAATTAAAATTAAAAATCCATTAAAAACCGTATAGGAATTCTATGAAATAAGTTTAAAACTTGAAATCTCTTATCTCTATTAAAAATAACAACTTGCATAAATAAAAATATCAAAGAGGAGAAAACTCAAATTGGTATAATTATTGTTAAACAAAATGGAAAGAAAAAGTAGGGCTTTTCTTTCCTCCGTATATATAGTTAAAAAAAATTGCAACTTTTCTCATAAACTAAACTGAAAAACATTCCAGAACCATCAAATTCAAATATTTACAAATTAAATAACAGCTCTTTATATAATGACCATTAAATTGTCACAAAAAACATAAATAAAACAATTATTTTTATTTTTTTAAAACACTATATATTTATGAAGTTCATTTTTTTTATCTTGCTAAAGAAGAAAGACTATTTTATTTTCTTATAAAATAATATATTTATACAATTCATCATTTCTATTACAATATAAAAATTATGTTAATATGTTTATTTCGAAATTATAAGTACACAATATGGACTTAAAAATATTTTTTAAATAAATTTAAACGTATATTTGAAATAAATTTTTTTATTTCAGTTGTATTTGTAGTTGATATTTTCAAAATAATTCAAAAAATAAAATATTTTAAATATAACAGCAGTCTTTTGATCTCATATTGAAAATATTTTGTTAAAAAATCACAAATTATGATAATCATTCTCAACATTCAAAAATGTTACTAATATTAATTTGTTACTACTATTAATAATATATAGTATTTCCTTTTTTTTTAAGAAAAAAGGGAAGAGCATGTTCTTCCTCCTTTCTCTATCCAATGTATCCCATTAAAGCCCTTAATCCCTTTCTTTATTTGCTTTTTAGTTGCTTTCTAAAACTTGTTTTGTGTTTATGCAAGAAGGTTTGAGTGTTTCCTTAGTTGTGCATGCACACAAGGAGCATGTATACGATCTCTCTTTTGAACACCTTAAACATGATGCATGTATATGATAATCACACTTAGAAATCATGGTAGGCCTTTTCTTTTAGGCAATATATTTCTTATGTATACATTAGCATGGAGCACATACATCCCACTATTTTCAACATGAATATCACGGTTTATTTTACTTTCTTTCACATGAATTGTGTGGATTGCTTGGGTATGTTAAATGGTGTGGCCGGATAGACTTTGACAAGGCCAATCGGGCCACTTTTCTATTCTCTTCCCATGGAGAGGGAGAGGTTGTCAAGCATACAAATAATGGGACACTTATGGTCCCATTCAATTGCAAGGTTTCATCCCAAAGTGGGCGAGAAGGCCCCTAGCCTTTCTCCCTACTTTTCTTGGGTTTAAAATCAATTAAGCTAGTTTAAGTAAGCCACAACCCCAACCTCAAATCACTGTGGACCCGCCAGAGGCCCACGGAAACCCTTGTCTTCCCCAAAGAGCAGTTGAACTCAACCCTAACTAAGAAAAGACAAATTGAGGTTTTCTGTGCTTGACTGAAAATACAGTTTGGTCAAGCATAAACCTGTTCATAGCCGAAATTAAATTTCGGCTATACACATTTTAATGTATGACCGAAATTTGGTCGTGAATAGATTTGGATTTAACCGATCTATCTTTTTAGTTAAACCCAGAGAAAACCCATAAATGCTCTTTTTGAACCTTTTGTTTTTGTAATCCTTTCTTAATCAAAATAAATTGATACCCATAGGGTTTTGGGCTTCTCTTTAACCCAATATGGGACTTGGGCCCTTCATGGGACCAAAATTGACACCGGTGGGCCTTCTAACGGGACCCACTCATTCCAACCAACTCACTTGATTAAAACAAACAAGATAAAACCTAATAAAGGGTTGCACCTAATGAGGCCCAATTAAAGCCCAATTTGATATATGTTTAGTAGGTTTAGATGTTTGACCATGACTTAGGGTTTGGGCCTACGGTGCCCTATTTCTTTAAGGTAGAACCCGCTTATTTAACCAAAATGAAAGCGATAGACATCCCTTATCCACAAAAGCCTTAGGCTTCCTAACCTAAGCCTAGGAGATAGGCCCCAAGCCCATCCTTGGTTCATTTGGGATCGAATTAATGCCAAGATAATAAAAATAAAGGATACTATTGTGGGGCCCACCAAATCATCCAGGCTTACTAAAAAGACATAAAATCTTAATTCTTATCTCTTTCAACTTTAACATAATAATTAATAATTAATCAAACCTAACCAATAGTCCTAAAGAGCTTCTAGGCTTAAACGAAGCCCAAAAGCAGAACGTATGGGTTATCCTTTAGCCCATCTTAGAACCCGCGGGCCTTCCGATGGGGCCTGCCCATCAGACTAAGATAACTTAATAAAGAAGATAAAATCTAAACATGACCTACACCATTCAAGTAGTCCCCGCATAGACCTAATCAATTAGTGCATATCAATTTAGGATGAGTGAAATTAAGTGAGTTAACTTATAAGTAGGATGACCATGGGACTTGTCACCCGACGGGGTAGACCGAGGTGCCGTAGACCACCTGATAGATAAATATTAGGCATTTAGGTATCTGCTTGCACCCCATCAGACAGTGGCGACTCCCCATTCCCTTACTTCTTTTCTTGATCTCGAAAGCATGCGATCCTTCATACTTTACCTAGGTAACGTGCCGGGACTTATCCCTAAAGGAGGTATGCACATGTACACCTCCCATATCAGGTGCGACTGTGGATCGACTCACGTACAGTTTGGCGACTCCACCGAGAAAGAGAAATCCCCTGCCACTAGCCATGGAAGGTCACTCTGAGCAATGTCTTGGAGCTGCTGCCATTGCTGTTGCTGTATGCAAGGGTTGGAACTAGCATGAAGGAAAGAAAATTGCCACGGTACCCCTGATGGTAGTGTGACTAAACACTTGGCTGATAAGCCAAGGTAAGGCTAGAATAATATCTTCCTGCAAATTTTAGTGCCACAAAATCCAATATCCCTTTGATTGGTGTGATACTACTGCAAAGAAAGTTCCTCGAAACCCAAAACGACGGATGTGTTTCATGGAGAAATCTTCTAAGGTGAATGTTTCAAAGAGGCACACCATTTCTGGTTTATGAGCATGGACCAGTGATCTGAGAGGTCTCCTTGTCGAGGTAGGTCCAAGCCCTCGACAATTCCAAAAGAGGAGTTTCATTGTGGGAGATGATTTTAATGAGAAGGGCTACCAGGTGAAAAGGAGGCTGTCGAGAGTACTTGATAAAACTTACGTTTCTTTGTATTGTAGGTGGTGCCTTCCTCCGGGCCTGATTCACTTACATTACAACTCTGCTCTGCATCAACTATTTGATTGAGGTTGATCTTTTATTCAATTTATGGACCGGTTTAGGTTAGCTGTGCTTACAAGGTTTGTGCTAATTGTTGTGGTGGGTTGCATGTTAAAGATATGTTTTAAGTTTGGGCTAGAGTTTGTTGTGGCCTGCATTTTAAGGATAGGTGTTAGTGTGGGCTCTTGGCTAGGTGGGCCTTGGGTGTGGACTGAAATTGTAAGATGTGGCTGTGCCGTGATTGTTACGGTCTCTTGATGAGTTGTCATGTAAGCAAAGAATGAAGTCTCCAAACCAGATTGGTACGTGGGGGCCATTTGAAGGGAAGGGCCATGATTTGTGGTCACAGAGTATAGCACAATAGGAGAGTCTAGAGAGAGGGCTTCAGAGTTAGTTTGCCAAATGCCAATAGACCTGTCGAGATCCATGACGACACTATTCATTGAATGACTTTCTCCGGAATGATAATTAACATATGTAGGCAGCAACCATTACCAAAAAAAATATGTAGGCAGCAACGCCATTACTGACCAATGCCATTGGGATTTGACGGCGTCTGGGTCCTTCTCAATTTCGACTGCTTATTCTCTGTTGATTGGAGCTGCCACCTTCACCCCTAACCCCATTTGGGCAAAATGTTGGCACTTACAGTGCCAAGCTCGTATTTGGTTATTTACATGGAAATGTTTGAACGGTGGTCTCCCCACTGCTCACTTGTTAGCTTCAAGACTTTCAAATATTACTAACATTTGTGTCTTCTGCAATAATTCTCAGGAAACAACCGAACACTTGTGGATGCATTGCCCTTTTTCTCGGACCGTATGGTTTCGAGTCATCGGGGGAACATCCCAGTCCTTGGGACCCCAATCGGATTTGCTATCCTGGTTCTCATTCGTAGCTTCTTTGACGAATCCACATGCAGATTTCTCAAGTATTGTTTTTCTGTCGCAAGTTGCCTGGTGGGCTATCTGGCGAAGCTGAAATAGAATTTTGTTTGAAGGAGGGAAGCCATCTGTCACTGCCACTTGTAAGGATTTAGTATCACTCCTGCAAGAAACAAAGCTGCTGTCGACTACTACATTCGGGTCTCAGAAACAAAAGCCTATAGCAGTTCAGTGGATACGTCCAATTGCCCCTTTTGTCAAGTTAAATTTCGATGGTGCATATAAGAGCTCTCAAGGTCGTGCGGCTGCGGGAGGTCTGATCCGAGACAGTTCCGGCAAGTTCCTAGGAGGTTTTGCTTATGAATGCATTGCTGAATCTGCTTTGGAAGCAGAAGCAATGGCGGTTCTTGAAGGCATCAGGTTAGCTGTGGCTATACATTGCTTGGAGATCATTATTGAAGGGGACTCGATGGTCATCATTCAGTTAATGAAAAATGTTGATAAAGAGATACCTTGGAGTATTTTGGGAATTCTTTCTCAGGCTAGGCACCTCTGTGCTTCCTTTTCATCTGTCCAGTTCTACCACACGTTCCGAGAGGGTAACAAACCTGCTGACAGGCTCGCAAATTTCGCCTTAGAGAGGTTTTCATGTTCATGGTTAACCTCTCCTCCCCCGGATATCTCTCCTTCGCTTTTTGATGATGTAAGAGGTCTTTCAACCTGGAGATTTTAATTCAATCGTGCTTTTCCCTACCAAAAAAAAATATATGTAGGCAGCAATTGGGGCTCTGTAGTGTTACCAAAGGTATTAGGTCTCATTAACGTGGGTGTCCCAGACCAATTGAGATCCTCCTGTAGGGCCTTTTATCTATAATCTTATATGCAGCCTGTAGTGGGATCATGCCATGTGTACAGTAAATTTTTAAGCAATCCTATGAAAAGCTGCAAATAAATAAGGTTGTAGATAAAGGCTTATGTGAACCCACAAACCTTCTTCAGGAACAAGTTGCAGATATTTCGGGATTCTTTGGCTCTCCTTGCAATGCACCCGGCACCGAACCATTGCCTGTTGCTTTCTCTGGCATGTGTCCTGCCAGCGAGACGATGCCGGCACCGGAGACCCCTTGTGCGAATGGGTTCCGAATAAGGGTGTATATTGCTTGTATCAAAAGCTTTAGCTATCGGAATCTGGGTATGGGGACAATCTTGCGTTGAATGTTCTAGGAGACCACATCTATGGCAGAGAGAAGGGAGAATCTCAAAAGTGAATGGAATCCGTTGTTTACTTTTCTCTGGAAAATCCACATACAGGCCTGTAGGGAGTGCAGTGTTAGTGGGAATTTGGATCTTTACACGGGATTTGGTGATTGGGTTCTGTTCCTGGTAGCTCTAACTCTAGGATCTTGTAAACTCTTGAATCATCTCTGTGACTATTTCCTTGTCCTGGAGTAGGCGTGGTATGGTGGGGAGTTGAAGAAATAGAATCATGTCTTTGAATATGTTGGTGTCTGCCTCCGCTTCATCATTAATGGGTACAAGACTAATCAGTCTATTTGAAACAAACCACCGCTGATGGCGAAGGATGCTTGACCGTTCTTCAGCAGAACAGAACCCAATCAGTAGCCTCTTAGGTGCAATCTTCCATATAAAGAGTGGTTCTATTGGTTGCCATTGGCGCAAGAGAGAACTTCGAATCTGGTTAATATGGAGGTTTGTATCAAAAACATAGCCCACTACGAGGTATTGCCATCGCTCTCGGATTCGGGTGAGAAGTTTTGGTGGATCCGCCTCCTTAATTAGTTCGAGCAACGAGAATTAGTGGAGTGTCGCTTCGGGAAAAACAAGCCTCCCGCCTTGGATGTTTAGTGAGGGTGAGAGAGCCATGAAAGAAAGAAAATGGGAGGACTTGAACACAGACTGTTTGGTTAAAATATTTGAGCGAGTTGGGCTTGATTCTCAGGTTCTTGACGTACCCTTCGTATGCAAATCATGGTACAAAGCCAGTCTCAATCCTTTGTGGTGGTGATGCCCCGTCTTTCCCATGTCGGTCCTCATGAACCGTTTGTTGGTAATTCCTTTGAAGAGAGATATACGCAAGTTGGGTCCAAGGAGGCATCTCCGTCACCGGCTTTATAAAGTTGGTGGTCAGTCGTAGCTATAGACTGGCTGAAGCGCTTCACCTTCCTGAGAGGTACACAAAAGAGGCACTACACGTCAGATGAGTACATTGTTTCTTTCCTTTTCTTCACTCTTTTTATTTGTATTCTATTAGAGGAGTACCGTAACCAACAGTCATTAGTGCAATTGGGTGGCTTTTCTCAGTATTCTTTACTCTGTTCGGTTTGTTGTGTGTGTTTTTTTTGGATGTGAAGAACACCTCTAGCATCGTTAAATAAAAAGGAAGATAAAAAAGAGGGGCGGATCTAAACCAAACACAATCAAACTGATCTAGAGAAAAATTTGCTAGTCGATCGGCAACTTAATTTCCTTCATGCAAATTAGGGGAGAATCTGACCGCTGCAAAGAAGGGAATGCAATTTGAATTCTTGCTGAGGAGGATCAAAGCAAGAGAGTCTCCTTCCAGATATAAATGTGATATTCCAAGCGCTTTGCAAGCTTAATACTTTCCAAAGCCACCGCTGCTGCCACCTCCGCCTGAATAGCCGAGTCGACATCTACGGTGTACGTAACAGCTCCTAAGAAACAGTCCAAATGATCTCTACATATCCCCGTAGCTGTCGCAACTATTCGGTTTGTTCCTTTATCAACAGAATCTATATGTAATATTAATATTTTTTTTATTCTTCAATTATGGGTGCCCTTCCTTGCGATTCTTGGTGCTACCTGGGTATGTTCGGAGAATTGGAGTCCCATATAGCAAAGATTATAGGTAAATGGAAGGTAGGTAAATGGAAGGATTTGGAGTTTGTAAAGGTTGGGTATTACCCAGATTCATTCAATCCTGAGTGCAAGAATTTTGTTGGGCTAGAAACATTTCCATGCTTTGTCATTGGTCAACAACAAGTACAAGACATCATCACCTTGGTGCCGAATATCAAGTACTTGAAGCTAAGATGGGCATTCATAATTAGGGAGAAATCTGGAAATGATACTGGAGGCTGCCAAGAGCTGGTTCACTTGGATGTCAGGGATTGCATCTGCTTTAAGGTGGATGGTGTCATGGTGAGATGCTGAGTGTGGCTTCTCACATTGAGAAGTTTGAATTTGAAGGTTCGACAAAGATGGCTTTTTTGGGTCTCAAACAATTTGTGGAATTGACTTAACCAAAATAAACAGATACAAGTGAAGCAGTAGATAATCCAAACACAAGCAAAATATCAAACACCAGAAAGAATAAAAGAAAATACACCAAATTTACGTGGGAAAACCATCTAGTGTAAAGAGAAAAAACCACCGGACAAATTTGATCAATCAATTATAATAAAATAGAGGTTACAATGTACCTAAGTTCTTGTCCAAAACTTGAGTTCTAAAAAATTGGTAAATCAACAAATATCAACTCCCTAATAATAACAGCAGTCTTACCCAAACCATCACAATATGATGAACCCAAGAATGTAATAAGATTCCTACTACAACTCTTTGTAACAACCAATCTTAGAGACAAACCAATCTCAAATCATTTGTGAAAACCACACCTGAAACAAAAAAGGACGGAAGCACACATTTAATAGAGTTAACGTGCTCGTATTTCATCTTTTTCTTAGAGCATCACAGGAACACATACCTTTTTTCTTGTTCGTTCTCAAAAGGACCCAACACGCAAGTTCTTTATTGTTCTTTCTCAATGATGCAGCCGTCACCTCTCTCATTTGTTTCTCACTTTTCCAAAAAGAAAGCCAAGGGCAATGACCCCCTAATGAGGATGGCTCTCACATGGGTGTGCCACATCATGTGGGCTTGACCCCCCTAACAGGCTTTTATATTGACTGTGATGCCTTTACTTACGATTAAGGTTCGGACAGATGCGTTGATTCGAGTATGGATTGAGATGATGCAACCGGGAATCAATCACTTACTACTTTTACCTCTGTGTAGACACCTAGTTTTTTTTATCCTTGGAATTACTTTATATTAATATTGCGGGTTTGTATTAGTTCTTCAAATCGTCCATGTAGTTTATGTGCTTACTTATTAAAGAAGGGTCTTACGGTCTCAAATTTGCTGAGCTCAGCTTTAGCATTGAGAATTTTGAGTGTCAAAAAATCGAACACAAAACTATGTAGCTTTTACAACTTTGATAAAAACCAAAGGATTATGTGCAAATAAATCAAGGAAGTTTAGGAAATAAATGAAATACAGCTTCGCACTTTTTTGGGGCGTGTTGGGAACCAAAACTGTGTAGTGTGCCACTAATCAAAACATATCATTAGCATACTTTGATAGCTAAATATATGACAATAAAACCTACAAATGTAGATTACTCCTGATATATGTTTTAATTGGTGGCACACCACACTGGCAGAGGAAACGGCACGGAGGTGTGGTTTTGGACCACCTCCCACTAGAGATAAACTAGCCCAATATTTTATACATTGGGGCAATTCTGGAATGGGTGCATAAAATATTATTCTAATCCGATAACAGAATGTACGCTTCAAATAGAAAATTATATTTAAAAACCATTTTTTCGCAGTCTAATGATAACTCATTGAATTTTGGAGGAACCTAACAATTCTCAATTTCTTATAATGGTTATGTTCAAATACTGAGAAAATGTGTCGAGGGATTTTTACATTTCCTATAATGTGCTTTCTTATATTTTTAG